>OX638143.1:53318994-58174484 GCA_951805005.1 Othius punctulatus | reverse complement strand
CTTCAACGGTAATCTCTTGAGCGCCCACCTTATGATCCGGTACGGGCACCTTCCGCCTATCACCTGTTTGCGAAATTGAACGATACTTTAGGCAGAAAACAGATGGAAACAGACAATTAGGCGAAAGACACACTCACCAGTTGGTTGGTTATACGGACTGGTTCCCGACTCGACGAAGAGGGGATCATCATGACTCCTTTCACGTTCGTAAAATGCCTAGATCGGGACATGGGTTTTTTGAAAAACAGCCAAAGGATGTTTGTTATTGCAAAAATTAAAATTTTGAAAAACTTTACTTATATTTCTATTCAAACCAAAACGGTTCTCACTTCGAAAGTGACCCTCGTACTTAAACCTATGAAAGACTTGCATCTAATTGACACATCGTGGTATGCAGATACTTATATGAAAATACTTTTGGTGTTTCACACAATATGCGTCCAAATATTTTACATATAACTTAATTGAGATTATCTAATTTGATCTTCACTTCTGATATTCAACAAAATAAGTGTCGCATACATAATAATTTTCACCTGTATCTATTTATAATGTTTTTGTTCATTTCCATTATTACAATAACAATATATTTTAGAAAAACGAACACCTTTCCCGGAGTGGTAAATGGAGCGACTGTTAATCTGACATGAATTTATCTACCCGACGAGGAACACCGATCGTCTCCGATAGTGGCTTCGCCGATCTAACCGTCGCTTCAGAGTTTTGCAAATCATGGAAGGAATTGTTAGGTAAGAAATTTTATATTTCTCACATCTAGTTATGAACAATGTTAATTTTTCTTAAGTTTACAATATTACAAATAATTTGTTTTATATTGACCAACATTATTCAAAACTATCAATTAGTGCTGCGTTGATACTTTCAGTCTTTGGTTATAAAGTTTATTTATATGCACATGACACTAAATTGGATACGATTCTAGCAGTTGATTCTTTTAATTGTGCACATAACTTATTCTGATGAGCAAATGTTCCAATCCAAACACTTTTCAATTGTGCCTTTAGAATTGAATTTAGTATTCAATTGAATGTTTGTATTCTTATAAATCTGCCCAGGGATGTTTCCCCAGAAACCAGTCGTTCGCAGCCGACGTTAAACTGTAGGTGCCATACGTCACTGTAACTACGATACAGACACCCGTGCACTGACGTATGCGGGGACATCGAGTATGGCAATCCAAGAACAAGAAGATTCAATTAAGGTTGATTCGTAGTCGACATAGCGCAACAACTGCAATCACATAACATCACATAACATCACCCAACGTTGACTCGGAATCGGTCTTTATACTAATTTTAATACTATTTTAAAATTGAAACTCTACACTTGCGTCAAAATCAAGCAACCGTAATTACAAACATTTTGTCACGAATAAGTACCTACACTTGTTGTAATTTGTTGTAATTCAGCGTCTGCTCAATACTGCGCTTGGTAAAATTCCGGTTTTTGCGTATTGCTTCTTAACTTTTATTCTTTATTTTGTGCTTTCCCTATTATTATGGCACTCTTCACCAAAGCCATCTGTACTTGTGTTGCCAGGTGGACAAAATCCTTGGCAGTTACAAACGCACACATGCACGTACAATAAATAATTGGTTGACTTCGTTTTTTTTTTTTTTGCATCATTATATTATTTTTATCTATACCAAGTTTGCTACAATAAAACGCAATCAAAATTACTTTATCTCTTAAGTAATTTTCAAAACATGTTACACGTGTAAATTTTAAATAAATTGCACTAAAATAATAAAAACATATATTTTCTTTCTTTGTATGCGGCTTTATCAGTTGCAGTACTAGTTATTCAAATAAGTTGGGGCTTCTCCGTCTCAATACGCGATTTTACATGTAGAAGTCTTAATACGTATTTGATTCCTTTCAACTATGTTTTGTGGTAATCGATGAATCATCATTTTTATGTTCAAAGAAACGAAATGTTTCCAATTTTGGCATGAATATTGGCTTCAATGTGATAAATGATTTCCCAGCATCGCAACCTAGATGCACTTTGCAGTTTTCCACAACTCTGCAGCATCGCAGGGTTTTCTCTGTTTGCGCTGTAATTCTGCGACTTACGAAATCGCCGGGGCGTAAAATTGGGTGCAAATCGAAAAAACAAATGCCGTAGTGTAAGATGCTGATAGCTCAGAGATGTGTCCGAGTTGCTTTGCTTGATGCGTATTTTTGCCTTGAGGCGGATCTTCGTGCACCTTACTTTTGGCCTGCCTTTGTAATGATGAGCAATTTTTGCCACAAAGCATATTTACGCGTGCATTTTCCACCTACAATTTCTCTCGGTTGGCTCTGCTAAATGTTCTCGACTTGTGTCTTAATATAATGTTGATACAATCATCCAATCGATTGTTAGAAAAATGTACTATGTGTATGCGAATTTATATAGTTGTAAGTCTTCAAGAGCCGCCAGCCATGCAAGTTTTCAAACTGGTATTCCTCGGATGCATCTCACGCAATCCCAAATACGAAATTTTGCACCATCACACGAGGAAAATCTGTCGCAGAATTTCATGGTTCAAATTCATGGTTGTGCAACCCAAGTGACTGGTTCAGCTTTTCCTCTGCCGAACTATCGCAATGGTAATTCGTACCGCTCTATGGTACGAATAGCCACGTTGATCAGCAACCTCCAAGAGAGACCTCCGAGAGATTTCAAGAGGAAGAAGCCGTCAAGGAGCCCCAAAAGGCTTTGCCATTTCGCTTGTAAAGACATTTTTATGTCTTCGACGTTTCGGCAAGATTTGTAATTTATGCTAGTTACTTAGTATTAATGTGGTTTGAAAAAATGAAAGAAAACACTAAAGTCTAATAAAAATATTCAACTGGAACATTATTTATAAGAATAATTAAAAGAATAAAAAAATACATTAAAAAATATATATATAAAAAATAATTAAAAGAATAAAAAAATACATTAAAAAATATATTAAAAAAAAACAGAAAAATAAAAAAAGTATATAATTCCAGATAATTAAAAATACATAATTGAAAAAAAAAAATGATCACAAAAGGTAAAAAAAAATATAATGTATGTTCTAAAAACAATAAGGTTTATAACATACATCGTAACAACACATGTGTGTTGTGTTTAAAATGGCACCGTGGCCATATTGTACATTTGGCTATAAGAAGATGAAATTGTGAAATAATTCTATAATTTATAGTTACTATGAAAATCAGAGAGTCATAATTATTGTGCATAGTCAATAGAATTCTTTCACACTATTGTCTTAATGGGTGGCGTATTTACACATATAAGAAGGTTAAATTGGGAAATAATTCTGTAATTTATAGTTTATTTGAAACTCAAAGAGTCATAATAATTATTGCACATGGTTACTAGAATTATTTCACATTGTAGTCTTAATGGGTGCCGTATTTACACATATAAAAAGATGAATTGTGAAATAATTCTGTAACTTATAGTTATTTCGGAAATCAGTTATAAATGACGTACATCATTCATAGAATTATTTCACAACTATTTTAACCATGATAGTTACTTCCGGTCTAACTTATTTGCTCACCTCTGTTTTGGTGATTTTAGAATTAATTAGTGATAAGCGCAACTTGGTAATACCTACCTAATTACCTTTTAAGTTGATTAATCTCTAATAGAATTAACATAATTCTATTATAGTTTTCCAAAGAATTTGATACACATAGTACATACACACTAGTTTCAAATGTAGCCAACAAAGTTGCGGCTCATAAAAGTGCAACAAAGTCAAGAACATATTACGGCGCTCTAAAAGTCTTACGTATTCTACTAATTTCAGTATTTTACATAGTGAATAGTACTGCAACTTAGATTTTGATTGATGCATTGGATAGGTAGCTTTGTTGAAATTAAAAAAAAAGACAGATTTTGTCGTATTATAATCATGCAAAAAAAATCAGACTTTTACCGACGTCCCGAGTTTGGTGCTTCTCTATAACAAAGTGACTATTTACAAAAATGTCAGTGCATGTGTTAGTTTGTTACCCTTAGTCTGTTTTGTATTCTCCAGTTATGAGGGCAAGTACCACCAGATGCAACTATTGCTGTAATGGTTATATTCACCGACGTTCGATAAAGCTATTGGACCAATAACCCTTATTAAATTTTTTTAGATTCCCCTTTTTGGCTTCAATTAAAAGTATGAAGAATTCATATTTTTTCCATCAATTCCAGGGTTTAAGGAGCTTCATCTTAATTAAAATTTGCTATGCGTGAAACGATGGGAAACAATATTCCATGGTAATTTATACTTATTTCTTATAATAAGTATTGCGATGCCTATTTTGCAGAGCAACATAAGTAATGGCACTTACATTACATTTTGGCAATATTTTAAACTAATACACGTTTTAGAAATAGTTGAAACATTCTAAGTTCTCGCATTATCACTATACAGAGGGTTTTTTGACAATTCAATAATAATGATAGTATTTTTATTTGGAATACTTTTTACAACGTTGTTAGTCTACAGTTTTCAGGAGAACTTGATAATAATGCTAATAATATAATTGTACTACTATAATATTACCATAGTCTCTGTTCCATTCTTATTTTTATTTATCTTTATTATTTGTTGGCCAATGTAAAAACTCACTGGACTTGAAGAATAGGTTTTATTAAAAAAAAAGAGGTCATATTTTATGACGGTGAGCAATGTCGCCTTCAAATTCAGTATCTATTGAGTACAGAATTTATTTGCTATTTTTATTTTACAAAAGCTGATCAGTCAAATTATAATATAAAATATAGTTGATGATTGGTTTACTTTAAATCAGCACACTTGAATGATTGAAGCAACATTTTAATTATATTAACCCTTTCGCTGCGCGTAGCATTTTAAAGATTTGGATGTGTATGCGCGCAAAATCACCGCTCGCTAGAGTACTCGCCTGGAGCAGTTTTGTGTTTACAAATATATTCGCTTCGAGCAGCGTACCATAATTTTATATTTTTCTATGTGATGACGGCCATTATATTCGGAAAGATTGTACCTAAAATGATAGATAAAAGTATAAACAAAGCACCGTTACAAAAGTATATTGCAAAGCACAAAAACAATTTTTACATAATTAGTTCAATAAACTGAAATAATATTGCTAGCTCTCATCGTCCAAAAGTTATCATCACTGTTGCCCACTAAAGCCAAAAGCCGTTCTTCCGTCAGCGGTTTATTTCGGCGAGACATTTTTACGCGATAGTCAAACTCGAGGTTAAAGACGACACGTTTATTATCGACAGGTATTGACTTGACATATACTGCATGATGCTACACCGCAAGCGTGAATATTCGTTTTGAGCAGCGAAAGGGTTAATACATGAATTAGGCAACGTTGTTAGAAATCTGACAGATAATCATTTTTTCACTGTCAGATCATTTTTGTTTGAGTTCGTGTGTAAAATGTTTTTAAAATGTATACATATCGCACCCCGGCAAGAAAAGTGACATAGCTGAAAAGTGCAGTTTTTGAGAAATAACGAAAAAAGAAAATCGTCTTGCAAACATATATTGCATGTAAAAGCTTCTTTTAAATTTCAGATGACCATCTGTTGCGGTAAATGTTATTATTATTATTATTATTATTATTATTATATACAATTACAAATCTGTAAATCAGTTCTTGACTATGACTATTCCTGCAATGATGAATAATGAACTAGCCTAAAAGAAAACTGACAGCTGCCCTCTGGCGGTTAAAATGCGAGTCAGAGATGTGATGCTTTTTTAGCATGAGGGGACACACCGTACGTATTTTATACTGACATAATCTCAAAAGGGGCAGCTTTTTAGTTGTGACACAGTTCTCGCCGGGGTGCGACATGTTAGGATAATGTTTGGGGAGGATTGGTGTGTACCATAAGAAGCATAACAAAATGAAACTATTTAATGTTGCTGTTAGTTTTATAACGCTTCGAATAGGGGAGCAGCACACTAAGAAAAATCATTTTTCCTAATGATATGTACTTACTTTTACGATCTTCGAACCAAGTATATGGATTTAAAGTTCTTATTAATAAAATGGAGAAAATGCCTCATTGCAAAGATAAATCACAACCGCTTAAAGTTCATATGTAGTCGATATCAAAATAATAAATGGTAATGAGAAGTATTTGTGACTTCACAACAATTTAACTCTTTGAACTTGTGTTGCAGTGGGCACATTTTTCAGAAAATGTACCCTGACCTGCACAAAACGCAACTCGCTATGCACTTTGAGTAATTCCTTGTCGTAGAAACTTTTCGTTGGTAATTGTTATTTAAGTTTTTCTTTCGTAGAGAACATCGGACAGGCAGAAAATTGGAAATTGGCTTCCTTAGGTCGTGGCATTGACTCCACCAAATTCGTTATTGTTTCGTTTTCGGGAAGATCCCATTCTTGCCGAAGAACGGGAAACAACACGACTATGGTGGCTGGGGCGGGGATGAATAAGAGCTTTAACTTCTTCGTATCATGTCCGAACATTTTCGACACAATTCAAGTCTATCGAACATCAGCATCGAAGTATTCATTGACAACCCTGGCGATATGTGGTCGTGCGTTATTTATTTAATCTTTCATCCTTTAAGTTTTAAAACGCTACCAGTTCGCCACAAGTCTGCAGTTTTCGAATTTCGTGACAAAATCATTTTCTTAAATTATAAAATCTGCCAAATTTTGCTGGAATTCGACCATGCAAGCTTGAGCACTATACACCCATTTCCCATTTTGATTAATTCCATTGTGGAAATGGGGCTCGGTTATCAAAGGTTTTGTGTTCTAAAGTAAAAACCAAATTTTTGACATTGACAGATGGCTCAATGACTTCGATGTGAATTTTGTGCATCCGAGTCAAGTAGGGCGTGCGTTTTTTTGTTTTCACAGCCCCCCTTGACGGACTTTGTTCATGAACATATCACTTTAAGCAACTTCTTTAACAAGACACGGAAATAATTTGAATTTTTATATCCTCTGAGGTACCTGTAAATTACCGTTCAAATGCTGAATCGGCTAAAATGTACCGTAACTCGCGATTCAATCTGCTGGTTTATCAAGAAATTATTAATACATGGTTCCAATTTCTAATCCTGAATAATCTCAATATTGCTGTAATATTGGTTATTAAACGCAGAGCCATCTCTATATTATAATATCGTATATTTTTATCAGACGGTTAGCTAAAAAGAGTCGGTTTGTAATTTTAAATTGAGACGATTGGAGGAAATCACCAATAAAATATCGCGCCACCTTAAAGTTAGAGTTAAATTTCGATTCCGCTTAATGTGGAAACATCGGGACTAGGACATCTAGGCCTAATAAAGCGGCTGCCCCAATTAAGAATAGAATTTAAAAAAATGAAACATTTTATTCAAGAGTGGGTAATAAACAAAATGTTAGCCAGAAATCGGGTGTTCCGACAAATTTGCCCGGCACATGTATGCGATCACATCATAAAAAGGCGTTTGTTACTGTCCCAATTAAACAATGTAATTTACTGATGGTTCCTTGGTTTGGTTTCCGTTCCTTGAGATTTTTGGCCCAAATAGGCGGCTGCCCCGATTAACTGGCGGCCCAATTAAGCGGAATCGACTGTAATACTCTCAGCGTTGCATTTCGGAGAATGAGAGAAGGAGAGCAAGAGGACGAAGAATATTTGTAAGTAGTTTTTTAATGTATAGATACAGAGCATTCAGGAAAGTGCTGTCAACTTTTGCAACTAATTGCAACGAATAATGACAAGAAAAATCTGGTTACACTATTTGCATGTACCCTAGGTAACATTTCAGCCACGTTGCGAAATATATTTGATTTGCACCTTGAACAGTGTCCTCCATTAGTGTCCAGCATAACAGTTGACACCACTTTCTTGGCCGCTCTGTACAATTTTTATTTTATTTAGAAAACACCTCGACTTTTCAATGGAAACTTCTTGCCAAATTCCACTCCACCAAATTGCACACAATTATTGGCCATGGTTTAACATCGATCAACAAAGAATGGCAGAATATGAAAGGGTCTGCACCGTATTCGGATCCTACGCTAACGCAACAATCGTCTCCGATAGCGGCTTCACCAAACCAACGGTCGCTTCACAGTTTTGCAAATCATCGAAGGAATTATAAGGTACGAATTTTCATTTGTATCTGTCACATATCTGTATCTGTCACAAATAATGTTAGTTCTGAGTTTTTTCGTTATTACAAGTACTTTGTAATAACAATAATAATAATAATCTCTACTACTCCTCCACCTATGGCGTAATTGGTTACTGTCATAATTTGACGGAGAAGTCTGATGGTCCAATTACATTTTATTTCACCATGGGCCCCTGAGCTATTACTAGTTATGCGGGCGTAACAGGAGAGGGGCATTATTATTATTATTGCCCATCTGCACCTGCATGCGACTTAGAGATGGTAGAGGCACATGGCCAACGTTTGTTGCAAGGAAATGGGAAAACTGCAGAATAACCACCCCAGATATGCAGACCCGGGAATCGATCCCCGGGACCTTGCAGTCTAGAAGCGAACGCGTTAACGCTCACTCCACCGCAGCCTCACAATTGTATTGTAGTAACGAACATTGTTCACAGCTAGTTTTGATGTTTTCATTTGATGTTTTCAATTTGATAGTTTTGATGTTTTCAATGACAAAACGGCCCATTAAAATGCACATTTTGACCGAGTATCACAACATTGCGTACCACCGCAGAACATCAATTATAACTCGACCTCTGTCCAATTCAACCCTAACGCTAACAAAGTAACATTAATTTGTTTTTGCATAGACATTCGCACTATTTTATTAGGTGTTGATATTTTAGGAAACGACAATTTCTTCGTTGAATTGGTAAATGGATGATCAAGGTCCGCAAGTGTGCGATGGCTCCTCCTAGGACTGCTGGCACCGTTGGAATCTGCATTGGACCCAAATCTGCAGCAGCGGTCTGCAAGTCTGCCGTTGGTTTCTAAAGGTATGAACTTTAATTTCTAATAACCGCAAACTAGGTATGAATAATGCCCAGTAATATTTTATCTCCAAGAAAGCCGATTGTATCAGAGTTTAACTTGACACATGTATCCACTATGTTGCTGATTATTGTCGACAAGTTGCATTTATGACAACCTTCGCGTTGTGTGAAGAAATTTGGTACTTTAAGTAAATAATCTTCAGACTTTCTGAGTAATGTGCTTGTGCAGTTTGTGTTTGTTACCGAAAACCAAACACCACCCAATGATTTTCTTCATTTACTTCATATCGTGGGGGCCCCACGATAATATTGAAGAAAAAACAAAAAATAACAGTCGATATTTCGCATCTTAAACATCCATGCCATTAATTAATTGCCGTTAAGCCGCCTGGCTCCAAAAAAAAAGTACATAAAATGTGTTCTACATACCAGGGACCAAAAACGAAAAATATTTCGTTCGTTTCTGATCTGAACGAAAACGAAATTTATATATATATATTTTTATACAATATGGACCCAATTATTTTAATAGTCGATTCTCTAGATTTATGTGACTACACTTCCGGACAAAATTAAGGGACCACTAGTAAACTTCAAAATAAATTTAAAACCAGATGACGAAATTTAATGAAACACATAAATATATAAGTCCAAGTGTTTCCTTGCAGTTCAGTTGGCTTAAGAGCTATTAAAATTAACAAACTTCACTTTTATGGACTTGAACAAATGATGTTAAAAATTAGACAAAAATACCAATGGTCTTCTTATGAACTGAAATGCTAATTCGTAATAAAAAGTAACATTATTAATAGTGTGTATGCCCTCCTCTTGCAGCACTACAAGCTTCTTTCAAGTTTTTAATTTTTTGGCCCATTTGATCCCAGAGATGCTCAATTGAATTGAGGTCAGGGCTTTTGGAAGGCCACTCCAAACATTGGATATTCGCATCTTTCAACGCATTTATGACAATGTTAGCTGTACGAGGTTTGCCATTGTCTTGCATAAAAATGAATCCATTGTCGAAATTTTCGGCAAATTGTTGAACATCGGGTACAATAATCTCGTCTCTAGATCTTCTTGCTGTTAGCGACCCACTTCGTATCAAAACCAATTCTGTACGACCATTAAATTGTATCGCAGCCCAAACCATTGTAGAGCCCCACCATATTTGTCAAATTCTCGAATGGTACACGGTGCAAATCGTTCAGGTGGTCTTCGTAAGACAAGAACACGGCGATGATACTTGTTTGGGAAGGAATCTGGACTCATCCGAAAACCAAACGGAGTTCCACTGCTCCTCATCTCAACATTGATGATTTTGACAAAAGTTGAAGCGATTTATTTTGTGCGTAGCTGTGAGATTAGACAGGTTGCTGGTTTTCTAGCGGATAAATTGACTACTTTCAGTCTTCTTCTTACTGTTTTGGTTGAAATTTCTGTTCCAGTGGCTAATCGAAGATAATTTTTTTAATTCACTAGATAGATGCTGGATGTTACAAACCGCTTTCTGAAACCTTGAAGTTCGATAAAACGATATCCTCTGCGTGTTGTTTTGTCTTTCAGCACCTGGTCCGCATCTTGTTTTGAAACTACCAGTCCCTTTGCACCGTCCTGCGGCCATCTGTACCACAGATTTGTTGGTGTTTAGAATTCCAGCAACTTCACTTCGTGAATATCCTTTACGAAGAAGAATACTCATTTGGGATACTTCTTTTGGTCTGCAATGGCGTCTAGGCACATTTAATTAACTTAATGCAAACAAATTGGCTAATTTTTGAAACACAAAGCACGCTTTATTAATTAAGTGAGTTGAAACTGCGAGTCAACTGTTGGGGCTTTTTGTTAACTTTTCGTTTCCTAGCAGATAATGTCCTGATATTGTTAATTGTTTCATGGCAAACTATTTGAATAGTGCACAATAAACATCAATTTATGACATGTGAAAGTCTACTCACAACAACTTGTAAATTGGAAAAGTTATTTCAAGTTTATTTGGTGGTCCCTTAGTTTTGTCCGGAAGTGTAGTTAGGTAAAATGTAAAGTTACACATTGCAACTTTACATAAAAGCAAAGTGGTTCGGCGGAAAATTCCAGAATTCTGACCGGTGAATTTGCCGAATATGATACTGACATAGTTTAGACTCTAAACTTTAAACTCTAAATTTTAAACTCTAAACTTTAACCAGTCGTTTTCCGTTGAATGTAATTCTTTAATAGTTTTCCGTTCATATCTTTGCAAAAGTCTTTTAATGACAGAAGCCTTTCCAACATATCGCGTGTGCTATGCCAACGAGTAATGCAATCTGATATGGGTTTCCGTAATTTCAAACGTTTAATTATGGTTAAAACACACATTGTACCTAATTTTTTGCACACTTTTCTAGCCCCGCATATTGTTGTTTCTATACTTTCATATCTTAAAACGTCTTCCGCGGCTAGTTGTAACGTATGAGCAGCGCACCGCACACTCTGTAGTATGGGGCTGCAGCTATTTGTATCCCCTAACAAATTGCATCCACAGAAGCGTCAAGTTCTGGTCCAAGTATGGCTTCTTCTGCTTTGTTTTCTTCTGTATCGTCGCTTTCTTTTTCATGTTGTTGTTGGTCTGCTAATAACCGCTTTAAGCATATTCACCCCATTATCAGTACTGATACTTGCCAAAAATTTGGTATACTAAAAAGTATAGCCAACTAAAACTTTACATGTAACCCCTTTGAAACTCTGGGGGAAAATGAACAACTCTTTGATAAATTATATAAAAATAAATGAATTTTATAGTTTTAAGTAATAATTGTGTGTCCTTAATCTTATTACTTAAATTATAGAATTAATGAACCTTAATATGAGAAATATCACAGAAATAAATTTTAGTTCGAACTGCAGTTAAATGAAAGAGATTAACCAGCGTCGTGAAGGCGAAAACGTCCAATAACATTACAATCATTCTTGTAGTATGATGATACTTGCTCAATTCACAAAGTTAATATTCGAAGTAATATTTACGACCAAATACTAGATAAAATGTTCATAGAATTAAATGTGAAATTTTCCGAAAATGTAAAATATTCTTAGGGTACCTACTGAAGCTTTGCACACTGATACGGTTGATAGGTAGATCTCAGACTATTGTAGCATATCACTTTATACGTTAAATCGAGTTAAATCTCGGCATCAAATTGCCATTCGTTCGTCATTTATTTATTTATTTGTATATTTATTGGCTCATTTGAAACCCCCCCGGGGGGTGGGGGGGGAATTGTTGACAGTGGCACACAGGAATATATATTTGCCGAGCCAGGCACACGTGTTCGTGTAAAAATGCGTGAAAAAAAATCACGTTTTTTTTTTTCACGGGCCCCCGGCACAACCGTCGTCTGAAACTCGCAATAACACTTTTTTTACCTACAGCTTTCGATATAGCTGCTAGAGATGTTTGCCATTAAAGGAGACACTTTTAATTTAAAAAGGGGCATGAACAACGGTAGTAACCGGGATTAGAAACTTATTTTTTCGTTTTCGATTTTGAACGAAAAGTATGAATTCCGTTTTCGATTTCGTTTTCGTTCTTACAAATATTTCGTTTAATTTCGTTATTTCGTTTTCGTTCTCGTTCCGTTTTCAGTCCCTGCTGTGAACACACGTAGGTACTTGGGAAAAGAGACTTGGAGTCACCCTCTCTAAAGTGATGTCGAGATAATTTTAACCGACCACGATATCGTTTTGCTTTTATATCGATTCCCAACATATTTCTTCTGAACTTGGATTTAAATTGGTTGTCATGCCACGGCCGAGACGCTTTCAAACGTTGGGTTCCGTTTTGTCGCCGGACAAGTTATGGCAAACTTTTTTCGCTGTCGTAATTACAAAAACACCGCTGCTTATGGGATTTTTTTAGTGTATCAATTAAATTGTCTGCATACAACCATAATCCGGCTCTGTTTGCGGAGTTCAATCGGTGGAGATAATATTGAAAACGTAGTGATACGTACAAAAGTCATTTACGCAATTCCTCGAGGCACAAAGCATCTACGAAGGAACAATTATCAATATCGATCTTAAATTAACCATGGGCCCCTTATGGGGTTTGTTAACAATTAAGACAGAAGGCTCAAGCGTGCCCGCCCGCCCGGCTTAAATTTTTTAAATAAGGAGTAGGTATATATTCCTAGAATAGACGTTTTTTCTACGAAACTGCGCGCGCTCGGGGCAAGCAGCCACAGGCGGACCTCGCATTCAGTCGCCCGCGATTCTCTCAGAGGTTAAGAGGCACCAGAGCGGTCCTATTTGCCTGTTGGATCTTGTAAAATTTACACAGAAGATTTGGAATGTACACTTTATACAAGGTGAGTCATTGATATGGAGATGCTTTGGTGTTGGGATATCAGGTTGTAACTTGCCTATTTCTAAACAACTGACTCTCGTACATTTTGGCGGCAACCATTTCGATATGCAAAACAATCATTTTTACAATAAATGTCACTTTGACGTTTATAATTGTGTCGGAATTGATAGATTTTCATGGCACGCCAAGTTTATATCGATGAGATCTGTGTTCATTTTGAATGGTTAAAGCTAACTGCAAAAATTAAACGGATTTCTAAAGCCTAAAAATGGGCAAATTCAAATGTGTGATGTTATACATTCACAAACTCCACTGTTTGCAGTGCCATTTGGTTAATTTCGATATCCTTAACGGTGCAGGTGCAATCGAGCTTTCCCATTTCAATGACTCGCCCTGTTTCGGTATAGCCCACATTAAATTGCGTTTAATAAATTTGTAACGGTGGATGTTCAACAATTACAATTATCTACTGCATTACTAATTATTTTAAGCACTGTGATTTAATTAACGTGAACAGCATAACTAAAAGATTATTTTGAACTATGATTATCATCAAGCATAATTACGAGGGTCATTTTTAAAGTAAAAACAGGTAACCTGATAAATACCAGGTAAACAGGTAAAAAAGAGCAAAGTGGCAGGCAAAACGCAAGTGTCACTCGAGAAGCTTCAACGGTAATCTCTTGAGCGCCCACCTTATGATCCGGTACGGGCACCTTCCGCCTATCACCTGTTTGCGAAATTGAACGATACTTTAGGCAGAAAACAGATGGAAACAGACAATTAGGCGAAAGACACACTCACCAGTTGGTTGGTTATACGGACTGGTTCCCGACTCGACGAAGAGGGGATCATCATGACTCCTTTCACGTTCGTAAAATGCCTAGATCGGGACATGGGTTTTTTGAAAAACAGCCAAAGGATGTTTGTTATTGCAAAAATTAAAATTTTGAAAAACTTTACTTATATTTCTATTCAAACCAAAACGGTTCTCACTTCGAAAGTGACCCTCGTACTTAAACCTATGAAAGACTTGCATCTAATTGACACATCGTGGTATGCAGATACTTATATGAAAATACTTTTGGTGTTTCACACAATATGCGTCCAAATATTTTACATATAACTTAATTGAGATTATCTAATTTGATCTTCACTTCTGATATTCAACAAAATAAGTGTCGCATACATAATAATTTTCACCTGTATCTATTTATAATGTTTTTGTTCATTTCCATTATTACAATAACAATATATTTTAGAAAAACGAACACCTTTCCCGGAGTGGTAAATGGAGCGACTGTTAATCTGACATGAATTTATCTACCCGACGAGGAACACCGATCGTCTCCGATAGTGGCTTCGCCGATCTAACCGTCGCTTCAGAGTTTTGCAAATCATGGAAGGAATTGTTAGGTAAGAAATTTTATATTTCTCACATCTAGTTATGAACAATGTTAATTTTTCTTAAGTTTACAATATTACAAATAATTTGTTTTATATTGACCAACATTATTCAAAACTATCAATTAGTGCTGCGTTGATACTTTCAGTCTTTGGTTATAAAGTTTATTTATATGCACATGACACTAAATTGGATACGATTCTAGCAGTTGATTCTTTTAATTGTGCACATAACTTATTCTGATGAGCAAATGTTCCAATCCAAACACTTTTCAATTGTGCCTTTAGAATTGAATTTAGTATTCAATTGAATGTTTGTATTCTTATAAATCTGCCCAGGGATGTTTCCCCAGAAACCAGTCGTTCGCAGCCGACGTTAAACTGTAGGTGCCATACGTCACTGTAACTACGATACAGACACCCGTGCACTGACGTATGCGGGGACATCGAGTATGGCAATCCAAGAACAAGAAGATTCAATTAAGGTTGATTCGTAGTCGACATAGCGCAACAACTGCAATCACATAACATCACATAACATCACCCAACGTTGACTCGGAATCGGTCTTTATACTAATTTTAATACTATTTTAAAATTGAAACTCTACACTTGCGTCAAAATCAAGCAACCGTAATTACAAACATTTTGTCACGAATAAGTACCTACACTTGTTGTAATTTGTTGTAATTCAGCGTCTGCTCAATACTGCGCTTGGTAAAATTCCGGTTTTTGCGTATTGCTTCTTAACTTTTATTCTTTATTTTGTGCTTTCCCTATTATTATGGCACTCTTCACCAAAGCCATCTGTACTTGTGTTGCCAGGTGGACAAAATCCTTGGCAGTTACAAACGCACACATGCACGTACAATAAATAATTGGTTGACTTCGTTTTTTTTTTTTTTTTTTGCATCATTATATTATTTTTATCTATACCAAGTTTGCTACAATAAGACGCAATCAAAATTACTTTATCTCTTAAGTAATTTTCAAAACATGTTACACGTGTAAATTTTAAATAAATTGCACTAAAATAATAAAAACATATATTTTCTTTCTTTGTATGCGGCTTTATCAGTTGCAGTACTAGTTATTCAAATAAGTTGGGGCTTCTCCGTCTCAATACGCGATTTTACATGTAGAAGTCTTAATACGTATTTGATTCCTTTCAACTATGTTTTGTGGTAATCGATGAATCATCATTTTTATGTTCAAAGAAACGAAATGTTTCCAATTTTGGCATGAATATTGGCTTCAATGTGATAAATGATTTCCCAGCATCGCAACCTAGATGCACTTTGCAGTTTTCCACAACTCTGCAGCATCGCGGGGTTTTCTCTGTTTGCGCTGTAATTCTGCGACTTACGAAATCGCCGGGGCGTAAAATTGGGTGCAAATCGAAAAAACAAATGCCGTAGTGTAAGATGCTGATAGCTCAGAGATGTGTCCGAGTTGCTTTGCTTGATGCGTATTTTTGCCTTGAGGCGGATCTTCGTGCACCTTACTTTTGGCCTGCCTTTGTAATGATGAGCAATTTTTGCCACAAAGCATATTTACGCGTGCATTTTCCACCTACAATTTCTCTCGGTTGGCTCTGCTAAATGTTCTCGACTTGTGTCTTAATATAATGTTGATACAATCATCCAATCGATTGTTAGAAAAATGTACTATGTGTATGCGAATTTATATAGTTGTAAGTCTTCAAGAGCCGCCAGCCATGCAAGTTTTCAAACTGGTATTCCTCGGATGCATCTCACGCAATCCCAAATACGAAATTTTGCACCATCACACGAGGAAAATCTGTCGCAGAATTTCATGGTTCAAATTCATGGTTGTGCAACCCAAGTGACTGGTTCAGCTTTTCCTCTGCCGAACTATCGCAATGGTAATTCGTACCGCTCTATGGTACGAATAGCCACGTTGATCAGCAACCTCCAAGAGAGACCTCCGAGAGATTTCAAGAGGAAGAAGCCGTCAAGGAGCCCCAAAAGGCTTTGCCATTTCGCTTGTAAAGACATTTTTATGTCTTCGACGTTTCGGCAAGATTTGTAATTTATGCTAGTTACTTAGTATTAATGTGGTTTGAAAAAATGAAAGAAAACACTAAAGTCTAATAAAAATATTCAACTGGAACATTATTTGTAAGAATAATTAAAAGAATAAAAAAATACATTAAAAAATATATATAAAAAAAATAATTAAAAGAATAAAAAAATACATTAAAAAATATATTAAAAAAAACAGAAAAATAAAAAAAGTATATAATTCCAGATAATAAAAAATACATAATTGAAAAAAAAAAAGATCACAAAAGGTAAAAAAAAATATAATGTATGTTCTAAAAACAATAAGGTTTATAACATACATCGTAACAACACATGTGTGTTGTGTTTAAAATGGCACCGTGGCCATATTGTACATTTGACTATAAGAAGATGAAATTGTGAAATAATTCTATAATTTATAGTTACTATGAAAATCAGAGAGTCATAATTATTGTGCATAGTCAATAGAATTCTTTCACACTATTGTCTTAATGGGTGGCGTATTTACACATATAAGAAGGTTAAATTGGGAAATAATTCTGTAATTTATAGTTTATTTGAAACTCAAAGAGTCATAATAATTATTGCACATGGTTACTAGAATTATTTCACATTGTAGTCTTAATGGGTGCCGTATTTACACATATAAAAAGATGAATTGTGAAATAATTCTGTAACTTATAGTTATTTCGGAAATCAGTTATAAATGACGTAATCATTCATAGAATTATTTCACAACTATTTTAACCATGATAGTTACTTCCGGTCTAACTTATTTGCTCACCTCTGTTTTGGTGATTTTAGAATTAATTAGTGATAAGCGCAACTTGGTAATACCTACCTAATTACCTTTTAAGTTGATTAATCTCTAATAGAATTAACATAATTCTATTATAGTTTTCCAAAGAATTTGATACACATAGTACATACACACTAGTTTCAAATGTAGCCAACAAAGTTGCGGCTCATAAAAGTGCAACAAAGTCAAGAACATATTACGGCGCTCTAAAAGTCTTACGTATTCTACTAATTTCAGTATTTTACATAGTGAATAGTACTGCAACTTAGATTTTGATTGATGCATTGGATAGGTAGCTTTGTTGAAATTAAAAAAAAAGACAGATTTTGTCGTATTATAATCATGCAAAAAAAATCAGACTTTTACCGACGTCCCGAGTTTGGTGCTTCTCTATAACAAAGTGACTATTTACAAAAATGTCAGTGCATGTGTTAGTTTGTTACCCTTAGTCTGTTTTGTATTCTCCAGTTATGAGGGCAAGTACCACCAGATGCAACTATTGCTGTAATGGTTATATTCACCGACGTTCGATAAAGCTATTGGACCAATAACCCTTATTAAATTTTTTTAGATTCCCCTTTTTGGCTTCAATTAAAAGTATGAAGAATTCATATTTTTTCCATCAATTCCAGGGTTTAAGGAGCTTCATCTTAATTAAAATTTGCTATGCGTGAAACGATGGGAAACAATATTCCATGGTAATTTATACTTATTTCTTATAATAAGTATTGCGATGCCTATTTTGCAGAGCAACATAAGTAATGGCACTTACATTACATTTTGGCAATATTTTAAACTAATACACGTTTTAGAAATAGTTGAAACATTCTAAGTTCTCGCATTATCACTATACAGAGGGTTTTTTGACAATTCAATAATAATGATAGTATTTTTATTTGGAATACTTTTTACAACGTTGTTAGTCTACAGTTTTCAGGAGAACTTGATAATAATGCTAATAATATAATTGTACTACTATAATATTACCATAGTCTCTGTTCCATTCTTATTTTTATTTATCTTTATTATTTGTTGGCCAATGTAAAAACTCACTGGACTTGAAGAATAGGTTTTATTAAAAAAAAAGAGGTCATATTTTATGACGGTGAGCAATGTCGCCTTCAAATTCAGTATCTATTGAGTACAGAATTTATTTGCTATTTTTATTTTACAAAAGCTGATCAGTCAAATTATAATATAAAATATAGTTGATGATTGGTTTACTTTAAATCAGCACACTTGAATGATTGAAGCAACATTTTAATTATATTAACCCTTTCGCTGCGCGTAGCATTTTAAAGATTTGGATGTCTATGCGCGCAAAATCACCGCTCGCTAGAGTACTCGCCTGGAGCAGTTTTGTGTTTACAAATATATTCGCTTCGAGCAGCGTACCATAATTTTATATTTTTCTATGTGATGACGGCCATTATATTCGGAAAGATTGTACCTAAAATGATAGATAAAAGTATAAACAAAGCACCGTTACAAAAGTATATTGCAAAGCACAAAAACAATTTTTACATAATTAGTTCAATAAACTGAAATAATATTGCTAGCTCTCATCGTCTAAAAGTTATCATCACTGTTGCCCACTAAAGCCAAAAGCCGTTCTTCCGTCAGCGGTTTATTTCGGCGAGACATTTTTACGCGATAGTCAAACTCGAGGTTAAAGACGACACGTTTATTATCGACAGGTATTGACTTGACATATACTGCATGATGCTACACCGCAAGCGTGAATATTCGTTTTGAGCAGCGAAAGGGTTAATATATGAATTAGGCAACGTTGTTAGAAATCTGACAGATAATCATTTTTTCACTGTCAGATCATTTTTGTTTGAGTTCGTGTGTAAAATGTTTATAAAATGTATACATATCGCACCCCGGCAAGAAAAGTGACATAGCTGAAAAGTGCAGTTTTTGAGAAATAACGAAAAAAGAAAATCGTCTTGCAAACATATATTGCATGTAAAAGCTTCTTTTAAATTTCAGATGACCATCTGTTGCGGTAAATGTTATTATTATTATTATTATTATTATTATATACAATTACAAATCTGTAAATCAGTTCTTGACTATGACTATTCCTGCAATGATGAATAATGAACTAGCCTAAAAGAAAACTGACAGCTGCCCTCTGGCGGTTAAAATGCGAGTCAGAGATGTGATGCTTTTTTAGCATGAGGGGACACACCGTACGTATTTTATACTGACATAATCTCAAAAGGGGCAGCTTTTTAGTTGTGACACAGTTCTCGCCGGGGTGCGACATGTTAGGATAATGTTTGGGGAGGATTGGTGTGTACCATAAGAAGCATAACAAAATGAAACTATTTAATGTTGCTGTTAGTTTTATAACGCTTCGAATAGGGGAGCAGCACACTAAGAAAAATCATTTTTCCTAATGATATGTACTTACTTTTACGATCTTCGAACCAAGTATATGGATTTAAAGTTCTTATTAATAAAATGGAGAAAATGCCTCATTGCAAAGATAAATCACAACCGCTTAAAGTTCATATGTAGTCGATATCAAAATAATAAATGGTAATGAGAAGTATTTGTGACTTCACAACAATTTAACTCTTTGAACTTGTGTTGCAGTGGGCACATTTTTCAGAAAATGTACCCTGACCTGCACAAAACGCAACTCGCTATGCACTTTGAGTAATTCCTTGTCGTAGAAACTTTTCGTTGGTAATTGTTATTTAAGTTTTTCTTTCGTAGAGAACATCGGACAGGCAGAAAATTGGAAATTGGCTTCCTTAGGTCGTGGCATTGACTCCACCAAATTCGTTATTGTTTCGTTTTCGGGAAGATCCCATTCTTGCCGAAGAACGGGAAACAACACGACTATGGTGGCTGGGGCGGGGATGAATAAGAGCTTTAACTTCTTCGTATCATGTCCGAACATTTTCGACACAATTCAAGTCTATCGAACATCAGCATCGAAGTATTCATTGACAACCCTGGCGATATGTGGTCGTGCGTTATTTATTTAATCTTTCATCCTTTAAGTTTTAAAACGCTACCAGTTCGCCACAAGTCTGCAGTTTTCGAATTTCGTGACAAAATCATTTTCTTAAATTATAAAATCTGCCAAATTTTGCTGGAATTCGACCATGCAAGCTTGAGCACTATGCACCCATTTCCCATTTTGATTAATTCCATTGTGGAAATGGGGCTCGGTTATCAAAGGTTTTGTGTTCTAAAGTAAAAACCAAATTTTTGACATTGACAGATGGCTCAATGACTTCGATGTGAATTTTGTGCATCCGAGTCAAGTAGGGCGTGCGTTTTTTTGTTTTCACAGCCCCCCTTGACGGACTTTGTTCATGAACATATCACTTTAAGCAACTTCTTTAACAAGACACGGAAATAATTTGAATTTTTATATCCTCTGAGGTACCTGTAAATTACCGTTCAAATGCTGAATCGGCTAAAATGTACCGTAACTCGCGATTCAATCTGCTGGTTTATCAAGAAATTATTAATACATGGTTCCAATTTCTAATCCTGAATAATCTCAATATTGCTGTAATATTGGTTATTAAACGCAGAGCCATCTCTATATTATAATATCGTATATTTTTATCAGACGGTTAGCTAAAAAGAGTCGGTTTGTAATTTTAAATTGAGACGATTGGAGGAAATCACCAATAAAATATCGCGCCACCTTAAAGTTAGAGTTAAATTTCGATTCCGCTTAATGTGGAAACATCGGGACTAGGACATCTAGGCCTAATAAAGCGGCTGCCCCAATTAAGAATAGAATTTAAAAAAATGAAACATTTTATTCAAGAGTGGGTAATAAACAAAATGTTAGCCAGAAATCGGGTGTTCCGACAAATTTGCCCGGCACATGTATGCGATCACATCATAAAAAGGCGTTTGTTACTGTCCCAATTAAACAATGTAATTTACTGATGGTTCCTTGGTTTGGTTTCCGTTCCTTGAGATTTTTGGCCCAAATAGGCGGCTGCCCCGATTAACTGGCGGCCCAATTAAGCGGAATCGACTGTAATACTCTCAGCGTTGCATTTCGGAGAATGAGAGAAGGAGAGCAAGAGGACGAAGAATATTTGTAAGTAGTTTTTTAATGTATAGATACAGAGCATTCAGGAAAGTGCTGTCAACTTTTGCAACTAATTGCAACGAATAATGACAAGAAAAATCTGGTTACACTATTTGCATGTACCCTAGGTAACATTTCAGCCACGTTGCGAAATATATTTGATTTGCACCTTGAACAGTGTCCTCCATTAGTGTCCAGCATAACAGTTGACACCACTTTCTTGGCCGCTCTGTACAATTTTTATTTTATTTAGAAAACACCTCGACTTTTCAATGGAAACTTCTTGCCAAATTCCACTCCACCAAATTGCACACAATTATTGGCCATGGTTTAACATCGATCAACAAAGAATGGCAGAATATGAAAGGGTCTGCACCGTATTCGGATCCTACGCTAACGCAACAATCGTCTCCGATAGCGGCTTCACCAAACCAACGGTCGCTTCACAGTTTTGCAAATCATCGAAGGAATTATAAGGTACGAATTTTCATTTGTATCTGTCACATATCTGTATCTGTCACAAATAATGTTAGTTCTGAGTTTTTTCGTTATTACAAGTACTTTGTAATAACAATAATAATAATAATCTCTACTACTCCTCCACCTATGGCGTAATTGGTTACTGTCATAATTTGACGGAGAAGTCTGATGGTCCAATTACATTTTATTTCACCATGGGCCCCTGAGCTATTACTAGTTATGCGGGCGTAACAGGAGAGGGGCATTATTATTATTATTGCCCATCTGCACCTGCATGCGACTTAGAGATGGTAGAGGCACATGGCCAACGTTTGTTGCAAGGAAATGGGAAAACTGCAGAATAACCACCCCAGATATGCAGACCCGGGAATCGATCCCCGGGACCTTGCAGTCTAGAAGCGAACGCGTTAACGCTCACTCCACCGCAGCCTCACAATTGTATTGTAGTAACGAACATTGTTCACAGCTAGTTTTGATGTTTTCATTTGATGTTTTCAATTTGATAGTTTTGATGTTTTCAATGACAAAACGGCCCATTAAAATGCACATTTTGACCGAGTATCACAACATTGCGTACCACCGCAGAACATCAATTATAACTCGACCTCTGTCCAATTCAACCCTAACGCTAACAAAGTAACATTAATTTGTTTTTGCATAGACATTCGCACTATTTTATTAGGTGTTGATATTTTAGGAAACGACAATTTCTTCGTTGAATTGGTAAATGGATGATCAAGGTCCGCAAGTGTGCGATGGCTCCTCCTAGGACTGCTGGCACCGTTGGAATCTGCATTGGACCCAAATCTGCAGCAGCGGTCTGCAAGTCTGCCGTTGGTTTCTAAAGGTATGAACTTTAATTTCTAATAACCGCAAACTAGGTATGAATAATGCCCAGTAATATTTTATCTCCAAGAAAGCCGATTGTATCAGAGTTTAACTTGACACATGTATCCACTATGTTGCTGATTATTGTCGACAAGTTGCATTTATGACAACCTTCGCGTTGTGTGAAGAAATTTGGTACTTTAAGTAAATAATCTTCAGACTTTCTGAGTAATGTGCTTGTGCAGTTTGTGTTTGTTACCGAAAACCAAACACCACCCAATGATTTTCTTCATTTACTTCATATCGTGGGGGCCCCACGATAATATTGAAGAAAAAACAAAAAATAACAGTCGATATTTCGCATCTTAAACATCCATGCCATTAATTAATTGCCGTTAAGCCGCCTGGCTCCAAAAAAAAAGTACATAAAATGTGTTCTACATACCAGGGACCAAAAACGAAAAATATTTCGTTCGTTTCTGATCTGAACGAAAACGAAATTTATATATATATATTTTTATACAATATGGACCCAATTATTTTAATAGTCGATTCTCTAGATTTATGTGACTACACTTCCGGACAAAATTAAGGGACCACTAGTAAACTTCAAAATAAATTTAAAACCAGATGACGAAATTTAATGAAACACATAAATATATAAGTCCAAGTGTTTCCTTGCAGTTCAGTTGGCTTAAGAGCTATTAAAATTAACAAACTTCACTTTTATGGACTTGAACAAATGATGTTAAAAATTAGACAAAAATACCAATGGTCTTCTTATGAACTGAAATGCTAATTCGTAATAAAAAGTAACATTATTAATAGTGTGTATGCCCTCCTCTTGCAGCACTACAAGCTTCTTTCAAGTTTTTAATTTTTTGGCCCATTTGATCCCAGAGATGCTCAATTGAATTGAGGTCAGGGCTTTTGGAAGGCCACTCCAAACATTGGATATTCGCATCTTTCAACGCATTTATGACAATGTTAGCTGTACGAGGTTTGCCATTGTCTTGCATAAAAATGAATCCATTGTCGAAATTTTCGGCAAATTGTTGAACATCGGGTACAATAATCTCGTCTCTAGATCTTCTTGCTGTTAGCGACCCACTTCGTATCAAAACCAATTCTGTACGACCATTAAATTGTATCGCAGCCCAAACCATTGTAGAGCCCCACCATATTTGTCAAATTCTCGAATGGTACACGGTGCAAATCGTTCAGGTGGTCTTCGTAAGACAAGAACACGGCGATGATACTTGTTTGGGAAGGAATCTGGACTCATCCGAAAACCAAACGGAGTTCCACTGCTCCTCATCTCAACATTGATGATTTTGACAAAAGTTGAAGCGATTTATTTTGTGCGTAGCTGTGAGATTAGACAGGTTGCTGGTTTTCTAGCGGATAAATTGACTACTTTCAGTCTTCTTCTTACTGTTTTGGTTGAAATTTCTGTTCCAGTGGCTAATCGAAGATAATTTTTTTAATTCACTAGATAGATGCTGGATGTTACAAACCGCTTTCTGAAACCCTGAAGTTCGATAAAACGATATCCTCTGCGTGTTGTTTTGTCTTTCAGCACCTGGTCCGCATCTTGTTTTGAAACTACCAGTCCCTTTGCACCGTCCTGCGGCCATCTGTACCACAGATTTGTTGGTGTTTAGAATTCCAGCAACTTCACTTCGTGAATATCCTTTACGAAGAAGAATACTCATTTGGGATACTTCTTTTGGTCTGCAATGGCGTCTAGGCACATTTAATTAACTTAATGCAAACAAATTGGCTAATTTTTGAAACACAAAGCACGCTTTATTAATTAAGTGAGTTGAAACTGCGAGTCAACTGTTGGGGCTTTTTGTTAACTTTTCGTTTCCTAGCAGATAATGTCCTGATATTGTTAATTGTTTCATGGCAAACTATTTGAATAGTGCACAATAAACGTCAATTTATGACATGTGAAAGTCTACTCACAACAACTTGTAAATTGGAAAAGTTATTTCAAGTTTATTTGGTGGTCCCTTAGTTTTGTCCGGAAGTGTAGTTAGGTAAAATGTAAAGTTACACATTGCAACTTTACATAAAAGCAAAGTGGTTCGGCGGAAAATTCCAGAATTCTGACCGGTGAATTTGCCGAATATGATACTGACATAGTTTAGACTCTAAACTTTAAACTCTAAATTTTAAACTCTAAACTTTAACCAGTCGTTTTCCGTTGAATGTAATTCTTTAATAGTTTTCCGTTCATATCTTTGCAAAAGTCTTTTAATGACAGAAGCCTTTCCAACATATCGCGTGTGCTATGCCAACGAGTAATGCAATCTGATATGGGTTTCCGTAATTTTAAACGTTTAATTATGGTTAAAACACACATTGTACCTAATTTTTTGCACACTTTTCTAGCCCCGCATATTGTTGTTTCTATACTTTCATATCTTAAAACGTCTTCCGCGGCTAGTTGTAACGTATGAGCAGCGCACCGCACACTCTGTAGTATGGGGCTGCAGCTATTTGTATCCCCTAACAAATTGCATCCACAGAAGCGTCAAGTTCTGGTCCAAGTATGGCTTCTTCTGCTTTGTTTTCTTCTGTATCGTCGCTTTCTTTTTCATGTTGTTGTTGGTCTGCTAATAACCGCTTTAAGCATATTCACCCCATTATCAGTACTTATACTTGCCAAAAATTTGGTATACTAAAAAGTATAGCCAACTAAAACTTTACATGTAACCCCTTTGAAACTCTGGGGGAAAATGAACAACTCTTTGATAAATTATATAAAAATAAATGAATTTTATAGTTTTAAGTAATAATTGTGTGTCCTTAATCTTATTACTTAAATTATAGAATTAATGAACCTTAATATGAGAAATATCACAGAAATAAATTTTAGTTCGAACTGCAGTTAAATGAAAGAGATTAACCAGCGTCGTGAAGGCGAAAACGTCCAATAACATTACAATCATTCTTGTAGTATGATTATACTTGCTCAATTCACAAAGTTAATATTCGAAGTAATATTTACGACCAAATACTAGATAAAATGTTCATAGAATTAAATGTGAAATTTTCCGAAAATGTAAAATATTCTTAGGGTACCTACTGAAGCTTTGCACACTGATACGGTTGATAGGTAGATCTCAGACTATTGTAGCATATCACTTTATACGTTAAATCGAGTTAAATCTCGGCATCAAATTGCCATTCGTTCGTCATTTATTTATTTATTTGTATATCTATTGGCTCATTTGAAACCCCCCCCCCCGGGGGGGGGAATTGTTGACAGTGGCACACAGGAATATATATTTGCCGAGCCAGGCACACGTGTTCGTGTAAAAATGCGTGAAAAAAATCACGTTTTTTTTTTTCACGGGCCCCCGGCACAACCGTCGTCTGAAACTCGCAATAACACTTTTTTTACCTACAGCTTTCGATATAGCTGCTAGAGATGTTTGCCATTAAAGGAGACACTTTTAATTTAAAAAGGGGCATGAACAACGGTAGTAACCGGGATTAGAAACTTATTTTTTCGTTTTCGATTTTGAACGAAAAGTATGAATTCCGTTTTCGATTTCGTTTTCGTTCTTACAAATATTTCGTTTAATTTCGTTATTTCGTTTTCGTTCTCGTTCCGTTTTCAGTCCCTGCTGTGAACACACGTAGGTACTTGGGAAAAGAGACTTGGAGTCACCCTCTCTAAAGTGATGTCGAGATAATTTTAACCGACCACGATATCGTTTTGCTTTTATATCGATTCCCAACATATTTCTTCTGAACTTGGATTTAAATTGGTTGTCATGCCACGGCCGAGACGCTTTCAAACGTTGGGTTCCGTTTTGTCGCCGGACAAGTTATGGCAAACTTTTTTCGCTGTCGTAATTACAAAAACACCGCTGCTTATGGGATTTTTTTAGTGTATCAATTAAATTGTCTGCATACAACCATAATCCGGCTCTGTTTGCGGAGTTCAATCGGTGGAGATAATATTGAAAACGTGATACGTACAAAAGTCATTTACGCAATTCCTCGAGGCACAAAGCATCTACGAAGGAACAATTATCAATATCGATCTTAAATTAACCATGGGCCCCTTATGGGGTTTGTTAACAATTAAGACAGAAGGCTCAAGCGTGCCCGCCCGCCCGGCTTAAATTTTTTAAATAAGGAGTAGGTATATATTCCTAGAATAGACGTTTTTTCTACGAAACTGCGCGCGCTCGGGGCAAGCAGCCACAGGCGGACCTCGCATTCAGTCGCCCGCGATTCTCTCAGAGGTTAAGAGGCACCAGAGCGGTCCTATTTGCCTGTTGGATCTTGTAAAATTTACACAGAAGATTTGGAATGTACACTTTATACAAGGTGAGTCATTGATATGGAGATGCTTTGGTGTTGGGATATCAGGTTGTAACTTGCCTATTTCTAAACAACTGACTCTCGTACATTTTGGCGGCAACCATTTCGATATGCAAAACAATCATTTTTACAATAAATGTCACTTTGACGTTTATAATTGTGTCGGAATTGATAGATTTTCATGGCACGCCAAGTTTATATCGATGAGATCTGTGTTCATTTTGAATGGTTAAAGCTAACTGCAAAAATTAAACGGATTTCTAAAGCCTAAAAATGGGCAAATTCAAATGTGTGATGTTATACATTCACAAACTCCACTGTTTGCAGTGCCATTTGGTTAATTTCGATATCCTTAACGGTGCAGGTGCAATCGAGCTTTCCCATTTCAATGACTCGCCCTGTTTCGGTATAGCCCACATTAAATTGCGTTTTATAAATTTGTAACGGTGGATGTTCAACAATTACAATTATCTACTGCATTACTAATTATTTTAAGCACTGTGATTTAATTAACGTGAACAGCATAACTAAAAGATTATTTTGAACTATGATTATCATCAAGCATAATTACGAGGGTCATTTTTAAAGTAAAAACAGGTAACCTGATAAATACCAGGTAAACAGGTAAAAAAGAGCAAAGTGGCAGGCAAAACGCAAGTGTCACTCGAGAAGCTACAACGGTAATCTCTTGAGCGCCCACCTTATGATCCGGTACGGGCACCTTCCGCCTATCACCTGTTTGCGAAATTGAACGATACTTTAGGCAGAAAACAGATGGAAACAGACAATTAGGCGAAAGACACACTCAACAGTTGGTTGGTTATACGGACTGGTTCCCGACTCGACGAAGAGGGGATCATCATGACTCCTTTCACGTTCGTAAAATGCCTAGATCGGGACATGGGTTTTTTGAAAAACAGCCAAAGGATGTTTGTTATTGCAAAAATTAAAATTTTGAAAAACTTTACTTATATTTCTATTCAAACCAAAACGGTTCTCACTTCGAAAGTGACCCTCGTACTTAAACCTATGAAAGACTTGCATCTAATTGACACATCGTGGTATGCAGATACTTATATGAAAATACTTTTGGTGTTTCACACAATATGCGTCCAAATATTTTACATATAACTTAATTGAGATTATCTAATTTGATCTTCACTTCTGATATTCAACAAAATAAGTGTCGCATACATAATAATTTTCACCTGTATCTATTTATAATGTTTTTGTTCATTTCCATTATTACAATAACAATATATTTTAGAAAAACGAACACCTTTCCCGGAGTGGTAAATGGAGCGACTGTTAATCTGACATGAATTTATCTACCCGACGAGGAACACCGATCGTCTCCGATAGTGGCTTCGCCGATCTAACCGTCGCTTCAGAGTTTTGCAAATCATGGAAGGAATTGTTAGGTAAGAAATTTTATATTTCTCACATCTAGTTATGAACAATGTTAATTTTTCTTAAGTTTACAATATTACAAATAATTTGTTTTATATTGACCAACATTATTCAAAACTATCAATTAGTGCTGCGTTGATACTTTCAGTCTTTGGTTATAAAGTTTATTTATATGCACATGACACTAAATTGGATACGATTCTAGCAGTTGATTCTTTTAATTGTGCACATAACTTATTCTGATGAGCAAATGTTCCAATCCAAACACTTTTCAATTGTGCCTTTAGAATTGAATTTAGTATTCAATTGAATGTTTGTATTCTTATAAATCTGCCCAGGGATGTTTCCCCAGAAACCAGTCGTTCGCAGCCGACGTTAAACTGTAGGTGCCATACGTCACTGTAACTACGATACAGACACCCGTGCACTGACGTATGCGGGGACATCGAGTATGGCAATCCAAGAACAAGAAGATTCAATTAAGGTTGATTCGTAGTCGACATAGCGCAACAACTGCAATCACATAACATCACATAACATCACCCAACGTTGACTCGGAATCGGTCTTTATACTAATTTTAATACTATTTTAAAATTGAAACTCTACACTTGCGTCAAAATCAAGCAACCGTAATTACAAACATTTTGTCACGAATAAGTACCTACACTTGTTGTAATTTGTTGTAATTCAGCGTCTGCTCAATACTGCGCTTGGTAAAATTCCGGTTTTTGCGTATTGCTTCTTAACTTTTATTCTTTATTTTGTGCTTTCCCTATTATTATGGCACTCTTCACCAAAGCCATCTGTTCTTGTGTTGCCAGGTGGACAAAATCCTTGGCAGTTACAAACGCACACATGCACGTACAATAAATAATTGGTTGACTTCGTTTTTTTTTTTTTTTTTTTGCATCATTATATTATTTTTATCTATACCAAGTTTGCTACAATAAAACGCAATCAAAATTACTTTATCTCTTAAGTAATTTTCAAAACATGTTACACGTGTAAATTTTAAATAAATTGCACTAAAATAATAAAAACATATATTTTCTTTCTTTGTATGCGGCTTAATCAGTTGCAGTACTAGTTATTCAAATAAGTTGGGGCTTCTCCGTCTCAATACGCGATTTTACATGTAGAAGTCTTAATACGTATTTGATTCCTTTCAACTATGTTTTGTGGTAATCGATGAATCATCATTTTTATGTTCAAAGAAACGAAATGTTTCCAATTTTGGCATGAATATTGGCTTCAATGTGATAAATGATTTCCCAGCATCGCAACCTAGATGCACTTTGCAGTTTTCCACAACTCTGCAGCATCGCGGGGTTTTCTCTGTTTGCGCTGTAATTCTGCGACTTACGAAATCGCCGGGGCGTAAAATTGGGTGCAAATCGAAAAAACAAATGCCGTAGTGTAAGATGCTGATAGCTCAGAGATGTGTCCGAGTTGCTTTGCTTGATGCGTATTTTTGCCTTGAGGCGGATCTTCGTGCACCTTACTTTTGGCCTGCCTTTGTAATGATGAGCAATTTTTGCCACAAAGCATATTTACGCGTGCATTTTCCACCTACAATTTCTCTCGGTTGGCTCTGCTAAATGTTCTCGACTTGTGTCTTAATATAATGTTGATACAATCATCCAATCGATTGTTAGAAAAATGTACTATGTGTATGCGAATTTATATAGTTGTAAGTCTTCAAGAGCCGCCAGCCATGCAAGTTTTCAAACTGGTATTCCTCGGATGCATCTCACGCAATCCCAAATACGAAATTTTGCACCATCACACGAGGAAAATCTGTCGCAGAATTTCATGGTTCAAATTCATGGTTGTGCAACCCAAGTGACTGGTTCAGCTTTTCCTCTGCCGAACTATCGCAATGGTAATTCGTACCGCTCTATGGTACGAATAGCCACGTTGATCAGCAACCTCCAAGAGAGACCTCCGAGAGATTTCAAGAGGAAGAAGCCGTCAAGGAGCCCCAAAAGGCTTTGCCATTTCGCTTGTAAAGACATTTTTATGTCTTCGACGTTTCGGCAAGATTTGTAATTTATGCTAGTTACTTAGTATTAATGTGGTTTGAAAAAATGAAAGAAAACACTAAAGTCTAATAAAAATATTCAACTGGAACATTATTTGTAAGAATAATTAAAAGAATAAAAAAATACATTAAAAAATATATATAAAAAAAATAATTAAAAGAATAAAAAAATACATTAAAAAATATATTAAAAAAAACAGAAAAATAAAAAAAGTATATAATTCCAGATAATTAAAAATACATAATTGAAAAAAAAAAGATCACAAAAGGTAAAAAAAAATATAATGTATGTTCTAAAAACAATAAGGTTTATAACATACATCGTAACAACACATGTGTGTTGTGTTTAAAATGGCACCGTGGCCATATTGTACATTTGACTATAAGAAGATGAAATTGTGAAATAATTCTATAATTTATAGTTACTATGAAAATCAGAGAGTCATAATTATTGTGCATAGTCAATAGAATTCTTTCACACTATTGTCTTAATGGGTGGCGTATTTACACATATAAGAAGGTTAAATTGGGAAATAATTCTGTAATTTATAGTTTATTTGAAACTCAAAGAGTCATAATAATTATTGCACATGGTTACTAGAATTATTTCACATTGTAGTCTTAATGGGTGCCGTATTTACACATATAAAAAGATGAATTGTGAAATAATTCTGTAACTTATAGTTATTTCGGAAATCAGTTATAAATGACGTAATCATTCATAGAATTATTTCACAACTATTTTAACCATGATAGTTACTTCCGGTCTAACTTATTTGCTCACCTCTGTTTTGGTGATTTTAGAATTAATTAGTGATAAGCGCAACTTGGTAATACCTACCTAATTACCTTTTAAGTTGATTAATCTCTAATAGAATTAACATAATTCTATTATAGTTTTCCAAAGAATTTGATACACATAGTACATACACACTAGTTTCAAATGTAGCCAACAAAGTTGCGGCTCATAAAAGTGCAACAAAGTCAAGAACATATTACGGCGCTCTAAAAGTCTTACGTATTCTACTAATTTCAGTATTTTACATAGTGAATAGTACTGCAACTTAGATTTTGATTGATGCATTGGATAGGTAGCTTTGTTGAAATTAAAAAAAAAGACAGATTTTGTCGTATTATAATCATGCAAAAAAAATCAGACTTTTACCGACGTCCCGAGTTTGGTGCTTCTCTATAACAAAGTGACTATTTACAAAAATGTCAGTGCATGTGTTAGTTTGTTACCCTTAGTCTGTTTTGTATTCTCCAGTTATGAGGGCAAGTACCACCAGATGCAACTATTGCTGTAATGGTTATATTCACCGACGTTCGATAAAGCTATTGGACCAATAACCCTTATTAAATTTTTTTAGATTCCCCTTTTTGGCTTCAATTAAAAGTATGAAGAATTCATATTTTTTCCATCAATTCCAGGGTTTAAGGAGCTTCATCTTAATTAAAATTTGCTATGCGTGAAACGATGGGAAACAATATTCCATGGTAATTTATACTTATTTCTTATAATAAGTATTGCGATGCCTATTTTGCAGAGCAACATAAGTAATGGCACTTACATTACATTTTGGCAATATTTTAAACTAAACATTCTAAGTTCTCGCATTATCACTATACAGAGGGTTTTTTGACAATTCAATAATAATGATAGTATTTTTATTTGGAATACTTTTTACAACGTTGTTAGTCTACAGTTTTCAGGAGAACTTGATAATAATGCTAATAATATAATTGTACTACTATAATATTACCATAGTCTCTGTTCCATTCTTATTTTTATTTATCTTTATTATTTGTTGGCCAATGTAAAAACTCACTGGACTTGAAGAATAGGTTTTATTAAAAAAAAAGAGGTCATATTTTATGACGGTGAGCAATGTCGCCTTCAAATTCAGTATCTATTGAGTACAGAATTTATTTGCTATTTTTATTTTACAAAAGCTGATCAGTCAAATTATAATATAAAATATAGTTGATGATTGGTTTACTTTAAATCAGCACACTTGAATGATTGAAGCAACATTTTAATTATATTAACCCTTTCGCTGCGCGTAGCATTTTAAAGATTTGGATGTCTATGCGCGCAAAATCACCGCTCGCTAGAGTACTCGCCTGGAGCAGTTTTGTGTTTACAAATATATTCGCTTCGAGCAGCGTACCATAATTTTATATTTTTCTATGTGATGACGGCCATTATATTCGGAAAGATTGTACCTAAAATGATAGATAAAAGTATAAACAAAGCACCGTTACAAAAGTATATTGCAAAGCACAAAAACAATTTTTACATAATTAGTTCAATAAACTGAAATAATATTGCTAGCTCTCATCGTCCAAAAGTTATCATCACTGTTGCCCACTAAAGCCAAAAGCCGTTCTTCCGTCAGCGGTTTATTTCGGCGAGACATTTTTACGCGATAGTCAAACTCGAGGTTAAAGACGACACGTTTATTATCGACAGGTATTGACTTGACATATACTGCATGATGCTACACCGCAAGCGTGAATATTCGTTTTGAGCAGCGAAAGGGTTAATATATGAATTAGGCAACGTTGTTAGAAATCTGACAGATAATCATTTTTTCACTGTCAGATCATTTTTGTTTGAGTTCGTGTGTAAAATGTTTATAAAATGTATACATATCGCACCCCGGCAAGAAAAGTGACATAGCTGAAAAGTGCAGTTTTTGAGAAATAACGAAAAAAGAAAATCGTCTTGCAAACATATATTGCATGTAAAAGCTTCTTTTAAATTTCAGATGACCATCTGTTGCGGTAAATGTTATTATTATTATTATTATTATTATTATATACAATTACAAATCTGTAAATCAGTTCTTGACTATGACTATTCCTGCAATGATGAATAATGAACTAGCCTAAAAGAAAACTGACAGCTGCCCTCTGGCGGTTAAAATGCGAGTCAGAGATGTGATGCTTTTTTAGCATGAGGGGACACACCGTACGTATTTTATACTGACATAATCTCAAAAGGGGCAGCTTTTTAGTTGTGACACAGTTCTCGCCGGGGTGCGACATGTTAGGATAATGTTTGGGGAGGATTGGTGTGTACCATAAGAAGCATAACAAAATGAAACTATTTAATGTTGCTGTTAGTTTTATAACGCTTCGAATAGGGGAGCAGCACACTAAGAAAAATCATTTTTCCTAATGATATGTACTTACTTTTACGATCTTCGAACCAAGTATATGGATTTAAAGTTCTTATTAATAAAATGGAGAAAATGCCTCATTGCAAAGATAAATCACAACCGCTTAAAGTTCATATGTAGTCGATATCAAAATAATAAATGGTAATGAGAAGTATTTGTGACTTCACAACAATTTAACTCTTTGAACTTGTGTTGCAGTGGGCACATTTTTCAGAAAATGTACCCTGACCTGCACAAAACGCAACTCGCTATGCACTTTGAGTAATTCCTTGTCGTAGAAACTTTTCGTTGGTAATTGTTATTTAAGTTTTTCTTTCGTAGAGAACATCGGACAGGCAGAAAATTGGAAATTGGCTTCCTTAGGTCGTGGCATTGACTCCACCAAATTCGTTATTGTTTCGTTTTCGGGAAGATCCCATTCTTGCCGAAGAACGGGAAACAACACGACTATGGTGGCTGGGGCGGGGATGAATAAGAGCTTTAACTTCTTCGTATCATGTCCGAACATTTTCGACACAATTCAAGTCTATCGAACATCAGCATCGAAGTATTCATTGACAACCCTGGCGATATGTGGTCGTGCGTTATTTATTTAATCTTTCATCCTTTAAGTTTTAAAACGCTACCAGTTCGCCACAAGTCTGCAGTTTTCGAATTTCGTGACAAAATCATTTTCTTAAATTATAAAATCTGCCAAATTTTGCTGGAATTCGACCATGCAAGCTTGAGCACTATACACCCATTTCCCATTTTGATTAATTCCATTGTGGAAATGGGGCTCGGTTATCAAAGGTTTTGTGTTCTAAAGTAAAAACCAAATTTTTGACATTGACAGATGGCTCAATGACTTCGATGTGAATTTTGTGCATCCGAGTCAAGTAGGGCGTGCGTTTTTTTGTTTTCACAGCCCCCCTTGACGGACTTTGTTCATGAACATATCACTTTAAGCAACTTCTTTAACAAGACACGGAAATAATTTGAATTTTTATATCCTCTGAGGTACCTGTAAATTACCGTTCAAATGCTGAATCGGCTAAAATGTACCGTAACTCGCGATTCAATCTGCTGGTTTATCAAGAAATTATTAATACATGGTTCCAATTTCTAATCCTGAATAATCTCAATATTGCTGTAATATTGGTTATTAAACGCAGAGCCATCTCTATATTATAATATCGTATATTTTTATCAGACGGTTAGCTAAAAAGAGTCGGTTTGTAATTTTAAATTGAGACGATTGGAGGAAATCACCAATAAAATATCGCGCCACCTTAAAGTTAGAGTTAAATTTCGATTCCGCTTAATGTGGAAACATCGGGACTAGGACATCTAGGCCTAATAAAGCGGCTGCCCCAATTAAGAATAGAATTTAAAAAAATGAAACATTTTATTCAAGAGTGGGTAATAAACAAAATGTTAGCCAGAAATCGGGTGTTCCGACAAATTTGCCCGGCACATGTATGCGATCACATCATAAAAAGGCGTTTGTTACTGTCCCAATTAAACAATGTAAAATTTACTGATGGTTCCTTGGTTTGGTTTCCGTTCCTTGAGATTTTTGGCCCAAATAGGCGGCTGCCCCGATTAACTGGCGGCCCAATTAAGCGGAATCGACTGTAATACTCTCAGCGTTGCATTTCGGAGAATGAGAGAAGGAGAGCAAGAGGACGAAGAATATTTGTAAGTAGTTTTTTAATGTATAGATACAGAGCATTCAGGAAAGTGCTGTCAACTTTTGCAACTAATTGCAACGAATAATGACAAGAAAAATCTGGTTACACTATTTGCATGTACCCTAGGTAACATTTCAGCCACGTTGCGAAATATATTTGATTTGCACCTTGAACAGTGTCCTCCATTAGTGTCCAGCATAACAGTTGACACCACTTTCTTGGCCGCTCTGTACAATTTTTATTTTATTTAGAAAACACCTCGACTTTTCAATGGAAACTTCTTGCCAAATTCCACTCCACCAAATTGCACACAATTATTGGCCATGGTTTAACATCGATCAACAAAGAATGGCAGAATATGAAAGGGTCTGCACCGTATTCGGATCCTACGCTAACGCAACAATCGTCTCCGATAGCGGCTTCACCAAACCAACGGTCGCTTCACAGTTTTGCAAATCATCGAAGGAATTATAAGGTACGAATTTTCATTTGTATCTGTCACATATCTGTATCTGTCACAAATAATGTTAGTTCTGAGTTTTTTCGTTATTACAAGTACTTTGTAATAACAATAATAATAATAATCTCTACTACTCCTCCACCTATGGCGTAATTGGTTACTGTCATAATTTGACGGAGAAGTCTGATGGTCCAATTACATTTTATTTCACCATGGGCCCCTGAGCTATTACTAGTTATGCGGGCGTAACAGGAGAGGGGCATTATTATTATTATTATTGCCCATCTGCACCTGCATGCGACTTAGAGATGGTAGAGGCACATGTCCAACGTTTGTTGCAAGGAAATGGGAAAACTGCAGAATAACCACCCCAGATATGCAGACCCGGGAATCGATCCCCGGGACCTTGCAGTCTAGAAGCGAACGCGTTAACGCTCACTCCACCGCAGCCTCACAATTGTATTGTAGTAACGAACATTGTTCACAGCTAGTTTTGATGTTTTCATTTGATGTTTTCAATTTGATAGTTTTGATGTTTTCAATGACAAAACGGCCCATTAAAATGCACATTTTGACCGAGTATCACAACATTGCGTACCACCGCAGAACATCAATTATAACTCGACCTCTGTCCAATTCAACCCTAACGCTAACAAAGTAACATTAATTTGTTTTTGCATAGACATTCGCACTATTTTATTAGGTGTTGATATTTTAGGAAACGACAATTTCTTCGTTGAATTGGTAAATGGATGATCAAGGTCCGCAAGTGTGCGATGGCTCCTCCTAGGACTGCTGGCACCGTTGGAATCTGCATTGGACCCAAAACTGCAGCAGCGGTCTGCAAGTCTGCCGTTGGTTTCTAAAGGTATGAACTTTAATTTCTAATAACCGCAAACTAGGTATGAATAATGCCCAGTAATATTTTATCTCCAAGAAAGCCGATTGTATCAGAGTTTAACTTGACACATGTATCCACTATGTTGCTGATTATTGTCGACAAGTTGCATTTATGACAACCTTCGCGTTGTGTGAAGAAATTTGGTACTTTAAGTAAATAATCTTCAGACTTTCTGAGTAATGTGCTTGTGCAGTTTGTGTTTGTTACCGAAAACCAAACACCACCCAATGATTTTCTTCATTTACTTCATATCGTGGGGGCCCCACGATAATATTGAAGAAAAAACAAAAAATAACAGTCGATATTTCGCATCTTAAACATCCATGCCATTAATTAATTGCCGTTAAGCCGCCTGGCTCCAAAAAAAAAGTACATAAAATGTGTTCTACATACCAGGGACCAAAAACGAAAAATATTTCGTTCGTTTCTGATCTGAACGAAAACGAAATTTATATATATATATTTTTATACAATATGGACCCAATTATTTTAATAGTCGATTCTCTAGATTTATGTGACTACACTTCCGGACAAAATTAAGGGACCACTAGTAAACTTCAAAATAAATTTAAAACCAGATGACGAAATTTAATGAAACACATAAATATATAAGTCCAAGTGTTTCCTTGCAGTTCAGTTGGCTTAAGAGCTATTAAAATTAACAAACTTCACTTTTATGGACTTGAACAAATGATGTTAAAAATTAGACAAAAATACCAATGGTCTTCTTATGAACTGAAATGCTAATTCGTAATAAAAAGTAACATTATTAATAGTGTGTATGCCCTCCTCTTGCAGCACTACAAGCTTCTTTCAAGTTTTTAATTTTTTGGCCCATTTGATCCCAGAGATGCTCAATTGAATTGAGGTCAGGGCTTTTGGAAGGCCACTCCAAACATTGGATATTCGCATCTTTCAACGCATTTATGACAATGTTAGCTGTACGAGGTTTGCCATTGTCTTGCATAAAAATGAATCCATTGTCGAAATTTTCGGCAAATTGTTGAACATCGGGTACAATAATCTCATCTCTAGATCTTCTTGCTGTTAGCGACCCACTTCGTATCAAAACCAATTCTGTACGACCATTAAATTGTATCGCAGCCCAAACCATTGTAGAGCCCCACCATATTTGTCAAATTCTCGAATGGTACACGGTGCAAATCGTTCAGGTGGTCTTCGTAAGACAAGAACACGGCGATGATACTTGTTTGGGAAGGAATCTGGACTCATCCGAAAACCAAACGGAGTTCCACTGCTCCTCATCTCAACATTGATGATTTTGACAAAAGTTGAAGCGATTTATTTTGTGCGTAGCTGTGAGATTAGACAGGTTGCTGGTTTTCTAGCGGATAAATTGACTACTTTCAGTCTTCTTCTTACTGTTTTGGTTGAAATTTCTGTTCCAGTGGCTAATCGAAGATAATTTTTTTAATTCACTAGATAGATGCTGGATGTTACAAACCGCTTTCTGAAACCCTGAAGTTCGATAAAACGATATCCTCTGCGTGTTGTTTTGTCTTTCAGCACCTGGTCCGCATCTTGTTTTGAAACTACCAGTCCCTTTGCACCGTCCTGCGGCCATCTGTACCACAGATTTGTTGGTGTTTAGAATTCCAGCAACTTCACTTCGTGAATATCCTTTACGAAGAAGAATACTCATTTGGGATACTTCTTTTGGTCTGCAATGGCGTCTAGGCACATTTAATTAACTTAATGCAAACAAATTGGCTAATTTTTGAAACACAAAGCACGCTTTATTAATTAAGTGAGTTGAAACTGCGAGTCAACTGTTGGGGCTTTTTGTTAACTTTTCGTTTCCTAGCAGATAATGTCCTGATATTGTTAATTGTTTCATGGCAAACTATTTGAATAGTGCACAATAAACGTCAATTTATGACATGTGAAAGTCTACTCACAACAACTTGTAAATTGGAAAAGTTATTTCAAGTTTATTTGGTGGTCCCTTAGTTTTGTCCGGAAGTGTAGTTAGGTAAAATGTAAAGTTACACATTGCAACTTTACATAAAAGCAAAGTGGTTCGGCGGAAAATTCCAGAATTCTGACCGGTGAATTTGCCGAATATGATACTGACATAGTTTAGACTCTAAACTTTAAACTCTAAATTTTAAACTCTAAACTTTAACCAGTCGTTTTCCGTTGAATGTAATTCTTTAATAGTTTTCCGTTCATATCTTTGCAAAAGTCTTTTAATGACAGAAGCCTTTCCAACATATCGCGTGTGCTATGCCAACGAGTAATGCAATCTGATATGGGTTTCCGTAATTTCAAACGTTTAATTATGGTTAAAACACACATTGTACCTAATTTTTTGCACACTTTTCTAGCCCCGCATATTGTTGTTTCTATACTTTCATATCTTAAAACGTCTTCCGCGGCTAGTTGTAACGTATGAGCAGCGCACCGCACACTCTGTAGTATGGGGCTGCAGCTATTTGTATCCCCTAACAAATTGCATCCACAGAAGCGTCAAGTTCTGGTCCAAGTATGGCTTCTTCTGCTTTGTTTTCTTCTGTATCGTCGCTTTCTTTTTCATGTTGTTGTTGGTCTGCTAATAACCGCTTTAAGCATATTCACCCCATTATCAGTACTGACACTTGCCAAAAATTTGGTATACTAAAAAGTATAGCCAACTAAAACTTTACATGTAACCCCTTTGAAACTCTGGGGGAAAATGAACAACTCTTTGATAAATTATATAAAAATAAATGAATTTTATAGTTTTAAGTAATAATTGTGTGTCCTTAATCTTATTACTTAAATTATAGAATTAATGAACCTTAATATGAGAAATATCACAGAAATAAATTTTAGTTCGAACTGCAGTTAAATGAAAGAGATTAACCAGCGTCGTGAAGGCGAAAACGTCCAATAACATTACAATCATTCTTGTAGTATGATGATACTTGCTCAATTCACAAAGTTAATATTCGAAGTAATATTTACGACCAAATACTAGATAAAATGTTCATAGAATTAAATGTGAAATTTTCCGAAAATGTAAAATATTCTTAGGGTACCTACTGAAGCTTTGCACACTGATACGGTTGATAGGTAGATCTCAGACTATTGTAGCATATCACTTTATACGTTAAATCGAGTTAAATCTCGGCATCAAATTGCCATTCGTTCGTCATTTATTTATTTATTTGTATATTTATTGGCTCATTTGAAACCCCCCCGGGGGGTGGGGGGGGAATTGTTGACAGTGGCACACAGGAATATATATTTGCCGAGCCAGGCACACGTGTTCGTGTAAAAATGCGTGAAAAAAATCACGTTTTTTTTTTTCACGGGCCCCCGGCACAACCGTCGTCTGAAACTCGCAATAACACTTTTTTTACCTACAGCTTTCGATATAGCTGCTAGAGATGTTTGCCATTAAAGGAGACACTTTTAATTTAAAAAGGGGCATGAACAACGGTAGTAACCGGGATTAGAAACTTATTTTTTCGTTTTCGATTTTGAACGAAAAGTATGAATTCCGTTTTCGATTTCGTTTTCGTTCTTACAAATATTTCGTTTAATTTCGTTATTTCGTTTTCGTTCTCGTTCCGTTTTCAGTCCCTGCTGTGAACACACGTAGGTACTTGGGAAAAGAGACTTGGAGTCACCCTCTCTAAAGTGATGTCGAGATAATTTTAACCGACCACGATATCGTTTTGCTTTTATATCGATTCCCAACATATTTCTTCTGAACTTGGATTTAAATTGGTTGTCATGCCACGGCCGAGACGCTTTCAAACGTTGGGTTCCGTTTTGTCGCCGGACAAGTTATGGCAAACTTTTTTCGCTGTCGTAATTACAAAAACACCGCTGCTTATGGGATTTTTTTAGTGTATCAATTAAATTGTCTGCATACAACCATAATCCGGCTCTGTTTGCGGAGTTCAATCGGTGGAGATAATATTGAAAACGTAGTGATACGTACAAAAGTCATTTACGCAATTCCTCGAGGCACAAAGCATCTACGAAGGAACAATTATCAATATCGATCTTAAATTAACCATGGGCCCCTTATGGGGTTTGTTAACAATTAAGACAGAAGGCTCAAGCGTGCCCGCCCGCCCGGCTTAAATTTTTTAAATAAGGAGTAGGTATATATTCCTAGAATAGACGTTTTTTCTACGAAACTGCGCGCGCTCGGGGCAAGCAGCCACAGGCGGACCTCGCATTCAGTCGCCCGCGATTCTCTCAGAGGTTAAGAGGCACCAGAGCGGTCCTATTTGCCTGTTGGATCTTGTAAAATTTACACAGAAGATTTGGAATGTACACTTTATACAAGGTGAGTCATTGATATGGAGATGCTTTGGTTTTGGGATATCAGGTTGTAACTTGCCTATTTCTAAACAACTGACTCTCGTACATTTTGGCGGCAACCATTTCGATATGCAAAACAATCATTTTTACGACAGAAAATTAAAATGTGGCGTACAATAAATGTCACTTTGACGTTTATAATTGTGTCGGAATTGATAGATTTTCATGGCACGCCAAGTTTATATCGATGAGATCTGTGTTCATTTTGAATGGTTAAAGCTAACTGCAAAAATTAAACGGATTTCTAAAGCCTAAAAATGGGCAAATTCAAATGTGTGATGTTATACATTCACAAACTCCACTGTTTGCAGTGCCATTTGGTTAATTTCGATATCCTTAACGGTGCAGGTGCAATCGAGCTTTCCCATTTCAATGACTCGCCCTGTTTCGGTATAGCCCACATTAAATTGCGTTTTATAAATTTGTAACGGTGGATGTTCAACAATTACAATTATCTACTGCATTACTAATTATTTTAAGCACTGTGATTTAATTAACGTGAACAGCATAACTAAAAGATTATTTTGAACTATGATTATCATCAAGCATAATTACGAGGGTCATTTTTAAAGTAAAAACAGGTAACCTGATAAATACCAGGTAAACAGGTAAAAAAGAGCAAAGTGGCAGGCAAAACGCAAGTGTCACTCGAGAAGCTACAACGGTAATCTCTTGAGCGCCCACCTTATGATCCGGTACGGGCACCTTCCGCCTATCACCTGTTTGCGAAATTGAACGATACTTTAGGCAGAAAACAGATGGAAACAGACAATTAGGCGAAAGACACACTCAACAGTTGGTTGGTTATACGGACTGGTTCCCGACTCGACGAAGAGGGGATCATCATGACTCCTTTCACGTTCGTAAAATGCCTAGATCGGGACATGGGTTTTTTGAAAAACAGCCAAAGGATGTTTGTTATTGCAAAAATTAAAATTTTGAAAAACTTTACTTATATTTCTATTCAAACCAAAACGGTTCTCACTTCGAAAGTGACCCTCGTACTTAAACCTATGAAAGACTTGCATCTAATTGACACATCGTGGTATGCAGATACTTATATGAAAATACTTTTGGTGTTTCACACAATATGCGTCCAAATATTTTACATATAACTTAATTGAGATTATCTAATTTGATCTTCACTTCTGATATTCAACAAAATAAGTGTCGCATACATAATAATTTTCACCTGTATCTATTTATAATGTTTTTGTTCATTTCCATTATTACAATAACAATATATTTTAGAAAAACGAACACCTTTCCCGGAGTGGTAAATGGAGCGACTGTTAATCTGACATGAATTTATCTACCCGACGAGGAACACCGATCGTCTCCGATAGTGGCTTCGCCGATCTAACCGTCGCTTCAGAGTTTTGCAAATCATGGAAGGAATTGTTAGGTAAGAAATTTTATATTTCTCACATCTAGTTATGAACAATGTTAATTTTTCTTAAGTTTACAATATTACAAATAATTTGTTTTATATTGACCAACATTATTCAAAACTATCAATTAGTGCTGCGTTGATACTTTCAGTCTTTGGTTATAAAGTTTATTTATATGCACATGACACTAAATTGGATACGATTCTAGCAGTTGATTCTTTTAATTGTGCACATAACTTATTCTGATGAGCAAATGTTCCAATCCAAACACTTTTCAATTGTGCCTTTAGAATTGAATTTAGTATTCAATTGAATGTTTGTATTCTTATAAATCTGCCCAGGGATGTTTCCCCAGAAACCAGTCGTTCGCAGCCGACGTTAAACTGTAGGTGCCATACGTCACTGTAACTACGATACAGACACCCGTGCACTGACGTATGCGGGGACATCGAGTATGGCAATCCAAGAACAAGAAGATTCAATTAAGGTTGATTCGTAGTCGACATAGCGCAACAACTGCAATCACATAACATCACATAACATCACCCAACGTTGACTCGGAATCGGTCTTTATACTAATTTTAATACTATTTTAAAATTGAAACTCTACACTTGCGTCAAAATCAAGCAACCGTAATTACAAACATTTTGTCACGAATAAGTACCTACACTTGTTGTAATTTGTTGTAATTCAGCGTCTGCTCAATACTGCGCTTGGTAAAATTCCGGTTTTTGCGTATTGCTTCTTAACTTTTATTCTTTATTTTGTGCTTTCCCTATTATTATGGCACTCTTCACCAAAGCCATCTGTTCTTGTGTTGCCAGGTGGACAAAATCCTTGGCAGTTACAAACGCACACATGCACGTACAATAAATAATTGGTTGACTTCGTTTTTTTTTTTTTTTTTTTTGCATCATTATATTATTTTTATCTATACCAAGTTTGCTACAATAAAACGCAATCAAAATTACTTTATCTCTTAAGTAATTTTCAAAACATGTTACACGTGTAAATTTTAAATAAATTGCACTAAAATAATAAAAACATATATTTTCTTTCTTTGTATGCGGCTTTATCAGTTGCAGTACTAGTTATTCAAATAAGTTGGGGCTTCTCCGTCTCAATACGCGATTTTACATGTAGAAGTCTTAATACGTATTTGATTCCTTTCAACTATGTTTTGTGGTAATCGATGAATCATCATTTTTATGTTCAAAGAAACGAAATGTTTCCAATTTTGGCATGAATATTGGCTTCAATGTGATAAATGATTTCCCAGCATCGCAACCTAGATGCACTTTGCAGTTTTCCACAACTCTGCAGCATCGCGGGGTTTTCTCTGTTTGCGCTGTAATTCTGCGACTTACGAAATCGCCGGGGCGTAAAATTGGGTGCAAATCGAAAAAACAAATGCCGTAGTGTAAGATGCTGATAGCTCAGAGATGTGTCCGAGTTGCTTTGCTTGATGCGTATTTTTGCCTTGAGGCGGATCTTCGTGCACCTTACTTTTGGCCTGCCTTTGTAATGATGAGCAATTTTTGCCACAAAGCATATTTACGCGTGCATTTTCCACCTACAATTTCTCTCGGTTGGCTCTGCTAAATGTTCTCGACTTGTGTCTTAATATAATGTTGATACAATCATCCAATCGATTGTTAGAAAAATGTACTATGTGTATGCGAATTTATATAGTTGTAAGTCTTCAAGAGCCGCCAGCCATGCAAGTTTTCAAACTGGTATTCCTCGGATGCATCTCACGCAATCCCAAATACGAAATTTTGCACCATCACACGAGGAAAATCTGTCGCAGAATTTCATGGTTCAAATTCATGGTTGTGCAACCCAAGTGACTGGTTCAGCTTTTCCTCTGCCGAACTATCGCAATGGTAATTCGTACCGCTCTATGGTACGAATAGCCACGTTGATCAGCAACCTCCAAGAGAGACCTCCGAGAGATTTCAAGAGGAAGAAGCCGTCAAGGAGCCCCAAAAGGCCTTGCCATTTCGCTTGTAAAGACATTTTTATGTCTTCGACGTTTCGGCAAGATTTGTAATTTATGCTAGTTACTTAGTATTAATGTGGTTTGAAAAAATGAAAGAAAACACTAAAGTCTAATAAAAATATTCAACTGGAACATTATTTATAAGAATAATTAAAAGAATAAAAAAATACATTAAAAAATATATTAAAAAAAAACAGAAAAATAAAAAAAGTATATAATTCCAGATAATTAAAAATACATAATTGAAAAAAAAAATGATCACAAAAGGTAAAAAAAAATATAATGTATGTTCTAAAAACAATAAGGTTTATAACATACATCGTAACAACACATGTGTGTTGTGTTTAAAATGGCACCGTGGCCATATTGTACATTTGGCTATAAGAAGATGAAATTGTGAAATAATTCTATAATTTATAGTTACTATGAAAATCAGAGAGTCATAATTATTGTGCATAGTCAATAGAATTCTTTCACACTATTGTCTTAATGGGTGGCGTATTTACACATATAAGAAGGTTAAATTGGGAAATAATTCTGTAATTTATAGTTTATTTGAAACTCAAAGAGTCATAATAATTATTGCACATGGTTACTAGAATTATTTCACATTGTAGTCTTAATGGGTGCCGTATTTACACATATAAAAAGATGAATTGTGAAATAATTCTGTAACTTATAGTTATTTCGGAAATCAGTTATAAATGACGTACATCATTCATAGAATTATTTCACAACTATTTTAACCATGATAGTTACTTCCGGTCTAACTTATTTGCTCACCTCTGTTTTGGTGATTTTAGAATTAATTAGTGATAAGCGCAACTTGGTAATACCTACCTAATTACCTTTTAAGTTGATTAATCTCTAATAGAATTAACATAATTCTATTATAGTTTTCCAAAGAATTTGATACACATAGTACATACACACTAGTTTCAAATGTAGCCAACAAAGTTGCGGCTCATAAAAGTGCAACAAAGTCAAGAACATATTACGGCGCTCTAAAAGTCTTACGTATTCTACTAATTTCAGTATTTTACATAGTGAATAGTACTGCAACTTAGATTTTGATTGATGCATTGGATAGGTAGCTTTGTTGAAATTAAAAAAAAAGACAGATTTTGTCGTATTATAATCATGCAAAAAAAATCAGACTTTTACCGACGTCCCGAGTTTGGTGCTTCTCTATAACAAAGTGACTATTTACAAAAATGTCAGTGCATGTGTTAGTTTGTTACCCTTAGTCTGTTTTGTATTCTCCAGTTATGAGGGCAAGTACCACCAGATGCAACTATTGCTGTAATGGTTATATTCACCGACGTTCGATAAAGCTATTGGACCAATAACCCTTATTAAATTTTTTTAGATTCCCCTTTTTGGCTTCAATTAAAAGTATGAAGAATTCATATTTTTTCCATCAATTCCAGGGTTTAAGGAGCTTCATCTTAATTAAAATTTGCTATGCGTGAAACGATGGGAAACAATATTCCATGGTAATTTATACTTATTTCTTATAATAAGTATTGCGATGCCTATTTTGCAGAGCAACATAAGTAATGGCACTTACATTACATTTTGGCAATATTTTAAACTAATACACGTTTTAGAAATAGTTGAAACATTCTAAGTTCTCGCATTATCACTATACAGAGGGTTTTTTGACAATTCAATAATAATGATAGTATTTTTATTTGGAATACTTTTTACAACGTTGTTAGTCTACAGTTTTCAGGAGAACTTGATAATAATGCTAATAATATAATTGTACTACTATAATATTACCATAGTCTCTGTTCCATTCTTATTTTTATTTATCTTTATTATTTGTTGGCCAATGTAAAAACTCACTGGACTTGAAGAATAGGTTTTATTAAAAAAAAAGAGGTCATATTTTATGACGGTGAGCAATGTCGCCTTCAAATTCAGTATCTATTGAGTACAGAATTTATTTGCTATTTTTATTTTACAAAAGCTGATCAGTCAAATTATAATATAAAATATAGTTGATGATTGGTTTACTTTAAATCAGCACACTTGAATGATTGAAGCAACATTTTAATTATATTAACCCTTTCGCTGCGCGTAGCATTTTAAAGATTTGGATGTGTATGCGCGCAAAATCACCGCTCGCTAGAGTACTCGCCTGGAGCAGTTTTGTGTTTACAAATATATTCGCTTCGAGCAGCGTACCATAATTTTATATTTTTCTATGTGATGACGGCCATTATATTCGGAAAGATTGTACCTAAAATGATAGATAAAAGTATAAACAAAGCACCGTTACAAAAGTATATTGCAAAGCACAAAAACAATTTTTACATAATTAGTTCAATAAACTGAAATAATATTGCTAGCTCTCATCGTCCAAAAGTTATCATCACTGTTGCCCACTAAAGCCAAAAGCCGTTCTTCCGTCAGCGGTTTATTTCGGCGAGACATTTTTACGCGATAGTCAAACTCGAGGTTAAAGACGACACGTTTATTATCGACAGGTATTGACTTGACATATACTGCATGATGCTACACCGCAAGCGTGAATATTCGTTTTGAGCAGCGAAAGGGTTAATATATGAATTAGGCAACGTTGTTAGAAATCTGACAGATAATCATTTTTTCACTGTCAGATCATTTTTGTTTGAGTTCGTGTGTAAAATGTTTATAAAATGTATACATATCGCACCCCGGCAAGAAAAGTGACATAGCTGAAAAGTGCAGTTTTTGAGAAATAACGAAAAAAGAAAATCGTCTTGCAAACATATATTGCATGTAAAAGCTTCTTTTAAATTTCAGATGACCATCTGTTGCGGTAAATGTTATTATTATTATTATTATTATATACAATTACAAATCTGTAAATCAGTTCTTGACTATGACTATTCCTGCAATGATGAATAATGAACTAGCCTAAAAGAAAACTGACAGCTGCCCTCTGGCGGTTAAAATGCGAGTCAGAGATGTGATGCTTTTTTAGCATGAGGGGACACACCGTACGTATTTTATACTGACATAATCTCAAAAGGGGCAGCTTTTTAGTTGTGACACAGTTCTCGCCGGGGTGCGACATGTTAGGATAATGTTTGGGGAGGATTGGTGTGTACCATAAGAAGCATAACAAAATGAAACTATTTAATGTTGCTGTTAGTTTTATAACGCTTCGAATAGGGGAGCAGCACACTAAGAAAAATCATTTTTCCTAATGATATGTACTTACTTTTACGATCTTCGAACCAAGTATATGGATTTAAAGTTCTTATTAATAAAATGGAGAAAATGCCTCATTGCAAAGATAAATCACAACCGCTTAAAGTTCATATGTAGTCGATATCAAAATAATAAATGGTAATGAGAAGTATTTGTGACTTCACAACAATTTAACTCTTTGAACTTGTGTTGCAGTGGGCACATTTTTCAGAAAATGTACCCTGACCTGCACAAAACGCAACTCGCTATGCACTTTGAGTAATTCCTTGTCGTAGAAACTTTTCGTTGGTAATTGTTATTTAAGTTTTTCTTTCGTAGAGAACATCGGACAGGCAGAAAATTGGAAATTGGCTTCCTTAGGTCGTGGCATTGACTCCACCAAATTCGTTATTGTTTCGTTTTCGGGAAGATCCCATTCTTGCCGAAGAACGGGAAACAACACGACTATGGTGGCTGGGGCGGGGATGAATAAGAGCTTTAACTTCTTCGTATCATGTCCGAACATTTTCGACACAATTCAAGTCTATCGAACATCAGCATCGAAGTATTCATTGACAACCCTGGCGATATGTGGTCGTGCGTTATTTATTTAATCTTTCATCCTTTAAGTTTTAAAACGCTACCAGTTCGCCACAAGTCTGCAGTTTTCGAATTTCGTGACAAAATCATTTTCTTAAATTATAAAATCTGCCAAATTTTGCTGGAATTCGACCATGCAAGCTTGAGCACTATACACCCATTTCCCATTTTGATTAATTCCATTGTGGAAATGGGGCTCGGTTATCAAAGGTTTTGTGTTCTAAAGTAAAAACCAAATTTTTGACATTGACAGATGGCTCAATGACTTCGATGTGAATTTTGTGCATCCGAGTCAAGTAGGGCGTGCGTTTTTTTGTTTTCACAGCCCCCCTTGACGGACTTTGTTCATGAACATATCACTTTAAGCAACTTCTTTAACAAGACACGGAAATAATTTGAATTTTTATATCCTCTGAGGTACCTGTAAATTACCGTTCAAATGCTGAATCGGCTAAAATGTACCGTAACTCGCGATTCAATCTGCTGGTTTATCAAGAAATTATTAATACATGGTTCCAATTTCTAATCCTGAATAATCTCAATATTGCTGTAATATTGGTTATTAAACGCAGAGCCATCTCTATATTATAATATCGTATATTTTTATCAGACGGTTAGCTAAAAAGAGTCGGTTTGTAATTTTAAATTGAGACGATTGGAGGAAATCACCAATAAAATATCGCGCCACCTTAAAGTTAGAGTTAAATTTCGATTCCGCTTAATGTGGAAACATCGGGACTAGGACATCTAGGCCTAATAAAGCGGCTGCCCCAATTAAGAATAGAATTTAAAAAAATGAAACATTTTATTCAAGAGTGGGTAATAAACAAAATGTTAGCCAGAAATCGGGTGTTCCGACAAATTTGCCCGGCACATGTATGCGATCACATCATAAAAAGGCGTTTGTTACTGTCCCAATTAAACAATGTAATTTACTGATGGTTCCTTGGTTTGGTTTCCGTTCCTTGAGATTTTTGGCCCAAATAGGCGGCTGCCCCGATTAACTGGCGGCCCAATTAAGCGGAATCGACTGTAATACTCTCAGCGTTGCATTTCGGAGAATGAGAGAAGGAGAGCAAGAGGACGAAGAATATTTGTAAGTAGTTTTTTAATGTATAGATACAGAGCATTCAGGAAAGTGCTGTCAACTTTTGCAACTAATTGCAACGAATAATGACAAGAAAAATCTGGTTACACTATTTGCATGTACCCTAGGTAACATTTCAGCCACGTTGCGAAATATATTTGATTTGCACCTTGAACAGTGTCCTCCATTAGTGTCCAGCATAACAGTTGACACCACTTTCTTGGCCGCTCTGTACAATTTTTATTTTATTTAGAAAACACCTCGACTTTTCAATGGAAACTTCTTGCCAAATTCCACTCCACCAAATTGCACACAATTATTGGCCATGGTTTAACATCGATCAACAAAGAATGGCAGAATATGAAAGGGTCTGCACCGTATTCGGATCCTACGCTAACGCAACAATCGTCTCCGATAGCGGCTTCACCAAACCAACGGTCGCTTCACAGTTTTGCAAATCATCGAAGGAATTATAAGGTACGAATTTTCATTTGTATCTGTCACATATCTGTATCTGTCACAAATAATGTTAGTTCTGAGTTTTTTCGTTATTACAAGTACTTTGTAATAACAATAATAATAATAATCTCTACTACTCCTCCACCTATGGCGTAATTGGTTACTGTCATAATTTGACGGAGAAGTCTGATGGTCCAATTACATTTTATTTCACCATGGGCCCCTGAGCTATTACTAGTTATGCGGGCGTAACAGGAGAGGGGCATTATTATTATTATTGCCCATCTGCACCTGCATGCGACTTAGAGATGGTAGAGGCACATGGCCAACGTTTGTTGCAAGGAAATGGGAAAACTGCAGAATAACCACCCCAGATATGCAGACCCGGGAATCGATCCCCGGGACCTTGCAGTCTAGAAGCGAACGCGTTAACGCTCACTCCACCGCAGCCTCACAATTGTATTGTAGTAACGAACATTGTTCACAGCTAGTTTTGATGTTTTCATTTGATGTTTTCAATTTGATAGTTTTGATGTTTTCAATGACAAAACGGCCCATTAAAATGCACATTTTGACCGAGTATCACAACATTGCGTACCACCGCAGAACATCAATTATAACTCGACCTCTGTCCAATTCAACCCTAACGCTAACAAAGTAACATTAATTTGTTTTTGCATAGACATTCGCACTATTTTATTAGGTGTTGATATTTTAGGAAACGACAATTTCTTCGTTGAATTGGTAAATGGATGATCAAGGTCCGCAAGTGTGCGATGGCTCCTCCTAGGACTGCTGGCACCGTTGGAATCTGCATTGGACCCAAATCTGCAGCAGCGGTCTGCAAGTCTGCCGTTGGTTTCTAAAGGTATGAACTTTAATTTCTAATAACCGCAAACTAGGTATGAATAATGCCCAGTAATATTTTATCTCCAAGAAAGCCGATTGTATCAGAGTTTAACTTGACACATGTATCCACTATGTTGCTGATTATTGTCGACAAGTTGCATTTATGACAACCTTCGCGTTGTGTGAAGAAATTTGGTACTTTAAGTAAATAATCTTCAGACTTTCTGAGTAATGTGCTTGTGCAGTTTGTGTTTGTTACCGAAAACCAAACACCACCCAATGATTTTCTTCATTTACTTCATATCGTGGGGGCCCCACGATAATATTGAAGAAAAAACAAAAAATAACAGTCGATATTTCGCATCTTAAACATCCATGCCATTAATTAATTGCCGTTAAGCCGCCTGGCTCCAAAAAAAAAGTACATAAAATGTGTTCTACATACCAGGGACCAAAAACGAAAAATATTTCGTTCGTTTCTGATCTGAACGAAAACGAAATTTATATACACTACTCAAAACAATTATCGCATAATCCAAAAAAACATGACTTTTTAATTTATTTTTTATATTTTTCAATTTATTATGTTAGTGGTTCAAAGAATAACAAAATTTAAGATAATGTTGATAAAATTTAAAGAAAATTAGGAACAGATATTTGAAGTTAACAAAAAATACTCAAAATATCATAAAACAAATTTTTCAAAATTACTGGTATCTGTTTAGAATTATAGTTTTAATACTCGGTGTTCCCTCCTCTGGCTCTTATTACTGCCCTACAACGCCTTTCCATGCTGAGAATTTAATTTTCCACTAGCTGCTGAGGAATGTTATTCCATTCTTCCACAAGTGCTTCAGATAACTCGTTTAGAGTTTGTGGTACATTTAGCCTACTTCTTAGTCGTCTGCCAAGATTGTTCCACATGTGCTCTATAGGATTTAAGTCGGGTGATCTTGCTGGCCAGTCTATTGCTTCGATATTAACCCTCTGGAGATACTGTTGCACTATTTGTGCGGTGTGTGGGCGGGCATTGTCATGCATTAACAGAAAATCAGGGCCAATGAATGGAGCAAAATGCATGACATATTGTTGTAAAACATCTCGGATATACCTGTCTGCATTTAAAGTTTCGTTATGAAACACATGTAACTCTGTACGTGCTTGTGAGTTGATTGCTCCCCAAACCATGATACCGCCCCCACCAAAGGCATCCAATTGGCGGATATTGCATTGGGAAAATCGAGTCTCTGGAGTTCTCCACACTCTGTGACGTCGATCGTTGGATGAAAGAGTGAATCTCGACTCATCCGAGAACAAAATATTCGCCCATTGCTGGTGAGTCCAAACCACATGTTCTCTTGCAAAAGCAAGTCGCCGTACTCGATGTTCCCTGGTTAAACGAGGGCCCGTTGCTGGACATCTAGCATTTAAATGGATATCATGTAGTCGGTTTCTAACTGTTTGATCTGAAATTCTTGTATTGTGCACTCGGTGTAATGAGTCTTGTAAGAATCTAGCGGCAACTGTTCTATTTCTGCGAGCAGAAAGTGTTATGAAACGGTCTTCTATTGGATTTGTGGCCCTTAGTCGTCCTTCTCCTCAACGTCTGGAATATCCATGAGTTTCTCGGAAACGTTGGTACACCCTACTAATGGAGGATTGGGCCACATTTAAAATTTGAGCCACTCTCACTTGTGTCAGCCCTTCCCGGAGAAGAAGAACTGCAGATTGAGCTTCACCATCTGTTAAATGTCTTGTATTGCGTCTATTATTGTTTTCCATTATTTAAACGCAGTTTTAGAACACAGAACCGACGAAATTTCGAATTTAAAGTAGAACCGCATAGTTTGTTATTTGGACATTTAAAAGAAATTATTTTTCTAAACACTATCAAATTAAAGATTTTGATTATTAGTGCAACAATATTCTTAGACAGATAAATGCACAAACTTTGTTTTGTTTTTCTTTCAATCTAAGCTTACTTAAATCCATTTCCATCAATATGCGTTAATTGTTTTGAGTAGTGTATATATATTTTTATACAATATGGACCCAATTATTTTAATAGTCGATTCTCTAGATTTATGTGACTACACTTCCGGACAAAATTAAGGGACCACTAGTAAACTTCAAAATAAATTTAAAACCAGATGACGAAATTTAATGAAACACATAAATATATAAGTCCAAGTGTTTCCTTGCAGTTCAGTTGGCTTAAGAGCTATTAAAATTAACAAACTTCACTTTTATGGACTTGAACAAATGATGTTAAAAATTAGACAAAAATACCAATGGTCTTCTTATGAACTGAAATGCTAATTCGTAATAAAAAGTAACATTATTAATAGTGTGTATGCCCTAATGATGTTAAAAATTAGACAAAAATACCAATGGTCTTCTTATGAACTGAAATGCTAATTCGTAATAAAAAGTAACATTATTAATAGTGTGTATGCCCTCCTCTTGCAGCACTACAAGCTTCTTTCAAGTTTTTAATTTTTTGGCCCATTTGATCCCAGAGATGCTCAATTGAATTGAGGTCAGGGCTTTTGGAAGGCCACTCCAAACATTGGATATTCGCATCTTTCAACGCATTTATGACAATGTTAGCTGTACGAGGTTTGCCATTGTCTTGCATAAAAATGAATCCATTGTCGAATTTTTCGGCAAATTGTTGAACATCGGGTACAATAATCTCGTCTCTAGATCTTCTTGCTGTTAGCGACCCACTTCGTATCAAAACCAATTCTGTACGACCATTAAATTGTATCGCAGCCCAAACCATTGTAGAGCCCCACCATATTTGTCAAATTCTCGAATGGTACACGGTGCAAATCGTTCAGGTGGTCTTCGTAAGACAAGAACACGGCGATGATACTTGTTTGGGAAGGAATCTGGACTCATCCGAAAACCAAACGGAGTTCCACTGCTCCTCATCTCAACATTGATGATTTTGACAAAAGTTGAAGCGATTTATTTTGTGCGTAGCTGTGAGATTAGACAGGTTGCTGGTTTTCTAGCGGATAAATTGACTACTTTCAGTCTTCTTCTTACTGTTTTGGTTGAAATTTCTGTTCCAGTGGCTAATCGAAGATAATTTTTTTAATTCACTAGATAGATGCTGGATGTTACAAACCGCTTTCTGAAACCCTGAAGTTCGATAAAACGATATCCTCTGCGTGTTGTTTTGTCTTTCAGCACCTGGTCCGCATCTTGTTTTGAAACTACCAGTCCCTTTGCACCGTCCTGCGGCCATCTGTACCACAGATTTGTTGGTGTTTAGAATTCCAGCAACTTCACTTCGTGAATATCCTTTACGAAGAAGAATACTCATTTGGGATACTTCTTTTGGTCTGCAATGGCGTCTAGGCACATTTAATTAACTTAATGCAAACAAATTGGCTAATTTTTGAAACACAAAGCACGCTTTATTAATTAAGTGAGTTGAAACTGCGAGTCAACTGTTGGGGCTTTTTGTTAACTTTTCGTTTCCTAGCAGATAATGTCCTGATATTGTTAATTGTTTCATGGCAAACTATTTGAATAGTGCACAATAAACGTCAATTTATGACATGTGAAAGTCTACTCACAACAACTTGTAAATTGGAAAAGTTATTTCAAGTTTATTTGGTGGTCCCTTAGTTTTGTCCGGAAGTGTAGTTAGGTAAAATGTAAAGTTACACATTGCAACTTTACATAAAAGCAAAGTGGTTCGGCGGAAAATTCCAGAATTCTGACCGGTGAATTTGCCGAATATGATACTGACATAGTTTAGACTCTAAACTTTAAACTCTAAATTTTAAACTCTAAACTTTAACCAGTCGTTTTCCGTTGAATGTAATTCTTTAATAGTTTTCCGTTCATATCTTTGCAAAAGTCTTTTAATGACAGAAGCCTTTCCAACATATCGCGTGTGCTATGCCAACGAGTAATGCAATCTGATATGGGTTTCCGTAATTTCAAACGTTTAATTATGGTTAAAACACACATTGTACCTAATTTTTTGCACACTTTTCTAGCCCCGCATATTGTTGTTTCTATACTTTCATATCTTAAAACGTCTTCCGCGGCTAGTTGTAACGTATGAGCAGCGCACCGCACACTCTGTAGTATGGGGCTGCAGCTATTTGTATCCCCTAACAAATTGCATCCACAGAAGCGTCAAGTTCTGGTCCAAGTATGGCTTCTTCTGCTTTGTTTTCTTCTGTATCGTCGCTTTCTTTTTCATGTTGTTGTTGGTCTGCTAATAACCGCTTTAAGCATATTCACCCCATTATCAGTACTGATACTTGCCAAAAATTTGGTATACTAAAAAGTATAGCCAACTAAAACTTTACATGTAACCCCTTTGAAACTCTGGGGGAAAATGAACAACTCTTTGATAAATTATATAAAAATAAATGAATTTTATAGTTTTAAGTAATAATTGTGTGTCCTTAATCTTATTACTTAAATTATAGAATTAATGAACCTTAATATGAGAAATATCACAGAAATAAATTTTAGTTCGAACTGCAGTTAAATGAAAGAGATTAACCAGCGTCGTGAAGGCGAAAACGTCCAATAACATTACAATCATTCTTGTAGTATGATGATACTTGCTCAATTCACAAAGTTAATATTCGAAGTAATATTTACGACCAAATACTAGATAAAATGTTCATAGAATTAAATGTGAAATTTTCCGAAAATGTAAAATATTCTTAGGGTACCTACTGAAGCTTTGCACACTGATACGGTTGATAGGTAGATCTCAGACTATTGTAGCATATCACTTTATACGTTAAATCGAGTTAAATCTCGGCATCAAATTGCCATTCGTTCGTCATTTATTTATTTATTTGTATATTTATTGGCTCATTTGAAACCCCCCCCCCCCCCCCCCCCCCGGGGGGGGGAATTGTTGACAGTGGCACACAGGAATATATATTTGCCGAGCCAGGCACACGTGTTCGTGTAAAAATGCGTGAAAAAAATCACGTTTTTTTTTTCACGGGCCCCCGGCACAACCGTCGCACAGTGTGGTATTTTAACATTCTAGGAGGATTTAATTAAAAAAATATATTTATTCTAAATTTTGTTATGTGGTTGTTAATGGAGAAAGAAGTATCCCTTTATAAAGATGCTTGGTAGTTTATTAGTTAAAATTGCTCAGTTCGATAGATCTGAGCAATATTCCGCCGTTGTCCGGCCACGTAGGACATGGAATCGGCTCGTTACGCTCTCATGTTTTAGTTCGTTTGAGGTGTATGTGTGCATATTTGATCAGCAAATTTTATGTTTTTTCACGTGTATCTTCAATTGTTTAAGGTAAGCTCTCTGATTTTTATTTTATAGAAAAGAATAGTATAAAGCTATATTATATTTTTTACATAATACATTAAAACCGCTGAATTTTATTCAAAACATTCGCAAATAGTAAGCTTTTACTTATAGTATACTGAATTATACAGAGCTGCCATTATTTTAGCATTAAAGATTCACTCATTGATGAATCGTTTCAGAAAAAAAAAACATGCGCACACTTGCGCAACTCATATATTATTGTTATTTTAGAATGAATGCTTGCATTTCCCGGAGGGCTGTCTTCGACATATGGGCGGAAAACAGTAAACGCGGCAAATTTGATGCCATATATGCATATGTTTTGCATCAGTTTGGAGATGTATCGTTCCCAGATGAAGTGCTCAAGTGTATAAAAATGACATTGCGGAGTGTTTGCCAAAAAATTGAACAAAAATATTTGAAATGTGCAAGACACAGGGATCGTTTTTTTACTGCAAACCAAAAGTGGCTCGAAACATATGTAACGTTTCCGGATATAGTACTTGAAGCTCTTCCAGAAAATTCACAAGCTGCATCTAAAAATCTGGCAGGAAGGCCAAACAAACTGTTTAAAGACTGTAGTGATAAGACGAAGAAACGTAAATTAAAGAAACTATTGGAAATGACCAGTACGGAGGAACTATCCATGGCAAACGAAATGAAACTCCGCGAGGCAGGAAAAAGGGATTCGGCAACCATTGTTCGGGAGCTTTGCTTGGCTTCTCCTAAGCGAGGAACAACTTTAAAACGAGCTAGATTATCTCTTACAGATAAGCCTGATAGACTCTCTGGAGAAGAAGCGCTGGCGACTATAGTTGATGCAAAGCTGTCAACTCATCAATACGAACTAATAAGACAGAAATCAAAAGTTTTCCCCCCATATTACATCGTTAAACAGGCAAAACAAGCTTGTTACCCTAGTGGCAACATCACAATTACAGAGACCTTGGCAGAAATAGATCTACAATCATTAATTGATCATACTGTGCAAAGGTTATGTATTGTTCAAAAAGATGTAATTATAAGTTTATCTGATTTGGCACCAGTGTCTTTTCACATAATTATAAAGTGGGGGTGTGATGGTGCAAATCATAACAAATATAAACAGAAGTTTTCAGAGGAGCATCAAACAGATGCTAGCTTATTCAGTATATGTATTGTACCTATTCAAATGTATTATTCCAATAACGATATTAAAACGGTAATTTGGCACAATTCTGCTCCATCATCTACTAGATATTGCCGCCCTATAAAGTTTATTTTTATAAAGGAATCAGCTAACGTTATAGCTAGGGAAGTAAAGAGCATACAAGACAAAATTGATCTTATTACCCCCACAAAAGTGAATGTCAATGACATGGAACTAATTATAAAGCCTACGTTAATATTCTGCATGATTGACGGAAAAGTATGCAATGCCGTCGCATCATGCTCATCTACTCAAACGTGCTATTTGTGCGGTGCAACTCCGCGTGAAATGAATAAACCAAAAATTATTGAAAGTAAAAATGTTAATAGACAGTTCCTTTCCTTTGGCATATCTCCTCTTCATTCATGGATAAGATTTTTTGAATGCTTACTACATATATCTTATAGATTAGATATAAAAGTATGGCAAGCTCGAGGTATTTTAAATAAAAATATAGTGGCACAAAGAAAAAGAAAAATTCAAGATGCATTTAGAAATGAAATGGGCCTTTTAGTGGACATGCCTAAGCAGGAGTATGGCAACACCAATGACGGAAACACGGCTAGAAAGTTTTTCCGAAATGCCGAGAAGTCAGCTGCCATAACTGGACTTAATATGGAACTTATCAACCGGTTTCATATTATTTTAGAATGTTTGGGTAGTGGCTTTGCTATAAATGTAGATAGTTTTGAGATATATGCTATCGAAACAAGAGATTTATATTTAAAAGAATATCACTGGTATGCGATGCCAGTAAGTGTGCATAAAGTGCTTTATCATGGTAGGGACATAATAGCTTCCTGCATTCTTCCGATAGGTCAGCTTTCGGAAGAAGCGCAAGAAGCGAGAAATAAAGATAATAGACAATATCGTGAGTTGTTCACTAGAAAAACGTCCAGAATTCATACAAATACAGATCTGCTGCATAGACTTTTAATTACATCAGATCCACTTATATCAAGTATGCGAGCAACTCCAAAAACAAAACATGGAAAAATTAAGCCCGAAGTTTTAAACTTACTTGAAGGACCAGCCAATAGTGGGCAATACGAGGATTAAATGACAGTAGAGCCTCTTTTCCGCAGCTGTTTTAACTGTTTTAAACTATTTATCTGGCATCTTCTACTACATAACTGAATTTCAATTTGTTTTGTACTAGTAACTTTATTTTACTATTTATTGATCAAATATTTTAATTTTGTGAAAAATGTATAAATATATATGTGAAATAAATATATGGGACATGGGATCGATAGCGAAATATGTATAAAATTGTAATTTTAATTCTTGTCGTCAGTATTTAAATTTTTTTTTTTTTGTAAAACTTTCAATTTTGTGTACTTGCCTAGTTTTGCGTCTATTTATTACATAACTTTCTGTAAAGAATAAACCAAATATTTTCTTGGTGGGAATATAATCCCGCTAGATCGTAGAAATACCACACTGTGCGTCGTCTGAAACTCGCAATAACACTTTTTTTACCTACAGCTTTCGATATAGCTGCTAGAGATGTTTGCCATTAAAGGAGACACTTTTAATTTAAAAAGGGGCATGAACAACGGTAGTAACCGGGATTAGAAACTTATTTTTTCGTTTTCGATTTTGAACGAAAAGTATGAATTCCGTTTTCGATTTCGTTTTCGTTCTTACAAATATTTCGTTTAATTTCGTCATTTCGTTTTCGTTCTCGTTCCGTTTTCAGTCCCTGCTGTGAACACACGTAGGTACTTGGGAAAAGAGACTTGGAGTCACCCTCTCTAAAGTGATGTCGAGATAATTTTAACCGACCATGATATCGTTTTGCTTTTATATCGATTCCCAACATATTTCTTCTGAACTTGGATTTAAATTGGTTGTCATGCCACGGCCGAGACGCTTTCAAACGTTGGGTTCCGTTTTGTCGCCGGACAAGTTATGGCAAACTTTTTTCGCTGTCGTAATTACAAAAACACCGCTGCTTATGGGATTTTTTTAGTGTATCAATTAAATTGTCTGCATACAACCATAATCCGGCTCTGTTTGCGGAGTTCAATCGGTGGAGATAATATTGAAAACGTAGTGATACGTACAAAAGTCATTTACGCAATTCCTCGAGGCACAAAGCATCTACGAAGGAACAATTATCAATATCGATCTTAAATTAACCATGGGCCCCTTATGGGGTTTGTTAACAATTAAGACAGAAGGCTCAAGCGTGCCCGCCCGCCCGGCTTAAATTTTTTTCTCGAGTTTGTCGATAAGGAGTAGGTATATATTCCTAGAATAGACGTTTTTTCTACGAAACTGCGCGCGCTCGGGGCAAGCAGCCACAGGCGGACCTCGCATTCAGTCGCCCGCGATTCTCTCAGAGGTTAAGAGGCACCAGAGCGGTCCTATTTGCCTGTTGGACCTTGTAAAATTTACACAGAAGATTTGGAATGTACACTTTATACAAGGTGAGTCATTGATATGGAGATGCTTTGGTTTTGGGATATCAGGTTGTAACTTGCCTATTTCTAAACAACTGACTCTCGTACATTTTGGCGGCAACCATTTCGATATGCAAAACAATCATTTTTACGACAGAAAATTAAAATGTGACGTACAATAAATGTCACTTTGACGTTTATAATTGTGTCGGAATTGATAGATTTTCATGGCACGCCAAGTTTATATCGATGAGATCTGTGTTCATTTTGAATGGTTAAAGCTAACTGCAAAAATTAAACGGATTTCTAAAGCCTAAAAATGGGCAAATTCAAATGTGTGATGTTATACATTCACAAACTCCACTGTTTGCAGTGCCATTTGGTTAATTTCGATATCCTTAACGGTGCAGGTGCAATCGAGCTTTCCCATTTCAATGACTCGCCCTGTTTCGGTATAGCCCACATTAAATTGCGTTTTATAAATTTGTAACGGTGGATGTTCAACAATTACAATTATCTACTGCATTACTAATTATTTTAAGCACTGTGATTTAATTAACGTGAACAGCATAACTAAAAGATTATTTTGAACTATGATTATCATCAAGCATAATTACGAGGGTCATTTTTAAAGTAAAAACAGGTAACCTGATAAATACCAGGTAAACAGGTAAAAAAGAGCAAAGTGGCAGGCAAAACGCAAGTGTCACTCGAGAAGCTTCAACGGTAATCTCTTGAGCGCCCACCTTATGATCCGGTACGGGCACCTTCCGCCTATCACCTGTTTGCGAAATTGAACGATACTTTAGGCAGAAAACAGATGGAAACAGACAATTAGGCGAAAGACACACTCACCAGTTGGTTGGTTATACGGACTGGTTCCCGACTCGACGAAGAGGGGATCATCATGACTCCTTTCACGTTCGTAAAATGCCTAGATCGGGACATGGGTTTTTTGAAAAACAGCCAAAGGATGTTTGTTATTGCAAAAATTAAAATTTTGAAAAACTTTACTTATATTTCTATTCAAACCAAAACGGTTCTCACTTCGAAAGTGACCCTCGTACTTAAACCTATGAAAGACTTGCATCTAATTGACACATCGTGGTATGCAGATACTTATATGAAAATACTTTTGGTGTTTCACACAATATGCGTCCAAATATTTTACATATAACTTAATTGAGATTATCTAATTTGATCTTCACTTCTGATATTCAACAAAATAAGTGTCGCATACATAATAATTTTCACCTGTATCTATTTATAATGTTTTTGTTCATTTCCATTATTACAATAACAATATATTTTAGAAAAACGAACACCTTTCCCGGAGTGGTAAATGGAGCGACTGTTAATCTGACATGAATTTATCTACCCGACGAGGAACACCGATCGTCTCCGATAGTGGCTTCGCCGATCTAACCGTCGCTTCAGAGTTTTGCAAATCATGGAAGGAATTGTTAGGTAAGAAATTTTATATTTCTCACATCTAGTTATGAACAATGTTAATTTTTCTTAAGTTTACAATATTACAAATAATTTGTTTTATATTGACCAACATTATTCAAAACTATCAATTAGTGCTGCGTTGATACTTTCAGTCTTTGGTTATAAAGTTTATTTATATGCACATGACACTAAATTGGATACGATTCTAGCAGTTGATTCTTTTAATTGTGCACATAACTTATTCTGATGAGCAAATGTTCCAATCCAAACACTTTTCAATTGTGCCTTTAGAATTGAATTTAGTATTCAATTGAATGTTTGTATTCTTATAAATCTGCCCAGGGATGTTTCCCCAGAAACCAGTCGTTCGCAGCCGACGTTAAACTGTAGGTGCCATACGTCACTGTAACTACGATACAGACACCCGTGCACTGACGTATGCGGGGACATCGAGTATGGCAATCCAAGAACAAGAAGATTCAATTAAGGTTGATTCGTAGTCGACATAGCGCAACAACTGCAATCACATAACATCACATAACATCACCCAACGTTGACTCGGAATCGGTCTTTATACTAATTTTAATACTATTTTAAAATTGAAACTCTACACTTGCGTCAAAATCAAGCAACCGTAATTACAAACATTTTGTCACGAATAAGTACCTACACTTGTTGTAATTTGTTGTAATTCAGCGTCTGCTCAATACTGCGCTTGGTAAAATTCCGGTTTTTGCGTATTGCTTCTTAACTTTTATTCTTTATTTTGTGCTTTCCCTATTATTATGGCACTCTTCACCAAAGCCATCTGTACTTGTGTTGCCAGGTGGACAAAATCCTTGGCAGTTACAAACGCACACATGCACGTACAATAAATAATTGGTTGACTTCGTTTTTTTTTTTTTTGCATCATTATATTATTTTTATCTATACCAAGTTTGCTACAATAAAACGCAATCAAAATTACTTTATCTCTTAAGTAATTTTCAAAACATGTTACACGTGTAAATTTTAAATAAATTGCACTAAAATAATAAAAACATATATTTTCTTTCTTTGTATGCGGCTTTATCAGTTGCAGTACTAGTTATTCAAATAAGTTGGGGCTTCTCCGTCTCAATACGCGATTTTACATGTAGAAGTCTTAATACGTATTTGATTCCTTTCAACTATGTTTTGTGGTAATCGATGAATCATCATTTTTATGTTCAAAGAAACGAAATGTTTCCAATTTTGGCATGAATATTGGCTTCAATGTGATAAATGATTTCCCAGCATCGCAACCTAGATGCACTTTGCAGTTTTCCACAACTCTGCAGCATCGCAGGGTTTTCTCTGTTTGCGCTGTAATTCTGCGACTTACGAAATCGCCGGGGCGTAAAATTGGGTGCAAATCGAAAAAACAAATGCCGTAGTGTAAGATGCTGATAGCTCAGAGATGTGTCCGAGTTGCTTTGCTTGATGCGTATTTTTGCCTTGAGGCGGATCTTCGTGCACCTTACTTTTGGCCTGCCTTTGTAATGATGAGCAATTTTTGCCACAAAGCATATTTACGCGTGCATTTTCCACCTACAATTTCTCTCGGTTGGCTCTGCTAAATGTTCTCGACTTGTGTCTTAATATAATGTTGATACAATCATCCAATCGATTGTTAGAAAAATGTACTATGTGTATGCGAATTTATATAGTTGTAAGTCTTCAAGAGCCGCCAGCCATGCAAGTTTTCAAACTGGTATTCCTCGGATGCATCTCACGCAATCCCAAATACGAAATTTTGCACCATCACACGAGGAAAATCTGTCGCAGAATTTCATGGTTCAAATTCATGGTTGTGCAACCCAAGTGACTGGTTCAGCTTTTCCTCTGCCGAACTATCGCAATGGTAATTCGTACCGCTCTATGGTACGAATAGCCACGTTGATCAGCAACCTCCAAGAGAGACCTCCGAGAGATTTCAAGAGGAAGAAGCCGTCAAGGAGCCCCAAAAGGCTTTGCCATTTCGCTTGTAAAGACATTTTTATGTCTTCGACGTTTCGGCAAGATTTGTAATTTATGCTAGTTACTTAGTATTAATGTGGTTTGAAAAAATGAAAGAAAACACTAAAGTCTAATAAAAATATTCAACTGGAACATTATTTATAAGAATAATTAAAAGAATAAAAAAATACATTAAAAAATATATATATAAAAAATAATTAAAAGAATAAAAAAATACATTAAAAAATATATTAAAAAAAAACAGAAAAATAAAAAAAGTATATAATTCCAGATAATTAAAAATACATAATTGAAAAAAAAAAATGATCACAAAAGGTAAAAAAAAATATAATGTATGTTCTAAAAACAATAAGGTTTATAACATACATCGTAACAACACATGTGTGTTGTGTTTAAAATGGCACCGTGGCCATATTGTACATTTGGCTATAAGAAGATGAAATTGTGAAATAATTCTATAATTTATAGTTACTATGAAAATCAGAGAGTCATAATTATTGTGCATAGTCAATAGAATTCTTTCACACTATTGTCTTAATGGGTGGCGTATTTACACATATAAGAAGGTTAAATTGGGAAATAATTCTGTAATTTATAGTTTATTTGAAACTCAAAGAGTCATAATAATTATTGCACATGGTTACTAGAATTATTTCACATTGTAGTCTTAATGGGTGCCGTATTTACACATATAAAAAGATGAATTGTGAAATAATTCTGTAACTTATAGTTATTTCGGAAATCAGTTATAAATGACGTACATCATTCATAGAATTATTTCACAACTATTTTAACCATGATAGTTACTTCCGGTCTAACTTATTTGCTCACCTCTGTTTTGGTGATTTTAGAATTAATTAGTGATAAGCGCAACTTGGTAATACCTACCTAATTACCTTTTAAGTTGATTAATCTCTAATAGAATTAACATAATTCTATTATAGTTTTCCAAAGAATTTGATACACATAGTACATACACACTAGTTTCAAATGTAGCCAACAAAGTTGCGGCTCATAAAAGTGCAACAAAGTCAAGAACATATTACGGCGCTCTAAAAGTCTTACGTATTCTACTAATTTCAGTATTTTACATAGTGAATAGTACTGCAACTTAGATTTTGATTGATGCATTGGATAGGTAGCTTTGTTGAAATTAAAAAAAAAGACAGATTTTGTCGTATTATAATCATGCAAAAAAAATCAGACTTTTACCGACGTCCCGAGTTTGGTGCTTCTCTATAACAAAGTGACTATTTACAAAAATGTCAGTGCATGTGTTAGTTTGTTACCCTTAGTCTGTTTTGTATTCTCCAGTTATGAGGGCAAGTACCACCAGATGCAACTATTGCTGTAATGGTTATATTCACCGACGTTCGATAAAGCTATTGGACCAATAACCCTTATTAAATTTTTTTAGATTCCCCTTTTTGGCTTCAATTAAAAGTATGAAGAATTCATATTTTTTCCATCAATTCCAGGGTTTAAGGAGCTTCATCTTAATTAAAATTTGCTATGCGTGAAACGATGGGAAACAATATTCCATGGTAATTTATACTTATTTCTTATAATAAGTATTGCGATGCCTATTTTGCAGAGCAACATAAGTAATGGCACTTACATTACATTTTGGCAATATTTTAAACTAATACACGTTTTAGAAATAGTTGAAACATTCTAAGTTCTCGCATTATCACTATACAGAGGGTTTTTTGACAATTCAATAATAATGATAGTATTTTTATTTGGAATACTTTTTACAACGTTGTTAGTCTACAGTTTTCAGGAGAACTTGATAATAATGCTAATAATATAATTGTACTACTATAATATTACCATAGTCTCTGTTCCATTCTTATTTTTATTTATCTTTATTATTTGTTGGCCAATGTAAAAACTCACTGGACTTGAAGAATAGGTTTTATTAAAAAAAAAGAGGTCATATTTTATGACGGTGAGCAATGTCGCCTTCAAATTCAGTATCTATTGAGTACAGAATTTATTTGCTATTTTTATTTTACAAAAGCTGATCAGTCAAATTATAATATAAAATATAGTTGATGATTGGTTTACTTTAAATCAGCACACTTGAATGATTGAAGCAACATTTTAATTATATTAACCCTTTCGCTGCGCGTAGCATTTTAAAGATTTGGATGTGTATGCGCGCAAAATCACCGCTCGCTAGAGTACTCGCCTGGAGCAGTTTTGTGTTTACAAATATATTCGCTTCGAGCAGCGTACCATAATTTTATATTTTTCTATGTGATGACGGCCATTATATTCGGAAAGATTGTACCTAAAATGATAGATAAAAGTATAAACAAAGCACCGTTACAAAAGTATATTGCAAAGCACAAAAACAATTTTTACATAATTAGTTCAATAAACTGAAATAATATTGCTAGCTCTCATCGTCCAAAAGTTATCATCACTGTTGCCCACTAAAGCCAAAAGCCGTTCTTCCGTCAGCGGTTTATTTCGGCGAGACATTTTTACGCGATAGTCAAACTCGAGGTTAAAGACGACACGTTTATTATCGACAGGTATTGACTTGACATATACTGCATGATGCTACACCGCAAGCGTGAATATTCGTTTTGAGCAGCGAAAGGGTTAATATATGAATTAGGCAACGTTGTTAGAAATCTGACAGATAATCATTTTTTCACTGTCAGATCATTTTTGTTTGAGTTCGTGTGTAAAATGTTTTTAAAATGTATACATATCGCACCCCGGCAAGAAAAGTGACATAGCTGAAAAGTGCAGTTTTTGAGAAATAACGAAAAAAGAAAATCGTCTTGCAAACATATATTGCATGTAAAAGCTTCTTTTAAATTTCAGATGACCATCTGTTGCGGTAAATGTTATTATTATTATTATTATTATTATTATATACAATTACAAATCTGTAAATCAGTTCTTGACTATGACTATTCCTGCAATGATGAATAATGAACTAGCCTAAAAGAAAACTGACAGCTGCCCTCTGGCGGTTAAAATGCGAGTCAGAGATGTGATGCTTTTTTAGCATGAGGGGACACACCGTACGTATTTTATACTGACATAATCTCAAAAGGGGCAGCTTTTTAGTTGTGACACAGTTCTCGCCGGGGTGCGACATGTTAGGATAATGTTTGGGGAGGATTGGTGTGTACCATAAGAAGCATAACAAAATGAAACTATTTAATGTTGCTGTTAGTTTTATAACGCTTCGAATAGGGGAGCAGCACACTAAGAAAAATCATTTTTCCTAATGATATGTACTTACTTTTACGATCTTCGAACCAAGTATATGGATTTAAAGTTCTTATTAATAAAATGGAGAAAATGCCTCATTGCAAAGATAAATCACAACCGCTTAAAGTTCATATGTAGTCGATATCAAAATAATAAATGGTAATGAGAAGTATTTGTGACTTCACAACAATTTAACTCTTTGAACTTGTGTTGCAGTGGGCACATTTTTCAGAAAATGTACCCTGACCTGCACAAAACGCAACTCGCTATGCACTTTGAGTAATTCCTTGTCGTAGAAACTTTTCGTTGGTAATTGTTATTTAAGTTTTTCTTTCGTAGAGAACATCGGACAGGCAAAAAATTGGAAATTGGCTTCCTTAGGTCGTGGCATTGACTCCACCAAGTTCGTTATTGTTTCGTTTTCGGGAAGATCCCATTCTTGCCGAAGAACGGGAAACAACACGACTATGGTGGCTGGGGCGGGGATGAATAAGAGCTTTAACTTCTTCGTATCATGTCCGAACATTTTCGACACAATTCAAGTCTATCGAACATCAGCATCGAAGTATTCATTGACAACCCTGGCGATATGTGGTCGTGCGTTATTTATTTAATCTTTCATCCTTTAAGTTTTAAAACGCTACCAGTTCGCCACAAGTCTGCAGTTTTCGAATTTCGTGACAAAATCATTTTCTTAAATTATAAAATCTGCCAAATTTTGCTGGAATTCGACCATGCAAGCTTGAGCACTATACACCCATTTCCCATTTTGATTAATTCCATTGTGGAAATGGGGCTCGGTTATCAAAGGTTTTGTGTTCTAAAGTAAAAACCAAATTTTTGACATTGACAGATGGCTCAATGACTTCGATGTGAATTTTGTGCATCCGAGTCAAGTAGGGCGTGCGTTTTTTTGTTTTCACAGCCCCCCTTGACGGACTTTGTTCATGAACATATCACTTTAAGCAACTTCTTTAACAAGACACGGAAATAATTTGAATTTTTATATCCTCTGAGGTACCTGTAAATTACCGTTCAAATGCTGAATCGGCTAAAATGTACCGTAACTCGCGATTCAATCTGCTGGTTTATCAAGAAATTATTAATACATGGTTCCAATTTCTAATCCTGAATAATCTCAATATTGCTGTAATATTGGTTATTAAACGCAGAGCCATCTCTATATTATAATATCGTATATTTTTATCAGACGGTTAGCTAAAAAGAGTCGGTTTGTAATTTTAAATTGAGACGATTGGAGGAAATCACCAATAAAATATCGCGCCACCTTAAAGTTAGAGTTAAATTTCGATTCCGCTTAATGTGGAAACATCGGGACTAGGACATCTAGGCCTAATAAAGCGGCTGCCCCAATTAAGAATAGAATTTAAAAAAATGAAACATTTTATTCAAGAGTGGGTAATAAACAAAATGTTAGCCAGAAATCGGGTGTTCCGATAAATTTGCCCGGCACATGTATGCGATCACATCATAAAAAGGCGTTTGTTACTGTCCCAATTAAACAATGTAATTTACTGATGGTTCCTTGGTTTGGTTTCCGTTCCTTGAGATTTTTGGCCCAAATAGGCGGCTGCCCCGATTAACTGGCGGCCCAATTAAGCGGAATCGACTGTAATACTCTCAGCGTTGCATTTCGGAGAATGAGAGAAGGAGAGCAAGAGGACGAAGAATATTTGTAAGTAGTTTTTTAATGTATAGATACAGAGCATTCAGGAAAGTGCTGTCAACTTTTGCAACTAATTGCAACGAATAATGACAAGAAAAATCTGGTTACACTATTTGCATGTACCCTAGGTAACATTTCAGCCACGTTGCGAAATATATTTGATTTGCACCTTGAACAGTGTCCTCCATTAGTGTCCAGCATAACAGTTGACACCACTTTCTTGGCCGCTCTGTACAATTTTTATTTTATTTAGAAAACACCTCGACTTTTCAATGGAAACTTCTTGCCAAATTCCACTCCACCAAATTGCACACAATTATTGGCCATGGTTTAACATCGATCAACAAAGAATGGCAGAATATGAAAGGGTCTGCACCGTATTCGGATCCTACGCTAACGCAACAATCGTCTCCGATAGCGGCTTCACCAAACCAACGGTCGCTTCACAGTTTTGCAAATCATCGAAGGAATTATAAGGTACGAATTTTCATTTGTATCTGTCACATATCTGTATCTGTCACAAATAATGTTAGTTCTGAGTTTTTTCGTTATTACAAGTACTTTGTAATAACAATAATAATAATAATCTCTACTACTCCTCCACCTATGGCGTAATTGGTTACTGTCATAATTTGACGGAGAAGTCTGATGGTCCAATTACATTTTATTTCACCATGGGCCCCTGAGCTATTACTAGTTATGCAGGCGTAACAGGAGAGGGGCATTATTCTTATTATTGCCCATCTGCACCTGCATGCGACTTAGAGATGGTAGAGGCACATGTCCAACGTTTGTTGCAAGGAAATGGGAAAACTGCAGAATAACCACCCCAGATATGCAGACCCGGGAATCGATCCCCGGGACCTTGCAGTCTAGAAGCGAACGCGTTAACGCTCACTCCACCGCAGCCTCACAATTGTATTGTAGTAACGAACATTGTTCACAGCTAGTTTTGATGTTTTCATTTGATGTTTTCAATTTGATAGTTTTGATGTTTTCAATGACAAAACGGCCCATTAAAATGCACATTTTGACCGAGTATCACAACATTGCGTACCACCGCAGAACATCAATTATAACTCGACCTCTGTCCAATTCAACCCTAACGCTAACAAAGTAACATTAATTTGTTTTTGCATAGACATTCGCACTATTTTATTAGGTGTTGATATTTTAGGAAACGACAATTTCTTCGTTGAATTGGTAAATGGATGATCAAGGTCCGCAAGTGTGCGATGGCTCCTCCTAGGACTGCTGGCACCGTTGGAATCTGCATTGGACCCAAATCTGCAGCAGCGGTCTGCAAGTCTGCCGTTGGTTTCTAAAGGTAGGAACTTTAATTTCTAATAACCGCAAACTAGGTATGAATAATGCCCAGTAATATTTTATCTCCAAGAAAGCCGATTGTATCAGAGTTTAACTTGACACATGTATCCACTATGTTGCTGATTATTGTCGACAAGTTGCATTTATGACAACCTTCGCGTTGTGTGAAGAAATTTGGTACTTTAAGTAAATAATCTTCAGACTTTCTGAGTAATGTGCTCGTGCAGTTTGTGTTTGTTACCGAAAACCAAACACCACCCAATGATTTTCTTCATTTACTTCATATCGTGGGGGCCCCACGATAATATTGAAGAAAAAACAAAAAATAACAGTCGATATTTCGCATCTTAAACATCCATGCCATTAATTAATTGCCGTTAAGCCGCCTGGCTCCAAAAAAAAAGTACATAAAATGTGTTCTACATACCAGGGACCAAAAACGAAAAATATTTCGTTCGTTTCTGATCTGAACGAAAACGAAATTTATATATATATATATTTTTATACAATATGGACCCAATTATTTTAATAGTCGATTCTCTAGATTTATGTGACTACACTTCCGGACAAAATTAAGGGACCACTAGTAAACTTCAAAATAAATTTAAAACCAGATGACGAAATTTAATGAAACACATAAATATATAAATCCAAGTGTTTCCTTGCAGTTCAGTTGGCTTAAGAGCTATTAAAATTAACAAACTTCACTTTTATGGACTTGAACAAATGATGTTAAAAATTAGACAAAAATACCAATGGTCTTCTTATGAACTGAAATGCTAATTCGTAATAAAAAGTAACATTATTAATAGTGTGTATGCCCTCCTCTTGCAGCACTACAAGCTTCTTTCAAGTTTTTAATTTTTTGGCCCATTTGATCCCAGAGATGCTCAATTGAATTGAGGTCAGGGCTTTTGGAAGGCCACTCCAAACATTGGATATTCGCATCTTTCAACGCATTTATGACAATGTTAGCTGTACGAGGTTTGCCATTGTCTTGCATAAAAATGAATCCATTGTCGAATTTTTCGGCAAATTGTTGAACATCGGGTACAATAATCTCGTCTCTAGATCTTCTTGCTGTTAGCGACCCACTTCGTATCAAAACCAATTCTGTACGACCATTAAATTGTATCGCAGCCCAAACCATTGTAGAGCCCCACCATATTTGTCAAATTCTCGAATGGTACACGGTGCAAATCGTTCAGGTGGTCTTCGTAAGACAAGAACACGGCGATGATACTTGTTTGGGAAGGAATCTGGACTCATCCGAAAACCAAACGGAGTTCCACTGCTCCTCATCTCAACATTGATGATTTTGACAAAAGTTGAAGCGATTTATTTTGTGCGTAGCTGTGAGATTAGACAGGTTGCTGGTTTTCTAGCGGATAAATTGACTACTTTCAGTCTTCTTCTTACTGTTTTGGTTGAAATTTCTGTTCCAGTGGCTAATCGAAGATAATTTTTTTAATTCACTAGATAGATGCTGGATGTTACAAACCGCTTTCTGAAACCCTGAAGTTCGATAAAACGATATCCTCTGCGTGTTGTTTTGTCTTTCAGCACCTGGTCCGCATCTTGTTTTGAAACTACCAGTCCCTTTGCACCGTCCTGCGGCCATCTGTACCACAGATTTGTTGGTGTTTAGAATTCCAGCAACTTCACTTCGTGAATATCCTTTACGAAGAAGAATACTCATTTGGGATACTTCTTTTGGTCTGCAATGGCGTCTAGGCACATTTAATTAACTTAATGCAAACAAATTGGCTAATTTTTGAAACACAAAGCACGCTTTATTAATTAAGTGAGTTGAAACTGCGAGTCAACTGTTGGGGCTTTTTGTTAACTTTTCGTTTCCTAGCAGATAATGTCCTGATATTGTTAATTGTTTCATGGCAAACTATTTGAATAGTGCACAATAAACGTCAATTTATGACATGTGAAAGTCTACTCACAACAACTTGTAAATTGGAAAAGTTATTTCAAGTTTATTTGGTGGTCCCTTAGTTTTGTCCGGAAGTGTAGTTAGGTAAAATGTAAAGTTACACATTGCAACTTTACATAAAAGCAAAGTGGTTCGGCGGAAAATTCCAGAATTCTGACCGGTGAATTTGCCGAATATGATACTGACATAGTTTAGACTCTAAACTTTAAACTCTAAATTTTAAACTCTAAACTTTAACCAGTCGTTTTCCGTTGAATGTAATTCTTTAATAGTTTTCCGTTCATATCTTTGCAAAAGTCTTTTAATGACAGAAGCCTTTCCAACATATCGCGTGTGCTATGCCAACGAGTAATGCAATCTGATATGGGTTTCCGTAATTTCAAACGTTTAATTATGGTTAAAACACACATTGTACCTAATTTTTTGCACACTTTTCTAGCCCCGCATATTGTTGTTTCTATACTTTCATATCTTAAAACGTCTTCCGCGGCTAGTTGTAACGTATGAGCAGCGCACCGCACACTCTGTAGTATGGGGCTGCAGCTATTTGTATCCCCTAACAAATTGCATCCACAGAAGCGTCAAGTTCTGGTCCAAGTATGGCTTCTTCTGCTTTGTTTTCTTCTGTATCGTCGCTTTCTTTTTCATGTTGTTGTTGGTCTGCTAATAACCGCTTTAAGCATATTCACCCCATTATCAGTACTGATACTTGCCAAAAATTTGGTATACTAAAAAGTATAGCCAACTAAAACTTTACATGTAACCCCTTTGAAACTCTGGGGGAAAATGAACAACTCTTTGATAAATTATATAAAAATAAATGAATTTTATAGTTTTAAGTAATAATTGTGTGTCCTTAATCTTATTACTTAAATTATAGAATTAATGAACCTTAATATGAGAAATATCACAGAAATAAATTTTAGTTCGAACTGCAGTTAAATGAAAGAGATTAACCAGCGTCGTGAAGGCGAAAACGTCCAATAACATTACAATCATTCTTGTAGTATGATGATACTTGCTCAATTCACAAAGTTAATATTCGAAGTAATATTTACGACCAAATACTAGATAAAATGTTCATAGAATTAAATGTGAAATTTTCCGAAAATGTAAAATATTCTTAGGGTACCTACTGAAGCTTTGCACACTGATACGGTTGATAGGTAGATCTCAGACTATTGTAGCATATCACTTTATACGTTAAATCGAGTTAAATCTCGGCATCAAATTGCCATTCGTTCGTCATTTATTTATTTATTTGTATATTTATTGGCTCATTTGAAACCCCCCCCCCCCCCCCCCCCCCGGGGGGGGGAATTGTTGACAGTGGCACACAGGAATATATATTTGCCGAGCCAGGCACACGTGTTCGTGTAAAAATGCGTGAAAAAAATCACGTTTTTTTTTTCACGGGCCCCCGGCACAACCGTCGCACAGTGTGGTATTTTAACATTCTAGGAGGATTTAATTAAAAAAATATATTTATTCTAAATTTTGTTATGTGGTTGTTAATGGAGAAAGAAGTATCCCTTTATAAAGATGCTTGGTAGTTTATTAGTTAAAATTGCTCAGTTCGATAGATCTGAGCAATATTCCGCCGTTGTCCGGCCACGTAGGACATGGAATCGGCTCGTTACGCTCTCATGTTTTAGTTCGTTTGAGGTGTATGTGTGCATATTTGATCAGCAAATTTTATGTTTTTTCACGTGTATCTTCAATTGTTTAAGGTAAGCTCTCTGATTTTTATTTTATAGAAAAGAATAGTATAAAGCTATATTATATTTTTTACATAATACATTAAAACCGCTGAATTTTATTCAAAACATTCGCAAATAGTAAGCTTTTACTTATAGTATACTGAATTATACAGAGCTGCCATTATTTTAGCATTAAAGATTCACTCATTGATGAATCGTTTCAGAAAAAAAAAACATGCGCACACTTGCGCAACTCATATATTATTGTTATTTTAGAATGAATGCTTGCATTTCCCGGAGGGCTGTCTTCGACATATGGGCGGAAAACAGTAAACGCGGCAAATTTGATGCCATATATGCATATGTTTTGCATCAGTTTGGAGATGTATCGTTCCCAGATGAAGTGCTCAAGTGTATAAAAATGACATTGCGGAGTGTTTGCCAAAAAATTGAACAAAAATATTTGAAATGTGCAAGACACAGGGATCGTTTTTTTACTGCAAACCAAAAGTGGCTCGAAACATATGTAACGTTTCCGGATATAGTACTTGAAGCTCTTCCAGAAAATTCACAAGCTGCATCTAAAAATCTGGCAGGAAGGCCAAACAAACTGTTTAAAGACTGTAGTGATAAGACGAAGAAACGTAAATTAAAGAAACTATTGGAAATGACCAGTACGGAGGAACTATCCATGGCAAACGAAATGAAACTCCGCGAGGCAGGAAAAAGGGATTCGGCAACCATTGTTCGGGAGCTTTGCTTGGCTTCTCCTAAGCGAGGAACAACTTTAAAACGAGCTAGATTATCTCTTACAGATAAGCCTGATAGACTCTCTGGAGAAGAAGCGCTGGCGACTATAGTTGATGCAAAGCTGTCAACTCATCAATACGAACTAATAAGACAGAAATCAAAAGTTTTCCCCCCATATTACATCGTTAAACAGGCAAAACAAGCTTGTTACCCTAGTGGCAACATCACAATTACAGAGACCTTGGCAGAAATAGATCTACAATCATTAATTGATCATACTGTGCAAAGGTTATGTATTGTTCAAAAAGATGTAATTATAAGTTTATCTGATTTGGCACCAGTGTCTTTTCACATAATTATAAAGTGGGGGTGTGATGGTGCAAATCATAACAAATATAAACAGAAGTTTTCAGAGGAGCATCAAACAGATGCTAGCTTATTCAGTATATGTATTGTACCTATTCAAATGTATTATTCCAATAACGATATTAAAACGGTAATTTGGCACAATTCTGCTCCATCATCTACTAGATATTGCCGCCCTATAAAGTTTATTTTTATAAAGGAATCAGCTAACGTTATAGCTAGGGAAGTAAAGAGCATACAAGACAAAATTGATCTTATTACCCCCACAAAAGTGAATGTCAATGACATGGAACTAATTATAAAGCCTACGTTAATATTCTGCATGATTGACGGAAAAGTATGCAATGCCGTCGCATCATGCTCATCTACTCAAACGTGCTATTTGTGCGGTGCAACTCCGCGTGAAATGAATAAACCAAAAATTATTGAAAGTAAAAATGTTAATAGACAGTTCCTTTCCTTTGGCATATCTCCTCTTCATTCATGGATAAGATTTTTTGAATGCTTACTACATATATCTTATAGATTAGATATAAAAGTATGGCAAGCTCGAGGTATTTTAAATAAAAATATAGTGGCACAAAGAAAAAGAAAAATTCAAGATGCATTTAGAAATGAAATGGGCCTTTTAGTGGACATGCCTAAGCAGGAGTATGGCAACACCAATGACGGAAACACGGCTAGAAAGTTTTTCCGAAATGCCGAGAAGTCAGCTGCCATAACTGGACTTAATATGGAACTTATCAACCGGTTTCATATTATTTTAGAATGTTTGGGTAGTGGCTTTGCTATAAATGTAGATAGTTTTGAGATATATGCTATCGAAACAAGAGATTTATATTTAAAAGAATATCACTGGTATGCGATGCCAGTAAGTGTGCATAAAGTGCTTTATCATGGTAGGGACATAATAGCTTCCTGCATTCTTCCGATAGGTCAGCTTTCGGAAGAAGCGCAAGAAGCGAGAAATAAAGATAATAGACAATATCGTGAGTTGTTCACTAGAAAAACGTCCAGAATTCATACAAATACAGATCTGCTGCATAGACTTTTAATTACATCAGATCCACTTATATCAAGTATGCGAGCAACTCCAAAAACAAAACATGGAAAAATTAAGCCCGAAGTTTTAAACTTACTTGAAGGACCAGCCAATAGTGGGCAATACGAGGATTAAATGACAGTAGAGCCTCTTTTCCGCAGCTGTTTTAACTGTTTTAAACTATTTATCTGGCATCTTCTACTACATAACTGAATTTCAATTTGTTTTGTACTAGTAACTTTATTTTACTATTTATTGATCAAATATTTTAATTTTGTGAAAAATGTATAAATATATATGTGAAATAAATATATGGGACATGGGATCGATAGCGAAATATGTATAAAATTGTAATTTTAATTCTTGTCGTCAGTATTTAAATTTTTTTTTTTTTGTAAAACTTTCAATTTTGTGTACTTGCCTAGTTTTGCGTCTATTTATTACATAACTTTCTGTAAAGAATAAACCAAATATTTTCTTGGTGGGAATATAATCCCGCTAGATCGTAGAAATACCACACTGTGCGTCGTCTGAAACTCGCAATAACACTTTTTTTACCTACAGCTTTCGATATAGCTGCTAGAGATGTTTGCCATTAAAGGAGACACTTTTAATTTAAAAAGGGGCATGAACAACGGTAGTAACCGGGATTAGAAACTTATTTTTTCGTTTTCGATTTTGAACGAAAAGTATGAATTCCGTTTTCGATTTCGTTTTCGTTCTTACAAATATTTCGTTTAATTTCGTCATTTCGTTTTCGTTCTCGTTCCGTTTTCAGTCCCTGCTGTGAACACACGTAGGTACTTGGGAAAAGAGACTTGGAGTCACCCTCTCTAAAGTGATGTCGAGATAATTTTAACCGACCATGATATCGTTTTGCTTTTATATCGATTCCCAACATATTTCTTCTGAACTTGGATTTAAATTGGTTGTCATGCCACGGCCGAGACGCTTTCAAACGTTGGGTTCCGTTTTGTCGCCGGACAAGTTATGGCAAACTTTTTTCGCTGTCGTAATTACAAAAACACCGCTGCTTATGGGATTTTTTTAGTGTATCAATTAAATTGTCTGCATACAACCATAATCCGGCTCTGTTTGCGGAGTTCAATCGGTGGAGATAATATTGAAAACGTAGTGATACGTACAAAAGTCATTTACGCAATTCCTCGAGGCACAAAGCATCTACGAAGGAACAATTATCAATATCGATCTTAAATTAACCATGGGCCCCTTATGGGGTTTGTTAACAATTAAGACAGAAGGCTCAAGCGTGCCCGCCCGCCCGGCTTAAATTTTTTTCTCGAGTTTGTCGATAAGGAGTAGGTATATATTCCTAGAATAGACGTTTTTTCTACGAAACTGCGCGCGCTCGGGGCAAGCAGCCACAGGCGGACCTCGCATTCAGTCGCCCGCGATTCTCTCAGAGGTTAAGAGGCACCAGAGCGGTCCTATTTGCCTGTTGGACCTTGTAAAATTTACACAGAAGATTTGGAATGTACACTTTATACAAGGTGAGTCATTGATATGGAGATGCTTTGGTTTTGGGATATCAGGTTGTAACTTGCCTATTTCTAAACAACTGACTCTCGTACATTTTGGCGGCAACCATTTCGATATGCAAAACAATCATTTTTACGACAGAAAATTAAAATGTGACGTACAATAAATGTCACTTTGACGTTTATAATTGTGTCGGAATTGATAGATTTTCATGGCACGCCAAGTTTATATCGATGAGATCTGTGTTCATTTTGAATGGTTAAAGCTAACTGCAAAAATTAAACGGATTTCTAAAGCCTAAAAATGGGCAAATTCAAATGTGTGATGTTATACATTCACAAACTCCACTGTTTGCAGTGCCATTTGGTTAATTTCGATATCCTTAACGGTGCAGGTGCAATCGAGCTTTCCCATTTCAATGACTCGCCCTGTTTCGGTATAGCCCACATTAAATTGCGTTTTATAAATTTGTAACGGTGGATGTTCAACAATTACAATTATCTACTGCATTACTAATTATTTTAAGCACTGTGATTTAATTAACGTGAACAGCATAACTAAAAGATTATTTTGAACTATGATTATCATCAAGCATAATTACGAGGGTCATTTTTAAAGTAAAAACAGGTAACCTGATAAATACCAGGTAAACAGGTAAAAAAGAGCAAAGTGGCAGGCAAAACGCAAGTGTCACTCGAGAAGCTTCAACGGTAATCTCTTGAGCGCCCACCTTATGATCCGGTACGGGCACCTTCCGCCTATCACCTGTTTGCGAAATTGAACGATACTTTAGGCAGAAAACAGATGGAAACAGACAATTAGGCGAAAGACACACTCACCAGTTGGTTGGTTATACGGACTGGTTCCCGACTCGACGAAGAGGGGATCATCATGACTCCTTTCACGTTCGTAAAATGCCTAGATCGGGACATGGGTTTTTTGAAAAACAGCCAAAGGATGTTTGTTATTGCAAAAATTAAAATTTTGAAAAACTTTACTTATATTTCTATTCAAACCAAAACGGTTCTCACTTCGAAAGTGACCCTCGTACTTAAACCTATGAAAGACTTGCATCTAATTGACACATCGTGGTATGCAGATACTTATATGAAAATACTTTTGGTGTTTCACACAATATGCGTCCAAATATTTTACATATAACTTAATTGAGATTATCTAATTTGATCTTCACTTCTGATATTCAACAAAATAAGTGTCGCATACATAATAATTTTCACCTGTATCTATTTATAATGTTTTTGTTCATTTCCATTATTACAATAACAATATATTTTAGAAAAACGAACACCTTTCCCGGAGTGGTAAATGGAGCGACTGTTAATCTGACATGAATTTATCTACCCGACGAGGAACACCGATCGTCTCCGATAGTGGCTTCGCCGATCTAACCGTCGCTTCAGAGTTTTGCAAATCATGGAAGGAATTGTTAGGTAAGAAATTTTATATTTCTCACATCTAGTTATGAACAATGTTAATTTTTCTTAAGTTTACAATATTACAAATAATTTGTTTTATATTGACCAACATTATTCAAAACTATCAATTAGTGCTGCGTTGATACTTTCAGTCTTTGGTTATAAAGTTTATTTATATGCACATGACACTAAATTGGATACGATTCTAGCAGTTGATTCTTTTAATTGTGCACATAACTTATTCTGATGAGCAAATGTTCCAATCCAAACACTTTTCAATTGTGCCTTTAGAATTGAATTTAGTATTCAATTGAATGTTTGTATTCTTATAAATCTGCCCAGGGATGTTTCCCCAGAAACCAGTCGTTCGCAGCCGACGTTAAACTGTAGGTGCCATACGTCACTGTAACTACGATACAGACACCCGTGCACTGACGTATGCGGGGACATCGAGTATGGCAATCCAAGAACAAGAAGATTCAATTAAGGTTGATTCGTAGTCGACATAGCGCAACAACTGCAATCACATAACATCACATAACATCACCCAACGTTGACTCGGAATCGGTCTTTATACTAATTTTAATACTATTTTAAAATTGAAACTCTACACTTGCGTCAAAATCAAGCAACCGTAATTACAAACATTTTGTCACGAATAAGTACCTACACTTGTTGTAATTTGTTGTAATTCAGCGTCTGCTCAATACTGCGCTTGGTAAAATTCCGGTTTTTGCGTATTGCTTCTTAACTTTTATTCTTTATTTTGTGCTTTCCCTATTATTATGGCACTCTTCACCAAAGCCATCTGTTCTTGTGTTGCCAGGTGGACAAAATCCTTGGCAGTTACAAACGCACACATGCACGTACAATAAATAATTGGTTGACTTCGTTTTTTTTTTTTTTTTTTTTGCATCATTATATTATTTTTATCTATACCAAGTTTGCTACAATAAAACGCAATCAAAATTACTTTATCTCTTAAGTAATTTTCAAAACATGTTACACGTGTAAATTTTAAATAAATTGCACTAAAATAATAAAAACATATATTTTCTTTCTTTGTATGCGGCTTTATCAGTTGCAGTACTAGTTATTCAAATAAGTTGGGGCTTCTCCGTCTCAATACGCGATTTTACATGTAGAAGTCTTAATACGTATTTGATTCCTTTCAACTATGTTTTGTGGTAATCGATGAATCATCATTTTTATGTTCAAAGAAACGAAATGTTTCCAATTTTGGCATGAATATTGGCTTCAATGTGATAAATGATTTCCCAGCATCGCAACCTAGATGCACTTTGCAGTTTTCCACAACTCTGCAGCATCGCGGGGTTTTCTCTGTTTGCGCTGTCATTCTGCGACTTACGAAATCGCCGGGGCGTAAAATTGGGTGCAAATCGAAAAAACAAATGCCGTAGTGTAAGATGCTGATAGCTCAGAGATGTGTCCGAGTTGCTTTGCTTGATGCGTATTTTTGCCTTGAGGCGGATCTTCGTGCACCTTACTTTTGGCCTGCCTTTGTAATGATGAGCAATTTTTGCCACAAAGCATATTTACGCGTGCATTTTCCACCTACAATTTCTCTCGGTTGGCTCTGCTAAATGTTCTCGACTTGTGTCTTAATATAATGTTGATACAATCATCCAATCGATTGTTAGAAAAATGTACTATGTGTATGCGAATTTATATAGTTGTAAGTCTTCAAGAGCCGCCAGCCATGCAAGTTTTCAAACTGGTATTCCTCGGATGCATCTCACGCAATCCCAAATACGAAATTTTGCACCATCACACGAGGAAAATCTGTCGCAGAATTTCATGGTTCAAATTCATGGTTGTGCAACCCAAGTGACTGGTTCAGCTTTTCCTCTGCCGAACTATCGCAATGGTAATTCGTACCGCTCTATGGTACGAATAGCCACGTTGATCAGCAACCTCCAAGAGAGACCTCCGAGAGATTTCAAGAGGAAGAAGCCGTCAAGGAGCCCCAAAAGGCTTTGCCATTTCGCTTGTAAAGACATTTTTATGTCTTCGACGTTTCGGCAAGATTTGTAATTTATGCTAGTTACTTAGTATTAATGTGGTTTGAAAAAATGAAAGAAAACACTAAAGTCTAATAAAAATATTCAACTGGAACATTATTTATAAGAATAATTAAAAGAATAAAAAAATACATTAAAAAATATATATAAAAAAAATAATTAAAAGAATAAAAAAATACATTAAAAAATATATTAAAAAAAACAGAAAAATAAAAAAAGTATATAATTCCAGATAATTAAAAATACATAATTGAAAAAAAAAATGATCACAAAAGGTAAAAAAAAATATAATGTATGTTCTAAAAACAATAAGGTTTATAACATACATCGTAACAACACATGTGTGTTGTGTTTAAAATGGCACCGTGGCCATATTGTACATTTGGCTATAAGAAGATGAAATTGTGAAATAATTCTATAATTTATAGTTACTATGAAAATCAGAGAGTCATAATTATTGTGCATAGTCAATAGAATTCTTTCACACTATTGTCTTAATGGGTGGCGTATTTACACATATAAGAAGGTTAAATTGGGAAATAATTCTGTAATTTATAGTTTATTTGAAACTCAAAGAGTCATAATAATTATTGCACATGGTTACTAGAATTATTTCACATTGTAGTCTTAATGGGTGCCGTATTTACACATATAAAAAGATGAATTGTGAAATAATTCTGTAACTTATAGTTATTTCGGAAATCAGTTATAAATGACGTACATCATTCATAGAATTATTTCACAACTATTTTAACCATGATAGTTACTTCCGGTCTAACTTATTTGCTCACCTCTGTTTTGGTGATTTTAGAATTAATTAGTGATAAGCGCAACTTGGTAATACCTACCTAATTACCTTTTAAGTTGATTAATCTCTAATAGAATTAACATAATTCTATTATAGTTTTCCAAAGAATTTGATACACATAGTACATACACACTAGTTTCAAATGTAGCCAACAAAGTTGCGGCTCATAAAAGTGCAACAAAGTCAAGAACATATTACGGCGCTCTAAAAGTCTTACGTATTCTACTAATTTCAGTATTTTACATAGTGAATAGTACTGCAACTTAGATTTTGATTGATGCATTGGATAGGTAGCTTTGTTGAAATTAAAAAAAAAGACAGATTTTGTCGTATTATAATCATGCAAAAAAAATCAGACTTTTACCGACGTCCCGAGTTTGGTGCTTCTCTATAACAAAGTGACTATTTACAAAAATGTCAGTGCATGTGTTAGTTTGTTACCCTTAGTCTGTTTTGTATTCTCCAGTTATGAGGGCAAGTACCACCAGATGCAACTATTGCTGTAATGGTTATATTCACCGACGTTCGATAAAGCTATTGGACCAATAACCCTTATTAAATTTTTTTAGATTTCCCTTTTTGGCTTCAATTAAAAGTATGAAGAATTCATATTTTTTCCATCAATTCCAGGGTTTAAGGAGCTTCATCTTAATTAAAATTTGCTATGCGTGAAACGATGGGAAACAATATTCCATGGTAATTTATACTTATTTCTTATAATAAGTATTGCGATGCCTATTTTGCAGAGCAACATAAGTAATGGCACTTACATTACATTTTGGCAATATTTTAAACTAATACACGTTTTAGAAATAGTTGAAACATTCTAAGTTCTCGCATTATCACTATACAGAGGGTTTTTTGACAATTCAATAATAATGATAGTATTTTTATTTGGAATACTTTTTACAACGTTGTTAGTCTACAGTTTTCAGGAGAACTTGATAATAATGCTAATAATATAATTGTACTACTATAATATTACCATAGTCTCTGTTATGTCGCCTTCAAATTCAGTATCTATTGAGTACAGAATTTATTTGCTATTTTTATTTTACAAAAGCTGATCAGTCAAATTATAATATAAAATATAGTTGATGATTGGTTTACTTTAAATCAGCACACTTGAATGATTGAAGCAACATTTTAATTATATTAACCCTTTCGCTGCGCGTAGCATTTTAAAGATTTGGATGTCTATGCGCGCAAAATCACCGCTCGCTAGAGTACTCGCCTGGAGCAGTTTTGTGTTTACAAATATATTCGCTTCGAGCAGCGTACCATAATTTTATATTTTTCTATGTGATGACGGCCATTATATTCGGAAAGATTGTACCTAAAATGATAGATAAAAGTATAAACAAAGCACCGTTACAAAAGTATATTGCAAAGCACAAGAACAATTTTTACATAATTAGTTCAATAAATTGAAATATATTGCTAGCTCTCATCGTCCTAAAGTTATCATCACTGTTGCCCACTAAAGCCAAAAGCCGTTCTTCCGTCAGCGGTTTATTTCGGCGAGACATTTTTACGCGATAGTCAAACTCGAGGTTAAAGACGACACGTTTATTATCGACAGGTATTGACTTGACATATACTGCATGATGCTACACCGCAAGCGTGAATATTCGTTTTGAGCAGCGAAAGGGTTAATATATGAATTAGGCAACGTTGTTAGAAATCTGACAGATAATCATTTTTTCACTGTCAGATCATTTTTGTTTGAGTTCGTGTGTAAAATGTTTTTAAAATGTATACATATCGCACCCCGGCAAGAAAAGTGACATAGCTGAAAAGTGCAGTTTTTGAGAAATAACGAAAAAAGAAAATCGTCTTGCAAACATATATTGCATGTAAAAGCTTCTTTTAAATTTCAGATGACCATCTGTTGCGGTAAATGTTATTATTATTATTATTATTATTATTATATACAATTACAAATCTGTAAATCAGTTCTTGACTATGACTATTCCTGCAATGATGAATAATGAACTAGCCTAAAAGAAAACTGACAGCTGCCCTCTGGCGGTTAAAATGCGAGTCAGAGATGTGATGCTTTTTTAGCATGAGGGGACACACCGTACGTATTTTATACTGACATAATCTCAAAAGGGGCAGCTTTTTAGTTGTGACACAGTTCTCGCCGGGGTGCGACATGTTAGGATAATGTTTGGGGAGGATTGGTGTGTACCATAAGAAGCATAACAAAATGAAACTATTTAATGTTGCTGTTAGTTTTATAACGCTTCGAATAGGGGAGCAGCACACTAAGAAAAATCATTTTTCCTAATGATATGTACTTACTTTTACGATCTTCGAACCAAGTATATGGATTTAAAGTTCTTATTAATAAAATGGAGAAAATGCCTCATTGCAAAGATAAATCACAACCGCTTAAAGTTCATATGTAGTCGATATCAAAATAATAAATGGTAATGAGAAGTATTTGTGACTTCACAACAATTTAACTCTTTGAACTTGTGTTGCAGTGGGCACATTTTTCAGAAAATGTACCCTGACCTGCACAAAACGCAACTCGCTATGCACTTTGAGTAATTCCTTGTCGTAGAAACTTTTCGTTGGTAATTGTTATTTAAGTTTTTCTTTCGTAGAGAACATCGGACAGGCAGAAAATTGGAAATTGGCTTCCTTAGGTCGTGGCATTGACTCCACCAAATTCGTTATTGTTTCGTTTTCGGGAAGATCCCATTCTTGCCGAAGAACGGGAAACAACACGACTATGGTGGCTGGGGCGGGGATGAATAAGAGCTTTAACTTCTTCGTATCATGTCCGAACATTTTCGACACAATTCAAGTCTATCGAACATCAGCATCGAAGTATTCATTGACAACCCTGGCGATATGTGGTCGTGCGTTATTTATTTAATCTTTCATCCTTTAAGTTTTAAAACGCTACCAGTTCGCCACAAGTCTGCAGTTTTCGAATTTCGTGACAAAATCATTTTCTTAAATTATAAAATCTGCCAAATTTTGCTGGAATTCGACCATGCAAGCTTGAGCACTATACACCCATTTCCCATTTTGATTAATTCCATTGTGGAAATGGGGCTCGGTTATCAAAGGTTTTGTGTTCTAAAGTAAAAACCAAATTTTTGACATTGACAGATGGCTCAATGACTTCGATGTGAATTTTGTGCATCCGAGTCAAGTAGGGCGTGCGTTTTTTTGTTTTCACAGCCCCCCTTGACGGACTTTGTTCATGAACATATCACTTTAAGCAACTTCTTTAACAAGACACGGAAATAATTTGAATTTTTATATCCTCTGAGGTACCTGTAAATTACCGTTCAAATGCTGAATCGGCTAAAATGTACCGTAACTCGCGATTCAATCTGCTGGTTTATCAAGAAATTATTAATACATGGTTCCAATTTCTAATCCTGAATAATCTCAATATTGCTGTAATATTGGTTATTAAACGCAGAGCCATCTCTATATTATAATATCGTATATTTTTATCAGACGGTTAGCTAAAAAGAGTCGGTTTGTAATTTTAAATTGAGACGATTGGAGGAAATCACCAATAAAATATCGCGCCACCTTAAAGTTAGAGTTAAATTTCGATTCCGCTTAATGTGGAAACATCGGGACTAGGACATCTAGGCCTAATAAAGCGGCTGCCCCAATTAAGAATAGAATTTAAAAAAATGAAACATTTTATTCAAGAGTGGGTAATAAACAAAATGTTAGCCAGAAATCGGGTGTTCCGACAAATTTGCCCGGCACATGTATGCGATCACATCATAAAAAGGCGTTTGTTACTGTCCCAATTAAACAATGTAATTTACTGATGGTTCCTTGGTTTGGTTTCCGTTCCTTGAGATTTTTGGCCCAAATAGGCGGCTGCCCCGATTAACTGGCGGCCCAATTAAGCGGAATCGACTGTAATACTCTCAGCGTTGCATTTCGGAGAATGAGAGAAGGAGAGCAAGAGGACGAAGAATATTTGTAAGTAGTTTTTTAATGTATAGATACAGAGCATTCAGGAAAGTGCTGTCAACTTTTGCAACTAATTGCAACGAATAATGACAAGAAAAATCTGGTTACACTATTTGCATGTACCCTAGGTAACATTTCAGCCACGTTGCGAAATATATTTGATTTGCACCTTGAACAGTGTCCTCCATTAGTGTCCAGCATAACAGTTGACACCACTTTCTTGGCCGCTCTGTACAATTTTTATTTTATTTAGAAAACACCTCGACTTTTCAATGGAAACTTCTTGCCAAATTCCACTCCACCAAATTGCACACAATTATTGGCCATGGTTTAACATCGATCAACAAAGAATGGCAGAATATGAAAGGGTCTGCACCGTATTCGGATCCTACGCTAACGCAACAATCGTCTCCGATAGCGGCTTCACCAAACCAACGGTCGCTTCACAGTTTTGCAAATCATCGAAGGAATTATAAGGTACGAATTTTCATTTGTATCTGTCACATATCTGTATCTGTCACAAATAATGTTAGTTCTGAGTTTTTTCGTTATTACAAGTACTTTGTAATAACAATAATAATAATAATCTCTACTACTCCTCCACCTATGGCGTAATTGGTTACTGTCATAATTTGACGGAGAAGTCTGATGGTCCAATTACATTTTATTTCACCATGGGCCCCTGAGCTATTACTAGTTATGCGGGCGTAACAGGAGAGGGGCATTATTATTATTATTGCCCATCTGCACCTGCATGCGACTTAGAGATGGTAGAGGCACATGGCCAACGTTTGTTGCAAGGAAATGGGAAAACTGCAGAATAACCACCCCAGATATGCAGACCCGGGAATCGATCCCCGGGACCTTGCAGTCTAGAAGCGAACGCGTTAACGCTCACTCCACCGCAGCCTCACAATTGTATTGTAGTAACGAACATTGTTCACAGCTAGTTTTGATGTTTTCATTTGATGTTTTCAATTTGATAGTTTTGATGTTTTCAATGACAAAACGGCCCATTAAAATGCACATTTTGACCGAGTATCACAACATTGCGTACCACCGCAGAACATCAATTATAACTCGACCTCTGTCCAATTCAACCCTAACGCTAACAAAGTAACATTAATTTGTTTTTGCATAGACATTCGCACTATTTTATTAGGTGTTGATATTTTAGGAAACGACAATTTCTTCGTTGAATTGGTAAATGGATGATCAAGGTCCGCAAGTGTGCGATGGCTCCTCCTAGGACTGCTGGCACCGTTGGAATCTGCATTGGACCCAAATCTGCAGCAGCGGTCTGCAAGTCTGCCGTTGGTTTCTAAAGGTATGAACTTTAATTTCTAATAACCGCAAACTAGGTATGAATAATGCCCAGTAATATTTTATCTCCAAGAAAGCCGATTGTATCAGAGTTTAACTTGACACATGTATCCACTATGTTGCTGATTATTGTCGACAAGTTGCATTTATGACAACCTTCGCGTTGTGTGAAGAAATTTGGTACTTTAAGTAAATAATCTTCAGACTTTCTGAGTAATGTGCTTGTGCAGTTTGTGTTTGTTACCGAAAACCAAACACCACCCAATGATTTTCTTCATTTACTTCATATCGTGGGGGCCCCACGATAATATTGAAGAAAAAACAAAAAATAACAGTCGATATTTCGCATCTTAAACATCCATGCCATTAATTAATTGCCGTTAAGCCGCCTGGCTCCAAAAAAAAAGTACATAAAATGTGTTCTACATACCAGGGACCAAAAACGAAAAATATTTCGTTCGTTTCTGATCTGAACGAAAACGAAATTTATATATATATATTTTTATACAATATGGACCCAATTATTTTAATAGTCGATTCTCTAGATTTATGTGACTACACTTCCGGACAAAATTAAGGGACCACTAGTAAACTTCAAAATAAATTTAAAACCAGATGACGAAATTTAATGAAACACATAAATATATAAGTCCAAGTGTTTCCTTGCAGTTCAGTTGGCTTAAGAGCTATTAAAATTAACAAACTTCACTTTTATGGACTTGAACAAATGATGTTAAAAATTAGACAAAAATACCAATGGTCTTCTTATGAACTGAAATGCTAATTCGTAATAAAAAGTAACATTATTAATAGTGTGTATGCCCTCCTCTTGCAGCACTACAAGCTTCTTTCAAGTTTTTAATTTTTTGGCCCATTTGATCCCAGAGATGCTCAATTGAATTGAGGTCAGGGCTTTTGGAAGGCCACTCCAAACATTGGATATTCGCATCTTTCAACGCATTTATGACAATGTTAGCTGTACGAGGTTTGCCATTGTCTTGCATAAAAATGAATCCATTGTCGAAATTTTCGGCAAATTGTTGAACATCGGGTACAATAATCTCGTCTCTAGATCTTCTTGCTGTTAGCGACCCACTTCGTATCAAAACCAATTCTGTACGACCATTAAATTGTATCGCAGCCCAAACCATTGTAGAGCCCCACCATATTTGTCAAATTCTCGAATGGTACACGGTGCAAATCGTTCAGGTGGTCTTCGTAAGACAAGAACACGGCGATGATACTTGTTTGGGAAGGAATCTGGACTCATCCGAAAACCAAACGGAGTTCCACTGCTCCTCATCTCAACATTGATGATTTTGACAAAAGTTGAAGCGATTTATTTTGTGCGTAGCTGTGAGATTAGACAGGTTGCTGGTTTTCTAGCGGATAAATTGACTACTTTCAGTCTTCTTCTTACTGTTTTGGTTGAAATTTCTGTTCCAGTGGCTAATCGAAGATAATTTTTTTAATTCACTAGATAGATGCTGGATGTTACAAACCGCTTTCTGAAACCTTGAAGTTCGATAAAACGATATCCTCTGCGTGTTGTTTTGTCTTTCAGCACCTGGTCCGCATCTTGTTTTGAAACTACCAGTCCCTTTGCACCGTCCTGCGGCCATCTGTACCACAGATTTGTTGGTGTTTAGAATTCCAGCAACTTCACTTAGGCTAGAGTACTCGCCTGGAGCAGTTTTGTGTTTACAAATATATTCGCTTCGAGCAGCGTACCATAATTTTATATTTTTCTATGTGATGACGGCCATTATATTCGGAAAGATTGTACCTAAAATGATAGATAAAAGTATAAACAAAGCACCGTTACAAAAGTATATTGCAAAGCACAAGAACAATTTTTACATAATTAGTTCAATAAACTGAAATATATTGCTAGCTCTCATCGTCCTAAAGTTATCATCACTGTTGCCCACTAAAGCCAAAAGCCGTTCTTCCGTCAGCGGTTTATTTCGGCGAGACATTTTTACGCGATAGTCAAACTCGAGGTTAAAGACGACACGTTTATTATCGACAGGTATTGACTTGACATATACTGCATGATGCTACACCGCAAGCGTGAATATTCGTTTTGAGCAGCGAAAGGGTTAATATATGAATTAGGCAACGTTGTTAGAAATCTGACAGATAATCATTTTTTCACTGTCAGATCATTTTTGTTTGAGTTCGTGTGTAAAATGTTTTTAAAATGTATACATATCGCACCCCGGCAAGAAAAGTGACATAGCTGAAAAGTGCAGTTTTTGAGAAATAACGAAAAAAGAAAATCGTCTTGCAAACATATATTGCATGTAAAAGCTTCTTTTAAATTTCAGATGACCATCTGTTGCGGTAAATGTTATTATTATTATTATTATTATTATATACAATTACAAATCTGTAAATCAGTTCTTGACTATGACTATTCCTGCAATGATGAATAATGAACTAGCCTAAAAGAAAACTGACAGCTGCCCTCTGGCGGTTAAAATGCGAGTCAGAGATGTGATGCTTTTTTAGCATGAGGGGACACACCGTACGTATTTTATACTGACATAATCTCAAAAGGGGCAGCTTTTTAGTTGTGACACAGTTCTCGCCGGGGTGCGACATGTTAGGATAATGTTTGGGGAGGATTGGTGTGTACCATAAGAAGCATAACAAAATGAAACTATTTAATGTTGCTGTTAGTTTTATAACGCTTCGAATAGGGGAGCAGCACACTAAGAAAAATCATTTTTCCTAATGATATGTACTTACTTTTACGATCTTCGAACCAAGTATATGGATTTAAAGTTCTTATTAATAAAATGGAGAAAATGCCTCATTGCAAAGATAAATCACAACCGCTTAAAGTTCATATGTAGTCGATATCAAAATAATAAATGGTAATGAGAAGTATTTGTGACTTCACAACAATTTAACTCTTTGAACTTGTGTTGCAGTGGGCACATTTTTCAGAAAATGTACCCTGACCTGCACAAAACGCAACTCGCTATGCACTTTGAGTAATTCCTTGTCGTAGAAACTTTTCGTTGGTAATTGTTATTTAAGTTTTTCTTTCGTAGAGAACATCGGACAGGCAAAAAATTGGAAATTGGCTTCCTTAGGTCGTGGCATTGACTCCACCAAGTTCGTTATTGTTTCGTTTTCGGGAAGATCCCATTCTTGCCGAAGAACGGGAAACAACACGACTATGGTGGCTGGGGCGGGGATGAATAAGAGCTTTAACTTCTTCGTATCATGTCCGAACATTTTCGACACAATTCAAGTCTATCGAACATCAGCATCGAAGTATTCATTGACAACCCTGGCGATATGTGGTCGTGCGTTATTTATTTAATCTTTCATCCTTTAAGTTTTAAAACGCTACCAGTTCGCCACAAGTCTGCAGTTTTCGAATTTCGTGACAAAATCATTTTCTTAAATTATAAAATCTGCCAAATTTTGCTGGAATTCGACCATGCAAGCTTGAGCACTATACACCCATTTCCCATTTTGATTAATTCCATTGTGGAAATGGGGCTCGGTTATCAAAGGTTTTGTGTTCTAAAGTAAAAACCAAATTTTTGACATTGACAGATGGCTCAATGACTTCGATGTGAATTTTGTGCATCCGAGTCAAGTAGGGCGTGCGTTTTTTTGTTTTCACAGCCCCCCTTGACGGACTTTGTTCATGAACATATCACTTTAAGCAACTTCTTTAACAAGACACGGAAATAATTTGAATTTTTATATCCTCTGAGGTACCTGTAAATTACCGTTCAAATGCTGAATCGGCTAAAATGTACCGTAACTCGCGATTCAATCTGCTGGTTTATCAAGAAATTATTAATACATGGTTCCAATTTCTAATCCTGAATAATCTCAATATTGCTGTAATATTGGTTATTAAACGCAGAGCCATCTCTATATTATAATATCGTATATTTTTATCAGGCGGTTAGCTAAAAAGAGTCGGTTTGTAATTTTAAATTGAGACGATTGGAGGAAATCACCAATAAAATATCGCGCCACCTTAAAGTTAGAGTTAAATTTCGATTCCGCTTAATGTGGAAACATCGGGACTAGGACATCTAGGCCTAATAAAGCGGCTGCCCCAATTAAGAATAGAATTTAAAAAAATGAAACATTTTATTCAAGAGTGGGTAATAAACAAAATGTTAGCCAGAAATCGGGTGTTCCGACAAATTTGCCCGGCACATGTATGCGATCACATCATAAAAAGGCGTTTGTTACTGTCCCAATTAAACAATGTAATTTACTGATGGTTCCTTGGTTTGGTTTCCGTTCCTTGAGATTTTTGGCCCAAATAGGCGGCTGCCCCGATTAACTGGCGGCCCAATTAAGCGGAATCGACTGTAATACTCTCAGCGTTGCATTTCGGAGAATGAGAGAAGGAGAGCAAGAGGACGAAGAATATTTGTAAGTAGTTTTTTAATGTATAGATACAGAGCATTCGGGAAAGTGCTGTCAACTTTTGCAACTAATTGCAACGAATAATGACAAGAAAAATCTGGTTACACTATTTGCATGTACCCTAGGTAACATTTCAGCCACGTTGCGAAATATATTTGATTTGCACCTTGAACAGTGTCCTCCATTAGTGTCCAGCATAACAGTTGACACCACTTTCTTGGCCGCTCTGTACAATTTTTATTTTATTTAGAAAACACCTCGACTTTTCAATGGAAACTTCTTGCCAAATTCCACTCCACCAAATTGCACACAATTATTGGCCATGGTTTAACATCGATCAACAAAGAATGGCAGAATATGAAAGGGTCTGCACCGTATTCGGATCCTACGCTAACGCAACAATCGTCTCCGATAGCGGCTTCACCAAACCAACGGTCGCTTCACAGTTTTGCAAATCATCGAAGGAATTATAAGGTACGAATTTTCATTTGTATCTGTCACATATCTGTATCTGTCACAAATAATGTTAGTTCTGAGTTTTTTCGTTATTACAAGTACTTTGTAATAACAATAATAATAATAATCTCTACTACTCCTCCACCTATGGCGTAATTGGTTACTGTCATAATTTGACGGAGAAGTCTGATGGTCCAATTACATTTTATTTCACCATGGGCCCCTGAGCTATTACTAGTTATGCAGGCGTAACAGGAGAGGGGCATTATTCTTATTATTGCCCATCTGCACCTGCATGCGACTTAGAGATGGTAGAGGCACATGTCCAACGTTTGTTGCAAGGAAATGGGAAAACTGCAGAATAACCACCCCAGATATGCAGACCCGGGAATCGATCCCCGGGACCTTGCAGTCTAGAAGCGAACGCGTTAACGCTCACTCCACCGCAGCCTCACAATTGTATTGTAGTAACGAACATTGTTCACAGCTAGTTTTGATGTTTTCATTTGATGTTTTCAATTTGATAGTTTTGATGTTTTCAATGACAAAACGGCCCATTAAAATGCACATTTTGACCGAGTATCACAACATTGCGTACCACCGCAGAACATCAATTATAACTCGACCTCTGTCCAATTCAACCCTAACGCTAACAAAGTAACATTAATTTGTTTTTGCATAGACATTCGCACTATTTTATTAGGTGTTGATATTTTAGGAAACGACAATTTCTTCGTTGAATTGGTAAATGGATGATCAAGGTCCGCAAGTGTGCGATGGCTCCTCCTAGGACTGCTGGCACCGTTGGAATCTGCATTGGACCCAAATCTGCAGCAGCGGTCTGCAAGTCTGCCGTTGGTTTCTAAAGGTAGGAACTTTAATTTCTAATAACCGCAAACTAGGTATGAATAATGCCCAGTAATATTTTATCTCCAAGAAAGCCGATTGTATCAGAGTTTAACTTGACACATGTATCCACTATGTTGCTGATTATTGTCGACAAGTTGCATTTATGACAACCTTCGCGTTGTGTGAAGAAATTTGGTACTTTAAGTAAATAATCTTCAGACTTTCTGAGTAATGTGCTTGTGCAGTTTGTGTTTGTTACCGAAAACCAAACACCACCCAATGATTTTCTTCATTTACTTCATATCGTGGGGGCCCCACGATAATATTGAAGAAAAAACAAAAAATAACAGTCGATATTTCGCATCTTAAACATCCATGCCATTAATTAATTGCCGTTAAGCCGCCTGGCTCCAAAAAAAAAGTACATAAAATGTGTTCTACATACCAGGGACCAAAAACGAAAAATATTTCGTTCGTTTCTGATCTGAACGAAAACGAAATTTATATATATATATTTTTATACAATATGGACCCAATTATTTTAATAGTCGATTCTCTAGATTTATGTGACTACACTTCCGGACAAAATTAAGGGACCACTAGTAAACTTCAAAATAAATTTAAAACCAGATGACGAAATTTAATGAAACACATAAATATATAAGTCCAAGTGTTTCCTTGCAGTTCAGTTGGCTTAAGAGCTATTAAAATTAACAAACTTCACTTTTATGGACTTGAACAAATGATGTTAAAAATTAGACAAAAATACCAATGGTCTTCTTATGAACTGAAATGCTAATTCGTAATAAAAAGTAACATTATTAATAGTGTGTATGCCCTCCTCTTGCAGCACTACAAGCTTCTTTCAAGTTTTTAATTTTTTGGCCCATTTGATCCCAGAGATGCTCAATTGAATTGAGGTCAGGGCTTTTGGAAGGCCACTCCAAACATTGGATATTCGCATCTTTCAACGCATTTATGACAATGTTAGCTGTACGAGGTTTGCCATTGTCTTGCATAAAAATGAATCCATTGTCGAAATTTTCGGCAAATTGTTGAACATCGGGTACAATAATCTCGTCTCTAGATCTTCTTGCTGTTAGCGACCCACTTCGTATCAAAACCAATTCTGTACGACCATTAAATTGTATCGCAGCCCAAACCATTGTAGAGCCCCACCATATTTGTCAAATTCTCGAATGGTACACGGTGCAAATCGTTCAGGTGGTCTTCGTAAGACAAGAACACGGCGATGATACTTGTTTGGGAAGGAATCTGGACTCATCCGAAAACCAAACGGAGTTCCACTGCTCCTCATCTCAACATTGATGATTTTGACAAAAGTTGAAGCGATTTATTTTGTGCGTAGCTGTGAGATTAGACAGGTTGCTGGTTTTCTAGCGGATAAATTGACTACTTTCAGTCTTCTTCTTACTGTTTTGGTTGAAATTTCTGTTCCAGTGGCTAATCGAAGATAATTTTTTTAATTCACTAGATAGATGCTGGATGTTACAAACCGCTTTCTGAAACCCTGAAGTTCGATAAAACGATATCCTCTGCGTGTTGTTTTGTCTTTCAGCACCTGGTCCGCATCTTGTTTTGAAACTACCAGTCCCTTTGCACCGTCCTGCGGCCATCTGTACCACAGATTTGTTGGTGTTTAGAATTCCAGCAACTTCACTTCGTGAATATCCTTTACGAAGAAGAATACTCATTTGGGATACTTCTTTTGGTCTGCAATGGCGTCTAGGCACATTTAATTAACTTAATGCAAACAAATTGGCTAATTTTTGAAACACAAAGCACGCTTTATTAATTAAGTGAGTTGAAACTGCGAGTCAACTGTTGGGGCTTTTTGTTAACTTTTCGTTTCCTAGCAGATAATGTCCTGATATTGTTAATTGTTTCATGGCAAACTATTTGAATAGTGCACAATAAACGTCAATTTATGACATGTGAAAGTCTACTCACAACAACTTGTAAATTGGAAAAGTTATTTCAAGTTTATTTGGTGGTCCCTTAGTTTTGTCCGGAAGTGTAGTTAGGTAAAATGTAAAGTTACACATTGCAACTTTACATAAAAGCAAAGTGGTTCGGCGGAAAATTCCAGAATTCTGACCGGTGAATTTGCCGAATATGATACTGACATAGTTTAGACTCTAAACTTTAAACTCTAAATTTTAAACTCTAAACTTTAACCAGTCGTTTTCCGTTGAATGTAATTCTTTAATAGTTTTCCGTTCATATCTTTGCAAAAGTCTTTTAATGACGGAAGCCTTTCCAACATATCGCGTGTGCTATGCCAACGAGTAATGCAATCTGATATGGGTTTCCGTAATTTCAAACGTTTAATTATGGTTAAAACACACATTGTACCTAATTTTTTGCACACTTTTCTAGCCCCGCATATTGTTGTTTCTATACTTTCATATCTTAAAACGTCTTCCGCGGCTAGTTGTAACGTATGAGCAGCGCACCGCACACTCTGTAGTATGGGGCTGCAGCTATTTGTATCCCCTAACAAATTGCATCCACAGAAGCGTCAAGTTCTGGTCCAAGTATGGCTTCTTCTGCTTTGTTTTCTTCTGTATCGTCGCTTTCTTTTTCATGTTGTTGTTGGTCTGCTAATAACCGCTTTAAGCATATTCACCCCATTATCAGTACTTATACTTGCCAAAAATTTGGTATACTAAAAAGTATAGCCAACTAAAACTTTACATGTAACCCCTTTGAAACTCTGGGGGAAAATGAACAACTCTTTGATAAATTATATAAAAATAAATGAATTTTATAGTTTTAAGTAATAATTGTGTGTCCTTAATCTTATTACTTAAATTATAGAATTAATGAACCTTAATATGAGAAATATCACAGAAATAAATTTTAGTTCGAACTGCAGTTAAATGAAAGAGATTAACCAGCGTCGTGAAGGCGAAAACGTCCAATAACATTACAATCATTCTTGTAGTATGATGATACTTGCTCAATTCACAAAGTTAATATTCGAAGTAATATTTACGACCAAATACTAGATAAAATGTTCATAGAATTAAATGTGAAATTTTCCGAAAATGTAAAATATTCTTAGGGTACCTACTGAAGCTTTGCACACTGATACGGTTGATAGGTAGATCTCAGACTATTGTAGCATATCACTTTATACGTTAAATCGAGTTAAATCTCGGCATCAAATTGCCATTCGTTCGTCATTTATTTATTTATTTGTATATTTATTGGCTCATTTGAAACCCCCCCGGGGGGTGGGGGGGGAATTGTTGACAGTGGCACACAGGAATATATATTTGCCGAGCCAGGCACACGTGTTCGTGTAAAAATGCGTGAAAAAAATCACGTTTTTTTTTTTCACGGGCCCCCGGCACAACCGTCGTCTGAAACTCGCAATAACACTTTTTTTACCTACAGCTTTCGATATAGCTGCTAGAGATGTTTGCCATTAAAGGAGACACTTTTAATTTAAAAAGGGGCATGAACAACGGTAGTAACCGGGATTAGAAACTTATTTTTTCGTTTTCGATTTTGAACGAAAAGTATGAATTCCGTTTTCGATTTCGTTTTCGTTCTTACAAATATTTCGTTTAATTTCGTTATTTCGTTTTCGTTCTCGTTCCGTTTTCAGTCCCTGCTGTGAACACACGTAGGTACTTGGGAAAAGAGACTTGGAGTCACCCTCTCTAAAGTGATGTCGAGATAATTTTAACCGACCACGATATCGTTTTGCTTTTATATCGATTCCCAACATATTTCTTCTGAACTTGGATTTAAATTGGTTGTCATGCCACGGCCGAGACGCTTTCAAACGTTGGGTTCCGTTTTGTCGCCGGACAAGTTATGGCAAACTTTTTTCGCTGTCGTAATTACAAAAACACCGCTGCTTATGGGATTTTTTTAGTGTATCAATTAAATTGTCTGCATACAACCATAATCCGGCTCTGTTTGCGGAGTTCAATCGGTGGAGATAATATTGAAAACGTAGTGATACGTACAAAAGTCATTTACGCAATTCCTCGAGGCACAAAGCATCTACGAAGGAACAATTATCAATATCGATCTTAAATTAACCATGGGCCCCTTATGGGGTTTGTTAACAATTAAGACAGAAGGCTCAAGCGTGCCCGCCCGCCCGGCTTAAATTTTTTAAATAAGGAGTAGGTATATATTCCTAGAATAGACGTTTTTTCTACGAAACTGCGCGCGCTCGGGGCAAGCAGCCACAGGCGGACCTCGCATTCAGTCGCCCGCGATTCTCTCAGAGGTTAAGAGGCACCAGAGCGGTCCTATTTGCCTGTTGGATCTTGTAAAATTTACACAGAAGATTTGGAATGTACACTTTATACAAGGTGAGTCATTGATATGGAGATGCTTTGGTGTTGGGATATCAGGTTGTAACTTGCCTATTTCTAAACAACTGACTCTCGTACATTTTGGCGGCAACCATTTCGATATGCAAAACAATCATTTTTACAATAAATGTCACTTTGACGTTTATAATTGTGTCGGAATTGATAGATTTTCATGGCACGCCAAGTTTATATCGATGAGATCTGTGTTCATTTTGAATGGTTAAAGCTAACTGCAAAAATTAAACGGATTTCTAAAGCCTAAAAATGGGCAAATTCAAATGTGTGATGTTATACATTCACAAACTCCACTGTTTGCAGTGCCATTTGGTTAATTTCGATATCCTTAACGGTGCAGGTGCAATCGAGCTTTCCCATTTCAATGACTCGCCCTGTTTCGGTATAGCCCACATTAAATTGCGTTTTATAAATTTGTAACGGTGGATGTTCAACAATTACAATTATCTACTGCATTACTAATTATTTTAAGCACTGTGATTTAATTAACGTGAACAGCATAACTAAAAGATTATTTTGAACTATGATTATCATCAAGCATAATTACGAGGGTCATTTTTAAAGTAAAAACAGGTAACCTGATAAATACCAGGTAAACAGGTAAAAAAGAGCAAAGTGGCAGGCAAAACGCAAGTGTCACTCGAGAAGCTTCAACGGTAATCTCTTGAGCGCCCACCTTATGATCCGGTACGGGCACCTTCCGCCTATCACCTGTTTGCGAAATTGAACGATACTTTAGGCAGAAAACAGATGGAAACAGACAATTAGGCGAAAGACACACTCACCAGTTGGTTGGTTATACGGACTGGTTCCCGACTCGACGAAGAGGGGATCATCATGACTCCTTTCACGTTCGTAAAATGCCTAGATCGGGACATGGGTTTTTTGAAAAACAGCCAAAGGATGTTTGTTATTGCAAAAATTAAAATTTTGAAAAACTTTACTTATATTTCTATTCAAACCAAAACGGTTCTCACTTCGAAAGTGACCCTCGTACTTAAACCTATGAAAGACTTGCATCTAATTGACACATCGTGGTATGCAGATACTTATATGAAAATACTTTTGGTGTTTCACACAATATGCGTCCAAATATTTTACATATAACTTAATTGAGATTATCTAATTTGATCTTCACTTCTGATATTCAACAAAATAAGTGTCGCATACATAATAATTTTCACCTGTATCTATTTATAATGTTTTTGTTCATTTCCATTATTACAATAACAATATATTTTAGAAAAACGAACACCTTTCCCGGAGTGGTAAATGGAGCGACTGTTAATCTGACATGAATTTATCTACCCGACGAGGAACACCGATCGTCTCCGATAGTGGCTTCGCCGATCTAACCGTCGCTTCAGAGTTTTGCAAATCATGGAAGGAATTGTTAGGTAAGAAATTTTATATTTCTCACATCTAGTTATGAACAATGTTAATTTTTCTTAAGTTTACAATATTACAAATAATTTGTTTTATATTGACCAACATTATTCAAAACTATCAATTAGTGCTGCGTTGATACTTTCAGTCTTTGGTTATAAAGTTTATTTATATGCACATGACACTAAATTGGATACGATTCTAGCAGTTGATTCTTTTAATTGTGCACATAACTTATTCTGATGAGCAAATGTTCCAATCCAAACACTTTTCAATTGTGCCTTTAGAATTGAATTTAGTATTCAATTGAATGTTTGTATTCTTATAAATCTGCCCAGGGATGTTTCCCCAGAAACCAGTCGTTCGCAGCCGACGTTAAACTGTAGGTGCCATACGTCACTGTAACTACGATACAGACACCCGTGCACTGACGTATGCGGGGACATCGAGTATGGCAATCCAAGAACAAGAAGATTCAATTAAGGTTGATTCGTAGTCGACATAGCGCAACAACTGCAATCACATAACATCACATAACATCACCCAACGTTGACTCGGAATCGGTCTTTATACTAATTTTAATACTATTTTAAAATTGAAACTCTACACTTGCGTCAAAATCAAGCAACCGTAATTACAAACATTTTGTCACGAATAAGTACCTACACTTGTTGTAATTTGTTGTAATTCAGCGTCTGCTCAATACTGCGCTTGGTAAAATTCCGGTTTTTGCGTATTGCTTCTTAACTTTTATTCTTTATTTTGTGCTTTCCCTATTATTATGGCACTCTTCACCAAAGCCATCTGTTCTTGTGTTGCCAGGTGGACAAAATCCTTGGCAGTTACAAACGCACACATGCACGTACAATAAATAATTGGTTGACTTCGTTTTTTTTTTTTTTGCATCATTATATTATTTTTATCTATACCAAGTTTGCTACAATAAAACGCAATCAAAATTACTTTATCTCTTAAGTAATTTTCAAAACATGTTACACGTGTAAATTTTAAATAAATTGCACTAAAATAATAAAAACATATATTTTCTTTCTTTGTATGCGGCTTAATCAGTTGCAGTACTAGTTATTCAAATAAGTTGGGGCTTCTCCGTCTCAATACGCGATTTTACATGTAGAAGTCTTAATACGTATTTGATTCCTTTCAACTATGTTTTGTGGTAATCGATGAATCATCATTTTTATGTTCAAAGAAACGAAATGTTTCCAATTTTGGCATGAATATTGGCTTCAATGTGATAAATGATTTCCCAGCATCGCAACCTAGATGCACTTTGCAGTTTTCCACAACTCTGCAGCATCGCGGGGTTTTCTCTGTTTGCGCTGTAATTCTGCGACTTACGAAATCGCCGGGGCGTAAAATTGGGTGCAAATCGAAAAAACAAATGCCGTAGTGTAAGATGCTGATAGCTCAGAGATGTGTCCGAGTTGCTTTGCTTGATGCGTATTTTTGCCTTGAGGCGGATCTTCGTGCACCTTACTTTTGGCCTGCCTTTGTAATGATGAGCAATTTTTGCCACAAAGCATATTTACGCGTGCATTTTCCACCTACAATTTCTCTCGGTTGGCTCTGCTAAATGTTCTCGACTTGTGTCTTAATATAATGTTGATACAATCATCCAATCGATTGTTAGAAAAATGTACTATGTGTATGCGAATTTATATAGTTGTAAGTCTTCAAGAGCCGCCAGCCATGCAAGTTTTCAAACTGGTATTCCTCGGATGCATCTCACGCAATCCCAAATACGAAATTTTGCACCATCACACGAGGAAAATCTGTCGCAGAATTTCATGGTTCAAATTCATGGTTGTGCAACCCAAGTGACTGGTTCAGCTTTTCCTCTGCCGAACTATCGCAATGGTAATTCGTACCGCTCTATGGTACGAATAGCCACGTTGATCAGCAACCTCCAAGAGAGACCTCCGAGAGATTTCAAGAGGAAGAAGCCGTCAAGGAGCCCCAAAAGGCTTTGCCATTTCGCTTGTAAAGACATTTTTATGTCTTCGACGTTTCGGCAAGATTTGTAATTTATGCTAGTTACTTAGTATTAATGTGGTTTGAAAAAATGAAAGAAAACACTAAAGTCTAATAAAAATATTCAACTGGAACATTATTTGTAAGAATAATTAAAAGAATAAAAAAATACATTAAAAAATATATATAAAAAAAATAATTAAAAGAATAAAAAAATACATTAAAAAATATATTAAAAAAAACAGAAAAATAAAAAAAGTATATAATTCCAGATAATTAAAAATACATAATTGAAAAAAAAAAGATCACAAAAGGTAAAAAAAAATATAATGTATGTTCTAAAAACAATAAGGTTTATAACATACATCGTAACAACACATGTGTGTTGTGTTTAAAATGGCACCGTGGCCATATTGTACATTTGGCTATAAGAAGATGAAATTGTGAAATAATTCTATAATTTATAGTTACTATGAAAATCAGAGAGTCATAATTATTGTGCATAGTCAATAGAATTCTTTCACACTATTGTCTTAATGGGTGGCGTATTTACACATATAAGAAGGTTAAATTGGGAAATAATTCTGTAATTTATAGTTTATTTGAAACTCAAAGAGTCATAATAATTATTGCACATGGTTACTAGAATTATTTCACATTGTAGTCTTAATGGGTGCCGTATTTACACATATAAAAAGATGAATTGTGAAATAATTCTGTAACTTATAGTTATTTCGGAAATCAGTTATAAATGACGTACATCATTCATAGAATTATTTCACAACTATTTTAACCATGATAGTTACTTCCGGTCTAACTTATTTGCTCACCTCTGTTTTGGTGATTTTAGAATTAATTAGTGATAAGCGCAACTTGGTAATACCTACCTAATTACCTTTTAAGTTGATTAATCTCTAATAGAATTAACATAATTCTATTATAGTTTTCCAAAGAATTTGATACACATAGTACATACACACTAGTTTCAAATGTAGCCAACAAAGTTGCGGCTCATAAAAGTGCAACAAAGTCAAGAACATATTACGGCGCTCTAAAAGTCTTACGTATTCTACTAATTTCAGTATTTTACATAGTGAATAGTACTGCAACTTAGATTTTGATTGATGCATTGGATAGGTAGCTTTGTTGAAATTAAAAAAAAAGACAGATTTTGTCGTATTATAATCATGCAAAAAAAATCAGACTTTTACCGACGTCCCGAGTTTGGTGCTTCTCTATAACAAAGTGACTATTTACAAAAATGTCAGTGCATGTGTTAGTTTGTTACCCTTAGTCTGTTTTGTATTCTCCAGTTATGAGGGCAAGTACCACCAGATGCAACTATTGCTGTAATGGTTATATTCACCGACGTTCGATAAAGCTATTGGACCAATAACCCTTATTAAATTTTTTTAGATTCCCCTTTTTGGCTTCAATTAAAAGTATGAAGAATTCATATTTTTTCCATCAATTCCAGGGTTTAAGGAGCTTCATCTTAATTAAAATTTGCTATGCGTGAAACGATGGGAAACAATATTCCATGGTAATTTATACTTATTTCTTATAATAAGTATTGCGATGCCTATTTTGCAGAGCAACATAAGTAATGGCACTTACATTACATTTTGGCAATATTTTAAACTAATACACGTTTTAGAAATAGTTGAAACATTCTAAGTTCTCGCATTATCACTATACAGAGGGTTTTTTGACAATTCAATAATAATGATAGTATTTTTATTTGGAATACTTTTTACAACGTTGTTAGTCTACAGTTTTCAGGAGAACTTGATAATAATGCTAATAATATAATTGTACTACTATAATATTACCATAGTCTCTGTTATGTTGTCGCCTTCAAATTCAGTATCTATTGAGTACAGAATTTATTTGCTATTTTTATTTTACAAAAGCTGATCAGTCAAATTATAATATAAAATATAGTTGATGATTGGTTTACTTTAAATCAGCACACTTGAATGATTGAAGCAACATTTTAATTATATTAACCCTTTCGCTGCGCGTAGCATTTTAAAGATTTGGATGTCTATGCGCGCAAAATCACCGCTCGCTAGAGTACTCGCCTGGAGCAGTTTTGTGTTTACAAATATATTCGCTTCGAGCAGCGTACCATAATTTTATATTTTTCTATGTGATGACGGCCATTATATTCGGAAAGATTGTACCTAAAATGATAGATAAAAGTATAAACAAAGCACCGTTACAAAAGTATATTGCAAAGCACAAGAACAATTTTTACATAATTAGTTCAATAAACTGAAATATATTGCTAGCTCTCATCGTCCTAAAGTTATCATCACTGTTGCCCACTAAAGCCAAAAGCCGTTCTTCCGTCAGCGGTTTATTTCGGCGAGACATTTTTACGCGATAGTCAAACTCGAGGTTAAAGACGACACGTTTATTATCGACAGGTATTGACTTGACATATACTGCATGATGCTACACCGCAAGCGTGAATATTCGTTTTGAGCAGCGAAAGGGTTAATATATGAATTAGGCAACGTTGTTAGAAATCTGACAGATAATCATTTTTTCACTGTCAGATCATTTTTGTTTGAGTTCGTGTGTAAAACTTTATAAAATGTATACATATCGCACCCCGGCAAGAAAAGTGACATAGCTGAAAAGTGCAGTTTTTGAGAAATAACGAAAAAAGAAAATCGTCTTGCAAACATATATTGCATGTAAAAGCTTCTTTTAAATTTCAGATGACCATCTGTTGCGGTAAATGTTATTATTATTATTATTATTATTATATACAATTACAAATCTGTAAATCAGTTCTTGACTATGACTATTCCTGCAATGATGAATAATGAACTAGCCTAAAAGAAAACTGACAGCTGCCCTCTGGCGGTTAAAATGCGAGTCAGAGATGTGATGCTTTTTTAGCATGAGGGGACACACCGTACGTATTTTATACTGACATAATCTCAAAAGGGGCAGCTTTTTAGTTGTGACACAGTTCTCGCCGGGGTGCGACATGTTAGGATAATGTTTGGGGAGGATTGGTGTGTACCATAAGAAGCATAACAAAATGAAACTATTTAATGTTGCTGTTAGTTTTATAACGCTTCGAATAGGGGAGCAGCACACTAAGAAAAATCATTTTTCCTAATGATATGTACTTACTTTTACGATCTTCGAACCAAGTATATGGATTTAAAGTTCTTATTAATAAAATGGAGAAAATGCCTCATTGCAAAGATAAATCACAACCGCTTAAAGTTCATATGTAGTCGATATCAAAATAATAAATGGTAATGAGAAGTATTTGTGACTTCACAACAATTTAACTCTTTGAACTTGTGTTGCAGTGGGCACATTTTTCAGAAAATGTACCCTGACCTGCACAAAACGCAACTCGCTATGCACTTTGAGTAATTCCTTGTCGTAGAAACTTTTCGTTGGTAATTGTTATTTAAGTTTTTCTTTCGTAGAGAACATCGGACAGGCAGAAAATTGGAAATTGGCTTCCTTAGGTCGTGGCATTGACTCCACCAAGTTCGTTATTGTTTCGTTTTCGGGAAGATCCCATTCTTGCCGAAGAACGGGAAACAACACGACTATGGTGGCTGGGGCGGGGATGAATAAGAGCTTTAACTTCTTCGTATCATGTCCGAACATTTTCGACACAATTCAAGTCTATCGAACATCAGCATCGAAGTATTCATTGACAACCCTGGCGATATGTGGTCGTGCGTTATTTATTTAATCTTTCATCCTTTAAGTTTTAAAACGCTACCAGTTCGCCACAAGTCTGCAGTTTTCGAATTTCGTGACAAAATCATTTTCTTAAATTATAAAATCTGCCAAATTTTGCTGGAATTCGACCATGCAAGCTTGAGCACTATACACCCATTTCCCATTTTGATTAATTCCATTGTGGAAATGGGGCTCGGTTATCAAAGGTTTTGTGTTCTAAAGTAAAAACCAAATTTTTGACATTGACAGATGGCTCAATGACTTCGATGTGAATTTTGTGCATCCGAGTCAAGTAGGGCGTGCGTTTTTTTGTTTTCACAGCCCCCCTTGACGGACTTTGTTCATGAACATATCACTTTAAGCAACTTCTTTAACAAGACACGGAAATAATTTGAATTTTTATATCCTCTGAGGTACCTGTAAATTACCGTTCAAATGCTGAATCGGCTAAAATGTACCGTAACTCGCGATTCAATCTGCTGGTTTATCAAGAAATTATTAATACATGGTTCCAATTTCTAATCCTGAATAATCTCAATATTGCTGTAATATTGGTTATTAAACGCAGAGCCATCTCTATATTATAATATCGTATATTTTTATCAGGCGGTTAGCTAAAAAGAGTCGGTTTGTAATTTTAAATTGAGACGATTGGAGGAAATCACCAATAAAATATCGCGCCACCTTAAAGTTAGAGTTAAATTTCGATTCCGCTTAATGTGGAAACATCGGGACTAGGACATCTAGGCCTAATAAAGCGGCTGCCCCAATTAAGAATAGAATTTAAAAAAATGAAACATTTTATTCAAGAGTGGGTAATAAACAAAATGTTAGCCAGAAATCGGGTGTTCCGACAAATTTGCCCGGCACATGTATGCGATCACATCATAAAAAGGCGTTTGTTACTGTCCCAATTAAACAATGTAATTTACTGATGGTTCCTTGGTTTGGTTTCCGTTCCTTGAGATTTTTGGCCCAAATAGGCGGCTGCCCCGATTAACTGGCGGCCCAATTAAGCGGAATCGACTGTAATACTCTCAGCGTTGCATTTCGGAGAATGAGAGAAGGAGAGCAAGAGGACGAAGAATATTTGTAAGTAGTTTTTTAATGTATAGATACAGAGCATTCGGGAAAGTGCTGTCAACTTTTGCAACTAATTGCAACGAATAATGACAAGAAAAATCTGGTTACACTATTTGCATGTACCCTAGGTAACATTTCAGCCACGTTGCGAAATATATTTGATTTGCACCTTGAACAGTGTCCTCCATTAGTGTCCAGCATAACAGTTGACACCACTTTCTTGGCCGCTCTGTACAATTTTTATTTTATTTAGAAAACACCTCGACTTTTCAATGGAAACTTCTTGCCAAATTCCACTCCACCAAATTGCACACAATTATTGGCCATGGTTTAACATCGATCAACAAAGAATGGCAGAATATGAAAGGGTCTGCACCGTATTCGGATCCTACGCTAACGCAACAATCGTCTCCGATAGCGGCTTCACCAAACCAACGGTCGCTTCACAGTTTTGCAAATCATCGAAGGAATTATAAGGTACGAATTTTCATTTGTATCTGTCACATATCTGTATCTGTCACAAATAATGTTAGTTCTGAGTTTTTTCGTTATTACAAGTACTTTGTAATAACAATAATAATAATAATCTCTACTACTCCTCCACCTATGGCGTAATTGGTTACTGTCATAATTTGACGGAGAAGTCTGATGGTCCAATTACATTTTATTTCACCATGGGCCCCTGAGCTATTACTAGTTATGCGGGCGTAACAGGAGAGGGGCATTATTATTATTATTGCCCATCTGCACCTGCATGCGACTTAGAGATGGTAGAGGCACATGTCCAACGTTTGTTGCAAGGAAATGGGAAAACTGCAGAATAACCACCCCAGATATGCAGACCCGGGAATCGATCCCCGGGACCTTGCAGTCTAGAAGCGAACGCGTTAACGCTCACTCCACCGCAGCCTCACAATTGTATTGTAGTAACGAACATTGTTCACAGCTAGTTTTGATGTTTTCATTTGATGTTTTCAATTTGATAGTTTTGATGTTTTCAATGACAAAACGGCCCATTAAAATGCACATTTTGACCGAGTATCACAACATTGCGTACCACCGCAGAACATCAATTATAACTCGACCTCTGTCCAATTCAACCCTAACGCTAACAAAGTAACATTAATTTGTTTTTGCATAGACATTCGCACTATTTTATTAGGTGTTGATATTTTAGGAAACGACAATTTCTTCGTTGAATTGGTAAATGGATGATCAAGGTCCGCAAGTGTGCGATGGCTCCTCCTAGGACTGCTGGCACCGTTGGAATCTGCATTGGACCCAAAACTGCAGCAGCGGTCTGCAAGTCTGCCGTTGGTTTCTAAAGGTTTGAACTTTAATTTCTAATAACCGCAAACTAGGTATGAATAATGCCCAGTAATATTTTATCTCCAAGAAAGCCGATTGTATCAGAGTTTAACTTGACACATGTATCCACTATGTTGCTGATTATTGTCGACAAGTTGCATTTATGACAACCTTCGCGTTGTGTGAAGAAATTTGGTACTTTAAGTAAATAATCTTCAGACTTTCTGAGTAATGTGCTCGTGCAGTTTGTGTTTGTTACCGAAAACCAAACACCACCCAATGATTTTCTTCATTTACTTCATATCGTGGGGGCCCCACGATAATATTGAAGAAAAAACAAAAAATAACAGTCGATATTTCGCATCTTAAACATCCATGCCATTAATTAATTGCCGTTAAGCCGCCTGGCTCCAAAAAAAAAGTACATAAAATGTGTTCTACATACCAGGGACCAAAAACGAAAAATATTTCGTTCGTTTCTGATCTGAACGAAAACGAAATTTATATATATATATATTTTTATACAATATGGACCCAATTATTTTAATAGTCGATTCTCTAGATTTATGTGACTACACTTCCGGACAAAATTAAGGGACCACTAGTAAACTTCAAAATAAATTTAAAACCAGATGACGAAATTTAATGAAACACATAAATATATAAATCCAAGTGTTTCCTTGCAGTTCAGTTGGCTTAAGAGCTATTAAAATTAACAAACTTCACTTTTATGGACTTGAACAAATGATGTTAAAAATTAGACAAAAATACCAATGGTCTTCTTATGAACTGAAATGCTAATTCGTAATAAAAAGTAACATTATTAATAGTGTGTATGCCCTCCTCTTGCAGCACTACAAGCTTCTTTCAAGTTTTTAATTTTTTGGCCCATTTGATCCCAGAGATGCTCAATTGAATTGAGGTCAGGGCTTTTGGAAGGCCACTCCAAACATTGGATATTCGCATCTTTCAACGCATTTATGACAATGTTAGCTGTACGAGGTTTGCCATTGTCTTGCATAAAAATGAATCCATTGTCGAATTTTTCGGCAAATTGTTGAACATCGGGTACAATAATCTCGTCTCTAGATCTTCTTGCTGTTAGCGACCCACTTCGTATCAAAACCAATTCTGTACGACCATTAAATTGTATCGCAGCCCAAACCATTGTAGAGCCCCACCATATTTGTCAAATTCTCGAATGGTACACGGTGCAAATCGTTCAGGTGGTCTTCGTAAGACAAGAACACGGCGATGATACTTGTTTGGGAAGGAATCTGGACTCATCCGAAAACCAAACGGAGTTCCACTGCTCCTCATCTCAACATTGATGATTTTGACAAAAGTTGAAGCGATTTATTTTGTGCGTAGCTGTGAGATTAGACAGGTTGCTGGTTTTCTAGCGGATAAATTGACTACTTTCAGTCTTCTTCTTACTGTTTTGGTTGAAATTTCTGTTCCAGTGGCTAATCGAAGATAATTTTTTTAATTCACTAGATAGATGCTGGATGTTACAAACCGCTTTCTGAAACCCTGAAGTTCGATAAAACGATATCCTCTGCGTGTTGTTTTGTCTTTCAGCACCTGGTCCGCATCTTGTTTTGAAACTACCAGTCCCTTTGCACCGTCCTGCGGCCATCTGTACCACAGATTTGTTGGTGTTTAGAATTCCAGCAACTTCACTTCGTGAATATCCTTTACGAAGAAGAATACTCATTTGGGATACTTCTTTTGGTCTGCAATGGCGTCTAGGCACATTTAATTAACTTAATGCAAACAAATTGGCTAATTTTTGAAACACAAAGCACGCTTTATTAATTAAGTGAGTTGAAACTGCGAGTCAACTGTTGGGGCTTTTTGTTAACTTTTCGTTTCCTAGCAGATAATGTCCTGATATTGTTAATTGTTTCATGGCAAACTATTTGAATAGTGCACAATAAACGTCAATTTATGACATGTGAAAGTCTACTCACAACAACTTGTAAATTGGAAAAGTTATTTCAAGTTTATTTGGTGGTCCCTTAGTTTTGTCCGGAAGTGTAGTTAGGTAAAATGTAAAGTTACACATTGCAACTTTACATAAAAGCAAAGTGGTTCGGCGGAAAATTCCAGAATTCTGACCGGTGAATTTGCCGAATATGATACTGACATAGTTTAGACTCTAAACTTTAAACTCTAAATTTTAAACTCTAAACTTTAACCAGTCGTTTTCCGTTGAATGTAATTCTTTAATAGTTTTCCGTTCATATCTTTGCAAAAGTCTTTTAATGACAGAAGCCTTTCCAACATATCGCGTGTGCTATGCCAACGAGTAATGCAATCTGATATGGGTTTCCGTAATTTCAAACGTTTAATTATGGTTAAAACACACATTGTACCTAATTTTTTGCACACTTTTCTAGCCCCGCATATTGTTGTTTCTATACTTTCATATCTTAAAACGTCTTCCGCGGCTAGTTGTAACGTATGAGCAGCGCACCGCACACTCTGTAGTATGGGGCTGCAGCTATTTGTATCCCCTAACAAATTGCATCCACAGAAGCGTCAAGTTCTGGTCCAAGTATGGCTTCTTCTGCTTTGTTTTCTTCTGTATCGTCGCTTTCTTTTTCATGTTGTTGTTGGTCTGCTAATAACCGCTTTAAGCATATTCACCCCATTATCAGTACTGATACTTGCCAAAAATTTGGTATACTAAAAAGTATAGCCAACTAAAACTTTACATGTAACCCCTTTGAAACTCTGGGGGAAAATGAACAACTCTTTGATAAATTATATAAAAATAAATGAATTTTATAGTTTTAAGTAATAATTGTGTGTCCTTAATCTTATTACTTAAATTATAGAATTAATGAACCTTAATATGAGAAATATCACAGAAATAAATTTTAGTTCGAACTGCAGTTAAATGAAAGAGATTAACCAGCGTCGTGAAGGCGAAAACGTCCAATAACATTACAATCATTCTTGTAGTATGATGATACTTGCTCAATTCACAAAGTTAATATTCGAAGTAATATTTACGACCAAATACTAGATAAAATGTTCATAGAATTAAATGTGAAATTTTCCGAAAATGTAAAATATTCTTAGGGTACCTACTGAAGCTTTGCACACTGATACGGTTGATAGGTAGATCTCAGACTATTGTAGCATATCACTTTATACGTTAAATCGAGTTAAATCTCGGCATCAAATTGCCATTCGTTCGTCATTTATTTATTTATTTGTATATTTATTGGCTCATTTGAAACCCCCCCCCCCCCCCCCCCCCGGGGGGGGGAATTGTTGACAGTGGCACACAGGAATATATATTTGCCGAGCCAGGCACACGTGTTCGTGTAAAAATGCGTGAAAAAAATCACGTTTTTTTTTTCACGGGCCCCCGGCACAACCGTCGCACAGTGTGGTATTTTAACATTCTAGGAGGATTTAATTAAAAAAATATATTTATTCTAAATTTTGTTATGTGGTTGTTAATGGAGAAAGAAGTATCCCTTTATAAAGATGCTTGGTAGTTTATTAGTTAAAATTGCTCAGTTCGATAGATCTGAGCAATATTCCGCCGTTGTCCGGCCACGTAGGACATGGAATCGGCTCGTTACGCTCTCATGTTTTAGTTCGTTTGAGGTGTATGTGTGCATATTTGATCAGCAAATTTTATGTTTTTTCACGTGTATCTTCAATTGTTTAAGGTAAGCTCTCTGATTTTTATTTTATAGAAAAGAATAGTATAAAGCTATATTATATTTTTTACATAATACATTAAAACCGCTGAATTTTATTCAAAACATTCGCAAATAGTAAGCTTTTACTTATAGTATACTGAATTATACAGAGCTGCCATTATTTTAGCATTAAAGATTCACTCATTGATGAATCGTTTCAGAAAAAAAAAACATGCGCACACTTGCGCAACTCATATATTATTGTTATTTTAGAATGAATGCTTGCATTTCCCGGAGGGCTGTCTTCGACATATGGGCGGAAAACAGTAAACGCGGCAAATTTGATGCCATATATGCATATGTTTTGCATCAGTTTGGAGATGTATCGTTCCCAGATGAAGTGCTCAAGTGTATAAAAATGACATTGCGGAGTGTTTGCCAAAAAATTGAACAAAAATATTTGAAATGTGCAAGACACAGGGATCGTTTTTTTACTGCAAACCAAAAGTGGCTCGAAACATATGTAACGTTTCCGGATATAGTACTTGAAGCTCTTCCAGAAAATTCACAAGCTGCATCTAAAAATCTGGCAGGAAGGCCAAACAAACTGTTTAAAGACTGTAGTGATAAGACGAAGAAACGTAAATTAAAGAAACTATTGGAAATGACCAGTACGGAGGAACTATCCATGGCAAACGAAATGAAACTCCGCGAGGCAGGAAAAAGGGATTCGGCAACCATTGTTCGGGAGCTTTGCTTGGCTTCTCCTAAGCGAGGAACAACTTTAAAACGAGCTAGATTATCTCTTACAGATAAGCCTGATAGACTCTCTGGAGAAGAAGCGCTGGCGACTATAGTTGATGCAAAGCTGTCAACTCATCAATACGAACTAATAAGACAGAAATCAAAAGTTTTCCCCCCATATTACATCGTTAAACAGGCAAAACAAGCTTGTTACCCTAGTGGCAACATCACAATTACAGAGACCTTGGCAGAAATAGATCTACAATCATTAATTGATCATACTGTGCAAAGGTTATGTATTGTTCAAAAAGATGTAATTATAAGTTTATCTGATTTGGCACCAGTGTCTTTTCACATAATTATAAAGTGGGGGTGTGATGGTGCAAATCATAACAAATATAAACAGAAGTTTTCAGAGGAGCATCAAACAGATGCTAGCTTATTCAGTATATGTATTGTACCTATTCAAATGTATTATTCCAATAACGATATTAAAACGGTAATTTGGCACAATTCTGCTCCATCATCTACTAGATATTGCCGCCCTATAAAGTTTATTTTTATAAAGGAATCAGCTAACGTTATAGCTAGGGAAGTAAAGAGCATACAAGACAAAATTGATCTTATTACCCCCACAAAAGTGAATGTCAATGACATGGAACTAATTATAAAGCCTACGTTAATATTCTGCATGATTGACGGAAAAGTATGCAATGCCGTCGCATCATGCTCATCTACTCAAACGTGCTATTTGTGCGGTGCAACTCCGCGTGAAATGAATAAACCAAAAATTATTGAAAGTAAAAATGTTAATAGACAGTTCCTTTCCTTTGGCATATCTCCTCTTCATTCATGGATAAGATTTTTTGAATGCTTACTACATATATCTTATAGATTAGATATAAAAGTATGGCAAGCTCGAGGTATTTTAAATAAAAATATAGTGGCACAAAGAAAAAGAAAAATTCAAGATGCATTTAGAAATGAAATGGGCCTTTTAGTGGACATGCCTAAGCAGGAGTATGGCAACACCAATGACGGAAACACGGCTAGAAAGTTTTTCCGAAATGCCGAGAAGTCAGCTGCCATAACTGGACTTAATATGGAACTTATCAACCGGTTTCATATTATTTTAGAATGTTTGGGTAGTGGCTTTGCTATAAATGTAGATAGTTTTGAGATATATGCTATCGAAACAAGAGATTTATATTTAAAAGAATATCACTGGTATGCGATGCCAGTAAGTGTGCATAAAGTGCTTTATCATGGTAGGGACATAATAGCTTCCTGCATTCTTCCGATAGGTCAGCTTTCGGAAGAAGCGCAAGAAGCGAGAAATAAAGATAATAGACAATATCGTGAGTTGTTCACTAGAAAAACGTCCAGAATTCATACAAATACAGATCTGCTGCATAGACTTTTAATTACATCAGATCCACTTATATCAAGTATGCGAGCAACTCCAAAAACAAAACATGGAAAAATTAAGCCCGAAGTTTTAAACTTACTTGAAGGACCAGCCAATAGTGGGCAATACGAGGATTAAATGACAGTAGAGCCTCTTTTCCGCAGCTGTTTTAACTGTTTTAAACTATTTATCTGGCATCTTCTACTACATAACTGAATTTCAATTTGTTTTGTACTAGTAACTTTATTTTACTATTTATTGATCAAATATTTTAATTTTGTGAAAAATGTATAAATATATATGTGAAATAAATATATGGGACATGGGATCGATAGCGAAATATGTATAAAATTGTAATTTTAATTCTTGTCGTCAGTATTTAAATTTTTTTTTTTTTGTAAAACTTTCAATTTTGTGTACTTGCCTAGTTTTGCGTCTATTTATTACATAACTTTCTGTAAAGAATAAACCAAATATTTTCTTGGTGGGAATATAATCCCGCTAGATCGTAGAAATACCACACTGTGCGTCGTCTGAAACTCGCAATAACACTTTTTTTACCTACAGCTTTCGATATAGCTGCTAGAGATGTTTGCCATTAAAGGAGACACTTTTAATTTAAAAAGGGGCATGAACAACGGTAGTAACCGGGATTAGAAACTTATTTTTTCGTTTTCGATTTTGAACGAAAAGTATGAATTCCGTTTTCGATTTCGTTTTCGTTCTTACAAATATTTCGTTTAATTTCGTCATTTCGTTTTCGTTCTCGTTCCGTTTTCAGTCCCTGCTGTGAACACACGTAGGTACTTGGGAAAAGAGACTTGGAGTCACCCTCTCTAAAGTGATGTCGAGATAATTTTAACCGACCATGATATCGTTTTGCTTTTATATCGATTCCCAACATATTTCTTCTGAACTTGGATTTAAATTGGTTGTCATGCCACGGCCGAGACGCTTTCAAACGTTGGGTTCCGTTTTGTCGCCGGACAAGTTATGGCAAACTTTTTTCGCTGTCGTAATTACAAAAACACCGCTGCTTATGGGATTTTTTTAGTGTATCAATTAAATTGTCTGCATACAACCATAATCCGGCTCTGTTTGCGGAGTTCAATCGGTGGAGATAATATTGAAAACGTAGTGATACGTACAAAAGTCATTTACGCAATTCCTCGAGGCACAAAGCATCTACGAAGGAACAATTATCAATATCGATCTTAAATTAACCATGGGCCCCTTATGGGGTTTGTTAACAATTAAGACAGAAGGCTCAAGCGTGCCCGCCCGCCCGGCTTAAATTTTTTTCTCGAGTTTGTCGATAAGGAGTAGGTATATATTCCTAGAATAGACGTTTTTTCTACGAAACTGCGCGCGCTCGGGGCAAGCAGCCACAGGCGGACCTCGCATTCAGTCGCCCGCGATTCTCTCAGAGGTTAAGAGGCACCAGAGCGGTCCTATTTGCCTGTTGGACCTTGTAAAATTTACACAGAAGATTTGGAATGTACACTTTATACAAGGTGAGTCATTGATATGGAGATGCTTTGGTTTTGGGATATCAGGTTGTAACTTGCCTATTTCTAAACAACTGACTCTCGTACATTTTGGCGGCAACCATTTCGATATGCAAAACAATCATTTTTACGACAGAAAATTAAAATGTGACGTACAATAAATGTCACTTTGACGTTTATAATTGTGTCGGAATTGATAGATTTTCATGGCACGCCAAGTTTATATCGATGAGATCTGTGTTCATTTTGAATGGTTAAAGCTAACTGCAAAAATTAAACGGATTTCTAAAGCCTAAAAATGGGCAAATTCAAATGTGTGATGTTATACATTCACAAACTCCACTGTTTGCAGTGCCATTTGGTTAATTTCGATATCCTTAACGGTGCAGGTGCAATCGAGCTTTCCCATTTCAATGACTCGCCCTGTTTCGGTATAGCCCACATTAAATTGCGTTTTATAAATTTGTAACGGTGGATGTTCAACAATTACAATTATCTACTGCATTACTAATTATTTTAAGCACTGTGATTTAATTAACGTGAACAGCATAACTAAAAGATTATTTTGAACTATGATTATCATCAAGCATAATTACGAGGGTCATTTTTAAAGTAAAAACAGGTAACCTGATAAATACCAGGTAAACAGGTAAAAAAGAGCAAAGTGGCAGGCAAAACGCAAGTGTCACTCGAGAAGCTTCAACGGTAATCTCTTGAGCGCCCACCTTATGATCCGGTACGGGCACCTTCCGCCTATCACCTGTTTGCGAAATTGAACGATACTTTAGGCAGAAAACAGATGGAAACAGACAATTAGGCGAAAGACACACTCACCAGTTGGTTGGTTATACGGACTGGTTCCCGACTCGACGAAGAGGGGATCATCATGACTCCTTTCACGTTCGTAAAATGCCTAGATCGGGACATGGGTTTTTTGAAAAACAGCCAAAGGATGTTTGTTATTGCAAAAATTAAAATTTTGAAAAACTTTACTTATATTTCTATTCAAACCAAAACGGTTCTCACTTCGAAAGTGACCCTCGTACTTAAACCTATGAAAGACTTGCATCTAATTGACACATCGTGGTATGCAGATACTTATATGAAAATACTTTTGGTGTTTCACACAATATGCGTCCAAATATTTTACATATAACTTAATTGAGATTATCTAATTTGATCTTCACTTCTGATATTCAACAAAATAAGTGTCGCATACATAATAATTTTCACCTGTATCTATTTATAATGTTTTTGTTCATTTCCATTATTACAATAACAATATATTTTAGAAAAACGAACACCTTTCCCGGAGTGGTAAATGGAGCGACTGTTAATCTGACATGAATTTATCTACCCGACGAGGAACACCGATCGTCTCCGATAGTGGCTTCGCCGATCTAACCGTCGCTTCAGAGTTTTGCAAATCATGGAAGGAATTGTTAGGTAAGAAATTTTATATTTCTCACATCTAGTTATGAACAATGTTAATTTTTCTTAAGTTTACAATATTACAAATAATTTGTTTTATATTGACCAACATTATTCAAAACTATCAATTAGTGCTGCGTTGATACTTTCAGTCTTTGGTTATAAAGTTTATTTATATGCACATGACACTAAATTGGATACGATTCTAGCAGTTGATTCTTTTAATTGTGCACATAACTTATTCTGATGAGCAAATGTTCCAATCCAAACACTTTTCAATTGTGCCTTTAGAATTGAATTTAGTATTCAATTGAATGTTTGTATTCTTATAAATCTGCCCAGGGATGTTTCCCCAGAAACCAGTCGTTCGCAGCCGACGTTAAACTGTAGGTGCCATACGTCACTGTAACTACGATACAGACACCCGTGCACTGACGTATGCGGGGACATCGAGTATGGCAATCCAAGAACAAGAAGATTCAATTAAGGTTGATTCGTAGTCGACATAGCGCAACAACTGCAATCACATAACATCACATAACATCACCCAACGTTGACTCGGAATCGGTCTTTATACTAATTTTAATACTATTTTAAAATTGAAACTCTACACTTGCGTCAAAATCAAGCAACCGTAATTACAAACATTTTGTCACGAATAAGTACCTACACTTGTTGTAATTTGTTGTAATTCAGCGTCTGCTCAATACTGCGCTTGGTAAAATTCCGGTTTTTGCGTATTGCTTCTTAACTTTTATTCTTTATTTTGTGCTTTCCCTATTATTATGGCACTCTTCACCAAAGCCATCTGTTCTTGTGTTGCCAGGTGGACAAAATCCTTGGCAGTTACAAACGCACACATGCACGTACAATAAATAATTGGTTGACTTCGTTTTTTTTTTTTTTGCATCATTATATTATTTTTATCTATACCAAGTTTGCTACAATAAAACGCAATCAAAATTACTTTATCTCTTAAGTAATTTTCAAAACATGTTACACGTGTAAATTTTAAATAAATTGCACTAAAATAATAAAAACATATATTTTCTTTCTTTGTATGCGGCTTAATCAGTTGCAGTACTAGTTATTCAAATAAGTTGGGGCTTCTCCGTCTCAATACGCGATTTTACATGTAGAAGTCTTAATACGTATTTGATTCCTTTCAACTATGTTTTGTGGTAATCGATGAATCATCATTTTTATGTTCAAAGAAACGAAATGTTTCCAATTTTGGCATGAATATTGGCTTCAATGTGATAAATGATTTCCCAGCATCGCAACCTAGATGCACTTTGCAGTTTTCCACAACTCTGCAGCATCGCGGGGTTTTCTCTGTTTGCGCTGTAATTCTGCGACTTACGAAATCGCCGGGGCGTAAAATTGGGTGCAAATCGAAAAAACAAATGCCGTAGTGTAAGATGCTGATAGCTCAGAGATGTGTCCGAGTTGCTTTGCTTGATGCGTATTTTTGCCTTGAGGCGGATCTTCGTGCACCTTACTTTTGGCCTGCCTTTGTAATGATGAGCAATTTTTGCCACAAAGCATATTTACGCGTGCATTTTCCACCTACAATTTCTCTCGGTTGGCTCTGCTAAATGTTCTCGACTTGTGTCTTAATATAATGTTGATACAATCATCCAATCGATTGTTAGAAAAATGTACTATGTGTATGCGAATTTATATAGTTGTAAGTCTTCAAGAGCCGCCAGCCATGCAAGTTTTCAAACTGGTATTCCTCGGATGCATCTCACGCAATCCCAAATACGAAATTTTGCACCATCACACGAGGAAAATCTGTCGCAGAATTTCATGGTTCAAATTCATGGTTGTGCAACCCAAGTGACTGGTTCAGCTTTTCCTCTGCCGAACTATCGCAATGGTAATTCGTACCGCTCTATGGTACGAATAGCCACGTTGATCAGCAACCTCCAAGAGAGACCTCCGAGAGATTTCAAGAGGAAGAAGCCGTCAAGGAGCCCCAAAAGGCTTTGCCATTTCGCTTGTAAAGACATTTTTATGTCTTCGACGTTTCGGCAAGATTTGTAATTTATGCTAGTTACTTAGTATTAATGTGGTTTGAAAAAATGAAAGAAAACACTAAAGTCTAATAAAAATATTCAACTGGAACATTATTTATAAGAATAATTAAAAGAATAAAAAAATACATTAAAAAATATATATAAAAAAAATAATTAAAAGAATAAAAAAATACATTAAAAAATATATTAAAAAAAACAGAAAAATAAAAAAAGTATATAATTCCAGATAATTAAAAATACATAATTGAAAAAAAAAATGATCACAAAAGGTAAAAAAAAATATAATGTATGTTCTAAAAACAATAAGGTTTATAACATACATCGTAACAACACATGTGTGTTGTGTTTAAAATGGCACCGTGGCCATATTGTACATTTGGCTATAAGAAGATGAAATTGTGAAATAATTCTATAATTTATAGTTACTATGAAAATCAGAGAGTCATAATTATTGTGCATAGTCAATAGAATTCTTTCACACTATTGTCTTAATGGGTGGCGTATTTACACATATAAGAAGGTTAAATTGGGAAATAATTCTGTAATTTATAGTTTATTTGAAACTCAAAGAGTCATAATAATTATTGCACATGGTTACTAGAATTATTTCACATTGTAGTCTTAATGGGTGCCGTATTTACACATATAAAAAGATGAATTGTGAAATAATTCTGTAACTTATAGTTATTTCGGAAATCAGTTATAAATGACGTACATCATTCATAGAATTATTTCACAACTATTTTAACCATGATAGTTACTTCCGGTCTAACTTATTTGCTCACCTCTGTTTTGGTGATTTTAGAATTAATTAGTGATAAGCGCAACTTGGTAATACCTACCTAATTACCTTTTAAGTTGATTAATCTCTAATAGAATTAACATAATTCTATTATAGTTTTCCAAAGAATTTGATACACATAGTACATACACACTAGTTTCAAATGTAGCCAACAAAGTTGCGGCTCATAAAAGTGCAACAAAGTCAAGAACATATTACGGCGCTCTAAAAGTCTTACGTATTCTACTAATTTCAGTATTTTACATAGTGAATAGTACTGCAACTTAGATTTTGATTGATGCATTGGATAGGTAGCTTTGTTGAAATTAAAAAAAAAGACAGATTTTGTCGTATTATAATCATGCAAAAAAAATCAGACTTTTACCGACGTCCCGAGTTTGGTGCTTCTCTATAACAAAGTGACTATTTACAAAAATGTCAGTGCATGTGTTAGTTTGTTACCCTTAGTCTGTTTTGTATTCTCCAGTTATGAGGGCAAGTACCACCAGATGCAACTATTGCTGTAATGGTTATATTCACCGACGTTCGATAAAGCTATTGGACCAATAACCCTTATTAAATTTTTTTAGATTTCCCTTTTTGGCTTCAATTAAAAGTATGAAGAATTCATATTTTTTCCATCAATTCCAGGGTTTAAGGAGCTTCATCTTAATTAAAATTTGCTATGCGTGAAACGATGGGAAACAATATTCCATGGTAATTTATACTTATTTCTTATAATAAGTATTGCGATGCCTATTTTGCAGAGCAACATAAGTAATGGCACTTACATTACATTTTGGCAATATTTTAAACTAATACACGTTTTAGAAATAGTTGAAACATTCTAAGTTCTCGCATTATCACTATACAGAGGGTTTTTTGACAATTCAATAATAATGATAGTATTTTTATTTGGAATACTTTTTACAACGTTGTTAGTCTACAGTTTTCAGGAGAACTTGATAATAATGCTAATAATATAATTGTACTACTATAATATTACCATAGTCTCTGTTATGTCGCCTTCAAATTCAGTATCTATTGAGTACAGAATTTATTTGCTATTTTTATTTTACAAAAGCTGATCAGTCAAATTATAATATAAAATATAGTTGATGATTGGTTTACTTTAAATCAGCACACTTGAATGATTGAAGCAACATTTTAATTATATTAACCCTTTCGCTGCGCGTAGCATTTTAAAGATTTGGATGTCTATGCGCGCAAAATCACCGCTCGCTAGAGTACTCGCCTGGAGCAGTTTTGTGTTTACAAATATATTCGCTTCGAGCAGCGTACCATAATTTTATATTTTTCTATGTGATGACGGCCATTATATTCGGAAAGATTGTACCTAAAATGATAGATAAAAGTATAAACAAAGCACCGTTACAAAAGTATATTGCAAAGCACAAGAACAATTTTTACATAATTAGTTCAATAAATTGAAATATATTGCTAGCTCTCATCGTCCTAAAGTTATCATCACTGTTGCCCACTAAAGCCAAAAGCCGTTCTTCCGTCAGCGGTTTATTTCGGCGAGACATTTTTACGCGATAGTCAAACTCGAGGTTAAAGACGACACGTTTATTATCGACAGGTATTGACTTGACATATACTGCATGATGCTACACCGCAAGCGTGAATATTCGTTTTGAGCAGCGAAAGGGTTAATATATGAATTAGGCAACGTTGTTAGAAATCTGACAGATAATCATTTTTTCACTGTCAGATCATTTTTGTTTGAGTTCGTGTGTAAAATGTTTTTAAAATGTATACATATCGCACCCCGGCAAGAAAAGTGACATAGCTGAAAAGTGCAGTTTTTGAGAAATAACGAAAAAAGAAAATCGTCTTGCAAACATATATTGCATGTAAAAGCTTCTTTTAAATTTCAGATGACCATCTGTTGCGGTAAATGTTATTATTATTATTATTATTATTATTATATACAATTACAAATCTGTAAATCAGTTCTTGACTATGACTATTCCTGCAATGATGAATAATGAACTAGCCTAAAAGAAAACTGACAGCTGCCCTCTGGCGGTTAAAATGCGAGTCAGAGATGTGATGCTTTTTTAGCATGAGGGGACACACCGTACGTATTTTATACTGACATAATCTCAAAAGGGGCAGCTTTTTAGTTGTGACACAGTTCTCGCCGGGGTGCGACATGTTAGGATAATGTTTGGGGAGGATTGGTGTGTACCATAAGAAGCATAACAAAATGAAACTATTTAATGTTGCTGTTAGTTTTATAACGCTTCGAATAGGGGAGCAGCACACTAAGAAAAATCATTTTTCCTAATGATATGTACTTACTTTTACGATCTTCGAACCAAGTATATGGATTTAAAGTTCTTATTAATAAAATGGAGAAAATGCCTCATTGCAAAGATAAATCACAACCGCTTAAAGTTCATATGTAGTCGATATCAAAATAATAAATGGTAATGAGAAGTATTTGTGACTTCACAACAATTTAACTCTTTGAACTTGTGTTGCAGTGGGCACATTTTTCAGAAAATGTACCCTGACCTGCACAAAACGCAACTCGCTATGCACTTTGAGTAATTCCTTGTCGTAGAAACTTTTCGTTGGTAATTGTTATTTAAGTTTTTCTTTCGTAGAGAACATCGGACAGGCAGAAAATTGGAAATTGGCTTCCTTAGGTCGTGGCATTGACTCCACCAAGTTCGTTATTGTTTCGTTTTCGGGAAGATCCCATTCTTGCCGAAGAACGGGAAACAACACGACTATGGTGGCTGGGGCGGGGATGAATAAGAGCTTTAACTTCTTCGTATCATGTCCGAACATTTTCGACACAATTCAAGTCTATCGAACATCAGCATCGAAGTATTCATTGACAACCCTGGCGATATGTGGTCGTGCGTTATTTATTTAATCTTTCATCCTTTAAGTTTTAAAACGCTACCAGTTCGCCACAAGTCTGCAGTTTTCGAATTTCGTGACAAAATCATTTTCTTAAATTATAAAATCTGCCAAATTTTGCTGGAATTCGACCATGCAAGCTTGAGCACTATACACCCATTTCCCATTTTGATTAATTCCATTGTGGAAATGGGGCTCGGTTATCAAAGGTTTTGTGTTCTAAAGTAAAAACCAAATTTTTGACATTGACAGATGGCTCAATGACTTCGATGTGAATTTTGTGCATCCGAGTCAAGTAGGGCGTGCGTTTTTTTGTTTTCACAGCCCCCCTTGACGGACTTTGTTCATGAACATATCACTTTAAGCAACTTCTTTAACAAGACACGGAAATAATTTGAATTTTTATATCCTCTGAGGTACCTGTAAATTACCGTTCAAATGCTGAATCGGCTAAAATGTACCGTAACTCGCGATTCAATCTGCTGGTTTATCAAGAAATTATTAATACATGGTTCCAATTTCTAATCCTGAATAATCTCAATATTGCTGTAATATTGGTTATTAAACGCAGAGCCATCTCTATATTATAATATCGTATATTTTTATCAGGTGGTTAGCTAAAAAGAGTCGGTTTGTAATTTTAAATTGAGACGATTGGAGGAAATCACCAATAAAATATCGCGCCACCTTAAAGTTAGAGTTAAATTTCGATTCCGCTTAATGTGGAAACATCGGGACTAGGACATCTAGGCCTAATAAAGCGGCTGCCCCAATTAAGAATAGAATTTAAAAAAATGAAACATTTTATTCAAGAGTGGGTAATAAACAAAATGTTAGCCAGAAATCGGGTGTTCCGACAAATTTGCCCGGCACATGTATGCGATCACATCATAAAAAGGCGTTTGTTACTGTCCCAATTAAACAATGTAATTTACTGATGGTTCCTTGGTTTGGTTTCCGTTCCTTGAGATTTTTGGCCCAAATAGGCGGCTGCCCCGATTAACTGGCGGCCCAATTAAGCGGAATCGACTGTAATACTCTCAGCGTTGCATTTCGGAGAATGAGAGAAGGAGAGCAAGAGGACGAAGAATATTTGTAAGTAGTTTTTTAATGTATAGATACAGAGCATTCGGGAAAGTGCTGTCAACTTTTGCAACTAATTGCAATGAATAATGACAAGAAAAATCTGGTTACACTATTTGCATGTACCCTAGGTAACATTTCAGCCACGTTGCGAAATATATTTGATTTGCACCTTGAACAGTGTCCTCCATTAGTGTCCAGCATAACAGTTGACACCACTTTCTTGGCCGCTCTGTACAATTTTTATTTTATTTAGAAAACACCTCGACTTTTCAATGGAAACTTCTTGCCAAATTCCACTCCACCAAATTGCACACAATTATTGGCCATGGTTTAACATCGATCAACAAAGAATGGCAGAATATGAAAGGGTCTGCACCGTATTCGGATCCTACGCTAACGCAACAATCGTCTCCGATAGCGGCTTCACCAAACCAACGGTCGCTTCACAGTTTTGCAAATCATCGAAGGAATTATAAGGTACGAATTTTCATTTGTATCTGTCACATATCTGTATCTGTCACAAATAATGTTAGTTCTGAGTTTTTTCGTTATTACAAGTACTTTGTAATAACAATAATAATAATAATCTCTACTACTCCTCCACCTATGGCGTAATTGGTTACTGTCATAATTTGACGGAGAAGTCTGATGGTCCAATTACATTTTATTTCACCATGGGCCCCTGAGCTATTACTAGTTATGCGGGCGTAACAGGAGAGGGGCATTATTATTATTATTGCCCATCTGCACCTGCATGCGACTTAGAGATGGTAGAGGCACATGTCCAACGTTTGTTGCAAGGAAATGGGAAAACTGCAGAATAACCACCCCAGATATGCAGACCCGGGAATCGATCCCCGGGACCTTGCAGTCTAGAAGCGAACGCGTTAACGCTCACTCCACCGCAGCCTCACAATTGTATTGTAGTAACGAACATTGTTCACAGCTAGTTTTGATGTTTTCATTTGATGTTTTCAATTTGATAGTTTTGATGTTTTCAATGACAAAACGGCCCATTAAAATGCACATTTTGACCGAGTATCACAACATTGCGTACCACCGCAGAACATCAATTATAACTCGACCTCTGTCCAATTCAACCCTAACGCTAACAAAGTAACATTAATTTGTTTTTGCATAGACATTCGCACTATTTTATTAGGTGTTGATATTTTAGGAAACGACAATTTCTTCGTTGAATTGGTAAATGGATGATCAAGGTCCGCAAGTGTGCGATGGCTCCTCCTAGGACTGCTGGCACCGTTGGAATCTGCATTGGACCCAAAACTGCAGCAGCGGTCTGCAAGTCTGCCGTTGGTTTCTAAAGGTTTGAACTTTAATTTCTAATAACCGCAAACTAGGTATGAATAATGCCCAGTAATATTTTATCTCCAAGAAAGCCGATTGTATCAGAGTTTAACTTGACACATGTATCCACTATGTTGCTGATTATTGTCGACAAGTTGCATTTATGACAACCTTCGCGTTGTGTGAAGAAATTTGGTACTTTAAGTAAATAATCTTCAGACTTTCTGAGTAATGTGCTCGTGCAGTTTGTGTTTGTTACCGAAAACCAAACACCACCCAATGATTTTCTTCATTTACTTCATATCGTGGGGGCCCCACGATAATATTGAAGAAAAAACAAAAAATAACAGTCGATATTTCGCATCTTAAACATCCATGCCATTAATTAATTGCCGTTAAGCCGCCTGGCTCCAAAAAAAAAGTACATAAAATGTGTTCTACATACCAGGGACCAAAAACGAAAAATATTTCGTTCGTTTCTGATCTGAACGAAAACGAAATTTATATATATATATATTTTTATACAATATGGACCCAATTATTTTAATAGTCGATTCTCTAGATTTATGTGACTACACTTCCGGACAAAATTAAGGGACCACTAGTAAACTTCAAAATAAATTTAAAACCAGATGACGAAATTTAATGAAACACATAAATATATAAATCCAAGTGTTTCCTTGCAGTTCAGTTGGCTTAAGAGCTATTAAAATTAACAAACTTCACTTTTATGGACTTGAACAAATGATGTTAAAAATTAGACAAAAATACCAATGGTCTTCTTATGAACTGAAATGCTAATTCGTAATAAAAAGTAACATTATTAATAGTGTGTATGCCCTCCTCTTGCAGCACTACAAGCTTCTTTCAAGTTTTTAATTTTTTGGCCCATTTGATCCCAGAGATGCTCAATTGAATTGAGGTCAGGGCTTTTGGAAGGCCACTCCAAACATTGGATATTCGCATCTTTCAACGCATTTATGACAATGTTAGCTGTACGAGGTTTGCCATTGTCTTGCATAAAAATGAATCCATTGTCGAATTTTTCGGCAAATTGTTGAACATCGGGTACAATAATCTCGTCTCTAGATCTTCTTGCTGTTAGCGACCCACTTCGTATCAAAACCAATTCTGTACGACCATTAAATTGTATCGCAGCCCAAACCATTGTAGAGCCCCACCATATTTGTCAAATTCTCGAATGGTACACGGTGCAAATCGTTCAGGTGGTCTTCGTAAGACAAGAACACGGCGATGATACTTGTTTGGGAAGGAATCTGGACTCATCCGAAAACCAAACGGAGTTCCACTGCTCCTCATCTCAACATTGATGATTTTGACAAAAGTTGAAGCGATTTATTTTGTGCGTAGCTGTGAGATTAGACAGGTTGCTGGTTTTCTAGCGGATAAATTGACTACTTTCAGTCTTCTTCTTACTGTTTTGGTTGAAATTTCTGTTCCAGTGGCTAATCGAAGATAATTTTTTTAATTCACTAGATAGATGCTGGATGTTACAAACCGCTTTCTGAAACCCTGAAGTTCGATAAAACGATATCCTCTGCGTGTTGTTTTGTCTTTCAGCACCTGGTCCGCATCTTGTTTTGAAACTACCAGTCCCTTTGCACCGTCCTGCGGCCATCTGTACCACAGATTTGTTGGTGTTTAGAATTCCAGCAACTTCACTTCGTGAATATCCTTTACGAAGAAGAATACTCATTTGGGATACTTCTTTTGGTCTGCAATGGCGTCTAGGCACATTTAATTAACTTAATGCAAACAAATTGGCTAATTTTTGAAACACAAAGCACGCTTTATTAATTAAGTGAGTTGAAACTGCGAGTCAACTGTTGGGGCTTTTTGTTAACTTTTCGTTTCCTAGCAGATAATGTCCTGATATTGTTAATTGTTTCATGGCAAACTATTTGAATAGTGCACAATAAACGTCAATTTATGACATGTGAAAGTCTACTCACAACAACTTGTAAATTGGAAAAGTTATTTCAAGTTTATTTGGTGGTCCCTTAGTTTTGTCCGGAAGTGTAGTTAGGTAAAATGTAAAGTTACACATTGCAACTTTACATAAAAGCAAAGTGGTTCGGCGGAAAATTCCAGAATTCTGACCGGTGAATTTGCCGAATATGATACTGACATAGTTTAGACTCTAAACTTTAAACTCTAAATTTTAAACTCTAAACTTTAACCAGTCGTTTTCCGTTGAATGTAATTCTTTAATAGTTTTCCGTTCATATCTTTGCAAAAGTCTTTTAATGACAGAAGCCTTTCCAACATATCGCGTGTGCTATGCCAACGAGTAATGCAATCTGATATGGGTTTCCGTAATTTCAAACGTTTAATTATGGTTAAAACACACATTGTACCTAATTTTTTGCACACTTTTCTAGCCCCGCATATTGTTGTTTCTATACTTTCATATCTTAAAACGTCTTCCGCGGCTAGTTGTAACGTATGAGCAGCGCACCGCACACTCTGTAGTATGGGGCTGCAGCTATTTGTATCCCCTAACAAATTGCATCCACAGAAGCGTCAAGTTCTGGTCCAAGTATGGCTTCTTCTGCTTTGTTTTCTTCTGTATCGTCGCTTTCTTTTTCATGTTGTTGTTGGTCTGCTAATAACCGCTTTAAGCATATTCACCCCATTATCAGTACTGATACTTGCCAAAAATTTGGTATACTAAAAAGTATAGCCAACTAAAACTTTACATGTAACCCCTTTGAAACTCTGGGGGAAAATGAACAACTCTTTGATAAATTATATAAAAATAAATGAATTTTATAGTTTTAAGTAATAATTGTGTGTCCTTAATCTTATTACTTAAATTATAGAATTAATGAACCTTAATATGAGAAATATCACAGAAATAAATTTTAGTTCGAACTGCAGTTAAATGAAAGAGATTAACCAGCGTCGTGAAGGCGAAAACGTCCAATAACATTACAATCATTCTTGTAGTATGATGATACTTGCTCAATTCACAAAGTTAATATTCGAAGTAATATTTACGACCAAATACTAGATAAAATGTTCATAGAATTAAATGTGAAATTTTCCGAAAATGTAAAATATTCTTAGGGTACCTACTGAAGCTTTGCACACTGATACGGTTGATAGGTAGATCTCAGACTATTGTAGCATATCACTTTATACGTTAAATCGAGTTAAATCTCGGCATCAAATTGCCATTCGTTCGTCATTTATTTATTTATTTGTATATTTATTGGCTCATTTGAAACCCCCCCCCCCCCCCCCCCCCCGGGGGGGGGAATTGTTGACAGTGGCACACAGGAATATATATTTGCCGAGCCAGGCACACGTGTTCGTGTAAAAATGCGTGAAAAAAATCACGTTTTTTTTTTCACGGGCCCCCGGCACAACCGTCGCACAGTGTGGTATTTTAACATTCTAGGAGGATTTAATTAAAAAAATATATTTATTCTAAATTTTGTTATGTGGTTGTTAATGGAGAAAGAAGTATCCCTTTATAAAGATGCTTGGTAGTTTATTAGTTAAAATTGCTCAGTTCGATAGATCTGAGCAATATTCCGCCGTTGTCCGGCCACGTAGGACATGGAATCGGCTCGTTACGCTCTCATGTTTTAGTTCGTTTGAGGTGTATGTGTGCATATTTGATCAGCAAATTTTATGTTTTTTCACGTGTATCTTCAATTGTTTAAGGTAAGCTCTCTGATTTTTATTTTATAGAAAAGAATAGTATAAAGCTATATTATATTTTTTACATAATACATTAAAACCGCTGAATTTTATTCAAAACATTCGCAAATAGTAAGCTTTTACTTATAGTATACTGAATTATACAGAGCTGCCATTATTTTAGCATTAAAGATTCACTCATTGATGAATCGTTTCAGAAAAAAAAAACATGCGCACACTTGCGCAACTCATATATTATTGTTATTTTAGAATGAATGCTTGCATTTCCCGGAGGGCTGTCTTCGACATATGGGCGGAAAACAGTAAACGCGGCAAATTTGATGCCATATATGCATATGTTTTGCATCAGTTTGGAGATGTATCGTTCCCAGATGAAGTGCTCAAGTGTATAAAAATGACATTGCGGAGTGTTTGCCAAAAAATTGAACAAAAATATTTGAAATGTGCAAGACACAGGGATCGTTTTTTTACTGCAAACCAAAAGTGGCTCGAAACATATGTAACGTTTCCGGATATAGTACTTGAAGCTCTTCCAGAAAATTCACAAGCTGCATCTAAAAATCTGGCAGGAAGGCCAAACAAACTGTTTAAAGACTGTAGTGATAAGACGAAGAAACGTAAATTAAAGAAACTATTGGAAATGACCAGTACGGAGGAACTATCCATGGCAAACGAAATGAAACTCCGCGAGGCAGGAAAAAGGGATTCGGCAACCATTGTTCGGGAGCTTTGCTTGGCTTCTCCTAAGCGAGGAACAACTTTAAAACGAGCTAGATTATCTCTTACAGATAAGCCTGATAGACTCTCTGGAGAAGAAGCGCTGGCGACTATAGTTGATGCAAAGCTGTCAACTCATCAATACGAACTAATAAGACAGAAATCAAAAGTTTTCCCCCCATATTACATCGTTAAACAGGCAAAACAAGCTTGTTACCCTAGTGGCAACATCACAATTACAGAGACCTTGGCAGAAATAGATCTACAATCATTAATTGATCATACTGTGCAAAGGTTATGTATTGTTCAAAAAGATGTAATTATAAGTTTATCTGATTTGGCACCAGTGTCTTTTCACATAATTATAAAGTGGGGGTGTGATGGTGCAAATCATAACAAATATAAACAGAAGTTTTCAGAGGAGCATCAAACAGATGCTAGCTTATTCAGTATATGTATTGTACCTATTCAAATGTATTATTCCAATAACGATATTAAAACGGTAATTTGGCACAATTCTGCTCCATCATCTACTAGATATTGCCGCCCTATAAAGTTTATTTTTATAAAGGAATCAGCTAACGTTATAGCTAGGGAAGTAAAGAGCATACAAGACAAAATTGATCTTATTACCCCCACAAAAGTGAATGTCAATGACATGGAACTAATTATAAAGCCTACGTTAATATTCTGCATGATTGACGGAAAAGTATGCAATGCCGTCGCATCATGCTCATCTACTCAAACGTGCTATTTGTGCGGTGCAACTCCGCGTGAAATGAATAAACCAAAAATTATTGAAAGTAAAAATGTTAATAGACAGTTCCTTTCCTTTGGCATATCTCCTCTTCATTCATGGATAAGATTTTTTGAATGCTTACTACATATATCTTATAGATTAGATATAAAAGTATGGCAAGCTCGAGGTATTTTAAATAAAAATATAGTGGCACAAAGAAAAAGAAAAATTCAAGATGCATTTAGAAATGAAATGGGCCTTTTAGTGGACATGCCTAAGCAGGAGTATGGCAACACCAATGACGGAAACACGGCTAGAAAGTTTTTCCGAAATGCCGAGAAGTCAGCTGCCATAACTGGACTTAATATGGAACTTATCAACCGGTTTCATATTATTTTAGAATGTTTGGGTAGTGGCTTTGCTATAAATGTAGATAGTTTTGAGATATATGCTATCGAAACAAGAGATTTATATTTAAAAGAATATCACTGGTATGCGATGCCAGTAAGTGTGCATAAAGTGCTTTATCATGGTAGGGACATAATAGCTTCCTGCATTCTTCCGATAGGTCAGCTTTCGGAAGAAGCGCAAGAAGCGAGAAATAAAGATAATAGACAATATCGTGAGTTGTTCACTAGAAAAACGTCCAGAATTCATACAAATACAGATCTGCTGCATAGACTTTTAATTACATCAGATCCACTTATATCAAGTATGCGAGCAACTCCAAAAACAAAACATGGAAAAATTAAGCCCGAAGTTTTAAACTTACTTGAAGGACCAGCCAATAGTGGGCAATACGAGGATTAAATGACAGTAGAGCCTCTTTTCCGCAGCTGTTTTAACTGTTTTAAACTATTTATCTGGCATCTTCTACTACATAACTGAATTTCAATTTGTTTTGTACTAGTAACTTTATTTTACTATTTATTGATCAAATATTTTAATTTTGTGAAAAATGTATAAATATATATGTGAAATAAATATATGGGACATGGGATCGATAGCGAAATATGTATAAAATTGTAATTTTAATTCTTGTCGTCAGTATTTAAATTTTTTTTTTTTTGTAAAACTTTCAATTTTGTGTACTTGCCTAGTTTTGCGTCTATTTATTACATAACTTTCTGTAAAGAATAAACCAAATATTTTCTTGGTGGGAATATAATCCCGCTAGATCGTAGAAATACCACACTGTGCGTCGTCTGAAACTCGCAATAACACTTTTTTTACCTACAGCTTTCGATATAGCTGCTAGAGATGTTTGCCATTAAAGGAGACACTTTTAATTTAAAAAGGGGCATGAACAACGGTAGTAACCGGGATTAGAAACTTATTTTTTCGTTTTCGATTTTGAACGAAAAGTATGAATTCCGTTTTCGATTTCGTTTTCGTTCTTACAAATATTTCGTTTAATTTCGTCATTTCGTTTTCGTTCTCGTTCCGTTTTCAGTCCCTGCTGTGAACACACGTAGGTACTTGGGAAAAGAGACTTGGAGTCACCCTCTCTAAAGTGATGTCGAGATAATTTTAACCGACCATGATATCGTTTTGCTTTTATATCGATTCCCAACATATTTCTTCTGAACTTGGATTTAAATTGGTTGTCATGCCACGGCCGAGACGCTTTCAAACGTTGGGTTCCGTTTTGTCGCCGGACAAGTTATGGCAAACTTTTTTCGCTGTCGTAATTACAAAAACACCGCTGCTTATGGGATTTTTTTAGTGTATCAATTAAATTGTCTGCATACAACCATAATCCGGCTCTGTTTGCGGAGTTCAATCGGTGGAGATAATATTGAAAACGTAGTGATACGTACAAAAGTCATTTACGCAATTCCTCGAGGCACAAAGCATCTACGAAGGAACAATTATCAATATCGATCTTAAATTAACCATGGGCCCCTTATGGGGTTTGTTAACAATTAAGACAGAAGGCTCAAGCGTGCCCGCCCGCCCGGCTTAAATTTTTTTCTCGAGTTTGTCGATAAGGAGTAGGTATATATTCCTAGAATAGACGTTTTTTCTACGAAACTGCGCGCGCTCGGGGCAAGCAGCCACAGGCGGACCTCGCATTCAGTCGCCCGCGATTCTCTCAGAGGTTAAGAGGCACCAGAGCGGTCCTATTTGCCTGTTGGACCTTGTAAAATTTACACAGAAGATTTGGAATGTACACTTTATACAAGGTGAGTCATTGATATGGAGATGCTTTGGTTTTGGGATATCAGGTTGTAACTTGCCTATTTCTAAACAACTGACTCTCGTACATTTTGGCGGCAACCATTTCGATATGCAAAACAATCATTTTTACGACAGAAAATTAAAATGTGACGTACAATAAATGTCACTTTGACGTTTATAATTGTGTCGGAATTGATAGATTTTCATGGCACGCCAAGTTTATATCGATGAGATCTGTGTTCATTTTGAATGGTTAAAGCTAACTGCAAAAATTAAACGGATTTCTAAAGCCTAAAAATGGGCAAATTCAAATGTGTGATGTTATACATTCACAAACTCCACTGTTTGCAGTGCCATTTGGTTAATTTCGATATCCTTAACGGTGCAGGTGCAATCGAGCTTTCCCATTTCAATGACTCGCCCTGTTTCGGTATAGCCCACATTAAATTGCGTTTTATAAATTTGTAACGGTGGATGTTCAACAATTACAATTATCTACTGCATTACTAATTATTTTAAGCACTGTGATTTAATTAACGTGAACAGCATAACTAAAAGATTATTTTGAACTATGATTATCATCAAGCATAATTACGAGGGTCATTTTTAAAGTAAAAACAGGTAACCTGATAAATACCAGGTAAACAGGTAAAAAAGAGCAAAGTGGCAGGCAAAACGCAAGTGTCACTCGAGAAGCTTCAACGGTAATCTCTTGAGCGCCCACCTTATGATCCGGTACGGGCACCTTCCGCCTATCACCTGTTTGCGAAATTGAACGATACTTTAGGCAGAAAACAGATGGAAACAGACAATTAGGCGAAAGACACACTCACCAGTTGGTTGGTTATACGGACTGGTTCCCGACTCGACGAAGAGGGGATCATCATGACTCCTTTCACGTTCGTAAAATGCCTAGATCGGGACATGGGTTTTTTGAAAAACAGCCAAAGGATGTTTGTTATTGCAAAAATTAAAATTTTGAAAAACTTTACTTATATTTCTATTCAAACCAAAACGGTTCTCACTTCGAAAGTGACCCTCGTACTTAAACCTATGAAAGACTTGCATCTAATTGACACATCGTGGTATGCAGATACTTATATGAAAATACTTTTGGTGTTTCACACAATATGCGTCCAAATATTTTACATATAACTTAATTGAGATTATCTAATTTGATCTTCACTTCTGATATTCAACAAAATAAGTGTCGCATACATAATAATTTTCACCTGTATCTATTTATAATGTTTTTGTTCATTTCCATTATTACAATAACAATATATTTTAGAAAAACGAACACCTTTCCCGGAGTGGTAAATGGAGCGACTGTTAATCTGACATGAATTTATCTACCCGACGAGGAACACCGATCGTCTCCGATAGTGGCTTCGCCGATCTAACCGTCGCTTCAGAGTTTTGCAAATCATGGAAGGAATTGTTAGGTAAGAAATTTTATATTTCTCACATCTAGTTATGAACAATGTTAATTTTTCTTAAGTTTACAATATTACAAATAATTTGTTTTATATTGACCAACATTATTCAAAACTATCAATTAGTGCTGCGTTGATACTTTCAGTCTTTGGTTATAAAGTTTATTTATATGCACATGACACTAAATTGGATACGATTCTAGCAGTTGATTCTTTTAATTGTGCACATAACTTATTCTGATGAGCAAATGTTCCAATCCAAACACTTTTCAATTGTGCCTTTAGAATTGAATTTAGTATTCAATTGAATGTTTGTATTCTTATAAATCTGCCCAGGGATGTTTCCCCAGAAACCAGTCGTTCGCAGCCGACGTTAAACTGTAGGTGCCATACGTCACTGTAACTACGATACAGACACCCGTGCACTGACGTATGCGGGGACATCGAGTATGGCAATCCAAGAACAAGAAGATTCAATTAAGGTTGATTCGTAGTCGACATAGCGCAACAACTGCAATCACATAACATCACATAACATCACCCAACGTTGACTCGGAATCGGTCTTTATACTAATTTTAATACTATTTTAAAATTGAAACTCTACACTTGCGTCAAAATCAAGCAACCGTAATTACAAACATTTTGTCACGAATAAGTACCTACACTTGTTGTAATTTGTTGTAATTCAGCGTCTGCTCAATACTGCGCTTGGTAAAATTCCGGTTTTTGCGTATTGCTTCTTAACTTTTATTCTTTATTTTGTGCTTTCCCTATTATTATGGCACTCTTCACCAAAGCCATCTGTTCTTGTGTTGCCAGGTGGACAAAATCCTTGGCAGTTACAAACGCACACATGCACGTACAATAAATAATTGGTTGACTTCGTTTTTTTTTTTTTTTTTTTTGCATCATTATATTATTTTTATCTATACCAAGTTTGCTACAATAAAACGCAATCAAAATTACTTTATCTCTTAAGTAATTTTCAAAACATGTTACACGTGTAAATTTTAAATAAATTGCACTAAAATAATAAAAACATATATTTTCTTTCTTTGTATGCGGCTTTATCAGTTGCAGTACTAGTTATTCAAATAAGTTGGGGCTTCTCCGTCTCAATACGCGATTTTACATGTAGAAGTCTTAATACGTATTTGATTCCTTTCAACTATGTTTTGTGGTAATCGATGAATCATCATTTTTATGTTCAAAGAAACGAAATGTTTCCAATTTTGGCATGAATATTGGCTTCAATGTGATAAATGATTTCCCAGCATCGCAACCTAGATGCACTTTGCAGTTTTCCACAACTCTGCAGCATCGCGGGGTTTTCTCTGTTTGCGCTGTCATTCTGCGACTTACGAAATCGCCGGGGCGTAAAATTGGGTGCAAATCGAAAAAACAAATGCCGTAGTGTAAGATGCTGATAGCTCAGAGATGTGTCCGAGTTGCTTTGCTTGATGCGTATTTTTGCCTTGAGGCGGATCTTCGTGCACCTTACTTTTGGCCTGCCTTTGTAATGATGAGCAATTTTTGCCACAAAGCATATTTACGCGTGCATTTTCCACCTACAATTTCTCTCGGTTGGCTCTGCTAAATGTTCTCGACTTGTGTCTTAATATAATGTTGATACAATCATCCAATCGATTGTTAGAAAAATGTACTATGTGTATGCGAATTTATATAGTTGTAAGTCTTCAAGAGCCGCCAGCCATGCAAGTTTTCAAACTGGTATTCCTCGGATGCATCTCACGCAATCCCAAATACGAAATTTTGCACCATCACACGAGGAAAATCTGTCGCAGAATTTCATGGTTCAAATTCATGGTTGTGCAACCCAAGTGACTGGTTCAGCTTTTCCTCTGCCGAACTATCGCAATGGTAATTCGTACCGCTCTATGGTACGAATAGCCACGTTGATCAGCAACCTCCAAGAGAGACCTCCGAGAGATTTCAAGAGGAAGAAGCCGTCAAGGAGCCCCAAAAGGCTTTGCCATTTCGCTTGTAAAGACATTTTTATGTCTTCGACGTTTCGGCAAGATTTGTAATTTATGCTAGTTACTTAGTATTAATGTGGTTTGAAAAAATGAAAGAAAACACTAAAGTCTAATAAAAATATTCAACTGGAACATTATTTATAAGAATAATTAAAAGAATAAAAAAATACATTAAAAAATATATATAAAAAAAATAATTAAAAGAATAAAAAAATACATTAAAAAATATATTAAAAAAAACAGAAAAATAAAAAAAGTATATAATTCCAGATAATTAAAAATACATAATTGAAAAAAAAAATGATCACAAAAGGTAAAAAAAAATATAATGTATGTTCTAAAAACAATAAGGTTTATAACATACATCGTAACAACACATGTGTGTTGTGTTTAAAATGGCACCGTGGCCATATTGTACATTTGGCTATAAGAAGATGAAATTGTGAAATAATTCTATAATTTATAGTTACTATGAAAATCAGAGAGTCATAATTATTGTGCATAGTCAATAGAATTCTTTCACACTATTGTCTTAATGGGTGGCGTATTTACACATATAAGAAGGTTAAATTGGGAAATAATTCTGTAATTTATAGTTTATTTGAAACTCAAAGAGTCATAATAATTATTGCACATGGTTACTAGAATTATTTCACATTGTAGTCTTAATGGGTGCCGTATTTACACATATAAAAAGATGAATTGTGAAATAATTCTGTAACTTATAGTTATTTCGGAAATCAGTTATAAATGACGTACATCATTCATAGAATTATTTCACAACTATTTTAACCATGATAGTTACTTCCGGTCTAACTTATTTGCTCACCTCTGTTTTGGTGATTTTAGAATTAATTAGTGATAAGCGCAACTTGGTAATACCTACCTAATTACCTTTTAAGTTGATTAATCTCTAATAGAATTAACATAATTCTATTATAGTTTTCCAAAGAATTTGATACACATAGTACATACACACTAGTTTCAAATGTAGCCAACAAAGTTGCGGCTCATAAAAGTGCAACAAAGTCAAGAACATATTACGGCGCTCTAAAAGTCTTACGTATTCTACTAATTTCAGTATTTTACATAGTGAATAGTACTGCAACTTAGATTTTGATTGATGCATTGGATAGGTAGCTTTGTTGAAATTAAAAAAAAAGACAGATTTTGTCGTATTATAATCATGCAAAAAAAATCAGACTTTTACCGACGTCCCGAGTTTGGTGCTTCTCTATAACAAAGTGACTATTTACAAAAATGTCAGTGCATGTGTTAGTTTGTTACCCTTAGTCTGTTTTGTATTCTCCAGTTATGAGGGCAAGTACCACCAGATGCAACTATTGCTGTAATGGTTATATTCACCGACGTTCGATAAAGCTATTGGACCAATAACCCTTATTAAATTTTTTTAGATTCCCCTTTTTGGCTTCAATTAAAAGTATGAAGAATTCATATTTTTTCCATCAATTCCAGGGTTTAAGGAGCTTCATCTTAATTAAAATTTGCTATGCGTGAAACGATGGGAAACAATATTCCATGGTAATTTATACTTATTTCTTATAATAAGTATTGCGATGCCTATTTTGCAGAGCAACATAAGTAATGGCACTTACATTACATTTTGGCAATATTTTAAACTAATACACGTTTTAGAAATAGTTGAAACATTCTAAGTTCTCGCATTATCACTATACAGAGGGTTTTTTGACAATTCAATAATAATGATAGTATTTTTATTTGGAATACTTTTTACAACGTTGTTAGTCTACAGTTTTCAGGAGAACTTGATAATAATGCTAATAATATAATTGTACTACTATAATATTACCATAGTCTCTGTTATGTTGTCGCCTTCAAATTCAGTATCTATTGAGTACAGAATTTATTTGCTATTTTTATTTTACAAAAGCTGATCAGTCAAATTATAATATAAAATATAGTTGATGATTGGTTTACTTTAAATCAGCACACTTGAATGATTGAAGCAACATTTTAATTATATTAACCCTTTCGCTGCGCGTAGCATTTTAAAGATTTGGATGTCTATGCGCGCAAAATCACCGCTCGCTAGAGTACTCGCCTGGAGCAGTTTTGTGTTTACAAATATATTCGCTTCGAGCAGCGTACCATAATTTTATATTTTTCTATGTGATGACGGCCATTATATTCGGAAAGATTGTACCTAAAATGATAGATAAAAGTATAAACAAAGCACCGTTACAAAAGTATATTGCAAAGCACAAGAACAATTTTTACATAATTAGTTCAATAAACTGAAATATATTGCTAGCTCTCATCGTCCTAAAGTTATCATCACTGTTGCCCACTAAAGCCAAAAGCCGTTCTTCCGTCAGCGGTTTATTTCGGCGAGACATTTTTACGCGATAGTCAAACTCGAGGTTAAAGACGACACGTTTATTATCGACAGGTATTGACTTGACATATACTGCATGATGCTACACCGCAAGCGTGAATATTCGTTTTGAGCAGCGAAAGGGTTAATATATGAATTAGGCAACGTTGTTAGAAATCTGACAGATAATCATTTTTTCACTGTCAGATCATTTTTGTTTGAGTTCGTGTGTAAAACTTTATAAAATGTATACATATCGCACCCCGGCAAGAAAAGTGACATAGCTGAAAAGTGCAGTTTTTGAGAAATAACGAAAAAAGAAAATCGTCTTGCAAACATATATTGCATGTAAAAGCTTCTTTTAAATTTCAGATGACCATCTGTTGCGGTAAATGTTATTATTATTATTATTATTATTATATACAATTACAAATCTGTAAATCAGTTCTTGACTATGACTATTCCTGCAATGATGAATAATGAACTAGCCTAAAAGAAAACTGACAGCTGCCCTCTGGCGGTTAAAATGCGAGTCAGAGATGTGATGCTTTTTTAGCATGAGGGGACACACCGTACGTATTTTATACTGACATAATCTCAAAAGGGGCAGCTTTTTAGTTGTGACACAGTTCTCGCCGGGGTGCGACATGTTAGGATAATGTTTGGGGAGGATTGGTGTGTACCATAAGAAGCATAACAAAATGAAACTATTTAATGTTGCTGTTAGTTTTATAACGCTTCGAATAGGGGAGCAGCACACTAAGAAAAATCATTTTTCCTAATGATATGTACTTACTTTTACGATCTTCGAACCAAGTATATGGATTTAAAGTTCTTATTAATAAAATGGAGAAAATGCCTCATTGCAAAGATAAATCACAACCGCTTAAAGTTCATATGTAGTCGATATCAAAATAATAAATGGTAATGAGAAGTATTTGTGACTTCACAACAATTTAACTCTTTGAACTTGTGTTGCAGTGGGCACATTTTTCAGAAAATGTACCCTGACCTGCACAAAACGCAACTCGCTATGCACTTTGAGTAATTCCTTGTCGTAGAAACTTTTCGTTGGTAATTGTTATTTAAGTTTTTCTTTCGTAGAGAACATCGGACAGGCAGAAAATTGGAAATTGGCTTCCTTAGGTCGTGGCATTGACTCCACCAAGTTCGTTATTGTTTCGTTTTCGGGAAGATCCCATTCTTGCCGAAGAACGGGAAACAACACGACTATGGTGGCTGGGGCGGGGATGAATAAGAGCTTTAACTTCTTCGTATCATGTCCGAACATTTTCGACACAATTCAAGTCTATCGAACATCAGCATCGAAGTATTCATTGACAACCCTGGCGATATGTGGTCGTGCGTTATTTATTTAATCTTTCATCCTTTAAGTTTTAAAACGCTACCAGTTCGCCACAAGTCTGCAGTTTTCGAATTTCGTGACAAAATCATTTTCTTAAATTATAAAATCTGCCAAATTTTGCTGGAATTCGACCATGCAAGCTTGAGCACTATACACCCATTTCCCATTTTGATTAATTCCATTGTGGAAATGGGGCTCGGTTATCAAAGGTTTTGTGTTCTAAAGTAAAAACCAAATTTTTGACATTGACAGATGGCTCAATGACTTCGATGTGAATTTTGTGCATCCGAGTCAAGTAGGGCGTGCGTTTTTTTGTTTTCACAGCCCCCCTTGACGGACTTTGTTCATGAACATATCACTTTAAGCAACTTCTTTAACAAGACACGGAAATAATTTGAATTTTTATATCCTCTGAGGTACCTGTAAATTACCGTTCAAATGCTGAATCGGCTAAAATGTACCGTAACTCGCGATTCAATCTGCTGGTTTATCAAGAAATTATTAATACATGGTTCCAATTTCTAATCCTGAATAATCTCAATATTGCTGTAATATTGGTTATTAAACGCAGAGCCATCTCTATATTATAATATCGTATATTTTTATCAGGCGGTTAGCTAAAAAGAGTCGGTTTGTAATTTTAAATTGAGACGATTGGAGGAAATCACCAATAAAATATCGCGCCACCTTAAAGTTAGAGTTAAATTTCGATTCCGCTTAATGTGGAAACATCGGGACTAGGACATCTAGGCCTAATAAAGCGGCTGCCCCAATTAAGAATAGAATTTAAAAAAATGAAACATTTTATTCAAGAGTGGGTAATAAACAAAATGTTAGCCAGAAATCGGGTGTTCCGACAAATTTGCCCGGCACATGTATGCGATCACATCATAAAAAGGCGTTTGTTACTGTCCCAATTAAACAATGTAATTTACTGATGGTTCCTTGGTTTGGTTTCCGTTCCTTGAGATTTTTGGCCCAAATAGGCGGCTGCCCCGATTAACTGGCGGCCCAATTAAGCGGAATCGACTGTAATACTCTCAGCGTTGCATTTCGGAGAATGAGAGAAGGAGAGCAAGAGGACGAAGAATATTTGTAAGTAGTTTTTTAATGTATAGATACAGAGCATTCGGGAAAGTGCTGTCAACTTTTGCAACTAATTGCAACGAATAATGACAAGAAAAATCTGGTTACACTATTTGCATGTACCCTAGGTAACATTTCAGCCACGTTGCGAAATATATTTGATTTGCACCTTGAACAGTGTCCTCCATTAGTGTCCAGCATAACAGTTGACACCACTTTCTTGGCCGCTCTGTACAATTTTTATTTTATTTAGAAAACACCTCGACTTTTCAATGGAAACTTCTTGCCAAATTCCACTCCACCAAATTGCACACAATTATTGGCCATGGTTTAACATCGATCAACAAAGAATGGCAGAATATGAAAGGGTCTGCACCGTATTCGGATCCTACGCTAACGCAACAATCGTCTCCGATAGCGGCTTCACCAAACCAACGGTCGCTTCACAGTTTTGCAAATCATCGAAGGAATTATAAGGTACGAATTTTCATTTGTATCTGTCACATATCTGTATCTGTCACAAATAATGTTAGTTCTGAGTTTTTTCGTTATTACAAGTACTTTGTAATAACAATAATAATAATAATCTCTACTACTCCTCCACCTATGGCGTAATTGGTTACTGTCATAATTTGACGGAGAAGTCTGATGGTCCAATTACATTTTATTTCACCATGGGCCCCTGAGCTATTACTAGTTATGCGGGCGTAACAGGAGAGGGGCATTATTATTATTATTGCCCATCTGCACCTGCATGCGACTTAGAGATGGTAGAGGCACATGTCCAACGTTTGTTGCAAGGAAATGGGAAAACTGCAGAATAACCACCCCAGATATGCAGACCCGGGAATCGATCCCCGGGACCTTGCAGTCTAGAAGCGAACGCGTTAACGCTCACTCCACCGCAGCCTCACAATTGTATTGTAGTAACGAACATTGTTCACAGCTAGTTTTGATGTTTTCATTTGATGTTTTCAATTTGATAGTTTTGATGTTTTCAATGACAAAACGGCCCATTAAAATGCACATTTTGACCGAGTATCACAACATTGCGTACCACCGCAGAACATCAATTATAACTCGACCTCTGTCCAATTCAACCCTAACGCTAACAAAGTAACATTAATTTGTTTTTGCATAGACATTCGCACTATTTTATTAGGTGTTGATATTTTAGGAAACGACAATTTCTTCGTTGAATTGGTAAATGGATGATCAAGGTCCGCAAGTGTGCGATGGCTCCTCCTAGGACTGCTGGCACCGTTGGAATCTGCATTGGACCCAAAACTGCAGCAGCGGTCTGCAAGTCTGCCGTTGGTTTCTAAAGGTTTGAACTTTAATTTCTAATAACCGCAAACTAGGTATGAATAATGCCCAGTAATATTTTATCTCCAAGAAAGCCGATTGTATCAGAGTTTAACTTGACACATGTATCCACTATGTTGCTGATTATTGTCGACAAGTTGCATTTATGACAACCTTCGCGTTGTGTGAAGAAATTTGGTACTTTAAGTAAATAATCTTCAGACTTTCTGAGTAATGTGCTCGTGCAGTTTGTGTTTGTTACCGAAAACCAAACACCACCCAATGATTTTCTTCATTTACTTCATATCGTGGGGGCCCCACGATAATATTGAAGAAAAAACAAAAAATAACAGTCGATATTTCGCATCTTAAACATCCATGCCATTAATTAATTGCCGTTAAGCCGCCTGGCTCCAAAAAAAAAGTACATAAAATGTGTTCTACATACCAGGGACCAAAAACGAAAAATATTTCGTTCGTTTCTGATCTGAACGAAAACGAAATTTATATATATATATATTTTTATACAATATGGACCCAATTATTTTAATAGTCGATTCTCTAGATTTATGTGACTACACTTCCGGACAAAATTAAGGGACCACTAGTAAACTTCAAAATAAATTTAAAACCAGATGACGAAATTTAATGAAACACATAAATATATAAATCCAAGTGTTTCCTTGCAGTTCAGTTGGCTTAAGAGCTATTAAAATTAACAAACTTCACTTTTATGGACTTGAACAAATGATGTTAAAAATTAGACAAAAATACCAATGGTCTTCTTATGAACTGAAATGCTAATTCGTAATAAAAAGTAACATTATTAATAGTGTGTATGCCCTCCTCTTGCAGCACTACAAGCTTCTTTCAAGTTTTTAATTTTTTGGCCCATTTGATCCCAGAGATGCTCAATTGAATTGAGGTCAGGGCTTTTGGAAGGCCACTCCAAACATTGGATATTCGCATCTTTCAACGCATTTATGACAATGTTAGCTGTACGAGGTTTGCCATTGTCTTGCATAAAAATGAATCCATTGTCGAATTTTTCGGCAAATTGTTGAACATCGGGTACAATAATCTCGTCTCTAGATCTTCTTGCTGTTAGCGACCCACTTCGTATCAAAACCAATTCTGTACGACCATTAAATTGTATCGCAGCCCAAACCATTGTAGAGCCCCACCATATTTGTCAAATTCTCGAATGGTACACGGTGCAAATCGTTCAGGTGGTCTTCGTAAGACAAGAACACGGCGATGATACTTGTTTGGGAAGGAATCTGGACTCATCCGAAAACCAAACGGAGTTCCACTGCTCCTCATCTCAACATTGATGATTTTGACAAAAGTTGAAGCGATTTATTTTGTGCGTAGCTGTGAGATTAGACAGGTTGCTGGTTTTCTAGCGGATAAATTGACTACTTTCAGTCTTCTTCTTACTGTTTTGGTTGAAATTTCTGTTCCAGTGGCTAATCGAAGATAATTTTTTTAATTCACTAGATAGATGCTGGATGTTACAAACCGCTTTCTGAAACCCTGAAGTTCGATAAAACGATATCCTCTGCGTGTTGTTTTGTCTTTCAGCACCTGGTCCGCATCTTGTTTTGAAACTACCAGTCCCTTTGCACCGTCCTGCGGCCATCTGTACCACAGATTTGTTGGTGTTTAGAATTCCAGCAACTTCACTTCGTGAATATCCTTTACGAAGAAGAATACTCATTTGGGATACTTCTTTTGGTCTGCAATGGCGTCTAGGCACATTTAATTAACTTAATGCAAACAAATTGGCTAATTTTTGAAACACAAAGCACGCTTTATTAATTAAGTGAGTTGAAACTGCGAGTCAACTGTTGGGGCTTTTTGTTAACTTTTCGTTTCCTAGCAGATAATGTCCTGATATTGTTAATTGTTTCATGGCAAACTATTTGAATAGTGCACAATAAACGTCAATTTATGACATGTGAAAGTCTACTCACAACAACTTGTAAATTGGAAAAGTTATTTCAAGTTTATTTGGTGGTCCCTTAGTTTTGTCCGGAAGTGTAGTTAGGTAAAATGTAAAGTTACACATTGCAACTTTACATAAAAGCAAAGTGGTTCGGCGGAAAATTCCAGAATTCTGACCGGTGAATTTGCCGAATATGATACTGACATAGTTTAGACTCTAAACTTTAAACTCTAAATTTTAAACTCTAAACTTTAACCAGTCGTTTTCCGTTGAATGTAATTCTTTAATAGTTTTCCGTTCATATCTTTGCAAAAGTCTTTTAATGACAGAAGCCTTTCCAACATATCGCGTGTGCTATGCCAACGAGTAATGCAATCTGATATGGGTTTCCGTAATTTCAAACGTTTAATTATGGTTAAAACACACATTGTACCTAATTTTTTGCACACTTTTCTAGCCCCGCATATTGTTGTTTCTATACTTTCATATCTTAAAACGTCTTCCGCGGCTAGTTGTAACGTATGAGCAGCGCACCGCACACTCTGTAGTATGGGGCTGCAGCTATTTGTATCCCCTAACAAATTGCATCCACAGAAGCGTCAAGTTCTGGTCCAAGTATGGCTTCTTCTGCTTTGTTTTCTTCTGTATCGTCGCTTTCTTTTTCATGTTGTTGTTGGTCTGCTAATAACCGCTTTAAGCATATTCACCCCATTATCAGTACTGATACTTGCCAAAAATTTGGTATACTAAAAAGTATAGCCAACTAAAACTTTACATGTAACCCCTTTGAAACTCTGGGGGAAAATGAACAACTCTTTGATAAATTATATAAAAATAAATGAATTTTATAGTTTTAAGTAATAATTGTGTGTCCTTAATCTTATTACTTAAATTATAGAATTAATGAACCTTAATATGAGAAATATCACAGAAATAAATTTTAGTTCGAACTGCAGTTAAATGAAAGAGATTAACCAGCGTCGTGAAGGCGAAAACGTCCAATAACATTACAATCATTCTTGTAGTATGATGATACTTGCTCAATTCACAAAGTTAATATTCGAAGTAATATTTACGACCAAATACTAGATAAAATGTTCATAGAATTAAATGTGAAATTTTCCGAAAATGTAAAATATTCTTAGGGTACCTACTGAAGCTTTGCACACTGATACGGTTGATAGGTAGATCTCAGACTATTGTAGCATATCACTTTATACGTTAAATCGAGTTAAATCTCGGCATCAAATTGCCATTCGTTCGTCATTTATTTATTTATTTGTATATTTATTGGCTCATTTGAAACCCCCCCCCCCCCCCCCCCCCGGGGGGGGGAATTGTTGACAGTGGCACACAGGAATATATATTTGCCGAGCCAGGCACACGTGTTCGTGTAAAAATGCGTGAAAAAAATCACGTTTTTTTTTTCACGGGCCCCCGGCACAACCGTCGCACAGTGTGGTATTTTAACATTCTAGGAGGATTTAATTAAAAAAATATATTTATTCTAAATTTTGTTATGTGGTTGTTAATGGAGAAAGAAGTATCCCTTTATAAAGATGCTTGGTAGTTTATTAGTTAAAATTGCTCAGTTCGATAGATCTGAGCAATATTCCGCCGTTGTCCGGCCACGTAGGACATGGAATCGGCTCGTTACGCTCTCATGTTTTAGTTCGTTTGAGGTGTATGTGTGCATATTTGATCAGCAAATTTTATGTTTTTTCACGTGTATCTTCAATTGTTTAAGGTAAGCTCTCTGATTTTTATTTTATAGAAAAGAATAGTATAAAGCTATATTATATTTTTTACATAATACATTAAAACCGCTGAATTTTATTCAAAACATTCGCAAATAGTAAGCTTTTACTTATAGTATACTGAATTATACAGAGCTGCCATTATTTTAGCATTAAAGATTCACTCATTGATGAATCGTTTCAGAAAAAAAAAACATGCGCACACTTGCGCAACTCATATATTATTGTTATTTTAGAATGAATGCTTGCATTTCCCGGAGGGCTGTCTTCGACATATGGGCGGAAAACAGTAAACGCGGCAAATTTGATGCCATATATGCATATGTTTTGCATCAGTTTGGAGATGTATCGTTCCCAGATGAAGTGCTCAAGTGTATAAAAATGACATTGCGGAGTGTTTGCCAAAAAATTGAACAAAAATATTTGAAATGTGCAAGACACAGGGATCGTTTTTTTACTGCAAACCAAAAGTGGCTCGAAACATATGTAACGTTTCCGGATATAGTACTTGAAGCTCTTCCAGAAAATTCACAAGCTGCATCTAAAAATCTGGCAGGAAGGCCAAACAAACTGTTTAAAGACTGTAGTGATAAGACGAAGAAACGTAAATTAAAGAAACTATTGGAAATGACCAGTACGGAGGAACTATCCATGGCAAACGAAATGAAACTCCGCGAGGCAGGAAAAAGGGATTCGGCAACCATTGTTCGGGAGCTTTGCTTGGCTTCTCCTAAGCGAGGAACAACTTTAAAACGAGCTAGATTATCTCTTACAGATAAGCCTGATAGACTCTCTGGAGAAGAAGCGCTGGCGACTATAGTTGATGCAAAGCTGTCAACTCATCAATACGAACTAATAAGACAGAAATCAAAAGTTTTCCCCCCATATTACATCGTTAAACAGGCAAAACAAGCTTGTTACCCTAGTGGCAACATCACAATTACAGAGACCTTGGCAGAAATAGATCTACAATCATTAATTGATCATACTGTGCAAAGGTTATGTATTGTTCAAAAAGATGTAATTATAAGTTTATCTGATTTGGCACCAGTGTCTTTTCACATAATTATAAAGTGGGGGTGTGATGGTGCAAATCATAACAAATATAAACAGAAGTTTTCAGAGGAGCATCAAACAGATGCTAGCTTATTCAGTATATGTATTGTACCTATTCAAATGTATTATTCCAATAACGATATTAAAACGGTAATTTGGCACAATTCTGCTCCATCATCTACTAGATATTGCCGCCCTATAAAGTTTATTTTTATAAAGGAATCAGCTAACGTTATAGCTAGGGAAGTAAAGAGCATACAAGACAAAATTGATCTTATTACCCCCACAAAAGTGAATGTCAATGACATGGAACTAATTATAAAGCCTACGTTAATATTCTGCATGATTGACGGAAAAGTATGCAATGCCGTCGCATCATGCTCATCTACTCAAACGTGCTATTTGTGCGGTGCAACTCCGCGTGAAATGAATAAACCAAAAATTATTGAAAGTAAAAATGTTAATAGACAGTTCCTTTCCTTTGGCATATCTCCTCTTCATTCATGGATAAGATTTTTTGAATGCTTACTACATATATCTTATAGATTAGATATAAAAGTATGGCAAGCTCGAGGTATTTTAAATAAAAATATAGTGGCACAAAGAAAAAGAAAAATTCAAGATGCATTTAGAAATGAAATGGGCCTTTTAGTGGACATGCCTAAGCAGGAGTATGGCAACACCAATGACGGAAACACGGCTAGAAAGTTTTTCCGAAATGCCGAGAAGTCAGCTGCCATAACTGGACTTAATATGGAACTTATCAACCGGTTTCATATTATTTTAGAATGTTTGGGTAGTGGCTTTGCTATAAATGTAGATAGTTTTGAGATATATGCTATCGAAACAAGAGATTTATATTTAAAAGAATATCACTGGTATGCGATGCCAGTAAGTGTGCATAAAGTGCTTTATCATGGTAGGGACATAATAGCTTCCTGCATTCTTCCGATAGGTCAGCTTTCGGAAGAAGCGCAAGAAGCGAGAAATAAAGATAATAGACAATATCGTGAGTTGTTCACTAGAAAAACGTCCAGAATTCATACAAATACAGATCTGCTGCATAGACTTTTAATTACATCAGATCCACTTATATCAAGTATGCGAGCAACTCCAAAAACAAAACATGGAAAAATTAAGCCCGAAGTTTTAAACTTACTTGAAGGACCAGCCAATAGTGGGCAATACGAGGATTAAATGACAGTAGAGCCTCTTTTCCGCAGCTGTTTTAACTGTTTTAAACTATTTATCTGGCATCTTCTACTACATAACTGAATTTCAATTTGTTTTGTACTAGTAACTTTATTTTACTATTTATTGATCAAATATTTTAATTTTGTGAAAAATGTATAAATATATATGTGAAATAAATATATGGGACATGGGATCGATAGCGAAATATGTATAAAATTGTAATTTTAATTCTTGTCGTCAGTATTTAAATTTTTTTTTTTTTGTAAAACTTTCAATTTTGTGTACTTGCCTAGTTTTGCGTCTATTTATTACATAACTTTCTGTAAAGAATAAACCAAATATTTTCTTGGTGGGAATATAATCCCGCTAGATCGTAGAAATACCACACTGTGCGTCGTCTGAAACTCGCAATAACACTTTTTTTACCTACAGCTTTCGATATAGCTGCTAGAGATGTTTGCCATTAAAGGAGACACTTTTAATTTAAAAAGGGGCATGAACAACGGTAGTAACCGGGATTAGAAACTTATTTTTTCGTTTTCGATTTTGAACGAAAAGTATGAATTCCGTTTTCGATTTCGTTTTCGTTCTTACAAATATTTCGTTTAATTTCGTCATTTCGTTTTCGTTCTCGTTCCGTTTTCAGTCCCTGCTGTGAACACACGTAGGTACTTGGGAAAAGAGACTTGGAGTCACCCTCTCTAAAGTGATGTCGAGATAATTTTAACCGACCATGATATCGTTTTGCTTTTATATCGATTCCCAACATATTTCTTCTGAACTTGGATTTAAATTGGTTGTCATGCCACGGCCGAGACGCTTTCAAACGTTGGGTTCCGTTTTGTCGCCGGACAAGTTATGGCAAACTTTTTTCGCTGTCGTAATTACAAAAACACCGCTGCTTATGGGATTTTTTTAGTGTATCAATTAAATTGTCTGCATACAACCATAATCCGGCTCTGTTTGCGGAGTTCAATCGGTGGAGATAATATTGAAAACGTAGTGATACGTACAAAAGTCATTTACGCAATTCCTCGAGGCACAAAGCATCTACGAAGGAACAATTATCAATATCGATCTTAAATTAACCATGGGCCCCTTATGGGGTTTGTTAACAATTAAGACAGAAGGCTCAAGCGTGCCCGCCCGCCCGGCTTAAATTTTTTTCTCGAGTTTGTCGATAAGGAGTAGGTATATATTCCTAGAATAGACGTTTTTTCTACGAAACTGCGCGCGCTCGGGGCAAGCAGCCACAGGCGGACCTCGCATTCAGTCGCCCGCGATTCTCTCAGAGGTTAAGAGGCACCAGAGCGGTCCTATTTGCCTGTTGGACCTTGTAAAATTTACACAGAAGATTTGGAATGTACACTTTATACAAGGTGAGTCATTGATATGGAGATGCTTTGGTTTTGGGATATCAGGTTGTAACTTGCCTATTTCTAAACAACTGACTCTCGTACATTTTGGCGGCAACCATTTCGATATGCAAAACAATCATTTTTACGACAGAAAATTAAAATGTGACGTACAATAAATGTCACTTTGACGTTTATAATTGTGTCGGAATTGATAGATTTTCATGGCACGCCAAGTTTATATCGATGAGATCTGTGTTCATTTTGAATGGTTAAAGCTAACTGCAAAAATTAAACGGATTTCTAAAGCCTAAAAATGGGCAAATTCAAATGTGTGATGTTATACATTCACAAACTCCACTGTTTGCAGTGCCATTTGGTTAATTTCGATATCCTTAACGGTGCAGGTGCAATCGAGCTTTCCCATTTCAATGACTCGCCCTGTTTCGGTATAGCCCACATTAAATTGCGTTTTATAAATTTGTAACGGTGGATGTTCAACAATTACAATTATCTACTGCATTACTAATTATTTTAAGCACTGTGATTTAATTAACGTGAACAGCATAACTAAAAGATTATTTTGAACTATGATTATCATCAAGCATAATTACGAGGGTCATTTTTAAAGTAAAAACAGGTAACCTGATAAATACCAGGTAAACAGGTAAAAAAGAGCAAAGTGGCAGGCAAAACGCAAGTGTCACTCGAGAAGCTTCAACGGTAATCTCTTGAGCGCCCACCTTATGATCCGGTACGGGCACCTTCCGCCTATCACCTGTTTGCGAAATTGAACGATACTTTAGGCAGAAAACAGATGGAAACAGACAATTAGGCGAAAGACACACTCACCAGTTGGTTGGTTATACGGACTGGTTCCCGACTCGACGAAGAGGGGATCATCATGACTCCTTTCACGTTCGTAAAATGCCTAGATCGGGACATGGGTTTTTTGAAAAACAGCCAAAGGATGTTTGTTATTGCAAAAATTAAAATTTTGAAAAACTTTACTTATATTTCTATTCAAACCAAAACGGTTCTCACTTCGAAAGTGACCCTCGTACTTAAACCTATGAAAGACTTGCATCTAATTGACACATCGTGGTATGCAGATACTTATATGAAAATACTTTTGGTGTTTCACACAATATGCGTCCAAATATTTTACATATAACTTAATTGAGATTATCTAATTTGATCTTCACTTCTGATATTCAACAAAATAAGTGTCGCATACATAATAATTTTCACCTGTATCTATTTATAATGTTTTTGTTCATTTCCATTATTACAATAACAATATATTTTAGAAAAACGAACACCTTTCCCGGAGTGGTAAATGGAGCGACTGTTAATCTGACATGAATTTATCTACCCGACGAGGAACACCGATCGTCTCCGATAGTGGCTTCGCCGATCTAACCGTCGCTTCAGAGTTTTGCAAATCATGGAAGGAATTGTTAGGTAAGAAATTTTATATTTCTCACATCTAGTTATGAACAATGTTAATTTTTCTTAAGTTTACAATATTACAAATAATTTGTTTTATATTGACCAACATTATTCAAAACTATCAATTAGTGCTGCGTTGATACTTTCAGTCTTTGGTTATAAAGTTTATTTATATGCACATGACACTAAATTGGATACGATTCTAGCAGTTGATTCTTTTAATTGTGCACATAACTTATTCTGATGAGCAAATGTTCCAATCCAAACACTTTTCAATTGTGCCTTTAGAATTGAATTTAGTATTCAATTGAATGTTTGTATTCTTATAAATCTGCCCAGGGATGTTTCCCCAGAAACCAGTCGTTCGCAGCCGACGTTAAACTGTAGGTGCCATACGTCACTGTAACTACGATACAGACACCCGTGCACTGACGTATGCGGGGACATCGAGTATGGCAATCCAAGAACAAGAAGATTCAATTAAGGTTGATTCGTAGTCGACATAGCGCAACAACTGCAATCACATAACATCACATAACATCACCCAACGTTGACTCGGAATCGGTCTTTATACTAATTTTAATACTATTTTAAAATTGAAACTCTACACTTGCGTCAAAATCAAGCAACCGTAATTACAAACATTTTGTCACGAATAAGTACCTACACTTGTTGTAATTTGTTGTAATTCAGCGTCTGCTCAATACTGCGCTTGGTAAAATTCCGGTTTTTGCGTATTGCTTCTTAACTTTTATTCTTTATTTTGTGCTTTCCCTATTATTATGGCACTCTTCACCAAAGCCATCTGTACTTGTGTTGCCAGGTGGACAAAATCCTTGGCAGTTACAAACGCACACATGCACGTACAATAAATAATTGGTTGACTTCGTTTTTTTTTTTTTTGCATCATTATATTATTTTTATCTATACCAAGTTTGCTACAATAAAACGCAATCAAAATTACTTTATCTCTTAAGTAATTTTCAAAACATGTTACACGTGTAAATTTTAAATAAATTGCACTAAAATAATAAAAACATATATTTTCTTTCTTTGTATGCGGCTTTATCAGTTGCAGTACTAGTTATTCAAATAAGTTGGGGCTTCTCCGTCTCAATACGCGATTTTACATGTAGAAGTCTTAATACGTATTTGATTCCTTTCAACTATGTTTTGTGGTAATCGATGAATCATCATTTTTATGTTCAAAGAAACGAAATGTTTCCAATTTTGGCATGAATATTGGCTTCAATGTGATAAATGATTTCCCAGCATCGCAACCTAGATGCACTTTGCAGTTTTCCACAACTCTGCAGCATCGCAGGGTTTTCTCTGTTTGCGCTGTAATTCTGCGACTTACGAAATCGCCGGGGCGTAAAATTGGGTGCAAATCGAAAAAACAAATGCCGTAGTGTAAGATGCTGATAGCTCAGAGATGTGTCCGAGTTGCTTTGCTTGATGCGTATTTTTGCCTTGAGGCGGATCTTCGTGCACCTTACTTTTGGCCTGCCTTTGTAATGATGAGCAATTTTTGCCACAAAGCATATTTACGCGTGCATTTTCCACCTACAATTTCTCTCGGTTGGCTCTGCTAAATGTTCTCGACTTGTGTCTTAATATAATGTTGATACAATCATCCAATCGATTGTTAGAAAAATGTACTATGTGTATGCGAATTTATATAGTTGTAAGTCTTCAAGAGCCGCCAGCCATGCAAGTTTTCAAACTGGTATTCCTCGGATGCATCTCACGCAATCCCAAATACGAAATTTTGCACCATCACACGAGGAAAATCTGTCGCAGAATTTCATGGTTCAAATTCATGGTTGTGCAACCCAAGTGACTGGTTCAGCTTTTCCTCTGCCGAACTATCGCAATGGTAATTCGTACCGCTCTATGGTACGAATAGCCACGTTGATCAGCAACCTCCAAGAGAGACCTCCGAGAGATTTCAAGAGGAAGAAGCCGTCAAGGAGCCCCAAAAGGCTTTGCCATTTCGCTTGTAAAGACATTTTTATGTCTTCGACGTTTCGGCAAGATTTGTAATTTATGCTAGTTACTTAGTATTAATGTGGTTTGAAAAAATGAAAGAAAACACTAAAGTCTAATAAAAATATTCAACTGGAACATTATTTATAAGAATAATTAAAAGAATAAAAAAATACATTAAAAAATATATATATAAAAAATAATTAAAAGAATAAAAAAATACATTAAAAAATATATTAAAAAAAAACAGAAAAATAAAAAAAGTATATAATTCCAGATAATTAAAAATACATAATTGAAAAAAAAAAATGATCACAAAAGGTAAAAAAAAATATAATGTATGTTCTAAAAACAATAAGGTTTATAACATACATCGTAACAACACATGTGTGTTGTGTTTAAAATGGCACCGTGGCCATATTGTACATTTGGCTATAAGAAGATGAAATTGTGAAATAATTCTATAATTTATAGTTACTATGAAAATCAGAGAGTCATAATTATTGTGCATAGTCAATAGAATTCTTTCACACTATTGTCTTAATGGGTGGCGTATTTACACATATAAGAAGGTTAAATTGGGAAATAATTCTGTAATTTATAGTTTATTTGAAACTCAAAGAGTCATAATAATTATTGCACATGGTTACTAGAATTATTTCACATTGTAGTCTTAATGGGTGCCGTATTTACACATATAAAAAGATGAATTGTGAAATAATTCTGTAACTTATAGTTATTTCGGAAATCAGTTATAAATGACGTACATCATTCATAGAATTATTTCACAACTATTTTAACCATGATAGTTACTTCCGGTCTAACTTATTTGCTCACCTCTGTTTTGGTGATTTTAGAATTAATTAGTGATAAGCGCAACTTGGTAATACCTACCTAATTACCTTTTAAGTTGATTAATCTCTAATAGAATTAACATAATTCTATTATAGTTTTCCAAAGAATTTGATACACATAGTACATACACACTAGTTTCAAATGTAGCCAACAAAGTTGCGGCTCATAAAAGTGCAACAAAGTCAAGAACATATTACGGCGCTCTAAAAGTCTTACGTATTCTACTAATTTCAGTATTTTACATAGTGAATAGTACTGCAACTTAGATTTTGATTGATGCATTGGATAGGTAGCTTTGTTGAAATTAAAAAAAAAGACAGATTTTGTCGTATTATAATCATGCAAAAAAAATCAGACTTTTACCGACGTCCCGAGTTTGGTGCTTCTCTATAACAAAGTGACTATTTACAAAAATGTCAGTGCATGTGTTAGTTTGTTACCCTTAGTCTGTTTTGTATTCTCCAGTTATGAGGGCAAGTACCACCAGATGCAACTATTGCTGTAATGGTTATATTCACCGACGTTCGATAAAGCTATTGGACCAATAACCCTTATTAAATTTTTTTAGATTCCCCTTTTTGGCTTCAATTAAAAGTATGAAGAATTCATATTTTTTCCATCAATTCCAGGGTTTAAGGAGCTTCATCTTAATTAAAATTTGCTATGCGTGAAACGATGGGAAACAATATTCCATGGTAATTTATACTTATTTCTTATAATAAGTATTGCGATGCCTATTTTGCAGAGCAACATAAGTAATGGCACTTACATTACATTTTGGCAATATTTTAAACTAATACACGTTTTAGAAATAGTTGAAACATTCTAAGTTCTCGCATTATCACTATACAGAGGGTTTTTTGACAATTCAATAATAATGATAGTATTTTTATTTGGAATACTTTTTACAACGTTGTTAGTCTACAGTTTTCAGGAGAACTTGATAATAATGCTAATAATATAATTGTACTACTATAATATTACCATAGTCTCTGTTCCATTCTTATTTTTATTTATCTTTATTATTTGTTGGCCAATGTAAAAACTCACTGGACTTGAAGAATAGGTTTTATTAAAAAAAAAGAGGTCATATTTTATGACGGTGAGCAATGTCGCCTTCAAATTCAGTATCTATTGAGTACAGAATTTATTTGCTATTTTTATTTTACAAAAGCTGATCAGTCAAATTATAATATAAAATATAGTTGATGATTGGTTTACTTTAAATCAGCACACTTGAATGATTGAAGCAACATTTTAATTATATTAACCCTTTCGCTGCGCGTAGCATTTTAAAGATTTGGATGTGTATGCGCGCAAAATCACCGCTCGCTAGAGTACTCGCCTGGAGCAGTTTTGTGTTTACAAATATATTCGCTTCGAGCAGCGTACCATAATTTTATATTTTTCTATGTGATGACGGCCATTATATTCGGAAAGATTGTACCTAAAATGATAGATAAAAGTATAAACAAAGCACCGTTACAAAAGTATATTGCAAAGCACAAAAACAATTTTTACATAATTAGTTCAATAAACTGAAATAATATTGCTAGCTCTCATCGTCCAAAAGTTATCATCACTGTTGCCCACTAAAGCCAAAAGCCGTTCTTCCGTCAGCGGTTTATTTCGGCGAGACATTTTTACGCGATAGTCAAACTCGAGGTTAAAGACGACACGTTTATTATCGACAGGTATTGACTTGACATATACTGCATGATGCTACACCGCAAGCGTGAATATTCGTTTTGAGCAGCGAAAGGGTTAATATATGAATTAGGCAACGTTGTTAGAAATCTGACAGATAATCATTTTTTCACTGTCAGATCATTTTTGTTTGAGTTCGTGTGTAAAATGTTTTTAAAATGTATACATATCGCACCCCGGCAAGAAAAGTGACATAGCTGAAAAGTGCAGTTTTTGAGAAATAACGAAAAAAGAAAATCGTCTTGCAAACATATATTGCATGTAAAAGCTTCTTTTAAATTTCAGATGACCATCTGTTGCGGTAAATGTTATTATTATTATTATTATTATTATTATATACAATTACAAATCTGTAAATCAGTTCTTGACTATGACTATTCCTGCAATGATGAATAATGAACTAGCCTAAAAGAAAACTGACAGCTGCCCTCTGGCGGTTAAAATGCGAGTCAGAGATGTGATGCTTTTTTAGCATGAGGGGACACACCGTACGTATTTTATACTGACATAATCACAAAAGGGGCAGCTTTTTAGTTGTGACACAGTTCTCGCCGGGGTGCGACATGTTAGGATAATGTTTGGGGAGGATTGGTGTGTACCATAAGAAGCATAACAAAATGAAACTATTTAATGTTGCTGTTAGTTTTATAACGCTTCGAATAGGGGAGCAGCACACTAAGAAAAATCATTTTTCCTAATGATATGTACTTACTTTTACGATCTTCGAACCAAGTATATGGATTTAAAGTTCTTATTAATAAAATGGAGAAAATGCCTCATTGCAAAGATAAATCACAACCGCTTAAAGTTCATATGTAGTCGATATCAAAATAATAAATGGTAATGAGAAGTATTTGTGACTTCACAACAATTTAACTCTTTGAACTTGTGTTGCAGTGGGCACATTTTTCAGAAAATGTACCCTGACCTGCACAAAACGCAACTCGCTATGCACTTTGAGTAATTCCTTGTCGTAGAAACTTTTCGTTGGTAATTGTTATTTAAGTTTTTCTTTCGTAGAGAACATCGGACAGGCAAAAAATTGGAAATTGGCTTCCTTAGGTCGTGGCATTGACTCCACCAAGTTCGTTATTGTTTCGTTTTCGGGAAGATCCCATTCTTGCCGAAGAACGGGAAACAACACGACTATGGTGGCTGGGGCGGGGATGAATAAGAGCTTTAACTTCTTCGTATCATGTCCGAACATTTTCGACACAATTCAAGTCTATCGAACATCAGCATCGAAGTATTCATTGACAACCCTGGCGATATGTGGTCGTGCGTTATTTATTTAATCTTTCATCCTTTAAGTTTTAAAACGCTACCAGTTCGCCACAAGTCTGCAGTTTTCGAATTTCGTGACAAAATCATTTTCTTAAATTATAAAATCTGCCAAATTTTGCTGGAATTCGACCATGCAAGCTTGAGCACTATACACCCATTTCCCATTTTGATTAATTCCATTGTGGAAATGGGGCTCGGTTATCAAAGGTTTTGTGTTCTAAAGTAAAAACCAAATTTTTGACATTGACAGATGGCTCAATGACTTCGATGTGAATTTTGTGCATCCGAGTCAAGTAGGGCGTGCGTTTTTTTGTTTTCACAGCCCCCCTTGACGGACTTTGTTCATGAACATATCACTTTAAGCAACTTCTTTAACAAGACACGGAAATAATTTGAATTTTTATATCCTCTGAGGTACCTGTAAATTACCGTTCAAATGCTGAATCGGCTAAAATGTACCGTAACTCGCGATTCAATCTGCTGGTTTATCAAGAAATTATTAATACATGGTTCCAATTTCTAATCCTGAATAATCTCAATATTGCTGTAATATTGGTTATTAAACGCAGAGCCATCTCTATATTATAATATCGTATATTTTTATCAGACGGTTAGCTAAAAAGAGTCGGTTTGTAATTTTAAATTGAGACGATTGGAGGAAATCACCAATAAAATATCGCGCCACCTTAAAGTTAGAGTTAAATTTCGATTCCGCTTAATGTGGAAACATCGGGACTAGGACATCTAGGCCTAATAAAGCGGCTGCCCCAATTAAGAATAGAATTTAAAAAAATGAAACATTTTATTCAAGAGTGGGTAATAAACAAAATGTTAGCCAGAAATCGGGTGTTCCGACAAATTTGCCCGGCACATGTATGCGATCACATCATAAAAAGGCGTTTGTTACTGTCCCAATTAAACAATGTAATTTACTGATGGTTCCTTGGTTTGGTTTCCGTTCCTTGAGATTTTTGGCCCAAATAGGCGGCTGCCCCGATTAACTGGCGGCCCAATTAAGCGGAATCGACTGTAATACTCTCAGCGTTGCATTTCGGAGAATGAGAGAAGGAGAGCAAGAGGACGAAGAATATTTGTAAGTAGTTTTTTAATGTATAGATACAGAGCATTCAGGAAAGTGCTGTCAACTTTTGCAACTAATTGCAACGAATAATGACAAGAAAAATCTGGTTACACTATTTGCATGTACCCTAGGTAACATTTCAGCCACGTTGCGAAATATATTTGATTTGCACCTTGAACAGTGTCCTCCATTAGTGTCCAGCATAACAGTTGACACCACTTTCTTGGCCGCTCTGTACAATTTTTATTTTATTTAGAAAACACCTCGACTTTTCAATGGAAACTTCTTGCCAAATTCCACTCCACCAAATTGCACACAATTATTGGCCATGGTTTAACATCGATCAACAAAGAATGGCAGAATATGAAAGGGTCTGCACCGTATTCGGATCCTACGCTAACGCAACAATCGTCTCCGATAGCGGCTTCACCAAACCAACGGTCGCTTCACAGTTTTGCAAATCATCGAAGGAATTATAAGGTACGAATTTTCATTTGTATCTGTCACATATCTGTATCTGTCACAAATAATGTTAGTTCTGAGTTTTTTCGTTATTACAAGTACTTTGTAATAACAATAATAATAATAATCTCTACTACTCCTCCACCTATGGCGTAATTGGTTACTGTCATAATTTGACGGAGAAGTCTGATGGTCCAATTACATTTTATTTCACCATGGGCCCCTGAGCTATTACTAGTTATGCAGGCGTAACAGGAGAGGGGCATTATTCTTATTATTGCCCATCTGCACCTGCATGCGACTTAGAGATGGTAGAGGCACATGTCCAACGTTTGTTGCAAGGAAATGGGAAAACTGCAGAATAACCACCCCAGATATGCAGACCCGGGAATCGATCCCCGGGACCTTGCAGTCTAGAAGCGAACGCGTTAACGCTCACTCCACCGCAGCCTCACAATTGTATTGTAGTAACGAACATTGTTCACAGCTAGTTTTGATGTTTTCATTTGATGTTTTCAATTTGATAGTTTTGATGTTTTCAATGACAAAACGGCCCATTAAAATGCACATTTTGACCGAGTATCACAACATTGCGTACCACCGCAGAACATCAATTATAACTCGACCTCTGTCCAATTCAACCCTAACGCTAACAAAGTAACATTAATTTGTTTTTGCATAGACATTCGCACTATTTTATTAGGTGTTGATATTTTAGGAAACGACAATTTCTTCGTTGAATTGGTAAATGGATGATCAAGGTCCGCAAGTGTGCGATGGCTCCTCCTAGGACTGCTGGCACCGTTGGAATCTGCATTGGACCCAAATCTGCAGCAGCGGTCTGCAAGTCTGCCGTTGGTTTCTAAAGGTAGGAACTTTAATTTCTAATAACCGCAAACTAGGTATGAATAATGCCCAGTAATATTTATCTCCAAGAAAGCCGATTGTATCAGAGTTTAACTTGACACATGTATCCACTATGTTGCTGATTATTGTCGACAAGTTGCATTTATGACAACCTTCGCGTTGTGTGAAGAAATTTGGTACTTTAAGTAAATAATCTTCAGACTTTCTGAGTAATGTGCTCGTGCAGTTTGTGTTTGTTACCGAAAACCAAACACCACCCAATGATTTTCTTCATTTACTTCATATCGTGGGGGCCCCACGATAATATTGAAGAAAAAACAAAAAATAACAGTCGATATTTCGCATCTTAAACATCCATGCCATTAATTAATTGCCGTTAAGCCGCCTGGCTCCAAAAAAAAAGTACATAAAATGTGTTCTACATACCAGGGACCAAAAACGAAAAATATTTCGTTCGTTTCTGATCTGAACGAAAACGAAATTTATATATATATATTTTTATACAATATGGACCCAATTATTTTAATAGTCGATTCTCTAGATTTATGTGACTACACTTCCGGACAAAATTAAGGGACCACTAGTAAACTTCAAAATAAATTTAAAACCAGATGACGAAATTTAATGAAACACATAAATATATAAGTCCAAGTGTTTCCTTGCAGTTCAGTTGGCTTAAGAGCTATTAAAATTAACAAACTTCACTTTTATGGACTTGAACAAATGATGTTAAAAATTAGACAAAAATACCAATGGTCTTCTTATGAACTGAAATGCTAATTCGTAATAAAAAGTAACATTATTAATAGTGTGTATGCCCTCCTCTTGCAGCACTACAAGCTTCTTTCAAGTTTTTAATTTTTTGGCCCATTTGATCCCAGAGATGCTCAATTGAATTGAGGTCAGGGCTTTTGGAAGGCCACTCCAAACATTGGATATTCGCATCTTTCAACGCATTTATGACAATGTTAGCTGTACGAGGTTTGCCATTGTCTTGCATAAAAATGAATCCATTGTCGAAATTTTCGGCAAATTGTTGAACATCGGGTACAATAATCTCGTCTCTAGATCTTCTTGCTGTTAGCGACCCACTTCGTATCAAAACCAATTCTGTACGACCATTAAATTGTATCGCAGCCCAAACCATTGTAGAGCCCCACCATATTTGTCAAATTCTCGAATGGTACACGGTGCAAATCGTTCAGGTGGTCTTCGTAAGACAAGAACACGGCGATGATACTTGTTTGGGAAGGAATCTGGACTCATCCGAAAACCAAACGGAGTTCCACTGCTCCTCATCTCAACATTGATGATTTTGACAAAAGTTGAAGCGATTTATTTTGTGCGTAGCTGTGAGATTAGACAGGTTGCTGGTTTTCTAGCGGATAAATTGACTACTTTCAGTCTTCTTCTTACTGTTTTGGTTGAAATTTCTGTTCCAGTGGCTAATCGAAGATAATTTTTTTAATTCACTAGATAGATGCTGGATGTTACAAACCGCTTTCTGAAACCCTGAAGTTCGATAAAACGATATCCTCTGCCTTGTTTTGAAACTACCAGTCCCTTTGCACCGTCCTGCGGCCATCTGTACCACAGATTTGTTGGTGTTTAGAATTCCAGCAACTTCACTTCGTGAATATCCTTTACGAAGAAGAATACTCATTTGGGATACTTCTTTTGGTCTGCAATGGCGTCTAGGCACATTTAATTAACTTAATGCAAACAAATTGGCTAATTTTTGAAACACAAAGCACGCTTTATTAATTAAGTGAGTTGAAACTGCGAGTCAACTGTTGGGGCTTTTTGTTAACTTTTCGTTTCCTAGCAGATAATGTCCTGATATTGTTAATTGTTTCATGGCAAACTATTTGAATAGTGCACAATAAACGTCAATTTATGACATGTGAAAGTCTACTCACAACAACTTGTAAATTGGAAAAGTTATTTCAAGTTTATTTGGTGGTCCCTTAGTTTTGTCCGGAAGTGTAGTTAGGTAAAATGTAAAGTTACACATTGCAACTTTACATAAAAGCAAAGTGGTTCGGCGGAAAATTCCAGAATTCTGACCGGTGAATTTGCCGAATATGATACTGACATAGTTTAGACTCTAAACTTTAAACTCTAAATTTTAAACTCTAAACTTTAACCAGTCGTTTTCCGTTGAATGTAATTCTTTAATAGTTTTCCGTTCATATCTTTGCAAAAGTCTTTTAATGACAGAAGCCTTTCCAACATATCGCGTGTGCTATGCCAACGAGTAATGCAATCTGATATGGGTTTCCGTAATTTCAAACGTTTAATTATGGTTAAAACACACATTGTACCTAATTTTTTGCACACTTTTCTAGCCCCGCATATTGTTGTTTCTATACTTTCATATCTTAAAACGTCTTCCGCGGCTAGTTGTAACGTATGAGCAGCGCACCGCACACTCTGTAGTATGGGGCTGCAGCTATTTGTATCCCCTAACAAATTGCATCCACAGAAGCGTCAAGTTCTGGTCCAAGTATGGCTTCTTCTGCTTTGTTTTCTTCTGTATCGTCGCTTTCTTTTTCATGTTGTTGTTGGTCTGCTAATAACCGCTTTAAGCATATATTTACCCCATTATCAGTACTTATACTTGCCAAAAATTTGGTATACTAAAAAGTATAGCCAACTAAAACTTTACATGTAACCCCTTTGAAACTCTGGGGGAAAATGAACAACTCTTTGATAAATTATATAAAAATAAATGAATTTTATAGTTTTAAGTAATAATTGTGTGTCCTTAATCTTATTACTTAAATTATAGAATTAATGAACCTTAATATGAGAAATATCACAGAAATAAATTTTAGTTCGAACTGCAGTTAAATGAAAGAGATTAACCAGCGTCGTGAAGGCGAAAACGTCCAATAACATTACAATCATTCTTGTAGTATGATGATACTTGCTCAATTCACAAAGTTAATATTCGAAGTAATATTTACGACCAAATACTAGATAAAATGTTCATAGAATTAAATGTGAAATTTTCCGAAAATGTAAAATATTCTTAGGGTACCTACTGAAGCTTTGCACACTGATACGGTTGATAGGTAGATCTCAGACTATTGTAGCATATCACTTTATACGTTAAATCGAGTTAAATCTCGGCATCAAATTGCCATTCGTTCGTCATTTATTTATTTATTTGTATATTTATTGGCTCATTTGAAACCCCCCCGGGGGGTGGGGGGGGAATTGTTGACAGTGGCACACAGGAATATATATTTGCCGAGCCAGGCACACGTGTTCGTGTAAAAATGCGTGAAAAAAATCACGTTTTTTTTTTCACGGGCCCCCGGCACAACCGTCGTCTGAAACTCGCAATAACACTTTTTTTACCTACAGCTTTCGATATAGCTGCTAGAGATGTTTGCCATTAAAGGAGACACTTTTAATTTAAAAAGGGGCATGAACAACGGTAGTAACCGGGATTAGTAACTTATTTTTTCGTTTTCGATTTTGAACGAAAAGTATGAATTCCGTTTTCGATTTCGTTTTCGTTCTTACAAATATTTCGTTTAATTTCGTTATTTCGTTTTCGTTCTCGTTCCGTTTTCAGTCCCTGCTGTGAACACACGTAGGTACTTGGGAAAAGAGACTTGGAGTCACCCTCTCTAAAGTGATGTCGAGATAATTTTAACCGACCATGATATCGTTTTGCTTTTATATCGATTCCCAACATATTTCTTCTGAACTTGGATTTAAATTGGTTGTCATGCCACGGCCGAGACGCTTTCAAACGTTGGGTTCCGTTTTGTCGCCGGACAAGTTATGGCAAACTTTTTTCGCTGTCGTAATTACAAAAACACCGCTGCTTATGGGATTTTTTTAGTGTATCAATTAAATTGTCTGCATACAACCATAATCCGGCTCTGTTTGCGGAGTTCAATCGGTGGAGATAATATTGAAAACGTAGTGATACGTACAAAAGTCATTTACGCAATTCCTCGAGGCACAAAGCATCTACGAAGGAACAATTATCAATATCGATCTTAAATTAACCATGGGCCCCTTATGGGGTTTGTTAACAATTAAGACAGAAGGCTCAAGCGTGCCCGCCCGCCCGGCTTAAATTTTTTAAATAAGGAGTAGGTATATATTCCTAGAATAGACGTTTTTTCTACGAAACTGCGCGCGCTCGGGGCAAGCAGCCACAGGCGGACCTCGCATTCAGTCGCCCGCGATTCTCTCAGAGGTTAAGAGGCACCAGAGCGGTCCTATTTGCCTGTTGGATCTTGTAAAATTTACACAGAAGATTTGGAATGTACACTTTATACAAGGTGAGTCATTGATATGGAGATGCTTTGGTGTTGGGATATCAGGTTGTAACTTGCCTATTTCTAAACAACTGACTCTCGTACATTTTGGCGGCAACCATTTCGATATGCAAAACAATCATTTTTACAATAAATGTCACTTTGACGTTTATAATTGTGTCGGAATTGATAGATTTTCATGGCACGCCAAGTTTATATCGATGAGATCTGTGTTCATTTTGAATGGTTAAAGCTAACTGCAAAAATTAAACGGATTTCTAAAGCCTAAAAATGGGCAAATTCAAATGTGTGATGTTATACATTCACAAACTCCACTGTTTGCAGTGCCATTTGGTTAATTTCGATATCCTTAACGGTGCAGGTGCAATCGAGCTTTCCCATTTCAATGACTCGCCCTGTTTCGGTATAGCCCACATTAAATTGCGTTTTATAAATTTGTAACGGTGGATGTTCAACAATTACAATTATCTACTGCATTACTAATTATTTTAAGCACTGTGATTTAATTAACGTGAACAGCATAACTAAAAGATTATTTTGAACTATGATTATCATCAAGCATAATTACGAGGGTCATTTTTAAAGTAAAAACAGGTAACCTGATAAATACCAGGTAAACAGGTAAAAAAGAGCAAAGTGGCAGGCAAAACGCAAGTGTCACTCGAGAAGCTACAACGGTAATCTCTTGAGCGCCCACCTTATGATCCGGTACGGGCACCTTCCGCCTATCACCTGTTTGCGAAATTGAACGATACTTTAGGCAGAAAACAGATGGAAACAGACAATTAGGCGAAAGACACACTCAACAGTTGGTTGGTTATACGGACTGGTTCCCGACTCGACGAAGAGGGGATCATCATGACTCCTTTCACGTTCGTAAAATGCCTAGATCGGGACATGGGTTTTTTGAAAAACAGCCAAAGGATGTTTGTTATTGCAAAAATTAAAATTTTGAAAAACTTTACTTATATTTCTATTCAAACCAAAACGGTTCTCACTTCGAAAGTGACCCTCGTACTTAAACCTATGAAAGACTTGCATCTAATTGACACATCGTGGTATGCAGATACTTATATGAAAATACTTTTGGTGTTTCACACAATATGCGTCCAAATATTTTACATATAACTTAATTGAGATTATCTAATTTGATCTTCACTTCTGATATTCAACAAAATAAGTGTCGCATACATAATAATTTTCACCTGTATCTATTTATAATGTTTTTGTTCATTTCCATTATTACAATAACAATATATTTTAGAAAAACGAACACCTTTCCCGGAGTAGTAAATGGAGCGACTGTTAATCTGACATGAATTTATCTACCCGACGAGGAACACCGATCGTCTCCGATAGTGGCTTCGCCGATCTAACCGTCGCTTCAGAGTTTTGCAAATCATGGAAGGAATTGTTAGGTAAGAAATTTTATATTTCTCACATCTAGTTATGAACAATGTTAATTTTTCTTAAGTTTACAATATTACAAATAATTTGTTTTATATTGACCAACATTATTCAAAACTATCAATTAGTGCTGCGTTGATACTTTCAGTCTTTGGTTATAAAGTTTATTTATATGCACATGACACTAAATTGGATACGATTCTAGCAGTTGATTCTTTTAATTGTGCACATAACTTATTCTGATGAGCAAATGTTCCAATCCAAACACTTTTCAATTGTGCCTTTAGAATTGAATTTAGTATTCAATTGAATGTTTGTATTCTTATAAATCTGCCCAGGGATGTTTCCCCAGAAACCAGTCGTTCGCAGCCGACGTTAAACTGTAGGTGCCATACGTCACTGTAACTACGATACAGACACCCGTGCACTGACGTATGCGGGGACATCGAGTATGGCAATCCAAGAACAAGAAGATTCAATTAAGGTTGATTCGTAGTCGACATAGCGCAACAACTGCAATCACATAACATCACATAACATCACCCAACGTTGACTCGGAATCGGTCTTTATACTAATTTTAATACTATTTTAAAATTGAAACTCTACACTTGCGTCAAAATCAAGCAACCGTAATTACAAACATTTTGTCACGAATAAGTACCTACACTTGTTGTAATTTGTTGTAATTCAGCGTCTGCTCAATACTGCGCTTGGTAAAATTCCGGTTTTTGCGTATTGCTTCTTAACTTTTATTCTTTATTTTGTGCTTTCCCTATTATTATGGCACTCTTCACCAAAGCCATCTGTTCTTGTGTTGCCAGGTGGACAAAATCCTTGGCAGTTACAAACGCACACATGCACGTACAATAAATAATTGGTTGACTTCGTTTTTTTTTTTTTTTTTGCATCATTATATTATTTTTATCTATACCAAGTTTGCTACAATAAAACGCAATCAAAATTACTTTATCTCTTAAGTAATTTTCAAAACATGTTACACGTGTAAATTTTAAATAAATTGCACTAAAATAATAAAAACATATATTTTCTTTCTTTGTATGCGGCTTTATCAGTTGCAGTACTAGTTATTCAAATAAGTTGGGGCTTCTCCGTCTCAATACGCGATTTTACATGTAGAAGTCTTAATACGTATTTGATTCCTTTCAACTATGTTTTGTGGTAATCGATGAATCATCATTTTTATGTTCAAAGAAACGAAATGTTTCCAATTTTGGCATGAATATTGGCTTCAATGTGATAAATGATTTCCCAGCATCGCAACCTAGATGCACTTTGCAGTTTTCCACAACTCTGCAGCATCGCGGGGTTTTCTCTGTTTGCGCTGTAATTCTGCGACTTACGAAATCGCCGGGGCGTAAAATTGGGTGCAAATCGAAAAAACAAATGCCGTAGTGTAAGATGCTGATAGCTCAGAGATGTGTCCGAGTTGCTTTGCTTGATGCGTATTTTTGCCTTGAGGCGGATCTTCGTGCACCTTACTTTTGGCCTGCCTTTGTAATGATGAGCAATTTTTGCCACAAAGCATATTTACGCGTGCATTTTCCACCTACAATTTCTCTCGGTTGGCTCTGCTAAATGTTCTCGACTTGTGTCTTAATATAATGTTGATACAATCATCCAATCGATTGTTAGAAAAATGTACTATGTGTATGCGAATTTATATAGTTGTAAGTCTTCAAGAGCCGCCAGCCATGCAAGTTTTCAAACTGGTATTCCTCGGATGCATCTCACGCAATCCCAAATACGAAATTTTGCACCATCACACGAGGAAAATCTGTCGCAGAATTTCATGGTTCAAATTCATGGTTGTGCAACCCAAGTGACTGGTTCAGCTTTTCCTCTGCCGAACTATCGCAATGGTAATTCGTACCGCTCTATGGTACGAATAGCCACGTTGATCAGCAACCTCCAAGAGAGACCTCCGAGAGATTTCAAGAGGAAGAAGCCGTCAAGGAGCCCCAAAAGGCTTTGCCATTTCGCTTGTAAAGACATTTTTATGTCTTCGACGTTTCGGCAAGATTTGTAATTTATGCTAGTTACTTAGTATTAATGTGGTTTGAAAAAATGAAAGAAAACACTAAAGTCTAATAAAAATATTCAACTGGAACATTATTTATAAGAATAATTAAAAGAATAAAAAAATACATTAAAAAATATATATAAAAAAAATAATTAAAAGAATAAAAAAATACATTAAAAAATATATTAAAAAAAACAGAAAAATAAAAAAAGTATATAATTCCAGATAATTAAAAATACATAATTGAAAAAAAAAAATGATCACAAAAGGTAAAAAAAAATATAATGTATGTTCTAAAAACAATAAGGTTTATAACATACATCGTAACAACACATGTGTGTTGTGTTTAAAATGGCACCGTGGCCATATTGTACATTTGGCTATAAGAAGATGAAATTGTGAAATAATTCTATAATTTATAGTTACTATGAAAATCAGAGAGTCATAATTATTGTGCATAGTCAATAGAATTCTTTCACACTATTGTCTTAATGGGTGGCGTATTTACACATATAAGAAGGTTAAATTGGGAAATAATTCTGTAATTTATAGTTTATTTGAAACTCAAAGAGTCATAATAATTATTGCACATGGTTACTAGAATTATTTCACATTGTAGTCTTAATGGGTGCCGTATTTACACATATAAAAAGATGAATTGTGAAATAATTCTGTAACTTATAGTTATTTCGGAAATCAGTTATAAATGACGTACATCATTCATAGAATTATTTCACAACTATTTTAACCATGATAGTTACTTCCGGTCTAACTTATTTGCTCACCTCTGTTTTGGTGATTTTAGAATTAATTAGTGAGAAGCGCAACTTGGTAATACCTACCTAATTACCTTTTAAGTTGATTAATCTCTAATAGAATTAACATAATTCTATTATAGTTTTCCAAAGAATTTGATACACATAGTACATACACACTAGTTTCAAATGTAGCCAACAAAGTTGCGGCTCATAAAAGTGCAACAAAGTCAAGAACATATTACGGCGCTCTAAAAGTCTTACGTATTCTACTAATTTCAGTATTTTACATAGTGAATAGTACTGCAACTTAGATTTTGATTGATGCATTGGATAGGTAGCTTTGTTGAAATTAAAAAAAAAGACAGATTTTGTCGTATTATAATCATGCAAAAAAAATCAGACTTTTACCGACGTCCCGAGTTTGGTGCTTCTCTATAACAAAGTGACTATTTACAAAAATGTCAGTGCATGTGTTAGTTTGTTACCCTTAGTCTGTTTTGTATTCTCCAGTTATGAGGGCAAGTACCACCAGATGCAACTATTGCTGTAATGGTTATATTCACCGACGTTCGATAAAGCTATTGGACCAATAACCCTTATTAAATTTTTTTAGATTTCCCTTTTTGGCTTCAATTAAAAGTATGAAGAATTCATATTTTTTCAAGCAATTCCAGGGTTTAAGGAGCTTCATCTTAATTAAAATTTGCTATGCGTGAAATGATGGGAAACAATATTCCATGGTAATTTATACTTATTTCTTATAATAAGTATTGCGATGCCTATTTTGCAGAGCAACATAAGTAATGGCACTTACATTACATTTTGGCAATATTTTAAACTAATACACGTTTTAGAAATAGTTGAAACATTCTAAGTTCTCGCATTATCACTATACAGAGGGTTTTTTGACAATTCAATAATAATGATAGTATTTTTATTTGGAATACTTTTTACAACGTTGTTAGTCTACAGTTTTCAGGAGAACTTGATAATAATGCTAATAATATAATTGTACTACTATAATATTACCATAGTCTCTGTTATGTCGCCTTCAAATTCAGTATCTATTGAGTACAGAATTTATTTGCTATTTTTATTTTACAAAAGCTGATCAGTCAAATTATAATATAAAATATAGTTGATGATTGGTTTACTTTAAATCAGCACACTTGAATGATTGAAGCAACATTTTAATTATATTAACCCTTTCGCTGCGCGTAGCATTTTAAAGATTTGGATGTCTATGCGCGCAAAATCACCGCTCGCTAGAGTACTCGCCTGGAGCAGTTTTGTGTTTACAAATATATTCGCTTCGAGCAGCGTACCATAATTTTATATTTTTCTATGTGATGACGGCCATTATATTCGGAAAGATTGTACCTAAAATGATAGATAAAAGTATAAACAAAGCACCGTTACAAAAGTATATTGCAAAGCACAAGAACAATTTTTACATAATTAGTTCAATAAATTGAAATATATTGCTAGCTCTCATCGTCCTAAAGTTATCATCACTGTTGCCCACTAAAGCCAAAAGCCGTTCTTCCGTCAGCGGTTTATTTCGGCGAGACATTTTTACGCGATAGTCAAACTCGAGGTTAAAGACGACACGTTTATTATCGACAGGTATTGACTTGACATATACTGCATGATGCTACACCGCAAGCGTGAATATTCGTTTTGAGCAGCGAAAGGGTTAATATATGAATTAGGCAACGTTGTTAGAAATCTGACAGATAATCATTTTTTCACTGTCAGATCATTTTTGTTTGAGTTCGTGTGTAAAATGTTTTTAAAATGTATACATATCGCACCCCGGCAAGAAAAGTGACATAGCTGAAAAGTGCAGTTTTTGAGAAATAACGAAAAAAGAAAATCGTCTTGCAAACATATATTGCATGTAAAAGCTTCTTTTAAATTTCAGATGACCATCTGTTGCGGTAAATGTTATTATTATTATTATTATTATTATTATATACAATTACAAATCTGTAAATCAGTTCTTGACTATGACTATTCCTGCAATGATGAATAATGAACTAGCCTAAAAGAAAACTGACAGCTGCCCTCTGGCGGTTAAAATGCGAGTCAGAGATGTGATGCTTTTTTAGCATGAGGGGACACACCGTACGTATTTTATACTGACATAATCTCAAAAGGGGCAGCTTTTTAGTTGTGACACAGTTCTCGCCGGGGTGCGACATGTTAGGATAATGTTTGGGGAGGATTGGTGTGTACCATAAGAAGCATAACAAAATGAAACTATTTAATGTTGCTGTTAGTTTTATAACGCTTCGAATAGGGGAGCAGCACACTAAGAAAAATCATTTTTCCTAATGATATGTACTTACTTTTACGATCTTCGAACCAAGTATATGGATTTAAAGTTCTTATTAATAAAATGGAGAAAATGCCTCATTGCAAAGATAAATCACAACCGCTTAAAGTTCATATGTAGTCGATATCAAAATAATAAATGGTAATGAGAAGTATTTGTGACTTCACAACAATTTAACTCTTTGAACTTGTGTTGCAGTGGGCACATTTTTCAGAAAATGTACCCTGACCTGCACAAAACGCAACTCGCTATGCACTTTGAGTAATTCCTTGTCGTAGAAACTTTTCGTTGGTAATTGTTATTTAAGTTTTTCTTTCGTAGAGAACATCGGACAGGCAAAAAATTGGAAATTGGCTTCCTTAGGTCGTGGCATTGACTCCACCAAGTTCGTTATTGTTTCGTTTTCGGGAAGATCCCATTCTTGCCGAAGAACGGGAAACAACACGACTATGGTGGCTGGGGCGGGGATGAATAAGAGCTTTAACTTCTTCGTATCATGTCCGAACATTTTCGACACAATTCAAGTCTATCGAACATCAGCATCGAAGTATTCATTGACAACCCTGGCGATATGTGGTCGTGCGTTATTTATTTAATCTTTCATCCTTTAAGTTTTAAAACGCTACCAGTTCGCCACAAGTCTGCAGTTTTCGAATTTCGTGACAAAATCATTTTCTTAAATTATAAAATCTGCCAAATTTTGCTGGAATTCGACCATGCAAGCTTGAGCACTATACACCCATTTCCCATTTTGATTAATTCCATTGTGGAAATGGGGCTCGGTTATCAAAGGTTTTGTGTTCTAAAGTAAAAACCAAATTTTTGACATTGACAGATGGCTCAATGACTTCGATGTGAATTTTGTGCATCCGAGTCAAGTAGGGCGTGCGTTTTTTTGTTTTCACAGCCCCCCTTGACGGACTTTGTTCATGAACATATCACTTTAAGCAACTTCTTTAACAAGACACGGAAATAATTTGAATTTTTATATCCTCTGAGGTACCTGTAAATTACCGTTCAAATGCTGAATCGGCTAAAATGTACCGTAACTCGCGATTCAATCTGCTGGTTTATCAAGAAATTATTAATACATGGTTCCAATTTCTAATCCTGAATAATCTCAATATTGCTGTAATATTGGTTATTAAACGCAGAGCCATCTCTATATTATAATATCGTATATTTTTATCAGGCGGTTAGCTAAAAAGAGTCGGTTTGTAATTTTAAATTGAGACGATTGGAGGAAATCACCAATAAAATATCGCGCCACCTTAAAGTTAGAGTTAAATTTCGATTCCGCTTAATGTGGAAACATCGGGACTAGGACATCTAGGCCTAATAAAGCGGCTGCCCCAATTAAGAATAGAATTTAAAAAAATGAAACATTTTATTCAAGAGTGGGTAATAAACAAAATGTTAGCCAGAAATCGGGTGTTCCGACAAATTTGCCCGGCACATGTATGCGATCACATCATAAAAAGGCGTTTGTTACTGTCCCAATTAAACAATGTAATTTACTGATGGTTCCTTGGTTTGGTTTCCGTTCCTTGAGATTTTTGGCCCAAATAGGCGGCTGCCCCGATTAACTGGCGGCCCAATTAAGCGGAATCGACTGTAATACTCTCAGCGTTGCATTTCGGAGAATGAGAGAAGGAGAGCAAGAGGACGAAGAATATTTGTAAGTAGTTTTTTAATGTATAGATACAGAGCATTCGGGAAAGTGCTGTCAACTTTTGCAACTAATTGCAACGAATAATGACAAGAAAAATCTGGTTACACTATTTGCATGTACCCTAGGTAACATTTCAGCCACGTTGCGAAATATATTTGATTTGCACCTTGAACAGTGTCCTCCATTAGTGTCCAGCATAACAGTTGACACCACTTTCTTGGCCGCTCTGTACAATTTTTATTTTATTTAGAAAACACCTCGACTTTTCAATGGAAACTTCTTGCCAAATTCCACTCCACCAAATTGCACACAATTATTGGCCATGGTTTAACATCGATCAACAAAGAATGGCAGAATATGAAAGGGTCTGCACCGTATTCGGATCCTACGCTAACGCAACAATCGTCTCCGATAGCGGCTTCACCAAACCAACGGTCGCTTCACAGTTTTGCAAATCATCGAAGGAATTATAAGGTACGAATTTTCATTTGTATCTGTCACATATCTGTATCTGTCACAAATAATGTTAGTTCTGAGTTTTTTCGTTATTACAAGTACTTTGTAATAACAATAATAATAATAATCTCTACTACTCCTCCACCTATGGCGTAATTGGTTACTGTCATAATTTGACGGAGAAGTCTGATGGTCCAATTACATTTTATTTCACCATGGGCCCCTGAGCTATTACTAGTTATGCAGGCGTAACAGGAGAGGGGCATTATTCTTATTATTGCCCATCTGCACCTGCATGCGACTTAGAGATGGTAGAGGCACATGTCCAACGTTTGTTGCAAGGAAATGGGAAAACTGCAGAATAACCACCCCAGATATGCAGACCCGGGAATCGATCCCCGGGACCTTGCAGTCTAGAAGCGAACGCGTTAACGCTCACTCCACCGCAGCCTCACAATTGTATTGTAGTAACGAACATTGTTCACAGCTAGTTTTGATGTTTTCATTTGATGTTTTCAATTTGATAGTTTTGATGTTTTCAATGACAAAACGGCCCATTAAAATGCACATTTTGACCGAGTATCACAACATTGCGTACCACCGCAGAACATCAATTATAACTCGACCTCTGTCCAATTCAACCCTAACGCTAACAAAGTAACATTAATTTGTTTTTGCATAGACATTTGCACTATTTTATTAGGTGTTGATATTTTAGGAAACGACAATTTCTTCGTTGAATTGGTAAATGGATGATCAAGGTCCGCAAGTGTGCGATGGCTCCTCCTAGGACTGCTGGCACCGTTGGAATCTGCATTGGACCCAAATCTGCAGCAGCGGTCTGCAAGTCTGCCGTTGGTTTCTAAAGGTAGGAACTTTAATTTCTAATAACCGCAAACTAGGTATGAATAATGCCCAGTAATATTTTATCTCCAAGAAAGCCGATTGTATCAGAGTTTAACTTGACACATGTATCCACTATGTTGCTGATTATTGTCGACAAGTTGCATTTATGACAACCTTCGCGTTGTGTGAAGAAATTTGGTACTTTAAGTAAATAATCTTCAGACTTTCTGAGTAATGTGCTTGTGCAGTTTGTGTTTGTTACCGAAAACCAAACACCACCCAATGATTTTCTTCATTTACTTCATATCGTGGGGGCCCCACGATAATATTGAAGAAAAAACAAAAAATAACAGTCGATATTTCGCATCTTAAACATCCATGCCATTAATTAATTGCCGTTAAGCCGCCTGGCTCCAAAAAAAAAGTACATAAAATGTGTTCTACATACCAGGGACCAAAAACGAAAAATATTTCGTTCGTTTCTGATCTGAACGAAAACGAAATTTATATATATATATTTTTATACAATATGGACCCAATTATTTTAATAGTCGATTCTCTAGATTTATGTGACTACACTTCCGGACAAAATTAAGGGACCACTAGTAAACTTCAAAATAAATTTAAAACCAGATGACGAAATTTAATGAAACACATAAATATATAAGTCCAAGTGTTTCCTTGCAGTTCAGTTGGCTTAAGAGCTATTAAAATTAACAAACTTCACTTTTATGGACTTGAACAAATGATGTTAAAAATTAGACAAAAATACCAATGGTCTTCTTATGAACTGAAATGCTAATTCGTAATAAAAAGTAACATTATTAATAGTGTGTATGCCCTCCTCTTGCAGCACTACAAGCTTCTTTCAAGTTTTTAATTTTTTGGCCCATTTGATCCCAGAGATGCTCAATTGAATTGAGGTCAGGGCTTTTGGAAGGCCACTCCAAACATTGGATATTCGCATCTTTCAACGCATTTATGACAATGTTAGCTGTACGAGGTTTGCCATTGTCTTGCATAAAAATGAATCCATTGTCGAAATTTTCGGCAAATTGTTGAACATCGGGTACAATAATCTCGTCTCTAGATCTTCTTGCTGTTAGCGACCCACTTCGTATCAAAACCAATTCTGTACGACCATTAAATTGTATCGCAGCCCAAACCATTGTAGAGCCCCACCATATTTGTCAAATTCTCGAATGGTACACGGTGCAAATCGTTCAGGTGGTCTTCGTAAGACAAGAACACGGCGATGATACTTGTTTGGGAAGGAATCTGGACTCATCCGAAAACCAAACGGAGTTCCACTGCTCCTCATCTCAACATTGATGATTTTGACAAAAGTTGAAGCGATTTATTTTGTGCGTAGCTGTGAGATTAGACAGGTTGCTGGTTTTCTAGCGGATAAATTGACTACTTTCAGTCTTCTTCTTACTGTTTTGGTTGAAATTTCTGTTCCAGTGGCTAATCGAAGATAATTTTTTTAATTCACTAGATAGATGCTGGATGTTACAAACCGCTTTCTGAAACCCTGAAGTTCGATAAAACGATATCCTCTGCGTGTTGTTTTGTCTTTCAGCACCTGGTCCGCATCTTGTTTTGAAACTACCAGTCCCTTTGCACCGTCCTGCGGCCATCTGTACCACAGATTTGTTGGTGTTTAGAATTCCAGCAACTTCACTTCGTGAATATCCTTTACGAAGAAGAATACTCATTTGGGATACTTCTTTTGGTCTGCAATGGCGTCTAGGCACATTTAATTAACTTAATGCAAACAAATTGGCTAATTTTTGAAACACAAAGCACGCTTTATTAATTAAGTGAGTTGAAACTGCGAGTCAACTGTTGGGGCTTTTTGTTAACTTTTCGTTTCCTAGCAGATAATGTCCTGATATTGTTAATTGTTTCATGGCAAACTATTTGAATAGTGCACAATAAACGTCAATTTATGACATGTGAAAGTCTACTCACAACAACTTGTAAATTGGAAAAGTTATTTCAAGTTTATTTGGTGGTCCCTTAGTTTTGTCCGGAAGTGTAGTTAGGTAAAATGTAAAGTTACACATTGCAACTTTACATAAAAGCAAAGTGGTTCGGCGGAAAATTCCAGAATTCTGACCGGTGAATTTGCCGAATATGATACTGACATAGTTTAGACTCTAAACTTTAAACTCTAAATTTTAAACTCTAAACTTTAACCAGTCGTTTTCCGTTGAATGTAATTCTTTAATAGTTTTCCGTTCATATCTTTGCAAAAGTCTTTTAATGACGGAAGCCTTTCCAACATATCGCGTGTGCTATGCCAACGAGTAATGCAATCTGATATGGGTTTCCGTAATTTCAAACGTTTAATTATGGTTAAAACACACATTGTACCTAATTTTTTGCACACTTTTCTAGCCCCGCATATTGTTGTTTCTATACTTTCATATCTTAAAACGTCTTCCGCGGCTAGTTGTAACGTATGAGCAGCGCACCGCACACTCTGTAGTATGGGGCTGCAGCTATTTGTATCCCCTAACAAATTGCATCCACAGAAGCGTCAAGTTCTGGTCCAAGTATGGCTTCTTCTGCTTTGTTTTCTTCTGTATCGTCGCTTTCTTTTTCATGTTGTTGTTGGTCTGCTAATAACCGCTTTAAGCATATTCACCCCATTATCAGTACTTATACTTGCCAAAAATTTGGTATACTAAAAAGTATAGCCAACTAAAACTTTACATGTAACCCCTTTGAAACTCTGGGGGAAAATGAACAACTCTTTGATAAATTATATAAAAATAAATGAATTTTATAGTTTTAAGTAATAATTGTGTGTCCTTAATCTTATTACTTAAATTATAGAATTAATGAACCTTAATATGAGAAATATCACAGAAATAAATTTTAGTTCGAACTGCAGTTAAATGAAAGAGATTAACCAGCGTCGTGAAGGCGAAAACGTCCAATAACATTACAATCATTCTTGTAGTATGATGATACTTGCTCAATTCACAAAGTTAATATTCGAAGTAATATTTACGACCAAATACTAGATAAAATGTTCATAGAATTAAATGTGAAATTTTCCGAAAATGTAAAATATTCTTAGGGTACCTACTGAAGCTTTGCACACTGATACGGTTGATAGGTAGATCTCAGACTATTGTAGCATATCACTTTATACGTTAAATCGAGTTAAATCTCGGCATCAAATTGCCATTCGTTCGTCATTTATTTATTTATTTGTATATTTATTGGCTCATTTGAAACCCCCCCGGGGGGTGGGGGGGGAATTGTTGACAGTGGCACACAGGAATATATATTTGCCGAGCCAGGCACACGTGTTCGTGTAAAAATGCGTGAAAAAAATCACGTTTTTTTTTTTCACGGGCCCCCGGCACAACCGTCGTCTGAAACTCGCAATAACACTTTTTTTACCTACAGCTTTCGATATAGCTGCTAGAGATGTTTGCCATTAAAGGAGACACTTTTAATTTAAAAAGGGGCATGAACAACGGTAGTAACCGGGATTAGAAACTTATTTTTTCGTTTTCGATTTTGAACGAAAAGTATGAATTCCGTTTTCGATTTCGTTTTCGTTCTTACAAATATTTCGTTTAATTTCGTTATTTCGTTTTCGTTCTCGTTCCGTTTTCAGTCCCTGCTGTGAACACACGTAGGTACTTGGGAAAAGAGACTTGGAGTCACCCTCTCTAAAGTGATGTCGAGATAATTTTAACCGACCATGATATCGTTTTGCTTTTATATCGATTCCCAACATATTTCTTCTGAACTTGGATTTAAATTGGTTGTCATGCCACGGCCGAGACGCTTTCAAACGTTGGGTTCCGTTTTGTCGCCGGACAAGTTATGGCAAACTTTTTTCGCTGTCGTAATTACAAAAACACCGCTGCTTATGGGATTTTTTTAGTGTATCAATTAAATTGTCTGCATACAACCATAATCCGGCTCTGTTTGCGGAGTTCAATCGGTGGAGATAATATTGAAAACGTAGTGATACGTACAAAAGTCATTTACGCAATTCCTCGAGGCACAAAGCATCTACGAAGGAACAATTATCAATATCGATCTTAAATTAACCATGGGCCCCTTATGGGGTTTGTTAACAATTAAGACAGAAGGCTCAAGCGTGCCCGCCCGCCCGGCTTAAATTTTTTAAATAAGGAGTAGGTATATATTCCTAGAATAGACGTTTTTTCTACGAAACTGCGCGCGCTCGGGGCAAGCAGCCACAGGCGGACCTCGCATTCAGTCGCCCGCGATTCTCTCAGAGGTTAAGAGGCACCAGAGCGGTCCTATTTGCCTGTTGGATCTTGTAAAATTTACACAGAAGATTTGGAATGTACACTTTATACAAGGTGAGTCATTGATATGGAGATGCTTTGGTGTTGGGATATCAGGTTGTAACTTGCCTATTTCTAAACAACTGACTCTCGTACATTTTGGCGGCAACCATTTCGATATGCAAAACAATCATTTTTACAATAAATGTCACTTTGACGTTTATAATTGTGTCGGAATTGATAGATTTTCATGGCACGCCAAGTTTATATCGATGAGATCTGTGTTCATTTTGAATGGTTAAAGCTAACTGCAAAAATTAAACGGATTTCTAAAGCCTAAAAATGGGCAAATTCAAATGTGTGATGTTATACATTCACAAACTCCACTGTTTGCAGTGCCATTTGGTTAATTTCGATATCCTTAACGGTGCAGGTGCAATCGAGCTTTCCCATTTCAATGACTCGCCCTGTTTCGGTATAGCCCACATTAAATTGCGTTTTATAAATTTGTAACGGTGGATGTTCAACAATTACAATTATCTACTGCATTACTAATTATTTTAAGCACTGTGATTTAATTAACGTGAACAGCATAACTAAAAGATTATTTTGAACTATGATTATCATCAAGCATAATTACGAGGGTCATTTTTAAAGTAAAAACAGGTAACCTGATAAATACCAGGTAAACAGGTAAAAAAGAGCAAAGTGGCAGGCAAAACGCAAGTGTCACTCGAGAAGCTACAACGGTAATCTCTTGAGCGCCCACCTTATGATCCGGTACGGGCACCTTCCGCCTATCACCTGTTTGCGAAATTGAACGATACTTTAGGCAGAAAACAGATGGAAACAGACAATTAGGCGAAAGACACACTCAACAGTTGGTTGGTTATACGGACTGGTTCCCGACTCGACGAAGAGGGGATCATCATGACTCCTTTCACGTTCGTAAAATGCCTAGATCGGGACATGGGTTTTTTGAAAAACAGCCAAAGGATGTTTGTTATTGCAAAAATTAAAATTTTGAAAAACTTTACTTATATTTCTATTCAAACCAAAACGGTTCTCACTTCGAAAGTGACCCTCGTACTTAAACCTATGAAAGACTTGCATCTAATTGACACATCGTGGTATGCAGATACTTATATGAAAATACTTTTGGTGTTTCACACAATATGCGTCCAAATATTTTACATATAACTTAATTGAGATTATCTAATTTGATCTTCACTTCTGATATTCAACAAAATAAGTGTCGCATACATAATAATTTTCACCTGTATCTATTTATAATGTTTTTGTTCATTTCCATTATTACAATAACAATATATTTTAGAAAAACGAACACCTTTCCCGGAGTAGTAAATGGAGCGACTGTTAATCTGACATGAATTTATCTACCCGACGAGGAACACCGATCGTCTCCGATAGTGGCTTCGCCGATCTAACCGTCGCTTCAGAGTTTTGCAAATCATGGAAGGAATTGTTAGGTAAGAAATTTTATATTTCTCACATCTAGTTATGAACAATGTTAATTTTTCTTAAGTTTACAATATTACAAATAATTTGTTTTATATTGACCAACATTATTCAAAACTATCAATTAGTGCTGCGTTGATACTTTCAGTCTTTGGTTATAAAGTTTATTTATATGCACATGACACTAAATTGGATACGATTCTAGCAGTTGATTCTTTTAATTGTGCACATAACTTATTCTGATGAGCAAATGTTCCAATCCAAACACTTTTCAATTGTGCCTTTAGAATTGAATTTAGTATTCAATTGAATGTTTGTATTCTTATAAATCTGCCCAGGGATGTTTCCCCAGAAACCAGTCGTTCGCAGCCGACGTTAAACTGTAGGTGCCATACGTCACTGTAACTACGATACAGACACCCGTGCACTGACGTATGCGGGGACATCGAGTATGGCAATCCAAGAACAAGAAGATTCAATTAAGGTTGATTCGTAGTCGACATAGCGCAACAACTGCAATCACATAACATCACATAACATCACCCAACGTTGACTCGGAATCGGTCTTTATACTAATTTTAATACTATTTTAAAATTGAAACTCTACACTTGCGTCAAAATCAAGCAACCGTAATTACAAACATTTTGTCACGAATAAGTACCTACACTTGTTGTAATTTGTTGTAATTCAGCGTCTGCTCAATACTGCGCTTGGTAAAATTCCGGTTTTTGCGTATTGCTTCTTAACTTTTATTCTTTATTTTGTGCTTTCCCTATTATTATGGCACTCTTCACCAAAGCCATCTGTACTTGTGTTGCCAGGTGGACAAAATCCTTGGCAGTTACAAACGCACACATGCACGTACAATAAATAATTGGTTGACTTCGTTTTTTTTTTTTTTTTTGCATCATTATATTATTTTTATCTATACCAAGTTTGCTACAATAAGACGCAATCAAAATTACTTTATCTCTTAAGTAATTTTCAAAACATGTTACACGTGTAAATTTTAAATAAATTGCACTAAAATAATAAAAACATATATTTTCTTTCTTTGTATGCGGCTTTATCAGTTGCAGTACTAGTTATTCAAATAAGTTGGGGCTTCTCCGTCTCAATACGCGATTTTACATGTAGAAGTCTTAATACGTATTTGATTCCTTTCAACTATGTTTTGTGGTAATCGATGAATCATCATTTTTATGTTCAAAGAAACGAAATGTTTCCAATTTTGGCATGAATATTGGCTTCAATGTGATAAATGATTTCCCAGCATCGCAACCTAGATGCACTTTGCAGTTTTCCACAACTCTGCAGCATCGCGGGGTTTTCTCTGTTTGCGCTGTAATTCTGCGACTTACGAAATCGCCGGGGCGTAAAATTGGGTGCAAATCGAAAAAACAAATGCCGTAGTGTAAGATGCTGATAGCTCAGAGATGTGTCCGAGTTGCTTTGCTTGATGCGTATTTTTGCCTTGAGGCGGATCTTCGTGCACCTTACTTTTGGCCTGCCTTTGTAATGATGAGCAATTTTTGCCACAAAGCATATTTACGCGTGCATTTTCCACCTACAATTTCTCTCGGTTGGCTCTGCTAAATGTTCTCGACTTGTGTCTTAATATAATGTTGATACAATCATCCAATCGATTGTTAGAAAAATGTACTATGTGTATGCGAATTTATATAGTTGTAAGTCTTCAAGAGCCGCCAGCCATGCAAGTTTTCAAACTGGTATTCCTCGGATGCATCTCACGCAATCCCAAATACGAAATTTTGCACCATCACACGAGGAAAATCTGTCGCAGAATTTCATGGTTCAAATTCATGGTTGTGCAACCCAAGTGACTGGTTCAGCTTTTCCTCTGCCGAACTATCGCAATGGTAATTCGTACCGCTCTATGGTACGAATAGCCACGTTGATCAGCAACCTCCAAGAGAGACCTCCGAGAGATTTCAAGAGGAAGAAGCCGTCAAGGAGCCCCAAAAGGCTTTGCCATTTCGCTTGTAAAGACATTTTTATGTCTTCGACGTTTCGGCAAGATTTGTAATTTATGCTAGTTACTTAGTATTAATGTGGTTTGAAAAAATGAAAGAAAACACTAAAGTCTAATAAAAATATTCAACTGGAACATTATTTATAAGAATAATTAAAAGAATAAAAAAATACATTAAAAAATATATATAAAAAAAATAATTAAAAGAATAAAAAAATACATTAAAAAATATATTAAAAAAAACAGAAAAATAAAAAAAGTATATAATTCCAGATAATTAAAAATACATAATTGAAAAAAAAAAATGATCACAAAAGGTAAAAAAAAATATAATGTATGTTCTAAAAACAATAAGGTTTATAACATACATCGTAACAACACATGTGTGTTGTGTTTAAAATGGCACCGTGGCCATATTGTACATTTGGCTATAAGAAGATGAAATTGTGAAATAATTCTATAATTTATAGTTACTATGAAAATCAGAGAGTCATAATTATTGTGCATAGTCAATAGAATTCTTTCACACTATTGTCTTAATGGGTGGCGTATTTACACATATAAGAAGGTTAAATTGGGAAATAATTCTGTAATTTATAGTTTATTTGAAACTCAAAGAGTCATAATAATTATTGCACATGGTTACTAGAATTATTTCACATTGTAGTCTTAATGGGTGCCGTATTTACACATATAAAAAGATGAATTGTGAAATAATTCTGTAACTTATAGTTATTTCGGAAATCAGTTATAAATGACGTACATCATTCATAGAATTATTTCACAACTATTTTAACCATGATAGTTACTTCCGGTCTAACTTATTTGCTCACCTCTGTTTTGGTGATTTTAGAATTAATTAGTGATAAGCGCAACTTGGTAATACCTACCTAATTACCTTTTAAGTTGATTAATCTCTAATAGAATTAACATAATTCTATTATAGTTTTCCAAAGAATTTGATACACATAGTACATACACACTAGTTTCAAATGTAGCCAACAAAGTTGCGGCTCATAAAAGTGCAACAAAGTCAAGAACATATTACGGCGCTCTAAAAGTCTTACGTATTCTACTAATTTCAGTATTTTACATAGTGAATAGTACTGCAACTTAGATTTTGATTGATGCATTGGATAGGTAGCTTTGTTGAAATTAAAAAAAAAGACAGATTTTGTCGTATTATAATCATGCAAAAAAAATCAGACTTTTACCGACGTCCCGAGTTTGGTGCTTCTCTATAACAAAGTGACTATTTACAAAAATGTCAGTGCATGTGTTAGTTTGTTACCCTTAGTCTGTTTTGTATTCTCCAGTTATGAGGGCAAGTACCACCAGATGCAACTATTGCTGTAATGGTTATATTCACCGACGTTCGATAAAGATATTGGACCAATAACCCTTATTAAATTTTTTTAGATTCCCCTTTTTGGCTTCAATTAAAAGTATGAAGAATTCATATTTTTTCCATCAATTCCAGGGTTTAAGGAGCTTCATCTTAATTAAAATTTGCTATGCGTGAAACGATGGGAAACAATATTCCATGGTAATTTATACTTATTTCTTATAATAAGTATTGCGATGCCTATTTTGCAGAGCAACATAAGTAATGGCACTTACATTACATTTTGGCAATATTTTAAACTAATACACGTTTTAGAAATAGTTGAAACATTCTAAGTTCTCGCATCATCACTATACAGAGGGTTTTTTGACAATTCAATAATAATGATAGTATTTTTATTTGGAATACTTTTTACAACGTTGTTAGTCTACAGTTTTCAGGAGAACTTGATAATAATGCTAATAATATAATTGTACTACTATAATATTACCATAGTCTCTGTTATGTCGCCTTCAAATTCAGTATCTATTGAGTACAGAATTTATTTGCTATTTTTATTTTACAAAAGCTGATCAGTCAAATTATAATATAAAATATAGTTGATGATTGGTTTACTTTAAATCAGCACACTTGAATGATTGAAGCAACATTTTAATTATATTAACCCTTTCGCTGCGCGTAGCATTTTAAAGATTTGGATGTCTATGCGCGCAAAATCACCGCTCGCTAGAGTACTCGCCTGGAGCAGTTTTGTGTTTACAAATATATTCGCTTCGAGCAGCGTACCATAATTTTATATTTTTCTATGTGATGACGGCCATTATATTCGGAAAGATTGTACCTAAAATGATAGATAAAAGTATAAACAAAGCACCGTTACAAAAGTATATTGCAAAGCACAAGAACAATTTTTACATAATTAGTTCAATAAACTGAAATATATTGCTAGCTCTCATCGTCCTAAAGTTATCATCACTGTTGCCCACTAAAGCCAAAAGCCGTTCTTCCGTCAGCGGTTTATTTCGGCGAGACATTTTTACGCGATAGTCAAACTCGAGGTTAAAGACGACACGTTTATTATCGACAGGTATTGACTTGACATATACTGCATGATGCTACACCGCAAGCGTGAATATTCGTTTTGAGCAGCGAAAGGTGTGACGTACCTGAAGGGCAGTCGGCGCGTTAGGCCGTGGAGCGAGTGGAGGGTCCCTTTGAAGTAGTGACGAGGGCCAGGCTCTCGGTGTCAGAGAGTGGGGGGGTTAAAAAAAGGCTCCACGTAATTTTACTTCGTTGCTACTTCGTCGCAAGGGAGGCTCCACTCTACCTGCGTGGGTGGACGGCAGACAGTCAGCGAAGCTCAGAAATCACGAACTGTCACAACGCTGACCGCTTGACGCCAACACCGCCAGGTGTAAATCTCGCAGTGAGAATAGAAAACTGTAAAACTGTAACTGAAATGACCCGAATAGAAAACTGTAAAGAGAAAACGTGGGGGGGGGCAAAAAATAACAGGTGTGAGTTTGGTATGGTAAGATGGCGTTTATTCGCACACACAAAGGACAGACACCGTGTCTACGCTCCTGAAAACAAATACCTCCGAGCGCCACCCTTTCGCGCAGGGTTTACTTTATTCGGCCGAATAAAACAAGCTCCTAATCGCGCGATTGAAAGGGCAGAGGGAGCGACCTTTCTCGTACACTAGCGCAAACACGTACGACACAATTTACACGTAGACGCAATTTACACACAAAATAATAATCGGTAAAGATGGCTCAATCGAGCACACAAAAGAATTATATTATTGGAATTTTTATATCTGGCCTGCGTTATATAGATGGTCTCGCCGTTGGCTGGGTTCAGCCCCGGGATGTCGGCGGTATCCGTCGACGGCGTCTGGGCCAGGTCCGCGGCTTCCAGCCAAGAATGGTTCTGGCCGAGCGGGTTAGCCCGTCGGCAAACGCCTACAAAACACGTGGCCTTAATCAAAATGGCCGGACACGTGGCTTCACGAAGAGGAGGAGAAATAACTACTTACTCAGGTGTTATGAGCGTGTTCCCTGCCCCGTAGTCGATGCCTCAATCCCCCTCAAGGGTGGTTAGTTGAGAACCGTTGATTATTCCCGTAAAACGGATGGTGAAATACCTTATCTGCAACGGTTCTTCTGACACGATCTATCTCGGGCACGAGTCAATGTGGTTCTGCCCGTGGTGGCGCTTTACGCCGGTGAATTTAAAAATCGCTCACCGGGGAGACGCGTCACCACAACAAAAAAAATGTAAGCATGGTTGCCTACCGTGTAGGTCTACACGCTAGTTAATTTATTGAAAGCCGTTTCTGCCGAACGCTATTTTGGACCGTTACAAAGGGTTAATATATGAATTAGGCAACGTTGTTAGAAATCTGACAGATAATCATTTTTTCACTGTCAGATCATTTTTGTTTGAGTTCGTGTGTAAAACTTTATAAAATGTATACATATCGCACCCCGGCAAGAAAAGTGACATAGCTGAAAAGTGCAGTTTTTGAGAAATAACGAAAAAAGAAAATCGTCTTGCAAACATATATTGCATGTAAAAGCTTCTTTTAAATTTCAGATGACCATCTGTTGCGGTAAATGTTATTATTATTATTATTATTATTATATACAATTACAAATCTGTAAATCAGTTCTTGACTATGACTATTCCTGCAATGATGAATAATGAACTAGCCTAAAAGAAAACTGACAGCTGCCCTCTGGCGGTTAAAATGCGAGTCAGAGATGTGATGCTTTTTTAGCATGAGGGGACACACCGTACGTATTTTATACTGACATAATCTCAAAAGGGGCAGCTTTTTAGTTGTGACACAGTTCTCGCCGGGGTGCGACATGTTAGGATAATGTTTGGGGAGGATTGGTGTGTACCATAAGAAGCATAACAAAATGAAACTATTTAATGTTGCTGTTAGTTTTATAACGCTTCGAATAGGGTAGCAGCACACTAAGAAAAATCATTTTTCCTAATGATATGTACTTACTTTTACGATCTTCGAACCAAGTATATGGATTTAAAGTTCTTATTAATAAAATGGAGAAAATGCCTCATTGCAAAGATAAATCACAACCGCTTAAAGTTCATATGTAGTCGATATCAAAATAATAAATGGTAATGAGAAGTATTTGTGACTTCACAACAATTTAACTCTTTGAACTTGTGTTGCAGTGGGCACATTTTTCAGAAAATGTACCCTGACCTGCACAAAACGCAACTCGCTATGCACTTTGAGTAATTCCTTGTCGTAGAAACTTTTCGTTGGTAATTGTTATTTAAGTTTTTCTTTCGTAGAGAACATCGGACAGGCAGAAAATTGGAAATTGGCTTCCTTAGGTCGTGGCATTGACTCCACCAAATTCGTTATTGTTTCGTTTTCGGGAAGATCCCATTCTTGCCGAAGAACGGGAAACAACACGACTATGGTGGCTGGGGCGGGGATGAATAAGAGCTTTAACTTCTTCGTATCATGTCCGAACATTTTCGACACAATTCAAGTCTATCGAACATCAGCATCGAAGTATTCATTGACAACCCTGGCGATATGTGGTCGTGCGTTATTTATTTAATCTTTCATCCTTTAAGTTTTAAAACGCTACCAGTTCGCCACAAGTCTGCAGTTTTCGAATTTCGTGACAAAATCATTTTCTTAAATTATAAAATCTGCCAAATTTTGCTGGAATTCGACCATGCAAGCTTGAGCACTATACACCCATTTCCCATTTTGATTAATTCCATTGTGGAAATGGGGCTCGGTTATCAAAGGTTTTGTGTTCTAAAGTAAAAACCAAATTTTTGACATTGACAGATGGCTCAATGACTTCGATGTGAATTTTGTGCATCCGAGTCAAGTAGGGCGTGCGTTTTTTTGTTTTCACAGCCCCCCTTGACGGACTTTGTTCATGAACATATCACTTTAAGCAACTTCTTTAACAAGACACGGAAATAATTTGAATTTTTATATCCTCTGAGGTACCTGTAAATTACCGTTCAAATGCTGAATCGGCTAAAATGTACCGTAACTCGCGATTCAATCTGCTGGTTTATCAAGAAATTATTAATACATGGTTCCAATTTCTAATCCTGAATAATCTCAATATTGCTGTAATATTGGTTATTAAACGCAGAGCCATCTCTATATTATAATATCGTATATTTTTATCAGACGGTTAGCTAAAAAGAGTCGGTTTGTAATTTTAAATTGAGACGATTGGAGGAAATCACCAATAAAATATCGCGCCACCTTAAAGTTAGAGTTAAATTTCGATTCCGCTTAATGTGGAAACATCGGGACTAGGACATCTAGGCCTAATAAAGCGGCTGCCCCAATTAAGAATAGAATTTAAAAAAATGAAACATTTTATTCAAGAGTGGGTAATAAACAAAATGTTAGCCAGAAATCGGGTGTTCCGACAAATTTGCCCGGCACATGTATGCGATCACATCATAAAAAGGCGTTTGTTACTGTCCCAATTAAACAATGTAATTTACTGATGGTTCCTTGGTTTGGTTTCCGTTCCTTGAGATTTTTGGCCCAAATAGGCGGCTGCCCCGATTAACTGGCGGCCCAATTAAGCGGAATCGACTGTAATACTCTCAGCGTTGCATTTCGGAGAATGAGAGAAGGAGAGCAAGAGGACGAAGAATATTTGTAAGTAGTTTTTTAATGTATAGATACAGAGCATTCAGGAAAGTGCTGTCAACTTTTGCAACTAATTGCAACGAATAATGACAAGAAAAATCTGGTTACACTATTTGCATGTACCCTAGGTAACATTTCAGCCACGTTGCGAAATATATTTGATTTGCACCTTGAACAGTGTCCTCCATTAGTGTCCAGCATAACAGTTGACACCACTTTCTTGGCCGCTCTGTACAATTTTTATTTTATTTAGAAAACACCTCGACTTTTCAATGGAAACTTCTTGCCAAATTCCACTCCACCAAATTGCACACAATTATTGGCCATGGTTTAACATCGATCAACAAAGAATGGCAGAATATGAAAGGGTCTGCACCGTATTCGGATCCTACGCTAACGCAACAATCGTCTCCGATAGCGGCTTCACCAAACCAACGGTCGCTTCACAGTTTTGCAAATCATCGAAGGAATTATAAGGTACGAATTTTCATTTGTATCTGTCACATATCTGTATCTGTCACAAATAATGTTAGTTCTGAGTTTTTTCGTTATTACAAGTACTTTGTAATAACAATAATAATAATAATCTCTACTACTCCTCCACCTATGGCGTAATTGGTTACTGTCATAATTTGACGGAGAAGTCTGATGGTCCAATTACATTTTATTTCACCATGGGCCCCTGAGCTATTACTAGTTATGCAGGCGTAACAGGAGAGGGGCATTATTCTTATTATTGCCCATCTGCACCTGCATGCGACTTAGAGATGGTAGAGGCACATGTCCAACGTTTGTTGCAAGGAAATGGGAAAACTGCAGAATAACCACCCCAGATATGCAGACCCGGGAATCGATCCCCGGGACCTTGCAGTCTAGAAGCGAACGCGTTAACGCTCACTCCACCGCAGCCTCACAATTGTATTGTAGTAACGAACATTGTTCACAGCTAGTTTTGATGTTTTCATTTGATGTTTTCAATTTGATAGTTTTGATGTTTTCAATGACAAAACGGCCCATTAAAATGCACATTTTGACCGAGTATCACAACATTGCGTACCACCGCAGAACATCAATTATAACTCGACCTCTGTCCAATTCAACCCTAACGCTAACAAAGTAACATTAATTTGTTTTTGCATAGACATTCGCACTATTTTATTAGGTGTTGATATTTTAGGAAACGACAATTTCTTCGTTGAATTGGTAAATGGATGATCAAGGTCCGCAAGTGTGCGATGGCTCCTCCTAGGACTGCTGGCACCGTTGGAATCTGCATTGGACCCAAATCTGCAGCAGCGGTCTGCAAGTCTGCCGTTGGTTTCTAAAGGTAGGAACTTTAATTTCTAATAACCGCAAACTAGGTATGAATAATGCCCAGTAATATTTTATCTCCAAGAAAGCCGATTGTATCAGAGTTTAACTTGACACATGTATCCACTATGTTGCTGATTATTGTCGACAAGTTGCATTTATGACAACCTTCGCGTTGTGTGAAGAAATTTGGTACTTTAAGTAAATAATCTTCAGACTTTCTGAGTAATGTGCTCGTGCAGTTTGTGTTTGTTACCGAAAACCAAACACCACCCAATGATTTTCTTCATTTACTTCATATCGTGGGGGCCCCACGATAATATTGAAGAAAAAACAAAAAATAACAGTCGATATTTCGCATCTTAAACATCCATGCCATTAATTAATTGCCGTTAAGCCGCCTGGCTCCAAAAAAAAAGTACATAAAATGTGTTCTACATACCAGGGACCAAAAACGAAAAATATTTCGTTCGTTTCTGATCTGAACGAAAACGAAATTTATATATATATATATTTTTATACAATATGGACCCAATTATTTTAATAGTCGATTCTCTAGATTTATGTGACTACACTTCCGGACAAAATTAAGGGACCACTAGTAAACTTCAAAATAAATTTAAAACCAGATGACGAAATTTAATGAAACACATAAATATATAAATCCAAGTGTTTCCTTGCAGTTCAGTTGGCTTAAGAGCTATTAAAATTAACAAACTTCACTTTTATGGACTTGAACAAATGATGTTAAAAATTAGACAAAAATACCAATGGTCTTCTTATGAACTGAAATGCTAATTCGTAATAAAAAGTAACATTATTAATAGTGTGTATGCCCTCCTCTTGCAGCACTACAAGCTTCTTTCAAGTTTTTAATTTTTTGGCCCATTTGATCCCAGAGATGCTCAATTGAATTGAGGTCAGGGCTTTTGGAAGGCCACTCCAAACATTGGATATTCGCATCTTTCAACGCATTTATGACAATGTTAGCTGTACGAGGTTTGCCATTGTCTTGCATAAAAATGAATCCATTGTCGAAATTTTCGGCAAATTGTTGAACATCGGGTACAATAATCTCGTCTCTAGATCTTCTTGCTGTTAGCGACCCACTTCGTATCAAAACCAATTCTGTACGACCATTAAATTGTATCGCAGCCCAAACCATTGTAGAGCCCCACCATATTTGTCAAATTCTCGAATGGTACACGGTGCAAATCGTTCAGGTGGTCTTCGTAAGACAAGAACACGGCGATGATACTTGTTTGGGAAGGAATCTGGACTCATCCGAAAACCAAACGGAGTTCCACTGCTCCTCATCTCAACATTGATGATTTTGACAAAAGTTGAAGCGATTTATTTTGTGCGTAGCTGTGAGATTAGACAGGTTGCTGGTTTTCTAGCGGATAAATTGACTACTTTCAGTCTTCTTCTTACTGTTTTGGTTGAAATTTCTGTTCCAGTGGCTAATCGAAGATAATTTTTTTAATTCACTAGATAGATGCTGGATGTTACAAACCGCTTTCTGAAACCCTGAAGTTCGATAAAACGATATCCTCTGCGTGTTGTTTTGTCTTTCAGCACCTGGTCCGCATCTTGTTTTGAAACTACCAGTCCCTTTGCACCGTCCTGCGGCCATCTGTACCACAGATTTGTTGGTGTTTAGAATTCCAGCAACTTCACTTCGTGAATATCCTTTACGAAGAAGAATACTCATTTGGGATACTTCTTTTGGTCTGCAATGGCGTCTAGGCACATTTAATTAACTTAATGCAAACAAATTGGCTAATTTTTGAAACACAAAGCACGCTTTATTAATTAAGTGAGTTGAAACTGCGAGTCAACTGTTGGGGCTTTTTGTTAACTTTTCGTTTCCTAGCAGATAATGTCCTGATATTGTTAATTGTTTCATGGCAAACTATTTGAATAGTGCACAATAAACGTCAATTTATGACATGTGAAAGTCTACTCACAACAACTTGTAAATTGGAAAAGTTATTTCAAGTTTATTTGGTGGTCCCTTAGTTTTGTCCGGAAGTGTAGTTAGGTAAAATGTAAAGTTACACATTGCAACTTTACATAAAAGCAAAGTGGTTCGGCGGAAAATTCCAGAATTCTGACCGGTGAATTTGCCGAATATGATACTGACATAGTTTAGACTCTAAACTTTAAACTCTAAATTTTAAACTCTAAACTTTAACCAGTCGTTTTCCGTTGAATGTAATTCTTTAATAGTTTTCCGTTCATATCTTTGCAAAAGTCTTTTAATGACGGAAGCCTTTCCAACATATCGCGTGTGCTATGCCAACGAGTAATGCAATCTGATATGGGTTTCCGTAATTTCAAACGTTTAATTATGGTTAAAACACACATTGTACCTAATTTTTTGCACACTTTTCTAGCCCCGCATATTGTTGTTTCTATACTTTCATATCTTAAAACGTCTTCCGCGGCTAGTTGTAACGTATGAGCAGCGCACCGCACACTCTGTAGTATGGGGCTGCAGCTATTTGTATCCCCTAACAAATTGCATCCACAGAAGCGTCAAGTTCTGGTCCAAGTATGGCTTCTTCTGCTTTGTTTTCTTCTGTATCGTCGCTTTCTTTTTCATGTTGTTGTTGGTCTGCTAATAACCGCTTTAAGCATATTCACCCCATTATCAGTACTTATACTTGCCAAAAATTTGGTATACTAAAAAGTATAGCCAACTAAAACTTTACATGTAACCCCTTTGAAACTCTGGGGGAAAATGAACAACTCTTTGATAAATTATATAAAAATAAATGAATTTTATAGTTTTAAGTAATAATTGTGTGTCCTTAATCTTATTACTTAAATTATAGAATTAATGAACCTTAATATGAGAAATATCACAGAAATAAATTTTAGTTCGAACTGCAGTTAAATGAAAGAGATTAACCAGCGTCGTGAAGGCGAAAACGTCCAATAACATTACAATCATTCTTGTAGTATGATGATACTTGCTCAATTCACAAAGTTAATATTCGAAGTAATATTTACGACCAAATACTAGATAAAATGTTCATAGAATTAAATGTGAAATTTTCCGAAAATGTAAAATATTCTTAGGGTACCTACTGAAGCTTTGCACACTGATACGGTTGATAGGTAGATCTCAGACTATTGTAGCATATCACTTTATACGTTAAATCGAGTTAAATCTCGGCATCAAATTGCCATTCGTTCGTCATTTATTTATTTATTTGTATATTTATTGGCTCATTTGAAACCCCCCCGGGGGGTGGGGGGGGAATTGTTGACAGTGGCACACAGGAATATATATTTGCCGAGCCAGGCACACGTGTTCGTGTAAAAATGCGTGAAAAAAATCACGTTTTTTTTTTTCACGGGCCCCCGGCACAACCGTCGTCTGAAACTCGCAATAACACTTTTTTTACCTACAGCTTTCGATATAGCTGCTAGAGATGTTTGCCATTAAAGGAGACACTTTTAATTTAAAAAGGGGCATGAACAACGGTAGTAACCGGGATTAGAAACTTATTGTTTCGTTTTCGATTTTGAACGAAAAGTATGAATTCCGTTTTCGATTTCGTTTTCGTTCTTACAAATATTTCGTTTAATTTCGTTATTTCGTTTTCGTTCTCGTTCCGTTTTCAGTCCCTGCTGTGAACACACGTAGGTACTTGGGAAAAGAGACTTGGAGTCACCCTCTCTAAAGTGATGTCGAGATAATTTTAACCGACCATGATATCGTTTTGCTTTTATATCGATTCCCAACATATTTCTTCTGAACTTGGATTTAAATTGGTTGTCATGCCACGGCCGAGACGCTTTCAAACGTTGGGTTCCGTTTTGTCGCCGGACAAGTTATGGCAAACTTTTTTCGCTGTCGTAATTACAAAAACACCGCTGCTTATGGGATTTTTTTAGTGTATCAATTAAATTGTCTGCATACAACCATAATCCGGCTCTGTTTGCGGAGTTCAATCGGTGGAGATAATATTGAAAACGTAGTGATACGTACAAAAGTCATTTACGCAATTCCTCGAGGCACAAAGCATCTACGAAGGAACAATTATCAATATCGATCTTAAATTAACCATGGGCCCCTTATGGGGTTTGTTAACAATTAAGACAGAAGGCTCAAGCGTGCCCGCCCGCCCGGCTTAAATTTTTTAAATAAGGAGTAGGTATATATTCCTAGAATAGACGTTTTTTCTACGAAACTGCGCGCGCTCGGGGCAAGCAGCCACAGGCGGACCTCGCATTCAGTCGCCCGCGATTCTCTCAGAGGTTAAGAGGCACCAGAGCGGTCCTATTTGCCTGTTGGATCTTGTAAAATTTACACAGAAGATTTGGAATGTACACTTTATACAAGGTGAGTCATTGATATGGAGATGCTTTGGTGTTGGGATATCAGGTTGTAACTTGCCTATTTCTAAACAACTGACTCTCGTACATTTTGGCGGCAACCATTTCGATATGCAAAACAATCATTTTTACAATAAATGTCACTTTGACGTTTATAATTGTGTCGGAATTGATAGATTTTCATGGCACGCCAAGTTTATATCGATGAGATCTGTGTTCATTTTGAATGGTTAAAGCTAACTGCAAAAATTAAACGGATTTCTAAAGCCTAAAAATGGGCAAATTCAAATGTGTGATGTTATACATTCACAAACTCCACTGTTTGCAGTGCCATTTGGTTAATTTCGATATCCTTAACGGTGCAGGTGCAATCGAGCTTTCCCATTTCAATGACTCGCCCTGTTTCGGTATAGCCCACATTAAATTGCGTTTTATAAATTTGTAACGGTGGATGTTCAACAATTACAATTATCTACTGCATTACTAATTATTTTAAGCACTGTGATTTAATTAACGTGAACAGCATAACTAAAAGATTATTTTGAACTATGATTATCATCAAGCATAATTACGAGGGTCATTTTTAAAGTAAAAACAGGTAACCTGATAAATACCAGGTAAACAGGTAAAAAAGAGCAAAGTGGCAGGCAAAACGCAAGTGTCACTCGAGAAGCTACAACGGTAATCTCTTGAGCGCCCACCTTATGATCCGGTACGGGCACCTTCCGCCTATCACCTGTTTGCGAAATTGAACGATACTTTAGGCAGAAAACAGATGGAAACAGACAATTAGGCGAAAGACACACTCAACAGTTGGTTGGTTATACGGACTGGTTCCCGACTCGACGAAGAGGGGATCATCATGACTCCTTTCACGTTCGTAAAATGCCTAGATCGGGACATGGGTTTTTTGAAAAACAGCCAAAGGATGTTTGTTATTGCAAAAATTAAAATTTTGAAAAACTTTACTTATATTTCTATTCAAACCAAAACGGTTCTCACTTCGAAAGTGACCCTCGTACTTAAACCTATGAAAGACTTGCATCTAATTGACACATCGTGGTATGCAGATACTTATATGAAAATACTTTTGGTGTTTCACACAATATGCGTCCAAATATTTTACATATAACTTAATTGAGATTATCTAATTTGATCTTCACTTCTGATATTCAACAAAATAAGTGTCGCATACATAATAATTTTCACCTGTATCTATTTATAATGTTTTTGTTCATTTCCATTATTACAATAACAATATATTTTAGAAAAACGAACACCTTTCCCGGAGTGGTAAATGGAGCGACTGTTAATCTGACATGAATTTATCTACCCGACGAGGAACACCGATCGTCTCCGATAGTGGCTTCGCCGATCTAACCGTCGCTTCAGAGTTTTGCAAATCATGGAAGGAATTGTTAGGTAAGAAATTTTATATTTCTCACATCTAGTTATGAACAATGTTAATTTTTCTTAAGTTTACAATATTACAAATAATTTGTTTTATATTGACCAACATTATTCAAAACTATCAATTAGTGCTGCGTTGATACTTTCAGTCTTTGGTTATAAAGTTTATTTATATGCACATGACACTAAATTGGATACGATTCTAGCAGTTGATTCTTTTAATTGTGCACATAACTTATTCTGATGAGCAAATGTTCCAATCCAAACACTTTTCAATTGTGCCTTTAGAATTGAATTTAGTATTCAATTGAATGTTTGTATTCTTATAAATCTGCCCAGGGATGTTTCCCCAGAAACCAGTCGTTCGCAGCCGACGTTAAACTGTAGGTGCCATACGTCACTGTAACTACGATACAGACACCCGTGCACTGACGTATGCGGGGACATCGAGTATGGCAATCCAAGAACAAGAAGATTCAATTAAGGTTGATTCGTAGTCGACATAGCGCAACAACTGCAATCACATAACATCACATAACATCACCCAACGTTGACTCGGAATCGGTCTTTATACTAATTTTAATACTATTTTAAAATTGAAACTCTACACTTGCGTCAAAATCAAGCAACCGTAATTACAAACATTTTGTCACGAATAAGTACCTACACTTGTTGTAATTTGTTGTAATTCAGCGTCTGCTCAATACTGCGCTTGGTAAAATTCCGGTTTTTGCGTATTGCTTCTTAACTTTTATTCTTTATTTTGTGCTTTCCCTATTATTATGGCACTCTTCACCAAAGCCATCTGTTCTTGTGTTGCCAGGTGGACAAAATCCTTGGCAGTTACAAACGCACACATGCACGTACAATAAATAATTGGTTGACTTCGTTTTTTTTTTTTTTTTTTTGCATCATTATATTATTTTTATCTATACCAAGTTTGCTACAATAAAACGCAATCAAAATTACTTTATCTCTTAAGTAATTTTCAAAACATGTTACACGTGTAAATTTTAAATAAATTGCACTAAAATAATAAAAACATATATTTTCTTTCTTTGTATGCGGCTTTATCAGTTGCAGTACTAGTTATTCAAATAAGTTGGGGCTTCTCCGTCTCAATACGCGATTTTACATGTAGAAGTCTTAATACGTATTTGATTCCTTTCAACTATGTTTTGTGGTAATCGATGAATCATCATTTTTATGTTCAAAGAAACGAAATGTTTCCAATTTTGGCATGAATATTGGCTTCAATGTGATAAATGATTTCCCAGCATCGCAACCTAGATGCACTTTGCAGTTTTCCACAACTCTGCAGCATCGCGGGGTTTTCTCTGTTTGCGCTGTCATTCTGCGACTTACGAAATCGCCGGGGCGTAAAATTGGGTGCAAATCGAAAAAACAAATGCCGTAGTGTAAGATGCTGATAGCTCAGAGATGTGTCCGAGTTGCTTTGCTTGATGCGTATTTTTGCCTTGAGGCGGATCTTCGTGCACCTTACTTTTGGCCTGCCTTTGTAATGATGAGCAATTTTTGCCACAAAGCATATTTACGCGTGCATTTTCCACCTACAATTTCTCTCGGTTGGCTCTGCTAAATGTTCTCGACTTGTGTCTTAATATAATGTTGATACAATCATCCAATCGATTGTTAGAAAAATGTACTATGTGTATGCGAATTTATATAGTTGTAAGTCTTCAAGAGCCGCCAGCCATGCAAGTTTTCAAACTGGTATTCCTCGGATGCATCTCACGCAATCCCAAATACGAAATTTTGCACCATCACACGAGGAAAATCTGTCGCAGAATTTCATGGTTCAAATTCATGGTTGTGCAACCCAAGTGACTGGTTCAGCTTTTCCTCTGCCGAACTATCGCAATGGTAATTCGTACCGCTCTATGGTACGAATAGCCACGTTGATCAGCAACCTCCAAGAGAGACCTCCGAGAGATTTCAAGAGGAAGAAGCCGTCAAGGAGCCCCAAAAGGCTTTGCCATTTCGCTTGTAAAGACATTTTTATGTCTTCGACGTTTCGGCAAGATTTGTAATTTATGCTAGTTACTTAGTATTAATGTGGTTTGAAAAAATGAAAGAAAACACTAAAGTCTAATAAAAATATTCAACTGGAACATTATTTATAAGAATAATTAAAAGAATAAAAAAATACATTAAAAAATATATATAAAAAAAATAATTAAAAGAATAAAAAAATACATTAAAAAATATATTAAAAAAAACAGAAAAATAAAAAAAGTATATAATTCCAGATAATTAAAAATACATAATTGAAAAAAAAAATGATCACAAAAGGTAAAAAAAAATATAATGTATGTTCTAAAAACAATAAGGTTTATAACATACATCGTAACAACACATGTGTGTTGTGTTTAAAATGGCACCGTGGCCATATTGTACATTTGGCTATAAGAAGATGAAATTGTGAAATAATTCTATAATTTATAGTTACTATGAAAATCAGAGAGTCATAATTATTGTGCATAGTCAATAGAATTCTTTCACACTATTGTCTTAATGGGTGGCGTATTTACACATATAAGAAGGTTAAATTGGGAAATAATTCTGTAATTTATAGTTTATTTGAAACTCAAAGAGTCATAATAATTATTGCACATGGTTACTAGAATTATTTCACATTGTAGTCTTAATGGGTGCCGTATTTACACATATAAAAAGATGAATTGTGAAATAATTCTGTAACTTATAGTTATTTCGGAAATCAGTTATAAATGACGTACATCATTCATAGAATTATTTCACAACTATTTTAACCATGATAGTTACTTCCGGTCTAACTTATTTGCTCACCTCTGTTTTGGTGATTTTAGAATTAATTAGTGATAAGCGCAACTTGGTAATACCTACCTAATTACCTTTTAAGTTGATTAATCTCTAATAGAATTAACATAATTCTATTATAGTTTTCCAAAGAATTTGATACACATAGTACATACACACTAGTTTCAAATGTAGCCAACAAAGTTGCGGCTCATAAAAGTGCAACAAAGTCAAGAACATATTACGGCGCTCTAAAAGTCTTACGTATTCTACTAATTTCAGTATTTTACATAGTGAATAGTACTGCAACTTAGATTTTGATTGATGCATTGGATAGGTAGCTTTGTTGAAATTAAAAAAAAAGACAGATTTTGTCGTATTATAATCATGCAAAAAAAATCAGACTTTTACCGACGTCCCGAGTTTGGTGCTTCTCTATAACAAAGTGACTATTTACAAAAATGTCAGTGCATGTGTTAGTTTGTTACCCTTAGTCTGTTTTGTATTCTCCAGTTATGAGGGCAAGTACCACCAGATGCAACTATTGCTGTAATGGTTATATTCACCGACGTTCGATAAAGCTATTGGACCAATAACCCTTATTAAATTTTTTTAGATTTCCCTTTTTGGCTTCAATTAAAAGTATGAAGAATTCATATTTTTTCCATCAATTCCAGGGTTTAAGGAGCTTCATCTTAATTAAAATTTGCTATGCGTGAAACGATGGGAAACAATATTCCATGGTAATTTATACTTATTTCTTATAATAAGTATTGCGATGCCTATTTTGCAGAGCAACATAAGTAATGGCACTTACATTACATTTTGGCAATATTTTAAACTAATACACGTTTTAGAAATAGTTGAAACATTCTAAGTTCTCGCATTATCACTATACAGAGGGTTTTTTGACAATTCAATAATAATGATAGTATTTTTATTTGGAATACTTTTTACAACGTTGTTAGTCTACAGTTTTCAGGAGAACTTGATAATAATGCTAATAATATAATTGTACTACTATAATATTACCATAGTCTCTGTTATGTCGCCTTCAAATTCAGTATCTATTGAGTACAGAATTTATTTGCTATTTTTATTTTACAAAAGCTGATCAGTCAAATTATAATATAAAATATAGTTGATGATTGGTTTACTTTAAATCAGCACACTTGAATGATTGAAGCAACATTTTAATTATATTAACCCTTTCGCTGCGCGTAGCATTTTAAAGATTTGGATGTCTATGCGCGCAAAATCACCGCTCGCTAGAGTACTCGCCTGGAGCAGTTTTGTGTTTACAAATATATTCGCTTCGAGCAGCGTACCATAATTTTATATTTTTCTATGTGATGACGGCCATTATATTCGGAAAGATTGTACCTAAAATGATAGATAAAAGTATAAACAAAGCACCGTTACAAAAGTATATTGCAAAGCACAAGAACAATTTTTACATAATTAGTTCAATAAATTGAAATATATTGCTAGCTCTCATCGTCCTAAAGTTATCATCACTGTTGCCCACTAAAGCCAAAAGCCGTTCTTCCGTCAGCGGTTTATTTCGGCGAGACATTTTTACGCGATAGTCAAACTCGAGGTTAAAGACGACACGTTTATTATCGACAGGTATTGACTTGACATATACTGCATGATGCTACACCGCAAGCGTGAATATTCGTTTTGAGCAGCGAAAGGGTTAATATATGAATTAGGCAACGTTGTTAGAAATCTGACAGATAATCATTTTTTCACTGTCAGATCATTTTTGTTTGAGTTCGTGTGTAAAATGTTTTTAAAATGTATACATATCGCACCCCGGCAAGAAAAGTGACATAGCTGAAAAGTGCAGTTTTTGAGAAATAACGAAAAAAGAAAATCGTCTTGCAAACATATATTGCATGTAAAAGCTTCTTTTAAATTTCAGATGACCATCTGTTGCGGTAAATGTTATTATTATTATTATTATTATTATTATATACAATTACAAATCTGTAAATCAGTTCTTGACTATGACTATTCCTGCAATGATGAATAATGAACTAGCCTAAAAGAAAACTGACAGCTGCCCTCTGGCGGTTAAAATGCGAGTCAGAGATGTGATGCTTTTTTAGCATGAGGGGACACACCGTACGTATTTTATACTGACATAATCTCAAAAGGGGCAGCTTTTTAGTTGTGACACAGTTCTCGCCGGGGTGCGACATGTTAGGATAATGTTTGGGGAGGATTGGTGTGTACCATAAGAAGCATAACAAAATGAAACTATTTAATGTTGCTGTTAGTTTTATAACGCTTCGAATAGGGGAGCAGCACACTAAGAAAAATCATTTTTCCTAATGATATGTACTTACTTTTACGATCTTCGAACCAAGTATATGGATTTAAAGTTCTTATTAATAAAATGGAGAAAATGCCTCATTGCAAAGATAAATCACAACCGCTTAAAGTTCATATGTAGTCGATATCAAAATAATAAATGGTAATGAGAAGTATTTGTGACTTCACAACAATTTAACTCTTTGAACTTGTGTTGCAGTGGGCACATTTTTCAGAAAATGTACCCTGACCTGCACAAAACGCAACTCGCTATGCACTTTGAGTAATTCCTTGTCGTAGAAACTTTTCGTTGGTAATTGTTATTTAAGTTTTTCTTTCGTAGAGAACATCGGACAGGCAAAAAATTGGAAATTGGCTTCCTTAGGTCGTGGCATTGACTCCACCAAGTTCGTTATTGTTTCGTTTTCGGGAAGATCCCATTCTTGCCGAAGAACGGGAAACAACACGACTATGGTGGCTGGGGCGGGGATGAATAAGAGCTTTAACTTCTTCGTATCATGTCCGAACATTTTCGACACAATTCAAGTCTATCGAACATCAGCATCGAAGTATTCATTGACAACCCTGGCGATATGTGGTCGTGCGTTATTTATTTAATCTTTCATCCTTTAAGTTTTAAAACGCTACCAGTTCGCCACAAGTCTGCAGTTTTCGAATTTCGTGACAAAATCATTTTCTTAAATTATAAAATCTGCCAAATTTTGCTGGAATTCGACCATGCAAGCTTGAGCACTATACACCCATTTCCCATTTTGATTAATTCCATTGTGGAAATGGGGCTCGGTTATCAAAGGTTTTGTGTTCTAAAGTAAAAACCAAATTTTTGACATTGACAGATGGCTCAATGACTTCGATGTGAATTTTGTGCATCCGAGTCAAGTAGGGCGTGCGTTTTTTTGTTTTCACAGCCCCCCTTGACGGACTTTGTTCATGAACATATCACTTTAAGCAACTTCTTTAACAAGACACGGAAATAATTTGAATTTTTATATCCTCTGAGGTACCTGTAAATTACCGTTCAAATGCTGAATCGGCTAAAATGTACCGTAACTCGCGATTCAATCTGCTGGTTTATCAAGAAATTATTAATACATGGTTCCAATTTCTAATCCTGAATAATCTCAATATTGCTGTAATATTGGTTATTAAACGCAGAGCCATCTCTATATTATAATATCGTATATTTTTATCAGGCGGTTAGCTAAAAAGAGTCGGTTTGTAATTTTAAATTGAGACGATTGGAGGAAATCACCAATAAAATATCGCGCCACCTTAAAGTTAGAGTTAAATTTCGATTCCGCTTAATGTGGAAACATCGGGACTAGGACATCTAGGCCTAATAAAGCGGCTGCCCCAATTAAGAATAGAATTTAAAAAAATGAAACATTTTATTCAAGAGTGGGTAATAAACAAAATGTTAGCCAGAAATCGGGTGTTCCGACAAATTTGCCCGGCACATGTATGCGATCACATCATAAAAAGGCGTTTGTTACTGTCCCAATTAAACAATGTAATTTACTGATGGTTCCTTGGTTTGGTTTCCGTTCCTTGAGATTTTTGGCCCAAATAGGCGGCTGCCCCGATTAACTGGCGGCCCAATTAAGCGGAATCGACTGTAATACTCTCAGCGTTGCATTTCGGAGAATGAGAGAAGGAGAGCAAGAGGACGAAGAATATTTGTAAGTAGTTTTTTAATGTATAGATACAGAGCATTCAGGAAAGTGCTGTCAACTTTTGCAACTAATTGCAACGAATAATGACAAGAAAAATCTGGTTACACTATTTGCATGTACCCTAGGTAACATTTCAGCCACGTTGCGAAATATATTTGATTTGCACCTTGAACAGTGTCCTCCATTAGTGTCCAGCATAACAGTTGACACCACTTTCTTGGCCGCTCTGTACAATTTTTATTTTATTTAGAAAACACCTCGACTTTTCAATGGAAACTTCTTGCCAAATTCCACTCCACCAAATTGCACACAATTATTGGCCATGGTTTAACATCGATCAACAAAGAATGGCAGAATATGAAAGGGTCTGCACCGTATTCGGATCCTACGCTAACGCAACAATCGTCTCCGATAGCGGCTTCACCAAACCAACGGTCGCTTCACAGTTTTGCAAATCATCGAAGGAATTATAAGGTACGAATTTTCATTTGTATCTGTCACATATCTGTATCTGTCACAAATAATGTTAGTTCTGAGTTTTTTCGTTATTACAAGTACTTTGTAATAACAATAATAATAATAATCTCTACTACTCCTCCACCTATGGCGTAATTGGTTACTGTCATAATTTGACGGAGAAGTCTGATGGTCCAATTACATTTTATTTCACCATGGGCCCCTGAGCTATTACTAGTTATGCAGGCGTAACAGGAGAGGGGCATTATTCTTATTATTGCCCATCTGCACCTGCATGCGACTTAGAGATGGTAGAGGCACATGTCCAACGTTTGTTGCAAGGAAATGGGAAAACTGCAGAATAACCACCCCAGATATGCAGACCCGGGAATCGATCCCCGGGACCTTGCAGTCTAGAAGCGAACGCGTTAACGCTCACTCCACCGCAGCCTCACAATTGTATTGTAGTAACGAACATTGTTCACAGCTAGTTTTGATGTTTTCATTTGATGTTTTCAATTTGATAGTTTTGATGTTTTCAATGACAAAACGGCCCATTAAAATGCACATTTTGACCGAGTATCACAACATTGCGTACCACCGCAGAACATCAATTATAACTCGACCTCTGTCCAATTCAACCCTAACGCTAACAAAGTAACATTAATTTGTTTTTGCATAGACATTCGCACTATTTTATTAGGTGTTGATATTTTAGGAAACGACAATTTCTTCGTTGAATTGGTAAATGGATGATCAAGGTCCGCAAGTGTGCGATGGCTCCTCCTAGGACTGCTGGCACCGTTGGAATCTGCATTGGACCCAAATCTGCAGCAGCGGTCTGCAAGTCTGCCGTTGGTTTCTAAAGGTAGGAACTTTAATTTCTAATAACCGCAAACTAGGTATGAATAATGCCCAGTAATATTTTATCTCCAAGAAAGCCGATTGTATCAGAGTTTAACTTGACACATGTATCCACTATGTTGCTGATTATTGTCGACAAGTTGCATTTATGACAACCTTCGCGTTGTGTGAAGAAATTTGGTACTTTAAGTAAATAATCTTCAGACTTTCTGAGTAATGTGCTCGTGCAGTTTGTGTTTGTTACCGAAAACCAAACACCACCCAATGATTTTCTTCATTTACTTCATATCGTGGGGGCCCCACGATAATATTGAAGAAAAAACAAAAAATAACAGTCGATATTTCGCATCTTAAACATCCATGCCATTAATTAATTGCCGTTAAGCCGCCTGGCTCCAAAAAAAAAGTACATAAAATGTGTTCTACATACCAGGGACCAAAAACGAAAAATATTTCGTTCGTTTCTGATCTGAACGAAAACGAAATTTATATATATATATATTTTTATACAATATGGACCCAATTATTTTAATAGTCGATTCTCTAGATTTATGTGACTACACTTCCGGACAAAATTAAGGGACCACTAGTAAACTTCAAAATAAATTTAAAACCAGATGACGAAATTTAATGAAACACATAAATATATAAATCCAAGTGTTTCCTTGCAGTTCAGTTGGCTTAAGAGCTATTAAAATTAACAAACTTCACTTTTATGGACTTGAACAAATGATGTTAAAAATTAGACAAAAATACCAATGGTCTTCTTATGAACTGAAATGCTAATTCGTAATAAAAAGTAACATTATTAATAGTGTGTATGCCCTCCTCTTGCAGCACTACAAGCTTCTTTCAAGTTTTTAATTTTTTGGCCCATTTGATCCCAGAGATGCTCAATTGAATTGAGGTCAGGGCTTTTGGAAGGCCACTCCAAACATTGGATATTCGCATCTTTCAACGCATTTATGACAATGTTAGCTGTACGAGGTTTGCCATTGTCTTGCATAAAAATGAATCCATTGTCGAAATTTTCGGCAAATTGTTGAACATCGGGTACAATAATCTCGTCTCTAGATCTTCTTGCTGTTAGCGACCCACTTCGTATCAAAACCAATTCTGTACGACCATTAAATTGTATCGCAGCCCAAACCATTGTAGAGCCCCACCATATTTGTCAAATTCTCGAATGGTACACGGTGCAAATCGTTCAGGTGGTCTTCGTAAGACAAGAACACGGCGATGATACTTGTTTGGGAAGGAATCTGGACTCATCCGAAAACCAAACGGAGTTCCACTGCTCCTCATCTCAACATTGATGATTTTGACAAAAGTTGAAGCGATTTATTTTGTGCGTAGCTGTGAGATTAGACAGGTTGCTGGTTTTCTAGCGGATAAATTGACTACTTTCAGTCTTCTTCTTACTGTTTTGGTTGAAATTTCTGTTCCAGTGGCTAATCGAAGATAATTTTTTTAATTCACTAGATAGATGCTGGATGTTACAAACCGCTTTCTGAAACCCTGAAGTTCGATAAAACGATATCCTCTGCGTGTTGTTTTGTCTTTCAGCACCTGGTCCGCATCTTGTTTTGAAACTACCAGTCCCTTTGCACCGTCCTGCGGCCATCTGTACCACAGATTTGTTGGTGTTTAGAATTCCAGCAACTTCACTTCGTGAATATCCTTTACGAAGAAGAATACTCATTTGGGATACTTCTTTTGGTCTGCAATGGCGTCTAGGCACATTTAATTAACTTAATGCAAACAAATTGGCTAATTTTTGAAACACAAAGCACGCTTTATTAATTAAGTGAGTTGAAACTGCGAGTCAACTGTTGGGGCTTTTTGTTAACTTTTCGTTTCCTAGCAGATAATGTCCTGATATTGTTAATTGTTTCATGGCAAACTATTTGAATAGTGCACAATAAACGTCAATTTATGACATGTGAAAGTCTACTCACAACAACTTGTAAATTGGAAAAGTTATTTCAAGTTTATTTGGTGGTCCCTTAGTTTTGTCCGGAAGTGTAGTTAGGTAAAATGTAAAGTTACACATTGCAACTTTACATAAAAGCAAAGTGGTTCGGCGGAAAATTCCAGAATTCTGACCGGTGAATTTGCCGAATATGATACTGACATAGTTTAGACTCTAAACTTTAAACTCTAAATTTTAAACTCTAAACTTTAACCAGTCGTTTTCCGTTGAATGTAATTCTTTAATAGTTTTCCGTTCATATCTTTGCAAAAGTCTTTTAATGACGGAAGCCTTTCCAACATATCGCGTGTGCTATGCCAACGAGTAATGCAATCTGATATGGGTTTCCGTAATTTCAAACGTTTAATTATGGTTAAAACACACATTGTACCTAATTTTTTGCACACTTTTCTAGCCCCGCATATTGTTGTTTCTATACTTTCATATCTTAAAACGTCTTCCGCGGCTAGTTGTAACGTATGAGCAGCGCACCGCACACTCTGTAGTATGGGGCTGCAGCTATTTGTATCCCCTAACAAATTGCATCCACAGAAGCGTCAAGTTCTGGTCCAAGTATGGCTTCTTCTGCTTTGTTTTCTTCTGTATCGTCGCTTTCTTTTTCATGTTGTTGTTGGTCTGCTAATAACCGCTTTAAGCATATATTTACCCCATTATCAGTACTTATACTTGCCAAAAATTTGGTATACTAAAAAGTATAGCCAACTAAAACTTTACATGTAACCCCTTTGAAACTCTGGGGGAAAATGAACAACTCTTTGATAAATTATATAAAAATAAATGAATTTTATAGTTTTAAGTAATAATTGTGTGTCCTTAATCTTATTACTTAAATTATAGAATTAATGAACCTTAATATGAGAAATATCACAGAAATAAATTTTAGTTCGAACTGCAGTTAAATGAAAGAGATTAACCAGCGTCGTGAAGGCGAAAACGTCCAATAACATTACAATCATTCTTGTAGTATGATGATACTTGCTCAATTCACAAAGTTAATATTCGAAGTAATATTTACGACCAAATACTAGATAAAATGTTCATAGAATTAAATGTGAAATTTTCCGAAAATGTAAAATATTCTTAGGGTACCTACTGAAGCTTTGCACACTGATACGGTTGATAGGTAGATCTCAGACTATTGTAGCATATCACTTTATACGTTAAATCGAGTTAAATCTCGGCATCAAATTGCCATTCGTTCGTCATTTATTTATTTATTTGTATATTTATTGGCTCATTTGAAACCCCCCCCCCCCCCCCCCCCCCCCCGGGGGGGAATTGTTGACAGTGGCACACAGGAATATATATTTGCCGAGCCAGGCACACGTGTTCGTGTAAAAATGCGTGAAAAAAATCACGTTTTTTTTTTCACGGGCCCCCGGCACAACCGTCGCACAGTGTGGTATTTTAACATTCTAGGAGGATTTAATTAAAAAAATATATTTATTCTAAATTTTGTTATGTGGTTGTTAATGGAGAAAGAAGTATCCCTTTATAAAGATGCTTGGTAGTTTATTAGTTAAAATTGCTCAGTTCGATAGATCTGAGCAATATTCCGCCGTTGTCCGGCCACGTAGGACATGGAATCGGCTCGTTACGCTCTCATGTTTTAGTTCGTTTGAGGTGTATGTGTGCATATTTGATCAGCAAATTTTATGTTTTTTCACGTGTATCTTCAATTGTTTAAGGTAAGCTCTCTGATTTTTATTTTATAGAAAAGAATAGTATAAAGCTATATTATATTTTTTACATAATACATTAAAACCGCTGAATTTTATTCAAAACATTCGCAAATAGTAAGCTTTTACTTATAGTATACTGAATTATACAGAGCTGCCATTATTTTAGCATTAAAGATTCACTCATTGATGAATCGTTTCAGAAAAAAAAAACATGCGCACACTTGCGCAACTCATATATTATTGTTATTTTAGAATGAATGCTTGCATTTCCCGGAGGGCTGTCTTCGACATATGGGCGGAAAACAGTAAACGCGGCAAATTTGATGCCATATATGCATATGTTTTGCATCAGTTTGGAGATGTATCGTTCCCAGATGAAGTGCTCAAGTGTATAAAAATGACATTGCGGAGTGTTTGCCAAAAAATTGAACAAAAATATTTGAAATGTGCAAGACACAGGGATCGTTTTTTTACTGCAAACCAAAAGTGGCTCGAAACATATGTAACGTTTCCGGATATAGTACTTGAAGCTCTTCCAGAAAATTCACAAGCTGCATCTAAAAATCTGGCAGGAAGGCCAAACAAACTGTTTAAAGACTGTAGTGATAAGACGAAGAAACGTAAATTAAAGAAACTATTGGAAATGACCAGTACGGAGGAACTATCCATGGCAAACGAAATGAAACTCCGCGAGGCAGGAAAAAGGGATTCGGCAACCATTGTTCGGGAGCTTTGCTTGGCTTCTCCTAAGCGAGGAACAACTTTAAAACGAGCTAGATTATCTCTTACAGATAAGCCTGATAGACTCTCTGGAGAAGAAGCGCTGGCGACTATAGTTGATGCAAAGCTGTCAACTCATCAATACGAACTAATAAGACAGAAATCAAAAGTTTTCCCCCCATATTACATCGTTAAACAGGCAAAACAAGCTTGTTACCCTAGTGGCAACATCACAATTACAGAGACCTTGGCAGAAATAGATCTACAATCATTAATTGATCATACTGTGCAAAGGTTATGTATTGTTCAAAAAGATGTAATTATAAGTTTATCTGATTTGGCACCAGTGTCTTTTCACATAATTATAAAGTGGGGGTGTGATGGTGCAAATCATAACAAATATAAACAGAAGTTTTCAGAGGAGCATCAAACAGATGCTAGCTTATTCAGTATATGTATTGTACCTATTCAAATGTATTATTCCAATAACGATATTAAAACGGTAATTTGGCACAATTCTGCTCCATCATCTACTAGATATTGCCGCCCTATAAAGTTTATTTTTATAAAGGAATCAGCTAACGTTATAGCTAGGGAAGTAAAGAGCATACAAGACAAAATTGATCTTATTACCCCCACAAAAGTGAATGTCAATGACATGGAACTAATTATAAAGCCTACGTTAATATTCTGCATGATTGACGGAAAAGTATGCAATGCCGTCGCATCATGCTCATCTACTCAAACGTGCTATTTGTGCGGTGCAACTCCGCGTGAAATGAATAAACCAAAAATTATTGAAAGTAAAAATGTTAATAGACAGTTCCTTTCCTTTGGCATATCTCCTCTTCATTCATGGATAAGATTTTTTGAATGCTTACTACATATATCTTATAGATTAGATATAAAAGTATGGCAAGCTCGAGGTATTTTAAATAAAAATATAGTGGCACAAAGAAAAAGAAAAATTCAAGATGCATTTAGAAATGAAATGGGCCTTTTAGTGGACATGCCTAAGCAGGAGTATGGCAACACCAATGACGGAAACACGGCTAGAAAGTTTTTCCGAAATGCCGAGAAGTCAGCTGCCATAACTGGACTTAATATGGAACTTATCAACCGGTTTCATATTATTTTAGAATGTTTGGGTAGTGGCTTTGCTATAAATGTAGATAGTTTTGAGATATATGCTATCGAAACAAGAGATTTATATTTAAAAGAATATCACTGGTATGCGATGCCAGTAAGTGTGCATAAAGTGCTTTATCATGGTAGGGACATAATAGCTTCCTGCATTCTTCCGATAGGTCAGCTTTCGGAAGAAGCGCAAGAAGCGAGAAATAAAGATAATAGACAATATCGTGAGTTGTTCACTAGAAAAACGTCCAGAATTCATACAAATACAGATCTGCTGCATAGACTTTTAATTACATCAGATCCACTTATATCAAGTATGCGAGCAACTCCAAAAACAAAACATGGAAAAATTAAGCCCGAAGTTTTAAACTTACTTGAAGGACCAGCCAATAGTGGGCAATACGAGGATTAAATGACAGTAGAGCCTCTTTTCCGCAGCTGTTTTAACTGTTTTAAACTATTTATCTGGCATCTTCTACTACATAACTGAATTTCAATTTGTTTTGTACTAGTAACTTTATTTTACTATTTATTGATCAAATATTTTAATTTTGTGAAAAATGTATAAATATATATGTGAAATAAATATATGGGACATGGGATCGATAGCGAAATATGTATAAAATTGTAATTTTAATTCTTGTCGTCAGTATTTAAATTTTTTTTTTTTTGTAAAACTTTCAATTTTGTGTACTTGCCTAGTTTTGCGTCTATTTATTACATAACTTTCTGTAAAGAATAAACCAAATATTTTCTTGGTGGGAATATAATCCCGCTAGATCGTAGAAATACCACACTGTGCGTCGTCTGAAACTCGCAATAACACTTTTTTTACCTACAGCTTTCGATATAGCTGCTAGAGATGTTTGCCATTAAAGGAGACACTTTTAATTTAAAAAGGGGCATGAACAACGGTAGTAACCGGGATTAGAAACTTATTTTTTCGTTTTCGATTTTGAACGAAAAGTATGAATTCCGTTTTCGATTTCGTTTTCGTTCTTACAAATATTTCGTTTAATTTCGTCATTTCGTTTTCGTTCTCGTTCCGTTTTCAGTCCCTGCTGTGAACACACGTAGGTACTTGGGAAAAGAGACTTGGAGTCACCCTCTCTAAAGTGATGTCGAGATAATTTTAACCGACCATGATATCGTTTTGCTTTTATATCGATTCCCAACATATTTCTTCTGAACTTGGATTTAAATTGGTTGTCATGCCACGGCCGAGACGCTTTCAAACGTTGGGTTCCGTTTTGTCGCCGGACAAGTTATGGCAAACTTTTTTCGCTGTCGTAATTACAAAAACACCGCTGCTTATGGGATTTTTTTAGTGTATCAATTAAATTGTCTGCATACAACCATAATCCGGCTCTGTTTGCGGAGTTCAATCGGTGGAGATAATATTGAAAACGTAGTGATACGTACAAAAGTCATTTACGCAATTCCTCGAGGCACAAAGCATCTACGAAGGAACAATTATCAATATCGATCTTAAATTAACCATGGGCCCCTTATGGGGTTTGTTAACAATTAAGACAGAAGGCTCAAGCGTGCCCGCCCGCCCGGCTTAAATTTTTTTCTCGAGTTTGTCGATAAGGAGTAGGTATATATTCCTAGAATAGACGTTTTTTCTACGAAACTGCGCGCGCTCGGGGCAAGCAGCCACAGGCGGACCTCGCATTCAGTCGCCCGCGATTCTCTCAGAGGTTAAGAGGCACCAGAGCGGTCCTATTTGCCTGTTGGACCTTGTAAAATTTACACAGAAGATTTGGAATGTACACTTTATACAAGGTGAGTCATTGATATGGAGATGCTTTGGTTTTGGGATATCAGGTTGTAACTTGCCTATTTCTAAACAACTGACTCTCGTACATTTTGGCGGCAACCATTTCGATATGCAAAACAATCATTTTTACGACAGAAAATTAAAATGTGACGTACAATAAATGTCACTTTGACGTTTATAATTGTGTCGGAATTGATAGATTTTCATGGCACGCCAAGTTTATATCGATGAGATCTGTGTTCATTTTGAATGGTTAAAGCTAACTGCAAAAATTAAACGGATTTCTAAAGCCTAAAAATGGGCAAATTCAAATGTGTGATGTTATACATTCACAAACTCCACTGTTTGCAGTGCCATTTGGTTAATTTCGATATCCTTAACGGTGCAGGTGCAATCGAGCTTTCCCATTTCAATGACTCGCCCTGTTTCGGTATAGCCCACATTAAATTGCGTTTTATAAATTTGTAACGGTGGATGTTCAACAATTACAATTATCTACTGCATTACTAATTATTTTAAGCACTGTGATTTAATTAACGTGAACAGCATAACTAAAAGATTATTTTGAACTATGATTATCATCAAGCATAATTACGAGGGTCATTTTTAAAGTAAAAACAGGTAACCTGATAAATACCAGGTAAACAGGTAAAAAAGAGCAAAGTGGCAGGCAAAACGCAAGTGTCACTCGAGAAGCTTCAACGGTAATCTCTTGAGCGCCCACCTTATGATCCGGTACGGGCACCTTCCGCCTATCACCTGTTTGCGAAATTGAACGATACTTTAGGCAGAAAACAGATGGAAACAGACAATTAGGCGAAAGACACACTCACCAGTTGGTTGGTTATACGGACTGGTTCCCGACTCGACGAAGAGGGGATCATCATGACTCCTTTCACGTTCGTAAAATGCCTAGATCGGGACATGGGTTTTTTGAAAAACAGCCAAAGGATGTTTGTTATTGCAAAAATTAAAATTTTGAAAAACTTTACTTATATTTCTATTCAAACCAAAACGGTTCTCACTTCGAAAGTGACCCTCGTACTTAAACCTATGAAAGACTTGCATCTAATTGACACATCGTGGTATGCAGATACTTATATGAAAATACTTTTGGTGTTTCACACAATATGCGTCCAAATATTTTACATATAACTTAATTGAGATTATCTAATTTGATCTTCACTTCTGATATTCAACAAAATAAGTGTCGCATACATAATAATTTTCACCTGTATCTATTTATAATGTTTTTGTTCATTTCCATTATTACAATAACAATATATTTTAGAAAAACGAACACCTTTCCCGGAGTGGTAAATGGAGCGACTGTTAATCTGACATGAATTTATCTACCCGACGAGGAACACCGATCGTCTCCGATAGTGGCTTCGCCGATCTAACCGTCGCTTCAGAGTTTTGCAAATCATGGAAGGAATTGTTAGGTAAGAAATTTTATATTTCTCACATCTAGTTATGAACAATGTTAATTTTTCTTAAGTTTACAATATTACAAATAATTTGTTTTATATTGACCAACATTATTCAAAACTATCAATTAGTGCTGCGTTGATACTTTCAGTCTTTGGTTATAAAGTTTATTTATATGCACATGACACTAAATTGGATACGATTCTAGCAGTTGATTCTTTTAATTGTGCACATAACTTATTCTGATGAGCAAATGTTCCAATCCAAACACTTTTCAATTGTGCCTTTAGAATTGAATTTAGTATTCAATTGAATGTTTGTATTCTTATAAATCTGCCCAGGGATGTTTCCCCAGAAACCAGTCGTTCGCAGCCGACGTTAAACTGTAGGTGCCATACGTCACTGTAACTACGATACAGACACCCGTGCACTGACGTATGCGGGGACATCGAGTATGGCAATCCAAGAACAAGAAGATTCAATTAAGGTTGATTCGTAGTCGACATAGCGCAACAACTGCAATCACATAACATCACATAACATCACCCAACGTTGACTCGGAATCGGTCTTTATACTAATTTTAATACTATTTTAAAATTGAAACTCTACACTTGCGTCAAAATCAAGCAACCGTAATTACAAACATTTTGTCACGAATAAGTACCTACACTTGTTGTAATTTGTTGTAATTCAGCGTCTGCTCAATACTGCGCTTGGTAAAATTCCGGTTTTTGCGTATTGCTTCTTAACTTTTATTCTTTATTTTGTGCTTTCCCTATTATTATGGCACTCTTCACCAAAGCCATCTGTTCTTGTGTTGCCAGGTGGACAAAATCCTTGGCAGTTACAAACGCACACATGCACGTACAATAAATAATTGGTTGACTTCGTTTTTTTTTTTTTTTTTTTTGCATCATTATATTATTTTTATCTATACCAAGTTTGCTACAATAAAACGCAATCAAAATTACTTTATCTCTTAAGTAATTTTCAAAACATGTTACACGTGTAAATTTTAAATAAATTGCACTAAAATAATAAAAACATATATTTTCTTTCTTTGTATGCGGCTTTATCAGTTGCAGTACTAGTTATTCAAATAAGTTGGGGCTTCTCCGTCTCAATACGCGATTTTACATGTAGAAGTCTTAATACGTATTTGATTCCTTTCAACTATGTTTTGTGGTAATCGATGAATCATCATTTTTATGTTCAAAGAAACGAAATGTTTCCAATTTTGGCATGAATATTGGCTTCAATGTGATAAATGATTTCCCAGCATCGCAACCTAGATGCACTTTGCAGTTTTCCACAACTCTGCAGCATCGCGGGGTTTTCTCTGTTTGCGCTGTCATTCTGCGACTTACGAAATCGCCGGGGCGTAAAATTGGGTGCAAATCGAAAAAACAAATGCCGTAGTGTAAGATGCTGATAGCTCAGAGATGTGTCCGAGTTGCTTTGCTTGATGCGTATTTTTGCCTTGAGGCGGATCTTCGTGCACCTTACTTTTGGCCTGCCTTTGTAATGATGAGCAATTTTTGCCACAAAGCATATTTACGCGTGCATTTTCCACCTACAATTTCTCTCGGTTGGCTCTGCTAAATGTTCTCGACTTGTGTCTTAATATAATGTTGATACAATCATCCAATCGATTGTTAGAAAAATGTACTATGTGTATGCGAATTTATATAGTTGTAAGTCTTCAAGAGCCGCCAGCCATGCAAGTTTTCAAACTGGTATTCCTCGGATGCATCTCACGCAATCCCAAATACGAAATTTTGCACCATCACACGAGGAAAATCTGTCGCAGAATTTCATGGTTCAAATTCATGGTTGTGCAACCCAAGTGACTGGTTCAGCTTTTCCTCTGCCGAACTATCGCAATGGTAATTCGTACCGCTCTATGGTACGAATAGCCACGTTGATCAGCAACCTCCAAGAGAGACCTCCGAGAGATTTCAAGAGGAAGAAGCCGTCAAGGAGCCCCAAAAGGCTTTGCCATTTCGCTTGTAAAGACATTTTTATGTCTTCGACGTTTCGGCAAGATTTGTAATTTATGCTAGTTACTTAGTATTAATGTGGTTTGAAAAAATGAAAGAAAACACTAAAGTCTAATAAAAATATTCAACTGGAACATTATTTATAAGAATAATTAAAAGAATAAAAAAATACATTAAAAAATATATATAAAAAAAATAATTAAAAGAATAAAAAAATACATTAAAAAATATATTAAAAAAAACAGAAAAATAAAAAAAGTATATAATTCCAGATAATTAAAAATACATAATTGAAAAAAAAAATGATCACAAAAGGTAAAAAAAAATATAATGTATGTTCTAAAAACAATAAGGTTTATAACATACATCGTAACAACACATGTGTGTTGTGTTTAAAATGGCACCGTGGCCATATTGTACATTTGGCTATAAGAAGATGAAATTGTGAAATAATTCTATAATTTATAGTTACTATGAAAATCAGAGAGTCATAATTATTGTGCATAGTCAATAGAATTCTTTCACACTATTGTCTTAATGGGTGGCGTATTTACACATATAAGAAGGTTAAATTGGGAAATAATTCTGTAATTTATAGTTTATTTGAAACTCAAAGAGTCATAATAATTATTGCACATGGTTACTAGAATTATTTCACATTGTAGTCTTAATGGGTGCCGTATTTACACATATAAAAAGATGAATTGTGAAATAATTCTGTAACTTATAGTTATTTCGGAAATCAGTTATAAATGACGTACATCATTCATAGAATTATTTCACAACTATTTTAACCATGATAGTTACTTCCGGTCTAACTTATTTGCTCACCTCTGTTTTGGTGATTTTAGAATTAATTAGTGATAAGCGCAACTTGGTAATACCTACCTAATTACCTTTTAAGTTGATTAATCTCTAATAGAATTAACATAATTCTATTATAGTTTTCCAAAGAATTTGATACACATAGTACATACACACTAGTTTCAAATGTAGCCAACAAAGTTGCGGCTCATAAAAGTGCAACAAAGTCAAGAACATATTACGGCGCTCTAAAAGTCTTACGTATTCTACTAATTTCAGTATTTTACATAGTGAATAGTACTGCAACTTAGATTTTGATTGATGCATTGGATAGGTAGCTTTGTTGAAATTAAAAAAAAAGACAGATTTTGTCGTATTATAATCATGCAAAAAAAATCAGACTTTTACCGACGTCCCGAGTTTGGTGCTTCTCTATAACAAAGTGACTATTTACAAAAATGTCAGTGCATGTGTTAGTTTGTTACCCTTAGTCTGTTTTGTATTCTCCAGTTATGAGGGCAAGTACCACCAGATGCAACTATTGCTGTAATGGTTATATTCACCGACGTTCGATAAAGCTATTGGACCAATAACCCTTATTAAATTTTTTTAGATTTCCCTTTTTGGCTTCAATTAAAAGTATGAAGAATTCATATTTTTTCCATCAATTCCAGGGTTTAAGGAGCTTCATCTTAATTAAAATTTGCTATGCGTGAAACGATGGGAAACAATATTCCATGGTAATTTATACTTATTTCTTATAATAAGTATTGCGATGCCTATTTTGCAGAGCAACATAAGTAATGGCACTTACATTACATTTTGGCAATATTTTAAACTAATACACGTTTTAGAAATAGTTGAAACATTCTAAGTTCTCGCATTATCACTATACAGAGGGTTTTTTGACAATTCAATAATAATGATAGTATTTTTATTTGGAATACTTTTTACAACGTTGTTAGTCTACAGTTTTCAGGAGAACTTGATAATAATGCTAATAATATAATTGTACTACTATAATATTACCATAGTCTCTGTTATGTCGCCTTCAAATTCAGTATCTATTGAGTACAGAATTTATTTGCTATTTTTATTTTACAAAAGCTGATCAGTCAAATTATAATATAAAATATAGTTGATGATTGGTTTACTTTAAATCAGCACACTTGAATGATTGAAGCAACATTTTAATTATATTAACCCTTTCGCTGCGCGTAGCATTTTAAAGATTTGGATGTCTATGCGCGCAAAATCACCGCTCGCTAGAGTACTCGCCTGGAGCAGTTTTGTGTTTACAAATATATTCGCTTCGAGCAGCGTACCATAATTTTATATTTTTCTATGTGATGACGGCCATTATATTCGGAAAGATTGTACCTAAAATGATAGATAAAAGTATAAACAAAGCACCGTTACAAAAGTATATTGCAAAGCACAAGAACAATTTTTACATAATTAGTTCAATAAATTGAAATATATTGCTAGCTCTCATCGTCCTAAAGTTATCATCACTGTTGCCCACTAAAGCCAAAAGCCGTTCTTCCGTCAGCGGTTTATTTCGGCGAGACATTTTTACGCGATAGTCAAACTCGAGGTTAAAGACGACACGTTTATTATCGACAGGTATTGACTTGACATATACTGCATGATGCTACACCGCAAGCGTGAATATTCGTTTTGAGCAGCGAAAGGGTTAATATATGAATTAGGCAACGTTGTTAGAAATCTGACAGATAATCATTTTTTCACTGTCAGATCATTTTTGTTTGAGTTCGTGTGTAAAATGTTTTTAAAATGTATACATATCGCACCCCGGCAAGAAAAGTGACATAGCTGAAAAGTGCAGTTTTTGAGAAATAACGAAAAAAGAAAATCGTCTTGCAAACATATATTGCATGTAAAAGCTTCTTTTAAATTTCAGATGACCATCTGTTGCGGTAAATGTTATTATTATTATTATTATTATTATTATATACAATTACAAATCTGTAAATCAGTTCTTGACTATGACTATTCCTGCAATGATGAATAATGAACTAGCCTAAAAGAAAACTGACAGCTGCCCTCTGGCGGTTAAAATGCGAGTCAGAGATGTGATGCTTTTTTAGCATGAGGGGACACACCGTACGTATTTTATACTGACATAATCTCAAAAGGGGCAGCTTTTTAGTTGTGACACAGTTCTCGCCGGGGTGCGACATGTTAGGATAATGTTTGGGGAGGATTGGTGTGTACCATAAGAAGCATAACAAAATGAAACTATTTAATGTTGCTGTTAGTTTTATAACGCTTCGAATAGGGGAGCAGCACACTAAGAAAAATCATTTTTCCTAATGATATGTACTTACTTTTACGATCTTCGAACCAAGTATATGGATTTAAAGTTCTTATTAATAAAATGGAGAAAATGCCTCATTGCAAAGATAAATCACAACCGCTTAAAGTTCATATGTAGTCGATATCAAAATAATAAATGGTAATGAGAAGTATTTGTGACTTCACAACAATTTAACTCTTTGAACTTGTGTTGCAGTGGGCACATTTTTCAGAAAATGTACCCTGACCTGCACAAAACGCAACTCGCTATGCACTTTGAGTAATTCCTTGTCGTAGAAACTTTTCGTTGGTAATTGTTATTTAAGTTTTTCTTTCGTAGAGAACATCGGACAGGCAAAAAATTGGAAATTGGCTTCCTTAGGTCGTGGCATTGACTCCACCAAGTTCGTTATTGTTTCGTTTTCGGGAAGATCCCATTCTTGCCGAAGAACGGGAAACAACACGACTATGGTGGCTGGGGCGGGGATGAATAAGAGCTTTAACTTCTTCGTATCATGTCCGAACATTTTCGACACAATTCAAGTCTATCGAACATCAGCATCGAAGTATTCATTGACAACCCTGGCGATATGTGGTCGTGCGTTATTTATTTAATCTTTCATCCTTTAAGTTTTAAAACGCTACCAGTTCGCCACAAGTCTGCAGTTTTCGAATTTCGTGACAAAATCATTTTCTTAAATTATAAAATCTGCCAAATTTTGCTGGAATTCGACCATGCAAGCTTGAGCACTATACACCCATTTCCCATTTTGATTAATTCCATTGTGGAAATGGGGCTCGGTTATCAAAGGTTTTGTGTTCTAAAGTAAAAACCAAATTTTTGACATTGACAGATGGCTCAATGACTTCGATGTGAATTTTGTGCATCCGAGTCAAGTAGGGCGTGCGTTTTTTTGTTTTCACAGCCCCCCTTGACGGACTTTGTTCATGAACATATCACTTTAAGCAACTTCTTTAACAAGACACGGAAATAATTTGAATTTTTATATCCTCTGAGGTACCTGTAAATTACCGTTCAAATGCTGAATCGGCTAAAATGTACCGTAACTCGCGATTCAATCTGCTGGTTTATCAAGAAATTATTAATACATGGTTCCAATTTCTAATCCTGAATAATCTCAATATTGCTGTAATATTGGTTATTAAACGCAGAGCCATCTCTATATTATAATATCGTATATTTTTATCAGGCGGTTAGCTAAAAAGAGTCGGTTTGTAATTTTAAATTGAGACGATTGGAGGAAATCACCAATAAAATATCGCGCCACCTTAAAGTTAGAGTTAAATTTCGATTCCGCTTAATGTGGAAACATCGGGACTAGGACATCTAGGCCTAATAAAGCGGCTGCCCCAATTAAGAATAGAATTTAAAAAAATGAAACATTTTATTCAAGAGTGGGTAATAAACAAAATGTTAGCCAGAAATCGGGTGTTCCGACAAATTTGCCCGGCACATGTATGCGATCACATCATAAAAAGGCGTTTGTTACTGTCCCAATTAAACAATGTAATTTACTGATGGTTCCTTGGTTTGGTTTCCGTTCCTTGAGATTTTTGGCCCAAATAGGCGGCTGCCCCGATTAACTGGCGGCCCAATTAAGCGGAATCGACTGTAATACTCTCAGCGTTGCATTTCGGAGAATGAGAGAAGGAGAGCAAGAGGACGAAGAATATTTGTAAGTAGTTTTTTAATGTATAGATACAGAGCATTCGGGAAAGTGCTGTCAACTTTTGCAACTAATTGCAACGAATAATGACAAGAAAAATCTGGTTACACTATTTGCATGTACCCTAGGTAACATTTCAGCCACGTTGCGAAATATATTTGATTTGCACCTTGAACAGTGTCCTCCATTAGTGTCCAGCATAACAGTTGACACCACTTTCTTGGCCGCTCTGTACAATTTTTATTTTATTTAGAAAACACCTCGACTTTTCAATGGAAACTTCTTGCCAAATTCCACTCCACCAAATTGCACACAATTATTGGCCATGGTTTAACATCGATCAACAAAGAATGGCAGAATATGAAAGGGTCTGCACCGTATTCGGATCCTACGCTAACGCAACAATCGTCTTCGATAGCGGCTTCACCAAACCAACGGTCGCTTCACAGTTTTGCAAATCATCGAAGGAATTATAAGGTACGAATTTTCATTTGTATCTGTCACATATCTGTATCTGTCACAAATAATGTTAGTTCTGAGTTTTTTCGTTATTACAAGTACTTTGTAATAACAATAATAATAATAATCTCTACTACTCCTCCACCTATGGCGTAATTGGTTACTGTCATAATTTGACGGAGAAGTCTGATGGTCCAATTACATTTTATTTCACCATGGGCCCCTGAGCTATTACTAGTTATGCAGGCGTAACAGGAGAGGGGCATTATTCTTATTATTGCCCATCTGCACCTGCATGCGACTTAGAGATGGTAGAGGCACATGTCCAACGTTTGTTGCAAGGAAATGGGAAAACTGCAGAATAACCACCCCAGATATGCAGACCCGGGAATCGATCCCCGGGACCTTGCAGTCTAGAAGCGAACGCGTTAACGCTCACTCCACCGCAGCCTCACAATTGTATTGTAGTAACGAACATTGTTCACAGCTAGTTTTGATGTTTTCATTTGATGTTTTCAATTTGATAGTTTTGATGTTTTCAATGACAAAACGGCCCATTAAAATGCACATTTTGACCGAGTATCACAACATTGCGTACCACCGCAGAACATCAATTATAACTCGACCTCTGTCCAATTCAACCCTAACGCTAACAAAGTAACATTAATTTGTTTTTGCATAGACATTTGCACTATTTTATTAGGTGTTGATATTTTAGGAAACGACAATTTCTTCGTTGAATTGGTAAATGGATGATCAAGGTCCGCAAGTGTGCGATGGCTCCTCCTAGGACTGCTGGCACCGTTGGAATCTGCATTGGACCCAAATCTGCAGCAGCGGTCTGCAAGTCTGCCGTTGGTTTCTAAAGGTAGGAACTTTAATTTCTAATAACCGCAAACTAGGTATGAATAATGCCCAGTAATATTTTATCTCCAAGAAAGCCGATTGTATCAGAGTTTAACTTGACACATGTATCCACTATGTTGCTGATTATTGTCGACAAGTTGCATTTATGACAACCTTCGCGTTGTGTGAAGAAATTTGGTACTTTAAGTAAATAATCTTCAGACTTTCTGAGTAATGTGCTTGTGCAGTTTGTGTTTGTTACCGAAAACCAAACACCACCCAATGATTTTCTTCATTTACTTCATATCGTGGGGGCCCCACGATAATATTGAAGAAAAAACAAAAAATAACAGTCGATATTTCGCATCTTAAACATCCATGCCATTAATTAATTGCCGTTAAGCCGCCTGGCTCCAAAAAAAAAGTACATAAAATGTGTTCTACATACCAGGGACCAAAAACGAAAAATATTTCGTTCGTTTCTGATCTGAACGAAAACGAAATTTATATATATATATTTTTATACAATATGGACCCAATTATTTTAATAGTCGATTCTCTAGATTTATGTGACTACACTTCCGGACAAAATTAAGGGACCACTAGTAAACTTCAAAATAAATTTAAAACCAGATGACGAAATTTAATGAAACACATAAATATATAAATCCAAGTGTTTCCTTGCAGTTCAGTTGGCTTAAGAGCTATTAAAATTAACAAACTTCACTTTTATGGACTTGAACAAATGATGTTAAAAATTAGACAAAAATACCAATGGTCTTCTTATGAACTGAAATGCTAATTCGTAATAAAAAGTAACATTATTAATAGTGTGTATGCCCTCCTCTTGCAGCACTACAAGCTTCTTTCAAGTTTTTAATTTTTTGGCCCATTTGATCCCAGAGATGCTCAATTGAATTGAGGTCAGGGCTTTTGGAAGGCCACTCCAAACATTGGATATTCGCATCTTTCAACGCATTTATGACAATGTTAGCTGTACGAGGTTTGCCATTGTCTTGCATAAAAATGAATCCATTGTCGAAATTTTCGGCAAATTGTTGAACATCGGGTACAATAATCTCGTCTCTAGATCTTCTTGCTGTTAGCGACCCACTTCGTATCAAAACCAATTCTGTACGACCATTAAATTGTATCGCAGCCCAAACCATTGTAGAGCCCCACCATATTTGTCAAATTCTCGAATGGTACACGGTGCAAATCGTTCAGGTGGTCTTCGTAAGACAAGAACACGGCGATGATACTTGTTTGGGAAGGAATCTGGACTCATCCGAAAACCAAACGGAGTTCCACTGCTCCTCATCTCAACATTGATGATTTTGACAAAAGTTGAAGCGATTTATTTTGTGCGTAGCTGTGAGATTAGACAGGTTGCTGGTTTTCTAGCGGATAAATTGACTACTTTCAGTCTTCTTCTTACTGTTTTGGTTGAAATTTCTGTTCCAGTGGCTAATCGAAGATAATTTTTTTAATTCACTAGATAGATGCTGGATGTTACAAACCGCTTTCTGAAACCCTGAAGTTCGATAAAACGATATCCTCTGCGTGTTGTTTTGTCTTTCAGCACCTGGTCCGCATCTTGTTTTGAAACTACCAGTCCCTTTGCACCGTCCTGCGGCCATCTGTACCACAGATTTGTTGGTGTTTAGAATTCCAGCAACTTCACTTCGTGAATATCCTTTACGAAGAAGAATACTCATTTGGGATACTTCTTTTGGTCTGCAATGGCGTCTAGGCACATTTAATTAACTTAATGCAAACAAATTGGCTAATTTTTGAAACACAAAGCACGCTTTATTAATTAAGTGAGTTGAAACTGCGAGTCAACTGTTGGGGCTTTTTGTTAACTTTTCGTTTCCTAGCAGATAATGTCCTGATATTGTTAATTGTTTCATGGCAAACTATTTGAATAGTGCACAATAAACGTCAATTTATGACATGTGAAAGTCTACTCACAACAACTTGTAAATTGGAAAAGTTATTTCAAGTTTATTTGGTGGTCCCTTAGTTTTGTCCGGAAGTGTAGTTAGGTAAAATGTAAAGTTACACATTGCAACTTTACATAAAAGCAAAGTGGTTCGGCGGAAAATTCCAGAATTCTGACCGGTGAATTTGCCGAATATGATACTGACATAGTTTAGACTCTAAACTTTAAACTCTAAATTTTAAACTCTAAACTTTAACCAGTCGTTTTCCGTTGAATGTAATTCTTTAATAGTTTTCCGTTCATATCTTTGCAAAAGTCTTTTAATGACGGAAGCCTTTCCAACATATCGCGTGTGCTATGCCAACGAGTAATGCAATCTGATATGGGTTTCCGTAATTTCAAACGTTTAATTATGGTTAAAACACACATTGTACCTAATTTTTTGCACACTTTTCTAGCCCCGCATATTGTTGTTTCTATACTTTCATATCTTAAAACGTCTTCCGCGGCTAGTTGTAACGTATGAGCAGCGCACCGCACACTCTGTAGTATGGGGCTGCAGCTATTTGTATCCCCTAACAAATTGCATCCACAGAAGCGTCAAGTTCTGGTCCAAGTATGGCTTCTTCTGCTTTGTTTTCTTCTGTATCGTCGCTTTCTTTTTCATGTTGTTGTTGGTCTGCTAATAACCGCTTTAAGCATATTCACCCCATTATCAGTACTTATACTTGCCAAAAATTTGGTATACTAAAAAGTATAGCCAACTAAAACTTTACATGTAACCCCTTTGAAACTCTGGGGGAAAATGAACAACTCTTTGATAAATTATATAAAAATAAATGAATTTTATAGTTTTAAGTAATAATTGTGTGTCCTTAATCTTATTACTTAAATTATAGAATTAATGAACCTTAATATGAGAAATATCACAGAAATAAATTTTAGTTCGAACTGCAGTTAAATGAAAGAGATTAACCAGCGTCGTGAAGGCGAAAACGTCCAATAACATTACAATCATTCTTGTAGTATGATGATACTTGCTCAATTCACAAAGTTAATATTCGAAGTAATATTTACGACCAAATACTAGATAAAATGTTCATAGAATTAAATGTGAAATTTTCCGAAAATGTAAAATATTCTTAGGGTACCTACTGAAGCTTTGCACACTGATACGGTTGATAGGTAGATCTCAGACTATTGTAGCATATCACTTTATACGTTAAATCGAGTTAAATCTCGGCATCAAATTGCCATTCGTTCGTCATTTATTTATTTATTTGTATATTTATTGGCTCATTTGAAACCCCCCCGGGGGGTGGGGGGGGAATTGTTGACAGTGGCACACAGGAATATATATTTGCCGAGCCAGGCACACGTGTTCGTGTAAAAATGCGTGAAAAAAATCACGTTTTTTTTTTTCACGGGCCCCCGGCACAACCGTCGTCTGAAACTCGCAATAACACTTTTTTTACCTACAGCTTTCGATATAGCTGCTAGAGATGTTTGCCATTAAAGGAGACACTTTTAATTTAAAAAGGGGCATGAACAACGGTAGTAACCGGGATTAGAAACTTATTGTTTCGTTTTCGATTTTGAACGAAAAGTATGAATTCCGTTTTCGATTTCGTTTTCGTTCTTACAAATATTTCGTTTAATTTCGTTATTTCGTTTTCGTTCTCGTTCCGTTTTCAGTCCCTGCTGTGAACACACGTAGGTACTTGGGAAAAGAGACTTGGAGTCACCCTCTCTAAAGTGATGTCGAGATAATTTTAACCGACCATGATATCGTTTTGCTTTTATATCGATTCCCAACATATTTCTTCTGAACTTGGATTTAAATTGGTTGTCATGCCACGGCCGAGACGCTTTCAAACGTTGGGTTCCGTTTTGTCGCCGGACAAGTTATGGCAAACTTTTTTCGCTGTCGTAATTACAAAAACACCGCTGCTTATGGGATTTTTTTAGTGTATCAATTAAATTGTCTGCATACAACCATAATCCGGCTCTGTTTGCGGAGTTCAATCGGTGGAGATAATATTGAAAACGTAGTGATACGTACAAAAGTCATTTACGCAATTCCTCGAGGCACAAAGCATCTACGAAGGAACAATTATCAATATCGATCTTAAATTAACCATGGGCCCCTTATGGGGTTTGTTAACAATTAAGACAGAAGGCTCAAGCGTGCCCGCCCGCCCGGCTTAAATTTTTTAAATAAGGAGTAGGTATATATTCCTAGAATAGACGTTTTTTCTACGAAACTGCGCGCGCTCGGGGCAAGCAGCCACAGGCGGACCTCGCATTCAGTCGCCCGCGATTCTCTCAGAGGTTAAGAGGCACCAGAGCGGTCCTATTTGCCTGTTGGATCTTGTAAAATTTACACAGAAGATTTGGAATGTACACTTTATACAAGGTGAGTCATTGATATGGAGATGCTTTGGTGTTGGGATATCAGGTTGTAACTTGCCTATTTCTAAACAACTGACTCTCGTACATTTTGGCGGCAACCATTTCGATATGCAAAACAATCATTTTTACAATAAATGTCACTTTGACGTTTATAATTGTGTCGGAATTGATAGATTTTCATGGCACGCCAAGTTTATATCGATGAGATCTGTGTTCATTTTGAATGGTTAAAGCTAACTGCAAAAATTAAACGGATTTCTAAAGCCTAAAAATGGGCAAATTCAAATGTGTGATGTTATACATTCACAAACTCCACTGTTTGCAGTGCCATTTGGTTAATTTCGATATCCTTAACGGTGCAGGTGCAATCGAGCTTTCCCATTTCAATGACTCGCCCTGTTTCGGTATAGCCCACATTAAATTGCGTTTTATAAATTTGTAACGGTGGATGTTCAACAATTACAATTATCTACTGCATTACTAATTATTTTAAGCACTGTGATTTAATTAACGTGAACAGCATAACTAAAAGATTATTTTGAACTATGATTATCATCAAGCATAATTACGAGGGTCATTTTTAAAGTAAAAACAGGTAACCTGATAAATACCAGGTAAACAGGTAAAAAAGAGCAAAGTGGCAGGCAAAACGCAAGTGTCACTCGAGAAGCTACAACGGTAATCTCTTGAGCGCCCACCTTATGATCCGGTACGGGCACCTTCCGCCTATCACCTGTTTGCGAAATTGAACGATACTTTAGGCAGAAAACAGATGGAAACAGACAATTAGGCGAAAGACACACTCAACAGTTGGTTGGTTATACGGACTGGTTCCCGACTCGACGAAGAGGGGATCATCATGACTCCTTTCACGTTCGTAAAATGCCTAGATCGGGACATGGGTTTTTTGAAAAACAGCCAAAGGATGTTTGTTATTGCAAAAATTAAAATTTTGAAAAACTTTACTTATATTTCTATTCAAACCAAAACGGTTCTCACTTCGAAAGTGACCCTCGTACTTAAACCTATGAAAGACTTGCATCTAATTGACACATCGTGGTATGCAGATACTTATATGAAAATACTTTTGGTGTTTCACACAATATGCGTCCAAATATTTTACATATAACTTAATTGAGATTATCTAATTTGATCTTCACTTCTGATATTCAACAAAATAAGTGTCGCATACATAATAATTTTCACCTGTATCTATTTATAATGTTTTTGTTCATTTCCATTATTACAATAACAATATATTTTAGAAAAACGAACACCTTTCCCGGAGTGGTAAATGGAGCGACTGTTAATCTGACATGAATTTATCTACCCGACGAGGAACACCGATCGTCTCCGATAGTGGCTTCGCCGATCTAACCGTCGCTTCAGAGTTTTGCAAATCATGGAAGGAATTGTTAGGTAAGAAATTTTATATTTCTCACATCTAGTTATGAACAATGTTAATTTTTCTTAAGTTTACAATATTACAAATAATTTGTTTTATATTGACCAACATTATTCAAAACTATCAATTAGTGCTGCGTTGATACTTTCAGTCTTTGGTTATAAAGTTTATTTATATGCACATGACACTAAATTGGATACGATTCTAGCAGTTGATTCTTTTAATTGTGCACATAACTTATTCTGATGAGCAAATGTTCCAATCCAAACACTTTTCAATTGTGCCTTTAGAATTGAATTTAGTATTCAATTGAATGTTTGTATTCTTATAAATCTGCCCAGGGATGTTTCCCCAGAAACCAGTCGTTCGCAGCCGACGTTAAACTGTAGGTGCCATACGTCACTGTAACTACGATACAGACACCCGTGCACTGACGTATGCGGGGACATCGAGTATGGCAATCCAAGAACAAGAAGATTCAATTAAGGTTGATTCGTAGTCGACATAGCGCAACAACTGCAATCACATAACATCACATAACATCACCCAACGTTGACTCGGAATCGGTCTTTATACTAATTTTAATACTATTTTAAAATTGAAACTCTACACTTGCGTCAAAATCAAGCAACCGTAATTACAAACATTTTGTCACGAATAAGTACCTACACTTGTTGTAATTTGTTGTAATTCAGCGTCTGCTCAATACTGCGCTTGGTAAAATTCCGGTTTTTGCGTATTGCTTCTTAACTTTTATTCTTTATTTTGTGCTTTCCCTATTATTATGGCACTCTTCACCAAAGCCATCTGTTCTTGTGTTGCCAGGTGGACAAAATCCTTGGCAGTTACAAACGCACACATGCACGTACAATAAATAATTGGTTGACTTCGTTTTTTTTTTTTTTTTTTTGCATCATTATATTATTTTTATCTATACCAAGTTTGCTACAATAAAACGCAATCAAAATTACTTTATCTCTTAAGTAATTTTCAAAACATGTTACACGTGTAAATTTTAAATAAATTGCACTAAAATAATAAAAACATATATTTTCTTTCTTTGTATGCGGCTTTATCAGTTGCAGTACTAGTTATTCAAATAAGTTGGGGCTTCTCCGTCTCAATACGCGATTTTACATGTAGAAGTCTTAATACGTATTTGATTCCTTTCAACTATGTTTTGTGGTAATCGATGAATCATCATTTTTATGTTCAAAGAAACGAAATGTTTCCAATTTTGGCATGAATATTGGCTTCAATGTGATAAATGATTTCCCAGCATCGCAACCTAGATGCACTTTGCAGTTTTCCACAACTCTGCAGCATCGCGGGGTTTTCTCTGTTTGCGCTGTCATTCTGCGACTTACGAAATCGCCGGGGCGTAAAATTGGGTGCAAATCGAAAAAACAAATGCCGTAGTGTAAGATGCTGATAGCTCAGAGATGTGTCCGAGTTGCTTTGCTTGATGCGTATTTTTGCCTTGAGGCGGATCTTCGTGCACCTTACTTTTGGCCTGCCTTTGTAATGATGAGCAATTTTTGCCACAAAGCATATTTACGCGTGCATTTTCCACCTACAATTTCTCTCGGTTGGCTCTGCTAAATGTTCTCGACTTGTGTCTTAATATAATGTTGATACAATCATCCAATCGATTGTTAGAAAAATGTACTATGTGTATGCGAATTTATATAGTTGTAAGTCTTCAAGAGCCGCCAGCCATGCAAGTTTTCAAACTGGTATTCCTCGGATGCATCTCACGCAATCCCAAATACGAAATTTTGCACCATCACACGAGGAAAATCTGTCGCAGAATTTCATGGTTCAAATTCATGGTTGTGCAACCCAAGTGACTGGTTCAGCTTTTCCTCTGCCGAACTATCGCAATGGTAATTCGTACCGCTCTATGGTACGAATAGCCACGTTGATCAGCAACCTCCAAGAGAGACCTCCGAGAGATTTCAAGAGGAAGAAGCCGTCAAGGAGCCCCAAAAGGCTTTGCCATTTCGCTTGTAAAGACATTTTTATGTCTTCGACGTTTCGGCAAGATTTGTAATTTATGCTAGTTACTTAGTATTAATGTGGTTTGAAAAAATGAAAGAAAACACTAAAGTCTAATAAAAATATTCAACTGGAACATTATTTATAAGAATAATTAAAAGAATAAAAAAATACATTAAAAAATATATATAAAAAAAATAATTAAAAGAATAAAAAAATACATTAAAAAATATATTAAAAAAAACAGAAAAATAAAAAAAGTATATAATTCCAGATAATTAAAAATACATAATTGAAAAAAAAAATGATCACAAAAGGTAAAAAAAAATATAATGTATGTTCTAAAAACAATAAGGTTTATAACATACATCGTAACAACACATGTGTGTTGTGTTTAAAATGGCACCGTGGCCATATTGTACATTTGGCTATAAGAAGATGAAATTGTGAAATAATTCTATAATTTATAGTTACTATGAAAATCAGAGAGTCATAATTATTGTGCATAGTCAATAGAATTCTTTCACACTATTGTCTTAATGGGTGGCGTATTTACACATATAAGAAGGTTAAATTGGGAAATAATTCTGTAATTTATAGTTTATTTGAAACTCAAAGAGTCATAATAATTATTGCACATGGTTACTAGAATTATTTCACATTGTAGTCTTAATGGGTGCCGTATTTACACATATAAAAAGATGAATTGTGAAATAATTCTGTAACTTATAGTTATTTCGGAAATCAGTTATAAATGACGTACATCATTCATAGAATTATTTCACAACTATTTTAACCATGATAGTTACTTCCGGTCTAACTTATTTGCTCACCTCTGTTTTGGTGATTTTAGAATTAATTAGTGATAAGCGCAACTTGGTAATACCTACCTAATTACCTTTTAAGTTGATTAATCTCTAATAGAATTAACATAATTCTATTATAGTTTTCCAAAGAATTTGATACACATAGTACATACACACTAGTTTCAAATGTAGCCAACAAAGTTGCGGCTCATAAAAGTGCAACAAAGTCAAGAACATATTACGGCGCTCTAAAAGTCTTACGTATTCTACTAATTTCAGTATTTTACATAGTGAATAGTACTGCAACTTAGATTTTGATTGATGCATTGGATAGGTAGCTTTGTTGAAATTAAAAAAAAAGACAGATTTTGTCGTATTATAATCATGCAAAAAAAATCAGACTTTTACCGACGTCCCGAGTTTGGTGCTTCTCTATAACAAAGTGACTATTTACAAAAATGTCAGTGCATGTGTTAGTTTGTTACCCTTAGTCTGTTTTGTATTCTCCAGTTATGAGGGCAAGTACCACCAGATGCAACTATTGCTGTAATGGTTATATTCACCGACGTTCGATAAAGCTATTGGACCAATAACCCTTATTAAATTTTTTTAGATTTCCCTTTTTGGCTTCAATTAAAAGTATGAAGAATTCATATTTTTTCCATCAATTCCAGGGTTTAAGGAGCTTCATCTTAATTAAAATTTGCTATGCGTGAAACGATGGGAAACAATATTCCATGGTAATTTATACTTATTTCTTATAATAAGTATTGCGATGCCTATTTTGCAGAGCAACATAAGTAATGGCACTTACATTACATTTTGGCAATATTTTAAACTAATACACGTTTTAGAAATAGTTGAAACATTCTAAGTTCTCGCATTATCACTATACAGAGGGTTTTTTGACAATTCAATAATAATGATAGTATTTTTATTTGGAATACTTTTTACAACGTTGTTAGTCTACAGTTTTCAGGAGAACTTGATAATAATGCTAATAATATAATTGTACTACTATAATATTACCATAGTCTCTGTTATGTCGCCTTCAAATTCAGTATCTATTGAGTACAGAATTTATTTGCTATTTTTATTTTACAAAAGCTGATCAGTCAAATTATAATATAAAATATAGTTGATGATTGGTTTACTTTAAATCAGCACACTTGAATGATTGAAGCAACATTTTAATTATATTAACCCTTTCGCTGCGCGTAGCATTTTAAAGATTTGGATGTCTATGCGCGCAAAATCACCGCTCGCTAGAGTACTCGCCTGGAGCAGTTTTGTGTTTACAAATATATTCGCTTCGAGCAGCGTACCATAATTTTATATTTTTCTATGTGATGACGGCCATTATATTCGGAAAGATTGTACCTAAAATGATAGATAAAAGTATAAACAAAGCACCGTTACAAAAGTATATTGCAAAGCACAAGAACAATTTTTACATAATTAGTTCAATAAATTGAAATATATTGCTAGCTCTCATCGTCCTAAAGTTATCATCACTGTTGCCCACTAAAGCCAAAAGCCGTTCTTCCGTCAGCGGTTTATTTCGGCGAGACATTTTTACGCGATAGTCAAACTCGAGGTTAAAGACGACACGTTTATTATCGACAGGTATTGACTTGACATATACTGCATGATGCTACACCGCAAGCGTGAATATTCGTTTTGAGCAGCGAAAGGGTTAATATATGAATTAGGCAACGTTGTTAGAAATCTGACAGATAATCATTTTTTCACTGTCAGATCATTTTTGTTTGAGTTCGTGTGTAAAATGTTTTTAAAATGTATACATATCGCACCCCGGCAAGAAAAGTGACATAGCTGAAAAGTGCAGTTTTTGAGAAATAACGAAAAAAGAAAATCGTCTTGCAAACATATATTGCATGTAAAAGCTTCTTTTAAATTTCAGATGACCATCTGTTGCGGTAAATGTTATTATTATTATTATTATTATTATTATATACAATTACAAATCTGTAAATCAGTTCTTGACTATGACTATTCCTGCAATGATGAATAATGAACTAGCCTAAAAGAAAACTGACAGCTGCCCTCTGGCGGTTAAAATGCGAGTCAGAGATGTGATGCTTTTTTAGCATGAGGGGACACACCGTACGTATTTTATACTGACATAATCTCAAAAGGGGCAGCTTTTTAGTTGTGACACAGTTCTCGCCGGGGTGCGACATGTTAGGATAATGTTTGGGGAGGATTGGTGTGTACCATAAGAAGCATAACAAAATGAAACTATTTAATGTTGCTGTTAGTTTTATAACGCTTCGAATAGGGGAGCAGCACACTAAGAAAAATCATTTTTCCTAATGATATGTACTTACTTTTACGATCTTCGAACCAAGTATATGGATTTAAAGTTCTTATTAATAAAATGGAGAAAATGCCTCATTGCAAAGATAAATCACAACCGCTTAAAGTTCATATGTAGTCGATATCAAAATAATAAATGGTAATGAGAAGTATTTGTGACTTCACAACAATTTAACTCTTTGAACTTGTGTTGCAGTGGGCACATTTTTCAGAAAATGTACCCTGACCTGCACAAAACGCAACTCGCTATGCACTTTGAGTAATTCCTTGTCGTAGAAACTTTTCGTTGGTAATTGTTATTTAAGTTTTTCTTTCGTAGAGAACATCGGACAGGCAAAAAATTGGAAATTGGCTTCCTTAGGTCGTGGCATTGACTCCACCAAGTTCGTTATTGTTTCGTTTTCGGGAAGATCCCATTCTTGCCGAAGAACGGGAAACAACACGACTATGGTGGCTGGGGCGGGGATGAATAAGAGCTTTAACTTCTTCGTATCATGTCCGAACATTTTCGACACAATTCAAGTCTATCGAACATCAGCATCGAAGTATTCATTGACAACCCTGGCGATATGTGGTCGTGCGTTATTTATTTAATCTTTCATCCTTTAAGTTTTAAAACGCTACCAGTTCGCCACAAGTCTGCAGTTTTCGAATTTCGTGACAAAATCATTTTCTTAAATTATAAAATCTGCCAAATTTTGCTGGAATTCGACCATGCAAGCTTGAGCACTATACACCCATTTCCCATTTTGATTAATTCCATTGTGGAAATGGGGCTCGGTTATCAAAGGTTTTGTGTTCTAAAGTAAAAACCAAATTTTTGACATTGACAGATGGCTCAATGACTTCGATGTGAATTTTGTGCATCCGAGTCAAGTAGGGCGTGCGTTTTTTTGTTTTCACAGCCCCCCTTGACGGACTTTGTTCATGAACATATCACTTTAAGCAACTTCTTTAACAAGACACGGAAATAATTTGAATTTTTATATCCTCTGAGGTACCTGTAAATTACCGTTCAAATGCTGAATCGGCTAAAATGTACCGTAACTCGCGATTCAATCTGCTGGTTTATCAAGAAATTATTAATACATGGTTCCAATTTCTAATCCTGAATAATCTCAATATTGCTGTAATATTGGTTATTAAACGCAGAGCCATCTCTATATTATAATATCGTATATTTTTATCAGGCGGTTAGCTAAAAAGAGTCGGTTTGTAATTTTAAATTGAGACGATTGGAGGAAATCACCAATAAAATATCGCGCCACCTTAAAGTTAGAGTTAAATTTCGATTCCGCTTAATGTGGAAACATCGGGACTAGGACATCTAGGCCTAATAAAGCGGCTGCCCCAATTAAGAATAGAATTTAAAAAAATGAAACATTTTATTCAAGAGTGGGTAATAAACAAAATGTTAGCCAGAAATCGGGTGTTCCGACAAATTTGCCCGGCACATGTATGCGATCACATCATAAAAAGGCGTTTGTTACTGTCCCAATTAAACAATGTAATTTACTGATGGTTCCTTGGTTTGGTTTCCGTTCCTTGAGATTTTTGGCCCAAATAGGCGGCTGCCCCGATTAACTGGCGGCCCAATTAAGCGGAATCGACTGTAATACTCTCAGCGTTGCATTTCGGAGAATGAGAGAAGGAGAGCAAGAGGACGAAGAATATTTGTAAGTAGTTTTTTAATGTATAGATACAGAGCATTCGGGAAAGTGCTGTCAACTTTTGCAACTAATTGCAACGAATAATGACAAGAAAAATCTGGTTACACTATTTGCATGTACCCTAGGTAACATTTCAGCCACGTTGCGAAATATATTTGATTTGCACCTTGAACAGTGTCCTCCATTAGTGTCCAGCATAACAGTTGACACCACTTTCTTGGCCGCTCTGTACAATTTTTATTTTATTTAGAAAACACCTCGACTTTTCAATGGAAACTTCTTGCCAAATTCCACTCCACCAAATTGCACACAATTATTGGCCATGGTTTAACATCGATCAACAAAGAATGGCAGAATATGAAAGGGTCTGCACCGTATTCGGATCCTACGCTAACGCAACAATCGTCTTCGATAGCGGCTTCACCAAACCAACGGTCGCTTCACAGTTTTGCAAATCATCGAAGGAATTATAAGGTACGAATTTTCATTTGTATCTGTCACATATCTGTATCTGTCACAAATAATGTTAGTTCTGAGTTTTTTCGTTATTACAAGTACTTTGTAATAACAATAATAATAATAATCTCTACTACTCCTCCACCTATGGCGTAATTGGTTACTGTCATAATTTGACGGAGAAGTCTGATGGTCCAATTACATTTTATTTCACCATGGGCCCCTGAGCTATTACTAGTTATGCAGGCGTAACAGGAGAGGGGCATTATTCTTATTATTGCCCATCTGCACCTGCATGCGACTTAGAGATGGTAGAGGCACATGTCCAACGTTTGTTGCAAGGAAATGGGAAAACTGCAGAATAACCACCCCAGATATGCAGACCCGGGAATCGATCCCCGGGACCTTGCAGTCTAGAAGCGAACGCGTTAACGCTCACTCCACCGCAGCCTCACAATTGTATTGTAGTAACGAACATTGTTCACAGCTAGTTTTGATGTTTTCATTTGATGTTTTCAATTTGATAGTTTTGATGTTTTCAATGACAAAACGGCCCATTAAAATGCACATTTTGACCGAGTATCACAACATTGCGTACCACCGCAGAACATCAATTATAACTCGACCTCTGTCCAATTCAACCCTAACGCTAACAAAGTAACATTAATTTGTTTTTGCATAGACATTTGCACTATTTTATTAGGTGTTGATATTTTAGGAAACGACAATTTCTTCGTTGAATTGGTAAATGGATGATCAAGGTCCGCAAGTGTGCGATGGCTCCTCCTAGGACTGCTGGCACCGTTGGAATCTGCATTGGACCCAAATCTGCAGCAGCGGTCTGCAAGTCTGCCGTTGGTTTCTAAAGGTAGGAACTTTAATTTCTAATAACCGCAAACTAGGTATGAATAATGCCCAGTAATATTTTATCTCCAAGAAAGCCGATTGTATCAGAGTTTAACTTGACACATGTATCCACTATGTTGCTGATTATTGTCGACAAGTTGCATTTATGACAACCTTCGCGTTGTGTGAAGAAATTTGGTACTTTAAGTAAATAATCTTCAGACTTTCTGAGTAATGTGCTTGTGCAGTTTGTGTTTGTTACCGAAAACCAAACACCACCCAATGATTTTCTTCATTTACTTCATATCGTGGGGGCCCCACGATAATATTGAAGAAAAAACAAAAAATAACAGTCGATATTTCGCATCTTAAACATCCATGCCATTAATTAATTGCCGTTAAGCCGCCTGGCTCCAAAAAAAAAGTACATAAAATGTGTTCTACATACCAGGGACCAAAAACGAAAAATATTTCGTTCGTTTCTGATCTGAACGAAAACGAAATTTATATATATATATTTTTATACAATATGGACCCAATTATTTTAATAGTCGATTCTCTAGATTTATGTGACTACACTTCCGGACAAAATTAAGGGACCACTAGTAAACTTCAAAATAAATTTAAAACCAGATGACGAAATTTAATGAAACACATAAATATATAAGTCCAAGTGTTTCCTTGCAGTTCAGTTGGCTTAAGAGCTATTAAAATTAACAAACTTCACTTTTATGGACTTGAACAAATGATGTTAAAAATTAGACAAAAATACCAATGGTCTTCTTATGAACTGAAATGCTAATTCGTAATAAAAAGTAACATTATTAATAGTGTGTATGCCCTCCTCTTGCAGCACTACAAGCTTCTTTCAAGTTTTTAATTTTTTGGCCCATTTGATCCCAGAGATGCTCAATTGAATTGAGGTCAGGGCTTTTGGAAGGCCACTCCAAACATTGGATATTCGCATCTTTCAACGCATTTATGACAATGTTAGCTGTACGAGGTTTGCCATTGTCTTGCATAAAAATGAATCCATTGTCGAAATTTTCGGCAAATTGTTGAACATCGGGTACAATAATCTCGTCTCTAGATCTTCTTGCTGTTAGCGACCCACTTCGTATCAAAACCAATTCTGTACGACCATTAAATTGTATCGCAGCCCAAACCATTGTAGAGCCCCACCATATTTGTCAAATTCTCGAATGGTACACGGTGCAAATCGTTCAGGTGGTCTTCGTAAGACAAGAACACGGCGATGATACTTGTTTGGGAAGGAATCTGGACTCATCCGAAAACCAAACGGAGTTCCACTGCTCCTCATCTCAACATTGATGATTTTGACAAAAGTTGAAGCGATTTATTTTGTGCGTAGCTGTGAGATTAGACAGGTTGCTGGTTTTCTAGCGGATAAATTGACTACTTTCAGTCTTCTTCTTACTGTTTTGGTTGAAATTTCTGTTCCAGTGGCTAATCGAAGATAATTTTTTTAATTCACTAGATAGATGCTGGATGTTACAAACCGCTTTCTGAAACCCTGAAGTTCGATAAAACGATATCCTCTGCGTGTTGTTTTGTCTTTCAGCACCTGGTCCGCATCTTGTTTTGAAACTACCAGTCCCTTTGCACCGTCCTGCGGCCATCTGTACCACAGATTTGTTGGTGTTTAGAATTCCAGCAACTTCACTTCGTGAATATCCTTTACGAAGAAGAATACTCATTTGGGATACTTCTTTTGGTCTGCAATGGCGTCTAGGCACATTTAATTAACTTAATGCAAACAAATTGGCTAATTTTTGAAACACAAAGCACGCTTTATTAATTAAGTGAGTTGAAACTGCGAGTCAACTGTTGGGGCTTTTTGTTAACTTTTCGTTTCCTAGCAGATAATGTCCTGATATTGTTAATTGTTTCATGGCAAACTATTTGAATAGTGCACAATAAACGTCAATTTATGACATGTGAAAGTCTACTCACAACAACTTGTAAATTGGAAAAGTTATTTCAAGTTTATTTGGTGGTCCCTTAGTTTTGTCCGGAAGTGTAGTTAGGTAAAATGTAAAGTTACACATTGCAACTTTACATAAAAGCAAAGTGGTTCGGCGGAAAATTCCAGAATTCTGACCGGTGAATTTGCCGAATATGATACTGACATAGTTTAGACTCTAAACTTTAAACTCTAAATTTTAAACTCTAAACTTTAACCAGTCGTTTTCCGTTGAATGTAATTCTTTAATAGTTTTCCGTTCATATCTTTGCAAAAGTCTTTTAATGACGGAAGCCTTTCCAACATATCGCGTGTGCTATGCCAACGAGTAATGCAATCTGATATGGGTTTCCGTAATTTCAAACGTTTAATTATGGTTAAAACACACATTGTACCTAATTTTTTGCACACTTTTCTAGCCCCGCATATTGTTGTTTCTATACTTTCATATCTTAAAACGTCTTCCGCGGCTAGTTGTAACGTATGAGCAGCGCACCGCACACTCTGTAGTATGGGGCTGCAGCTATTTGTATCCCCTAACAAATTGCATCCACAGAAGCGTCAAGTTCTGGTCCAAGTATGGCTTCTTCTGCTTTGTTTTCTTCTGTATCGTCGCTTTCTTTTTCATGTTGTTGTTGGTCTGCTAATAACCGCTTTAAGCATATTCACCCCATTATCAGTACTTATACTTGCCAAAAATTTGGTATACTAAAAAGTATAGCCAACTAAAACTTTACATGTAACCCCTTTGAAACTCTGGGGGAAAATGAACAACTCTTTGATAAATTATATAAAAATAAATGAATTTTATAGTTTTAAGTAATAATTGTGTGTCCTTAATCTTATTACTTAAATTATAGAATTAATGAACCTTAATATGAGAAATATCACAGAAATAAATTTTAGTTCGAACTGCAGTTAAATGAAAGAGATTAACCAGCGTCGTGAAGGCGAAAACGTCCAATAACATTACAATCATTCTTGTAGTATGATGATACTTGCTCAATTCACAAAGTTAATATTCGAAGTAATATTTACGACCAAATACTAGATAAAATGTTCATAGAATTAAATGTGAAATTTTCCGAAAATGTAAAATATTCTTAGGGTACCTACTGAAGCTTTGCACACTGATACGGTTGATAGGTAGATCTCAGACTATTGTAGCATATCACTTTATACGTTAAATCGAGTTAAATCTCGGCATCAAATTGCCATTCGTTCGTCATTTATTTATTTATTTGTATATTTATTGGCTCATTTGAAACCCCCCCGGGGGGTGGGGGGGGAATTGTTGACAGTGGCACACAGGAATATATATTTGCCGAGCCAGGCACACGTGTTCGTGTAAAAATGCGTGAAAAAAATCACGTTTTTTTTTTTCACGGGCCCCCGGCACAACCGTCGTCTGAAACTCGCAATAACACTTTTTTTACCTACAGCTTTCGATATAGCTGCTAGAGATGTTTGCCATTAAAGGAGACACTTTTAATTTAAAAAGGGGCATGAACAACGGTAGTAACCGGGATTAGAAACTTATTTTTTCGTTTTCGATTTTGAACGAAAAGTATGAATTCCGTTTTCGATTTCGTTTTCGTTCTTACAAATATTTCGTTTAATTTCGTTATTTCGTTTTCGTTCTCGTTCCGTTTTCAGTCCCTGCTGTGAACACACGTAGGTACTTGGGAAAAGAGACTTGGAGTCACCCTCTCTAAAGTGATGTCGAGATAATTTTAACCGACCACGATATCGTTTTGCTTTTATATCGATTCCCAACATATTTCTTCTGAACTTGGATTTAAATTGGTTGTCATGCCACGGCCGAGACGCTTTCAAACGTTGGGTTCCGTTTTGTCGCCGGACAAGTTATGGCAAACTTTTTTCGCTGTCGTAATTACAAAAACACCGCTGCTTATGGGATTTTTTTAGTGTATCAATTAAATTGTCTGCATACAACCATAATCCGGCTCTGTTTGCGGAGTTCAATCGGTGGAGATAATATTGAAAACGTAGTGATACGTACAAAAGTCATTTACGCAATTCCTCGAGGCACAAAGCATCTACGAAGGAACAATTATCAATATCGATCTTAAATTAACCATGGGCCCCTTATGGGGTTTGTTAACAATTAAGACAGAAGGCTCAAGCGTGCCCGCCCGCCCGGCTTAAATTTTTTAAATAAGGAGTAGGTATATATTCCTAGAATAGACGTTTTTTCTACGAAACTGCGCGCGCTCGGGGCAAGCAGCCACAGGCGGACCTCGCATTCAGTCGCCCGCGATTCTCTCAGAGGTTAAGAGGCACCAGAGCGGTCCTATTTGCCTGTTGGATCTTGTAAAATTTACACAGAAGATTTGGAATGTACACTTTATACAAGGTGAGTCATTGATATGGAGATGCTTTGGTGTTGGGATATCAGGTTGTAACTTGCCTATTTCTAAACAACTGACTCTCGTACATTTTGGCGGCAACCATTTCGATATGCAAAACAATCATTTTTACAATAAATGTCACTTTGACGTTTATAATTGTGTCGGAATTGATAGATTTTCATGGCACGCCAAGTTTATATCGATGAGATCTGTGTTCATTTTGAATGGTTAAAGCTAACTGCAAAAATTAAACGGATTTCTAAAGCCTAAAAATGGGCAAATTCAAATGTGTGATGTTATACATTCACAAACTCCACTGTTTGCAGTGCCATTTGGTTAATTTCGATATCCTTAACGGTGCAGGTGCAATCGAGCTTTCCCATTTCAATGACTCGCCCTGTTTCGGTATAGCCCACATTAAATTGCGTTTTATAAATTTGTAACGGTGGATGTTCAACAATTACAATTATCTACTGCATTACTAATTATTTTAAGCACTGTGATTTAATTAACGTGAACAGCATAACTAAAAGATTATTTTGAACTATGATTATCATCAAGCATAATTACGAGGGTCATTTTTAAAGTAAAAACAGGTAACCTGATAAATACCAGGTAAACAGGTAAAAAAGAGCAAAGTGGCAGGCAAAACGCAAGTGTCACTCGAGAAGCTTCAACGGTAATCTCTTGAGCGCCCACCTTATGATCCGGTACGGGCACCTTCCGCCTATCACCTGTTTGCGAAATTGAACGATACTTTAGGCAGAAAACAGATGGAAACAGACAATTAGGCGAAAGACACACTCACCAGTTGGTTGGTTATACGGACTGGTTCCCGACTCGACGAAGAGGGGATCATCATGACTCCTTTCACGTTCGTAAAATGCCTAGATCGGGACATGGGTTTTTTGAAAAACAGCCAAAGGATGTTTGTTATTGCAAAAATTAAAATTTTGAAAAACTTTACTTATATTTCTATTCAAACCAAAACGGTTCTCACTTCGAAAGTGACCCTCGTACTTAAACCTATGAAAGACTTGCATCTAATTGACACATCGTGGTATGCAGATACTTATATGAAAATACTTTTGGTGTTTCACACAATATGCGTCCAAATATTTTACATATAACTTAATTGAGATTATCTAATTTGATCTTCACTTCTGATATTCAACAAAATAAGTGTCGCATACATAATAATTTTCACCTGTATCTATTTATAATGTTTTTGTTCATTTCCATTATTACAATAACAATATATTTTAGAAAAACGAACACCTTTCCCGGAGTGGTAAATGGAGCGACTGTTAATCTGACATGAATTTATCTACCCGACGAGGAACACCGATCGTCTCCGATAGTGGCTTCGCCGATCTAACCGTCGCTTCAGAGTTTTGCAAATCATGGAAGGAATTGTTAGGTAAGAAATTTTATATTTCTCACATCTAGTTATGAACAATGTTAATTTTTCTTAAGTTTACAATATTACAAATAATTTGTTTTATATTGACCAACATTATTCAAAACTATCAATTAGTGCTGCGTTGATACTTTCAGTCTTTGGTTATAAAGTTTATTTATATGCACATGACACTAAATTGGATACGATTCTAGCAGTTGATTCTTTTAATTGTGCACATAACTTATTCTGATGAGCAAATGTTCCAATCCAAACACTTTTCAATTGTGCCTTTAGAATTGAATTTAGTATTCAATTGAATGTTTGTATTCTTATAAATCTGCCCAGGGATGTTTCCCCAGAAACCAGTCGTTCGCAGCCGACGTTAAACTGTAGGTGCCATACGTCACTGTAACTACGATACAGACACCCGTGCACTGACGTATGCGGGGACATCGAGTATGGCAATCCAAGAACAAGAAGATTCAATTAAGGTTGATTCGTAGTCGACATAGCGCAACAACTGCAATCACATAACATCACATAACATCACCCAACGTTGACTCGGAATCGGTCTTTATACTAATTTTAATACTATTTTAAAATTGAAACTCTACACTTGCGTCAAAATCAAGCAACCGTAATTACAAACATTTTGTCACGAATAAGTACCTACACTTGTTGTAATTTGTTGTAATTCAGCGTCTGCTCAATACTGCGCTTGGTAAAATTCCGGTTTTTGCGTATTGCTTCTTAACTTTTATTCTTTATTTTGTGCTTTCCCTATTATTATGGCACTCTTCACCAAAGCCATCTGTTCTTGTGTTGCCAGGTGGACAAAATCCTTGGCAGTTACAAACGCACACATGCACGTACAATAAATAATTGGTTGACTTCGTTTTTTTTTTTTTTGCATCATTATATTATTTTTATCTATACCAAGTTTGCTACAATAAAACGCAATCAAAATTACTTTATCTCTTAAGTAATTTTCAAAACATGTTACACGTGTAAATTTTAAATAAATTGCACTAAAATAATAAAAACATATATTTTCTTTCTTTGTATGCGGCTTAATCAGTTGCAGTACTAGTTATTCAAATAAGTTGGGGCTTCTCCGTCTCAATACGCGATTTTACATGTAGAAGTCTTAATACGTATTTGATTCCTTTCAACTATGTTTTGTGGTAATCGATGAATCATCATTTTTATGTTCAAAGAAACGAAATGTTTCCAATTTTGGCATGAATATTGGCTTCAATGTGATAAATGATTTCCCAGCATCGCAACCTAGATGCACTTTGCAGTTTTCCACAACTCTGCAGCATCGCGGGGTTTTCTCTGTTTGCGCTGTAATTCTGCGACTTACGAAATCGCCGGGGCGTAAAATTGGGTGCAAATCGAAAAAACAAATGCCGTAGTGTAAGATGCTGATAGCTCAGAGATGTGTCCGAGTTGCTTTGCTTGATGCGTATTTTTGCCTTGAGGCGGATCTTCGTGCACCTTACTTTTGGCCTGCCTTTGTAATGATGAGCAATTTTTGCCACAAAGCATATTTACGCGTGCATTTTCCACCTACAATTTCTCTCGGTTGGCTCTGCTAAATGTTCTCGACTTGTGTCTTAATATAATGTTGATACAATCATCCAATCGATTGTTAGAAAAATGTACTATGTGTATGCGAATTTATATAGTTGTAAGTCTTCAAGAGCCGCCAGCCATGCAAGTTTTCAAACTGGTATTCCTCGGATGCATCTCACGCAATCCCAAATACGAAATTTTGCACCATCACACGAGGAAAATCTGTCGCAGAATTTCATGGTTCAAATTCATGGTTGTGCAACCCAAGTGACTGGTTCAGCTTTTCCTCTGCCGAACTATCGCAATGGTAATTCGTACCGCTCTATGGTACGAATAGCCACGTTGATCAGCAACCTCCAAGAGAGACCTCCGAGAGATTTCAAGAGGAAGAAGCCGTCAAGGAGCCCCAAAAGGCTTTGCCATTTCGCTTGTAAAGACATTTTTATGTCTTCGACGTTTCGGCAAGATTTGTAATTTATGCTAGTTACTTAGTATTAATGTGGTTTGAAAAAATGAAAGAAAACACTAAAGTCTAATAAAAATATTCAACTGGAACATTATTTGTAAGAATAATTAAAAGAATAAAAAAATACATTAAAAAATATATATAAAAAAAATAATTAAAAGAATAAAAAAATACATTAAAAAATATATTAAAAAAAACAGAAAAATAAAAAAAGTATATAATTCCAGATAATTAAAAATACATAATTGAAAAAAAAAAGATCACAAAAGGTAAAAAAAAATATAATGTATGTTCTAAAAACAATAAGGTTTATAACATACATCGTAACAACACATGTGTGTTGTGTTTAAAATGGCACCGTGGCCATATTGTACATTTGGCTATAAGAAGATGAAATTGTGAAATAATTCTATAATTTATAGTTACTATGAAAATCAGAGAGTCATAATTATTGTGCATAGTCAATAGAATTCTTTCACACTATTGTCTTAATGGGTGGCGTATTTACACATATAAGAAGGTTAAATTGGGAAATAATTCTGTAATTTATAGTTTATTTGAAACTCAAAGAGTCATAATAATTATTGCACATGGTTACTAGAATTATTTCACATTGTAGTCTTAATGGGTGCCGTATTTACACATATAAAAAGATGAATTGTGAAATAATTCTGTAACTTATAGTTATTTCGGAAATCAGTTATAAATGACGTACATCATTCATAGAATTATTTCACAACTATTTTAACCATGATAGTTACTTCCGGTCTAACTTATTTGCTCACCTCTGTTTTGGTGATTTTAGAATTAATTAGTGATAAGCGCAACTTGGTAATACCTACCTAATTACCTTTTAAGTTGATTAATCTCTAATAGAATTAACATAATTCTATTATAGTTTTCCAAAGAATTTGATACACATAGTACATACACACTAGTTTCAAATGTAGCCAACAAAGTTGCGGCTCATAAAAGTGCAACAAAGTCAAGAACATATTACGGCGCTCTAAAAGTCTTACGTATTCTACTAATTTCAGTATTTTACATAGTGAATAGTACTGCAACTTAGATTTTGATTGATGCATTGGATAGGTAGCTTTGTTGAAATTAAAAAAAAAGACAGATTTTGTCGTATTATAATCATGCAAAAAAAATCAGACTTTTACCGACGTCCCGAGTTTGGTGCTTCTCTATAACAAAGTGACTATTTACAAAAATGTCAGTGCATGTGTTAGTTTGTTACCCTTAGTCTGTTTTGTATTCTCCAGTTATGAGGGCAAGTACCACCAGATGCAACTATTGCTGTAATGGTTATATTCACCGACGTTCGATAAAGCTATTGGACCAATAACCCTTATTAAATTTTTTTAGATTCCCCTTTTTGGCTTCAATTAAAAGTATGAAGAATTCATATTTTTTCCATCAATTCCAGGGTTTAAGGAGCTTCATCTTAATTAAAATTTGCTATGCGTGAAACGATGGGAAACAATATTCCATGGTAATTTATACTTATTTCTTATAATAAGTATTGCGATGCCTATTTTGCAGAGCAACATAAGTAATGGCACTTACATTACATTTTGGCAATATTTTAAACTAATACACGTTTTAGAAATAGTTGAAACATTCTAAGTTCTCGCATTATCACTATACAGAGGGTTTTTTGACAATTCAATAATAATGATAGTATTTTTATTTGGAATACTTTTTACAACGTTGTTAGTCTACAGTTTTCAGGAGAACTTGATAATAATGCTAATAATATAATTGTACTACTATAATATTACCATAGTCTCTGTTATGTTGTCGCCTTCAAATTCAGTATCTATTGAGTACAGAATTTATTTGCTATTTTTATTTTACAAAAGCTGATCAGTCAAATTATAATATAAAATATAGTTGATGATTGGTTTACTTTAAATCAGCACACTTGAATGATTGAAGCAACATTTTAATTATATTAACCCTTTCGCTGCGCGTAGCATTTTAAAGATTTGGATGTCTATGCGCGCAAAATCACCGCTCGCTAGAGTACTCGCCTGGAGCAGTTTTGTGTTTACAAATATATTCGCTTCGAGCAGCGTACCATAATTTTATATTTTTCTATGTGATGACGGCCATTATATTCGGAAAGATTGTACCTAAAATGATAGATAAAAGTATAAACAAAGCACCGTTACAAAAGTATATTGCAAAGCACAAGAACAATTTTTACATAATTAGTTCAATAAACTGAAATATATTGCTAGCTCTCATCGTCCTAAAGTTATCATCACTGTTGCCCACTAAAGCCAAAAGCCGTTCTTCCGTCAGCGGTTTATTTCGGCGAGACATTTTTACGCGATAGTCAAACTCGAGGTTAAAGACGACACGTTTATTATCGACAGGTATTGACTTGACATATACTGCATGATGCTACACCGCAAGCGTGAATATTCGTTTTGAGCAGCGAAAGGGTTAATATATGAATTAGGCAACGTTGTTAGAAATCTGACAGATAATCATTTTTTCACTGTCAGATCATTTTTGTTTGAGTTCGTGTGTAAAACTTTATAAAATGTATACATATCGCACCCCGGCAAGAAAAGTGACATAGCTGAAAAGTGCAGTTTTTGAGAAATAACGAAAAAAGAAAATCGTCTTGCAAACATATATTGCATGTAAAAGCTTCTTTTAAATTTCAGATGACCATCTGTTGCGGTAAATGTTATTATTATTATTATTATTATTATATACAATTACAAATCTGTAAATCAGTTCTTGACTATGACTATTCCTGCAATGATGAATAATGAACTAGCCTAAAAGAAAACTGACAGCTGCCCTCTGGCGGTTAAAATGCGAGTCAGAGATGTGATGCTTTTTTAGCATGAGGGGACACACCGTACGTATTTTATACTGACATAATCTCAAAAGGGGCAGCTTTTTAGTTGTGACACAGTTCTCGCCGGGGTGCGACATGTTAGGATAATGTTTGGGGAGGATTGGTGTGTACCATAAGAAGCATAACAAAATGAAACTATTTAATGTTGCTGTTAGTTTTATAACGCTTCGAATAGGGGAGCAGCACACTAAGAAAAATCATTTTTCCTAATGATATGTACTTACTTTTACGATCTTCGAACCAAGTATATGGATTTAAAGTTCTTATTAATAAAATGGAGAAAATGCCTCATTGCAAAGATAAATCACAACCGCTTAAAGTTCATATGTAGTCGATATCAAAATAATAAATGGTAATGAGAAGTATTTGTGACTTCACAACAATTTAACTCTTTGAACTTGTGTTGCAGTGGGCACATTTTTCAGAAAATGTACCCTGACCTGCACAAAACGCAACTCGCTATGCACTTTGAGTAATTCCTTGTCGTAGAAACTTTTCGTTGGTAATTGTTATTTAAGTTTTTCTTTCGTAGAGAACATCGGACAGGCAGAAAATTGGAAATTGGCTTCCTTAGGTCGTGGCATTGACTCCACCAAGTTCGTTATTGTTTCGTTTTCGGGAAGATCCCATTCTTGCCGAAGAACGGGAAACAACACGACTATGGTGGCTGGGGCGGGGATGAATAAGAGCTTTAACTTCTTCGTATCATGTCCGAACATTTTCGACACAATTCAAGTCTATCGAACATCAGCATCGAAGTATTCATTGACAACCCTGGCGATATGTGGTCGTGCGTTATTTATTTAATCTTTCATCCTTTAAGTTTTAAAACGCTACCAGTTCGCCACAAGTCTGCAGTTTTCGAATTTCGTGACAAAATCATTTTCTTAAATTATAAAATCTGCCAAATTTTGCTGGAATTCGACCATGCAAGCTTGAGCACTATACACCCATTTCCCATTTTGATTAATTCCATTGTGGAAATGGGGCTCGGTTATCAAAGGTTTTGTGTTCTAAAGTAAAAACCAAATTTTTGACATTGACAGATGGCTCAATGACTTCGATGTGAATTTTGTGCATCCGAGTCAAGTAGGGCGTGCGTTTTTTTGTTTTCACAGCCCCCCTTGACGGACTTTGTTCATGAACATATCACTTTAAGCAACTTCTTTAACAAGACACGGAAATAATTTGAATTTTTATATCCTCTGAGGTACCTGTAAATTACCGTTCAAATGCTGAATCGGCTAAAATGTACCGTAACTCGCGATTCAATCTGCTGGTTTATCAAGAAATTATTAATACATGGTTCCAATTTCTAATCCTGAATAATCTCAATATTGCTGTAATATTGGTTATTAAACGCAGAGCCATCTCTATATTATAATATCGTATATTTTTATCAGGCGGTTAGCTAAAAAGAGTCGGTTTGTAATTTTAAATTGAGACGATTGGAGGAAATCACCAATAAAATATCGCGCCACCTTAAAGTTAGAGTTAAATTTCGATTCCGCTTAATGTGGAAACATCGGGACTAGGACATCTAGGCCTAATAAAGCGGCTGCCCCAATTAAGAATAGAATTTAAAAAAATGAAACATTTTATTCAAGAGTGGGTAATAAACAAAATGTTAGCCAGAAATCGGGTGTTCCGACAAATTTGCCCGGCACATGTATGCGATCACATCATAAAAAGGCGTTTGTTACTGTCCCAATTAAACAATGTAATTTACTGATGGTTCCTTGGTTTGGTTTCCGTTCCTTGAGATTTTTGGCCCAAATAGGCGGCTGCCCCGATTAACTGGCGGCCCAATTAAGCGGAATCGACTGTAATACTCTCAGCGTTGCATTTCGGAGAATGAGAGAAGGAGAGCAAGAGGACGAAGAATATTTGTAAGTAGTTTTTTAATGTATAGATACAGAGCATTCGGGAAAGTGCTGTCAACTTTTGCAACTAATTGCAACGAATAATGACAAGAAAAATCTGGTTACACTATTTGCATGTACCCTAGGTAACATTTCAGCCACGTTGCGAAATATATTTGATTTGCACCTTGAACAGTGTCCTCCATTAGTGTCCAGCATAACAGTTGACACCACTTTCTTGGCCGCTCTGTACAATTTTTATTTTATTTAGAAAACACCTCGACTTTTCAATGGAAACTTCTTGCCAAATTCCACTCCACCAAATTGCACACAATTATTGGCCATGGTTTAACATCGATCAACAAAGAATGGCAGAATATGAAAGGGTCTGCACCGTATTCGGATCCTACGCTAACGCAACAATCGTCTCCGATAGCGGCTTCACCAAACCAACGGTCGCTTCACAGTTTTGCAAATCATCGAAGGAATTATAAGGTACGAATTTTCATTTGTATCTGTCACATATCTGTATCTGTCACAAATAATGTTAGTTCTGAGTTTTTTCGTTATTACAAGTACTTTGTAATAACAATAATAATAATAATCTCTACTACTCCTCCACCTATGGCGTAATTGGTTACTGTCATAATTTGACGGAGAAGTCTGATGGTCCAATTACATTTTATTTCACCATGGGCCCCTGAGCTATTACTAGTTATGCGGGCGTAACAGGAGAGGGGCATTATTATTATTATTGCCCATCTGCACCTGCATGCGACTTAGAGATGGTAGAGGCACATGTCCAACGTTTGTTGCAAGGAAATGGGAAAACTGCAGAATAACCACCCCAGATATGCAGACCCGGGAATCGATCCCCGGGACCTTGCAGTCTAGAAGCGAACGCGTTAACGCTCACTCCACCGCAGCCTCACAATTGTATTGTAGTAACGAACATTGTTCACAGCTAGTTTTGATGTTTTCATTTGATGTTTTCAATTTGATAGTTTTGATGTTTTCAATGACAAAACGGCCCATTAAAATGCACATTTTGACCGAGTATCACAACATTGCGTACCACCGCAGAACATCAATTATAACTCGACCTCTGTCCAATTCAACCCTAACGCTAACAAAGTAACATTAATTTGTTTTTGCATAGACATTCGCACTATTTTATTAGGTGTTGATATTTTAGGAAACGACAATTTCTTCGTTGAATTGGTAAATGGATGATCAAGGTCCGCAAGTGTGCGATGGCTCCTCCTAGGACTGCTGGCACCGTTGGAATCTGCATTGGACCCAAAACTGCAGCAGCGGTCTGCAAGTCTGCCGTTGGTTTCTAAAGGTTTGAACTTTAATTTCTAATAACCGCAAACTAGGTATGAATAATGCCCAGTAATATTTTATCTCCAAGAAAGCCGATTGTATCAGAGTTTAACTTGACACATGTATCCACTATGTTGCTGATTATTGTCGACAAGTTGCATTTATGACAACCTTCGCGTTGTGTGAAGAAATTTGGTACTTTAAGTAAATAATCTTCAGACTTTCTGAGTAATGTGCTCGTGCAGTTTGTGTTTGTTACCGAAAACCAAACACCACCCAATGATTTTCTTCATTTACTTCATATCGTGGGGGCCCCACGATAATATTGAAGAAAAAACAAAAAATAACAGTCGATATTTCGCATCTTAAACATCCATGCCATTAATTAATTGCCGTTAAGCCGCCTGGCTCCAAAAAAAAAGTACATAAAATGTGTTCTACATACCAGGGACCAAAAACGAAAAATATTTCGTTCGTTTCTGATCTGAACGAAAACGAAATTTATATATATATATATTTTTATACAATATGGACCCAATTATTTTAATAGTCGATTCTCTAGATTTATGTGACTACACTTCCGGACAAAATTAAGGGACCACTAGTAAACTTCAAAATAAATTTAAAACCAGATGACGAAATTTAATGAAACACATAAATATATAAATCCAAGTGTTTCCTTGCAGTTCAGTTGGCTTAAGAGCTATTAAAATTAACAAACTTCACTTTTATGGACTTGAACAAATGATGTTAAAAATTAGACAAAAATACCAATGGTCTTCTTATGAACTGAAATGCTAATTCGTAATAAAAAGTAACATTATTAATAGTGTGTATGCCCTCCTCTTGCAGCACTACAAGCTTCTTTCAAGTTTTTAATTTTTTGGCCCATTTGATCCCAGAGATGCTCAATTGAATTGAGGTCAGGGCTTTTGGAAGGCCACTCCAAACATTGGATATTCGCATCTTTCAACGCATTTATGACAATGTTAGCTGTACGAGGTTTGCCATTGTCTTGCATAAAAATGAATCCATTGTCGAAATTTTCGGCAAATTGTTGAACATCGGGTACAATAATCTCGTCTCTAGATCTTCTTGCTGTTAGCGACCCACTTCGTATCAAAACCAATTCTGTACGACCATTAAATTGTATCGCAGCCCAAACCATTGTAGAGCCCCACCATATTTGTCAAATTCTCGAATGGTACACGGTGCAAATCGTTCAGGTGGTCTTCGTAAGACAAGAACACGGCGATGATACTTGTTTGGGAAGGAATCTGGACTCATCCGAAAACCAAACGGAGTTCCACTGCTCCTCATCTCAACATTGATGATTTTGACAAAAGTTGAAGCGATTTATTTTGTGCGTAGCTGTGAGATTAGACAGGTTGCTGGTTTTCTAGCGGATAAATTGACTACTTTCAGTCTTCTTCTTACTGTTTTGGTTGAAATTTCTGTTCCAGTGGCTAATCGAAGATAATTTTTTTAATTCACTAGATAGATGCTGGATGTTACAAACCGCTTTCTGAAACCCTGAAGTTCGATAAAACGATATCCTCTGCGTGTTGTTTTGTCTTTCAGCACCTGGTCCGCATCTTGTTTTGAAACTACCAGTCCCTTTGCACCGTCCTGCGGCCATCTGTACCACAGATTTGTTGGTGTTTAGAATTCCAGCAACTTCACTTCGTGAATATCCTTTACGAAGAAGAATACTCATTTGGGATACTTCTTTTGGTCTGCAATGGCGTCTAGGCACATTTAATTAACTTAATGCAAACAAATTGGCTAATTTTTGAAACACAAAGCACGCTTTATTAATTAAGTGAGTTGAAACTGCGAGTCAACTGTTGGGGCTTTTTGTTAACTTTTCGTTTCCTAGCAGATAATGTCCTGATATTGTTAATTGTTTCATGGCAAACTATTTGAATAGTGCACAATAAACGTCAATTTATGACATGTGAAAGTCTACTCACAACAACTTGTAAATTGGAAAAGTTATTTCAAGTTTATTTGGTGGTCCCTTAGTTTTGTCCGGAAGTGTAGTTAGGTAAAATGTAAAGTTACACATTGCAACTTTACATAAAAGCAAAGTGGTTCGGCGGAAAATTCCAGAATTCTGACCGGTGAATTTGCCGAATATGATACTGACATAGTTTAGACTCTAAACTTTAAACTCTAAATTTTAAACTCTAAACTTTAACCAGTCGTTTTCCGTTGAATGTAATTCTTTAATAGTTTTCCGTTCATATCTTTGCAAAAGTCTTTTAATGACAGAAGCCTTTCCAACATATCGCGTGTGCTATGCCAACGAGTAATGCAATCTGATATGGGTTTCCGTAATTTCAAACGTTTAATTATGGTTAAAACACACATTGTACCTAATTTTTTGCACACTTTTCTAGCCCCGCATATTGTTGTTTCTATACTTTCATATCTTAAAACGTCTTCCGCGGCTAGTTGTAACGTATGAGCAGCGCACCGCACACTCTGTAGTATGGGGCTGCAGCTATTTGTATCCCCTAACAAATTGCATCCACAGAAGCGTCAAGTTCTGGTCCAAGTATGGCTTCTTCTGCTTTGTTTTCTTCTGTATCGTCGCTTTCTTTTTCATGTTGTTGTTGGTCTGCTAATAACCGCTTTAAGCATATATTTACCCCATTATCAGTACTTATACTTGCCAAAAATTTGGTATACTAAAAAGTATAGCCAACTAAAACTTTACATGTAACCCCTTTGAAACTCTGGGGGAAAATGAACAACTCTTTGATAAATTATATAAAAATAAATGAATTTTATAGTTTTAAGTAATAATTGTGTGTCCTTAATCTTATTACTTAAATTATAGAATTAATGAACCTTAATATGAGAAATATCACAGAAATAAATTTTAGTTCGAACTGCAGTTAAATGAAAGAGATTAACCAGCGTCGTGAAGGCGAAAACGTCCAATAACATTACAATCATTCTTGTAGTATGATGATACTTGCTCAATTCACAAAGTTAATATTCGAAGTAATATTTACGACCAAATACTAGATAAAATGTTCATAGAATTAAATGTGAAATTTTCCGAAAATGTAAAATATTCTTAGGGTACCTACTGAAGCTTTGCACACTGATACGGTTGATAGGTAGATCTCAGACTATTGTAGCATATCACTTTATACGTTAAATCGAGTTAAATCTCGGCATCAAATTGCCATTCGTTCGTCATTTATTTATTTATTTGTATATTTATTGGCTCATTTGAAACCCCCCCGGGGGGTGGGGGGGGAATTGTTGACAGTGGCACACAGGAATATATATTTGCCGAGCCAGGCACACGTGTTCGTGTAAAAATGCGTGAAAAAAATCACGTTTTTTTTTTCACGGGCCCCCGGCACAACCGTCGTCTGAAACTCGCAATAACACTTTTTTTACCTACAGCTTTCGATATAGCTGCTAGAGATGTTTGCCATTAAAGGAGACACTTTTAATTTAAAAAGGGGCATGAACAACGGTAGTAACCGGGATTAGTAACTTATTTTTTCGTTTTCGATTTTGAACGAAAAGTATGAATTCCGTTTTCGATTTCGTTTTCGTTCTTACAAATATTTCGTTTAATTTCGTTATTTCGTTTTCGTTCTCGTTCCGTTTTCAGTCCCTGCTGTGAACACACGTAGGTACTTGGGAAAAGAGACTTGGAGTCACCCTCTCTAAAGTGATGTCGAGATAATTTTAACCGACCATGATATCGTTTTGCTTTTATATCGATTCCCAACATATTTCTTCTGAACTTGGATTTAAATTGGTTGTCATGCCACGGCCGAGACGCTTTCAAACGTTGGGTTCCGTTTTGTCGCCGGACAAGTTATGGCAAACTTTTTTCGCTGTCGTAATTACAAAAACACCGCTGCTTATGGGATTTTTTTAGTGTATCAATTAAATTGTCTGCATACAACCATAATCCGGCTCTGTTTGCGGAGTTCAATCGGTGGAGATAATATTGAAAACGTAGTGATACGTACAAAAGTCATTTACGCAATTCCTCGAGGCACAAAGCATCTACGAAGGAACAATTATCAATATCGATCTTAAATTAACCATGGGCCCCTTATGGGGTTTGTTAACAATTAAGACAGAAGGCTCAAGCGTGCCCGCCCGCCCGGCTTAAATTTTTTAAATAAGGAGTAGGTATATATTCCTAGAATAGACGTTTTTTCTACGAAACTGCGCGCGCTCGGGGCAAGCAGCCACAGGCGGACCTCGCATTCAGTCGCCCGCGATTCTCTCAGAGGTTAAGAGGCACCAGAGCGGTCCTATTTGCCTGTTGGATCTTGTAAAATTTACACAGAAGATTTGGAATGTACACTTTATACAAGGTGAGTCATTGATATGGAGATGCTTTGGTGTTGGGATATCAGGTTGTAACTTGCCTATTTCTAAACAACTGACTCTCGTACATTTTGGCGGCAACCATTTCGATATGCAAAACAATCATTTTTACAATAAATGTCACTTTGACGTTTATAATTGTGTCGGAATTGATAGATTTTCATGGCACGCCAAGTTTATATCGATGAGATCTGTGTTCATTTTGAATGGTTAAAGCTAACTGCAAAAATTAAACGGATTTCTAAAGCCTAAAAATGGGCAAATTCAAATGTGTGATGTTATACATTCACAAACTCCACTGTTTGCAGTGCCATTTGGTTAATTTCGATATCCTTAACGGTGCAGGTGCAATCGAGCTTTCCCATTTCAATGACTCGCCCTGTTTCGGTATAGCCCACATTAAATTGCGTTTTATAAATTTGTAACGGTGGATGTTCAACAATTACAATTATCTACTGCATTACTAATTATTTTAAGCACTGTGATTTAATTAACGTGAACAGCATAACTAAAAGATTATTTTGAACTATGATTATCATCAAGCATAATTACGAGGGTCATTTTTAAAGTAAAAACAGGTAACCTGATAAATACCAGGTAAACAGGTAAAAAAGAGCAAAGTGGCAGGCAAAACGCAAGTGTCACTCGAGAAGCTACAACGGTAATCTCTTGAGCGCCCACCTTATGATCCGGTACGGGCACCTTCCGCCTATCACCTGTTTGCGAAATTGAACGATACTTTAGGCAGAAAACAGATGGAAACAGACAATTAGGCGAAAGACACACTCAACAGTTGGTTGGTTATACGGACTGGTTCCCGACTCGACGAAGAGGGGATCATCATGACTCCTTTCACGTTCGTAAAATGCCTAGATCGGGACATGGGTTTTTTGAAAAACAGCCAAAGGATGTTTGTTATTGCAAAAATTAAAATTTTGAAAAACTTTACTTATATTTCTATTCAAACCAAAACGGTTCTCACTTCGAAAGTGACCCTCATACTTAAACCTATGAAAGACTTGCATCTAATTGACACATCGTGGTATGCAGATACTTATATGAAAATACTTTTGGTGTTTCACACAATATGCGTCCAAATATTTTACATATAACTTAATTGAGATTATCTAATTTGATCTTCACTTCTGATATTCAACAAAATAAGTGTCGCATACATAATAATTTTCACCTGTATCTATTTATAATGTTTTTGTTCATTTCCATTATTACAATAACAATATATTTTAGAAAAACGAACACCTTTCCCGGAGTGGTAAATGGAGCGACTGTTAATCTGACATGAATTTATCTACCCGACGAGGAACACCGATCGTCTCCGATAGTGGCTTCGCCGATCTAACCGTCGCTTCAGAGTTTTGCAAATCATGGAAGGAATTGTTAGGTAAGAAATTTTATATTTCTCACATCTAGTTATGAACAATGTTAATTTTTCTTAAGTTTACAATATTACAAATAATTTGTTTTATATTGACCAACATTATTCAAAACTATCAATTAGTGCTGCGTTGATACTTTCAGTCTTTGGTTATAAAGTTTATTTATATGCACATGACACTAAATTGGATACGATTCTAGCAGTTGATTCTTTTAATTGTGCACATAACTTATTCTGATGAGCAAATGTTCCAATCCAAACACTTTTCAATTGTGCCTTTAGAATTGAATTTAGTATTCAATTGAATGTTTGTATTCTTATAAATCTGCCCAGGGATGTTTCCCCAGAAACCAGTCGTTCGCAGCCGACGTTAAACTGTAGGTGCCATACGTCACTGTAACTACGATACAGACACCCGTGCACTGACGTATGCGGGGACATCGAGTATGGCAATCCAAGAACAAGAAGATTCAATTAAGGTTGATTCGTAGTCGACATAGCGCAACAACTGCAATCACATAACATCACATAACATCACCCAACGTTGACTCGGAATCGGTCTTTATACTAATTTTAATACTATTTTAAAATTGAAACTCTACACTTGCGTCAAAATCAAGCAACCGTAATTACAAACATTTTGTCACGAATAAGTACCTACACTTGTTGTAATTTGTTGTAATTCAGCGTCTGCTCAATACTGCGCTTGGTAAAATTCCGGTTTTTGCGTATTGCTTCTTAACTTTTATTCTTTATTTTGTGCTTTCCCTATTATTATGGCACTCTTCACCAAAGCCATCTGTACTTGTGTTGCCAGGTGGACAAAATCCTTGGCAGTTACAAACGCACACATGCACGTACAATAAATAATTGGTTGACTTCGTTTTTTTTTTTTTTTTTTGCATCATTATATTATTTTTATCTATACCAAGTTTGCTACAATAAGACGCAATCAAAATTACTTTATCTCTTAAGTAATTTTCAAAACATGTTACACGTGTAAATTTTAAATAAATTGCACTAAAATAATAAAAACATATATTTTCTTTCTTTGTATGCGGCTTTATCAGTTGCAGTACTAGTTATTCAAATAAGTTGGGGCTTCTCCGTCTCAATACGCGATTTTACATGTAGAAGTCTTAATACGTATTTGATTCCTTTCAACTATGTTTTGTGGTAATCGATGAATCATCATTTTTATGTTCAAAGAAACGAAATGTTTCCAATTTTGGCATGAATATTGGCTTCAATGTGATAAATGATTTCCCAGCATCGCAACCTAGATGCACTTTGCAGTTTTCCACAACTCTGCAGCATCGCGGGGTTTTCTCTGTTTGCGCTGTAATTCTGCGACTTACGAAATCGCCGGGGCGTAAAATTGGGTGCAAATCGAAAAAACAAATGCCGTAGTGTAAGATGCTGATAGCTCAGAGATGTGTCCGAGTTGCTTTGCTTGATGCGTATTTTTGCCTTGAGGCGGATCTTCGTGCACCTTACTTTTGGCCTGCCTTTGTAATGATGAGCAATTTTTGCCACAAAGCATATTTACGCGTGCATTTTCCACCTACAATTTCTCTCGGTTGGCTCTGCTAAATGTTCTCGACTTGTGTCTTAATATAATGTTGATACAATCATCCAATCGATTGTTAGAAAAATGTACTATGTGTATGCGAATTTATATAGTTGTAAGTCTTCAAGAGCCGCCAGCCATGCAAGTTTTCAAACTGGTATTCCTCGGATGCATCTCACGCAATCCCAAATACGAAATTTTGCACCATCACACGAGGAAAATCTGTCGCAGAATTTCATGGTTCAAATTCATGGTTGTGCAACCCAAGTGACTGGTTCAGCTTTTCCTCTGCCGAACTATCGCAATGGTAATTCGTACCGCTCTATGGTACGAATAGCCACGTTGATCAGCAACCTCCAAGAGAGACCTCCGAGAGATTTCAAGAGGAAGAAGCCGTCAAGGAGCCCCAAAAGGCTTTGCCATTTCGCTTGTAAAGACATTTTTATGTCTTCGACGTTTCGGCAAGATTTGTAATTTATGCTAGTTACTTAGTATTAATGTGGTTTGAAAAAATGAAAGAAAACACTAAAGTCTAATAAAAATATTCAACTGGAACATTATTTATAAGAATAATTAAAAGAATAAAAAAATACATTAAAAAATATATATAAAAAAAATAATTAAAAGAATAAAAAAATACATTAAAAAATATATTAAAAAAAACAGAAAAATAAAAAAAGTATATAATTCCAGATAATTAAAAATACATAATTGAAAAAAAAAATGATCACAAAAGGTAAAAAAAAATATAATGTATGTTCTAAAAACAATAAGGTTTATAACATACATCGTAACAACACATGTGTGTTGTGTTTAAAATGGCACCGTGGCCATATTGTACATTTGGCTATAAGAAGATGAAATTGTGAAATAATTCTATAATTTATAGTTACTATGAAAATCAGAGAGTCATAATTATTGTGCATAGTCAATAGAATTCTTTCACACTATTGTCTTAATGGGTGGCGTATTTACACATATAAGAAGGTTAAATTGGGAAATAATTCTGTAATTTATAGTTTATTTGAAACTCAAAGAGTCATAATAATTATTGCACATGGTTACTAGAATTATTTCACATTGTAGTCTTAATGGGTGCCGTATTTACACATATAAAAAGATGAATTGTGAAATAATTCTGTAACTTATAGTTATTTCGGAAATCAGTTATAAATGACGTACATCATTCATAGAATTATTTCACAACTATTTTAACCATGATAGTTACTTCCGGTCTAACTTATTTGCTCACCTCTGTTTTGGTGATTTTAGAATTAATTAGTGATAAGCGCAACTTGGTAATACCTACCTAATTACCTTTTAAGTTGATTAATCTCTAATAGAATTAACATAATTCTATTATAGTTTTCCAAAGAATTTGATACACATAGTACATACACACTAGTTTCAAATGTAGCCAACAAAGTTGCGGCTCATAAAAGTGCAACAAAGTCAAGAACATATTACGGCGCTCTAAAAGTCTTACGTATTCTACTAATTTCAGTATTTTACATAGTGAATAGTACTGCAACTTAGATTTTGATTGATGCATTGGATAGGTAGCTTTGTTGAAATTAAAAAAAAAGACAGATTTTGTCGTATTATAATCATGCAAAAAAAATCAGACTTTTACCGACGTCCCGAGTTTGGTGCTTCTCTATAACAAAGTGACTATTTACAAAAATGTCAGTGCATGTGTTAGTTTGTTACCCTTAGTCTGTTTTGTATTCTCCAGTTATGAGGGCAAGTACCACCAGATGCAACTATTGCTGTAATGGTTATATTCACCGACGTTCGATAAAGATATTGGACCAATAACCCTTATTAAATTTTTTTAGATTCCCCTTTTTGGCTTCAATTAAAAGTATGAAGAATTCATATTTTTTCCATCAATTCCAGGGTTTAAGGAGCTTCATCTTAATTAAAATTTGCTATGCGTGAAACGATGGGAAACAATATTCCATGGTAATTTATACTTATTTCTTATAATAAGTATTGCGATGCCTATTTTGCAGAGCAACATAAGTAATGGCACTTACATTACATTTTGGCAATATTTTAAACTAATACACGTTTTAGAAATAGTTGAAACATTCTAAGTTCTCGCATCATCACTATACAGAGGGTTTTTTGACAATTCAATAATAATGATAGTATTTTTATTTGGAATACTTTTTACAACGTTGTTAGTCTACAGTTTTCAGGAGAACTTGATAATAATGCTAATAATATAATTGTACTACTATAATATTACCATAGTCTCTGTTATGTCGCCTTCAAATTCAGTATCTATTGAGTACAGAATTTATTTGCTATTTTTATTTTACAAAAGCTGATCAGTCAAATTATAATATAAAATATAGTTGATGATTGGTTTACTTTAAATCAGCACACTTGAATGATTGAAGCAACATTTTAATTATATTAACCCTTTCGCTGCGCGTAGCATTTTAAAGATTTGGATGTCTATGCGCGCAAAATCACCGCTCGCTAGAGTACTCGCCTGGAGCAGTTTTGTGTTTACAAATATATTCGCTTCGAGCAGCGTACCATAATTTTATATTTTTCTATGTGATGACGGCCATTATATTCGGAAAGATTGTACCTAAAATGATAGATAAAAGTATAAACAAAGCACCGTTACAAAAGTATATTGCAAAGCACAAGAACAATTTTTACATAATTAGTTCAATAAACTGAAATATATTGCTAGCTCTCATCGTCCTAAAGTTATCATCACTGTTGCCCACTAAAGCCAAAAGCCGTTCTTCCGTCAGCGGTTTATTTCGGCGAGACATTTTTACGCGATAGTCAAACTCGAGGTTAAAGACGACACGTTTATTATCGACAGGTATTGACTTGACATATACTGCATGATGCTACACCGCAAGCGTGAATATTCGTTTTGAGCAGCGAAAGGTGTGACGTACCTGAAGGGCAGTCGGCGCGTTAGGCCGTGGAGCGAGTGGAGGGTCCCTTTGAAGTAGTGACGAGGGCCAGGCTCTCGGTGTCAGAGAGTGGGGGGGTTAAAAAAAGGCTCCACGTAATTTTACTTCGTTGCTACTTCGTCGCAAGGGAGGCTCCACTCTACCTGCGTGGGTGGACGGCAGACAGTCAGCGAAGCTCAGAAATCACGAACTGTCACAACGCTGACCGCTTGACGCCAACACCGCCAGGTGTAAATCTCGCAGTGAGAATAGAAAACTGTAAAACTGTAACTGAAATGACCCGAATAGAAAACTGTAAAGAGAAAACGTGGGGGGGGGCAAAAAATAACAGGTGTGAGTTTGGTATGGTAAGATGGCGTTTATTCGCACACACAAAGGACAGACACCGTGTCTACGCTCCTGAAAACAAATACCTCCGAGCGCCACCCTTTCGCGCAGGGTTTACTTTATTCGGCCGAATAAAACAAGCTCCTAATCGCGCGATTGAAAGGGCAGAGGGAGCGACCTTTCTCGTACACTAGCGCAAACACGTACGACACAATTTACACGTAGACGCAATTTACACACAAAATAATAATCGGTAAAGATGGCTCAATCGAGCACACAAAAGAATTATATTATTGGAATTTTTATATCTGGCCTGCGTTATATAGATGGTCTCGCCGTTGGCTGGGTTCAGCCCCGGGATGTCGGCGGTATCCGTCGACGGCGTCTGGGCCAGGTCCGCGGCTTCCAGCCAAGAATGGTTCTGGCCGAGCGGGTTAGCCCGTCGGCAAACGCCTACAAAACACGTGGCCTTAATCAAAATGGCCGGACACGTGGCTTCACGAAGAGGAGGAGAAATAACTACTTACTCAGGTGTTATGAGCGTGTTCCCTGCCCCGTAGTCGATGCCTCAATCCCCCTCAAGGGTGGTTAGTTGAGAACCGTTGATTATTCCCGTAAAACGGATGGTGAAATACCTTATCTGCAACGGTTCTTCTGACACGATCTATCTCGGGCACGAGTCAATGTGGTTCTGCCCGTGGTGGCGCTTTACGCCGGTGAATTTAAAAATCGCTCACCGGGGAGACGCGTCACCACAACAAAAAAAATGTAAGCATGGTTGCCTACCGTGTAGGTCTACACGCTAGTTAATTTATTGAAAGCCGTTTCTGCCGAACGCTATTTTGGACCGTTACAAAGGGTTAATATATGAATTAGGCAACGTTGTTAGAAATCTGACAGATAATCATTTTTTCACTGTCAGATCATTTTTGTTTGAGTTCGTGTGTAAAACTTTATAAAATGTATACATATCGCACCCCGGCAAGAAAAGTGACATAGCTGAAAAGTGCAGTTTTTGAGAAATAACGAAAAAAGAAAATCGTCTTGCAAACATATATTGCATGTAAAAGCTTCTTTTAAATTTCAGATGACCATCTGTTGCGGTAAATGTTATTATTATTATTATTATTATTATATACAATTACAAATCTGTAAATCAGTTCTTGACTATGACTATTCCTGCAATGATGAATAATGAACTAGCCTAAAAGAAAACTGACAGCTGCCCTCTGGCGGTTAAAATGCGAGTCAGAGATGTGATGCTTTTTTAGCATGAGGGGACACACCGTACGTATTTTATACTGACATAATCTCAAAAGGGGCAGCTTTTTAGTTGTGACACAGTTCTCGCCGGGGTGCGACATGTTAGGATAATGTTTGGGGAGGATTGGTGTGTACCATAAGAAGCATAACAAAATGAAACTATTTAATGTTGCTGTTAGTTTTATAACGCTTCGAATAGGGTAGCAGCACACTAAGAAAAATCATTTTTCCTAATGATATGTACTTACTTTTACGATCTTCGAACCAAGTATATGGATTTAAAGTTCTTATTAATAAAATGGAGAAAATGCCTCATTGCAAAGATAAATCACAACCGCTTAAAGTTCATATGTAGTCGATATCAAAATAATAAATGGTAATGAGAAGTATTTGTGACTTCACAACAATTTAACTCTTTGAACTTGTGTTGCAGTGGGCACATTTTTCAGAAAATGTACCCTGACCTGCACAAAACGCAACTCGCTATGCACTTTGAGTAATTCCTTGTCGTAGAAACTTTTCGTTGGTAATTGTTATTTAAGTTTTTCTTTCGTAGAGAACATCGGACAGGCAGAAAATTGGAAATTGGCTTCCTTAGGTCGTGGCATTGACTCCACCAAATTCGTTATTGTTTCGTTTTCGGGAAGATCCCATTCTTGCCGAAGAACGGGAAACAACACGACTATGGTGGCTGGGGCGGGGATGAATAAGAGCTTTAACTTCTTCGTATCATGTCCGAACATTTTCGACACAATTCAAGTCTATCGAACATCAGCATCGAAGTATTCATTGACAACCCTGGCGATATGTGGTCGTGCGTTATTTATTTAATCTTTCATCCTTTAAGTTTTAAAACGCTACCAGTTCGCCACAAGTCTGCAGTTTTCGAATTTCGTGACAAAATCATTTTCTTAAATTATAAAATCTGCCAAATTTTGCTGGAATTCGACCATGCAAGCTTGAGCACTATACACCCATTTCCCATTTTGATTAATTCCATTGTGGAAATGGGGCTCGGTTATCAAAGGTTTTGTGTTCTAAAGTAAAAACCAAATTTTTGACATTGACAGATGGCTCAATGACTTCGATGTGAATTTTGTGCATCCGAGTCAAGTAGGGCGTGCGTTTTTTTGTTTTCACAGCCCCCCTTGACGGACTTTGTTCATGAACATATCACTTTAAGCAACTTCTTTAACAAGACACGGAAATAATTTGAATTTTTATATCCTCTGAGGTACCTGTAAATTACCGTTCAAATGCTGAATCGGCTAAAATGTACCGTAACTCGCGATTCAATCTGCTGGTTTATCAAGAAATTATTAATACATGGTTCCAATTTCTAATCCTGAATAATCTCAATATTGCTGTAATATTGGTTATTAAACGCAGAGCCATCTCTATATTATAATATCGTATATTTTTATCAGACGGTTAGCTAAAAAGAGTCGGTTTGTAATTTTAAATTGAGACGATTGGAGGAAATCACCAATAAAATATCGCGCCACCTTAAAGTTAGAGTTAAATTTCGATTCCGCTTAATGTGGAAACATCGGGACTAGGACATCTAGGCCTAATAAAGCGGCTGCCCCAATTAAGAATAGAATTTAAAAAAATGAAACATTTTATTCAAGAGTGGGTAATAAACAAAATGTTAGCCAGAAATCGGGTGTTCCGACAAATTTGCCCGGCACATGTATGCGATCACATCATAAAAAGGCGTTTGTTACTGTCCCAATTAAACAATGTAATTTACTGATGGTTCCTTGGTTTGGTTTCCGTTCCTTGAGATTTTTGGCCCAAATAGGCGGCTGCCCCGATTAACTGGCGGCCCAATTAAGCGGAATCGACTGTAATACTCTCAGCGTTGCATTTCGGAGAATGAGAGAAGGAGAGCAAGAGGACGAAGAATATTTGTAAGTAGTTTTTTAATGTATAGATACAGAGCATTCAGGAAAGTGCTGTCAACTTTTGCAACTAATTGCAACGAATAATGACAAGAAAAATCTGGTTACACTATTTGCATGTACCCTAGGTAACATTTCAGCCACGTTGCGAAATATATTTGATTTGCACCTTGAACAGTGTCCTCCATTAGTGTCCAGCATAACAGTTGACACCACTTTCTTGGCCGCTCTGTACAATTTTTATTTTATTTAGAAAACACCTCGACTTTTCAATGGAAACTTCTTGCCAAATTCCACTCCACCAAATTGCACACAATTATTGGCCATGGTTTAACATCGATCAACAAAGAATGGCAGAATATGAAAGGGTCTGCACCGTATTCGGATCCTACGCTAACGCAACAATCGTCTCCGATAGCGGCTTCACCAAACCAACGGTCGCTTCACAGTTTTGCAAATCATCGAAGGAATTATAAGGTACGAATTTTCATTTGTATCTGTCACATATCTGTATCTGTCACAAATAATGTTAGTTCTGAGTTTTTTCGTTATTACAAGTACTTTGTAATAACAATAATAATAATAATCTCTACTACTCCTCCACCTATGGCGTAATTGGTTACTGTCATAATTTGACGGAGAAGTCTGATGGTCCAATTACATTTTATTTCACCATGGGCCCCTGAGCTATTACTAGTTATGCAGGCGTAACAGGAGAGGGGCATTATTCTTATTATTGCCCATCTGCACCTGCATGCGACTTAGAGATGGTAGAGGCACATGTCCAACGTTTGTTGCAAGGAAATGGGAAAACTGCAGAATAACCACCCCAGATATGCAGACCCGGGAATCGATCCCCGGGACCTTGCAGTCTAGAAGCGAACGCGTTAACGCTCACTCCACCGCAGCCTCACAATTGTATTGTAGTAACGAACATTGTTCACAGCTAGTTTTGATGTTTTCATTTGATGTTTTCAATTTGATAGTTTTGATGTTTTCAATGACAAAACGGCCCATTAAAATGCACATTTTGACCGAGTATCACAACATTGCGTACCACCGCAGAACATCAATTATAACTCGACCTCTGTCCAATTCAACCCTAACGCTAACAAAGTAACATTAATTTGTTTTTGCATAGACATTCGCACTATTTTATTAGGTGTTGATATTTTAGGAAACGACAATTTCTTCGTTGAATTGGTAAATGGATGATCAAGGTCCGCAAGTGTGCGATGGCTCCTCCTAGGACTGCTGGCACCGTTGGAATCTGCATTGGACCCAAATCTGCAGCAGCGGTCTGCAAGTCTGCCGTTGGTTTCTAAAGGTAGGAACTTTAATTTCTAATAACCGCAAACTAGGTATGAATAATGCCCAGTAATATTTTATCTCCAAGAAAGCCGATTGTATCAGAGTTTAACTTGACACATGTATCCACTATGTTGCTGATTATTGTCGACAAGTTGCATTTATGACAACCTTCGCGTTGTGTGAAGAAATTTGGTACTTTAAGTAAATAATCTTCAGACTTTCTGAGTAATGTGCTCGTGCAGTTTGTGTTTGTTACCGAAAACCAAACACCACCCAATGATTTTCTTCATTTACTTCATATCGTGGGGGCCCCACGATAATATTGAAGAAAAAACAAAAAATAACAGTCGATATTTCGCATCTTAAACATCCATGCCATTAATTAATTGCCGTTAAGCCGCCTGGCTCCAAAAAAAAAGTACATAAAATGTGTTCTACATACCAGGGACCAAAAACGAAAAATATTTCGTTCGTTTCTGATCTGAACGAAAACGAAATTTATATATATATATATTTTTATACAATATGGACCCAATTATTTTAATAGTCGATTCTCTAGATTTATGTGACTACACTTCCGGACAAAATTAAGGGACCACTAGTAAACTTCAAAATAAATTTAAAACCAGATGACGAAATTTAATGAAACACATAAATATATAAATCCAAGTGTTTCCTTGCAGTTCAGTTGGCTTAAGAGCTATTAAAATTAACAAACTTCACTTTTATGGACTTGAACAAATGATGTTAAAAATTAGACAAAAATACCAATGGTCTTCTTATGAACTGAAATGCTAATTCGTAATAAAAAGTAACATTATTAATAGTGTGTATGCCCTCCTCTTGCAGCACTACAAGCTTCTTTCAAGTTTTTAATTTTTTGGCCCATTTGATCCCAGAGATGCTCAATTGAATTGAGGTCAGGGCTTTTGGAAGGCCACTCCAAACATTGGATATTCGCATCTTTCAACGCATTTATGACAATGTTAGCTGTACGAGGTTTGCCATTGTCTTGCATAAAAATGAATCCATTGTCGAAATTTTCGGCAAATTGTTGAACATCGGGTACAATAATCTCGTCTCTAGATCTTCTTGCTGTTAGCGACCCACTTCGTATCAAAACCAATTCTGTACGACCATTAAATTGTATCGCAGCCCAAACCATTGTAGAGCCCCACCATATTTGTCAAATTCTCGAATGGTACACGGTGCAAATCGTTCAGGTGGTCTTCGTAAGACAAGAACACGGCGATGATACTTGTTTGGGAAGGAATCTGGACTCATCCGAAAACCAAACGGAGTTCCACTGCTCCTCATCTCAACATTGATGATTTTGACAAAAGTTGAAGCGATTTATTTTGTGCGTAGCTGTGAGATTAGACAGGTTGCTGGTTTTCTAGCGGATAAATTGACTACTTTCAGTCTTCTTCTTACTGTTTTGGTTGAAATTTCTGTTCCAGTGGCTAATCGAAGATAATTTTTTTAATTCACTAGATAGATGCTGGATGTTACAAACCGCTTTCTGAAACCCTGAAGTTCGATAAAACGATATCCTCTGCGTGTTGTTTTGTCTTTCAGCACCTGGTCCGCATCTTGTTTTGAAACTACCAGTCCCTTTGCACCGTCCTGCGGCCATCTGTACCACAGATTTGTTGGTGTTTAGAATTCCAGCAACTTCACTTCGTGAATATCCTTTACGAAGAAGAATACTCATTTGGGATACTTCTTTTGGTCTGCAATGGCGTCTAGGCACATTTAATTAACTTAATGCAAACAAATTGGCTAATTTTTGAAACACAAAGCACGCTTTATTAATTAAGTGAGTTGAAACTGCGAGTCAACTGTTGGGGCTTTTTGTTAACTTTTCGTTTCCTAGCAGATAATGTCCTGATATTGTTAATTGTTTCATGGCAAACTATTTGAATAGTGCACAATAAACGTCAATTTATGACATGTGAAAGTCTACTCACAACAACTTGTAAATTGGAAAAGTTATTTCAAGTTTATTTGGTGGTCCCTTAGTTTTGTCCGGAAGTGTAGTTAGGTAAAATGTAAAGTTACACATTGCAACTTTACATAAAAGCAAAGTGGTTCGGCGGAAAATTCCAGAATTCTGACCGGTGAATTTGCCGAATATGATACTGACATAGTTTAGACTCTAAACTTTAAACTCTAAATTTTAAACTCTAAACTTTAACCAGTCGTTTTCCGTTGAATGTAATTCTTTAATAGTTTTCCGTTCATATCTTTGCAAAAGTCTTTTAATGACGGAAGCCTTTCCAACATATCGCGTGTGCTATGCCAACGAGTAATGCAATCTGATATGGGTTTCCGTAATTTCAAACGTTTAATTATGGTTAAAACACACATTGTACCTAATTTTTTGCACACTTTTCTAGCCCCGCATATTGTTGTTTCTATACTTTCATATCTTAAAACGTCTTCCGCGGCTAGTTGTAACGTATGAGCAGCGCACCGCACACTCTGTAGTATGGGGCTGCAGCTATTTGTATCCCCTAACAAATTGCATCCACAGAAGCGTCAAGTTCTGGTCCAAGTATGGCTTCTTCTGCTTTGTTTTCTTCTGTATCGTCGCTTTCTTTTTCATGTTGTTGTTGGTCTGCTAATAACCGCTTTAAGCATATATTTACCCCATTATCAGTACTTATACTTGCCAAAAATTTGGTATACTAAAAAGTATAGCCAACTAAAACTTTACATGTAACCCCTTTGAAACTCTGGGGGAAAATGAACAACTCTTTGATAAATTATATAAAAATAAATGAATTTTATAGTTTTAAGTAATAATTGTGTGTCCTTAATCTTATTACTTAAATTATAGAATTAATGAACCTTAATATGAGAAATATCACAGAAATAAATTTTAGTTCGAACTGCAGTTAATGTAAGAGACGACTGGTCTAATCGGGACATCGGTCTTATGAATTTTAGGGAGACCATACAAACTGGGGGCTTTTGCTTTCATAATTTTTAAATATCAAATATCTGTTGGACCCAATATTGTTTTACATTCTTTAATTATTCTTACAAATTCCGCCTGAAAACGGGTAGTCGGGTCTTTGATTGATTTCATAAAAATATCATCCTTCAGAACAGTCAGAGTTTTACTAATATAATCCTTCCGATTTAATATTGTCACCACATTCCCTTTATCTGCTTCACAAAGAATAAGAGCATCAGTTTTTAATTTACGTTATAAGTCCCTTACAATAAATTATCAACCTTATGTGACACTAGTTTTTTAGGTAACTCAAACTCTTTGATTTTATTAATCAAGTCTGACGAATTCTTTACCGCAAATTTTAAAGAAAAATGTAACATATCAGGTAGTCTCATATTTAACCACTTACAGAGTTTATAAGTAGGCGCATTAATGTAAGAGACGACTGGTCTAATCGGGACATCAGTCTTATGAATTTTAGGACACCATACAAACTGGGGGCTTTTGCGTTCATAATTTTTAAATATCTAATATCTGTTGGACCCAATATTGTTTTTCATTCTTTAATTATTCTTACAAATTCCGCCTGAAAACGGGTAGTCGGGTCTTTGATTGATTTCATAAAAATATCATCCTTCAGAACAGTCAGGATTTTACTAATATAATCCTTCCGATTTAATATCGTCACCACATTCCTTTTATCTGCTTTACAAAGAATAAGATCATCAGCTTTTAATTTACGTTATAAGTCCCTTAGAATTAAATTATCAACCTCATGTGACACTAGTTTTTTAGGTACATAAGTACGAATTAAATCCGCACAAATAAACTTCTCCTTGTTCTTGATTACATACATTGTCCTTGATAGAATTTAATGCCGGTTCAGTGTTGACTGCCAATAAGTCAAGTTGTTTACTATCCATAGAAAACGGGGAATATTTTAATCCCTTGTTTAACATATTTAACTCCTTGTCGCCAAAGGCCGAATCAGTAAAATTCACAACTCTGTTTTGAAAAGTATTATTACCGTTACTGACCACCAACGAATCCCTTTTATTCAACAAACGTTCAATTTTGGACTTCTGGGTCTCATAACGCTGATGTGTCTACGGTTCACAATTTCACGCACTTCATTTTCTATAGATTCCAATTCAACATTATGAAATAAAAAGTTTAGTCCGTCCCGAAACAGTTTCAAATGTTCACCTAAATTGGACCTCCTGCTGTACCATTTCTTCATTTCCAGTTTAATCCAGATGGAATACGCCTTCTTCACTGCTAGAGCCGCCTCACTTGATTTATGGTTGCATTTAATCTTCATAAACTTCGGTGTTAACGCATACGCATACACTGCTTATTAGACCACAGATGATTGTTGCACATTTTAACTTTACACTTTTCACATTTTCAACTTAAAAAAAAACCAAGGTAAATAACAAATCGATACAAATATATTAGATACAATATATTTAGAATGATCTTAAATAAAGGAAGGTATTATTAATGTATTTTATCTGCATGTATTTAATTGTAAGTAATAAATTGTTTAACAGGTTCGCGGATAGCGACTACTGTAGCAGTTCTTCACGAATGCGCTGCGGGGGGCATTGAATGCAATAGCGGTCCGTCTCGTGTAATTCATCTGGACTGAGACTGCACCGTTGCAGTACTTGCAATAGATAGAGTAAAGCGTTATGTGTACCTCTAAAATGATGGCCTTAGTTTGCAGTAGTGTTAGTATGTACCTACGTGTCCCCTTACAATCACTCCCATTCTACGACGGGTCCGGGAATATATTAAACAAAATCATTGAACTATTTTTAAGTATTCTATCGTCCACAAAAAAATCCCTCTACTAGTCCAGTCATATTAGCCTCAAAAAGCAGTTTTTCCGGAAATGAACTATATAGTTTTGAAATTTATTATATTTACTCTTAAGTACTCTAGAATCGAATATCCGTCGAGATTCTCCTCCCCCAGTGGGAGCTTCATCCCTTAATATTGAAAAAACACCCCCCAAACGGTGAACTTGTGTTATTTTTCGCAAATATCTCGTAAACGGTGCACCGCCTGATTTTTTTTATATCGGGTGGGTAAAGGTGATGGGAAAAAAATTTTGAACAAAATTTATACTACATGGTTTGGCACAAAAGCTATAGTTCGCTCGGAATAGAGGCCGGTAGTCAAATTATCCAGTAAAGCCAGAAGGAAATAAATTATATAGCTTTGAAATTTGGTTTGACGATATAAAATAATAAAATATAAAAATATGAAATTTTTATATTAAACAACGTCAGGAAAGCGAAAACGTCCAAAAACATTACAACCATTCTTGTAGTATGATGATACTTTCATTGCATGATGTATGATTGACAAAGTTAATTTTCGAAGTAATATCATTGATTATAATAGCCGTAGGGTATTATAATCGATGGTTATATATATGTATATACTAAATAGTAGATAAAATGTTAATAGAATTTTAAGTGACTTTTTCCGACAAAATAAAATATTCGAACAAGCTTTGCACAATTTGACACAATGTCAACGTGCTTCTTGGACGTTGAACTTTTGCAGAATTTTGAGAACTCTTGATTGATTCTGAAATTTTCTCTACCCATCAATTTTAAATCTCCTACTCTGGTTTCATCTGACTGGATTTTTTGTTTTTTTTTCTGTTTGTTTCATCTTCATACTAAGTTACTTTCGCTTTCATTAGTGTTCAATTTTCATCATTGTATACTGATACGGTTCATAGATCAATCTCAGACTATTGTAGCTTATTACTTTATACGTGTAAATCGAGGTAACATATCTCAGTATAAAATTGACAAAAATGTCGTTTCTAATCTTTGAAGTTGAAGGAGGTAGTTAGATGCTTCACTTCATGTATTTGCCTTTTTACGTTCGTCATTTATTTATTTATTTATCTATTGCTGTACTGTGCTAAAGCTCTACAAATTGAGCGCGATATTCAAATTTCCCGGATTTTCAGACTGATATTTAAGGGGCGAAAACGCTTTTCCGCGCAATAATACTTATATTTTCGTAATCAGCGACCTGGTAAATGGCAGAAACATGATTTTTTAGCGAAATTCGGACCTTTGTGATAAACTGCATAATACCCTTCAACCTTACTAGTCGGCAAAGAATATCCAATCTCAATAGATTTAATGGCAAATCGTCATATAAGTCGTTATATAAAAAATATTCTACTCCCTTAATAGAAAGTACACAGTTTCGTCAAACAACTTTGGCTCCCTCATATGCGGGAGGCAAACAACTTAGGCTCCCTTATATGCGGGAATGTCGCACGTTGAATGGAGGGCTACCGTTGTGGCCCGGTTGAATAAAATTCAGTGAGGAAGATATATCCCTGACACACGTACCTTTCCCGTACCTTGCATGTTACGTTTAATTATAATTAAAGACTTATAAGTCATCTGGGGTTATACATAGTAGTCACATTTGTAAATTGGGTTGCCTATGTTAACACTCTACAAATGGTTTAATTAATATTTAATGGTTAATAACTTCAATTTGGAATAAAGTTCAAACGTATAAATAATAAGAGATGATAATTAAAATACAGGCAATTCAATAGTGTTAGTTATTTTGTAATCGCATGAAGGTAACAGGTAGAAAACCCGTTATGTAAATAAATGTATTGGAGATGAAAATATATAAGTAGATAAGATGTTTACGACCTGTAATGTTTAAACTAGTTAATTATACGCATAGCAGGCGTCCTTTTTAATACCGCATTATATCTAGGAAACACAGGTACATAAGTAGTAGTAAGTGTTACTTATTACTACCCATTAAACAGGGGCAATTAAAGCTTAAAACTAGCCTGAACAAACATTGTTACACTGATACTGTTCACGCATGTTAGATCATATATTCGCGGCATGTGTAAATCACCGCGGTTGTTATTGTATTTAAATCTTAACTTAATATAAGTGTTAAACCTTATATTCGTTAGTACAGTCGCTTTCCCGTTTTAGTCATTTCTCGATAGTGCCCTCGCAATAAACCGCGGAACGAGATGTCAGGGATTAAAAGGTAAGTGAGATTTAAAGATTAGTTCATACATGCATCAGTACGAAACTCCTATGTTTCGCAAAAGGCTATGTCGAACCCCCACATATTACCGACCTAACAAGCAACAATCTGTGATTACCGCTCGGCCGGTGTTTGCTAGTTAGGAAGGTAACTTATCCTTGTGATAATTAATACCGTGGCTAACCACATGGCCATAGGGCCATAAGGGTAAACATAGTAATTTGGTGTCAGGTGTGGGGTTGATTCAAATGTGGGGTTGATTAAAATGTGGGTTGATTAAATTGAGTGTTAGTAAATTCGAGGATTTAAAATAACTTATACCAAGCTGTGTATTAGTACGATGTATTTTTTTTTTCAGAATTTATAGTATTTAGAACTATTAAATTTCGATTAAAAATGTATAAATCCTCCAACATTGTTTGCTGTAAAGGGTCAGATTCTCGACAGTGTCCCATTTAATTGTGAAAACGGATAAATCCTCCAACTTTGTTTGCTGTAAAGGGTCAGATTCTCAACAGTGTCCCATTTAATTGTGAAAACGGATAAATCCTCCAACTTTGCTTGCTGTAAAGGGTCAGATTCCCAATAGTGTCCCATTTAATTGTGAAAATGAATAAATCCTCCAACTTTGCCTGCTGTAAACGGTCAGATTCCCGACCGTATCACATTTTATTTTGAAAATGAATAAACCCTTCAACTTTGCTAGCTGAAAAAGGTCAGATTTCCGACAGTGTCCCATTTAATTGTGATAATGAATAAATCCTCCAACTTTGCTTTAATGGATCAGATTCCCGACAGTGTCCCATATAATTAAAATTTTGAGTATGAGTGATGTTAGCAAATCCAGATCATTTAAATGAAGCAATTCACATGGCGATTCAGCAAGAAAAAGTAAACCGTCCACTGAAACAAGACTACGTGGAACCGGGAGAAAGAAATTTTGAAAGAAGTGTTCAACAGAACAGGATTAGACCTAACAACAATAGTATAATAATAATGAAAGTATGAATTCCAGACAGAGACAAGGCGGATATAACTTTGATAGGGCTAGAGAATTTCCTAATACAAACTTGCATGATATCCAGTTTAAAAACCACCAACACGAAATAGCAATTCCTTAGACACCTTTGGCAGACATCATGGATTTAATCAGCAACATGAAGAAACATTTGAAAGAAATGTTAATCAAAATAGAAAAACAAATCAAAGGGATAATAATTGTTTCCAGCAGCAGAGTTCTAGCGGAAATTTTTACAGCAGACAAAATTACGAGAGCACACAGCAACCAAAGCGAACATATCAGCAAACACCGTCAGGTTCTCAACAGTTCAATGCAAGAAACAACTATCAGAACAACAATACTCAACAAGGTTGGTCTACACCAACAACAATTAAAATGCTTTAATTGTGGAATGCCCGGTCACTTTTCAAGAAATTGTGGACAACATTTAAACGGGCAGCGAGTCGCTGACAGGCGTTCTCTAGCGACTTAAAATAATTAGAAGAAAAAAATTAAGTGACGCAATCAAACAACGTAAACAAGACAGAGATCACCAGCAGCAATAGTTTCAAAATAAAAATAAATAATAATTATTATAGAGCCATTATACATTCAGGAGCAGTAACTTGTCTAATCCGCTCAGGAATTGCAAAAGAAATAAGAAAAATTAATAAACTAAATCTTATCAGCATAAATGGAGATGAAATTAAATCAACGGAGTAGCAACAACAAACATAAAATTAAAACCTAGTGAAATTATAGAACATACAGTTTTTGTGACAAAAAATATAAACTTTCAAGCAGATTTATTATGGGATTAGATTTGTTAACTAAAAATGAAGTATGGGTTATTTGGAAGACAGGAAGAAAGTGTATTACCGGAATAAACATGCAACTAGAGGATTCAACAGAGGGAGATAAACCAATTTTAGCAAGAAACATACAAGCTCGTGAAATAAATTCGGAAAATAAAATTTTAGAGCAATTGGTGAGTATGAATAGGCTTATTAACACTGTGAAAGAAGTTGTTAATGATTTAACAAAATATCAAGTACTGTAGAAGCCAAGGGTAGCGGCAACTGCATCTGTGCGGAAATAGTTATTTAAGCATTAAGGGAGGTAAGTATTGTTTACCAGTCGAGATCGAGTTTCTACCCGAGCGACATCGAGGGCTAGCAATAAAGTCCAAGACTAGTCAAAACTTACCTCTCAAATTGCTTATAACTGTTTTTCCACTCCGGAAGTTGGTTTAATTGTTTGTGTTTGAATAATTTATTTTCGCAACTTGAACAAAATATCTGTGTGGCTTTGGTTGCCAAGACTATTATTCAAACAAAGTGTGAGAGTCAGAAATTGCATAGGTTCAGTTGTTAAATGAATTCCAAGGAAAATAAACAAGAAATGACAATTGAATAGGCTGCAGATGCTGCCTGTTCCTTCCTACTGCCGGACAAGTCGAATGGGCGTTATTAAAATGCGTATAAGTGTTTTAATGAGTGGTGCCAGAGAAAGAACGCTACAGAAAACTATTCACTTACCTCCCTGAGGGAAGTAAGTGTATAATTACATCCCGTTGTTCATAGTAACCAAACCTTTATCGGTAAGTGGGCCTTACTTCCATCAAATCAATGTCACAACAGTGTACTTACCATGTAGGGAGTGGAAAAAAATATATTTCAGATGAATCGAGACACTCTTACAGAAGGAATAATGCCAACACAGAATGTCAAATACTCGAAAAAATTGACAAAATGAATTTAAGCGAAAGACTACAGAGATTAGAAGAAAATTTTGACAATCAGAGCAAATGAATGAATGAACTAGATTTAACCAATTTTTCTATCACACCAAGTACCTAGTATGGAAGTTAACTCGAGAGACGACCTTATCTGTGCGGAAAAGTGTGTTACAGGAGAAATAACAGAAATTCGGGACGAAGATATTCAAAGCGAAGAAAGCCAAAGATAGAAACGGTTAAACAATCTCCCGTAGCTAAAGATAGGAAACAAAAAAAAACAAGAAAAACCCAACAACAAATCCCCTCGTAACAAAAGAGTTGAGAAAAATGAAAATCTCTCTAATATAGTTAGTATAATTTAGGAAAGAGTAATAAATGAAAACTCAACGAAGGAAAACAAAAAGTGACAGAAATAACAAAAAATAACAGAAATAAATAAGAAATTAGTTGATTCTCCAAGTGATCACTCACTGGCGCATTGCGTAGCAGAAGATTTTTTCATGGGTAAAGGTATTGCAGTCGAATTTAAGAAAAGATTTGGTAAAATAGATTAACTAAAGAAATTAAACATAAAGGTTGGGTGTGTTGCATTTCTAAAGGAAAATGGAAGATTTATTTATTACTTAGTGACGAAAGAGAAGTCAAGTGATAAACCAACGAAGCACTCCCTAACTGGAGCGTTAATTTCGTTAAGAAATTTAATGTTACGCCAAGGTATAAATAAATTATCGATACCACGGTTGGGCTATGGATGAGAAAAGTTAAATTGGAATGTTGTAAAATTACGCATTGGATTCGTATTTGAAAATACAAGTGTAGAAATAAGAGTGTGCAATTTGGAAACTCCCGAGGATGAAGAAACTTTAACAAGAAACAAGAAAAGCATAATTGACATTTGCGAGTGTTATGAAGAAACAATACAGAATGAACAAATAAATATTATATTTGTTGATGATACACGGAACTATAATAGTGATGATAGCTGTCCTAATAATAAAGAACTTAATCCGGTAATGATTAAAACCGATATATAGATACCTCCATATACGGACATTTTTACTCAAGCGGAAGCGGTTAATTTACTAGTGGAACCGTGTTCAAATATATCTATAGGATTGTTATTGGCAAAAATGTATTGCAAGGCAGAGAAAAAAGTCCCGATCAGGTTAATTAAAGGTACCAGAGAGCCTACAAAATTGACATGAAATTCACAGATAGGAAATGTTACTACGGAACCTAAATACTTGAAGCAAGAAGTTACGAGGAAACCCTTTAAAGGAAAGAGAGAGAGAAGAAATTGCACTCGAAATTTTAAAATTAATCGAAACAACAGTAGGAAAACTGCAATTACGGAACTTATTAATTGATTATGCAGACATGTTTAGTAATTCAAAAAGAGATTTAACACATACATCACCGGTAAAACATCGGATAATGATAGAAGAAAACGTACACCCAATAACAAAAAGCCCTTATCGAGTACCGTTTTCAAAAAGAAAAGAATTAGATAAACAAATTAATAAAATGGTAGATGAACACATTATCGTGGAGTCGCAAAGCCCTTGGTCGGCACCTGTTGTACTCGTTGAAAAGAAAGTTCACGAGGGGGAGGTACTAGAATTATTCTAAAGTTTTCACATGTAGCTAAACCAGTAACGCAACTAATTGAGAAGGATAAAAAATATTGCGACTGGAATTCACAGGCTCAAATAGCATTTGAACAATTAAAACAATTGTTAATATTTCCACCAATCTTAAAATATCCAGATCAGAGTAAACAATTCATATTAGTTACCGACGCGAGTAACGTCGCAATTGGAATTAACGTGGAATTTTGTGCCGAAAATACGACAACAAAGAACACCCGATAAGTTATGCAAGCAGGACATTAATTAAACCAGAACAGAATTACTCAACAATAGAAAAGGAAGCTTTAGCTATTATCTGGGCCTGACAGGGGTGGCCTTCAAGATTTACACAGACCATCGGAGCTTGAGATACGTATTTGCACTTAAAGACCAGAGTAGCCGTTTGTCCCACTAGGCGTTGAGCATAATGGAATACTGCTTTTCAATTGAATACCGCCCTGGTAAGCTGAATGGAAATGCGGACGCATTAACAAGATTAAGGGACGAGCCTAATGTGTATGACACACAAACGGAATTCGAAAATACATTGCCGATGAGGCAGATAACGTATACAAATAATGAAATGGCACTAATATTTACTTAAATATACAATAAAGACGACTTAATTCGAGCTCAGCGTAACGACTTGGATACACAACAGATTCTAGGCAAGGCTGAGAATAGTAATCACTATTATTTCAACAATGATGGATTGCTATTCAAAAGAAAAGAGAATAATCAAAGAAACGATCAATTAGTACTACCACATATCTTCATCAAACAAATAATGAACTTATATCATGATTCAAGTTTTTCCTGTCACCCAGGAGAAAAGAATATGATAATTGTTAAAGAGGTTAATTAGAGAGGAGGATCTTGCTAATATAACTTAGGTTTTATTGGAGAACATTTACTTATACTAAACTTAGAGATACTTTACAAAGAGAGGTTACTCAGCGTACGTGTGTTGTGTTCTACTACTGTCCCGGTCACCGTGTTCCTCACTCGCCATCAACACATCGCGCACGCGCACTTCAACACAACCCACTACACAGCACATCAGCGGTACTGCTATTCAAATGTACATAAATATGACTTAATACGCCTCCTTACATTTGCATTGCATTTACATTTGACTTAACCTATTGCAATAGACTTAACATATTTCGAAATTTTTCAAAATTTTCTCGGCATAGAGCTTTTGTGAATATATCGGCGACATTTTTATCCATATTGATTTTGATTACATCTATAAATTTTTCTTTTAAATATTCATGCACATAATGATAATGAACTTCAATATGTTTTGAGTTCTTAGTAAAATTTCCATTTTTAGCTGTATCAATTGCACCCGAATTATCTTCATATACATTAATAGGCTTAATTAATTTCACATTAAATTCTTTTAATAATTCCGCTACAAATTTAAGTTCACTTACTGCTTCTGACAAAGCTACAAATTCCGCAAATGTTGAAGCCTTTGTTACTGACTTTTGTTTTTTAGATTTCTAAAATATTACATTTCCAAATACATTTATTACATAACCAGTTGTAGATTTTCTATCTAAATTGTCGCCTGCCCAGTCGGCATCTACATAACATTCTATAGTATTTTCATGACCTATTTTATTATACATCAGTTTCAAATCCCTTGTCAAATATAAATATTTCAAAATTCTTAAAGCATATTTAAAATGTGTTTCATCATAACAATTTTGAAATCTACTTAAATAATTAACACTAAAACTTATATCAGGTCTTGTAGCCGAACTTATATACAATAATGCCCCAATTAAATTTCTATATTTAATATTCTTTTCATACTTATCAGACTTTTCAATTTTTAAATTTACCTCCATTGTATAATTTACTATTTTCCAAATTGTATTTCTTACCTAACAGGTCAATATATTTAGTTTGACTTAGTTTCATTTCATGTTTGGATGGTTCATATTCCACAGTAATCCCTAAATAATCTTTAATTTTACCTAGATCTTTCATCTTAAATTTTTCTGATAACATATTTTTAATTTTTTTGTTTCGTTTTCATTCTTAGCACAAATTAACAAATCGTCAACAAATATTAATAAGTAAATAATGTTTCCCTTGTTCCTGAGAGTAAATAAATAAGAATCAATATTACTTTTCTCAAAACCTAAACTTTCCAAAAATTTATTAAGACATTCATACCATGCTCTTAGACTTTCTTTCAATCCATATAGAGCTTTTACTAATTTGCAGACCCTATTTGTACCATCTTCATAACCCTTTGGTTGCTTTACATAAACTTCAGAATTTACCCTACCATTTAAAAATGCTGTTTCTACATCCATTTGTTCAATTTCTAGGCCCATTTGACAACAAAATGATAACAATATTTTTAAAGTTTGCATCCTTGCTACAGGAGAATATATATTTTCGATTTCATCTGTCTGTTGAAAACCTCTTACAACTAACCTAGCTAACCTAACCTAACTAACCTAATAAGTATCATCCACCTTTTTTGAATATACCCATTTCACATCCAAAACCTTTTTACTATTTACATTTTCAATCAGCTCCCACGTTTCGTTTTTATTTAAACAATCAATCTCCTTATCCATAGCATTAATCCAAGATTTACTTTCATTATTCTCAATCGCCTCCTCAAATGTATCAGGTACATTAGTTTTACAAAGATTGACAAAGATACTACTATTGTATACAACATAATCACTTAGTCTTTGTGGAAGTTTTTTTGTTCTCTGATTTTTCCCAATTTTGGAATTTTCTTGAACTTCTGAACTTACAGCTCTATCATTCAAACTTTTATTGATACCGTCATTTTCCGAAAGTTCATCAATTTGTAAATTATTATTTTGATTAGGCTCCCATTCATATTCGTCCTCATTTAAACCTATACATTTTATATTTTCCTCAACAATATCAACATGTCTTGCAACTATGGCTCTATTATTTAAAAGTACTCTATACTAGTGATGGGCGAATAGTAACTATTCGTTACATAAGTACTCGTTACATTCAAGTATTCGAAGTAACGATTACCAGAATATATAAATACTCGTTACTCGTTACTATTCGATTGGTCGCGAGTACCGGCCCAGCCGCACAGTCCCGCATAGTGCGAAAATCCGAACCAACGATAATACTCGTTACTCGTTACTATACGATTGGCACCGATTTGCGAGCACGGGAGCAGCCGAACCGAGTATTGCTTGCGTATAGACTCCGGGCAAGCTTATAAGTTTTGTTTACATTACAATATATTTCTGGTGCTGTGGTTTCCTGACTTTTTAAATGTCATCAATTTGGCAAGAATTTGACAAAAACGTTTCATCTACAATATGTAGTTTGCAAACTTCTGCGTCGATTGAATTTCAACAATTTTCTGGCGAAGATAATATCAACAGATGAGACGATCCTTTGTCCTGGTGGAAGAAACGGGAATTATTATATCCTAATTTATCAAAATTGGCCAAACAAAAGTTATGTGTTGTGTCATCATCAGTACCAAGCGAACGAATCTTTTCTAAAGCTGGACAAATTATAAATGAAAAAAGAAATTGATTAGATTCAAAAAACGTGCAAAAGATTATTTTTTTGAACGCCAATCAAGGACTTTTTTAATTGTTTATATACATAGTTACTTTTATTTATATTCAAAATTGTATTTAGTTGTTTATTTTTACTTATAGAGAAGTTTATTTTTAATTTATATTTGTTTGTTGGTTTCTCATATATATGCAATACAATTTTTTTTGTACGAATGTAGTTATAATAGTAACTATAGTGTAAGTTATAACAAATGTTTATATTTAAATAAATATTTTAATTTTAGAACCCTTTTAATATATAGGCTTTTTAATATATAGAATATATGGCCGTCTCCGATCTCGTTATTCGTTGATTGCAAATAATCCTCGTAGATCCGCTAGCAGACCCGCACACTGCGCAACTCGGTAGTCGGTACAATATCGCACATCGTTACTTACTAACTATCCGATACGCGCTCGGTTCTTAGCAAGTACCGAGTAACGAAACTGAGTAACGAGTATTTGTACCGAAAGGAACGATTCGCACGCTCGCAAACCCGCACACTGCGCAACTCGGTAGTCGGTACAATACCGCACATCGTTACTTTACTAACTAGATCCGATACGCGATCGGTTCTTACCAAGTACCGAGTAACGAATACTGAGTAACGAGTATTCGTACTGAAAGTAACGATTCGTTACAAGTATCCAAAAGTAACGATTTCGCCCATCTCTACTCTATACCCAACGTTACTATAACCGATTAAAATTCCCATATCAGCCTTTCTATCCCATTTTGAAGTTCTTTTTTGTTCTGGTACCCTTACAAAAACATTACTCCCGTATAATCGTAGGTTAGAAACATCCGGTTTCTTCCTAAAAAATATTTCATACGGAGTCCTCTTCTCGATAGTATTAGATAAAGTACGGTTTTTCAAATAAGTTGCCGCGCAAACTATTTCAGGCCAATATTTTTTTCTACATTTGCTTCAGCTAGTAAACATCTTGATAGATCCATAATAGTTCTATTAAACCGTTCCGCAGTTCCATTCAATTCGTGTACAAATGCTGGACAATTATTTATGACGATCCTCCTTTTCTTCGCAAATCTATACATATCACTGTTTAAATATTCTTTACCATTATCACATCTCACAAGCTTTACCCTTTTTCCAGTTAAATTTTCACATTCATTCACATATTCAACAAAGCAATCAAAAACTTCTGTTTTGAATTTCATGGGATACACCCTAGCAATTTTACTGTAATCATCAATGAAAGAGACAAAATATTTTTCACCTTTAAAACCTATTGTTTGAAAGGTCCACAAACATCTGTATGTACAATTTCTAAAATCTCTTTGGCCCTTTCTCTATTATTTTTAAACGGAATATTATGCATTTTACTTTCTATACAATTTTTGCATTTCATAAATACAGTCTCAAGTTCTGTTGGTATTCCATTTAGTAATTGATTTTTACATAAAATATCTAAATATTTAAAATTTGCATGGCCCAATACACGATGCCATTTTTCTTTCTGACTCATGGTTTCGGTACTTTTATTTGCTATATTTACAAAAGAGTTTACGTTTCTCAATTTACTTTTCATTAGATACAAACCATTCTGCTTAATAACTAGCGCAGTCATTTTACCAGACTTGATCATCAATGATTTTTGTCATGTTGCCTTTTGAAACGATTTTATTATTTTCTGTTATTTTACCGTACTAATCAAATTTGACTTCATATTCTTAACATAAAATACATTTTTCATTTATACTGGATTTTGTTTACCAAACGCATTGAAAAAACTTGGCACATTTCCTGTTTTGGTAGCTTTTACGATTCTATTGTCACCTAGATAAACATTCACCGGTTCTTTAAGTAATTTACAATTTTCAAAGTATTTATCGTTATTGATTATATGATCCGTACATCCGCTATCTAGAATCCAGTTTATTTCATTTAGATCTACATTACTTATCGCTGTGTTTAGCGCTGTAATATCCGCAACTGTAGTAACCCAAGGGCAATTTTGTTCCCCGCTCTCCTGTCCTTGTTGAACGTTTGTTGCTGGCATTGCAGATGATCTGTTGTAGCTGCCTTGGTTTCCGCGCCCTCTGCCGTAATTTCTCCTTGAACTATTTCGGCCTCTAGATGAACGCCATGTTCCTCTGCTTCTGTTCGCGTGGTTTCCGTTTCTGCAGTTTCTTTGTATGTGACCAACTTCACCACAGCGAAAACACTTCCTTTCCTGGTTTACCATAAATGCACTTGACTTCCTTTCCGGGTTTTCATCTCTTCTGTTTTTCAATTCTGCCATTTGAATCTTACTCTTCACGTATTCTGCTGTTTGATCAGTGTCTTTTAACGTATCAATTAAATCCCCTATATAACTGTAGGATTCCGGCAGAGTATTTAGTATATAATTTAACTTTTCCTGTTCTGTTACACTTGCCCCCGCGTTTTTTAATTCATTTGCGGCTCTTTCAAAGTCACAAAAAAATATTGTCAAATCACTATAGTCTTTTAACCTCAACTTCTCTAATTTATTCCGACATACAATTTGTAACGCTGTAGATTCTTTTAAATATAAGCTGTCGAGTTTTTTTATGATATCGTACGCCGTTTCTTTATCACAAATAAATTCCAACTGTCTATTTGATACCGCACTGTAAATATAGTTTATCGCTTTTAAATCGTTTTCATCCCAATCTTCTTTATCTGCTGTTGCCTTTTGTCTTTCTACAACCGTTACACACTTTTTCATTTTTTAAAACATAATAATACGCTTTCTCCACATGCTGTAGTCCTCGCCGTCAAGTACCGGTATCGCGATTTCACTTCCTCCCGCCATGTTTTATTTACCACGTGTTTTCCTTTGTGCACGCGTTAACTATTCTCGGTAACACTAATATTAAACCTCCTCCTTTAACCACGCTTTGCTACCATGTTAAAGAGGTTAATTAGAGAGGAGGATCTTGCTAATATAACTTAGGTTTTATTGGAGAACATTTACTTATACTAAACTTATAGATACTTTACAAAGAGAGGTTACTCAGCGTACGTGTGTTGTGTTCTACTACTCTTCATCAACACATCGCGCACGCGCGCTTCAACACAACCCACTACACAGCACATCAGCGGTACTGCTATTCAAATGTACATAAATATAACTCAATAATAATTAACAAAGCAGAAATTTTACGAGAAAAAAATGACCAACGAAATTAAGGAATATTGTAAAAAATGCCATTCCTGCGGAATAAGAAAAAATAACTACATACCACCTGCGGATTTACAAGAAATGAACGTGCAATCAGGAGCGTGGAGACGAATTTCACTAGATCTGGTCGGACCATTAAATAAAACAAGAAGCGGTAATAAATGTATCCTCACATGTATGGATTTCCTTACAAGATATCCGGAATTAATCGCAATTCCAGATATAAAAAGTGAAACTGTGGCAAAACGTTCATAACTAACATCATTTGTCGCCGCGGAATACCTAAACAAATTTTAACGCACTGATGTAGTCAATTTGTTTCTAAATTATTTAAAGAAATTTGTAATTTGTTAAACATTGAAAAAAATGAAACTAGCGCATGGCACCCACAATCTAATGGAGTGATTGACAGAATGCAGAAAACAATGAAAACTATGATCTCACATTATGTCCCAAAAAACTCCCAAAAAAACCGTGGGATGAAACGTTACCATTCGTGGCGTTAGCAATTGGGAAAAACAAAAATTCGTCAGCACAGGAATCTCCATTCTTTTTAATGCACATGAAAGACATGAACGTACCAAGTCACACTTTAGCAAAACAGTCAAGAATAAAATATGATTTAGATGAAAATTATGCAACAGAAATGATGGCACGAATGGGTGACGCATATAGAAAAGGGGACGAAAATTTAAAACAGGCTGCAGGAAACAGAAATAGGAAATTTAATGAAAAAGCAAAAACTCCCGATTATATTCCCGGAGATTTAGTATATTTAAGAAATTAGGCACCAAGAAATGCGAATTTAGCAATTAAATTCCAATCAAAATAGACAGGACCCTGGGAAATAATTCAAATAAATGGTCCAGTAAATTATGAAGTTAAAGAATTAAACGGTAGAAAAAGTCGTTTAGTTCATATAAATAGATTAAAACCATGCTACGAGATAAAAGAACAAATTGGAGTCCAAGAAGAAATACAACACCCTGAACTAGGAAACCCTCGAAATGAATTCCCGGACACATTCATAATTGATGATGATATGTTATTTAAATTAATTCAAAGGAAAAAGATTAAAGAACAAATAATTAATGAAAGAAATCAATTATTAAGGGAACCGGCTGCCGAGACAACACAGACCTAATTACCACAAAGGCGAAATGAAGATCAAGAAATTATTAACAACCCCGAAGAAATTTCAGAAAGTATCAGTAATTCCAGTTATATACGTAATCAAAACGAAATTTTATTGGAATAAAGTGAAAAACAAGTAGAAATAAGAGAATTATGTAGAAAATTTAGAAAACCAGGAAATCGACAGTAATATTAATGAGATGGAACACCAAAGTCCTAATAAAAAACTAACGAGGTAAATAAAAACTCATGCTATAAAGATGATGAGAATTTTGACACATGTCACAAACCACACGATCACACTGAGGTAAATGAAAAAGGTGAAATAGTCAAGGTTTGTAGAGGAAAATACAGTATATGATTGTTATGTACCCAGCCACCATTTGAATTACGAGGAACATAAAAAAAACAAAATACAAAATCATCTGAAAATCCACCCCAATAATAACTCTCAACATAAATATTTCACCCGTCTTAAAGATAAACCAAAAAGTCCCTTCTCATGGTTAAGGAAAAAAATATGAATATAATCACCAGCCCATACTAACGTAACATTTCAAAATAAAATATTAATAATATACTAAACCACTATTTTTTTTCGCGATTGAGGATAAATTTAAAAAAAATCCTATATAAATTAAATATCCGAACTATTTACATTAATAAACTCATACTTAATCACAAAAGATTAAAGCCGTTATTGTCTTGGCTTAAAACAAGGAAAATATAAATTAATCGTCTAGCATGTATATTAACAACTTGCACATTTTTGTACATATTACAGGGCAGTAATTATTGAAAACATGCGTAAATGTATATATGTATTGTATGTTGTATGATATTAATATGTGAATATTAATTTTTGTTATAAATAGATGTAATTAAAACTATAAAATGATTTAGTTTGTAAGAAATTTTAATGTAAAGGAATTTAGTGAATTTTTATTATTATATGCGCTAATTAAAAACTGAAGTGAAACTACAGTGCTTCGAATATTAAATGCAAAAATCGAACAATTAATACAGACCTTTTGAAAATGCACAAAGTTATTTTTTTTGCATTCATAACAATGGATGGGTCACCGATGAGATTGCCCAATCGACAATACTCTTCTGCACTGAACCCCTTAATTGATCTGCAAACATTGATAACGACCAAGTTTCTCTTAAATAGCCAAAAGACACTGAGTATTACATACTGAGACCCAGTATTTCATCATCAGCGTACTAATCCTTCCAACAACACGATGAATCAATCAACTAGCACCATGGTACCCCAGGAAGTACCACAGCCCCTGGTGGAGGACTTATTGCCAGAGGACCTGGATTGGGATATTCCGGTTTCGCCGGTGTTGCGAGAACGGGAAAGAAGGAGGTCGGCGGAACGAAAATGTTTCGAACTAATTCTCGAAAAAGAGCTAGCTGAAGAAAATATAGCAGAAATGGCAAACCGCCTGGACTTCGTAACGAGAAAATGGATCACCGCTAAGGTGAGGCTGTCTAATCAGCCATCTAGGCCATTCAACCCAGCAGCGTCCAAGGTAAACCAGCCCTTTCGCTGTTCTATTTGCTTGGGCCAGCGCTATATATGTTCAGCTGTTACCATGTGGCAACCTGTGACACTTGCCACGCGACTGGCCAAATAAAATGCTGCCCCTTTATATATATATATAAAGTTCAGTTTTTCTAGTTTATTATTGGAACAAATTTTTTTAATTCGAGGAAAATGACAAAATGTTTTATTTTTTATGTCCTTTTGAAAAAGTTGTAATTTAATTTGAAAACTAAATATACACTGTGAGAGGTATTATTTATATATAGATATTATTTTATCTTTGCCGAAGTAATTGTAAATTCAGTGTTTGCAAATGTTTCATGACAGTCATATACATTAAGTCTTGTAACCACTCGTCATCGTCTAATTTTGAATAGGTTATTTCCTTTTCTTTTAGAAATGCAGTTATCGGATCAAACAAATCTACAAAACGATTTAATACGTTGTAGCTAGATAACCATCTAACAATGGAAAAGAAATTAATGTGATTTGGAAGTTCTTCGTCCTTTAATTCTTTAAGGAACTTTTTGAATTGTTGATGATATTTTGCATTGGTGCGAATGTAATTTACAATGTGTAACACTGTTTTCATAACATCAGGATATTTTAAATATTTTGTAATGAGATACTCTCGGTGAATTATGCAGTGAATCGGTATGATTTTTTTACCCAGCATTGCCGGAGCTCCATCAGTTGCAATGCTTACAAGTTTATTAAGAGGCACATCAAAAGTTTCATTATGGACTGTAATGCATTTTTAATATCGACACCGCGGGTCGGCTCTTGAAGTGCTACTAAATCTAATAATTCATTTTTAACAACGAAGTTAGGTGAAACAAAACGTATGAAAACTGCCAATTGCGGAAGATCTGTGATATCTGTCGATTCCTCAAGGGCTAAAAAGCTAAATGCAATACAGTTCTTCAAATCATTTTTTAAAATTATATTCAAGAGATTTATTAATTGCAGTTATGCGTCGTTCGGTTGTGTGTCTCGAGATGGGAATTTGCTAAACAACTTTGTGCAATGCTGCATTATTTGGATCTAAATGTTTAAGTACATCTTCCAAGTTTTTTTTTTAATAAACTCTCCCTCTCTATACGGGCACGAGCACGATCAATATTCCAGGCAATAACAAAACTGGCTTCAGCCATTATAAGCTTGATTGCTAAAGCTCATCAAAATTGGCTGTTGTTTATTTAAATTTGATTTTAAAGAAGCAAGTTTATCTGATCTTAATTTAGAATTTGGTGGATACTGATTAGAAAACTGAGGATGATTGGTTTCATAATGTCGACGTAAATTGCTAGTTTTATAATTTTTGACTGTAGAATTACAAGTAACACATAATGCTTTTCCGTTATTGTCAATAAAAAAGAAATTCTCCTCCCACTCATTATTAAAACTTCTATTTTCTAGCTCTTATGTTTTTTTAATCTTCGTTCTCTGTCGTCATATTTTTAAAAGAACTGGAAATATATAAAGAAATTTAGAAAATACAAGTTTTGTGCTATTAAAACAATAACAACATGTGTTACATACTACGAAACAAATTTAGTTAACTTACAAAAATTCCAGATTACAAATGATATCCGTAGCAAGAGTGATACAAATTGTTTCCTCCAGAGCACAATGTCAACTGTCAGTTGCAATAAAAGTTTACAAACTCAAAATCGGTCGATTACGGACGATTACGCTGTTTATGTTCGTTCATGCAGTTTTTGATGAGTCATATCATTCTTAACTTGGACGGAAATGAAATTTGTTACAACGTTGCACTTAGTCTTTTATATTTGTTGTGAGTAATTTAAAAGACATTTTGAAAGACATACGGAACGATAATAATTTTATTTTTTAGAAACATGATATTATTTATTTTCGTCATGGATACAATCTATGAAAAGCAACTCATATCTCCCTAGGGAGATGTCAATTTTTTTCACTCTCAATCACATTTTTTTCTCCTTCAACCTTATGACCACTTGACAAATAGATCGTACAATTGACAAATTTTCCATTCAAGACGGTACTTGAAGATGAGCAATTTTGCGTCTGCTCATGGCCTCCACTGCCACTAGCAGATGCCGACGATCTTACTTTTTCAGTCTCTTCCAGTCCAGCAATCACGCGTGAAATTTTATTCTTGGATGCCATGCTGTCTGCCAAGTAGCCTTCCGTTACTGTAGAGCTTTTCCATCCACCCAGACGCTTCAGATTGGTCATACTTACTCCTCCATCTGCTGCCAAAGTTGCAGATGTTCGTCTTAAACAGTGACCTGTGAAAGATTTCGGATTTGGCAAACCCAAGTAGACAGCAATTTTTGACGGAATGCTGCCAAATGTGTTTTTCCCAACAGGTTGCACTGTACCTTTTCTGTTTCTGTACGATAAAAAAAACCTTGAGACTCCTGCAGGACGCAAACACATGTATTCTCTGATAAGCGACAACGCATTCAGTCTCTTCTCTTCAACTATAGTGAAGGATCTCTTTGCCAATGTTTTAGTGTCCGGAATCTGCACCACAATTACTGAACCCCTGTCACATTTTTATTATGACTTTTATATACTGTCAAACAACTCATAGCAACCTCGGAAATAAACATTGTGGATCGATACAATACCTAAAATTTTTTACCCTCGGTTTGTAATCCTGTCAACCTCAGAAAAAAAAACATCCATATCTCCCTTAATGCATAAATATCTATTTTTAAATATAATAGCACAGAAATGAAAAGGGAACTCTGGTACATTTATCGAGAGCCACAAATAATCCTTCAAAGAGCCGCACGTGGCGCGCGAGCCGCAGGTGTCCCCGCCCTGCTATCTTTGCATTTTATTATCCAGTGTTATTACACAATTAAAATGATATAAAATAATTGGGGTTGAAACCTAACCGTTTCCATGTTATTGAGATGTTTATACAAAACTGTATGCAATTTTATTAATTTTTTCTAATATCTAAATATCTAATTCGGTGTGTAATTTTATTCATAGTAGGCCTTCAATAATAAATTTACATCTGATACATAACTAACGAATGTCTGTTACAGGGTGATCGATATTCGCAAACTGCACCATTTGTTAATTTTTATAAATGGAACACACTATATATTATTTCATAGTATAAAAGTCCATTAAATAAGCTTTCATTTGATATAGGCTTACCTATACTCAAACCTAACAGTACTCTAATATTTTGAATTTATTCGTAATTTACATGTTGTCAATTTTTTTTCATTGTGTTTCATTTCATTTCATTTTTTTTATTCATAATAATAACAAAAATGTCACATACCAAATTGACATGAACAAGTAATTATTGCATTCGTCTATAAGATTCGTTCAAATGTACTTCGTAAAAGTGAATTCTTACTAAATAGAGTATTAATTTTTCTCAAGAAGACATGGTCAATATGACTTATATCCTTGGGGAATGTTATAAAAATTGTAATTTGCTATCGAGAGTATACGCAACTCGAGAGAACAATCCTGAGACACAATGTTCAAAGAGGAAGCGTTCAAAAGAGATTAGAGGAAAGATTTGAGGCAACCGGAAATGTAAACTATCCCAAACGTGTGCTAAGCAAACCTATTTATAATTCATAAATTGATTAGTTTTAACGTCCGTAAACGAAATTTCACACAAAAGTTTAGATGATATTAATTCCCAGTTGGGAATTAACCGATCATCAAGTGAATTTTGAACACAAATTTCATCCCTACCACGTCCATCTCTAGCAGCACCTTGGAGGAGCAGATTTCCTTGCCAGAGTTGATTTCTGTAACTGGGAGCTCAATGCCATGGAAAACAATGGACATAATTTTTATCTTGAAGTGTTTACGGATTAGGCTACACAATAATGGCTACATTACACAATAATAAAAGTCACAAATCTCCATTACTACAGTGATCACATCAGTGATCAATTTCAATTTCAATTTACAAGATCTGTGAATATCCAAAATAGATGGAGCTGAAATGTCTGGGGTGCTATCCTGGGTATGCCAGGGGGTAGGTAACCAACTTCCCAAAATTTAATTTTTGCTCCGTGGGAGTTTATTAGAGATGTCTTCCCCACCACTAACTATAGCAGAAGACATGCGTGTGCGAGTTGCCCATGCTTTATCCACATTAATGCAACACATTTTATAAAATAATCAAAATTAATTTCTTGTAAGCCTTAGAATAGTGTTGTTGTTAGAATATTAGAAATTTTGAAAACATTTGTAATAAATTAATTTTTGTTTTGTTATTTTGCACTATTTATAATGGATTTTATGTATATTTTTTAGATATATTTCTGATCTACCACAAAAAATTGAAAATATTTATATTTTAATTATTATTATTATATTTTTAATTATGAATATATTCCGATATATTAGAATATATATTAGATTTGAGTATAGGAAACCGTCTATCAAATGAAAGATAATTTAATGGACTTCCATTCATAAAATAATTCATAGGTATTCCATTTAACAAAATGAACAAATGTTCAGGTGCAGTTTTCGAATATTTATCACCCTGTTTGATTTAGTTAGTTACGTTTCAAACGAAAATTTATTATTGAAGGTCTACTATTAATAAAACATGAATAACATGGTAATGGTTAGGTTTTAACCTCTCATTTTAATTTAATGGTAACACAGGATAAAAAATGCAGATATATAGGGAGTTCCATTTAAAAAAAAAAACATAAGTTTAATCTGTAACTGTCATATGAACCAAGCTGTATAAATTTTACTATTTTTATTAAATGTAATTCATTATTGAACATTTTGTATGAAATAATTTTTGATATTTTGATTAATAACCCCGTGGTTTTTATTTGTTTCCCGAATATTTGAAAACATGCACTTGAGAGATTTCTGAAATAAATGATTCAAGTACAGTGCAGTACTCTTGTAACTTAACTTATAATTACTCAAATTATTTTTTATACTTTCAGTTAAACACAAAGAAGAAATAACGAAACCCTTACATTTATCAGAGACGGAAAATGATATAAACTATTCCCACAATTTCCAAAATCAAAGCATCACAGAGGATAATTCGTACTTCTTCCCATATTCATGATGGTCTGCATATTTTTCATCATAGGATATGTGGGATACCATAATAAGCAAAAGGTTTGTACAATCCCACAGTTCAAATCGTATAAATAAATTACAATCTGGCGAAAAAAAAACATTTTCCACAGTTTGTAAACGGCATTGGTGAATTTTTGCTTTTTTAGATTTTCGCATTGGTATTGGAAGGAAGGAAGGGCAAGAGGCAGCAGAGAAGAAGGCCAAACTCGGCGAATTATCACAAGCTCGATAGCAATTTGGAAGAAGCCGTGACGTCAGCTTGCATCAAAAATACCGCTAATGTTATTTACTAAAATGAATTATCAGAATAGATGCCGACATTTTATTTATTATTTCGTTAGATTTCTCAACTTTCAGTGACTGATTAAAAAATTTATTCTCAATTTCTTGATGTATCATTGTTAATTATTATAAATTATGTCTGTGATTGTTATTAAGTATACTGCTATACATTCGTTTCTAAGATCTATCTATCGATTCTAAGAAAGTTACATTTGTTAAACCACTAATGGTATTTTGTTTTTACTTTCAGTTTTGGTGTAAGTTAAATCATACATAGTTGTATTTTAGTTGTTTGATTTGAAAAAAAAAATTGTAATGTACGTTCCTTCATTTAGTTTTATACTTAGTGTAATTCCTCTCGATAGCTTTCTTTAAACAAATTTCTATGTATATATTAACTGGAATAGCACATATAATAAATTAATAGATTAGTAATAAAAATAAAATGGATTCAACTGCTTATTTTGTCAAATGAGATAAATATTTTCATAAGTCAACACTGAATGTTCTGAACCATACAAAAACTTTTAGAGCTTTATTCAAAGTTTCGGGATGTTTTAAATATATGTAATGATCAAGTATTTCGTAAAGGAGCTTGTATAATTTTTTATCTGCAGAAAATTGTTGGAAGCTTCCAGGTAACGACTACAAGCTTGGACTAGTCCGCTATTTAGTTTTTACCATTTATTTGAAACACTGACTATATTGTATGGGAACATTGCAACTTGTAAATTTTCTTAAGTGCGTTATGAATAAAACTTTTTGTATCAGTTTATTTATTTGGAATAATTTTTATTAATAACCTACCATACATTAAAAATATTATTAGGCACAAATATGTAGTCACATATGCAAGAATTCTATATTTCAAATTTTAGGACTTATGAAATAAATATTTCAAATGGTTGTAATAATAATGTATGTCACATGCTGTTCAAGGACAAATTCTCGCCAAACTTGGTTGTGGCTGAGTAATATTTATGTCAATTCGCATGAAAAATAAAAAAAATCTACTCATATATGTGAAAGTAGCAATTTTTCCACAGCTTACCATACATGAAAGTGGTACCTTTTTACTCTAGATGTGAAAATTTTCACGGTATTTTCATCTCGTGTTGCAAAATATACTATTTCTTCGTTGTAATCTAGTGGCATTCGAGACTGAAAAATATTTGAATTTTATTTGTCAAAATTTAAAGTGACCGATTACAATACTTTGTATTACGGTAAATTACAGCTGAAGAGACAACTAAATGAAGGTTAGGTTAGGTATATGTCAATACAAAAATAAATGATAATATGCTCTTTTAAAAGCAGGTGCTAAAAGTTTTAAATTTATTTTTAATTCGGACAATACAAATGGCATAATCATTGGATACTCAATCATCTTGTGTGATAATTAAATTGAATGGTTAATTTGTTTTGTTGCATTTGATAGATCCCATTCTTATTGAGGGTTGCAGTAATACGCGTCTTCAGTGTTCTGCATTATCCACGGTAAAAATTGATTCACACGAACGTAAACTCCTGGTACATCCATCAGTCCACAGCCGGCTCCCCAAGATACGATACCTATAACAATATACAATTATATAATATATTCACATTGATGAATATATGATGATATATAAAGGGTGTCCCACACTAATGGACCATTAAACGTTTATAGGGTTCCCGGTAAAATAAACATTAAAAAAAAATCGTCCAAACATGGCCGATTCCCTTCTCCTCAGGTGAAATACTTTCAACCTACTATCACTTCCGGACCTACCGGAAGTAGTCAACAACTGGTGTTTTTTTAAATGGAACACCCTATATATTATTATGTTTTTCACTTCCCCGTTTAATTTGGAACATATTTTGTAGAGATGTAAGTATATCTTATCTATGTATACCTATATTTTTTACTTTTTGAGATAAAAATTAAATTTCAAGTTTTGACGTTAAAAAGACGTTAAGAAAAATGGGGTTTAATTTCTCTTACAAAAGATAAAAACCGAAAGTATATCTCGAATGGTACCTCAGGTACAATAGAGGCACCCTATGATATATTTTGAAGCTGAAAATTTTGACAATTAGTCACTCAAAAATGTTAAGTGTATTTAGTTAAGTTAAGTTAAGCACATACATTTTTATCTCGCAGAGAAATTGGCATGACAATTTGGTACAAAAAGTATTATACCACCATATTCCCGAAATAAGTACTTTTAGAAATATTTCGAAAATTCGAATTTCTGCATTACCCTGCAACCCCAAAAAAAATGAATGGTCCATTAGCGTGGGACACCCTGTATTGATATATTAGGGATTTCAAGTTATACCGCCCGACGACCAATTAAAATTTGTCAGCACATAAATACATACGATGCAAATCTTACAGAAACTGGTCTAATATTTTCAATATCATTTCAAACATGAGTATAGAATTAGAAAAAAATCCTTTTCGCGAGAACCACAACCTTATGAAACAAACAAAATCGATTAGATTTCAAATTAAAGCCACTTTAATATTACTCACCCAAAACAATCATGATTTACAATATCAAACGTCAAATGGAAATAAATCATTGGTGCAATGCCACTATCAGGTGCTCGCAATAAACTAATTCCTGTGCCTCTAGGTTTTTATAGTATCGGTACAGCAATTAATCACTTTTATGGCAGGTATATAACCGTTCAAGCCTAAAGAATTAGTAAGGGTCGTTATATCAATTGTTAAACACATTTCACAAGTTCGTTATTTATTTCAAAAACGGAAGTTATATTTTTAATTTAAATTGCACAACAAAGCGTATAATGCAGTACACTCTCGTGAAAATCAAATAAATAACAGTCAATTAATTATAAAAACCGAAAGACTGCCTGGGGTTGAAAAAAAAATTTGATTGGCAAATTTGGATTGGAAATTTCATTTCTATTAGAAGTGGCCATTTTTGGGCACGGCGGTAAAACTTGAAACAGCTGGTATATGATATTATCGTCCCGTGACATTTACAAAGACGAACGAAAATTTTTGAGTGTTCTTGGTAAGTATAAATAGATAACATTAACCACGTCACGTTGCTAGAATTATGTGGGGTAGGTGGTACGCATGCGCGATCTCCGTACATAGCTGAATCCCCATTCTGTGTTTACTTCAGCGTGCTTTTAAATTTTCGTGGTAGTTTCTTTGTGTGATGATAAACTCCGCCCAATAAACACCACTCTACGACTAGAGCACAAAAATGTAAACAACGCTCAGATTTGTAAGGACCCGATCCATATTTAATATTAAGTATATATATAATTATTCTATAATTAAAACGTATAATACAAAAACGCATACGCATAACGATTTCAGAGGGCACGGGAAGGTATGCCCGCATTTTCGGACATGCACAATTGAGAGAAAGCGGATATATATTAATGGGAACGCATAAACTAACGTCAACTCGAATTTTAAACTACCTACATCTTCAGATAACGGGGAGGCTGAGTTCGCTACCGGCATATTAACCTTGGGGGGTGCACAAGCGCGTAGAGAGACCAAGTTCAGAAAAACAAGCGAAAATAGGGACGGGGTGGTAGAATGTGGAGGGAGAAATAGTATAAATTCAGAAATCGGCACATACTCGGATCCGACACTACCCCTATAAGGGGTGTCTTTCAGAAGACACTTTCAGAAAAAAAAACTCGGATCAGTTAGAAATAACCACGAGAGCACAATGTTATTCTGCTCGACGAAGTCCCAGAAGTTGAGCATTAATTTCTCAGGTAATTATACGAACGACGATATCAAATGTACACGTTATTAACCAACTCAAGTCAATTTCCATACTAATGATGGCACCTATTGAAAGTTCTCTGGAATAATTGCTATTCTAGAAGATAGGGGCGATTTTTACACTCTCGGGTTGTTTACATAAATATATTGTTAAATTTGTTTAAAAATATATACTTGGACTAATTTCTACAGGGGGGTCTTCCTTTTAATTATTATTAAAAATTATAACTATATTATTGAATTATTATTCTATTTCAGCGATCTCAACCGATGGTATAAGATTGACCTACAGGCGGCACGTAAAAGGTCACCTGCTTTTGTAAAATTATCGTAAAATAGTTCAAATAACATACAATTGAACACTAATAATAATTTACATTTTTCTTATTAAATCCGGTAATAAATAATTAACATAGAAATTTATTAATTTTTATTCGTTTTTTTCCAAAAATCAGATTAAAAAAAAACTGTCAAACCCAGCGGCGTCCAAATTGTGGAATAACAAAATATTCAATTTGTTACCGTCAGTTGGTCTTGGATTTGATGGTAGTAGTTGGTTACACTTCAGTCTTTATGTCTCTTCTACTGTTTTCATATATTTTACTACCTTGTTGTTGATCCTTTCTTCCGGTGACACATTTCTGCAAGAATATGTGCATTTTATTTCAAGTCTACAATCTTCATCATTTACTTAAGTCGCCCCCAAATAACAGTAGGTTGTGACGTGCCTGAAGGGCTATCAGCGCGTTAGGCCGCGGAGCGAGTGGAGGTTCCCTTCGAAGCAGCGACGAGGGCCAGGCTCTCGATGTCGGAGAGTGGGGGGGGGGGGGGGGGGGGGGGTTAAAAAAAGGCTCCACGTAATTTTAACCTCGCTACTACTTCGTGACAAAGGGGGCTCCACCCTATCTACGTGGGTTGAAGGAGACAGTCAGCGAAGTTCAGAAATTACGAACTGTCGCAACGGATGACCACCTGGCGTCCACACCACCAGATTTATATCTCGCAATGAGAAAAAGGGAAGTTAAATTGAAAAGAATGCCAGTAGGTATTGGGACACTTGATCCAACTATTTCTTCCATAAGAATAACATTGGAGCTATCCCCTCCATTTTCCCTTTTAGGCCACGCCCCTTTGTCGACGTGCAGCCAATGGGAGCCCCATTCAGTCACGTGGTGTTGGGTGGGAGGCATGAGTTGTTAAGGTTTGAGGTTATGTTTAAGGTTTGAGGCTATGTTGCCTTCGGTCCCCAGTCCCCAGACTTTGAGGTTATGTTTATGGTTTGAGGTTATGATTTGTACAACGCGTTGCCCCAGGGGCGCGGGGTGGGGGCACGGGGCAGCCCCCACCCCGCGCAAGGCCTACATCCATACGCATGCACCCTGCGAACGCCGACTTGAGGTCGCGCCCCTCCACATCTGAATTTGTTTACAAGTCGCCGAGCTGGAGGGTGATGTGCCCATGGTTATTCGTTCTCGGGCCTCACTGCTACCGGTAAGCACGGGGCGCCCCTCCCCCCACATTACTCTCGGGCCACGGAGAAAAACGTGTCGGCTGTTTCCAAAAGCCGCGTCGCCGCAAGGAAGGTGTGACGTGCCTGAAGGGCTATCAGCGCGTTAGGCCGCGGAGCGAGTGGAGGGTCCCTTCGAAGCAGCGACGAGGGCCAGGCTCTCGGTGTCGGAGAGTGGGGGGGTTAAAAAAAGGCTCCACGTAATTTTAACCTCGCCACTACTTCGTTCAAAGGGGGGCTCCACCCTATCTGCGTGGGTTGACGGCAGACAGTCAGCGAAGTTCAGAAATTACGAACTGTCGCAACGGCTGACCATCTGGCGCCCACACCACCAGATTTAAATCTCGCAATGAGAATAGGAAGTTAAACTGAAAAGAATGCCCGATTGAGAAAACGTGGGGGGAACAAAAAATAACAGGTGTGAATTTTGTGGTGTAAAATATCTGCGTTTATTCACACAAAAGACAGGACACCGTGCCTACGCTTCCTGAAAGAAATACCTCCGCCCGCAAATCTATTGCGCCGCATCCACCAGACTCGGCCGAATCCCGCGCACACGTAACGCGCGATGCGAAGGGCTGTCGGAGCCACATTTTCCTTACAAACACGTAAAACACGTACGGCACGAAACACGCAACGCAAATTTTACAGAAAAGAAAAAAACGATATATCAAATCAAATTAAAGCAATTAATGAGAACAAAAAAATATATAGATCTGGCCTGTGTTCCTCGTGGCGACTCCACTGGCGATTCTGGGCTCGGTTCTTAGGACGTGCGGCGGCCGGCAATCGTCGGGGACGCCGTCGCTAAATTCCAGTCCTCAGAACAACTCTGGCTGGATGGTCGTTGCCCCTAGCCAAGAACCTGGCTGGCTGGGTTACTTCAGCCCTTACCCAAAAAACGCATGTAAAGCACATGGCCTTATTAACAATGGCCGGACACGTGTCTTTACGAAAAAAAGATGTCGGGTTTAATCTCTTACTCTGATGTTTTGAGCGTGTTGAGTTGAGTAGTACAGTGCCCTCCCTTGCCTTGTGCCGGTGTCGTCAATCCCTCTTAGGGCGGTTAATGGAGGACACGTTTTTAAATCCCGGAAACCGGTTGGCGATAGACCAAAGAAAAACTGTGACCTCATGACACTTCTGCACTCCAGGGGAGTTGACTAGCTTCTATCTCATGGCAGCGCCTCGCCGATGATTTAAAAATCACACACATATCGGAAACACGTCACGTTTAAAAAAACGTGTGCGTAACGGTTGCCTACGTTGGCGATCCAGGCGCGCAATTAATAATCAACACAGTTTCCGTCGGAGGCAAAACCGGACCGTTACAAATTCCCCCCCAACAAAATTAAAAACTCCGGGAAGCGGTTGTTTTTTTTTCAAACCCCAAAAAACGAAAAATCCAAAAACGTAAAACCTGTCTCTTCTTGCCTAACTTATAAAAATGACAAAAAAAGAAAGATAGTAATATCGGGAGTATCAATGTCTCGACACACTCGATGCGTAACCACAATCATATTTATTAAATCCCCCAAAGGGCTAAGCGAAATAGCTAAACTAGGGAGCCGTCGAAAAATTCCGCAATGCGGCATGTCACTCAAGGAGAAAACACGAACGATCCCATAGAATATAAAAGTTTACTCACACCGTATGATTTCAGACAAGTGACAGCCACTAAATACCACTAATCAAAACTAATAGAACTAACACAACTCATAGCTTGTCACAACTATCCTAATACTAAACTGAATAACAATAAAAATTACTAACCGAAAATTCGACCTACTCAAAACACTCAATACGTAGTGGACATAAGCCTCCTAACGAGATACGGTTGTCGCCATAATACCACCCCCATTTCGGTGGCAGGACCTATCCGAACATACGACGACAACACCCAAAATACACTTAGACGTAGGTGTTCGAGCGTCGACTCAACTAACTACCACTATACCAACAACAACCATAATTTGACTGGTCAATGTATCAAAAAAAAAAAAATACCCAAAGGCTTCGAGATTGCCATTCTAATTAGGGCTTGCAACCCCGGGGATCCCCGTCCCCGGGGCCCCGGGGATTCGATTATTTTAGACGGGGATTTATCCCCGGGGTTTGTCAACCGTCCCCGGGGTTGAAAAAAAACTTATAAAAGTTTTTTACCCACGGTTAACGATGAAGAGGCTTCATCTTCATGTCAATCAGAGATTGAAAAGCAAGCGGCAGAAAATCTCCCTTCTGTGGATGAAGTCATTCATTCAGGTCCAGGTGACGATCACGACTCATCTTCTGAAGATGACGAGGAATCACAAGATGATCAACTTGTGATTGAAAAAATGGCGCACAAGAAGGCAGAAATTAGTTAAATCCTTCCGCAAATCTCCAACAAAGAATGACGCTGTCCTTCAAAAACATGTGAAAAATAACATTGAAGGACGTGAGTGTCCACTCATCGTGGATGCTAAGACTAGATGGAGTAGTTTTGTTCTAATGCTAGAGCGCTCCCTGAAATTGAAAGATTCTATAAAGAATGCTCTGATCGACATCAAGTATGAGGATTCCTTCAGTAACGAAGAATTTGCAAAAATTCCTGAGGTCGTCGACTGCCTAACACCCATTCGAGCAACAGTTGTTGTGTCAACGAGATTGTACCCTGATTGACGCTGAAACCGCATTGTCCATGATGTTTTCAACCTTGGAAGGTTTGACGTCTAATCTTGCCAAGACACTGGTCAATGCCCTATCAGTGCGAATGCAGGAAAGAAGAAGATATTTATCCGCATTATACGTTTACTTGGAGAAGACACGCGAATAGAGGACCCTAACGAGTGAGACACTAAGCAAAATCTTTTATACACTTTCAAAGCCGAAACTCCGCTCTTTAATTGTCAGAATGATAAAACGTATTCGCCCGCCCCAAATGACGGAGGTGTCAGTGGTAGCAGAACTTCAAACAGCTTCTACCAACGTCGAGGACGAACAGGATCCACCCATAAAAAATCCCAAGACCCACCCGTCCGAAGCAGGAAGAAACTATCATTTCAAATTAAAGGAGGCCATTAAAATATTCCGGAAATATGCCCAGACTACAACGCCAGCATCTACTCCAGAAAACAAATCATTGGAGACTATTATCAAACAAGAGATGACTTTGTTTGAGAAGGGTGGAAACACAGGTATCTGATGCTGATTTGACAAGCGTTGAATCCGAAAGTGCATTTTGAGCTGCTGGGTATGTGTCCGAAAATAAGGTCAAGCATGAATGATGAAACCCTGGATGCCCTTTGTCACCTTCGGGGTCACTTTCAGTTCCAATTTACTCCAACTTCAGCATCGAACTCTACACGTAATTGAATGTGGACGTACTGAATTAAATGTTGTGAATATAATGTTCCTTACTTGAACTGGTATTAATTCAATAAATATTTATTTATGCACAGATGTTAAATAAAACTATTTCCCTTTAGATTGATAATGAACTTATCTATTATTTTATATATCTCATTGCAGCATGTTAAATAAATACGTGGTCAGCTTGAATTATGTATAAATAATTAAAAGTTATATTATTACAAGTTTCCCCGGGGAACCCCGGGGACAGTGAAAATCCGGGGACGATTCCCCGGGGACGAAAAGTGTCCGGGGTTGCAAGCCCTAATTCTAATCCCGCTATGCGGCTGGTCCCAAACATCCAACAACTAACCACTATGACACCACAAATCGGCGAATCCCCTGATACACGCAGAAACTAGGTCGATCAACCATCGACCCACAAATCAAATATAAGTTTACCAAAAATCAAAATCACAAATACCCAATCGAGAAGCGATGAAAATTTTTGAAAGTCCGATGCACCTTCAACTCTGTTGGTGTGTCTCAGAAGATTGTCGCAAAAATCCCGCAAGCGGATGGTTACAAAGAACCAATACGACAGATCTCCCGATGCACGATCCCACAGGTTCTAGCATCGATACCATTACTACCAAATAACAAAGTTTGGGCTACAAGATTGTGCTACAAAGTTTGCGACCTAATGAGCGTTAGCAAATTACAAAAAAAAAAGTTATAAGGACATGAATTCAAAACTACTATTACTATTAATTACCAAAAAGTTACAATATTAACGCCAGAAGGACTGAACGCGACACGAAAATGATACAAAAAAAAAGTTTAAGCAACGTATCCGTAAGACAAACTAACTAACCAACTCGTCGAACAAACAATAAGTCAAAACCGCATACGCGCCAACTATAGTAAAGTAAACTCACGTTAACAAATACGCAAAACAAAACAGTACGCGATAACTAACAAGTTACAAAACCTACAAAACATACTGTATAAAAGGACGAGCCGAGTGCGAACAAATAATGACCGTCGTCAGGATCTCGGAATCATTGGATCCGAATCCACACAAACAACGAAAAAATTAAATCACCCACGCGCTACCGCGAGATCTCTAACGAAATGAAGAAGAAAGAAAGATATCGAATCGCAGAAACGAATCGACACCAAGGACATGACTAGATAGTCAACAAAAGAAAAGTGTAAAGATGGTTACCTAGGAAAATCATCGAACACAGCTGCATAATTTCCCTTAGACGCAACCGAACAAAACCAGAAGGAACATATTAAAATCGCGTCATCGCCTATGTCACGACGCGATACGCCAGATTCTCGTCAGAGTAAGGAGATCGCAAAGCATTTCGAAATGCGTTGGTTATATTAAATTTATTTACCAAAAACAGCTACTAATAGCACCAAAAATAGAAATCCTAGCCGTAGTAAGCTCGAACCCACAAAATCATACCCAAAAATCTAACTACCAATCAACCAAATATGTATGATTCGTGGTCGCCCGTTCACTATCTCACTAGTTTCCATAAAAAAAACAACAATAAATCTATAACCAACGAATATTAAAATAATTTCTACACTATAGTAGAAACTATGCCAACAAAAAATTTAAAATCTAATTTAATTTTTATTTCACAATTAATAAATTGTTTTAGATTTCCCCAAGATACATCTTTACAAAAAAAATGGATTGTAGCAATGCGCCGTGAAAATTTTTAACCCACAAAGAGTTCGAAAATTTGTTCCAAGCATTTCACACCCGATTCGTTTATTACTAGCGGTTGTAGTTCAAAAAAAACAACTTAAAAATGACGCTACACATAGTCTTTTTGATTTTCCGAGCCATTTAGTTAATCAAGTTAAAACTAAAAAACTTCAAGCAAAGAGACAACATGTGTCAGATGAAACAATGCCAACGGGCTTTCAAAGTGAAAATACAATTGTACCAATAACAAGTGAATCTATTTCCATGACTTCAGTAGAAACTCCAGAGGAAACTTCCTTAGAACCTGCCTTGAAAAACCGAAGACATTATCTTGGGACTTTGAGGAACTTTTGAGGTCTTCAAGCGGAGATCTGCGATATAAAGCGGTAGTAAATAAATTACTACGAAAAAAAAAATTAAAACGCAGCAACAACGAAATAGGAGGCTTATTAAAAAGGTAACAACCTTAAAGTCTTTGCCAGAACATCTGAAAGAAAAGCAGATGATCGACGAAGATTCCCCCTTGAAACTTTTGGTAAGTAAAATTTATAAAAGTACAGTTATCTATTTAGTATTGGATGTATAAGCAGTTTACATTGTTTGTAATTAGTTGATCAGGTTTGCATTATTGCTTTTCATTCTTCTAGGATACGATGCCTGCATCTGCAAAAACTATCTTTAAACAGCTGCTGAAATTTAAGCGCACTAAAGCATATCCACCTGAATTAAATAGCTTTGGTCTCACTCTCAATTTCTATTCGCCAAAAGTTTATTTGTATATCAGAAAATATTTTCCTAATATGCAGCCTCATCCAAGAACTCTACAAAAGTGGTATCAGGTAGTAGCATGTGAGCCTGGGTTCCAAGAAGAATCGGTGAAGGTTTGAAACAAAAAGTTACTAAACTTAAAGAAAAAGGAAAAGCATGTATTTGCTTGATGATTGATGAAATGTCTATACATAAGAAAATAGAATGGGACGGGGAAGAGTTTTTAGAGTAGGTGGTAGATGTAGCCTTAGCATTTACTAGCAATTATAAAAAATATATAATTTATATTTTATATTTGCATAACTAAAGACTTTAATTGTAGGTATGTTGACATAGGAAGTGACCTCCAATGCGATTCTGAAGTGGAAGCAAAATAAGCTTATAAGTAACAATAATAAGCTTAACTTTTGATGGCGCGGCATCAAATATTAGCATGGCCTATCATCTTGGAACTGATTTATCTGTTAATTCTGTTAAAACTTATTTTTTACATCCAATTACAAATCAACCGATATACATAATGTTAGATCCCCCTCATATGTTAAAGCTCATCCGAAATACCTTGGGTGCATATAGAATTATGTTTGATGAAAATAATGAAGCAATTTAATGGGAATATTTAGAAAAAATAGTAGAAATTCAAAAAGAGGAAGGCCTTCATCTGGCAACTAAAATAACCAGAAGACATATTAATTGGTTCAAAGATAAAATGAAAGTCAAGTTAGCTGCCCAAACTTTCAGCCAAAAAGTTGCTGAGGCATTGAATTACTTGAGAGATAAATCTGATAAATACTCTAATTATTTTGAAAACAGCAAAGCCACAGAGAACTTCATTAAATATATTAATGATATATTCGATATTTAAAATAGTTGAAATTTATTGGCTAAACACTATAAATCAAGTTTGCAACAGCATAACCAAAATGTAATTTTTGAAAAGATCAATGAATCTATAAAATATCTCACGTCACTAAAGTGTTCCAACAATGGAGAACCTATTTATTTAAGCCCAAGAAACTGGTCTTATTGGCATGATTATTAGTCTAAAATCATACATGGGAATTTGGAAAACTTATCTGGAAGATAGTGATGGAGGTCTCAGGTATCTTTCTGCATATAAATTATCGCAAGATCATCTTAAAGTATTCTTGAGTGCTATCAGGAGCCATGGAAGATGGAGGTTATAACAATAATCCAACGGCTAAACAATTTCAAGCTGCATATAAAAGGCTCCTGATGCACACACGTATTACTGGATCTTCTCAAGCCAATTGTATCGAACAGGCACCTTCAATAATTTTAGCCATGAGCACAACAACAAACTTGAAAATGATAACCATTGATCATCAGCTTATCGAAAATTTCATAACAGATGAGAATAATGAAGAAATAGTCAGTGACCGTGATTACACTTTAAATAATTTAAGTTATTCATCAAAATTGTCATCTTATGCCTGTGCGCAATTGAATGTAATAAATTATATTCGTTATTCATAACACACAAAAATTACAGTACATTTCAAAAGTGCTTAATTCAACCTTCCAAATATGTAATTTATATATGTAAAATTGCTGAAAGTGAGATTAGAATTGTTCACGAAACAAACAAATTAAATTATAAAAAATTGATGACAAAATTAATCTTAAATGTAATGAGTAATGTACATAGTTCAGTTTTTAATGAATTTACAGACCATATGTTTGATCATGATTTACAAAGTAACCACCTTTTGAATTTAATAAAGATAATTTGTTTTCATTATTGTAGTATCCCATTGTACCATCAAGGGGAAAATGTAAATAAGAATGCAAATGTAAACAGACTTAGAAGTAAGTTAACGAAAATTATATTATTTTGTGGTCAATAAATAACCGTATATACCTAAAATATGTTGTTTTTTTTCCTAATATGTAATTTCTATAAATAATTTATATAATTAATAATAATTTACTAATTTAATAATAATTTATTAATAAAATCAAATTTATTTTTGATTATCTGTAAGCAGAGATACTTAAACTTTAAAATAAAACATTTAACTTGTTTTTAGTAAACAATATTTATTACTTACTGTGTAAAGCGATTTATCTTAGAAAATATCCTTTATGAACTATTCGAAATGTCAATAAAATGTATCGAAAATTAAATAATTTCATTAGCGCTCGCATAAAGAGCAATTGCAGTGTTCGAGTTGTTGCCGTATTGTGACGTCACCTGCGCAGAAGGTGTTTGCTTCAACGCTTCAGTACACTGCGCGTCTATAGGCTTTAATGGTCTATGACTCCTAAGATACATACTAGTCTACAAAGCAATACTGAAACCTATATGGTGTTATGGAATACAGCTGTGGGGAACTGCCAGCAACTCCAATCTTGAAATTCTACAGAGGTTTCAAAATAAAGTACAACGCCTAATAGTGGATGCACCTTGGTATGTACCCAACTACGTCATCGAGCGAGACCTGCAAGTTCAATTAATGAAGAAATAAAAAAACACCTCGAAAATTACCGAAGCAGACTAGTCATCCACCCAAATAGACTTGCACATAACTTAAACAACACAGGTGAATTCAGAAGACTCCAGAGATTCAAGCCAACAGATCTAACAACCAGGTTCAGCTAGCATCATTTAAATATCCATGCATCCATAACCAATTTAATCAAAGAGTCGTCAATGGATAACTCTCTACGTGACACGAACTAAAAACACATCATTTACATATTGTTATTTTAGACAGATTGTAAATATTAATGGGTTTAAATATTTTTTTTTATAAAATGTGATGTGTAACTATTTTCGAACAATGCATTTCTTACTATGTTTATTTCTGTTGTCCGATGCACCTAGGACAGACTTTCAGATCTTTTAAATAAAGTTTTTATAACTGACATTAAATGGGCTGGTTTAATGGTTGGATTTACATTGTGCCCTATATGTCCTTCTGGTTCTTTTTTTTTATAATTAAAATATCGAGGAAAGGCGTATTTAAGTTTGATTCAATCTAGCCGCCACTACTTAAGTAACATGCTGGAATAATAATCCTCCAACGGAGATGATTTTTCTTTTACTTAAATTAGACAATAAGATTTTAAAACATAGTGTGTAACATGTTCAGTGTACCACAATCACTTCAAACTCCCTGATGAAGGACCAAAATAAAGGGTCCGAAAGCTTGGATTACTGAGAAAAAAATGTGTTTTATTCACCCATTTTGACAACCCGGTTTTTCCATGCAAGTGGAAAGCAGAATTAATTAAATTATATGTACCGAGTGTCTGGGATAAGGGGTAAACATGGGACTTTAACATGTAAAATTAAATATGTATAATTATTAGTTCCCCTATTCATTTTAGAGAAAAATCGCAAAGGAATAATTTTTAGAGTATTAAAAACTGTAAATGTATCATCCATTTAATATTCGTTTGTACCAGAATCCACCTCAGAAATAATAAAAATAAGTTGAACATTGTACCATAAAAACCCTTGCCGTCAGTTTGACAAATGTCATGTTATTGTGAATAGTATATTTTGAACTCACCGCCTCGAAAGTGACATTTGACGCACTCTATTGACAACCGGAAATCCGTATTTCCCGGTCTAGTAGACCGGGAAAACGGCAAAAAAACACTGTCATAAATAAATCAATACATAATTATTTATTGTGAACGATCTACATCGACTTAAGCAGGGTTATTATTGTACACATTTATCGTACAATTAGTACAATTTGAAATGCAAATTCCCGAACTTTCCACCGCATCGGGTTTAGATATAGTGTGCGACACATTAAGAGTTTCAGAGATTGTATAGTTTTCAACTTGAGATGAAGGTCCCGGAGCTGGTTGCATCAATCTTTCAGCTACGTTAATTTTACTCTGCACAGAGTCATCGACGTAACCTTCGGCCACGCTTGAAGATCTCCAACCGCCAAATTTTTTAAGAGTCAGTAAATCGCCACCGTTGTTTGCAAGTAAAGTAGCTGAACTTCTTCGAAAGCAATGACCAGTGTAGGCCTGTGGAGCCTCTAGCTGAAGGTACTGTGCCACAGAGCAAGGTATTTTGCCAATTGTATTAAGACCAATAGGTGAATTAATACATTTCCCATTTCTGTAGGTCAAAAAGAAACGTTTATTTGTCCCTACTCTTAAATTTTTGTATTTTAACAATAAATTTATCCATTCTGGATTGATCACCACAAAACGTCGAGAAATATTAGTTTTGGTCTCTGGTACATTAACAAGTACCATTTCATGTTTAAACTCGATATGATCAATTAACATTTTACATAATTCATCGCGGCGACAAGCGCCAGAAATGCCCAATATTACTACTGCCTGTAAAACATATTATAGAATAATAGAATAATATCGATTAATGAAACATATTGTGTACGTACCTTCATTAACAGAAATGAGTTATCAGGGGCTTCATGAATAAATTTGTCAATTTCATGACTTTCTAATACCTTGGATTTTTTCGGTTTCAGGTTATACGTTTCTTTTTTGAGAAATGCGTAAAATTTCGTAAATTTGGAAATATCTACGTTATTGTGTATTAGTAGACAGGACTTTAGCATAGAGTAAGTGGACCATAGCGACTTTTTGGTTGAAAAGGTTTGAAAATATGCCAGCAAACAATTTTCTGAATAAGTCCGTATTTTGTTTAACCTGCACCAATCCATAAATTTCGAGTATACCAACTCGTACCTTCGTTTGGATTTATCCGGCAATAAATTTTTAATTGCCGTATTAGCGGCATTGCGGATTTCCGGAGGTGTACAACTACTTATATCCGAATCGGAAGACATTTTATTAGAAACTGAGACTTTAAACGACAGGCTTTAAAAAATCAACTGTCAAAGTAACAATCATTGTTTTGCTATACAGCCATGGCTTGCTTTATTTCATATTTTGAAACGGAATGAAAATTATTTGAGTTTATGCTGATCGTTCTGTTCGTTTCAAAAAAAAATGTACAAACCACTTGCGGGAATCATTTTCCCGCATTCACGCAGATGAAGCATTCGCTCCCTTCGGTCGCTCATGCTTCAAAATTGCGTTCATGCGGGAAAATTGTGTTCCCGCACTTGGTTTGTAAATAACTATTACATTACTAGGGAAAGAAGCGGGATTTACTCTACCAAGCCAAGTTTGCAGCCTGAGCGTAGCGAGTTCTGCAACAGGAGAGAACAGGAAATCCCGCTTCCTTCCCTTGTAATGTACTATACTTTATTTAATTCCGTTTTGAAATGTCAAGTTTTACATCAATATCTGTGGTTATGAAACGTTAAATTTTTCACAACTGTCACGCACACAGTTATGTAATGTAGTTATGTAAAGACATTACATAACTGCAGTTCTCGCCAAACTTCAAACTTTTTGTAGGTTACAGCGTATCTATGTCTGGATTTTTCTGGTAGTAAACTACCAATGGCAACATTAGCAGACTCTTCAACATCATAAGTTAGTTCTGAATCCATCTGAATCGCTCTTTGAGGACATCTTACGGCATTATTATTAAATTTGTGAATTATTTTAGTTTCTTGACAAATCTGTTTATGCCAGTGCAATCGTGTTTGCGTAGAAAAAGTAGGTATAAGGTGATCTGATTCTGTGATGTAGTAAGGAACGTTCTTATTCAAATCGTAAATTAAATAATTCTGACGGAATTAAATAAAGTTTTGTACGTAACATGTTATGAAATATGCGATATTGTTTGACTCCTGTAATTTGCAAATTGTAATTTGTTTAGAAATTTGATTCTAACATTTATAAAATTGGGATTTAGACCAGTAGATTTTAGTAACAAATGCGGCAAATGAGCGGCTGCGGCAAGCGGCAGAGCGACAAAGCAAACGTTTTTTTTTCACGATTTATATGGAGCTTTCTGGGGAAATGCTTGATGCTGGTCGCTAAGAGTTCACCGTATCAACTGTACCTTGGAGTAAAAGGGCCAATTTCAAAATTTTACCATTTCGAGTTAGGTCGACCGTTCATTTCAAAACTATTAGTTCTATTAGTGGAAGATTTAATCGCTCTACGATATAAAATAATTGTTAATGGTCAATATTTATAAAATTAATCAATACTTTATTAAACAACGTTAAAAAAAATCTACATTATTATTTGTATTTGACAATTACGAAGGATGAGAGAGGAATTTAATTTTACTCACAATCAGTTGAAAATATGTGCATTTATGCCTTTAAAAGCGGTCGGGAAACGACTCATTTTATAATTTTATATTCTCTGTAAAGAGTTGCTATGGTAACTTTAGAAAGCACTTCTGTCAATGGATGGGTGTCAATTTATTTATACTTCTAATAAACACATAATTTATTAATCAATAATTACAATACATTATTACATTGATTAGAATTACACATATTAATATTAATTACACATTTTGAATCAGCATTAAAGAAAAAGATGGACCCGGGAACACCTTGAATACAATCCGCATTCGATGCTTGTACGTCAGAAATATGTGAAGCAGAAATGTTTCCACTGGGACCTGCATCACATTCGTTTTGACTTTGTATCATTCTAGCAACTTTTATTTTATTGTTAAGTGAATCTGCCACATAACTTTCGGCAATAGATCCCGATTTCCAAGCGCCATGACGCTTTAACGTCAGTGTATCTCCACCAGCATCTGCTAGCAGAGTCGCAGACGATCTCCGGTAGCAATGGCCTGTGTAAGACTCCGGATTTTGTAATTCCAAAAAAGATGCTACCATACTCGGGAACTTGCCAAATGATTTTATTCCTACCGGTTGAATGCTACATTTTCCGTTACGATATGAAATGAAAAAACGGTTGTGATTGACATGACGTGGCCGTAAGGATGCATAACGACGATACAGTTCCAAAGGATTGAAACCTTCTCCATCTCCAATAATTGTAAATTTTCTAGGCACACGTGTCTTTGAATCCGGGATGTTAACAACAACGACTTCTCCTCTGTCTTCGATATTATTAACCAGCAATTTATACAACTCCTCACGTCGACAAGCCCCATTTATCCCAAAAATTGTCGCTACTTTTATCATAAGGTACTTATCGTCCGGAGCCTCTCTCATAAATTTATCAATGTCTTGCCTTCCCAAATTTGCAGATTTTTTCGGTTTATAACCTAATGACTTCTTTTTCAAAAAACAGGTAACTTTTGTGAATTTTCCAATATCTACATTTTCGTAACTAATAAGGTACTCTTCAACATCGACATAAATGCCCACAATGATGATGGCTTGTAAATAATTGACTTTTCATAAATATAGCTCATAATTAAATCTTCATTAACTCCCTTAAAGCCTTTTTTCTTCCTCCAGCTGTTAAATAAGTTGTATTGCTGCTGATACCTTTCTCTGGATTTTTCTGGGATCAAGCACACATTCGCCGCTTCGACATTTTCTTTAATTTCACAAATACTTGCATCAAAATCACCTTCGAATTCTTCATCTCTATCAAATTCTATAATTAATTGGCCACAATATCTGTCTGTATTCACTATTGACGGCTTTACTATTTGTAAACAATGACAATTGTCAATCCATTTACACCACAGCAAAGTATGTGTAACTATGTATATGTTTCTGAATATGTCAAAAGATAATGATTTTTTTGAATTTTCAGCAAGAGAAAATAAAATGTTGTACGCGGCTCGCTTGCAATTAGCCTTTATTGGGGCTCGCCGCATTACAGCAAACTGCAAACTTTCCAGCTCGCCCATAAACGCTAATTTACTAAGCTTGCCACGTAAATAACTATTATTTCCCGGCTGTCACTGTCACTTTTATAAATCACAAAATCGCATGAATGTTTATACAAAGCGCAATTTTTTTTATAACTTGTTCTGCTTTTTTCGGGAATTAAACTGTCTGTTGATTTTGCTGGAACTTCCCGCAGATCAAGAGGAGTACATTCGATTTCACTGTCCACCATATTTGAAAAATGTGGAAAGAATTTTTGATTGACAAAATATTGGCATGGTCCGACCTGTATATAACATTACAACGTTACAAGGTGGCCCACCTATCCTCGTTCGGACCATTGCTGCTAGACTAATGAAAATTGAGGGAAATCTTTGATTGGAAGTTATTAGATATTAGAATTTTCATTAGTCTAGCAGCAATCGTCCGAGCGACGATAAGTGGGCCACCCTGTATAAAGCAAAACAAAATTAAATCTGTCGAATTAAATTGGCCCTTTCACTTCCAGAAAATCGGTTATAAACATTGTATTGTAATATTTTGTATAATTATGTGAAATTAACATATATGACCAAGGTATACTTTGTTAGAACAACAACACCGTAAAATGTCTGCTGTACCAGGGATGGCATCTTATATATTCTCTTAATTGATGATTTAAATTGTGTGAAATTCTGACAACAAAAAGCTAAATTTTTTGTGTGGTGTTCTATCCATTTTTGCCAGTTGATGTGTTAAATTGTGGGTTATCTTTGCAAGTACGTACTGGTATATTGTTTTTAGTGTTTTGAAAAAATTGTCACACGCTATACACGAGATTCCCAAGAACAAGAAAACCAATACCAGGGGCCTGTAACACAAACACTACACTTGTTACAAGTCTACATGCTACAGGCAATTCGCCTGTAGCTACAAGTTGTAATAAATTCTGTAACACAACAAAACTTCCTACAAGTGTAGGAACAGTGTAGGAACGAGCGTTTTTAGCTCGACTTGTAGCTACAAGTCCCTTGACTTGTAATCAGTGGTTACAAGTCGCACCGCTCTCGGATTTAAGCCGCTCTAGGATAAAATAAATAATCAATCGTCGCTTTAAAAATTATGTCGATTATGGTCGTGTATATTGCATAAAAGAGGAAAGTGTGAGGGATTACCATATCTATAATTTATATAATGTATTAATTAAATATAAATTGACGTAAATTGATTGATATTAATTTATTTTATTGGATTAATTTTAAAACAATTATCGATTCACGTAAAAAAGTTCCAAGTGCATATTATGGGAATGCGACGCGAACACAAATAAAGGTGACCTAAATCTCTCGATAAACTCTGCAGCGGACAAAAAATTGAAATTTGTTCTTTCCGAAAACGATATTCAATAGGATCATCCTCAATATCGGTTTCTGAGTCACTTGACTACATATTGACAACAAGCGGACATACGTGTTTACACCCTTAAAGTCAATGTATTACTAACTAGTCAGGTTTCAAGATATGCAGAGAATACCCTACAACTGTAGTAAATTTCGTAACACAACGCTACAAGTGTAAATATTGTGTTACAGAAAACGTCTACAAGTGTAGGAAACTTACCGTCACTGCAAGTACGGCACTTGTACCTACAAGTTGTACCTACATAGTTTGTGTTACGGAATAATTACAAGTGTAGGTTTTTTATCTACACTTGTTGGACTTGTAGTGCTTGTGTTACAGGCCCCTGTATCAAAGTTTACATTAATTTTGACACCAACAATGACAGAATGCAAAGCAAATGCTTCTCTGAGAATGGCTTAGTGTGGTAGAGCCGAAATAGCCAGGAAAACGTTTTTTAGATAAATGAAACACTAAAATAATTTACCAGTGACAAACTGACAAACAGAACCCACAATTTGATAAGCTCTATATTAACAGCTAAATGTTAGCATGGTCAGGTTTTCTAAGAATGGTCAATACACTTTCTGGCTCATTATTTTACAAACGTTACATACCTATTATATCGAAAATACTTGGTTTTCTTGCATACATCAACCCAGAACCGCTGTCACCCTGTAATATAAAACAAAATATTAACACTGATTGAAGTGTCTACGCAATTATTATATTCTCTCTATAAAATCGATATGAACTGAATATATTTGACATTTTTGTAATCTTGTCAATGAGCATTAAAAATGAAACATTAATAAAAAAATCAGATTATTAAAAAGTTTTAGATGAGGTGGACTCTTTGGAGGTTACATTAAAACAGATTTTTCGTTCTAAAAAAAGTACGATACGTTTAACAAATTTGCAAAAATTAAATAAAAAAAGTTATACAACTCTAAAACCTCTAAAGTTTTGGATTTTGCAGTATCACATAAAATATGATATTTAGACCACTTTTATTATATTTGGATTATAACTTGTCGATATTTTTGTGTAATAATAAAACAAGAATTTTTGGTCTAATTTCGTCCATCATATATTTGATATTAGTCTAATATTTAACAAATTGAGTTTTAAAGTGAACTAAAATATGAAGAGAATCCAGAATGTTAATATACATAAAGCGGTAAGGAGCTAACAGGTGTAAGTGGCATTTTTGTCTAACAATAAACATTAATGCAGTTACTATAAATTATATATGGATATATCAAATAAAATATTAATAATATCTCTTTTTTAATCAAAGAACCACCACACCCAAAAAGCCCCAAAACACAACCGGTAACATAGCACGCATTTGATTCAAATTTGACATTCAGTTTAAAACTTTTATAAGTTAAGTATTAAAATGCCTCTTCTAGATAACGAAACCAGTAGGTTAGTAGTAAAAGCTAGTAAGCCTAATTCGGTGTGTAGTTTTATTGATAGTTGACCTTCAATACAAAAATTTCATTTGACACATAACGTTCTGGCATACAGAGTGATGTCATACTTGGTGATCAATATTCGAAAACTGAATAATTTGTTATTTTTTAAATGGATCGTATCATAATCTCGTCATACCGCGCGTTTTTTTTAATCTCTGAACATAGCCTATGTTCAGAAATTTAAAAAACGCGCGATAGGAAAGTCTATTAAATAATCTTTCATTTGATATAGGGACTCCAATACCGAAAATTAATACTTACCTACTCTATTAATTCGAAATATATATCAGAAATCAGAAATTTATTGTAAAGAAATATAAAATTTAGTACGTATAAGGGGTCATTTCTATTGTGCTAGGTTGGGTTTAGTTAGGTTTGGTTGGGTTAGGTTAAGTTAGGTTAGGTTAGGTTACCAAATCTTCAAAATAACAAAAAAAAAATATTACAAATATTTTCAAAATTTCTAATATTCCAACAAACACAATATTCTAAGGCGTGCAACGAATTAATTTTGAACTATTTCTAAAATGTATTGCGTTAATTTGGGAAAAACGTAAATTAAAAAGCTTAATAAACTCCCACGGTCAATCACCAGACCTCACTAAATTTGATTTTAGTGAGGTCTGGTGACCTACTTCCTGGAGTACCCATAATAGCACCCCAGACATTTTTGCCCTCATTAATTTAGGATATTCACAGATCTTGTAAAATGAGGATTGCTATTGACCATTATTGTTTCATGTAGCCTCATTCGTAAACATTATAAGATTTAAAAAAATGTACATTGTTTTCCATGGCGTAGATTTAATTATTTCCCTAATTTAGCTTTTCTCGGATCTGATTGTTGTATTTTGTTCCCATATTGTTCCTGTGTTTTTCTCCGTCTTTTGATATACTTTACATGTGTGTCCTTGCTTACGTTTCACTAACTCCGTTATCTCTAATACTATTCACTGTGTATCACTGTATAACGCTATTGCGTAATATTGCTCAACACTTTATGTTATATTACTTGCCTATTTACACAACTATTTACAACTATTTACATTATAAACTTAATATTACCAAGTGAAACCTAACTATAGTATTAATTTATCTATTTCTGGTATTGAGATATTTTTTAATATCATCACATATTCCCAAAATTAAATTTGAAATATTAGGGATTCCGTTAATTTTTATAACATTTGTTTTTGACCCAGTCCTCTTTCTATGTCGGTTTCATTTTCTTAATTTGTTTTCCTTGTTTCATATAATACGAATATCTTGACTGAATATTATATTTTCCTCTTAATATTTCCCTTTCTTCAATTTACAAAACATATGTTGAATCTCCAATTAGATCATGTATAATAAATGGACCTTCAAATGGCAAACTGAATTTTTTGTATTGATTTTTGTCCCTGTATGTTGTTCGAAATCTTCGTTTAATAATTATATCTCCAATGTCGAATTTTCTCTTCTTCCTTCTACTCTTTTCTTCGCGCTCCAAATATGTTCTTGATGTATTCTCCATTCATTCTTCTTTTGTTGTTTTCTTGTTAATTTCTGCTATGTGTCCATGGTCTGACTGTATGCTTGTTTGTCATACGTTTGGTATTGTTTGGGTGACAATGTTCGTTGTTTCATTAATCACATCTTCAGCTAGTTGCAATCTTTCTACCCAATGATTTTGTTGGTGGTGTGTTAATATACGTAGATATTTTATCTTTTCTCTGTAATGTATCTCTTACTAGGATTTGCTTGTGGATGTCTGATGCTTGTGTATGAGGTCATAAGTTTTCGTGTTTCCATCACCTTCATGATCTTTTTGTTGTTGAAATATGTTGCGTTGTCTAAAAGAATCCTCTTTGGTTTTCCTACAGTATGTATCTATCTATTTGTATGGCGACTTTCGTGTTGCAGTCTTTGGTGGAGTATGTTTAAATTTGTTTTGAAAACACATCTACGAATACCAATGTGTTCTGGTATTCATACTTTCTCTTCACTAAATTCGAAATATAATCCATTGCTACTAATTCATGTATATCGTTTACTTTTATACTTTTTGTTGCTGATAAATTGGTTTAATTTTTGTCCTCTTCTTTTTCTTTACTCCGCATCCATTTTCCCCTTTTCTTAACAATTTATACAATGTCTACGATTCTTGTGCGTAATCATTGATGTATTTTTCGTGATAATTCATTATACCTAAGAACTCTCTTAGTTGTCTTAAATTGTTTGGACGTTGGTAATTTTTAATCTCGGAAATACGTTCCTTGTCAATTTGTAAACCCTTTTACGTTATTTTATGTCCGAAAAATACGACTTCTTTCTGGAAAACTTTACATTTTTTCAAGTACAGTTTTAATCTGCTATTACGCAATTCTTCCAGGATTATCTCCAGGTGTATTCCATGTTCCTTTTCTGTTGCACTAAATATCAGAACATCATCGATATAATGTATGAAAAACGCCTCATGTTTCCCTATTACTTTTTGCATCGTTCTTACTAGAACTGCACTTGAACTGGCTAACCGAAAGGTATCACCTTGAATTGATAAATGTAACCATCTTTTATAAATGAGTTCTTTAAATCTACCTTTGTAAATACTGATTTATTTCCGCAACTGCTCAATATATTTGTATGTTTCTCGGTGTTTAATATTGTGGCCTGGTAATTTCATTTAACTTTCTTGCATCTAAGCATATTCTAATTTCACCGTATTTATTTTTAACAATCACCATTGGGTTTATGTAATTAGTTTCCACTCTCTCTATGATTTCTTGATCAATAATTTTATCAATTTCCTTTCTTACTTATGTCTTGGACGCTTACGGAATGGGATATGTCCTTTCTTGAATGGTTATGTGGTCATAACTTCTAATTTATGTTCGTGACCCCTGGCAATATTCGGCACTTCATCAATTAATTCATTATTTTCATGTAGTACTTTTACTACAAAATCCTTATAATTTTCTTGGGTATTTAGCTTCATCATTTCCACTTCAATATTATTTATTATATATTCACCGGCTTCTTCCTCCATTTCTTCTTCCTTTTTAATCTCTAATTTATGCCGTTTACCTGCCATGTCGATGGTACATGTTTAATTTTAGACACTATCAATGTATGGCAAAATTTGTCTCCTCCAATAACTATGTTAGCAATTAGTGCTGCATTTATTGTTGCGATTTTTCGTCTGCGAAATTACGTCAATTTTTTTAGTTGGTACTGTGAATTTACGAATTTGTGTATAATTTGTGTCTATGAGGTTCTTGTTTATCATTGCCACTTCTACACCGGTTGTTCGCAACCATTTCGACCAAAATGTATGCAACCAAATTCGCATGCCCCCCCTTTTTATTTTGTGCGCACCGCAAGGAGATCTCCCATGTAACACGCAATCGATAGTCTCCTGTACGGCCTGAGAGTGATAGGTCAGAATAAACATAGGGACAACACCGGGTGTTTGATTCTCCTAACCCACTAGTTTGCAGGGGCTCAGAACAAATTCAGACCCAACAGGGCGTTCCACAACCGGGACGCTGCGAGAATTCGCAACACCGGTATCAACAAGTATTTTTACATCATTATATTCCCCAATTTTGCATTTTAAATAAGGTAAACCCATCGAATCTTTATGAACCACCCTTGAATTATAAATAAATTATTAATAAAAACCCTATTATTGTTAAAATTTTGAAAACTTCCTGTTGACACCATTAACTGAGACTCCACTACTAATGTTAACAGCGCTCTTAGTTAAAAATGCTTGATAGCGGAATTAGTGGTGGACAGGAGACTATAGCCCAATATATCGATTCCAATATGGCGAACTTTTATTCTACGAATTTGTTTGGTTAAAACGAAATTTCCTATCGTTGATTTCGAATATGCAATCGAAATTTACAAAAACAAGATGGCGGAAAACGCATTCCATTTTCCAATGAAATCTTCCAAAGTTTCCTAGAATTAAAAAAATTCATCAATTATACGACTTGATGAGGATTTAATCAAAAAGTTTCATGTTATTTTGCAAGTCATCTCTTGAAGTTTTCAGATGTTTTTGTAAATATCATATCGTGGGTTCGGAATTATAATTAGGTAACTTAAAATTTAGTGAATTTTAGTTATCTACCACAGTATATTGTTTTAGTAGGTAACTTTCGAATACCAGATGAGGATAAATAGGAGTAGAATCTAGATACCCCTGGTGGACAATTTCCAAACTAGAGTTAAGTAGAAAATGCAGCATGTGCAGCATTTAGGTAACTGAAGATATCTAGTTTTTGCAAGTGGAAGTCTGATTTTTCTCAGTGAAAAAAATGGATAACTAGAGTTATCCATTTTTAGAATACAAGTTGTCAACGATTAGTACATTTAGCTGCTTTGAAGGTTTTGTTGTCCGCATATGTTGTTAGCGAATTGTTCAGTATAAATCATAAAGAAATAACCTTCAATCTAAATAAATAAAATCATAATACTGTGCAAATTGTCAAGAGGATAACGTTTAGTAGACATGGTGCTTAAAAATTAAAATACAGAACAGCAAAATAGTTCAGGTAAGTACCAATTTTTATTTGAGTCGGCATAATTTGAAATGAAGCGCAGATATACCGGGTAATCGTTTTCATTCCGGAACAAAGGAGATTAGCATGACTACCCTTAATAACGATATGGATACTATTTGAATACACCTCATATCTTACAGCTGTGTAAGCAACTTTCTATCATTCATACAAAATTCAGTGTCTCTAAGAAATATTTCAAATGGATGGAAGTTCGGTTAAGCTAGGGGAGTTCCAACTCATCCCTAGCAGATATTTGGATTAAATTAATTCACGGTTTTAACCGGCGGTCTAATCACCGCGAGCAATTACAATAGAATAATTACTGCAATTGCAGGTACTTTAACTACAATTTCAGGATTACAATAGGATAATTACAGGGTAATCAGCGATCTTGCGGTTTAAATCGGAGATCCGCGGTTTAATCGGAGATCAGCGGATTTAATTAGCAGTCTAATCACCGCAGGCAATTATATTGGAATAATTACAGGTCGAATTGATACTATAAATCACAACACTTACAACAATTACAACATTAGGGGCCGCTGGACAATAGCTCGCCGCGAGATCGCCGATTACCCAGTAATTATCCTAGTGTAATCCTGTAATTGTAATTAAAGTCCTGCAATTGCAGTAATTATCCTATTGTAATTGCTCACGGTGATTAGACCGCCGATTAAAACCGTGAATTAATTTAATCGAAATCTCTGCTAGGGGTGAGTTGGAACCCTTATAGCTTGACTACTTATGAATAAAGACGAAATGAATTTTGCGAAGAAATGCAAGAACGTGCAAATCAAGACTCTCACTTTCTTTCGTCCATTTGTTTTACGAACGAATTCACGATTATTCTAAACAGCGAGCCCAATACTCAAAACACTAGACATTGGGTCCAAGAAATCTAATGCTATTCTCCAAGTTTCGAAATACGCTCATCCAATATAATTTTAGATAATTTTCGACTAAAATATTTCGTTTTATTACAGACTTGTTACATGAAACTTTGACTTACGTAATTACTCTAAATTATGGCAATTTGGAATGCAAATATATGAGTGCAAGTGGATTTGAAATCTACCAACAGCTTGAAAATCCCAATCTGGTAGGATTAAAAGGTACGTGGTTGCAAGGTTCTTGGTTGTTAATACAAGATTTAAATAAATATATTACACTATTTTTTTCAAAAACTAGGCCTTACAGGTACTACCCTGTACGAGAAGTCAACCATGTATTCGTGCTCCGATGTATATAATATACTACCAAGAAACATAAAGGAATCCAAGAGCCTAAATCTGTTCAAGGCTGAACTAAAGGCCACCCTCATACAGCGATGCTACTACTCATACGCCGAATTTGTAGATGGCATGGGACACTGACGGTTACGGACTGCTGGCCCAGTGGTCATTTTATTACTGTCTTTTACTTTTATTATAGTTTTATTATTGTGATTATTGTATTTATATTGTATGTTGTTGTTATATTTTAATATTTAACACTTTATATTTTAAGATTTTATATGTGTAAAATTGACGCTCATATCCACCTACAATGTGGCCTACATGAAATAAAGTATCTATCTATCTACAAAAATATTTATTTTGACTAAAATACTTTTTCTTTGAAGATTTTTCACATAATTCGACTTCTGCAATTACTCCAAATAATAGCCATTTGGAATGCAATTATATCTTTAAGATTGGCTGATAATTCCAATTGGGAAGAACAAGGAGATCAACTGGAAGTCAAAACAGGAGATCATCTAGAAGTCAGAACAAGATCGACGAACGTCCATAAATTAACAGAAGTTAAACCTTTTGGTGGACAAGGTGATTTAGATTTAGGTAAGTAGAAAAAATAAATCATTTTTGTACTCGACCTTTACTAAGATGTGACACTAAAATAAAGTAATCTCTTTGTCTATTTGCAGGCATCTCTAGAAACGAATCTGAATTTCAACCTGGTGAGAGCAATCAAAGTGACTTAAGTAGTTCTGAAAACGTTTCGTCATCTAATCTTCAGCCGGTTCTGGAAGGAATACAAGAGCATTCTGAAGTTACCGAGAAGTCAATTAAGCGAGAAAAAAAACAACCAGAAAAGTGGAAGAGAACCCTGCAAAAATATAATAAAGCACATGGGCAAGAATATATTGGTGCGCGAGGTGTCACTAAACCACTAAACCTAAAGTGGATATAGGACCTCCTTGCAGATCCCACTGCAGAATGAAATGCAAATGCAAAGTATGTCGCTTGAGAAAAGACAGAAACTGTACACTGCATACTGGAATTTTAGAAGTTATCAACGACAACGATATTTTATCAACATCAACTCGAATAAGGTAGAAACAAAAAGAAAGACTGATTCATCCAGTAGTAGGAGAAACGTTAGCGCACATTTATATTTGCCGATTAATGGGGTACGTGAGAAATGGAGTGTGATTCAATGCACTCGGCTATTGGGTCGGAGTACAAGCGTGTAGGAAAGACATATTGGTCAGGTGATTGGAAAACCATAGCCCGCAGTGCACGCAAAAAAGGGGACAAAGCTTATACGGTCATTGACAACATTTTTACCCAGACAAACTTTACGATTACAAAGAAAAACATCAGTAGTGAGCCTGTCCACTGGCAAAACTGCTTCATCAGAATTAACGGAAAGAATCCTTACACATTCAAATATAAGGAAAGTTTTAACGAGTCCTCACACCAGTCTTTGTAAACTCTACAGGGTTATTCAAATTCGATTACCACTATGGGGATATCGGAAACGGTAAGAGATACGAAGTCGGTTAAATTGGGGCAAAGTTGCGTAATCATATGGGGAATAATATTCAATAAAGATAATTAAAAAAAATTCAATGAGTGCTGAGATTAAAAAAAAAATAGAAATTTTGCAAAATCATATTTATTTTTTCCTGTCGTTACTTGAAGAGATATTAAAAAAATATTAATATCTCATCTACAACACGGGAATTTTAGATTTTGAATCGGACGTGTGAGTGCAACCGGCACCAAGTTTAAATTTTTTAAATTGTAGATTTTCATTTATTTTCATATTAAAACGTTATTAAAACCCCAAGTGTTGCACATCATTGTAACAGTATATACGAGTATAACTCAAAATAAAAATTGCCGGTCCGTATTTAAAAATTTTAACTTGATGACGGTTGCACTCACACGAAACGTCTAATCCAAAATCTAAAATTCCCATGTTGTAGATGACAAAAAGTGGCAATGAAGATGTATTAATATTTTTTTAATATCTCTTCAAGTAACGACAGGAAAAAATAAATAAGATTTTGCATTCATTTTTTTTTAAATCTCAGTTATCATTGAATTTTTTAAAATTATCTTTATTGAATTGTTCCCATATGATTACGCAACTTTGCCCCTATTTAACCGACTTCGTATCTGTTCTGTCCCTCTGTTGCGGTGCCTTTTTGTATGTTCATGCACGCTTGTAGAAAAAAATCGATAAATGTTGAATCTGCAGGAATCTGCAGCTATTTTCTTATTGTTAGATTTGAAACTGTTTGTACAACAGTATGCTAAGTTTTGAGATAGAACACTGCAGAACTATCCAAATTTACACGATGTGAAAATAATGTTTCCACTTATTATTTAATATAATTTTGATGTAGTTTATACTTTATTTATTGTTGAACGCGCAACTAATTTTGCATTTTGAACATTTTGAATTAATACATATTTTATTTTAATATTCCGCTTTGTTAGAAAGTAAGTTTTGGACAGTTTTTAGAGTGATGATCGCATCGTGTTATACACGATGTGTAGGGTAAGTGTCTGGGTGGGTTTTACATTACCCCAGGACCACCGAGCGTTCTGAGCGCTGAAGTTAATATCCAGGAATAAATGGTATATGTAGGGTGTCTCAAAATTGACGCCCGTCCTCTTGGGACCTGATCAAGTAGGCTAAACCAAATTGAAAATTAAGAGTGGAAAATTTTCCGTTTGCCCTTTGTTATAGAGTTAATGATAAAAATGTAAACAATAACATTTTTCTACGGCCACTACTCAAAACATGATTTTGATTGATTAATTTTATCAAATCTAGAGACATAACTGTCAGATTTGACAATTAGTTGTGTAACATAATTCAATTAGGTTCAATTGATAAGTATTTCGCTTTTGGGTCTCGTATTTTATGTATTATGGAACGATACTATAGTAATCGAGATTATGTCGATATGTTGAAAGCGTTAGGTGCATGCAATGACAATACCACTGCTGCGGCTAGGGCATATGCAGAGAAGTTTCCAAATCGTCGGCACCCTGATGCAAAACCTATTAGACGGGCAGAACAAAGATTAGTGGAAACAGGTAATTTGAATCCTAGATAAAATCAGGCAGGACGTCGATCTAAGCTAAGCATCGATCAAGGACAGCAAATTCTTGAATTTGTTGAGGCAGAACCAAGTACAAGCCTTCGAATTATATCGTCCTCCAGTCATGCCCAAAAAGATACAATTCACAGATTGTTAAGGAGAAATGGTTTGCATTCATTTTATCCCCTAAAAGTTCAAGTTGTGCATGACGGAGATAGTTATCTTCGAATCAATTTTTGTAGATGGTTGCTCCAATAGCGTAAACAATAATCCATATTTCATTGAAAAGATTCTATGGAGTGATGAATCCACATTACCGAGACAGGTATCATAAATACGCATAACCTGCATGAATGGAGGGATGAAAACCCCTACTTAATACGCCAAAGATCTTCTCAAAGACGATGGTCAATTAACATGTGGGCTGGCTTATTAAATAATAATGTAATTGGTACATGCATTCTACCTAACCGACTTAATTCAGCATTGTATCTACAATTTTGAGAAATGAAAATTTACCACATTCATTGCTTGATGAAGTTCCATTAGCAAGTAAATTAAATTTAGCGTTGTGCCGAGTCGAATAATCCTATGACTCGAGAAATTACGACTCGTAAATATTTCAACTCGAATGATTATTCGAGTTGGCCAACCCGAGTCAGCACCTGTGTTTGTTTACTTGATTTCCAAGTCGCGTGCCGCAGCTGGCCGCAACTATTCATTCGTTCAGGGGATTTGTGCCGTTGCAGTCGTGTGCTCCTGACGTGCCGACGGGTCTGGGCTAACAATTGTTACTGACAATGCCGCCAATATTAAAAAAAGCAGTAGCTGAATATTTACGCCAACAAAATTACTATTGCGTAGCGCTTACTTTGAATTTGGCAGTCCAATACTGCATAAAAGTAACTCAGAAATTTCTGAACTCTCTTAAAAAATGCAGACGTATAGTTATGCATTTTGAAATGAATAACGCAGCCAGTTATAAATTAAATGATATGCAACAACAAATGGGTCTTCCACAGTTTAAATTGAAGCAAGATGTTCCAACAAGCTGGAACTCTGCATTAACCATGATTCAAAGATTAATGGATACTCGATCACCATTATCGGCTACATTGGGTTTATTAGAATCGCCACCACAAAACTTATGAGTGGACAATTATAACAGATTGCATTAGTCTTTTTAAACCTTCGAAAAAAATTATGAACGAACTGTCAGGAGAAATGTATACTATGTTGTGCCATGTCACTCTATTAGTTAGAGGTTTAAAAAGTGTAATACGAAATAAAATATTAGTAACACAAACAGGCAATAGTCTACAATCAAAGTTGTTAGATGTACTTGACAGGCGGTTAGGACATTTGGAAACGAATAGTATTGTAGCAAAATCTTGTTTCCTTGATCCGCGATTCAAAAAAATGGGATTTCGCATTGAAGGTAACGCAGAAAGTGCTATGCAGTCGATTATAGATGAGTTAATTCAAACGAGTGAAACTGAACCAATTTGTGAGATCAAAAATCTGGCTCCTTCTCCCCCAAATTCTGAAAATGTTGAATCCGATGATGAATTATAGGAATTTTTCAATATGGCAATGGGTGAGAATGTTTCTTCAACTGCTCCAGTTTCGTAATCTGTGGTAGCCATGAAACAATACTTAGGCCTTCCGCTGCTGGACGAAAACATAATCCGTTAGATTTTTGGAAACTTCATCAAAATGTCTTTCTAGATTTATATAGAGACTTGACCAAATATTGTTCCTTAATGGTCGATTGCGTGATTCTAATTCAGTTATTTCCTAAATAGTAGTAGCGAAAAGTAAGGATTATTATTTATTGTTATATTTATTTTGTTATTATTTTTATGTTATAAGAAATTGTATTTTGGTTTCCTTATATAGATATGTTTGGATAGCCGACCGCTCGCGATTGAACACGAGCCAACTCTAGTTGCCGCTATTAATATCTCGAGTTATTCGAATACATGTATAACTCAAGATGGGCGAATAAATTTATTCGAGTCGGCGCAACGCTAATTAAATTATTGGTTCCAACATGATGGTGCACCGGCACATTATGGAATATAAGTGAGAAATAATCTGAATATAAAATTCCCTGGGAGGTGGATTGGATGAGGTGGGCCCATACCATGGCCTCCTAGATCGCAGGATCTGAATTCGCTGGATTACTTTTTCTGGGGCTATTTGAAAGAACAAGTTTACTGTGAACCTGTTCTGAATCCTGAAGATGTGGAAGCTCGGTTTCGCGCTGCTGTGGCGTTAATAGATGAAAATATGCTACAGACAGTTCGTGCTTCCATGATAAATCGTGTGAATGTTTGCTTTGAACTAGGAGGCGGCCTATTTGAACACATTTTGGGAAAAAAGATGTGGACAATATCTTGTTTTTTTAATATTATTAGCATTTACTAAAGTTTAAAGTTGAAAAGTTTTTTTTTTGTTTTTTATCAATAACTCTAGGGCAAGCGAAAAATGTTCCACTCCTAATTGTCAATTTCTATAAGCCCTCTGGATCAAATCTCAAGAGGACGGGCGTCAATTTTGAGACACTCTGTATATATCCACCGTGATCTGGGCATGAATCCGGGTAGTCTATCAAGCCTTTTTGATTTGTGGTAAACTAAACTTACAAAATCTAGATTTAAAAAGGTCTGACGTTTTGCCGTTCCACCACGTGCACCACCATTATATTAATAATGATAAAATTAATATTGTCGGGCTGAGTATGGAAACTACGGGGCATGAAATACCTTTATAACATGGTAAAATACCTACCGAACAGGAATCTGTTCCGTGTCCGTAGGCACATATATTGGATCCAACTGAAAACCTGCCCCCAATTAGTTTGGCCTTCTTACAATCCTCGTCTTTTAGCACCTTCACATGTGAATATCTCAAGTAGCGCGTTTGTGTTGCATTCTCTGTCTTGCCCCATCCAGTTATTAGAGACTGTTCATTGGCGTAGGTGTTGTTTGCTACAAAGAATATTCAGTCAATTATAATATATTAGGAGGAAGTACCGTCTTTAAACTCAAGAGTTCGAATATTATTGAAGGCAATTGTGCACTGTGCAATTGAGCTTGATTACTAGTGTCTATAAAATACCAATTACCATCAACTGGGAGACATGCAGGTTTGATATTTTCATTGAACACCAGTCGTCGGTACAGTTTCAACAAAGCCAAATCGTTATCATCGTAGTCAAGGTGAGGAGTGAATCGTTCGTGTACGAAAATCTTATTAACACCTATGCACTCAATAGTGCGGCCCTCAATATCATTAGATCCTACGCACACCGTCAAATAACGGGTATTAGATCTGTAAAGGCAAAATGTACTCACGCACAATCTAATTAATGCTAATAAATATGTGCGATATTTTTGTCTTCACTACTTTACTCATGAGCAAACATTTTAAAAGTTTGTAAATGTCAAGGAATTTAAATTTTACGATTTGTATTGAACAGTTGTTGAAATCAATAGAATTTTCCGAATTGATTCGGTCACTGGAAAAATTATACAAGCATTTTGACAGGAAATAAATTTAAAAATGTTATGAACCTTGTTTTTGAAAACGAATATCTGTAAAACAAAATTTTGACGAGAGAAAATCCAAAATTTGACCAAATTGGTTAAGAATGGTGTGAAATCAAAACAAACAATAATCTGGGCTGGAAATAATTTAAAAAAATTGTTTAGATTTAATTATAAAAACAAAAATGTTTCAAAGTCTATACAATGTGTCCTAAATAGAGTAGGATTGCATGGGTGTCTTTGTTATTTTGAAAGCTAGAGATCTGGTTAAATGGGCAATATCATGCAGTATTGTATACTGGTTCAGATTATAAAAATTGCGATTTTCTATAAACTACGATATTTCCATAATTATTGAAGATGCGGAAATAAGTTTAAAATAAAAGTTACTTGGTTCGATCGCACAAACTGAAGAATCAAGATGGCGGTTTCCGGGATATAAATAGCAACTTTCTTATTTTAAAAGGCCGCCATATTTGATTTTTACACGTCTAAATCGACTTTTGTTTCTCTTTTCAACTATGTATAACAATTATGTCAAAATTAAAAAAAATATGGGATATATCAATTGTTCCTATTTTTATTTTTATTGTATAAATTATTTTTAAAACAAATGTAGAACAAATAAAAAAAAACGTAATACAATTAAGTAGTAAAATAACAATAAATTATAAAAAATGTTCAAAATGCTGACTATTATTGGCTAAATGGCCAAAAAACACAATTGACAGCGTTTTAGAATATTGCCAGTCACTTATCGCAATGTGTTGCGAATAACGCCTTTTATTGCCTCTATCATTGCTTCATGAAGTTCATCTACATTATTATTATTGAAGTTACTTCCATAAATTTTGTTTTTTAAAGTACCTTACAAAATAAAAGTCAAGAGGCGTCAAGTATGCAGATGTGGCTAACCACTGAACAATTGTATTAGTCGCTATTACTTTGTTTTTAAAAGGGCTATTTAAATAAGTAATAACATCTCTAGCATTGAGTAGATGGGCGCCATCTTACTGGTACTATAATTGTTTTGAAGAATTTCCAAATGACGTTGTGCACTTAGAAATATTATAGCACCATGTAAATCATTTCCCAACATGCCACAATTACATTAAAGCAGAACCGCAATTGCACTTGCCATGGAATCACTATGTGTGGATTGTCCTGAGCCCAAATAGTGTTCGTTATGTTGATTAAATAATCCACAATTAGAAGAGCAAGATGCATCTATCCATAAAATTGTATTTATAAAATCACCATTTTACGTAATTTTGTTGATTAACCTTCTGCAAAATATTAATCTACGGGTGTTATCATTTGCTTGTAAAGTATGAGAAATATACAATATATAGGGTAAAACTTGTGCTTTTTTTAAATGGTTGATTCTCTAGATTTAGCCAGCTTAACTTGATTTTCTATTTGCCGAGTTGAAATGTTCGGATTAGCGAACATTTCAATTTTGAGCACTTTTTATTTATTGTTATTTTACTACTAAGCTGTATAAAACTACTAAAAATAAAAATTGGAATAATTAATACTGCCCATATTTTTCATTTTGACATAGGTTGTTATACATCAATAAAAAGAGAAAAAGAAAGTCTATTTAGATGTATAAAAATCAGATATGGCGGCCATTTAAAATACAAAAGTTGGTATTAATATCTCGGAAACCGCCATCTTGACTTTTGTTTTGACTTGATTCTCAAGTTTTTGCGATCGAACCATGTAACTTTCATTTCATACTTTTTCCGCATCTTTAATAATTATGAATATATTGGAGTTTTTAAAAAAACGCGATTTTTAGTTTTTTAGAATAACTTCTATACTGCTCCGACTTTTGAAAAATTTTCATCATAATCTGAACCAGCATATAAATCTGCACAATATTGCCCATTTAACCATATCTCTAGCTTTAAGAATAAGAAAGATGCCCATGCAATCCCACTCTATTTAGGACACCCTGTGTTTATTAAAAGTGTATTGTCAAAATTATCATAAATTTTATAGCATTTTAAAATGTAAACATATAAAGAAACATACTTGCAGAAGTCGTCACCTAAACATTTTGTTAGGAAATGATAATATTCTTAATTTCAATGATCTGTTAACTGGTCAACAAAATGAAGCTTTTTATGTGTAATAGGAGGTTTGATAGGATATTGTAGTTATGCTTTTGATGTAGAATCCAAATATGTTTTCAGTTTTGGCGTATCACCCAAGGTTTGTAAGTAATTTACAAGCACAGTTTCAGAAAGAATCGTATATTTGACATAAACTGTCAATTACTATAAAACATTTCCTAATACATTTTTTTTAACTTTTTGGGTAGATTTGACCTGGGTAACATCTAGCCTCCGTGTTTAGTATGAATGGACCACTATATGCCAACTCCTCTTGTCCTGGTAGCGTACATCCCCATTTTTGAGAATTTCAGTTACTGCCATACAAAATTTTAAAGAATGTCAAAAAATTGTGAAATTATAAACAGATATGGGGCCTAACTACACCCCGCCCTTGTAAAGAGCTTTTATATTTTATAATCATATTTTACCATATGATACTTCCGCAATAACTATAAATTATGTAATGAAAAATAGTTCTAGAAAAAAGTGTGGGTGATAGACAATTTCTGGTTGCAGATTTGAATTCAGCGTAAAACAATATACACTTTCGGACAAAATTAAGGGACCACTATAGTTAAATTAAAAATAAATTTAAAACCAGATAACGAAATTCAATGAAACGAATAAGTATATAAATCCAAGTGTTTTCTTACAGTTTTGTTGACTTAAGAGCTATTATAATAAACAAACTTTACTTTTATGGACTTGAAGAAATATAGTTAAAAATTAGACTGAAATACCAATGGTCTTCTTATGAACTGAAATCCTAATTTGTAATAAAAATTAACATTATTATAGGTGAGTATGCCCTTCTCTTGCAGCACTACACGCTTCTAATCTTCTCGGCAAGCTTGAGATTCGGGTTCGTATTTCTTCTTGGGGTATCTGTTCCCATTCTTGAACAGCATGTTAGAGAGTTCATCAAGAGTTACTGACGGTCTCTGCGCATTATTAATTTTTTAGCCCAATTGATCCCAGATATGCTCAATAGGATTGAGATCAAGGCTTTTGGAAGGCCACTCCAAACATTAAATATTTGCATCTCTCAACGCAGTTGTGATAATGTTAGCTGTATGATGTTTGGCATTGTCTTGTATAAAAATGAATCCATTGCCGAAAATTTCGGCAAATTGTTGAACATGGGGTACAATAATTTCGTCTGTATATCTTCTTGCTATTAGCGATCCATTTCGTATCAAAACCAATTCTGTACGACCATTAAATTGTACTCCACCCCAAACCATTACTGACCCCCCACCATATTGGTTAAATCCTCGAATGGTACATGGTGCAAATCGCTTACATGGTCTTCATTAAACAAGAACACGGCGATTATTCTTGTTTAGAAGGAATCTGGACTCATCCGAAAACAAAACGGAGTTCCACTGCCCCTCGTCCCAACCTCGATGATTTTGACAAAAGTTTAAGCGATTTATTTTGTGCATAGCTGTGAGAATTGGACGGGTTGCTGGTTTTCTAGGAGACAAATTGACCTTTTTCAGTCTTCTCCTTACTGTTTTGGTTGAAATTTCTGTTCCAGTGGCTAATCGAAGATCAGTTTTTAATTAACTAGATGCTAGATGTTACAAACCGCTTTCTTAAACCCAGAAGTTTGATAAAATGATCTTCTCTGCGTGTTGTTTTTTTCTTTCTTTTTGCACCTTGTCCGCATCTTCGTTTGAAACCACCAGTCCCTCTGAACCGTGCTGCGACCCTCTGTACCACATATTTGTTGGTATTTAGAATTCCAGCAACTTCTCTTCGTAAATATCCTTCACGAAGAAGAATAATCATTTGTGATACTTCTTCTGGTCTGCAATGGCATCTAGGCATATTTAATTAACTTAATGCAAACAAATTCACTAATTTTCCAGAGTAAACAATTAGAGATTTTTCTTGACTTTTCGTTTCCTAGCAGAGAATGTTCTGATATTGTTGTTTGTTTCATGGCACACTATTTGAATAAACGTCAATTTATGACATGTGAAAGTCTATTCAAAACAACTTGTAAATTGGAAAAGTTATTTCAAGTTTATTTGGTGGTTCCTTAATTTTGTCCGGAAGTGTATCAAACTCACTATCAAAGGTCCATGTTACACAAATCGTGTTGACCAGTGTAATTTCTTTCAGCAATAATCTACGTCATGAATTACTGAAATCTGCTCCGAATAAATCAGTGCAGACAAACGACCAAATCTTATTTTATAAAATTACTTTAGTATGCAATGGCCTGCGCTCAAAACGTACAAGTCATTAATTATCGTAGCACCACAGTATGGAGTATTTCTCTTTTTCAAGTACGCCACCCATGGATAGATATGCGATTTTGTGGGTCGTCCATTGATAATTCTGAAACTCGTTCTACTTACATTGGGGACTCCGCATTCTGAAATTTTTACAATGCGTAAAGTCTGCAAACAATAAATAATGAGGATCTTACTGCAGGTTGGGTGAAACCTAACAGATGTTACCTAAAAATAAATTGATTATACAATAACGATATTTTATGTACATTCTTTATAGGTCAACCACGGTCTTTTGTAGTCCTATGTAGAAGTTGTCCAATTGAATTATTATTAATAGTACTTGCGTGGGAGCCACATCCAGAACCTATAGTAGTTTATTGGGATGACCTTTTTGTTCGTTGTTTTGGACAGATGGCCAATAAACGGTGGAAGGTGGTTACAATAACCTCTTCCTTTCGAATTACTTATATAGCATACCTCACCGACCGCCGACATGGCAACAGATTTAAGGCAAGGTATTTTTTGATTTTATTTTCGAAACGCAATCAGCTATACCACCAAAGCGCCGGTAACGATTACAAGAAATAGTTAAATAACAATACAACAAACCGTAAACAATTCCAGGAAAAGGAACATACATGCAACACATAACTTCGAAACCAACATCATCGATCGTTTTCGCAAGAATACCCACACTTCATAATCATAACAATGTGGTTTGGACAATAAAACTTTATATCGTGATATAAAAACGCATTAACAATTATATAATATAATACACAATGCATGTGGTGGGTATTAACTCAAATCACTAAATTAATTTCACTTTAATTCCATTTTGGATGTCTTCTTTGGTAGCGCCTGTGTTTCTTCGGTCTTCTGCCGTATTTCCTTGCAATCTTGCGCTTCTGCGATCGCTTTTTGAACTCGATGATTATCCTTTTCGGGGGCCACATCAAAAGCGATTGAAGCGAAAATGGTGGCACTAAGCAGACATGAAGCTGTTTTTGAACTACATTTAAATATTTGATGTCGAAATTAATTAAACTCGCATCTACTAAAGACTAAACGTATTTAATGTTTTTATGGAATAAATATTATGTGTGCTCGTAAAAAAAAGTATGGATGAAGTCAAAACCGTGCGCACAATAACGACAAACGCACGAGGATCAGAAAAATCTTGGAAAAACGAATTTTGCAATACCTAGGTTAGGTTACGCTAGGTACATTATATGAAAATAATAATGAATTTGCCTGCTACTTACTTATAGAATTGTTTTTAGAGCCCAACGAAATAACTGTGTTCTCGGTATACGGGTTATCGTCTATAGTTTGTATTGGTTGAATAACCGGAGAAATTGCTTGTGGAATTACTGCTATGGGCGGAACAGTCGTTTGTGCAACTTCTGCTATAGGTGTTAAAATTTCTTTTACAGCTATAGTGGTAATTGGTATTGCCGTGGTAGCCTCAAGATCGGATCTAACACCTGATTTTGCTTCTATCCAACCCAAGTAGTGCGAAACGTCCGTATATATACCTAGCAAGTTCGGTTTGGCACAATCGTATCCAAAAGATGTTAAACCTAATGAATTCATGAATGTAGATTACTTGTCGGTTGCGATAAATAAATCTGATTTTTGTTTTATTGCAATCTTTTGCTATTTAATATTTATTCAAAGTGTAGGAAGCAATAGCAATAGCAATTATTGAAAAAATCTTGGATTAAGTCATAACTTTAACAAACAAATATTGAAACAAAAGGTAACTGTTATTAAAATTAGATTTTTGAGAAAAATATATGATATGATCTTATCACATAAGATACGTGAAGGTTTTTTTTGCAAAATCATGAAAATTTTATCACACCAAGTGGTTTCAAATTAAAGCACAATTGGTGCATTGGCAACATGGCGAAAAAGGTTCTTATTAGTTCTTAAAATTTTCTTAAATATGAGTCAGAAATTATGTATTACTTGTTTTTCATAACATTTAAAAACAAAAATGCAATAACTAATTCGAGAGCAATACATTTGATACTTAAAAAAATCGCATATAACTTTTGAAGTAAGCATTTCTGGACATATGTCTGTAGAAACTTTTTTCACAGTTTTTCCATCCGTCACATTCGTGAAGTTTGGCCAAACAATACAGTTACACCTTGTATATCACAAACTATCGTTAAAGTTTTTCGTAAATGTCATCTGTGATAGTTTGAAGAATTAGTATTTGGTTAAACGCCAAACAAAATATATTAAAAAAAACTTTGAAAACTTTACAAGTAATAAAGTAATACTTTGTACTTTTATTATTCTTATTACCATGAGATATTTCATTGCGAATTGTTATCTTACCTAGAATATAATATGCGTTAGTAACTGTGATAGTTTGAAGAATTAGTATTTGGTTAAACGCCAAATAAAATCTATACAAAAACTTTGAAAACTTTACAAGTAATAAAATATCCAAGTTACTTTTATTATTCTTATCACCATGAGATATTTGATTGCGCGTTGTTATCTTACCTAGAATATAATATGCGTTGGCAAGTTGAATTAACAGTGGCCCTCCACTGTCTCCCTAAATCAGAAAATAAGAGAAAATAACTTTATTTTCAATTTAACCTAGATCAGTGGTCTTCAAACATCGACGACCCGGGCAATTCTTTACTATAATTATTCTCAGTGCACGTGAACTTGGCCTAATGACTGTCATAAATTGTCGGTGCTCATGGCTTTATTTTCCACAATGAGTAAAAATGCGCATCGTATTACTTTCACGATTGCCTCACATAAATGGCAAAGCAATTAGAAAGGAGAGTAGGAAGAAATGGAAGAACTCAAGGACATGATAAAGAACGCAAACGAACATAGGGAAGACTTGAAAGAATTGAAATAAGAAATGAGGGGTAAATAAGATAAGTGGGATGATACTGCAGAAAACGAAGACAGACAGAAGACAGGAAACAGCAGAACAATTACAGAAATAGATGTGGAAAAAAGTAACATACAAGACGATTTTGGGAAATTCCTATATACATTGCGGAAAATTTATCAATTAATTTTCTCATACACATAAAACACTTGTTAAAAGCTTAATAAAAATATCGAAAATAATTTATTATAAAACCAAAAAACTTAAGTAAATGCGGAAAATGTATTTATTTTCGAAACGCAATCAGCTACACCACCAAAGCGCCGGTAGCGATTACAAATAATAGTTAAATAACAATGCAACAAACCGTAAACAATTCCAGGAAAAGGCACACTTCATAATCATATCAAAATATCATAATCAAAAAACTTAAGTAAATGCGGAAAATTTATTAAAGATATAGCAGAAAATGTATTCAAGTTGCTAAAAATTTATTTAAAATATCAGAAGTTCCAACAAAAAAAATACTAGTAATTTTAGAAATATTTATTAAAATTCTGAAAGATGAAAAACTTAACATACAAATATCAGAAATATCAGGAATGAAACGAAAGAAAACAAAAACGAAATAAATTTGCAACTTACACAAAAAATATTTCAGAAAATACCAATAAATTTTATGGAATTTTCTAGAATATGCAATGAAAATATCAAAAGATTTAAAACGTCCAGAACTTCAATCATATTATCAATATATCATGAAACTGAAGAAAATGAAAAATCTGAAAACTTAATAATAATAACCAAATGTACAAGGTTATCATAAAGGAAGGGATATATTTCAGCTTATTATACCGGGAGATTCAAGTTTTATTACCATGTTTTGTTTAGGCATTTGGAGTTGTCTAAAAAATATGATTTTTTTTATTTATATAGGTCTGATACTAATCTACGGAAAGGTAGTTTGACTTTTTCGATATAATTATATAGACGGTTATAAAATTAAAAAAACTCTTTTCGGGAAAAATTCTCTATCGTTATTTTTGCCCTAAACTGTTTTATTTTATTCATAGAACCCATTTATGAAATTAAAAATGAACGAAAATGATTAGATTTCAAATTAAAGCATTTTTACATTACTGGCCAACTTTCCTCGGTATGATTTATGATTTTGTAAGTCAAAAGCCTTACAAAGCATTGACCGCGCCGGTGCGGTTGGACCTTTTTATGACTTTTATGATTCCGCCAGTCGCCCGTGGGTTGAACGGGCCTTGGGTACGGCCCTATCAAAAAACCCATAAAATCCATTATAGGGACTCTTACTGGTAACAGCCGTCATATTTTACTATTTAGTAATAAATCTTACTGTTGCAATATCAAAATTCATTTAATTCAACAATTGGTGCAATTTTTTTGACTTGGACTACACTGAAATGTTTGGAATAGCATTAAAGTATGTTGTGACAAAAACTATATAAATAAAATTACCAATTATTTGTGAAATAATTACGTATAAACTGCCGGATGGTTAAAATTATTTTTTTTTATCGTCAGATTGGGCTTCATCAATATCTAAACATGTGTACTTATTTTGGATTATTTATTTCAATTAGAAGTCGCCATTTTTGGCAGGGTAATAAAACTTGAATCACCCGATATGTTTTTAAGAAATTTAGTTAACAACAGAATGTGAACGAAATTCGATTGCTTAACACGTTAAGCGCCAAGCAAAATTTCGTAAAAACCCACAGGGGACCACCATGTAAAATGTTGAGCAGTCACGGGTGTCTGCCGTAGCCCTTTGAATATCGCTTCTAAAATTCTGTTTTATGGAGCCACTGCAGACACAATTTGCAGACCCAAAAAAAAAAATGAATGCAGGAACCACAGCAAACACATTCGGCAGACGTTTCTCATAGAGCAGACACCTTATTTCATGTTCTTCCAAATGGAATGTTTCAATATTGCTCATAGCATTGTTAAATAATTGTATTTATTACATATGATTATCTACTTTATGATTATATTACATGATTATACTACATTACATTATACTACATGATTATATGATATTATCTACTTTAAATTTTGTGTTAAGAACTAAATATTACGTGTTTAAAATGTAGTGCAAAATTTAATGTCTCTGTGTCTACCGTGGCCCTGTCATACCAAGAAGTAAAAAAGGTTTCTGGAGACCAATGGAGATACATCTTATATTGCACGATTGATATGTGCAACATAAAACCCATCATTACGAACATACAGTGTAGGTCCATGGCACTCACGCTTTAATATACTAAGCTAATAAAGCGAGTCTGCTTGGCCCAATGGAATTAAATATCAAGAAGTGGCGCTTAACGTGTTAAATAATGGGATTTCTTATTTCCAACTGCGGCTCACGCAAGTTTTCGATATGTACAATCACCAACCGTTCCTCCATACACAGTATTCAGCATTTCTGGTTGAATTGCAGCAATTTGCTCCCATAGAGTCTTTTAATTCTTCCAGCGTTGTTGGTCGTGTTCCAAACTTAAACTTTTTTAAATAACTCCACAGCCAGTAATCCGCTGGGTTAAGATCATCTTGGAGGCCATGAATTTACAAAATGTCTGATTATAACACGAACTCGAAAAAAGCAGCTAAATGTTATGACACTTGTATCAGCCGTTAACACGAAAACTGTTTTGTTTCCCATTTTACCCCCAGATTCCATTTACTTTTTGCTACTAGATAGATTTCTTAAAATTATAGAAGACTTTAAAGTGCACCCCTTACTTTATGATTACCCCATACATATAAGTAAAGATTAAAAAAACCTTCAGCATTTTTAATAAAATTATGTTTCAGAACATCTAATAAATATTTTATAAATTAGCAAAATGTTTATTGGTGATAGAAAATTTTAAAAGTATGCGATCAATATATCATGACTTCAGAATGCGATTAATAGCTATTTATTGTATGTACGAGTGTCTAACAACTTAATGTTCGGACGGCACCAATTTGTATACATATTTACTGATTGTTGTTCTGTAAATTGTTTATATTTTTTATATTCAAGAATTAGGAATACTACTTTATTAAGGTACGCTTAAAATATTTGTTTTATATCAATAATAAATGAAAAAACAGATTTTCTTAAATGTACAAATTCTATTGACAACTTAATGTTCGGCCGACGACCGTTTAAATTATTAATAAGGTGTCACATCACCTTTCACCTTTATGATCGCTCGTATTCTGGCTGGAATGGTTCGTAAAAGATCTCCATACTTATGTCAGTTTTGTCTCCAAAGCATGTACGTTTCGTTGAGAATTGTTCCTCAGGTGACTTTTCATGTTGCCACAAGGTCTCAATAATATTTAAGTCCGGACTGTTAGAGGGCTAAGACAGAACTTTTATTCCGTGATGCACCATCTTGCTGGAATATGAAATTCCCATCTGGACAAAGCTTATGTACGCTGGGAATAAGACGCAGGGCAGTAGAAGACGGGTCTCTACTGCCCAAGACAATTTAAACTTAGCGCAAGCTATACGATTGTTCTTCTGTTTGTTTGTTAACCGAGGGTTTTCTTCAGGCTTCAATAAAATAAAATAAAGTGAATTAAACCAAGTAATGTTATTTAATAGCTCATTTATTATGTGCCTTATAAAAACTGAGCTCTAACTTATGGAACCATTGCCAACAATATTCTCGTGAAATATTTGCTTCCGTTTACCCGTTAAATAGGCCGTTATCTCTCTTACAGTGACTCTTCGCTGACTTATACATAATATCACAAGATGCTTCCTCTTTCTGCCTGTCATTTTACTAGGTTGACCGGAACTTTTACCCCGAATTTTGTATCTGGCTCTATCTACATAGCACTGGATAATATCTCCTACCGTTGACTTCGCTAAATTCAAATTATCGCCGATGGTCTTCAAGCCTTTTCCTTCATCGTACTGTTTCACAACAATTGGACGAATTTCGTTTAGGTTGCTTTACCACGACTCATTTTCATGAACACACATGAAAGGAAGCAGTAAATCGACGCTTGTCACATTAATATCTATCATTTTAACAGTATTAACCCAAAAATAAAATTAAAAAAGAAGACTTCCGAACATTAAGTTGCCAGTAAAAATGGTTCAGTTTTTCATGTTTTTCTTCTTAAAGAGGTAAATGTAGACAAATAATATTTACTTTTTGGCATAAGTGGTGCTTAATAATGCATTTTTATAAGATCATAAATATAATAAATAAGTAGCAACTTTTAGCAAAATAAACTGTAAATTATAGTTAAAATGGGTATCCTCCGAACTTTAAGTTAGTAGGGCTCTTTTATGTGAATAAAAGCGAATTTCATCCACGACAAAATAGTGTAGCGCACGAGGCGAAGTCGAGTGTGATAATGTTTTGAGTGGATAAAATTTCATGTATCATACAATTTTTTCCCCAATTTCGGTATCAAAATAAAAAATATATATATTGCTCAGGTAATTCACTTAATAAATGTAATAGTACTATTACTAATATGATGAACTTTTAAAGAAGTAAAGTTGACTCTACATTCGTCAGTATCAAGGGTAGTTAATAAGTCATCCCCTGTATTGGCTGGTTAATTTCCAGTAGTCCGGCGATAACCGTACCCGATATAAAGGTCATTTGGTAATTTCAAATATTTCGCTATCATAATCATAGAAGTGTCACATTTTTGATAAGCAACGAAAATTTCAAAGATAGTGCGATTTTTAATATTTTCACTTTATTCGTGTTGTCAAATAGTAGTGTGAATAAAGTGTTGCTGTGAATATGGCATACATACTTTTGATTAAATTGTTGTTTTAATAATTATATTTAATATATAAAATTATATTTATTATATGTATTTTACATTATAAGTAGCGTAAAAAGTTTTTTTTTCGCGATACCGATTTTTGTGGCGATACAAGGACACCTATTACCTTGTAGAGCCAGTAAAAACTATTACCCGGTATATAATGAACAATATTTTATTTGTTAAACAGTTGTAAACCAATAAATTTAGATAATAAGAACACAGTAACGGAAACAATAAAATGTATCACCTATCAGTGTCAAAATGTTTATAAATACTATATCATAATTTCCATCGGAAGTGCACTTTAATATTTAAATCGAACGACGCCAAAGTTGAAAAAAACATACCAAATAATAATTAAAAATTCGGCTGTGTTCACTTTTACGTTTCTGCTGTAACAATGTCATGGCAAAGTCGAATATCCAGGGGTAATAAAATAAGTGATGTTCTCATTATCGATAATGATTTTATGATATTTCGGGTTAAGTTTTTATTAGCGACCGACTAGAAATTGTTTGTGAGTGGAAGCTTCTTCCCCATTGTTTGAAAGTAGCTTGAACCAATAAATAAAACGATCGGTTCGGATATCGTCGTGACATATAATTATTCTTTCGTATGTGGTCGTCGACGTTACGATCGTTGTGTTGTGACAGCGCTCAGCAAGATTTATTCGTTGGCCTTCGTGGCATTTCCGTGAAAATACAACAGGCGGAAAGACCCCATGGGGTCGATAGCCTAATAAAGATTGTTTATATATATATATACAACTAGTTGTATTTTCGGCATTATCACTTATTAATATATGGTAATTGGTTCCCATGGTAATTTTGTGAATGTCCATTTAATAATTCAGTGCTAGTTTCATTGTTGCAACAATGTAAGAGTCAAATATTCAAAAGTATATTTACCTCTTGTGGTATAGAAAACTACAGAAAAAATTCTACATTTAATTTCTATTTCAAGAAAAGGTGCTGTAAATATCAGATCCATCATATATTTTGTTTTGTTGAATTAAAAATTCTAGACAAATTTAAAGTTTTAAAAATCTAAATTATTTGTTTACATCAACTGCACGACAATTAATTATAAAATTAGTATTAATTATCATAACTATTTTTTTGTTTACTGTGTACTGTATAAATAATATATTAATTACTAATATTTAGGATTAATTTTTAAACTAACCTGAACAAAAAATGTTCAATGGGCTGGATAAAATTCTTTCGTGGGCTGGATCCAGGCCGCGGGTCGTAGTTTGAGAACCTCTGACCGAGACAATTAATACTCGTAATAGCCTCGTTCACACCAAGGGAAGCGCGCATGAACAAACAAACATTTGCAATTGTTCATTCGTGTTTGTCGGTGTGCGTGTGAATTCGTCCAGACCTCGCAAACATTTTGTTCGCGAAAGTTTGCTAACGTTTGCGAATATTTTGCGTGTTTGGTGTGGACGAGGTTTTATATCAACTTAATAATTGCAACGCAATTACCTGGCACGCATCGACTCCACCCTCCATGTATCCTGCACAGAATGCGTCCTTTATGGCATAGTCTTCTTTGTCCGAAGTAGCGTTCATTATCATGCTCTTGCAAGTCTTGTCGGGGAACAGCAGAACTCTTCCCTCATGCAAGTTACACGGATAGCTGTCAGCTGCATATTTTGTCGTTCCCAAACCAATGATTATCCCCTCCCTGCCACGCGTGTCATCTTCAAGAGCTGCAACATATTAGATGGTTTGACAACACAACTTCATGTAATTATGATATTAATACGTCATTCTTGTCATCATTCTGCATTGTTATCAATTTGGACACCACTCTTCCAACATAAATGATTATAGTACGGGACTGTTCCAAAAACGCAATTTACGTTTTTGGACAAATCGCTCGAACATGTCAATTTTAGATTTAAAAAACCCATTGTGTGACTAAAAAAATTATATTTATAACGTGATTAATACTTGCGCAAAGACGTCATCGTATTTTTTTTAATGACAGCCCACAATAGGGTCTGCCGCGACTTTTCAAAAACCTTGAAACTGAACTCTAGACACATTAAAAACATCCTTGGCACTAATTTTTGTGTTCAGACAAATCGTTGTAATTAGCAACCACGATTTTAAAATTAACGGCGTTTGAAAAGGTCCCAAAAGCCCGCCATGTTGCTGTGACGTCACAACGCACGTGGCGCTCAGCTGTAGCATTGCTTACAATGGAGCGACAGAAAGAAAACGTCGGTTTTACGAAAAAAAGGGACGAATAAGTATTGCATTGTGCCTGGATGTGATAACAGCAGTAAATGCGAACCAAATAAGTTGTTTATAAACGTCCCAACAGGGGATATACGGAAAAAGGGGTTACAACAAGTCCGAAGTGATTCCCCGAGTGTCACTTTGACGTCTCACTATTTTTGTGAAGACCATTTTAATCTAAGTACATAATTTTTCAATAAATTATCGACGAAATTCGATAAATATATATAATTAACTATCATCATTAGTAATGTGTATTCAAGGGGATTTCCGATTATATATATACATTAGTAATAACATAACCTCAAAATAGTTTTGTGGGTTCCATTCTAAAACAATACCTTCCATATCGTTATTACTTTTTAAAAGTACTGTGAGATTTTTACAGTATGTTCTTACACAAACGTTTAGTTAAAACTAAAAAAACATGTTGAAACAATATTTGTAGCCAACTGTTGATTTTAGAAATTAGATTAGATGATTAATAATTACAAATTTTAAAATCAGCATTACCAATTCGTATGAGATATAGGATATATTGCAAAGTTTATACAGTATTTTATTTGTTCTTACAGCTGGAAGAGGATTTGAAAAATTATATGCGACTCCACGCGTTTCGGCTACGTTGAAAAGTTCACTTTTTGAGAAAATGTCGGGAACCATTAACACGTGAACTTCTGGCTGTCCCTTTACTAACCCATCAGAACTTATTTTATGTCAGACTGGGTTCTAAGTCGAATTAATCCACGATTCCTATCCCTTATGCACTGACTCCCGATCGCCAAGATGCGCAAAGACGTCACAGTGCCGCTCGGCCAATAACAGCGTTTCGTCGATCACGTGACAAAATGTGTAAGTTTTACGATATTGTATGTTGTTTGTTGATAAGTTACAATGAAAACCAAACGTTTCTCTGTGGGATGTTTAATTATAGGTTATAAACTTTACGTTAAGACACAAAAAGGTTTTTTTTTTTTTTTTTCAGCAAGACCCTATTGGCTCTACAGTTTTTATGGTATATAACACAACAGACAATGTGGGTGCTTTGATTTGGAATCCCCAGTAGTATAACCATTTATATTGGAAGTGTGCTGTCCAAATTGATAACAATGCAGAATGAGGACAAAAATGACGTATTAATGTCATAATTACATGTTTCCATATTTAAATTTCTAATTTAAATTAAACCTCTAAGACTTTTGTTCCAAATTTTATCATCACCCTGTCACATGCAACAGAAACTTACCTCTTGGTGGTAGACATGCAGGTTCGAATCCGTCGGCGTTCTTTGCTAAAGTGATTAGAGCAATGTCGTAATAAGGTTGCTTTTTTAAATACTCTTCGTGCACCTGCACCTTCGCCGCTCTAAATTCCCTTTGCGTAGGTTCTTTTTGGCAACTTTTGTAGATCCCCAATTTGTAAGTATACACGTCCTCTAATACCGCACTAGAAACATGTAATTTGATCAAAATAATAGTTATTAAATGATACAAGTGTGTTATAAAGGAATTAAGTCACGAGCACGTAGTGGGGGTGGCTTTGCTTTTACGAGTAACTTGTGCCCTATAACACATGAGTTCTATACATAATTTTATCCAAAACCTCCTGAATTTCTTTAAAACATACTTTTCCTGATGACAGTTGACAGCGATATTTTTATTTGACAAATTTATTTGAACGTTGATTCAATCATCCGTTTAGTTTTGATTGTTACATTAAATATTAATATGAATGTTAATAAGGAGTTGGACCTTTTTGATTCATCTACTGTTATACAGGGTATTTTAGACCACCCGCCCTAGGGCTTTTCTCGGTAATTTGAAGTCTTAAAAGTTGAGAGACAAAAATTGCATCATGTAAGCCCACCTGAAGAATATAATAGATTAATAGAGGTAGTTTAGATTTCCGGTTACTGGAAGTTACTGGAAGTAGGCGTAACTGTACTTAACTTCAGAATTTTATATGGGAAACTAGGTCATGTCAATCAACTTTTGTAAGAAAAGTTAGTTTTGTAAATGAAATTAAAATTAATGTTTCAGGCAACTAATCTCGCCATTTACTCTAAAGTATAACGTCATAGAGGTTCAAGCAAAAAATAGTAATACTTAAGCCTACCTAAACAATTTAATGGTGCTAGTTTCGATTCTTGGAAATATCTGAATGTAGACGTAACTGCACTCAGCGTTCAGGTATTTTTGAAAATACTATACTTATTTTTCCGAATACATACCACACCCTGCGCACTCTATGGGATTTAAATTAACCAGGTTTTGTGTGGTTACCGACCCAATAAAATTACATGGCGCCAAAATCAGGAGTCGCTTACAGAGTCGCTGTGATTTTTGAACGAACTCTGTCCGCCATTTTTGACACAGATAGTATATATTACTGAATAATCCAGCAATCCATAGCATAGATCATGATTACCATTGTTTATAATTGACGCCCGGTAGTATAATATATGTGCTCGTTGCTTTGTGCTAAGAATATATATCAATTGTGTCTCCCTACATTTATATTCAGACTGTGTTGTGAAAATGTAATCTCTAATCTTTTTTAAGACGCCCAGTGAAAAGTTTATGGTCTAATAAAATAGTAAGTACGATAAGCATTTAAACGAATTTATAGTCTAATTACTCTTGTGTCTTGCAATGACAAATTTACCCGGCTTACGTGAATTAATGGTGAAATGTACATTCATAATACAAAATTATCGTGTATGTGATGCTCTTTTTGAAAGTTCGCAATCCTGCACACCCGAGCGTTTAAAATTAAATCGAAATGCAATTCTTTCAATACTTCAGTGCTTGAATCACAAGTGGAAGTGAATCTGCCTTCATTATCTGACAGTGTTGGCAATGCATAATGTAAGTTTGCGTACATATTACATGAACTTGTGTACTGATTTGTTTTTATTTGCAGATATTTCCCGACCAAAAAGCGCTGCGGTAAAGATATTCAAGAAAGGCACTCTCCATCGTATACAAGAGATGCAGAACACAAATTTTGTCACCCCGCATGAAGCGCCTCTTTACATTGAACATGTGAAATAAAAAAAAAGTTTATTTCCAAATTAAAGTCATGTTGAATCGTGATCATTGATTAAAAAACGCTATAAAATAAATCTCTAGTTCCAATACTACTTAGCTTATTACATTTCTTGACTTAATTTCCCGTTATACAATAATTATATATATATATACAGGGTGAGTTTTTTCGGATGTTTAGTATGGAGATCTCGGAAACTAGCGGAGATAGAGGGACGATTAAATGGGGAAAATTTTCTATTATTTGGTTCGGTGCCTATGGATCTGTTATTATTGACTTTAGAAAAAATGGGCAAAGGAAAAAGTTGAACGTAATTATGTGCTTAATAATACAGTCTAACCGATTATTTTATTTAAGCTATAATTTTTGAGTTATGACACAAAGTTGAGTTTTTTCTAATGGAAACCATAGTTGGCCATGACTTTCTAAAAAATTCCCGTTTTCAACTTTTCTAATGATATACCACTTGATATAGTCAGCCGCCGAGAGGACTTCTGGGGCCCCGGGGATATACTTCTTGTGGGGGCCCCTGCCAAGAGCGTGAAACAAAAAATTTCCCCTCGGACTTTGGGCCATTTATAAATGAAGCGGGAAACCGAAAAATATCCTAATTGTTATTGGAACAATGTATTCATCAATAATTCTCTTACAAAAATGAAAACGTTTACAACTAAAATTACAAAAAAAAGTACAAAAAACAAATTATTTTTTAGAATGTTGCTTTCCGAACCTTGCGCCTAGCAAACAAATTAATTACGCCTTGAAAATCAATTTTCTTAGCCATTTCAGATTCAATCGACAACATTCCTAAATCATTCAATCGGTGTTGTGACATTGTGGATCTCAAAACATCTTTTATCCTTTTTAAAACACTAAAGGATCGTTTTGCTTCAGCAACGGTTACAGGGATCGTACAAAATAATCTTATTGCTATTATTATGTTGGGAAACAATACATCCAGTTTCATTTTTTTAATGATGTTTAGTAACTCCGTAACTAACGCCGATAAATAATGTACTTGCAATCTCTGTTTCTCGATTTGTTATTGTTTCACCATTTTTAAATGTGCTTCCAAAAGTGGATCATAACGACTGACAAGTTCTAATATTCCGAGAAAATTTCCATTGTTTGAATCTCCAATCAAATGTGAACTGCCCCTGAAAGCCAAACCTCGTTCAGCCAAAAATAAAGTTACATCTAAGAATCGTTTTAATAAATCTGTCCATTTTTGTATTTCATTTCGTATTTGTTGTACTAAAAGGCAATCAATTGTTCTATTTTTACTAATATTACTTTCTACAGTTCGCCACTGGATATAACAAGATTTATGGTGGGTTGATTTTTCATGCTCAGGTATTCTATCATATAGTTTTTTATATCCTCTATCAGGCTGCCAACCCAATTCCGTAGCCAAAACTGATCTTTGATCTTCTGGAAAATTATAAAATAAACGACAAGGAAAACAAAACAGAGCATTTTTCGATTTGCTCCAAGCAAGCCAATCTTGAGCAACAATTTCATTATTTTTTAAACGCAATTTTAACAAATTTACTGGAAATTGATTGCCCTGTTTATCAACAGGAAATGTTGCTGGATGTGATTCTGGACCTCGTTGAATAGCCTCTTCTACATCCTTTCTCATTAAATTTAATTTCAACAATCCAATGTCGATGTTTAGTAAATTCACATCCATAGATTCACTGGTGGGTGCTTCTTCCATTTCACAGTTGGCCGATTCTTCAGACAAGGGAAATGGTGTTTCTTCAGTTCTTGAACTTGAAGGATCCGCAACATACGTAGACAAGGAAAGTGTAGGAATTCCATCAGATTCCTTTGCATTTATTGATTCGGAAGGGTTTTGTTTTTCATCTTGTTGAGATTTCGATAAAGTTATGAAACCCAAATTTTCCAATGTTCTTCTTCCTCTAGCATTTTCTTCAAGCTTCTTTTGTCTTTCTTTACGCTTTTCGCATCCGGATTTATAACGCTGACTCATTATGCTCTGCACATAAATTAATATCATTTATTATTATTATTTTTTTTTTTTTCAATGATGCTGCATGTTGATAAGCAATTTATCCCTTTGCTAATAAGGTCGACACGTTTCACGTTTCAATCATATAAATCAGTGGTGTCCACTAATTTTTGACCGATCGACTTTTCGAAGATCGATTATAAAAATGTCTTGCCAAGATCGGCTAAATGTGAAGACAAAAAAAAATCTTATTCTTCTTCCCACATATTTATCTTCATTTAAAGGTTTTAAAGGTTTAAAGTTTAAAGGCTTCGCGAGCGACCGGTCGATCGCGATCGACGTTATGGACACCACTGCGTGGCCAGTTGTGCGGCGTAAGCTGACCGAAGTTCGCGTCCGCATGCACCGGCATGCAGGAAAGAGGCAGCGGGACGTATCCCCGCAAAGTGCGACGATGCCCTTGGCAACTGCGACGTGCGACAGTCGCTTCAAGTCGCTTTTTAAGTCACGTGATCCACACGATTTAAGTTTAAGACCCGGGGCCCCTAGAACCCAGGGGCCCCGGGTATTTTCCCCTTCACCCCCCCCCCTCTTGTCGGGCCTGGATATAGTTAATTTTATAAATAATTAAATAATGGTCATTTTTTAGTTTTCATTTTCAAACTATTCAAGAAGTACGCTATGGAAACAATTGACGCGTTAAATAATAAAATTCGCGTTAGTTATTAAAATTTTTCTTTTCATTTCGAAATTATAAACATTATTATTTTGCTGTAAAATATTTATTCCGTTGGAGTTACAATTTTATATAAAAATAATTTCTGATAAAACAAAACAACATATGTACAAAACAGGGAATAACAGACGATAAATTAAGAAACAATACAAGCACATTAGAACGTAACTAAACTAGTACCAAAACAACGGAATTAAAGTTAGGAAAGTATTTAAGACTAAATATGTTCAAAAGGTTTACCATTATGATTAATGCATTCCTTTATAAAACAGAATTTGTTGCTTTTCTGACGGAGCGTCGTCCATCAATATTAGCAAAAACTTGTATAAACCTTCGCTAAGGTCATCTACGGTGATGTACGTTGTTTGATACACCCTATCTTTTACCATTCCCCATAAATAAAAATCTAAAACAGACAGATCGGTAGATCGGCCACCTCGATAATTGTCGTTTGTATCTATCAATTGTTTCTATAGCGTACTACTTCGAATAGTTTGAAACTGAAAAGAAGAAAAGGCCATAATTTAATTATTTATAAAAATAAATATGTAATATGGTATATCATTAGAATCGTTGAAAAGAGGTCTTCTTTATAAAGTCATGGCCGACTATAGTTTCCATTAGAAAAAAACACAAGTTTGTGTCATAACTCAAAAATTAAAGCTTAAATAAAATAATCGGTTAGACTGTATTATTAAGCACATAATTGCCTATAACTTTTTCCTTTACACATTTTTTCTAAAATGCAGTAATAACAGAGCCATAGGCACCGAACAAAATAACAAAAAAATATATGTTTTCAAGATATTTAGTTAGTTATGCAATTTTTCCAAAAAACAAAAACCTCTTAAAATTGAGCTTGTAAAAACAATTCTTTCCCCATTTAATCATCCCTCTATCTCCGCTAGTTTCCGAGATCCCCATAGCAAACATCCGAAAAAAGTCACCCTGTATATATATATATTTAATCATCAGGATGGTTTCGAGCTTTACTACGTGGTGGTCCATATTAAAAAATAGAGAAAGAATTTACTATGTTTTTACCACAAAATGTTTATTGATATATCGACATATACAATAAAATAACGACTCGAGTTTCGACTTCTTACGGTCATTTTCAAGATTCGCTTGTAGTCGTTATTTTATTGTATATGTGGATATATCAATAAACATTTTGTGGTAAAAACATAGCTAGTTGTTTCTCTGTTTATATATATATATATATATATATATATAAATAAAAAGAGAACGTTTACATTGATTTGGATGTTGTTTGGTATGACACTTTATACGGGTATAACTCATATTTTGACATAATATTGTTATTATCAGTAGACCGGTTGTGTATAAAACAAGTGAGGCCTAACACTAATACATTCATATTTTTTTAATGACAAAAGCAAATAAATTTAAATAAAATCAAATCGGACGCAGGGATTCATTATTAAGTTTTTTTGTGTTTTTGATATCTGCTGCAGTTTCGACACAAAAAATTAAATATGAGTGACTGTGCTACACTCGTTTGGAAACAAATCATCAGTGAACAGAATTTTCTGGCTAAAAAGTATATGTTCTGCTCTTTTTTCCTGAATAAATCGGCAAAACGCAAAACGTAGGTCATAATCAGCTGGTAAAAGCTCTTGCACTATTTGGATATGGTATGGATGAAGCCATTGGTATGATTACCAAAATGTGTTCCTCTTATTAGGGTCCTAAAATCCTAAAACTAGCAACATATCTGTTTTATTGACGTAAGTGTACTTTATATTCATTATTGTGAATAAACCATCATCAACCCGGTAACTAGATTACATTTGTTTCCAAACGAGTGTAGGGCAGTCACTCATATTTTATTTTTTTGTGCCGAAACTGTAACAGATATCAAAAACTATAAAGATACAAACAAACTTAATAATACATGCTTGCGTCCGATATGATTTTTTTTAAATTTATTTGCTTTGTCATTTTGGTATCTTGTTGCTTATTTAGGTGCCCTTTATGGATGCCTATATACCAATAAAATTTTATTGAAATCGGTTCAGTGATATTAGCACCAAAAAAATAAAAACTGGATACTGGGATAAAAATAGTGCCTCGTTAATAAAATCATACAAGGTACTCATTAAATAAGGTCTGACAGTTTTTTTTTTGTGACAGAAAACGAGTTTTCTGCAAACATCTTTTAATGTGTTAGGAATTGCGATTGAGTTGTAATTAGAAAAAAAAAATCTTTTAATTCCACATGGAATGACATAAAAATATACAGGGGCTCCAATTTAAAATAAGAAAAATAAAGTGCTTTAAAGTTTGAAAAGTTTGACACTAAATTTAACACTCTGTATAATGCATATCAATAAAACTTGGTTAACACAACTATCAGACCTTATTTAATGAGTACCTTGTAAGGTTTTATTAACAAGGTATATTTTTATCTCTTATTAATTTTCTTTACCAATGGTGCAAAACTTTGTTTTTTTTCAGTTTTTACTTTTTTGTGCTAAAATCACTGAAGCAATTTTAATAAAATTTTATGGGTATGTAGGCATCCATAAAGGGCATCCAAATAAGCAACATTAGATATACCGTGCAATTTAAAAATATACATCATCATGACGTCAACACTTTTTTGGGACACCCTTTATAATCAAAAATATTTTCCTGAAATACGCCCCAGAATGCAAGTAAAGTCTGTAAAATATCAAAATCCTAACTCAGTTAGTAACTGAGGTACAGAAGACGTGAGGTGAAATGACTGACCCTGTATAATTCAACTGAAATCAGTAGAATTGTGGTTGTATAATCAGGAGGTGTTAGATAAAATATTTAGTTCGACCATTTGCGGGGCTCTAAGCCATCTGAGGTGCCATTCAGTTGCGAAGAGGAGAATGGCATGCAATAATAATAATAATCATAATAATAATACCGTATCGTCCAACTGGTATAAAACAATAGCCAATTAAAGACCAATGTTTGAACAGGGTAATAAATTGAATTTCAGCTCCGATATAACTAGTCGGCCTTGGATTTCTTTAATATGACATTATTGTTTATATCGCATTCGATATTGCGGTTATCAATGTTCCAGTGAAACAATGTGCAATGTGAAATAATAATTTCATTTTATTTTATGGTTGTGTAGGTTCATAATTCATTGTAAATTGACAACTATTATTATGGACATTCCGATCAATTTCCATATAATTTGTCAGATGTTTTTTTTTCTTTTACCCTTGTCCCAATTGTGTTTCAATTTCTTACATGGCTTTCCAATTTATCAAAAGACAAGCGTTCCTTTTTTGTCATATCACTTTCACATTGTACCAAGAAATTTTCTATTCCTATATATACAGCGTGATATTGAACAAACTGCAATGCATAGCCCCACTCGATTGAGGACCAAAAAATAATTTTAAAAATCCTATACAGTAATGTACGATCGCTTTTTGTTTTCAAGTTACAGTGTGTTAAGTTTTTTTTTAAAATAATTTTAATAAATTAAGAAGGCAGGCGAAACAAAACGTTGGTAAATGTCAAACTAATATTGCAATAATTTGTGCAAAGTTTGTCGTGTTCCTGATTTCCTACGTATTTAGTTCACTTATTTGTCGTTTTTAATAGTTGCTTTAAAACATGGTTCGTAATACTTTTGCAGAATACAGGGACATGATTATGTGTTACGGCGAAGCTTCTTCAAATAGTTCCAATGCTCAACGTATCTATCGAGAGAGATATGCGTTAAGACAAGTTTGTAATGTTAGAATATTTATTGACGTGAATAGGCGTTTGGAAGAAGGTGGGTGCTTTAAAATAGTAAAAGTTTAGCCTACAGGTGGGACTCTGTGAGCCCACAGAACTCGTCGTACTGTGGCAAACAATGAACCTATATTGCAAATAGTAGAAAATAATGTGAGAACTACCACCAGAAAAATAAGTGCAGCTGTACCGAATGTTAATCGTGAGTCAGTTAGGCAAGTCTTCAAAGAACAACTTCTTCACCCTTTTCATTTCCAAAAAAGTCATCACCTATTTTCACAAAAATTTTACCGTGTGTACAATTTTGCGAGTGGTTGCAAAATAAAGGGCAACAAGCTCTGTCATTAATTTTGTTTACCGATGAAGCTGGTTTTAGTCGCGAAGATACATAATATACATTATCGGAGCGATGAAAACCCTAATCATACCATAATACTGAATCACCAGTATGGGTTCTCTATTAATGTGTGGGAAGGTTTAATCGATAATTATCTAATTGGTCCATTTCGATTTCGATTGCCCGGGTGATTGACAGACGTACTCTATCGATTTTTTTTTGGAAAATGACAACTCTTTATTAAAAGATGTCCCATTAGATATTATAAGAAGAATGTACTACATGTATGACTGCGCGCCAGCTCACTATTCTCGAAGAGCAAGGGAATTTCTTCAAAGAAGATTTGGAAATAGGTGGATTGGTCGTGGGGGACCTATACCATGGTCAGCTCGTTGTCCCGATCTTAATCCCCTCGATTTTTCAGTTTGGGGTTTAACTGTAACTGTAAAAAACAACTGTAATAAAGAGCAATTATGGAACAAAATTTTAGAGTATGCTGATATACTTCGTAATAATCTGAAACATTTTTCAAAGATGCCGTCAATCATAAATAAGAAGATTTGTGCATCCAAGAACATGGTCACCAAATTGAACACCTTCTGTAGAGCTAAATATCTTTTTTTTTTTTTAAATGTTGTTGTACTTAATAAAAGTCTTCTTGATTTATTAAAATTAATTTAAAAAAAAACTTGACAGCCTGCAACTTGAAAACAAAAAGCGATCGAACATTAGTTTATAGGATTTTTTAAAAAGTCTTTGTTGGTCCTCTATCGAATAGTGCTATGAATTGCAGTTTGTTCTATGTCACCCTATGAACCCTGTATATATATATATACAGGGTGTAACAGAAATACGTGTGTTAATTTTAAACATTGGTAGAACTCGTTATATAAAACATTTTTTCTATATGTTTTTTTTCAAAATTTGCAGGTTTTTTAAATATTTTTTTGCCCCCTAATTTTGACCGAACGAGCCGTTCTCAGGTACTGTCACTATAATTGTCAAGTGATGTTTATTTCAAAATGCCAAATTTTTCTAATCAAGAATTAACAGATATTGTGTTGGCCGAGCTTTTGGAAATGCCGCAGAAGCCCGTAGATTGTACAGTGCACAATATCCTGAACGTGTTTTGCCTAACTGGCAATGATGAACCTTTATGACACCGTTGCCATCACAACAAAATATTTTATAGCTGCACACCTTTAATCATAGGCGGGTACGCGTTTTAGTAGATAAACTAGAACATATTTTAAATCAGTTTAAGTTGGTTTTTGAAAAAAAAAACATATAGAAAAAATGTTTCATTTAACGAGTTCTACCAATGTTTTAAATTAACACACGTATTTCTGTTACACCCTGTATATATATACCGCGCGTTTTTTTATCGCTGAACATAGGCTATTTTCAGTTTTAAAACGACAGTATCAAATCATTGCTACAATTCAATGGTATGCAACCAAAATTACAGGCCGCGTATATTCAACGCAAGAAAGTGTTTAAATAGGGGAATGATACTGAATTGGCTGGTATACGGATTGTGCGAGATTTATTTCAGTAATTCATGTACCTATCATTACATTTTGCTATTATATTATTATTTCGATTGATTGGATTCGTCTGTCAGGATAATGCACTTAAAATAAATTCCTCAAAATCCGTATACTATTGCCAGCTCGGTACCATTTGAATTTGAATATTTGAGTACTTTCTCCGTATACTATTGCCAGCTCGGTACCATTTGAATTGGAATATTTGAGTTCTATCTTGCTTTAAATAAATGTTCTCAAACCAGTGTTGATATTTGAAATGATCTATTTACACGCGCTAGTAAATTTGGTTGCATAACCGTTGCATTTTAGCAATACATTTGATACTGTCGTTATAAAACTGAACATAGCCTATGTTCAGAGATAAAAAAACGCGCGGTATATATATATATATATATATATATATATATATATATATATATATATATATATATATATATATATATAGGGTGTTTGCTAAAGGTTTTCCATAAATTTGAAGCCAAACAAAAAAGTTCATATTAGCATGTGGGCCTAGATGGCACTGTAAGTAGATATTCAATATTTTATGTTATGTATTACAAGTATATCCGTATTCGTAACATTTCACTACGGAATGATGTATACTTTTGAAGAATACGCAGATAGACACTTCAATCTTGGAAAGTCCCATGGCAGTGCAATGCATTGAATCGTAACGATTACGAACTTTTTTTTATAAAACTCATTGCCATTATTGCTAGAAAATATACCTCTCGAGATAAGCCATGATTGTTGGTGTATTCATGACGGCGTAACTGCTAATTTTGCGTTAAATGTACGGGAGTTTTTAAATAATTTGGCATTACCCCAAAAAATGGATAAAGAGAAGAGGTCCAGTCGCATGGCCACAAAGATCACCTCACCTCAATATGCTTAATATTTATTTTTAGAGATATATCAAAGCAATAGTTTATCTTATGCAGTAAACACTAGGGAATCTTCTTTTTTTTTTTAAATATAGAATTCTTATAAAACTGCGGCAACACTCCTGAAGGCTTTACCACTCATTAGAACAAAGAGCACATATTTGTCAAGTCGCCAGTGGTGACTTTGAACAATTACTGTAACAAAGTATTTGTTGATATTTTATGATTGTTTAAATGTCAAATTTTGTCCATAATATAAGTTCATGATATAAAACGAAAGGTTTAATATCTGCTTCTAGCGCCATCTAAGCCTACATCTTTATATGAACTTGTTGTTTGGTTTCCATCGCTGACTCGATATCCAAATTTACAGAACTTCTTTTGTAAACACCCTGTATAACGTATTACAAAATAACAAAAAAAACAATACATTTGTAACACTCTTGGACTAGAGAAAGCATATAACAGCATACCAGAAAACATTTTTTTTAATAGTTTGAAAAGAAGAAAAATAAAAGGAAAACATAAGAAATAACGAAATTACTAGAAACAGTGCGGCAAGGGGAAAGATACAATCAAAAAAATTTGCAAATCAGGGATGGTTTAAGGTAAGAAGAATTATTAAGGCCAGCCCTTTTCAAAATCATCCTAGGTGATATACTAGACGAAACAAGAAAAAAAAAAGAAAGAAGCTAAAGGTGGGATACAATTGGCGCGTTTGGCGAACGTAGCTGTTGAAAGTTAGTACTCAACCTGATGACTTGTGATAACAGTCAATAGTTTAAGTTAGCTGAACGATCCAGAAGCAAAGCTGCTAAATACGTCACTCCAGTAATTTAGGTTATGTTGTTTGTATTGTGTTTGTATGTAATGCGTATTATTCGAGGTTAGATAATACCGCTGTTAACTGTAAGCGTACAAAAATTGCACTTAGTAAATTTAACAATAGCTTACAGTTAGCGTAAAGTCAGCGGACTTGTTTAGCGAACCGCTCTCAGTCAACTACTCAACAGTTGTGTTCGCTAAACGCGCCCAATAATATTCAAATGGTGAGAATAGCAGAATTCGGCTTCGCAGATCTAGATATCTATGCAAGAAACAAGCAAAAGTTACAATATAAATTAGAACTGTAGCGTTGCCCCGAATCGGGGTCTAAGTGCCACATTTTGTCAATGCGAGATTATAGTGGGAATATAACTCATACGTAAAACAGTGACGTCATAACAATGTGGTTTCTATAGTTACGCATGTATTAATAACTGACAATGTTGATAATACCACGGTTGTATTTTCAGGGGTAATATAACAAGTGGTGTTCCCATTATCGATTTTTGAGAACACCACGACTTATATTTAGGAAGAGAATATAATGAATTGATTGAGTCATCTAGTAAAGCAGAATAAACAAGAAGCTATATATACAGTTTAAGTACCTATATTTATTTAGATCACTTCATCTTTCAAACAGCAAACCACATTTATTACCACATTTTACTATTTTACTTGTACTTCTGACACACTGACATTTCGGGTTATGTTTTTATCAGCGGCCGACTAGATTATGGGCGCAACCGATAAATAACACAAATTGCAACGATCGTCGCTGGGATTTGTGCTTAACCAAAAATTGTGACAGCGACTGACATTTGTTGTGGTATTATCCTGAAAATACAACCGTGGTATTATCAACATTCTCAGTTATTAATACATGCGTAATTATAGAAACTGCATTGTTATGACGTCACGTTTTACGTATGAGTTATATTCTCAGGATAATACCACGAACAAATGTCGGTCGCTGTCATAATTTTTGGTTAAGCACAAATCGCAGCGACGATCGTTGCGATGGTGTTATTTATCGGTTGCGCCCAGAATCTAGTCGGCCGCTTATAAAAACATAACCCGAAATGTCAGTGTGCTTCAAGTACAAGTAAAATAGTAAAATGTGGTAATAAATGTGGTTTGCTGCTTGAAAGATGAAGTGATCTAAATAAATATAGGTATTTAAACTGTATATTTAGCTTCTTGTTTATTCTGCTTTACTAGATGACTCAATCAATACATTATATTCCCTTCCTAAATATAATTCGTGGTGTTCACAATAATCGATACTGATTTTAAAAATACAACTTATTTCAACCCCAATCTTTGAAAATGCACCTCGCCTTTCGGGCTCGGTGCATTTTCGTCGTTGACGTTGAAATTCGTTGTATTTATAAAATCATTATCGATAATGAGAACACCACTTGCTATATTACACCTGGAAAAGGGATCTATGTATCATTCTTTTTGTTGAGTTGTCATGCAGAATCATGTATTGCAATTAGTTTGTATACAGAGCTCTGTTGAAGATATTGGTGCGTGGAACACAGGTCTGTATCCAATCCAAGATGGCGACCTCCAGCAACATCGTTTTGACAGAAGCAGAATTAAATAGCGATAATAAGTGTAAAAAAAGGGAAAAGAACGTGCCTGAGTGGAAAGATATTAAACGTAAGAAGCTGAGGGAGAGTGGGAAAGAGTATATATCTCGAAAGGGAGCTGATGTTCCGGCAAAGGAACCCCCAAAAGAGGTAAGTGTTGTCAAGTGGAATAGGGGTCTATATCCCGTCAGTTGTGACACTCGCCTTCTTTCTGATTGACTGTTTAAAATGCGACCGATACTGTTTTAAAATTACGATATTGCAAACTAATGTTTACAATAATCTATGTAATAACAGCAACGTATATAAATTACCATATCCGAGATTTACACTACCCTGAAAGCAAACGATATATTATATGCTTTCAGGATCGAGTTTGCAAATGCAAATCGTATAATGGATGTTTGAAATTGACCAATGATCAGAAGAACGCGTTATTTGAGGGTTTCTATCAACAAAAATATGATCAACAGTCGGACACGCGGTTTGCCTCCATCACTAAGGTTGATATTTCACGTAGAAGATACGGAGCACCAGCTGAACAATCAAGACGCCAGGCAAGCTTCTCGTATTCAGTTCTAGTGGAGGGCAAAAGAATGCAAGTGTGTCAAAAACTTGTATGGAACATATTTGCCGTTAGTCATAAACGTATACAAAACTTGCAGACCAAGATGAAGATTGGCATTACGACACCCCTTGATGCAAGGAGAAAGCACAAGAACAGACCACATGCAGTCCCTGATGAAACACGCCAATAAATTAAAGAGCATAATGCGTCTTTCCCAACCCTGAAAATCATTACTCTCGCGAAAAGGTGAATAAAGAACGTCAATACCTGAGTCTCTCTCTCCATCTAACAGAGATGTATCGTTTGTTCAAAGATAAATTTCCAAACACCGCAACAAAGGTATGGTTGTATCGAGAAGTTTTTAGAAAAGACTTCAACCTCAAGTTCGGTCAACCCCGCTCGGATACTTGCAAAGTATGCGATCGTTTGTACATACAGCTTGTCGCAGCTGACACACCCGAGAAGCAAGCAGCTCTTAAGGCACAAACTGAGCTTCATCACCGAAAAGCTGAGAATGGATACAAAAGTCTCGGGAGTGACACAGAAAGTGCTAAACAGTCTCCGAATACTGTAGTTTTGTGTATGGACTTGCAGCAAGTCATGTTCTTGCCAACCCTCACTCACAGCACAATATTTTATCAAAGACAGCTGTCTTGTTACAACTTTGCTGTCCACAACCCATCGACAAAGCAATCCACCATGTTTGTGTGGGATGAATCTGTAGCAAAGCGTGGTTCTACAGATATCGCATCTTGTCTACTTGCCTATGTTAAAGAACATTTTGATATACTTCCCCTGCTTGGTGAGCGGAAACTTATCTTGTGGTCAGACAGGTGCTTAGGGCAAAATAATAATTGGAAGATAATCTCAACCCTCTTATATTTTATCCGCCAACGCTACTTCTCCAGCGCAGAACAAACATTTCTAGTCAGTGGGCATTCATTTCTTCCATGTGACAGAGATTTTGCATTGATTGAACGACGTGTAAAATCGACTGGAGTACTATATGTTCCAGACCAACTGGAGGAAGTTATCAAGGCTGCGAGACCGTCCAATCCATTTGAAGTCTGCATAATGAGGCAAGTTGACTTCAAACAGTTGGATGCAGTTGAGTCAAAGTTAAAGGACCCTAAGCTGAAAATCACAAGTGCTGCATGGCTGCTCTTGAGAGCTGACGACCCAAGCAGTATCCACATGCGTCAAACACACAACATACTAGAAGCGTGGAGCTCATTTCGTATTGTACCGGTTAACAAAAAGACACAACAGCCAATCCGTGCGCTCCACATCCCAGCCTAACTGCCTCAAGCGTATGAAGCACCCATGCCTTTGAAGTCGGAGAAGAAGAAGGACATCGGAGACATGTTACAATACATACCAGACATGTACCACACTTTTTATCCCTTACTTTTGGTTTAATATGGGTTCAGAAATACATCTAGAGCATTATACATTGGAAATATTGTAAAATATTTAATAAAAAATGGCATAAAATACATTTTTCTCTTATGCTTACTGTTGAAAATAGGGGAAACAGTTTCTTTGTGGAAAAGGGATCTATATTCAAAATGCACATAGATCCCTATTCCACTACAAAATTACATTTTTGTGCATAATATTCTTAAAAAAAAAATTGTTTGCCTTAAAGCAAGTAGCAGTAAATACCATAACATTTTAACATATCTACATAAAGTTTGGTTCATTTTTGTGGAGAAAACAACGTTTTTACATTTTCTACAAAAATATGAAATTGGCACTTAGACCCCTATTCGGGGCAACACTTCAACTGCTGGAAAAAGCCTTACAAGAAAGAAATCCAAAAATAAACAAAGTTTACGTAACAGTAGAAACTGTTAAATATCTATACTCTATTTAATAACTAGGAGGAGTAAGTCCTAAAACCCAATTTACACTGTAAAAAGTTACCAGAAAAATCACCAGAAACTTTTGGCGGTAATTTTAAATTGTTTCATGTGTATAATCCCTAGGTTTTTTTAAACAAATCAAATATTATATAAACACTGTATACTGGTAGCCGTTACTTTGTGGAACATGGTAAATGAATGAAATAAAACAATTTTACTTTGTTGCTTCCACTAACACATTTATTTTACAAAAAATAATTTAGTGACTGCAGTTTCGACTACTTTATAGTCATTGTCAAACTAAGTACAAAAATTGGGAATGAAACACAATATATACCCTAAATTTTATAACAATTGAAGAGGGGAGAGAATATCAGATCTGTCTGATCATTAAGTAAATGACCGTCCTTTGAAAGTGTGGATATGAAGATTTCCAACGATTCCAGTAAATTCAGTTTAAGCCCTTTGTCGGCGAAATGTAGGATCTTGATGGGGTCATCAGCTGGCTCGTGGCCCTCATTAAGAAGGTGTTCTGCGAATGTTGAATCTTCTTTTCTAAGATGAAACGATCTCAAATGTTCCTTGTACCGGATGTTAAAATTCCGCCCTGACTGACCAATATAATAACCGTCACAGTTTTCACACAAAAGTTTATACACACCCGATTTGTTTAAGGGTTCTATTTTATCCTTGGCGTTAAACATAATTGATGATAATTTAGTGTCTGTTTTAAATGCAATTTTCACTTTGTTTTTAAGGATTTGTGCAATTTTGTCACTAACGTTGCCAAAATAGGTTAGGCAAACGAAGGGTTTGTTTTCAGTTTTCGGCGGTATTGGGTAGATTTCTTTTATTAAAAGGCGATATCGCTTTTTAGAAACAATACTGTCGATCAGATTAACTGCATAGCCATTACTAACAGCGATGTTCTTAATAGTATCAATTTCTTCCCCAAGTGCTTTTTTAGTGAGTGGGATACTTAGGGCTCTATGCACCATAGAGTTAAAAGCGGCAAGTTTTTGTTGAAATGGATGTCTGGACGAATTATGGATTGTAGTGTCTGTGAAAGTCGGTTTTCTAAAAATATTAAACTCAAATTGATTTTTTCTTTTATAGATGGACAGGTCTAGAAAATTAATATTGAAATTTTGTTCAACTTCAAGAGTGAATTTAATTTTTGGGTGCAACGAATTTATAAAATTTAGAAATGATTGTAGTTGTCTGTCTGTTCCTACAAAACACGCTAAGATGTCGTCCACATAGCGGTACCAGAACTTTATATGTTGTTTAGCCTGCTTTGAATTTGAAATCATTTTAACTAAATTTGACATGAATAGTTCAGCAAACAAAGGGCTTGTTGGTGCGCCCATAGCCAAGCCTTCATTTTGTTTATAAATGATAGAATTGTATTTGAAATAATTTTGATCTGTGATAACCGCTGCAATGTCTATAAATTCCTGTTGTATAATTGGGTTAATATTGCTATTATACAGGACATCTTTCATAAGAGCGAGGCACTCATCGGGCGGGATATTTGAAAACATATTGCTTACATCAAATGATACTAGTTTTGAATTAGGAGGAACAGGAACGTTTTTTAAATTTTGTGCTAATTCAATTGAGTTTTTTACCGAGTTTGGATCCTTAAATTTTGTATAGGTTTTAAATAACGTATTAAATTTTATAGCAAGATTTCGAATTGGTGCATTGATGTAAGATACTACAGGCCTTATGGGTGCATCATTCTTATGTAGTTTTACAAGTCCATACAGACGTGGTGGTGCTGGATTCATTGTCGTCAGTCTATAGATATCTTTATCTGTAAATAAGCCCTTACAATTATGTAGTACAGCTTTGATATTACTTTGAAACTTGTTTGTTGGATCTTTTTTCATAACTGTTAAATTTTCTTTACTGATAAAATCATCCAGTTTTGAGTTGTAATCGTGTTTGTGCAAAATGACTGTTGAATTGCCCTTGTCCGCTTTTGTGACAATTAAATTATTGTGTGATACTTGTGAACTCATACACAAACTCACAAACTACTTGTGAACTCATACACAAACCAATTTTCAACATAATAAAAAAGTTAAAACAAAAAGTATCACACAATAATTTAATTGTCACAAAAGCGGACAAGGGCAATTCATCAGTCATTTTGCACAAACACGATTACAACTCAAAACTGGACGATTTTATCAGTAAAGAAAATTTAACAGTTATGAAAAAAGATCCAACAAACAAGTTTCAAAGTAATATCAAAGCTGTACTACATAATTGTAAGGGCTTATTTACTGATAAAGATATCAATAGACTGACGACAATGAATCCAGCACCACCACGTCTGTATGGACTTGTAAAACTACATAAGAATGATGCACCCATAAGGCCTGTAGTATCTTACATCAATGCACCAATTCGAAATCTTGCTATAAAATTTAATACGTTATTTAAAACCTATACAAAATTTAAGGATCCAAACTCGGTAAAAAACTCAATTGAATTAGCACAAAATTTAAAAAACGTTCCTGTTCCTCCTAATTCAAAACTAGTATCATTTGATGTAAGCAATATGTTTTCAAATATCCCGCCCGATGAGTGCCTCGCTCTTATGAAAGATGTCCTGTATAATAGCAATATTAACCCAATTATACAACAGGAATTTATAGACATTGCAGCGGTTATCACAGATCAAAATTATTTCAAATACAATTCTATCATTTATAAACAAAATGAAGGCTTGGCTATGGGCGCACCAACAAGCCCTTTGTTTGCTGAACTATTCGTGTCAAATTTAGTTAAAATGATTTTAAATTCAAAGCAGGCTAAACAACATATAAAGTTCTGGTACCGCTATGTGGACGACATCTTAGCGTGTTTTGTAGGAACAGACAGACAACTACAGTCATTTCTAAATTTTATAAATTCGTTGCACCCAAAAATTAAATTCACTCTTGAAGTTGAACAAAATTTCAATATTAATTTTCTAGACCTGTCCATCTATAAAAGAAAAAATCAATTTGAGTTTAATATATTTAGAAAACCGACTTACACAGACACTACAATCCATAATTCGTCCAGACATCCATTTCAACAAAAACTTGCCGCTTTTAACTCTATGGTGCATAGAGCCCTAAGTATCCCACTCACTAAAAAAGCACTTGGGGAAGAAATTGATACTATTAAGAACATCGCTGTTAGTAATGGCTATGCAGTTAATCTGATCGACAGTATTGTTTCTAAAAAGCGATATCGCCTTTTAATAAAAGAAATCTACCCAATACCGCCGAAAACTGAAAACAAACCCTTCGTTTGCCTAACCTATTTTGGCAACGTTAGTGACAAAATTGCACAAATCCTTAAAAACAAAGTGAAAATTGCATTTAAAACAGACACTAAATTATCATCAATTATGTTTAACGCAAAGGATAAAATAGAACCCTTAAACAAATCGGGTGTGTATAAACTTTTGTGTGAAAACTGTGACGGTTATTATATTGGTCAGTCAGGGCGGAATTTTAACATCCGGTACAAGGAACATTTGAGATCGTTTCATCTCAGAAAAGAAGATTCGACATTCGCAGAACACCTTCTTAATGAGGGCCACGAGCCAGCTGATGACCCCATTAAGATCCTACATTTCGCCGACAAAGGGCTTAAACTGAATTTACTGGAATCGTTGGAAATCTTCAAATCCACACTTTCAAAGGACGGTCATTTACTTAATGATCAGACAGATCTGATATTCTCTCCCCTCTTCAATTGTTATAAAATTTAGGGTATATATTGTGTTTCATTCCCAATTTTTGTACTTAGTTTGACAATGACTATAAAGTAGTCGAAACTGCAGTCACTAAATTATTTTTTGTAAAATAAATGTGTTAGTGGAAGCAACAAAGTAAAATTGTTTTATTTCATTCAAATATTATATAATCGTCATTTACTGTACAAGTGGACCAAGTAATGGATTGCCCACTGAAGTTTGGCCGACGAAGCCTTCGGGCCGACTCATTTTTACGCAGTTTTTACCCATCTTCATAAAGCTAACCTACAAGCCTACGAAAATGTGGACATTTCGAGGTTAGTTTTATTTATTTATTACGCCTGAATGACATACATTATATAGGCATGTGTTTATTTTTTTTTATCATTGATGCATCATATTGCTTGTTTAAAACATCGTGTAGCGTGCATAAAACAGGCTTTCAAAAACGCGCGTTTCCTGTAAAGGTTTCCATGGATACAAATGGAATGTATTGCCCACATTGTTGACGCCTTATAGCATGTAGACATTTTCTGCATGTAAGCAAGAATCATTCTTTCATCTACAGTTTTCACCTCCTGTTCGTCCATCCATTTTACCAATTTATCGTTTTCCTTCTTATATGCCAATTCCGATTTTTGGGGAATTAAACGCCTCTCTGCTTCGGAGCTTAATTGATCAATGTTTCGTTGCATTTTCAACCAAAATCAAAACTGACGCCAAATTGAAAGATTGTTACATACGATATTCAACACTTTGACAACCAAGGCTAGAACGATTGCATAGTATCAGCCGCCATGTTAGCTAGTTATTTATTCAGTATCTTAGCAACGATACTAAAACTGTACGGCAAAATCGACGGCACATCAGATAGAAATTATAATTACAAATGTTTAGGCCAATTTACGGCATCAATGATAAAAAATAGCGTAAAGTATGCGTGGATATCTGGCCTTTCAAGCACTCGCTCTATTCAAAAAACCTCCCCGCCTCCCCGCTGCGCGGGGAGCGACGGGTCGGTTTTTTGAAAAACGTTCGTGCTTGAAAGGCCTTGATATCCACTTATACTTTAATATACTATTTTAATTATAGATTCGTGAAGCTAATTGCGTACCTCAAAGGAAAATCCCGAACTTATACCCCGAAGAAGGCAAGAGATTTTTGGCGGAGGCAGAAGATAGGATATATTTGATCGGTGTGAAGAACTCACCAACATGTGCATAGACGATATTGAAGATATTGAAGGGCATATTTGTTGGTTACTCTGCCAGATACCAAAACACGGACTTTTCGGATAAAGACAAATGACCCAAATCCAAACGTGAACGCTTTTTTGGAGGTGAACGTGAAAACATCGATGAGCTTGTACTGGGTTCAGAATCCATTACAATAATATAAGCAAAATTAACTATTAACACTGCAAAGATAAGTTCAGAACAGATTGTTTACTTGCAAAATTTCGCGGGATATTAAAAAAATAAGACCGATGGACGCTTCGAATTGAGGTTATATGCATAAAAAACAGCGTTGTGGTTCCTTGTGAAATGGGCGTGCTTTCAGCCAATCACAGGTGTAGGCATTCGCGCGCCAAATTTGAATCGTTCCTCATAATTACTAAATAGAGTATAGTAGTGAAAATACACATAAACTATGAAAATAAATGACAATGACAATAACAATGGTATAGCAGAGTCACCAACTTAAGGCCCGGATTCTGTTTTCCAGAGGATTCAATCCGGCCCTGAAATTTTTTATTTTTCAAATTAAATTAAAAATTGCCAACTGTAACTGTATTTTCATAAATAAACAAAAACATTTGTGTTTGATAAAGAAAACATTATAATAATGACATAATGGCAACTGCAAACAATAGTACTATGAAGCGGGTGTGGGACTGTGAATATTGGGAGTAGGAACTGAAGGGTGATTTGATCATGTAAATATTTAGCGAACTTACCAACTAATTATAAAACTATTACGAATGCAAATCTTATAATTATTAGAATATACATAATTTCTATATTCGGCTGAAATATAAGCTGGATTCGGCCAAGCAATATTAAATAATTAAAATTTTACACATTTATGGTTACAAAGAATGAATGAAAATTTCATAAGAATAATGTGAAAATATAATGATAATGACATAATAAAAACTGCAAAAAATTGAAATGGAGCGGAAGAGAAACTGTGAATATTGGTAGTTAGGAACTGAAGGGTGCTAGTTGGATGTAGAAAAATGTTAACCGATCTTACAAGGTACAACAGAACCCTCCTTGGGTTTTAGAGAAAAAATAATTAAGAATAAAAAGTTGGGTGCCACATATTTATTTACATATTTATGTACGAACCAAGGGCGGGAACAAAATTTTCCCGCATGAACGCTATTTTGAGAAATGAGCGACCGAAGGGAGCGAATGCTTCATATGCGTGAATGCGGGAAAATTATTCCCGCAAGAGGTTTGTACAATATGTTTTGTAACAAACAGAAAAACATTAATAAAGTAATGAATTTAGATTTCCGCGTTTGCCAGTAGATGTCACTGTCAAATATGTAACACTTATTATCAATGATTACTCTTCAATTTGTAACATTTAATCAATGAAAATCGTGGAAATATTTTATAAATCAAGTATATTATTGCAAAGACAGATATTTGAAGAATTCCTGAGATTCCCAGGACTTTTTACTTTTTTTCTCGGTTTAGTAGACCGGGTAATTGACGTTTAGCACTCTACGTTGAGAGTAGAGTGCGCGGAATGTCACTTCCCACGCAGTGAATGGGTACAAGAATATCTATTTCGAATTTTGTCATTAAAATTTCACAATTTTTAGAGTCAAATGAAGAGATAATATTTGAAGTTTATAAAAACAAATTTGTGGAAATTATTTTTGAAGAAAAACGGTACTATTGAAATGTTCAGTTTAAATAACATATATGATATATTTATAGGTAGTTTATTGAAAGTAAAACAAATTCAAATTAAACAAAACCAAATTTTTAAATATGTTCAATTTTAATCTCTTTTAGTCGCAGGCGAGTCTGTCACCTTGTAGAGCCAGTAAAAATCATTTTTCGGATTATAATGTACAATATTTTATTTGTTAAACTCGCGTTTAACTGTTAAATTAAGATAATAACATGACAGTATAAAATATATCATCTGTCAGTGTCAAAATTTTCATAAAAAGAATAATGTAATCTCAATGATAATTGCACGTTTCTATTTAAATCGAAAACGGCAAAGTTAAAACAACCATACCAAATAATAATAATTTCAAATTAAGTGAATTAAAGTAATGTAAGAATGACAAGGGAAAGTATAAATTTGACACGGGACAAATATAATATTTATTTTCTCTTGACATGTAATAGTTTGTTTACTGTCATCTTGATTGACTCGGTAAATGAGACTTTACAGGTACGGTGCCTGTAAAGTGTTGCTATGGTAACTTTAGAAAGCACTTCTGTCAATGGATGGGTGTCAATTTATTTATACTTCTAATAAACACATCATTTATTAATCAATAATTACAATAGATTATTACATTGATTAGAATTACACATATTAATTTCAATTTTGAATCAGCATTAAAGTTAAAGATTGACCCGGGAACACCTTGAATACAATCCCCATTCGATGCTTGTACGTCAGAAATATGTAAGGTGACCAGACGTCCCGATTTTGGCGGGACAGTCCCGATTTTTAGAAATTTGTCCCGCGTCCCGCCACGTTTCAAAAATGTCCCGACTTTTGAAAGATTGGGTTTTTTTTTCGGGGTGGTTTTTTATTCGCTATTTTGAAGTTATCAGCTTATATATTTCGCCGCTATCTGTATTTGGTAGCAGCGCTGCAGCGTCCAAAATACAAAACGGTACTTTAAAAACATGCCTCGTATTTATTACATTTGTAAATATGACATTATATTTCATGTTGTTAAAAAAACTTCTAATATAATATTATACAGGGTGTCTGCTTAAAAAACGCAGCTAGCGATAACTCCTTTATTTATTGGCAGATTTCAATAAAACGAAAACAAAACAAAATGGCTCCACATGTCTACAGAGGGGCCCTATTTTTTTTTGCAAAGTCTAGCAGACTATTGCTGACATGACAGTTGATTTTGAAAAAAAAAAAACGAAAATTATGTCCCCTTTGTAGAACATGTGGAGAAATTTAATTTTGTTTTTTTATATTGAAATCGGGCAATAAATCAATAAATAGTTAGGGGGTTATGGAGTTATTGCCCAGCGGCGTTTTTTAGGATACACCCTGTATATTTTGCGTTTTGCGTTCTTTGTTAATTAATTTAAAATGTCCCGCTTTTGTATGGTTAGGATCTGGTCACCTTAGAAATATGTGAAGCAGAAATGTTTCCACTGGGACCTGCATCACATTCGTTTTGACTTTGTATCATTCTAGCAACTTTTATTTTATTGTTAAGTGAATCTCCCACATAACTTTCGGCAATAGATCCCGATTTCCAAGCGCCATGACGCTTTAACGTCAGTACATCTCCACCAGCATCTGCTAGCAGAGTCGCAGACGATCTGCGGTAGCAATGGCCTGTGTAAGACTCCGGATTTTGTAATTCCAAAAAAGATGCTACCATACTCGGGAACTTGCCAAATGATTTTATTCCTACCGGTTGAATGCTACATTTTCCGTTACGATATGAAATGAAAAAACGGTTGTGATTGACATGACGTGGCCGTAAGGATGCATAACGACGATACAGTTCCAAAGGATTGAAACCTTCTCCATCTCCAATAATTGTAAATTTTCTAGGCACACGTGTCTTTGAATCCGGGATGTTAACAACAACGACTTCTCCTCTGTCTTCGATATTATTAACCAGCAATTTATACAACTCCTCACGCCGACAAGCCCCATTTATCCCAAAAATTGTCGCTACTTTTATCATCAGGTACTTATCGTCCGGAGCCTCTCATAAATTTATCAATGTCTTGCCTTCCCAAATTTGCAGATTTTTTCGGTTTATAACCTAATGACTTCTTTTTCAAAAAACAGGTAACTTTTGTGAATTTTCCAATATCTACATTTTCGTAACTAATAAGGTACTCTTTAACATCGACATAAATGCCCACAATGATGATGGCTTGTAAATAATTGACTTTTCATAAATATAGCTCATAATTAAATCTTCATTAACTCCCTTAAAGCCTTTTTTCTTCCTCCAGTTGTTAAATAAGTTGTATTGCTGCTGATACCTTTCTCTGGATTTTTCTGGGATCAAGCACACATTCGCCGCTTCGACATTTTCTTTAATTTCACAAATACTTGCATCAAAATCACCTTCGAATTCTTCATCTCTATCAAATTCCATAATTAATTGGCCACAATATCTGTCTGTATTCACTATTGACGGCTTTACTATTTGTAAACAATGACAATTGTCAATCCATTTACACCACAGCAAACTATGTGTAACTATGTATATGTTTCTGATATGTCAAAAGATAATGATTTTTTTGAATTTTCAGCAAGAGAAAATAAAATGTTGTACGCGGCTCGCTTGCAATTAGCCTTTATTGGGGCTCGCCGCATTACAGGGCTCGCTTATTGGGGCTCGCTGCAAACTTTCCAGCTCGCCCATAAAGGCTAATTTACTAAGCTTGCCACGTAAATAACTATTACACTGGCTCGTGACACTATTACATGCTTGGTGCATGTAATGGTTACTTTACCAGGTAAGTGTACAGGCTGGTTAGAGTAACATTTACGCGTGTGAAACAAATACAAATTTTAACTGCTTGTGTGAAAATATACTATTTTTAAAGTGGAATAATCGAAATCTGCCAAACTACAAATTATGTCGCGTGTGTACCTTTTGTTGACGAGATCTACCAAATTTTACAATGAAGTCTTTAAATTTGTTCAATTTTCAAATGCATTTGTCCAATTGTGTCAATTGATTTACATATTTATATGGATACCATGCTGCAGAGCTAAATATCGTTCAAACTTTCAAATGCTGTTGTCGATTTTTTCAACTGCAATTTTCCAAAATTCTCATATTTTCGTCAGAAAGTATCATAACCTTATCACCTTTTAGCACCGCAGCTGGTCAAATCTGTCAAATTATAGGTTATATATTTTCAACACCCACTATCAAAATCTGTCAAAGTTTCTGAAATCTGTAAGAATCAGAATTCATTAAATGTTTAGCTCCAATATTGTAAATAATGAAATAGCAAAATTTAATATTTTTTATTTTGTTAAGTAATACCGTGCGATCAACAATTATTTAGACAAAAGAACCCCTCATGTTGAAAGTATATCTGCTAGGGTACAAGACGTCTGTTAGAATCTGGTTGCAGCAATTCATGATAGGCCTGAATTTTGCAGGATGCATATCCAAGTTCTTCTTCAAAATTTATTTTGCAAGGTTCGATAACACTAAAACAGTCATAGCCACCCCTTATCTAAATAGTTTTTGATCGCACTGTATATGTCTCATTATAAATTTGATGTAAACTAGTTAGTATAATTTACAACTGTAAAAATCTGTTCGATCCTTAACTGTAAATGTAAAAATTTGTAGCGTCAGATGTGTAAATTTATAGACGATTTACATTAAGGCGCCAGCGCCACGGTTTATTTATGCTTTTATGTATTAGGATTGGTCTATCCAGTCGATTGTTCTATTATTTGTTTGTTGTGCGACAGTTGCGATTCATATCAAATTTGTCGACTTCCGCCGTTCATCGTTCAGTTATCAATAGAGCTGGGAATTATATGTATACAAAATGTACAAAAGATGATCTTTACAAATAATAATACAAAAAAAAAAAAATTAGAAAACAAATTATATTATAAAAAAATGTGGTCCCTACCCTATAGCAAAACCATAAAGCTATATTTGATTTGGTAAACAACTGAAAAATTCGGATAGTAAGATGGTTTTCTAAATTATCAATTCTAAAACGATTTTCCACAATTCCGAAATATCTGCTTATATGATAAAAAAGTTATTTCTACATCTACCGATCTAATTGGTGCAAATTTATATTTGCTAATGATTGATCGACGGATTTCTATTTGTCGTAGTTTCCTTATACTAATATACAGGGTGTTAAAAAAAGGATGTAAAATATTTGTACTTTTTCTTTGTTGTGGTTCATACTACTACCCCCTTAAATAATTTACATTATTTTTTAACACCCTGTGTACTAATATAAAATTTGGTTACACGCTCATATCCTGTATTTTCGTCAAAACCTTCATTAGTTTTGTTTTTCTACATTCTGCAATAGTGCCGTTGCCTTTGCTCATTTTGTTTTGATAGCTTTCAATGAATTCAATAGATTCAAGAAGTGCTACAGCTTGTGCTTCAAGTTTTGTAATAGTTTCGCTAATAATCATCAGAAAAAAGGGCACCTAGTTCTTTATTTCTTAAAAAATCTCGGTATAAAGTGAAACCAGCGTCTAACCAAGTGCCCCATCTGGTAATTGAATAGTTTATTTCGGAAAATCGCTAAGTGTACTCTTTCAAATATTCAGAAAACAACGAAAGAACACTATGTCTTTCATATTTAATATATTGTAATTAAATATCCCATAAAATGGAATGTCAGTTGACACACTTTTTGTGGGTGAATTTTAACGTGGACAGCGCACAGTGGTAGAAATAGCGGATCTAATAGGACATTTCGAATTGGCTAGAATTACCAATTGCAAACTGCAGAGGACAGTGTTATGATGGTGCAAGGAATGTTAGTGAAATTAAAAGTGGATTGCAAGCTAGAATTCGGCAGTCCGGAAATAGAGCCGTTTTTGTGCAATGCACGGAGCATAAATTAAATTTGGTAGTGCAAGATGGTATGCACGAAATTTTGGAAATACGAAATTTCTGAAGCATTATGAAAGGCCTCATACATTTTGTTAATAAATAGCCAAAACGAATCGAAATGTTTAAGAGATTAAAATTAAATACAGAATGGAAGTCAAGTTCTCTGCGTCCATTTTGTTTGACTAGATGGTGCGAGCGGGTATATTCACTAAACAGCATTGTTGATATTTACCAAACATTAATCGACTTTCTACAAAATGTCTCTGATAGTGATAAGACTGAAGCGGTTGCAAAGGCCAATGGATATTTAAAAAATGTACTGCAGCAAAAAACTTTATTTTATTCAAAAATGGTTATCAAGATATTTGAAACAGTCGAAATTTTGAATACAGAACTGCAGAAACCGTCCCTGAACATTCAGCAAGCAAAATTGAAAATAGATGCTGTGAAGAGTATTGTAAGAAAAATGAGAGACACTGGTTATGAAGCCTTATGGAAAGATGCAGAAGTGACAGCCAAATCATTAAAATTAATGGAGATCAAGTTACCAAGGCAACGAGTTACACCTAAGCCGTCAAATTATGGTTCATTAGGGCATTCATGTTTAAATGCGTTTGATTTTTATAAACAAATTTTCTATGAAGTTGTTGATAAGGTTATTGTAAGCCTGGATGGTCGCTTCGTAACTGCTTCTTTACAACATTTGATAAACATGGAACAGTTTATTTTGGAAAAAGTTTATAATGAGATTTGCACATTTTATTGAGAAGATTTTAATGTAGAGCGATTAAAGCTTCACAGATGCTTACATGCTTCTAGATTTGGCTTCGACTGAAGTTGAAATGACCAAATAACTGACTTTACTTTTTGCCCCCCTTGAGATTCTGAATAGTCGGCGCCTATGTTTCTGATCAATGATATACTGATTTGAAACTTTATTATTTAACTAGTTTCATGCAAAAGGGCGCCTAAAAGCTGTACTATTTAAAATATCACTTGAAATCTAAACCCAAAAACATGCAAAATATGCAAAATAAATGTGGAAAATTTACAATTGTCTTGTCCTAATTGGCGTAAATACGACATTATATAAGTGGTATATGCATTTCGCATATAATCACAGCTCTAGTTATCAACCTTATCGTTATGGTTTAACATGAACATCACATCAACAATGGCAAAAAATAAAAGGATTTGCGTCGTATTCGGTTCCAACGCTGACAGCATCCAAAATGTCGACGTCTTAATGTAAACCGCCTATAGAATTTTCAATTCAAATTGTTGAAATTTATCAAATTTTCAAATGTATGTTTGAAAATATGGTATTTTTTTAGCTTCACCAGTTCAATTTTGGTCAAATTTACAACTCTCTACAACAGTTGAAATACGTTATATATTATGCTACAGCGTGAAATACTGCAAAATTTATAACTGCTCCTTTCATAATCTGTCAGATATTCTAAAGTGTGCTCGAAATCTGTGCAATTTAAAAAAACTATCAAAATATGCCAATTGATTACCTGCAGTTATGAAAATTTGTAAAATTTGCAGATATAACAATCATAATCCCTCAAATTTTCAAAAGTACACTGCCAATAAATATGATGATTAATAAACACCTTTTGCATTGTTTTTAATCTTCATACATAACGTATGACCACATTATACACGTAATTGTATGATAATAAATTATTATTTATTATTATTACATCTGTCAAAATATTTTCAACTAAGCAGTTTTTAATGCTAGCGATGATTTAATTATTTTAATAATTGGCGAAAATTTGTCAAATCTCTATAATTTTTATTATTGTACAAGATAGAAATAAAAATACATAACTTATGGAGTATTCAATTTGGGGATGATTTTACTTGTACCCACCCGCCCACCTTTCAATTGTATACTAATAATTATTAACACTTGCGTACAATCCATTTTCAAAAATGATCATTAATTTGCAGATGCCAAATAATAAATTAATCATCAAATGTCCAACATTTGCATTCATTTGTATGTCAGCCTTTACTTTGATTCCGCAGCAATAGCAATCATCACTTCATTAGAATGAAATAATAAATTTTTGGGGTCATCAAAATTTATGTTATAAAGAAATATAGAATTGAAATTGTATTGGACAAAAAAATCGAAAACTGGAAGTAGATGTTTACTCCTACAATATTTTGGTTTTAAACTGAATAAACTATGTTTACTCACCCCTTTTGTCCTAAATAGTCTCGGTAACAATGGGCCGCCGTTACAACAATTTTAGGACTTATTAGTGTACCTCCACACCATGGTTCCTCGTCCAATAATAGTGCCACGAACCATGGGTACTTGTAGTATCCCACGTCATATCCTCCAACAATCTTGCCAGTCAATCGAGCGCTGGACCTTGGCCTCCCACACTTTTGTCCTGTTAAATAAAAACTAATCTGCGTGGCCAAGATATAGTTATTACTGTACCTGCTGCAAACCTAAGTATTGCACACGCCATTAAGACGCGAAAAATAAGCCCCATGCCTTCTTTAGTGAAACAATGATAATGAGAATTTTCAAAGTGCTGCTTGAAGTATAGCGCTTCGCGTTATCGCAGTATGCAGGCATTTTCTTTGAGATTGCGAAGGTTCTAGAGTCAATATCGCGAAATATGCGAGGACAAGTATTCAACGTGTAAACTATGTTTGGTGAAAAAACAAACGAGAATTATAATATATATATATATATATATATATATGAGTAATATATAAATGACATGGTAATTGTTCCATGTCATTGAAAATCTATCTATTATTAGTTCCACCATACTTTAAGATATGTATACCGGGTTTACATTTCAAAACTAGCCAGTCTCAATGACTTTTGAATGCAAGCTAACTTGATAAAAATAAAAAAAACACGTCGATTGACTTTTAGAGGGGGAAGTTTAAAAACAACGTCAAATTAATTTTGCCGTTGCAAACGTCGATTTGCTTGACACAAATCCATCAGAGTGTCACAAATCTGCAGCCGCCGGTCGGGGTCGTCTTCATTTAGTTCTTGAACGAGTTGTATTTTGTAGGGATGATATTTTCATTCTTTGTGATACGTAGCACTGTTATCTGCCTAACTTCACTTTCTTGTTTAACCAATGTATTGTATTCTGGGGATTCTCTTGCATACTTAACAAAATATTCAGTTGTTGATCTTCAATAACGTTTGGACATCCATGTTTAGGAATATCTTTAACATCACCAGTTTCTCGAAATTTAGATTCAGTCTTACTGACTGTAGATTGGCTGATGGGGTGATCTGGATATTGTGCATAAAAAGTTGCATACTTCCTGCTGAGTTATAGTCTTCCTTCTACATCCGATGAGATTTTTTTTTGTGTGACAGTTATATGTGTCATTATGCTTAAATTGCAATAAGAGTTCTGTACGGCTAATACTATCAGCAGACGGCGGATAATAGCTCGCGGGGTTATTATTTGTTGCAACCTCAAGCCCTTAGAAAAACTAAATCTGATGATATTTTTGCTTTATTTTTCATGATTTGCCGTTTTTCACTTTTAATTGTCATTTATTTGAAAAATTTCTTATGTAACTTGCAATATTTTTTTACTTTTACTTCGACAATGAAAATTTATCTCAAAATCAAGAAAACAAAATAGGGGTTTGTCATTAAAAAAACAATGGATGACGTCATTACTCAAAAACAAATAATGGTTGAAATCGACTGTCACGCAAAAATGTGTATTTTTATCAAAGAAAATCGACGTGTTCAAGGTTTTTTTTCAGTTTTTTTTTTTAATTCGGTTTTACTGAATTTATTCCATACTTTAGGCGCACACTGTACATTCTGGATTCTGGATTTAGTTCGGAGGGTGTTCCATCGATCAAGTACTTAGGCCTCATTAGGCCCATTGTACCACCTGAGTTAGGGATCTTCTTCCCGTGCGCCTCTAGCTATCCAGCCACCCTAGGTGGTGGACGAGGGAGAGTATGGCACTGGAAGAGGTTTCTCTAATACTGGCCATGTTCGGCCAGAGTTCCCCTAGCATGGATTCTCTAACGTTGGCGAGAGCTGGGCAGGTGCTAAGCACATGTTCCGCAGTCTCGTCCTCTTCTTCACATGCCCTGCACAGCGGACTATCCACTAGATCCATTGTGTGCATGTGTTTCCTTAGCTGACAGTGTCCCGTAGTGATTCCTGTGAGAAGACGCAGGTTTTTACGAGACAATCTCAGGTAATATTTGGCTACATTCGGGCAAGATGCGTGCATTGCGTCCTTGGCCTGTTTACATCCTGGAGTGTCATCCCAGCGCTGCTTTGGCGCTTTGAGGGTGTTTTCTTTAAGAATGGCATTAAGACTTTTGAGTGTTGGTGCGATTGGCAGTCCTTCCCTGGTGTTACCCTGGGCGGATCCCTCTCTAGCCAGCTCATCTGCCCTATAGTTGCCAGCTGTTGTGTCGTGAGCATTTACCCATTGCAGCTTAATATTGTTTGCGTGGGCCGCTTGGCTTAAGGTGTTGTTGCAATCTAGTACTAGTTCAGAGGTGATCTTGTGCCTGCTTATCGCTAGTATTGCTGCACTGCTGTCCGTAAGGATTTCAATAGCTTTACCAGTGATTTCCTGGTTCAGAATTTCTTTTGCTCCCTGCTTCTTTTGAGTGACAGTTGAGTGACAGTACTCCACCCTGCGGGTAGCCTCCACTTAACATGGGGCTCGCCCCATGCCTGGAAAGGGCAGCTTCGATTTTGCCGAAGGTGTATTCATTGACATTGAAGGTGCGTTTGATAAGCACCAAAGAATATATACCTGATAAGCACTGTACATATACAGAGTGTCAATTTGAAAAGTTGCCATCGACTGTTTTCATGGAACACATGATTATTTTTAAAATTACTCAAAACCGTTTGGGTGGTTCGAAGGGGGAACCAAATGGCGTAGGTAGTGTCGAACCCCCCCCCCCCCCTTTAAGCCACGGCCCCCGCCATGTAAAACAATTAAATGGCAGAAGGGGGTAAAATGGGGGTGGGCGGATTAAGGGCGCCACGCAGATGTCTCCTACCCTGGTGAATAGGCTGACGCTGCGATGACAGCTGGTGTCGCTACTCGACAAGAACAAGAAAACAACGGTTGGTACACAAAATGGTGTTTATTGTTACACTCAAAATCATATACAACAAGTATTTGCGTGGTTAGGTAGCCATGCGAAACTTATATGCTATGCGATAAAAATGAATGGGATGATTGACAATGATATGAACAACAACCTGATCCGAACGAGGCCCTATTGGCCGCCGACGTCCCGCTCCACGATGGCGCACGCGCCGGCTCGTGAGAGTATTAATGCCAAGATAAGAACCGCGTTATCCATATACAGGGGGTTAAGAAAAGAGTGTAAAATATTTAAGGGGGTAGTAGTATGAACCACAATAAAAAAACTAGATAAACATGGGTGCTTACAGTAACGGTTTCGGAGATATAGAAGATTATTCTTATTTGCCTCAATTTTTTATTTTGCTAAAAGTTGCATTTTCTTATCATAGTTGGCTGTTGTTTTGTGAAGTAAACATTCAGTATTTGACAGTTGTTGTTAGTGCACAAGTTTTCATTGCTGTGGCTGTTTACTCTAATGCAGAATTAGCCGACATGCATTTCATGTATGGTCGTGCTAATGGAATTGCCACGGAAGCCCGACTTCTTTATGTTCTTTATGTAGCTTATCCAAAGCGCCAGATTCCTTCACATTGTATGTTTGGAAGAATTCACCAGATATTGTGTGATACCGCAAACTCGCTTCGCAAACAGTGCTATCTTTCCGGCACTTCGAACATCTTCTGTAACTCTGTTCTTTGTTTTTGCTAGAAGCTGCCTTTGTTTGAATATAATCAATAAGTAATAAATCATTGCAAATAGACAAATAAATGTTTCAAACAAGAATAATCTTCCATATCTCCGAAACTGTTACTTTGAGGACCCATGTTTATCAAGACTTTCGTTTATTGTGGTTCATTCTACTACCCCCTTAAATATTTTACACTATTTTTTTAACACCCTGTATATATATATACGTATATGTGTTTGGCTTATCTGTACGATGAATGCTGATAGTGCGGGATTTCCGGGCGGCCGAAGTCCACCGTCGCATTGGCCACGCCGTCGGGGCTCTAGGATTTAGGTCGTAGGGTTGTCCTCAAATCACAGATAAGACGAAGCCACGACAAACGACAGAAAGGAGTAGAAGTACAAGTAGACGTAAAGCAATATAACGTAGAACAGTAGGTCATAGAAAACTAGACCGTAGGGCAGTAGATCACAGAACCTACGAATCCAAAGGTGACATAAGCACTCGTATGACGAGGAATTGAATGTGCTGTACACTATTTGGCACGTATGGGCCAGTGATGACTGAACGGAAGCTCAGATAAGCACAATGAAGTGTAGAAAAGGTTCTCAGACAAGAACAATGGTTGACTTACTAGATGCTCGGGCGCCACTACGTGACAAAGTATGCAGACTTATACTGAAATAAAGTTTAACCACACAAAGAAACGATAAACACAAGAGTGTGCTGAAGAACACAAGGTAACTTTAATAATCGATAATTGTATTATCAAGAGTGACAAGTAACAAGAAATGATTATAAACAACAATTGTACAAGGTGTACCTAAATGATTGTAATTATGTAACCCTGTAAAACATACTTGTTCCGTTCTAGTAAAAATAGTTCTATTTTTAACGTAGGCAACTTCATTTACACTCATTAGACATGAAATGACAATATAATTTATCTTCATGCTATTATAATTTTTGTTGTGGAATTTCATATTTAACTGCTCAAATACGAAATTATTATTAGTTTCGGCAATATTTGTGACTTCCAAATACACGAAAAGACAACAATGAAGAATTATTTAATGACATTTCACTTCATAACTCATGAAAATGGCATTAAATGCCATCTTCCAGAATTGCAGAATTCCAGTCTGCTATTTTCATGCAATTCAAATCTCAATTGTGTCAGTCCATATTTCACTACCCAAATACAAAATTATTATTAGTTTTAGCAATATTTGTGGCTTCCAAACACATGAAAAGACTGCAATGAACAATTACTTAAGGGCTCAAGAGTTTAAATGTACATGATTTACATAACTTTACTTTTAAAGTCAAGGGCATCCTTAAATTGTGTGTACATAAAAATAACCAGATATGCATGAAAATGAAGTCCTCACAGGCAACATCCCCAAGTGGGGCAGATTACTCCACGGCACAAACAAGCTGTAATCTAAAAATCATGCAGGAATTCATTAAATAAACAAGCTGTGACAAATCTAATCTATAATTAATCACATTTAGTTATTAAAGTAATCAAAGTAAATTATTTAATAAGCGGAAACATACAAAGATGTAAAGATTTAGAAAACATAATTAATAAATGAAATATATAATAGGCAGCAGATGTTGAAAATGTGTACCATTTGCTTGTAAACACATTTGCACTCGTCTTCTTTTATTGTTGAAAATGTTGATTAACATTTGAGAAGTTATTATTCGGCAAACATTTACGATGTCTGCTATTAACTCTTCCAACGTATGCAGTCTTCTTTGGAAAACTCTATCTTTTAAATATCCAAAAATTGAGTAGTTCAGCGGAGTTAGATCTGGAGATCGTGGCGGCCATAGTCCTTGACTAATTAGTCCATTATCAAAACATTCTTGCAGATTGCTCTTGCTGTATGAGCTGTTGCACCATCTTGTTGGAAATATCCGTTCTGCAATTCATCATCATCTAATCTATGGTCTATGAATCTATGGTCTATGAAAATCTGGACAATTTGTTGCCGATATCTCTCACTGTTTATTGTATCACAAAATAATATTGGCCCAATCATTTTACGCCGAGACACAGCCAACCAAATTCCAACCTTCTGGGGATGTAGTAGTGCTTCCACAAAAATATTAGGGTTTTCAGCATGCCAGCACCTATAGTTTTGTGAATTAACATATCCTGATAGGGGGAACCAAGCCTTATCACTGAAAAATGTTAAATCGAGCCATCGATCGTCATTTAAATTTCCATAAACCATCCGCAATAACTCAGTCGGCGATTGAGGATCCACTGGCAACAATTCTTGCACCACTGAGACCCTATAAGGATGTAAATTCAACCTCTTTCTCACAATTCTATGGCAGGTACTCGAGGGAATTCCAGTTTGCATAGCCAATATACCAATTGACTTTTGAGGGCTTACTTCGAGTCGTTCACGAACATCTGCAACAACCTCTTCTGATACTGAAGATCTGCCTGAGGATTTCTCTTTCTGAACACTACCAGTTTCCCTAAAACGGTGCACTATTCGTGAAATATGTGTTAACTAAACCGAGTATTCAAATTGGTGGTCAGGGAACTTGTGTTGAAATTCCCCAACGCACTCTGGAATTGAATAAATCCATTCTCCATTTTCAAATCGTCCATTGCGAAAGTAAGCCTCAACAATAAAAGTGTTCTTCTGATCAGTGTACATTTTAACAAACTACTGTTCAAACTACTGTTATTATTTTGTCTGACAGTTGACATGTATGGTTGACAGTGACAGTTCTCAAATAGTAGGGTATACATATTTGAAAGGCGGCACAATTGAATTGAAGTGATTACATAACAACAATCATTTTTGTACACCTTGTATATGAAATGGTGCAGTGTACGTAATAATACCCTATCTCAATGAGATAGGTGGTAACGGTGGTATATGTTGGTGTAATCACCCGTCGCTGTGGGATGGAAGGTAGTCTGTAGGCCTTTGTAGATACGGGAATACGGATTATTTATAACATTTTCTCCAATGACTCTTCCGAGAGTTAACCGCTCGGTGTCGTCAATTGGGTTGCTTCGATGGCTCGGTAACACAGTACAGATGAGTTGACGTATCCTGGGGTTTGGAATTATTTTTTCTTTCTTTTTTTGGGGAGAGGAAATGTTCTGAGAGACACCCCCGTATAGGGATAGTGTCGGATTCCTACCGACTAAAACCTCTCCGTACTCAGAACACCAGAAAACTTTCATGAATCATGAGTTTAATTAATTGAACTCGTTTGCACTTTACACCCTTGGCACCTTTTATTTGCACTAGATTCCAAAACTGGTTTACCAAACAACAAACAAAGAAGTGAAACAAGCATGTGTCAGATCTAGGTGAACCAAACCTTAAATTGAAGTCTGAATTAAAATTAATCCTGTAGTATTTTCACGAAGATTAGGAAAGTTAGTCATCATCATCATCATCATCATCATCATCACCATCATCATCTAAAATCATCATCTCAAATCGTCATATAAAATCATATCATTATATTAAAAGATATCGACGATTTGTGGCAGGCTGATGTGTCCCAATTTGGATTTTACGCTCGAGAAAATAAAGGCTGCAAATTCATGCTTGTCATTATCGATTGTTTTTCAAAGTTCCTGTGGACCGATCGGTTAAAGGATTAATCAGAATCGACTCTGAGCAAGGCATTTAAGAAGATATTTGACGAAAGCGGTAGGACTCCGAAAAATTTACAAACTGATCAAGGAAAGGAATTCTGCAATCAATAGTTTACGGCGCTCATGCGGTAGTGTTGGCGTAAATAATTACTCATCGTATGCAACTTTCAAGGCTTCAATGGCCGAACGCCTTATTCGAACGGTGAAAGATAAAATATATCGCAACTTCAGTTTGCTTGGGAAATACAAGTGGGTTGATTTATTGGATGATGTTACGGCACAATATAATAACAGGAAACATCGCACTACAGGAACAAGTCCAAGCGACGTTTCACGCGATAACGAGACTCAATTGTTAAACTCTGTATATTGTCATATAAAAATAGCGGGTTTACGGAAATTCAATGTTGGTGATATAGTTGGCATTAGCTAGCAAAACGCCCTCTTCGAGAAAGGATATGCGGCCAGTTGGTCGACGGAGTTGTTTAAAGTGAAAACTGGGAAAATCAGTCAGCCCACCGTTTACCTAATTGAAGATTTGCTTAGTAGCCCTATAAAAGGCGCATTTTACACTGAAGAGTTGCAAAAAGTCAAGCTTTCTGACGTGTAGAAAACGTTTTACGTCAGAAGGGCAATAAGGTGTTTGTTAAATGGCTAGGACTTGACAATCCCAAAACAGTTAGATACAACATATAAAAAATGGAATCGAACGATGCCGATGGTGAGTTGATCTCTGGGAAGAATCGAGGAGCGCTAAAAAATGAAAAGAATGAAATAATAGCACTTATACATTCATCCATTGAAAAATATTAAATTTCCTTTCCATTAATCCTTTAGTTATTGGTCCCGTACAAATCCTCATGCCCAAAATCTAACCCGCACACAGTACCCTCAAAAGGAATAATTCATACGATACTTTTTGTCCCATTTTTTATTGATGGAAATCTCAGTGCCGCAAAATTTCTGGACTTATTGCGAGACCACATAATGCCATCAATGAGCTTGGTAAAAATGAAAAAATGTATTTAAAAAATACAATTAATTATTGAACTTCATTGTTTTAAACCCAATAGTCGTTATTTCATTTAAATTGGGTACGAATTTATGGAGTTATAAGGCTTTGAAATAAGACTTTGGCCCCCATCCGCGCTAATCAGTCCAGTAGGATTGGGCCGTTGATGACGTAAACGTTGCCCGTTGCACGCGGATCTTGCGTCCCTTCCGATAGCTCAATGCTTATTCAAATTTGATCGCCCGAGTTAGTGCGTTACAGTCAATTGTTTTGTGGGTAATATGTGTAACGGTTCGCACCCAGGTGTTGTACAAATTCTCATAATTTGTAATATTTATTATTCATTGCATTTATTTAACTGCAATTCATCCTTAAATGCAATTAGATGCATTTAATTTCTTTTTGAACTCACCGCCTCGAAAGTGACATTTGACGCACTCTATTGACAACCGGAAATCCGTATTTCCCGGTCTAGTAGACCGGGAAAACGGCAAAAAAACACTGTCATAAATAAATCAATACATAATTATTTATTGCGAACGATCTACATTGACTTAAGCAGGGTTATTATTGTACACATTTATCGTACAATTAGTACAATTTGAAATGCAAATTCCCGAACTTTCCACCGCATCGGGTTTAGATATAGTGTGCGACACATTAAGAGTTTCAGAGATTGTATAGTTTTCAACTTGAGATGAAGGTCCCGGAGCTGGTTGCATCAATGTTTCAGCTACGTTAATTTTACTCTGCACAGAGTCATCGACGTAACCTTCGGCCACGCTTGAAGATCTCCAACCGCCAAATTTTTTAAGAGTCAGTAAATCGCCACCGTTGTTTGCAAGTAAAGTAGCTGAACTTCTTCGAAAGCAATGACCAGTGTAGGCCTGTGGAGCCTCTAGCTGAAGGTACTGTGCCACAGAGCAAGGTATTTTGCCAATTGTATTAAGACCAATAGGTGAATTAATACATTTCCCATTTCTGTAGGTCAAAAAGAAACGTTTATTTGTCCCTACTCTTAAATTTTTGTATTTTAACAATAAATTTATCCATTCTGGATTGATCACCACAAAACGTCGAGAAATATTAGTTTTGGTCTCTGGTACATTAACAAGTACCATTTCATGTTTAAACTCGATATGATCAATTAACATTTTACATAATTCATCGCGGCGACAAGCGCCAGAAATGCCCAATATTACTACTGCCTGTAAAACATATTATAGAATAATAGAATAAGATCGATTAATGAAACATATTGTGTACGTACCTTCATTAACAGAAATGAGTTATCAGGGGCTTCATGAATAAATTTGTCAATTTCATGACTTTCTAATACCTTGGATTTTTTCGGTTTCAGGTTATACGTTTCTTTTTTGAGAAATGCGTAAAATTTCGTAAATTTGGAAATATCTACGTTATTGTGTATTAGTAGACAGGACTTTAGCATAGAGTAAGTGGACCATAGCGACTTTTTGCTTGAAAAGGTTTGAAAATATGCTAGCAAACAATTTTCTGAATAAGTCCGTATTTTGTTTAACCTGCACCAATCCATAAATTTCGAGTATACCAACTCGTACCTTCGTTTGGATTTATCCGGCAATAAATTTTTAATTGCCGTATTAGCGGCATTGCGGATTTCCGGAGGTGTACAACTACTTATATCCGAATCGGAAGACATTTTATTAGAAACTGAGACTTTAAACGACAGGCTTTAAAAAATCAACTGTCAAAGTAACAATCATTGTTTTGCTATACAGCCATGGCTTGCTTTATTTCATATTTTGAAACGGAATGAAAATTATTTGAGTTTATGCTGATCGTTCTGTTCGTTTCAAAAAAAAATGTACAAACCACTTGCGGGAATCATTTTCCCGCATTCACGCAGATGAAGCATTCGCTCCCTTCGGTCGCTCATGCTTCAAAATTGCGTTCATGCGGGAAAATTGTGTTCCCGCACTTGGTTTGTAAATAACTATTAACTGCATATTACATGAATTCTTATAATTCAAGTAATTGATTTGGCTCGTGATTTACAAATTCTCGTAATTTGTAATATTGATTTGGCTCGTGATTTAGTGGTAGTACTTTACGTTATGTTCGATTTTAAATCAAAATCGTGACAACTCATTTTAGTTTGTTTTATGGGTAGTGTGTCTGTTAGTAATTTTTGTTAGTAAGTAAAACACAGATATATGGATTTTATACGATTTATTCATATTAAAAGGTGATGCAAGCGACAGGTAAATAAAAGACAGTTTTGGTACTCTAATTGGACGTTATTTATTTAGTTATATTTATTTAAAATTTGGAATAGATTTGTTTAATAATTATTGAAAATGTATTATATTCTTTTAATTTCAATGATTCATTTTATTTTGAAAACTGAGTAACTTATTAACACTACGGTTGGAATTACATAGTGTTACTTAGCGACTTCATGCACCAAAATCTTCAAATTGTGCCGAGAAGGATATCTGATACATGTCATCACTGCATAGAAATTCATTAGCACGGTGCCTACCAATGTATTTCAACGCCACCTTGTGGATAGGAACGAATCACATAACTTCACATTAAAGTACTTCAAGCGATTCCAGTGCTTCAAGCACCCAATGTGTCCTCATTCGGAGATAATGCTAGTATTCGCGTTTACCAACATTGTCAGCCATGTGATCGTAAAAACTTTAATAGGTATTGTTATTCAACATTGATTATAGATTAGTATGATAAAGCTCTATTCTACTTCTACTTTTCTAACTACTTAAGCACATGCAAACAATCGTTTGATTCATTCATAATTCTGAGATTACTTGAATATCGGAACGCCGAGCAAGTTTATTTATACGATTTAATTACCCAGAATATAATTGAATTATTTATATTGAAATTATTAAGTTATGTGAAATGATATATGTTATCATTATAAAACTTTTCGAATCAAAACTATATTTTACGTTTTTGATTACTGAAGCCACAATGTTTATCAAATGTTTGCGACGAGGAAAGGAAGGCATGTTACAATATTCCCCAGTCAGTACGAAAATATTGTCAGGACAAAGTATAAAATGCAGTTAAGATCAACTCCGCAGTTTTCGGCGTAAGGATTCCACAGTTTATACCTTTGTTAAACTTCGCTCACTACCAGCGGCAAGGCGCGGTAATGTCACTAGATAGGTTATATTATTAGTATGGAATTGACTTTAGAATTGTTAGAGTGAAGATATGTTTCATCAAATGTTTTGCGACGAAGGTAAGGAAGGCATGTTACAATATTCTCCAGTCAGTACGAAAATATTGTCAGGACAAAGTATAAAATGTAGTTAAGATCAACTCCGCAGTTTTCGGCGTAAGGATCCCACAGTTTATACCTTTATTAAACTTCGCTCACTACCAGCGGCAAGGCGCGGTAATGTCACTAGATAGGTTATATTATTAGTATGGAATTGACTTTAGAGTTGTTAGTGTGAAGTTCATTTGATAAACTTGTGTGATATATTTACCTGAGGAATTATTGCTCAAAGTATATGAGCCGTTGTCGGGCAGCGTGACGCTCTGTATAGAGCGGTACATCTAACTGGTCTCGTTTTTTTTTGTTTTTTTTTTTCGTAGGAGAGGAAACCTTGCATAGGCACCCGCGAGCGGGTAGTGTCAGATTCTTACTGACTAAAACCTCTCCTTTGAGTGCGCACCCCCGAAACTCATTGACATAGATACGCCGCGCCGAAGCTGGCTCTTGAGTAGAAACTCGGGGCTTCACGATGGAATTTACAACTGGGAAAATCAATTGATAATTCAGTAGGTGATCGTGATTGGGACAGAATAAAAGGAAGAGATGAGAGTAGGAAAAGAATAAAGAAGATGCCTTGGAGGCGGGAAGTTTTAATCCGGAGGATTAGGGCGCGGGAGAGCAAACACTGGTGGAGTGATATCCGCCAGCGAGTCTCTGAGCCGCTGAAAGTTGCGGACATAGTCGGCTGGGCAACCCGCAGTCGGAATCTGCGGGGAGATGTCGAAGAGATCCCGTGCTTTCGCATACTCGAAAAGCGAGTCGTGATCTTTTCGACGTGATCCATGATAGGGACGGCATCGGCCTCTCTAAGAACTTGACTGTTGCGCATGTACCAGGGGGCATCCATTGCCGTTCTCACAATCCGGTTTTGAAGTTGTTGGAACCGGATTATTTGGGTACGCGGCGCGTCGTGAAAGACGGGGGCCGCGCACGTGAGAACGGGGAGTATGTAGATGCGATAGATGCGCAATCGGGTGGCTTTTCGCGGCGATTTGCTGCGGAAGAGGGCATTGAGGGAGTTGGCAGCACCCCCGCCTTTGCAAGGGTGCTGGACATGTGCTTGTGCCATTGGAGTCGTGGTTGAAGATAGACTCCAAGGTAGCGAACGAAGGTGCACCAAGAAATGGGTGCCCCTCCGAAGGTCAGCTGGGCGGGAGAAGCGCGCTTGCCGGGTCTTCTGGAAAAGATGATCGCCTGCGACTTGCCTGCGTTCACCTTGAGTTTCCAGAGCTGGAGCCAGTCGGAGAAGATGCCAACTGACTCCTGGAGCAGTTTGCGTGCCCTGAACTTGTTGACGCTCGTGGAGAAGAGGGCCAGGTCATCCGCGTATTGGCATATGAAGATGCCTTGCGGGGTGGGAATGTCGGCCGTGAAGATATTGTACAGGCCAGGCGAGAGGACGCTGCCCTGCGGGAGGCCCGCCCCAATGTTCCTGTCCGTGGACAAAACGTCCTGGACATTCACACGGAACGAGCGGCCTGCAAGATAGGATCCAATTAACGAAATCAGATGCGGGGGAAACTCGAAGAGCAGGAGCTTGGAGATGAGGCCGTTGTGCCAGACCTTGTCGAAAGCTTTCTCGATATCGAAAAAGACTCCGGCAGTGGTTCGGCCGCCGGCGAAGTTCTCGTGTATGTGATTACATACACGGGATTTAGGTTTGTTTAACGACGAATTATATTTTTAAAAAGCATTTATTAATATTAAATCGTCGGAGTTAATTTTACATGTTGGTTATACAACGTACAAATTAGAACTGAATAATAAAATACATTTCCGTGAAGATGATGCGTTGTGCTAGGTGCAACGCAGATTAGTATTGAAAAACAAAAGTGCTATATTTCGCTGGCTTGCAGAATGCCATCACGTAACTCCTCCATGCCAAGAATCTTAAACACGGTAAAGCGATGTTTAAGTTTTACTTTGTAATAAAGATAAATTTGAGAAATTTTTTAAATCAATTTCCTCATTTTTTGATTTTTGCAATGTGTTGAATAATCTTGTTTTGAGGGAGTCACGTTTACAATAAAAGTAAACTGCCACAAATATTATTAAAATTATTATAAAAATTAAAATACAACTTATAATAAGAGAACTAATATTAAAACTAGTTATGATAAATGAATTTTCTTTCGTGGTTAATATATTCGTTTGGTCGCTGAATTTTAATTGATTTTGAACTAAATCCACAGTATTGACTGGTGATAGGTCAATTTTAGGGATATTAATCGGTTTGGACTTATATAAATGTAATCTGTCAATATTGGGTAATTTTAAAGTTATCTCTTTAGTAGAGGAAGATTTAATACTTAATAACAGTTTATCGTGATTTATTAGGGCTGAACAATCGGGACTTAAGTGTACAAGGTTCGATCCTCTAATTTCTTTTTTCCTTGTAGTTTGACTACATTGAATGTCTAAAATACATTTAGTAGGCGTACTAATTAGCCAGGTAGCCGTATCGATTTTTAATATTTTGTTTGAAGTTAAATTAAATACGTATGGACGACACGTTTGATTGTCTTGAAAAGATAATAATTGTGTCTCACATAATTTTGTATTTGGGATACTAAAATGGTTGTTTTGAGAACAGAAGTATTGCTCTGTAGATATTTGTTGGCACTTATCAACTTCAACAGGGACACTGAATTCGGTGGTGAATAATATGGATTTGTAGGATGGTACAATCATTTGGAATTTACTATTGGTAATATGCATAGGAAAAGGAATCAGTTCGATTAGCTGATAATTAGAAGAATGATCTGTCAATGGAATTTCGAAGATAAATGTAAAGATTTTATCTTTCTGGTATATTTTCGTTTTTATAATTGATTCGTATAAATGAATATTTTTATATTCCGCAGCAAATGGAAGGGATAGTCTCTGTTTATTTGAATTTTGTAGTCGATTTAATGATTTTTCTATTTGATCAAGAGATTGAACAAGGTCACTATTATCAATTAGGGAGATGTGAAATTGTTGCCTTTGGGCAAATGTTAGAGCGTTTTCTAATTCAAGCAAAATGTTTATTAACAATTGTAATGATTGAATTGACTGGTTAATTACTGAATAGGTTGAACTTTCAGAGAGTATTTGTTCAATTTCTACGTTATCTAATAAAACTTTATTTAAATTGTCATTTAAAGTTTTTACGGTTACGTCACACTTGATGTTCCACCAGGTAAGGAGGAAGAGGATGGTTGACAGTAATCTGTAAGAGGCATTAGGTCATTAGCATGTCTTTTTAATATGTTATTTGTTGGTACGTTTCTAACGTCGTATGTGTCATGTTCGTGAATTTTGTCGATAATGTAAGGGCCGACAAATTTAGGATCTTTTTTATTTCGTTTGTTAGATTTAAGGTAAACGGTATCTCCTATTTTGAATACTTTTAATTTTTTTTGTCTGTTAAGTTTTTCGTTTCTATTTATTTTTGTAACGTTTTGTTTATCATGAAGTGCGTTATACACATGCTTCATTTTTTCTTTATGACTATTAACATAGTTGTCTAAAAATGATTTTTCATAGTTTAAATCGAATGAGTTTTTATTGTCAGTATGTCCAAATACTATTTCAAAAGGTGTAAAATTTAAATTTGAATGAATCGAGTGATTGTAAGCCATTATACAATATGAGATTTTTTTACCTTCCGATGTTTCATCTAGAAGTCTGTAGTGTTCTATGAGTGTCGAATGTAAACGTTCCACTGGAGAATTTGATTGATGATGATAAGGTGTTGTAACGTGTAACTGAATTTTGTGCAATCGCAAAAAATTAGTAAATGGTTGTTTATTAAATTCATTATCTGCTACTATCACATTAGGGGTAGTATAAGTAGTGATAAAAGTAAATAGTTTGTCTGTCATGTCGATTAAGTTACTAGATCGTAAAGGATAAGCTTGGGCGAATTTGGAGAAGGCGTCAATTATTGTTAAATATTTGTTACCGTTAATTTGGAATACGTCTATGTGGATAGTGTGGAATGGTCGATTAAGAGTTGATGTTAGTTGTAATGGTTGTTTTATTGGTTGCCGATTATATTTTTGGGTTTTACAAATCTGACAATCATTAATATATTTTTTTATGTCGTTGGACATTCCTTTCCAAAAATATTTTCGTTGGATATGTTCAATTGTTTCAGTTATTCCTCTGTGATTGGTCTTGCCAAGATGGTAGTTCAGAACTTGGTTTTGTCGTTCTTCGGGATCAGTTACGTATGTAACTTGTTTTGTACATCTATGGAATTTTGGTGTGTTGTCATTAGTAATTGAATTAATATAAAGAGAAAATTCTTGATAAAAAGGATCGGTGGGAAAATAACAATAATAATGTGTTTGGGGTTCACAGTGTTCTATCAACAACTCGTTAAATTTGTCAATTTTATTTTGAGGGTTGACAAAAACCGAATAGTGAGTGTAACCATCAAATTTGGAAATTTTAATTTTTCTAGGCAATTGGGTTTCAATGAATTCTATTTGTTTATTGAAATGTTGTAGCGGTTTTTCGCATATGTCTATAACGGGAGTTGAACTTTGTTTGGTATGAACAGTGTCTGCCAACGATCTCTCGTCGTTGTTTATATTTTCGTTCTGTAGATTTTGTGATGGTGTTTCAAAAATAGGTGTATCGAATAAATCATCAATATTTGGTGTTTCTGATCGATTGGGCACTGTACTTAAGTTACATGGTAAAGGTTCGGGTGTTTCTATTCTATCTAGATCTTGTATAATTTCGTCAATGTCATCCATGACGTCATTAAGAGTAAGTGGATGAATCTGAATACGAGAAAGGGCGTCTGCCACTTTGATGTCAAAATTATACTCTTCTAATTTTAAAGCCCATCTGGTGAGTTTCGAATTTGGTTCTTTGAGATTACGGAGCCAAACTAAAGGTCTATGATCCGTAAATAAAGTAAATTTTATTCCATATAGATATGGCCTGAATTGTTTTGTAGCCCATACAATAGCTAGTAATTCACGTTCTATTGTACTGTAATTTTGTTCGGTGTCATTTAGTGTACGTGAAGCGTAACAAATCGGTTTTCCGTTTTGAGAGAGGACCGCTCCAAGGGAGAATTTTGAGGCATCAGTAGTTAGTTCAAATGTTTTGGAAAAGTCAGGGTATTGTAAAATTGGCTGGTTAATTAAAAGATTTTTACAGTATTCAAATGAATCGATAAAATTTTGAGAGTGAACAATTTTGTTTTCCTTTTTTAAACAATGCGTAAGAAATTTTGTTACTTTAGCAAAGTCTTTTACAAATTTTCGGTAGTAGCCAAAAAGTCCTAAGAAAGATTTAATTTCGGTCCTGGTGCCAGGTAATGGAAATTTTCTTATCGCTTCGATTTTTGAAGGGTCCGGTTTAACTCCATCAGGGGTTATGATATGTCCTAAATATTTAACTGATTTTTGAAGAAATTCTGATTTATCTAATTGAATTTTGATATTGGCTTCTCTACATTTTTGAAATACATTTTTCAAACGATTTATGTGTTCTTGTAAAGAATTTGAATAAATGATTATATCGTCAAGGTAAACTAGACATTGTTTTGGGGTTAATCCTTTTAGAGCTGTATTGATTACCCTTTGAAAGGTAGCTGGGGCATTTTTTAAACCAAAAGGCATCCTTTTAAATTGGAAATGACCTTCTTCTGTAGAGAACGCTGTTTTCTCTTTATCTGAATTTTCAATTTTAATTTGGTGAAAGCCTGACGCTAAATCAAGAGTAGTAAAGTAGTTTGCTCTGCCAAGGTTATCTAAAACAGTTTCAATTCTAGGTAAAGGGAATTTGTCGTCTATTGTTTGTTCATTCAATTTTCTGTAATCTATAACAATTCGCCATTTTTGTTTACCAGAAGCGTCTTGTTTTTTTGGAACCACCCAAATTGGAAAGTTGTAAGGTGATTCACTAGGTTCTATAATGTCGTCTTTCAACATTTTATCTACTTGCCTTTTGACTTCTTGTCTATGTACATGCGGGTACCTGTACGTTTTGGTAAATATAGGTGTTTCTGTTTTGGTTCTAATATGGTGTTTAATCAGAGTGGTTGATGACAAAGGAATTTCGGGACTGTAAAAGATTTCTTTATATTCTTGACACAGGTTAATTAATAATGTTTGTTCTTCTGAATTTAAATGTTCTAATCTTAAATTTTCTTGCAAATTTTTCAAAAGTGTCTGTTTTTGATTAAGATTTGAATAGTTAGTATTGTTAATTTGAATTTGTTCTTTTGAAGGGCTGTAATCTTCTAAAATTAATGGTTGGGAAATACTTAATATTTCAGGTTCTTCGGAAGTGTTAATTAAGCTGGTTTGAAACCAATTGTTATGCAAAGTTACTATAGATGAAGGCATTAATACATTTTCTGTTAAATTTAATCGGGGGGTTAATTTATAACCGTTCTTTCCGACTGCAGGTAAAGTTACGAACTTCTCTGCTCTGGGGGGAAGATTAATAATTTTTAGAGGTTTTTCGGAATGTTTAGTTTTTAAAAAGTTACACTGATTACGTTTTTGTTCTTCTTGTTTTAGTTTTGATTGGTTATAATAAAATGGTACTGTAGTTTTTTCGGTTTGAATGTGCATCCATCGATAATCGATGTTTGCAGGTAGAATGGCTAATAGATCTGTACCTATTAGTCCAACATATTCAGTATGAAAATTAAATAAATAGCAAAGGTGAGTACCTTCTTCAGAAAATAAATTTGGTATTGGGACTTCTGCAACTAGGTTGTGGTAGGTTGTTCCGTGTGAGGTAGAAATTTCGAAAGGATGTTCATAGATACTATTTGGAAAATGTGTATTAACGAATTCGGGTGAAAGTATAGTTCGTGAACTTCCAGTGTCTATTAATAATTTATCGTTAGTTTGAGGTATTATAATGTAAGGTAGGTTTGACTTTGGATTAATTGAAAATGATTCGACCGAGGCTGTTAATGAAAATTTACAGCATCTTCAGAGTCATTTTGTGGTTCACAATAATAATCAGGAAATTGTTCTGAGGGTCCTTGTTCAGTATCATAGTCATAATCAGGGGTTTCATCAGCAGTGTATTCTTCTTGATAATAGTTTTCTTCTTGATCTTCGTGAAAGTCTACATTGAATAATTGATTATTTGCTTTAAAATTTGGGGCAAATGGTCTCGATCTTTGAAATTGTTGTGTACCAGGAAATTTATTAATGGTACTGGTTTGCATTGGTTCCGGTTTGTGAGTGGGCTGAAAGTTATGTTTAGGAGCAAAAGCGTTTTGTCCAGTTTTCACGAATGAGTTTTGATTGGGTTTAAAATGCTGATTTTGATTAGGCGTAAAACGTTGATTGGGTCGATAATTAGGTACTTGATTATTGTATTGAGGGCGATTTTGTTGGAAATACGGTTGGAAATTCGGAGGTTGTGATCTCTGGAAAACAGGGTGTGATTTTGTTGGTGCCTGATTCGTATTTGAGTTATTAGTATTTTGTTGTGGGGCTCTATAATTTGAATTTTGAAAATATCTAATGTCGAGCTCAGTTTTAACAAATGTTAAAGCGTTTTCTAAGGTTTGAGGAGCCCGGCTTCTTATAAATGAACCTAGCGGTTCAGTTAATCCACTCGTGTAAGCTGTTAAAGTTAAATTTTTAGCTTCCTCTATTTTGTAATTTTTTATCACTTGAGTTACATTGCTTAGCGCAATTTTTGAATTTAATACTGCCAACAAAGATCTGCATCTGTTAAAAAAATCGATAGGACTTTCTTTGTTCTGTTGTCGAAGTCTTGAGAGATCGATTTTTATATTTAATTCGGATCGTTGATCTCCAAAATTTTCGATTAGTAATAATTTTAAGGCGTCCCATGAACCGAGAGCCTGTCCTGTAACCACTTCTAATGCTGGGCCTTTTAGGCGGTTTCGCGCTGCAGAAAGCAAAAGTTTGTTTATGTATGCGTCTGGGTCTTGGAATTGCCAGAACTGATTTAATATGTCTTCAACGGCCCGTACAAATTCTGATAATTCTGACGGCTTCCCATCAAAATTAGGAATCTCTTTTAAAAGGGATGTATGGAATCCCGGGGGGTATATTTGATTAATTTGAGGCTGAGGCTGTTGTACTGCCTTTGCAAAATTTAAGTTTTCGAATAAATTTGTCAAATTGTCAAGTTCTTGATTGTCTACAATATCTGATTGAATTGATAGATCGGGTTCGTTTTCACTTTCAGAACTGTGTTCTGATTGGGAACTGGATTCTATGGAGTCCAGCTTATTTTACTTAAAATACCTAATTAATAATAACTAATCTAATAATTAATTATACGTTACATAATAATTGAAACATAAAATAATTTGCGAGAAGAAAAAGTGAATTTTTGTTTTAAATTTCCTTACGGTTTCATTATTTACGCTGTTAACCCGTGCGATTGGGGATCACTATGATCAGATGTCCGCGATGGACGGTGATCTCGATGATCAGGTGTCTGCGACGAAGGGCGACCTCGATGCTCAGGTTTCCGCTCCGACCAGGAAGTTGCGGGATCCAGCGATGGTTGAACTCGGGACGATGCTTGTTCCCTCGGCGTTCCGCCTGGAGCTGAATTCCAAATGTTCTTCACCTGGGATGTCCTGGAGAGTCCGGTGGACGATGCTTGTTCCTTGGGCTCAGCCTGGTGTTCCCTGGGTGGTGTGGCTTGTTCGCCTTGGTCCTAGGATATCCTGGGGAGGTCTGGTGGACGATGCTTGTTCCGTGGACACTCCTTGGGTTTCCTTAGGTTCGGGATTGACACAAAGAGTTGAAACTCAAAAGGCGTTAATTACGGCCTTTTGTCAATCCTACCGTAACTGCGCCATTTAGGTTTGTTTAACGACGAATTATATTTTTAAAAAGCATTTATTAATATTAAATCGTCGGAGTTAATTTTACATGTTGGTTATACAACGTACAAATTAGAACTGAATAATAAAATACATTTCCGTGAAGATGATGCGTTGTGCTAGGTGCAACGCAGATTAGTATTGAAAAACAAAAGTGCTATATTTCGCTGGCTTGCAGAATGCCATCACGTAACTCGGGCGAGCTGGTGGACGAAACCGTGCTGGAAGCTCGGAATAATGTCATTTTCAGACGTGAATTCATCGAGCCGCGATTTGATGACGCGCTCCAGAATTTTGCCCACACAGCTGAGTTTGCTGATGGGGCGATAGCTTGAGGGAAGTTTGGAGTCTTTATTGGCCTTGAGAATCATGACAATTTCGGCTGACTTCCAGCAGGAAGGAAGTGGCCGAATCGGAGCGAAGCATTAATGATGTTGGTCAACTGGGCAATGATTTTCTTATGGCAGCGTTTCAGGGGTGTGTTCATAATTCTATCATCACCCGGGGCACTACGGGATTTAACTGCTTTGATGAGACCAGTTATTTCCTCAGTGGAGGCGGGGGTGAACCCATGCGGATTCAAAACCAGGGGGACGTTGGTGTTGACGGTGTCGTTGATAACGCCTTGGCGGGGGTCGGAGTCTGGTGGCTCTGAGAAGATGGCCGCCAGATGGTCAGCAAATACCTCGGCTTTGTCGGCAGGAGCTGAGGCGGCGCCAGCAGCCCCGCGCAGCATGGCAGGAGCGTGCATTGTGGATTTAAGCCTACGGGCGAGACGCCAAACTCCCCGGAAATTCGGGTCGTCGTTGATCTCGTCCATGGCCGAGTTCCACCTCTCATTTCTGAGAGAGCGGATCTCCTCCTCGACCTGGTGCTTTAGCCTCCGATAGAGGATCCGGTCATCAGGCCGCGTAAACTTCTGCCACCTGCGGCGGGCCGCATTCTTCCGCCTAACCAGCTCCAAAACCGGCCGGGGAAGTGTGAGAGGACACCTGGGTGTCCGGATCGTGGCTTTTGTGCAGGAGTCCTGTGCGTCAGCTAGGACTTTGGTGAGGTGCCTAGAGGCGAGCTCTAGGTCCCTGATGTCGTGGATGGGGGTAAGTGGGCCATGGAGGTCGGCTGCCACTTTGGGAAACGCCTTCCAGTCCGTGTGAGTGGACGTCCGCCAAATGGCGGACGCTGGACCTATTGAGAAGTCCATGATAACCACACGGTGGTCGGAGTTTAGGTCATCTGTGGTCCAGATGTTAAGCGGGGGGTCGATGCGAGAGCATATTGCGATGTCAAGGACATCAGATTGGTGGCTGGCCTGCTCAGGAAAATGAGTATGGTCAAACGGGGCGTGGACTTCGTACCCGTGGTCCTCGGAGTACTCGTGAAGAGTACGGCCACGGGGACAAATGAGTCGGCTGTGCCAAGCAGTGTGCTTGGCATTGAGGTCGCCTGCAACTATGGCTGGACGCCCTACGAAGAGGGGGTCCAGAGCTGCAGGGTTGAAGGGAACACCTGGGGGCACCGAGACGGACGCCAGGCGGACGGAGCAGCCTCCATTTAAGTTAATGGAGACAGAAGAAGATTCAAGGTCGGGAGTGGCAATGTCTTCCGTGAAAGAAGAAAGGTTGTTTTTGATGAAGATGATCGTGCCGCCTCCAGGACGGAGGGGCCGGTCATTTCGGACTGAGTAGAAATTGCGGATTTTTGCCTTGTGACGAGATTTGAGAAATGTCTCGCACACAAGGAAAACGTCGATTTCATGGAGTTTAAGGAAGTGGTCCACCTCCCCCAGCTGATCAGTAACTCCGCGGGCGTTCCAGTACGCAACGCGGAGCACACCGGGAACTCGCCTATGCTGTGCTGGCATTGAAAAGTCCTAGTGCTCCTGAGGTCGCCGCCCACGCCGACACCTCCAGCTTATCTTTTGGCGTGTCCGGGTTTCAGTCGAACATGCTTTTGAAAATAGATTTGAAGGTCATTTCGACCTTCGAAAATGGGCTGGAATTGCTGGTGGCGCCGCCGTAGGAAAGACCCTCGCGGACAAATCCGCTTTGAGACCTGGCTGAAGGAGGTTTACCCTTTCCAGCGACTCGCTTGAGAACTGAACATACCATGTAGTTGGCGGGAAGGCTGTTGCCGCAATTAATACAGTAGGCCTCGGTGCCAGGAGGTTTGGAGCACTCGTGTGAGAAGTGCCCCATTCCACACTTGAGGCAAGTGGGAGAGGCACGGCATTGAGATTGACCGTGCCCGGGACGCTGGCATCGATAGCACTGGGTTGGCTTCGACGATTTCTGCTTGCGCTCCACGCGTACGGCGAGGCCGTACAAGGAGCGAAGCTTAAAAATCGCCGCTGCCGACCGGTGCGAGCCAGTTGTACGTAGATGAGGTCTGACGGGTGATCAGAAGTGCCCAGCCTCGTGATGGACTTCACTGAGAAGCCACGATCGGAGATCTCCTCGGAGATTTCTTGTAGGGGGAGTGATCTGTGGAGGCCACGGATCACAGCCTTGACGGTTTGCTCAGCGTGTAGCTGAGTCGAGAAAAACTGGAAGCCGTTAGCTTCCATCAGGCTTGTAAGACGACGGAAGTCGTCAGAAGTCTCCGTGAAGACGCGATGGCCTTCACGACACTTGCCGGATTTCTCCAGCGAACGAATGTTATTTGCGGCCATGAGCGCGCGAACTTTATACCACACCGTCTCGTCCAGGACAGTAATGCCTGGAGGAGCGCGTGGCTTGGGCGGAGGTCTGGCGGAGGCGACCGGAGGGGCCCCTGGTGGGGACGCCGGGGGCGACAGGGGCGCCTGGAGCGCCGGTGGTGCCGCAGGGGTGGCCACTGGAGGGGCAGGGAGGGACGCGCTGGTCACCTCAGAGGCAGCTTTCGCCGCCTTTGGCTTTTTCGAGCCCTTTTTAGGGGGCTCTTTTTTCCCCCTGTATCTAGGGGGAGGTCGGTAGGTGGCGGATGTGGCATCCCCCTGAGGGGGGGAGGCCGATTGGCCGGTCGCCCCGGAAGTAGGGGCGACAGGAGGGCCAGCAGTACCGGCAGAGACGACGCCCACCGAGGGGGACGCCGCCACCAACGACACTGCAGAGCCGGCAGCGGCCGAAGCCCCCGGGGGGGCTCCGTTCGCAGCCGAGGAGCCGATGGACGCCTCCCCCGGGGGGGAGACGTCCATGGCAAGGGAAGTTGCACCGGCGGCCCCCGAGGGGACCGCAGGTGCAGCTTTGGAGGGAGAGGCGACCTTCCTCGAAGAGGGGGAAGCCTTGGCGGCGCCAGCTGGCCCGGAGGCGGCAGCGGGTTTTTTGCCGGCAGATGTGCCGGCGGAACGTGGGGGGGCTTTTGCCTTTGAAATCCCGGACTTTTTAGACACGATGGTCCTGGTCCGGGCGGCACGCGCAACAGGGCGCACTGACAGGGAATCTCCGACGGAGGAGACCTCCATCGGAGAGGAAGGGGCAGAGAGCACAGGGCTCTTAACTGAGTGGGCTTTCTTGCGTTTCCGCACGTCCACCCAACCTTCGTCGTGGCAGGAGTACATTAGTTCCTCCAGGGACTTGATGCGGAGCATAGCTTCGCGATACAGAAATTCAAGCTGCTCCCGGCTTTGATCCTCGATACGAGGAGCCATGGCGGAGTCGGATTTGGGCAGGGCCGGCGTCAGCGGGGAGCCGGGGGCTCCCGCGTCAACGGCCGGAAGGCTTGGCACCGAAGTACCGGACATGGTGTTGTGCACTAGGTGCAGGCAACACCGCAGCAATCGTCGCAGAGGACAGCGCTCCTTCCGAGGAGGACAGCCAGCAGTGGCAAGGTAACGGGAATCGCCACCCCACTACGGTGATTCTGCCCAAGCTCAGAGAGAGCACATCGAGCTTAACGTGAAAGCTTAGAGGAGAGTAGCCAGCAGTGGGAAGGTAACAGGATACGCCACCCCACAACGGAAGACCTACTCAGGCTCCAAGAGAGCACGTCTGTTCGGCTCAGAAGCTGAGCTCGAACTGGGATCGGGGTCTCGTTTAAGTTCAGCCCTTCTATTTATACTGTTCCCCACTTTTTACTCTTCTTCCCCTGTCCTATGCTAAATCTGCGTGCCGCTGCAAAGTGACGCAATCCCATACGTGTCACCGAAATACGCAATCGCCGTTTCGAGTTCCCGTCGTATTCCCACGACCTATTTCTGTGTTATCATTTTGATCGTGTGTTTATTTACATTTGCCTAAAATTAAGAAGTCAGCAAAATGAATGCCCTCGCTCGGTCCCAACGCGACTGCGGCCGCGGCTTGATATGATATTTACGCAGTCTTGTTCCGACTCGTAAAATTATGGAATTTAATATTATTAGGTTCTTACATATGGATAAGGGATTTGCTCGCGGTCAATCAGACAACTTGCCTAAGATTGACGCAGTTACATTTGCTAGTTTTTTGCTACGAATAGTAATTTTATCAGCGCTGAGATTCGCGGATCGAAAGCATCTAGGCACATAAGTAATAATGTATTAGTGACGCCTAAAACAATGTTTTATTGTAAAATTGTATAATGAATTATATTGTTATAAACAAACAACTGTAAGATGTTTCTCGACCATTCATACTATTATTGAAACGATATTTTATATCATTCTTGTAACTCAATTAACAGTGTTTATTGATTCGCTTATAAAGGAGAAATTAATGATTTACGCATATTTGTGCGAGTGTAAACTGAGTCACATAATATAACATAAGAAGCCATTGAGCGTGCGCATTTCTTATATGGAGGAGGAAAACGTCAAATGCGCGTGCACAGTGTCTCCTCATATTATGTGACTCTGAATAGGCCTTAAGATAAAAATAAATAAAAATAAAACACTCAGAAGTATAAATTGTTAGAATAAATGTTCAAAATTATTGTATAAGTCAATACAAAGCTAACTGTGATAGTTTTGAAATTAAATGAAAATGAAAAAATTGCATTGTTAAAAAACATTAAAAGAACATTAAAAGAAAAAAACAAATTAAAGAACAAATTCTAATTTTTTATAAACAATACAATTTTATTAGAAAAATATATAATTATTTGAAAAAACAAAATTGGCATTCAAATGACCTTGAAAACAATTAAAAAATATATATATAGTAGGTACTTTACTTACCTCCTCGAAAAAAAAAACACTTTTATTTTAAACATTTTCGCCTTAAATAATAACTTCTTGAATTATTAACGATTATCTAGTTAAATTCCGCACCATGTATAGTAGACTCGAACTACGGAAAATTAAAAACTTACTTTACTCGAAGACATGTATTCGCTCAACTCGAGTTGTCCATGTATTTGAATAACTCGAGGCATAAATAACGGTAACTCGAGTTGGCCAAGTGGGCACAGTTAGAGACGTGTGGCATTTTTTGTGTTTTTTCCTAAGAGAAGGGAGATTTAGTAGACTTAACTTTTGTTAGCATTTGTTAATTTGATACAAAATCTAATATATTCGTTAAAGGAACATATTCATAACATATTTTACATTATTATTTGTTATTTTAAGAACTTTCTGGTATCTATCTTCTAGTATTTATTTATTTATGTTTCCTACTAGTTTCGGCTTAACATTATAACGACTTCGTTAACGACTTCTAGTATTTATTTATTTATTTTCCTACTAGTTTCGGTTTAAAATTAAGCCATCATCAGGGGTTTTTGTAAATTAAATTATATTTTTGAAGATTATATTTGACTTTTTGTGTCGTATCAGTTAAAAAATCCCTGATGATGGCTTAATTTTAAACCGAAACTAGTAGGAACATAAATAAATAAATACTAGAAGATACCAGAAAGTACTTAAAATAACAAATAATAAATAATATCACAAATATCTGGTAACATGGATAAAATACTAACAAAATTATTTTAAAATATGCTCGTTTCACAGCAGTCGCTATTCGTTTCTCGCCTCTCGCCCGACTTGAGTTGGCAAACTCGAATAATCATTCGTTTTCATTTTCTTTTGGGTCGCGTTTCATATACATTTACGAATATTTTGTTTGGGGTAGAAATAGTAGTATTTGTACATCTAGGTATAATTCAATATTTATAACACGTTTTCTCTTTAGACATGATAAATACAGAAGTGCGAACTGGTTCAACGTAGTCTCCAGTATACTGTTGGGCGTGTGAGCAACCGTGACGTCACACACGCGGCGCGTCCTGAAAGGAAAAATTCACGCGTGGTCAATTTTACCCGACTTCAATAATTAATTGTGAAGCCGTTTGAAGTGCTAGATCAAAATTTCAACGATATTATTTAAGTTTGACGGTGTATATTCAAATGCAAAATTTAAAAAAAAAGTTTCCAGGCCCATTGAGACGTTGAACGTTGATGATCCTTGGTTCCAAATGGATGGGGCTCCAGCACATTCTACTAATGCCGTCAGGAATTTATTTGACAATACATTTGGAAGACGCTGGATTGGCAGGTTTGGCCCCATCGTATGGCCCCCAAGATCAGCTGATTTGTCACCAAATGATTATTTTCTTTGGGGTTACCTGAAAAGTAAAATTTATAATGACGTGCAAATACATAACGTAGATGAATTGAAGGGCCGTATACGCACTGCATGTAATGGCATAAATCCACAATACATTAGGAATACTCTGCGTAACTTCAAAGACCACCTTGTGTATTGCCTTGAACGACAGGGAGGGCATTTTGAAAACTTGCTGGGACATTAGACTTCACACACACTTCACTTTTTATGTTGTTTTGTTTACCGTTAGAATTGTTTGAATAAATTAATTTCTTCATTTAAAACTGATTTATTGTGATTTCTTTATTGATAAAAATATAACCTCTCTTGTAACATATGCCAAAATTGACTGTGTATAACTGGTTGCCTACACCTACGCCGCTAATGAGTTAATTATTTTTTTTAGAATTACACATAGGATCATTCTTTGCGGATATGTGCAGGCAATCAGTTATATATTGTCAATGTTATGTATGATAAAGAAAAAGGCCGTATATATATATATATATATATATACGACGAAATACGACGAGCAATAACAAACGACGTCGCCTCATGCCTGCAGCAGTGCTTGAATGTTAATTGTGAACATTTCGAACAGTTATTGTAATTTAAAAATAAACTTGTTTTAGGAGTATGGTTGTCGGCAAATGTGGATAAGTTTCATTTAATAGTCTACATGTTCGAGCAACAATTCTATAGCAGTTGCCATGTATAAAGAATAAATTGATAATTTGTTGATTTGTGTAATAATTTATTTTGTTGGTTTGGATATCTGTAATACTTTATTCTAAATGGTTTTATTATTTGACAGTTTGCATTACAATAACGACAAACCAAAAGCATATCACATGCCTACTAAAGTGTACTTGTGACATGCGAAATTATATCCTGCGAAAATGCGACGAAAAAGTAATCTTCGAAATAATTCAAAAAATACTTGCTTTAGGTGTATGGCTGTATTATACTTTTTTGTAATAATTTTTTCTACCAATCGTGCTATGCAAACAAAAATGGGTCATTCCATTTTCGCCGATGAATAAAACAAAATTTAGAAGACTGAAATCAAATTTTGTTCAATTTGGACAAGTGAATGCAATAAGACATCGACAAAGGCCAGTTATGGAAAATGAGGAAGTGCAAGAAATAGTGTTTTCGCCTATTTTCAAGTTAATCCACAAGCATCAATCCGCTGTGCTCAAGAGGATTTAGGCTTTGATAAATCTTCAGTACAGAAATTTTTGAAAAAACATGGCATGCACAAAATTTTAAATTTAGTTTGGTGCAAGAATTGTATTTGGATGCTGCTCAGAGAATACATTTATGCGAATTTTTATTGGCGAAACAGCAAGAATATAATCAGTTTTTGAATAATGTGTTGTGGACCGATGAAGCTAAGTTTTCTCGTTAAGGCATTTTGAACAGAAGAAATAAGCATTTATAGGCAAACGAAAATCCACATGCAATAAGAATTACGAATTTTCAAAATAAATTCAATTGTAATGTCTTTTGCATTTTGATGGACAATCGTGTAAAATATTTTATATACGATGGAAAGTTAACTGGTGAGAGATATTTAAACATTCTAAGGACTATGATAGAAGATGTTTTGGATGAACTACATCTGAACATAAGAAGAATATGTTGGTATCAACTCGATGGGGCCCCGGCTCATTGCTCCCAGGAGGTATCTTACCAACTGACTGATATGTTCGAGGATAGATGGATCAAGAGGATAAGACTAGTGATGGGCTGAATCGGATGAAATAATCGGCGATTCCGAATATTAAAATAATCTCGTATCCCGGAATATTTTAAAATCATCCTATTATTCCGATTCCGATTCCGAATCCGATTATTATTCCGATTCCGATTTTTATTCCGATTCCGATTATTATTCCGATTCCGATTATTATTCCGATTCCGATTTTTATTCCGATCTCGATTACTATTCCGATTTTTATTCCGATTCAGATTCCGATATTTATTCCGATTCCGATTTTTATTTCGATTCCGATTTTTATTCCGATCCGAATATTCTGACGAATTTCCTGGCTGAAGAACTTAAGAACATGGTACAATACTACAACCACCGAACTGTTCAGAACAGCAGTGAACAAAATCATAATTGCCGTGTGGATTGCCAACATCCGGTAACGGATAGGCACGCAAAGAAGAAGAAGAAGAAGAATTCCGATTCCCATTTTTATTCCTATTCTGATTTAATTCCAATCATATTCCGATTCCGGTGTATGCTCTATTGCTGATGGAAGTGTTTATATAAATAATAAAAATGCAGGTGTTCAGAAACAAAAAATAATTATATTATAAGAAAATAGAAACTAAAATTAAAACTATATAACCAAAATAGAAATATTCTTAACCTTTAGAGATAAGGCAATATAATATCAAAAATTCAAGTTACAAAATAACAAAATAAGACATTAGAAATTGTAATGCGGTGAAAATAAATTTATTGTAATTTCCAAGAAATAATAAATATTTTCTCCATAACACATTAGTATCAATTTACAAATAACTATTTAAAAATAGTAGTTGGTCCAAACTTTTCGGCAACAACTCATTTCTTCGATCATTTGTAATAAGCCCTACTTTAGAAAATACACGTTCAGAGGGCACCGATGTTGCAGGAATACATCCATATTTTAAATGCAGGCGATACAGTTCCGGAACTACTTTTTCGTGTTTTGTTCAAAAGTCTAGTGGCATATCTAAAAACTGCTATACTACATCAGTAGCCCTAGTGCATGGAGAAACTGTAGTACTGGATCGTGCTAGTTTCTCGTCAAAATATTCCCAAAGACAAGTTGAGGATTTATTTTTCTTTTCACACGCTACCAAATCACGATTGTATACTAAAGATATCTCACTGTTATTATTTAACAGGTCAGCCAGCTCTTCGGCAATTCACTTTTCTGCATTATTCAAATCTTCATCGAGGTTAAATGCAGTCCTTTTAAATCTTGGATCCAAGACATTTGCCATTGCTACGATCTTATTTGCTTGTATCGTTTCAAATCGCCTACTATCCGCATCTATCATATTAATTAGAAAATTTAACCCTACTTCCGTTTTCATATGCTTTTTTTTATGGAGTATTTTATTCCGCTGACCAATGGAATAATAAGCTACATTGTGAGATCTTTTTCTGTCGAAAGCACTTCCGTCATATCGTGAATAGGTTTCAAAATTAAAATAATGTCTTTTAATATATCCCATTCGCAGGCATCAAAAAATGCGGGAGCGTGTGGAAGGTTGGTAACAGTTACAGACAAAGGGTCCTTCATTTCTACCAATCTTTCCATCATCATAAGGCAAAAATTCCATCTCGTACAAACATCTTGTTTTACCTTCAAAATTGAAAGGCCCATTTGTAATGGGTATACTCATTCAGTGTTTTCGTTGCCAATGCGCTATGTTTAAAATGGCCAACTAAGGTTCTGCACTATTTAATTAATCTCGTCAGTTCTTCTATTGATTTCAAAGCATCAGTGTGATGGGCTTCCGTCAGTTCTCTCGTGGTTAGAACTTGAGAATGTAAAACATTTTGGTATACGAAATGTGTAGTTACTGCAACATAGCTTTTATTGCTGTCTGATGTCCACATATCTGTTTTATAGATAAATGTTCAACAAAATTTAGTAAAAACCTTACTTTTTCGACTCCTTCTTTGTATAATTCTGGTAAAAGTTTTGAACTTATTAATTTTCTGCCGGGAAGAGCGTATAGAGGATTCAACTTTTTACAGTATTCGACAAATCCTCGATTTTCCACTATTGAAAGTGGTTGATAATCAACTGCTATCATTTTTAAAAGACTTATATTAATATTTTTATTTTCGGCATCGGACAAATTAGGATTTTTTTAACAACCAAAAAGTTTTAACTGACGACGTCTTTTATTTACTGTTGGAGTCGTTTTTTCCACAGATATTTTCGGAGCCCCTTGTGTTGCCTAAAATTACATACCCCGTAGAAATCGGAATTATTCTAGCTTAAAATGACTTACCATACTGTTTGTTTCCCTACTAGACAATGTCGTGATATCTTCTGGTTCTTCAAATTCTCCAGTGGGAACATGTGTGTTACTTGATATAGAATTGGATGTATTCTTTTAAGATGTTGCTGTAAATTTGTGGTACTGACAAAGTACATTTTTGTTTGCAAATTAAACATTTAGCAAATATATTGTCTGTTGTTTTTTGAAAATGATTCCAAACGATAGATGTTTTGCGAATGGGCGCCATTTTTCTCAACTAGTCGCTATGAAAGAACCCCTACGGCGGTAGTAACACTCAACAGCAGCGAAAAAGTTAGAGGAAACATAAGCAACTTAGTGGCCGTAACGTCCAACGTCGTTTGCCAACCGTTCATGGCGATCGCTTGCCCTACACCTGGTAAACGCGGCGGCTAGTCTATATTTAGATGACGATTTACATGAAAACATTTTTTTATCAGATTTGAAGCTAGTATCATCCGATTCCGATTATTTTTAATCCCAGGGTCATCCGATTCCGTATATTATTCCGATTCTTGATTCCGATTATTATTCCGATTTTTGATTCCGATTATTATTTCGATTCTTGATTCCGAGTATTATTCAGCTTCTTAATTCCGATTATTCCATTCCGAGTATTGTACGATTCCGATTATTATTCCGATTATTGATTCCGAATGATATTCCGATTATTGACATCATCCGAATATAATATTCCGAATATTAAAATGATCCGATTATCCCATCACTAGATAAGACCATCGAACTGGCATGCAAGGTCTCCTGATATTACTTCTCTTGATTTTTATCTTTGGGGACATATAAAAAAGAAAGTTTACGCAACCGTTGTGAATACACGTGAAGAATTGGACGCGCGGGTTAGAACAGCATTCGCGGAATTAAACGCAGAAATACGACGAGCAATAATAAACGACGTCGCCTCATGTCTGCAGCAGTGCTTGAATGTTAATTGTCAACATTTCGAACAGTTATTGTAATTTAAAAATAAACTTGTTTTAGGAGTATGGTTGTCGAGTATAAATTGGTTTATTGATTTGTGTAATGATTCATTTTGTTGATTTTGATTTCTGTAATACTTTATTCTAAATGGTTTTATTATTTGACAGTTTGCATTACAATAGCGACAAAACAAAAGCATATCACATGCCTACTAAAGTGCACTTGTGACATGCGAAATCATACCCTGCAGAAATAGGACGAAAAAGTAATCATGGAAATAATTCAAACAATACTTGCTTTAGGAGTATGTTTGTATAATACTTTTTTTGTAGTACATTTTTCTCCCAATCGTGCTATGTGATAAAAAATGGGTCATTCCATTTAAAAACATTGAATTACGAGATTTTTAAGACGGTACGCAGATATTGACATTTTATATAAGGTCATGGCCAACTATGGTTTCCATTAGAAAATACTCAACTTTGTGCCATAAGTCATAACTCAAAACGTATAGCTTAAATAAAAGAATCGGTTAGACTGTATTATTAAGCACATAATTACGTACAACTTTTTCCTTTGCACATTTTTTCTAAAGTCTATAATAACAGATCCACAGGCACCGAACAAAATAACAATAAATATATTTTTTCGAGATATCTAGTTAGCCATGCAATTTTTCCAAAAAAACAAAACGCTCATGAAATTGAGCTTGTAAAACTGCAATTCTTTCCCAAATTAATCGTTCCTCTATCTCCGATAGTTTCCGAGATCCCCATACTAAACATCCGAAAAAACTCACCCTGTATATATTGTGATAATATTGTTAGGTAATTTTATATTTATTTAGGATTGTGTTGATAGTTGTATTTAATTTAATAAACTAGGAATAGGTTTAGTTAGAGAGTTATCATATATAATACAACGAGTGGAATCATGACTATCGATAATCGCGTAAGTTGGGACACAAAACATGTTGTAAAATATTAATTCCACGAGTCTGAAAGAGAGTGGAATTATCTGACAATATGTTGAGTGCATCAACCAAACTTCAATAAATAACTGGCGATATGGATAAAACCTTAAACTTAAGTATTATTTTAGCTTTCTTGTTCAATTGATTTGCAATAGCAATACGGTTTACCCTACTTGATTGTAGAGCAAAACCATCATCAGGTTACTAATTAAATCTAAATCTAAGGCGGCTGCAAATTAAGCGTCACTTTTAAAAGTGCATCTAGACATATGATGAAACAAACTGCTAAATGTCTGCATGCGTAATATAATTTGTGGCCCAGTTGGTCGGCCCGATTCAGTTGCAGCGCGTCACCCCAAAACCCAATTTTCGCATGAACTCCAAACTTCTGGAAAAAATCGCGTTTGGAAAGTGGCACATGTGCGTTCCAGTTTTCCGAGCGTGTCTTGCCGTTTTCCCTCTCACGTTTTATAACCGATTTTTCCTAATGCAGCGAGAGCGGGCTCTCACTTTCAATTGCAGCCGCGCCAAGTGCCATTCCAGCCGCATTGCACAACGAAAAAAAAAACAACAGACGAAACCGCGATCTGCCGTCGGATCGCACGCCAATTATTATTATTTCCAGGAGTCGGGCGACAATCGGGATGTCAATCGATGGGAAAACAAATGAAAAGTGTATTATTGCGTTGCGTCTTTGTTCGGATTGCTCTAGGTTGGGTAATGAACGGCGCGGAAGAAGTTTGTTAATCTGGGTCGTTAGTCCACCAGGAGGTGATGGTTGAGTGGATGGGAAATAGGTACTTGTATTGAATACACTTCGACATCGTCATTAGCAATACAATAATAATTTGTAAGAATACTATTTGTTAGAATATTCTGCTAGATGGAACAAAAATTGAGGAAAACAAAATTATTTTACTTACTTGCAATTATCTATTTTAAATCATGCCAGCTCTATAGTTGCATTATATTTTTAATTATACACTTATTGGAATGCAAACAGTGCAAAACAATGATTAATTAAGAAAAAAAATATTTTGATTTAAATCAATGATTTATTTTAAAAAAATTCAAATAAATCAATCAATCAAAAAATAATGATTTAAATCATAATTTAAATCAATTTATTTAATCACACCAACCCTGGTTAATAATACCCAAAGCAATGTTTTATAACATTATCGAACTATTGGTTTTCATTAAAGTTAATAATTCAATCAAATTGAAAATTGAAGATTTGCACAAATGGGCGAGAAACCGGAGAGAGATAATAGAAATCACATCAATGCTTGTCCGTTTAGAAAATATTTGAGAAAAATATAAAACTATATTTTTCTTAAATATCAGTTTCCATAAACATGGCAGTTAGAAACAAATTAGTAATAATTAAACTATTATTGCCAGACGCACCTGAACTTAAACGTACCATTATTGCCCGCGGGTTCTATTATTGTTAGGCGGGCAATAATGAAACTACAATTAAACGTCAAATTTTGTTATATCAATTAAACGTCAGAATTTGCAAACTTATCAACAAATGAAATTATACATTTTGAAATATTTATATTTATAACACAGTTATATATATTTGGAACATGACTACTTGTACAGCCCGATATGTTTTAACGAGAGTAACCAAATCAATTAACTTTAGTACTTTAATCTTGTGTTACGAACTTTCAAGTAAGGGACCATTGCATTGTAAAATGGATATTAATGAGGTTATGTTGAAATGTCAATGTCAGAAATAATAGTTGTTAATGCTGGAAATATCTTGTCTAATAGTAAATAAATTTAGTAAATAAATAGTATGTATGTAAATAGTGGTAACCACCACTTGATGAAACATGTTAAAATCAAAAGGTAAATTACACATTTGGTTAAAGTTTCACGAATCTAAAATTGTTTCGATCTCGGTTTCGGTTTGTCTCATAGTTTTGAATCTTCAGCTGAATTTAAAAAAACGCGAAATGTCAAAAAACTACACGTTTTTTTTTCTTCACTTTCACCATAGTTTGAAACTGTTTTCTTAGAAATAGGTTAGAATTATTTAATGTTATGTCAGTAGATAATTACCTAATTGCACCGCTACTTTTATAATTGTCCTACCATTTTCTAGGTGGGAGACCCACCGTTTTTTTTTTTATAGGAACTGTCAGGTAGACAATTAATTGACAAATTGTAAACCAAATTTACGTTAGAAAAAATTTCGTTTCCCGTTTTTTCTTTAATTCCGCTGTATGTTTGTACATTTTCTCATATGTAATACCACGGATGGGTCTAATATTACATAATATTAACATAATTTTTTTAGTGCATTTTTGCATTCACAATCGGCCCGTCGCAGACGAGGCATATTCTTTTGGACATTTGTTTTATCGAAGCAATGATTAGAATGCACATAAATCACACATTCAGTAGGTCCAATTACTTGTTATATTCATCTGTAGTATTATTTTGCTTTCCAATTTAATATATTACATGTTATTTACATTTGTCTATTAGTCACGTACTGTAGTCACGCAAGTTCAACAGGGTGCCACAAAATATAAGTGGGCGTCGGGGCAATTGCAAGTGGGTACCACATAAATATGAGAGGAGTCGCGTAACTGCAAGGGGCACCACACAAATTTGAGTTGGTTTCTTGTAAATACAAATTCAAAGCATAGAACCCTTGCTTTGTTGACAAAAGTACGTTGAAATTTAATTTTTATCATTTTATTCATATTTATACGGGGGAAGTCATGAGTTATAATATTCCGATTAATTGTTAAAAATCGATTGTAAACAATAATAAATAATTAAAATAGTACACGAATGCCCAAATAAAATTATGTTTAAATTAATACAATAAAAATTGCATTACAAACTTCTATAATATCCACCGATATTCTGTAACAATCAGTATAATTCTTGGAAGATTCCAGAAAATACCCAAAAATGAATATTTGGCTTTGTTTGACAATTTTTCAAACAAAATGTGAGTGTCAGAAATTGCATTCGTTCAGTTGTAAAATGAATTCCAATAAAAATATACAAGAAATTGCAATTGAAGAGGCTGCAGATGCTGCCTGTTCCAACTGCCGGTAGGAATGCGTATATGTGTTTTAATAAATGGTGCCAGAGAAAGAACGCTACAGAAAACTGTTTTCTCTACTTTCCGGAGGGAGGTAAGTTTTTACTTACATCCCGTTGTTCATAGTAACGAAAGCTTTATCGGTAAGTGGGGCTTACTTCCATCAAATCAATGTCACAACAGTGTACTTACCATGTAGGGAGTGGAAAAAATACGTTACAAGCTAATTTAATGCAATGATTACTGGAAATAGGAGAAAGTCTGAAATAATTTCAAAAGATTTCAGAAAACTGATAAGATGTTATTTATCATATTTCAAAAACTCATTTAAACATTCAGAACATCCAAACCAGGCCCGTGCAACCTTTTAATCGGAAGGGTCGTTTGCAAGTTTTGGGAATACTTTGCGGCAGCATTACTTTCTATCAAGGATTATAGTATAGCCTAGGTGCGGTGGGTCCAGATATATTTTAAATAATTAAACACAAATAATCTTCAGATGTTTTGATTAATTATACAATAAGTTAACAAAAACACCTCTTTGGTAGATTGCACAAAATCGCCATTTATGCTTATGCATAAAAAAAAATATAATTATTATCATTAGTATAAATGTATTATATACGATATCTAAATTTAACTCTTGTTTTGTTTTTTGCCATCGAGAAATTGTCAATAATATAATCCTTTGAAAATGGTTGAATGAACCGAAACAGTGTGTCATGGGAATGAAAAAGTATATGTATGAAATAAAACAAAAGTTCAACATAGTTGTATAGTCTGTTTAATAAAAAGCGTCTAAGACTATAGCGACTTCATTTGTTATTTAATCATGAACATAGCCTATGTATTATTAAATTATCATTTATTTCACCGTTATTTATTTTTGTGACGCCACCGATATTTTTTTTTAAATGGCTTGGTATAATTTTTGTTCTGTATTTTTGTATAGCATTTGAAGAGCATATCACTAATTGTTTGTTCCAGAGAATTTCTGTTTTAACAGCCTAGTAGCTCAAATCAGTGTTTTACATTTATTGCAAAATATATATATATATAACCTTAATTAAATTAACCACTAATGAAAAGTACTTAAAATTCTCCATTTAAACCATTTGAACAAAATGTTGGTGATGTCACAAAAAATAAATGAGGGTTTTTTTACCGAATAGACTGTATAATAGTAATAAATAATGTTTCATCAAGTGATTCCCCCACAAAGCATAAATTTTATAATAATTATCGTTTAAAAACCCAGTTGCTAAGAAGTGCACAGAAATACATATTTTGTACTTGAAATAACTATGAAAAGTTATTTTTTAAGAATACTTATAGAAATACAGAAAATCTTCCTTAGAATTATGCAGCCAAGTTTTATATTACACTCACGTTTTTTTTTTGACACATTATTGATCTGCCTTAATAAGTTAGGAACGTTTATTAATTTATCATCATACATCATTGATCATCATATATATGCCTTGCATTTTTAAATTAAGATCTGAAAAGTGAGAAGTCCGATCTAGGGACTTGAAATCCAAAAACTGTTAACCAACAATTGTAATCCAACTGTGGTACGTGTTTGCCTGTTAAATTAATAAAAGTTTCACTTCGGGCAAGAAGTTCAAAAAAATTCAAGAAATTTACTTCTATCAAATAATTTTCATATTACATAATTATTTAAAGGAATATTGATAATCACATTTTTAGATACAGACATAGCAATAGTTGATCCTTACATAATCACCGATGTTAAGTTTGCTGTCTGGTAGTCACTGAGACACAATGAATGTGAAAGTGTTTTAACAGATGATATAGAGTAGGCTGTAGAGCATTGATGGTATGTCAAGCTAAGCCCATAAACATTTTTAGCTAGCCTAGAAACAAGATCACCTATTTGATCTCCCTACCACAAGAACCTATGAACACAAATACTTAACAGGGTTGTTTATAAAAATTTAAACCGTGGTTTAGCGCTGTTTTCGCGGTGTTTTACAACGGGTTGCCCAGGTTACTAAGATTAAATCACCTTTAAACCCCGGCTTAATTTTTTTATGAATAACACTGTAAGATATTAAGGTATGTTATGTAAGGTATTTTAAAGCAGTTTCGTTGAATTCATTTGCCACAAGTTTCAGTGCAATTTAGAGGCAATTTTTATCAATCTGAGACCTTCGTGCATTATTTCATCAATTCGGACTAGTTGAACTTGATCCACTCTATTGTATTAAGAACGATATATATATATATATATATATATATATATATATTTATATATATACTTGTGTGGTTTAATCCTACGTTTTAACATATATTAGTATCGTCGTAATATGATATAAGAACATTAACAATAACTAATTTAATACGTTTTTTACTACAATTTATTGTAATATATCCCTTAAACCGCATTTCTAATGCATATCAAGTTGTTTTAAGTCATTAAAAACAAATAATGCAAATCTATTGTAATATACATTATTACTGACGTATCATCGTTAAGTTGTTTGTCAAAGTCATTGCTAAATATAATGGATTGAATTGGTTCCAGTATTAAGCATTGCAGGACAGCTTGATTGATAAAACAATCCTCATATTATATAATTTGTGCGATGTAATTCACTTCCCAGATTCTATGTCTGTAAAGTTATTCCCCGAGATATTCATGATTTATTCAATCAAAGGCCTTGAAAAAATCAATCAGGATTCTAAGAACGCTATTGTGGTTATTAGACGCATTTAAATTAAAAACTGATTAGAATATAAAACAGTTCAATTATGCAGTGTCTTTTTGATATACTCTGTCTTACCTTAAACTATACAATAACTTGTGATAACATCCTTCCTGGTAACATTCCTCACTAACTCTAAAGTACATATTTAAAAATAAAACACTATAAATTGTTTTGTTAGTGGCGGAACGACAATAAGATAATATTCAAAAAAACTCGGCCAAGAATGATCAGGGTTTGGTCATGTTTGATCATCGTTATTCATGTGAGCATGGAATTGTTTATATTTGCACTAATATAATTAGCACCCAAGTGTAATATTTATTATCCAAATACCTTGAACAGTTTTTGACTTAACGTACCTATAAAAATCAGAAATATCCGTCAGGATTTGTTCATTAAAACAAATAATTAAAAAAAAACAATAATACCCATTTCCTGTTATTACTTACTTTCCATAATCTTTTCAAATCTAAATTCTGATATAAAAATCATCAATTAAAGTTTATAATTAAACCAGTGTTGACTTCTAGAAAATTATATTGGTTGAAATTTCTATCAAATTAAACAAATAAATAATACAAAAATTACTAAACTGCTACATCCTATTAGTATCAATTATTTGCTAAAAACATTTGTGTAAAATTATAAATTTAATTTTATTAATTATTAATAAACCAAAATTAAATTATTGGTACTAGGTAAATAAATACAAAATCTGTTACTTTTATAATTTTCTGAAAACAAAATCAAAAACAATTTAAAAATTTGCAGTTATTATTAGGTATTACTTTTTTCTCATTGTATAAATAGTCTACAGGCCACCCCAGAATTTCCAAGTATTGATATTTTTTGTGCATTTTGCTAATATTAATGTCATTATTATTGCATTTTACAGAAAACAAAAACTATAAGTTGTGTGTACGAAATTCCAACTTTGTTAAAAATACAAATACTACAACAAAATTTTGACAATCAGGAGTTACAGAATCTAATGTGATTATAACAATTCGTAGTCAAAAATTGAAAACAAGTGGTTAATAAGTGGTCACAAAACAATTCCAAAATGTTCTTTCTTTGAAATTATTAGGGCAATTAACCATACAACAAAAATAATTTTATAACTCAAGAGAAAAATCCAATATCTTGTATTGTTATTGTGTACTACAATTTACTGAAAAATGTTCAAAAATCAACTAATGGTCTACACCAATTTCCAAGATGATCTATTGCTATATTGCTTATACTGTTAGAAAATAATATTTTTTATAATTTTAATATTTATACTGCTATAATAGCACCCAGGAGAATATTTTTAAAAATTGTATAAGTGCTTGCAAATGATTCCAGAATATGAAGTATATAAGGTACTATTGATGCAATAACTATATGCCAAACACTCATGTTATATCGACACCGTTTTGGCAGAACACCGTAAGTCATATTTTTTAAATAATAATTTCGTTTCGTTACCGTAGGTAGCTCTTAATGTGACAGCTCCTGCCTAATTTTAGTACATTTAAAATATAGTTTTACCCCCAAGCCTGCATTATTTCTAAAACATAATAAGTGTAGAAGTTTAATATTACACTGCTAAAAACTAATATAAATAAACACTCTATGTAAAATTTGTTACTTACGATGTTCTGCCAAAAAGGTATCGATATTATTGCAGTATGCAGAACAAAATTCTATAAGTGGTCTGTAAGTCAATTTTGTTGACAACATACATATCATACATATAATTTTTTTTTACTGAAAAATATTCAGTTATCTACACGGAATTCATACAAATTTCCAAAATTTTCCAAAAGTTTTTTTTTTAATTTACAGGGTGTCTCTAAATTACGGGACATGGCTTAACCACAGATTACTAGGATCAAAAAAACACGATTTGTGTTCAGCTTCAAAGTTAATGTTAATTTAAAAAAACAAACAAAATTTGCTGATAACAAGAGAACGTTTACATTGATTTGGATGTTGTTTGGTATGGCACACTATATGGGTATAACTTATATTTTGACATAATATTGTGTGACGTACCTGAAGGGCAGTCGGCGCGTTAGGCCGTGGAGCGAGTGGAGGGTCCCTTTGAAGTAGTGACGAGGGCCAGGCTCTCGGTGTCAGAGAGTGGGGGGGTTAAAAAAAGGCTCCACGTAATTTTACCTCGTTGCTACTTCGTCGCAAGGGAGGCTCCACTCTACCTGCGTGGGTGGACGGCAGACAGTCAGCGAAGCTCAGAAATCACGAACTGTCACAACGCTGACCGTTTGACGCCAACACCACCAGGTGTAAATCTCGCAGTGAGAATAGAAAACTGTAAAACTGTAACTGAATATAGAAAACTGTAAAGAGAAAACGTGGGGGGGGGCAAAAAATAGCAGGTGTGAGTTTGGTATGGTAAGATGGCGTTTATTCGCACACACAAAGGACAGACACCGTGTCTACGCTCCTGAAAACAAATACCTCCGAGCGCCACCCTTTCGCGCAGGGTTTACTTTATTCCGCCGAATAAAACAAGCTCCTAATCGCGCGATTGAAAGGGCAGAGGGAGCGACCTTTCTCGTACACTAGCGCAAACACGTACGACACGATTTACACGTAGACGCAATTTACACACAAAACAATAATCGGTAAAGATGGCTCAATCGAGCACACAAAAGAATTATATTATTGGAATTTTTATATCTGGCCTGCGTTATCTGGATGGTCTCGCCGTTGGCTGGGTTCGGCCCCGGGATGTCGGCGGTTTCCGTCGACGGCGTCTGGGCCAGGTCCGCGGCTTCCAGCCAAGAATGTTTAGCCCGTCGCCAAACGCCTACAAAACACATGGCCTTAATCAAAATGGCCGGACACGTGGCTTCACGAAGAGGAGAGGAGATAACTACTTACTCGGGTGTTACGAGCGTGTTCCCTGCCCTGTAGTCGGTGCCTCAATCCCCCTCAAGGGTGGTTAGTTGAGAACCGTTGATTATTCCCGTAAAACGGATGGTGAAATACCTTATCTGCAACGGTTCTTCTGACACGATCTATCTCGGGCACGAGTCAATGTGGTTCTGCCCGTGGTGGCGCTTTACGCCGGTGAATTTAAAAATCGCTCACCGGGGAGACGCGTCACCACAACAAAAAAAATGCAAGCATGGTTGCCTACCGTGTAGGTCTACACGCTAGTTAATTTATTAAAAGCCGTTTCTGCCGAACGCTATTTTGGACCGTTACAAATTCCCCCCCAACAAAATTAAAAACTCCGGGAAGCGGATGTTTTTTTTCAAACCCCCAAAAAGAAAAATAAACTCATAAAAATGACGAAAGAAAGATAGTACTAGTGGGAGTAACAATGTCCCGACACACTCGATGCGTAACCTCAATCATATTCATTAAATCCCCCAAAGGGCTAAGCTAAATAGCTAAACTAGGGAGTCGTCGAAAAATTCCGCAATGCGGCATGTCACTCAAGGACAAAACACGAACGATCCCATAGAATACGAAAGTTTACTTACACCGTATGGTTTTAGACAAGTGACAGCCACTAATTACAATCAATTAAACTAACAAAACTAACACAACTAACCTAATACTAAACTACACTTAACCAGAAAAATCTAACAAACACCTAGTTCGAAAGCGAATGATCATCGTCCAGAGCAGGTTTCAAATCTTTCACATGCCATGTCCCTCCTGGATCACCAAAGTCATTGGTTAGATCATACGTCCACAAAGACCTCTTATGGGCCACTACAAAAGGACCAACAAACTTAGGAGCTAACTTCGCGTTAAAATAGTTTAGAGCATTCGACAAAACATGATTTCTACGCCACACTCGATCACCAACCTTGTACTGTACATGCCTTCTACGGAAATTATACGATTTCGCATTTTTCTGATACGCTTTCACCAAACGTCCCGCTATCTCTTCTCGTAATGCGTCGAACTTATCAGGATCGCGTGGTTTGTCCCTGATGGGGTCCTCTAACAATTCGTCAGCCTCCGGAGGTCCACCAAAGGTATTGCCATACAATACGTGCTCTCGCCCAAAATTGGCGAAGTAAGGCGTATGGCCAATCACCTCGTGTTTTGCCGTCCGAATGGCACAACCAATCTTTGGAAGACTCGCGTCCCACACGCGGTGGTTATTGCTCACATACGATGCGATCATAGTCTTAAGGACCCGGTTAATGCGTTCCGCCGGATTAGCCTGCGGATGATACCGAGCAGTATACAATACCCGAGTGCGATAGGAGTCGCACATCTTAGTGAACTCTTTACTACGAAATTGAACACCGTTGTCTGAGATGATGTATTGAGGGGTTCCAAATACAAGGAAAACTTGTTCTTCAATGGCTTTCGTGACAGCTGAAGCAGTAGCTCGTCTCAACGGGAAAAACAAACTAAACTTGGTGAAGGTGTCGGCCACAACCAAAATATAACAATTACCCTTGGTTGAACGCGGCAAAGGTCCCACCAAATCAGTACACAAAATTTGCCAGGGTCTCGTCGCTCGAGCCCTAGGCGCCAAAAAGCCAGGTGGAGCCTTTTGTTCAACCTTGTGTGCCGAACACACCTCACACTCACGAACATACCGAGCTATATCTGCCTTCATCTTCGGCCAGTAATATCGTGTCTTAAGCCTTTGACAGGTCTTATACACGCCCCCATGACCAGCAGTTGGCAAATCATGGTTTTCCGAAATAAGGGCACGCCGACGCGGTTTCGCTACTACTATCTTCCACGAGTCTTGGGGTTCCTCAAGGTCCCCAAACCTGGGAGGCAAAAACTTATATACGACCCCAGCGTCGACTTTCCAAAGAGGATACTTCCGCGGTCTCTTCGCGATCGCGTCACGCATCTTAACTAACCACGCGTCGCCTTCGGAATGATTAACGACGTTTACAGCGTCTAAAACCGGTACTGAACGCGATAACGCATCAGGAACCACGTGGTCCTTCCCCTTACGATGAATGATATCGAAGTTAAATTGTTGGAGCCGTACACTCCAACGCGCTAAACGACCAGAAGGACTCTGTAAACGGTTAAGCCACAGCAAGGAATAGTGATCGGTGATCACGGTGAACTTAGCACCCTCAATGTAAGGTCGAAATTTCTCTACAGCCCATACTACGGCCAAACATTCTTTCTCCGTAGCACTATAACGTCTCTCCGGTCCTTTCAATGAACAACTATTGTAACTTATTACCTTCTCTCCCTCATCAGTAACTTGTGTCAGTACGGCGCCTAGCCCAAAATCGCTAGCGTCGGTCTGAATGACGAAAGGTAAACTAAAATCAGGACAAGACAAAATAGGAGCGCTAACAAGACAATCTTTAATAGTGTTGAATGCCGATTCACAGTCTTCCGACCACATAAATTTAGTATCTTTTCTGACCAATGCCGACATTGGTGCAGTGACTGTGGAAAAATTCGGAATAAACCTACGGTACCAACTAGCCATACCGATTACTCTACGTACACCTGTGACATTAATGGGTGCTGGCATGTTAACGATCGCTGAAACCTTTTCTGGATCGACATGTAACCCTCCCTGATCAACAACATAACCCAAGTAGCGTAACTGTGGCCTGCAGAAATGACATTTATCGCGGCGCAGCGTTAAACCTGCTTCTGTCAGACGACTCAAAACAGTCTCCAAAACTCTAATGTGCTTCTCGAACGTCGAAGTTACGACCACGATGTCGTCTAAATATGCAAAACATGACGGCTCGAGATCAGCACCTATCACTCTATCAATGAGTCGCTGAAAAGTGGCTGGCGCATTATGAAGGCCAAATGGCATGCGTCGAAATTGATATAGACCACGGTTCGGAACGGTAAATGCTGTTAGCTGCCTCGATTCTTCCTGAACAGGGATCTGCCAGTAAGCCGATCGAATGTCCAAACTCGACAAATATTTCGCGTCCCTCAACCGATCTAATATATGAGAAATATACGGCAGAGGATACGCGTCTCTTTCGGTTACACTATTGACTCGCCTAAAATCTACACAAAAACGGTATGTGTCATCCTTCTTTTTCACCATCACAATTGGTGAAGACCACGGCGATTTAGAAGGTTCAACTACCCCTAAACTTAACATTGAATCTAATTCCGCGTTTACGTGACGTTGTAATGTGGGAGACATCGGATAGTAGCGCTGCTTAATTGGTGTAGCTTTAGTGCTGATGACATGCTCTACCAAATTGGTACACCCGAGAGTATCACTCATCTTCTCGAAAGCACTGGTTAATGATGACTGAAGTTGGACGTGTTGGTGTGAGGTTAGCCCATCACTGGTGTTTAACGCATCTACAGCCATATCTTCCAAACCCGAAAACTCCCAATGACCACTACGTAGGTCTGGAATAATTCCTAACCGTTTCCAAAAATCGGTTCCCAAAATCAACGGCCTCGTAATTTCCGGAATTACTAATACATCCAACGTTCTCGTCACGCCTTCAACCATCATCGGAAGTGTAGCCATTCCAATTACCTCGAAACTACGTCCATTCGCCACCGTACAATATTTCACCGACGAAGGTTTCAACCGTACCGCTAAATTTTTGAACATCTGCCACCCTGGACCGCCAAGTATGGTCTGGTTTGCTCCTGAATCTAATAACCCCAACAACGATACCCCATAAACTACTACATTTAAATATGGACGCTCATCGCCCCGCGAACTAGACAACACAAAATCTAAACAAATACGTGTACGTTCACTAAGCCCCTTAAAATTATCTGCCGAAATTCCCAAAACCTCGGAGCAACTCGTTCGGCTCAAGTTCTCCTCGACCGGTTTAACGAATTTGATGGAGTGCAATTTGGGCACCTCGGTTTTGTTACTCCCACTTTCCCACAACCAAAACAATATAAGCGTCTCGGCGCGCGACAATCCTGACTTGAATGTCCCGGTCGTTGGCAATTATAACAACGCGACTGAGAGGGCGGACGAATATTTGTAGGAGTGACTTCGTGACAAGACACACTCGGCACAACCTCCACATACGCCAAGTCTGGCTCTAACACACGACCTTTCCCTGGTGGGGGTGTGTACGAATCGTTAGCGACCGTACTAGCCTCCAGCCTACGTCCTAATCTAAGTAGATCAGCAAAAGTAACAATGTCTAGTGACCACAAAGCCATTCTGTATCTAGGATGTAGATTTTTGGTTACGGTTCTGAGCTGAATATCTTCAGGGAGAGGATTAGGCAATCGCATGAACAGATTTTTCATCACAGAAACATAGAGACTGATGGTCTCATTAGGTCCCTGTGTGCGAGATTTGATTTCTTCGAAGAGACGTTCTTCGTAATCAGGAGATTGGAAGGCCTCTCTCAACCCTAGGACTAACTCATCCCAGTTCCCAAAAGATCTACGGTTCGCTCGATACCAAATAAGGGCATTCCCCGTGAACAAATCTAATGCTGACGCAAACAATAATGCCGAAGATACGTTACGCGCAACGCGCAGTTCTTCTACTCGCTCCAAAAATGAGGACAACGAAACTTTGCCCTGCTCTCCACCAAAAGTGAGATTCCAAAACCTAACCGCGACAGGTTTTACATCTGTAGAAGCCAGATGATCTTGTTCAGTGTCTGAATCAGAATCTGAACTTGAACTATTCGATTCAGCAACTACTCGCAATGAATGAGCGACAGCTTGAATTACGGACAAATTAAGCAACGAACTCTGAGTTGCAGTGGTTTTGCGCTTAGCTAATTTAGCCCCGGAACGCATAGTACCGGCGCACGCTGCTAATCGTACTAAAAGTCTGGAGACCTTACCTCGTTCTTCGTCAGTCGTAACGACACAACGATTAATTCGCCCGTGTGCGTGTCCACACTTAGTGGCGAGCTTCAAATAGGTCGAAGAGGTAGTAGGCTCCTCGAAGTCCTTTACTAACCCCTCGATCTCCGTCAACTTCAATTCTAGTGCCGCAAGGTCGTCAGTTATTTTAAAGGGATTAGGCACCGGCGCATAGGAGGCAGAAGACTCCAATCTAATTAGAGTTCGTAAGGTGCTACGCTGCGCATCAGCAGTAGTTACCCCTGTAACTCCTCGACGCTCAAGCTCATACACCCGCTCATCGGCTGATAGCCTATTAACTTCTACTTTGAAATCCATCACAACTAATGGACTAGTGAACAAAAAGAAAAGATTCAAATTTCAATTCAAATTGAAAGAAAAGTATACGGTATACGTGTACCGAAAAAGAACAAAAATTTAAACTAACTTATCGTAATTATTACGATTACTATAAAAATCCAAAAAAAATTTACCTAGTCGTAGTGAGCTCGAACCCACAAAATCATACGCCAAAAACAAAATATAAATCAACCAATCAACCAAATATGTATGATTCGTGGTCGCCCGTTCACTATCTCACCAAGTTTCTACAAAAACCAACAATAACCAATAATAAATTTATGGTTTTTCGTAACCAGCGAATAATAAACTAATTTCTACACTATAGTAGAAACTATACCAACAAACACTGAAAACAGGCCAGAAAATTCCCTAAATTAAAAATATTTAAATTTAAAGTTAACGTTAAAGTCAAAATATTTTCTTGTGTGTATTCTATATTACCCACAAAACTCACAGAAATTCTCAACAACTGACAAAACAACCACCCCAAATTTTCTCAATATACTAAGTGCTGAAGGCTGTTTAAAAATTTGAAATACTGTCAAATTTTCCAACTCCCAGTTCAGTTTCCTTGGCGCAAACTTAAGGCCTACCACAAAAATATATTCCCAATCAAAAGGGCACAAAAATAAACCAAAGGGCCAAAAAGTTTTCGCGAAGGGCTGAAGGGTCAAAATGAAAATTAGTGCCAAAACTACTAACAACGCATAAAATTGAAAAAGGGCACAAAAATTTTCTAAAGGGCAAAAAGGGCCAAAATGAAAATTGAAAAAGGGCTGCAAAATTAATTAAATGAGGTCTATTTAAAATGAAAAACAAAATCCTGAAGGGCTGGAAAAAAATTTACAAAGGGCTGACAAAACCCTTAAGCCTCAAAAGATGTTAATGAGCTAAATAAATAAAGATACCAACGATAGCTATTGTTGCTATTGTTGCTATTGCCCCATACGTTGGGTTCCAAAAACGTGTGACGTACCTGAAGGGCAGTCGGCGCGTTAGGCCGTGGAGCGAGTGGAGGGTCCCTTTGAAGTAGTGACGAGGGCCAGGCTCTCGGTGTCAGAGAGTGGGGGGGTTAAAAAAAGGCTCCACGTAATTTTACCTCGTTGCTACTTCGTCGCAAGGGAGGCTCCACTCTACCTGCGTGGGTGGACGGCAGACAGTCAGCGAAGCTCAGAAATCACGAACTGTCACAACGCTGACCGTTTGACGCCAACACCACCAGGTGTAAATCTCGCAGTGAGAATAGAAAACTGTAAAACTGTAACTGAATATAGAAAACTGTAAAGAGAAAACGTGGGGGGGGGCAAAAAATAGCAGGTGTGAGTTTGGTATGGTAAGATGGCGTTTATTCGCACACACAAAGGACAGACACCGTGTCTACGCTCCTGAAAACAAATACCTCCGAGCGCCACCCTTTCGCGCAGGGTTTACTTTATTCGGCCGAATAAAACAAGCTCCTAATCGCGCGATTGAAAGGGCAGAGGGAGCGACCTTTCTCGTACACTAGCGCAAACACGTACGACACGATTTACACGTAGACGCAATTTACACACAAAACAATAATCGGTAAAGATGGCTCAATCGAGCACACAAAAGAATTATATTATTGGAATTTTTATATCTGGCCTGCGTTATCTGGATGGTCTCGCCGTTGGCTGGGTTCAGCCCCGGGATGTCGGCGGTTTCCGTCGACGGCGTCTGGGCCAGGTCCGCGGCTTCCAGCCAAGAATGGTTCTGGCCGAGCGGTTTAGCCCGTCGCCAAACGCCTACAAAACACATGGCCTTAATCAAAATGGCCGGACACGTGGCTTCACGAAGAGGAGAGGAGATAACTACTTACTCGGGTGTTACGAGCGTGTTCCCTGCCCTGTAGTCGGTGCCTCAATCCCCCTCAAGGGTGGTTAGTTGAGAACCGTTGATTATTCCCGTAAAACGGATGGTGAAATACCTTATCTGCAACGGTTCTTCTGACACGATCTATCTCGGGCACGAGTCAATGTGGTTCTGCCCGTGGTGGCGCTTTACGCCGGTGAATTTAAAAATCGCTCACCGGGGAGACGCGTCACCACAACAAAAAAAATGCAAGCATGGTTGCCTACCGTGTAGGTCTACACGCTAGTTAATTTATTAAAAGCCGTTTCTGCCGAACGCTATTTTGGACCGTTACAATTGTTATTATCAGTAGACTGGTTGTATACAAAACAAGGGTGCCCCAAACTTAAAGAAAATCACATCGGACGCAGGCATTCATTATTAAGTTTTTTTGTATCTTTATAGTTTTTGATATCTGTTACAGTTTCGACACAAAAAAATAAAATATGTTTTTGTTTGGAACATTTGTTTGGAAACAAATGTAATCTAGTTACCGGGTTGATGATGGTTTATTCACAATAATGAACATAAAGTACACTTACGCCGATAAAACAGATATGTTGCTGGTTTTAGGATTTTAGGAGCTCTAATAACGAGGAAGATTTTTTTTTAAATTATAGCAATTGCTTCATCCGTACGATATCCAAATAGTGCAAGAGCTTTTACCAGCTGATTATGACCTACGTTTTGCGTTTTACCGATTTATTCTAGAAAAAAGATCTGAACATATACTTTTTAACCAGAAAATTCTGTTCACTGATGATTTGTTTCCAAACGAGTGTAGCGCAGTCACTTTTATTTTTTTGTGTTGGAATTGTAACAGATATAAAAAACTATAAAGATACAAAAAAACTTAATAATGAATGCCTGCATCCGATTTTTTTTTTATTTATATGCTTCTGTCATTAAAAAATATGAATGTATTAATGTTGGGCCTCACTTGTTTTATACACAACCGGTCTACTGATAATTAGTGTGTGTTGGCATGATCAGTGCTAACAATTAAAATAATAAATGATCGTAATAACGGTGCAATATATATATATATATATATATATATATATATATATATATATATAGGTATATATATATATATATATATATATATATATACAGGGTGTAACAGAAATACGTGTGTTAATTTTAAACATTGGTAGAACTCGTTATATAAAACATTTTTTCTGGTTTTTTTTTCAAAATTTGCAGTTTTTTTAAATATTTTTTTGCCCCCTAATTTTGACAGAACGAGCCGTTCTCAGCTACTGTCACTATAATTGTCAAGTAAAGTTTATTTCAAAATGCCAAATTTTTCTAATTCAAACAGATATTGTGTTAACAGGAGCCCGTAGATTGTACAGTGCACAATATCCTGAACATATTTTGCCTAACAGGCAATGATGTACCTTTATGACACCGTTGCCATCACAACAAAAGATTTTAACGCTGCACACCTTTAACCATAGGCGTGTACGCGTTTTGGTAGATAAACTAGAACATATTTTAAATCAGTTTAACGTTGGTTTTTGAAAAAAAAAACATATAGAAAAAATGTTTTGTTTAACGAGTTCTACCAATGTTTAAAATTAACACACGTATTTCTGTTACACCCTGTATATATATATATATATATATATTCCTTTCTACCAATTATGGTGTAGGGTTATTTTATTTTGCTTTGTCTTGCTGTACCTGGCTTGGTCCCATGATGTATGTTTTCCATTCTTTTCTGTTCTTCGCCATTTTTATCGCCTCTGCTATTGTTTTCCCTTTTCTTTTTAATAATTTCTTTCATATCACTATACCATGTTTGTATTGGTCTACCTCTACCTTTCTTCTCTGGTATTTTCGGTTGCCACCCCTGTTTCAATTGTCTTTCCTCCTTCATCCTCTGTAGGTGTCCCTACCATTTTAATTTCCTTCTCTGTATAGATTCTTCTACTGTTTCTATTTCGATTATTCTCCTAAGGTACTTCATTTCCATTGACTGGACTTTGCTCTTTTCTCTTTTCGTTAGAACCCAAGACTCACACCCGAATGTCAGCACCGGTCTCTATTGAAAGGATGGTTTTTCTTGTTAGTTCCCTTTTATTTATGAATGTTCTTAGTTGAAAATATAGATTCGTTGTTTTTTTTAATTCTGCTATCAATTTCCTTCTCATTTCGACATTCACTTTGTATTTCTACCCCTAGGTTGTTGTATTGTTCTACTTGTTCTATTTTTGTATCATCTATTTTAATATCAATCTGTTCTTGCTTTCCCAATATCATCACTTTTGTCTGGTTTTTGTTCATTTGCATTCCATTTGTTTTTAGTGTTTCGTTCCATATATTTAGATAATTTTATAGGTCTTCTCTATTTCTTCCTATTATTATTATATCATCCGCGAATTCTTCTTCTGCTATTTCTACTCTTTTCAATTTGTTATGTTGTATTGTATTTTTCATAGCTTTCTGCAGTTTTCTTTCCTAGATATTCTTTCCATGCTATCTTCTTGTTTTTTATCTCCTCTTTTATCTCATTCGTCCACCATCCCGTTTGTCTTTTCGTGTTTGTCATTTGGTAGCTTCCACATGCTGTCTGTGCAGCTGTTAGTATTATATTCTTGCATGCCTCCCACATTCCATCTAAGTCAACTTCCCTGTATGTATTTTGTTTGAGTACTATTTCATTCTCCACCAGATCCTTGTGTTCGTTGCTTACGTCTTCTTCTTGTAATCTGTGAGCCTTGATCTTTTTAACTTCGATTTTCTTCATTTTGTTATCATCACTTTTTATTATTGGTTCTTTTATTGTTGCTACCACTAGGTAGTGGTTACTTCCAATTTCTGGCCCTCTCCTTACTTTAGTGTCTACTACCTCTTTTCTGTGTTCTCTTTTTACGAGAATATAGTCTATAATTGACTTTTCGTTTCTAGCACTTTCTTCTCTTGTATATTGGTATATTCTTTTATGATTGAAAAACGTGTCTGTTATTATTAGTTTATTCATTTGGCAATATTCCACCATTCTTTTCCCATTCTCGTTTCTTTTGTTCTCCCCGTTATTACCCATCACATTACTGTACATCTGATCTCTTTTCCCTACTCTACTATTAAAATCGCCTGCTACATATATTTTACCAGTTACCTCCTCTGTCTTTGTCGTTAGTTCTTCCAAAAATATATCCTTTTTTCTACTTATTCATCTTCACTTGGTCCATAAACAATTATCATTGTTTTTATTTCATCTTTTGTTTTCCCTTTCAGTGTTATTAGCATCTTCCTTTCATTTATTGTTTCCCATTTTATTAGTTCTTTTTCTCTTTTTTGTGCACTATGTGCAGGCAATTCCTGCCGCTGCTCTCATGTGTTCCTCTACTCCACTATATATACATGTGTGTCCGTTGTTCGTTTTTTTTACCGTTTCCCTTTGAGTTTTGTTTCAGTAATTGCCAATAAATCTAGTCCTGTTTTTCAAACTGCATTTCTAATTGTTCTTCTTTTCCTCTTAGGCTCCTAACATTCCAGGTTCCCATTTTCCATGTTGTTTCACTTACCATTTTGGTTTTTATTTTTATATTTCCTTTGTGTAAGCCGTCCTGTTTGCTGTTGCCTAGCAGTTTTTTGTTTTTACCTCTGATAGTCCCTTTATTTTGCTGTTCCAGCTATACACGTTTTCATTTATTATTAGCTTCTGGTATCCTGTTCTTACCGTTTTCCCTTTATCTCTTTCCTGTTTGGCAATCTCTCTAATCTCTTTCTATATTCCCCTTTCATTTTTTGTCATGTCATTATCTATGTACACCTGACTACCTCTAATTTTGTTCTTTGCCTTCATTATTTCCATTTTCTTACTAAACGATTCAACTTCCACTACGATCATCTCTCTTTCTCTCTCTCTCTCTCTCTCCCTCTCTGTCTATTACAATTTGGTATGCTGACTTTATTCCAGCTGGTACTTTGTGACGTGCCTGAAGAGCTATCAGCGCGTTAGGCCGCGGAGCGAGTGGAGGTTCCCTTCGAAGCAGCGGGTTAAAAAAAAGGCTCCACGTAATTTTAACCTCGCTACTACTTCGTGACAGTCAGCGAAGTTCAGAAATTACGAACTGTCGCAACGGCTGACCATCTGACGCCCACACCACCAGATTTATATCTCGCAATGAGAAAAAGGAAGTTAAATTTAAATGAATGCCCGATTGAGAAAACGTGGGGGAACAAAAAAATAACAGATGTGAGTTTTGTGGTTGTAAATATCTGCGTTTATTCAAACACAAAAGACGGGACACCGTGTCCGCGCTCCCTGAAAGAAAATACCTCCGCTCGTAGATTAATCGCGACGCGTTCACCGAATTCGGCCGAATTCCGCTTAACGCTTATCGCGCGATGCGAACTGCTCTCGGAGCTACCTTCTTTTTACAAAAAAGCAAAATACGTACGGCACGAAACACGCAACGCAAGTTTACACAAAAGAAAACGATATAACAAAACATTAAAGAACGATAAGAAAATATGTATGGATCTGGCCTGCTCATCCACGCGGCGTCTCCGCTTGGTGATTGTGGCCCGCTCTCAGGAACTGGATGTCGCCACTAGCTGCGGTCTTAAAAAAAAACTCTGGCAGGGTGGTCGTCGCCCCTAGCCGAGAACCTGACTGGCTGGGTTGTTTCAGCCCCTACCCAAAAACGCCTGTAAAGCACATGGCCCTATTAATAATGGCCGGACACGTGTCTTTACAAAAATGGTGTTGGTTCTAATTACTTACTCTGGTGTTTGAGCGTGTAGCGTGTTTGTGCCGGTGTCGCTTAATCCCTCATAGGACGGTTATTGGAGAACACATTTGAGATCCCGGAAACCGGTTGGCGATAAGCCCAAAGAAAAACGTGAAAAAAAAGAGAGTCAGCTGCGTTCTGCCGCATCCCACTTGCCTACGCTTAAAAAACGTGTGCGTAGCGGTTGCCTACGTTGACGGTCCGTGAGCGAAATTAAAAATTAGGGCAGATTTCGTCGAAGTCAAAACCGACCCGTTACAACTTGTAAATTCAGATTAATATATTGTTCTATTTTTTTCTTTTAGGTTAAGTTCCTCTACTTTCAGCCCTTTTATAACTATGTTATTTTTTTCTTCTTTCTTTGTCGTTGGCTTCCACCTTGTACTCTAGTGCTTCTATCTTCTCCATCATTTGTTGTTTTTCTGCCATCTATTTGTCTTCCTTGTCTCATCTCTTTCATATCTTTCATCACTTCTCTGAGCATATATTTTATTTCTTCCTTTTCGGTCTTTCTTTCTTCCTTTCTTATTTTCAGTTCTTTATATTTCCCGTCCACTCTTCTATTTCGTTCTTCATCAATTTTTCTTTGCTCAGGGGATCTTAATGTTTTCTTTGATGTATTGCTGTCTTCGTCGTTTTCCGTCTCCCGTTCCTCAATTATTTTCCTTATTTCTCCTCTTTTGCTCATTTATATCCTTCGTCTTTGCTACCATGCACTTTAATATAACCGAGTCCGCCCCTGTGTACTTACCGTCTTCGCGTGCGCGCGTTAGGCTCCGCCCGCCGGATTGTCTCCTCGGAGCAAGCTTAACCTCTCTGCACACTTTTATTTTCACTTTTTGAGGGTACCCTGCTAATGTTATCGTCTGTTAATTATGTTAGCATTCACTTATAACTCACTACTTCACTTTCGTTCGCACTATTTACTTTGTTTTCGCCTGCAGTCGTCTATTTTATAGATTTATACCGCGAAGCAATTTACTCTATCACTTACAGGACCGTACTCCAGGACCAGTGCTAACTTATGCATCTCTAATATGGTGGCACAAAGCCAGCAATTAGGTTTTCCGATCAATACTAGGCAAAGTACAACGCATGGCTTGCCTAGGAATCACGAGTGCAATGATTACCATACCTTCCAATGCCATTAAAACCCTACTGAACCCTCCTTTAAAAATGCTAATAGAGGCAGAGGCCAGGAAGGGGGCCTACAGGCTAGGAATATTTGGCCACGGGAGACCGTCAGGGTGTCGGTGTGGCCATACCAAATTTCTTGATGACATCGAACGGTGCCAAACTCTGATGATGCCGTCCGATAGAATCACACCCACCTTTAACCTAGGACGACTTTTCCTGGTGATTATTCCGGCCAGGGAGGAATAAGAAACGGGTGGGAAATTTAGCAACATCAATTGATCAGTTTGGTTCACTGATGGTTCGAAAACAATAGCCGGTGTAGTGGCGGGGATCTACGAAGCTGCACAAGGCAATAATACCCACATTGACCTTGGTAAGCACCCTACAGTATTTCAAGCAGAAATAATGGCAACCACGACCTGCGTCCAGATCACGATAGAGACGGCTGATGTAAATAGGCGAATCTTCATCGTTAAATAATAAATTAGATTGAGTTATTTATTTAATACGGGACACCAGGGCATAGAGGGCAACGAAATAGCCCACCTATTTACCGACACGCTAACAAAGGAAGCGAAGAAGTTGCCCTTGGACCTGAACCGACTGGGGCTATACCATACAGCACCGCAATGGGATTAATAAAAAGAAAACTTAAAGCAGCAACAATCCATCACTGGAAAGAAGCTGACGGTATGAGACAATCAAAACTCTTCATAAGCCAACCCTCAGAAAAGTTGGCTGGAGAGTTACAAAAACTCCTACTAACAGAACACGGCAGACTGAGGAAACACCAGCATACAATAGGCATTATCTAAATTGAGCAATGTAGGCTGTGTGAAGAGGACGAGGAATCGACCCTCCACGTCCTATGCGAATGCCCGCGGTATGCATCCTGAGGCAAAGATACTTTGGTTTTACCAAAGACAGTCAGCAACTTTGCACCCAAAGAGATTCTGGACTTTTTTAAGGAACATGACTCATGGATGTACTACAGAGGCCAAAGTGCTGAAGGGCTTTAGGGAACCTACCCAAGGAAGAAAATAAACATTAGCTTTTTTGTTACAAATCATAATACCACAAAAAAATTAGGAAATGAACATTAAAAATATACGTTTCTACAGTAATCACGTATTTTATTGCAGAAACCCGTTAACCCGTTTTTTTAATTTTCTTAACAAGTAAAAGATAAATATTATAATTTAATTACAGGCAAAATTCACTTTGAAGGGGTTTTAACTACACAAAACATATTCAAGCCATAATCTATATTAATATCACATATATATGTTTTTTCTTTATTTCTCGAATATTTGAAAATGTGCACTTGAGTGGTTTGTGCAATAAACGATTCAATTCGATTTTCACGAATGCTAATCCGAATGGTTTTACTAAATGATTTTACAGAATGATAATCCGAATTAGTTTTTCGAATGAAAATCCGAATGATTTCCACGAATTATAATCCGAATGATAATACGAATGATTTTTACGAATGAAAATCCAAATGATTTTACTACTGAATGATTTGATTTTACCGAATGATGTCTTCACGAATGAATCCGAGCAACCCGTGGATATTCCTTTGATTTTACCGACTTTTACCAGATGCTTTGGCGGCTGTGTTTCTTTTCTCAGGACAGTTTCTATACCTCTTTGATCTGCCGCCGTCACACAAACAATAACGAATGTTATGGATAGTCGTCGTGACGCGCGAAAACAAAATCCTATTCCAAAATTAATCAAACCTAACCTAATCAACCTATCTGTTTTGGGAACCGATGCTAGAATTTAGCAACATGGCCCGAGAGCTGTTGGTGCCGGGGTATTGACAAACCAGCCAAAAACCGCTTGCCAGGCCCACGGCGACAGATCAAGGAGGTGTAGAAACTGTCCTAGTGCTAGTCCTAGCTCCTTTAGTGAAACCTTTCCAAAATCTGCCAGATCTATAGGTACATATTTCTAAAATGTTCTATTGATATTATTAATTAGAATATTAATGATACTAGAAATTTGGTCCACAAATTCATTCCTAAATTTACAATAAATAATGCCATTATTGCTTTTTGTCAAAATTTGTGTATTATTATCAAACTTAAAAAAAAGTCAAAATTCTATAATGGTTTTCTGGCCATCTTTCCAATTTTGTTAGTTGTTTAGTTTAATAACGAAGTTTGCTAAACAAAAATTGTTCAAATCACAGCAAAAAATAACCAAATCTGAATATATTATTACAAGTTGCTGCCGAAAGGGTTTAAACAAATAAAAAATGTCACTCTTTAAAATTTTGTTTATAAAAGTTGGGCAGACTAAAATAACAATTCAGTAACCGAACACAAAATCTTGAACAAAACAATTACGCATTTACTTAAGTGATTCTTGATGTATGGTGTCCTCGAAAAGAGATATTCCACACATCCATACAGACAGTTTTCAAAAATTATTTTATAGTTCTCACGAATATTCCGTTTAAATCTGGAATTCGAAAATTCAGTGTATTTAGGAATAAATGATTGTTATACTAAAAATAATTATTTTTTCTACTCCTATATGTATATTAGCATATTCTTTCATAGACTACTATACATACAGGGTGTATCAGCCAAATGGAATAAATTCAATAATAAATAAATAGGGGCGTGTTCGAAAAAACGCTCGGACATGTCGATTGTTATTTTTAGTTGCGCATTTTTTTCAACAAAAACTTTTTATACAGGGTGTGTCATGTGACCGTGGCCAATACCAACTTTCTTATTTTAAATGCAACACCTGGTATATTATTCAATTTTTGGATTCTTCAGAAAATTCTAGACATATTTCATGTACAATGTCCTATACCTATCTTCAACTGTTTCGGAAATGGTTTCAGCAAGATGGAGCACCGCCCCATTACCAAATCAATGTCCGAAACTACCTCAACCGAATATTTCCAAATCGGTGGATAGGGAGGCGAGGATCGATGGAATGGCCAGCACGATCTCCTGATCTGACGTCATTAGACTTCTTCTTATGGGATATGTCAAAAGTATTGTATACAAAACTAAACCCCTCGACTTAGCTGACTTAAGAAGACGAATAATGCTTGCGATTAGATCGGTCACGCCTGAGATGTTGAGTAACGTTAGAAGAAATTTCTATTTAAGATTAGGATGTTCCAAGACGTTCACGGCGAGCATTTTGAACATCTCCTCCATTGAAATTTTTTGGTTTTTTTTGTTTTTTTTACATTATCAAGAAATAAACAGTATTACTTATTAGTTTTTGAGTGTGTTGTAACGAATTTCTGTAATCAAATAATTTTCTTTTTTTAATGTTAATTTTTGCAATAAATCTGAGAACACTTAATATTTCCGAAACAGTTGAAGATAGGTATAGGACATTGTACATGAAATATGTCTAGAATTTTCTGAAGAATCCAAAAATTGAATAATATACCAGGTGTTGCATTTAAAATAAGAAAGTTGGTATTGGCCACGATCATCGACGTGTCCGAGCGTTTTTTCGAACACGCCCCATTTATTTATTATCGAATTTATTCCATTTGGCTGATACACAGTGTATATGTGGCTTATTGCAATGAACAATGTGGATATATTTTCATTCCCACACACGTGTGCGGATATGATATCCACCAATCAGAGAGATGGAAAATTGCAGAGCAACATGTTTTTTCATAAATTTGTCATAGTTATCAACGACAAATTAATAAGCAAAAAGTCAAATCGACATTATTACAATTATCTTTACAGTGCTGAATTATGATTTCCAATGAAAGCGATTCATCATTAAGCTGTACACCCCCCGATATTCGGCAGTCCGCGAATGATACATATAAATCATTACTTCCGGAAAAGTCGAAGGCAAAGTACGAATTAGCATATGTAAAATTCAAAGATTGGTTAAGTGGTAACAATATAAACATAATTTCTGAAAATGTGCTAACTGCATATATGTCGCATTTGGCAAAAACCATTAAACCATCTACCCTCTGGACTACTTATTCGATGCTAAGGACAACGATAAGTATAAAAGATAATGTTGACATTTCAAAATTTTGCAAATTAAAATCATTTCTTAAACGTGAATCCAGCGGATACAAATCCAAAAAGTCCAAGATTCTTTCATCCGACAACATACAAAAATTTTTACATGAAGCACCGGATATGCAATATTTGTTGACGAAGGTAATAATTTCTATATATATTGATTTCAATGAATATGATCATTATTTGTAATTTAGGTTATCCTAATTTTCGGAATTTCTGGCGGATGTCGTAGACAAAAACTTAAAAATTTAAAAGTAAATCACATTCGTGATTTATCAAATGAAATGCAAGTAAAACTAATAGACACGAAAACTAAAACTGATAGAACATTTGTCATCCCTGGAAAGTTTTATGAAATTTGTAAGAAATACATGAGTATCCGTTCTCCAGAGGTAGATACATTTTTTTAAACTATCAAAACGGAAAATGTACTAAGCAAGTAGTAGGAATTAACAAAATTGGACAGCAGCCTAAAGTAATTGCCCGATTTTTAAAATTAGCTAATCCCGAACTATACACCGGACACTGCTTTCGGCGGTCTGGAGCCACTAGACTCGCTGATGCAGGTGGTGATATTTTGACCATAAAAAATTTTGGAGGATGGAAGTCAACTCCTGTAATGGAGAGCTACGTAGAGCATTCTCAAAATAAAAAGAAGCAAATCGGTAATGCAATTCTCACTTCTGTTGAGTACAATAGAAGTGAAATACAATTTGAAAGCACTCCATCCACATCGAGCATCTACAGTCATCAACATCAACATTTACAACAGGCCGAACCAAATAATAGTATACACTGCACTCCATCCACATCAATCACTTCCAGTGCAGAAGTCGAATCCAGTAGAAGCAACGTATATAAAAATTGCAATTTTGCAAGAAACAGGGATACGCTGTCTGCGATAAGGAGTCCTTACGTTCACGAGATTCCCATAATCTCGTAAACGCCGCGCCGCTATGATATACAAGGTGTACCTAAATGCTTGTAATTACGTAACCATGTAACATAATTTTATGCCGCTCTAGTGAAAATAGTTCTATTTTTGACATAGGCAACTTCATTTACACTCATTAGACATGAATATGGCAATAAAAGTTATCTTCATGCTATTCTAATTTTTATTGTGGAATTTCATATTTAACTGCTCAAATGCGAAATTATTATTAGTTTCAGCAATATTTGTGGCTTCCAAACACATGAAAAGACCACAATAAATAGTTATTTAAAGAGACTATTAACTCATTAATCATGAAGATGGCATTAAAAGCTATCTTCATGCAATTCAAATTTCCGTTGTCAGTCGATATTTCACTACTCAAATACTAAATTATTATTAGTTTCAGCAATATGTGTGGCTTCCAAGCACATGAAAAGACTACAATGAAGAACTACTTAAGGGCCCACGAATTTAAATGTACATTATCTACATAACCTTACTTTTAAAGTCGAGGGCATTCTTAAATTGTGTGTACATAAAAACAACCAGATATGCATGAAAATGAAGTCCTCACAGGCAACATCCCCAGTGGGGCAGTTTACTCTACAGCACAAACAAGTTGTAAACTGAAAATCATGCAGGAATTAATGCAATAAACGAGCTGCGACAAATCTAATAATTGCTTTAAATCTGACAATGTTACAAAATGTTTTACTATTGCAAATTGAGGAGTAGCAGACAATAAAAGAATCACATATAGTTATTAAAGTAATCAAAGTAAATTATTTAATAAACGGAAACAAAAAAGAAGTAAAGATTTGCAAAACATAATTAATAAATTAAATATATAATCAAAACAGATGTTGAAAATGTGTACCATTTGCTTGTAAATACATTTGCACTCGTCTTCTTTTATTGCTAAAAATGTTGATTAACATTTTAGGAGTTATGGTTTGGCAAACATTTATGAGTTCTGCCATTAACTCTTCCAACGTATGCAGTCTTCTTTGAAAAACTATATCTTTTAGATACCCAAAAATTGAGTAGTCCAGTGGAGTTAGATCTGGAGAGCGTGGCGGCCATAGTCCTTGACTAATTAGTCTATTATCAAAAAAATCTTGCAGATAGGCTAACGTTGCTCTGGCTATATGAGCTGTTGCACCATCTTGTTGGAAATATCCGTTCTGCAATTCTTCATCATCTAATTGTTCTATGAAAGGCTGGATGATTTGTTGCCGATATCTCTCACCGTTTATTGTGTCATGAAAGAATATAGGCCCAATTATTCTACGGCGAGACACAGCCAACCAAATTCCAACCTTCTGAGGATGTAGTAGTGCTTCCACAAAAAGATTAGTGTTTTCAGCATGCCAGCACCTATAGTTTTGTGAATGAACATATCCTGATAGGTGGAACCAAGCCTCATCACTGAAAAATGTTAAATCGAGCAATCAATCGTCATTTAAAATTTCCATAAACCATCGGCAATAACTCAATCGGCGTTGAGGATCTACTGGAAACAATTCTTGCAGCACTGAGACCCTATAAGGGTGTAAATTCAATTTATTTCTCACAATTTTATGGCAGGTTGCCGAGGGTGGCCGAGGGAATTCCAGCTTGCATTGCCAATTTACGAATTGACTTTTGAGATCTTATTTCGAGTCGTTCACGAATATCTGCAACAACCTCTCTCGATACTGAAGATCTGCCTGAGGATTTTTGTTTCTGAACACTACCAGTTTCCCTAAAACGGTGCACTATTCGTGAAATATGTGTTGACTAAACCGAGTATTCAAATTGGTGGTCATGGAACTTGTGTTGAAATTCCCGCACGCACTCTGGAATTGAATAATTCCATTCTACATTTTCAAATCGTCCATTACGAAAGTAAGCGTCAACAATAAAAGTGTTCTTCTGATCAGTACACATTTTAACAAACTACTGTTCAAACACTGTTGTTATGTTATCTGACAGCTGACAGGTATGGTTGACAGTGACCGTTCTCAAATAGTACGGCATACATATTTGAAAGGCGGCACAATTGAATTGAGGTGATTACATAACAACAATCATTTAGGTACACCTTGTAGATAGTCGGTCACATCGAAGCAGTTTTGCCTAGGATAAACTAATTCGTCCTATCACGTTGCGAATGAACCGGTTTGGTCTAGGCAAGACTAGTTTGTCCTGAAATCGTGTTTAGCCGGTAACATATATATACAATGTGTTTTAAATTAAACCGCCTAAATTGCCATTTTTAGCCACCAGATGGCAGGTATTTAGGGTCAACTTAAAATTAGTAAATCTGGCAAATAAGGCAAAATATAAAACTAGATATCTGAATTCTGAACGATCTGCCTATTGTCATCATATCGCCGGCTTGGTGTTACAAGGTTGTATGTGCAAATTTCATAAATTTGGGTAAATCGATTCTAAATATTGGGGTGTTACAAAAAGTGCCGTTCCTATTCGTTTGATTTATAATTTGACATTTTCATTTCCAAATTTTCAATATTAAGCAATCCCGATATTTCTAGCTTCAAATATTCTAAATTTTTGAGTTCTGATAAAACCAAAATTACATTGAACTCTGTTATATCATTTTGTTCTTTTGTTAGTAACATACAACTGTGCAACTTTGAAAGAAAATACCAGACGTAATGTTTAGAAAATTAGATAATATTTTATTTACTAACAAATTTAATGGGGTCAATAACTCAATGACTCAATAACAGTATTTTATTTTTTTTAAATTTACATAGCTTTTCTTCCTATCTTTCCATTTTTGTCACTAGCTTTCGATTTCGGAAGAATTGCGTTAAAATCGTCTTTATCGACTGTAGGCATCCACCGGTTCATTGACTTGATTGCATCAATCTTATTTTGCGGTATCTTGTTAGCAGTGCCTTTGCTTGCTTGGGTACAGGGAAGTCCACCTTAGTTTGAATACACACCCGCTTTTTTACCAATAGCACATTTTATGCTTTGTTCGGCAAATTCTTCGTCAGCATGAGAAGTTTTCTAGTAAATATGAAATACAATTAAGTTGTTGAACCTTTGTATACGGCACTAGATTATAGTTAAGTAAATTCGCCCATTTTTGGCAGTTCTTAACATCAATTGCCTGCATCTGTATTATTTTGTAAGGTAGGATCATCTGGGTACTAATTACGTTCTTTTATAGAATCGTCACTGTCATAGTTTTCACAAATTTGATCCATATTTCACAAGACTCTCAAAACCAAGTCAGTATGCTTCTACATACAACCATGTTACACTAAAGTGTAAATGCCAAATTTGACATACATCCTTGTTTGACAGTAAATAAAAGTGTTCTGCCATCTATTAAACTTTTGCAAAAGATAGCTTAAACTAAAGCCGGATAAAAAGCATTAAAAAATACATAAAAAGCACTTAAAAAAGCATATATTTAAAAAAAAGCATAAACATACGCAAAAAAGCATAAATTTACATTAAAAAAGCACAACAAAATTACAAAAACCTAAACAAAATTTTAAAAAATGTTCATTTTTAAAATTATTTTTTTATCTTAGATTATAAAAGTAACTGCAGAATAGTATGGTAAACTTAGCTAGATTATAGATGTTCTTTTTATTATATTGTGCAAAACATATTACAGTGAAAGAAAGCATTAACTGAAAGAGCGTCATAGATAGAACAATGAATTCTATTTAAAGCATTTATTTTTTTATAAAAGTACAGTTAATTTTAAAATTAAAAATATATGTTTATGGAAAAAATACAAAAATATCCAAAATTTAGGTAACTACATACTAATTTACAAAATCACATTCTAAAGTACTAGTTTCTTTGAAAACAATTTACAATTAAATATTGCTCCAAATTTTTCATGATTAAATAGAGTCTTCTATCGCTCAAAATATATTTATAGACAGAGAAACTTCTTTCAACATCCACACTTGTTATATGCGCATATTTAAAATTAGCTATAGGTATGCTGCTTTCAAAATTACCCACATTTTCATCACTTAAAATTTTTCTAAAATTATTTAACGTATGAAAACCTTGTTTTTTTTTAAAAAACTTCATTTAATTTTACAATAATCTTCTCTTCAATTTTTTCCGGAACACCATAAATTGCTTCTTTAAAATTATTCATAATCGCAATTGTATCCATTAAGGGCATTCATTGCTTCTCCAATTAGGTAAATGAATGACTCACAATACTACAGTGTGCCTTGATTAACTCTAAATTCTTTTTAATTCTTTTTCGTTTAAAATTCTTTGGCATTTATTTCCATTTCTTTGGCAACTATTTCTGATAGTTGGTTCAAATTCAAAAATAACTTTTTTTAATTGTTCAAAATTATTTCCGTAATATATTGCAGCATCTAGCCACGTCCCCCATAGTGTCAGAACTTGTTGTGGAGGTAGTGGTGTATTGGGCATTCACTCTTTAAATAGTTCTTAGACTCTTAAAGGAGCTTTAATAAATATATTTTTTCTATATTTTATTAATTCAATAATTAATGTAAAGTTGATTCTGATAGTTTCAGCAATGCGATTTAGTTCGTGGGTTATATTAGGTACAATCTACTAAATTTTCATTAAAAGTTTCATGTTAGATGCAGCTTTTATCATGTATGCTGCTGCATCCGTGAGCATTAGTAAAATTGTCTGACTTGGGACTGTTTCCGGTAAATAAAAGTTGAATAGTGATTCATTAATAAATTTTTAAATTGCGTTACTATTGGTTTTGTTTAATTCTTTAGAACAGATAAATAACCTTTCGTCTGACATTTGTCGCTGAGGACTCCTGTAATAACATTGGAAACATATCGCCCACAAGAATCGGTTGTTTCATCCACACTGAACCAAATGAAATTGTTGCCAATTATATTTTTAATTTCTGGCATAGTTTATTTATATACCGATTCAACATAATTTTTGCGCAGGGTACTATCATCTGGTATATTTCTATTACATTTTTTTTCCAGAAATGTCCTAAATGATTTATTTTGTAATTTGTTAAAGGGAATGTTTGATTCAAGCATTGTTTTACAGAAATAAAAATTAAATTGTTTTTGTTGATTGTTGCCGGAAGTTGATGCTATGGATTCTACTATACTTTGTTGTAATGGTTGATTTTTAAATTTTTCTAAGCGTTGCTTGTGTAGTATTGTTTTCACATGTTGAATTGGATCATATTTTTTGTTGCATTCAACTTCAAATAAAAGTAGTGAATGAATTAATATTATTATTTTAAGGCGATGTAACTTGCTGACTTTATACAAACTCTGTAAAATATTTTGTTATTTTCAAATTTCAATTACTTGTGTTCTTTAATCCGCTCGACGTTGTCAGAGTAACGAACGGCTCTAAACTAACTGCACAATGTTTAGAATTACGAATGCTTGTTCATTGGGAAGATTTTGTATATAATTTAAATGAATCGCTCAATCCTAATGCGTAGAACTGTAGTAGAAAAATATTCAACTTCTGCGACACGAATGATATGAATGTATTTACTTGAATTTTTAATTTATTTAGATAAACAATAAACATAGTAAAAACTTACCCAGCACTGGGTTTGGAAAATAGTTTATTTTTATTAGTAATGCCTCGCACCTTGCACTGAATATAATTCTGTATAGTATGCATAAGTGTTTATACACGTATAAATTATAATCACAACGATAATTAATTTTCGTTTCAATCCAGAATCAGTTGAAAAAAGCTCTAAATAAGCGCAAAAATGTAAAATAAGCACAACATTGCAAAAAAAGCAAAAAAAGCACAAAAAAAATATTGTTAAATGATCCTTTTATTTCCAAATCGGATGTAAATTTAATTCATTTGTTAATGCTTTAGATATTTACAAAAAGCATAAAACTTGGAATCCGGTCTCTACTTATAACACATATATTCTTGTAATACCAAATACTCAAAATCTTACAAAATGTTACATACAACCTTGTAACACCAAGCCCACGATATCACTAAAGTCAATTTGATTTTAAATGTCATCAGTGACAATTGAAGTTTGAACATGTAATATACATAAAATAACCCCCTGTTGGTTTAATCAGTTTAATCTAAGAATTCATAAGGAATCAAATATTATATTAAATTGCAAAGGAATTTTAATTGTTAGATGGTAATAAGAATGTAAAGTAATTACACAAAATTATTGCAGTACAATTCAGGGCCGTAGAAGTGGATACAAGTTTAACAGACACCATCACTATTTATACAAGCAAGTTTAAACTTAGTTAACATATTTGAAACAATTGGAGAAATAACTAATCAGAAGAATTTATTCACACTAAATGTTCAAACTGTGTCCAACCAATTTGAATACAATTTTAAACCCGACGTTCCACACTTCTACAAATTTTTGTACAGGATACCGCATTAAATGTCAAAAAACCTTCACGATGTAATGATAAACTCGCATGATGTTTCGATATCATCGAAGAATATCATCATGACGTTGTGAATGTACCAAACCTTGTACACGTCCCCAGACTCCAAAATATGGTGGCGTCAAGTCACATAAACGGGCAGGCCTTTCCATAGGTCATCTCCTCGCAATCCTTAAATCAAGAAAATGATCTTCAATGAGAGTTCGTAGTCTCTAACAGGTAAGGCATAGTGAGGTGGTGCTCCATGCTCTTGGAAAATTATTCCGGGAGTAATTTCGTGTAAAATTTGATGCTGGATAACACTTAAATAAAATCCACCAGTAATATTTTCCCTGATAGAAAAAGGTCCAATTATCCCACCATTCCGAATTCCTGCCCAAACGTTAATTGCCGGTGATTGAAAGTCCTTTTCTACTGTAATATGAGGATTTCCAGCAGCATAATACACACAATTGGGTCTACTAACACGACCATTGAGGTGAAATTTTGCTTCATCTGTCCATAAAATACTATTCAAAAGGTTATTACTAGGGTTCGGAGTTCTATCAAAGTTGCTTTCTACGTACATTAATAGCATACCAACACAATTTTAAATGTGGACGTATTGCAAAACTGTTTTAACACCTATATTGTTTTGAATTTTCTGCTTATTTTCGCCCTTTTAGCTTGTTTTCGTATTTTCCCCTAGACTAGATTTTTATCCTAGACTAGAAACATTTTGTTTGCCAAATTGAATTCCACTTGAAAAATATTACTTATGATTTCTGAGGCAGTACCGTATATGGTTGGAAGGTTAAATACATTATACAAACATTAAATTAACTCGTGCACATGGTGTCTTGCACATGGATTACATAGATAAAGAATAGAAACAATTAGACCCCAATTTCCCATAGTTAACGATGTCATTAATCTTTTTAAAAACGTTTTTCTAAAAACCACTCTATACCTCCCATATATCTCATATACCTTTACCTCCGCAACCAATTATCACTAGATATTGTATTTGGGTGTATGCGGCAATGTAGATACTATGTAAGTAATTTTAGGGAGATACAGGAATAAATTTTAGAATTTTCTGCATCGTCTGCTAAACTATAGATAAATGTCATATTACATTAAAATAAATCAAGAGATAGAACAACATTTAGCTTTTCTAAAAGCTACCTGAATCGTTTATTTCAGAACCCCGTTAAGTGTATTTTTTCAAATTTTCGAGAAACAAAGAAATAACTATACCTTTTCATATTTTATATATTGTAATTGAATATCCCATAAATATCTTATGTCCGTTAAAGGGGTAATGCAGAAAAAATAGCGTTTTCATTACTGATATACGGTTTACCGTTAAAAAAGAAAAATCATAAAAATGTCTGTTGACCGGTTTCTCAAATAAACCATTCAACTATGGTTTTCTTAGTGATTCAATAAAAAAAAACGAAAAACCAAAGATTGTCCTTAGTAGAATCTGTTGTGATTTTCTATGATTTTAAAATATCCCTTCAATAAGAACCTGGCAAAATTGGGCAAATATTACGCAACGAATTTGATGATGTACTCAGAAAAAGTGTGGGTTTTACAAAACTTCAGAAGAGAGGCACTACAAGGCAATTTTGAAACAAAAAAGTGATGTTAATTCTTTCCTAATATTTATTTTAAAGTACGCGCCTATAACATCGGTGGACGTGGAGTGAAGTTTTTCCGTTTATAAACATATTTTATCCGATCAGAGGAAAAACTTCTTATAGAAAATTTGGAAAAATCACATTGTAATTAATTGTTTTCATTGAAATTATTGAGAATTTTTTTACACTAACATGCATATTTTAAATTTAAGGTTTTATCCATATTACCAGTTATGTAATTATGATTAAGGTTGTTATATTGAGTACTTACTGGTAAGTAATATTTATTTTTATTTTATATAATTGTCTGACTAGTTTCGGTTTTTAAATAACCATCTTCAGAGTCATGACATGTATGTTAATATGTAGAGGGTCCGGCAATAGGATTGATCTGTTTTTAATAGGTAGCTATGAAAGTACTGTTTATTTGGCAAACTTCAAGTAGTGATAAAATTGTATTTTATTATTGGAAGTTTTATGTTGCAATAGCGAACTGGCCGGTTAATCAACAGATCTGTGCTGTTATACTGATTATCATGACCCACTTCATCGTGCAGATTTAGAGGCGTGTTCGTCAGGAATTCAATATCTATATATTTCCTATGTTCTGTATCTATTTACTGTATCCCGTATCTTATACCTTTGATACTTCAAATCCAAATGTAAGATTCGCTGCAAACTTCGCTCTGAAATTTGCAATGCTGTCGATCACTGAATTGCAGATCAATTTGGACTTCGTTCAACGGCTACTTAGACTTCTTTAATATTCCCTTGTGTACAAACTGGTACTGTACTATAGGCGATTTACATCAAGGCGGCAGCGCCACGGTGGCGCATTCACGTACTAGCCTTGGGGGGCATTTCACGCTTCGAGTCATGTGTTCTTATGTGTTTCTTGTGCTAAAGTGTGCGATTTGTATCAAATTCGTCTAATACTGCCGTTTATCGTACAGTTATCAATCTGGTGGTTATGGTTAAACTTCAACAATGGCAAAATATAAAAGGGTTTGTACCGTATTCTACGCTAGTTTCCACAGATTCCCGGCTGCAGGTAAAAGGTGTGCGATTCGTATCCAGTTCGTCGATTGATACCCGAATTATAACTGTACGATGAATACTGCAATGTATACGATGGATAAGCAACTTGGTATTTTCAAGAGAAAATTCAAACCTTCTCTCATTCGAAAATAGTTTTCAGGAAGAAAATGCTTGGAATACATATGTAAACACTTTAATGAACACGACTGTAGATGCTTTTTCATGCCCATTCTTAATTTGAGTTTCCATGCTCTTTGTATATCCGTCAGCTCAGTGTTTGCCAGCTTCGTTACATATTTCACGTTCATTTTGCCTGCAGGCGGGAATCGATGCGAACTGACGTCAAGATTTTTGTTGCTGTCAGCGTTGGAGGAATACGGTGCAAACCTTTTAATATTTTGCCATTGTTGATGTTAAACCATAACCACCAGATTAATAGCTGTACGATAAACTGCAGAAGTCGACGAATTTGATACGAATCGCACACTTTAGCACAACAAACACATAGGACGTCAGGATTTTTGTTACTGTCAGCATTGGAGGAATACGGTACAAACCCTTTTATATTTTGCCATTGTTGATGTTAAACCATAACCACCAGATTGATAACTGTACGATAAACGGCAGAAGTCGACGAATTTGATACAAATCGCACACTTTAGCACAAGAAACACATAAGAACACATGAGTGGAAGCTTCAAATACCCCCCATGGCTAGTTCGTAAATGCGCCACGGTGGCGCATTAAAAATAATGGTAACGAACCGCACACTGTCGCACAAGATTGGACAGGCGCAACAGCTGATTGCAGCCATATTTAAATGCCCAGGACAGCTGGCAACCTTGTAAAATTGTGTCATAATTATTATGATTATTATTTTGATGACGTGAATGCCAGTTTAGAAAAATTAGAGTATAGTACGATCGACAAATAAGCTAATACTACTCCTTTCGTTGAAATCTCTCACGCGCCACAAAATGGAATTTCTTGATGGAACTCTAGCGCACACTTGCACATAAATTCCTGACGAAAATTCCTCTAAGTTTGCACGATATACTGGATTATTATAAACGATGTATCATCAAATACCTCCATTAATGCATTTAACCGGTGAGTTAGCCATTTTAACATAAAGTTTCCAATAATAATATAACATTTCATCACTATTTAACGTTTGCCAAATAAACAGAACTTTCATAGCGACCTATTTAAAACCGTTCAATCCTATTGCCAGACCCTGTATATATCTTGATCGTAACTTGATGATAAATATTTATTATTAATTTGCATTTTGAAAGTTATGATGTTTGTTTGTAGTTTTCGTTAATTGTTTAAAATCAAACAATTAAAAAACTAGTCAGACAAAATAAAAATAAATATTACTTACCAGTAAGTACTCAATATAACAACGTAAAATACATATTTTATGTATTTGTTTATATCTTGTTCCTTTATTTCAACATTAATGCTTTTTCTGCTTTTTTGATTTATTGAAGCTTTTTCCAGTGCTATGTTGCTTATGTTTCACTTATTTTTATATATGTAGTGCTTATTTATCCTGATCCTAGTTATTACGGTGATCCTCTTCTGCCACCATATCAAAAAAAATATCGCAAAATTCTAGTTGTCTAGCCGGTTTGTCTTTATTTAGTGCATGTACCGATGTCCTTAATCAGTCGGTTAACTGGTGGTTGTTTTGAGAGTTGTCTCTGCGAAGTTGTTGGCTCCTCCATTAATGCATTGTGTACTTACGCTGCGTTGGCAATATTGCAAACAGTTCTGCGTCCACCACATTCTTTCTTCTTTCTCATTGTTTCTTCTGATTAGTTATTTCTCTTATCGTTTCAAATTTGTTAACTACTATGATAAATTTGTATTTACTTTTGCTGTACTAATTTTACTGCAATATTATTTGTATGGCCCATTTGAAATTGATACAACCATTTCACAACTGAAACGCTTTTCTGGAAAGTAATTCTTGCTGTATTAAAAATGTACTTCAATTTTTTTAAACCGGTGACATTTGGATGACATTGCCTCACTTTTGACTTTGAAATAATTTCAAATATAGACATACAAAACTTATTTTCTTACTTTTTTGTAAAGAATAATAACTGCCGTATGGAGGCTAAAAACGGCGATTTGGGTGGTTTAATTTGAAACACGTTGTATATACTATCTATATATCTATACTTTTTATCTATTTAAAAAAAAAAACAATTACTTTAATTCTAAATTTGATAAATTTAAGATATCCATGCCAACTTTGTGTTGTTACAACGGGTCGCGACCCATACTTTGGGAACCACTGCTTTATAGAATATTATCCAGCGAGTGGGTAATGATGGTTGTAAATAATCCATTACAAGATAGAAGAATACGTTATCTAGGACGTGTAACAGCCACTAGACTGATAACGTGTTATTAATTGTTTTTAAATTAATTTTTAAACATATTTAACATACAGAATAATTCGTGATGCTTTTTACTGCCATCGAGAAATCTTGCTTGCTAATAACTATTTTTCTACAATCGGTGGGTGCTGTGTTTAGGTGAAACCCAATCTTTCGATATCATGGGTAAGATATTTCGTTTAAAGCGTGTTTAATTTCATTTGGTAATTACCACAGGTATTGTTCTGAAGGAAGTCATTAAATTGTGTTGGGCCCATTAAACCAATCAATATCCCGAACGATACGGTATGGCTAAAACAAATTTAATGATTAGATTCATGTTTAAACTCACGATTTTCTGGTCAATTGTCACAGGTGCCTCGATTAAACAAACTATTCGTAAATCTGCTTTCATCTGGCAACAAATTGCTGGAAGGAAAATCTTCGCGATCGTGATACTACTGCACTATAGCATTTGTTATTGAACCATAAACATGTTTGTAGGGATGGCATTGATATTTTTTCTTCCAAAATATGCGATAATAATGCAATATTTTCGTTCTCTATGTTTTCACTTAAAGCGTGCAGCGTGTATAAAATGTGAGGAACATTGATGGTGGAGCCTTTTGTTATTGGTTTAAAAATGGAACAATAGCTCAATAGACCGCCATTTTCCACAATTTGACGATTTTTACGTAATATATATCTAAGACAGCGATCTCCAAACTTTTGAACCCTTACAAACAACAGGATTCACAATTTTAAATCCGCAGGCCACTCATATATAGGGTGTCTTACGTTAATTGACCATTAAAAGTTTATGGGGTTCCCAATAAAATAAAAAAATTGAAAACTTCATCCAAACATGGCTGATTCCATTCTCCTCAGAGAAAATACTTTCAATCTTTTATTACTTCTGGTTTTAAAGGAAGTAGCCATCAACTTTTGTTTGTTAAATGAAATACCCTATATATTATGTTTTTTCCTTCCCCTTTTATTTTATCTTATCTTATCTTTTTATCTCTACTTATCTTTTATTTATTTTCTGAAATAAAAAAATTAAATTCAAGATTTTGACATCAAACAGACGTTATGACATAATAAATAACTGTAATTTCTCTTACACATAAGATATAAATGGAAAATTTATCTCGAATTGTACATGAAAGGTACCTCTATCACTGATATATTTTGAAGCTGAAAATTTTGACAATTAGTCATTCAGACAAATTGAGACATTTATTTTACTAGAAGTGTATTTAAAAGATTACATATCTATTATTTCATGATAAACAGACTTAAATCATACTAGTACCTGACTGAAATATTCTGACTGCAGGTGGTGCTGGTGTGGTGGTGCTGGTGTGGTGCTGGTGTAGTGGTGGTGCAGGTGTGGTGGTGTGCGGTAACACCCGTGCACGATATGCACCATATTTTTAAATTCTCAAGTAAATATTTTTCACTACCTGCTACCAGTAGTACATCATCGGCGAACGTCCATTCATGTATTTGTACTCTTTTCAGTTTTCTGTGTCCTAATACTAATGGCTTTGTTTTTCTTTCTGCTTTTCTAATTATTTTATCCATAACAGTAGATTATGTAACTGGGAGAGGTTCTGCTTTGTAATGAGCCCATAGGCAATCCATCGTTCATTTTATAGAAGTTGTTGTTGAATACAGAAAAAAAGTTTTATTCTAAAGGTAATTTAATTAGGTTGAATATGCGTGTGTATTGTTTTTTATGTATATTTTTTAATTAAGTTAGCAAGTAAGTGATTCTGTTAGTAGTATATTTGAATATAAATTTATTATGTCAAAAGAAGCTAGAGAGGAATATGTTGGTTATTTTCATTGCTTATATGACTTAGAAGTTCTATTCTGTTTTTAATTGTGTGTTTAGGTTTTGTATTCAATGATGTTATTAATGATGCTGTTTATGATTTTAGCTCTTTTATGTGTTGGCGAGTTCATTTATGTAATAATCGGTCTGATTGGTATTTCTTCTTTCTTTATGATTTGAAATTGGGTTTTGACTATTGATTTTATTCTGTACTTCGTGTTTATTTATGTTTATGCACTCTCCTTTCATTTTTTTTGTCTTTTTGTAGGTAATATTTTATTGCTACGGCTAATTCTATTGTTAGTAGCAGGAGGTTAATGTTAATGTTCTTTATTAAGTAATTTTAATTCTTCATTATCAAACGATTATGTGAGAGCGGTTTTAATAACTGAATGCTTCAAGCATTTTTAACGTTCTCGCCTAATACGCGGTCGGACCGGGTTCGATTCTTGGGTGGCGTGTAATTTTTATTAGGTAAAATTGCTTTCGTTAATAATAATAATAATTAATAAATAAAACTCACGCGCATTTGAAAAATACCCAACATACACGTCAACAAGTCAGCCACCCCATAGGCAACCCGTTGTACAAATAAGGCTCTTCCACTTCGATGACTTGAAAAAACAAAATGGCTGAAAAGAGAATTTAGACCCCCGATGTTATTCCTTATGGTAAAATGCGCCAGAACCGGTGCTGTTTATCTACTTTCCTACTTAGTCTTGGGCAAGCTACATCGAGACACCATTTGAAGCTGTCCCAGAAATATCCTAAAAGATCATCAACATTGTCAAAACTACCATGGTGGTCCATAATGTAATGACGAGAAAGTAAATACTCAAATTCGCCCATATTACTGCAGGTAAATAGTCGCATTTCCTTTGTTTGGTTAGCTTGGTCAGATATTGAGTTTGAGTCAAGTTCTACTTCAAAAGTACAAAATTGGCTCAAATGATCAGATAACATTATTTCCGTAGTATAGCAGTCGGCAAACGGCAGACTAGATATGACATAGTCTAACTGACTGGTGGCAGAAAAACCGCGACGTCTATCAATCCGAGTTAGTTCAATTATATGCGAAATTAACTGGTAAGCACTCAATAGATAATTAAATTTACTGTTTTCAAGAGTGTCAGCCAGTCCGTCAATGTTACTACAAAATGTTTTATAAGTAACTTTGGAGATCTACGTCAAGCAGCAATAAACAAAACCTTAGCTATTATCCAGTAGAAGACAATTCGCCTACTCACGTGGGTGTATGGCAACAGAAGAAGAAAAAGATGATTAAAAGTAAAAATCAAACTATAACATAAAACGTTCACTTTTGGAAGCCCGCGGTTGTGCCTATTAAGAGCATAAAGAGGTCTTTATTGCATAAGACGTTATTTGTAGCCGAGGCAGAAGCCGAAGGCAAAGCATACGTTGAATGCATGAAGATTTTGGATATTTGAGTATTCGGGATTTTGCGTAATTTTTCGGTCTTCAAAAGGTGTTAAATAATGGAAAATGGACAAAGTTGACGAGGCAGAAAAAGCAAGAAATAGTAGCTTAGTTTTCGAGAAATCTAAGGAGGTGTATGGAAAACGTACAATGATTAATCAATATCTGCAATGGTGAGACAATAGGAAGGATTTCATGTGGAAGTGTTTAAACTGTTTATATTAGGTATGATATCGTTGCTTGACGACATAAAACGATAGCAGTATACACTAAGAAAATATCAAGATCTATTTATTTTATATTTTGCACTAAATAAAAATTACCACTACTTATATTGTCCATTAACATTGGCTTTTATCTTCCGTAAAAACTGCCTGTTTTTACAAATACAACTCAAATTCCAATACAATCAGGTTTAATGAGACACAGGGATCTGTATGTAATACGTCATTAGTTATGCGGTAGGAGTATTACGGCTTACTAATGGGGTGGATTATCCGAAAAACTCGTAGAATATACACAAAATACGTAATATATCAATTATATGCAGTATCGTTACAAAATTGGCAAAATATGCAAATGCGTATTTCACTTCTGAAAAGTTCACTTTAATTTGTTGATATCATTAAACACTTCATGGAATTAACATTTTAAAATAATAAAAACATTACGCAAACAGATCAATAAATTATGGATTTATTCATCATACATGGCAACTGCAGCAGAATTGTTGATCAAACTTGTACAATTCGTAACGAAATAACCTGCCGGTTAGTTACCGGCTGGATTTACCAGTTAAATAAGATGATTATACCGCGCATTTTTTTAATCTCAGAACATAGGCTATGTTAAGTTTTAAAACGACAGTACCAAATGCGTTGCCAAAATGCAACGCTTATGCAACCAAATTTACTAATGCGTGTAAGTGGATTATTTTAAATATCAACTCTGTTTTGAGAAAATTTATTCAACCCTAGAAAGTACTCAAATATTGAAATTCAAATAGTACCGAGCTGGCAATAGTATACGGATTTTGAGAGATTTATTTTGAGTGCACTATCCTGACAGACGAATCCAATCTATCGAAACAATGTCTACAAAATTTAATATTAGGTACATGATGCGTCGCTATTGGTCATCATAAAAGAACTAGGAGATGCCATATTTCAATTGAAGAAATGAAATAAAATGTATTATGTTAGGCCAAAGCAGAACCAATATCTTCCATTTGGCAAATGAGTTACTATTTCGAGATTAACGGTTGATGATTGTTGATTGAACTGGATTGATGAGAGTGGTATCGCAGAATTATGCATTAAAATTAATCTCGCACAATCTTTATACCAGCCAGCTCGGTATCATTCATTGCCCTATTTAAAGACTTTCTTGCGTTGAATACAATTTCTGTCAACAGTATTGACATTTGACATTACAGAGTTCTTGTAACGCAGCCTGTAATTTTGGTTGCATAACTACTGAATTTTAGCATTGAATTTGATACTGTCGTTTTAAAACTGAACATAGCCTATGTTCAGCGATAAAAAAACGCTCAGTATGATCCTCTTCAGGGGCTAAACCTTCTCGTTGACTACCTTCTATGTACGCTTTCTCCTAGCTCCAAATGTCCTTACGTTTCCTGGTAGCTGAACGGGAAAGGCTTTTGTCCGGTTAAATGGGATGATTAAATGATCCTCTTCAGGGTAAGCACCTTCTCGTTGACTTCCTTCTCTATACATGTTCTCCTGGCTCCAAATTTCCTTACGCTTACTAGTTGCTGAACGTGAAAGGCTTTTTGTTGTAGCAGTCGAAGATCGGGGTGGCTTCAGCAATTCGTGTTGGTGAGATTGGGGGCGAGTACGTCAAAGGATCGGAACAGCAACGACAATTCCTGGGTCGCTCGTGCTTTGCCTTTTCCCCAGCAGTCAACCTTTAAATGGAAAAGAGATTACACCGAGATGTGCATTTCTCCTTGCAAACCCAATCAAATTGAAGCTCTCTTCTAAATTTTGGTTTATTTATCGGTGATAAATGAGGATAAGTTTCGTTAAAACCTCTACAAGTGAAACACATTGATATGTGTATGTATTTATTATTTTAAAATATTAATTTCATGAAGTACTCCACGATATCAACACATTTAAAGTGAAAAGTAAAATATCTTTACAAAAATTGGTTATCACATTAAATAAGCATATTTCGCAAACTTTGATGGATGTGTAAACAGTATAGTGGAAAGTACATGATGCAGAAATTCGAATTTTCGAAATATTTCATAAACTACGTATTTTGAGAACATAATGGTATAATAATATTTTGTAGCAAATTGTCATGCCACTTATCCATTAAAAAAAATCCATTAAAATTTAAGTGGGCACCTAACTAATGACATTTTTGAATGACTAGTTGTCAAAGTTTTGCGCTGCTACATATATCAGTCATAGAAGCACATTTTACCTTTTAGGTACAATTTGAAATAAATTTTCCGTTTTTATCTCATTTGTAAAAGAAAATTAAGCCATTTTTCATAACGTCATTTGAGCTTAAAATCTTGGAATTTAATTTTCATTTCAGAAAGTAAAAACGATAGGTGTACATACATAAGATGTTTTAAATTAAACGGGGAAGCCAAAAATACAATAATATATAACGTGTTCTATTTAAAAAAAAACAAAAGTTGATGACAACTTTCGGTAGAACCGGAAGTGATTGAATGTTGAAATTATATTTCACCTAAGGAGAACGGAATCCAGAAACCCATTTTAAAATTTTATCCGGAACCCCATAAACTTTTAATGGTACATTAGAGTGGGACACCCTGTATACAGGGTGGTTGATTTTTCAGTGTCGAGCTTATATCTGCTACATATACAAAACAAAGTTTTATAAGCTTGTCATAGGCTACCTGGTCTATAAAATGGCGCAATAATTATTTTTTAATGAAACACCCCGTATATTATTACAGAATCAGATTCTAGATCAAATATTGTCTATACAATGATGTATCCCAAGTACCATTTTGGTTTTAAATTATGTTCAATGTTTCAAAACATATTAATACTTTAATTTTATAGTTTATAGATATAGTTATACAGGGTCCGTCATTTCAGCTCCCGTCTTCAATAGCTCATTTACTGATTGAGTTAGGATTTTGATATTTTGCCGACTTCAGTTGCTTTCTAGGGTGTATTTTATTTTAATTGTAAATAGGAACCCCAGTATATTTTTATGTAATTCCATGCGGAATTAAAAGACAAAGATTTTTCCTAATTACAACCCTATCTCAATTCTTAACACATTCAAAGATATTTGCAGAAAACTCGTGTTATCAACAATTCCAATGGCCATTTTAATTAATCAAAATCGAAGGTGGGTTTGAAAAACAATTTATTGACATTAAAGTTTAACAAAGTGACAAGAGCCATTGTTGACTGTAGTAAAATAAAAGTTTAAAACTTTTTTAGCTGAGGTCTTTATACCCAAGATACCAAAATTACTTTTTTCATGGAAAATGTGATTTTCATAATATGACAAATATTATGACCTATATTGACAAATGTGGATATGACTTTCATATTCGCATTTCAAAATATTACATACAACCTGTTACGAAGAGTGACAATGTCATGTCATACTCGTCTTCGTTTGTGCCTTCAAGAGGGCGGAAAACATATAGAACACAAGTTCTAGCAATTAATTACTTTTAGAAATGCACAGTTATTTTATGTTTTTTTTTGAAATTTTATTACTAAAACTATTTTTTATACACTTAATACTTTTACGATGTGTAATAGGTTTAGACGAAGATCTGTGAAACCTTTAATACTTTCGAGATATTAATTGTAACTACAAAACATGTTATGTCAATAAATTGTTTTTCAAAGTCACCTCCGAGTTTTATTCATTAAAATGGCTATTGGAATAGTTGATAAATCGAGTTTTCTGCACATAACTTTTAATGTGTTAGGAATTGCGATAGAGTTCTAATTAAGAAAAATGTTTATCTTCTAATTCCACATGGAATGACATAAAAATATACAGGGGCTCCAATTTAAAATAAGAAAAATAAAGTGCTATAAAGTTTGAAAAGTTTGACACTAAATTTTGGACACTCTGTATAATGCATATCAATAAAACTTGGTTAACGCAACTATTAGACCTTATGTAATGAGTACCTTGTATGGTTTTATTAACAAGGCATACTTTTAACTCTTATTAATTTTCTTAACCAATGGTGCAAAACTGATTTTTTTTCAGTTTTTATTTTTTTGTGCTAATATCACACAACCGATTTTAATAAAATTTGATAGGTATGTAGGCATCCATAAAGGGCACCCAAATAAGCAACAAAAAATATACCATGCAATCTAAAAATACACATTATCGTGACGTCACACATTTTTGGGACACCCTGTATAATCAAAAATATTTTCCTAAAATACGCCACAGGATGCAAGTAAAGTCTGAAAATATCAAAATCCTAACTCAATTAGTAACTGAGCTACAGAAGACGGGAGGTGAAATGACGGACCCTGTATAAATACAATGTTACTTGTAATACAACATTGTAAAGAGAATTTGATCTAGAAACTGATTTTGTAAAAATATACGAAGTGTTCTAATTAAAAACAAAACAAAGTAAGATATCATTCCGGAAAATAGGCTATGAAAAAAAAAAATTCGAACCAGGTTGCGTTATGACAAGTTTTGTTATTATTTATTCAAACAGCAAATAAATTTATAAATTGTCCACCCAACTCAAACGTGTTGTTCTGGTGAAGATTAACCCCCCTACAAAGTTACCACGGGCCCGTCTAAGAAGGGGTGCAGGTCAGGGGTTCTTGACATATCTTTGACAGTTTCATAGATATAACCTAGAAAATGAAAAATCAACCACCCTGTATACCTACATATACTTATTCAAAAAATCTATCTCTGGACCTCAGAGCCAAACAGTATTATAAGTCACATTTTTTAAATTTTGCAATAGAACAATTTGAAGATTTTGAACAATGGTATTTTTCAAACCGATTACCATTGTAAATAGGACAGCATGGGTTATTATTTTCCCAGTTATTATTTTGGAAGCTAACTGAAGCTCGTAATAATAAACCTCCTATATTAATTTATTTAAATAGTTTTAAATTAATTGTGAGACTTAATACAGTTTGGTTCTAGCAACGGACTTGATACCTTGTGACTTAATACTCTATTTTGTGACTTAATACTGTTTAGCTTCTACGAATTTATAGATACGTGGGACTTGATACTGAATTAGTATTAAGAAAACCATAGTAGAACAATGCAAAGTAGAACCAAAATTAATTAATATCAATTATAACTAATTAATAAAGGGTAACAAAAGGCAAGAAGACATTTACAAAAATATTTATTTTCTAAAATAAATGAGAGATTACACCAAAATGTTACAAACGAAAACTATCAATCTTAAAGTTCAAGGAACAAATAAATAATTAAAAATTAATAATATCTAATTAAAGAGAAAATGCATAATGATCATTGCATTTTTCAGTCGTCTTCCTTGAGGTTACCATGTGGAAGATTTTTAAAGTGTTCATGGAATCTTTTAGGCATGTTAGTAAGTTCTGCAAATCATTATACTTTTTTTGTTGAAATAGGTTTTAATGTCTCTCTTATTGGTTTCAGCAGCATTAAGTTAGCATTGAGAATAACTTCCTTAGAATTAACAGTACCTTTCTCTTTGTGTGTTAGTCTTTTAGTGGCTCTATTGAAATCAACTTGTTCAAAATTTTCTTGAACACTCCAGGTGTTTCTGTTAAAAACCTCATATAAACCACTTTAGATATCAAAAGGTTTTGATTTATTATGGGTTTTTAAAAATAAAGTAAAATTCTTAAAGTCCATGGTTTCCATTTCCGCTACTTCAAATTTATTGCCACAAAGTCTGTAAAGCTGTTGCCAATTCCATGAATTTATTAGAGAAAATTTGGAGGAAGCTTTCTTTTGTCTTTCTATGTATGCATGAATTGTATCCACCTCCATGTGGGTATGTCCTCTTAAAAGGTACTTATGTTCAATGCATGTTATGGAAGGTTTCCTGACGATTTCTATTGTGTGATGAACAGTTATCTCCAGATAACAATTTTCTCTACAGATTCTTTTACATTTAAAATGTATTTCAGCATACATGAAGTCATTTCATTGCCACCACGTCCGGCTATGAATTCATCCCTGGTGAAGCAATATCCTATTTTGTCTGTTGCATATCATAAACTGTATAATTGAAAGTCCACAGCTTTAGAGAATATAAACTCGCCATTCGTTAGTAGAGCGGTGGGTAAGCATTTTTGTATATACACCGAAAGTATTTTGGTGTTCGCCTCGGTTTTATAAGTCTCTTTATCCGGTCGTTTTAGTTTATACCGATTGTCTGCATCAAGAAGCTGTGCGTCATAGTTAGTTTGTAATTCAAGGCGTTCTTCCAGGGATACAGACTCTTTGAGTTTGTTAACATATCCATCACATGGATCCCATGTATCATTCCCTGGTTTTTTGAAGGATAAATTAAATTCTGAATTGAAAATTTCACTATGTAACCATTGCTTTTGAATTTCTTCTTTAGGAATTTGGTTTTCTACATAATCTTCATAAAAGCACCAATACATTACTGAAATATTGAGATGGGCGCCTAAATACTTTCTCTGGGATTTATTCCTGGAATAATGTGACTCTATACATGGGAAATATTGTTTGAGGGTTCATGTTTACGCCTTTGATCAGGTATTACGATTCCACCAAGTTGTCTTTTCAATCATGCATTACGTACATACCTAAATAATGGATATCTTCCAGAGCCAAACAGTATCGAAAACCTTTAATACTGTTTGGATCTATTTAATAGAGGACTTAATATCAATAATCTCCACCTATCTCCTAAACGAAAAGAAACTGAACTTAATACGCGTCGCCATTGGAAAGAGCGGAAAAAAATATTAAAAGAACAATCATAACCTCAAAAAACGAAAAAAGTTGACTTAATACCGTTTGGCTCTGAGCTCCAGATCTGTAAAATAATGATCAGAGAACTTCCATTTTATTAATATCAAATGCACCGCTTCAATACAACAAAATTATAACTTCCTATTGAATCGTAGCAAAATCTGAAAGACCTGTATCTATAGTCCGTTCTTGAGCTTGAGTTTCACTCAAGTCGTATATTTGGTTGCATTTGGTGCATAAACGTTTATAGAAAATATGCAACCAAATATACGACTTGAGTCGAACTAATGTTTAAATTCGGACTATAGATACAGGCCTAAAAGTTGTTTAATTGTAGGTAACGAAGTTATTAAAGTTAGTTTAATTATAATTATTCCTAATTTTCCTGCTTGTTTATGGAAATGCGCTTATGGAGATATGGTACCAGTGATGATTCTGCAAGCCGGAGAGGCGTATGTGAGGGGCGCAAAATATTGAACCAAAAATGTCATTGCTTTCTCACTCAGTAATAGTATTAATTCTTTATGGAGAGCCAACAATGAGGTCTGGATAAAGATAATTGGAATTTAGATCGAGACTGGCTTCGGATAATAAATCGACGAGGTTTTCATTTTCATTGATGCTTAAATTGCTATCTTCGATGTTCGCTGCAAATGATTCTATTATTCACATGTCAGGGATCTTCTTTTTCGATTAATGAGAACCAAAACATTCAAAGAGTGCTAGTAAGTGTTGTTGAATAATGGTCACCACTTGCCGCATTTTTCGCATATGCGACTTAATTTGTTTGCTATCCTTCTCTCATATTCATCAAGATTTGAAAGCATTTGGAGTAGATTTTAAGTATTATTTTCTTTTGAAAATCATCCATTTTACCTCATAATATGAACTTTGGTGCGGTTAAGTATGGCCTGTACTTAAGTTGTCCTTGCGAGGATATGTTCAATTCATTTAACAATAAAAACCTATTTGCCAGATATGCAAGCTTCGCTCATTGTTGAATAAGGGTTCTTGAAATTTTGGATTTGGTTTAGTATTTTGTGCTCAACCGACCGAGCACCGACCGGTCGCCTTCGTGTAGTACAGAGGACATTTTTTTCGCCACAAGTTGTTTTCGATGTATAATACTAACATTATTACCATCGGTTAGCGACCGGTTGGGTAAGAATAATTTTAAGAAACAACACTTGTCATTTAATTTTTGTTACCGTGAGTAACAAAATGATTTTTATGACGTCAAAAATGAAATTATGCCCCAACGGCATAAAAGAACTCATAGACATGCTGAAAGAAATGATGAAGCAAATGGCGACGATGACAAATCTTCTTTTAACAGTAACAACAAAAACATCGAAATGTTTGACTGTCTAAACATAGCCCTATGGAATGCTTACCGGCTGTCAAACCACACCCTAGAGGTGAAAGGATTTATAGAATCAAACCAAATTGATATATTACTAATATCTGAAACTCACTTCACAAACAAAAGTTACTTCAGAGTACCCAAATAGAACTTCTACCATACAAACCACCCTGATGGGACATCACATGGCGGAACCCCCATATTAATTAGAAGTAACGTTAAACACCGCCTGGCTAATCACTACTGCACTGACAAAATACAAGCTACTAATGTCATAATAGAAAACTGGTCAAATCCTATAACAATAGCGGCAGTATACAGCCCTCCCAGACATACAATCACAAAAGTTGATTACGAGGCCCTCTTTACAACCATGGGACATACATTTATAGCAGGAAGAGACTATAATGCCAAACACCCGTCATGGGGTTCCAGAATCACAAACCCAAAAGGGAGGCAACTGTGGGCGGCGACAGAAAAACTTAATTTAAACATAATCTCAACTAGCAAACCAACTTACTGGCCCTCGGATCCTAGGAAAACCTGATCTTCTTGACTTCTGCGTCAGTAAAGGAATACCACCCATGTATCTAACATGTACCCCAAGTTATGAATTGTCATCTGACCACTCCCAAGTCCTAATTAAGTTAAACAAACAAATCACAAAAATAGTAAAAGCATGTAGACTGCACGACCGAAAAACTATCTGGGTGCTTTTTAAGGAGCTAGTGGCTGCCACCATAAACATTAACTTGCCGTTAAAAATTGAAATTGACCTTACGGAAGCAGTGGAGCACTTCAATCAATGTGTGCAAAATTTAGCATTGGATGCCTCCCCTAATGTAAACTCCCCTAAACCGGAAGAAGACTGTCTTCACTCACAGCTTATAAGGATCAAGCTAGCAGAAAAACGGAAAGCCAGGAAAAGATGGCAGCAAACAAGGTACCATGGTGACCAAAAACGACTAATCACCCTCATAGCTGAACTTAAGCTACTCCTCAACATAGACCGTAACGAATCAGTACAGGGGTACCTAAAATGCATAGATGCGACTGCATCGACAGATTACGCCCTTTGGAAAGCAACCAAGAGGCTCAAACAGCCTATTTTATTCCAACCCCCAATACGTAAAAATGACAGCTTATGGGCTAGGGAGGACATGGAAAAGGCCGAAGTGTTTGCAGATCATCTAAAATCAGTTTTTACTCCGAACCCAGTCGAAGGTACAACCAAATCAGGCGATGTTTCACGCATCATTAGCCAAATATATCAACTGGATCCTCCTCTAAACATATTCACTAAAAACCAAGTCAGTGGCATTATATAGAAACTAGACCAAAATGAGGCCCCAGGGTATGATCTAATCACAGCCGAGCTTTTGAAGCAGTTATCAGATGAAGGTATCACCTTCCTGACTCAGCTGTATAACGCCATTCTAAGCAGAGGATGTGTTTCTCCGCAATGGAAGGTAGCTGAAATCATCATGACATTCAAGCCAGGAAAACAGGCTGAAGAGGAAAATCTTACCGCTTGATGGAAATTCTATCCCTAAACAGGCTGGAATCTCATATCAGTAGCAACAATCTAATCCCTAACCACCAATTTGGGTTCAGGCGCAAACATAGTACTATTGAACAAGTCCACAGATTGGTAGACAAAATATCATTAGCTTTTGAACAGAAAGAATTCTGCACCACAGCCTTCCTAGATATAAGCCAGGCCTTCGACCGGGTATGGCATGACGGCTTACTCTACAAAATCAGAACTTTTCTGCCATTAAACTTCTTCATCTTCATCAAATCATATCTTAAAGACAGACATTTCTTTGTGAAACATGGTGATGGGTCTTCCAAACTGCAAGTAATCCAAGCTAGCGTCCCACGGGCGAGCGTGCTAGAACCGATTCTGTACCTAATATTCACCGCAGATCTACCTTAAATGGCAGGTATAACTACAGGAACCTTTGCGGATGACACAGCTATCCTTGCAACAGACAGTGGCCCCAAAATAGCCTCATACAAACTGCAAAGTAGCCTAACCAATATTGAAAAGTGGCTAAGAGACTGGAGAATTAAAGCTAATGAAACAAAAACTATCCAGGTAACATTTACCACACGCAAGGACACATGTCCACCAGTCATACTAAATGGCACACAAATCCCTCAAGCCGAGGAGACCAAATACCTGGGAATCAACCTGGACCGCCGGCTAACCTGGAAAAAGCACATCTATAACAAACGCCTGGCTCTCGGACTGCAATTCCGGAAACTATATTGGCTAATAAACAGAAAATCCAAACTCTCTATATCGAACAAACTACTAATATATAAATGCATCATCAAACCGAAATGGGCATACGGCTTCCAATTATGGGGCTCAGCTGCAAATTCAAATGTGAAAATCCTGCAGAGGTTCCAATCCAAAACGCTGCGGACAATCGTAGACGCTCCATGGTACATAAGCAATAAAGGACTACACATAGACCTCGACACCCCGACGGTAAAACAAGCCATCAAAGCAGGTGCAATGGCATATAAAGAGCCTCTTAAAATCCACACAAACCAAATGGTGACCAGACTCATGCTCGACGATGCTGGAAACAAACGTTCTAGATTAAAAAGAAGAACCCCAAAAGACCTCCATGATTTTTATAAATAAATCATTGATTTAAATCGAAATTGTTTTATTTTTAAATTAATCATTGTTTTTGCACTGTTTGTGCATTCCAATAGGTGTACAATTAATCATATAATGTAACTATAGAGTTAGCACCCAAATAGATAATTGGAAGTAAGTAAAATAATTTTCTATTCTTCCATTTTTGGTTCATCACTAAAGCACGGACAAATATGCATGAAAAAAGACGAAAATATGCGCATATATATGCCCGCAAAATTAAAGAAATATGCACCAACATTTCAAATATATGCCAATATATGCAAATATATTTAATACAAATCACGTTTAAAAATTAAAAATACTTTATTTATATTACATATATATATATGAAAATAATTTGTTAAATCAACTAATTAACTATTAAATTCAACCATTAAATTAAAAATATTATTTTTTAAATATTTTTCCAAATTTTCCATACTGAAAGAGCGCCTCCTATCGCTTAAGATGTTTTTGTACGAAGAAAAACTTCTTTCTACATCAACGGAAGTTATTGGAGCAAATTTAAAACATTCTTCTTTCATAATATTTGACACTATTTTTAGTATATGAAAACCTTCATTTTTTAGTTACACTTGTTTGAGCTTTTCTTTAATACGATTGCGAGGCCCACCAGCCACCTCATTCAATTTGTCACTTAAATCTTTCACAAGATCTATTGATTTATTTAGAGATATGCCTTGTTCTTCTAATTTTTTTAAAGTATCGCTAATTATATTAAAATTCGTTTTTATGAAAGCCAATTCTTGTGGAATCTTGGGACCATTAAAAAATGTTTTGCAATCCTTAATAGATATCGAATCGTTGGAACAACTGAGAACCAAATCCTTAATGGCCAAAAAATGGTTAGCGTAGAAGACAGCAGCATCAATCCAAGTACCTCATCTTGTGATAATTGGCTGTGGTGGCAATGGCGTATTTGGTAATGTCTCTCGATACACTTGTACTCTTAATGGAGCTTTGAGAAATATCTTGTTTACGTTGTTAACAATATCATTTACCATTGGAAAATGAATTCTAACTTCTTCCACGACTCTATTGACTCCGTTGGCTAAGCAGGTAGTGTGAATAAGCTTTTTATAAAATATTTTCAAACGTAGTCCAGCTTTCACCATGTATGATGCTGCGTCTGAAAGCATTAGCAACACTTTTTCTTCGGGCACTATCTCAGGCAAATAAAAATTAACCAATCCTTCATGTACGAATCTAGATATGGTGGCATTGTTTGTTTTGTCAAGTGCTTTTGTACTAATTAAATACGAGTTGCCTGGTTTATTCTCGTTTAAACTCCCAATTAATAAATTTGCGATGTAACGTCCACAGCTATCCGACGTTTCGTCGACATTGAAGTATATATAGCTATTTTCAATAATTGTTCTTATAGTAAGCATTGTATCTCTGTACAATTCATCAACATATTTTTTTCCTTAAATAGCTCTCGTCTGGTATTTCAATTTTACTATATATTTGCAATAACATCTTCAATTTTGAGTTATTCAGTTTGCTAAACGGAATATTGGCAGATATTAGAACATTACATAATTCAAAATTAAAAGCGCCCTTCTCTTTCATTTTCGAGCTTGAACTTAGGCTTTCATGTAGCGTTTGTTGTTTTTTTGATGTTTGGTTTTTGACATTATTTTCGTGTAAACTTGTTTTAATGTGTTGTATTATTTGAATTTTTTTCACATGGAATCTGATGTAACATGGAAATAAAAAAAGCAAATGTCTACAAACTATATAACGGCACAGTAGAAAAATAAAACTTACTGTTTTACTGAAGGGCCTACAATACACAACACCATTCTCCAAATTAGATCTTTATAATCTCTAATCTATTGAGACACGATTCCCTTGTCCTTTACTTTCGGCATTATACACACACAATTTTAATATTACCACACACAATCGCAGTCGGTTTATGCTACGTAGGCACTGAACTACGGAGCGATCTACTATTTGCTGACAACACAAAATGAATAGTGAACAAGATAAATAGGGTAATCCCCGAAATAATAATATGGCATTCGATTATTAATAATTAACTTTTCATACTACTTGAATGAATTTGAATTATGTTTTCATTGCACACTAAATTTTAGGTACTTTATTAAAAACTTTTTTTTAGTAAAAAAAAAAATTCAGTCCCAAATATCCAATTATATGACCAAATATGCAATTATTGATAAAATATGCATTATATGCAAAACAAAATTGGTGAATTCGCTCTGTTTCTTTATGATTCGTGTAGATCTATTGAAATTCCCGTAGTCATATCATTAATTCAGGACATGCATTTTGCATATAGTCCGTGCTTTATTCAACACATAGTACAGATACACCGATTTTTGTTTATCATCAATTCTTGTTCAAATTTAAGAATTTATTTAAAAAGAATCATATGATTTGAAATGTGATGTAAATCAATCTTGATTTTTTTGTTTTTTTTTTAAATAATGATTTTGTTTCTTTTTTAATTATGATTTATTCCAACCCTGCTCAAGAATCTAGATCAATGAAGTCGATATTAATATTATCCATTCCCGGAAAATAAAAACTAAATACCTATATAGGTAGGTGTATTCCTTATTTCTTTATGTAAATAGATAAATTGAATCAAGTAAAACTTCATTTTTTATATAAAAACAAACCTGCAACGTTAATGGTTTATATCACTTGGTATATCCTACGATATAAAGGAAGCGACTTACTTCAGTTGCCGTTTACTAGATCCACAGGCGCACAGGTAAAGGTCCCACAAATTACTGTAATGAGACAGTACATTACACCTACAGCATTTATTGGCAGTCGATTAAATAAGGAGTAACTCGGAAATGAGTCGCGGCGTACAAAACCAACGTCGACGTTCTTCGCTCGATCAGTTCGGTGCATAACTCTGTACGGCGCGGATAAATTCAGTTTCTTCACAAACAAGTGAATTTTAATTCGTCCCGATAACGAGTCGCGTTTGTTTCTTTTCTGGAAGTACGTGAATTTGAGTGTGCGGGCGAGTCGCTTCAGATGTAAGTACGAAACATTGAGATTAATTGTTTGTTGGTTTTGGTGTAACTTTCGATTGAAGTAATCAATTAGCGAGTGAGTAATATCAATTAAATTGAAGGTGGTCGTGGTTAGCGCGGTTTATTTGATGAAACAAACTGGGCAAATCGAATGTGGGTGTGTGTGTGTTTTTTGAGAAATTGGTGCTGTGCGATTTTCTTTCAGTTTTTGACCGCATGCAAGAAAGATTTTTTAGTAAACATTTTCAAAATTTTCCTAAACAAATAAAAAAAACATTTGTAACAAGTTAACTTAGTTTTTATCAGTTGTTTTTTTTTAATTTGCGACTGCACTAAACAGTCGAAATTATAGTCACAAATAAAAATTTAAAAAAAAAACTATTAAACAAGGTTTAGCGTTGTTGGTAAAAGTGTCCACAAAAATATGTAAAACAAAAACTGTTGAAATGTCCATCATTAATATAAAAAACATAGTAAACATCGTAGAAAAAAAAACATAGTACAGTCAACATCTGCTATGAATTATTTTCCAAAATCTTTTAAAAGTTCAATTCTTGTATAAAAAGCATGAATTGAGCTCTTAATTGAATTAACTTGAGCGGTTTTGGACTTATCACGTCAACAAAAGGTGTAAAACAATATTTGTTGTGAGATATATCAAGTTAAAAATAAAATCATTAAAAAACAATGAGTCAACAGCCACTTCCTCTTATTGTAATAATTTGTCAAAATAAATATAAATCGAAATTTTGTTCTATAAATCGTAATTTGTCTTTTTCATTCGATGCTCGTCAACAATTTTTGAAAAATCTAATAAATGATAAATCTGACATTATAATTTGCTGAAATACAAAACAAAAATCCAAAATTTGCATTTCAATTTTTTTTTTAAACTGTATAAGCGCATGCATTTCTTTGCATTTGATTAATTATTATTGTATTACGTAGCAAACATATTTATATAAGCTTTTTCAATTAGATTTTTTATTTATTTTGATAATTATTTTTTGTCATTTTCATACAATATTAATTTTTGTTTGGCAAACTAAAAATTAATATTGTATGAAAATGACAAAAAATAATTATAATATCAGATGTCATTAGAATAATTTGCAGAATTATTGCAGAATAATTTACGATATGTTTCACCTCGAGGGTCTTTTTTCTTTGAAATTATTATTGCAGTTGGCCATACAGAAATAATAGTTTTATAACTGAACAAAAGATACACAATCTTATACATATTACTATTATTATCTACAACTTACGAAAAAATATTCATAAATATACACTCAGATGCAAAGAAACCGGGTCATTGGGTCATTTTATGCAAAATAACCATTTTTTTTCAATTTTGATGTTGGTATAGTCCTTAGAATACAATGTTTAATGTTTTACAATCAAAGAGACCGTCAGGATTAAGAAATAAGCAACATATGGTACTTATTATTTATTTAATGAACATTAATAAGCGAAAACGATAATGTACATATAGACGAAATAAAATGCATTTCTGCAAAATAAACTTAACCGAGAATAATAATGAAAATGACAGTTAGTCGAAAACAAACCCAAGTCAAAACCCAGTAGCCACCTTGATCCTCAATGCACAATGCCGAATGAGCAATAGGTAGTGAAAAACGCATACCTTTAAATGTTATTTTCGCTTATTAAATAAACTGAGTAGTATTATATGTTGTTTTTTTCTACATGCTGATGGTCTCTTTGATTGTAAAACACTAAAACTTTCATTAAATTGAAACTATGTGTGGATAGTACTTGGTGAAACATTATGATTAGGTTAAATCAAACACTTGGTTAAAGTTTCACTGTATTGATAGAATAAACCTCTACAATTGTTTCGGCCTCACGACCATTATCAAGAGTACAGAGATACAGAGATACTGTACAAGAGTACAGAGATCAAGAGTATCTCTGTACTCTTGATAATGGTCGTGAGGCCGAAACAATTGTAGAGGTTTATTCTATCAATACAGTGAAACTTTAACCAAGTGTTTGATTTAACCCCAAAACTTTCATTCTAAGAACTATACCAACATCAAAATTTAAAAAAAATGGCTTTTTTGCAAACAACGACCCAATGACCCGTTTTTTTTGCATCTGAGTATACAAATAGTCTATACGAATTTGCAAAATTCTCTGTTAGTGATATTATTACAACATTCTTACGTTTTTTTTTTCATGATTATATAAATATACTAACAATTCAAGAATATTAATTAATATTGTTTATATTATTATTGCATTGTTGATTCAAAATTTGCTAAAACGGATGTTATATCAAAACACTGTAAGCGGAAATCATTACAATTTTGTTAGTTATTTACTGTAATAAAGTAGTGCGCTAAACAAAAATAAAAATTCTACAATTCTACAAAATCTGATGTCATTAGAATTTGTTTGAATTTGCAGAGAAAATTTTAAAGATTTTAGAAAGGGTCTAAAAACAATTCCAAAATAATCTTTCTTAGAAATTATTATTGCTGTTCATCAGGTAATATTTCTATAATTGAACTGATAAATCCAAATACTTATGTTATTATTACATACTACAATTTACTGAAAAACACTCAATTTTTTTTTTATATCAATACAATAAATCGCTCATACAGATAACATTCTATATAATATCATTAATAATACTGTTTAAAATATTGCCTGTTTTCTTCCTTCTGTCTTCACCTCGGGAGTTGTAGGATTTCTCTCCCCTCCTGGGTTAATGGTATTGAAGGATGTTGTCGGTCTTCTTTATTCCTCTTGTTTCAATCTTGTTATTTAAAATTAGGTTTTTTATTTTTAGTTTAAAAGGTTTGTATTTTAGTTTTCTTATGTGTTCGTTCAGGTTGTTATATTTATTTATTGTTTTCGTTGTTAAGTTTTGTGTTTGTTTTGTTGTTGTAAATTTTTCTGTTCTCAGATCTGACTTTCTTCTTGTATTGTGTTGATGGAATTGTTTATTATTTGTTAGTGTCATGTTCGTTTTTGTTAGGTTGTTTTTAATTTTATATATTAATAGTAGATTATTTAGTTCTATCATGTTTCTTACATTGAGCTCTTTAGTTTTCTTATATAATTCTGGTGTATTTGTTCTTCGGTCCAGTTTGTAGAGTATTTTTAATATTTTGTATTGTTGTGTCTGTAGTTTATTCAGGTTTTTTCAGTTGTGTTTCCCCATAAATCCCCAATTTAAATGCCTCTGTTTGACATTGCTTAATAGAGACCCAAATTATATGTAATATATATTTCTACCTGCTACGCTTGCGATGATCGTGAAATTTATTTGTGCAAAGTTAGTGCAATTTCAGTGCCTTTCTAATGTTGTTGACTCTATTGAATGGTTATCCACAATAACCCGTACCACTGCAGAGTGCAATTACTTGGATCACCACAATAGCATTCCAGACTGTAATTAAAATGCATTTTAATGCGCGGTGTTGCAATCTCCTGCATAAATATCGCAGCTGATTTTATGATTTTAATTACCTGTTTTCCACAGATTGCAAGTGACGTATAAGTAGGAAAATACACGGAAATCAATTATAAATATGCAATTATTTTATATTTTACTATCATGCATGAACATATGGATAATGTCAATTTGGCATAAGAAGAATATCAATTGTTTTCAAATCCATAAAGAAATTCCAATCATCCGGCGAATATTTTAAACCGATTTTATTGAAAACAACAACAGACTAGACGGGGGTTCCCAAACATTTTGCAAAAGGGCCTCATATGTATATTTTGGGCGGGCCTGACCTACCTTTACTGCATTTGTACATGATATAATATATCTGCACTTAAAATTTTGGAACTATAGTATACAGGGTGAGTTTTTTTTTTCATGTTAAGCACTAGGATCTCGGAAACCATAAAACGTAGAGATTCGGTTAAATGAGAAAAGGGTTGTCATTTTAAGAGCTTATGCTTTTGTTTTTTGAAAAGAAAACATAATATTTGAGTTATAATACAAACTTTATTTTCTTTAATAGTTGGCTATATTTTAAAAAATGGGCATTTTTCTCTTTATAGCGATATAAGATTTGCTATACTTAGTTTCATAAATAAAAGAGATGCGGGAATTTTCGTTGTATAATTTGAATAGAATTTAGTATAATTAGAATAGAAAAATTAATAGCATTTTCGTAGTAAGAGGGGGAAAAACTCTGTTTTTGCTCAATAACATAAATAGTCCTGTATCGTATTTATTTGTCAGAGTAAGTAATAATTGTCAAAAATAAATCTTCGAAGCTGGCTTTATTTATCAAAGTAAGTATAGCAAACCTTGTATCGTTATAAAGTGAAAAATATGTTCTTTTGAAAAATGCCAAAGCCAACTTTGACTGCCATTAAAAAAAAATAAAGTTTGTATTATAACTGAAAAACTGTGATCTTTTTTCAAAAAAACATAAGCATATCTTGCATAAGCTCTTAAAACGACAACTCTTTTCACATTTAACCGAATCTCTATGTCTTATGGTTTCCGAGATCACAATGCTCGAAATGAAAAAAAAACTCACCCTGTATAAGAAAATTTATTCAAATTGCAGAATATTTGTGTAAATTTGAAATATTTAAAAAAATTATAGTGGGGCCCTGATATGGCAAGTAGATTCTGGTAAGTGGAAAATCTAGAAATTTTAATGAAGTTGAAGAAAAAATGTACATGTATATATTCAAAATAAATATCAAAATAATTATTAAAATATACAAATGAACATGCTAAAGTGCTAAACTATTAGCGTTGTCAATAAAAAATAGTAGTTTCAAGATTGTTTTTACAGCATTTTATAAAGGTTTCAGAAATTGCCTAAAAAATTGATGATTAATGATGATGATGATGATGATGAGATTTAAAATTTCAAAAATCCAAACTATGCTATAATAATATCAAGAAAGTTAAAATGTTCAGAATTTTAATTAAAAAAAGTCGTCTTTTCGGAAATGTTTCTAAATTTTCTTTAGACATGATAAAATTTTAAGTTTATAATTAGATCAATGGAACAGGTATGGTGTTAAGAACATGTTAATGTTAATGTACAACACTGATAACTAGAGAGCGGATTGTAGGCACTAATAATCCTTAAAATAGGTAGGCAGCAATATGGATATAAATAGACAGGAATAGGCAGTGATAAAATTTTATAGGTATTTACAATTTAAAAAAAAGTTGATTACAGAAACTATAAGAAGAAAACAGAAAAAAAACATATTGCCACTTAAAATACTACAGAACCGATTGTAATGTCTATTTATTTCCGCAATGACAAACTAGTCATTGCAGACAAAATGATAGTAATATATCATTTCAATATTTTTTACCGTGAAATTTTGCTCTTTTTTCTGCACACATATTTGTGACTAGAAAATCATCGTTCAAAATCACATGATGTAGTAGGAATATACTTAAAATTCATAATTTGATACACTTCCCATCTAATCCAAATCCCAAGTCTGAAATTCTAATATCGTTTTTATCATTAAGAATGGCTATCCCTAACTTTAGTTTCACGTCATCTGTTATTGATAGTACATCCTGTACAGGTGTAACCACCATTTCCAATTTAGTTATGGTAATAATAATTAACATTTTAAAATATGTAGCTATATATATTAAATTTAGCGCTATCGAGTTTTTCCCAATACAATATTTTGCTTTTGGAATCGAAACAGCTGCAGAACTATCAAAATATACACGAACCCACTGTAATTGTATCAACATTTTCCTGATAATATAATGCAAAGAAAGTAAATGAGAGGATTCTATAGCACTTAACTGACAGAGATAGGGATTTTTAATTGATTGAAATTTAATTTAACTTGTAATTAAGTGAGATATATTATCTTTTCCACACCGTTGGTGGAAACTTTTTTCTCTGGAATGCCGATATTTTATATTGAAAGAATACTTGCTGAAAAAAATCAAATATTATACAAAAACAGCCAAATACTGCAAACGTAGGCAAATATGATAAAAATTGGCAAATATGGCAAAAATATGAAAATATGCACAAATGAAACTGCTCAAATAGGAAAATAGGTACATGCAATTAATGTAAATGGCTTAAAATGTAGACAAATATTTGGAACATAGTTTTGTACTAACCATTTGTTGATGCTTATAATAATTACTGATAGCCATTTACCCTATAATCTGCTCTTTACTGATAACTTTTTTCGTAAAAACAAATGTATTACCTAAATACATTTTAATCGTAATTCGATCATGTCAACTCAATCTACTGAAGCTGATTGAAATATATTTAGGTAATACATTTTTTTATGATAAAGTTTATTAGTGTTGTACATAAATAGATATTTATTTGATAATTAAATCGTTTATCGCATGTGATTTCTCGAGAATCAATGAAGCGCCATCATTAAATCTTACACACTGGCAATAACTAGCAATCGCGTAATTTTCAATGGCATTCCACTACTCTGTTAGGACAATAAAAATGAAACTTTTTTAATGAGCATACAATCCACGTGATCGTACCAAATCTCCTGTATGAAAAAAAAATCTAATCGGAAACGATGACCATTGAAAACTCAACAAGGAGAAATGGTATGTACAAAAGGTGGAGCGCAAACAGGAAGAAAGTGCTTATATCAAGTACTAACGGGTCTCGATATAATATTTCGCAAAAGCATAAAAAAAACATTAAATTGGGCAACTAATATCGTGTCATTTTCAATGACTTATGGTGATTTCCCACCCGTCTCTTTACAAATGGCCAAGTGTGAAGTTGCTCAAGAGCGATTGCGGATTGCATAAGGCGCGTTTATTGCTTTTCTCGGTGTGCAGGAAAAATTTGCACGGTACGCACGGCAGAAACGGGGATAGGCACGTAGAAAGAGAGGATCGCTCTTACACTCTGGTTATTCAACAGATCGTCCTTGCAGAAGTTAAATAGTTGTGTGCACCCAGTAGAAAGTGTTCTAATCGACATGGATACGGGATTCAGAGAATCTAGAAACCAAATTCTAGAAATAATTTCCGGCAATGGCAAAAACAAACTTAAGAAGTAATTGAATGTGTACAAGTATAAAAATGCGACGGGGCCACCACCTGGCTGTGTACTTACTAATGTACTATGACAGTGCGATATAATCGCAATAATTGAATTATTTAAAAGTAAAAGAATATATAGTTAAAGAAAAATTAAAAAGTAAAAAGATTTGAAATGAAAACTCCTTTTCTAAGTTCAGTTTGTAGTTCTTATAATCAATGCCGTCTCTTATCTAGTAGGCTTTTATATATTTTCGAAATAATACTTAGTAAGGTAATTCCCTTGTATACCCTGTAAAAGATTTAATTTTGTATAAAACTTTGCACACTAACAAAACCAATCAAACTGGATAACAAGTGATCAATTCATCAACTAGCAGAACATTTCATTCTAACCCTATCCCATTTTATTTCTTACAGAGCAATGTCGGCCATATAGGTTACGTTTCTAAATCATTGGATAAACACATGACAATTGATAATATAATATTATTTATTGTTGCGTCCTAAGAAAAGAAAATGGTGGCACATTGCTAGAAGGAAATATTTAAACGATGATGAATTGCAAGAAACATGAGAAAAAAATAGCTGTTCTGAATAATGTATAGTTTGCAGTTCATATTCCGTAGTAGATCCTGGGTGTAATCTTTTACTGAACGCATAGGCCACTGACGAAGATGAATTAATCGAAAATATTGAACGGTGATGCAAAAATCTGCAATTGGACGAAGAGAATGAGGAGGTGAAAGATCGGGATAAAGAGGTTGCTGTTGCAGGTGAGGTATAGTAGAAACTGAATAGATGGATTCTACGTAAATTGAAAATATAAATCAATTGCTTGAAGCGAATTTCTCGATAACAAATTGCTCGAAGTACAAGTACCTCGAACACACAAGTAATAATAATAATAACAATAATAATTTATTGATATCTCTGACCTTTTCGAGGAACGTATATCGAACAAGCAAAAAATCCGTACTTTGATAGTAATCATTGTAGTTTTCATTAAATTATTTACAGAAGTAATTTAAAATTTGATAGTAATAATTAGAATTTTACCAGTAATTGAAAATGTGTTAATAATCGCGGTAGGATTCACACTCTGAAGTTACTGCAACTTAGATACTAATAATTAAAATATCGAAGTAACCCTTGAAATTCCAAAAGAAAGAATTTAAAACTCACTGACTGAATTTGACTGAAGAAAGTGTGTTTCTTCACAAATCTTTAAAATGTCGGTGTAAATATAACTGAAACAGAAGTCATTGCGATTTTAATAGAAGTATAAAGAAAAAATATAATAATTGAAATTTTAAGAGTTGTAGATTATTAAGAGTTTTGTCAGTAATTTTTAAAGTGTTGATAAAAATAAATAATCTTTAATAGGAATAGGTATTACTAAAATTTATTTATATGAACAGCAATTATTGGAATTTTGATAATAGTCATGAAAATTTTAGTAGATATATATATATATATATATATATATAAATAAGTTAATAATTAAAATAATTAATATTTTGATAGGATTAATTAATAAAATTTAAATAAAATAAAATTTTGTAATAGTTGAAATTTTGAACATAAAAAAATACATACTTTAAAACTATGACAGCAATCTTGCAATTTAAATTTTAAAAAAATACAGAAGTAATTGAAAATTAGATGGTAATATTTGAAATTGTGACAGTAATAATTAGAATGCTAACAGCCGCACTTGAAATTTTGCGAGAGAATATTGAAAATTTGATAGCATTCTTAAAAATTTATTAGCAATCGTAGAACTTTGGAGAACTGTAACTTTTATAGTTATAATTAATAATATTACAGAAACAATCTAAACTAAAAATAGAAAATTCCACCCTTAAATGTATTTTGTTGCGTATTTGCAACATCGCATTTATCACTGCTATAAATTAACCGTGTCTAGTTTTTATGTAAATGCACAAAGTAGTATATTCGCAACAATCTATTGAATGTATTCGTTAGAAATTTTTCATGTAGATAGCGCTGTATGTATTACTAGAAAAATGATTTCGTTTCTCAACCGTCAGTTGCCACATGTGGTTTTGCACAATAAGTAAAAATTCTGTGTTTTGGGAGTAAAACATAAACTTTAGTATGAATTTGAATAACATACCATGGCTGACAACAAATCGATGTTGACATGAGAAAAGTCGAAATGAAAGATGATAATGTTGCAATGCTTCTATAGATTATTTCCTGCACGGGAGATATGGCTCTGGCATGTCACATTTTCCTAAATGTGTGAATTGGATTTCTATAAGGCAAAATTAACTAACTGACTAAACAATATTTTTGATGTTTAACACATTCGTTCCAGTTTGATGAAATGTCTACCATTCTAAATCAAAGAAACAAAAAATGTCTTGTGAAAACATTGACTACTTAATGATTAATAAAACACTTCAGGAAGTATAAGTGTATACAACTTGTTTATTTTTAACTTTAGCGTAATCGTATATTTATATATTTTTGTTCACAATTAAAATATCTTTTCAAATATGTAACAATATATAGGGTATTCTATTAATAAATATACTTCTTTCAATTAAAAAACTAAAAAACCCGATGTTCCATTATTTTTCTGATGCCACCACCTTAATTAGAAGAAAAAATACTACTTGTGTGGAAATATAAGCGACTTCGTAACTTTAATAATAGCAGAGTTGGCAATGGTGGACCGATAACTTTGAACTGTATATGTTTTGCACAAAGTTGCATATTTGCAGTAACTGACTTATTTTCTAAAATAAATTAAACGTTGAACTTTGTATATTTTCCCTATTTCCTTAAATATTTTCACATCTAAATAGATTTTATTCAAAACAAAATAAAAAATCATGCAATTAAGGGTTAAAAATTGTAATTATACGAGTATATTTCACAAGTAATTGAAAATTTCACAGTATTTGAAATTGTGCCATTTGAAATTTCGACGGAACTAATTTAAACTTTGATTACCCTCAAAATTATTTAAAAAATGGGATTGCTATTCAAATGTTTCGTATGATATACTACATATACTACAATATACCACATATGATTAAATTAATTCAATCTTTGTCGCCGCTTGGATTATAGGTTGACTGAGACCGGTGATTTTCAAATCGTGATGAAACTAAAAGTGCACGTTTCAATTCATTCTGATTTAAGAATAAATTGTGAATTTTATTAAAACAAACTGCACAATTAACCAATTTTGACATTCTTACGTGGAAAGTCTCAAAGAGTATTATTACTAAAACAAAGATCCTCGGCTTACTAAACTTTGAGAAGCAGTGTCACAAAAGATTGAATAATTGAGGCGATTTTATTTGGTGATAGACTGTGGTCCCCAAACATTTTATTTGAACAAATGTTTTCCCAAGGCTCCCTTACCTTAGTCAAAGAATTACTAGTAATAAGTTAAAGATATAAATAAATAAGACACGTATAAGACCAGAAAAAAAAATAATGAACATAGAATGAATAAGTCAAACAACTGCATTATTGCAGAACAAAAATAATTATAAAGCTTTTGCAATATTCCGCTACGCACACTTTGGGAAAAACTGAAAATTGGACTAAGCAAAGTACAAGATGTAATAGATATATTGCAATAGAGGTCTGAACAGGTTAAGTTAGGATAGATTAGGTTAGGTTAGCTTTACTTTGTCATTGATGAAACACGTATTACACGGCAGTGCTTACCCAACTAAACCGATATATGTATAATTAATTAGTCTTTTCAAGGTGTGCTCAATGAAAGATATACGTATATCAACCAAATATACATTACCATAGCGGCATACTTCGCATTAATATGTTATACTCCCAATCCTTTGGAATCTCTTGTTCTTTCCACGTTGTATTGTACACATTTGTTACTTTCTAAAACATTTCATCCTAGGTTTTTTAACCATTTTTGCTCTTAAGAGCGGGGTTTTGGCGCAAAAACTGGTCTCTGGTTGTTGATATATCCGCCAGGATTCGATTTGAAAGCGCTCTGTAATATGTTTTGCATTCCTTACTAACGAAAATTGCGTGCATGTTAGAAAAAAAAAAAAGATGTTGCCATGTGTTTAATGTGTATTGCTTGCGGGCTTGCTATATGTTTGCGTGTTGTTTGCGCCGCCGGCGCCGGCGAGCTAGAAATAATTTTACGATGAACAGCGCGAGACTTTTTTTCGATGCCTGCTAATTTATAAGATGCCTGCTAATTTATAACACTTTATTTCCGATACATTATATTATGTAATTGGGTCAGAATTCTCTTTCAAACAATGACAGTGGAGGTGGAGGTGGAGGAGTAGTAGGGATTATTTTTATTATTATTATTATTATTATTATTATATTATATATTTTAAGAGCTCTCTTTACCCAAAGGCGGTATAGGGGATTGCATGTAAACGACAGCCAAGATAATTCATGAACGGGTCAGCATTATTACAATCGGAGACCTGATTTAGAAAGTATAGACATTTATCTACGTGATTTATTATGTTGATTAAAAGAATGGCATGTTTAGCCGATTTGTGAAATTTTCTTCTGTATTTATTTAATTAAGACAGGGTACATATAATGGAAATTCCCTCGGTTTATTTGTAGCTTATATTGTTGCGAACCACCTTCTTTTTTTTCCAATATCTTGAATTATAATGGAGTATTCTTGTCTGCACATAATTGCGATTAGGTGATCAGAAATAAGTCACCTTTAATTTATTTCTTAAAACTACTTTGTCTAATTGTAGGTAAATGTCTAAACTTTTTAGATCAGTTCTCCGATTGTAATTATGTTAACCCGTTCATGAATTTTTTGGCTGTCACTTATTAATAATGCCGTATACTAGCTGGGTAAAGAGGCCTCTTCAAATCAGGGAATAATTTCTTAAAAATGTTATGTTTATTTCATTAAATTTACTAAATCCATTTACAAGTTTTGTAATTTATGTGACCAAATTTGAGTCTTATTGAGATTACTGTAAGCTTATTAGCCAAAAAAGGTATATGAAACATGTCTTACATTTTAAGATCACTTTTATTTAAAAATAAATAGACGCCTGACACAGCCAATTCCATTTTCACTGTCGTGACGAGGGAACATAGGGAAATAACATTGGGAAACGGGCCTCCTTTAATTTATCATACCGTAATAAAACTATAAGGAAACTGAGACCATATTTATTTCAAATACTTTAATTTTTGACTTAAAATCAAATGTTTGGTGTCAATATAAGCAGGCTCTTGGTGACCTTCAAGTGTAAAAAAAAACTATTAAGATAGCAGTTATTAACGACCCAAGAACTTATTTCCTTATCTCCTCAGGACCCAAATTTTGTATGCATACGTATCCCTTCTTAAAGTATTATAAGTGCGTGCATTCCGCCCTAGAGATTTCAACAATACCCAACATGTGAATAGATTAATTTAGGTTTCTTTACGGGTGTGTAGTTAATTTGAAAATCCTATTCAATTATCGTTGTGCTTTCTTTGTGTGTTTCTGCTTCGTTTATTGTGCGTTTTGGCTTTGTGTGTGTTTTATAAACTTCTGTCTCCCCCGTGACTATTTTCTGCTTTCACCCTGTGACAATTATTGTGTCTGTATTTTGTGTAGGACTAATTCCTCCCTGTGATAATTATTATTGCATATATTATATTTTTTATATTTAGTTAGACTATATTATCTTCCTGTGACAATTTACTTGTGCACTGTGTAGTTATTTTGCATATTGCGAGATTTGTGGGTATGGAAAGGATGTCACAAAAATTGAATGTGTTAACCATACCATAAAAAATTAAGGGAAGAGATTATGCTCTTTGAAAAATTACAAAAAATGTTTCCTTAGCTGCTAGAAAAATATTAAATAACAAACTAATTTCCTTATTAAAAAAAACCCATTTAAGATAATGCCCATGGTGATGGGCATGGTGATTGTGACAACAATGATTGATGATTTTAATAATGGGCCTTATCACTGTTTTAATCATCATTCGCGTTGCAAAGATTTAGAATGTCCTGCATTAAAAATGATAAAAATTACGATATTTCGCGGTTTAAATGCTCGCAAGTCCGCAAAATAAAGTCGGCGTTCGTTGAAACGGCAGAGCCCCGAGAGAGCTGAAAAATCAGCGGTAAAAAATGACCTTGAATTGCACTTGATTCGAATATTTCAAGCTTCTGTTAGGAGTCTGTTGACAGAGTTGTTGGCAACATGGCATGGAAATTATGTCATTGCTCCATCTCGTAGCGAACACATGAACTGCTTGAAGCTTATTTTGAACTATTTTCACGCCGGAGAATTCAATTTAGGTACATTTTAAATAATTAATAAAACCATAAAAACATCTCTTAATTAATAAGTACTATATCTTATTAGATACAGTATTTTACAAGGTTTCAGTATATATTTTTGGAATGGATAAATATATTTTCTCTGAATCAAATTATTTAAATAATATGGTAAACAATTGGTAATTTTAATTATAAACTATGTAGTGTCACGTAGAATCAGGTCTATATTCATGTAAAGCTTTAAAATTGTGCAAATATTTGCAAAGACAATCCATGAAGATGAAAAACGTCAAAAATCGAAGATTTATTGAAATTTCATAGAAAAACGTAAATAATCGAAAAACTAACTATATAGTAACACGTAGTATTTATTTTGATAATTTATGGCACAGAAAATATAACGTGAAAGTGATTATTAACAGCGTTTAAGTTGAAAAACACTTTTACGCCCAACAGATGCTACACTTTTCGTAGCATCTGTTACATCCTCCTGCTTTAATTTAGTTTTGTTCTACAAGTAAGCTGTCTTCACTGCTAAAACCATGAATGAGCAGAATTAATATTTTAATAAATCTGGTTGAAACTTGAAAACAGTCAAATATCTTCTTTTTACATTATTTACTTTTGCCAATTGTGGGAATTGGTATGATTTATTCATACTGTTTAATTCATCTATTTATAGTAGTAGTAGTACTTATTAAAATATATTTGTCAGTGTACATAAGCGAAAATATGCGATTTTGCACTTTTAAGGTTTTGTCGTTGGGCCGACGTTATGGTAATTCATATTTAAACACAGAATAAAACACTTACTATGTTTTTACATACAATTTATTGTTATTATTGTTATGTTATATAAATTGGATGGTTTAAACACCATGACCATGATCATAACCACATAGTTATGGTTGTATGGTCATAGTAAGATTATTGATGAATACAAAATTTAAATGTTTTCGAGCCTAATATCTGTCTACTCAAATATGGGAATCCACCTATAAGGGTTGAATAAGAATCTCAGTATATGCTACAGCGTGTGCAATTAACTGAAATTCCGTAATGTAATCATCAAATTCCTGAATATTTTCCTTCTTGCTTGAAACAGCAGGTGACTCATTCGTTTGCTTCATACATACATATGATTACAATTTAGTCACAGGCATTCTAAACAGAAGCACAGAGAGGTATTTTAACAAAGAAAAGAAAATGAACCCCAAACAACTGAAGTGCTCCGTTTTGTTATACCGTCGTTTCGCAATCAATTATTTCAAGGCACTTGTTTCGCCCGCCAACATACATTAACACGTTCATAAATTAACGCGCTAATTGACCAGGTCTAATGATCAGATAACAATTTCGGGTGAAAGTTGCACACCGAAACCAAACAGTCGTACATTAACCAAGTATGAAGAAAGCCCTCGCTTCTAATAACATTTGACGTCGTGGTGAGTCAAACCAGCGGCATTTCGCCGATTACATTCCTTTTTCAATTGTTTCACTCGCTTCTAATAACAATTGACTCCCAGGACATTCCTTCGTCTATTACACCCTTTTTTCAATTGTTTTTATTTATCAACTCCTGTGTTGTTTACCAGATATCGCGTGTTGCTTGGATGCCCCAGGACTGGTCGACATGTCATCGTCTGTAGCGCAGGTCTACGCCGGAGGGCACATCTTCATCACCGGCTCGACGGGGTTCATGGGGAAGGTCCTTGTGGAGAAGATCCTGCGCTCATGCCCCGACATTTCGGGGATTTACCTCCTCGTCAGGCCCAAGAGGGACAAGGAGCCCAAGCAGAGGTTGGACGATTTCCTCAAAGTACCGGTGAGTTTACCAGACTGTAGTAAATATTGATGCTGTAGGCACGGGGTTTGCAAACTTCAGCCCACTGAAGGATTTTATCCGGCCCGTAATTTTATAGACTCTCTTTGTTGACTTCATCAAAACATTGAAACAATTGCAATTTCGAGCAATTTTCATATTTGATACATTATTCACAGTTTCCGAATCTTCGATACTTCTGATGTTCTGAGATTTTAATTTTCTTGGCACCTTGATTGCATAATTTGGAAATTATCAATCTCCATAAAACTCCATAACATAATTTCTGTCGCCCTTATAAACTGTTGTGTAACTTCATTGAAACTCATTATATTTGACTGAACATTTTCAACATTCAACATTAACATTTTTTCTGCAACTTGATTTAAATTTTCTGGTTTTAAACTTTTTTGGGTATACATATGGTAAATTTTATATTGTGTCAAAAATGCCTTGAACTGAATGAATAAACGAAATTTCAACTTTCGTCATAAAATAGTCATTTACGTTTCATATACCGACGCGTTCGGGACAATTGCTGCTATCTGTCACATCTGACTGTCACAGCGAGAGTCATTAGATCATTGTTGAACTTTAATAGGAGTATACCATTACAAAACCCTAAAGACAAGGTCTAGAAGGTATTTTACCAAAAATATAAAAACTGCACATAGGAGGGTGAATTGCTTCTTATTTATTTTTAATATTTCCGGGCCTTTTTATCTCATAGGAGGTTTACCATTTGTCCAGCATAGCCAACTTGAAAGAAACACACAAAAAAATGTCACGTAGGAGGTATTGTCCGGAAAGCATCGATATGACATTTGAATTTCTTTCCTATAATCGAAAATGTATTCTGTCTTAGAAATATGTTCTTTTATTGAAAACTAAAAATCAAATTGTAATAAAGTTAATGAGAGTTAATTGAAATATGTAACTAAAATGATTTAAATCATTTTATATTTTTTTTATAAAATTTAAAAATTGTGCAGTCAATAGAAATATTTTTGAGTATAGCCGAAATATGCAATTTGGTATTTGACAGAATTCGAAACATTTTCAGATTATTTCAAAAGAGATTATTGCAAAGAAATTAAATTAGGTGAAAGCCATCGATGGGGTATTTTTAATGATTTGTTACAAAATCAAAATTTTCTCTACTGTATATTCAGTAATTGTCAGTTGGAAATTTGTCGAAACTGTCTTTGGTGTATTTTTATTTTTTTTACAGTTTCTTGTATATAAGTAAAATATAAATTACTTAAATAAAATTTGAGAGCAATTCGTTCATGAATTGTTGCAACAAAATAATTCCTTATACGAAATATAGATTAATAAATTTTCAGTTCGAAATTATACGAATTTTAACTTAATTAAATCAATGAATGATTATGGAAATATGTATGTAAATAAATGTAAATATGTAATATTATGTATATGTTACCGGCAATCTGTATAATTCAGGCAATCTATACAATACCTAGGCAATGTATAGAATACCTGGGGCGTCCAGGCAATGTATGAAATATTATGAATATTATTGTCCATTGCATACTTTACCTAGGTAATGTATACAATTCCTAGGGATTGTATAGAGTACCTGCTGGTCCACCGGCAATGTGTAAAATAAATAGATTTTGGTCCATATTTATCAAGTTAACCGGCCTACCTATAAAATGACGGGCAAATAAAACATGTTCTACTACTTAAAATCAACTTGATTAAAATGAACTATTGGGATGCTCCTAAGTAACATAATGTAATTTGCTTACAAGTACTCAGGTACGTAATAAGTATAAAAAATTTAAGAAACAATACAATTCTGTAAAAATAATAAGTAGGTTAGGTTAGGTTAGGTTAGATTAGGTTAGGTTAGGTTAGGTTAGGTTAGGTTACACACATTGCCGGCTGCGCATTCGGTATTGTATAGAATACCTAGGTATTCTAGATAGATTCTTATATAGAATACCTAAGTATGAAATAAGTTTTATTTCATACATTACCTACACGTTTTAGGTATTCTATACATTGCCTAGGTATTGTATAGAATACCGGATTATACAGATTGCCGGTAACATATATAATATTTCCATTAGATTTATCGATGATATTTTTTTTGTTTTTAACAATTTCTTGTAGAGTAAAAACTATAACGTGGCCACATAAAATTTGACAGTAAATCGTTCATGGTTTGTTACCAAATTAAAATTCGTATTTACTCTAAATTTGGTTCTAGAAATATTTAGTTGGAAGTTGTGGAAAATGTATCCATGAATATTTTGTATTTCTTACATTTTATTGTAGAATAAAGAATATACAAGATTTCCCAGAACTCGCTAGCCAAATGTAATGTGTATATTCATCATAAATAGCTGAGAACAAAAATGATTTTAAATATTTTTAAGAGCAAACATTGTTTTTTATCATGAATCTGTATGTAACTATCTTCGTTATATTCCAAGTATACGTTATTGCTATTCTATTGAGTTGCATGGACACAATATTTTTTTTAAGTATACTGGAATCTCAAATTATGTAATTGGCTAACATTAAATATTTATAATTGAAAAATAAAAGGTCCTCAAAATGTTTTTAAACGTTTATGTTTAAAAAACTCTCATCTACTTTAATGGAATATACTGGTGAAATTTGGCCCGCGAGTGTATATTTCTTACATAAATTTTGGGTGTAGTCTTTTGATGACTTGTTGGAAAAATGGGTATACATTTTTACTTTAAACATAGATTAAGAAAATTTAGAAAGGTAATTGAACTAATCTCAAAAAATTTCTGAACTTTTAAAAACTTAAAAAAATATATTAGAAATATAATTTAATTGTCAAATAAATTGTCACAGGATATTCAGTGAATTAAAAGTAACTATTGAAAATAAAGAAAACCCACAAAGATAATAAAAGAAAATGAAGTCAAAAAAATCCAAATAAAATATCAAGTGGAGCTTTATACTGATTATTCGAAAGTAATAGTAATTAAAAATAAAATCTAAAATGTATGAAAATGTCATTAAAATAGAATATTATACAAATTAATAGAAATTTTACGGTAATCTGTAGTGCTATCAGAAAGAACCGGGTACCCGGGTACCAGATTCTAGGAGCCGCGGGTACCCGAACAATTATGAACCGGTTACCCCGGTTCTGGGTTTTAAAACCCGGGTACCCTGAACCGGGTTTCATAACCCGGCTACCCGGAACCGGGTTTTAAAACTCGAATACCCGGATCAGTGTACTCGAGTTGTAAGACCCGAAATTGAGAACTAGTGTTTAAAACCCGGTTATTTTATTTAAAAAACGGAGCTCAACTATAAAAAAACTCCGCTAAATGCGTTTTTAATAAAATAAATGTTGAAATTTATTAATACATAATTTAATTTTAGGTACCGGGATGCGGGTATCCGGGTTTTAAAACCCGGTTCCGGGTACCCGGGTTTTGAGATCCTGTTCCGGGTACCCGGGTTTTGAGACCCGGTTCCGGGTAGTCGGGTTTTGAAACCCGGTTCCGGGTACCCGGGTACATGGAACCAGGGTAACCGGGTTTTGGGTATTTCAAGAACCGGGTACCCGTTTCCTGAAATTTCGGGTATTGACAGCCCTAGTAAAATATTTAAAATTTGCAACCAAAACTGTCACAATTCATCACTATCTTTTAATTGAAACTATCAAAATCGACATATTTTCAGGGGTAATATAACAAGTGGTGTTCTCATTATCGATAATGATTTTATAAATACAACGAATTTCAACCCCAACGACGAAAATGCACCGAGCCCGAAGGGCGAGGTGCATTTTCCAAAGTTTTGGGGTTGAAATAAGTTGTATTTTTAAAATCATTATCGATTTTTGAGAACACCACGACTTATATTTAGGAAGAGAATATAATGAATTGATTGAGTCATCTAGTAAAGCAGAATAAACAAGAAGCTAAATATACAGTTTAAGTACCTATATTTATTTAAATCACTTCATCTTTCAAACAGCAAACCACATTTATTACCACATTTTACTATTTTACTTGTACTTGAGACAGTGACATTTCGGGTTATGTTTTTATCATCGGCCGACTAGATTGTGGGCGCAACCGATAAATAAACACCATTGCAACGATCGTCGCTGCGATTTGTGCTTAACCAAAAATTGTGACAGCGATCGACATTTGTTCGTGGTATTATCCTGAAAATACAACCGTGGTATTATCAACATTCTCAGTTATTAATACATGCGTAACTATAGAAACTGCATTGTTATGACGCCACGTTTTACGTATGAGTTATATTCTCAACTGTAGGGGTCAAAATTTCAAATGCATTGTCAAAATATACCAAATTTCCAAACTGAACTCTCCAAATGTGTAACAAAAATTATCGAAACTTACCAATTTCAATCGCATTTGGATTTCGCAAAGTAACAGATTTTTACAGCATCGGCAGTTTTAAATATAAAAAATAATGACTATGATACATGCAGTTAAGATGTGGACTGATGTTCTTTGCTAAAGCCCAACAATAAATATATTTGACCAGTTCGAGTTAAAAACGTGATATATTAAAACAATTTTAGTCAAAACATGTATAGTTTTTTAAAAGTACTAATTAAACATTTAACAGATGTTAAAAATGAATGAATGAAAAAATTTGTTTGGAAAATTGCAATAGGAATGTCCAAGAAAATGTAATAGTGTCCTCCAGCTCCCATATGCTTTAGTTTCCGAAAGCCCGGATACAAGCAACGTTTCTCAATTATTCTGGACATCACCACTACAAATTTGGTAGATTTCAAAAATGCAGATTTGTGAAGTTTTATAATAACATGTCCTAGTGCTAATGCCCATAGATGGTGATGCGCTCACCCCAATAAAAAAATAACATGTGTAATTTTAATATACATATTATAAATATTTAACACAAATGGGTAGGTACTTACAATAATTTTGAAATTTTGTTAAAAGGTTTGTAAGAAATGACGAGTATCAAATGATAATGAATACGATAGTTTTAAATTATTATAGTCAATTAGAAAAAGTATTGGTTAATATATAAATTAACATTATTTTTTCCTGTTTCTACACTTTTTCATTCTGAACGAAAGACCAATAAATTTGAGACGATGTTTACATCGGAGAGGTGAACAATCAGGTTGACAAACTTGATTTGCTAATTTTATGCACATTGGTGTATTCAACAGTTACATCGATGAAACGACAGTATTTTACCTCATGCGATGGAGGTACCAAACAGTGAAAACTTTCTATTCTTTATAAATAATTATGGTATTTAAGAAATGCTGGCATTTAAATATCAATAATAATTTATACGTATTTTGAACTCTTAAATTTATTATGCTAGCAGTATCATGTTTATGACAGATAAAATTTAAACAATATAATTTATTTTTAATGCTACTATTTGTCTTGGTATTGTACATCAGTGCTTTATGATAAATGCAAATGCAAAATTATTTATTTTTGGAGCGAAAAATTTTCATATTCGCTTTTCATTTCTCTATTCATATAATTTTGGTAATAGTGCATAATTTTCACTTTCTCCATATACAGGGTGTCAAGTCAAAGTTATTGTGCTCAACATCGAACACAAAAATCCCCAACAACAAAATCGACATTAGTTTAACATGGAGTAAATCTTCTTCTGACGGCGTGTAAATATTTTCTCTCGGTCGTTCGTGAACAGTTATAAATGGAGAATTGGCAAATGAGACAAAATAGTGTAGAGTGCAAGTCCTACTTAGCCGCGAAAATAAAAGTTTCAATGATCGAATGGTTTGGTCACTGGAGAAATCTTTGAATTAACTCAAGATGATATATACGCAATTGAGTGGGTACTTATATGGAAGACCAGATGATTTCGATTAAAACGATTAAAATATGAACTGATTCGATGGAAGCTCACGCTGGTGATGTTCTGCAACCATTGTTAAGCTATTAACAATGTCTGACAGAGTCAGTCCAGAGTCAAAGACGAATAAAACGGTTACAGACGAACCATTATTGACTATGCCCCTAGTTCTGGGTGGGCTTCGCTAGACTTATTTTTAAAAATTTCAAAACTTTAAATCAATATATGGACCGTTTATTTTGAAAGTGGTGTAAGTCCATTAAAAAATGAGATATTATATAATTTGTGAATAATTTAGTGTAAACTTTTCAATTATAACTAGTTAATATATGCCAATGCCAAAAATGCCAATGCTTTGTTCAATTTATAATTCGCTATATGAAAGCGAAGTTAGTCCAATTTCCATAAACATACATAGCGTTCAAGAAAGTGTTGTGAACTTTTTTTATATTATAAAACAGTATAGACAAAATAATAAATTTATTTTACAAGAAATGATTCGGTTTCAACAAAAAATCTACAAAACTCAATTCAAAAACGGGTAAGAAAAAATACTAACGGAGAAAAGGTAAACTAGCTGAAAATATATTGGATGAGGTTTTGCAACAGTATACCATTGTATAAACCCTTGTATACCAAATTGTATATGACATTGATGGAGGATACAGAATGTAAAACCTTAGATTTATTACCTACAAGTCGAGGAAGACCGCCAAAATTTGAAAGAATAGCCGAGAACATACGAAAAATATAAGGATATGAAACAGGTATTACCTTATATACATTCTGTCCATATTTATTTCAAAACATTGCTATATAAAGGGTCTTTCATAAGGACGCTCGAACATTGCTAGGTTATAGCATCCATGTTGATAAAGCAACATCTGTCAAATTTATTGTGAATTGTTCAGTAGTGTATGGCAAATCACAATAATATAATTTTCCATAGGATATTCTTTCAAATTAAATAAAAATGGCTGAATTGTTTCTCACTCCAAGCCTTTGGGCTTGGCTACGAGCTCCCAACCCTGGCATAAGGTACACTTGTTATAAGTTTTGTTTTAAGGTCACAACTCATTTATTTAAATTTAAAGATCGAGCGTCCTTGTTGAAAGACCCTAAAACGTTCTAAATAAAAACGACTACCCTATTTTATTTCTTGTTATTATTTATGAACAAAACTGGATGATTACAAAATATATTTTAAGTGAAATTTATTTTACATAATTTAAATTAAATTATTTTTACAATTAACTAATTATGAAAATGGTGTAAGTCCATTAACAGCCCGCAGATATACAGGGTTGGGCAAATTTGTCGGAAAACCTGATTTCTGTCTAAACGTGATTATTATTATTACTCTTAAAACAAATTTTAGTAGTTTTTTCTTTCTATATTCATTGGCGTACTTTGTTTTCCAAAAGCTAACTTAATTTTCGAGATATGACGTCGTTGGCAGTTGTTATTAATGGATTACCCTGTATATCTTTACATTTTCTAATAGACTAATTTTCAATAATTACGATGATATAGGGTCTGGTGGATGTGCGACTTGTGGTGTTAGGTGTTTTTTTACTCTCCCATGCTACAATATGGCGCCATCAGCTCTACTTCGATAAAAATGGACTCTGATCTTTCTTCCCTGTAGCCCTTCATATATTATTTGTGGTAGAGATTATTTTTCTGAATCTAAAGATGTATAACAAGTTGGATTTGATGGAATATTCGTTACAGAAAAATAATGTTTGTTAACATAAAGTTTTCTTGTAAGTTTATTAAGTGTGCCATGGAAAGCAAAGTGAACACAAAAAACAGTAAAAGTCATTTCAAGTAAGTGAAAAGTAATCTATTTTTGTGAAATAACTCAAGTGATGGCTAACAATAGTAACAATTGATTGACTGACATGTTACAAATGTGCTCCTGTACATGTACTGTTTTTCGAAGAAATACAAACACAAACTATACATATGTACCTCAAAAAGTACATGTATTGGAGGAAAATGATCCTAGTCGAAGACAGCAATTGTTGATTTTTTTTTAAACATGATGCAAAGAGAATATTTTTTTATAGAAACGTCATTTGGATGGATGGATGCACTTTTACCAATAATGTTTTTCGTAGAAAATAATTTTCAACGAAGATTTAGTGGTGCGGTATTTTGGGCGATCGATTGATGTGGCCATTTTTCATAGACGGCAGCCTAAATCAAAATAAATACCATCATCTATTGACTAAAGATGTTGAACAAGTTTTAGACGTCTTGCCTCTTGCAGAGCTCAACCAACTTTATTTTCAACAAGATCGGGCAACACCGCATAATGGTAGAATTAATATTAACTGGTTATAAGAAAAATTGAGTTAAAAGTGGCTTGGATCGTATGGTCCAATTCGGAGGCCTGGCGGTTCCATACAGGCCCGTTTGCCAATTTTAGACGATCAGCCGAAATATCTAAAAACTCAGTGAATCAAAATGAATAAAAGTTTAAATGTGAAATGTTCACTACATGACTACTTTGCTGAAGAAAAACCATTGAAAACGTCCACCGCTAGGGGGCACTTTGTTTTTTGCATTTTTATTTTTTTTAAATATTTATCAATAATGGCTTTTATGTTTTTCTTTGTAAATTGTCTAAAATGTGATGGCAATTATGGTAATCTGAATATCTGGCTTAAAACCTGGAAATAGTACGATTTTAATGTGGCCACAAAAGTGATAATTTTTATTTAATTTTTTTATTTGTCGATGTTTTCACTTTCCAACTCTATATCAATTTTTGAAACGTTTAATTCAAATACAAATACTGCACCATTTCTTCAATAGAGAGATTTTACAGCGCGCCAAACGTCGAGTGAGCTTCTCCGAAGAGTTGCCAGTTGTAATTTGGACAGCGATAGTAGCTACACAAGAGTATCAGACGGATTTGTGATAGTACCTGCTAATACATTGGACATTCTACTAATGATAATTAGATAAATAACCGATATTCCTAATAGTAAATTTTGGGTGAAATGATCGCTGGAATAGGCAAATGGGCCAGTGTGCGTTCGCCCGGTTTTACACCACTGGACTTTTTTCTTTGGGGCTATGTTCAATATCATGTATATCTAACACATCCAGCTAGTGAAGAAATTCTAAGGCAGATAATTATAAATTGTTGTCGAGAAATACCTCCTAATTGTATATTAAATGCAGTTTATGCAATTACGAGAAGATGTCAGTTGTGTATTCAACAAGGTGGCCGTCACTTTGAGCAACTTTTGTAGATAGATTTGTATTTTCTGATGCATATTTTGCATTATTGTAATAAAATATTACATATTGTTTTCCACATTGTGTTCGCTTTCTGTTTCACGCTACCAATTAAACATTTTATTATTTTTTTCTGTAACGAATATTCCATTAAGCTAACTTTACAATACATCTTTGGATTCAAAAAACTAATCTCTACCATAAAAAGAAAATAAAATATATGTAACCATTTGAAAATAAATAAGTAGACCATCACTGAAATGAAAGTTGATTCTGCAGAAAACAAAATTAGGGCCCCTTTGTAGAACATGTGGAGCCATTTCATCTTGTTTTTGTTTTTTTGAAATCGGCCAATAAATAAAGGAGTTAGGATAGCGGCGGTTTTTAGGAAACATCCTGTATAATTTTTTTTCTATTTCGACATTACAAAGAGCACTTTCTATAACTGTTTTCAGTTGTGCAAAGTAATACTTTGTACCATTGCTGTCAATGTCATAAAAATTATTCTACAAGCAATATCTTTCAACCGAGGTGGTAATCATTAGTTGATGTACTCCAAACAGCTTCCATTTTACTAGTATATTCTACTAAGTTATCGTGTTTACTCATTATCAACAAATTTGAGATAAATTGACTTGTATTTTCATTATACTGTGTGTTGAAATGAGATGGATACACCTGGAAATCTTGGAACGGTTTTAGTAAAAAATGAAAAATGTTTCAGACAAAGGATATAGATCTTGAAAAATCTATTTAGTAGTTATATTTTTGTAACTTTGAATGACCTTCAAATTGCTAGGTGAAGGTCAACGTTAAAATTTCAAAAATTTCAAAACGAAGAAATTCTATAAAGAAGCCTCGCAGTGGCTACAGAAAGGGGAGAAGTACACAAGATCATTTATTCACAATAAAAGCAATTAAGAGTAACACACAGAAAATCTGAAAATAGGGAGAAAGGTGTACTGCGCCTTTGTGGCTTCTTCACTAGAAAGAAGAAAACAAAAATAACCATTTTTCAAATTGTATTATTTCAATAATTTTTTTGACGTTATGTAAAAGATAAAATATGCATGTTACATCACTGAATTTAGAAGAAAAAAAACATTTTTTAAACATAAAATATACCTCTCGTGCCATTTAAAAACAAAAAGTTAGCATCTCCAAAACAAATGACAGCAGTTATTTGAAAAATATCTCAGATGATAGAATTCAAATACTTTTAGGCGTATGCCATATTTCAACAATGGTTGATAAACTGTTTTGAAAATATTAATAAAGATAAGCTAGATCGAGCATCCGTCACAATGTGCGGCTGTGCGTTTCTCTCATATCACGTGCTTCTGTGCATAAAGACATTATTACTGCGATTGAATATTGTACAATTTTATGAATTTACAGTTGTGGTTGTAGGTAAATAGCGGTGGCATCATACTAGTGAATTTTCAGTCATTGGAACTACCGCGGTACTCTACCGCGGTACTTTTTTGACTACCGATTACCGTATCGCAGTACTTTTTAAAAAAGTACCGACTACCGTACCGCGGTACTTTTTTTCTCAAAATCTACCACAAATGTTCGGTACGGTAGCGGTAGTTTTTTTCCAAATGTTTTCGTTTTCGAAGATATTTCTCAGGAAAGCAATGTGATTTTCTTATGCAGATTGTAGATACCTAGAAGCCCAAAGTGTATATATGTATTAATAAGGGTTGGGATTATTTTTCAGTAACCGGATTAGAGGGGTCGTAAAATAACCTAAAATACCACAGTAATTACACAAAAGTACGGTTCCCGTACAGGTTTTTACATTTGTAGTACGCCCGTCTTACTTACTTGTTACTTTATTACTTTATTGAGGCGATACGTAGCATTTACGCCGATTCCGGTCGGCTGGCTAACGAAAGATCGTCGAACAGGTAGTAACTTAATGGTTTTATAATGCATAAAGGGTAATTTTAAATGATTGTGGATTTGTCATGATACGTGTACTCCCATAAAATGCTTCCACCCCTTTTCGCCACAGTTAGCCAGTAAATTATTATAAATTATTTGGTCCATTGCAGTATCATCTGTCTAGGCAGAGTGTTAGAAAATAAAAGTAGTGGCATTGAGTAGTTCTACTGTGTATATTATATTAAATTTATAATGGAGCCGAAGATCAGTGAAGAAGTATCCACCAGTTTACCATAGTCAGCATATAACGATTATTTTCAGCGGTTTAACATTAAAATAAATTTATATTACCCCAAATTGGCCAAATTTAAAAAATATGTACATCGTTGAAAAGAGAATTTACAGAGATAAAAAATGATGTGCGTCTTGACCCATGTTCCAATTTAAAATTATAGGGGTGACTCTCGCCCCCGCTGGAGGGTAGCTGTGACAGGATTTACTACTATCGCAAAAATGTTCCGCCTCCAATCTAAAGTCGACGTGTTTCAGGATTTTAATTATATACTAACAGAAACGGAGATTTGGGGGGGTGGGGGCAAAATATAGCTGGGACACCCTGTATAGGTACCTATGTATATTTATTGTGGTATTTGTTATAGTAAAAACATGCCCCTTACAGAAAAAAAGTAAATACGAAGATCGAATGTTGCAAAAAACGTCCCAATGATATAGTTAAGATAAAATAGATTAAGAGATAAAATTAATTAAAAGAAATGACAAAAAAATCGAATGAAATCTACCGCGAAACTACCGCTACCGATTTCGCGGTAACTGAGTACTGCTACCGCGGTACTTATTCACAAATGTACCGAATACCGTACCGCGGTACTTTTGTAGAGAAGTAACGCTACCACTATCGCGGTAGTTTTCTGGACTACCGCTCCAATCACTGTGAATTTTGTTTGACAACTGCAAATTTAAACGCCACCTCGGGTCCTAGAAAAAGGTACAACTCGTGGTGAGTGTGATTATAGGTAAAGTGTGGCCCTAGGTAAAGTATAGTACAGTCGTGTTCAAAATTGTGTTGTACACAGATACTTGCTGCTGTAAGTCGTGTTTAAAAATGTGTTGTGCAGAAATTTGTAGTTGTATATTTTGTCAATGGTAGATACATTTCAGAACTGTCAAAGTGACAACTAACAGTGACAAAAATAACACATTTTTCAACTTTGTGAAATTAAGTCACATTCACACAGCTGAAATGCCGAACAAGACTTTAATGAACACGACTGTACATAGCCCGAGTTGTAAAGCAAGTACGCAAATTACGCACTCGCCGCTTCGCGGCGTCGTGCGCAACTTTTCCGTTCGTGCGTTTATATGCTATTAGGCACCAAAGGCGTTTCTCGAATGATTACGCCCTGAGAACTGATATCGTTCGATGGCCGTAGTTATTCGGTGACGCCATAGTACAGGCAATATTTCATTTTCACTTTTTTTTTTTAGTTTGGAATATATACTCCAGGGCATAATGAATTCAGTATGCCTTTTTATTACGCTCCAATTGTTATGGAATGGTTATGTTTACATGAAAATACATTCCAGGGCGTAATGAATTCATTGCGCCCTCTTATTACACCCGGTTGTTATGGACATGTTTACACATCTCGTATCCTAGGAGTTATCATTGAATTATTGTAAAGTGAAAAATAAAATACTATTCTGGGCATTTGAATAGTAAAGAACTGTTTACATTGCAAGAAGCAATGTAAATAACTATTAGAGCTTTTGTGTTTTAAACTTATCTTGAGATGAATGTTGAAAACAAGTCCCTAGAGTAGATATGGGGGCTCTTGGGACCAGCTTTCTCCCAGAGGAAATAACATAGTAATTTCCCCTCCACCTTCCCATCTACGTGACCAAGGGAGCGGGGTATCGTATGTTTGGTTTCTATCATTTGAACCAGGCAAAAGCTGATTCCAAGTACCCTCATATCTATCCCTAGTTGTATTTATTTGCATTCTTGTGTAAACGCGGCTTAATGAGTTTCATTGTCAAAGAACTGAACACTTTAATACCTAAAATTTTACTCTAAAAATATTTTTTGCAGTGGTACCTGCCTGTGTGTCCGTGTCCTCTCCACTGGCGCTGCCCAGACCGTTTAACTGGTGGACTTGAAAATTCACAGTGTAAAAATGACAAATATGTATCTGATCGTAATGATGATGATGATGATAATGAAATTCGTGTGATGGTCACGAGTCCATTTTTGTTAATACAAATTTTCAATGATTCTTGTCCAACAAAAAGAGCATCTTCGTTATACGATGATAGATTCATTTAATGTTGAATTTCATCAAGGACAAACATGCCCTTGAACTCTGTATTTCATCACTTTTGTTTTATAATGTTCCTTAGCAGTATATAATAAAATAATTGTCCACTTACATCAGCACGTTCTAGAGAGCTAACATACGCAGAAATGTATTACTTATATTATATAGAATGATCGACAATGGTTGGAGGCGAATCAAATTTCCTGCAAAAAAAATAAGGATTTCGTTAACTGACTGTGCGCACTTTCATGTACTGAATTGTGCAGTCGTACGAGTATATTTGCTGCGTTCTTATTTTACATCGGATACATCGGAGGCCTCATTTCCGTTCTTTTTATTCAAATTGCAACAAACAGATGTACATTTGCTCGCGTTTTATTCCACAGCGAGCTCTTGGAGCGCGCTCAATCTCCTCCGATTTTCTGGAGCGAGATCAGCGTCAATCAGCGTCGCGTTGGCGCAGTAGATTTCCTCAATGCTAGTCGTGCATTTAAACTCGTTTTTTGTAGTAGAACACTCGTAGGTTAGTTTTCATCGAAAACTGATGAAAATGCACGAAATTACAGAAACGTTCATTTCCAGGGGTAATATAACAAGTGGTGTTCTCATTATCGATAATGATTTTATAAATAAAACGAATTTCAACCCCAACGACGAAAATGCACCGAGCCCGAAGGGCGAGGTGCATTTTCAAAGATTGGGGTTGAAATAAGTTGTATTTTTAAAATCATTATCGATTTTTGAGAACACCACGAATTATATTTAGGAAGGGAATATAATGAATTGATTGAGTCATCTAGTAAGTCAGAATAAACAAGAAGTTAAAAATACAGTTTAAATACCTATATTTATTTAGATCTCTCCATCTTTCAAACAGCAAACCACATTTATTACCACATTTTACTATTTTACTTGTACTTGAGACGCACTGACATTTCGGGTTATGTTTTTATCAGCGGCCGACTAGATTGTGGGCGCAACCGATAAATAACACCATCGCAACGATCGTCGCTGCGATTTGTGTTTGACTAAAATTTTTGACAGCGACTGACATTTGTTCGTGGTATTATCCTGAAAATACAACCGTGGTATTATCAACATTGTCAGTTATTAATACATGCGTAGCTATAGAAACTGCATTGTTATGACGTCACTGTTTTACGTATGAGTTATACTCCCATTGTAATAGATAAATATATAAACGTAAACGTTTGAATTATAAGGTTATGTAGTTCGCCGAATGCTCAGGCAGCTGGGATGCGTTGTTTATTCTCAAAGCCGTCGGCTTCGCCGGGAGTCACGTAATATAGAATTCCAGTCGCTCTGCTCGATCGAAAAATGTATTAAACGAACGCAATATTAATCATTCACTAACGAAATCTCTACATTTTTGGCGGAAAATTTGAATCGACCTCAAACATTGTTGATCGCGTTGTATAACTTATTTACGATTTCAGCTCTTCGACAAGTTACGCGAGTCCCGGGATGCCGATAGTCTCTTCGCCAAGCTGCACTGCATCGCAGGAGATGTCACGCAGCCCAGCCTGAACCTCTCCAACGACGACCTCCAGCTTCTGCGCGACAATGTAGAGTTGGTCTTCCACATGGCGGCCAACGTGCGCTTCGATCAGCCCCTTAAGACGGCCCTTCACATGAACACTGGCGGCACCCTAAGGTCCTCGAGCTGGCGGAATCCTTCAGGAAACTGCGGGGCTTCATCCACGTGTCGACGTCATACTGCCACTGCGACGAGACGGTATTGGAGGAGAAAGCCTACCCAGCTCCACACAGCCCACGGTAAGGCGAAGGGCTATAACTTGTTACGTAGCATAGGGATATATGGTTCAGACCTTAAAGTCGTGTTGAGTTGTTTATCAAATAGCATAGTTTTGCAAACAATTTAAATGTTCATGCACCTGACGCCTTATTTTTGTTAAGTGTTATTTTATCTAACAGTTACTGAATATGTTGCAACTAGAGATTCGTACATAGTTATGACTGGTGGGTGTAAATCGCGCGCACCAATATATCTGGTTGTTATAACGTGAATAAAAATGTCAGAAGCGTCATATATGAAGATTTACACATATCTTCTGGAATTTACCGAAAAGAAAAAGATAAGTACACGAAGTATAACTGAACTATATCAACTTAAACGAGGTTCTCAAAGAGCTGGAAGGATGCATGCTAACGAAGCACTTGATTTTGGGGTGCAATTATAAAAAACCTCGCTGCATGTGGTTCCATGGCCGATGTCTGGAATCCGATGTTGCTTTTTGAATCTGCTTAGGTTGCATAAGCACGCACGCACGCTGCCGCTTGGATCTTAGTCGTTGCGGCAACCATCTCGCAGTATGTGTTTTCTTTAGGTATTGATAACGTACTTACTAGGTAAAGTGAAGTTCTATTACCATAGAAGTTAGAATGTAAGGTAGTTTAAAATCTAAACAGTTGCCGTCGTCAATTAAATTATATGTGACGGCGATGGCTGTATCCAAAGTGTACATTTGTTTTAGAGATCCATTGTTTTTTCGCAGGAAAATGTTGGATTTGGTATCTTGGATGGACGAAGACCTCGTGAAGCTGCTCACTCCGAAGCTGCTGAAGAACGCGCCGAACACCTATGCCTACACCAAGTGCCTCACCGAGCAGCTGGTGACGGAGTACGCGAAGCAGTTGCCTGTGGCCATCGTGAGGCCCTCGATCGGTTAGAAGAGATAAAAATGAATGCCGGAGGTTAAATAATTGTGAATCTCTGTTTTACAGTGACCGCTTGTTATAAGGACCCCATGCCCGGATGGGTAGACAACTTCAACGGCCCCACTGGGCTGATGATCGGCGCCGGTAAAGGGGTCATCAGGTCCATGCACTGCGACGCCAACCTTCCGGCCGACCTGGTGCCCGCGGACATGGCCATCAACGGGCTCGTCCTCGTCGGAAAGGAAATGCTTGAAAGGAAAGGGATTCCGGAAGGCCCATATGTGGTTCACCTGACATCTGGAAAAGTGAGTCGTGCGGCACTGTAATCATATCATAGGTTAATAGAACATCGTTTGAAACAAACGACTCAGGGTTTAACATTAACTGTAATAATGAATTAATTTTTCTATTTTGCCATATTTTATTTTTAGTATACACGGAAGTATATCCACACATACTGTACGCTATTTTTTTGTATTGGTGCATTTTAATACCATAAATTGGCCTAAAAATTTGGATTTTTGAGTTTATTTGAAAAGGCGCCATCGTTGTAACTTTAGTCGTCAAGCTGTTGAATGAACAGGAAGTAAACAATCTGTTAATTTGTCAATAACTTGTAAAAATAGACCACCCCATCACTCCTTTTGAGGAGACGAATTGTAACTTTGAAATCTTAAACGGGAACCCCTCTTTTTTATTGCAGATTCGGATTTTATGACAAAAACTATGAAGGTTTTAATCGAAACATTGTTTTAATATCTTTGTAGATGGCGCTGCAATCGGTACCATCAGAACAAATTTCTGACACTTTTACAGCGGCGGAAGCCAACTTTTCGGCATAAAAATCAATTGAAATCAAATTGGCTTTTAAATCTTCTTTTATATTACGTACAGTCGTGTTCAAAAATGTGTTGTACACAGATAATTGGCTGTTAGTCGTGTTTAAAAATGTGTTGTACAGAAATAGGTTTTGTCAATGGTAGATACATTTCAGAACTGTCAAAGTGACAACAGTGAAAAAAAAAATTATTATTGTATTCTTTATATGATAATATAAATCTGTATATCTTTAGTGTATTATTAATTCTGCCATTAAAAGTTTATCGGTGGTTGTGTTTGCACGCAACAAAGGCTCGCACTGTTTCATTAATTAAATAAGACTTAGATCCAACCTTTCAAAATATTTGAATATACAACACTTTTTTGAACTTTGTGAAATTAAGTCACATTTACACAGCAACCCTCAATGCTGTACAACACTTTAATGAACACGACTGTACATATGTCAATATTATTAACACCCCGATGGTGATAGATAAAGGGACTAACTGAAAGTAAGAATAAACACTCAGATGGAAAATAAAACTTGTTTTTCATTGTTGCATCATTTTGTAATAACATGCGTGGATTTTCTTGGAATAACGAACATAACTAATTTTCGCCATTTGCAGCGCCATCTACAATTATAAAAAATGTTTCGATTAAAACCTCTATAGTTTTTGTCGGAGAATCCGAATCTGCTATTAAAAATAGGGGTTCTTATTTAAGATTTCAAAGTTACCCCCGTCTGCTCAAAAGGGGTGGTGTGGTGGTATAATTTTAGTACCGGTAAATGGGTCCCCTCAATTATATTAACTTTCATTTGAAACATTTTTTCGTACGATTTTTTTTAGATATTTCGTTATTTTCATTTAAATGGATCACCCGGGTTAGTTCATAGCAATTCAATAGTTGATCCTTATATAATTTCCCAATGTCAATTAATGTTAATAATGCTATGTCACTGAGACACACTGTATATGGCATTCATTTTTTGAAACCTGGAAACATCCAGGTTTTGCAATATCTTTAACTTCACCATTTTCTCGAAATTTAGATTCAATCTACTAACTAGAGATTGGCTGACGGGGTGATCTGGATATTGTGCATTAAACAAATCGCATACTTCCTGCCGAGTTCTATCCCTACATCCGATGAGAATTATTATAATTTTATTTTTTGTGTTACAGTTAAATGTGCCATTATGCTTAAATTGCAATAAGAGTTTTGTACCGTTTAGGCTAACAGCAGACGGGTTATAATAGCGCGCGAGGTTATTGTTTCTCTCAACTTTGAAAAACTAAATCTGATGACGTTTTTGCTTCATTTTTCATGATTTGCCGTTTTTCACTTTCAATTGTCATTTACTCGAAAAATGTCTCATGTAACATTACAACATTTTTATACTGTCACTTTGACAATGAAAAGACCTCTCAAAATCAAGAACAATAATAGGGGGTCGTCATTTAAGAAAACAATGGATGACGTCATAACTCAAAAGCAAATGATGGTTGAAGATCGACTGTCTTGCAAAAATGTGTATTTTTATCAAAGAAAATCTACGTGTTCGGGGATTTTTTTCCAATATTTTTAATTTCAGTTTTAATGAATTTATTCCATACTTTAGACGCACACTGTATATATAAAAGTAGGTATACATGGCCGATATGTATACAAAAAAAAACTCTGTCTAGCTTGTATGTTAAATAATAAAAAAATATATATAAATATTGTAAAAATTTCTTAAATGATTGTTCAAGGACAACCAAATCAAATGGGGCGAGGCTTTGGAGATCGGCAGGAGGCACGTCTATAAATATCCGTTCAGCATGTGTCTCTGGTATCCCGGGGGAAGCATCAAGTCCAACTACTTCATTCACTTGGTGGCCGTGTGGTTCCTCCACATGGTACCCGCTTACATCATCGACTTCCTCATTATCTTGACGCGAGGAAAACCATTGTGAGTAAATCGGTAGTACAAAATACGACATAGGACATACTGAAGAGCCTTCGGACTTTCCGAAGGACTCCCGGACTTTACCTCAAGACTTGAGGTATCCTCGAAAGCGTACACACGTATTAAGATTCTAAAAAGTCTTAACTTTCTCATGAGAAATTATATTTGATTTGCGTTTTTAAATTTCCTTAAAAGTTTTTAAAACATATATATTCATTTAACAAAATCATGCCTTATTATCTACTTATCTATTAACTCTAATGTATATGGTAGTAAGGTGCCCATATTAGACTTATTAATTAGGGTCCGGATAAATAAGCACTAAAAATTTAAAAATATGCGCTTAAAACAGCAGGCAAATTAAGAAAAATAAGGAACAATCCACTGGAAAAAAGCTTCAATAATGCAAAAAAGCAGGGGCATTAATATTAAAATAAAAATAAAATAAGACAACAGTAATATAATAGCTATTTATGGTATAAGTGAATAAAGTCGAATTTTATCCACGAAAAAACAGATTAGCGCAAGAGGTGAAATCGAGTGCGATAATGTTTTCGAGTTTTTTTCCAATTCGTTATCAGAATTGAAGAATTTGTGTGAAGTGTCACATTGTCAGGTGACAACGACAACGAAAAGGATAGTAGGAATTTGCCTATTTTTTTACTTTATTCACGTTGTCAATGGTTATAGTGAATAAAGTGAAAATGTTAACATTTTATTTAATTAAAGTGTAGTTTTAACGATGAGATTCCATATAAATCTTTTGAGCATTTTAATAATGCTAATTGGAAAAAGAAATATACTGCGCGTTTTTTTATCACTGAACATAGGCTATGTTCAGTTTTAAAACGACCATATCAAATGCATTTCTAAAATGCGACGGTTATGCAACCAAAATTACTAGCGCGTGCAAATAGATCATTTGTTCAAATATTAACACTGTTTTGAGAAAATTTATTCAACGCATGAAAGTACTCAAATATTCAAATTCAAATAGTACCGAGCTGGCAATAGTACAGGAATTTTGAGAGATTTATTTGGAGTGCATTATCCTGACAGGCCCAATCAATCGAAACAATTTATAATATAATCGCAACATTTAATAGTAGGTAAAGTCATGCTCACATAAATCTAGAACAAACAATTTACATCTGGTTACACAATTATCTAAAATTGTTTGTTGTACAACTGGCTTTTAATTAAGTATAAAATTAAATAAATAAAGGCAGCTAATACTTTTTCCGCCTACCTGCTCTGAAAGTTCATTTTTCGGTCCGAAATATCGGGCGGAAAGTGAGGTTTAGAGGCTCTAGGGCCTCTAAAATATTTCAGAAATTTTCCTATAGATGGCAGCATACTTTTCATAAACAAATGTGACACTGACAGATATATTGTAACCACTCTCCAATTAAAAAGTGTATTAAGTGCAATGTATGTTAGCAGCGATGAAAACTTGGCTTACACCACTCGATAAAAGGGAAGTTGCAGCTGCCGTTACCGCTAACCTAATTAACCAATAAAATCTTAGACTCGGTATGTACTCGGTAATATAATAAGTTTTGTACTTCGAAACGGCCAAAAAGTCAAAAAACATTACAGAAAATACAGTACAGGCGTATATAGCAGAAAGATGAAAATGGTGCCACATTGTGGTTGAACATTCAATGTGGAAGGCAGTTCTTAAAATAAAACAAAATATTGACATAAGAAAACTCATCAAAGTGCAGCCGCACTTGAAACGAAATTCGGTTGTTATAGAGCAAAAAGGTCAGATATTGTAGGTAGGCGGAAAAATAGCGTGTGTCCCGCAGGCCGAATGGCTTTAGCAGCCCTTCGTTTCTTGGCGCCCTCGCTCGCTCCGCTCGCTCATGCGCCAAGCACCGCGGGCTGCTAAAGCCTATTTTCCGCCCTTGATGCACAATATACTATATTGCTCCGCCATTTGCGTCAATTACAGCCCTTAATCTCCTTGGCATCGACAATATAAGATTTCGAAAGTAGTCTGGCTGGTCTATTAACGTTTCCCATGTCTCTTCAATTATTTCCCACAGTTCATCTACGTTTCTGATTATGATTTAAGGCATATAGTAATCTTGCCTGCTTCCTTTCTTCAAACAAATTATTTTTTTGTTGCTACACGACATCTTAATTCGCTCTCTTTCATTCTTCGACTTGCCGTTTGTCGGGAACATGGAAACTGCGTTTCCAGAACAGCTTTTCTCGCAGATTCGAATGGATGCACTCTCAAATATTCCACTAAATTGTTATCTTGCTCCTGCGTGGTAACTCTTAGGCCCGGTGCACACGTGTCGGATGGATTGGCCCGACACGACACCGATATCGGGTGGAAAGGATAGTGTCGTGTGTGCTAGTATGGAACGGTGCACACGTGTCGGATGAATCCACCCGATATCGGCCCGATCGCGCCCGATAGCTCGCTGCCGGGTGGTTACCAGACAAGCCCACTACAACCGTCCGATATCGGATACCCGATTGTATGCTGCCGACAGACTTGCCGGGCCGACAGCAACAGCGTTTGATGCGAATTGGTGTGTGCTCTGTGAAATGGCGGAAGAAGCGATTCTAGAAATTGACTCTGAACTATTAATTACTTATATAGAAGCTCGGCCCATCTTGTGGGATAAAACGCTCGACTCATACAAAAATAAATCTATCCAATCTAGGCAAATCTATCCGATACGTGTGTCATGCGTACGACCGGCGTCGGTCCGGTGTCGGGCAAATCCATCCGGTACGTGTGCCAGGTGCGTAGGTTCAGCAGACACCGATATTTTATCGGGCCAATCCATCCGACACGTGTGCACCGGGCCTTACATATGCATCTCTTCTGACACGTGCCTGTTGGTGTCTCCTTCCAGCTGGGCTATAATGCGCATTTTTTCGATATTATTAAGTTTTCTTGCCATACTACGTATATTTTTGAAATAATTCGAAAATGCTACCTGACGTATTGACAGATGTCAATTTGACTGAATCATTATGAATCTAAACACCTTGTCTAAGAGGTAGGTACAAATTACACCAAACAAATATGTCTGTACTAGATTTCTGTGAGCATAACTGTACATGATGCGTCGCTATTGGTCATCATAATAGTACTATTAGATGCCATATTTCAACCGAAGAAATAAAATTAAATATATTATGTTATGACAAAGAAGAACCGATATCTTCCATTTCGCAAATGAGTTACTATTTCGAGATTAACGGTTGATGATTGTTGATTGAACGGGACTGATGGGATTGGTATCGCAGGATAGTGACTGAAATTAATCTCGCACAATCCGTATACCAGCCAGCTCGGTATCATTGCCCTATTTAAAGACGTACTAGCGTTGAATACATTTTCTGTCAACATTTTTGACACTTGAAATGACCGAATTTAACCCGGCTTGTAATTTTGGTTGCGTAACCATTGAATTTTGGCAATACATTTGATACTCTCATTTTAAAACTAAACATAGCCTATGTTCGGCGATAAAAAACGCGCTGACTAAAATATCTTAGTTTAAACCAATTTTCAATAATTTTAATGAAAACATTTAATTATAATGTGTTTTGTAAAATTTTCCTCTGATTTTATTTTCCTCTGACGTATTATTTGCCCAATTTTGCCAGGTTCATATTAAAGGGATATTGAAAAATCATAGACAATTACGACAGATTCTACAATCGTCGACAATCCTTGGTTTTTCAGTTTTTTTTTTTTTATTGAATCGTTAACAAAAGCATAGTTAGCTTTTAGAAAAGCTAAATGTTGTTCTATCTCTTGATTTTTTTTTTAATATAATTTAACATTTATGTATGGTTTCAGCAGACGATGCAGAAAATTCTAATACGATTTCCTATGTCTACAGAAAATTACTTGCATAGTACTTACTTTGCCGCATACATCCAAATACCATATCTGGTGATGATTAGTTGCGGAGGTAAAGTATATGGGGTATATGGGAGGTGTACGAGCCCAGGCTCATAATAGTTCGGCCAGTTTACATTTTCAAGCAGAAACCTAAACAAACCATAAAACTTACACTATATTACTTTCGACTATATTAAAATATATACTTTAACTTTACAAAAGCAGAATATTTTATCCGAATAACATAATGAACAAAATTAATATAACAAAAACTTTAGTGAACGGACAGCTCACAAGCCTTGCACATTCTACTAGTAGAGTAGTGTCCCATATATTCCGCGAGGTAGCTTTTAGTTCGGGGACAGTACGCGCTGGATTTTTACGAAGTTTTTTTTTCATATTGTGCCAAAGGGTCTCTATAGGAGGTAAATCTGTATTAGAAGATGTCCATTTTAATACTGCTATTTCATGATCTTTGAACCATGTTTGAATAATTTTCACCGTATGGCATGGTGCACCGTCCTGTTGGAAAATAAATTCATCTTAGGGCGATTCACAATTTGAAATTGATGGCAAAAAACTATCTTCCGGAATGCCTCTGTACTTTTGCAAATTAACTATGCGTCAATGAAATGAAATTTCCCTACATCTCTTGCAGACATACAGCTTCAAACCATAACAGAGGCTGGGAACTTCACTTTTTTAACTAAACAATCATTATGATAAGTTGAAGTACGCTGAAGTTGTACGCAAAACTCGTTTTCGCGTGTCACCCACACAAACATCAAATTTTGATTCATCAGTCCAAATTACACTAGGCCATTGTCTTTGAGTACAGTTTAGATATTCTCTAGCCCATTTTAGTCTTTTTTTTTTTAATTTAGTTAATAAAGGTTTTCCTTTTACCTATTGAAAAAATCAAATTAGCTGTTAACTATTTTTAGTCCAAAAAAGCAATAAATATTATTTTATAGAACTCGTATTCTATTTTTCGAATAGTTCGCTTCGTTGTGGCTATCGAAACTTCTTTTGTTATACTTTCCCTCCATAGCATAGTTATTTCTTTAATATTCGACAGCCGGTTTGTTTTTATAATTCTACGTAATTATTGTTTATTTGCTTCCGTGCTATTAACCGTAACTATTATAAGCTGTCCGTGAACTAAAGTTTTTGTTATGTTAATTTTGTTCATTATGTTATTCGGATAAAATTTTCAGCTGTTGTAAGGTTAAAGTATATATTTTTTTCCACTCCCTACATGGTAAGTACACTGTTGTGACATTGATTTGATGGAAGTAAGCCCCACTTAAGCCGTGGTTTCCTCGAAAACGGTGCCGTCTTTTTACGGCCGTAAAAGTACAGTGGGTGACGTCACAAAAACGGTGGCAAAGCTACGGCCGTCGAAGCGGTGGCAAATAGTGTAAACTCTGAAGTCGAAGCGGTAGCATGGACAGGCCCGACAAGAGGGGAGGGTTGACGGGGAAAATACCCGGGGCCCCTGGGTTCTAGGGGCCCCGGGTCTTTGATATCTTAAACACTTAAATCGTGTGGATCACGTGACTTAAAAAGCGACTTGAAGCGACTGTCGGACGTCGCAGTTGCCAAGGGCATCGTCGCACTTTGGGGGGATACGTCCCGCTACCTCTTTCCTGCATGCCGGTGCATGCGGACGCGAACTTCGGTCAGCTTACGCCGCACAACTGGCCACGTAGTGGTGTCCATAACGTCGATCGCGATCGACCGGTCGCTCGCGAAGCCTTTAAACTTTAAACCTTTAAATGAAGATAAATATGTGGGAAGAAGAATAGGATTTTTTTTGTCTTCACATTTAGTCGATCTTGGCAAGACATTTTTATAATCGATCTTCGAAAAGTCGATCGGTCAAAAATTAGTGGACACCACTGATTTATATGATTGAAACGTGAAACGTGTCGACCTTATTAGCAAAGCGATAAATTGCTTATCAACATGCAGCATCATTGAAAAAAAAAAATAATAATAAATGGTATTAATTTATGTGCAGAGCATAATGAGTCAGCGTTATAAATCCGGATGCGAAAAGCGTAAAGAACGACAAAAGAAGCTTGAAGAAAATGCTAGAGGAAGAAGAACATTGGAAAATTTGGGTTTCATAACTTTATCGAAATCTCAACAAGATGAAAAACAAAACCCTTCCGAATCAATAAATGCAAAGGAATCTGATGGAATTCCTACACTTTCCTTGTCTACGTATGTTGCGGATCCTTCAAGTTCAAGAACTGAAGAAACAACATTTCCCTTGTCTGAAGAATCGGCCAACTGTGAAATGGAAGAAGCATCCACCAGTGAATCTATGGATGTGAATTTACTAAACATCGACATTGGATTGTTGAAATTAAATTTAATGAGAAAGGATGTAGAAGAGGCTATTCAACGAGGTCCAGAATCACATCCAGCAACATTTCCTGTTGATAAACAGGGCAATCAATTTCCAGTAAATTTGTTAAAATTGCGTTTAAAAAATAATGAAATTGTTGCTCAAGATTGGCTTGCTTGGAGCAAATCGAAAAATGCTCTGTTTTGTTTTCCTTGTCGTTTATTTTATAATTTTCGAGAAGATCAAAGATCAGTTTTGGCTACGGAATTGGGTTGGCAGCCTGATAGAGGATATAAAAAACTATATGATAGAATACCTGAGCATGAAAAATCAACCCACCATAAATCTTGTTATATCCAGTGGCGAACTGTAGAAAGTAATATTAGTAAAAATAGAACAATTGATTGCCTTTTAGTACAACAAATACGAAATGAAATACAAAAATGGACAGATTTATTAAAACGATTCTTAGATGTAACTTTATTTTTGGCTGAACGAGGTTTGGCTTTCAGGGGCAGTTCACATTTGATTGGAGATTCAAACAATGGAAATTTTCTCGGAATATTAGAACTTGTCAGTCGTTATGGTCCACTTTTGGAAGCACATTTAAAAATGGTGAAACAATAACAAATCGAGAAACAGAGATTGCAAGTACATTATTTATCGGCAGACATTCAAAATGAATTCATATCATGCTGTGCCGATTATTTGAGAACTTGCATTTTGAGGGAAAGAGAAACTGTAAAATATTATTCTGTAATTGTAGATGCAACTCCCGATTCCGCCCATATAGAACAAACTACATTTATTTTACGATACGTCTCTTAATCATTCAGATGAACACGAAATTAAGGAAAGATTTCTTGCATTTGTAAACTGCAATAAGAAGACTGGAGAAGATATTGCAAATTTAATTCTCGAAACGCTTGAAAAATATAATATTCCTATAAGCGAATGTCGTGCACAAGGGTACGATAATGGATCCAATATGAGTGGCTCATATAAAGGTGCTCAAGCTCGTATTTTGCAAATCAATCCACTGGCAATATTTTCCCCTTGTGCATGTCATAGTTTAAATTTGTGTGGTGTTCATACAGCAGAATCTTGTCATGAGGTTGTAACGTTTTTTGGTACGGTACAAAAATTATACAATATTTTTAGCAGTAGCCCTCAAAGATGGGAAATATTAAAAAATAATACTGGACGTTCATTGCACTCTATGTCAAATACACGTTGGTCTGCTAGAATTGAATGTATTAAACCAATTGCTGAAAATATTCCTGCAATTAAAAGTGCCATAGATTCTGTTCTAGAATTAAACTTAACATGGAAAATTCGTTCAGATCTGAACGGAATAAAAAAATATATGGAATCGTTTGAATTCTTAGTAATGGCTAAAATTTGGTACAAAGTCCTTCAAGCTATAAATTATAGAAATATTGTTTTACAAGCTCGTGATGCGACAATTGATGTAGAAGTAGCGAATTTGTCAAGTCTTGATGAATTACAAACAATAAGAGATAGTTGGGAAACTCGCTTCAATGAATGTAAATTGTTTGGTTCATCTTTAGAGATAAATACAGATTTTGAAACAAAACGTAGTAAAAGGAAAAAATGGGGGAACGAATTAGAAATGACACCAAGTGACGAATTCAGAACAAATGTTTTCAATGTTTTCTTAGATTGTATTATTGGAAATATTACAAGAAGATTTAATGCGGCTAAAGAAATTGATTCGTTATTCAATGTATTATGGTTATTTCATAACCTTAATGATGAAGAAATACAAAAGAAGTCCGAAAAATTACAAAAAGTATATGAAAATGATATTGACCATAATCTTGGTGAAGAAATACTCCATTTAAAATTAATTTATGATGCCAATATACAAAACAAATCTCTCTCGCCCATTGAGTTACTAAACATCATTAAAAAAATGAAACTGGATGTATAATAATAGCAATAAGATTATTTTGTACGATCCCTGTAACCGTTGCTGATGCAGAACGATCCTTTAGTGTTTTAAAAAGGATAAAAGATGTTTTGAGATCCACAATGTCACAACACCGATTGAATGATTTAGGAATGTTGTCGATTGAATCTGAAATGGCTAAGAAAATTGATTTTCAAGACGTAATTAATTTGTTTGCTAGGCGCAAGGTTCGGAAAGCAACATTCTAAAAAATAATTTGTTTTTTGTACTTTTTTTTGTAATTTTAGTTGTAAACGTTTTCATTTTTGTAAGAGAATTATTGATGAATACATTGTTCCAATAACAATTAGGATATTTTTCGGTTTCCCGCTTCATTTATAAATGGCCCAAAGTCCGAGGGGATTTTTTTTTTCACGCTCTTGGCAGGGGCCCTCACAAGAAGTATATCCCCGGGGCCCCAGAAGTCCTCTCGGCGGCCCTGAGCATGGATTAGATTGACGTCGTACCTGTAATTATTTTAGAGGAAGAAGAGTCGTCAGAAGATGAGGCTCAAAAAGAATGTGAATCTCAGTTATTCAAAAATGTGTCGTGTGATTAATAAAAAACCCCAAAAAGAATGAAAATAACTGAAATATTTTACAATTACGTCAACCGCTCTGCACAAGCCACCGTCAAAAAACGTTGCACGACTGATTCCCACCGTTCAGGCCCACCGCTTCAAATGACACGGCACCGCTTTATTGCGAACGGTGGCCGCTACCGCTCTCTAGGAAAACAGTTCGCTTATAATACAGGGCAACCTTTTTCGTGACGTCACCCACCGTACTTTTACGGCCGTCAAAAGACGGCACCGCTTTCGAGGAAACCACGGCTTTACCGATAAAGCTTTGGTTACTATGAACAGCGGGAGGTAAGTAAAAACTTACCTCCCTCACGGAAGTAAGTAAAAAGTTTTCTCTAGTGCTCTTTCTCTGGCACCACTCATTAAAACACTTATATGCATTTTGATAACGCCTATTCGACTTCTCCGGCAGTAGGAAGGAACAGAGAGCATCTGCAGCCTCTTCAATTGCCATTTCTTGTTTATTTTCATTGGGATTCATTTTACTCCTGAACGAAGGCAATTTCTGATACTCTCACTTTATTTGAAAAATAGTCATAGCAACCAAAGCCGCACGGATATTTTGTTTAAGTTGCGAAAATACATTAATCAAACACAAACAATTAAACCAACTTCAGGAGTGGAAAAACAGTTATAAGCAATTCGAGAGGTAAGTTTTGACCAGTCTCGGACTTTATTGCAAGCCCTTGCTATCGCTCCTGCGCAAACTCGACCTCGATTGGTAAACAATACTTACCTCCCTTAATGCTTAAATAACTATTAATATAGTCGAAAGAATTTTGTCGAAATGTCGCATCATTTGTGTAAGTTCTATGATTTGCTTAGGCCTCTGCTTGAAAATGTAAACCGGCCGAACTATTATGAGCCTGGACTCGTACAGTGGCCTTTAGGAAAATTGTTTTGAAATTATTAATGAAATCGTTAACTATAGGAAATTAGGCTCTAATTGTTTCTGTTGTTACTCTATTTAATCCATGTGCAAGACATGTAGAGTAAATTTAATTTTTGTAGAATATATTTAAATTTCCACAAGCCTTCGCCATATTACTGCATCAGAAACCATAAGTAATATTTTTTCACTTGGAATTGTAAAGGGCATTTTACCCTTCACGGCATTTCTAGTCAAGGGTAAGTATCGCTAAAACAAGAAAAAACAGATTTTCCAAGAAAATATGAAAAAAAAGCTGCAAGGATGAAAATAAGCAGAAAAAGCAAAACAATATAGTTGTCATAAAACTTAAACAAAGTTGTTTTTTGCGATATGTCCAGATTTAAATTTGTGTTGAATTTGGTGTGCTATTAATATACGTAAAAAGCAAATTTGCTAGAATTCCGAACCCTACTTATTAGCAATGACACGTTTTAGTCGAATTTTTATATATTATTTTTCTTCAGTCTTGTGCGCACCCAGAAGAGGATTCAATCGGGGTTAGAGATCCTCCAGTACTACACTATCAGGCCGTGGTACTTTAAAAATGAACGCATCAAAGAGTTAAGTGCTAAGCTGACGCAGAGTGACAAGGAGCAGTTTGGAGTGGACTTTGATGTCATAAACTGGGAGAATTACATATTGGACCTGCTATTGGGAGCGCGGTTATATTGCGTCAAAGAGAGTCCTGATACCATACCGTACGCCAGGAAGGTGTTAAAGCGGTAAATATCTTAAATATTTTATTACAATTTTCTTGAGAAATTTGTTGTATCTTTTACTTTAGACGTTAATCATACCCGTCCCGATAATGCCTTGGTAACAATCCTTCCTGCATCGCATTAATCACCATAGTTCACAAAAAAATAAAAATTGCAAAATTAAACAAAAATAAAGAAAAAATAGACAATCTCAATTTTTAAAAACAAAAAAATCTCTGTAATCCCATAGTTCTATAAACGTGTATTTTACCTTAGATATGTTATTTATATCTAAGGAACGTATTGTGTTGGAAAAAAAATTTATCATACCTGTATCATAATCCTTCATTATCGAACTTATAGAACTTGTAAAACAAATGTAAATATTTCTAAATTCAAATCAATTTATTATACACGTGCATGCATAGGATCATTTCAAATACTTCAGTAAAATATAAAGTTTCATACCTGAAACACATTTTTTTTTTGTTAATAGTCATCGTGTGATAACGAGGTCCAAACACGCATAATTTCTTGAAAATCTCATTTTTTAGAGATAATTACATTACTTTTCTAGACTAGATATGATGACGAAACAATTCTCTTCTTCATAATAGAGCAAAACGTTTCAACACTTTCGTGACATTCCATTAAATATTTGGAGTAAAAATTTCGTAATATTTTGTAATAAAATAAGAAAACAAAAATTATTAACTGTTGTTTGCATAATTAACATTTTTATGCGGTATTGTCATTTATTTTAAGCTAAATGTCGTACATTTAAACGCATTACGTGTATTAATGTAAAATATTGCAATTTATCTCTAAACTTAGCGTAACTTACCTAACTTAGAAACAAAATAATACAGCCTAATTGCTACTTTAATTTTTTGAGCGTTGTAACTGTCTAATTTTCTTTTGTTTTGTTCCAGCTTGTATTATCTAGACACGGCAAAGAATATCGTATTTGGATTTCTACTCTTCTGGTTACTCTGGAGTTGTAGTACGACTATGTTTGGATGTGTAGAAAGCCTCTTTGTAAAAACGTAGATTTGTATGCGTAGTAATTTAAATAACTTTGTTTCAGTGTAAAAAGAATACATAGATCACTTCAACTAGTAATCAATCTTCAGTCGCTATTATTCCAAATCTATGACAATTATTTTTGTCTCTTCTTGGTTGTTGTTTGCCACCAATAAACAACTATTAAGCAGAGGAAAAACTATTAAATAACATCAAAACATATTTTTATAATCTAGTTATAAATATTTTATATAGATTTAATGAAATCACTTGTACATCCTTAAGTAAGTAAGGTATTTTGTAAAAAAATATTTAATTTACACCAAAACTCCTAGGATTAAATAAATATCACGTGGGCACCTTACAGGAATGAAACGTCTTTAAATATTTATAGAAAAAATAGTTCTTGAAATTTGAAAATAACATCAGCTAATATTATATACTACCGTCATCTTTAAGAAAATATAACACACTAAATATGCCACATCAATAGTTGTCTCAGAGAATTTTCCGCCAATTAAATGTTTTCATATTTTTGGATTTTTATTGTGGTGCCGCGAAATGGTTGGTGGGGTAGCTACGAATCTATGCGCGATCTGACAAGGGCGGCTAAGATGGGGTTTGTCAGATCGTGAGGTTAAGTCGTTGGCATAACCCGAACGAGAAACCGCCGTAATCGCAAGTCAGCCGATGCTAGTCAATCGAGAAGTTGAAGTGTGTCCATTTTGGCAAACTCCTGCGACAGAACCTAAAAGAGAGCACATAATGTATTGTCAGTTGTCACCATGTAGGGCGGACTTGCAAAGAAATATTGTATCAAATGAGAATGAGAAAATGTTTGAAGATATATTAAACTAATTTTTTTTTTTTACGCTTCCAAGTATTTACGTGCCGATGTTACTTAAATGAAACATAGTATTTATACTCACAATATATATTTTTGTGCCTTCCCGTTTGCACTACTCAACAAAAAGATTAAATGAAATAATACAACGAAACTGTATGGTGTTGGTCACAGCTTTCAAACGAGGCGTCATACAACTTGTAGCCAATATATACCGGGTGTCCAAGATACGGATCAACAGCATGGAAATCTCGGAAACCGTAAAAGTTACAAAGGCGGTTAAATTACAAAAAAGTTAAGTGTTATGTTGAGAAAAACCAGAAAAATCCGCTAACTTCCGGATATATTCGACAAAATCAGAAATTTTGCGATTGCGTTTTTATTTTTTTCTGAAGTTATTTGAAAAGGTATAAGAAAAGTAAAGCCCCTTTCTCATTGCCACATTTTTAGCTCTACAAGGTAACGTTTACAAATTTTCAGTACAACGTTTCGTTTCGAAGAAACCATTATCAACTTTATTTTTTTATATGGCCCGTAAAAAATGTACACCCTGTATTAGATAGCATTTCCTATTACGAATTCAACTATTTATATTACAGTATTGTATGTCATGTTTTTATTCAGTAAAAGACTTGTTAAGACATGTCGAACATTTTCTTGTAGTAGGCGTTGAAATGACGACGGCGAAGAAACAAAATATTATCTAATTTTAACCCAGAATAGATACCAAAATAGTAACTAAAAATAATTTAGCAAGAATAGTTGTTAAACATTGAAACATTATAGCTATTTAGATCCACACGTTTATTTTTTTTAGTGTAATTTGATAATTGTTCTGTTTATTTAATATCGACGAAGACAACAATTAATACATCATTTTAATCCAGAATATGTACCAAACTAGTAACAGAAAGAATTTAGCAAGAATAGTTGTTAAACATTGAAGCACTATAGTTATTTAGAATCACACTTATTATTTTTTAACTGCAGCATGAGAATGATTCCGATCATTTAATGACGAAGAAGACAACAATTATTACCTAATTTTAACCCAGAATGGGTACCAAAATAGTAACTAAAAACAAATTAGCAAGAATAGTTGTTAAACATTGAAACATTATAGTTATTGACAACCACACTTATTATTTTTATACTGTGGTATTATGAGAATTGTTCTGTGCGTTTAATTAGCTTCAAATCTTAAAATTAGGTCATACATTTTGTCTTGTGTTATTATGAGAATTGTTCTGTTCATTTAATTATGTTCAAATCTTAAAATTAGGTCATTAATTTTGTCTTCGTTGCTCATTTCAACGCCTACTACACCAAAATGTTTGAAATGTATTTACAAGCCTTTTTTCTGAATAAAAACCTGAGAAAACATACTGTGATATAAATCGTTGAATTCGTAATAGGAAATGCTATTTAATACAGGGTGTACTTCATTTACGGGCTATATAAAAATATAAAGTTGATGAAGGTATCTTCGAAACGAAACGTTGGACTAAAATTTTATAAATGCTGTCTTGTAGAGCTAAAAAAGTGCTAATGAGAAAGTGCCTTTTGTTTTTTAACTAACTTCTAACTACAATTCAAATAAATTTCAAATAACTTCAGAAAAAAATAAAAACGAAATCGCAAGATTTCGGATTTTGTCGAATATCTCCGGGAGTACCGCTTTGGAACTTTTACAGTTTCCGAGATCCCCATGCTGTTGATACTTACCTTGGACACTCGGTATATATATATATATATATATATATATATACAGGGTGTAACAGAAATACGTGTGTTAATTTTAAACATTGGTAGAACTCGTTATATAAAACATTTTTTCTATATGTTTTTTTCAAAATTTGCAAGTTTTTTTTAGATTTTTTTGATCCCAAGTTTTGACCGAACGAGCCGTTCTCAGGTACTGTCACTATAATTGTCAAGTGAAGTTTATTCCAAAATGCCAAATTTTTCTAATGAAGAATTAACAGATATTGTGTTGGTATATGGGCGAGCTTTTGGAAATGCCGCAGAAGCCCGTAGATTGTAAAGTGCACAATATCTTGAACGTGTTTTGATTAACAGGCAATGATGTACCTTTATGACACCGTTGCCATCACAACAAATGATTTTCTCGCTGCACACCTTTAACCATAGGCGGGTTCGCGTTTTAGTAGATAAACTAGAACATATTTTAAATCAGTTTAACGTTGGTTTTGAAAAAAAAACATATAGAAAAAATGTTTTATTTAACTAGTTCTACCAACGTTTAAAATTAACACACGTATTTCTGTTACACCCTGTATATATAATAAGTTTTGGAATGCAGCAGTTTTAAACTGGTTCTAAACTTGATCTGAAAATGCTACATATTCGTACAAACATCATAGGGTAAATAATATAATTGAAAATTGTAATTAATCATTATGTTGAGCTCTTTTGATATATTAACGTCAATAAATCCCTACTGGATCAGAATCACTTGTGTAAATACAAATGATAATGAAATTCTAACATAAACTCATTATTTCAGGCTAGGAACTACGAGTTATTGGCTTCAATCTGTAATTGATTCCAGTAATTTATTTGATTGTATGGATGGGCAGAAATGAAAACGGAATTCTAATGTCTATGAAAAATGTTGTGAAAAGATGTGAAATCTATGAACTTAATGTTGGCTTGAATCTGTAATTGATTCCGGTAACTTATTTGAATGTATGGATGGGATACAAATAAAAAATCCGCAAGAAAAGGGTTGTTGCGTTTCTAAACTTGTAATAATTAAATACAGGTAATCCTCGACTTACGACGGTTCGCACTTACGACCTTATGTTTGTTTCTTTCATATACATTGTGAGTTTTTTTTTTCATTATAAGCATTGGGATCTCGGAAAACATAAGATATAGAGATGCAGTGAAATGTGGAAAGAGTTGTCGTTTTAAGAGCTTATGCAAGATTCGCTTTTGTTTTTTGAAAAAATAACACATTTTTGAGTTATAATATGAACTTTTTTTTTTTTAATGGCAGTCATAGTTGGCTTTGACATATGTGAAAATGATATATTTTTTCTTTATAACGATTTAAGGTTTGCTATACTTACTTTCATAAATAAATGAGATGCAGGAATTTTAATTGTATAATTTGAATAGAATTTTGTATAATTAGAATAGAAAAATTAATAGCATGCTCCCAGTAAGAGGAAAAGACTCTGTTTTTGATACTCTCAATAATACAAATAGTCCCGTATCGTGTTATTTGACAAAGAAGGCAATCATTTTCATAAAGTTAATTTTAGAAGATGGCCTTTATTTATCAAAGTAAGTATAGCAAACCTTATATAGCTATAAAGATAAAAATGTGTCCTTTTTAAAAATGTCAAGGCCAACTATGACTTCAATTTAAAAAAATAAAAATACAAAAAAGTTTGAATTATAACTAAAAAACTGTGGTCTTTTTTCAAAAACCAAAAGCATATCTTGCATAAGCTCTTAGAACGACAATTCTTACCTCATTTAACCGAATCTCTATGGTTTATTGTTTTCGAGATCCCAATTATTAAAAAAAAACTCACCGTGTATGAGTGCGCATATAGGAAATCTCCGAATCTGTTTGTTATGATAGGAAATGCAATTCGTTTAGAAGATTGATTTATGAATTTAAATTTTGTATCTACTTAAGCTGATTCATAGATTTCTTACCGACGCAATGCAACGCTGTAGATAACATTGTATCGCAATGAACATTTTTAATGAGCATTGAAAATGCTGATAGCATGAATCAGCATTTAATCTTTTTGTTGTTCTTTATTTTTGTAAACAAAACTCGCTGTACAGCAACACTTCGCATCAGTCCAGATTTATTATAGACCGCATTCCCAAAAAATGAGTACACAATTTTTTGTTTATACATTTTTAATCGATTTTTACCTATATGCGGGTTTTAGAGTTAAGCGATATGATACTTCATTTTTTTCGTTTGTTCCCCGTTGTATATGTATGAACCTAGTCTTGCTCGATTAGTCCGGTTTCAAAGAGTTCGGGATATCGGTGAAATCGATTACACGGACTGCGCGAGGTATTGCGGCAGTTATATTTAGAGGAGCATCATCATATTTTGAATTGCAATCTTTAGATTAATGTCATTTCATTGGCATCCAATAAATTTTGCTGTCATATAAGATAAAAAATCTTATCTACATACGTTTAAATACTCTGCCTCGAACTGGAGGAATATTAAATTGGGGTTGTGCCTCTCTGTGTGCATCAGTTCTCGACCTTGCTGGAGCAGTAAGTTCTAGGTCTTTCATGGGCATATCCTGTTTGATTGTTTCCTCTTCGTGCATCGTCAATCCATAAAATGAGAAATGCGCAACGTTAAAGACCCACGATCCCGTTTGGGGTCTGTATTCCACAAAAGTGGTCCCTGCTTTGTCGCAAGCGTACTTAAGTAAATCAGTGTAATTAAGTTTCTTGATTTCTTCGGGATCCTTTTCCAATTCATGTTCATTATTCCTCTGCTTTGGATAAACCTGATCCAAAGTAATCTGAGCTTTTCTATTTAATTCCTCTCCAACCGGTGGCTTATCATTGTTGTCGGGATATATACACATTCCCCTGTAGTGAAAATGAACCAACTTATCAATGTTCAAATTTGATACGTCCATGACATCGGGAAAATATACATTCCCAAATCCCATTCTGCCAACTGTGAAGCCTTTGATGTAGCAAGACCCGTCATCATTTTTGTATTTGCTAATCAGGTCGAGCGGGGGAACTGTATAATACTCCGGTCTTGTGCTGATAATACCGCACATATCGGGTAGAGTGGCCGAGGAGGAAGGCTTGTAATGCAACAAATCTTTTTCAAGGCCCGGAAACTGTACTATATCTAATGTTCCCGGCAACTCTCTGGTTGCAACTCGTGGTGTAGTTTTTACAACTTGCATTCCAGCAGTAACAGCACCATTTAGAGGCGCGGTTTCTTTCTGAGTGTATTCACATAATGAGGCTGTAGAGATAGGGCTGCTTAGTGTAGTTGATGCACTGGTTAGCATTGAAGTTTGGCTGTCGGCATTTGAGACTGAATATACAGTTGCTCCGTCTTCTAGAGTGGTTGAAAGCGGAGGAGACTGAATGCTTTTAGGCGAGGTGGTGATATCCGATTTTGGAAAACTAGTGCCTGTCCCATCGACAATTTTGCCGTTATAGTAAACCACAATCGGTTCTGGTTCGGTCAACATTTTCTTGATCATCAATCTCCTTGGATTAATTCTTCTTTCAGTTTCAACTGGGTGCTCATAAACAGTTTCAAATTGGTCCCACTAAAATAAAAAATATATTTTAGTCATTCTTGTCACATATGTAAGGGCTTTCGTATTGCGGTGCTCTAGTAAATGTCGTATAGTGTTTTCACTTGAAATTGAAAATGTACCTGCAATAAGGGTTTATTACGGTCAAGCGTTCTCCATTGTATGGCGTGCCGCGAAGAGGCGGGCGTCCAGGAACGTAACCAAATAATTTACTTTCTACGAAGATGCTACTTAATTGTTTTCTCTTCGATATATACACAATTATATCACTGTGATCATAATATAAACATGATTTATTAACTAAATTCAATTCAATAATCTTACAACTATCTACATCGTTTTTTATAAGTCGGCGGACGTAATTCTTTTTACAATTTTACAATTCGATATAATTACAAGACTACAGACGCCAGTAGATAATTAAGAGTCGTCACCTAGAAAACGGTTTTAAAAGGATTATACATTTGCCCATGCAATTAAGGTTCATTGTCCTTTAATTGCTGCGCGAATATGCAGTCCAGGTAGACAATCAGTTAAGGCTGCCTCAAATAGTCTACATCTGTCTTTCAGTCGGTGTTAACATTTACATTGCAACAGTATTCATTTTACATACGTGTGCATATTATCATTTATAAACTTGTGAAAAGGTAGAGTTTATTAAGATGGAAATGTCGTTAAGTGAAACTGCAACAATTATTTCATCAATTTATAATAAACTCAGTTCGACGATCTATTTCAATTATGTGAGGAAAGAAGCCATTCCGAAAGTTTTGTTGAAGAATCCCTTCGACAGTCTACAGAGGGAAGCTGTTCTCAAATTGGTTTTGATAAATTTCAAAACAACCATCATCAAATGGACACATCAACTATCGAAAATGAAAATCAAGGACTAATAAAGCATGCTTTTCTTTCAACTGATACTAAAAGAATAGTCGTAAATATTTATCACACCCCTATAAGCGAGAATCATGCATCTCTACTGCAAAGAATTTCCATTCTGGTAGGAATATCATATTCAACGGTTTGGAGAATAATTACGAAAGGACCGCTAGAAAGAAAAAGAAGAATAAGTTCAAAATTTACCGAAATAGACGATGCCATCGCCAAGAGGATCAAACATATAATTTACAATTGTTATGAATCAGGTAACGTTCCCACGGTCCAATTTATTTTGGAAACTCTTGTAAATGATTTTCCATATAAGGAAACTACTTTGTATAAATACCTACTTAGTGAGGGTTTTAAGTATAAAACTTTAGACAAACGAATTGACATCATGGAATCGTCGAGAGTGCAAAAAGAGCGATTAGAATATTTATCTAAAATAAACGAATATAGAAATGGAGGGAGATCGATCATTTATTTGGATGAAACATGGTTCGATACTCACGACGTCGTTTCCAAGGGATGGGTCGATAATACAAATAAGTGTCACCTTAGAGCACCGTGCAATAGAGGAAAAAGGATTGTTATTCTTCATGCAGGAGGAGTCGCAGGTTTTGTGTAAAATAGTTTGCTCCTATCAGCCAAGAATATTGCATCAAGCTCGTTAGAGTATCATCAGGATATGAACGCTGAATTATTTGAAAATTGGTTTCGCAATCAATTATTGCCCAACATACCCAATAACTCAATAATCTTAATGTATAATGCAACTTACCACTCAAAGCAAATTAATAAAATCCCAACCGCTGCTTCCAAGAAAGGCGATATTGCGGATTTTAGTATTCAAAATGGTATTGTTATTCCCCTAAGTACAAAGAAAAAAACATTATTAGAACTTATAAAAAAACAAAATTTCCAAAAAACGTATGTGGTTGATAAGATGGCAGAAGAATTTGGTCACCAAGTGTTGGGCCTTCCATCTTATTACTGTATCTTTAATACAATTGAGCCCATGTGGTCAACTTTAAAAAGAAATTTGCGGAAAAATAATGCACATCACAAAATAAGTGAAGAAACAATTCAACTTGTTCAGCGAGAATGCAACAACATTTCAAGTACCATTTGGAAAAACCGCATCGATCATGTGATTGAAATTGAAAACGATTATAGGGCGCTTAGTGTACCAAATCTAATTATGTATGTTCAAAGTGAAAGTGACAGTGATGAATCTAGTTGTGCGGAATAATATTTGCTTGTTATATTACGACTCATGAAAAAAATAACTGATGTTAACGTCGTTAATTTTTTAACGCAATGAGCAAGTCAATAATGTTATGGGTAACTTAAGTTCTTTGTTTCGCGAATCACACTGTATATAAAATTTTCGATGAAATTATAACTACATTTGTAAAACACAATTAATTATATGTACACTTAAAAATACAATGAAAAGTACAATTTAATGATAATGAATCAATAATGTTAATTTTCTACAGGGCACTGAATCTGTATTTTCAAACGCCGGCTCTGGACTCTGTTCTCTTCCCATTACCCGTCATAAAATTCCGTTCGCACAATGGAACGCAATAAACACCCTTCGTAGGTAGATTTTCAATTTCAAGTAAAAACACTATACAAAGAAATACTTGAAGTTCATAGACATGGACGTGGTCGTATAAACAAATCGACGGAATCCTAGTCAGCGTGAGTTACCGAAATAACACAGAATAGGGGAATTGTTAATTTATGTCGTTCATTGAGATACATTTTTAAATACCGTTATCAAATGTATTACAAGTTATTGAGTACGTTCATTTGCAAATATTAACGTTTTATAGAGCATCGGCGCGATACACCCAAGCGCAAGTGGTATTGTGTATATCAAAATTGAACAATAGTATTGTCAATCAGTATTGTGAATAGGTGAAAAGTTCCAACATGGGCAGACGCAGAGCGATCTCCACGTCGAGTTTGTCTTCGAACTCTAGTTCCGATGATAACCGTAAAATTAAAACACGATCGTGGGCGACAACATCTGAACTGTCAACAACCCGTGACGCACATCCAAGAAGAGAGAGAGAGAAATAGGGACGATAAAAAAGTCTACTGGAAACTAGGGTTGAAAATTAATAGAAAGCCAAATAACGAGAAACAGAGGTGGTAAGAGGCAACACCTTATAAAACCGAAACGCATACCGGAATGCACTCCCGGAAATACCAATATATTCTCTGCAAAGTGGATTGAGAAGATTGAGCAGTTAGGCGAAGTCAACAATTGGGACGAGCCTAGCATGATTTTCAACATGCAAAATCGTTTGTCAGGGATAGCCAGAAAGTGGTACGATAACCAACGTATTGTTGGTCGGAATGGAAGAATTAGTGGTGCGAACATTTCCTGAACACCAAGAATTTTGCATTACACCGATTCCACAACATTACCCCGATTCGTGAATCGAGTGAAGCAGAATCCTGGGAAACAATATACTTTGAGAAAATTGAATTGCTCAGTGCTTGCGACATCGGCAGGAAAAGAGCGGTATCGTGTTTAATAAAAAGCATCCAAGATGCAACTATGTAGGTGGGTGCCAGAGCTGGAAGTTACGAGACTCCAGATTTACTCTATGCAGAATGTCTTTCCACCCTCAAGCCAGACACACGAAGGGTAGTTCCTAGAGAATCATTTAAAGAAAATAAACATGGCGCACCACGCATGACCGTGTAAGATCGTTTGACCGCAGCACGTTTAACTTTGCGCCATGACAAGTGTCATTTTTGCAGACCGCAACTTGGGTACATTGTTGATCTTGGGTTCCTTGGGTACATTGTTGATCAGAGTGGTTTACACGTAGACCCTGATAGCGATCCTTGACATGCCAGCCTCCACCACCGTAACTGGAGAACGACGAGTCATCGGTATGGAAAGTTGGCACCGCCGCACATAGTAGTATTTGGGCGATCTGAGCGGACAAAATTATTGATGAAATATAATCGATTCTAAAAGTGTTAGGCTGAATCATAACAGTAAAAGGCATAAAAAGTAACTCTTACTTTACACAATTATATATTAAACAGTAGGTAAATGAAAAATAAATTGCATTCGCACGTATTTTTATTAATTTATTAATTATGAAGATGAATCCCAAGGTTTCTCGTCCAAATCTAATTCATCTGGCTCATCTGATGCTTCTTCCTCACCGAATATTTTGTGTGGATGAGATTCTGAAGGAAGCAATAAGTCAAGTGTCTCTTTTATAAACGGTTTACTTATTTTGCAGGGCTTTGGTCTCATTCCTGTTATGAACCTGTTATGAAGAATCTGAACTTAATAGTAATCGGTTTATCACATCCATATGGCATGACACTCTCGAGAACTTTCGCGCATAATTTAGTCTGTACAAACGTATATGTTTAATTACGTATTGAATTAATATCTTGTGCATCGTAGGAGTCATGGGATGCCTTGCATAGAGATGAATATATAATAGTGCGGTATCCTTCGTGTAAACAGAAAATCTTTCTGTGTCGACTTTATGACCACTAGACATTGCTTCCAATATAAATTTCACGCGATAAATTAAATTGATGTGAATGCTGGTTATTTCTACTTCTAATTCATGGTTGGTAAAAAAATCTCCTACTGGTGTTTCCGTCATTGGTGTTACCGAACCGGGCGTTGCCATTTTAAATGCTTGCTAACACACGTAATCACGGACGATTCTTGCCGTAATGGCGTCTCAGCCTTGCCAATAGATGCAGGTACACAGCGTGCATGCGCGGAATACCCACCGCAGCACTGAATCTGCGGAATATCAAAACGGTACTTACTTAAAAAGGATTCCTCGTATTTCTGGATGTTTAAATTATTGAGATCCTTAGATGTCATGCCACAGGTATAACATTTGAAAGTAGATGTTGTTTTTGTATCAGCATTGCATACCTTTCCATCAATCATAGTGAGCATCATTATGTGCTTTACCGAATAAGTTATGCCTGCCATTGTCACTTTAGTTTCTTGCAGCGCGCTTGTGGCATTCTTGACATAGCTTATTTCTTCGTTAATTATATCTGTGGTTTTCTTCATAAATCGGATTCTTATTGGACGACAATAACGTGAAGAAAGGGTGTGGATTCTGTCTGCCAGATAACCATTTTGTTCGTAGAGCACATAAGCTGCAGAGGTACAAAAGAAGTTTGGAATATGCTGGCGTCCGAGTCGAAATCGTTTTGAAATCTTTGCTTATTTATCGAGTTTGATGCGCTCTATCGCAACCCCATTAAAAGTAATGTGCCTCTCTCTTCTTCATTTAGAAGTTGCATAACCTCTTTCAAATGTATTAGCAATCGCGTTACCGTGTGATTAATTAAGCTCTGCAACTTAACTTCTGCATAAGTTTCCGTTACTCGATATGCTTCCTTATCGGAGTACCACTCCAGTTTAGTTTTCTGAAGGATGCTATAAGGATGTATATTTTTGTTAGAACTCCTTATTATTTCATACTAGCTTCTAGACAAATCCGCTTCCACAAACATCGACAGGGCCTGCGATGGTGTCAAATGTATTGACGTGGAACGATTTATAGCAGAAAATGCTTTATTGGTATTTAGTAGACCGTTTTGGTGAACTAGTTAAATCTTTTAGCACTACAGAAGCATCTCTCTTTCCAGTTTTTCTAAACTTAATCTGTGTAGCACAGGTTAGCACTATAACTGTAAATCTTTAGTTTTCCTTCTTTTGCTCCTCACACTTGACTCACCAAACGACTTTGATTGACGTCCTTGTTTGTTCACTACTTTCGGAATACTAAATGTGGCTTTATGCCATTCTTTATTTTTCTTTAGAAATGTATCCTCTATTCTAATTGCTTTTGTCCATCTTCGTTTAATTTCAGACTTAGAACGCGAAAATACTTGCGTTACTTCTTTAACTTGTTCGTTAGAGTAATCATCTAACTGAATTAGGTAGTTCTCCAAATAATCTAACTTTTCGTTGATGTTTTTTTAATCATTTCACTGCATTAAGGTAAATAAATGTTTTCTGATCATAAGTCTCAGATTTGACGATCCTAAAACAAAAAACAAACAGTTCAGCGCAAAACATAACCTCTACAGATCTTAAACGCCATCAAAGAAATGTTGGGAAAACTATAAAAAAGCAACATTTACCAGCTATTTTTTTAATATCTCGTAGAATAAGCTTCAAGCTTTCTATTAAGTCCAAAATTAACGACGGGAAATTTCGGGAAGTACAACTAATAAGCTCGAATGTGGGAAAAAAACATTGCAATATACTACATTTAATCGAAACGATATCATTTAGATAATACGGCAGCTGTAGCTACAATCTAAATGAAAAGTAAGGCCACTTACCTGCTATATAACAGTCCATATCTTGATTTTTCACCAGTAAACACGTTAACCGAATAATTAACATGTGCTCGCAAGGAATGCGGAAAGTGCATACGAGCTCACAAAGTAATGCGGAGCGCCAGAGTTGAGCGGGGTGCGGGGGAGCGTTGTTGTCCCATGCAGACTACACTTGGCTCAATGGAACTCTTTTCTTTTTTAATTACCGAGATTTTTATATAATTGACTTTTGGCCGCTCAAATCGGCCAAATACCCGTATGTGTGCCGGTACATTCCAAATTTCTCGACTGATATCGCCCCTAAAGTCGGCCTTGGTTAAAAGGGACACTCGCTTTGTGTGGTTTGTGTGATCTTTAAAAATTACATTAGTTAAGTGCCCACTTAAACTAAGAGCATACATTTTTTTTCAATAAAATTACATACTTTTTATCTCATAGAGACAGTATCATGACAATTTGTTACAAAATATCTCCGAAATAAGTAGTTTTTAAAATATTTCGAATGTGTCGCCTATTTCAATTTTGCCTATGCTATTTAGACATGCATCATACTTTGCGAAACATGCTTATGTTTCGTCACTGTGACAACCAATGTTAACAAAGAAATTTTTCTTCTGAAAAGTTCACTTTAAATTTGTTGATTTCGTTGAGTCCTTCGAGGAATTAACATTCTAAAAAAATAAAAATATAACACATCAAAAATGGATTATACATTATAGATTTAATTTCACACATGGCAACTGCAACCGGCTATTGAGCATTTCTTCCTTCACTCACTTCTCCAAATTGAACCAAATTTAAACCATCTTCTAAATTTAGTTTTATTTATCGGTGGTAAATGAGGTTTCCTACTCTAAAAGTTTCCTACTCTACAAAGTGCATCTACAATTCTATCACAGTTGCCATATATGAAGAATACATTCATAATTTATTAATATGTGTATGTATTTATTATTTTAAAATGTTAATATCATGAAATGCTCTACGATATCAGTAAATTTAAAGTGAACTTTTCTGAAGTGAATTTATTTTGCTAATATTACTTACCACAGTGATGAAAGATAAGCAAGTTTCGCAAACTACGCTGCTCAACAAAATTAGGGGAACACCTATAAAAAAGGGTTAAAAACGGTTATTTTTTTTTATAGTTGGCGGTATAAGTATTGTTAGCTTTTGATAATAATTAAAAGATGGATTTGAACGTTACAGGTCTTTTTTTTTTCTACAGGGAGGTTACGTATGCGTATACCATCTTATATTGCCTAAAATCGAATTTACACTAATAACCAAGTGCTTTGATAATGAATGAAAAAAATTAATAACCATAGTAATACAGTAAACAAGTCATTCTAAAATCGGTATCAAGCCCATACATCCAAGATGAGGGATTTGAGCGAAGTAGAAGTATCACAGGCTGTTGCTTTACTCCAAGATGGACGATCAATGCGATATGTTGCAAGAATGTTAAACGTAAGTCCCTCTGTGGTATGACGAGTATGGTACAGGCATCAAGAGATTGGACGATATAAGAGAAGGCCAGGACAAGGGCGAAAACGGGCAACAACAGCTCGTCAAGACAGATTGATGGTAACTTCAGCTTTGCGAAATCGCACATTAACCGCAGGAGATGTTTAAAATGATTTTAGGATAGTAACGGGCATGGTTATTTCGGACCGAACAGTTCATAGAAGGCTTGGTGAACGTGGTTTAAAACCCAAACGGACTGTTAAAAAGCGTCGTCTAACATTAGCTCACTGAAGGAACAGACTTGAACTTGCAACACGTTACCAAAACTGGGGAATCCAGCAGTGGTCCTCAATTATGTTTACGGATGAATCAAGATTTTGTATGACGCGTTATAACGGACGTGTTTGAGTCTAGGCATAACTTGGAGAACGATATTTAGACGGCGTTGTTCAGGAAATTGGCGGATTTGGTGCTGGATCAGAGATGGTATGGGCAGGTATAACGTACGACAATCGTACCGACTTTGTTCTTGTGCAGGGGACGATCAATGCTATTCGCTGCATTGACGACATCCTTAGCGAACATGTTTTACCTGCTGCTGCGGGAATTTGATCTCAGTTTTGCTTCCAACACAATAATGCAAGACCTTATGTTGCTCTCCAGGTTACAATGTTTTTGCAAGACCTTATTATCCCGGTGCTCAATTGGCCAGCTCTTAGTCCAGACCTCAATCCCATTGAGCACTTATGGGATAATCTTGATCGGATGCTCAGAAACCGACCAGAGCCCCCACTTAACAATCCTCAACTGTTCGACGCACTTCTTGAAGAATGGGACAACATACCACAACAATATATCCAAACTCTGATGAAGCCACATACGTTATTAATTTCTTAAATAACGGTGTTGAATTACATTTCAATGTTTTTCCTTTTTGTTTAGTTTTGGGTTTTTGGATATTTTCTTTGTTTATTTTGAGCACATGGTTTTAAAATACACCTTTTCTATTTAAATAAACATGAATTAAGATTAATCAGTATTAATTAATTCCGTATAATTGTTAAAACTCAATTTTAATCCTTTTTCATAGGTGTTCCCCTAATTTTGTTGAGCAGTGTATTATGCATGTGTAATGGCAAAATTTCATAATGCAGAAATTCGATTTTTTTTAAATATTTCGGAAACTATTTATTTCGGGAACATGGTTGTATAATACTTCCTTGTAGCAAATTGTCACGCAAATTGGTCCATGAGATAAAAAGTGTGTCATTCCATTAAAAAAAAAAAATGCGCTAAATTTAAGTGGGCACTTAACTAATGACATTTCTGAATGACTAATTGTCAAAATTTTCAGCTGCAATATATATATATAGGGTGAGTTTTTTACGATATTTAGTATGGGGATCTCGGAAACTAGCGGAGTTATAGGGACCATTAAATGGGAAAAAGAACTGCACTTTTGCGACCTCAAATAAATGAGCTTTTTGTTTTTTGAATAATGCATGGCTAACTAGATATCTCTAAAAAATATTTTTTTTTGTAATTTTGTTCAATGCCTATGGATCTGTTATTATTGAAAAAAATGTGTAAGAGAAAGTTGTAGGTAATTATATGCTTAATAATACAGTTTAACCGATTGTTTTATTTAAACTATAATTTTTGAGTTATGGCACAAACTTGTGTTTGTGCTTTTTTTTCTAATGGAAACCATAGTCAGCATGACTTTATAAAAAAGGACCCTTTTCAACAATTCTGATGATATACCACATGACATACTTATTTTTATAAATAATTAAATTGATATTTTCTTTTCATTTTCGAACTATTCGAAGTAGTACTCTATGGAAACAATTAGTAGATGCAAAAGACAATTATTGACAGGTGCATATCATTCAGCTTCTAATTAGTTTTGATTGAGGCTTCGTAAATTATCAATATGAATTTTTCTAATCAAGAAAATAGCGACATTATTGAGTGTTACATTTTGTGCCATTAAAATGCCGTACAAGCTGCACAACAGTATTTCGAAAGACATTTTGATCGTCGCCAGCCTTCTCTGCCTACCTTTAAGAGACTGTATAACAATTTGGGAGAGTATGGTTCTTTCTGTAAACTAAATAGAACTGCAGGAGGCATTAATGAAGATGCAACATTGGCACGTGTAATGCAAAATGCAACGATTCCAACCCGAGAAATTGAAACGGAAGCAGGAACATCACAGCGTACAATTGTACGAGTACTTGTGCTTGAAGAGCACGCCCGGATCAGTCATACAAATAATAGTTCACCTGGTATGCAAATCCCCCCAAGAAGAAGGAACATCAATATTCAACCCAGTAAGGACTAAGGAGATACAAAAACCACGAACAATCATCAATTCTCGATAATGCAAATAAACACAAGAAGCGTTAGAAAAAAGATCCTCAACCTGGAAGCTCTACTAAATGAACAAAACTCACCGTGTGTAATTAGCATCTGCGAACACTGGCTTCAAGAATATGAAATTTTATCTTTCAACATAAGTAATTATTAAGTAATTAACTATTATTTCAGGTCTACTACGAGCAACAGAGGTGAAGGTGTTTATAAGTCCTGGTCAGAGACTATGTAATTGCAAAGAAAATGGTCAAACCCGTAAATCCCACAGAAGGGACATATGAATACACTGCAGTTGCACTTTGGGCTTCTAGGTATCTATCTGCATAAGATAATCACATTATTTTCCTGAGAAATATCTTCGAAAACGAAAACATTTGGATAAAACTACCGCTACCGTACCGAACATGTGCGGTAGATTTTGAGAAAAAAGTACGGTAGTCGGTAGTCAAAAAAGTACCGCGGTACTTCTACCGCGGTAGTTCCAGTGACTGCAGGTAGGGAATAGGACGCCTAGCTGGCCAGTTATGCTGATGTCGAAGCCAACATATCAACATCCACGCCGACACCGATTAGGGAGAGAGCTGCACGTAGCTTAGATTACAGCGCCTAGCCCATGCAACGTTCTCAACCGATAATGCTGCGGCAGCGTGTATCCCATTATTTTCTCCTTTTTCACTACACGATTTACTTTTCATTTAATTTCAAATTTATTGGGTATTACCACAGAATTCGTCGAAAACCAGTTTGAAGACCGCTGCTGTGGAATAGTGGTTCTAAAACTATGAGCCCCATAAGAGGGCTGTGTAAAATTGTATCTGCACATAATAGAATTTGGCAAATTTGAAACGTCCTTTAATTTTGGGCCTTAATGTATCGAAAAATGTTTTAAAACTTATACCCTTTATGAACTGAACCCTTTAAATTATAACGAAACAAAATATCTTACCGTCATTGTAGCTCTCGTTCGAAATGCTGATTTACTTCGTTGAACTTGCGGAGTTGTTAATGGCGGCGTGCGTTGTTCTGTTAGAATTTCACTCAACTCCTTGGGGTTCGTCACGTATTGTGTCGACGAAGGTTTCGGTGTTAGACCTTCTAGATGGCGATAGTAACCGTAAGGATATGAGGCAGCCAGCATTTCTCTCATTTCACCGGCCAGTGATCGTGCAGTCAGTTGGCTGTAAACATTACGCAGTTAATTTTTGGCATGTTTCATATCGTTCACGGAATACTTTGATTGAATCGAGGGCTGAGCTTGTAATGGCAGTCCACTATTGGATTGTCCAAATAATCCTATGCCAGAAGTGCCGTTCGCCGGGATTGTTCCCGTTCCACAAAGAAAGTTGCCGCTATTCGATGGGAATGCTATAATCGTTATTTTTGTTACAAGTGCCTAAAATGCATGTTTTCGGACGAGGCGTAGCGTAGTGTAGCCGATTAGAAACTAAATTTGGGTACGGCTCACGCAGAACAGTGTGTCCTACATTTTTTCTGCGTTAACGTTCCATCGTTGTACAGTCATGCTCACATAAATCTAGTATACAAAATTTGACATTGCTATCTAAAATTGCTATTGTAACCTAATTTATTACTAGATTTGTGTGAGCATGACTGTACATTGAGATAAAAAGCCCAATCAAGCTAGGTTAACACGTTCGCTGCCATTACACCGTGCTTTGGCTAAGTCCCACCTAGTCCCACGTGCGTTGCTTACTTCGTCAAAGTCAAAGGGTCAAATCATTAAAATTCCGTATGGCACGGATCCGTGTCAGGCGCACTACGGTTAAAACTTTTGCGGTACGGATCCGTGCCATGCGCAGCGAACGTGTTAAATAGTGTATCCTAATTTTTTTGCGTGAACTGTACGTGTCCAAAGAATATTTTTTGTATATGCTCCCGAAACACATTCATACCTTTTATTATGATATTAATCATGTCATCAGAGCAAATATTTCTCGAAAATAGTGCGCTTCGAATTTCTATTTTCATGCACCTTAGTAACCACAGTGTTTAACCATGGAAACTGTTTGGGACTGAATCTCGAAAAGACTCATTTTAGAGACTTAAATGAGTCCCTAAAATAGCTGTTTTAGATTTTTTGTGTATAAAAACAATATTCTTACATTATTAAGGCGAATGACTCGTCCGAAAATTAAATTATTCATATTTTATGTTTATGTGTTTACATACTAAATCCTGGTGTTTGTTGAGGCAGCGATTGAGCAACCGTATTCTGAGCGGGTTTTGTGCAAGCATTGATTCCCCCGAAACCACTAGATTTCGGTTGACATAACCCACCGCTCATTGCACTATTTGTCCCATATAAACTGAATCCTGTACTCGGTTTTGTTGTTTGAAACAAATCGTTTGTTTGGGACCGAATCGGAATTTGCCCAAACGCAGTGGCTCCAGGTGTGATCGATGACAACGCACTTTGTAACGGTTTGAAGAAGTTAGTATTTGACTAAAACATAGTTATAATTAAACTACAACATTTACTAAACTTTGAAAATGTCGACTCTTAATATGTTACATGCGTACCTGTTTAGCGGCTTGCTGTCCCAAAAACGTGCTTGTTCCGAAACTTGTGCCCGGTTGTTGTTGCATGGTCGCGAACAAGTTTACAGGTGGTACTGGTTTTACAGAACTATCAAACAAATTTGTTGGTGGTGTGTTAGTGAAACCAAGCTTTCCTGCTGTGCCAGTCGTGATTCCGAATGGCGTGGACGCTTTTATGAACATAGCCTGGCCCTTTTCTGACTGCGGCGCAAACTTTGGCATATCTGCAAACAAATTCGTGGTACCGAAGCCGATTTTAGTTTTAGGCTGCCCAAAAAGTGATGTCGTTGATTGCGACCTCCCGAATGTCTGCGCGGATGTACCAATACCCAGTACCTGCTGCGGGCCCTTTCTATTGGCACAGTAATCTTCGCAACGCAATTCCTCAAATGACCTCGTCTCATACTCCTTCATACAAGTTATGCTCTGATGAGTAGTGTTAATCACGGACAGGGTGCTGCTGATTTGCAACGTATCCGTACTGGTGGTGGGCACAAATTTTATCACCGTGCCAGGCTGGGCCAGTGCTAATCCGAAAGCAGAGTTACCAAATGCGTTTGATGAACCGGCTGTCTGGAAGGCGCTGGTACTTGGTTGCTGAGGTTGTGCGCCTTGGCCAAATAGACTAGGCTGATTGGGCAGAACGGTGAATCCCTCAGTGTTACTCGGCTGACCAAATAACGTGCCTGAAGCTCCAAGTGTATTCGTTTGTGCTTGATTGTTTTGTCCAAATATAGTTGTGTTAGCTAGAAAGATCAATTCAATATACCAACCACTATTACTAACTAAATAATAGTCATTTGTCTACGATCATTCAAAAAGTGATTTCTTTTGACACTGAAAATAGTGTAAAAAGTAAACTTTAAAACATCTTGTGCTCTAATATACATAGTATATCATACTACAAGTTTTATGAACGGCATTTTAGTTACGACTTTTATTAGGGAACCAGCGAAGCGTAGCAGAGCGACTGTTTAATAAAACGAGTTTGTAAAGAAGTTTATAATACAAATTGCATCGGGTTATTTTGACAGATTAACGACAAGTGACAACTAACTAGATTTTTAGTGCCAATTGATTTTTGCGATTAAAAAACCTACAGCTAACTTCACCTCGTGCTCTTTTATTTCTTGCTTAGGCGCATAAAATGAGTGACATGAGATATCTGACGTAGACATATTTTTGACATACAGCATTTAAGTACTACAATAGGGTCTTCCGCGATTTTTTAAATACCTTGAAACTGAACTCTAGACACATTAAAAAAATCATTGACACTATTTTTTGTGTTGAGACAAGTCGTTGTGATTAGCAAAATGTTTTTAAAATTAACGGTGTTTGAAAAGGTCCCGAGAAACGGCCATGTTGCTGTGACGTCACTACGCACGTTGGCGCTCAGCTGTAGCATTGCTTACAATTTAGCGAGAGAAAGAAAACATCGCTTTTGGAAAAAAAGCGGCGAATAAGTATTGCATTGTGCCTGGGTGTGATAGCAGCAGTAAGTGTGAACCAAATAAGTTGTCTATAAACGTCCCAACAGGGGATATACGGAAAAAGGGGTTACAACAAGTCCGAAGTGATTCCGCGAGTGTCACTTTGACGTCCCACTTATATTTTTTGAAGACCATTTTAATGTAAACATAATTTTCAATAAATTATCGACGAAATTCGAAAAATATATATAATTAGCTATCATCATTAGTAATGGATATTCAAGGGGATTTCCGATTATATATTCCATTCTAAAATAATACCTTCCATATCATTATTACTTTTTAAAAGTACTGTGAGATTTTGTACAATATGATTTTACAAAAACGACCTCATTATAAATAGACGTTCTTTTTTAATTATAAACAAAATAAAGATGATGGTAATTGAAATCGAGTCCAAATTTTGAACACTTTCATTTTAGTTAAAACTAAAAAACATGTTTAAACAATATTTTTAGCAAACTGTTGATTTTAGAAATTTGTTTAGATGATTAATAATTGCAAATTTTGAAATCAATATTACCAATTCGTATGAGATGTAGCATATATTGCAAAGTTTGTACAGTATTTTATTGTTCTTACAGCTGGAAGAGGATTTAGAAAATTATATGCGACTCCACGTGTTTCGGCTAATTTGAAAAATTCACTTTTTGAGAAAAAGTCAGCAACCATTAACACGTGAACTTCTGGCAGATTATCTGACTGTCCGTTTGCGAACCCATCAGAACTAATTTTATGTCAGATTGGATTCTAAGTCGAATTAATCCAGGACTCCTATTCACTCCCTTATGCACTGACACCCGATCCCAACATGGGTCATGACGTCACAGTGCCGCACGGCCTGTAACAGCGTCTCTTCGTGACAAAATTTGAAAGTTTTGCGATATTGTATGTTGTTTGTTGATAAGTTACAATGCAATCAAAACGTTTTTTCCGTTGAATGTTTAATTACAGGTTATGAACTTTACGTTAAGACGCAAAAAGGTTATATTATTTTTTTTTTCAGGAAGACCCTATTATCGAACGTTTTTATCGTGTGTAATTAACGAGACAATAATACTGCCCACTTACTTCTTATCAATGTGAGTACTAGGAGTACATGTTAGCTGCTCTCTTCCAATCCATCTAATATTAATCAAAATTGATTGACTGCTGGATGATTAATTAGAAATAGTTATTTACATTGAAAAACCGTTACCTAGAACTTTATGTACGAGCGAGCAATAGCGAGCGAGCTTGTTACCGTCGGAGGTAACTGCGCGGTTACTCGCTTTGCGTTAAAATTTCCGCCCACTATAAATCTTTCCTCCAGGTAAGTTAGGAAGTTACTAAAATCTGATCTTTTGAGATTATGTTTTGGTGGGCAATAGAGGGCGCCAACTATGCATTTTGTTTAACGGATTTGATGTTTACAACTGTTGATTGTATAAAATCTGTTTGTAGGTGGCATCCCTCTACGTGATTAATTGATCCTTTTTTATTACTGCGCTTCCACCCCTATATTGGTTTTCTGGGTGGTGGATGTAGTAGACTTTGTATCCTTGTACAGTCAGATACGACTGGTTTGTCAAATGAGTTTCTGATAGTACGCACACATCAATATTTAGCGTGATCAGAAATGCTTACAGTTCGTATAGCTTATTTGTAATGCAATTGGCATTCCATGTCGCAGTAATGATGTCTTTTTGATCCATTACATTAAGTTTCTAGAGTTCAGTTCTAGAGTAGTTGGTGCTGCATCCACTGTACCATGGACTGCTACTCGGGGTTTTGTGCAGGTTGGCTCCCACGCCATTGTGCTACTTGCATATAGGTCGTGCCTGTATTAACTTTTCTTACTTCGAAAGTTCTTGTTTGGGTATTAGTAGTTAGTTTGTTTTTGTTATCTCTTCTCGTTTGAAGTTCTTTGGCTATTGTGCACCCGCTATAGCTGGCTGGGTGTTCTTTACCGCAATTAATGCATTTAGGTAGAGAATTCGTAGGCTTGCTGCAGTCCACTGTTAGGTGATCTCCAGAACACCTAACACAGACGAGCTTCCGTTTACAGAATCCTTGCGTGTGCCCATAGCCTTGCAGCGATTGCATTGTGGGATAAATCTGTTTCTTGTTAGAGCTTCCACTTTAATTTTCATTCGACACAGGTATCGTAACTCAAATATTTTTTAAGTCTTCGGTGTGCTGGAAAGTCAACATGGACATTGGAAGCCTGGTGATCACTTCCTCACGGTTCACTTTTGTCTTCTTCATCTTATTTGTTACATCCGTGACTTTGAGCCCTGATTCAAAAGTTCGTCTTTTATATCCATAATGTTGCATGGTGGGTGCAAATCTTTGACCATGACTCTAATTGGCCTGGTTTGTTTATTTTCATAAGTGTGCTATTTTTTTTCTGTACTCCGTATCTGTCTCTGCATTCAATTCAATTCAATTTATTTATTTACATTGACAAGTATGTACATACATAGATTCGACAATGCAAAACGTCATACACATACAGAATAAAACCAGTGAGCTACATCATTCGATACCGCATACCCTCAACGAAACATTACCAACAGCTATTTGAGGTCGCATGCAAAATATTCCGCTAATGAGTAAGACTCCAAGTTACATAATATCTTGAACATCTTAGCCCTCGCCATGTTATAGTCTGCCATATTTTTAACATCTATGGGAAAGTGATTGTACATTTTGATGCAGGAGTAAAAGCATTCACGTTCAATTGTTTGTTATTCATCATATCTGTGTTGTATTTTTAGTTGGTTTTTTGCATAGCTTGGTCCAATTCCGTATAATTAATTAGCTTTCTAATTATGATCGGTGGGGGCTTAAGTTGCATGGCCGTGGCTTGGTTCTGAGGCTGGGCTGCGGTATTTTCCCGATAACGTTTGTTCTGGAGAACGTAGCATTTTTTTTTTGTAGCAACCCAGCGGTTTTAGTGGCAACCAAAAGTTCCTCCTCATCAGAGTTAGCGGAACTGAACGTCTCCTTCGATTGAGTCTTTTCAATTATTTGTTTAACTTTCTCATTTTAGCCTCTTTGGTTTAGTAACTTCCTTCTACATATTCTTGAGCTGGCCCTCTAAGCTTATGTTTGGCTCGACGTCACGTAGAGGGTGATCTGATAGACCTTGGATTAGTGCCTTCCTGGATAAATTGTTGCTAATTTGAATAAGATTTAAAATTACGCTGGAAGAGAAAAGGGAGAGGGGCGCGGCTACCGCCAGAGGGAGTGGAAATCGCGGCAGAAAAACTCGAGCACTGTGTGTGGATGGATAAGGAGATGCGAGGGAATAAAGAGTGTTGTTTGATAAACGTGGAGTTTTATTGGAAGTGCCCCAAGTAAAGCCACACTCGAGAAGACGAGTGCGGCTGTTGAGAGCTTAGTTTACATCAGAAGTGGGATTGGTTGTGAATCCGTGCGGGAACATGTTTGGGAACGCGGACCACGTGGGAAACTTGGAAAGTGGGGTTATGTTCGTCGACAGGGTTCAGGGTGAACGGGAGTCGGACGAAACCGCCGCGGAAGGAATCCATCGCGTGGACGCGGAATCGAGGCGAGCAAGCATGGAGTCGGGGGATCAGCCGAGGTCCGGAGAACCAGTGATGCTGGCTATGTTGCAGCAGATGGGACGCATGATGGACATGATGCTGAGGTAACACGAGGCCTGTCAAAGGCGGGAAAATACCCCCGCTTCAACAGTAAACACGGTGGCCAGTGTCGACGTTTTCGACGGAAATACTGAAAAAGCATTGGAATGGCTGAGTCAAATAAATGCAACGGCAGACTTGCAGCGTTGGCCGGAGAATGTTAAAATGGAGACGGCAAGGCTGAACCTAAGAGGTTCTGCGGTGCATTGGCACGCCGCAAGACAAATTACATTACGAACGTGGGCGGATTTCGAGCACGCTTTCCGAAGATCCTTTGTGAGTGTCGTAAGCACAGCAGAGCGATGGAAGCGCATGCAGGCCAGGGTGCACGGAGAGAGAGAGAGAGAGGACATAGCCCCGTACGTACACGAAAAATATTTGTTGTGCACGCATTTGAATCTGTCGTTCGACGAGGCGCGCGAAGAAATCCTCGCTGGACATCTATGGAAAGAGAGCACCTCTAGTTTCTCCCTCGGGACTATATGAACGTGGACGATCTTATCCATGGGCTGATTGCAGCCGAACGCATCATGAGAAGAAACAAGGCGAGTGGCGACACCTCCCGAAAAGCACCGCAAACTCCGTGGAACCAAAGGCCACACAGCAGCGGCGGCGCAAAGCAGGAGACAGGAGCAACTCAAGAAGCAGCGCTACCTCCGCCGACGGCAGGAGGAAATGCAACCCAGAATAGAAAGTGCTTTAAATGTGGCGCTACAGGACACTTTGCGAGGCAATGTCAGTCGCCAGTAGATTTGAACCTAGTGACGTGTTATAGGTGCAAGCGAACTGGACAGCTAAAGGCGAATTGCCCGCTGGAGGCAAAAGTTTCTGTAATTAGTGACGGAGCATCCGCAAGCGTGGACACATATATAAAGGACGTAATAGTTAACGGAATACAGGTCGCAGCGCAGATCGACCCGGGAAGTGGACTGTGCATCATGAAGGAAAACATTGCCGCTCGATGCAAGCTAGCTGTCAGTCCAGACGACATATATTTGTATGGGATCGGCGAAGGTAGAGTCAAAGGTCAAGGCACTGCACGAATTTCACTCCAGGTAGACCACGTTGAAGCCGAAGTTGATGTTAAGATAGTTAAAGATGGGAATATGGCAGTAGACTTCATTGTCGGGAGGACTTTCACAGAGCTTTCGAATGTGGTGTACATAAAAATCGACGGCGCTCTAGTATTTCCCTATAGAGAGGAAGACCCGTTCAAGAACCTAGATCTTGGAACAACATAAAAAATCCGGATAAAAGCGGCAGATCGTGTGTCGATTGGAGCAAACTGCGTACAAACTATAAAAATAGAGAGCAGTGGTCGAGAAATTCATGCACCGATGACATATTTCTCAGACACTGTATTGTCCCGCGACGCTTATGATTTGGGTCGTAAAACCAAACGCGTATATTGGTATCGTGATGTTATCACCTTTGTTCGAAGGACCGTGAAATAAAGTACTCAACAAGTTACTTGAGAAGAATTTGTATATTGATATTAATTGGTGAATAAATTACAGGCGAGATGATCGCCGCCGAAGGTTTGGTGTTAGACTGGTCTACTCTACAATCTTCGAAATCCGGGGTACTTCTTGCTCCTGCAGGGGAAGGGGTGGCGAGCGTTCCCGGATTGGTCCGTGCCTCGTACCTGGAGTACAAATCTTATAATTGCTTCTGGGTTCTCCAAACTGCATTAGTGGGCCATTTAGAGGCCTCAATAAACCGTTTGGGGAAAACCCTACAAATTACGTTAATGGTGGTCATTTGGGAAAACCAATCCTCAATTCAATAAAATTGTTCCTAGATAAGCTGGGTCTTCCCAGCTGGCACTTAACTAAATCCGCGAACAACACATCAAATAGGGCCGCGGATAGATTTACGGTGATGAGGAGATTATCTTAATTGCAGCGGGGCTGCAACAGACACGGACATTGTAATCAAGAAAGGCCAAACAATTGGAAGTGTGACAGAAGTGAGTGATATGAAGGACATCTCGGGAAAAGACTTGAACGTTGGACAGAATGATAGTGCAGCTGATATTAACAGACTAATAAAACTATGTACAGACTATAGACAATGTTTTGCTTTTAGCATCCAGGAGCTTGGCTGCACACCTTTGTTGGAGGGACGTATAGAGGACAGTGGCGTACCCGTAATCTGCAAACCACATAGAACCAATGCCAAGGAAAGGGACATCATAGACCGGATAGTTTCAGAGTGGAAGGATGCAGGTGTCGTAACAGAAACCAGTAGTCCTTATGCCAGCCCCGTCCTACTGGTCTACAAGAAGTCAGGCGAGCCCCGATTGGTAGTGGACTACAGACGTCTAAATGCTCAAAGTATAAGACACACGTTTCCTCTTCCGACCGTGGAAGAACAATTTGAAAATTTGGGGGGCTGCAGGTTATTCACAACACTGGATCTGGCGCATGGATTTTTACAGGTGCCATTGGAGGAAGCCTCAAAGGCAAAAACAGCGTTCATCACGCCAACCTGCACCGGACAATTTGAAAGATTGGTGTTCATCTTCAGCAAATTGATGCAGATTGTGCTGGGACCACTTCGTGGCAAAGTTGCTGTTTCCTACCTGGATGATGTACTAATTCCTGGGAGGAACTGGGAGGATATGCTGGATCCGTTGGCCCAGGTGTTCGAGGCTTTCCGAAGAGCTAATCTTATATTAAAGCTGAGAAAGTGCAATTTAGGAATGGAGGAGGTGGAGTACCTTGGGTACGTCGTAAGCGGCGACGGAATGCGGCCCGGGGCAGCGAAAACCAGGGCCATTGAAGAATTCCCGAGGCCGAGAAATGTTCACGAGGTTAGAAGGTTTCTGGGGCTGACCAGCTACTTCAGGCGGTTCGTCAAGGGCTACGCAGTGAGAGCCAGACCACTGAGTACTTTGACAAAAGGAAGTATGGAGTTCAACTGGACATCTGAGGTAGAGAAGGCGTTTCAAAAACTGAAAGCAGCGCTCGTGGCTGACCCAGTTCTGAAATTGTACAATCGAAAGGCAGATCGAACGGAACTGCATTGCGATGCCAGTTCAGAGGGACTCGGAGCACTACTCCTTCAAACAGGCGAGGACCATCAGCTCCATTTGGTTTACGCCATATCAAAGAAAACCACTGATGTAGAGGCGCGTTACCACAGGTCAAAGTTAGAATTGATGGCTGGAGATTGGGAAACGGATAGACTACGAATATTCCTCCTGGGGATTCCGTTCATTACGCTAACTGATTGCCAAGCGAAAGTGTACCTAAATACCAAGAAGTGGCCCGTTGGTATAGTATGCTTCAGGAATTTGACATGACACTTAAACATCGACCAGGCGCAGAGATGAAACATGTAGATGGTTTGTCCAGAGCACCGACTGAACCACCCACAGATACTCTGGAAGCATTATATGAGCGGTCGGATGTGATGCAAGTCATGGAGGAGGAGGATTATGTACGACTCGTACAACATGCCGATCAACGATTTAGAGACTATATTAGTTATTAGTTAGTTATGTAATGAGATCGGAGTAGGATTCAAGTTATCATGTAGTGTTTAGTTCTTAGTTATGTAATAAGTTAGGATTAGTATTTAAGTTAATGGAGGACCATTACGGTCAGGATTGGCCGAATAAGATTTAAAATTACGCGGGGAGAGAAAAGGGAGAGGGGCGCGGCTACCGCCAGAGGGAGTGGAGATCGTTGCAGAAAAACTCGAGCAATGTGTGTGGATGGGTAAGGAGAAGCTAGGGAATAAAGAGTGTTGTTTGATAAACGTCGAGTTCTATTGGAAGTGCCCCAAGTAAAGAGAAGACGAGTGTGGCTGTTCAGAGCTTAGTTTACATTTGTATCATTGGTATGAACAATAAATACGATTTGCTCAGCGGCCGGTGAGACACCGACCGCTTGGGTTTGACCGTGGTATTCTTGCTATGTACACGGTTCAATTTATACTACCTTATCTGAGCGGTCAGCACACGTGCGTCTTGCTTGGGGTACTCCGCAATTAATCGGATGAAGGTCTGTATATTTGTCTTCATATTTAACTTGAAAGTATAGCTTCTGATATAAGACTTCAGTATTTGGAATAAGTCATATGGTTGACGTTTCGATTTCTACAGTAGACCTGTATGCTGGATTTTATCACATGCTTGAGCGATATCCAGGAATTCAGCAGAGCAGTGTCTTTTTACTTTAAAGTCTTTGTATATTTTGCTTGTGATACGATTAACTTATTATGGCATGTTGTTCTCTAAAATCAAATTGGTAGTCGGGTATGAGATTCTTGTTCTTTAGGATAGGCTTCAAGCGCGTAAGAAGAAGTATCTCAAAGACCATTGACAGTAGTAGTAATAGAATTATCGGTCTATAAGAAGTCACTTCGAACGGGTCTTTGCCCGGTTTAGGTATCATAATAATTTGGGATACTTTCCAATGGATAGGGTAATAGCTCAGTTTAGTTGCAGTGTTAAAAAGTATAGTAACCAGTCGAACGCATTTTTCGGGTAACTCCTTTAGCACTTATCAGGTCGAATCCAGGAGCTTTCTTTGAATTTCTTTTATTAATCGTCCTCAGAACTTCTCTTACGCGAAATTTTTCTATCTGTAAGTCCAGTTGGTAGGGTGCCTCCAAAAAGCTGACAATTTCGTATTTTTCCTCTGTGTTTAATTCAGAGTCGGTAGGAGTGAAAACTTCCGTAACATATTCTGCAAATTTGTGGCTTTTTCCATACTCTCTCGTGCCCATGTGTTATCTGGTTTTCTGATCGGAGGAATACATTTTTGTGGCTGCTTCAAGGTTTTCGGGGCTTTCCACAATGAGTAATCGGTCGATTCTGTTGCACTCCGTGCCTCAAGGTAACTTTCTAGGGCTTCGTTCTTTTCAGATAGTAATTGGCACTTGAGCTCTTTGGTTGCCATGTTTAACTTTGTTTGCCTTTTTATTTGCCAAACCTTTCTCAGGCTTCTTTTCTCTGTTATTTTATTCATTATGGAGTGTGAACTACAAGTGTGTTTTTTTTCTTCTCTTCAGGTTAATTGGAGTAGCTTTCCATGCAGCTTTTTGGATTTATTTGTTATTATCGTCAATAGCATTTTCCAGGTCATTGTCTGTTTCTAGTGGTATGTTGCAATTTATTTTCTTGTCCAAGATGTATTTGAAGTACTAACAGTTGGCGAAGTTATTGGAGAATGATATTCGTGATTGTTTTATGATGGTTTTGGTATCGAATGTAACTATTATCGATGAGTAGTCTGATGAGAGGTACAAGCAGGAGTCAATGCCTTTTAACACGCAGAACTCTAGCAGATCGGGATTTTTCCTCATGTCAGTGGGTCAGAAAGTCGGCTCCAGTAGTTATACTAGGACAGTTCTAACGCAGGTTAGGTTAGTTTTCGATTAATTTAATCCGCGGTTTTATTGGCGGATTAATCAATTACCGCGGGCAGTAACAATGGGTTGATTACGAAAATCGCGAGTAATTTAATCACAATTGCAGGATAACAATGTAATAATTGAAGATGCATTACATTAATTACAGGTGCATTACTGCAATTACAGGTTCTTTAATTGCAGGTTAATTGACGATCCGCGAATTTAATTGGCAGTCTAATCACCGCAAGTGGTAACAATAGATTGATTGCGAGTAATTTAATCACAATTGCAGGATAACAATGGAATAATTACATCAATTGTAGGTACTTTAATTACAGGCTAATTGGCGATCTGCGATTTTAATTGGCAGTCTAATCACCGCGGATCAAATTGATACCATAGTTCGCGGGACTGAGGATCGCCACACAGCCGCCGCCCCCGCGCCGCCGCCAGACCACCCACCAGACCAATGACCAACGAAAAACGTCGTGCCACGAGCATCAGTCTACTCCGACCAGTGTCGAAGCTCACATCTAGCCCTTCAAGTTTCTTGTGTTACCCTCTGTGCCAGCACAGATCTCCTAGTGAGTGTTATCGTGTTTTGATCAGGTAAGCTAATAAAATTTTAAATAAAAATTATTGCTGCGGGCAATAAATAAATAAATAAAAGATAAATACATCATGGAATTATCAAATATATCTCTATCCTCGATTGAAAGCAGAACAGATCAGCCGGCTCGCAACGCTTATAATAATTTAATAGGTGAGTCTGAAGCATTAAATCCAGAAACAAATACCAACAATAGTTACAAATATAGGAGAACCGTAAATATTAATTTATCCTATTTCCAGATATATCTGCTATATTTATATCACATCGCTAATTTTCACGCACGCCGCAGCTAATCCAAGTATGTTATATCAAAGTTAAATGTATGCACGCAATAAAATGATTATTATTATTTTAAGAAATGTCTATTATGGAGACAGCAAACACTCTTGTAAGAGGTGTGGACGACTTCTGCAGGCAGGATGTTCGGGACCCCCGCATCATCGAGAGCTGGATGGGGGCAACTCGCAGGAACCTGGCGGCCCTAAATTTAGCTGTCACACAGCTGAAAGGGACCTCCAACGGAACTCTCGGCCTCCTCAACGGCTTGACTAGCGCCATCACCAAGATGCAGCGTAGGCGGTCGCAGCTCAAGGCGAGGCTCATCCGAGGAGGTGGAGAAGCGAGACTTCCCGCTGCCATAGAATATGTGGACCTCAAGTCGGCGTTCGCTGGGCGGATGCGTACGGGGGCCTACCTAAACCGGACTCACAAAGGCCCCATCAACTTCCTGGTGGATTGCGGCCCCAGGGTTGCGACGAGAACCCGGAACACTCAGGCCAAGGAACCGTTCTTAAAAATCAACACCACATTCTGCGGAGAGTTCACCAAGATGGCGGGCGGTGAGGAGATCTGGGAGTATAAACACTTCAACACCAAGAATGTGGTGCTTGATTTGGATACGGACTTGAGCGAGTGGTTCATGCTCCAGGTCATGGTACCGCTATTGGAGCAGCTGGAAGAATTTCAGGTTTGTACACCCCGCTAAATTTACTTTAATCTTCTCTAATATATCCATGTTTATTACAGGAGCGCGAGTCTGGCTGGGCCCTTGCAAGCGTGGTAAGCCTCAATGTGAACACGAACAAGTATAGGCGCTGTTGGGATCCTCGTACATTGAGCTGCCGACGCAGATAAAATTAAGATATGCCTGCGTCAATGTACGAAACAGCGATGAGGCTTGCTTCGCTTGGGCGGTCACCTCAGCGCTACACCGTGCCCTCGCCCATGCCGAGAGGATGTCGTCCTATCCGAGGTATGAGAGCGTCCTAAACCTGGAGGGGATCACGATGCCCATGCAAAGGCCTCAGATAGAGAAGTTCGAGCGGCAGAATTCTCTATCAATAAACATATACATCTTGACTAATAATAGTGGCAAATTTACAGTTAGCCCGTCGCGCCTCACCCGGGATAAGCACGATAGACACGTAAATCTTCTGCTTATTCAGGATGTATACGTTGATGAGGCCGATGATGAAGACGATGATACAAACGTCGCCCCCGTCCGGTATCATTATGTGTGGGTGAAAAACCTCTCCAGGCTGCTCTCATCCCAGCTGAGCAAAGAGGGCAATCAGAAGTTCTTCTGCGATAGATGTCTGCATTACTTTCGTACTCAGGACAAGCTGTCTTCTCACATTCAGGAGTGTGAGAAGATGAACGCCTTCAAGGTGAATCTTTCCCCGGGAGGGAAGATCGCCTTTAAGGCGTTTAAGAATAAAGAGCGATGCCCATTCATAATTTATGCGGATTTTGAGAGCATCTTAAAGTCCACCGCAATCAAATTTGGCAGCACAGGTAAGAAATATTCCAATCATGCTAATAATACAAAATACTAATAATAATCTTGTTTTGCAGAGCGTTGGTTATTATGTCAAGTGCTCCTACGATGATGCTCTCTCATACTATCGTAGCTATAGGGGCGAAAACTGTGCTGCCTGGTTCACCGCTGAACTAAAAGATTTCGCAGAGAATGTCGAGACGGTGTTCAAATGTCCCCTGCCGATGAACGTGCTGACTGCCGAACAAGAGTGCAAGTTTCGGCAAGCGTCATCCTGCCACATATGTGAAAAGCCGCTGGGACAGGACCGTGTGTGTGATCATGGCCATCTGACCGGAGCATTCAGAGGAGCCGCTCACTACAAATGTAATCTGGAGTTCCAGGATTCACGCACCGTCCCGGTAGTATTCCACAACTTCAGCGGCTATGATTCGCATTTCCTAATCCGGGATGTCGCGAGAGGATTAGAGGGCAGCGCGACGCTGGTCCCCAACAACACAGAAAAGTTCATCTCGTTCTTTAAGAGCATGGCAGGGACAGACATCAAATACAAGTTTATAGATTCCTGTAGATTCATGGCATCATCCCTGGATAAGTTGAGCTCCTATCTCGAAGTCAAGAAGATAGTGCACAGCCAATTCCCGCTGTACAACGACGAGAAGATTGACCTGCTCACCCGTATGGGAGTATTCCCCTACGAGTATGTACAGAGGTGGGCCAATCTTGACGAGACTGACCTCCCGAGCCGAGAATCCTTCCGGAGTCAGCTGACTGACTCCGAGATCAGCAGCGAGGATTATGCGCACGCTCAGAAGGTATGGCGGGAATTCAGCATCACCACGCTGGACGAGTATAGCGATCTATACCTTAAGACTGATGTGCTACTCTTGGCTGATGTCTTCGAGGCATTCAGGGATGTCTGCCTGAATAATTACCACCTCGATCCAGCCCACTACATGACCGTACCGTCATTGAGCTGGGACGCCATGCTGAAGAACACGGGGTCCAGCTTGACATGATTGGCGACGTGGATATGTTGATGTTCTTCGAACGAGGTATTCGAGGAGGACTCACCCAATGCTCGAAAAGGCATGCCCGAGCAAACAATCAGTACATGAGTGACCATGATTCAGCTTCATCGACTAACTACCTCACGTACTATGATATTAATGCCATGTATGCTTGGGCAATGTCGCAGCACCTGCCTGCAGGAGAGCTGAAGTGGGTAGAGGGTGATGTCTCCTCTTTTAACTTCAACCTCCCAGACGATACCCCTACAGGATATGTCTTGGAGGTCGATCTGGACTACCCGATGCATATTCACGACCGCCATAGTGACCTTCCTATGGCGCCATCGAAAGGCAGGGCTCCCGGTTCGAAGCAGGAAAAGATGCTTGCCACGCTAGAGGGCAAGCGTAATTATATAATTCACTACAGGAATCTCAAACAATATGTAGCAGAGGGCCTGATTGTATCGAAAATACATAGGGTGATACAGTTTAAGCAGTCTCCATGGTTAAGAAAGTACATTGACCTGAATGCAGAGCTCCGGCGAAACTCTCGAAATGAGTTTGAGAAGAATTTCTTCAAACTCATGAGCAACGCCGTATTCGGGAAGACCATGGAGAATGTCCGGAAGCGACGAGTAATGAAGCTCGTACACAAGTGGCATGGGAGATATGCGGCAGAGTCGCTGATATCAAAGCCGAATTTCCACAGCACCAGTATCATCGAGGATGACCTGGTGCTAATAGAGCTATTGAAGACGGAGGTCTTCTTCGATAAGCCTATTTACGTGGGGATGGCTATTCTAGACATCTCCAAAACCGCTCTGTACGAGTTTCACTACTCGTATATGAAGAATAAATACGGTAAGGACTGTACCCTCTGCTATACGGACACCGATTCTCTGATATATGACATCATGACTGCTGATATCTATCAGGACATCAGGATGGACATCGGCAGATTCGATACGTCCGAATATAGCCCCGTGAATCCCTATGGCATACCTCTAGCAAATAAAAAGATCCCGGGTCTGATGAAGGATGAGAATTGCGGTGAGTAATTGAGTGTTGACATCAATATGCTTGAAACTAATATGCTATTTTTTCTATTCCAGGCCGCATTATGGAGGAGTTTGTAGGACTCCGCGCAAAGATGTATACGTGCCGAGTTACATCATCTGCGGACACCAAGAAGGCCAAGGGCATCAAAGGGTATGATGTCAAGAAGCACATATCCTTTGCTGACTACCTGGCCTGCCTCAACACTGGTGTCGAGATGGTGCACGAGCAGAGCTCTATCCGATCCTTCAATCACCAGGTGTTCACCATCAGGCAGAAGAAAATCAGCCTGAGCCCCGGTGATGACAAGCGTCATCTTCTGCCAGGATCCCACGGGACGCTGCCCTGGGGACATTATTCGCTAGCGGTTAAGGGCATTTAGTGTAGTTTTAAGATGTATATATGTATATATATATATATATATATATATAAATGTGTGTGTGTGTGTGTGTGTATATTTTTACAGTTTTATTCATTATCTTGTATATTTATTATGTTTTTATTTATTATGTTTTATTTATTATTTTGTATATTTATTTATTGTATGTATATTTAAATAATATTGTACATATTTTTTGATGGTTTTTCTTTATTTAATATGATGTTCTCTCTATGCACTGTGGAGGAGGTGAATAAAATAAAGTTTTTTACATTGTATTAATATTTTTTATTACCATATAAAATATCCATTACATACTCGTACAGAACTACAACATTCCTATAACTACAAGCAGCATTCTTATCATTAAGTACATGAAGTCTACAACAATCTCGAGTTTTTAGCAGTTTAGGGCAGGTATCATACTCTTCTAAATTAACAACGTTATCAAAAAAATTACTGAGGTATGCAGCCTTTGGAGCGCCCTTGACATAGACAACATCAACTGGATATCTCCTAAATAAGTTTCCAATGTTGGATAGATTTGAATATCCTCCGCTGTAGGGCAGTCCATGGTGCATCCTCTCCAGTCACACAATCTCTTTCTGGCAGCTCCGGCTCAGCGCGATGAATGGTTTGGGCGGCTTGAATAGGAATGTCTTTATCCCCTCGCCATCAAATGTTAGAGCCACTTCCTTGGGTGTAAATTCAGGTGTGCAAAAGCCTTGCATATCAACGACCAGCACTCGCAGCGTCGAGGCAATATATTTGCGTAGAACAGGTTCCAGCATTCTCCCAGCTTCAGCTATGCGCCTCTCGAAACGTAGTCTGTCAGCAAGAATATGTTTCCACTGTGTATGCTAATCACCCTCATGAGGTCTATACATCAACGTTATGGGACATAAATCGAAGCTTACTCTCTTCGGCATTTAAGTGAGCTTTTTAACCACTCCTGTTAGAGGTCTGTACTCAACGATGCTATCGTACAGAATGAGGCAATATGCTCGAGTACCGGCAGCAAATGCTGCGCTCGCCTCCAGCTCGATATTCAAGTCGACTGTAGCTGTTTTAATGCTATCATTCTGCTTGGATACGTCAAATAGAAAGATCATTTGATCTCTAAACTGAGTATAATTCAGCATAGGCATAGCATCAGCGCGATCATAATAACTTTTTTGAAACTCGACATACATATGGTACGCACGCGTATAATCGCCAGCTGCGATATCGAGATTTAATGCATCGTAAGGATAAGTTTCCGAGTTTAGATAAACTCGAATATTTTTAATATTGCAATGATCACATCTCGCGCAGTCTACGCCAACATTATTTCTCCTATTTTGCTGCAATACAATACCGATATAGCGAGGCTTCTCAAGATTACTCGAAGTCTTTACGGGCCAGATTTCTTTTTCAGTCTGTCGTAAAGCTGTAAGTTCACGCAGTTCACATCCGCGAAATGCTACACGAATCGGTGCATTCTTGTGAATATTTTGATAGAGAGCTAATCTATTCGCAGAACTTGGCTGTATATGAGGGACGTGCCATTCAACTTTATTGAGTCTAAGGACAGCTCCGGCAGTACCGGTATAGCAGTTAGTATCAGTGGCAGATCGCAAAAGTATTAATTGTTGCTTGATATTCGTAATCACTTTACGATAATCCTCTGCAAATCCGAGCCAGTACTTGAGCGGAATTATAGCAAAAAATGTGTTATTATTGACGACAAAGGTTTTCAACTGTCCGGTGGAATACCATCCTGCCATCTCAGCAGCGTTTTTATCCTCACCTCGCATTGAGAGCAGCCCTTTGATTGTACTAGTTATGCCAACATTGCGAATTTTATCTACCTCAATGCCATTCAATTCATAGCGTACCTCCTCAAATAAGAAACTGAATGCATTTTGAGTAAGACAAAATTGGATGGGAATACCGCCAGCTCCTGCAGGAGGCTCGACCTCACCGCTAATATAGATGTAGCTATCGTGAGGCAAAGTAAGAATATCCTGCTGCTGGATCGTAATGCGGATTTCATCGTTATTGCCGAAATTTGCCGATCTGGGATGATATGCATGATGCTGCGTCTTTATGATATCGTCTTGGAAAACCACATCTTCAAAAATATTCAGCTCAGTCATTTCTTCAGCTTCTTTTTTAGATTATAGCCGATTTTAAGGAGCTTACGCTTAACAGCAGATGATGTCGCGGCTGCGGTTCTTCGCCTACTACTGATTGATATTGAGCTCGCCCTCGTATTTATACTCCCGAAGCAGATGCCCATGTTAGCGCTGCCCCAGCTCCAATCGAACCAATATTTTCTCGCCTCTAAAGTTAACCGGATCGCCGTTCTGGTCCACTATTCTAATTATTATACTATCGATGCTGCTTGTGTTAATGACGGGCAGATATAATATGTTTCTTGGAACTATATTTATAGCATAGCCCGGATCTACGGCAGGGGAGAACTCGAATAGCGTATGAGATAGCCTGTTATCGTAATAGGATCCTGTGATGATGTTGCACTCTACCCTGATGCTCGATACTTTAATTATCTGCACAGGTATATCAGATGTATGCCGTGATTCTGCCTCTAATATACGATCTCCCGAAAACCCTAATAAACTCCCGATAGTGCCTTTATCAGGCGAAAAATCAATGCTGAATATACTTTTAAGCTCGCACTGTAGCGTATTATTATTTGGCTTAAGCGAAAAAATATTATCGGCGAGCTGATCCCCACTGCCGGATAATAACTGCTGCTGCAAGTACGACTCAATATCGCTAATTTCGTATGAGCCTGATGGTATTACAATTTCATTACCTCCGTTATATATAAACTTATTACACCCTTCCTCAATATTCGGTATCGTATTATACAGGGTGTATCAGCCAAATGGAATAAATTCAATAATAAATAAATGGGGGCGTGTTCAAAAAAACGCTCGGACACGTCGATTGTTATTTTTAGTTGCGCACTTTTTCCAACAAAAACTTTTTATACAGGGTGTGTCATGTGACCGTGGCCAATACCAACTTTCTTATTTTAAATGCAACACCTGGTATATTATTCAATTTTTGGATTCTTCAGAAAATTCTAGACATATTTCATGTACAATGTCCTATACCTATCTTCAACTGTTTCGGAAATATTAAGTGTTTTCAGATTTATTGCAAAAATTAACATTAAAAAAAAAAAATTATTTGATTACAGAAATTCGTTACAACACACTCAAAAACTAATAAGTTATACTGTTTATTTCTTGATAATGTAAAAAAACAAAAAAAAAACAATAAATTTCAATGGAGATGTTCAAAATAATCGCCGTGAACGTCTTGGCAAATCCTAATCTTGAATAGAAATTTCTTCTAACGTTACTCACATCTCAGGCGTGACCGGTCTAATCGCAAGCATTATTCGTCTTCTTAAGTCAGCTAAGTCACACTTAATAACAATAATAATAATAATAACTAACACTTAATATTTCCGAAACAGTTATTTATACAAAAATTCCAAGCACAAATGACCACAATTATAAGTGTTGAACCTCTGATAGCGGTGTCTATTATATGTGATTTTGCTATCGCTCAGCCCTGCCGTCCAAATTAACGATTGCTGATTCATTGTAATGAGGTTTTGCGGGTAATGTATCGCGCATGAATACGCCTCGAAAATATTCTATATTTTTAGCATGCTCGTTTAGATCGTTGTTTGTGAGGGCGCGTTTGGGCAGCTTAATTAGTTTTTTGGCGCAGCCAGGAATAGACCCATGCCTTTCCGATATGGCTTTAAAAATAACCCCTTACCGTTTTTACCTAGAGCTATAGTTTTAGCGGACGCTCGAGCATCTCCCACCGACTTCACAGCCTTATATATGCCGGCCGCGCCTCCAGCCAGCGAGCCTAGAGCACTAAGTCCTGCGAATATTGGTATTAGCGGCAGGATACCTCCTCTCTTTGGTATTGGGATTATTCTCGGTACGCGGATTTTTTTCTTACCGCCAGCCTAGCGAACGGCCATTTTTGCTGCAGCTAGTGCAACTCGACTACCCTCCTTAAATGCCAGAGAGCTACCGATGTTACGCTTAAACTTTTTTATAGCCTTTCTAGCCTTCATGACCACCCCACTTCGCATAGCTGTCTTCGGGAGACCCATCCCCATCTTCCTTTTCGCCTTCATCATGTTCGTCACTATCCACGCAGCGCTCTTCTCACCTAGCTTTGCGTTTTGCGACTTGACTCTGGCCCAGGCGGCCTCTTCTCCTCGTAGAATCTCCTCGTTTTAACCTCTTTTCCAACTTTGTACCAGGACCACAGTACTGATAGCCGGGCATGTGCACCTCGAACGGGAGTGCGTTTATTACTGAATCGATGATGCCTCGACCTATATATTCATATAGGTCGAGGCGATACATATTCATCTGAACCTTTCGATCCGCTCGACCCCTATATATATATATATATATAGCACATCCTCGGTGCAGGAGGTTTAGTACGATTAAGGTCGTCAAGCAGCAACAATCGCTGGAGGTGCTCAATATGGATCAATGGACGGGTGATGGGTTTGAGGCGAGCTTCTCTAGACACAGCAAATTGCTACCTAATACAATCAGGGCGCTAGTATGCGGACCCCCTAATTGCGGTAAATCAACCGTCATGTTCTCATTACTGTTCGCCGACAATGGAATGCGATTTGAGAATATCTATATATTTTCCAAATCGCTATATCAGCCTAAGTATAGAATGCTAGAGCGATTAATGGCCAATATTCCAGAGATAGGATATTTTGCATATAAGGAAAACGAAGAAATAATTGATCCTTCCGAAGCCGAACCACATTCAGTATTTATTTTCGATGATGTTGCCTGTGATAAGCAGGAACAAATCAGAGAATATTTCAGCATGGGTCGTCACAGTCAAGTCGATTCATTTTACCTCTGCCAGACTTATTCTAGAATACCGAAACACCTTATCCGAGATAATGCAAACTTTATCATGCTATTTAAGCAAGATGATCTAAATCTCAGGCATTCATATGAGGATCATGTTCGTGCCGATATGAAGTTCGAGCAGTTTAAGGTTATGTGTATGGCGTGCTGGGATGGGAGATATTCCTTCATAACGATAGATAAGCATAGCGATATAGCTGACGGCAGATATAGGAAAGGTCTGGATGAGTTTATATTACTCGATTCGCGCGTCTAGACGAGTTTAGACATGTTTAAACTTGTCTAGACAGGTCGAAACACTCTCGCTGCCAGCTATTTAGTATAAATTACGCTCGCATCTGGTAGCGCTTCATTGTGAATTCTACCTTGGTACAGTAGACATCATGAGCGATTTAATAGAGCGACAGCTGGTTGATATTGAGAATGCGATACGTCGTAAAGTATTTGCATTAAAATTAGAACGCGGTGATAATAGCACGATGCTGGAGCGTCGCTATAAGCCAATCACAGATCCTCTTAAGAAGTTAACCCTGGCTCAGGCTCCAGTGCCGCCGGCAATGCAGGCTCAACCCTTAGTACGACCATCGCCACCAATACAGGCTCAACCCCCGTACGTTCACCGCCTCTAATGCAGACTCGACCCGCAGCACGTTCTGCTCTACATCGACCGCGCACATTCGACATATCCTATCCACGGACAGCACCTCCAGCACGTTCTGCTCTGCTTCAACCGCCTGCAACCAGCATGTCTATGCCTGTCATACTCCCGGCTTTACAGGCAACACCTGCAACCCCTGTTATACGCTCCACACCGAAAGCAGTAGCACAACGTCATGCGGCCAAGTTAAAGGCTACGAGGAATCTATCGTTTTCGGAGTATGGTAGCGAGGCTGACGATGAGCAAGATATGGATACATCGTCTAGAGGGGATGAGCTCTTACATTTACTGGACGACATGCTGCCTACACCTAGAAAATATTTCACCATGTTAGTTAGGGGTGATGATAAGGACTTAGACAAGACATTCGGCGCAGTCTATAATAGCCATGCTGGAGGATTTCATCTGGGTAACTCAGCCATTATCCCAGATGGGGAGGAGCTTTTAGTCGGGCGAAGCATCTATGCGGGGACCCCTGGCCTCTACGATCTGATTTTTAGTAAGAAGCCAAAATCATTTAGCCACAAGATGTAATCAATTATGCTGATATCATCAATAAAACCAATATGGCATATTCCAATTTCGATGATAACAACCGCGTTCGAGTAAATAACTCACATAAATATAAGAAGTTTATCGCGCCTCTATTAAACAACGTGAGATCGCCAGCTCTTACCGCTATTGGGATAAGATAGAAGAGCTGGTGGATAGGCTATGTCTGCTACATGCTGCTAGGAATGCTGGGAATAGCAGCGTCGGTAATGAGATTCTGGCTATTGAAGAGGAGCTCCGCGAAGCTGATATAATTGAATAAAACGGACGACATGTGCGCTACCTGCTCAAATATACGATGAGCGTCGACAAGTTCGGACGTTTCTTTAGAGCGGGAGGCACGCGAAAATGCTCTCGAGGAGGCGATGGCGTAGGATTTATGCTAACGTCGAGCGGTCATTATGATTTAAATAATAGACGTCTCACACGCATAAAGGAGCCCGCGGATTTGGACGATGCGGCTAGCAGGAGGTTCGTGGAAGATTTGTGACGTACCTGAAGGGCAGTCGGCGCGTTAGGCCGTGGAGCGAGTGGAGGGTCCATTTGAAGTAGTGACGAGGGCCAGGCTCTCGGTGTCAGAGAGAGGGGGGGTTAAAAAAAGGCTCCACGTAATTTTACCTCGTTGCTACTTCGTCGCAAGGGAGGCTCCACCCTACCTGCGTGGGTGGACGGCAGACAGTCAGCGAAGTTCAGAAATCACGAACTGTCACAACGCTGACCGTTTGGCGTCAACACCACCAGATTTAAATCTCGCAGTGAGAAGAGAAAACTGTAAATGAGATAAATGAGAAAGAAAACTGTAACTGAAATGAATATAGAAAACTGTAAAGAGAAAACGTGGGGGGAGCAAAAAATAACAGGTGTGAGTTTGGTATGGTAAAATGTCGGCGTTTATTCACACAAATCAATGACGGACACCGTGTCCTGCGCTCCTGAAAACAAATACCTCCGAGCGCCACCCTTTCGCGCAGGGTTTACCCTATTCGGCCGAATAACATAAGCTCCTAATCGCGCGATTGAAAGGGCCGAGGGAGCGACCTTTTTCGTACACTAGCGCAAAACACGTACGACACAATTTACACGTAGACACAATTTACGCACAAGAATAAACCGAAAAGTGGCCCAATCGAGCACACAAAAAAGAAATTATATATATTGTCTGGAATTTATATCTGGCCTGAGTTCCGGATGGTCGTCGCTGGTGACTGCTACAGCTCCGGAAGGGCGACGGCTTGCGTCGTAGACCTGGTGCTCGCTCGCGGCCTCCAGCCAGGAATGTTCTGGCCGAGCTGCCTAGCCCGTAGCTAAACGCCTACAAAACACATGGCCTTAATCAAAATGGCCGGACACGTGGCTTCACGAAGAGGAGGAGGAATAACTACTTACTCCGGTGTTATGAGCGTGTTCTCTGCCCTCTAGTCGATGCCTCAATCCCCCTCAAGGGTGGTTAGCTGAGAACCGTTGATTATTCCCGTAAAACGGATGGTGATATACCTTATCTGCAACGGTTCTTCTGGCACGATCTATCTTGGGCACGAGTCAATTTAGTTCTGCCTCGTGGCGGCGCTTCCGCCGGTGAATTTAAAAATCGCTCACCGGGGAGACGCGTCACCACAACAAAAAAATGCAAGCATGGTTGCCTACCGTGCAGGTCCATACGTACGTTAATTATTAAAATGCCGCTTTCTGCCAACGCTATTTTTGGACCGTTACAGATTCTTTGAACAAGATGGAGGCTGATATTTTAGAGCGTGCGGCTAGTGCTCCTCGCAAGAAACTGGCACTTTATTTGCAGGCTGCTGCGCATAATATGCAAAATCTGCAGAAAAATATCGATGCGAAACTATCTGATCTGAAGAAGCAGCAGGAGGAAAAACTGCAGGCTAATGATGCGTCTAATGGGAGTTATCTATCCTGCAAAAGCAGCAGGAAGATAAGCTGCATACTTATGGCGTTACTATTAATCAGGTATTCGATGCTCTGAAGAAGCAGCAGGAAGAAAGACTACAGATCCATGATGTGATTGCTGTTCGTGAGTTAGACGATCTGAAGAAGAAGAGTGAGGATAGCGATGTAAAGCTGAAAGAGATGGTGTTCACCAGAGTAGAGCAACTGCGCGAGTTATTTGTTCAGTTGTCGGCTGAGAGAGAAAAACTTCAGGCTTATGGCGCTGCTTTTAAGCAGGAGTTGGATGATGCGAAGAAGCAACAGGAAGAAAGAATGGAGGCTCACGATGCGCTTATTATAAGCGAGTTAGCCGACCTGAAGAAAAAGCGCCAGGATGATGATGTACATTTGCGAGAGCTGATACCAAAGTACAGCAGACTATAAGAGAGAGCAGACGTACTCCGGGCGTCACTCCTCGCAAGCCCGTAGCCGCACCTAAATAATGAGTGCTATTAAGAGCGGTATCGTTGATGAGCTCCATAGGCCCGCCCGTGTTAACTTTGGGAGAAGGAGAACTGTCATTAAGGGTCTTGATGATCTATGGCAGGCTGACTTGGCAGAATTCTCCTTTTACGCTCGAGATAATAAGGGGCACAGATTCATTCTGGTGGTGATTGACTGCTTCTCCAAGTTCCTATGAACTCGACCACTAAAGGATAAAACTGCTAAATGCGTTAGTGCCGCTTTCGCTGATATTTTTCGCGGGCGTCGTACTCCGAAGAATTTGCAGACTGACAATGGTACTGAATTTTACAACTCTACGATGAAGGCGCTGCTAGCTAATTATAAAGTGAATCTTTATTCATCCTACACTAAAATCAAGGCATCCATGGCTGAGCGCGTGATACGTACTATAAAAAATAGTCTTTATCGATCGTTTAGTCTAAGGGGGACATATTCGTGGATAGACATTCTCACCGATGCCACCGCCGAATATAAAGCCAGGAAACATCGTACTATTGGCATGAGACCCTGTGACGTCACCAAGAAGCATGAACAACATCTTCTAGATACCGTTTATTCGCACGTTAAAATGTCCGGTGTGCGAAAGTTTAGCGTTAATGATGTAGTTCGAATAAGCAGGCAGAAAGCGTTATTCGAGAAGGGGTACACGCCAAATTGGTCGGCTGAATTATTTAAAATTAAGCAGGCTCGAATCACAGATCCTGCCTCATATCTGCTCGAGGACATGCATGGGACCCCCATACGCGGAGCATCCTATAATGAAGAGCTGCAGCTGACGAAACATCCTGATACCTACCTCGCTGAGAAGGTCTTGAAGCGGAAGGGCAGCAAAGTCTTTGTCAAGTGGCTGGGCCATGATAATGTATTTAATTCCTGGATAGATAGTACAAATGTATTGTAATATATTTAATTCCCTGATAGAGATGTAACATGATGATCAATAAATCTGTATTATTATTATCCGTTGTTTTTATTTTTCTCTATTTATTGCAGGTGGTTAATAAGACACATAATTAGATATAGGAGATATTTATTTTAAACTTTCATATGTTGACAATATATATTATTGCATCATTATACATACATAAATATTCTAACATTATTTGTGCTCGAAACATTTTTTTATGTGGAGCTATTAACATCATAATATTATCCATTAAATCTCCAGTATTCATTTTTGCACATGTATACAGCAGGCCATTATAATAGTCTTTAAACGCGCAATCTGATAAAATATCCAATTTAGAGTCTACTAGCTTTTTAATGCGCACCAGGGTATGTACAGCCTCTTCGGACAGAGCTATCTTGAACTCCCGCTGTTCGATCCAGAGTGAGGCCGCTCTATATATCTCGAAGTGGTTCATCGATATGGGTTCTGTCAATCCTCCAATGTCGAGCGTGGTAAACTGCTTCCACTCGTCCGCTGTGAAGAATATCGAGGTGAATGGACCCCATATTTTGACGATGGGTATGAAACCCGCAGTCGGACTTATCCCAATGCTCACGTGCTTTGTTTGGGCTTTATTGAGTGGGAATGTAGAGCCGCCCAGAAGCGTCTCCTCCAATGTGAATTCTCGGTCAAACCTCTTCATTAGGATATCGATGCGATCCATCTCTTTGCGCTGTCACTTAAAGACTAAACACTTATCTTTAATGCTGCCATCTGCTTGATGATTTCGATGTTGCGCTTGCGCGGCTACTCGATCACTCACTCTCTCTTGCATTGTAGGGAAATTTAGTGTTGAATAAGTATATATTATTCTTATTATTTATTTATTTATTTATTGTGCTGCTTAGTTAGATATATTACAGAAATATTTTAATTCTAAAATTTTAGCTTCGCCATTTGTTTCGTGAGTTCGCGCATCTCGACCATCCTACTGACTTCATCGATCTTATACTTTAGCATCAGCGTCCTATCTCGCAGCTCTCTCTTCATCACTCTCAAACGACAGTCCATTTTCCGATCTCCTGCTGATGTACAGACCGCGTGCGACTGCCTCCCCAAACTCATCGCTACTGATGCTGTTGAAACGCTTCGGTAGGAATAGGATCCCCTGCTCCAGCTCGACCGTTTGCTTCTCGCCAAATTTGGTGGTTATTTTCCTGCCTTCGATGATGCGATAGTGAACGTCCTGCTGCAGTTCACCGATTTTGATGGTAGCTTTTAGCTCTCCAATCTTATTCAAGCTGCTTACAAACTCCATATCTGCGAGCAATAAAATACAAACTATTAATTCATGCTGATTCAAAAGCTACATTAAATTACGATGTGAGGCGTCTGCTATATATCCAGGAAAATGCATTTAAATCGATTAAGTTTATACTGCTGCACTAATAATTTTTAATAATTTTTTTATTAGCTTACCTGATTAAAACACGATAACACGATAACACTCACTAGGAGATCTGTGCTGGCACAGAGGGTAACACAAGAAACTTGAAGGGCTAGATGTGAGCTTCGACACTATTCGGAGTAGACTGGTTCTCGCGGCACAAAGCTTTTCGTTTAAATAACCCTCGCTGGAGTGGGGTGTGGCGGCCCATGTGTTCGCGCAGGCAGGAATGATCTTGTCTGGACTGGTTGCGACAAGTTAATTGGTGCACGTGTATGTATGGTTTGCATCTGCGGTCCATAAATCACTCTGCGCCTTTCAGATAATCATCTCAGGCCGCGCCGAAGGGCCAGTCTTGGTGCATAGCAGCTGCACACACTAAATTAAATTACTGTGCGGGCATATCTGGTTTGCGTCTGATACCTATAAATCACTCTGCGCCTTTCAGATAACCGTCTCAGGCCGCGCAGAAGGGCTTGTCTGAGAGCATGGCAGCTGCACCCGTGCATAAACATGTCTGTGAGCGGGATGAAATTGACATATTTATGATGCCTGGTTTAATTTCCGAGGCTCCGCCCGCCCATTATTTATGGCTCGTCTGAACGGTGCACATGTAGCCAGACAGGAATGTATTTGTCTGTCGGATTTTTAATACAGCGAAGGGTGCAGTTTTTATTGTGTGAGGTGATGGGTGATTTCCGCCCCCATTAAATTACCGTGACCGTGCTTTGTAATTTACCGCCAAACATCTGCGTCTCAGATGCGCTCCGCGAATGGGCACCCCCGGTGCGCGGGCGATTCGTGCCACAGCGTGGGCGGTGTGGCAGTGAGGCGACGGGCCGGCGTGGGGGCGGCGTGGGGTGGGGGCGGCTGCCTCTAGTCTGGTGTGTCACTCGGAGGTGGCGCGGGGGCGGTGGGGGTGGGGATGGTATGTTGGCCGGCACTTGCCCGAATCACCATAATGTAAGTATCGCGGAATAGCTGGCGTAATTAGAGCAATTGTATGCAAATACCGCGGATAATCGCGTAATTAGAGCAATTATGTGTAAATAACGCGGAATAGCTGGCGTAATTAGAGCAATTGTATGCAAATACCGCGGAATAGCTGGCGTAATTAGAGCAATTGTATGCAAATACCGCGGATAATCGCGTAATTAGAGCAATTGTATGCAAATACCGCGGATAATTACCGCGATTATCCCATTAAAACGCGAATCCGCCGCTTTAATGCTCTAATTACCCCCAAATTGCTCTACTTACGCGAATCAAAAGTTCAATTAAACCGCGGATAAAATTAATCGAAAACTTCGCGGGGGGTGGAGTAGAATCGGCGTTGTACAACTACTGGCTCCCTTGTTGAGATTGCTTTATAATTATTTTCTTGCATTGATAGAAATAATTGACGTCCCCTAGGGTTGGCATTATTAAATGTTGACCCCCACCATGGGTGGTTCACATTATAATCCCCTCCAGCAATTAATCTGTTGCCTAGAACTTCAAAGAATTCAGAAAATGTCACCTTCTTGATCTTGGGTTTCGGCGAGCAGTAGATTGCTGCCAATGTGATTCGCCCAAACAGTCCTGCACTGTCACGTTGGTTGCTTGCAGATAGTTCATTTTGAACGTTAGTTCAAAGTGCCTAATTGCTGATTTTATGATTATTGCGGAGCCACCATGAGCAGAGCCATCTTCTGCTGAGTACTATATATAGAGTATTGAGGTATTTTTAAATAGTTTTTGTTTGTAAAATGAGTTTCAGATATAAGCATAACATCTATGTTTTGATTGTGTAAGAATACCCTTAGTTCTTGAGCTCTCCAGATTAACCCGTTTGAGTTCCATACTGCTATTTTCAGGTTTGGGGCTTAATTCATTTTTGAGATTAGTTTAGTGGGAAGGTTTAGTATTGTATTCATCCTTCCCATTAGTTGGGCCATCATATTTTCTAATTTGTTGCTAGACTGCGGAGTGCTGTTGCTATTTGAGTTGTTTTGTTTTGTTGTGCTGCGTGGGAATATGAGTCGAACTGACGTAAATGATCTCTATTATTTGCATTTTGAGTTGCTTATTCACCGTCGTCCAACTGTTTTACTCTTAGTTTAGGGACTAACTTACGTTGTAGTTGTTTTCGTACTTCACATCCTTTGTAGCTCGCCGTATGATTTCCGTTGCAATTAGAACACTCTGGAGGTTTGCTTTTATCCGTTCTCGGACAGTCGGCACTAAAGTAATTTCCTGCACATTTTACACACCGGGGGCTTTTGTAACAGTAACTTTTAGTGTGTCAGAATGCTTGGCATCTGATATATTGTAGAATCTCTCTTTTTGAATGTGGAGATTGGAAATATACAACTGAATTCATTAAATACTTGATTTGGTAAATATTGTTGTTATTGTTTGATTCTTCTATTTCGACAATGAAGAAAGAAAGTAGTTTTTTTTTTGTGATTCGTTGTTGAAAATTACTTATTCTTATAATCTTTGGTTGTACTCTTGGATTTCGTCGGTTTAAACATTTGTGTCAACACTGTTTAAGTGTTGGATTATAATTCCCAAGTTAATGATGATGGCTGATAAATACAATGGCCCAGAGTACGGGCGTCTCTTAAATGGAACAGGGGTGCAATGTTTCTCTCGATTAGCTAGAGTCAAATTAGCAAACCTACACACAATACCCACTTGGAACATCAAAAGTATGTATGAAGCCGGAAAAGTGCACAATACCATTAAGAAAATTAAAAGACTAAAAATTTTAATATTGGGAATTAGTGAAATGAAATGGCCTGAACATGGAAAATCAATAATAGATGAACATACTATGTACTATTCGGGTGATGAAATTCTTAATAAGGAAACCGCAAAATCGGTAAATACCACCGTTTTTCACTCGGATAGAATAATTATGACACAATTATCAACGAATAAGGTAAATCTGAACATTATAAAAGTATACGCCCCAACCTGTGATCATGATGAAGGAGAAGTAGAGAAATTTTACGATGCAATAGACGAAGTCCTAAGATATGACAAAAACTAACGAAATGACAATTATCATGGGAGACTTAAACGCAAAAATTCTAGACGGACAAGAGGATTATTATATCGGGAAATACGGACTGGGTGAAGAATGAAAAAGGTGACAGATTTGCTGAACTCTGCATACTGAAAAACAACTAATAATTACCAACACTTTCTTCAAACTACCCAAAATAATATTATACACATGTTCTTCGCCCGCACACAAAAAATACAGAGTAATAAGAAGCCAAATTGGTTACATCTGCATAAATAAACGATATAGAAACTTACTAACATCTGTAAAAACATATCCAGGCCCATACGTTCCATCGGAACATAACAAGCTGGCTAAAAAATTGCGCCTACGATTTAAAAAGATCACAAAAGCAAAGAAAAAATTAAGAATCGATAGAGAGAAATTTACAGTATAAAATATATCATCTGTCAGTGTCAAAATTTTCATAAACACAATATCATAATTCCGATCATAAATGCACATTTATATTTAAATCGATCGACGGCAAAGTTGAAACAAACATACCAAATAATAACATTTGAAAATTAAGTGAGTTAAAATAATATAAACATGACAAGGGAGAATACAAATTTGATACGGGACAAGTAAAATTTTCACACTGGTCCATTACCTGCACGGTACATGTAATGGTTACCTTACCAGGTAACTGTACAGGCTGGTTAGAGTGACATTTACGCGCGTGAAACAAATAAAATAAATAACATATCCATTTGTATCTTTAGATGCGTCTAAATGTCGTCACATCCAATTGACGCGCAAGTAGAAAGGTGATAGATGAAAGAATATATATGGTGCCAGGCAAAGAACCCGAAGACATGTGGCGGAAATGCAAAGAAATAATACTAAAAATACAAGAAGAACGTTTGATGACAAGTAACATGAAAAGAACAGCTAAACAATTATGGATGACAACCAAAATATTAGATTTGATGGAAGAAAGAAGAAAATACAAATGCATAAACGCGACAAGTTACAAAAACCCATACAAAAATAAGACCCATACAAAATAAGACAAAAAATCAGGCCAAAGCTGACTGGGATGCAAAAGAGTGTGAAGAAATGGAGGAGTACAAAAAAAAATATTTTCCAGCTACATAAGAAATTAAAGAAATAACAGCATTGACAAAAACCCGTCCGCCTGGTGTCATAAAGGACAAACAAGGAATTGCGATCGGTGACATTGAGTCTATACCTTTTCAAGTTCCAAGTTCAAATTGAGACCAATCAAGTTCAAATTGAGACCAATCAATTTCAAATTAAGGCCATTCAAGTTCAAATTGATACGAATCAATTTCAAATTGAGGCCAATCAATTTCAAATTGAGACTAAACAAAAACAAGTTGACACCAAACAAAATTAAAGAAATAACAGCATTGACAAAAACCCGTCCGCCTGGTGTCATAAAGGACAAACAAGGAATTGCGATCTGTGACATTGAGTCTATACCTTTTCAAGTTCCAAGTTCAAATTGAGACCAATCAAGTTCAAATTGAGACCAATCAATTTCAAATTAAGGCCATTCAAGTTCAAATTGATACGAATCAATTTCAAATTGAGGCCAATCAATTTCAAATTGAGACTAAACAAAAACAAGTTGACACCAAACAAAATCAAGTTGACACTAAACAATATCAAGTTGGCATAATAAATTTGATTTGTTTACTATCAACTTGATATTGTTTGGTGTCAACATGATATTGTTTGGTGTCAACTTGTTTTTGTTTAGTCTCAATTTGAAATTGATTGGTCTCAATTTGACATTGATTGGTATCAATTTGAACTTGATTAACCTCAATTTGAAATTGATTGGTCTCAATTTGAAATTGATTGGTCTCAATTTGAACTTGATTGGTCTCAATTTGAACTTGAAAAGGTATAGAGACTATCTTTGACTGGAGAGGTGGCAGGAATATATAACTGAATTGTTTGACGACGACAGAGATAGCTTCAAATGTCCAAACTGGACCACCAATAACAAGCCAAGAAATCGTAAGGGCCATCTCTCTGACAAAAGCAAAGAAGGCAGAACGTCCAGACAAAATTTGCGCGGAGACGTTACAACTAATGGGAGAATCTACATCATAAAAATGTAAGTGTGATAAAAAAATGATTGATTGCATCCAACCTTTAAACCCACCCCGAAGAAGGTAAATTCGAACACATGCGATAATTATAGTACTATTAGTTTGATGATCGATGCCCTCAACGTGTTTTTGCGTAATTCATGGTAGACATTATAATAAACTAGATAGTAGAATTGGAAAATCCCCATTCAGATTTAGAATCGGAATGGGGAGACGTGATGCGCTATTTAGTACTCAAGTCGTGGTGCAAAGATATCGAGACGTAAATCACCACGTATACATTTGCTTAATTGATTTCGAGAAGGCATTTGATAAGATCCAGCACAACATGATGATACAGATGCTAAAGGACACCGATATTGACGATAAAGACCTGAGAATAATAATGACGTTAAGTAACAAACGATGTGGAAATAAAAATAGGTGTACGTCAAGGCTGTAGACTCTCATTGCTAATATTCAATATAATATGCGAAACACATATGCAATGAGGCTTAAGAAAACTATAATAATAGTGTGATAATCAACGGACGAATTATAATTAATATCAGATATGCCGACGACACGCTAATCTTGATAAGCTCAGAAACTCAATTACAGAATGCAATGAACAGAATTTCTCAATGCAATGAGAAATATGGTTTGACACTAAATATGAACTAGACAAAATATCTAATAGTGAGTAAAAGTAGGAGTCAAAACACAGCCATACACGTAAACGGCAAAAAACTTGATATATCTTGGAAGTTTAATTAACGAAAAATGGGATCCTAGCGAAGAAATAAAACACAGAATGGCAATAGCACAAACAACTTTTATCAACATGAAACGAGCGCCCTGTGCCCACGATCTAACGGTACAGCTAAGAATTTAAATGCTTAAGTGCTACATATTCCCAGTGTTACTGAACAGTGTTGAAGTTCGACAGTAACAGAGACACTAATGAAATAAATTGAGGCATTCGAAATGTGTGCATATCAAAGAATATTGGAACTCAGCTGGGTAGATAGAATTACTAACGTAGAGATCCTACAAAGACTAAATAAAGGCAAGGAACTGGGAAACACAATCAAAAGCGGGAAATTAGAATATTTTGGACACATCATGCGGCATCAGATAAAGTATGGTCTGCTACATCTTATCATACAAGGGACGATAATGGGAAAGAGGAGTGTAGGAACAAAAATAACCTCATGGTTAAAGAACTTAAGGAACATGGTATGGCAAAACAACGGCGAGAGAGACGGCGAGCCGTCTATTAAATAGCCATCGGGCTATTTACAAGATGTTATCAAAAGCGAAATTGGTTCCGTCCAGCGTTTGGCTATTATAGCAGGCGGTACTACAGACATATCTGACAAAAGTCAATGTGCCATATCTTTACTATATACTAATACTAAAGACGGCGATCCTAAATTAAAAGAACGCTTGCTTTCTGGGTTGTTTTGATGTATGTTATCGGACAGCCGTGGCACTTTTTGATTTAATACAATCTCTGTTGTCAATGTGATTTTGAAATTAACATGGTCGCTCAAGGTGACGATGGTGCAAGTATTATGGCAGGCCAAATTAATGGATTGTAGGCCACAATAAAATCTTAGACTAAATCTAGTTCTGCAGCAAGGAACGAATTATATTCCACAATGCAGAATATTTGTTGCAACCTTGACTGGTATACCATATTTTTTTATTTGTCCGCTAAACTGTGTCATGTGCTTAACGAAATAATGGATAAACGCAAATCAACGCTCAATGAGATTTACCAAGATACAAGCGTCTATTTTTTGATTTTTTAAATTATTAATCAACCCAATTGAAAGTAAGGTTTAAAGATATCGAAACATTGGCGTTCATTTCTCTCGTCGATTTTTCCAAATATCAAGGATACCAAAAACAATTTCCTACTAATGCAATGAAGTCACTAGTTAATTCATACCCAAAAATGTTTGATCAAGGACGTCTGGCGAATGAGTTGGACATAATATATTTTGATGAGCAATTTAAAAATGTCACTGTCTATATCAGGAATAATCTTGATAAAGTGTTTCGAAAACCGTTAAATTGTTAATTTTGATATTGGCAATTCCACCAACTAGTGTAAGTGCAGAAAGACATTTTCCAAAGAAAACACCGTTTTAAAGACATTTTTTAAAAAGAACGAAAACATATTTAAGGAACACTATTTCTCAAAGTAGTCTCTGCGTTGGTAGATAGTCAGATAGTGGTTGATTTTATAACATCATCATTATAAGTTTACAATTATTTAATATATATATTTATTTAAGGAGGATTTATTTAATAAATAAAATTTATTGCATATTATTGCTGCCCGTTGTGGATTACCGACGGCTTAAAAAAAAACTGGTCACTTATATTCAATTTCTCATGCCCAAATGTGGCCTCACCTACACAAAGGCTCACGAGTCGCCACGGGCCGTACCTGTGGCGGTTCGTGACGAGCTGTCACTACTTGGAACGCAAGAACTCACGTAACTGTCAAATATTTTCTTGGTCACAAACCTATTGACACTTAAATGAAGTAGTATAACCATGGAGTATAAGCTGTTACAACACCCGCCTAGTACGCAGGCGCTAAAGAATTATACCGTATAGCTTTTGGGGCAAACCAAGTAACATAATTTCTGTTCAAAATTTTATTTCCATCAAGTATAAACGATATAAAAAAATTTAGGCGGTGCACCGTTAACGAGATAATTGCGAATAATTACACAAGTTCGCCATTTGGGGAGTGTTTTTTTTTTCAATATTAAGGGATGAAGCCACCGGGGGAGGGAAAACTCGGCGAATATTCTATTGTAGAGTACTCAAGAGTATGTATACCAAATTTCAAAACAATATAATTTATTTCCGCCTAATTTAATTCCGCCATCCTTGACACCCAATGGGTAAAAGAGGGATGGATTATGTATGTATGTTAATTCCGCCTTCATTTACTGGATAATTTGACTTCCGGCCTCTATTCCGCCTATAACTATAGCTATAGCCTATAGCTTTGTGGTAAACCGTGTAATATAAATTTTGTTCAAAATGTTATACCCATCAACTTTACCCGATATAAAAATTATCAGGCGGTGCACCGTTTACGAGATATTTGCGAAAAATAACACAAGTTCACCGTTTGGGGGGTGTTTTTTTCAATATTAAGCGATTAAGCCCCCACCAGAGGAGGGAAACTTGGCGGATTTTCGATTCTCGAGTACTTAGGAGTAAGTATACCAAATTTCAAAACTATATAATTAATTTCCGCCAAAAAGTCTAATTAAACTGGACGATATTTACATCACACATTTCTAAAATAATAAAATATAGCCATTTTAAATTATTATTCTAATTACCTAATTATTATCATCGCGATTTCATTTTCGCATTTACGGATTTATGTGCCACCATGGTTACAACTTCTCATTATCGCCGTCAAAATAAACATTGGTAATGCAATATTTTAAGCCTGAAATTGCAATTTCTGGCAAATTCAAATTAGAAACTCATGACTAGAAGACTACATGTGTGAATATGTATTTTGTTGCACAACTTCTGTTGTATGCTCATTATAATTAATTTCAGCTGGAAATTGGTTTTCAATTTCTTGACAACTGTTGAAAATTGACACAAGGGAATGACTTACGAGCCGCAGCCGAGTCTGTCACATTGTAGAACCAGTAAAAACCTTTACCCGGCCTATAATGTACAATATTTTATTTGTAAAACACGAGTAAATAGTTAAATTAAGATAATAACATGACAGTATAAAATATATCATATGTCAGTGTCAAAATTTTCATAAACACAATATCATAATTTCGTTCATAAATGCACTTTTATATTTAAATCGACGGCAACATGGCAAGGGAGAGTACAAATTTGACACGGGACAAGTAAAAATTTTACAATGGCTTGTGTCAACCATTACCTGCACATTACCTGTGCAAGGACAATGATCTACAATGTTTAAATAGCCCAAAAATATCTGAATAATATACCACAAAATTAAACACAGTTCACTTTAGTTCGTTAGTTTTCCATGAAACAAATAATCTCTATTAAAACAAACGTTTTCTTTAGGTAACACAGGAGAAAAGTAGGCTAAGTCACGCTTATCCTAGATGTTGTTTTGAATCCTGTGAACATTTGGTGCTCTATGGAGTTCAAATCTGCATACAATGTAAAAACTATCATAAATATATAATCTTATTAAGTTATCAGTTAAAACGCTAATTAAGGCGCAGTTGTATAACCCTAACAACTATATGTTCGGCCACTTCATAAATACTACACAAATTTGTTTTTCTTAATGTACTGTTACTAGTAATAGTAGATTGTTGTAAAAGTTAAGAAAAGTAAGATTATTCCACTCGGCCGGTATTTCTCTTAAGTGCCTCTTCTGTTATTTTTGCAAGTTTTAACTAGATTTCTTCTTTGTCGATCCCAAACTAAACAGGGACGTCCTGAGCGTTTTCCCTTAATAATGGTGCTAACGTTTTCATTATACCGCGCGTTTTTTTTAATCGCTGAACATAGGCTATGTTCAGTTTTAAAACGACAGTATCAAATTCAGTGCTAACATTCAATGGTATGCAACTAAAATTACAGATGCGTTACAAGTACTCCGTCATTTCAAATGTCAAAACTGTTGACGGAAAATGTATTTAACGCAAGAAAGTGTTTAAATAGGGGAATTATACCGAACTGGCTGGTATACGGATTGTGCGAGACTAATTTCAGTGCATTATGCTGCTATACCAATCCCATCAATCCCGTTCAATCAACAATCATCAATAGTTAATCCCGAAATAGTAACTCATTTGCCAAATGGAAGATATTGGTTTTTCTTTGGCATAACATAATACATTTCATTTCATTTCTTCAGTTCAAATGTGGCATGTCCTAGTTCTTTTATGATGACCAATAGCGACGCATCATGTACCTACTATTAAATTTTGCGATTATATTAGACATTGTTTCGATTGATTGTATTCGTCTGTCAGGATAATGCACTCAAAATAAATTTCTCAAAGTCCGTATACAATTGCCAGCTCGGTACCATTTGAATTTGAATAATTGAGTACTTTCTCCGTATACTATTGCCAGCTCGGTACCATTTGAATTGGAATATTTGAGTACTTTCTTGCGTTGAATAAATTTTCTCAAAATAGTCTTGATATTTGAAATGATCTATATACACGCGCTAGTAAATTTGGTTGCATAACCGTTGCATTTTGTACCGTCGTTTTAAAACTGAACATAGCCTATGTTCAGAGATTAAAAAAACGCGCGATATAATTTTATGATGTAAGTAACCATAGATTTTGATAATTGCAAGTCTCTGGCAATTTGTCTAATTTCCCCCCACCCCCGACCAAATACGCTCATTATTAAATCTACCACTTTTTTTGAAAGTTGCTACACCTCGAGCCATTTTTAAGCAAACTGTTCACTTAAAGTTGACAAACACACTAAGCCATGGGTTAACAAGATGCCTGTTTGCTTAAACGTGAAAACAGCATCCAAAGCGATCTAAATTTTAATTTCGTGATGTATCCAAAATGCATAATATTTTGGCCGAACATTTAATTGTCGGTTTTAGCGCAACAAAAATGTTTTTTGACAAATATAAATTGTGATTCTTATTATATTTTATCATCAAAGTGTTTTATCAAAGTGCAGCCAGAATACTGCTTGTGATGTATCTAAAATGCATAATATTTTGGCCAAACATTTAATTGTCGGTTCAAGCGCAACAACAATGTTTTTTTGACAAATATAAATTGTGATTCTTATTATATTTTATCATCAAAGTGATTATCAAAGTGCAGCCAGAATACTGCTGATCCAAAATTTACGAAAAAAATATTAATAAATATGATTTGCTGTTTATGTTAAAACAATTTTTAGAAAGAAATTAAATGGCCGAACATATAGTTGTTAGGGCTCGTACGATCGTAGATCATCCTTGATCGTGGTTCAGTTTCTAAGGTCTGTTGTACAATCGTGAATTAACTTTGATCCTGGTTCAGTTTCTATGGATACCATTGTATTAACAATTGTATCCTAGGTAACTGAACCATGGTCAAAGATGATCCACGATCGTACAAGTGAGCCTATGATCCTATAAGTGATAACGCATGAAACCCATTATTTGTGACATAGCCGGTTTTTCCTGTGTACCGTTGACATGCTCGTTAAATAATATACCATTTGAACACAATTATTCACTCATATTTTGTTTTCAGGACCCGGCCCGCCGAAAACTTGTAATATTCGTATATGTTCCTTCTAACAATAAGGTTGGGAACCCCTGTTCTACACAAGCCTTGCTGTGGGTGAAAACAAGCAATTTTAATATTACTCTCGGCCTCGACAACAATGATAGTCTATTTACAGATTAATCGTCTGAGTGTGAGTCCTCGACTAGACGAGCATTTCTAAACCTTTTTTGGCCGGAGGACTGGTAAACTTTGTGAAAAAAAATTTGCGGATAGATTATTTTTTTTTTAACAAAAATATGTTACTCAAAATAAATTTTCAAAAATTCTAAAATTTCTCGGCGGGCCCGACCCCTGCCGGTACGATGGACCAGCGCCAGCGGTTGAGAATAACTGCACTAGACTACATGTAATGACGATGTTTTTATACGATATAATATTGTACATGACATACCATTATACATATTTGCATTTCCAAATGCGGCTGCCATTGATGATCCGAATGGAGGAGTTGTCTGTTGGGACGTTCCAAACATAGCAAAGATCTATGCACAGACGAACGTGATGTGGGGAATATTTATCTAGAAAATATGAGCAACATTAAAAGATTCGCTTACGAATAAATGCCGGAATAAATGCGTTCAAAAACGCCGCGAATAATCGCCCACATAGATTATGGGGCCTGTTGTGTTTACCTCTGGTAATTTGAGAGTGGTATAGGATTAGTGTGTTATAACCGTAGTGAGGTGCTTTATTGGGGTAAGTTTTTCGACACACAACGGCTATAATACGAAAATCTGCAAGTATCGCAAAAGGTAAACAGCTGCGTAATCAGCAGTGCGTTCAATCAACTACGGATATTTTGGTCACGCTACATTCATTTTCCAAATCGCTTTATACCATTTCCAGGAGAACCATGTAAGATTTCATTATACACGTGGAATAGTTGCAACCCTGAGATATCCCAATGTGGGCGCACTTTCGATAATAAATGAAATAAGCTCGTAATTAAATGTTTAAAAAAAGGTCCAATATACCGAATTATTAGCTCCCCTATTAATTTTAGAGAAAATAGAAAATATAATAATAATAATAAAATATAACCTCTGAAATAATAAAAATAAGTTGAACATAAAAACCCTTGCCGTCAGTTTGACAATGTCTTGTTATTGTGAATAGTATATTATATTAGTATATTATTATTACTCGCTACGCTCAGGCAGCAAACTTGGCTCGGTAGAGTAAATCTCGCTTCCTTCCCTTGTAATGTAATATAGTATTCATAATAACATGACAATTGTCAAACTGACGGCAAGGGTTATTATGGTACAATTTGTTGCGAATTCTCGTAGCGTCCCGGTTGTGGAACGCCCTGTTGGGTCTGAATTTGTTCTGAGCCCCTGCAAACTAGTGGGTTAGGAGAATGAAACACCCGGTGCTGTCCGTATGTTTATTCTGACCTATCACTCTCAGGCCGTACAGGAGGCTGTCGATTGCGTGTTACATGTGGCGACCTCCTTGCCGTGCGCACAAAATAAAAAGGGGGGGCATGCGAATTTGATTGCATACATTTGGGTAGAAATGGTTGCGAACATGCCGGCGGCCTTGAAATACCTCACGGTTTTCAACAGAGAGTCACATATAACAAAACAGATTACATATACCAAAGGAGATTACGAAAAACAGAATAAAAGTTTCAAAGACAAAATTAGAAGGAAAATACTGAACCAAACATACAATTTGATAAAAAAAGAGAAAACATAACAAAAGTTCCGGTGGTGGGGTTGTAGTCAACACTCTCGTGGTTCGATGGGTAGCACGCAAACTTTTGAGATTGCACGTTTAAGAATGCCACTTGCGCACTTAACCTTCACAACTCGTGTGATGCCATCTTGTCCAGGTTGGACTTCCACTACTCGTGCGAGCAGTCATTTGGATGGGGGTAGGTTATCTTCCTTCAGGAGGACCAGTGCTCCTACTGCTATGTTCTTGGAGCGTTGCTTCCATCTTGTTCGCTGTTGAAGGCTGTTGATGTATTCCTTCGACCAGCGGTCCCAGAAATGTTGGTTCAGACGCTGCAGGTACTGATATCTGTCGAGGCGATTCAGAGCAATATCCTTGACGTCGGGATCAGGTAGTGATGTAAATGATCGTCCGATTAGAAAATGTGCAGGCGTTAATACTTCGAGATCATTAGGGTCTGGAGACATTTGAGTTATAGGTCTTGAATTTAGGATTGATTCAATTTGTGCAAGTACGGTGAATAATTCTTCGTACGTTAAAGATGCATCGTACATTACGCGTTTGAGGTGATGCTTTACGCTTTTTACTCCCGCTTCCCAGAGGCCACCAAAGTTTGGAGAACGTGCTGGGATGAAATGCCAATTTACGTTTTCGTTGGTTATTTGCCGAGTTAATTCCGGTACATTGTCTCTCATGAACTGATACAATTGTTTTAAGTCTTTATTAGCACCTACGAAATTGGTTGCATTGTCACTATAGATGTCAAGTGGTTTACCTCTACGAGCTATAAACCGTCTAAAGGTTGCAATAAATGCGTCCGAGGTCAGTGGAGTTACAGGTTCAATATGCATTGCCTTTGTTGAGCAACAAACAAAAATACAAATATAACACTTAGAGAGGTTTTCCCCTTTGCCCCTTTTATTCCTGATCATTAGTGGACCGGCATAGTCTACACCAACTGCATGGAATGGTGGCATTGCTGTGAGACGCTCTGTGGGTAGTTTTCCCATTCATTGACTTTGAACTCTAGGGTTGAAACGGAAACATTTAACGCAGGTGCGAACCGTTTTTCTAGCTAAATTGCGTCCCGAGATGGGCCAGAATTTTTGTCTGATTAAGCTTAATAATAAATTTGGTCCTGGATGAAGGAGCCGTTTGTGTTCTTGTTCGATCAGTAAATTGGTTAGCTAATGATTTGATGGTAATAGTATGGGATGTTTCTTTCCAAATGAGAATTGTGAGTGTTCGAGTCTTCCACCTACTCGCATTAATCCCTCTGAATCAATGAATGGTGCGAGGCTTAAAATTCGACTCCTTGTATCTAAAGGTCGTTTGTGAAGTAATTTATTGTAGTTATCTGGAAATGATTGTATTTGAACAATTTTAACGAGTCGCGTAAATGCGGAGGTTATTTCTTGATTGGTCAGAGAATTTGAATATCTTTCTCGGGGTTGCTTTGAGCAGTTTGTCATAAATCGAAGACAATAGGCTACTGTGTTAGTTAATCTCGTCAGATTAGAAAAGGTTTGAAAGGGAAATGAATTAGTTATCGCCGCGTGGAATGCTTGAATGACACCCTTTGTATCTGGGATATCGTTCGTTGATAACTGAACACTTAAATTTGGATAGCTATTGCGATGACCCTTTAGCCAATGCGGACCGTGCCACCAGATGGGTGAGGTTCGAATTAGACTTGGCGGACAGCCTCTTGAGACAATGTCAGCTGGATTTTCATTGGACCTGACATGATGCCAATCTGTGCTGTCGGAGAGTTCTTGCACTCTTGCTACGCGGTTTCCAACAAACGTAACCCAACGACTTGGACATGAGCGCAGCCAAAAAAGCACGATTTGGGAGTCTGACCAATAGTATTCACGGTCAAAGTTTAAATTCAATATGAGTTTGAATTTGTGGGTTAGTTCAACGAGGAGTACTGCTGCTAATAACTCAAGTCGCGGTAATGAAATCTTCTTGAGTGGAGCCACTCGTGATTTGGCTGCTAGTAAGTGAGTTGCGCATGCACCATGCAAATTCGCAGACTTAATATATATACAAGCTCCGTAGCTTGAATAAAAATTTGGAAGAAGGCAAAATCTAGGTATCTTTATACTGTTAATCTGCTTCATTTCATCATTAAATTGTATCCATTTTGTATGTAGATTTAGAGGAACTGAGTCATCCCAACTAATCTTTAGTTGCCACAGCTCCTGAATGATGGGTTTAGCAACGAGGACTACTGGGGCCAACAGGCCTAGAGGGTCGAATACTTGCGCTGTGGCAGAGAGAATTGAACGTTTTGTAATTTGGATGTGAGATTTGCTATCTGACACAACATACGAGAAACAGTCTTCCGTTGGGTTCCAAAGGACTCCCAAGGTTTTATTGGTTTGGTTAGAAATATAAACATGAGTATTTGGTATATTTTCATTGTTTTCGTTAACATTACTTTTCCACTTGCGAAGTGAAAATCCATATTGTGATAAGATTGAAGTTAGATTTGATTTAATAGTCTGTAATGAATGTACGGAATGTGACCCGGTAATGAGATCGTCTACATAGAAATCTTGTTTTAACATGAGAGATTCTAAAGGGTACGACTTCTCTACTTGTGAAGCAATTTCGAACAGGCATCGAATGGCTAAATATGGAGCAGCTGAGGTGCCATAAGTTACGGTATTCAAGTCATATGAGTGGAGGGTATCTGTTTGATTCCTCCGCCATAATATCTTCTGGTATTTGCGATCATTTGGATGGATCCATACTTGTCTGTACATCTTCTCGATGTCTGCTGTGAGTACATATTCATGAGTCCGAAATCTAGCTATTATTGAAAACAAGTCTTCCTGGATCGTAGGACCTACACATTGTGCGCTATTAATTGAAATACCTGTTTCAGATGGGCACGATCCATCAAATACTATTCTCAACTTGGTAGTTTCGCTTGATGCGTTAATAACAGAATGATGTAGTAGATGAAAAGAACTTAGTTCATCGTTGTCATTTAGTGTCATGTGGTTTAACTGAATGTATTCATTTATAAACTCACTATAAGCTTCCCTTAGCTTTGAATATTTGATAAAGCGCTTCTCTAGCATCTTTAATCTTGCCCGTGCAATATTTACTGATTCACCCAGTTGGATAAATTGGATTTAAATGGAATTCTAACGATAAATTTCCTGTCTCCGCCACGAGATGTCGTATCCTTGAAGAAGGTTTCACAACATTGTTCTTCGGTGAAATTGTGAGAAGTTTGACAATATTCGTCAACTTTCCAAAACTGTTGTAGTTCAGTATGGAGTTGTTGTAGTGATAGAAAGCTCGCGGTCTGGTTGCGTTCTCCATTAGAAATGTCACCACACACTACCCATCCCAGCTTTGTTTTTTGATAAGTTGGCTCACCAGGTTTACAAATTTGACCTGCGCACAGGAGATTGTAAAATATGTCGGCTCCGAGCAACATGTCGATCTGACCAGGTCGATCAAATGTCGCATCGGCTAGCTTAATGTGGGAGGGTATTCGTAAGTTTGTAACATTTACCGCGGAAATGGGTAACATATTTACAATTTTCGGTATAACTAAACATCGAACTGTTGTCGATAAATTATTGTGTTGTGATGCAATGGTAACATGTGTTTGATGTTGAACCGTTGAGCACGTTCTTTGATTGATTCCCGTGATTGACATGCTGATTGACTCTCTTTTTTGATCTAAAAGATTACAAGCATGCTCTGTAATGAAATTTGCTTGTGAAGCTGAATCCAGGAGAACTCTTAAAGTTATTGGCTTATTTCGCGATGAGAAAGCGTTTATTTTTGCAGTTGAAAGCAACACTTGGCTAATTGGGCATTTTCTAATCATTGTTGAGCACGTTGTAGTTGTTTCAACGTTAGGTTGCGAAGGAATAACGGTAACATCAACTTTTAGCCGCCTATATGGAAGAGTACTTCGCGATCTTGTTGAAACGGAATATGCGGTAATTGAAGCAGAGGAACAAAGTGGTTTCAGGGCAGGCAGATCGTGCATGGACAATTTATTTTGCTTAAAACAGCTAATGGAAAAGAAAATTAGCACAGGAAGAGAGTTGCACCTACTTTTCATAGACCTAGCAAAAGCGTATGATAATGTGCCCATACAAGGACTATGGAAAGCTCTAGAAAACACTAATATAAGTACGAGAGTAATAAAAGCCATTAAAGAACTTTACCGAGATACCAAAATTAAAATGAAAATTGGAGAATCAATATCGAATGGAATCAGTACATCTAAAGGTTTGAAACAAGGATGCTGCCTATCACCGACACTATTTAAAATTTATATCGAGCACTCCTTGAGAACGTGGAAAAGGAAATGCAAAGGCATGGGAATTAACATAGGAGACAACAACATATACACTCTCCAATTTGCAGATGACCAAGTGCTCATGGCCCAAGATAAAGATGACCTTCAATATATGACCAGGAAAATTAAAGAAGAGTATGAAAAAGCAGGTCTATCTATGAACCTGAACAAAACTAAATACCTATGTATTGGAGGAGAATCCGAGGATTTGGAACTGGAGAATGGAGAAATAATATCAGCATGCAATAGTTACCAATACTTAGGGGTAAACATACAAAAAGATGGAAAGGATGAAAAGGAAATTAGGCAAAGAATCGGACAAGGTAGAAGAGGTATTAAGAGGCTAAATGGTATATGGTGGAGTAAAGAAATAACGAAAAAGAGAAAATATAACATATACAACACAGTTATAAAAAGTATTGTACTCTACGGAGCAGAAGGATGGAGGTGGACCGAAGCTGACAAAAGAAGACTAGAGGCTCTGGAGATGGATGCCCTAAGAAGATCATGTAGAATATCGAGGTTGGATAGGGTACGCAATACAATGATAAAGGAATTAATCGGCTTGAGAGAAAATATCGTACAGGAAGCAGGAAAACGGCAACTAATCTGGTACGGACACGTGAAAAGGATGGCAGATCATCGCTTGCCAAAAATTACGCTCGACTGGGTCCCTCCGGAAAGACGGAAACGAGGCAGGCCCAGGAAATCCTGGAATGACGGCATCCAGAAAGCTATGAGCGAAAGGAACCTACAAGATGACCAATGGCAGGATAGGTTAGGATGGAGGAAGAGTCTGGGGATCGGACAGCGTCGACAGACGTTCTAAAACCGAAATTATATATATAGGTTGCGAAGAATGTTCAATATCTGCGCTATTAGCATTAGACAATTGTACGTGTAATAAAGTGTTGTGTTTTTTGTCACATAATTTGCACATTGAAGACTGGCATTCGCTTACAAAGTGTCCCTTACGTAGACAATTCAAACATAATTTAAGTGATTTTAGTAGTTTACTGCGCTCTGGGATAGATAATTTTAGAAACGACTCACAGTTACGTATAAAGTGATTACCGTCGCAGTTCGTCCAGCCCATGCCAGCATTAGTTGCAACGGTTTTGACTTGACGTTTAAATTCTTTACCCTGATATGTTTTTTGTTGACTAACTTCAGCAATTTTTGGCACAATCGCCTCTAAGGTTTCCTGTCTTGTATGTAAAAATTCCAGTAACTCTGTGTACTTGGGTAAAATATTGTTTGCATTTGGCCTTGCATTAATTTTGTGTTTCCATTCCTTAATGGTGAAAAGATCTAATTTGTTAATGATAATTGGAATTAACAATGCATCCCATGCCTCGGTTGATTGCCCGAGTGCTTTAAGGCAATCTATGTTGTTCTCAATTGTGCTAATAAATGACCTAAGGGTCTTGTGCGAATCCTTGGAGTCCTTGCCAATTGGTTCTGTGTCTAACAAGTTTTGACACATGATTATCAATAATACGCCGTGTATTGTATCTTTTCTTTAGTGCCTCCCACGCAATTGTGTAATTGGCGTCGGATGTGCTTAGCGACTTCAACCGATTGTCAGGTTCTCCCCTTAACGTGCTACGTAAATAAATAAGTTTCTGTCCATTCTACAGTTCATTGTTATTGTGAATTAAAGCAGAAAAAACATCAGCAAATTCCCTCCAGTGCGTAAATGTACCGTCAAACGTCGGCAAATTCATTTGTGGCAATTTAACATTACTTAATTGAGTATGAAGCGTCTGGGAATGGTTACTTCTAATTGATCCACCTGAGCTGGACCGAGCATCGTGATTGTTTTTAAATAAAATGTGTGCAGCTTGACTTGTGAGTGTGAAATACATGTTTTGAAATGATTCTCGTGCATCGTGGTTTTTTGCTTCATCACTTTCTAGCGTGTCTATTTCCGATTGAATTTCGTTAAACGTATCATATAATTGTTGAATTTTTACATATCTCTGCGACAGCAAATTGTCAGACTCTAGATTATTTAAATACCTTGAAAATAGTGTTAATTGGGTAGTCACGCTACCGCGCTTGTAATTTAACATTTTCAATTCATTCATATTGCACAAACTGAATCTAATATAGCTGAGGAATAAATAATAGGATGATCTCACGTGTGTGTACTTTCTGTGTGTGTGTGTTCTACTGCAAGCTTCGACTTGTTCAGGCTTGTCGAGCGTGGGTTGTTGTGATGTAGTTGATCAGATTCCCCGTCGTCGTTTTTCCTTGCTGCGTTGCGTTGGCTTGACTTCGGCGGCGGACTGGAACTATGGACGCTCCTCGTGTGCTCGACACGATTCCACGTTTGCGAATTAAATCCGGTGCTGAAGGACCATGTTGCGAATTCTCGCAGCGTCCCGGTTGTGGAACGCTCTGTTGGGTCTGAATTTGTTCTGAGCCCCTACAAACTAGTGGGTTAGGAGAATGAAACACCCGGTGTTGTCCGTATGTTTATTCTGACCTATCACTCTCAGGCCGTACAGGAGACTGTCGATTGCGTGTTACATGTGGCGACCTCCTTGCCGTGCGCACAAAATAAAAAGGGGGGACATGCGAATTTGGTTGCATACATTTGGGTAGAAATGGTTGCGAACACAATGTTCAACTTATTTTTGTTATTTCAGAAGTGCATTCTGGTACAAATGAATATTAAATGGATAATACATTTACAGTTTTTAATACCCTAAAAAATAGCGATTTTTCTCTAAAATTAATAGGGGAGCTAATAATTACACATATTTAATTTTACATGTTAAATTCCTATGTTCGCCCCTTATCCCAGACACTCGGTATAAATAGGCCCTATGGTCGTGGACTTGAGGTTAATTTTCGGAATAGTGAAAAACTGTGTGTGCAACACGTTCATTATTCGCGCCAGTTTGACGTCACACTAACGGAGTCTATTGAAACTAGCGTTGTGCCGAGTCGAATAATCCTATGACTCGAGAAATTACGACTCGTAAATATTCCACGCGAATGATTATTCGAGTTCGCCTACCCGAGTCAGCACCTGTGTTTGTTTAATTGATTTCCAAGTCGCGTGTCGCAGCTATTTATTGGTTCAGACTGGCCCAACAATTGTTACTGACAATGCCGTCAATATTAAAAAAGCAGTAGCTAAATATTTACGCCAACAAAATCACTATTGCGTAGCGCATACTTTGAATTTGGCAGTCCAAGACTGCATAAAAAGTAACTCAGAATTTTCTGAACTCTTAAAAAAATGTAGGCGTATAGTTATGCATTTTAAAATGAGTAACGTAGCCAGTTATAAATAAAATTAAATGCAACAACAAATGGGTCTTCCACAGTTAAAATTGAAGCAAGATGTTCCAACAAGATGGAATTCTGCATTAATCATGATTCAAAGATTAATGGATACTCGATCACCATTATCGGCTACATTGGGTTTATTAGAAACGCCACCACAAAACTTATGAGTGGACAATTATAACAGATTGCATTAGTCTTTTAAAACATTTGGAAAAAATGACGAACGAACTGTCAGGAGGAATGTATAATACGTTGTCCCGTGTCATTCCATCAGTTAGAGGTCAGAAGTGCAATACGAAATAAAATATTAGTAACACAAACTGGCAATAGTCTACAATCAAAATTGTTAGATGTACTTGACAGGCCGTTAGGACATTTGGAAACGAACAGTATTGTAGCAAAATCTTGTTTCCTTGATCCGCGATTCAAAAAAATGGGATTTAGCATTGAAGGTAACGCAGAAAGTGCCATGCAGTCGATTACAGATGAGTTAATTTAAACGACTGAAACTGAACCAATTGGTGAGATCAAAAATCGGGCTCCTGCTCCCCCGAATTCTGAAAACGTTGAATCCGATGATGAATTATGGGAAAACTTCAATATGGCAATGGGTGACAATGTTTCTTCAACTGCTCCAATTTCGGAATTTGTGGTAGCCGTGAAACAATACTTAGACCTTCCGCTACTGGACAGAAAACATAATCCGTAAGATTTTTGGAAACTGCATCAAAATTTCTTTAAAGATTTATATAAAATGGCCATCAAATACTAATGCATTCCTGCTACTTCAGCTCCGTCTGAGAGAGTTTTCTCAAAAGCCGGATAATTAACAAATCAAGACGGAAATAGACTTCACCCGAAGAAACTTGACCAAATATTGTTCCTTAATAGTCGATTGCGTGATTCTAATTCAGTTATTTCCTAAATAGTAGTAGCGAAAAATAAGAATTATTATTTATTGTTATATTTATTTTTAATTGTTTTCATTAACTTTTAATTATTACTTTTATGTTATAAGAAATTGTATTTTGGTTTCCTTATATAGATATGTAGACCATTCATTATTACAGAGTTTTTTTATTTGTATTATTTATTTTTTATATTATTGCCTTAAGCGTTGTCTAATATATTATGTTATGAACAATACTATTAAATTTTGTTTAGAATTAACAAATGCCGTTTTTAATTTGAGTCGACTACATTATGCTTCTATTAAAAGATATTCAAGTGAAGTTTATTGGATCGCCGACCGCTCACGATTGAACACGAGCCAACTCGAGTTGCCGATATTAATATCTCGTGTTATTCGAATATACATGTATTCGAATAACTCGAGATGAGAGAATACATTTATTAGAGTCGGCGCAACGCTATTGAAACACATTTGTTCGGACGCTGCCGTTGGCGTCGCGTCGGCGACGTCGCAACCCACATTTCGTCTGATCAAAATCAAGGTTGTTTTATTGCGAAATTTTGGAAAATTGTCTAGCTTCAGTTTTATCGGAATTGAAAAATGTGACATTTTTGACTACTTAGAATTTTCTTTTAACACGATTGAGTTCTTACTTTGGCTTTGGCTTTGCACTGTGTGCAAGTACTACCAGCCTGCCAAATTTTGAACAACCGGTTCGCTATTATTTCGAAGCAAAAAAACGGTAAATGAGTACATTGTCTTCATTTATTTTAATACAGTATAAAATATGTAATATAAATAACAAAACAAAATATTTATTGCACAAAGAACTGATAAATTTCAAATTTAACATACTATGCTATGTATATGCATAATTATTTAATTAATTAATTAATGTAGAGTCCATATGCCTTGTTCATTTGCAGAAACATCATTATTGTGACCTTTTCTTACCCTTGTTTATGTTGCTAACCTGTGATTCTGGTTCATCCAAGATGTAATAAAAGGAATGGCATCGAAATTTGCTATTGGTTTCCCCAATAAATTGATTGTCACTAGATTGGATATATGTTCCACAGTAAGGCTGGTTCTTAATTTTGATGCAATTAAATTCATAAGGCTAAAACCTCTCTCAGCTTCTGAACTGCTAATAGAAATTGTGCTTGCTATTTTTTTAGCCCTTAAAATAGAATGAGGTAACTGAACATTTTTCAGTTGTATGTTTGCGCCTACAAAGTCACGAAAATCATTAACATCTACTTGAAACTTTAAAATTTCACATAATTTTCTAACCATTTCTTCACCTTCTAGCCATGGTGACATAATTTTATCTAATGACCAGGTAGAAGGATCGAAAATCTCAAAGAGCTGCACAAATTTTTCATAGTTATCAGTGTCATTGTTCTCATTTTTATCCTCATCCATATTTATATGACTAGCCGATAAAAGTCTTGCTTTCATATTCTTTGCCACACTATCTAATAATTGCTCTCTGGGAAGAGCTACAAATTTATTATTGTAATCAAATCGTATGCATTTGAATTCATTTGAAGAAATTAAATTTTGAACTTTTTTGACACCAACATTATCATTCTATAGCTCTTATTGAACGCTTAATTAATTCATCAGCTTTAGATATGGTAATTTTTTTTATTGCAGCGCATTGAATAGTATTGGCATTTCTTCTAAGATATGTATCATTCAAGCTCTTCTATCATTCTAATCTATCATTCAAATCTTCAATCAAATGTGTATTAGCTAATCTTTTGGCCATTCCTAAATTTGATTTGGACTGGATAAAATGTTTATACAACGTTGGGTATGCTCGCCACACAGCAATCGCTGTTCGTAAGCTACAGGATGCCTAACGAGGTCCAAAAACGCGACCATTTTTTTATTATTTCTAGGTTCAAATCAATAAAAATAGTTTCCAATACGGCTTGGTTTTTATTTGACTGATGATATATCGCATATATTTTGTCTAAAAATATTTTAAAATGATTTACTTGTTTAATTTTGCTTATGGAATCATCTAGTGCCAATTGCAATCGGTGATTCAAACAATTCCCACCATTATATTTGGACACATTTCAGTTAATTTTGTGGCTACTCCACATTTTCTTCCTAACATTGGCGATGCACCATCTGAACAGAATCCTATGAGATTTCTTTGTAAATAATTTTTATCAAATCCATAGTCAGTAAGACAGTCTATTAACGCCATTAAAATATTGTCGGCAGTTGTTGACGTCAATTCTTTTAAATTTACCAAAATCATGAGAGGTTCAATTGCAGACTGTACTGCACACTGTAAAAATATTTACAAGTACTTTTTTTAGCAAGTGTAGAAGCTTCGTCAATTATGATACAAATTTTTGAATTTTGATTGATAATGTTTTTAAAAACAGTTTTTTTTTAATCTACATCGCAATATGTTTGACAATTCTAGTGGCAGTGCGTCTGGAATGTAAACAATTTCCTATATTAACACCATTTTTTTCTTGTAATTCCAAAGTTGCTTCTATATTAGACAATGGTCTGTTTCGTTTAACAAGACTATAAACTATGTTAAAAAAAATTACAGTTATGTTAATTGCTTCAGAATTAAATATTTTAACTACATTTGGTAAAACTTGCTTGTTAGATTGAATAATTGTTTCTTGAATTTTTAAATGTGAGCATGAAGTAGAATGTTCTATAATTGTTTTGCGTAGAGAAGCAAAACTTTGTCTTTTTTAGTTCCATTAGGAATTGTTGAACATGAAATCCACTCATTTGATACGTGAATATGTTTTTTGTTTTCTATTCCTAAAGTTTTCATTTTTGAACAGTCTTTACAACCTAATTTGCCATCTTTTAAGACTAACAATTTATATTCTTCTGTGAACAAAATCACTTGTTTTTCTGTCCAACAATCTGGTAGTTGACAATTGCGCACTGTGCATGATTCCAATGATGTTGTAGATCAGTGAGGTATATTTAGGGGGCGTTGAGGACCAGAAGCATCCTCAACGGAACTCACCAGAAGTGAGTTCCGTCAGAGCAAGAATGTAAACCTAAAATCTACAGATCACATTCAAACGAACAATTGAATGTTGGCTCCACCGAATCAACATGGGATTCCCTGTACTGACCGATATCTGTACATCGGCCCACTTCGAGAGTCTGGGAATTACCCCGCTTGCCCGGTTTGGTGTGCAAGGTGCCGGAGCGGGGACGCTCCGGCCTGCATTCTGACTTCCTGACTGTCACGCAACGAGTCAAGTATATTTGACCTATTGTTTTTGGATTGTAATTAATTGTCATATTGTGATCATTATTGTAAATAAAGTAATATTCATATTAAGTGGACCCGGTAATTAAAAATATATCGTTGGTGAAATAACTGTTGGAATAGAGGTAAGTACTTACATATTATATATTGTTATATTTGATGCGCTGCAATTTATGTACATATAGTTCCAAATATTTAATAATTTTGGTTTCATATAATTTGTTTTAATTTTTAATCGCCTGTAATATACAATGTGTCTTGGGATAGATGTTATAAGATTTTTTTATAGATACATTAACCAAAACTATAGAAATGATTATTTCATGTTTTGAAATTAAGCCCTGATCCTTGGTATAAAAAAAAAATTAACCCACATTTTGGATTTTGAGTCAATAGGAAATTGATAGTTCAGGAAAGATTTTTTTCTAAGCGGTAAAATATATTAATTATGACATACATACGGCAAAATATTATTTTAAATTATAAATGCAAAATATGTATAAAAAATTTGAAAATTACATTTTTTGTAGAGCCGCAGATTTTGTATTTGTATTCAAATACATGGTACACGGGTCACATGTACACGTGTACGTACAGCATAATTACACGTGTAAAATAAATACACGTGTGATTACACGTGTAAAATAAATACACGTGTGATTACACGTGTAAAATAAATACACGTGTAATTACTTCTATCCTGGGACACTCTGCATATTGGGCTATGTAGACCCAAATAGTGTTTAATGCTGCGCGCAAGAAATTTTAACTTTCAATTTTTAATTTTGATTTTAAATTGGTTGGTTCCGCGCTAACCAACAACTAGCTAACAACTTCTTGTTATTATTTTTCTTGTTTTATTTTTAAGATATGTCGGAATCAAAGAAAAAATGTAGACAATACAATGTCGAATATTTAAAATATGGTATTATTCAGTCAGCCACAAACAAGACATTGCCAATGTGCCTGATTTGCCAGAAAGTTTTCTCAAATGAAGCCATGAAACCTTCACGATTACAAGAACATTTGAGCAAAATATATCCTGCCATAAAAGATAAAAAATTATCTTACTTTCAAATGCTCAAAAATCAACATTCGAGACGTCCAACTTTAGCCGGTATGTTTTCAGCAGCATCAAAACAAGACAATGATGGGTTACGTGCATCTTACAATATTTCGTTGCTTATTGCTAGTGCTGTGAGAAAGAACCGGGTACCCGGTTCTGGGAGCCGGGTTTTACCCGGATTTTAAAACCCGGGTACCCGGAACCGGGTTTTAAAACCCGGGTACCCGGAACCGGGTTTCAAAACCCGGGTACCCGGAACCAGGTTTCAAAACCCGGGTACCCGGAACCGGGTAGCCGGGTAGCTGGAAACGGGTTTTAAAACCCGGTTATACCCCGGTAAATTTATTACAATACTCCTAATAATTAATTTATAGTCACAATATTAATCATAGTATAGAGCAGCAATTGTTTACGCACATAGACATATATTTTATGAATCTTCCTTCATTATAGCGTACATATTTAGAATGAACATTATTGCAGTAGTTTTTCATTATGCATCAATAGATTTTTAGTTGCGTTTTGATATTTCCCAAACCTTCCGTATTAATGTAAATCGCACTTGTTGATATAATAAGCATAGCAAAATGATTATGATGAAAACTAAACTTAGACAGGTAACTAATAAATTAAAAAGTGAAATAAAAAGTTTTTTTGACGGACAAATATTGGCATACTGTGTGATAAATTGTTTAGATACGGACGGGTAGTTTATAGTTAGTAAAGTACCAACATTTGTAGCAAAGACGGAGCAATATTTATTTGCACAGAACTATACTTACATTAAATTACGTGATCTTCTGTTCGTGATTTCTGTTCTCATACTTCACGAATAGAACAAATTCATGATTTTTTTTGTTCAACACTAAATATTTTTTTGCATTTCAAAGTTTAATTTGGAAAATTATATTCACTGCCTTCACAAAGTCATATACATAATATAAATAATAATATTCACTTGCCCATTTTAAAAGTATTTTATTTAAGTTTATTGTTATTATCAATATTTAATGGATGCAATACAGATTTTATTATTTAGTGAAAACAGTGTGTCTTAACTGTGTGTGACTTAGTAAACTGAGGCGCTCCAAGAGCAATTTTTGTTAATTTTATCAGAAGGAAACAAGCAAATTGATAAAACAAAAATGTTGGTGCCACAGCGGCTCATCTGCGGACATGTTGAACTGGACCCGTTTATATACTAACAAAGTTTGCCAGTTAAGTTAAGCAACATTCACAACCATAAGAAAATAATATAATGTAATAATTATAATGCATATTTATAATTTTATTCATTTATATAAATAAAATACAAAAAGATATAATAACGCAAATAAAATGAATGGTTACAAATTACAAATGTTGGTTTTGATACAAAAACATTAATTTTTCTACATTTTTGGGTAGCAAGCAATTTCGTTTGGCAGATATTAGATTCCCTGCCACCGAAAAAAACTCGTTCTGATGATGTAGATGTTCCAGGAATACACAAATATTTTTTTGCGACTTTTGAAACCCGGTTCCGGGTACCGGGTTTCACCCGGGTTTTAAAACCCGGGGAGCCGGGTTTTACCCGGGTACGCGGAACCGGGGTATCCGGGTTTCGGGTATTTCAAGAATCGGGTACCCGGTTCCTGAAACTTCGGGTATTGACAGCCCTACTTATTGCTAAATCGGGAAAACCGCACACTATTGCAGAAGAATTAATAGTGCCAGCTGTGAGTGAAGTTCTCCGTACTGTACTTCACAAGTCACCTTCAAATATTATTAAAAAAATCCCCTTGAGCAATAATACTGTACAGAGACGAATCGACGAAATGTCCGAGGATGTGGAGAGTTCTCTAGAATTTTCGAAGACGACCGAATTTTCTATACAGCTCGATGAGTCTACATTGCCTAACAATGAGGCATTACTTCTATCGTACGTTCGCTTCATAAGAGATGAGAACATTTGCTCTGAATAATATCTGAATAATAATATAGTGAATGATATCTGAATAATCTGAATAATAATATCTGAATAATATAATCACTCTGAATAATATCTCTGAATAATATAGTGTCGTTGCTACTGATGGTGCTCCGGCAATGGTTGGACGATACCGCGGGTTCATTGCATATTTAAAAAAAGCAATGTACCAAATATAGTCGCTGGCGCATTGTGTGATTCACAGACAACATTTAGTTGCAAAAAACCTTAGTGATCGCCTTCTTGCTCGCTGCAGTACGTAATTACAGGGGTTAATAGAATCAGAAGCAATTCTCTTAACGATAGATTGTTTAGAAAGCTTTGTGATGAAAACGACCAGGAGTTTAATAGTTTACTGTTGCACACAGAAGTTCGATGGTTGTCAAAGGGTACTTGTCTGCAAAGATTTTATGAACTATTTGACTCAGTTATAATGTTTTTCGAAAATAAAGATGATTCCTTAAAAGAAAATTTATTGAAATTTAAAAATGATATAGCGTATTTAACAGATTTATTTAATAAATTTAACGAATATAATCTCCAGCTACAAGGAGATGATTTGAATTTAATTAAAGTTAAGGCAATAATTTCGACATTCGTGTCAAAACTTACATTATACAAATTAAATTTGGGTCGGAGACAATTCCATCAGTTTCAAAATCTTTCCTCGGTGAAAACAAGTGATGATGACATTTTGGTTTATTGCCAGCATTTAGAAACCCTTAACGAAGATTTTTTTAATTGATTTCAAGATATCCTCAATATGAAAATTCCGGACTGGGTCTTGAAACCATGCACAAACATTGCAACAGCAGAAGTATTTTTACAGAAGCATCTCATAGAATTGTCAACAAACGAAGAATTAAAACTAAAATTGAAACATGGCTACCAAGCATTTTGGCTTCAAAGACAAATTCTAATTTTATATCAGACCTTATAGTGTGCAGTAAAGAAGTTTTTTTCTAGCATTTCCATCATCGTATTTAGCCGAAAGAGCCGGAGCCGATTGTCAATAGTAGATCGCGGTGACTTAAGGTTGCTCATGACAAAACTAGCACCCAATATAGACAACATTAGTGTCATTACATCAAGCTCAGCCCTCTCACTAGTGCTATCTTTTTTGTGTATATAGGTATGTGTATTATTATGTTAAGACCTAATAAAATATTTTTAAAAATGCGTCCTTGTTTTTAAATATAAACGTAGTATAATATAGTTCACCAAGAGGGGCGCTCTTGAAATGCTCTTTGAAAAGGTGGGAAACCTATATTGATTTTAAGTGAGATTTTATTTCTGAATGAGGGGCAGTGAGTAATTTGTTTTTTTCGAAAGGGGGCGGTAAGCTAAAAAAGGTTGGGAACCTCTGTTGTAGATGATGCCGATGAACATGAAGCTGATGTTTCATTTGAAGTTGATTGTATAGGTTAAATAACTGCAGAATTTATTGTTTTCTCTAGTATTTCTTCATCGAGTTTTGTTTTTTTTTTTTGACATTTACGAAAGACAATAAATTTTCTTGCACTCCCTTCATTTTTTAATAAAAAAAACTAAAATTTAAATACTGTCATAATATTCACACAATTTTTAGATGAATTTAGAATTTATATTATTTACAAATGATAATTTATACTTGTCTATTTATGTAAATTAAAAATTTAATTTTACTTATATTACTTACCTTAGCAATTAGACTAATTAGTATTGTATTTTGTATTGTCAATTCATTAAACAAAGTAAGTTTTTATAGTAAATACAATCTGTAGAAAACAAACAAATTATTAAAAAAATAAAGTTGCAACAAGTAACGAAGGAAATAATAAAGCGGGCGGGCGATACCATGTGCCACAGCCATGTGCAGTGTGCCGAAGCTTCACAACTTGTGACTCCCTCACAAGCAAGAGCCAATATGTTTGCGAGTGTGTGGCACATCGGCGCGATGTGTTTATTTTGGATAAACGTACTATTAAAATGGCTTGTTTTGGTTTTAGGGGTAATTTAACAAGCGGCTCGCAGAGTTTCAAAAATTTTAACAACCGGCTCGCGCGAGCCTGGCCGAGCCGGCTCCAGCCCACCCCTGAGTACTACCAAGCGCAAATGTATTAATTGTATACACAATTGTTGAAATATGATCATGTTATAAGATACCAAGCAAAAATAATCTCTGAACAGGCGTAATTAATGGCGTAAACAATGACATATGCCTTTATTACGGCACATTGGAACGATTCACGATTTTCATTCTTCATTACACCAATTATACGTAAATTTAATATGTTTCAACCATACACGTAGTTAATAACATTTGAAATTGTTTGGACGTTCATGTTCATAATATAATCCAATAAACACATTGTGACAACTTCTTTGTGGTTAATGCATTCTTACTTACGTATATGGAAATCTCGTGTTTCTATGTCAGCACCGAACTTCGAAACGCATTCAAAATGTTAACACTTAAATTTGTACAAGAATTTCGAAATTTAACGTAAAAGTAATATGAATATTATAATATAACGCACTTACCAGCACAACCTACTTAGAAACAATGCAATAAGCGCCGAATTCAACGGCGGAACCAGGCCCTACGCACTCTCAATATTTGGCAGTGTTCGCTAATGACTTTACCGGCTGTTCTATGAGGAATGTATTTGGTTTATTTGACGTTTAACGAATATAACGAAATATTTGCAAATTTGCACATTTCTGTTCTACTAAAATTGTGGAACGGTTTACAACCCTTAAACATGCTTTACGCAGACAATCGTATATGCCACGGTAAGTATGAAGTGGGCACGATAAGGTAAGAGTTATTTGTTCTAATCTACCCCTTATCTTTTACCCTGGTGTTGGTGTTAACAAATTGACGATGGACTTGGGGAAAAGGCTGCTTAATGATAAATATTTACAATATCGCGAGAAACATGAAAGGAAATATGACATCTTGATTCATTTGCTGGGTGTGCTTTGTAATTGCTGTCTTGTTTGAGAGTTGAATTTTGAATATCCCATTGAAATGTCCATTCTGCAAATTTTGAGTTTTCCATTGATTTTGATATTGTGGGTGCGCGTTGCATTTTAACTTTCCTTTACTTGTGACCGTGCCTTTGTGCGTTGAATTTGAACTTGGAGTTTTGTTAGTTATAATCCCTTTTGCAGAAATGGGCGATTGCAGATAATAGACCTGAATACATGAGCAAGGGCACAAGGGAGTTCAATGTATCCGAGAGGCAAATTATTTACGATCGACATTTTGACATAAACGCAAGATTTCTGTTTATTCACAATCAATCTTGCTGATTCCATCCAGCAAAAAGTTATAGATCGACAAGTAATAGTTTTACTTTAATCCAGCAAGAAGGCATATCGACTAGTATAGTTCCCCTAGCTTTGCACCAGTAACTCACAAAAGAAAATGTAAGAAATAGAAAATAAAACCGTTTACCTGTTTAGTTATAACTTCTTTTTCCACAGTTTTTCCTTCCGAAGAGTCATACGGTCTACCAGGGAAAACACCCCGTTACAAACAAAGTAAGATGTATTAAATAAAATTTGTCTGTGATGTAAAAACCCATTGAACCCATCTCTACTACCTGTCACTTGCGCCTGATTTCTGCTTGAAGCTCTTCTTCTTTGATGTCAAAATGGTGGATGGATTTATTATTTGGTTTATAGGAGATTTGAGCATTTTAAATTTTATATATTCGAAAACAGAGAAATTATGATTAGTGGTGAACTACTGGAAAACTCACGGTTATTAAAATAGATTTCGAAGATAATTATTCAAATTAGAACTGACAAAGTAACCAACTTTGAACTAATAAAATTATGCACCAATATAACTTTACCAGTTACCTTCAAGGTAACTGGTAAAGTAACTGCAACGGTCCCTAACTGCAACTGACGCATTAGTTAGTCATTATATTGCTTACCTAATATCTAGAATTGGCTAGTCTTTGGCGGTCACAAAATTCACTTCTTAACAAATATATTTTGTTGCATACATAATGGATTCTTAATTTCAATCGAAACTTGTGATTGCCAATGAATCGTTAACAATATTAATTTTGAGGATTAGATACGTTTGATTGTCTACATTATAAATTAAAATTTAAATAACATAATATATAACAAATCTACGAACGTGCCTATAAATGAATTAATTTAAATTATATTTTAGAGTAATTGATTCTCCCTCGTCCACCACCGAGGGTGACTGGACAGCTAGAGGCGCACGGGAAGAAGATCCCTAACGGAGGTGGTACAATGGTCCAAATGAGGCCTAAGTATTTGATCGATGGATCACCCTCCGAACTAAATCCAGAATCCAGAGAGTAATTGTAAATGAAACGTAACTTGAAATAAAGGCATCTTCGTAGAGTACATTACAGTGATAGGCAAATTTGTTTACCATTATTATTCTCAGTTATTTTTCTATAATAAATGTCGGGATTTTCACAAATGTATGAACTAATCTTTGTAAACAGTATTAATTTTACTAATGTTAAGAATTGAAAACAGCCCTTAATAAAATTGAAGGTTCTCATATATTACATTATATTTTCTATGAGAAGTTTCAAGACCTATTTTAATATTTATTGTATCTGCAGTACATATTCAAGATTGCATATTATTTATGTCTAACCAAGTTAACTGATTCTCTAAACTTTGTACTGCAATCGCAATAAATGTGGAAATTTTTTTTGAAGAGTTTTAATTTCTATATTCATTAAAGGAAGACAAGAAATAAAATGAAAAACCAGAAGAAATAGTAGAAATAATAGAAAACCCACTAGAAAAAACAGAAGAGGAAAAAATTAAGAACAATGTAATAATCATGGGAGTTGATAAACATGAAAAATAAAAATAAATCTTTACTGCAAAATGTTTAAATTATCACTGATTGCTAAAAATATGCATAATGGATAGAAAACTAATGTGTCATATGTCTTGAAGTTAACTTATAAATCATAAATTTTGAGAAATGTTTTAGATACTCGACAACTTAGGAGAAAATATTTTTAGATATTTTAGAAAAGCAGTTTAGAAGTTATTCTAAAAAAGCTAAAGATTGTGATTTTCTAAAATGGCAATTTACATGGCCTTTCTTACAAAATAAGAAAGTTGGTATTTATATCTCGGAAACCGCCATCTTGACTTTTGTTTTGACTTGATTCTTATGTTTGTGCGATCCAATCAAGTAACTTTTATTTTAAACTTATTTCCGCATTTTAAGTATACAGTATGTCCCCGGATTGAGTTTACTAGAGGTAAAACTTTTTTTTCTTATATTTTACGCCAAAACTTCAAAGGAATAAGATTTTTTGCTTGTCCTGAAACCAGCAAATCTCTAAAAAAACTTATTATTGTGACTCAGTGGAAAGAAAAGTTCATTTTTCATTTGATTTCGGACTTTCTCTGCTTTTAAATCCCATCACATTGGCCGTTTTATTTTTTTGACGATATCACTTTGACAAATGAATTTACGCAAGTTAAATAACAAAACAGTTTATGAAAAACATAATTTTAATAAACAGCAACTCAAAGAAACAGCTTTAAGATAAACAAGTCATTTTTCACAAGAGCAATCATTATTAAATTAACCGTGTGTTGTGCCGTTGGTTATCACGAGATAATAGGTCCATACTTTTTTGATAACATCGTTAATCAGCACACATATTTAGATATGTTAGAAAATTTTCTTAGCGATGGGCTTCATGCGTTAGAAATTAATTGCAGACGTACAATGTTTTTTCAGCAGGATTTAAAAAGCACAGAATGTCCGAAGTCAAAAGAAAAATGAACTTTTCTTCCCACTGAGTCAGAATAATTAAGTCTTAATTAGAGATTTGATGGTTTCAGGACAAGCAAAAAATCTTATTCCATTACAGTTTTGGCGTAAAATAAAAGAAAAAAAAGGTTTTCCTCTTGTAAACTCAATCCGGGGACATACTGTATATGGAAATATTGGAGTTTTTAGAAAATCGCGATTTTTAGTTTTTTTAGAATAACTTACCGTAGGTTACCGGGTTGATGATGATTTATTCACAATAATGAATATAAAGTACACTTACGCCGATAAAACAGATATGTTGCTGGTTTTAGGATTTTAGGAGCCCTAATAACGAGGAAGAAATTTTGGAAATTATAGCAATTGCTTCATCCATACCATATCCAAACAGTGCAAGAGCTTTTACTAGCTGATTATTTATGCAGAAAAAAAGAGCTAAACATATACTTTTTAACCAGAAAATTCTGTTCACTGATGATTTATTTCCAAACGAGTGTAACGCAGTCACTCATATTTTATTTTTTTGTGTGGAAACTTTAACAGGTATCAAAACCTATAAAGATACAAAAAAACTTAATAATGAATGCCTGCGTCCAATTTGATTTTTTTTTTTAATTTATTTGCTTTTGTCATTAAAAAATATGAATGTATTAATGATGGAGCCTCACTTTATTTTATACACAACCGGTCTACTGATAATAACCATATTATGTCAAAATATGAGTTATACCCGTATAAAGTGTCATACCAAACAACATCCAAATCAATGTAAACTTTTTTATGAGCAAATTTTGTTTTTTTTAAAATTAACATTGAAGCTGAATACTGGCTAAACCAAACACATTTGTATATAGATAAGTTTTGTTAAATTGTCTTCTTTCGATCCCAGTAATCGGTGGTTAAGCCATGTCCACATAATTTAGACACCCTGTATATTATTTCATAGTATAAAAATCCATTAAATAAGCTTACTTATTAGTTACTCTAATATTTCGGAATGTATTTGTAATTTACATGTTACAATTTTTGTTCATTGTGGGTTTTATTCATAATAATAACAAAAATGATACATACCATGACTTGACATGAACAGGTAATTATTGCATTCGTCTGTAAGATTCGTTCAAATTTTCTTTGTTAAAGTGAATTCTTACTAATTGGAGTATGATTTTTTCTCAACAAGACATGATCGATAAGACTTGTATCATTGGGGGATGTTAAATGTGGAAAAAATGTAATTGCCATCGCGAGTATATAGAACTTGAGAAAACTAGCCTCATGTCAGTAAGGTTCACATTTATTAGCGTTTTTTGTTTTTCGTTAACTTTCTTCTGGACACAACTGTACCAAATGAAGCGCCTTCATTTTCTCCAATGAAATATTGCATTGGCGATTCTTCCTGTGGGCCACAAAAAAAAAGTTCAAAAAACACATAAATTTGTCATATAAAAAAAAATAACTCTGACGTCATAACTTCAAAACTCAGAGAGATGGAAAAATGAAAATGGTCTCAAAATATTTGTTTGAAAAAGAATCATTTTGACCTGTTGAAGCATTTTTCAAAAATTTATACAGGACAAAAATAAAGCCAGATCTTAATATTTTATGCGCTCTCTGTATGTAGGGTATATACAAAAACGTAAACGACGATTGCACATACTCATAAATACTTCTTCCTTAGTATTAGTTTTAGTTTATTTTCAATGTAATATTGTAAATTGGATGTGCGGTCAATTTCTCGTTCTTCCCCGTGTAACCCAGTTAGAGGCATACGTATGTGAACACTCGTTCTTGCGTAATTGCGGGATAGAAGCGCTGAGGCAACTGGCCACTGGCCCTTCAGGTCCTTATTTTCATTTAGTTTATATGCGTCAATGCTGTGTTTCGTGTAATCACGCAGAGAGGTGTCGAATAAATTTCATTTAATTTTTACGGTGGTAAAGCCTGTGTCCCCATCTAGATTGAACAAAGAGACTGTAATGCAGTCTCCAAGATTTAGCAAGGACCTAGGTAGTGTTTAAAAGCGGGCAGAACAACCTAATACCAAGAGTGTCGTCAAGGTGGAACAAGGGGGTCGAATTATTTAAAATTTCGTCTACAGTTAATTGAGTAACTCTCTGAATAAAGAAACTATTTTATTTTCATTTCTGTCAACATGGAAGTAATAATCTTTACCATTTAGATTACTGGCTGTGAAGTTACACTTATGTTTCTGGATTTATGATCCGATTCGATTGGATCAATTTATATTGTTGATTGAGTGTTACAAAATAAGGTACCAATGTTGAATAATTATATACCGAGCATTCAACAAAAATTGAAGACGAAGTTGGCGTTGGCACTCTCAAGACATGTCTGCACTAAGATCACACGTGCACGCTTGCAATGCTGGCTGTCATGTTGACATGTCAGATTTGTCGAATTTCGTCGTCGATTTTCGTTGAATGCTCGATATAATATCGACTGTCGTGATAAGGTTGTATTTACGCTGTTAGAGGATATTGTGGTTAGAAAATATGTACAATAATCATTGTTTAACGAGCTTTCTGAGTTTTATTAAAGACCATTCAAAACATTAAGCATACAGGTCAATCTGAAAGGCAAAACTGGGGGTGTATAAATAAAACAAGAAGTATTTAAATAATACACAAATATTATACATAATAATTTACAATAAATAATATTGTCACCTTTGTATATCGACACCACAAACAGAATTGTATTCAGTGATGTATTTTAATCTGCACTAATGTTTATTTTATCACAAATATTGGCAACAATGTAGTATCAAATACGCTCCAGTAACAGTAAAAGTAAAATCCCAAAATAAATATTCTGCAGAAGTTATATAAATATTTGTATATGTATAATAAATAATACTGAGCATGTTCAATAACTATATATACAGATGTCTCAACGAGTGACTGCAGAATATTATTTTGCGTTGTTTGTGTGTGTATGTGTGTAAATGTATCACTAATAAATTCCAGTACGTTGAACGTACACGGAAATTAAACGGAAAATACCACGCAATGTCGGCAACGGATATATATTTACATACATTTAATGATTTACGTATTTCACGATACTTGGTTCACTCATGTCGTGTACGTGTGTGTATTGTTGCACCTGTTATAATCATCCCAGCTGCCGGGGGCCCTTACAGATCAGTACATTTCTGCTAAGGCTACCTATTGTCCTCCATCACGACTTGCTTAAACACACCGGTCGACATTTGAGACTTCACTTCATGACTCCCCAATGCCGCTGTCCCATCTTTCGCTATGAATAATTGCAATCCAGATGCTAAAAACAAAGAGTAAAAGATTACTAAACATCCAAAATAAAATATTAAGTTGTTACTATTTATTACAAGATTCTGCAACTTTGAATAAAAAATGTTAACATTTTATAGTATAGGACGAAACTAAATTGGGACCTCAGTCCAGCATTTTCGATTATCATAATCCAACTGCAATGAGAAATTTTTGCACCACAAAGTATTGTTATGATATAAATTTTTAAAACCGATTTTTGGGAAATTTGTATTGGATTGAAAATTTATATTTAAGCTTTTATGGACAATTGGGAACTCCAAGAAACTTTTGGTCCCCACCACAGAAGTGGTAGTTTATGCATAGATTTTTTGCAAATATTTCAAAAATGTATGGAAAAAATATGTAGTAGAAAAGTGTTTTAAATAAAATTTGCAATAAATTAACTTCTAAAGAACTGGGTATTTTATTATTTGTTGCTAAACAATATCGCTAGAGTTTCAACGAAGACATGTTGTAGAGATATACTCCAAGATCCGAGACAAGGATCAACCTCATGGGGATTTCGGAAACCGTAAAAGATACAAAGGCGGTTAAATTACAAAAAAAAAATGTGCAATTTAGTGATCAGTAATATTCTGTTGAGAAAAACAGAAAACTCCACATACTTCCGGAGATATTCAACAAAATCCGATATTTTGCGATATCGTGTTTATGTTTTTCTGAAGTTATTTGAAAAGGCATAAAAAACAAATGGCACTTCCTTATTGACATTTTTTTAGCTCTACAACACAATGTTTATAAAATTTCAGTACAACGTTTCATTTCGATGAAACCATCATCAACTTTATATTTTTATATGACCCGTAAATAAAGTACACCCTGTATTAAATGGACTTTCCTATTACGAATTCAACGATTTATATCACAGTATGGTTTTGTATTCAGAAAAAAAGGCTTGCTAATACATTTAGAACATGTTGATGTAGTAGGTGTTGAAATGAGCGAGGAATGCAAAATATATCACCTAATTTTGGGATTTTAAGATAATGAAACAGATAAATGAACAGAACAACTCGCATAATACCACCTTAAAAAATATAATGTTTCATTGTTTAACAAGTTTTCTTGCTAAATTGTTTTTAATACAATACAATATAAAATTATATACTATAACTATATACAATACAATGTACTATTTTGGTACCTATCCTTAGTTAAAATTAGGTAATAATTTTTATCTTCGTGGAGATATCGTAACAGAACAATTCTCATACCACAGTAGAAAAATGATAAGTGTGGTTCTAAATAACTATAATGTTTCAATGTATTACAACTATTCTTGCTAAATTATTACCCAGAATATGTACCAAATTTATTCTGGGTTAAAGTTATCTAATAATTTTTGTCTCCATCGCCATAAATGAACAGAACAATTCTCATATCACAGTACAAAACAATAAGTATGGTTCTAAATAGCCATAATGTTAAAGAACATTACTCAACAGAACATTACTGTCCACTAAATTGCGCAACTTTTTTATAATTTAACCGCCTTTGTAACTTTTACGGTTTCCAAGATCCCCATGCTGTTGGCTGTTGATCCTTATCTTGGACACCCTGTATAAGTCATTCTGAACAGCTAATGATTGCCGAAATGTGATAGATGTTTCTGGCAGAAATAACAAATATGTATGTGATCATAAATAAAAGTCGTGTTATAACCACACCTCCATCTTTCTGACGGACATACAAAATGTCACTGCTCACATCACAGCGGTGTTAACATTGTGTGCAACAATTGTTTGTTACCCTCTAATGTAGAAGGAAAAACTCAATAGGTACGCTACTAATCAAGCCGAACATTTCAGATCTTAGTAGTAGCGACTGTATTTGTTAGGGATATTACCCCTAACTGGCTATCGATAAACAGGGGTCCTTCTGCCATGTGATTTGTGTAAGTGTGTGTATTGAATTAGGGCTTGTTACTCTTCGATTGACATAGGTTTCTTTTCCAAGAATAAAATTGCAATATTACCAAATATTTATTCTAAAGTATAAAACTGAACAGTATTGCATGCTATTTAACATTCACTTTCACTGCTGTTATCTTTATCAATCAACTCCCATGTTCTAGTTAGATTGCTGACTCCCTATTTGGTCAAAGGATTCATAAAATGCTCTATTTTCTATTTTGCTAAGAGTATAACATAAGTCCGGCAAATTTTCTACCTTTTAACGTTTAAAGCGATAAGTTGTGTGTAGGGAGTTGTCAAGGCAAGTTCCTCTGTAAGCTAGGTTATTTTAGCTGAAAACCCCGATAAAATATGCTTCTTTTGTAGAATGCAATTTCTGACACTCACACTTGGTTTGAAAAATAGTCTTAGCAACCAAAGCATGGATGTTTTGTTCAAGTTGCAAAAATAAATTAATCAAACACAAACAATTAAACCAACTTCAGGAGTGGAAAAACAGTTATAAGCAATTCGGAGGTAAGTTTTGACCAGTCTCGGACTTTATTGCTAGCCCTCGCTGTCGCTCAGGCGCAAACTCGACCTCGACTGGTAAACAATACTTACCTCCCTTAATGCTTAATAGTTATTTACCGGCTTTGGTTGCTAAGACTATTTTTCAAACAAAGTGTTAGTGTCAGAAATTGCAGTCGTTCAGTTGCAAAATGAATTCCAATGAAAATAAACAAGAAATGGCAATTGAAGAGGCTGCAGATACTGCGTGTTCCTTCCTACTGCCGGAGAAGTCGAATGGGCGTTATCAAAATGCATATAGGTGTTTCAATGAGTGGTTCAGAGAAAGAACGCTACAGAAAACTTTTTACTTACTTCCCAGAGGGAGGCAAGTCTTTACTTACCTCCCGTTGTTCATAGTAACCAAAGCTTTATCGGTAAGTGGGGCTTACGTCCATCAAATCAATGTCACAACAGTGTACGTACCATGTAGGGAGTGGAAAAATAACTATTGTTACATATAATAGGAGCTAATAAGGTTTTAGACAAACACAAATCACTGCCATAAAACTGATTTTTGAAAAATCAATATTAAAAAAGTTTCGCAAATGATGCCAACTTTTTGGCGGTCACTGTATACAGGGTGTTCAAAGTTATCGATCCGCCATTGCAAACTCTGTTATTATTATTATTATCCTGTATTTTTGGCATTGACTGCTTGTTACATAATTATTATAGTTATAATAAATTACACATTACATAATTCTAAATGTTTCCTTATCACTTCCATCTCCTTTATTCCCTGGCCCGTTTCGTCCACGAGCCCCACCACCATCCTTTCCATATTTGGTAAGCTCTCACATTCCTGCATCCACTGCTCTAGGGATTTTTCTTCTTTCTCACATAGCCTGCGTGTCCTTTGTTCTGGTTTGAGCCAATATTTGCTTCTTCTCTCCATATTCCCACATCTAAACCTAGCCACTGTACTTAAATATATCCCCACCATTTGTAAATATTGTGAAGTTTCTCCGATTCTTTTCGTGTGCTTATATATTTTAATGTATTTTGATTGTATTATTCTGTTGTATCTTATTTGTCTATCTATATCTGCTGTTCTGTTTAATATTTGCGTTTCCACTTCTTCCCCATTGTTTTTTGTTTTCTTATTTTTTGGTTCGTACATCCTGGTTTTTGCAGGCTTTCATTTATTTCCTCCTCCCATCTGTTTCTCTGATCTTCCCTATCCCCTATTATTTTCTTATATAATCCTCTCAGTATCGTGTTTCTTCTAAGTTTTGTATTATTATTTCAAATTTTGGTGATTTCTTCATATTTCTCCATACCATATTTTCTCTTCCTGTTTCTTCTACAACTATATAAGATGGTGTTTCTTTGTCTAGTACTATTGTCCATTTTATGTATTTTGTTTGTAGCTTTTTTATGTCTTCCTTTTTTTTCCAGCACCATATTTCCGCATCATATATCGCTATGCTTGCTGTGATTGCATCGAATAGCTTCATTCGTATTCTAACATTAATACTGAATTTCATTTTTCCTATTCCCCACAGCTGTTTCAGTGCTATATTTGCCTCTTGCGTTAAATATTTTAAGTGTGATTTGCAATTATTCCTGTCGTTTATTCTGTACCCCAAGTATTGGTGATCTCTCACCACATCTATTTTTGTACCTCCAACTTCAAAACACTCTGTGTTTTATTTTGGTTTATTGTTGCCCCTCTTTTTCTAATGTATTTTTCTCGTCTTTTTATCATTCCCTGCATTTTCAAGCTTGTCGTTGCCATTACCACTATATCATCTGCGTACGTTAGAGTAAACGTTGAGTGTGTAAATATTGTTTATCACCCATCTAATTGATCTAAAACCTGCTTGGTTATCTGCAAATACCCCTTTTTCCTCACATGCACCTTCGATCCTTCTTTTTAATATCGCTGCATATATCCTGTACCCTGTGTCCATCAGGGTTTCCCTCTATAATTCTTCACTTCATTCTTGTTCCCTCCTTTACTTATTGGTGTTATTAAGCCTCCCATCCATTCCTCTGGAAACCGTTCTCCTCTCCATATTTTGTTTATTATGTTTAAGTTTTCTGTGATTATTTCTCCCACATTTATCCATGCTTCATTTTGTATTCCATCCTGTCCTGCTGCTTATCCATTCTTCATTTTGTTTACCTCACGGTTTATTTTTTCTATTGTGTCATTCTCCCCTTCCTCAAATCTTGTCCTTGATTCTGCCCATTCTGTGTTAATTAACCTGTTAGTCTCACCACTCAAAAGCTCTTTGAAGTGCTTTGTCCATTGTTCTACCTTTATTGTGTTTTTATTATTTTTTTTGTTCGTTCTCTTCCTTTTAATCTATTTTCATATATCATTTTCATTTTTTATTTCATTCATTTCCTTTATTTCTTCCTCCCAATTTTGTTTTTTCTTAATTTGGCAAAGTTTTTTATATTCTTTTTTCATCCTGACATAATTTTTCTGCCTCATTTTCATCTTTTTTCAGTTTTGTTAGTGCTTGCCTGACTTCTTTTTGCAAAGTTCTGCATTCTTCACCATGCCACCTTTTCGCCTGTGTTTTGTTATTATCTATTGTCTTTTTCACCATTGCACTTTTTATATTCTTTATTGGCTCCTTCCATGACATGTTCTTGTTCCTTTCTTCTTTATCTCCTTTTAAGTGCTCTAGACTTTTTCCATTTCATATTGCCTTTTCTTCTTCTTCTTCTTTTTTCCTGTCCTCATATTTATCGTCTCGCTACTGTTTATTGTTAGTACTATAGGTTGGTGGTCTGATTCCATTCGTTCTTTTATGTTGAGGTGTCTAATGTCTTACTCAGCCTCCTCATTAGCCACTACGTAGTCTATTACCGATTTTCTTACTGTTCAGCTGCTGTATGTGTATTATCCTTTATAACACTTTCTGTTTAACCGTTCATTATATTCCAGTTGTTGCCTCTCGAGTTCCTCGTTCTCCATTCTTCCACCCCCTGTCTTCCTGTCGTCCTGATAATACTTCTCCCTGTTCTTGCATTCCAGTCTCCCCACATTATTATCCTCCGTCAGTTTGCTAACCCCTTTCTTCCATCATTCCTTCAATTTGTTTTTTCGTCGCCTCAATATTTTTACTGTACGTAGTAAATATATTCCATTCCTTCCCTTCTATTCTTATTTTTGGCCTGATTACGTCCTCTCTGTTCTTGATCAATTATTATATGCTCTTTTTTAATTCCCACCAATATTCCTCCCATCGCTCACCCTCTTGTTACCGATACCATCCGAGAGTTTATCTTTTACGACTTTTTCCCATTGTTTCTCTTCTACTCATTACAAACTCTGTTATTATTGTAGTTACAAAGTCGGTTAAATTCGCAAACAAGTAGTATTTTTTCCGCTCATTAATATGAATCACAAAAACAATTGAATATCAGGTTTTCGAATTATTTAAAGAAAAACATTTTTTTAATGGAACACCCTGTATATATTTACATATTTAAAAAGATATTTTAATATCTTATAATAATACACACTTTTATTAGTGATTAGTGATTTGTAGATTATTTTATTAAAAAAATTAAGTTGTCAATGGATAGTAGATTTTTCATCGAATTTAAGCGAATGTGTCAAACATCAACAATATTGTTTACTTAGTCTGTTAATATTGTCTTGTAGAAATGTAGAAATTCACACATTTAGAACAATATGATATGCTACAGGCATGCAGATAAAAGTATCCGTAGTAGCATTTCAATATTATGTTACATTTCCAGATCGTTAAGTAACAACTTCGCGATATTTTCTGATACTATACAGAATATACAGAAAAGAAAATTATAATTGAAGAAGAAACAGTATTTTGAAACTTTTTCTGAAAAGTATATCAGCTATCTTCCTCCAAAATTGGATTTAAATACGACCACAGTTTAAATGAATTTGAAAGAAATATAAATTAGGTCCGTTTAAATACTATATCAATATACGTAAAATATTATTTTCGTTGCGTCCTTGGTTAAAAAAACTTCAGAAGGTTTACATATGCTTTTGTATTTTTAACTTGAGGGTGGTAGTGTATTAATAAGTTTTTGTTCAGAATAAAAATATCGTTTAAAATATGTAACAATATACAGGGTATTCCATTGAAAAAAAAGGTTTCTCTTTAAATAAATCGTAAACCTGATATTCAATTGTTTTTTTTTTCTGATTACATCTTAAATCTTAAACAGCGGCAAAATTACTACTAGTTTGCTAATTTACCCGACTTTGTAACTTCAATAATAACAGAGTTAGCAATGGTGGACCGATAATTTTGAGACCCTGTATATTAGTCACTCAAAAATAAATTACGTCAAACTGAATTGGCAATACTAAGTAGAGTAGGGTTAATTTAAGAATTTATTTAAGATGCAAAATAAGTGAGAATGGGTTATACGAGGGTGCTTTGAAAAGATCGCGAAATGAAGCACAGATGGCAGCATCAGTTCGAATAAAATATATGCAATAGATGACACTAACCGTCATGTGCACAAATGTCAAATTTTACATTGTTCTGCCAATTAGTATCAATTTGGTGCTCCTTTCAGTAAAGCTACTTTTGCGAGTTTTGAAAAATGGATAAAACTGAAACGCGTGCTGTTATAAAAGATTTTGTGAAAAAGGGTTGGAAGGTATCATTTACGACTGTGCATACGTGGGTGACGTGGGTGGGGGAATTTAAACATGGTAGTGAGAGCCTACAAGATGATCCGCGTAGTGGACGACCAAAAACTAAAACGCCTGAAATCGTCGAAAAAGTCCACGATATGGTTATGCACGATCGTCGATTAAAGGTCTCCGAAATTGCTAAGGATATAGGTATCTCAGATGAAAGAACATTTCATATCTTAACTGCAGAAATACGCATGAAAAATTTTCAGGAAGATGGGTGCCGCGCATATTGACATTGGATCAAAACCTTCAATATCTCAGATGAAAGAACATTTCATATCCTAACTGCAGAAATACGGATGAAAAAGCTTTCGGCAAGATGGGTGACGCGCATATTGACATTGGATCAAAACGTTCAGAGAATGAGAATTTGTCAAGATAGCCTAGACCGTTTTAACTCAAATAAAACCGATATCGTCCGACGATTTGTTACAACAAATTAAACTTAGGTTCACTATTCTACCCCTGAGACCAAGCAACAATCTCATCAATGGAGACATAGGGGTTCTCCACCAGCAAAGAAGGCAATGTCCGCGAAGTCAGCTGGAAAAGTTATTGCCTCGGTCTTTTGGGATGCTAAGGGAATATTACTAATTGACTATTATTCCAAGGGCCAAACAATAAACGGTGAGATTACGCTAAACTTCTAGACCAAGTGGATAAAAAAAATCATGAAAAACTACCTGGCTTGCGTTAGAAGATTATTTTCCATCATGGCAATGCACGTCCCCATACAAGTGTGGTAGCAATGGGAAAATTGAATGACCTGAAGTACGATAAGTTGCAACATCCACCTTACTCGCCTGGGTGCCTCGCCTGATTTAGATCCTTCTGACTTCTATCTATTTCCACGACTAATATTTTTCCTCGGGGGAAAACGATTTTCCACGGAAGAAGAAGTAAAAGCAGCTGCCTTCGATTTTTTTGGACTTCAATAATCGCACTTTCATGATGGCATAATGGCTTTGGAACATCGTTGGATGAAGTGTAATCAACTTAAGGGACATTATGTTGAAAAATAAAACATTTCAATTACATATTTTCTCATTTTTTCTTTTCATTGCGAGAACTTTTCAAAGCACCCTCGTATGTTACGTTAGGTTGCTTAACGTTTACCGTAGCTTATGTAAGATAGGCTTAGGTAGTCAAACTTTGTTTTAGCATAGCAACGGTATTTCGTATTCGATTAACTAAAATTAGTAATGTATCACCGATTGAAGTTAGTTGAACACTTTTAATACCGGGTCGTGAAGTATCATACGTAAGTTAGAAAGTCTCTATCGCGTGACAGTTACATCACGTCAGCTGCGCAGTAACGCAAGATTCACACCATATAATCTATTGGACTCACATTCTGCGGAATCATCGGCTTGCTCGAGGTTGGTGTTCTTGATTATTTCATCTATTAGATGGTCGGGGTTTACCCTGGTGCCCTCGACCCTCCCAGAGGCCGGGGCAACATCGGGTTCCTGTGGCTGGTTCTTCTTCCGCCTCTCGAGGACAGCCTTGGCTCTGTCCAGCGAGCCTGTCTCGGAGAGCACCAAACTGCTGGAGCTGGGATTCCTGTAAAGAATTACGTGCGCGGTTAAGTGGTGCACCTGTATGCGCCGGCGCTATCATCCTCTAAAAAAAACAATAAACGGAAAACCAACAAACGGTTAGTATACGAAATGAAAACTCGGTATTACGGTTGGTGTTCGACGCATGCAGTAACTGTTACTGAAAGAACTGTGCAGGCTGCAACTGTGTTAGTAGTCTACAATATTTTTAGTAAATGTTTTATGTGGTCAAGGAAAGTCATTATATGTGTGATGTAGAAATGCATGAATCAACTCAACTCAAACTTATATGTTTGGTGGGTGCATGCACATGTCATGCATTAATTTTGTTAAACAGTTTTCTCGGAGTCGAATTAAAAACACGCACACGATGTAGTGACATGTAAAGCGAGTGCAGAAAAGAAACAAACGGGGGAAATTAAACAGAACAAATAAGACAAAACAGTCACTAACTGTGTGACGCTGGGGCGACGAATTGTGGGGGTTTGTGAGCAATCGGACGACACAGTGGCAGTAGTTTCGTCGGGACTGTTGGCCAAAGGGGCCAGCTTACCTCCCGTTGTTCCCTCTAGCAGCTTGCGGTGAGGCAAGCCCCTGGAAATCATTCAACATCCCAAGTGATGTAACAAACATTTGATACAATTTAGTACACTTCACCCAAAAAAAAAAAAGACAACAGAAATCAACAACCTGCCTACCTACGGCTGCAGATGACGTTCTCTAGGAAAAAAATAGTGGTGATATATAGCCAATTAAGTAACCAAAATATGCGCTTATATTGAGGTTTATATTTGAGGAGAGAATTAGGTCCTTATTCCAGATTAAGCTTGAAAAAAATTAGACAATTAAAATTATATAAATGTGTGCACGTGGTACTCAATATACTTTGGTTACAGTAAGGGGTACTTTAATACATACGCATATGAAGCCCAATGCCTTGACTGTAAAAGTAAATAGGTGTCTTGTAAATGGTGACAAAAGCATGTGGGTTAAAGAAGCTTTGCGGAAGAACTAGTCACTACTTGCAAAATCGTTTGTTAATGAAGTCAAATCGAATAGGTGCAAATCTTAGTCAAAATGATAAAAGTGTGCTGAGAAAAAAAACAGAAAAAAAAAACAGTGTAAATGTGGTTCCTACCTTGGAATAGGCTGTACACCTAATTGATTGGATTCTTGAGTTCCCACCGCAGACTTGAGGGAGTTTAACGAGGTCGTTCTGGGCTGTTGGGAGTTTTTGGAGGATTTGTGGATCGGTGAAATTTTGAAAGACGAGTTCGAAAACACACCGCGAGTAGGAGTCGAGTGGCTCACATTATCCTTAATACTCTGAATCCGGCGTTTGGTCAGCGGAGTGAGAAACGCGAACAAGCTATCCGACTTCTGAGCCAAATTTTGAAATATACTCTCCTGCTTAAAGACAGGGCCATTGCGCGGAATTTCGAAATCACTCTTGGACCTAAGAACGCCCTCATTAAAGCGCTCTTTAACAGAAAAATTATTATCAAGGCTGTTACGTTCCGTGCTATACATGCTTGGTCGACAATTAGGATCACTTGATCGATAGAATCCGTTTTGCACCACGTTTTTAGGTTTGTCTAGAGGCTTCTCGCGTAAATTCTTCGTAAATACAATACTTTTACTCAAAGTGCAATCCGGCGTTCTGAAATCATCACTATTATTACTTGTTTCACTCTCATAACCTTTAGGCGTATAGTACATTATGTTGGAGTAGTTAAGATAGTTATTCTCGTTAACGAGCGGCGTCAGTGAACCACGCGGAGTGCCAAAAATTTCATCAGGTGTCCGCGAGGAGTCTTTAATATGGTTATTATTAATCGAAGCATTTGCGTCTTCAGGGAAGGTACTGGGGATAGTAACGGCTGTCCCTCTTTTAATCTTGTGCAGTTCTCTAGATTAACAAAAAATAATTGCATGCAAACATAACACAGATAATAGATTCATTTAAATAATAAGTAATACTTATAGGTGCAGTGCTAAAATCATAATCATACGTTGCCAAAATGAGACAGTTGTGGTTGCGGGTTTTAAAGGTGCGTTTGCTAATACCTGATATGTCCAGAATCGCCGGAGCTGGATTGTCGGCTGTGGGAGTGTATGCTGCTGTATCCGGATGCTTTGGACATCTGGCTGGTGTTCGAAGAGTTCCTGGAGTGTCCGGGCTCGCAAGGCTGCTCCTCCGGTTCCAGGGAAACCGATGGTTGGCAGTCATGGCTGTCCATCGCCACCGTCACGGGAACGTTGCTTTCAGGTAGTGTGTGTCCTATTAATAACTCTGAAAACAATCAATATTTTACTCTAATGCACAAAAAAAAAAAACACCAGATAAGTGCAAATCTGTTAAGAATTGCAGTAATACAATCAGTATTGCGGGACACTTTTGAAGTGCAAGTGCAAAATTGGTCAAAATAACAAATGGAGTATTCAGATTGCCGGCACAGGCAGTCACATATGGCTTTGGGCGAGGGTACGAGGCAAGCATAACGGGCAATCTTGCCTTCAACTCGTACGCACATTCTCACATTGATATTGCGTATGAGTCGATTGCCCAATTGGACCCTCACATGTACAATCTTAACCTCGGGTTTAGGTTGAAGACGTTCAATCTGCAGTCAAGTATGTATGAGTAAACAAATACAAAACGTATCAAACTTCATGGAGTTAGATAACAGGTGAAATAAGAGATCAGTGTCTAAGTAAGTTCCATGCATATCGTCTTCGCACTTGCACTTCTGGGACCAGTTTTAGAATAGTCTTTATTTCCATCAATTAAGTAATTTAGCAATAAAGTCACATAGTTGCTGAATAACGCGAGGTCACGTCGACGGAAACCCATGTAGTCCCCCTACAATCACATGTAGTCTGTTCCCATTGTTACGGAACGGCCTGTATATTGCACTTGGATGGATGGATGAATCCGGATCAAAGAAGATCATACTTAGGAGGTAATTCAAACTTGACGCCTCTCAGTTTTCATGCGGAAATTGTATCATTGAACCAGAAAGGCACATAATTGCTGGAACAGACGAGTCAGATATTTCAGAATATATTTGCATTCAGAGCAAAAACACAAGTTGGTCGTGACAAGGCCATGCCATAAATCATTGTGGAGACTATTTGGTCAGCTGCGCCCTTACCTAATTATTTATTGTATTTTTACTCGCAGATTTGTGTAATTAAAGTCGCACAGAAAACGGGCGTTCGAAATAATGTCAGGCTATTTGAAAAATTATGCAAAGCGGATGGATTTCTGGGAGGCTTCTTTGCGAACTCCGGGAAATACGTGAAAACCGGTCGTTACAGAGCCCCTTCTGAGAATTCATTCATCTTAATTCCATGTACTGTAAGCCCAAATTTTTCGAGACGAAATTATTACTGACCGAATGAGTATTCCCTGGAAATGTGTGCGCCATGCAGTACTGCAAGCGCCACTTCAACGAATTAAGGTGCGATATTTAATGAGTAAAATCAAGCATTTTAGATCTTTGTCCAGGCGAACACCACTGCTGTTTAAATCAATAAAATCGTTCGTTTTGCATATCGAATTATTCTTAAAAGTACAAGAATTCTATTAACATTCGTCATAATCTGTCTGGGGATTTAGTTATTTCGTAATAAAATTCTGAAAATTGTGAATATTTCAGGCATGTTTTGTGTCAATCAAACCAAACTTTCGACGATAAATTAATTTTAAACACGAATGTAGTATACGACTATATATTTTATAAAGCTTTAGCAAAAGTTTCGTCGTAATTTTACAAAGTGGTTTGTTTGTGGTCCTCGCTTGCACAATAGGATGCAAATTCTATTATTACATTCATTTTGGAAACGTGTGATGTAGTCGTGCTCACATAAATCTAGTACAAAAATTTTGACATTGCTATATAAAATTGCTATTGTAACCTAATTTCTTGTACTAGATTTATGTGAGCATGACTGTGCCTGTAAAGAACCGAGGAATTTATGAACGCCTTTCGGTTTAATAGATAGTTCATCTTTTGTGTACTAGACGGCTGATGAAATAGTTATTTTTGTATCTAGAACGCGAAATGCCACTTTTGCGTTCAAGAATGGAAGTTATTTTGCCGAGGGCTACCGAGGCAAAATATCCATTCGAGAACGCAAAAGCATTTCGCGTTCGAGATACAAACAAGATTTTTTTCGAAAACTGCACAAAACTGCAATACAACAAGACAATTTTGTTATGCACAACAATTCGTTTATATTTGAAATTGTTTGAAGAGTAAATATTGAGTATGGTTGCGGAAACTATATAGAAGATTCTATACAAAATATTATTTAAAATTAAAATAAAATGTTACCGTCTTCGGCAGACCCTACGGAAGTTGCCAATAATACAACGTATGCAGAAAACTTGAACAATTACAGCGTTGAACATCCAGAACTGAACGCTACGACAACGGACAGCATTGGATCTGGTATAAATTTGACTCACTGCAATTATTTGCACTTTCAATTTACATGTAGTAGGTACAAAACAGTTTTCGTATGTTATGTATGTATAAAATTATAAATGCAAGTTGAATAAATGACAAATTAGTGTGACATTTGTTTTATGTTCTAGAACGAAAAAGACTTTGACGTTCTAGAACATAAAAGTACTTCGCAGCTAGGTAACAAAAAATACTCACTTGTCAACTGAAAATTCAACGTAAATGTCAACTGTTGATGACAGTTTTCGAAAAAAGATTATACCCGTGACTATACAACTTAATTTACGTGCCAATAGATTGGTGACCAAGACAACATTTGGACGTACCATCCAACCGCGACCATAAAAAATGTGAACGATATTTAGTGAAAAGTTTCATATTTTTCATTAGATTAAATTAAGCTTTATGCATTGACGTTCATGCATCATGAATTATTATTCAAACTGTAACATTTTAAAACTCCTATGATTTAAAATAAAAATCAACCTATCAAAGAAAAAACTTCACTTTTGGAAGGTCGCGGTCGTACATACGCCGCACCCCCATCACATGCAGTTTTTAAATCAACAATACTTCCCTGACCTATCGGTAAGTGAAAGTAAACAAGTTATATTAAACTATTATTAATTTTCGGTGTTCAGGGTCACTTCAAAAATAAAAAATATATTTTATGAAATATGAAGTTTTGGTTGTAATTAAGTTTCTTTGAAATTTCTGGGCTTCTATTAAAAGCTAGGCTACACCCAATTTTGAAAAAAAAAAATGTTGAAAAAATCATGCGACGCATTTGCGTGATTCGCGATGCGCTGCGCGTTTGCCTCGTATACAAGGTGTATCGCGCTAACGACCATTAAAAGTTTACGGGGTTCCCGATATAATAAAAATTTGAAAAAACCCAAAATGGTTGACTCCGTTCTCCTCAGGTGAAATGCTTTCAAGCTTCTATCACTTCCAATTCAACCGGAAGTAGCCATTAACTTTTGTTTCTAAATGGACCACCCTATATATTATTTTATTTTTGACTTCCCCACTTAATTTGAAACTTCTTTTGTGAGATGTATGTACAGCTATATTTTTTACGACGACGAAGACGTTATGAAAAATGGCTTCAATTTAACTTACAATTAAGATAAAAACTGAAAATTAATCGCGAATTGTACCTGAAAGGTACCTCTATGAACGCTATATTTTGCAGGTGAAAATGTTGATAATTAGTCATTCAAAAATGTCTTTAGTACAACTCTAAAATACAGAGTGATTTAAATTGAATACCACCATGGGCATATCGCTTATCTTCGAAGATAAAAGGGAGGTTTAGATTTCATGAAGTTGATAAATTAATAATGAATTCATTAATTAAGTTAATTTGGTCGCGTATTTACAATAATTATGAAATTCTGAAAGTACATTATCATTTCAGTTTTTGTTTTCTACATTTGATGAAGTGCTTAATGTTTTCTACGTCGCGACGCGACACACAGTGTGGCCAAATCCCAAAAACTGGGTCAAAATATGAAAAACGTTTTCAATTCAGTTGAAACTCACTACTGAAAGGTTTTTGCGGTCACTGATTACAAATCTGGTGGTAAAACAACCAAAAACAAAATGGCGGATCCAATATGGTGGTCATAAATATCAAACTGACGCTTAAATTCTACGGAACTTGGTAACGGGGGATTTTTGAGGTCGCTGATTACGAATCTGGTGTTAAAAGAAAGAAAAACAAAATGGCGGATCCAATATGGTTGACATAAATATCAAACTGACGCTAAAATTCTACGGAACTTGGTAACGGGGGGTTTTTCAGGTCGCTGATTAAGAATCAGGTTTTGAAACAAGAAAAACAAAATGGCGGATCCAATATGGGGCCATAAATATGAAATTTACCCTTAATTTCTATGGAACGTAGTACCTGGGGGTTTTTGAGGTCTTTGATTGCAAATCTGGTGTTAAAATTTAATGGTTAATTTCTATAAAAGAAAGATTTTCGATAAAAAAAATTACTTAGACTGATCGAGAATTTCTCGCTCTACAACTACTTCAGTTATAAGCGAAACGAAAATCTAGCGGTATGGTAGTTATTTAGGAAACGAGAGCCCAAGAAACGATTGTGCGTTTCGCGCCAGAATTCACCCGTTATTTCCGGCTCTATACCTAGCGAACTATAGCTTTTGTGGCAAACCGTGTAATATAATTTTTGTTGAAAAGATAGTTTCCGTCAACTTTACCCGATATACATTTTTATAATATTATATTGCGAAAAATTGCGATAATTGCGAAAAATAACAGAAATTCGATTTTTTTTGGGTGGTTTTTAATAATTAAGGGCTGAAGCCCTCACCAATGAAGGGGAAACTCGACGGATATTCGATTCTAGAGTACTCAAGAGTATGTACACCAAATTTCAAAAATATATAATATATTTCCGCCAAAAAGTCTTACCTGGACTAATAGTATTTTTCTGAATAAAAATGTAATGAAATAGGTTGGTGCACTTGAGAGCAACTTTTCTTTCTAGATTCTATTAAAGCAACGTCTTAGCTACAATTAAAAAAAAAAACTCTGCCGGGCAACGTCGGGCAATGTACTTAAGTCAAGTTTTTGTGTAAACTTTTATACGTTTACACATAAGCGGCCCTTGGGGCCGCTTAAACTTGGACAGCCCTGCTGTACAACACCCGAAATAATACTGAATGATATCCGTGCCCGTGGTATCACGCCGGTGTGTGGAAGGACGCTGTGACATTTTTGGACGCCCCTAATTAAAAATAAAAATCAAACTTTACAAAAAAAATTACTTTTGGATGGCTGCGGTTGTACTTCTATACGTGTATTATATCAACAGCAAAAGCCTAGATATCCTAGAAAACATTATTTTAAGTATTGTTATATTTAATTGCTCCGCGAGGCGTTTATTTTTCATAATTTCTTGCATACCTTGATAATCACTTTAATTCTGTAGATATCCATTACAGAAGTAATTCCTTTGCGTCATTGAAATTAATATGAAAACAGTTTGTGTGGTGAGTGGCGTACTCATGTTGAGGATATTCAAATGTTACTGTTGCGTAATTAACTCGCGTTGCGATAATAATTAGCTCATGGGGTAATTGACATGCTAAACTACGTTTCGTTGTGAAACGCGACGTCAAAGTCTCAAATGAAAGTGAGTTGGGGCGTTACGCACCCCGGGGCTCCTTACAACCTCCAAAAGTTTCTGACATGACAGTACGTGTTGCTGCGAATTATTGCAAGAATCACACACTTATGAAGAAATTTTGAATAAATTAGAATAGTTATAACGAAATTCATTTGATATAGCTGCTTAAAACACTTATTTAAACCTATGTTATTACAAGTATTTATACACTGCGGCAATATATGTATTACCGGAACACTAAGTAAAATGATTGTATTTTCTTTTTAAGTATTCAAAAAACATTGACACTCAGTAGGTTGTTAACTTTAGTGTTTTTTTAAGATGATTTAATAATGAACAATTCGACTTCTTCATTCAACAAAAAATAGTCCCATAAAAAACAGAGCTTGATAAGGAGTCGTGTTTTGAATACCTCCATTTGTATTTTAATGGCAATAATCTAGTGGGATTCGGTGATTTATATTATCATCAAAGAATATATACCTAAAGAAGCGACATCTCCATGTTAAATTGAGTAGACTGCAGTGACTTAATAGATCTATTATGTATTATATCTATACTGTAGTCTACTCTACAATGACTATATAAAGACAGTGTGGACATACAGAAATCGGCGGTCATTTTCAGGCCAAAGTTATATAGAATAAGAGGCAGGCCTAAATTTTGCATAAATTTAAATATTTCAGTTACTTTTTTAATTAAATTCTATTGAAATAAACAAAATGTTTGTTACAAAATAGGGTGAAATGAAAAAAAAAGTTTACAAAACACATTTAGATATTTGAGGATAATATATTTGAATACAATATAACAATATAACAATATTGGTTGGCGCAGAAAATGTTTGGTACTGTCATGAGAAAGCTCACGTCGAAAACTGTAAGAGTGCCAAGTTTCGTAAAATTTCCTTCAAAAGTAAAAAAAAGTTATAAAAGGAAAAGGAAAGTGCACTTTTTCAGTTTTTCCACGATATTTCAGGAACTGTGCAAGATATCCCGGATTTCGTTTCAGTATATTGAAAGGCACAAAAATGAGAAACTTACAATAACAAAAGTATCACAATTACAATTACATATACAGGGTGAGTCAATAGGACGGGCAGGCTCGATTACACCTACACCGTTAATGATATCGAAATGAACCAAACGGCACTGGAAACTAGAGGCCAAAGTGCAGTTTGTAAAATTATTTTGCTATATACAGAGTGTTCCATTTTTGCAGGGCAGCCTTGGACTTAGTTGTCTTAAGTAGCACTCCCTGTATAAATTTACATATTTGAATTTGCCCTTTATTGGGCTATATAAATCCATTTAGTGTTTGCAATTCGCTTTAACCGTTCAGAAGTTGTTCACGTTTTTGCACTTATTAAAAAAATTGCAGGGCACTTAGTTTCTGGGATATCAAGTTGGGACTTTGCCTGAGCCTAAATAACTGACTGAGGTATCTTCCGGCGGCAAGACCGTCTTATCTGCATTGTGGCATCGCCTTGCTGTGACACATTAATTTCGGTAAACTTTCAAATTTCAAAAAAATCCTCGTCACACGGTTGAATCAGTTAACCTCATGTGAAATATTTTCAACTCTATCACTTCCGGTTCCACCGGAAGTAGCACCAACTTTCTTATTTTAAAGGGAACATCCCATATATTATAATATTTTTGAATTCCTCGCTTAAATTGGAACATATTTTGTAAGAACAGATGTACACTTATCTCTTCTAGTTTTCAAGAAAAAAAAATGTTTCTAAAATTTTTACATTCAAAAGGTAGCCTAAAATCTGTCTATAACTTCTCTTGACACCTTATATTGGTATATATATATATATATGAATTTTACAGCAAAAAAAAAAAAAAAAAAAAGGTTTACCCTAAATTTTCGAATTGAATTCATTGAATTCAATTACCTACTATAGCCGCGATATCGAGACGTAACTAGTGACAATAAATTTAAAAGTTTAAATTGTTATAATAATGACTATCTAGAATTTTGGGAATTCATTTATAGACACCTGGTATTGCAAAATTCCGGAGACGCATTTAAATTGTTGAGTAGAGCAGAATTACGATGTAAAGGGTGGGCCATTTAGTGGTTTCTTTTTAAATCATAAATTATTTTGACACTGGCAGCTTTTTCCCGCTCGAAATCTTAACAGAAAGTCAGTATCATACCTCCGCGGTACGAAATGAGTCGCTTTACAATTGAACAACGTTGGGAAATATTGCAAATTTATTTTCAAAGTGAGTGCTGTGTAGCCCAAACAGTGCGATTGTTGAAAATAAGTTTTGGCCGAAATAAATCACCCATCGCGCCTGTGTGCGCAAGTTTGTGCAAAAACTTCGTGAGACTGGCATGCTAGTGGACAACACTCATGGTCCTCGATCTCATACGGTGCGCACAGACAAGAATGTGGCTGCTGTAGCCGAGAGTGTGAGAACCAATCCACGAACATCAACTCGCCGTCGATCTCAACAGCCAAACATTTCAAGCACTAGCCTGAGGAGAATTCTGCACAAAGATCTCGGATTATTCGCTTACAAGGTCCAATTGACTCAGCAATTGAAGGCACACGACCATCCGCTTCGTTATCTCTTCGCACTTTGGGCCTTAGAGCAGCCTGAATTGGACAACGATTTTGGGCGAAAAAACATATTTTCTGACGGGACGCATTTTCATCTTTGCGGCTACGTTAACAAACAAAATTGTCGCATCTGCTGCTCGGAAAACCCGCACGTTATTGTCGAGAAGCCAATGAATCCACAAAGCATAATTGGACCATTTTTCTTCGAAAATGAGGCTGGGAATAACGTTTCGGTCAACGGTGAGCGTTACAGAGCCATCTTATCCGACTTTTTCTTACTGAAATTGAAGGCATGGTTCTGCACGACCTCTGGTTCATGCAGGATGGCGCCCCATGCCACAGCCCATGTCACAATCGATCATTTTCGCACCAATTTCCCAAATCGTATTATCAGCCGTCTTGGCGATGTCAATTGGCCGCCTCGGAGCTGCGATTTGACCCCTTTGGATATTTTTTTGTGGGAAACCGTGAATGACCAATGTTATGCCTACAATCCAGAAACGATTCAAGCACTTCAGGCCAATATCATCCAAGCAATCCGTGCGCTACAGCCCGAAACCATCAACAGGGTCTTGGGTCTTGGAAAATTGAAGTGACAGAATGCGCTACTGCGAAGCCAGCCGAGGTAGCCACTTGAACAAAGTTGTGTTCCATAATTAATGGGAATGTTTGCTCTTACTAATGAAGCCATAATACATGGAAAAAAAATAAAGATTGTTCATTTTATGGCATTTTTAAAAAGAAAATTGTATTTGGCCCACCCTTTATATAGTATCTTAAAATATACCAGAACGATCGTATATTTTATGGGCCATTCAAAAAATAGTTGCGTGCGGAATAAATCAAAACCAGTATTCTAGTATATTTTTAGACATCAATTGTAAACAAAATAATTCAGTCTCTAAATATAATCACGGGCTGTTCGAATAAATTTTAGTATGTTAGTTAGAGGAGGTTTAGAAATAATAAAAATATATTATCAAAGTTCGGCGCTACTGCGCAACGTGCCTTACAGCTAGTGCTACGTTCGATTTGCTGAGGGTTAAGTTTGGCGATTGGATTATTTCACGGAGCGCATTTGTGAATTGGCCCCCGTGGTCATGTGATTTTACACCCCCAGATTATTTTCTTAGAGGTTACGTCAAATCACAAGTCCATGTCGACAATCCACAGACTTTGGATCATTTAATATAGCGATTATAACAAAATATAGCGATTATAGCGATTATACATAAAAAAAAATCGGACGAATATTTGCTGATTTTGGACGAGGTGTAGCAGAGTCTGGAACATCGTATAAGATGAAATGAGACCATAGCAACCATTCAGTTTTTCAAGCTGAATTTCCTACAACACAAACAAACATCCACCTGTTTGATTCCCTCGTCTCGTATTAAGAGTTCATAGTTAATTTATATATTTCATTCGATTTTATGTATGTAGTTCTGTACGCTGCGGGAATTATCTACGTAACCAATCTAAAATAATTGGTTCCGCAAATGGTTGCTATGACAACTTTTACGGACGTACAATGCCAAATAAATATTTTTCTGCGACAGGGCATAATGTGATACATTTGCGCACAAATGCGTAAGAAAATCACCTGTGCGTAAATACATCAACTGTGAGTAAAATAAGTTTGACACACAATTTATTCACTCAACAATGAACAAATATATAGTATTTTCCATCAAATTTCATAATAGCTGTCGTAGAAAAAAACTAGATTATGTTATGTATTTATTAATAATTAATTAAAGATTAAAAATATAATATATTTGAATTATGAATTATTACATTTTTATTTTTTAAGTAACCTGTAATTATGTAGTAGTAATGGGTAGTAATATGTAGTGTAATTATGTAAATCTGTGATTTTGTGTTTATTGTTATTTGACCAAATTATGTACCTAGGATACAATTGTTAATACAATGGTACCCTTAGAAACTGAACCACGATTAAAGATAACCCACGATCTTACAACTGGGCCTGGCCCAGTTGTACAATCGTGGATTATCTCTGACCATGGTTCAGTTACCTTGGATACAATTGTTGATACAATGGTATCCACAGGAACGGAACCACGATCAAAGATAATCCGAGATGGTACAACTGGGCCTAAGGCTCAGTTGTATGATCGTGGATCAACCTTGATCGTGGTTCAATTTCCAAGGATATCATTGTATTAACAATTGTATCCTAGGTAACTGAACCATGGTCAAGGATTATCCACGATCGTACAACTGGGCTTTATAATAATATTTTCTATGTAATCCGTAGTTCATTTTATAGAAGTTGTTGTTGAATACACAAAAGTTTGGTTCTAAACTTAATTTAATTAGGTGTAATAAGTGTGTTTTCTATTGTGTTTTGTATATGTTTTTTTTTAAATTATATTGTTTGAGTAAGTAAGTGATTCTGTTATAAGAATATTTGTATATAAATTTATTATGTCAAAAGAAGCTAGAATGCAATTTGTTGGTAATTTTGTATTATTCATGTGACTTATATATATATATATTCTGTTTTATGATATATTTATATTTATGATGTTATTAATAAACTTGTTTATGAGTTTAGCTATTTTGAGTGTTAAGGGGAGTTAATTGCTGTAATAATTGGTCTGATTGGTATTTCCTTTTTATGTAGTTTAGCTTATCCATATAATTTAGATGTAGTTGGATTCGTTAATATTAAGTTGTTAGAGTTATTTGTGTATTTCCGTAATGTAATTTTTATGTTTTTTTAATTGTTTTTGCTTTGATTATGAAAGAAGATTGTGAAAGATTTGTTTTTATAGTAATGTGTAATTGCTATTTTTTATGACACTTTCTATTTTGTTTATATATGTTGTTTTGTTTAAAATTTCTAAATATGATTTTTGTCTGCAGTGACAATAATTAGATTATTTTTCTTAATTTTGTTTTTGGTATGTTTAAGAATTTATTTTCCTTTATTATTGGGAATTGGCTTTAATTATTGATTTGATTGTTCTTCTTGTTTAATTATTTTTATGCATTCACCTTTTTCTTTTTGTGGGTGATATTTTATTGCTACGTCTAGTTCTATTCTTAGTAGAGAAAGAGTAATATTTATTGGTGTTAAATCGTAATTGTATCCTTTATTAAGTAATTTTAATTCTTCATTATTAAATGTGATATTAGAAAGGTTTGTTATTATTTGTTGTGTTGGTGTGAATTGTTTATTACTACTTGTATTAATTATTTCTATTATTAGTTTACTAATTAGTATTAGTTTTTATTAGTTCCAGATTGGCATAGTGTTTATGTGTTTCAATTTTTAGTTTGTTCTGTTTCGGTTTAATTTTGTTATTTTATGTTGATTTTCCTTTCTTTGGTGTTTTTATGGCCTCTTTCAATTCTTCTGTCTTTATTTCCTCATTGTTTTCTTCGTCTTCTTCTGCTCCAACCTCTCGTTTGTTTGTTCTTTTCTCATTATTATTGTCTTTCCTGTATTTTCAATTTAGTAGTTTTTCCTCTCCATTGTCTCTCTATTATCCGCTTTTCATAATTTATTATCTCTCCGATTTTTTATTTTATTTTGTCGTGTTTCTTTCTTCTTGAATCTTACGTTTTTAGTACTTTGTAGAATAATTTTGGATTGGTTTTAATGTCCTTTTCCAACTTTTCTTCGAATTCTCTCCATTGTTATTGTTTTCCCTCTAATATTGTTTTTTTTAACTTTTATTCTTTGTACTTTATATGTATAGTTCATAGTTTTCTCTTGTTTTATTTATTTGGTATTATTGACACTTTTTCCTTTTTTTGTTTGACTTCTTGCGTTATATTCATTCCGCCAACGTTGTGTGTCTTTATCTGCTATTGTTTTGTTCGTAGCACATATCATGTATGTGGTTTTTAATATTGTTTCTTTTATTATTTTTATACATTCCCCCTTAATTTTTTCTTCTTGAGCATTTTTTTAAAGCTACCTCTTGTTCTGTTGCAAGGAGTGGTAGATTGGTGTGCATATTTATGTCCTTTGTTTAAAATTTTTATTTCTTTGTTGTTAAAATTGTGTTAGAAATATGTGTTATTTTTTAATTTGTGTTTCATATTTTTCTGATCTTGTTATTCTTCTTAAATTGTTTTCCTTCTTAGAGATAAGTATTTTTCAGCTTCTTTCTGGATTTTTTCTTAAAGTTTGGTTGTTTAATTTATTTTTCACACGCTGATTAAATTACATATAAATTTAATGCGGTTGTTACTGTTATGATAATAATTAAAAGGAATATTTAACAACTAGGAGTTTGGCGCCGCGATAAAATACCCGTCTCCCACGCATCCGTCGCGAGTTCAAATCTTACCGGGTATAATTAGTAGATTATACCACGAGTCAATAATAATAGCCATTATTGCGAGTAGTGTACTCTACTTTATCTTCGACTAAATAGGCAAGTAGAACATTTTCGGAAAATGATTTTGCGTTCTTTCGTAGACGCCATTTGTTGAAGGTTGCGTACGTTTTATTAGAAATGGAATTCGATGTTTCCGGAATCATGGTAGATGCTGTTGCCGTAGCTGGTTGTACAATTTCTGGAGGTGTACAAGTAAAAACTCTTCATGTTCATCCATCTCAATACAAATATACAAACACTACACGTTTGACAGTGACACTTTTGAGTTTGTGTATTTTGTTTCCATGGTATTTTTTAATTGGAGTGCAAGAGGGAATAATGACTATTAATCCCTAGTCATTATTCCCTAAGGGAATCATATATAGCATTATACTGCAAAAACCTCAAATATAATACTTACATTATAAATTAGTCGTAGAACATATTTCACGCGGATTATTTCGCGCGGAGAAGTGACACTTCAAGGCGTCCCTGAGTAATAGAACGCAAGCCATGAAAAGTCACTTCGCCTCCAAGTGAAATATACTATTTTTTCTTCAAACGTATGGCAAAATACGAATACTCGTAATTTTCATATATAATTTTTAGAAATAAGTTTAATATCAAAGAATGCATCGTATGGTTTTTGTTTTCTTGACAGAAACTATTTCAGTATTTGACAGTGACAGTGAATTTTTGTTGAAGAAAGCATTTATAGATATATAATCTATTATTGGTGAAAGCAGTATATCTACAGGAAAAGAGGAAAAGAATGGCAAAACACTGATATATTTAATTGTTATATGATGAAATTTATAGTATTGCTTCGCGTTGTTTATTTAATGTTGCCATGACAACACGTTTCTTTCCGCCGACTGAGAAAGGAAAAGTAAAACTTCCGCTGGCGGAAATGTGACATTTTTCCACAATCAACTAAGTTAAATAATGACGTCATTTTCTGACGTTTGAAGAAAAACGTTTTAACTGGATTAATTCAAATAATTCGAAATTCGCGCAGATACTACACCATATCGCAGGGGTACCAACCGTAGTATACCTACTAACTAATTAAATAATATTCAAATAATTTCAAATTCCCGAGTGAAGACGGAGAGACAGACGCAGAACAGCATACGACCTAACATAGGCAACACAACATACGACCCCCGCATCCTTAGGCAACCCGTTGTACAAATATCAGCCTACCATGTCGACGACCAGAAAAAAAACAAAATGGCGAAAACGTGAATTTAGATCCCTATATAAATCCTTACAGTACTCCTACAGCCTATCTACTCATAAATAATATAACACCAACCCGAGAAATACTAAGATACGTGATACAGATATTTAATAGCATTTCCATGCGTCTTCACTTGCATTTATAATTGCGTGGCGCAATCTATGACAATCGCAATAGATAACTACGTCTCACATTAAGTGCATGGTTTCATGAAACATTTGGAAATGGTAGTGTTTGAAGAGTAATATTTTTAATGCCCATCTGTGTTCTTAATTAAATTAAGCGCCAAATTAAAAAGGAATTAAACCGCTACTTTGGCTGGCACTTTAGAAAGCTAGCTTAGCATGCACGAAGACCTGAGTTCGAGCCCCAGTACAGGTAATACATTTGAACTGAGAAACTAGTACCATTCGTCGTTGGGAGCTCATTAACAGCGCTCTAGAGATCAAGGGCGAATTTCTAGAGTAACAAGCCCTAATTCAATACACACTTACACAAATCACACGGCAGAAGGACCCGCGCTCTAGAGATAGGGGACGAATTTCTAGAGTAACAAGCCCTATCTCAATACACACACTTACACAAATCATACGGCAGAAGGACCTGTCGGTAGGTAGCCAGTTAAAGATAAATATCCCTAACAAATACGTCACTACTACTAAAAAGGAATGGGGCTGCTGGCAAGAGTTGGTAATACCGGGTGTCCCATTTCAAACCTAGCCAGTGTCAATAACTTTTGAATGCAAGCTAACTTGATAAAACGAAAAAAAAACACTTCGATTGATATTTGTAGGGGGAAGTTTAAAAACAACGTCAAATAAATGTTAAGTGTCACCCCCTTCTCCCTAGCCACCCCCACTTTGAAATTTCAAATGGCAGCCCCACCTTGCGATACCTCATTTTAAAGCTTAAAAATGTCTAATCTAGTGACGTAATAAAAAAGATTTTTATCGATTCGTTTTGAAAAAAATAAATAAATAGGAAAAATTTCAAAACAATTTATATTGAACAAAACAAAAGAACAAGTCGAACCAGTTTTTGAGGCAGATGTTAAAAACTATGTTAATTGAATATAAAATGTTACGCCCTCTCCCTAGCGACTCTCACTTTTATTACAAATTTTAAGTTACATCCCTACGTTGTCATCTTCTTCTTTTTCTCAGTCCAGCTACCCTAAGAAGGGTTTGGTGGCATTATGTTGTGGCCCTTTGCACGGTATGCCTCCATGTCTCCCGATCCTGTGCCATTGACGTGGCCCCATGTAGACCTTGTCCAACAAGCGGCTGCATTTGGTCAATCCATCGTGATGGTGACCTTCCTCTTGATCTTTTTCCGTTAACCTTTCCCTGCACCATGAGCTTCTCCATTCCGTCAGTTCGTCTTGATATGTGGCCGAAGTATTGTAGGTATTTTTGGTTCACTCTTTTGGACAATCTGGTAGTAATTCGTAGTTCATTTAAGATTGATACGTTTGTTCGGTGTTCGGTCCATTGTATTTTAAGCATCTTCCTGTATACCCACATCTCAAAAGAGTCGACTTTTTTGCGGTCAGCCTGACGTTGTCATACCTTGTCTTAAATCTTAAAACAAATACAATCTATAGGTGTAACAAACATATATTTACGTCACCACGTTTCCAAAAACAAAATATATTTTTCAAAAATAAACCACCCAGGATTATGATGATATGATGACGTTCATTTCAGGAGTAGCCAGTCTCAATAAGTTGTCCATTTGATTAAAAAATCACGTCACGTAGATTTACACATTTTAGTTACACATTTATTGTTACAATGAATAAACAAACATACATTAATTAATACATTGATAATATATCAATAGAAATAATCGATAAAATATATTGTTATCTGAATTTAAAAAATATATGTGCAAACATGATTTATTTTTGAAAAATATATTTTGTTTTTGGAAACGTAGTGACGTAAATATATGTTTGTTATACCTCTAAATTGTATTTGTTTTAAGGTTTAAAACAAGGTATCACAATGGGGTGTAATTTAAAATTTGTTATAAAAGTGAGAGTCGCTAGGGCGAGCGGGTAAAATTTTATATTCAATTAACATACATTGTAACATCTGGCTCGAAAACTAGTTCGACTTGTTTTTTTTTGTTTCATTGAAAATAACTAAGATTTAAATTGAAACTATGTGTGGATACTACTTGGTGAAACATTATGATTAGGTTAAATCAAACACTTGGTTAAAGTTTCACTGTATTGATAGAATAAACCTCTACAATTGTTTCGGCCTCACGACCATTCTCAAGAGTATCTCTGTACTCTTGAGAATGGTCGTGAGGCCGAAACAATTGTAGATGTTTATTCTATCAATACAGTGAATAACCAAGTGTTTGATTTAACCTAACTAAGATTTGTTCAATATAAATTGTTATGGACTTTTTCTTATTTTTTTTTTTTTTTTCAAAACGAATCGACATTTTTTTTAATTGTGCGACTAGATTAGGTTTTTTAAGCTTTAAAGTGATGTATCGCAAGGTGGGGGGTGCCAACTTAAATTTCAAAGTAGGGGTGGCTAGGGAGGAGGGGGTGACACTTAAAATTTATTTCACGTTGTTTTTAAACTTCCCCTCCAAAAATCAATCGACGTGTTTTTTATGTTTTATCAAGTTAGCTTGCATTCAAAAGTTATTAAGACTGGCTAGTTTTGAAATGTACACCCGGTATAATACTCGGTCGCCCACTCGTCTTTCAATGTGTCGATATTATATTGGAGCCACGCGTTCCCAAGAACCTGAATCAGCAGTTGTCATCGTGGAAGACGCGGCTCTTCCCGAGAAAACCGCTGACGCCAAGGTCGCGGCCGAGCCAACGGCACGGCAATTAGATAATAAGAATTTACTTTATGTTACGCATTCGTTAGATGTAGTTCACTGTTCAAAATAAAAATAAATTAACTTTTTAAAAACTAAGTCACAACTCCCGGAATCGTAATTGGCGCAGTAACGGTAGGATTGCCCAACAATCAATTGTAACAACTGATTGGTATATTTTAATATTTTGTGGCGCAATCGAACACGCAATTTCTAAAGTACGGTAGACCTTTGCATAGCATACGGACTTCTACCGCATAGAAATTCAAATTCGAGTGAGTGAATTGAGTAGCTCACACCGCGAAAGTGACGAGTTAAGAACAGTGCTGAAGGCGAAGACGCTGCGTTCGCTGACCAGAGGAACGACTTCTCGAACCCGAGACTTCCGAGGCAGAAGACATCGCGTCGCGATCATCGTCCAGAGGATCGACTTCTCGAACCCGAGACATTCGAGGCAGAGGACGTTGCATCACCTGTCCATAGGATCGACTTCTGGAACACGAGACATCCGAGGCTGAAGACGCCGCATCACCTGACCATTGGATCGACTTCTCGAACCAGAGACCTCCCGAGCCAGATGAAAACGCTACTACTTTGGTGAGTACATAAATGTCAATTAACGACGGTGGTAATTCAGATTGCGAATTGTGTTTGAGCGATATCGAAGAAAACAACCGCCACGATAGTTTAATCGAAGAGATCAGTACATCCTTCGATAACTTGCAACTATCAAGTGGAACTAACAACAATAATAATAATTTAAGTAGCTCCACGATGGCACAGCCACAATTTAAAAGCGAGTACTTGCAAATGGTGCCGGAGTTTAACGGCAACCTAAATAACTTAAATGATTTCATTTTGAATTGCGAGGAAATAATCGCGCAATTTTATGACGTTAATGTAAATACCTTTCAAAACAAATTCATAGTCAACTCGTTAAAAAATAAAATTACAGGAAAGGCAAAATGCGACATTTCCACGTACACCATTAACACTTGGCTAGATTTAAGAACAGCCCTCTTAGCAACTTATGCTGATAAAAGGGACCTGCAAACTCTAACTATCGAATTATGCGAATTGCACCAGAATAGGTTAACACCTATTCTTTAATGAAATTCAGGCCAATCTTAATTTACAAATTGCATTTTGCAATAATAAATTCAATCATATTAAAGCTCAATACTCGATAGAAAATAGTTTGTCATTGGGTTTACGAATCTTCCTAAAAAATTTAAATAAACCATTGGGTGATTTTGTCACCACACGTAACCCGAATACGTTACAGGAAGCATTAAACATATTGGTTAATGACTTTCAAATCAACGATAAAATCAAAACAAATAATCTACCAGCAAATATACAACACAACAAACCCCAATCACCACCTGCCTTTAATCGAACACCTAATCAATATCAGAGATCAAACAATGCAAATGCCAACGTTTTTACCCCGAGAAATAATTTCACCCCGCGTTACAAACCAACCCCCATGAGCACGAACACGCATAATTCGTTTGTCCCGCCCACGCAACACAAGCAACCGTACAGACCATTCCAACAAAATCGGAATTATGTAACCGAAGAACTGTACAATGTAAACGAGCCTCCTTGCTCTTACCCCGACCCACTCGAGGGCACGGATTCGCAAGACGAAGAACAGGAAGAATGCGACCATACCGATATGAATGAAAACGATTTTTTAGATCTAACCACGCTAGAAAACCGAACGACATAACATTGCTAACCTTAAACTACGCGCAATCCCAGTTACCCTACATCATCATTCCATTCGAAAAATGTTCACTAAAATGCTTAATTGATACTGGATCGACAAAATCTTTCATTTCACCAAAAATTGCGATGAAATACTTTTCTAATTCTATAAAAAAATATCCTTTTGTTATAACAACAGCTCATGGTACCAGTGCAGAAAGATTTAGCATCTCAATACCTTGTCCGAAATTATTCAACTTTAAAGAAAAAATTAAATTTCACTTATTTTATTTTCATACCTTTTTTGATTGCCTTTTAGGATTAGATAATCTGCAACATTTTTCCGCGCTTGTAGATCTCAAAAACAACAAGCTGATTACATCCAACAGTGAAATCAATATAAATTACAAAAAAACATCTGAATGTAATAATTGCATACAAATAGAACCACGCGTAGAAAAAATAATTACTTTAAATATTAAGAACATTTCAAACGGAACGGCAGTAACACCGTACAAAAAAATCAGAGAACTAGAAATACCAGAATGCTCGATTTTAAACCGATCAGAAAAATCTGTATCACTCGATCTATCGGAACCAATTACCGTGATCCCGGGAACGGATTTTGAAGTCCCTAATAACACCCAAGGTACTAACTTAAATAATTTCGACGCTTTATCGCGAATTCCAAATTTAAACGTAAACGAATCAAAAGAAACACCTTTTATAAATTACATGCAGAAAATCAATAATGAAACCGAAAACCAATCTATAATAGTAGAGCCCGGTTCGGACCATGAAGACGATGTATCAGATCATGATCAGACAGTTCACACAAACCTAGAAGATCCTGTTGTCACCATTCCCATCTCCGACACCCCCGTGAATTATGGCAACAACCAAATCATATTTACTCCCGTCAAATTCGAACCTTTACCTCCGCTTGTACAAAGAATATTTAAATCTAAACAAAGAATATCAGTACAGATTTCCAGTAACAACTTTGAAACAGACATAATTAATTTCATAAAGGAGTATATAGCCCCCAAAGCTAAATATCACTTGTACTTCGAAAACGATGCATTATACATGAAATTCAGCAAAACACTGCAAAACCATTTTAACAATTCAAAGTTCAATTTTCTTAAATGTACAAAATTATTAACGGATATCGAAAATCCAGACGATATTCAAAATCAAATCCAAATTTACCACGAAGGTAAAACCAACCATAGGGGCATAACCGAAACCGAACAAAAACTAGCAAAGGTTTTCTATTGGCCAAAAATGCAAGAATCAATAAGAGACTACATAAACAATTGCGATATTTGCAATGTAGTAAAATACGATAGAAACCCGTTGAAACTAATGTTCAACATAACACCCACACCAGCCAGACCGTTCAAGATCGTCCACATGGACGTACTGACCTACAACAATAACAAATTTCTAACGCTGATAGACACATTCTCCAAGTATGCTCAAGCATATTTATTACAATCCCTACAAAGTATAGAAATCGCAAAAAAATTCCTCATCTTTTTATCACATCATACCACTCCCAACATGATAATAACCGATAGCGGTGCCGAATTCAACAACAACATGTTCAAAGAGCTCCTGAGCTTACACAGGATACAAATCCATTTCTGCAGCCCTGGCCACCCAGAGAGCAATTGCCCAATCGAACGCTTTCATTCAACACTCCTAGAACATATAAATATTTTCAACAACCGCAAAGAATTTAAAAACGATTCGATAGAAGTCAAAGTACTCTATTCCATAATCGCGTATAACAACTCGATACATTCAGTTACCAAATTTACGCCGTATGAAATAATTTATGGCCATATTAACCTAGATTCACTAATAGATATCGATTTGGAAAACCATCTCCAATCAAACTATTGTCAAAAACACAAAGATAAGACTCTTAAATTATATGAGATTATTAACGACTCATTAAAACGCCTAAAGGAAAAACTAATAAGCAAATTAAACGTAAATAGAGAAGATCTCCCGGAAATCCCCCAAAAAGTTTTTGCTAAAGACCCGATCAGATCCAAAACAAAAAATCGTTACAAGAAAACAACAGTCATCGAAACAAATCCTAGAAAAAAAAAACATTCACACCACAAATCGATGAGCATAAAACTGGCCGAAAATACCACAAATTACACATAGCTAACATTAAGAGGCCAACAGTAACTGCAAAAATTGTTCCAGGACCATCTACGTCACAGCTGGACAATGCATAAAGGATGTTGGAAACAATCCAGGTATCCTTCCGATAAAACTAGGAACCGCAAGCTTACAAACATCAACACACATGGTTACTCATTTCTTTGATTTGAAAAACCTCATCTCGGAATATACGCGCTTACGTAGCCAATACTACACTTATACCAATATTACTCTTGTCAATTTAAACTACCAAAACGAACTTCAAAATTACAACAAAATCGCTAAGTACACGATTAGTATGATAGATGAAAAATTAGTCATTTTTACTGCTAGAAGACGAACTAGACGTGGACTCATAAACGGACTAGGTTCTATTATGAAACAAATCACCGGCACTCTAGACCATGACGACGAAGAACACTTCGATGCAATTTTTAACCACCTAAAACAGAATCAAAATCAAGTTATAAACCAAATAAACAGACAATATTCAATCAATAACGAAATAATGCGAAAATTCAATAATACAGTTAAAACTATAGAAGACAACGAGTCTCTCTTAGGCAAAAAATTAAACCATCTTCAATTAATAATTAAATTTACGGAAGATCACGAAGTTCTGGCATATACGAAAGATTTGATAAACCAAATGATAAACTTGTTCCAAATAATTTTAGAAATTTTGCAAGATATTGAAAATTTAATTACATTTTGTAGATTACATGTGCTTCACCCAAGTATTGACAAAAACAATGAAGAAACAATTCGGGAAAATTGTAATACTAGCTGGTCCACCTACACCAAAACAGGCACCTATCTGTTCAACAATGTAAATTGCAAGGTCTTGATCAGAGGAAGGCCCCTAGTATTCGGCGACGAAACGAAAGGACAGCCAATACACCTCGAACAATTGATTGTTCCCCATGATGACATCAAAAGACAGGACCTTCCAGAACTAAAAACCAAACACATCCAGCTAACGAAACTTGATAATAACATCCAGCCCATTCAGCCAATTCCAGACGATTGGGAATTTCACCAGGCCCACCGTTGGAGTACCCTAATCATATATTTAATATTAGCTGTTGCAGGAAGTTGTCTAATCTACAGAAAATTCTACAAGAATCGAACACGGAACACCGCCACCCCGCAACCCGCACCAGGTGGTGTCAATTTCTAAAACACCACTTCAGGTCATCGGAGCTTCCCACATGAACGGGAGGTATTATATTGGAGCCACGCGTTCCCAAGAACCTGAATCAGCAGTTGTCATCGTGGAAGACGCGGCTCTTCCCGAGAAAACCGCTGACGCCAAGGTCGCGGCCGAGCCAACGGCACGGCAATTAGATAATAAGAATTTACTTTATGTTACGCATTCGTTAGATGTAGTTCACTGTTCAAAATAAAAATAAATTAACTTTTTAAAAACTAAGTCACAACTCCCGGAATGGTAATTTCGAGCTATTATAAGTGCAAGTGAAGACTAGATTTCAAATGGTATCTGTTCTTGGTCCAACGTGTAATGAGTGGATGTGCAGTAACCTGCATAACGTTATTAAATCTAAAAACCAGGTGATTACCAAGAAATGAGGAAATAATGTGCTGAACCGAGCACCGTTGGGTTACGCAACAGGAAGGCTTCCTCGTACATCAGGAATTCCAATGAGGAGCCTCGTTGTGAATAAAGCGGCGCCTGGTCGATTATCATCAAACTTGTCCCTTTCACTAACCACTATCTGTGCACTTACCGGAAGATAGAAGAGGTGGTCGCTTCTTTGGAAGGCTGCCAAACCCTGAACTTCCACTGGCTATGGATCCGGCTAGGGATCCTCCGGAATATTCGTCTATTACTCTAGGTTCATTCACCACAGCTTCTTCTTTAGGAACTGGCTTGTGCTTTGAAGACGGCGACGGCCTGTAATGATAAACGAACTGTTTGGGCATATATGGCCAGCAGTGCGGAGGTCGTCTTAAATCTACAGCAAATTAAAGCAGAATACAATGAAACCGCACGCAAACGACAGATATGGGGTCTATTAGAGTCCTGCAATAAATCACACGTCTGCAAGAATTGAGATCACAATTTTACGAAACCATTAAACGACAGAAATATGTAAATGTCATCCCTTGGACGGATCCAAAGATATCCACATCTACATATCTTGGGACCGGGACGTATTATATCAAGCAGAAAGTTTTAAAGGCCAGGAATAAATCGTGTTTATGACCAAATACTCCGAAAGGTGAAGAGTGAAAATACCTCTATCCTATAATAATAATAATAATCCTTTATTAGACGCATAAATAATACGTGAGGTCACAAGATATACATGTACAGAGAGTAGTAGAAAAACTAATTACAGAGTATAATTTCCTGAAAAGATTCTTCAAGTGAATAAAATGATTTTGATTTTAAATATGAAATAATAGGTTTTTTTTAATGAGCGTCATTTTGGTTTATCCAGTATTTTCAGCCCTATCGATATCGAGTCGTTGGCGTGTAGGCTTCTAAACGGAACAACCAACTTATGACGGCCGCTAGTGTCATGACCATGAGTAGATGCTGGTTGTTTTCTCTCTTTTAATTTCTTCGTCCTTAATGCATGGTGGTAGATATACCGTGACATTTTTTTAACTCTGAACTTAGTCAATACAACGTCCATATGTTCAATTAAAAAAAAACATAGGTCAATGCGTGGTTTACACTTTTAAAAAATCAAAGGTTCCTGGAAATTAAAAAGGAAAGAAATTGCGTTTTACATGTATCGGTAATGTTTTATAACATTAACTTTTATATTTACAATGTTACAAATCTGTTGTGTAAGTATTACTTATTCTGTGTTTTTAAAATCAATATTTAAATAAGTCATAATTTACTGACTATAAAATGTACGGTAATAAAACATCACTGACACATGTATAAGGCATTTTCTTTGATTTTTATTTTCAATTCACCTATGATTTTTCTAAATGGGAAACTTCCGTCGATTTTTTAGGTTTATCCATATTCTAAAAAATCGATGAAGTTGAAAAATACAAAGTAATAGCATACATTGACGCAGTATTTTTCGCTGTACAAACGAGTTCATAATAGTTTTTCTCTAAAATAATTAGGGAAGACAATATTTAAACATTAACAGTGTTATTTAAAAAAAATTAAACTGCGGTTTAGCGGTGGATAAGTTTCATTGAATACTAGACATGTTCGAGCAACAATTCTATCACAGTTGCCATGAATAAAGAATAAATTGATAATATGTTGATTTGTGTAATGATTCATTTTGTTGATTTTGATTTCTGTAATACTTTATTCTAAATGGTTTTATTATTTGACAGTTTGCATTACAATAGCGACAAAACAAAGCATATGCCGATTAAAGTGCACTTGTGACATGCGAAATTATACCCTGCAGAAATGCGACGAAAAAGTAATCTTCGAAATAATTCAAAAATACTTGCTTTAGGAGTATGTTTGTATTATACTTTTTTGTAGTAAATTTTTCTTCCAATCGTGCTAAATTCCATTTAAAACAATTGAATTACGAGATATTTATGAGGGCACTTAGATATTGACATTTTATGAATACTTATTATCAAAATTGACAGTTTCCAATTATTTTACTCATAGAGGCATCCTCTAGGTACAATTAGAGATGTAACTCATAATTTCATCTTATTCCTAAGAGAAATTATATTTTAGGCTATTATTTTAGGTTTTTAGGCTACCTTTCAGAGGTCAAAATTTTAGAGAAAAATGTTTTCTTGAAAACTAAAAGAGATAAGTGTACATACGTTCTTACAAAATATGTTCCAATTTAAGCGAGGAATTCAAAAATATAATAATATATGGGGTGTTCCATTCAAAATATGAAAGTTGGTACTACTTCCGGTGGAACAGGAAGTGATAGAAAGTTTAAAATATTTCACATGAGGACAACTGATTCAACCGTGTGACGAGATTTTTTTTGTGAAATTTTTAATACAACGGTAACCCCGTAAACTTTTAATGAACCGTTTGGCGTAGACACCGTGTATATATACATTTGCGACCGGTTTCGATGTTCATTTGGATCATCTTCAGGCGTAAAAACTAAAATAACAATTAGAACATTTCAGGTTTATACGTTACTGTTAGTATATTAAACTAGGGTATTACTACAAATTAAAAAGAATAAATTATTGTTTTTAGGTAATTAAAAAAAACATAAAAACATATAACGTATAATAAACGTTATAATAACGTATAAACCTGTCATGTTAACCTGTTAATTATTTTGGTTTAGTTATTACGCCTAAAAATGATCCAAATGTGGATCGAAACCGGTCGCAAATGTAAATAAATAAAAAATAAAGACCCAATGAAGAATTAAGGAAGTGCAATTTTCTAAACCCACAACTATATAAATAAATTAAATTATATATTAAATTCCGCTTAGTTCAGGTCAATATTAAAATGAAGATGTAAGATTAGCTAGTAAAAATTATATAAATAAATTAAATTAGAATAAATTCAGGTCAGTTATATAAGAAAAACGGTCGTAAATTCATAAACTGTTAACAAAACTGTATTTCAAAACCTAGTTTACGAATGCTGAAGTAATAGATGGAGTGTGGCATTGGACACAAACTGTGCCATTTTTCACGAAGTGGTGGCATGTATTGAAATGGCTGTGCGGGCCGAAGACGAAGACGAAGATAACCGAAGACGAATATGAGGAAGTGCTATCAACGGGGAAAAATACCTCTCCAGGCATTGACAATATCCCCAGAAGCATCCTAACCAACCTTCCCGACTGTATCCACACACACGTACGGAAAATATACAACTACTGTCTAGCAAATAGTTATTTCCCCCCCATTTGGAAAACTGGCATAATCATTAACATCCCAAAGAAAGGTGAAGACAAATCCAGAACTTCGGGATACAGACCCCGAAATACTGCCTGTATTTGGAAAAAATCTAGAAAAAATTATCAAATGCCGGCTAGAAACAGCGCTAGACTCAAGGATTCCCGTACATCAATTCGGATTCAGACCTGGCATTTCCACAGCTATCCCGCTGGCCGTATTGGTGTCGAACGTCCAGACATCAAGCATAAATGGTAACTGTGCAGCAGCGTTACTACTTGACACGGCCAAGGCCTTTGACACCATATGGCACAGGGGACTGCTCTTCAAACTACACAGTATAAACTGCCCTGAAGATCTCCTATGGATCATCGACGACTTTCTGAAACTCAGAACCCTGCACGTCCGAGTAGGAAACACTCAAGGTGTGGCGCAGGGATCTCCCCTTTCTCCCTTCCTCTTTAACGCATTTGTACACGACATTTACTCAGTTGGCAATAACCACCCAGACTCCCGCTCCTCCGAAAATATCCTTCAATACGCAGACGACCTAGCTCTGATAGCATACGGGAAGGACAAAAAGGTTGCAATTCACAATCTTCAACAAATGGCCAACAAGATCGAATTATGGTATGCAAAATGGCGCCTAAAGCTCAATCGAGGCAAATCACAACTAATCCTCTTCAATCATAGACTCAAAGACCCAGTCCCCCACATCACCCTACAACAACAAGACATCCCGGCACAAAACACGGCAAAATACCTAGGCGTCGTACTGGATGTTAAGATGTCACTTATCCCTCACCTTACACGCCTCAAAAATAATATAGTCATGAGAACCAAACACTTTCGCTCGTTGGTTTGCGGACAGTTTATAATATACAGTTTATTAAATATTATGTCATCCATAATTGTTATGTGTTCCACATCAATTAAGATAATTGATTAATACCCATAAATATCTATATAATTAAGCATTGACTGCAGATAATAATTAAAAGCCTTAAGCACAACACATGCATAATTGCGTATTGCAGCTATGGTTACGTGGCTGAGAATTTAGCAACAAATAATATGTTTGTTTCAGATTACATCTAGTAGCCTTCATTACATTTATAATTAGATCAAGTTGAACAAATCATTCAATAATTCGAAAGCGAAGTCTGTAGTCGCCACCTCTAAAGCCAGTTGTGTGAAAATGTATGTTCAACAAAAAGTATACAGTTTACAATTATCTTTCACGTTTATTATAGTTATTTATATATTAAGGGTATTATGTAGATGTTTATGCCTTATTGACGGCGACGGGAGATGGATAAACATCAAGTAATGTCCGTGGTACATACAAATTTTTATGTCTTACTGCTTTTACACATCATTATACACACCCCGCTAGCTGCATATAAAGCATACGGAGAAACGCCAACCTTAAAGAAAAATAAGAATAAGAAGGTAAGAGAGTATTCAACGAAAAAAGCAAGCATGGGAAACATATCTCAGCACTAACTCAATCGATGATTATTAAAAGTACATGTTACATATGAGTACAGTTATGAAAGAAAAATAAATGAAACAAAGAAGATAATAAAAGAATCCAAACAAAAATCATGGATAAGCTTTCGACAAAAGATGTAGAACAACTACAAAGAAAACCAGAAACTGTTTTATAATCAAAGTATTATTGGAGCTTGTGAAAGTTTTTAAATAAAACAAGGAGAATAACCTTTTTCACAATACACATGTATTTATACTAAATTTTCAAATTTAGTTTTCACACTCAAATTTTCAAATGATATATGGTGCAAATCGCTCAGGTAGTCTTCGTAAGACAAGAACACGGCGATCATTCTTGTTTGAGAGGAATCTGGACTCATCCGAAAACAAAACGGAGTTCTACTGCCCCTCGTCCCAACCTTGATGATTTCGACAAAAGTTTAAGCGATTTATTTTGTCCGTAGCTGTGAGATTAGACCGGTCGCTGGTTTCCCAGCAGACAAATTGACTTCTTTTAGTCTTCTTCTTATTGTTCTGGTTTACATTTCTGTTCCAGTGGCTAACGAATATCATTTTTTTGTTTCACTAGATGCTAGATGTTATAAACCGCTTTCTGAAACCCTGAAGTTCGATAAAACGATCTTCTCTGCGTGTAGTTTTTTCTTTTAACACCTTGTCCGCATCTTCTTTTGAAACTACTAGTCCCTCTGAATAGTACTGCGGCCATCTGTACTACAGATTTGTTGGTATTTAGAATTCCAGCAACTTCACTTCGTGAATATCCTTCATATGAATATGAATATCCCTATTAATTAAATGAGTTAAAAAGATGAGTCAACAATTAGAGCTTTTTGTTAACTTTTCGTTTCCTAGCAGATAATGTCCTCATATTGTTAATCGTTTCATGGCAAAATATTTGAATACTGCTTAATAAACGTCAATTTATGATATGTCGATTATGATATGTCTATTCACATCAACTCTTAAATTGGAAAAGTTATTTCAAGTTTATTTGGTGGTCCCTTAATTTTGTCCGGAAGTGTATTTATAAATTCATTATCGCTAATGAGAACGAGAAAGTGAAAAAATGTTCGATCCGGCATTCGAATTTTCATTTGAAAAAACTTTTTAAGCTTTAATGTTTTCAATATAATAAGTCGAATAAACATAATAACCTCATAAGTCAAGTAAATCTGGCCAAGTTGATTACATTTAATTAGACGAAAATTGCTGTTTTTTTTAAATTTAAATTTTACTTGAAAGCGGCCGGCCACGCTTTCGAAATTCAAGTATTCTTCATTTTGATTTATTTTTAATGTAGAACACATATCCCAGGGTTGGGGAGCGAATATTGATTCACCTGTATTTATACTATCATTCGTATACCCAGCTTTTACACATGTCTTCTACTTCTACTGCAAATTTAAAGTTATTATTTGTATTTTCGATTTTCGCGACCCACCGCAAAGTACGTGCGACCTCGGCGATTGTAAACTCCAGCGGAGGTCAAGGGTTTTATAATCCGCGCATGTAAACTGCAGCGGATGGTCAAGGGTTTTATAATCCTTGCTTGTAAAGTGCAGCGAGCGGTCAAACCTTAAATATTTAAGCTAGATTCATGCACTGCCGTTTTGCGATTTGCGGAATGCGGCATTTTTTCGGATTTGTTTATGATTGGTTAGGTTAGATTAGATTAGGTTAGTTTTGGTTAGGTTAGGCTTTGGGTACGATACTAGCGGTGAGCGTCGGCCAATAATAATTTCATTCATGCATTCAAAATGTGAAAAAAACGTTTAATTTGTCGCTCTGCCGCTCGCCGCAGTCGCTTACCGCTCGTATCGTAAACGAGGTTTTAGGTTAGGTTCTCTTTACGTAATCCTTAATCTGTTTGGCTTCCCGCTGCACTTTACGGGTAAGATGAACAGAACTAATTTGACCATCCCTGCACTTTACAGTATTTTTATTCAATTCTTATTGCTTAACCAGATTAAGGATTACAAACCGCTGCAGTTCACACACTTACACACCTGAATCTTGAAAATATCCGTAGGTCTCCCAAACCTTATCTCTAGTAATGGGTACATCTAGGTGCGCTCTATAGTTCGAGTTGAATCTTATTTTGCCTTGCAATTCCATGTATCTGAGCCCCTCTTTTACCTCCTCAACCATATTCCTTCTTTCAATATTATACACCATAACCATCCAGCTTATTAATACATTCCCAGCCATTCCATCATCCACCTTGCTCAACATTAACTATTCTCTATCTCTACAGATAGGAAGTGGTGTACGTACTACTGACTAAAATAGAATAAAAATGGTTAAATCTTACCTGAAGATCGATAACGACCGCTAAGTATAATGATTCGAGATCGTAATTAATCCAGCACTCAGCTGACGTTAAGGGAGGCTACCACTGAACTACACACTCTTCAATGATATCACGCCTTAATTGGCGGTCGCATTTCCCGACAATTATTTCAAGTTTGTCCTTGACAAAATTCACGACCGACCGGCATATGATCTTTTACACGAATCTTCAAGTGGATTTGCGTCTCGCAGAAATCGCGATGAGAGAAGGGGGAAGAATTGGAGTAAGTTGTCGCTGGGCAGTTAAGCTAGGACGTCGCGCGACCGTGCACGTAAACGAAAAAAAAAAACGTTACAACCTTGACAGAGTAGTAAGGAAGATCAGTATTGGAGACTACTGATAGGATTCTTTATATTGGTGTATTCAGTACAGTTGTGTCGTGTTAATCTTTAATCGGTGACGATACTGTAAGGGCACGTTGTCGGTCCATCGGCGATATCGTCGTTTCCGGAGTGCGGCTTCAGCCTGTACACATGCGTGCAATGGCGGCGCCATGTTGCGGAAACCACCTGACGGACTTATTTCGGTCTACGCGTCCACTTTTTTTGTGTCTTTATGTACGATCACGTTTTGTTTACACCTATTCTTTACAAGTAATAAATTCACCTTTTGTTGCTGGATTTTTCGTAATTTAATTAAGCTTCCCCCGGATCCACGCTTCCACCTTGCATTTAAATTATGTGGAGCGACCCCACCACCTAGATAAGGCTGAAGGACCGAACACCCCGTCTTCACTGAACGAAGCCCGGGCCGAGGTGGTTCTTTCTTTAAGGGTGGACCCAAGTACGACAACACCAGAAAGGTAGAGAGTAGAGGTGAGGGAGAGAAAGAGAAAAAGGTGGTGACAAGGGTAACTAATTGATACTTATACTTCGCTGCATTTCTTGATGTGTATCTGGTTACTCATTCAACTGGTTTTCTCATACTAAACTACGCCATTGTTTACTGTAGCCCTCTTCGGGTATTGCAGTTAAACCGCCTGATACATTGCGACTTTACACCCCACCCCGCATACATAGTACATAAGAATTGTTCGGATGCATGCTTTCGATATACTCAAATATTATATCTCAAGTGCACGCTAAATACCGTGCATACGCGAAATATTCAGATTCGTATTAGGCGTGCACGGGGGATATACGGGAAGACTATTGCCCGAAGAAAATTTCACATTAAAACTCGATAAGCAGTTATTTAAAAGTGAATCATGATCATCACCATGAAATCATTGAAGAGATGCGGTGTGAAGAATAGCAAGTGGAAGAACCGGAAAAGGTAAGCATAGTTTAATTTACAACTTGCCAATTTACAAATTGTAATTTTAGTTCATGCAATTTTCGATTATTTATTAATTTTTGAGTATAAAACTGCCTAGGGGGGAAGCGCTGTGATAATAAAAAAATATATCCAGCATAACAGCATAATGAAGAAGCCAAATATGATACACAAGAAATACAAGCCACGGCAGTAACTAACAAAACCAATTAAAGATAATACGTGAAATTCCTCAAATGTCTAGGGAAAAGATTCACAGTGGGCGGAGACTTCAACGCAAAAAATACATATTGGGTATCTAGGTTAACTACAACATAAGGAAAAGAACTATTACGTGCAATAAATGACTTAAAATGCTCTGTCTACCGGAAAGCCAACGTACTGGCCTACCGACCCTGGCAAAATACCGGATTTGATAGACTTCTTCATAATTAGGAATGTATCAGAAAACTATTGCAAATAGATGAAAGCCATGACATGAATTCCGATCATTCCCCAATAGTTCCCCACTGGTCAATAAACGCACACACTGGGAAACTTTGAAACAAAGCCTAGAAGGAAGGATAAACTTAATGGTACCTTTAAAAAATCAAGAACAACTAAACACTGAAGTCGATAAATTCATAGTTGATATCCAGCAAACAGCTTGGGATAACACGCCGGAATCGATAAGAAAATATAAGGGAAACAACTATCCTACAGAAGTTAGAGAGTTAATAGCTAAAAAACGGAAATCAAGGAAACGGTGGCAACAAACAAGAGCCCGGCAAGATAAAACTATACTAAACAATCTTACCCAACAACTGAGGAGAGACATAAAAGACCTAAAAAAAAACAACACAGTAAACACCTTCCTGAGAGAGCTAACCAACGACAAGAGCACTGAGTATTCGCTCTGGAAGGTAACAAAAAAGATCAAAACACCTATTACGCAAATTCCTCCCATTAGGAAAATGATAGTAATGGTGCTAAATGGGCCAGAAATAATGAACAAAAAGCTCAAAGGTTTGCTGAGTACCTTGAAAATATATTTCAACCCAATGAGGAGCAAGAATAAGAAATCATAATTGAAGAAGAAATTATAAAAGAATATAAAGAGATCAAACTTACGACCCCTACAGAAGTCAGAAATGAAATCAAAAACAACATAAATACCAAAAAAGCACCGGGATACGACCTAATTACCGGAGAAGTACTAAAGCAGCTACCGAGAAAAGGTAGCTACCAGCAATATCTAAACTTTTTGAAAAACTCCCGCTCAAAAGATTAAAACCGATTATTGATTTCCAAAACCTGATCCCAAACCACCAATTTGGGTTTAGAAGTAAACACTCGACAATTGATCAAGTGCATAGAATAACCGATACTATCGAAAAAGCGCTAGAGGGGAAGAAGATTTGCTCCGCAATATTTTTGGATGTAGCCCAAGCCTTCGATAAGGCATGAGGGACTAAACTATAAAATAAAACAAATTCTCCCCAAACAATATACAGAGATACTGAAATCATACCTAACAGAGAGATTCTTCAGAATTAAACAAGATGACACCTACTCTGAGCTTAAAGAAATCAAAGCGGGAGTCCCGCAGGGAAGTGTACTAGGACCAGTCCTATACCTGTTATACACTTGTGACCTTCCACAGGTAGAAAATAGCACTGTTGCAACTTTTGCGAATGACACTGCGATATTAGCGGTAGGCAACAGCAATGAGCAGTCTACAAGCAAATTGCAAGAAGCTATCACAGAAATATATAACAGGACAAAAAAATGGCGTATAAAACTTAATGATGCAAAATCGGTTAATTTCACGAACAGACACGTACACACATCCCAGTTACTATCAGCAACTGGATAGTACCATATGAAAATACTGCTAAATACCTTAGCATGACACTCGATGCTAAACTTCGCTAGAAAGCGCACGTTAAGAAAAAAAAACGAAGAGCTAAATATTAAATATAGGAAAATGTACTGGCTGATTGGCAGAAACTCCAGCCTATCTCTATATAATAAACTTCTGATATACAAACAGGTACTTAGACCTGTTTGGATGTATGGGGCACAGCTGTGGGGTTGCACCAAGTATAGTAATAGACAAATTATACAAACATTTCAAAATAAGGTACTGAGGGGTATTGTTGATGCACCGTGGTATATCAAGAATACGGACCTCCACCGAGACCTAGGAGTGGAAACAATATATGAAATGATCAATAAAACTGCAAAGAGTCATTAAAAAACACTACACGAACATGTGAACATCGAGGACATCCAGTTACTGGACAACACAGGATTAGTGAGAAGACTCAAACGGGCTAAACCACACGAGTTAGTGTAGTAAATAGTGAAAAGCAGAGCGTGTGTTAGTGTACACGCCAATCTTAGTGTAACCAAAGTCCAAAATGTAAGGGATGCTGATGAGATACCGTAAATATGAATGTAATATATTAAGTTAGAAACAAATTGCTTATTGGTCTGTAGACAAGATTGTAATCGTATATATGTATATTGTGTATACCGGGCCTTTTTTTCTTTATTACACATAATATTGTTTGCTTGCTTACTAGTGACAATGTGTGGTTGCCTGCACCTACGCGTAAGAAATGTTTCTATGTGTAACTTTAAAAAATAAATTGTCAACGCGTAAGTACAGGTGCAGGCAACCAGTTGTACTCTGTTAAATCTGGCATAAACCACAGAGAGGTTATAAAGAAATCGCAAAAATTCAGTTTTAAAACTGTCTGGCTATATCTAAAAGCGATCCTGTGGACCTTTCCTGTACACAACATAGGATATTCAGTTTCATCTCTTCTGTATAAACACAGTTGGTTTTATCCCGTCAAATTTACAATAACGTGCAAATATGTCACTTGGATGAACTAAAAAGCCGTATAAGTACTGCATAAGCCCACAATTTATTACAAATACTCTGCGTTGCTCCCATGACCCCGTCTTGCGTATTGCCTTGAAACACACGGAGGGCATTTTGAAAACTTGCTGAGATATCAGGATTCAACCACACTTAAGCTTTTATGTTGTTTTGTTTACCGTTAGAATTGTTTGAATAAATTACTTTCTTCATTTAAAACTGAATTTTTGTGATTTCTTTATTGTTAAAAACATAACTTCTCTGTGTAACGGTGTATGACAGTGGGCGACAGTGTTTAACTGGTTGCCTACACCTACGCCGCTCAATGCGTTGACATTTTTATTTAAGTTACACATAGAAATGTCATGTGTAATAAAGAAAAAAACGCCCGCTACATATAATTAATATAAAAAAATGAGTATTTGCATATGTGCATATACCCAGGATTGCACATCTGTATGAATACTCGATCACACTCTTACCTGATTGGCTAAATTTAAAAAAAAATGCAACTACTGGATTGGTTAAAATGTTCTGAGGGCAATAGTCATTTGTATTCTGTCGTATTATGTTTTCTAGTACGTATACTAATGCCAATCTAAATTTTATCTCTAATTCACTCCAATACTTCTCCAGTACTCCAATCTAATTTTAATTAAATTATATTATGACTACTCACCATTTCAAGAAATTCCCACTTCGACTCTTTATACTTAATTCTTAGTTTACATTTACTTTAATTTAGTATCATAGATAGAAAAAGCTTAATAGCGTAATAACTATAACTGTACAAAGGTTGATCAAAGATATTATCAACTAATTGGAATCTTAAACGTTATGATTGAAATTAAAGTGTAATGAAATCTAAGGAAGTTTAATCTTGAATAAAATTGCGCCTCCCAAAAATTTAATAATCCATAATTAAACATTAACCAATTCCCCACACACAAAGAGTACTTACACTTTGAACAGTATGTCCCCGGAGAGCATGTTCATCTTAATGGAAATCTTGAGCATGCTGTTGTCCTGCCTGTGTCTGGCATCGTAGCCCTCGAGCAGCGCCTTTTTGCACGTCTCGCCGGATCCGGCGAACTCGGCGAGGTTCAGATCCACGAAGCCCAGCTTCGTGAATGACCTGCCGCCCTTGCACTCCTTCCGCACCGAGATCCGGAGGACGCAGCGCTCCAGGATCCCAGTGGAGGCGTTCGCCAGCATCTTGCAGGGAAATGAATATCGGACGCCCCATTTCACAGTGTGGTCCTTGACCTCCTCTCTGGAAACAGAGAACAAACACGACGTTAAATTTTCTTTCGGTCCGGGCCGTTTCTCCTGCCTGCATCACGGAATTGGTTGGGGATTAGATATTTATGAGATTAATTGAGGTTGGGATGGAATTGTGTTCTCTTCGACGTAAAGAAACAGGGAGTAATAAGCATCTTACAATTCCCCTAGCTACGGCCATAATCCTCGATTAAACAGATCTAGCTGGAGAAACCACAATTCTTTTAACACAGAAATTAAATACATAATTTTTTAGAGTAAGTTTTTATCAATAATATCAGGGAAAAAAAAGCAATGGAATTTTCATGCAATGTTTGCGAACGAATAAACGAAAATTAAGTTGTTATTTCGGATAACAATTTAATTTTCATGCACTTAGTCCTACACAGCGGCGTACAATAGAAATTATATTAGGGATATTTATACATGGTGTCTCAAAAATGGTGTCCATTCTATATAGACCATAACATTATTCCCTATACTGTACAAAATCGATTGAAGAAATGACAAATAAGATAGTTGTCAAGATGAAAAAATTGAGTAACCACTTTCATGGCCTGAGTTATAAATATATACATAGTAGTAAATACACTGGCGAGCAAAAAATAGGTCATTTTAAAATTATGACTTATTTTTGGAATTTTTTTGTTTTAACTTTGTGTTTGCAAATTGTAAACCAAAGTAGGCGTTTAATAATACATTTCCTGACAAATATTATCGATGTGTCAGTTACTATCACCGTGTTACAGACTTGTATGAAACAACATCCATTTCACTGTAATTGAAAACCTACGTTTCGTTGTGGTTTTCTTACTTAGTCTTGATTTTTCTCTGCGAAACTTGTCATTCACACGGTGTACTGTACTTAACAAGTTATAATGCCTTTAGGCCCTATTGTTGTGGCAAGAATTATAGCGTCGATTGAAGATGGTCGAGGAAAACGTGAAACTGCAAGGATTGTTGGCAAAAGCCTTTGTGGTATACAAAAAGTGTATCTGCGTTACTTGGATACTGGCCTGATAATTAGAAGACCTGGATCCGGGCGAAAAAAAGTCACCAAGATTAGAGATGACCGTTTTTTTGGTGTCTACAAGTTTGCGGAATAGAACAGCTTCTGCAGTTTATCTACGAAATCAACTCCATGAAGTTAGAGATGTAAATGTTAGTGAATGGACCGTTAGGAGAAGGCTTCGGGCTGCTGGATTGTCTTGTAGAAAGATAACTACAGGTCCACCTTTACAACGCCGACATCGTGTTGCAAGATTGGCTTTTGCCCGAAATCACCGGGCATGGAATAATGAGGACTGGAGCAGGGTACTGTTTTCAGATGAGTCGCGGTTTTGCCTCAATGGATCAGAAGGACGTCGGAAAGTGTGGAGAAGACGCGGAGAAAGATACGATTCAGTTTGTATTCATGAGCGACTTCCATTTGGCGGTGGGTGGGTTATGGCTTGGGCAGGAATTTCTACCGAAGGACGCACAGAGTTGGTCTTTATAGAGAATGGCTCCCTGACAGCTCACAGATACATTACGGAGGTTCTCGAAGATCATGGCATGCCCTTCATGACAACTATGGGCGAGCGCGGCATTTTCATGCAAGATAATGCTAGACCTCACGTAGCCAGAGTTGTCAGAGATTATCTGGATGAAGTGGGAATTTCGCGGTTCGATTGGCCAGCTGTCAGTCCGGACATGAATCCCATAGAACATGTATGGGATGAGTTGGGACGACGTATCAGAAAACATACACCTGCTCCAAGAACTGCTCAGGAGCTAATATAGTTGCTATTGCAGGAATGGAATAATATCGACCAAAATGTGATCGTTAATTTAATTCAAAGTATTCCTCGTCGACTTTAAGCAGTCATTAATGCAAGAGGGGGTAATACTCGTTATTAGTGATAAGTTTTTTTCATTCTTTTTCATTATTTTTAATTTTTTTATTCCATATTAGTCCTAGGAACAAAAATTCGACTGAAACTGAAATTTGTGATATTTCCAAAATAGGCAATACAAACAATAAATATGATTTATGATTCAACATTGCTTTATTAATTTAGTGTGCAAAATACAGTACAGTTAACACAAAAAAAAACAAAAATAAGTCATAATTTTAAAGTGACCTCTATTTTTTGCTCGCCAGTGTACTTGCACAAGTAAATACTTACGTAAGTAAGTACTTCCATAGTTACCAGATGTATTTTGGCCTTTATCAAATTTTTGAAAAACATGTTATAAAGAGAGAATCTGCATACGCAACTAAATATGCACATAACTTATATCGTTACAGGAAAATTTTATTTATAGATTTAGAGTCATATTGGTTGGTAGTATGTGACGTATAAAGGATGGACACCATTTTTGAGATACCCTGTATAGCAACGTGAATGTATCCGGCGTCTTGTTCTACGGTTGGTCGTCGCAATTTGGTGTCAAAGCCTGTTCTTTCTTATCATGGCTACCATTGTTTGTTGTGATCAACGTCGTCTTAGTTGTTAATTAAATGTAAATAATTTATTTAGATTCATAATACATGTATTAGGTATCGCAATAACATTTAATATATTTTTTAAGAGAATTTTCGTTGGAAAATATTTAGTTTTTTATGGTTACCATAATTATGATGGCTAACTCTTTTAAACGATTATCTAACGACAATCTAAATATACAATTCTAATCTAGAAATTAACAATCTTTAGAACCGACAAACCGACAATGAGAACTAATTCTTAACTAAATTAAAAAACGCGTTGCTATCGCAACATACAGTTTGGAAATTAAGTAGCGGGTAAATTCGGCAACTCCATTAATGTGTATGAGAGAGACAAAATCTAAAAGGGAGATGGCCATATAAATTACTGCACATCTGAAAATATGTTTTTCAGATTTAAAAAACAAACTTTTAAAAGTTGTGACGTCATCAATGTTTTTTTTAAATGACAATAACGTGTATTTTTAATTTTTTATTTCGGTAGAGTATTTTAATCTGTTTTCAACCATACAATATTTTAAATGTGTTATATAAGAAAAAAAAATTAAAAAACGGTGTTAAAGTTAAAAGTAAAGATGAATGAAACCAAAGAAAAAAGGCTTCAACAATTACTGTAAATGTTCAAGCTGATGATCCTGCACCATCTAGCAATACCCAACACGTTAATAAAATGCATTCACCACGTTTTGAAGCATTCGAGGCGTTATTAACCTACACGCATACCTAATTCTTTCTTTATGGTCCTCTAAATTATTAGGTCGGTTTTTGTACATGTTTTTTAAGTGCTCCCATAAAAAAAAATCTAATGGCGTTAGATCAGGTTACCTAGCCGACCATTCCACTGGACCCATTCTTCCTTCCATCTCCCTGGGAAACTTCATTCATCTTTACTTTTCAATTTCAGGGCCGTTTTTCTTTATTTTGTTCTTATGTAACCTATTTAAAATGTTATATGGTTGAAAGCAGATTATAAAACTGTACCGAAATAAAAAATAAAAAACATAGGTTGTCATTAAAAAAAACATTAATGCCGTCACAACTTTTAAAATTTTGTTTTTTTTAAATCTGAAAAAAATATTTTCATATGCGCAGTAATTTATATCGCTATCTCCTTTTTAGATTTTTTCTCTCTCATACATATTAACGAAGTTACCGAATTTATCCGCTTCTTAATTTCCACACTGTATGTAATGCAGTAGTGATGAAAGTTTTGTGAGTATGTTATTTTTTTCTATACAGGGTTTTTCAAATTCGATTATCACTATGGGGATATCGGAAACGGTTAGAGATACGAAGTCGGTTAAATTGGGGCAAACTTGCGTAATCATATGGGGAACAATAATCAATAAAGATAATTAAAAACATTGGTTAACCAACAATGGTTAACGAGAAAATTTAAAAAAAAACGATAATCTTATTTATTTTTTCCTGTCGTTATTTGAAAAGATATTAAAAAAACACACACATTTTCATTGCCACCATATCTCATCTACAACAAGGGAATTTTAAATTTTCGACCAGACGTTTCGTGTGAGTGCAACAGTCATCAAGTTTACATTTTTAAATACGGACCTGCATTTTGAATGTTATTAATAAATAAATAAATATTTACAATTAACACAAAACTGGATTTAAAAATCAAAAATATAAACTAGAGTGCCATGAAAGCAGTTGAAAATTGAAACATTGTTACAAACAGTTAAATTGGATAAATGCAACACTTTAGTTTTTAACTTAAGAAATAAGAATTCATATTCCTAATAAGAAAATATTACTAGGATATACTAAGAAAATATATCAGTACAATAAATACTAATATTAATACTAAATAGAATTTAACAATTGAAAACGAATTATAGGTGTTACAATACTAAATAATAGTTTTATAATAAATGTTCAAATAGATTGCCATTTTCTGTAATGGGGCTGTTATGTACTTTAATTACATTTTGTTTTTAAATTTTCATATAAAAAAGTTATAAAACCCCAAAACCCCAAGTGTTTCACATCATTATAATAGTATTGACGAGTAGAACTCAAAAATAAAATAAATAATGCTGGTCCATATTTAAAAAGTACATAGTGATAATCGAATTTGAATAACCCAGTGTTTGAGTGTGAGACGTAGTGAAATTAAAGTCATAAAAGCTTCAAAATGTCATAATATCAAACCTCAAATTTGAGTTGATATTAGTCGAGTTGAAAATTCTAACAATTTTGAAACAAATAAAAATAAAAATGAACTTTTTGAAAATTCTAGAAATATTTATGAACAATCCAAGAATTTGACTAAAAACAAAAAATATCAATACAAAATCATCAAAATCCCAAAATTCAAAATTAAATGGCTGCGAAAATTAATTAAAATAAAAAAGGCGCTACATAATTTGTAAAAATGTAAAAAAAAATCCAAAAGTAGTCACAAATGACTACGAAAATCACTTTTTTTATAAAAGATTTCTGAAAATAAAATGTCATAAAAATGTGGATAAAAACAAAATAGAGCAGATAATTTAAACAATTCTGGAAATATTCATACACAATCCAAGAAGTATTTCATAAGAAAACAAACAGGCTTACCTACAAAAATCGTTTTAATATAATAAAAGTAGTCTAGAGAATTTTGTGAAAATTCTAGACGAACCCAAAGAATTTCACGCGAGAAGAAATGCTTAAAACAAATCTACACAATTCCAAAACTGCTTTTGACAATTTACATCGAGGCGGAAACTAGCTATAGCTATTTGACACTTCCAGTCAAATGTGTTTCTATGTGTTTGTTGTGCTAAAGTGTGCGATTCGTATCAAATTCGTCGACTTCTGCCGTTTATCGTACAGTTATCAATCTTGTGGTAATGGTTTAACACAATGGCAAAATATAAAAGGGTTTGTACCGTATTCGGCTCCAACGCTGACAGCAACAAAAATTTCGACGCCAGTTTCCACCGATTCCCATAGTAATTTCCACATAGGAACACATTTGACTTGAAGCGTCAAATAGCTAAAGGTAGTACGTAAATGTGCCACCGTGGCGCTGCCGCCTTGATGTAAATCGCCTATGTTAACAGTTTCAAACAAAATAACAAAAAAAAAAATACCGGCAAACGTCACAATAGTGTCATCAATCACCACAAAATTCCCATGAATTCTGAAACTGCTATTTTTTTTAAACGGCAGTAAAGGCGGAAAATGGCCTAAAATTTTTTATAAGGTTTAACATCGCATTTGTCTGCCAGAAAGGGCGACAAATTATGCCTTCAAACACTCGTTTGGTTTTACTATAATTATTGGAAACAGTTGCCATTACTTTACATTTATATTTTGTAGCAGACATGTCCATGTAGGAAAAAGACTGATCGTGATTTTTTTGTTGTTAAGTAGTAGTGACACTTTTAAGCATATTGACAAGTATGGTTCCCATTACCTAACAAAAATGCAACGAGTAATTCAGCTGAAACATAGAAGCGTGATCAAGTTCTTGAATGAGGTAGGAAATATACCCTAGGATATTCATCAGAGGATGATTAAGGTGTACGGGAAAAATGTGCCGTCATATTTTACAATAAAATTTGGTCCATGAATTTCGATGGCATAGGGATTTAATTTAATTTACCCAAGATGCGGAAGGCTTATTCCAGCACTAACTGGCGAAAACATCAAAAAAGTTGAGGAATTGATCACAGTAATCGAAGAATAAGGGTTTCAATAATTGCCACTGAAGTAGGGATATCATTGCTATAGTTTAAAAAAAAATGCATGAAGATTTAGGAATGAATAAGGTGTCAGCACGTTGGATTTCAAAATTGCTTGCTCCCGGACAAAAATTGTGTACGCAATAAATTTGTGAAGAAAACTTGGGGGTTTTGGTTGTCGACAAAGATATTTAAAAAAAATTAAACAGGTTATGAGACATAGGTGTATCACTAGGACTCACCGATAAAACAAAAATCAATGCAGCCTGTCCACAAGGGATATCCACCACCAAAGAAGACAATAACACTGTTCGCTCCGTGCTCGAATCGCAGCTAAATTATTTGAATTACCAATGCTGTTTATTATTATTACTATTGTGACTTGCCGATAACCAGCATACCTGAGTCTCCGATTCCGGGAAAATTTGCCACCCTCACAAAGGTCTACAAATGTTGAGTCTTCGACTGTGCGGTGAGCGGCGGGTGACCATGTATCCCAAAACTTTGAATCTTATAACGGAGTGTGCTGTGCACCCGAGGTACTTGTCTACGAACCTTCGTACGATACAGATGTCCAGCTTTTTATGCAGCCCACAAACATTTTTTGTCCATACGAACCGGTAGAACGTGACATCCGTATCTACGTCAAGGTAACGAGATCTACAAGCAGAGTGGCAGTTTCCGTTAGGATCAACTCACCTGCCCAAGCAGTTACGAGGAGTCGCGAATAGCAGAGTGCCAGTTTCCCGCTCAAGATCAACTCACCTGTACAAGCACCTACCACCTCACCAGCAAGCAGAGTGCCCGTTTTCGCTATGATAAACTCACCTGTCGAAGCAGCTACCACCTCGCCAGCAAACAGAGTGCCAGTTTCCGCTACGATCAACTCACCTGTACAAGCAGCTACCACCTCGCCGACAAGCCGAGTACCAGTTTCCGCTAGGATCAACTCACCTGTGGAAGCAGCTACCACCTCGCCAGCAAACAGAGTGCCACTTTCCGCTAGGATCAACTCACCTGCACAAGCAGCTACCACCTCGCCGACAACAAGAGTGCCAGTTTCCGCTGGGATCAATTCACCAGTGCAAGCGCCTACCACCGCGCCAGCAAGCACTACGCGTAGCACTACAATAGGATGGAACGAAAAAATCAATTTTCAAAATTTAATTAGGCAAGGTAAAAACAAGTTGCCTTTCGCAACACAAAACACTCCTAAAAAAATAGCTGTAATAGCTGAATAGTTTTGGAGGGTCCGCAAAAGTTCAAATTTTTACGATTTGGCCGATTTTCTTCTCTTTCTCATTAAAAATCCATCTTCTTCCCTATCTACCTTCGCAAACTATTTCGTTTAACTATCCCATCATTTGCTTTGTGTTGTAACCTTTTTGTCATTTTGTCATTCAATTTGTCATTCGGAGTACATCTGTTCAATCTGCTTCAGTGTGGTCTTACCTATACTGCTATTCATATTCATGCTATACTCCAGTGTTCATTAGAATTAATAGTTGTGTTTTTTTTCTGTTTGCTTTAATAAATTTAAAAAAAGTCTAAGAGTAAAATTCAAACCAGAAATAAAGTTGAGTGTCTTATCTTCGGTTGCCCAAAAGGTTTAAATGAAAGATTACTTCTAACTTACGAAGATGTTATGAGATGTTATCTTCACATTCGTCGAGAACTAAGAACAATGCAGCGGAAAGAACCAACAGTGAGTGACATTTTTAAATTATTAGAACCCCAAATAGAAATTATCTTCAACAGAGCTTCAGTTCCGAATGCGCCTAAAATGGACTACTATGTTTGAATCTAACCTGAGAAAGTTCAAAGAAAACTCAAAACAACTGTTCGATATCGCGCTTGCAAGTGTGCTAATATCGAACGATGCAAGTGTACTCCACTTACTATACATATAAATAAAGACAAACAAAAAGGTCTCATAGAAAAGGTTGAGTGCTTGCCCGATGAACTTTCTGTTGAATTTCCACAATTCCACACTCAGGCGGTTGAAAGAACGATCAGGCTTGTGACAAAGGCATCTCTGCAGTTTGTGGCAGCAGCAACAGAGATGGCTATATTGTGGCTAAAATAGAATCTCGCAAGTGCATGCCATCATTTGATTCAAAAAAATATTACCCTCTATTGCATATTGTTCCCAAATGGGAACACATCCATTTTTGTTATGTAAAGAGGTGCCATCTTACAAATTTCTTTTAAATTTTATGAAGATACCTTTATTTACAGTACAGTTTCCAACTTTAAATAGCTGTTTGTCATAGATGTCTCTACTTTATTATGTCCAACCGTTTTTAGGTTTGTCAGTTAGCCAAGCGCGAATTCTACTGTTGTTCCTCATTTGAAAATAAAACATTGTGGTTTATATTACTTGCAGGTAAGTTATATTTTTTTATGATTAGATGTAACTGTAAGCAGTAGATTTGTTCGATTTTTTAAAATTATTACTCAATTTTGTGGCTGCAAGATGATATAACCTCATTGTTCTGATTTGGGAACAATGAGCATATGAAGTATAATATGATAAAAATTGATGTTATCTTTTATGATACAAATAAACTTTCGTTTTATAATAGATCCACTATGGACTTTCCTGCAATAAAGACTGCATCATTTTATGGAAAAAGGCCACTAGAAATTGTACGGGATATTTCATCAGATAGTGAAGATTCTGCACTGTCTGATAACGAAGATGAAGGTAACATGTAATTATGGCCTTTGAAAACAATTACTTTACGATTGTTACCCGAGATACTCATTGACGAACCTTCGTACGATATAGATGTTCAGTTTTTTTATACAGTTCACTTCTTTAAATATACTTTCTTTCGAAAAAAAATGTGTGTTTTTAATTACCATTGAGAGAGCGGCGCATATTAGCCTGTGCAAAACAAGCAAAACTCCTCCAAAAAACTGATATCGACGGTGGGATACACAAAGAATCTTACTGATCGATTATATAAAAAAAATGGCTCTACAATAACAGAAGATTATAACAAAACAATTAGAAAGTTAAAAGCTGCCATGCAGTAAAAAAGGCCGCACAACTGTCGGCAAAAGTTTATGCTGCATCATAACAATTGTAGAGTCCGAGAAATGATCAACCAGTGCGGCTTTATAGAGATGGGCCATCCACCCTACAGCACGACTTGGCAACTAAGTCACAATTATTTCTTTCCTAAATTTAAAAACAAACTTGCGCGGACGAGGTTTTTATTGGGTGAACACATTGGATGAAAGGAGCAATGGAGGAACTTTTTGAAGACTTACCAAAAGATTTCTTTTAAAGTATTTTAAGTATTTTAAGGCCGTCAGAATAACATAATCAGGTATATTTCTTTAAAAAAAATGTTAGCAGTAACATGTACATTAGCTGAGGCATCACATTCTAATGTCACTTTCATTTATGACATAAACACATCTGACATTCGACTGTGATGGAGTCAAGTAACGTACATGTTACTAAAAATAAAATATTACGTTTCTTCTATCTTTTTCGTGATGTAATGTTGTAATGTGTCAAATAATAATTAAAGTTATAACCTTTAGTTTATATCGTATAGTTTATCCGTTCTGGATAAAATCAAGAGACAGTAATTTCAGTAGTATTAATGTTTATACGATATGAACTTTCACGGCGAATTTAATCGGACACTGGTATCGCCTAGATTACTAATCGCTTGCGTCTGTAAACGTTTCGTTAAGCTCGTAACTTCTATAACTCGGAAACTAAACTCCAGCAACTGCCGCTGCTTTGTGCGGGGGAGTTATTAATAAATCTCTATGCTGGAAAATAGTTTAATGACTACGGAAATTAGTTTTTGCTGCTGCAAATCCTACAAAATTCTTGTATGTTATGAGAAGACTACGAATGTACTCGTGTAGGCCGATATAAACTCAAGTAAAATTGTTACATGAAGTTCTGCCATACACGTACTTCTAAAATTAAACACGTTTGTAATGGAACTGAGAGTCACGACATTTACGTGTTTATCGACGTGTAAATGGTATTTCCAGGGGTAATATAACAAATGGTGATCTCATTATCGATTTTTTGAGAAGACCACGAATTATATTTAGGAAGGGAATATAATGAATTGATTGAGTCATCTAGTAAAGCAGAATAAACAAGAAGCTAAATATACAGTTTAAATACCTATATTTATTTATGTACAATTATGTACGTATTTGTACTAGAGACACACTGACATTTCGGGTTATGTTTTTATTAGCGGCCGACTAGAAATTGTTTGTGAGTGCGTCGAATCGTGGCCATTGTTTGCAAGTTAGTCAACCGATAAATAAGACTATCGGTTCGGATATCGTCGTGACATATAATTATTCTTTCGTATGTGGTCGCCGCCGTTACGATCGTTGTGTGGCCCAGCGACATTTGTTCGTGGGCTATCGTGGTATTTCAACCGTCGCATCTGCGATCCCTGTGTGGGACTCGAAATTGTGACAGCGACCGACATTTGTTCGTGGTATTTTCGTGATTATATCACTCATAATGCTTTTCTTCCCTATCCTAGCGACCGCCTAATAGCTGATAATCAGAACTCGAATTGACTAATAAGTGATAATCACACTTGGTACTCTGCACATTTGGTGTGCTATGCTGTCAACTGAAATGTCTCAATTAGACAAAATTCGTGATATAATCTGACGAATACAACTCTTGGAATCGTGACTATTGATAATCGCATTAGTTGATGCACTCAACATGTCAAATAATTCCACTCGTGTTTCAGATTCGTGCAATTAATATTTGACAACATGTTTCATTTAAAAAATTATTTTATTGTCTGCAACATGTTTCGACACACAGTGTCTACATCGGGCAGATGAGTACTGATATTACAGTCATAATAATGGAGTTTAAACATGTTTGGTGTCCAAACTCATGCGATTATCGATAGTCATGATTCCACTCGTTGTATTATATATGAAAATACAACCCTTGTATTTTCATCATTATCAGTTATTAATACATGCATTTCTACATAACTGTAGAAACCGCATTGCTATGACGTCAATGTTTTTCGTATGAGTTATATTCCAAATTATATCATTTTATTGTCATCAGGAGTACCAGTAGTAGAACCAAACGCTGTTCATAATCTAGTCTCGCCAAAGTTGGCAGTAATTTTTGTGCAAAGTTCCAAGAATTTAACCAGGCGCCAAAATGTACCTCTTGATAATCTCATGACAGTTGTACTGGCAACGGTACAGACTGTCAATTAATATAACTAAATATACATATTTTTCCATTAGGTTATTTTTAATGCCTACAATCTTTGGCAATGATCGTGAACGGTGTTTAACTTATAAATCTACCAACAGCTGTTATATAAGCTCCCAATGTCAAACGGCATTTGTTTCGGTAACTCCAACTTTCTTTAGGTTCGGTTAGTCGGCTTGTCAAAGAATTGGTCAAATTTGTTCCTTTACTTTTTTTAACTACCCTTCTGTTTCTTGTATAAGTTTCAGGTTCTTTCTATTTCTATATTCATTTTCATTTACCTTTATCCTCCTCGGACCCTGAGTATCATATACGATACTACGGCTCAACTTCTTTTTTTTGCCATTTCCAATCGGAATTTGTCTATGTTTCCAGCGGTATCATATATGATATGCGTGAGGTGGTTGCGCACAAAAATTCACAATCGAATCGCACGTGCTCTAGAGTGTTTGGTCATTAAAACTCGAGCAGTGTTTATGCAGTTATGGCGTCCAGTTCGAAACGTGATCAAAAAAGGTAAGTAATGACTAATTATGCATTTTGCGCTAGTGTCTCATTGAGTGAAGGTTAGTTGTTGGTTCTAGTGCCTTCAAAGCTGCAGTATCTAAAAGTTTACAAAACCAATTGGCCTAGCTACTCGAAGTATCTTTGGAGATACTTCGAGCCTCACCCAATATCCCATACAATTGTCTATCATGCGTTATATTAGCTCTCTCTCTCTCTGAGAAAGAACTCCAAGAGATCATTGATAATTGGAACTTCGATAACTCTGATCTTGATGGTGATATACTACCCGATGATGATAGTGAAAATGAAGACGAAATTAGTAAAATGGAGGAAGACGTGCCAGAGCAAACGGCTGAAACTGATGATGACGGTAACAGTACCACAGAAAGTGGCGAAGAAAATGAAGCAGAGGAGAGGCAAATTGGAGGTACAGTCTCTTCTTCAGATGACGAGCAGCCTTTGGTTCACCTGCTACCAAAGGGAAAGAAACGGAAATGGAAGTATGGTGCTTTTGTACCTAGAATTGGTGTGAAACATTCACCAACGGTTCGTGCTAAACTTTTGCCTGAAAACATTCCGAATCCAATAAGTTATTCCAGCAGATATCTCGAAGACGATTTCTTTGAAACCATGGCCCTTGTGACCAACATGAACGAAGTAAATAAAACCGGAAAGTCTTTAGATACTTCTGCGGCAAAGCTGAAAGTTTTCTTTGCATGCAGCATGTTGATTGGCATCTACAACCTACCACAAATCAGGATGTACTGGCAAATGGATACCAGAGTACCAATTATTTGTGAAAACATTTCCAGAAATCAGTTTTTTGTGCTTCGAACTCGTTTAAAAATAGTAGATGACAATGCTGTATCGAAAGAAGCCCGGGAAAATGAATTTTTGAAAATAATGCCGATGTTAGACCGAATTCAAAAAGCGTGTCTACAGAATGAAAAGACAAATGAATATCAGTGAATGAACAAATAATCCCCTTTCATGGTAAGGTAAGAATGAGACAATTTCTTCGTGGAAAACCACATCTTGTTGGTCTCAAGAATTTTGTGACGATGACGGCAAAAGGAATTCCATTGGACTTCCTCATGTATGAAGGAAAGGGGAAAACAACGGAATCCTGCTTGGTACCTACTCCCGAAAAATTAGATGTTGGAGGAAGGGTGGTTCTCAGACTTGCGGATACTTTACCATTTGGAGTATCCGTCTTTACTTATAGATTTTTTACGTCAATACCATTAATAGAAACGCTTCTTGCTCGAGGGATTACTCTCACTGGCACTCTCATGAAAAATCGAATCCCAAAAGTGGTGAGTTTGAGAACAGATAATCAAATGAAATAAATTGGCCGTGGTTCCCAAGATATGCTTGTTACTGAGGATAATAAAATAGCTTTAGTTAAATGGTACGATACGACTCCAAGCCTGTTCATATCGGGTCTTCGGAATTTGGAACTGAACCTGTGGGATTGTGCAAGCGCTGGTAAAAAGTTGACAACAAATACATTGAAATAAATCGTCCATCTCTTGTAAAACGGTACAATAAAAACATGGGAGGCATTGATTTGCTTGATCGAGTTATTTCAAACTACCGAATGAAGAGTCGTACTAAGGAATTGACCATTCGTGCAATTTACCATTTTGTAGACTTTAGTGCAGCGGCCGCTGGCTAGAATATCGAGAAGATGCTGAAGCAGCAAATGTTCCAAAAAAAGAAAAATTGGATTACCTTGATTTTAAATTTTCAATTGCGAAAGCACTTTTGTCGTCAGGACTTGCTGCAAACCCGCAAAATTCAGATTTGAGTGACAGTGACCCTTTTGGTTTCTGCTGCATGAATTAGAATTAGTCTTATTATTGTGCTATGCAGGATGTTTTCTAACAGGTGTGAAAAAATTAAATAACTTATGAGTATCAAATTCTAAATCGAAATGAGATAATAAACTTTTTACAGATTAATTATTATTTTTACCGAATTTTTAAACTCAGATAACGCAGAAACGAGAGAAAATTTGTAAAAAAAACATCATTTCGACTTAGTATGTGATCTTGCCTACGTCATTTCATTTTTGGACCCCTGATAAAAAAATTCTGGATATCTTCATAAAGTTATTTTCACTAGGGTTTTGTTTTTTAGCATTTTTTGTTGGCCTCTAAAGCACCTGTATGAAGTTAGCAATATATATCAGGAATAGATTGCAATATTTAGGCAACCAACTGTTCATTTATTTAAAAAAAAAAACAATGGTCTGCTGTCAAACACTAACCAAATTATTTATTCAATATGTTAGGAAATGTATTTTTTTTCAGGTTCATGATTTTTCGTTATACGAGGGTGGTCTGAAAAGTTTCCGACCTAACAAAGATACAAGACATTTTTTCAGATTTTTTAAAATTATTTTTCTACATAGTCTCCTTATTAAAAGTCTCCAATTAAAAGAACTTCATGACTATCCCAAAAAAACAGACGCAATCACTTTCCCAGCCGAAAAAACAGTTTTTGCTTTTTTTGGAGCCGATTCCCCCTTTGCAGTTCACTGTTTGGACTGTATTTTTGATTCGGGCGTATAATGGTGTATCCAAGTTTCATCTACAGTAACTAATCGTCGCCAAAACTCGGATTTATTGCGCCTAAACTGCGCCAACAGAGCGTTGGAAATGTTCATTCGAACACGTTTTTGGTCTAACGTGAGCAAACGCGGCACCCAACGCGCGGATAGCTTTCTCATGTCTAAATTTTGATGTAATATGTGACAAACACGTTCTTTTGACATGTCCATAACCTCTGCTATCTCTCTCACTTTAATTCGGCGGTCGTCTAGCACTATTTGGTGAACTTTGGCGGTGTTTTCGTCGGTAGTTGCACTTTTTGGACGTCCCGAACGTTCGTCGTCTCCCAAGCTCTTACGGCCATGTTTAAATTCAGCTGCCCAAAATTTCACCGCGGTAAATGATGGTGCAGAGTTCCCATATACAGAATCCATCTCAACTTTGATTTGAGTAGGCGTATTGCCTTTCAAAAACAAATATTTGATGACAGCTCGATACTCGATTTTGTCCATTTTCATAAAAACACTCACATCAACACACTCAAACGACTGTTACATAACAACTGCGCATCCAAAATGGCTGAAATTTTGTGTGGGACCTACTGAGGCATGCGTAAACATATTCCCCAACTTATGTAAATAAGTGCTGCCATCTTCTGGTTGAGGTCGGAAACTTTTCAGACAACCCTCGTAGTTATTTAAGCATTAAGGGAGGTAATTATTGTTTACCATTCGAGGTCGAGTTTGCGTCCGAGCGACAGCGATAAAGTCCGATACTGGTCAAAACTTACCTCTCGAATTGCTTATAACTATGTTTCCACTCCTGAAGTAGGTTTAATTATTTGTGTTTGATTAATTAATTTTAATTTTAATTAATATTTATTTTCGAAACTTGAACAAAATATCCGTGCGGCTTTGGTTGCTAAGACTATTTTTCAAACAAAGTGTGAGTGTCAGAAATTGCATTCGTTCAGCTGTAAAATGAATTCCAATAAAAATAAACAAGAAATGGCAATTGAAGAGGCTCCAGATGCTACCTGTTCCTTCCTACTGCCGGAGAAGTCGAATGGGCGTTATCAAAATGCGTATAAGTGTTTTAGCGAGTGGTACCAAAGAAAAAAGTTTAATTACATCCCGTTGTTCATAGTAACCAAACCTTTATCGGTAAGTGGGCCTTACTTCCATCAAATCATTGTCACAACAGTGTACTTACCATTTAGGTGGTGGAAAAAAATTGATTATAAAATGTGAATAACTAGGTAACGTTGCATCTGATACCTTAAAATAAAAATCATTTATGAAGAGCATCTATATCTCTATATAGATGCCACTTATTCGGGGAATAATATAAATTGGAAGGAAAAGTGGCAATACAATATAACCATATAATTTTACATGCAATAACCATATAATTTTAATGATTAAAATATCTGGCAATCTCATACTTAATTATCTATACTATTATATACCATATGTTCATAAAAAGTCCATCAGGGGCGGCTGTGGAAACTTAAACGTATGCCGTAACTTGATTCAGATGCATAAAATTCAAATTGAATGTCATTGATAAATTTCATAATTCAATTAATTATGACGTTTTGAATTGTACCTGTAAATAATTGAACTTTTTAAATGGTACTAGTAAAATATCAACTCATACGAATTATTGTAATGATAGAGCCATGCTTCTGCTACAATATGCAAAAAGTTTGTTTCTATTTCGTTCATAAAATAAATTATGAATATTTTTTAAATCATCTATTAATCTATTTGAAGCAAAAATTTATCTTTTTTTCTTTCTCATAAACTACTAAACATAAGTACTCTACAGGGTTCATAAAAGGTGTTCATAATTGAACGACCATGTCCGCCATGTTAATGCAGAAGCACTCCAACTATTAGTCAATCAACACCACGTCCGAAGACTGAAAAGAACGAAGCCATTCGATCTTGTTTAGTGTGTAGTGTATTGTGAGCAGAGCAGAGCATTGTGCGCGACTTCAACACTACACAATCCAAACAAACTAAAGGGCAGCGATGGATGAACTTTAGATAAGAAATAAGTTTAGGTTAAGATGTATCCGAGGTAAATTAATGGTTGATCATATGTGATCAGTTTTAATAATTATGTAACATAATAATAATAAATGTTATTCAAAAAAATAAAATAAAAAAAAATAATTGAACGAGCTGAATATATAAAAAATATACAGGGTGTTTCATTTATAATAACAAAGTTGATGGCCACTTACGGTAGAAGCGGAAGGGATAGAAATATGTACGTATTCGATTTTGGAGACCACGATGGGAGACGGGATCACGACGGGAGATGAACCATGTTTGTGTGATTTTTTTTTCTTCAAATTTTGACTTTATTGGGAACGCCATAAACTTTTAACCAACGACTTACGTGATATACCCTGTATATTAGTGGTCTGCGGGCTTTAAAATTATGAATTTTGTTGTCATCAGGTTCAAAACGTTGGCGACCGCTGCTTAGGGCTCATTAAACTAATTGTCCTATATTCACTTCATGTTTTAGCACCAATTTTTTTGGCTGGGAGACACCCTTGTGCAGTGGTGTATTGGGGGGGGGGGGGGGGGGGGGGGAACGACACCACACGTTAGCGTGTAGTGGTCGTAACATTTCATTCGATTTGGAAATGTTAATTTTTTTTTCTAAAATTATAGTTCTTCAGAATGCGAGCGTGGTTTCAGCAGCATGAATTTAATTGTAACGGAAAGAAGATCGCGCATTTTAATTGATAATGTTGCAAATTTATTGTTTATAAAACTTCATGGACCACCCTTGGAATTTTGGAATCCAATTTTATACGTAAAAACCTGGTTTCTTTCTCGTCGATCCGCTACTGTCTAGCAAACTAAAAGAACAGCGGCAAATGATGAAATTGTGTGTAATTCTATTTGGGAGTTTTTGTAGTACACTATAAGTGTACTACATGAAATAATAATATCTTTAAGATTCTTATATTTATCTTTTTTCGAATTTCTTATTTTTGTGTTTGTTAATATTTTGTATACTAAGAATTAAAAAAAAAACTTACAAGGAAAACAATATTTTGCTTAAACTAAGACATCCGAAAACCTCCGAAAAACTTTCAGGAAGCTGCTTGTGGAAAGTCGCGGACTATTTTTTTGCTCTCACCATGCGTTCCGTTACTTCTTATTTTACCAATACACCACTGCCTGATAGCAGTTTGTATTTCTTCGAGAGTAACCGAAGGGTCAGTTTCACAAGTAGTTATTTGTGGCGCGTCCGGTCTGTCATCAGATAAAGTGGTTTAATATAGTCTTGAAGTCGCCGTACGTACATACATATTTACAATTATGTTTGCAGTATTCGCGTCAGTAGTTCGTTTGTTTTGTTGTTGATGTCAGCAATGTCCTTAAACTTCTGACGCACATTGAAGTTATCGAATTTTAGTTGAAAACATTCTATCTTAAGTCACTTTTGGAAAAACCAGGATTCTCTCGGTTCTCTAGCTGTTCTTATTTGTTTTGTATTTTGCTGTATTTGATCTGGTCAACTAGTTTTTTGGAATCGTCTGGTCACTAATCCATGGCGTTCGTTTTGTTAATCACTGTCTACCTCGTATAATAATTACAAATACTGGATATCAGAGGAATTTTATACAAATCCTATTATTGCTAATCCAATTTCACCAAATAAAAATAATTCCATTATATTTCCGCCCTTATTAAATTCTTTGTTCTTATTAAATTATTTCCAGTCTATTGCCCCTCATCCGTGAGCCCATCGATCCCGACCCTGCATCGGGATCCTTATTAATCCAAGTATAGGAACAAATCGCGTACGATATAATCCAATTAGCGTGGGACTTGTTGAGGTCGCACAATCTGATGGGTGGGGGTGGGGCAAAGCAACACCGACCACCGCTAGCCGTCGCTCTGTGTGTGCGGAGCGGCAACCTGCGGACGTACGTAAATAGAATTACGCTGTGAGCCGCACTTAACCTTTGAAACGTAGATCCGAACCAAATAGGGATGGAACACGAAATTCTCGCCTGCGATTATAAGGGTAGAGATGGAGGAAGTGCTGATGGCATGGTCGATCGTGGGTGGACACCGTAGAGGGTAATCATCTCTTAATTGGGGGACCTTTCGTAAGATTTCTCTAAGCGGAATATATGCTAGATTGATTTTTTTGAAAATGTTTTTCTAATATAGAATTCCAATCAAATTCGTCTATTTACAGTAATTTTTACGAAAATATCCAATCAAAATAACATTAGACTGATACTTTCCTTTGGATGCTAATAATTAAATGAAATTATTAAAATTACACGTTTTGGTGAGCAGAATGATGCTCGAATTTATCATAACTTCTTGAAGCACATTGCTTTACGGCAAGTTGCTTAAGGGCAACAGCCCTCCGCCTTCAGCGTCGGGCTGTTCCCAATCAATGTGCTATGGGAACTGTGATAAAATTATTTCGTAGTTATCAATTCCCTTGGGTTATACTACTGATAATAGTCACGATTACTTGTTTCCCTAGTTATTGATACGAATTTTCAACTGACACACCGAATATGGAGTTCTGTAGCAGAAACATCGTCATGGTAAACCCAGTTACCGGGTGATTTCCTTCCAGCAATATATGAATTGTAAAGTTTAATGTTTGACATACAGTTGACAAACTACCGGGGTTTTAGTTTAGCATCAGAAATAGAAAATGCAAAAGACCAGGAATGTCTTCCAAATGCGCGAATCCTCAGCTCTGCGCCTTTATAATAAGCAAGTAGTTTAGTCCGACCCGCGTAACTTATCGAGAGCATCTGATGCGCAGTAGTCCTACCAGGATGTAAATGTTTGTGACATCAGTTAATCACCAGTCTATGCCAGCTTGATATGCGGTGCATTTTATTTTCAAAACTCATAAAAAAATATTATACTGCAAAAAAAAATCCTGCAAACAGGATAAAAACACTCAACAGAGAACAGTGAGAATAGATGGAGCAGAGAGTAGACGGACAGCTGACAGCCACTACTACCACCCACTAGTCACTAGTCCTATACTCTGATTTTTATAAACTGGCGTTCACGTCATCAAAATAATAATAATAATGATGGCACAATTTTACAAGGTTGCCAGCTGTCCTGGGTTTTTAAAAATGGCTGCAATCAGCTGTTGCGCCCGTGCAATCTTGTGCGACAGTGCGCGGTTCCCATCAAATTCGTCGACTTCTCTGTCGTTTATTGTACAGATATCAATCTTGTGGTTATGGTTTAACATCTACAATGGCAAAATAAGCATTGTAATAATCGATCAAATGTAACAAGTTAGACGTCAAAGAAGTTTGGTTATACACACATGTATGAACATGTATTAGTGAAAAATATGTGGCATCGTCGCCGAAAAAATATCACGGCTGCCAACATAACATGATTTATTTTATGATTGGCAGGCGAAAATTGTGTCCGCGGTTAATACACCGATTACCTATTTATAACCACCGGTGATTAGTGTTATGTAACAAATGATCCTCAGATTAATTTCGATTCTTAAACTATTATTATGCATATTCTCGAAAACAATCACGTTGGTATGAAAAAACCTCATCACACAGCTGTTTAATGACGTGAACGCCAGTTTTGAAAAATTAGAGTATAGTATAGAAACCAGTGTTGCCAGCAATTGAAACAAAATCCTTCAGTTTGTTTTCTTAATTCAACAGAATTAAGATCTATCCAACAGATAGATCTGAATCTACAATCCCTATGAGCCAATAAATATTTACAAGTAAATGTACGGTATCTTTCCTTCTCAAATTAACAACCCTGCGCTTTTCTTTTGAATTTTTTTATCGATTTTAAAGTATACAATAAAGTATATTGTTAAAAATCAAAGTATACAAGGAACGTACACATTTTTATAAATAAAAATTGTAAAACTGGGTGTGTGGTTCGTAGGAGATTATGTTGTACGTTTTGAGTAGTGATGGGATAATCGGATGATTTTAATATTCGGAATATTATATTCGGATGGTGTCAATAATCGGAATATCATTCGGAATCAATAATCGGAATCGTACAATACTCGGAATAGAATAATCGGAATATTGATTCCGAATAATAATCGGAATTAAGACTCGAAATAATACTCGGAATCAAGAATCGGAATCAAAAATCGGAATCATAATCGGAATTAAGAATCGGAATAATATTCGGAATTGGAAATTAAAGTACTTCGTCAGTACCACAAATTTACAGCAACATCTTAAAAGAATACATCCAATTCAATATTAAGTAACACACAATGTTCCCACTGGAGAATTTGAAGAACCAGAAGATATCACGACATTGTCTAGTAGGGAAACAGATGGTATGGTAAGTCATTTTAAGCTAGAATAATTCCGATTTCTACCGGGTATGTAATTTTAGGCAACACAAAGGGCTCCGAAAAGATCTGTGGAAAAACGACCAATAGTAAATAAAAAAACCTCGTCAGTTAAAACGTTTTGGTTGTTAAAAAAATCCCAATTTGCCCGAGGCCGAAAATAAAAATATTAATATGAGTATTTTAAAAATGTAGCAGTTGATTATCAACCACTATCAATAGTGGAAAATGGAGGATTTGTCGAATACTGTAAAAAGTTGAATCCTCTATACGCTCTCCTAGCCGAACATTAATTTTTAATTAATTAATTAGTTTTTACTAAATTTAGTTGAACATGTATCTATAACAACAGATATGTGGGCATCAACTACACATTTTGTATACCAAAATGTTTTACATTCTCAAGTTCTAACCACTGGGGAACTGACTGAAGCCCATCACACTGGAGTAAATATTGCTCAAGCTTTATTAGACGTTTTTATTGAATGGGAAATTAACAATAAAATTGTGGCCATAGATTCTGACAATGCAGCTAATATAAAAAAAAGGAATTAGGGAACATTTCCAACAAATATATCACCATCCATGTATAGCTCATACTTTGAACTTGATAGCAAATGACGCTTTGCAATCAACAGAAAAACTGACGAGATTAATTAAAAAGTGCAGAACATTGGCAACGAAAAAAACTGAATGAAATTCATTTACAAATGGGCCATAAAAATATCAAATATCAATTATATAAAATCAGTGTCAGCTTTCTACAACTAATTTAGAGCTGTGGGTTCGAGATACTACAACTCCAATGTTGAAATCATCCAGCGAGTCCAAAAAAAGGTTCTAAGAACTATTGCCGATGCCCCGAAGATGCCGAAAATATGTCTGAAACTGGCTATTCCACCAGGACCTACGGACTCCAACTATAAAACAGGAAGTGTCCAGCTACAATAAAAAAATACCATCTCATACTCAAAGCACAACCAAACCAACTAGCATCAAAATTTTTAGAGCGGGTAATTTTTTTGTCTTGTTTCCCATCAAACTAGATGCTTCAAATAGGCCGTTCTTTGATATTTTGCCCTTGTTCTATTGATTTTTCTAATTTTGTCTTTTCTCTTCTAATCTTGATTCTATCTACGATGTACTTCTCTCGACCAAGTTATTAAATTAGTTTTATTTTATGCTTCAAGCATGCATATTATTTCAAATATTTAACCGAAAATTGACCAGTAAAATATTTTCAAGTGCCAATTCGTGAGGGTTGTCTATCCACCTCGGAGATGAAAGTTTAAGGCGAATGAGGCAACCCAAGGAAATCCCAAAAATCCCAAATTATATGTGTAAAGTTTATACCATCCATTGCACATTTTCCACACAAGCCGTTATCGAATTAAAAAAAAAGTTTATTTCGCACCACCCTAGTGTTCGCGTTTTTCGTGTCTATCTTTAATGCGGCAATAAAACGCAATACCGGAAACATAAACGAAACGACGCAAAACTCCATTAGGATTGCTCCATCAGCAATGGCTGGAGCTTGCCAGCACCTCTTGCAGATCGGCGATTTCAGGCACCTCTTGCCGGGTATAACTTCTAAGCTTACGCAATTTGTGATACGGCGTCTCTGACGTCAGTTCAGAGTAATGGGAAGCAACCCCTGTGTAGCGGTGGATTTCCTGTGGGGGCGTTTGTCACATATAGCGTGCACCTGAACGTGTCACGCGACCCATAAATACTGACATAGTTAGAAAAAAAAATACAGAACCGACGGGGCTAATAAAGTTAATTGCGTACCATGGGGTGAATGGGGGCGCTATTAAACTTCCATCGATTGCATTAAGGATTGAGTTTGTGCTGATTAAAGTTTGATATAAATTATTATTATTATTAAATTTCTTCTTTTACCCTTTCGGGTGTCGAAGTGGTGTTATCTTTCCTTCATGTATTTTGTTTTATCATTTGATTCCACAGTTTCTGGTTTCTTTCTATTTACTTCACTCGTGCATTGGTTACCCCCTCTTATTTAATATGTTTCCAATATTTTTGAACTATTTCATTTTTGGTCTTCAGACTCTTCCCTTTCGTGTTATCTATGTTTGCCAAATCTTCCTTGTTTGGTTGTTGTCTTTTCTCCTGATTAGGTGGCTCATGATCTATTTATAAAGTTCTACCATTTCTAGTTCATTTCTGATATTCATATTCCTCACTCCGTCTAGTTTTGCTACTCCATATACTATCGTCGGGAATTTAATTTCAAGAGCTTGGATTTTGCTTTTTTGTCTCTTGTTGAGTATCCACGTTTCACAGCCGTATAGTAGGGTAGGTACAAATAGTACTTTGTACATTATAAGTTTTGTTTTTTGGGATATATTTTTGTTGTTTAGTATAATTTTGTTATAATGCCATATTCCCTTTCCTTTCAATAATTTGTCGTACGTAGTTAATGTGTTCTACTGGTTCTACTTTCTCGTTATTGATTCTAATGTTTATTGCTTCTTTAGTTTCTCCTATTTTCATTACTTATGTTTTTGATATATTTATTTTTAATATAGATTTTTCAAGTTCTGTTTCCCATATGAAAATATTCGTTTGTAAGTCTCTCTTATTTTGTGCGATGATTGTCACATCGTCTGCGAAAATACATTCAGTTATTGTTATGGGTATTTATTTTTTGTAGCCTATCACTGTATTCTTTGTCTTGGTTTTAGTCTTCTTCATGATTTCATCCATTGATATTATAACAAAATGGGGCTTAGTCCACCTCATTGTCTCAATCCATTTGTTGCTTTAAATTTCTGTGTAGTTATATATGCTTTTGATAGCCCTCCTCAGTTTAGGTCCTATTTGTCTATCATTTAGTGTCTGAAATACAAATTCTCATTCCATTTTATCAAACGCTTTTTCCAAGTTTACAAAGCAGATATACATGTCTTTTTGGTGTTCTATGGTCTCATTTATTAGGTTTCTTATTGTAAATAGTGGTCTATTGTATACTTTGGTTTCCTGCACCCGCTTTGTGATGGTTCTATTTCATTTTCAAGCTTTTGCCTAATACTTCTATCTAATATGTTCTCATATACTTTTCTGCGGCGCACAGTAGAGATAGTCCCTTATATTGTTATCCTGTGAGATCTCCACTCCAAACGAGCTCGAAGCTAAGGTGTGTGCACATCATACACATGCAAACAGGTCCTTAGGTTAGGTAGGATAACAGCAAGTAATCTTCTTATTTTACTAAGTTGTAGCACCCGAAAATGACATTGAAACAAACAACTTTTCTTAGTTCAAAATTTTGAATTGTAGCCCAAGTTCATAGTTATTGGCGTTCTTTTATTTTTCGAAAAATCGTCATTACTCCCTTATTTTAAGAAATACTTAAAAAATACAAAAACGTTCAGCATGCGCTTTCGGTTCTCTAAAACATTTGTATTTACAATTATTTTCTATTTTATCAAATAACAAAATGGCGACCGATCAAACATTTCGAAACAAGATATTTTGAAAACCCCTCGATTGATTTTTGAAAATAAAACATTTATGAAATCCTTGCACTACATTATAACATTTGTCCGAAACATTTTTTTTTTTCGATCTGTCCAAAAAAAAGTTTTTATTCAAATTGAATTACAAGATAAAGTTTAACAAACTGCAACAATCATTTAAAACAAAGTAGGCTAACCTTAAGTTAGGCCATTAAACAAGTTGAGGCACGTGTTTTCTAGTTTGTACGTTTAAATTTAAATATTTTTTGATCTTGTTCTTCAGAAATTTCTGCTTCATCTTCAAAAGTTTCTGTCACGTTTATCATTTGTGTGCGTATTTTGCATAATTTGTGTATAAAAATGCATAAATATCAAAACGCTGAAATTCTAGACATGCTTTTAGTTTTTGGAGAGGCGGCAAGGCGTAATGGACGTAGCTCATAGATTTTTTCGGAGAGGATATCCAAATCGTCAGCAACCAAGTTGCCGCATTTTTAGAAGAATATGTAGACGTTTGTCAGAGACTGGAAGTTTCAGATAGTGATGACACGGTCACTATGTTATTATTGTTATCCTGTGAGATCTCCACTCCAAACGAGCTCGAAGCTAAGGTGTGTGCACATCATACACATGCAAACAGGTCCTTAGGTTAGGTAGGATAACAGCAAGTAATCTTCTTATTTTCACTGTTGAGCTATTAATAGTGACGGCCGACACTATACAATTTATTGTAAATATGACAGTTGCACTGACAACTGTTATGGGATGAATGAAAGATAACAATGACAGGTACATAGGGAAGCAAAAAAAATAAAGAGATTTGAAAAGCGTTACAATACTATAAATGAAGAGGCCGCACCATGTATTATGTATTGTATTATGAAGACATAAAACAATCCCTATTATATAATGAAGTCATAACACAACTCATGTTGTATAATGTACTCATTATACAGCCCCTTATGTATATCGAAGTACCTTATACATATTACCATAGTTACGATAAATATAATAATAATAAATGTATTATTTATGAGTCATAGATAAATAATTGTAAGTTCTATAATTTGCCCCTTAAAGTTAGAGCCGACAGAAACGACAACGAAATAAATATATTAGCTGCAGTCAGTGAAAACCCTCACATTAATATCCGGCAGGTAGCTAACGAGCTCGGCATACATCATTCAACTGTACAAAACTTTTTGAAAAATAATAAGTATAATTCCTACCAAGTCCAGTGTCATCAGGTACATAGGGCAGCGAAAAATAAAGAGATGTGAAAAGTGTTACATATTTACATATAGTTTAAATTGAAGAGGACCACTATCTTGTATTATGAATGGACTTATTAGGAAGGTATATAAAGCGGTTGTGATACAACCCCTGTTGTATAATGAAGTACATTATATTACGATGGTTACAAACGTAATGAATAGGCACGGATCGGATTTTCAACCAATCTGGCCCACCGTCCGCGTTTGGCATCCCTGTCATGCAAATTTGGGACAGATCGGCGTGACAGGGATGCCAAACGCGGACGGCGCGGCGGGCCAAATCGGTTGAAAATCCATACGTGTGTGCTTGCCTAATGTATTATTTATGTCATATATAAATTAAATAATTAAACGATATAATAGGAAGCCTAGAGTTAAAGGAAGCCATTAAATTTGATGTTTTTTCATTGTAAATTCATTGCCAGTGATAATGAAATAAGCGTTGATAAAGGTAGTCACAGGGTGTATGAAATATGTCGAGATTACCGCAGCAAAGTGAATTACGTTCGAAATTTTCCCGGCCATTATTCACATTAAAACGAAATCGGTCCTATTAAAATCGTCGAGCCGGTACTGGAGATAGCAAGACCGTCCATCTCGTCCACCATCCCAATAGAATATCCCATGCCAACGTTGGGGGGTAAATTGACGGAAAATGCAATTAATGAGTTGGCCGAGCAGTCAATACTATGATGCGATTAGTAGCACCACCCGGGTGGCTTTATAATTTTTAAGGGGGTGGACTGAAATTGCTTTAGAGCCTACGTGCAGTTCACGTGGAATTTCCGCTTGCCAACATCCTCTCTTCCTAGGGTTGAAGGACATTATTGAAAATAATGTGTCAATGTCCGTCACGAAAGCTACAAGTGACACGGACCCAGAGGGATTGGATTAGTTGAAAATTGATGGTGACAAGCCCGCTTCAGCTGAACGCCTGTTTGTCTAATAAATTCTCCAATTCGACAACATCAAACAATGCCATTAGATAAAAGAAAACATAAGCCCAATAACAAAATGTAATAACAGAAGAAAATATAGGTAATCCTTCCCTGAGTTCATTTTTAATATTGGTAATTACAAATGCTCATTTCGTTTCCCTACACCTCTAAAGAGACGATACATTTTTTTACAAATTTATCCATTTATAAAAGGTTGACAGGTCGGTGAATTGCTTCAAGCACCATACGAATTCCACTGCTAAATTTTTCATATGTAAATTTTTGCTTACCTAATTATTTAGATCAAAACCGAAAATATATGTCTTATACAAACAAAACAACCGCTTCTATTGATGCTATTTTCCAGTCCTTCCTATTTTCTGTACCAGCATTCTTCAAAGTACCAGAAATTAATTGTGGTACTTTGATAAAAATCAGCGGTGCCCTTGGAATTACCGTAACAAAAGGCAATTGTTCTTTTGCTGTCAGTTCAGCTTGTAAGTTACTGCCATTACAGTTTATTAAGTTTTATATATCTAAAAGCAATGCACTCCACACAAAAAGTTGAAATTTTATAATGGGACTATTCCGGAACAGTACACGTGTAGTAAGCAACATGTTTGCTGCAATAACCTCAGAGGCCGATTCCACTCCATACGACGATACTTTAAAATATCAGAAAGTTAGAGGGAACTAAACATTAATAATAGTATATTATTTAACGAGCATGTAGGCCGAAGGCGAGTGTATAATAATCCGAGTGAATTATAGCCATTATGTGAGAGTCAAATACGACGTTATATCTATGACTTTTTAAATAAAATAATTCTTATTAACAAATTTTTGTCATTTTCTGTCAAATTTACACATGTAAATGAGCTTACATGGGCAGCATTTATTTATCGTATGTCATACGCAAACATGATTATTGTTATACTCGTATTAATACGAGTAGCTCTTATCGTAATTAGTGGCAATGGTCTGCGTAATCTTCAGCATGACTATCGATATCATGTTCATGTTTATGTGGTCAGGAGATCGTACAGGTTGAACGATTGGTTGACCGCCAGTTGATCAAGGCCCTTTAGCTCTACCATTGGTGCTCCACGAAGAGGCGAGCTAGGATTGCACTTGTCACTGTCACTTACACACAGTTACTCACAGTTATTACTGTTATCCTGTGAGACATCAACTCCCAACGAGCTCGAAGCTAAGGAGTGTAGCACATCATACACGTGCGAACGGGTCCTTCGGCTAGGCAGGATAGTAGTAATGAATCTTTTTATCCTTTTCATTGTTGAGCTACAAATAGTGCAATTTATTGTAAGCATGATAGTTGCACTGTCACGGATATATGAAAGATAACAATGACAGCGTACATAGAGAAGCAACAAAATAAAGAGATTTGAAAAGCGTTACAATATATTTATATACTTATATAAATGAAGAGGCCGCACCATGTTGTATTATGAAGACATAATACAATCTCTTTATATAATGAAGTCATAGCACAACTCATGTTGTATAATGTAGTCATTATACAACCCCTGATGTATTTTGAAGTACCTTATACATATTACCATAGTTACGATAAATATAATAATAATAAATTTATTATGTATGAGTCATAGATAAATAATTGTAAGTGCTATAATTTGCGCCTTGAAGTTAGAGCCGACAGAAACGACAACGAAATCAATATATTAGCTGCAGTCAGTGAAAACCCTCACATTAGTATCCGGCAGGTAGCTAACGAGCTCGACATACATCATTCATACACTGTACAAAACTTTTTGAAAAATAATAAGTATCATTCCTACTAAGTCCAGTGTCATCAGGAATTACTCCTAGGGGATAAAAGAGTTGAATTCTGCTACATGCTAATGAAATGAATACATGAAAGTGATACATTTTTACTTTAGATGTGAAAATATGTTCACATCTAGAGATGACAATAAACAATAAAATTTAATGGCTAAAATAAACGACTTTACCAATACTATTTTCAGTAATTTGCATTGTGACAGACAGTTCATTTTGAATTAAATTGAACTTGAAAGTTTTAAACTTGATACTTCTCTAATATCTAATATTAGCATTTCCTTCTCGAGATGAAATACTTTTTTTTCGCTCGTGGAATTGCTCTACTTACCGCTTGCGCGGCTCGTGAATAACTTAACACTTCCGAAAAACAAAAACAAAATACGGTGTTAAATACTTATATCGTTTTGCAAAATGTACTATTTCATCGTTTTACTACCTAATGTTTAAAATGTCAAATATCTAGTAAGAAATAATTTCAATCTGTTATGGCTGCCATGCTTCTGTTCCAGCAAATCCAAGGCCTAGCTGTTTTTTTTACCAGTATTTTCTGGTACCAGTAAGTACCAGAACTCTCTACAAAAAATATTTACGGTTTTGGTCTAATATTGGTCTAATTTAGGGAAGCAAATATTTACAATTCAAAAATTTAGCATTGAAATTTGTAAGGTGCGTTTAACAATTCACAACCCGGTATATTTATTTCCCAAGAACATTTTGTCACATTTTCTTGTGCTCCTTCTGGAATTTTGCAAATTTTGTAACCTTAGTACCGAACATCAAATGATGCACGGCAAGTTGTATACGCGTAATGTTTGCGTGACGAAAGTTATATTGAAAGTGGATTGTATTTATTGCGTTTCCAATACTCTCTCTCATGAATTTTGCAAATTTTGTAACCTTGGTCCTTGTTTCTGTCTAATCGGCCAAACCTTTTCATCCTCTTTGGGAAATCTTTATTCTGCCATTTTCAAAAAACTGCGTGTTATTGTTATCTGACTGAATACCCTAGTTTCGCTGGAATAAGTTAAGATAGGTTATAGAATATTGTGTACAAAACCATTTTTGCAAAATTGGATTATTCAAAAATATTGGTTTATTAATTGCACTGAATATTTTATTTACTCGTAGCACTGATTAGACGCTGCTATTTATATCCCTATCGAACTTCCTTTATTATTAATGGTTACCCATATTTATATTTGAAAGATAGCACCTGTTCGGTTTATGTTTCTATTATTCATATGTCTGTTAAGACTTTTCTTCCCTTCAGTATTGTTATACAGTGTAGAACAGCTAAATGCAATAAATTCAGTATTTCCGAAATTTAAAATTATTTGAAAATATCCTCGGACACATCGCTTTCTAATTTTGAATATACACATTTTGATATAAATCTAAAATTTGTGTCACCATTTATTATTAAGTCATGATGTCATCGACTTTTTGGGATCAACACATAGAAACGCCTAAAACACACAAAACAAAATATTAGAAATACTCTACAAACTGGACCAAAGAACAAATACAGCAGAATTATATAAGAAAACTAAGGAGCTCAATGTAAGAAACATGATAGAACTAAGTAATCTACTATTAATATATAAAATTAAAAACAACCTAACAAAAACAAACAAGACACTAACAAATAATAAACAATTCCATCAACACAATACAAGAAGAAAGTCAGATCTGTGAACAGAAAAATTTACAACAAAACATAACAACGAAAACAATAAATAAATATAACAACCTGAACGAACACATAAGAAAACTAAAATACATACCTTTCAAACTAAAAATAAAAAACCTAATTTTAAATAACAAGATCTAAACAAGAGGAATGAAGAAGACCGACAACAGCCTTCAATACCATTAACCCAGGAGGGGAGAGAAATCCCACTCCCGAGGTGAAGACAGACGGAAGAAAACATGCAATATTTTAAACAGTATTATTAATGATATTATATAGAATGTTATTTATATGAGCTATTTATTGTACTGGTATAAATTTAAAATAAACTATTATTATTTAAAAACTACTTCAAAAGCGTTCCAACCAAAACCAAATCTAACATTAGACACGACATGAAATATGAGTTAGAATAAAAATTGTTAAAATTTTGTTAGAAACCATAAACAAAATTCAACAAAAATTCTCACTTGGGATACTGTCAAGCTCAAAAGGGATCCAATTTCGAAATTGCTTTTTGAGCGAAATTATTCTTATGTAAGGTATAAAAAATGTATATCGATAATGTATATAGTTATATGCAGAAAAAAAGAGTCTATCATATAAAATAATTAAATATTAGGGTTAAAATTTGAAAAAGTCTATGACGTCGTAACTCAAAAATAAATGCTGACAAAATTTTTAGAGTTATAACAAAATGTATACCATTAAAATTACAAATCGACTTGTCCCAGGATTTTTCCAAAATATTTGCGAAATACTGAATCTATTCCATTTGACTGTTCCACACTGTATATGCGGTTATGAGGAAAAAAATGTTGTGTGATGTTATAATGTATACATGTATAAGTTCGAAGGACAGTTTATAAGTTGAAATAACTTGTAAATTGTTGCGTAGTAATAGTATACAGTCTGTTCGATAAAAAGCGCCCAAACCTACAGGGTGTCTACGTAAAGTGGGATTTCAAGGACATTTTTCATATTTTCAAAGCAAGAGATCTTCTTAAATGGGCAATGTTGTGCAGTTTTGTATGCTGGTTCAGATTACATTGAAAATTTTTCTAATTAGTATTTCTCATATTTTTCGTTTTCACATAGGTTGTTATACATCGTCGAAAACAGAACAAAAGTCTACTTAGACGTGTAAAAATCAAATATGGCGGCCATTTAAAATAAGAATGTTGCTTTCATATCTCGGAAACCGCCATCTTGACTTTTGATTTGACTTCATTCTTAAGTTTGCGCAGTCGAACCTTGTAACTTTCATTTTAAACTTTTTTCCGCATCTTTAATAATTATCAAAATATTGGTAATTATGTTTTAGAAAATTGTGATTTTTAGTTTTTTTAGAATAATTTCCAAACTGTTCAGAATTAAGAATTTTTTTCAAAGTTATCTGAACCAGCCACAAAACTGTACAACATTGCCCATTTAACCAGAACTCTAGCTTTGAGAATATGAAGATGCCCATGCAATGCCACTCTACTTAGGACACCCTGTATAGCGACTTCATTTGTTATTTAATTAACAACAAACCATATACTAGTAAATGGGACAGTCTTAGCTACAAGTTGGTGTAAAATAATATTTTCTAAACACCTTCATTTTTTGTTGTCTTTTTTTTAATGGCTCGGTATATATATTTTTTGATTTTTTGTATATTCTTGTAGAGCATTTTAAGTTATATTCACCAGTCTAAATATTTAGTAGGATTATACAATGACATTCATGTAAAAAACTGATTTGAGCTAGTAGGCTGTTAAATCCGATATTCTCAGGAACAAACAACTTTTTGAGCATCATTCAATTGTAAATTATGAACTAGGTTGACACAATGAATTATTAAAAGTAAATTAATATCGTAAGTAATAAAGATGTAATGCACCTTACAAGGACGTAATTTATGCTTCCTCAGAATGTTATGAACCGTGCAAACATATGCATTGGTGTTGCGTCCAATTCCATGAATCGACGTTTGTGATCTTTTTTGACGTATTATAATTATCACATATTGTTTATTGAAATTTTCAGCCGGTGCACCGTTAACAAGATACTTGCAAAAAAATGCATAAGTTCGCCGTTTAGAAGGTGTTTTCTTAATATTAAGAGATGAAGCCTCCACAGGGGGAGGCCAAACTCGACAGATATTCGATTTATTGGATAATTTTACTTCCGGACTCTATACCGCGCGTACTATAGCTTTTGTGGCAAACCGTGTGATATAAATTTTGTCAAAAATCAACTTCACCAGGCGGAGCACAGTTTACGAGATAATTTCGAAAATTAATATTAGTACAAATTCACCGTTGGGGTTGGGGGGGGGGGGGGGGGGGGGGGGGTGTTTTTTTTCAATATTAAGGGTGTTCGGAAGGGCCTAGCCGTTGCTGTTGCTTGTTTACATATTGCAGATTTGTCACTTTGAGATGAATGCCATAAACGTTTCTACCTCTACATTGAGCAAGAACCCTGGAATTAGTGTTACGGGCAACACAAATTCTTCAATTGGGCTATGTTAATATTCTCAATACATAATTAAGGCCAAGTGTATGTTTGAGTTTGTAAAATATCCTATTATATTTATAAAAATTAAATAGTCCGGTAAGTATTGCTTAGAGACACTTACCCGGCTCTGATGCTGTTACCTCACCTACCAGGCTCAAATTGATAATGTAATCGAATATTTACCGGACAATATGAAGTGAAATCATGAAAAACTTCATGATTAAAAATGGTGCCACGTGGACGTTGCAAAGAGACAGTTAATAGACTGAGAGACAATATACAGTGCACGCATATAAAATGCCTTACCTTTTACCATCTACAGTGCATAAAAATGACGGAGAATAGTTTCGTAAAACTAAGAGACTCAGGTGAGCTTAAAATATAGACCTGCGAATGCACAACAACCGATAACCTCAAACTCGATAGGCGATTTTGAAAAGACAATGGAAAAAAAGAACGGAAAATATATAAAACTCATTATAGAAGAAGCATTTAGGGAAATGCTACCGTTAATAATCAAACCCCTGGAAAATAAAATCAACCAACTTACTGCAATGAACCTGCAAATGATTAACGAAATAAAAAGTATCAAACTGACAAAAAACACAACCAAAATAAACGAAGGAAGCGACGAGATGGTAAATAAATCTCCCAAGGTAAATACAAGATTCTCTAAATTAAACAACCAAAACATACAGGCAGAAACGCCAATACAAGAAAATAATAAAAAAAGTTTAGAGAGAAATATAAATAAACAACCCGAACGGATAAATGAAGTAAGAAACCAAACTAACACTTAAGAAACACGAAAAGAATACAGTCAAGTACTAATAGTAAACAAAGATCTAATAGGAAAAACGGATAGCCCACAGAGTGACAGAGTAGATCATTCAGAGCAAGTAAGAAGACGGAGAACAGACAGGACAAATAGTGAAGACACACACAATATACAAAGAAACCAAAGGCAGAGAAAGAATATAGGATCTGCACTGAAAACTGGAAACCTGACTAATTTCCAAGCAAAGAACAAGCAAAAAAGAAGATTTGGATGTGTATATCCAGAATTAGACAAGAAGTGACAGAAAAATACATTACAGACTACATAATGAACAAAACCAATACGGAAGGAACTGAGATCATTGTAAAAGAAATTGAAACCAACTACAGAAGCAGAAGCTTCCAAATAGGACTTCCTATGGAACTCAAACAAGAGGCATACCAAAGTGATTTCTGGCCAGAGGGAGTAGGATAAGACCGATATAATTTCAACTTAAAAAAAAAAAATCAGGGCCAAAATTGAAGACAACTCCTTCGCCCAAACTAGCGACACAAAGGGACAACATACCATCAAACTAATTCAGATAAATGGAAGAAGCATTTGCAATAAGAAGTTAAACTTGGAACTGCTTCTGAAAAAGCAAGATATGCCACATATTGTGAGCATCTGTGAACATTGGTTACATGAAAATGAGATTCAGTATTTTAGTATGTTTAATTATAAGTTGATAAATTATTTTTGTAGAGCGCACCAAGCGGGGGGAGGCGTTGCTTTGTATGCAAGATCCGATATTGTAGCCTGTCCAGTAACTATTCCCATTGAATGTGAAGAAGGGACCATGGAGTGCACGGCACTAAGCCTGAAAATCAATGGTAAAAAGAGGTTAATTTTGTCAACATATATAAAACCTGATAACAATGTAACCCCTTTCCTATGTAAACTAAATCAACTAGTAACGCAGATATATGGTGGCTATATATACATATTCGTTGTGGGCGATTTTAACGTTGACCTATTAGTGGAAGTCCCAGAAAAAAGAAAAGAAAAAGCTAAACTCCTAAATCTCATGAGATCTTTCGGAGTAGCGCAAACAAATCTTAATGCCACAAGGCAAAATGCCCTACTCGACAACATTTTCACCAATTTCATGGGAAAGTTAGAATGTCACAATGTATTTACAGAATTTTCTGACCATGATTCAGTCATATTAGACATTCGGGCTGACGATTTAAAACCCTTAAAAAATCAATAAAATATCGATGCTACTCGGAGGATAAGAAAAAATACTTTATGGATCTTATTAAACAAGAGAATTGGAACGAGGTGTTCCAAGCAAATGATGTAAATGAAAAATACGAACACTTCATAAAGATCATCAAATATTACATTAACCTAGCTTTTCCTGAAAAAATCGCACAATACAAATCCAATAAATCAACGAGCGCATGGATAACAACGGAAATTATGATCAAATCAAATGAGCTTAAAAATCTGCATTGGCTATCCAAGAATACAAATTATACAAATATAAGAATGCTTTATAGTAACGAAAAGAAATCATATAACAAATTAATTGATATGGCAAAACGGAATCACACATCGCAGTCTTTAGTAAATGCAGGTAATATGACTAACGCCACTTGGAGTCTAATAAAAACAAATTTAAATCAAAACGCGAAGTCAGACCAAAATCAGATAACATTATTGATCAACAAAAAAGAAGTAAAGGAGCCGGAACAAATAGCCAACTTGTTTAACGAACATTTTACCGCTTGCACTTCTAAAGGGTCTAGATCCGCATCTAATGCACCTACTACCAACGCAAGCACACATATGCTAATCGCCAAATTATCTGAAGAAAAGCTGGTAAAAGTAATCAAATCAGTATCCAAAAAGAAATCAGCGGGAGCAGATGAAATTCCCGGTTTCATAATAGGAACTATTGCAGAGCAGATAGCTGCCCCATTATTAGACCTCATCAAGATGTCTTTTAATAGGGGAGAGTATCCAAATGCACTCAAAATAGCCAGAGTAACCCCCATATACAAAAAATCTTCAAAAAACAATATCGAAAATTACAGGGCCATATCCAACTTGTCAATTTTTGCCAAAATAATAGACAAAACAATGAATTGCAAATTACTGGAATACTTGGAGACAAACTCTTATATAGCGGACTGTCATCATGGTTTTAGACCCGGAAAAAATACAACCTCTGCCATAAACGAGGCCATGCACTTTATATTAGAAGGACTAGACCAAAATAAGAAGGTAGCCGGTATATTCTTTGACTACAGTAAAGCATTTGACACTGTTAGCCACGAACTGTTACCGGGTGACTAGCATAGTAAAGTCCTGGTTTGCCTCGTACCTGACGAATAGATCCCAATACGTGCATATTAAACAAGACACCGACAAATTAAAAAAAGGCAGGTTTCAAATCAAAACAAAGATTCATTACTATCGGACTTCCGCAGGGCGGCGTACTGTCAGCCATTTTCTTTCTTATCTACAGCAATGACCTGCACAGATGCAATAATCTGGAAGCAAACAACATAAAGCTCGGGCAGTATGCTGACGATACTAACTTCATTGTATCCGGAAAATCAGTTGAGTTAGTAATACAAACATGCAATGACATAACTGGTCAGATGCCAATCAACTAGAGCTCAACCCAAACAAGTCAATGGTGGTACAGTTTGCTTTAATCAATGATAATATTGGTCCCAGCAGCATATTAGTCAAGTGCCCAGTCAAGTCACTGCCGGTGGTAAAGGTAACGAAATTCCTTGGAATCCTGGTAGATGCGCAACTGACATGAGAAGAAAATATACTGTACCTTAAAAAAAAAATTAATACCCATGCGCCACTAACACCACTATGCGCTCATAAACGTGAGGAAATGGGCAAACCGAGCCGTCCTGATCACATACTACAACGCTAATATCAAGAGCCATCTGCAATACGGAATCCTCATCTGGGGCAATTCGGTACATTCGAAAGAACTCTTTGTGACTCAAAAATGGCTAGTAAGGCTGATTTCAGGAGCCCCTAGAGATGCATCCTGTAAAGAGATATTTACTCAACTAAAACTCATGACCTTGTATTCTCTGTTTCTTTACAACCTGATCTTGAATGTATATGACAACCTGGAAGCCTTCGCAACAAATCGACATGTAAGCCACCTGCAAACACGCAACGCCTCCAAACTGTATCTACCAAAACACAGTACCACAGCGTTTCAGAGGGGGACGCACTACACGGGTATCAAGGTTTTTAACCAGTTGCCGCAAAGCATACAAGAAATAAAAAAATAGATCAAAATTTAAACTTCAAATAAAGACACATTTCCTAGCAAACCCGTACTACACTATTAGAGAATTCCACGCCAGGGGTGGTGCGTCTTGGTAAACGCTGCAAAATATCCTATAATGTAGTAGTGTAGTGTATTTTTATCATATTATTTTAACGTTAGTTAAGTATTTTAGTAATTTAAGTTTTTTAATATATTTTAACACATTATTGTTATAACGTACCTGACACACATATCCGCCTGTATGGGCGGCTTAAATAAATACTTTTATTATTATTATTATTAAATACGTGGCCGGTTCTGCCTCTTTGAGCGCTCGTAGGGTAGGTTATGTCAGTGCAGTTTTTTACACAAATAATACGCTATATGGCACATAACCTAATCTGCACTCCAAGAACTCTACATTAGAAGATGAAAAACGGCTGAGTTGCTATCAGCGGCATTGACGTCCATTTTCCTCACGAATAAGTCTGACTTACAGGGTCGCAGATAATCCGAGCCACGCAATCCCCATACGTTACGTTCCGCCGAGGAATAGTCCAGACGTCCTGCCGATAATTCCGCATCATCCCTCCACCGCAGACATATATTCCGTTATACGAAAAACGCCGGGAACACATTCCTCAGAATTGTCCACCCCAATTGAAGCCCACACAGCATTGCCAATTAATTAAAAAAGAGCGATCGAGGCGGGAAACCCCGATGAATAATTCCAAGGATCACTCCAACGCGTTTTCTCGGATATGACGCGCGAATTCCGACAACGGAAAATCGATGTGTGGGCGGAAAATGCAATGTCCCTTCAGAAAATCGCGACGTTTCCCGGTAATAAGAGATTATTAATTGGGATCCGGTTTCTGGAACCGCCGCTGGAGGTTCGGCGTAGGACGCGCGGATTCCGGCGAATTACCACGGGAACTGTGACTGCTTCTCACTAATTTGATAAAATAAAATAGATTTATTGCTCCGTAATCCGATAAGTTCCCTGGTAAATTTCATTGCCCAATCAATCACGAATTAAATATCCTAACCAAATAAAAAATATAGAAGTAAGCGGGATAAATATAAATGAAAGAAAATCGCAATACAGTCTGATTTATTTTGACACAGCAAATATTTCGGTTAATAATATAGATAGAGAAAAAAGTTGAAGATAAAAGTTTGTGAGTACTTTTTGTCGTCTATTTAATTCTAATTTCAGAAGAACAATTGAAAGTCAAATAAACACGTGAAAGCTATAAGCTTCATTTTCTTTAATGGAACACCCTGTATATTTAGATTATTTTTGATAGTAAATAACATTAGCTTTATAATGATACCGCATAAGTACCACTTTATTATACAAATAACGCGACAATTGCCAATAAATGAAGTTTACCAGTTACTATGAGTTACAATTTAAAGTGTCTGTTTAAAGTGACCCCCGTTGTTTGCAATACGTTCTTCAGATCTCTTTACTAAATTTCGTCGTGCTTTTTGCAACATCTTCTTCTTCCTTCTTCTAAATAGGCGGATCGCCTGTTCTTCGTCGATTTTGCCCGGTCCTTTTATTGTACGTTGAGGTTGTCGTTCCACCGTTTTCGTGGTCTTCCGGTACTCCTTTTCCCTGACGGCGATTTGTCTCTTGAGATTTTTACAATTCGGTCACCTGACATTCTGCTAATGTGTTCGTTCCACTCGGTTTTTCTTCCCAACACCCAATCGTTGACATTATTAATATTGCATATTCGTCTAATGTTTTCACTTCTCTCCCGGTCTCTCAATGTTTTGCCGGTTATTTTGCGAATTACTTTCATCTCTGTTGTTTCTAAGATCTGCTTAGTTTTACACGTTTCAGGTCTTGTTTCTGCTGTATATGTTAATATCGGTCTTATAGCTGCCTTATAGATGCGGGTTTTGGTTACTGTTTGTAGGTGTTTGTTTGTCCATATCGTGTCGTTCAGTTGGGCCGCTGTTCTTGCTGCTTTTGACGCCTGGTTTCTGACTTCGTTTTCAATGTCTCCAAAGCTTGATATTTCTATGCCCAGGTACTTAAATTGCATTACTTGCTGGATGATTTTATCGTCTACCGCTAACTTACATCTGATTGGTGTTTTTGATGTAGTCATACACTTTGTTTTTGATGTTGCTATTGTCATTCCTAGCTTTTTTGCCGTGATGTTAAATTGAAATAGTAATCTCTGAAGATCATCTTCATTTTCCGCCACCAGTACCGCGTCATCGGCATAACATAATATCTTTACTTGTTGTTTTCCCATTTTATAGCCTTTTAGTTTTCGAACGTCTTTTATGATTACATCCATTACTATGTTGAAAAGTAATGGGCTCAAGGAGTCCCCTTGGCGGATACCATTCTGCACCGGTATTGGTTCCGTGAATTCGTTGTCGATTTTGGCTTGTATGTGGTTATTTGTGTATATGTTCTCAATGGTTTTAATTATGTTGTGTGGTATTTGTCTGTCATGCAGCAGATATATGATGTCTTCAAGACGGATTCTATCGAAGGCTTTCTCCAGATCTATAAAACAGAGGAATGCGGGCTTATTGTATTCGATGGACTTCTCTACTATTTGTCTTATTACAAATGTGGCGTCTGTACATGACCTCCCTGATCTGAATCCTTGTTGTTCGTCCGATACTGTGGTTAGTTCATTTATTTTGTTTGTTATAATCTTCGTTGTTAATTTTAAGGTAGTCGATAGTAGGTTTATTCCTCTGTAGTTTGATGGCATCTTTCGGTCTCCTTTTTTAAATAACAGGATTGAAATGCTAGTTCGCCATTCATCGGGGATCAACTCTTGCGTGAGTATGTTGTTAATTAGAATTTTTAGCTGTTCGACTAGATGTTTTCCGCCATATTTTAGGAGTTCGTTAGTGATGCCGTCTTGTCCTGCGCTTTTTCGGTTTCTTAGCGTTTTAAGTCCTAGTTGGACATCTTCGGTGTTTATCGTTGTTTTGTTGCTTATGCTGATTCCTGGGAATCAGCATAAGCATTGAATCAGCATTGCAACATGCGTGGTGTTATTTGGCCACATGCCCTATGAATACGATGTTTCAGATCGTCTAGATTTTCTGAACGAGTAACATAAACTATTTGCTTTAAAAACACCCAAATAAAAAAAAAGTTAAAATACACAGATCTGGCGATCTTGCTGGCCAGTTTCAGTGTCTACCATTTGCAACAAATTTGACACCACAACTTTCTTCCCAAATATCTTTGACAATTCTTGAGTTATGGGGAGGAGCTCCATCTTGCTGGAACCACATATCACGACGTATTTATAGGGGGATATCATCCACATAATCTTCGAATTCTGTCAAAAGAAAGTTGGCATATCGCTCCGCATTCGATGTTCCTTGATAAAAAAGGCCCTATTATAGAATCACCTAACACACCAAGCCACACATTAACTGCAAATCTGTGTTGGAATCTGCATTCCCGAATTTGACGTGGATTCTCAGTATCCCAGTAATTGTCGTTTTTTCGGCTGGAGATTCCGTTGTTGTTGAAGTTAGATTCATCGCTTCATAGAATTATATTTAATAAATGTTGATTATTGTTAAGCCAATTTCAAAATATTATCCTTCTGTCAGAATCACCATCTCTCAAACCTTGTACTAATTTAATTTTATACGGTATCATTTTATGTTTTCTTAGAATATAAAATATTTCATACAGACTTATTCCTAAGGCAGCCACTGCTTCACGTATTGAATTTCGTGGATGTGCTCTAAAATAGGCCAATATCAAAACTTCATCATTTCCTTCACGTTCATTTCTTGCCTTTCGCAATTTGTTATTTGCCATTTCTCCGTAAATTTTGTTCAAGTCTTGCAAAGGTACGATAATGTGGTTGTCTTCATTCTGGATACATGTTTCCATAAGTGATACTAGCTTATCTAGAATTATCGTTGCATCTAACGAAGACCTCCATCATATCCATTTTTCATCGTTAGTACAATAATTATCGAAGACCTCCATCATATCCATTTTTCATCGTTAGTACAATAATTATCACCCATCTCTAAAGATGTGACTCAACAATACACAGGACGGGAAGTTACTCCACTTTGACATTAAAGTGATAGCAAATTGTTTTACATGCCAGCATGCAATTGTAATTCATGCCAATTGATAAATTTCATTTATTGGCAATTGTCGTATTATTTGTATAATAAAAGGCTATTTATGTGGTGTCATTATAAAGCTAATCTTATTGCCTATTAGAAATAACCAAAATATACAGGATGTTCCATTAAAGAAAATGAAGCTTATAGCTTTCACGTGTTTATTTGATTTTCAATTGTTCATCTGAAATTAGGATTAAATAGACGACAAAAAGTACTAAAACTTTTTTCTTCTGCTTTTTTTTCTATCTGTACTAATAACCTGTAATAACTAATAACGAATAATTTTTCAAAACTAAAACACATACAAGGAATGCGAATTAATTTAAAATTCTATAATCCAAAATTATCGATTTATATCTGTCTTAATCACAAAAATTAAACCAAAATTATAATCTTTTTAAAGAAATACAATAAATGTCGTCATAATTTTAAACGAATGTGAAAAAAAATCTAATTGTAAATAAAATCGTGATTTAAATCATGATTTAAATCAACTGATCTTTTTAAATAAATTATTGGTTTAAATCAAAATTGATGCTTTTTGTAATAAATAATTGTTTTTGCACTGTTTGTGTATTCCACTAGGTTACCAATTAAAAATATAATGTAACTATAGTTTTGAAGTAGGTCATTGTAAGTAAGTAACATATTTTTCTTTTCTCCCATTTTTTGTCTGTCATATAGTACAGATACATAGAAATTTGTTTTAATCATCAATTGTTGTTTAAATTCTAGAATCAAGAGATTCAAGAATTTAAAAAATTCTAATTGTAGATAAAATCATGATTTAAATCAACTGATCTTTTTAAATAAATCATTGATTTACATCAAAATTGATTCTTTTTGTAATAAATTATTGTTTTGCACTATTTGTGCATTCCATTAGGTTACCGATTAAAAATATAATGTAACTATAGTTTTGATGTAAGGCATTATAAGTAAGTAAAATATTTTTCTTTTCTTCAATTTTTTTGTCATATAATACACAGATACACTGAAATTTGTTTTAATCATCAAATGTTGTTCAAATTCTAGAATCAAGAGTTTCAAGAATTTAAAAAAATCAAACTTAAATCGTAATGTAAATCAATTGATATAAATCACATCGACTTTTGTTATTAATATTTCCTGTGTCACAATAAATCAAACCGACTGTATACACCATGCATGATGCATTGGCATATCAATCGTACTCATTAAATCTGTAATATTCAATTTCACCACGATCGATTTCGCTTAGGCGTCTGTAATTGTACTACAACATACAACCACTCATTGGGGCGGTTTGCTTCTATGGATTACAAAACAAAATATAATATTATATTATAAATCTCTATCTTGGAAATAAAAGAGTCAATGTATATTTTGTAAGTTTTGAAGAAATGGAAAATTTTATCTGATAGATTAATTTTTCTTTTGCTTTTATTTGGTACGGACTCATGAACATTTCTGCACACAACAGCTAGTTGGAACAATATTATAACCAAGAAATGTTTGATTTTACTGTAGCACAAGCCCAAGTACTTGCAGATATTTTGAATATTGAAAATGATTTTCTCCACGACCATTAGTGAATGTAATAATTCCGAAATCATTTTTAATAATAGAAAGTAAAAATTCTCACTCTTGAGATATTTATTCTGAAACACTTGCTTCTTATGTGTTATGCATGTATTTTCATTATATTACAAGTGACCGAAAGAATATTTAAGAATTATGCTCAACGAAATACGTACGTTGTCATGAATTTCATAACTGTCACTGTCAAATGTAAATGCGGCGTCCTAGTTGTTTTGAGACAAGTATTAATTTAAATTAAAAAATGAGTGGTAAATCGAGTGAATCAGATATGAAATTTGACAATACTCCACTTCACTTGTATTTGATTCATAGTTTTTGCTCGTGGAGAAAATACAGTCTGTTACAGTCTGTTAGAATGAAAATTCGACCGACTCGTGACTCTTTCACTCGTATGGAATTTTCGTTCTAACCTTGTTACAGAATATACTATTCCTTCTGAAAATGTGGGAATACAACAAAACAAATGTTTCGACGAAATAGACTTTGTAGAGGAGAATACAAGTCGAAAGCAAAGTACAAATAAGATGTTTTTGATTCTGCGATAAACTGCGATAAACTGGAATTGAACCATTCAAATTTTTATCCTACATAAGAAAACTTTCTTCAATGCCAGACTAATTTAAAAATGTATTGTGAAAAGCTGGAAAGAAAAGTAGCTGAAGTTTGAAATTATATTTCAGGAGCAGAATTGTACTTTGAGTTAAAATCTTTTGCCTCACGAATTGCTGTGGATATTAGTCCCGTACGATCAATACTGCTTATAAGTAGGTATATGAAAATAATTTAAATGAAATTTATGTAAATGTTAATAAAGTATTTTTAATACCCCTGCGAAATAGTGGCATCTCTATCTATCACATATGATCTGAATGAAGCAAAAAAGTACCAAAATAAGGTCACGTCAACTATTACTTCAGTAAGTCAATTTATCGGTCAGTGTCACGTAAAACTCCACGCTATTTTTAACATCAACAATACATGAACTTATAGTAACTAAAAATGACTAACAGAATTAAAAATTCCGCTGTGGTATTAAAAATACCAAAATGTATTAAGAATCTCACTAACATTGTCTATTATTGTAGCACAAGCACAAAGAAGGTTTTCGAAGCTAAACCTCATCAAAATTTATTACTGCCTTCCCAACAGGAAATAAAAAGCATTTCATGCATTCGACTGCATTTGCATGTGACGCAAAGATCCGCACATGTTACGCACTCTTTTTTGTCCCATTTTTTTCTACCGCTCGTTTATCGTTATAAAACAGTTCATTGTGCGAGCATCCCTGGGCACACATGTACGCCTCGTCAAACTGTGATTTTGCTGCACGGTTTTACATTCTTTTCGGCAGTCCCAGGCGGACGTTTAATTAAAATCGCAATTAAAATGCGAAATTTGAATTAATCTCTGTACTCCAGTTAGCACGAGTTTTAAGCGTTGCCGGCTGGGTTTCCCAGATCCAAATTACGCAAAGACAAGGAATGCCACGATGTGTTCGGAAAGTAAAGTTGCTTGTGATCCGTTGAGGCTGCATGCACTTCGAGCTAAGTGACTCGGAAGTGCAACATGGAATAGTTTACAGGAGAAGTGGCTTGATAATATTCTGTATTATTACACTACTTCTTATAAATTTGTCAGCACATGTTTTCGATATGATGTAATATAATGATAAATTCTCCCCTTGTTTGAATTGATAGTGATTCAATTGATTGTTATTGAATTGTTATACCAACTAGCACATTCACATGGATACTCCACCAAAACCATTAATTAACTGATCAAAAGAAAATAACATAATTTTACAAAAGCGTTAATAGACCATAACAACCCCACACATAAAATTCACATCAATAACAAATTTTAAATCAGCCCGGGGGGCGGGGGGGTATGGGGTATGTACTACTAACATATCAAGGTCAGTGCTTGCAGTTCATCATCAATAATATGAAAAGCATATCCATATCACACACACTTTCAGAAATAAACAAACATTGGGACAGACACTCATACACAATAACGATAACAAAACTAATCCACTCGATAAAAGTGGACTAGCACTACGAAACAGCGTTTATAAATTTTCAGTACAACGTTTCGTTTCGAAGAAATCATCATCAACTTTATATTTTTATATGGTCTGTAAATAAAGTACACCCTGTATTAAGTAGCATTTCCTATTTCGAAGTAATATTCATCATTTTTGATTGTAAGTTATTTGCTTTGTCATTAAAAAATATGAATATATTAATGTTGGGCCACCCTTGTTTTGTACACAACCGGTCTACTGATAATAACAAGATTATGTCAAAATATGAGTTATACCCGTATAGAGTGTCATACCAAACAACATCCAAATTAATGTAAACGTTCTCTTGTTATAAGCAAATTTTGTTTTTTTAAATTAACTTTGAAGCTGAAAACAGGCTAAACTAAACACATCTATATACAGGGTGTCTACGCTAAAACGTTCATTAAAAGTTTACGGGGTTGCCATTGTAATATAAATTCCAAAAAAAATCCTCGTCACACGGTTCAATCAGTTATCCTCATGTGAAATATTTTCAACTTTCTATCACTTCCGGTTCCACCAGAAGTAGCAATAAGTTTCTTATTTTAAAGGGAACACCCCATATATTATTATATTTTTAAATTCCTCGCTTAAATTGGAACATATTTTGTAAAAACGTATGTATACTTATCTTTTTTAATTTTCAAGAAAAAATGTTTTTCTAAAATGTTGACCTCTAAAAGGTAGCCTAAAATCTGTCTATAACTTCTCTTAGGAATAAGCTCAAATTATGAGTTCTATTTCTAATTGTACCTAGAGGATGCCTCTATGAGTAAAATAATGGGAAACTGTCAATTTTGATAAGTGTTCATAAAATGTTAATATCTAAGTGCCCTCTTAAATATCTCGTAATTCATTTTTTTTTAATGGAATGACCCATTTTTTATCGCATAGCACGATTGGGTGAAAAATTTACTACAAAAAAGTATATTACAACCACACTCCTAAAGCAAGTATTTTTTGAATTATTTCGAAGATTACGTTTTCGCCGTTATATTATATATTATACGTTATATTTCACATGAGGATAACTGATCGTCACACGGTTGGACGAGGATTTTGTTGAAATTTTTAGTACAACGGCAACCCCGTAAACTTTTAATGAACGGTTTAGCGTAGGCACCTTGTATAGATAAGTTTTGTTAAATCGTCTTTTTTGATCCCAGTAATCTGTGGTTAAGCCATGAAGTCCACGTAATTTAGAGACACCCTGTATGTATATATGTATATATATATACACCGGGATTTTTTTTTTCGTTTTTGCACATATCATTGACAATGTATAACTGGTTGCCTGCATCTGCCCGTAAGGAATTTCCTTGGTGTAATTCTAAAAAAAAAAAAAAAAACATTGGCGGCGTCGGTGCGGACAACCTGTCAATTTTGGCATATGTTACACAGAGAGGTTATGTTTTTATTCAAGGCAATACACGAGGGGTCTTTGAAGCTACGCAGAGTATTCCTAATGTATTGTATATTTAAGAGCGCGGTTTTTCGGGCGTAAAAGTGTTTTTCATCTTAAACGCTGTTAATAATCTTTTTCACGTTATATTTTCTGAACAATAAATTATCAAAATAAATACTACGTATCGCTATATAGTAAGTTTTTCGATTATTTACGTTTTTCTATGAAATTTCATGAAATCGTCGCTTTTTGCCGTTTTTCATCTTCATGGATTGTATTTGCAAATATTTGCGCAACTTTAAAGCTTTACATGAATATAGACCTGATTCTACGTGTCACTATATAGTTTATAATTAAAATTACCAATTGTTTACCATATTATTTAAATAATTTGATTCAGAGAAATTATATTTATTCATTCCAAAAATATATCCTGAAACCTTGTAAAATACTGTATCTAATAAGATATAGTACTTATTAATTAACAGATGTTTTATGGTTTTATTAATTATTTAAAATGTACCTAAATTGAATATCCCGCCGTGAAAATAGTTAAAAATTTGCTCCAAGCAGTTCATATGTTCCCTACGAGATGGAGCAATGACATAATTGCTAAGCCATGTTGCCAACACTCCTAACAGAAGTTTGAAATATGCGAATCAAGTGTAAAGGTCATTTTTTACCGCTGTTTTTCAGCTCTGTCGTTTGAACGAACGCCGACATTATTTTGCGAACTTCGCATTTAAACCGCGAAATATCGTAATTCTTATAATTTTTAATGCAGGACATTCTAAATCTTTGCAACGCGAATGATGATTAAAACAGTGATAAGGCCCACTCATTAAATCATCAATAATTGTTGCCCCATCACCATGGGCATTATCGTAAATGGGTTTTTTGTGCTATTTTCTGTAATAAGGAAATTAGTTTTTTATTTACTATTTTTCTAGCAGCCAAGGAAACATTTTTTTTGTCATTTTTTTAAAGAGTTTAATCTCTTCCCATAATTTTTTATGATAGGGTTAACACATTCAATTTTTGTGATATCCTTCCCATACACACAAATCTCGAAATACGCAAAAGAACTACACAATGCACAAGTAAATTGTCACAGGAAGATTTAATAGTCTAACTAAATATAAAAAATATAAAATATGCTATAATAATTGTCATAGGGAGGAATTAGCCATACACAAAATACAGACACAATAGTTGTCACAGGGTGAAAGTAAAAAATAGTCACGGGGGAGACAGAAGTTTATAAAACACACACACAACCAAAACGCACAATAACCAAAGCAGAAACAGACGAAGAAAGCACAACCATAATTGAATAGGATTTTCAAATTAACTACGCACCCGAATGTAAAGAAACCTAAATTAATCTATTTGCATGTGGGGTGTTGTTGAAATCTCTAGGGCGAAATGCACGCACTTATAATACTTTAAGAAGGGATAAGTATGTACACAAAATTTGGGTCCTGAGGAGATAAGGAGATACGTTCTTGGGTCGTTTATAACTGCCATCTTAATACTACCTCTGTTCCATAATAAGTGAGCCATTTGAGTTTTCTTTCAAACTTATTGACACTTAGTTATTTTTTTAATTTATATTTTGATATTCTTAATATACGCAAAACTTATTTTGTGAAAAATAAACATCGGTAATGGCTCACTTATTATAGAAAAAAAAAAAAAAACGGTAATGGCTCACTTATTATGGAAAAACTAAAAATCTGAAATGGCTTACTTATTATGGAACAGAGGTATTAGTTTTTTGGACAGTTGAAGAGGTCACCAAGAGCTTGCTTATATTGACACCAAACATTTGATTTGAAGTCAAAAATAAAACTATTTAAAATAAATATGGTCTCAGTTTACTTATAGTTTTATTAGGGTGAAATTGAAGGAAACTCGTTTCCAATGTTATTTCGCGATCAAATAATCCTTCGTCACGACAACGAAAATGGAATTGGCTGTGGCAGGCATCTATTTATTTTAAAATAAAAGTGATCTTAAAGTGTAAGAAATGTTTCATATACCTTTTTTGGCTAATAAGCTTACAGTAATCTTAATAAGACTCAAATTTGGTCACATAAATTACAAAACTTGTAAAAGGATTTAGTGAATTTAATTAAATAAATATAACATTTTAAAGAAATTATTCCCTGATATTAAGAGGCCTCTTTACCCCAGCTAGTATACGCCATTATTAATAAGCGACAGCCAAATAATTTATGAACGGGTTAACATAATTACAATCGGAGAACTGATATAGAAAGCTTAGGCATTTATCTACAATTAGACAAAGTTTTAAGAAATAAATTAAAAGTGACTTATTTCTGATCACCTAATCGGATTTATGTGCAGACAAGAATACTCCATTATAATTAGAGATATTGGAACAAAAAAAAGAAGGTTGTTCACAACAATATTAGCTCCAAAGAAACCGAGGGAATTTCCATTTTATGTACCCTGTCTTAATTAAATAAATACAGAAGAAAATTTCACAAATCTGCTAAACAGCCATTCTTTTAATAAACATAATAAATCACCGTTTTATTATTTCCTAAAACTACTCGGCTCAATTGTAGATAAATATCTGAAGTTTCTAAATCAGGTCTCCGATTGCAATTATGTTGACCCGTTCATAAATTATCTTGGCTGTCGTTTACATGCAATTCCACATACCGCCTTTGGGTAACGACGGCTCTTAAAATATATAATATAATATAATATAATAATAATAATAATAATAATAATAATAATAATAATAATAATAATCCCTACTACTCCTCCACCTATGGCGTAATTGGTTACTGTCTTTGTTTGAAAGAGAATTGTTACCCAATTATATAATATAATTAAAGCACGGACAAATATGCATGAAAAAAGACGAAAATATGCGCATATATATGCCCGCAAAATTAAAGAAATATGCACCAACATTTCAAATATATGCCAATATATGCAAATATATTTAATACAAATCACGTTTAAAAATTAAAAATACTTTATTTATATTACAATATATATATATATATATATATATATATATATATATATATATATATATATATATATATATATATATATCTATATATTAAAAGAGAAAGAGCGCCTCCTATCGCTTAAGATGTTTTTGTACGAAGAAAAACTTCTTTCCACATCAACGGAAGTTATTGGAGCAAATTTAAAACATGCAACTATTGAAGGATCCATTTCAACAGGTAGATTTTCGTCAACTTCTTCTTTCATAATATTTGACACTATTTTTAGTATATGAAAACCTTAATTTTTTAGTTACACTTGTTTGAGCTTTTCTTTAATACGATTGCGAGGCCCACCAGCCACCTCATTCAATTTGTCACTTAAATCTTTCACAAGATCTATTGATTTATTTAGAGATATGCCTTGTTCTTCTAATTTTTTTAAAGTATCGCTAATTATATTAAAATTCGTTTTTATGAAAGCCAATTCTTGTGGAATCTTGGGACCATTAAAAAATGTTTTGCAATCCTTAATAGATATCGAATCGTTGGAAAAACTGAGAACCAAATCCTTAATGGCCAAAAAATGGTTAGCGTAGAAGACAGCAGCATCAATCCAAGTACCCCATCTTGTGATAATTGGCTGTGGTGGCAATGGCGTATTTAGTAATGTCTCTTGATACACTTGTACTCTTAATGGAGCTTTGAGAAATATCTTGTTTACGTTGTTAACAATATCATTTACCATTGGAAAATGAATTCTAACTTCTTCCACGACTCTATTGACTCCGTGGGCTAAGCAGGTAGTGTGAATAAGCTTTTTATAAAATATTTTCAAACGTGGTCCAGCTTTCACCATGTATGATGCTGCGTCTGAAAGCATTAGCAACACTTTTTCTTCGGGCACTATCTCAGGCAAATAAAAATTAACCAATCCTTCATGTACGAATCTAGATATGGTGGCATTGTTTGTTTTGTCAAGTGCTTTTGTACTAATTAAATACGAGTTGCCTGGTTTATTCTCGTTTAAACTCTAAATTAATAAATTTGCGATGTAACGTCCACAGCTATCCGACGTTTCGTCGACATTGAAGTATATATAGCTATTTTCAATAATTGTTCTTATAGTAAGCATTGTATCTCTGTACAATTCATCAACATATTTTTTCCTTAAATAGCTCTCGTCTGGTATTTCAATTTTACTATATATTTGCAATAACATCTTCAATTTTGAGTTATTCAGTTTGCTAAACGGAATATTGGCAGATATTAGAACATTACATAATTCAAAATTAAAAGCGCCCTTCTCTTTCATTTTCGAGCTTGAACTTAGGCTTTCATGTAGCGTTTGTTGTTTTTTGATGTTTGGTTTTTGACATTATTTTCGTGTAAACTTGTTTTAATGTGTTGTATTATTTGAATTTTTTTCACATGGAATCTGATGTAACATGGAAATAAAAAAAGCAAATGTCTACAAACTATATAACGGCACAGTAGAAAAATAAAACTTACTGTTTTACTGAAGGGCCTACAAAACACAACACCATTCTCCAAATTAGATCTTTATAATCTCTAATCTATTGAGACACGATTCCCTTGTCCTTTACTTTCGGCATTATACACACACAATTTTAATATTACCACACACAATCGCAGTCGGTTTATGCTACGTAGGCACTGAACTACGGAGCGATCTACTATTTGCTGACAACACAAAATGAATAGTGAACAAGATAAATAGGGTAATCCCCGAAATAATAATATTGTATTCGATTATTAATAATTAACTTTTCATACTACTTGAATGAATTTGAATTATGTTTTCATTGCACACTAAATTTTAGGTACTTTAATAAAAACTTATACATTTTTTAGTAAAAAAAAAAAATTCATTCCCAAATATCCAATTATATGACCAAATATGCAATTATTGATAAAATATGCATTGAATACATAAAATATGCATTATATGCAAAACAAAATTGGTGAATTCGCTCTGTTTCTTTATGATTCGTGTAGATCTATTGAAATTCCCGTAGTCATATCATTAATTCAGGACATGCATTTTGCATATAGTCCGTGCTTTAAATATAATGTATCGGAAATAAAGTGTTTATGCTCATAAATTAGCACGCGTCGAAAAAAATCTCGCGCTGCTTCATCGTAAAATTATTTGTGGTCCGCCGCAAAACAAGCTGGCTATACAAATTAAACACATGGCAACATGTTCAATTTTTTGCACGCAAATTTCGTTAGTAAGGAATGCAAAACATATTACAGAGCGCTTTTAAATCAAATCCTGGCGGATTTATCAACAACCACAGGCCAGTTTTCGCGCCAAAACCCCGCTCTTATTGTGGATGTATTGTGGATTTAATCCACAATACATTAGGAATACTCAGCGTAGCTTCAAAGCCCCCTCGTGTATTGCCTTGAATAAAAACATAATCTCTCTGTGTAACATATGCCAAAATTGACAGGTTGCCTGCACCGACGCCGCTAATGAGTTTTTTTTTTTTTTTTTTTTAGAATTACACATAGGAAATTCCTTGCGGGTAGATGCAGGCAACCAGTTATACATTGTCAATGATATGTGTAAAAACGAAAAAAAGCCCGGTATATATATATATATATATATATATATATATATATATATATATATATATAGGCTAAAGTTCGTTACAAGTATATATGGGGTTGCCGTTGCACTACAAATTTCAAAAAAATCCACCTCACACGGTTAAATCAGTTATCGTCATGTGAAATATGTTCAACTTTCTATCACTTCCAGTTCTACCGGAAGCAGCACCAAGTTTCTTATTTTAAATGGAACACCCCATATATTATAATATGTTTGAATTCCTCGCTTAAATTGGAACATATTTTGTAAGAACGTATGTACACTTATCTCTTTTAGTTTTTAAGAAAAAAATGTTTTTCTAAAATTTTGACCTCTAAAAGGTAGCCTGAAATCTGTCTATAACTTCTCTTAGGAATAAGATAAAATTATGAGTTATTATGAGTTATATTTTTAATTGTACCAAGATGATGCATCTATGAGTAAAATAATTGGAAACTATCAATTTTGATAATAAGTGTTCATAAAATGTGAATATGTAAGTGCCCTCTTAAATATCTCGTAATTCATTTTTTTTAATGGAATGACTCATTTTTTATCGCATAGCACAATTGGAAGAAAAATTTACTACAGAAAAGTATAACACAACCATACTCCTAAAGCAAGTATTTTTTTTAATTATTTAGAAGATTACTTTTTCGTCGAATTTCTGCAGGGTATAATTCCGCATGTCACAAGTGCACTTTAGTAGGCGTGTGATATGCTTTTGTTTTGTCGCTATTGTAATACAAACTGTCAAATAATAAAACCATTTAGAATAAAGTATTACAGAAATCAAAATCAACAAATTATCAATTTATTCTTTATACATAGCAACTGCGATAGAATTGTCTCGAACATATAGAGTATTCAAGGAAACTAATCCACATTTCCCGCCGATGAATTAAACAAGATTTAGAAGATTGGAATCAAATTCTGTTCAATTTGGACAAGTGAATGCAATAAGACATCGACAAAAGCCAGTTATAGAAAATGAGGAAGTGCAAGAAATAGTGTTGGCCTATTTTCAAGTTAATCCACAAGCATCCATCTAGTGACATGCGAAATGATACCCTGCCGAAATAGGACGAAAAAGTAATCTTGGAAATATTTAAAAAAATACTTGCTTTAGGAGTATGTTTGTATTATGCTTTTTTGTAGTAAATTTTTCTCCCAATCGTGCTATGTGATAAAAAATGAGTAATTCCATTAAAAAAAAAAAATTACGAGATATTTAAGTTGGTACTTAGATATTGACATTTTATGAACACTTATTATCAAAATTGACATTATTTTAAACATAGAGACATCCTCGAGAGAGCTAGAAAAACACCGGTAAAAAATGACCTTGAATTGCACTTGATACGCATATTTAAAACTTCTGTTAGATAGTCTGTTGACAGAGTTCTTGACAACATGGCATGGCAATTATGTCATTGCTCCATCTCGTAGCGAACACATGAACTGCTTCAAGCATATGTCTATTTAATATAACTATTTTCACTACGTGGATTTCAATTTAGGTACATTTTAAATAATTAATAAAACCATAAAAAACCGCTGTTAATTAATAAGTACTATATCTTATTAGATACAGTATTTTACAAGGTTTCCGGATATATTTTTGGAATGGATAAATATAATTTATCTGAATCAAATTATTTAAATAATATGGTAAACAATTGGTAATTTTAATTTTAAACTATATAGTGTCACGTAGAATCAGGTATTTATTCATGTAAAGGTTTAAAATTGTGCAAATATTTGCAAAGACAATCCATGAAGATGAAAAACGGCAAAAATCGAAGATTTAATGATATTTCATAGAAAAACCTAAATAATCGAAAAAGTAACTATACCACGCGTTTTTTTAAATTATTTCTGCACATAGGCTATGTTCAGTTTTAATACGACAGTATCAATTGCAACCAGTTATGCAACTAAAATTATATGCGCCTGCAACTCGATCATGAACTCGACAGAAAATGTATTCAACGCAAGAATTATCCGCAGACACCAATCCCATCATTCCTGTTCAAATATGAATCATCAACTGTTAATCCCGAAATAGTAACTGATTTCTGAAAGTGGCCCATTTAACCCTTTGCTTCCTAGTGGTTTCACAGTAAAACCACAGTTTTGTAAATTTATATCCATCTTCCTTGTGGGTTGACGAGGTAACCACAGAAGGTGGAGTCAAACACGTGATCTCTACCAACGACTCCCATAGCTGCATTTAAGTCAGTGCATAGTTGTAACGGTTAGTAGCCGAATTGTTCAAAGTGTGTAACGTGCTCGTGGCAGACATTACCGAAAGAATTGTTTTTTGTATTGTTTTAATTATGGCTGGTAAGTACAACTTGAATATTGTTAATAAATGAGTCTTGGAATGAAACGCAAAGTGTAGTTTTGCTGATTGTACCATTTTATATGTTCTTTTTTGTGAACAAATATGGTGGTCGTAATACCTAACCACAAGGAAAATGTTTCTTTCAGGCGGGAAAAAATTATACAGCGTCCGAGAGTTGGAAGCGCTCTCCCAGCAGGAATTGTATGCATTATTTGAAGACATTCCTTCTGGAGGTGAATCGGACATCGATGATCTAAGTGAGAACGAAGATGAAAATCATGTGAATCAGCCATTTGACATCAATGCTATGGACATCGTATTTGCTGATGATATGCCTTTTGAACAGGAAGATAATGCCTGGGATAGTGATGATGACACTCCATTGGCTACAATTCAGGCTGAATTGATTCGAGAGAATAGAAGAAAAAATACTACATGGATTCATGATACAAAATATACAAATACTATTCAGAGGCAAGCTTTTACTAACGATACTGGGCCTAACATACCTGAAGAATTAGGAACACCAACAGAGATCTTCTTGCATCTTTTTCCGAATACATTGATAGAACACATCGCATTTCACACCAATCTTTATGCTTTACAACGAAACGGTGGTAATCATACATTTCAAAAAACCAATTGTGACGAAATAAAGGCGTTTATTGCAATAAACCTTTTTATGGGTATCAAACGTCTTCCTAGTTACAGAGACTATTGGTCGTCGAGATTGGAATTGCGAGATAATTTTATCACTGCGATAATGGGCAGAGATAGATTTGATTGGCTATTGGCCAACATTCATTTGAATGATAACCAATTACTACCAGCTAAAGGATCCATAGGTTACGACAAACTTTATAAAGTTCGACCTCTTTTGGATAAACTTTCAGACACTTTCATTCTTTCTTATAAGCCGTCAAAAAAACAAGCTATTGACGAGTCTATGATCAAATTCAAAGGCAGAAGTAGTCTGAGGCAGTATATGCCGCTAAAGCCTATAAAACGTGGATACAAAGTCTGGATCAGGGCAGGTGAAAGCGGCTATGTCCATCAGTTCCAAATTTATGTGGGGAAAACGGGTAATGATGTTGAGAAAAATTTGGGCACTCGAGTAGTGAAAGATCTGACACGGGATTTACTTGGCAAAGGTCATAGCTTATATTTTGAATATTTTGAAAACTTCTTCAACTCAACTCAACTTATGAAGGATTTACATGATGACACCATTTTCGCCTGTGGGACCTTCAGGAAAGGAAGGAAGGATATGCCAAAAGACCTGAAAGAAGACAAAACCATGAAAAGGGGGGAGAGCGACTGGAGAGTCTCAACTTGTGGATGAACTTTTTTGAAATGGAAAGATCGAAAAGGAGTGTTCTTCTTGAGTAACTTTCATGATCCATCTATGGTTGAAACAACATCAAGAAAAAACAAAGATGGCACTCAAGAGGAGATAGCTTGTCCCATGTTAGTAAAAGAGTACAATTGCAATATGGGGTTCGTTGACAAAATTGACATGTTAAAAAGTTTATACGAAATAGATAGAAAGTCGAAGAAATGGTGGCATCGAATAATGCTCTATTTTATTGACGTAGCCTTAGTCAATTCCTTTATTATCTTTAAAAATCGAAGCACTGGAAAAATTGGAGGAAGACCAAGCACCGAAAAACCCAAAAATAACTTTAAAGTTACGGTACCATTTGAAACAAGATTCGACAAATGCGAACATCTACCTGTACACGGCAACTCACGGAGGTGTGCGCTATGTAGTACACGCAAAGAACCCCATAGAACAATTTGGGGGTGCTCTGTGTGTCAGGTTGGCTTCTGCCTAAACGAAAAAAAAAACTGTTTCGAGCAATTCCACACTAAATAAATAAGTAATATTAATAAGTAAATAGTATGTTTAATTTTCTAAATAAATGATGAGTTTTCGAGTTTTGTTCGTGTTTTCCTTGTGGTTAGCTCAGGCAACCACGGCCCACATCAAAATCCAAAAAAATTAAAATAGTTTTACGTATTTTTTCCCACATCAGTTAAGCCCAGAAACAATATTGTAAAAGAAACAAAACGTAATTAGTTTTTAAAATAAATCCGGCTTCAAAGGGTTAAACACTTTCTTGCGTTGAATATATTTTCTGTCAATAGTTTTGACATTTCAAATGATCAAGTTGCACGTGCATGTAATTTTGGTTCCATAATAATTGCATTTTAGCAACGCAATTGATACTGTCGTTTTAATACTGAACATAGCCTATGTTCAACAATTAAAAAAACGCGCGGTATAGTGACACGTAGTATTTATATTGATAATTTATGGTACAGAAAATATAACGTGAAAGTGATTATTAACAGCGTTTAAGTTGAAAAACACTTTTACGCCCGAAAACCGCTCTCTTAATATTGCAAGATTGATTGGATATAAGACCTTATAAAAACTAAAATCAAGAGCTATTAATTGGACACGATGACAAGATATGGTATAATATAAATATAAAATGTTTGCTACCTAACATCTTCTTATAGAATTGCCCAGAGTTTCTAACAAGAACACATTTGTAATTATGCAATCTCACCGAAAATCGCCTCCATTCACAAACACCCCTACATCCCTGAGCTGCGTCATTAAAAGATTAAACGTCGAGCTTAGCAGCCCGCCGAGACGTGGAGCAAGAATCAAACATTTACCTACCATTATGCGACCTCGTCGTCGTCCTAGTCCAAGCTGCGCCTTCGCATTAATTTCTCATTCATGAGGGTTGGATATCTCGAGATCGAGAGCCTCATATGCTATCGCAATACAGGATGGAAGGGTGCACATAAACAGTTTTGGGGTAGGTTGTTGCGATCGTACAATTTGGGTAATGGCATAGGAGCTGTCGTTTTCTTACCACGTTTTATGACATCATTTTAAGATCCCGCAAAATTGATGGCATGTTGAAGCGATGGGTTCGAGAGAATTTATGGCCAACATATGTCATAACAAATTTTGATTGGTTTTATACCATCAAACGTTTTACTTTCTCGTTATATACGATGTACTGTATTTAATACATACAGGGTGTTCCCGTAAGTATTTGCAGATATTTTAAGAGATTATTGTGTGGTTATTTCAATTTGTTTTCCCACGACCATATACGAAAGCGTCGGATTCCGTACAATCAAGTACTCTCGAAAGTTGGCAATATCGTTCAACCGTGTGTTATTAACGAGTTTGTTATAACATTATTGCGTTTCTGATTGTTTGCAGCTTGTGAATGCCAAGATGATCAGGTATTGTACTGCGAATCGCCTATGCATGGAGGTTAGTTGATGAAGGGACGTGACGCGTAGGAGGTGTGTGTGGTCGTGCGTTGATATTCATCTTTGCCCCAAGCGACAGATATTTTCAAAAAAATTGTCGTCAAAAACAATATCTAACAATATTATGGTCATGAAAAAGTAGCGTATACGGGTTCCATGTCAAGTGATCCATCGAAAAAACCTTACCCTTTTAGAGTTTTTTATATTAACCTGATTTAATATACCATCAGACGTAGTCAGTATACAGGGTGTAACAGAAATACGTGTGTTAATTTTAAACATTGGTAGAACTTGTTAAATAAAACATTTTTTCTATATGTTTTTTTTTTCAAAAACCAACTTTAAACTGATTTAAAATATGTTCTAGTTTATCTACGAAAACGCGTACCCGCCTATGGTTAAAGGTGTGCAGCGATAAAATATTTTGTTGTGATGGCAACGGTGTCATAAAGGTACATCATTGCCTGTTAGGCAAAATAAGTTCAGGATATTGTGCACTGTACAATCTACGGGCTTCTGCGGCATTTCCAAAGGCTCGGCCATATACCAACACAATATCGGTTAATTCTTGATGAAAATGAAAATTTTGCATTTTGATATAAACTTCACTTGACAATTATAGTGACAGTACCTGAGAACGGCTCGTTCAGTCAAAATTAGGGGGCAAAAAATGTAAAAAAAACCTGCAAATTTTGAAAAAGAACATATAGAAAAAATGTTTTATATAACGAGTTCTACCAATGTTTAAAATTAACACACGTATTTCTGTTACACCCTGTATATACAGGGTGTCTACGCTAAACCGTTCGATAAAAGTTTACGGGGTTGCAGTTGTACTAAAAATTTCAAAAAAATCCTCGTCACACGGTTGAATCAGTTATCCTCATGTGAAATATTTTCAACTTTCTATCACTTCCGGTTCCACCGGAAGTAGCACAACTTTCTTATTTGAAATGGAACACCCCATATATCATAATATTTTTGAATTCATTGCTTGAATTGGAACATGTTTTGTAAGAACGTATGTACAGAGTGGCCCAATTTGGATGTTTCTATAGGGGATATCGGTAACTAGAAGAGATAGAGAAAATAGGATGGGGTATCCTCGATCTCTTTTTTTAAGATCACCTTCATGGTGAAAACTAAAATTGGCAATCGTCTTTCGTTTTGAAGTTATGGCCAAAAACTCATTATTTTCCATTTTCGATTTTTATCAATATTTCATTTATTTCTCATTTTATTAAAGTAGAGTTACACATTCTTCAGGCACTTTTTTACGGTGAATTGAATAAGTTTTACAGAATTTTAATATATTCGTTAATAAACAAGATACAATACAAAGTTGTGTTTTTTTAAATACAAGTCGTTGTTGGCTGTGGCCTTAATAAATAGGTTGTTTTTTTCTCTTTTCAATGATATATCACATGTGAATGTTATAATTGCATTTTTGTTGAAATCTATTAAAATTGTGTCAACACGTCATATATTCTCTTATTGGGCGTAGTAGACTGGTAGTAGGCTTGTATTGTTTAGAGTAAAATTATTTATTGAAAATGCACAAATTTGCCATCTGTGAATTACATAATACCATGTGAATACTATATTATATTATATGTTAGAAAGGTTTATTAAATAAATAACAATTATCTTATTGCCTAGGGAATACTACAGGTGCTATCATCTAAAAGGCAGACAACCCAATAAATAGATTTTTCCAAGATTTTAAAAAACCCTTCAATGAAGCATTGAAAAGCATAGACACAATATTTAAATTACAATAAATATTCCAATTGATATCCATTATTCAAAATGCATACGTTGCATCTTTTAATAATACTTCTGTAAGCAATATGAATGTGAACATTTGAAATTGAATTTATACAATCTATAAAATGTTGTCGTAAATGATTAATATTATCATTTCTCATTTTATATAATTTATCATTCTATATCTTGGTCGTTCAAATGGTGTCCTTTTCGAATAATGTATGGTCTAAATTTTATGTTTTTTCAAAATTCTAAGTGCTCGATTCTTCGAAATTCCGGATTCATCCTCAATATGCCGACTGGAAATTGCTGGATTCACTATTATATCTAAAATTACATTAGTAGCAGTTTCTTCAGCGTCTACTATATGGTAAGACCTTGATTTTGGCTACTTGAAAGATCCGTGGTTGATAAGATTTTCTTTTAGTCTTTGAAATATTGATTTATCCGGTTGTTTTATTTCCGGATAGTGATTAAAATATGTTTCTATGCCAATTAGTGATTTGTTATTGCTTTGAATAAAGCACCTAGTATATCAAATATTTCATAATTTTCGTACGACATTGTTAAACACTTTGAAATATAAAGATCACATCGAATGTGTTAGCTTGACAATCAAACAATTTAAACAAAACAAGCCTACGTCCAATAAGAGAACATATGACGTTTTGAAAGAATTCTAATAGATTTCAACAAAAATACAATTATAACATCCACATGTGATACATCATCGAAAAAAGAAAAAAATAACCTATTTATTAAGACCAAAGCCGAACGAAGATATCAAAATTCCGTAAAACTCATTCAATTCACCATAGAAAAGTGCCTGAAGAACATGCAACTCATATCTTAATAAAATGACAAATAAATGAAATATTGATAAAAATCGAAAATGGAAAATAATGAGTTTTTAGCCATAACTTGAAAACAAAAGACGATAGCTAATTTTTGTTTTCACCATTGAGTTGGTCTTGTAAAAAGAGATCGAGGATGCGCCATCCGATTTCCTCTATCTCTTCTAGTTACCGAGATCCCCTATAGAAACTTCCAAATTGGGCCACCCTGTACACTTATCTCTTGTAGTTTTCAAGAAAAAAAAAAGTTTTCTAAAATTTTGACCTTTAAAAGGCAGTCTGAAATCTGTCTATAACTTCTCGTATCAATAAGATAAAATTATGAGTTACATCTCTAATTGTACCTAGGACTTTATTTTTCGGACTTTGCATATAAACCGCGAAATATCGTAATTCTTATAATTTTTAATGCAGTGCATTCTAAATCTTTGTAACGCGAAAGATGATTAAAACAATGATAAGACCCATTAATTACATCATCAATCATTGTTGCCACATCACCAAGGGCATTATCGTAAATGGGTTTTTGTGCTCGTTTCTGTAATAAGGAAATTAGTTTCTAGCAGCTAAGGAAACATTTTTTGTAATTTTTCAAAGAGCATAATCTCTTCCCATAATTTTTTATGGTATGGTTAACACATTCAATTTTTGTGACATCCTTTCCATACCCACAAATCTCGCAATATGCCAAAGAACTACACAGTGCACAAGTAAATTGTCACAGGAAGATAATATAGTCTAACTAAATATAAAAAATATAAAATATGCAATAATAAATGTTACAGGGAGGAATTAGTCATACACAAAATACAGACACAATAATTGTCACAGGGTGAAAGTAGAAAATAGTCACGGGGGAGACAGAAGTTTATAAAACACACAAAACCAAAACGCACAATAAACAAAGCAGAAACACTCGAAGAAAGCACAACGATAATTGAATAGGATTTTCTAATTAACTACGCACCCGAATGTAAAGAAACCTAAATGAATATATTTACATGTGGGGTGTTGTTGAAATCTCTAGGGCGGAATGCACGCACTTATAATACTTTAAGAAGGGATAAGTATGTATACAAAATTTGGGTCCTGAGGAGATAAGAAGATAAGTTCTTGGGTAGTTAATAACTGCCATCTTAATAGTTTTTTGGACACTTGAAGAGGTCACCGAAAGCTTGCTTATATTGACACCAAACATTTGATTTTAAGTCAAAAATAAAAGTATATAAAATAAATATGGTCTCAGTTTCCTTATAGTTTTATTAGGGTAAGAGAAATTGAAGGGAACCCGTTTTCCAATGTTATTTCCCTATGCTCCGCGATCAAAAAATCTCTCGTCACGACAATGAAAATGGAATTGGCTGTGTCAGACTATTTATTTTTAAACAAAAGTAATCTTAAAATGTAAGAAATGTTTCATATACCTGTTTTGGCTAATACGCTTACAGTAATCTAAATAAGACTCAAATTTGGTCACATAAATTGCAAAACTTGTAAAAGGATTTAGTGAATTTTATGAAATAAATATAACATTTTTAAGAAATTATTCGCTGATATTAAGAGACGTCTTTACCCCAGCTAGTATACGGCATTATTAATAAGCGACAGCCAAATAATTCATGAACGGGTTAACATAATTACAATCGGAGAAGTGATATAGAAATGATATTTAGACATGTATCTACAATTAGACAAAGTAGTTTTAAGAAATAAATTAAAGGTGACTTATTTCTGATCACCTAATCGGATTTATGTGCAGACAAGAATGCTCTATTAAAATTCACGATATTGGAACAAAAAAAAAGGTGGTTCGAAACAACATTAGCTCCAAATAAACCGGGGCAATTTCCATTATACCCGGTTATTCAAGTTTTATTACCAGGCCAAAAATGTCGACTTCTAATTGAAATAAAAAATCCAAAATAAGTACACATGTTTAGATATTGATGAAGCCCAATCTGGCATAAAAAAAAATTAACCATCTCGTAGTTTATACGTTATTTCACAAAGAATTCGTAATTTTATTTATATAGTTTTTGTCAGAACATACTTTAATGCTATTCCAAACATTCCAGTGTAATCCACGTCAAAAAAATTGCACCAATTATTGAATTAAATGAATTTTGATATTGCAACAGTAAGATTTATTACTAAATAGTAAAATATGACGGGTGCTACCAGTAATAGTCCCTATAATGGATTTTATGGGTTTTATGATAGGGCCGTACCCAATCCGTCCTGCAAGGCCCGTTCAACCCACGGGCGACTGGCGGAATCATAAAAAGTAATAAAACGTCCCAACCGCCCCTCCGCGGTCAATGCTTTGTAGGGCTCTTGACTTACAAAATCATAAATCATACCGAGGAAAGTTGGTCAGTAATGCAAAAAATGCTTTAATTTGAAATCTAATCGTTTTCGTTAATTTTGATTTCATAAATAGGTTCTATGAATAAAATAAAACAGTTTAGGGCAAAAATAACGATAGAGAATTTTACTTTCATAACCGTCTATATAATTATATCGAAAAAGTCAAACTACCTTTCCGTAGATTAGTATCAGACCTATATAAATCCAAATTTTCATATTATTTGGGCAACTCCAAATGCCTAAAAAAACCGATGGTAATAAAACTTAAATCACCCGGTATGTACCCTGTCTTAATTAAATATATACAGAAGAAAATTGCACAAATCGGCTAAACATGCCATTATTTAATTAACATAATTAATCACAGTGTTATTATTTTTTAAAACTACTGGCTCAATTGTAGACATATGTCTAAACTTTCTAAATAAGTCTATAATATATAATAATATTAATAATATATAATATAATAACAATCTCCGATTGTAATTATGTTGACCCGTTCATAAATTATCTTGGCTGTCGTTTACATGCAATTCCCTATACCGCCTTTGGGTAAAGAGGCCTCTTAAAATATATAATATAATAATAATAACAATAACCATAATCCCTACTACTCCTCCACCTATGGCGTAATTGGTTAGTGTCATTATTTGAAAGAGAATTCTGACCCAATTACATAATATAATGTATTGGAAATAAAGTGTTGACTCATAATTAGCAGGCATCGACAAAAAATCTCGCGCTGTTCATCGTAAAATTATTTTTTGTAGCCCGCCGCAAAAAAACACATCATTGGCCGCAAGCAATACAAATTAAACACATGGCAACATCTTAATTTGTTGTAGCTAACGCGCACGCAAATTTCGTTAGTAAGGAATGCAAAACATTACAGAGCTCTTTTAAATCGAATCCTGGCGGATTTATCAACAACCAGAGACCAGTTTTTGCGCCAAAACCCCGTCCTTAAATTGATTTGCGATTTGATATTTTCGTACGAACATGTGGTTTGCAGGTTTGCAAATGTTGTATTTGAGTATCGGCAAGCAACCGGAACGTGCCATAAATATTAAAAATCCACGAGCGTCTCCACCTGGTTTTCTTTCCAATGAATTCCCCAATCATATTAGTTCAGTCAAGATTAGTAATTACCGTTTCAATAAAGCACGAATGATTGGTCTGCATCTATGATATTAATTGCAGGCAGCTCATTGGCTATTCTTCTAGTATTCACTTTTAATATAATTTTCATAATTTATGTTATCTCCACCCTCTGTAGACCTACAGAAACAAACGAGAATCGTTTTCACCTAAGTCACTTTTCAATATCTCCATTTTAGAATCAACGTTTGATATCACGGGAAATGGCTGGTTTGATGAATTTAGATTTAATTTGTACATATTTGTATGCGAGAGTATACAAGTATGGTAGTCGGAGATCTCGCCGATGGGAGGTAAGATTATAAATACAACGGGAACTCCTTAAAAGTTGAAGGATGCATACAGCAGCAATACCCACAACATCACTAAAGTTTTCAGCTTGAATTACATTTATACTTCTTCCGTTTTTTTTTTCGTTTTTTCCGTCTAGATTCTCGTTTAAGTTTTGCTTTCAATTTCCGTTCGATTTCCGTTCAATTTTTTGTTCATTGCTTTCGATATAGAGGGCGCCGCTAGCGATGACTTAATTACCAACCCACTGTATAAAAATGTGTTCGTCATTAATTGTGATTAGTGTTCAGGTGTTGTCCAAGTGAGCTTCAGATTGTAAAAATGACTGATTGCCACTGAAAATACTCGCGGGTAACAGGTTATATAGGTTATGTTGCTTGCAACAACTCGTTGCTTGTTTGTTTTTTACGTTGACTGTACCGAGTTTGGTCCAATATTAAAAGCAAAATACAACCGACTGCATATTTCAGTTCAACAAAGTTAAACGGAAATTGGATGACATTTTCTGAATTAGGTCATACTAGATTCTCTCGAACAAAAAACGAACGCAAAACTAGACGCAAAAAGACGAAAAAATACGGGTAAAGTATAATGTAATCCAAGCTTTACAGTAGTTTCCCTCTCGTGTAGCGCTCTTGTTTCGCATTAAATATTATTAATCTCCGCGCTCCAGACGTGAGGAAGGCACGATTTGAATGTACGTGACCCGGACAACGTCCGCTTAGAGCGAATTTGATAAGAATTAAATTGGTGCCGCTTACCCACGTTTCCGGCGCCCTAATTTATGCCTAAAACCGGAAGTGGGTACATGCATGTGTGACACGACGTGCTCGATAATTGCCCTAATTCCCAGGAGCCTCGTAAATTCGTTTCCACAAAATATGTGCCTCGGCCCTGACGTGGGGTTTTTGTGGCATTACTGTGAGGATAAGTTCAAGGATTTCATTTGAATAAATGTTTTTAGGGTCGCGTAAAAAGCACTACGTTCCGGGGGCGATATATTGCAGGCGTACATTACAAATGAGCCGGGGCGAGGTATCAAGAGAGGGATTTCAGAGGTTTGTACTGAAAATTTCCGATACGCTGAAATGCCCAGAAATGATTTTTAACAATAAAATAGGAATTTTCATTTTGTTTAAATCTAGGGGGGGATACAAATATTCATCCTCGCTCTTACAATGCCCCACATATTTCAATAGTTCAATAGTTCTAATGATTTGCATTGAATAAGTATGACTACTTTTTTTATTATACAGGGTGTCCTAAATAGAGTAGGATTGCATGGGTATCTTTGTTATTTTGAAAGCTAGAGATCGGGTTAAATAGGCAATGTCGTGCAGTTTTGTATACTGGTTCAGATTATGTTGAAAAATTTTCAAAAGTCCGAGCAGTTTAGAAATTATTCTAAAAAAACAAAAAAAAAAGCTATTTTCTAAAAACTACGATATTTCCTTAATTATTAAAGATGCGGAAATAAGTTTAATATAAAAGTTACTAGACCAGATCTTCATATTAAGACAAATAAGCGAGAAACTAATAAAAAATATCAGAAAAATCCACAATTGCTTTGTGGACCTGGAAAAGGCATTCGACAGGATTACCAGAGAGGACATTTGGAAATAACTAGAAGAGAGAGGAGCGGAAGAGGCAATGATAAATGTATTAAAAAACATGTATAGTGAAAACAAAAACAAAGTAAGAACAAACAATGAAGAATCAAGAATATACGCCACAAAAAAGTACTAAAACAGGGATGCGTGCTGAGCCCATTGCTATTTACAATAGTACTGGACAAGCCAATGAAAAAAGAAAAAAAAATGAGGCCGCTACAGATCGGATTCTGGAAAATGGAAAGAATACGGCTAGCAGAGTTGTTATTCGCTGACGACATGGCTATACTTGCAGAAACAGAGGAGGACCTACAACAAAACATGGACATATTGCACAAAGAACTAACGGAAATTAACATGAGGATAAACCTTGACAAAACGAAGACCTTGATAATAACTAAGGAGAAGGAAAAACACGAAATAAAGTTACAAGGAAATAAGTTAGAACAAGTTGAACACTACAGATATCTATGAACTATAATGGAGAGTAACGGCAAAATAGAAAAAGAAATAGACGACAAAGTAAGCAAAATAGAAAAGATTTTTAATATGCTGAAAAATACATTTTTCAACAGGAAAGAAATAGCAAGCAACACAAAAATAGAAATCGTCAAAAAAGTTATAAGACCAACTCTAACGTATAGCAGCGAATCGTGGACAATGACAGGAAAGCATAAAAATAGGATTAACGCGATGGAAATGAGATTTCTCAGAAAAATTGAAAATAAGACTAGAATAAATCGAACAGAATAAATGTAAATGTAATACTATGATGTAAAAGAAAGCCTTACACCGAAAGGTAGAAAGGTGGCTGATTAGATAAATAAATAAATAAAAATAAACCAAAGGTACTTGGTACGATCGCACAACCTTATGAATCAAGTCAAAACCAAAGTCAAGATGGCGCTTTCCGAGATATATATAGCAACTTTCTTATTTTAAATGGCCGCCATATTTGATTTTTATACGGCAAATCGATTTTCAACGATGTATAACAAAACAACCTATGTCAAAATAAAAAATATGGGATATATCAACTGTTCCCATTTTTATTTTTATTTTATAAATTATTTTTAAAATAAATCTAATACAAATTTTAAAAAACGTAATACAACTAAGTAGTAAAATAACAATAAAATATAAAAAAATGGTCAAAATGCTGACTTTTATTGGCAAAATGGCAAAAAATAAGCTAAACACAATTGACAGCGTTTTAGAATATTGCCAGTTACTTATCGCGATGTGTTGCGAATAACGATTTTTATTTCCTCTGTCATTGCTTCACGAAGCTCATCTACATTATTATAATTGAAGTTAATTAATTGAAGAAATATGCAATTTATAAGCGTAAAACTTGTGCTTTTTTAAAAATTGTTGATCCTCTAGATTTAGATACGTTAACTTGATTTTCTATTTGCCAGTCGAAATGTTCGGATTAGCGAACATTTAACGCTGTCAATTGTTTTTGGCCAATACCTGTCAGTTTTTTTTTATAATTAATGGTTGTTTTACTACTTAGTTGTATTCAGTTTTTTAATTTTTTTTTACATTTCTTTTTTAAAATAATTTAAAAAATAAAAATTGGTATAATTATTATTTCCCATATTTTTGATTTTCACATAGGTTGTTATACATCGTTGAAAAGAGGAAAAAAGGCTATTTACAAGTATAAAAATCAAATCTGGCTGCCATTTAAAATAAGAAAGTTGGTATTAATATCTCGGAAACCGCCATATTGACTTTTGTTTTGACTTGATTCTCAAGTTTGTGCAATCGAACCAAGTAACTTTAATTTTAAACTTTTTCCGCATCTTTAATAATTATGAATATATCAGAGTTTTTAGAAAATCGCGATTTTTAGTATTTTTGAATAACTTCTAAACTGTTCCGACTTTTGAAAAATTTTCATCATAATATGAACAAGCATATAAAACTGCACAATATTCCCTATTTAACCATATTTCTAGCTTTAAGAATAAGAAAGATCCCACTCTATTTATGACACCCTGTAGAATGAGCATTAAAAATTGTATTATGTAGATTTTTTTCTTATTTTTATTCTTCTTGGAAGTACCTACTTACTGGTAGGTATTTTTATTATACAGGGTGTCTCTAAATTATGTGTACATGGCTTAACCACAAAATACTGGGATCAAAAAAAGACGATTTAACAAAACTTATCTATATACAAATGTGTTTGGTTTAGCCAGTATTCAGCTTCAAGGTTGATTTTAAAAAACAAAATTTGCTTATAACAAGAGAACGTTTATATTCATTTGGATGTTATTTGGTATGACACTTTATACGGGTATAACTCATATTTTGACAAAATATTATTATTATCAGTAGACCGGTTCTGTATATGCCCAACAATAATACATTTATATTTTTTTAATGACAAAGCAAATAAATAAATTTAAAAAAAATCGAAAAATTCATTATTTTGTTTTGTTTGTATCTTTACAGTTTTTGATATCTGTTACAGTTTCAACACAAACAAATAAAATATGAGTGACTGCTCATACTCATCCCTCGATATGCCCGGTAGATCGTTCTAATAAAAACCGTGTAAAACGAGGTACAGCTTTCTTATAGGTATGTAAAAAAGGAAGATACGTTATACCAGGGTTGGAATAAATCATGATTTAAAAAAAAATTATCGACTTTTGATTTATTAAATGTTGTTATATTTCTGATCAGCTTATGCCAGTTTATATGAGATATAAATCGATTGAGTTACATCACGATTTAAATCATATGATTTGAAAAAAAAAAGTTGAATTTTAACAAGAATTGATGATTAAAACAAATTTCTGTGTTTCCGGACCATGTGATGGACAAAAAAAAATGGAAGAAAAGAAAAATATTTTACCTACTTACAATTGTCTACTTTAAAGAATGCTATCTCCATAGTTACATGATATTTTTAATTGTACACAATTGCATTGGAATGCACAAACAATGATTAATAAAAGAAAAAAAACAATTTAGATTTAGATCAATGATTTATTTAAAAAAAAATCAATTGATTTAAATCACCTAACCCTGCTTTTTACCACGCATTCATAATATTTAAATACATCAAATTTAAAATTCTAACACAAATTGTTTTATAAACGAACAAATAGCAATAAACGTGAGTTTTTATCATTCATCGCAACTTTCTAAATCGAGAATTCATCTTCACTTTGGCTGAAAATGAAGAACTTTGTATATTTTATAATATTTGAAAACCGTGTCAAAGTGAAACCGAGTAAATAACGTACCGTGTAATTCTACGGGTGTAACAGATTAGAAATAACATATTTCTTATATTTTTTGCGGGGATTATATTTTGGTGGGTTTTTGGGCCAGCATGGAAGACCTGAATCTCAGATCTCATCGAAAAAATTAAACATCAGAGGTTTATTTGGGCGCATATCGCTTACTCATCTAGGCCCATATCTATAGTCTATCTATATTTGGTTGCATTCGTTTTATAAACGTTTATAGTAAGACTATAAATACAGGCCTTATAGTTCATGCGGGAAAATTTGTTGTTCAGTAGCGCGCAACTATTCAGGTAGATAGATTAACAGAGTTGCAAATAACGTTTTCAAGCTTATATTTGGTATATTACCACATGACACTTGGCATCAACTTTTCCAAAAAGTAGACTTGGAGAGTCTTTCCTGTGTACGGACGATATATCTATACAGCGTAGGTAATTATTTTTTATTGTTTGTTATTGTCAACGACTTTCCATATATATATATATATATATATATATGGCCTTAGCCTCCTAGCGGAGTATTAGCCGCTCCTTTCCTTGAGCTCTTTTGATCCTTTTTTTTGCGGTGGATCAGTCCACATTTTCTATTTTTCCTTCATAAGTTCTTGTGTGTTTTTGTTTCTTGTATTATTTTCTTCCATTCCTTTCTCTCTTGCACCTTCTTATTACATTCTGTGACTTTCATTATTCGCATATCTTCATGTATTTGGTCCTGCCATCTTATCTTCGGTCTTCCTCTTGATCTGCTGAGTGGTGGTTTCCAGCTCGTGATTTTCTTCAATATGGGGTCTTGGCTCCTTTGTATGTGACCATACCAGCTGAGCCTCCGTGCTTTTATGAATTTTACTATATCTTCCAATTCTAGAATACTTTTTATTTCTTCGTTTCTTAGTGGTCTGTGCTCTTGGCCTTGTCTTTTCTTAGGGCCCAGTGATCTTATAATTCTTCTTTCCAGTATTCTCAATCTTTCTTCGTCTCTTTTGGTCAGGCACATTGTCTCTGCTGCGTATGTTGTTACTGTTCTTATGTTGGTTTTGTAAATTTTTATTTTCGTTTTCGTGCTGAGGTTTTTGTCTTTAAGCAGCTTCTGGTATTTCCAGAAGGCCATTTTTCCTGCCTTTATTCTTTCACTGATTTCGATAGAACTGTCGTTGCTTCCACTTACTGTGACTCCTAGATATTTGTAGCTGTTTACTCGTTGGAATGTGTACTGTGCTATTTGTATCTCTGCTGGTTTGTTTTCTTCATGCGTACGTGCACTGTGCATATATTTTGTTTTCTCCTCGTTGATGCTTAATCCTCTTATATGTGCCTGCTTGATAATTTGATAATTGTAGCCATAGTTTTGTCTAGGCTCTTTTTACTTCTTGTTACCAGTGCGAGGTCATCTGCGTAGCCAATTATCTGTGTTTCGTTCTGTACCAGTGATTTGTTGTTTCCCACTTTGCTTATAATGCCTTCTAACAAAATGTTAAAAAGCACTGTTGATAGCCCGTCTCCCTGTCTTACTCCTTTCCCTATGTTTACTTTATTTGTTTTACCGTCTCTTGTGATGATCTCTGCCGTTGAGTTGTTCATTGTCATTTTTGTTAGATTTATCAGCTTGTTCGGTATTCCCATTTCCACCATTTCCTTTACCAGTTGCTCTCTTATTACGCAGTCAAACGCTTGTTTGAAATCTATAAATAGGATATGTAGCTCCATTCCGTACTCGTAGCATTTTTCTATTATTTGTGTCAATACGTGTATGGCGTCTATTGTTGATTTTCCTCTTCTGAACCCGTTCTGGTATGGGCCAATCTTGGCTTCCGTGTGCTGTGTTAGTCTGTTCCTTATTAGTTCTGTTAGTATTTTGTACGTGGTATTTAGTAGCATTATAGGCCTATAGTTCTCACATTTCGTTGTGTCTCCTTTTTTGTGTATTGGTGTTATTTGTCCGTTCTTCCATTCCAAGGGCATTTTTCTTCTTTCCATACTTTGTTAATTAGACTGTATATTCTCTCCGTTAGTACTGCTCCTCCCTTCTTTATCAGTTCGTTGTTTATTTCGTCCGGCCCTGCTGTTTTGTGTAGTTTTAGCTTTTTTATCGTCTGCGTGAGTTCTTCGTAGTTGGGTGGTTCTTCGTCTTCCGCACTGATTACTGCTACCTCGTCCTCTGTTTGTGTTTCCAGGTATATTTTCGTGAAATGTTCTTCCCATTCTTTCTTCCTGATTTTGGTGGCAGGCATACTTTTGTTGTTCTGTCGTTTGATATATTCGTATAGCTTCCTGTTGCCCTTGCTATTTTCTTCTATTTCCTGTAGTTCTTTATCTAGCCAGTCTATTTTTTTTCTTTTTGTAGTGTTTCTTAGCGTCGCGTTGTGCTTGTCTGTATTCTTGGAGGTCCTCTTCTTTTTTTTGTCTTTATCCATTTCTTCCTTTTTTGACTTTTTTTCTGCACTTTTCTCCTGGCACTCTTCGTCGAACCATTGTTTTGCTGGTTTTTTATTTCCCAGGCCTATTATCTGTTCAGCTGTTTCTATTATAGTGTTCTTTATTCTGCTCCAGTCCTCTTCTATTGTTGTTGTTTCTTCGGTGGCGAGTTTGTTTTCAATTGCAGATCTATATTCTGTTTCTGTGCTCTCATTATCTAGCTTCCTTAGGTTCCATTTCCTTCTTCTTTCTTCTTTATTGTTGTTACGGATTATAATTTCGTTCATTTTTGCAATTATCAGCACGTAGTCCGTATCCGCATTGGCTCCTCTATAAGATCTAACATCCTGTATCATTTTCTTCCATTTCTTTGAGATGAGCACGTGGTCTATTTGGTTCCCATCTGTTCTTCCTGGTATTATCCATGTTATTTTATGTTCTCTCTTGTGTTTGAATGTCGTACTTGCTACGAATGTGTTTGTTGCTGCTGCTAGGTTGCATATTCGTGAGCCGTTATCGTCTGTTTTGTCGTGTATTGTTCCTCTTTCCCAATTTTCCCATTAAAGTCGCCAATTATAATTAAAATGTCGTTCCTGGGTATTTCTTCACAGATCTCCTCTAGCTTGTCATAGAATTCCAGCTTAGTATCTTCCCCCGCTTCTTCTGTGGGTGCATATACGTTGACTATCGTTATGTTGGCCTGCTTGTTTTCAATTGTTATGTATGCTATTCTGCCGTTCACTGCTTTGAATTGGATTATTTTCCTTCTCCCATAGTTGTTGACCATAAATGCGGTGCCATTTTTCCCTTGTTTCTTTTCTCCAGAGTAGTATAGCGTGAAGTTCTTTCTGTCTATTTTCCCTTCATTTTTCCATCTCACCTCTTGTAGTGCCAAAATGTCTAGTTTGTATTTGGTCATTTCGTTTGCTATTTCTTGCATTTTCCCAGCTGTTAACATCGTTCTTACGTTCCATGATCCAATTTTTGTTATTTTGTTTCTTCTTTTCTTCTTTTTTAACTTTTTGTTGGTGGCTTTTGTTTTTTCTTTCTCTTCTCTTGTCCTTCGACATCGCTTTGTCGTCCTCTGTGTGTGGTTGTCTCGGGCTTCCTCTAGTTTTTTGGAATCAGTTTGTTCTCTTCGTGGCTCCATTTCATCATTTCCCCATTGATTGCTACTTTTTGGAATCCTATCTTTATGCTTACGTTCGTGTCCTTCATCTTTTCTGCTTTAGCCTCGTCTCTTATTTTCTTCTGGGTTATTCGTTCTTGCTTTGTTATTTCGCTATCTATATATATATATATCGCTTCCTCTTAGTTTGTTTTTGTTTTTTAAAATCAACATTTTATTGTTCCAGTTCGCCATTTCTACCACGTAGTTGTTGCTCACGATTTGCCTGGCATTCCTAATTGATGTGTTAATTTCCAGTCTTTTGCTATCAATTTTTCCATCTGTGTTTTCAGTTCTTCGCTTGCCACGTTTTTTAGATTTTTGCATGTGATTACTAGGTTGTATTTGATTTGGTATTTTTCTGTTTTTTCAATTTTTCCTTCCAATTCTTCGATTTTCCTGAGCATTTCTTTTTCTCCCTTCGTTTTTTCCAACTTTATCTTTTGTAACTCCTCTTTCAGTTCCTTCATTTCTTCCTTGTTTTGCAGTATTCCCTCTCTCATTACTTTTATATCTTTTTGAAGCTCTTTCATGTCTTCTCTGCTTTCTTTTCTGCTTGTTTCTATGTCTTGTTTTAGGTCTTGTGGCATTTCCTGCAGCATTTTATTAAATGCCTCCATTTCCGTTTCTACAACTGCGGGTGTTCTTCTGTCTTTATCCCTGTTCGGTATTTTTGGTTTTTGTTTCGTATCAGGGTCTTCAGTGGCCTCAAAACTTGTGTCTTCCACTCCTCGTTTTATCAAGTAGGTAATTATTCTGCAAATTTTGTTTAGTCGCGCTTGCCCCGTTTGTTGTTAGATGGCGCCAGGAGTGTGCAAAACCGGTCTACCCGTCGGATTTTGCGTTTCCTACTATCACCGGTTGCCGCGGTATCTCTTATCTCTTTCTATTTTGTCTGTCTGCTTGTGATTTTCTCCTCTAGCTGGCGCCAGGTGCCTTTCGTGGGTCACCCGTATGTGACTTTAGCACTTAAGCCTATCACTAACCTTACTTTCCTGATTGTTTGATTTTCCGAGTTATTTCCGCTTTCTCTACTCTCATCCTTTTCCTTTGTTGTTTGTTTTCCTCCTCGCCTTCCTCTCGTCCTCGTTTAGCTATCCTCTGGTTTTAATATCTCGTTTTCTTCTGGTTTTCCACTTTGTTTAGTCTCGAACACGTTCGACCACTCACTCACTCCCGTCACACAATCTTTCCATATACGGCTTTATTATGTTGGTAGCCGGGAATATAGTTTAATGTCCTTTGAAAATGAACTTTCGAAGTTTTTAATTAGTCTTTTAGTAAACCTTTCTTTCATTTTTTTCTCGAAAAATTTCCCATGTAAGTTATTGAAATTTTTACGCAACCTTACTAATATGATGCCCCTCTATCACCGTATCCCTCTATCAAAATAATAATTGTAAAAGTAGGGTTACCATATAAAGTTTTCAAGCCTTGAAATTGCCTTGAAAGTCAAAAAGCACCTCAATTAGTAACAAATGACATTTGAATACTAGATACAATTTTACGTCGCTTCTAGCTAAATTTTCCCAACTGGTATTGCTATTCAATGTTTAAATTAAGGGCAGTACTCCAAAGATTGTTCATCAATCTGAAGCAAAACGACTATTTAGATTAAAAGCTTCACCCTAATAAAAAAAAAAAATGAGAAACAGTATTCAAAACGAAATTGAACAATGCAGATTATGGCCCTACATGCTAGCAGCCGGACATGGAGAAATAACAGTTCGAAATTGAGGCTGAAGAATTAAAAAAAAAAAATTTGACGCACACAGATATATAATAACTACCAATAAAAACTTGTTGCCAAATTGATAGTGAGTTATGGTTTTTAGAATGAAAATTTCGTTAACCGCATCCAATTTCGGGTTAAGTTGTAATTTGTATTCGCCAAGTTGGGGGCCAGTTGTAAAAACATAGACAAATAAGCATTTTATTTGTTTTTATTTATTTGTTATACTCTTATTTTTTTAAACTGGCGTTCACGTCATCAAAATAATAATCATAATAATGATGACACAATTTTACAAGGGTGCCAGCTGTCCTGGGTATTTAAAAAATGGCTGCAATCAGCTGTTGCGCCCGTGCAATCTTGCGCGACAGTGCACGGTTCGTATCAAATTCGTCGACTTCTCTGCCGTTTATCGTACAGATATCAATCTTGTGGTTATGGTTTAACATCTACAATGGCAAAATATGCATTGTAATAATCGCTCAAATGTAACAAGTTAAACGTCAAAGAAGTTTGGTTATACACATATGTATAAGCATTTGTTAGCGAAAAAGATTTGGCATCGTCGCTGAAAAAATATCACGGTCGCCAACATAACATGATTTATTACATGATTGGCGGGCGAAAATTGTGCCCGCGGTTAATACACCGATTACCTATTTAAAAACACCGGTGATCAGTGTTATGTAACAAATAATCATCAGATTAATTTCGATTCTTAAACTATTGTTACGCATATTCTCGAAAACAATCACGTTGGTACGAAAAAACCTCATCACAGCTGTTTGATGACGTGAACGCCAGTTTAGAAAAATATAGAGAATATACTCTGATTTTTCTAAACTGGCGTGCACGTCATCAAAATAATAATCATAATAATGATGGCACAATTTTACAAGGTTGCCAGCTGTCCTGGGTATTTAAAAATGGCTGCAATCAGCTGTTCCGCCCGTGCAATCTTGAGCGACAGTGCGCGGTTCGTATCAAATTCGTCGACTTTTCTGCCGTTTTTCGTACAGATATCAATCCTGTGGTTATGGATTAACATCTACAATGGCAAAATATGCATTGTATTAATTGAACAAATGTAACGAGTTAAACGTCAAAGAAGTTTTGTTATACACACATGTATGATCATGGTTAGTGAAAAAGATGTGGCATCGTCGGCGAAAAAATATCACCGCTGCCAATATAACATGATTTATTACATGATTAGCAGGCGAAAATTGTGTCCTCGGTTAATACACCGATTACCTATTTATAACCACCGGTGATCAGTGTTATGTAACAAATGATCCTCAGATTAATTTCGATTCTTAAACAATTATTATGCATATTCTAGAAAACAGTCACGTTGGTACGAAAAAACTTCATCACACAGCTGTTTGACTCTATTATTTGGATAATTATGTTTATTATGGAACTGTTTTTTTTTACATGTGGTAGTTTTATACACTTGCATGATAGTTATTTATACCTACTTATATACAGGGTGTCCCACGCTCATGGACCATTAAAATTGTATGGGGTTCCCTATAAGATAAAAATTTGAAAAAAATCATCTAAAGATGGCTCATTCTGTTCTTCTCAGTTGAAATACTTCCAACCTTCTGCCACTTCCGGTTCTACCGGATCTATCAAAAATAAATTCCAAGATTTTGACCACAAAATGACGTTATGAAAAATGGCTTCAATTTCTATTACAAATAAGACAAAATGGAAAATCTATCTAGAATTGTACCTGATACGCATCTCTATGACTGATATATGTTGCAGTTGAAAATTTTGACAATTAGTCATTCAAATATATCATTAGTTAAGTGCCCACTTAAATTAAGCATATATATATATATATATTTAATGGAATGGCATACTTTTTACCTCATAGAGCAATGGCATAACAATTTGCTACAAAAAGTATTATACAACCGTATTCCCAAAATAAGTAGTTTTTGAAATATTCGAATTTCAGCATAATGTAATTTTGCCTATGCTATTTGCACATGCATCATAGTTTGCAAAATATGTTTATTTTTCGTCACTGTGATAACATGAAATACGTTTTTATAGTAAATTCTCATGATAATTGCTCTGAGATAAAAAAAAAATCATTCCATTTAAAAAAAAAGAACTATGTTTAATTTAAGAGGGCGCTTAACTATTGACATTTTTTATTGACTAATTGTCAAAATTTTCAGCTGCAAAATATATCAGAGGTACCTCAGGTACAATTTGAGATAAATTTTTCGATTCTATCTTATTTGTAAGAGAAATTGAACCCATTTATTATAACGTCTTATTGCGGTCAAAATCTTTGAATTTAAATTTAAATCTCAGAAAGTAAACAGTATAGGTGTCCACACATCTCTACAAAAGAAGTTTTAAACTAAACGGGGAAGTCAAAAACATAATAATATATAGGGTGTTCTATTTAAAAAAACAACAGTTGATGGGATCGATAGAAGCTTGAAAGTATTTCACCCGAGGAGAACGGAATCAGCCATGTTCGGATGTTTTTTTTTTTCTTCAAATTTGTATCGTATCGCGAACCCCATAAACTTTTAATGGCCCATGAGCATAGGACACCCTGTATTTGCAGATAATTATTATTTGCAATTTGAAAATAAAATAAATGCAGCAATCTCAGGTAATGATGGCCTGTGATGTATCCGCTGGAAATTGAAAAGTAAATGAATTCCAATTTTTTTATAAGGGGCATTAATAGGCACTAATCATTAATATAACGCGTATTAAATGTGTTAACATTTCGATTAGGCATCTATTATTTATTGGCATCGGCACTGGCAGAAAGCAGCCGAGTTATAAGGGCTCTTACAGACACCTCGTTTTTATTACTCGGCGTCGGCTCATTAAAACCGACTGACACTATACACATGGAACCAGTCGGCATGGATTCAGCTTATCTCCTGCAGCCTCATACAGAGCGCGTTGCCAGTGACTTTGGAACGTAGAAAAGTGCATTTAAATGAAGAAAAAAAATTAAATTCATCTAACTTAATAAAATAAAAAAAAAAAAAAAGGAAAAGTTGTTCTGTTGACATTAATATTTAGCAAACAATTTTACTAGAAAAAGGTGTAATTAAAATTTAAAATTTAATATTTAGAAAACAATTGTGTCTTGAACCTGGGTTTATTAGAATTTGTTTCTTGTTTTGATCTGTACTATCACCTGTAAGAGCGTTGAAACTATTGTTATTAACCTCTTGTATATTTTATGTTTCAGCTAAAAGAGGAGATAAGGGTGAAACCATTGGTAGACCATCTTTTTGTATATAAACATCACGAAATAAATTAAAATTATATTGATCATTATAATTTATTGAATTTATGCATAATTAAAAAATATTTTAATTAATATTATGATTTTTATATAAAAAAAACATGATCTGTCAATGGGTTCACCATTATCTAATAATTTAGGTGAAATATACATATTATGTCTTAAAATATAAATACAATGATACATTTACATATAAAGATCGCTTCTCTCTATTATGTTTAACTATGTAAAAATCCAATATGGAATCCATATAAAATAAGCAAGATGCTATAAGTACCTCAGAACCCGTCATATTGAATTTTGTTTTGAAGTCAAGTAAGTAAATAATTTTTGTCTGAAAAATGTCTTAATAATGTTACAATTACCAAGTTAATTCAGTTAAAATAAAGTTGCAATTTAATTTTTTTTTTTAATAAAATCCAAAGTTTTCGTAATTTTTAAAGTTTTCACCGGCATATGCTCAGACGCTCAAAACTGCACAACTTTGTCCAGTAGCCTAAAATGTTATATTTAAAACTAATTTGATATAAAAAAATAGTGTAATAAAAAAAAATCGAAATTTAAAACAAAAATTGTTATCGGGATTTTTCCTGTAATAATAAGAAAGATACCCATGGTAGCCTACTCGATTTGGGACACCGTGTATATATACATACCGGTGTTTATTTAAAAACTAGCCAGTTTGAATATTTTTTAAATCCCAGTTATCTTGATTAACAGAAAAAACACGTCGATTTTTAATTAGAGGAGGAAGTTTAAAAATTTGATTACATAAATGTTATGTCTAACCCCCTTCTCCCTAGCCACCACTGCTCTTAAAGTTGAAATGGCCCAAACCCCCACCTTGCGATATCTCAATAATGTAGAGATTAAAAGATAAAAGGATCAAACATAATAAAAGATAGCAGATAAAGATAGAAATTAAAAGATAAAAGATAAGAGATAATGTAGTATACTAGAGATTAAAAACCATGTTAATTGAATTTGAAAAATTACCCCCTTCTCCCTAGCGACCCCAATTTGATATTATAAATTACACCCCTACCTTGTGAACCATATTTTGAAAGCTTAAAACATATATAATCAAGAGGTGTAACGGAAATATATTTCCATCAGTACATTTCCAACGAAAAAAAATTATTTAAAAAACAATATTATAAAAAAAACATTTATTTAAAAAAAATACGTTTGTTTTGGAAACAAAACTTTTGGTAGTTGAGAAAATATGTTTTCGTTTCAGTTTTTGATTGGATGTGTTTCAAACGATGTATCACAAGGCAACGGTGTAATTTCAAATTTCAAATTATTTTAAATTCAATATATATAGTTATTACAAACCTACTGCGGCTTAACTTTTTTTAAGTTCAAATCGCTCGATATAAATTGTTTTGGGATTTTTCTTATATTTTTTTAACGGATCGCCAAAAATGTTGTTTTTCATCACACCATCACATTAACTTTTTTTAAGCTTTAAAATTAGGTATCGCAAGGTGAAGGGTGCATTCTGAAATTTAAAAGTAGGGGTGGTTAGGGAGAAAGGGGTAACACTTAAAATTTATTTAACCCCTTTTTTAAACTTCTCCCTCCAATTAAACCGTGTTTTTTTGTTTTAATTAAGATAACTTCGATTTAAAGTTTTTGAGACTGGCTAGTTTTCAAATAAACACTCGGTATAGAAAATCTACTTATAGTGATGCTATAATTCCTGATTCAAAATTGACACAATTAAATTTATTGCACATAATGAAGGTTTTAAAATTTAATTCAACTATAAAATTATATTAAAAGTAATAAAAATCTCAAAAATTTTATATTATTGTTAAGATTTAATTCATAATAATTGGTACTTTATTAATTGTGTTTTTATAAAAACCTATTTTTATGAGAGATATTTTTTTTAATGCGATTTATGCGGTATAAGAATAGATTGCGTAAATTAGGATTAGCTAAATTGTATTGTAGGTAATAAGTTAAATTTAAATAATCAGGTGTATTTGCTATAAAAAAACGTTAGTAATCAAGTGTACGTTCCGCCGGCAAACCTGTAATAAATCGTCAGGCAAATGTCCCTTTTGTTTAGGGGAAAAGCAGAAATTGATGCATTTGCCATCATTCTATTTTTACAATTAATAGTGCATTTTACTCAAGAAGATGTGTAGTATGTTTTGTACACCTACGTTTTTTGATTTTGTGAAAATTTATTTGTTTTTCAAGTTTCCATCTTTTTTTAAATGTGCCAAAGTTAGGAAAAATAACTTTTTTAAAAAAAGTTATTGAAATTATATAAATAATAATTATATAAGTTATATAAATTATTATTATTATTTCATCCAACGCTGAACAGTGTTAGGATGCTATTGTCCCTGAATGCCGTTCGACAGCTCTCCATTCTGCTCAAATCAAAAATTAGTCTAATGATGCGAACTCTTGTCTCAGAAACACACTAGGTGGCCGGGGTATTTCGCATTAAGTACTCACCTCCATGGAATGACATATTATTTGATTGAGAGGTGTAGTTAAGATGGTGACTCACCTGGAACAAAATAGAGACACATAATTAATAATTGGCCAATAAATGCGTAAGTGCAATCAATTAAAATTGTTGTGATTAATAGCCCTAACGAGAAATAAATTATTCCATGTTATTTACTTAACTACTCGCATTTACTCATAACAGACAGGCAATTATTATAAAAATTCTAGTTATTATCAATTGCATTGCAGTTCGAAGATTCTTTTGGGTAGAATTTCACGAAATGTATAGTTTATTTAAGCATTAAAGAGGTAAATATTGTTTACCAGTCGAGGCAGAGTTTACGCCCGAGTGGCAACGAGGGCTAGCAATAAAGTCCGAGACTGGTCAAAACTTACCTGTCGAATTGCTTATAACTGTTTTTGGTTGGTTTAATTGTTTGTGTTTGATTAATTTATTTTCACAACTTGAACAAAATGTCAGTGCGGCTTTGGTTGCTAAGACTATTTTTCAGATGTGTCAGAAATTGCATTCGTTCAGTTGTAAAACGAATTCCAATGAAAATAAACAAGAAATGGCAATTGAAGAGGCTGCAGATGCTGCCTGTTCCTTCCTACTGCCGGAGAAGTCGAAAGGGCGTTATCAAAATACGTGTAAGTATTTTAAAGACTGGTGCCAGAAAAATAACGCTATTGAAATTATTTTACTTACTTCCCTGAGGGAGGTTTTTACTTACTTCCCGTTGTTAATGGTAACCAAAGCTTTATCGGTAAGTGGGGCTTACATCTATCAAAGCAATTTCACAACAGTGTACTTACCATGCAGGGAGTGGAAAAAATATTTTAATAATGAATTAGTAGAATTATTCTTTGAACTTGTAGAAAATGTAGTGCTACTTATCCCTATTCACCGCCAATGAAAGAAACCAGATTTCGAAAATTAGAATAAAATTTTCTTCATACTGGATAATTAAATGGGAGAGGACATGTACGCAAGACGTTCACAGATAATAATGAAGTGCAAGAAATGATTTCGGCCTACTTCCAAGTGCATCCAAACGCATATCCATTGTTGTGAAAAAAACATTTGGGCATTGCTAAATATTTAGTGCAAAATTCTCTGCATGTAGAATAAATCGTAAATTGTAAATATATTGGAGATATATGGAGAGATTTTAACGCTCGTTTATCAATCACTGGATAACAAACGTGCCATTGAATTTAAAAACCTAGTATGCGACAATGGATTTCATCCACGTGAGGCCACATATTGTTTTGCGAGTTGCATGAGCTGCATCATTTTCAAGCGATAAGTGTGCGAGTTTCCATCGGAAATTAACAGGCGTTATGTAATTGAGCGCGATGAGTACGTGGTAATTGGATCAGCAAATAACACCATCTGTTAACGTCGATTCAAGAGCGTTTGGTTATTGTCATTTAATGTACAGATTTCGCCCATATGCATGCAGGAATCGACAGTGATATGATAAAGTTGAGTTCATATGCAATTCAAATACTTTAGTACACGGTCTAGTTAATCAAAGTTACCTTTATATGACGGAGCGAGTAAAGACTCTGATTAGTCACTAGTGTATTGAGTGGGGTGGGAGTTCCCGGAAACGTAATAATTAACGCTGTATTTCGATATTACACGGAACTAAAAAGTTTTCAACACCTAAATTACACAATCGTTTAAAATGGCAAATGATCTTCAGCTATAAAAACTATCTCTTCCTCTTTCATCTAAATCATTCTGATTCTACAGTAGATCGCTGGAAATATCTATTTTTATCTATAATAAGTATTGTTTATTTTTATGGATTTAACAATTTAACAACGGTTTATTTCAACTGCTATGGCTAATTTACCCTAGGCGATAGAGCGAGCTGCTATACAGCTTAATGTATTATTGTAATTACCGAATTATAAAGACCAAAAAACATCATATTATCGCTTAAAAACAAATCAGTATATTTATTATTTCATGTCTGGAGAAACCAAACCTAAATAAAGCAAAAATTCTGCAATCATTTTGGAGTTAAAAGTTACGCAAAATTATGCTTGCTCACATGTGGGGAATTATTGATTCTCTCATCCCACAAGGTCTAGACTTATCCAAACTTATCTAGAAAGACCTCTTGGCCAACATGGAAGCATTACTGAGGTTTGCTGAGGGTCTAATGGATTCGCTGTGTAATCTGCATCTCTTATCTGTTGTATCCGAGATATAAATGCGAAGGTTGGGTATTACAGTGCTTAACTGGAAGTAATAGACTTGGTGTTTAACTGTGCTCAAAATTTAATATTTTACGCTTTCAGCGGCCAATTAAATTATTTCAATTACAGCATTTTAAGTAATTTTCCTTGATTACTGCAAGCAGCATTACAATTTATAATAAATTATTACACACGAGACAAATTGAGCAACACATTATAAAAATATGGTTAATATGTTTAAATGAAATAGTAATACATTTTTCCCATTTATTCAGCAAACCCAGGGCTATATAATTTTGCTCAGAACTTCAAATGGGATAACAGCACGACGTTTATTACTATTTATTTTATATTAAATAACCCAGCCACCTCGCTCCTCGTGACCTATTCAACCGGAAAAATAGGATATAAATGTAAATTACATCGCTTAAAAGGCATCCAGGCAGTGTGTGAACTGGAGCGTAGGCGAATATGGGCAAAAAATAGTACCATTCCATCCGAACATTTTCATTTTCGCGAGATCACTGATAAAAGTACGTGCGTATTTCATGCGATTTGCATGAGCAAATCACTTGAAAGGGAGCTCCCCATAGGCTGGGGCAACCGGAGAAGTGAAGAAGTACACGCTTAGCTTTCGGATATTGCGAATAGAGGGACTCGTTATTATTAATGGAGTTTTTAAAGTTTGAACAGACTGGCGGCTCTCTTTAAAAGTCGAAAGAGACAATTTACTGCTAGCAACAGCAGCGAAGACGAAATGCGATTTAAAAAATTTGATACGTGGTTTTGTGCATCCCAACAAAAGACACGACCTAAGTTAGTTTTAAAGTTACAAAACTTTTTAAGAACTAAAGTGTGTTAGTAAGTCAGTTTAGTTGCGATTTGATATGGATGGCTGTGATGTTAACCTAAATATCTTAATCGCAAAGAAAACAGCGTTCGTTGTGTCACTAGTAATTACATGTCAGCCATGTTTTATCTGGTTAAAATTGCATTTCTGATGTAAAATGGGTTACCGTGAAACCGAGTCATTTTAATGAGATGTTAAAATGATTAGTCTGCAAGGACGAGTCAATTTATCCGAATGATTGTACAATGTACAGGACAAAACCCATACTTTGTTTAAAACGGCAAGTTAGCTTGATTAGTTGCGGGTTGAAAATGGTAAACCGGAAGAGGGAATATAATCTTCATCATTTTTATGATTATAAAAAAATAACATAAACGTGAAAATTATTTATCTAAAAGATAAATACAACTGAAAACTGCATAATTTCATGGGAAATTTGATATATTACTGTTTTAATTAGATCGTTTTGTAAGGCCCAGTTGTACGATCGTGGATCATCCTTGACCATGGTTCAGTTACATAGGATACAATTGTTAATACAATGGTATCCTTAGAGACTGAACCACGATCAAAGATAATCCACGTTCGTACAACTGGGCCTTATAAGTATATAAATGTTGAACTGGTCCCCGTTTGATAATTAAAAATGTTGATAAGGATCACATGATGTATAATTGTTTTCATGGGCAATATGAATACTTAAGTACTAACAAAGACGCCCTACAAGCTTGTCAAAAAACAGAAATTATGGTGGCAGCGCCAGCGCCAGGAACACAGTCCAATGTATTAAACTGCAATTTAAGGGGTTTCGTTTTTCTGGCTAACTGATGAATTCATTTTTTTTTTGCCGCTATAGCTAATTATCGAGGTTAACAACCCCATCCCGTAAAACACAGACTTATTACGAAAACCAAACAACAGACTCGGATTGGACAGTCAAACCAAAGACAACAACGGCAAGGAAATAAGGATAAGGCAAATGAGTTACGAGTGGGTACCTGGAATGTAAGGACTCTGCTGCAAGCAGGAAATATGCAAAACATAGCAGAAGAACTTGTAAAATACGCAATGGACATCACAGCAGTGCCGGAGGTATAGTGTTTTTACTTGAAATAATCTACCTACGAAGGGTGTTTATTGCGGTTCATTGTGCGAACGGAATTTTATGACGGGTAATGGGAAGAGTCCAGAGCCTCTTCGCAGCACGCCAAACAATGGAGAACCCTTAACCGTAATAAACCCTCATTGCAGGTATATTTTCAATTTCAAGTGAAAACACTATAAGATGGAGAGGAGAAGGTAGAGTTGAAAACTCCAAATATACTGTATTTACAGTGGAAACGAGCTGGAGCAAGCGGAACGGGGCGTCGGATTTATACTAAATAATATGATAAAGAGCGCATTGCTTGGATTCAATGTAGTCAATGACAGACTATACAAGGTACGAATAGGAGGGCAGTTCTATAATAATTCGATAGTCTGTGAATATGCTCCAATGGAAGCAGCCCTAGAGGAAGATAAGGAGCAATTCATACCGAACTGGCAAAACTCTGAATGAAGTGCAAAACCACGATTTTCTAGTAATCCAAGGAAACTTCAACGGTAAGATTAGCAAGGAAGATACATGGAGTGATGTAGCAGATAAGCACTAGCAGGTAAAACAACTTAAAAATGGGAAGTATGACTGGCATAAATAAGGAATGGATTCCAATCAAGGAAGCCATGACATAGGCAGCAGAAATTGCTATACCAAAATCTAGAACGGTAAGGAATGGTTTGACGAAGCATGCAGAATTTACGAGAAATAATAACACAAGAAAGTTCGCGAGGAGTTTGAAAGCAGGCTATATTTTTGTTTAGAAAACAATGGAAATCATTTCTAACATTTACTTTAATATGTTATTTGAATTTAATTAATTGAACACTTTTGGATTTTATTTACACTTATTTCGGAAAGTAGTCCACCAAATTATATTGTATTAATAATGAATGAAAAGCATTTTTCAAGAGCTTTTCAACCATGTATCACAAGTAGGGGAGGGCCATTTAAATATTTTAGATGGAGGTGACTGTGGCTTAAAGGGTGAGTAGGGGTCGACACTACCTACGCCATTTTGGTCCCCCCAAACGGTTTTGAGTAATTTTAAAAATAAGCATGTGTTCTGTGAAAAAGTCGATGGCAACTTTTCAAATTAACACCCTGTATATACTCAATGAAAATTATGCTAGAAAAGTGTCATAAACACAATATGAACATATATAAGTTGTATATAGACTTTAAACAAGCATTCGATAAGGTCAATAGAAAAACCATGTTCCAAGAACTAAAACTAATGGGGATACCGCAAAAACAGTTAAATCTTGTAGAACTCACTCTGCATGAAAACAAATCTGTTGCAAAAATACAAAACAAGATGGCTTGTAGATGTAGATTGTAGATGTCGTTGTTATAAAAATATATTTGGAATTCCTGACAAAATGTATTGTAATAATACATATCAACTTCTCAGTTGCTAAAATAACTTTTCAGTGAGTTATGATATAAATGAAGAACGAAAATCTACACAATGTTTTTTTACTGATGTTTCAATTACTGCAACCGATGGCTCATATGTCATTACGCATATGAATTAATTTGATATTGGCACCTAATTATGCAACTTTAGTTTAATTTAACCAAATTTACTCTATAAACTATCTCTGAAAATAAGACAACTCTCAAAATCAGAATGGTTGAAGTGGTAATTGATTGTTAAACACAGAAAAAAAGTCGATGGCAACTTTTCAAATTAACACCCTGTATATACTCAATGAAAATTATGCTAGAAAAGTGTCATAAACACAATATGAACATATATAAGTTGTATATAGACTTTAAACAAGCATTCGATAAGGTCAATAGAAAAACCATGTTCCAAGAACTAAAACTAATGGGGATACCGCAAAAACAGTTAAATCTTGTAGAACTCACTCTGCATGAAAACAAATCTGTTGTAAAAATACAAAACAAGATGGCTTGTAGATGTAGATTGTAGATGTCGTTGTTATAAAAATATATTTGGAATTCCTGACAAAATGTATTGTAATAATACATATCAACTTCTCAGTTGCTAAAATAACTTTTCAGTGAGTTATGATATAAATGAAGAACGAAAATCTACACAATGTTTTTTTACTGATATTTCAATTACTGCAACCGATGGCTCATATGTCATTACGCATATGAATTAATTTGATATTGGCACCTAATTATGCAAGTTTAGTTTAATTTAACCAAATTTACTCTATAAACTATCTCTGAAAATAAGACAACTCTCAAAATCAGAATGGTTGAAGTGGTAATTGATTGTTAAACACAGAAAAAAAAACATTTACAATATTTTAAACCACACAATTTTAATTTCAATAAGTTGTGTGGTTAAAACCAAGTATATGTCTGTGTTTAAAATTCCAATCATGGGTATTTTGATTCATTCTTGTATTTCTATGTAATAATGCTGTGGTTTAAAATTTTTAGTTAGATTAAATTATATTTATTATAAGCCTGCGTAGAATATTTAATGCAAATATTTTAATTTAAATATTATTTAAATTAAATATTTAAACCGCACAAGTCTTAAAACACGCAAAAGAAATGAGCATAAAACAGAATATAAAGATGCAAAACTTAATACTAATTCACAAAATCAAAAACAGACTGATCAGGAGCAACATAATACTCACAACAAATCAAGACAACCACATGTACAATACACGAAATAAAGACCATATACGAACACACAGAAACAATATTAAGAGATACCAGTTAGACCTTACTGGAAACGCAATTAATACATACAACAAACTAAGTGAATCAATCAAATCAAGCACCCTAAAAATATTCAAACAAAAGACAACAGCATTAATACTGTCCGAAGACCAGCTCCAATGCCATTAGTCTGGAAGCAGCCCATCCGGGACAACTATCCAAGGCGAAGAGTGGAGCCGAGGACATATGTTCTTCTTTATTTTTGTAATATATTGACATATGTTCAAATAATTCTTTAATTTAATAACTAAGTAGGAATTAATTTTTAATAATAAGAAACAACGACTTATGAAATAAATACCTTCCTTATTAGGAAGCTTGTGTGAAATATACCTGCGTTTCATCGTAATGAAACCTTCCTAACAATTTCGATAAAAATAAAACTTTTAATAAAATTTAAAAAATATATTACTGTAATAAATGGTATTATTACTACACTCAATTTTTCTACTCCCACATTAGTAAGTTGTCAATTACACACCATGATTCAAGGGTAGTAAATCAGTTATAACTCAACAATGTTATGTAATGAAAGTCACTAGTGTTGCGTAATATATATACAGGGTGTTTCAGACCACCCGTATGAGGCCTTTTTCTCGGTAATTTGACATCGTAGAGGTTCTAAAAAAAATTGTATGACATAAGCCTACCTGAAGAATTGAATGAAGGTAATGTCGACTTCCGGAAGTTACCGGAAGTAGGCGTAACTTCACTCAACTTTAGAATTTTAAATAGGAACATTGTCATGTGTGGAATTTTATTTTAACTTGATTCTTAAGTTTGTGTGATCGAACCAAATATTAGAGTTTGAAGGAAGAGATTGATTCAAGTGAAATACAACATAATTTTTCGTTGAAATAGTCAACACGAGGCCTGCTTTTATGGATCTGTGATAAGGATTATCCCTTGGAAAATGAACAGAGTTGTTATTGAAATGTATAAATCGTCGAATATTTTAATATTTTTAAGTTGATTTACAGACATTATATTTCTAATCAATTCATATCCTCGTTTGTTACTTCCATACGATCTAGCGTTCGGCATGTGAATTCTCATCTTGACTTTTCTTGTTTTCGTCAACATCAATTAGTGTATATACAGTTCTTTTTAATATATATACACAGTTAGAATTTACATCACTATAATCAGCATTTAATATGCAAAAGCCATCGTCGGTAAGGTCTGACAAATTTGCCACAATTTCCGCCAATTTATTGTCAGCAAGGGCATGTTATTCGAATTTATAATGAAATGTATGTTGTACTCCGCGAACACAGAGTTGCAAATTTGCATCAACAGCCATTTAGGTAATTAGTACCCTCATATGGCAGATGCGTTATTTATCATAAATTGTATCAGAAACCTTAGTCATTGAGTGTGGTATGCGACAAGGGGATGCGCTATCCGCACTTCTCTTTAATCTCGTTCTTGAAGCAGCTATAAGGCATGTTAAAGGATTGGGAAAAATTAACATAAAGAGCAACCAACTACTTGCTTATGCAGACGATATAGTCATAATAGCACAAAACGCTTCAAGTCTAAAGGATATGGGTAATGAAATTGAAAAGGAAGCTAACAGAATGGGACTGCAAATTAATAAAGACAAGACGAAGTATATTAAACCCCCAAAAAATGCGAATGATCAAGTAATCCATCTACAAGTTAACCAGAACAGCTACGAGGAAGTGCGAAGATTTACATACCTTGGGTCTGAAATTAACCATAGTAACCAGATAAGCAACGAAATTCAAAATAGAATTAACACGGGAAATCGAACTACATATGCATATCAAAAGATGCTCACATCAAAGGTGATCTCGAGAAATTCAAAGTAGCAAATATATAACACAATTATACGACCAGTACTAACGTATGCATGCGAAACCTGGACTCTAAAATAAGCGAGAAAATAAGAACGGCTCATGATCACAGAGAGGAAGGTGCTACGTATGATCTTCGGCCCCACATAAGAAAACAATGAATGGAGAGTTTAAATGAAGCATGAATTAGACCTAATAATCAGGGGTGCGAATAAAGCCCAACGGTTGAGGTGGTTCGGGGCGAGACCAAGAAGAAATGGAGGGAATATGTTATGAATGACCGTCGCATAATGAAGGTTGGAAGTTGGAGGGAGGTTGTCAAGGACAGAGTGTCTTGGAAGAGGCTGGTGGAGGAGGCCAAGACCCGCAAAGGGTTGTAGTGCCACAGGATGGATGAATGCATGAGCTAATTATCGCCTGTATGGTACCATGCGAGTATATCTTTGATGTTTAAAATATTGATTATCAATCATTATTTCACAGGTAACTGGCGATTGTTCCTATATTTAATGTTGAAAATTATGGTGAATGCGCCGGGTACAAACATGTAACTTTCGAATAGTATATAATATATCTAGGTATTTATAATATCGCAGTTCCAGAACAACAATGACGCAACTGCAAAATGATGATTTTTTTTTTCAGGAGAAATTAAAAACGAATGTTAATTATTGAATATTAAACAAGGGAATGCATTTTATTGATAATCGTTTTAATGTTAATATTTTAATTAAATTAAGTCTCTGTGGTTACCCCTTGGTGAAACATTTTTCAATTAAGTAAAATAGAATAAAACACTTCATTAACTTTCACTGACTTTAATAGATTTCTCTACAATTGTTTCGGCGTTGCGAACATTCTCAAGAGTAATGTAATACTAAATACAAATTCCTTAAATAACAACTTATATACTACCGTTACCGGTCTTAATAGCTAAATAGCTATATTGTTGGGAATTCCCAAGCCGCTTTCAATAACACCATCAAACATCAGCGTAATCAGCGCATTGACAAAACACACTTGCTTGTTTACGAGGTCCCCCGTGGCTGTCTCGATCTCAAAAATTTCCAGCAAGTTAAGCCTCCTTCCCTTATTACCGATGTCTAAGGTGACCAGATCCTAACGATAGAAAAGCGGGACAGCGGAACGGGGGGGGGGGGGGGTTGATTTTTAAATTAATTAACAAAGAACGCAAAATATACAGGGTGTCTCCTAAAAAACGCCGCTGGCCAATTACTCCATAACTCCCTAACTATTTATTGCCCGATTTCAATAAAACAAAAACCAAATTAAATGTCTCCACATGTTCTACAAAGGGGCCCTATTTTTCTTTTTTTTTGCAGAATCAACTTTCATTTCAGCGATAGTCTGTAGATTTGCAAAAAAAAAAATAGGGCCCCTTTGTAGACATGTTGAACCATTTATCAAACATTATGTTAAATTTACAAATATAAAAAATACGAGGCATGTTTTTAAAGTACCGATATGTATTTTGGCCGCTGCAGCGCCGCTACCAAATACAGATATTGGCGAAATATATAAGCTGATAACTTCAAAATAGCGAATAAAGATCACCCCGAAAAAAAACCCAATCTTTCAAAAGTCGGGACTTTTTTCAAACGTCGCGGGACGCGGGACAAATTTCTAAAAATCGGGACTGTCCCGCCAAAATCGGGACGTCTGGTCACCTTACCGATGTCGATAAATGACAGTCCGTCTTTATTCACAAGGTGGTTCTCAACAATTGAAGAGAAATCTATTAATGTCAGTGAAACTTAACCAAGTGATTTATTCTATTTTAAGTTGGTTAATATTTAAATTAAACATATTACCAATAAAATGTATTCACATCTTTAAAATCACTAATTAACAAATAAACCTAAATACGTTTTCGTATAGTATTTAACGTAAAATATTATAATCTGAAGAGTTCTGGCAGTGGCATTACTCTTGTGGAAAGTCATTTTGCTGTTGCGTTGTTGCTGTTCCGGAACGGCGATATGTAAGTAATGTGGACACAATGGTTAAGTAATCTCCATCCAAAGCGAATAAATAATAGTTAAATTATGTGACAAGACAAGAAACAGCGAAAAGAACATCACAGAAACAGTAACGGAGTATCAACGAACAAGAGCTTCTAGAAATAATAAGGGAACTGAAAATAGGAAAAGCACCAGGACAAGATCAGGTTACAGCAGAAATGATTAAACACATGGGACCCATAGGAAAAGACAAACTACTGAAGCAACTGAACCAAATATGGAAGACAAATACGATACCAAAATACTGGCAAACAGTGTTAATAGTACCGATATACAAGAAAGGTGACAAGACGAAATGCGCAAACTATAGAGGCATAACACTAATAAGTACAGGGATGAAAATATTAGAAAAGACAATTAACAAGAGAATAATAGCAAGAATAGAACAGACCCTAGAAGAACCGCAGTGTAGTTTCAGGAAAGGGAGATCCTCACAAGACAACATCTTCATAATAAAACTAATCACAGAAAAAATAATCGCAAATAATAAAAATACATATCTATACTAAAAGAGAGAGGAATAGAAAACAGGATAGTGAAAGTAATACAGAATATAGATAACAACAACAGTAATGCAATAATATACAAGGGGCAAATTTCAAGAACTTATAAAACAAATAGTGGAATAAGACAAGGAGGAGCTCTCAGCCCAATACTATTCAACCTATACAGGGTCCTGCAATAGTACGTCGGACTTTTCTAGCGCCCTTCCCGTGAGAGATAGAAAAAAATGTTTCATACATTAGTAAGTTATTAGCTTAAAAACCTTAATGCTGTAAAATTATTTTCAAACATACAGGGTGTCCCAATTTTGCGAAATAACAAAAAGAAACATTTTTTTAAATAGAACGCCCTGTATATATTCAGGTTTTCTGATGACATTTTTCAATCTCTACAATGTTGTCTATTTAGTTTTGGATTATGTTGCAGTGTTATCAATTTACATTTATTTTTTCAAAATATGCATAAGTAAGCTTTAGAACCTAGGCATAAGTAAACTTTAAAAAATCGTAACAACCTCATTTTTTAAGGTAAGAATAAGTTTTAGCAATAATCTTAGTGTGGTTAATAAGAAACCATTTTGTAATGAGAAATTTGAATTTAGTAATACAGGGTGTCCAGAAAAAAATGCCAAACTTTGCAAATTTCAATTACACATTGATTCTATCTTACATTTTTACAGTTGTTTTGTCTCAGCATGACCTACTTAAGTGCATAGAAATGTAATTAAATCGTTACTTTTGTAAAAAATTATAAATATCTCAAAAACTATGGGGTTCAGACATAAGATATGTACCATCAAATTGAAGAGAAGAAAAAGACCTATCGAATAATGACATAAAATAGGGGGCTTCCATTTAAAAAAAATGGGTTATACCGCTTTGAAATTTGTAAAGCTTGGCATTTTTTTCTCAACACCCTGTATTACTAAATTCAAATTGTTCATTAGCAACATGTTGCACACTGAGAATTTTGCTAAAACTTATTCTTACCTTAAAAATACGAGGTCGCTACGATTTTTTAAAGTTGAGTTTGCTTATGCATGATATTTGGAAAGAAAAATTGTAAATTGGCAACACTGTAACATAATCCAAAACTAAATAGACAGTAATGTGGAGGTAGAAAATTGTCATCAGAAACCTTGAATAAATACAGGGTGTTCCATTTAAAAAAAGAGTTTGTTTTTGTTATTCCGCAAAATTGGGACACCCTGTATAATTAAAAATAATTTTACGGCATCAAGATTTTTAAACTAATAACTTTTTGTAGGAAACATTTTTTTCTATCTCTTACGGGAAACGCGCTAGGAAAGCCCGACGCACTGTTGCAGGACCCTGTATATGGATGAAATAATGAAGAGCATGAAAACAGAAATAATAAAAGCAAACGTAGGATACAAAAACATGCAAATAGTTAAAATATCTGTAGGAGCATATGCCGATGATGTGGTAGTGATAGCAGAAAGTGAGAGGAACCTTCAACATAACATGAACGTATGGAATAAACACCTAGAGAAATATAACATGAAGATGAACAACAGCAAAACAAAAGTGCTGATAATAGGAAAACGGAAAGAACACATAAATATACAGATAGGACAGGACCAGATTGACAAGTGGAGCAATTCAAATACCTTGGCGTAGAACTTACAGAAGACGGGAAATGGAAGGAGAATTAAGCAACAGAATAAACAACACAATAAAAACGTACTATGCCCTGAATAATATACTTACTAACAAAAAAGAGATACGCAGAAAGACAAAAATGAATATATACAAAACTATATACAGAACGATTTTGACATATGGGAGCGAGACGTGGAAGCTAACACAGAGAGATAAAAGTAGATTACAGGCAATAGAAATGCAATATCTGAGAAGAGTAAAAAGTAACGAACAAAGACAGGATACGAAATAAAGACATCAGAGAGGAATTGGAACTAGAATCAATAGAAAAGTTTATAGAAAAGAAGCAGCTCAACTGGTATACACATCTAATTAGGATGAAAAATACGAATCAAACAAAATAAATCTGGGAAGCAAAAACAGGAAAGAAACGAGGAAGAGGTAGACCAAGACAAGAATGGGACAACAAATAAAAAAAATTAAAAAACAAAAAATAGAAGAAATAATAAACAGCAGAGGGAAGACAGTGAAACAAGCAAGAGAAATGGCAAAGAACAGAAGAGAGTGGAAAGAATTTGCAAATACATAACAAAACAATGTAATATAACTGTAATGTAAGATATGTAACATGTATAGCCCACACCGAAAGGTAAAGGGCCAATTGATAATCATAATAATAAATTATGTAAACCCGCATGCCTTATTAAGTTAAGGCTGCAACTGGTATCTATAATATTGTTCGTGTTATGTCTAAAACTATATTAAATTGCCCAGTTTCCTGGGCATGGATCATCGACGCTTAAAATCACAATCGGTGAAATATAATTTGTTTTATAATAGGCAGATGATTCGGTTAGTAAAATCAACATAGTGATACTAAGTTGTACTTGTTGGTAATGTAAATCTCCATTTTATTAACTGCTACACTTAGTTATACTTATAACCAAATAAATAGAAATTAATAAACAATACAATATTAATAACACTGTAATAAAATAAAATATGTAGTTTAAAGTAGGAAACCCACTGTTCTCCGGATTTACAATTGGCCACCGTGACTTAAAAACTGCTTATTTGCTCTCCAATCTGGACTTGTTTCCGAAGGTTTTTGGGGAATAATATCAACAAAACGGCGAGTCATGCCGGGTGTGAAATACATGTTATTTGGCGATGAATGAATTGACTTCAGGGCCGCACGATCCCTCGATGATGATGCCAAACACCACTGGTTTCGCAAACACAATTACTCCTCCTTCGTAAACCTTGTAGACTTTCTGAAGTGTGTAACTAACCATTGCCTGTACAAATACATAGAAAAATACATAGATTATAGAAATTGGACGTAAAAAATATAAAGTTTGCTAAAAATTTTGTAATAAAATGAACATTAGGATGTTCAAGTATTTGTAGAATGGATATAACATTCAAATATGTGCAAAATTTGGGAGAGATAATTCTAGAAAGTTTCACGTCAAGTTACAATGGAAGAGCGTAATAACATTTTATTTGTATTACATATATGTGTGGTCACCACTTGGTTAAATAAAAAATTAAAGACCACACTTCGTTTAAAGTTTCACGAAATTTATATAAACACTATACAATTTCAGTCTCTCGGCCATTCTCATTCACTGTTTCACATGTTTTGATTCAGAAAAAAAGGAATTCTTATACCACAGTAAAAAAATAATAAGTGTGGATCTAAATAACTAGCAGTATACTAATTCAATGTTTGTTAAGAACGATTCTTGCAAAATAATTTGTTGTTACTATTTTCGTACATATTCTGGGTTAAAATTATGTAATAATTTATGTCTTCTCCGCCATTAAATGAACGGAACAATTCTCATATCACAGTAATAAAATGATAAGTTTGGTTCAAAATAGCTATAATGTTTCAATGTTTAACAACTATTCTTCTTTATGGGTTAAAATTAGATAATAATTTTGTTTTCCGTCATCATTTCAACGACTGCTACAAGAAAATGTTCGAAATGTATTGGCAAGTTTTTTTCTGAATAAAATCGTGAGAAGCCATACTGTGATATACATAGTTGGATTCATAATAGGAAATGGTATCTAATACAGGGTGTACATTTTTTACGGACCACATAAAAAATAAAGTTGATGATGATTTCTTCGAAACGAAACGTTGTACTGAAAATAAGTCAGCATTATAGACCTAAAAATGTGGCAACGAGAAAGTGTCTTTGGTTTTCTTATATCTTATCAAATAACTTCAGAAAAAAAACTAAATCGCAAGATTTCGAATTTTTTCGAATAGCTCCGGAAGTAAGCGGAAACTTCTGGTTTTCTCAACAGAATATTATTGACCACTAAATTGCACTTTTTGTAATTTGGCCGCCTTTGTAACTTTTACGGTCTCCGAGACCCCAATGCTACTGATCCTTATCTTGGACACCCTGTACACAGTAAGAGTAGTACAGTTAAAATAAAATCCATTTGTAAATAAGTTGAAGTTTAGTATAAAAAATGTTTTTCAAAGACAAGATTCTTGAGATTATTGAGAGCAGTTGAGAGGATTTTAAGAATATTTGTTTCATTGTAAAATTGCCCTACAATTATAAAGCAGATCTTTCAAAATCTTGTTGGAGAAATGTTGATGTGGTGTGTTCACACTGTTTCTTCACTATTTCAACAAGCTATTTTGTATATTGAAGGTGATAAAATTTGTGGCACTTTATCGCCTGCTAAAGTCACCTTGCCTCGTCTGCGATTCTGGCAGATTGCGAAGGCAAAAATGTACTCAAAAAAAATGTTCGGAAATACTAGACGTATTCGTGGAATTCATGGAAAATTGGACAATAAATATATCTGTATTAAAGCTGTTTGAATGGGCGAGTTTAAGAAAATAAGTTACCTGGAATGAAATTCTACTTTCATTTGAACCTTGTAAGGAACCAATCGGCAATGGATTGAATAAAGTTACTGGTTTTGATGAATTCAGGCTATTGAAAAACATTGCAACAAAATAAAATCATATTGAAATACTAAAAAATCATTCACTGAAAACCGCTGGGCGGAATTTTTCAAGTACTTAGAAGTCCTTATTGTTAGGTATCAAATTGTATTATTGACTAATAAATGATTATTAATATTGGAGGCGGGATATGTGCTTTGTTTGTTTATATATGCCGGAGCGAGACGCTCAGCTTAAGAACGAGTAACGAAGGGCACATTGAGTTACGTGCTTTTATGGAGTGTGGATGCAAGTTGGGTGCTGATTGTGGGGAAAGCATGTGTGTTCTAATGTTTTGGTGTGCGTTGCAATGTGGACGGTTATGGATTAGGTGTTGGAATGGATTAAAGGTCAGTACCTAAATTACAATATGTATATCAGATTGAGGTGTTCCGACATATGTGTGTCCTCATGATTAGATAAAGGCGGGATTCGTTCCTGGGTCCTTTGCAAATATGCTTCGTGCAGATAAAGGCGGGATTCGTTCCTGGGTTCTTTGCAAATATGCTTCGTGCAGATAAAGGCGGGATTCGTTCCTGTGTCCTTTGCAAATATGCTTCGTGCAAATAAAGGCGGGATTCGTTCCTGGGTCCTTTGCAAATATGCTTCGTGCAACTAAAGGCGGGATTCGTTCCTGGGTCCTTTGCAAATATGCTTCGTGCACATAAAGGCGGGATTCGTTCCTGGAATAGCCGTAGAGAATAATGGTCGAAGCCGTGACTGCTGGGAATCTAGTTGGCGAGAGATCAATTGGCGGGGGAAAGGGGAGATGCTCCCCCGGTAAGTCCTTCCAATTATAGTTAATATACAATACTAAAAGAATACTCTTTATATGTGAGGAAATCATTTGGAGCCAATGCCATCTTCGGATCGAGTTCAATATATAGCCTGCGGATCCTGACCAATGAAAATACAGTATATTATGTAAGTGATTATTATTATTAATAGGTAAAATGGCGAAAATTTGTGTATTAAATATGGCGTCAAGTTAAGGCTACGATTGGAAAAAAAAAACTAGCTTAACATTATGTCCTTAAATGTCCTTATCAAACCCCGCCAGGAAATTTGAAAATGTGATGCGAATATGTGCTTTTACCCCCCACATACAAGTCATGGTTACTACTTCGACCTCCAAATGAATTAAAAATGACTATACAAATGTAATTAAACATAATGTATAAGCGATCAATTCATATATTGTTATTAATGTCATTCTTTCCTTGAAAAATTATGGTCACCATACCTCGCCTGAGAATTATTTTGAACCAAGTCCAAAAATATTAAATGTGTAGTATTTCGATTTGGTACAAAATAATTCTGTACAATAGTGCACTTTCATATAGTGTTTAATGTAATTCTTCAGTTTAGCCAATAATGAGTTCTATTAGGTTTTTTAACCGTCTGGACACGGTGCATTTTAATGCATAAAGCGTGTTTAAGATATCATGTCAGATTACACTAATCATTAACGTCGACTGGGTACAAAATAATTCTCACGTGACGATATGTATACTGCGCTTATCCAGTTGCGCTTACTCCTGCACACCATATTTATGGAGAAAATGGCAATATAAGAACGATTATATTTCACATAATTTTATATTAAAAGATTAATCGTATTATATGTATTACTTTTGCTTGAAATGTATGCAAATATGAGTTCTTACTTTCGTAATTGTGGAAATTATTCGCAATGACAAGCGTAGTAATTTACTCCTATATTTTAAATGTAAGTTTTATGTAATTATATCCTATTTTATTTGGAACCATTGCCTTGTTTTTCCATAATTGTAAGCAGCCGATGTGCATAGGTACGACGAACCTAAATAGACAATCATTAATTGGCTAATTACCAAAAACCTTTCCGCATCATCATCATTATTATTATTACGATGTAGAAAATGTATTACTGCATTTCTATGTCGAGTGCATATATATTTTCATTATCCTAAAGAACCTCATCAATAAATACATGCACGTGAATATTACTCTTATGCTAATTATATTATGTGTACAGAATCATTAACAGAGTGGGAACAGATGTTTCCTAATTTTAACCATAACCTTGCCGAAGTTGAACATGCAAGCACAACATCTATATTAAACCGTGTGCTGATAGTTTCAAAATAAGGATTTAACCTCAGTATCCATCAATATTATCATTGTCCTCATTCCTCGCCGCTATTAGTACACATTATCCTCATCAATAATAATAATAAACAAAGTACTAATATTATTTAAAATACAAAATCCTCACCATTATAATTTCGACATATTATCCTCATCAACATTAATTATAAATAATCAATTATTTTATTATTTTTGTACTTACTGGTACATTTTAATTACAGATTTTTGTATTTTCATCTTTATTATTTATTTATTTTTCTTACTAGTTTTGACATTTACGCTGCAGACTCTTATCATATTAGAACACACAAATATACTGCAATACATTCACACATTAACAGAATGCTCTCAACAGCTCTCAACAACTTTAATAAAAGAAATGAAATAAATATGATTACACAAATAGCATTTAAAAATGGATTTATATTAAACACAAAGTAAAGTTACTACCAAAACAAAAACAACAAAACAATAGATTAATAATAACTGGTAAATTGGTAAAATGGATAAAATATTAATAAAAATTAATTATTAAGGTTTATTATCGTATCACGTAATAATAATTAATGCACAACATGGGCGAAACTAATAATTATTAAAGCATATTATCATCACCACTAATAATTATTAAGGCACATTATCCCCACTACTAAGGCTTATCAAGACGATTATTTTCATCACTATGCAATTTGTCTTGCAAACGTCATAATTAGAGCACAGTGAATATTTCTATCTAGCAGTGCTAGTACATTCTTTTGGTGTGTTTTTGTGTTTCAGATATTCATATATACCGAGCGTTTTTTTAATCTCTGACATAGGGTATGTTCAGTTTTAAAACGACGGGATCAATCGTATGCTAAAAGTCAATGTGTATGTAAGCAAATTTACTAGCGTGTGTAACTCGATTATTTAAAAAAAAAATACAAATTCATTTTGAAACTTTTATGATTTTACCTAAACTCGTTTAAATCTTTTCGGATTGAAAATCGGGAAATTCCGAAGTAGTAGCTCATTTGTGTAATGGAAGATATTGGTTCTTCTTCAGCATAACATAACACGTTTAATTTCATATCTTCAGTCAAAACGTGGCATCTTCCAGTTATTTTTGGATGACTACCGGAGATCCATCCTGTACTTTAAAATTTGGCGATTATATTACAAATTGTTCCGATTGATGGTATTGGTCTCTCAGGATAATGCATAGAAAATAAATCGCGCACAGTCCGTATACTAACGCCACATTGGTACCAGTGCACTAATTGTATCTTTTCTTGCGTTGAATGCATTTTCTGTCTACAGTTTTGACGTTTTATTAAATAGATTATGAATTTGTCTTTTTTTTAAATAATTAAGTTACACATGCTAGTAAATTTGGTTGTATATACATTGAATTTTAGCATACGATTGATCCCGTCGTTTTAAAACTGAACATACCATATGTTCAGAGATAAAAAACGCGCGGTATATATATATATATATATATATATATATATATATATATACAGGGTGTAACAGAAATACGTGTGTTAATTTTAAACATTGGTAGAACTCGCTATATAAAACATTTTTTCTATATGGTTTTTTTTCAAAATTTGCAGGTTTTTTAAATATTTTTTTGCCCCCTAATTTTGACCGAACGAGCCGTTCTCAGGTACTGTCACTATAATTGTCAAGTGAAGTTTATTTCTAAATGCCAAATTTTTCTAATCAAGAATTAACAGATATTGTGTTGGTATATGGCCGAGCTTTTGGAAATGCCGCAGAAGCCCGAAGATTGTACAGTGCACAATATCTTAAACGTGTTTTGATTAACAAGCAATGATGTACCTTTATGACACCGTTGCCATCACAACAAAATATTTTATCGCTGCACACCTTTAACCATAGGCGGGTACGCGTTTTATTAGATAAACTAGAACATATTTTAAATCAGTTTAACGTTGCTTTTTGAAAGAAAAACATATAGAAAAAATGTTTTATTTAACGAGTTCTACCAATGTTTAAAATTAACACACGTATTTCTCTTACACCCTGTATATATTGTGATGGTATTTGTAGTATTTATTTAGATTAATTAGAATAGATTTATTGTTATTATTATTTAGGTATTAGATAGAATTATAATCTTTAGGGCACAAGCTAACAAAAATTATTGTAAATATTGTAAATGTGAATATGAACAAGTATGCACAAATATACAAACCAATCCACGGATGGAGGTTGTTGATCGGTTACCACGGGTGACAGGTGACTTCGTGCATAGACGCTTGGGGAATTGAATAATGGAAAGTCGAAAATAATCAACAAAGAGATTGACGAGTGGGAGAGACGCGTGTGGATCGCGGGTGGAGATGTTGCGATACTAATACGAATACATTACAAAATATTAACGGGGACTGGAAGAAGACAGTCAACCAGGAGAGAAGTTCAACAAGATAGGAGCCGTGACGGAGATATTCAAAAATCAGGACTTCAAGCCGCTCAACTTCGCACACAAAAGTAGCTGTTTACTTTTGTGGGAATCAACAAAGGATCAAAAGGAGAACGCAGGGACAAGAGGACGAATGAATCAAGGAACCACAAGAAGAAAACTGCAAGTAGAAAGTTTGCGTAAAGTGCAAGAGTCATATTATCACATAAGTTGGCTTGTGTATAACAACAACTGTCAAATACTGAATGTTTATTTCACAAAATATCAGCCAACTATGATAAGAAAATGCAAGTTTTAACAAAATAAAAAAAGGAGGCAAAAAAGAATAATCTTCCATCTTTCCGAAACCGTTACTTTAAGGACCCATGTTTATTAAGACTTTTGTCTTTGTTTAGGTTCATACTACAACCCCCTTAAATATTTTACTTTTTTTAACACCCTGTATATACACATATCAACCCTAATCTATCAAATCGCGTTTGATTTATTTTATAATTTATCTATTCCACATACAATGTGCGTTCCAGTTTAGGTAGGAACCGTTGAATGTTTACTGTCAAGAATATGCTCTTAGTAAAATGTATGAATTTGGTATAAACTGAATTAACTGTTGTATATCAATAACTCTGATTTTATTATTTGATAAATGTCTTGAAACAGAGCAATTAATATTATTGTGTGTCCTTATAGACGAACTCAATTTCCTAACGGAGTTTTCCAACTAATGTACAAGAGCTGAATCTCTTTGTCATTCACTTGTATTTAATTAAATATCTAAGTATATCAAAAGTTACAGGTCCTTTGTAATAAAGTTTTAATATACCTACTTATTAAAACTAACTTTGTGAACCATCCCAAATACCTATTAGTAAATTTCTGATACTAGGTTATTGGACAGAATGTATTCGCAAGTTATAAGTTTTAAATAATTTTGTATCATACCTGCATCACAATATTTGTTTATCGAAGTAATAAGCGTTCCAGGATGCCGTCTATCTAGAAAGGCGTGTTTTAAGATTGCCTAGTAACAACACATTTATTGACTAACCTTAACCAACAATAAACGTCAGGCACTAGATACTATTCATATATTTTCATTCAAATAAATATTAAATGTACACTTACTATTACTGGAATTCCAAAAACCTGAAGCTTCAAAAAACCTGAAACCTGAAAGCCTCATACTCCTTATAATTGGTTATTTGGAAACTAGCAGTTTCAACCTTTCAATTTTGATAAACCTTCAAGATTAAAAATAACATCGACGCGTAATTACCTTGTAAAATGAATCTAAATGTCTTACTTTCTCTTTATATCAACATTGTGGTGCGGGTATAATGAAAAAACAAAATATTGGGTTGTCAGAAAAATATGTTGTTAAGGCCGGAAAGAACAATCCAGTACAATTGAGTTTTACTGCCGTGCAACAACGTATTGCGTAATCGGAGAAAAAAAGTATAGTATTTACCAAAATACTTGAAAGCTGAGTGCAGTTACGCCTACTTCCGATTATTTCCAAGAATCGAAACTATCACTATTAAATTCTTTATGTAGGCTTATGTCATGCTATTTTTTTCCTGAACCTCTATGACGTCATACTGTCGATAAATTGGCGTGACTGAGTGTCTGAAACATTAATTTATATTTCGTTAGGCATATAATTTACATAAAAACTTTTCTTACAAAAGATGTTTCTTTTTGAAATACCTCTCCAACGATGTCACATATGACCTAGGTTCCCATTTAAAATCCTGAAGTTATGAAGTTATATTATTAAATTATGCCCACTTTCGGTAACTTCCGGAAATCTAAACTACCTGTATTATATTCCTCAGGTGGACTTATGTTATGCCATTTTTTCCCTTAACCTCTAAGACGTCAAATTACCGAGAACAATGCCTGGGGTGTGGGTGGTCTGAAACACCCTGAATAAATATCATATTTAGATCTTTTGAGATCGTGCGATTTCTTCATTTGGGGCTATCTTAAATCGCAGGTCTATTCGATTAAACTTCAAAGTCAACTTAAAAAACGCCATCCGACAAATTCAGCCAGATTTATGCGACACTCATCGAAAATTGGACTTCCCGAATACGTGGCACCAAGCAAAGCCGCGGAGGATATTTGAACGACGTTATTTTCAATAATTTGCCATAATATATTCTTAAAAAAAAAATAGTGGATACCTCACACACAACTTGTTTTATTTACATTTAAGGATCGATCGTCCGTATTGGACGACCCTTAAAAATAGAAAGAATACATAATGTTTCTTCAACCGCACGATTGTTACTTGAATTACTTTATAAATAAAATGCTTCATTTCGGGATGTAACTGGTCACTAGCAACTGCACAAAAAACAATAACTCGGTAATACTGGTCCGAAAACTGCTTATTATACACTCAGATGCAAAAAAGGGTCATTGGGTCATTGTTTGCAAAAGAACCATATTTTGAAAATTTTGATGTTGGTATAGTCCTTAGAATATTTTTTTTAGTGTTTTACAATCAAAGAGACCGTCAGGATGTAGAAAGAAGCAACATATGGTACTTATTATTTGTTTAATGAAAATTAAGAAGCGAAAACGATAATGTACGTATATACGAAAGAATATGCATTTCTGCAAAATAAACGAGATTAATAATGAAAATGACAGTTAATCGAAAACAAATAAGTCGAACGCCAGTAGCCACCTGATCATCTATGCATAATGCCGAAAATGAGCAATAAGTAGTGAAGAACGCATACCTTTAAATGTTATTTTCGCTTATTAAATAAAGTGATAAGTATCATATGTTGTTTTTTTCTACATCTTAATGGTCTCTTTGATTGTAAAACACTAAAACTTTCATTCTAAGGACTATACCAACATTAAAATTTAAAAAAAATGGGTTTTTTGCAAACAGCGACCCAATGACCCGTTTTTTTGGCATCTGAGTGTACATATGTACTAACGGAACAAATAACTATACTATTGTAACTGGCACCCTTCATCAAACCCATCAATTCGAATACATATTACAATATCTCAAACCAGGCTGACAACACATTTCATAAAACTTTGTGCGCGTATGCAACGTTCTGCGTCGATAAATTCCTGGGACCTTGAAAAAGACATGTGCCAGGAAAGTTTATCAGGGAAAAGGTGCTCAGACGGAAGGTGAAGCGATGATAACATGACTGGCGGCAGCTTTCTAGGACGGGAAAATTACATTTAAAAGTGAAATCTGTTCCCGAAGAATCGATTCGTTACATGGAGACGTGGCACCGTTCCATAATTAGGTAACATAACTGGACCTTTAATAAATTATTAAGCCAAATTCGAATTTATTATCATTTTGATTTCAATTTAGTTTCATTTAAAAACAAAACATCTTGCTACCACTTTAATCAATAGTTAGCTTCCTTGGATTTATTTATTTTTTATTTATTTATTTATTTAATTTAATGACAGGTGCCATCATACACTGCAACATAAAATCTTGCTCGGTGGATGTCATCGGATACTATTGTATGCCCAATATAGTTATAAAAAGTGTCAACTGATTAAAGCTAATCTGCGACTTCAAGGTGGGTCTTTACATCTGTACGCTCTTCAAACTTATCAGTACCGATTGAATGACTATTGGTGGATTTCTTTGTCAGAAATATTGATGATTACTTTGCAGATTAATGTTTTATTGATTAAATACATATTTGTTTGTTTCAAATGCGTAAATGTCACTCTAACCATCCTGTACACTGACCCGGTGAGGTAACCATCACATGCACCAAGCATGCCAAAGTGACAGGAGCCAGTGTAAAAATTTTACTTGGCTCATGTCAAATGTATACACTCCCTTGTCATTTATGTATTATTTTAATTCACTTAACTTTGAATAATTATTATTTGGTATATTTGTTTCAACTTTGCCGTCGATCGATTTAAATATAAGTGTTATTTTATGATTGAAATTATGAAAATTTTGACACTGACTGATGATATATTTTATACTGTCATGTTATTATCATAATTTAAGTGTTTACTCGTGTTTAAAAAAATAAAATATTGTACATTATACGCCGGGTAACGGGTTTTACTGGCTCTACAAGGTGACAGACTCGCCTTCAGCTCGTCAGTCATTCCCTTGTATAACCAATAAAAACCCTCTTACCTGGCTTAAAACGTAAAATTCTACAAGTTTCATTATTCATTAATTATCATCCTGATAATTTCATCTTAGACGGTTAGACACTAAGTTGCCAATCGGTACCTGTAATTTATCTTACACTATACTCTCTAATTTTTGTATACATATATTCTGTTTTTGTTGTTGCTTCTACATTTATTTTTTAAATAGGATGAATTGATGAAGTGAATGATGTTGTAAAAAATACAAAATGAGGTATAGTTGGTAACAAAAACCAGTGATTGTACTTGCTATAATAATTATATTGAGCGAAGTGGTATAATTTCTATCAGCGTGTACGCACGGAACAACTTATACATAATAAATAATACGTTGATTTTTGATACACTCATGTAATTCCATGTAATGAAAAAATAGACATGACATTCTCCAGGAAGCAAGTAACATTATTGCGCAATATGGTTGAAGCTGATATACAATATGTTCATAAAAAAGTCCATCAGGGATGGCTGTGGAAATTCTAACGTATATCCGTGACTTTCTTCAGATTTTCAATTTTATGACAGGTGCCAAGTGATAAACTAACCTCTTGTTTAAGTCGCCGCAATGATTTTGTTGGCTCGTTTAACAAGCGTTCTTGCACATCAGCAATGACTTTCTGCTTTTTTCGTTCTACGTTGTCAGTTTTCCGGAACAAGTCGACAGTTTTGCCATATTTTTGACATTGACAGATAGCTCAATGACATTCGATTTGAATATTATGAATGTGAATCAAGTCACGGACATACGTTAAACTTTATGTTTCCATAGCTGCCCCAGATGGTTTTTTTTAATGAACATATTGTACAGGAATAACTCCTATTCTTCTGAAGAAGAAACCGATAATACAACAAACTCGCGTTTTATTTTTACTCCCACGTTACTTTTTTTAACCCCCCATATCCAGACAGTAATTGACAGAAGCCCTTTTGGAACCTTTTGGAACCTTTTATAACCTGGGCGTTTCATGATTGTTTAACAAAGCCAGTTTGTTATAATTATCAGGGAATTAAGCCTATTCATTCTCACCAATTATAAACGTAACTAGGCTTAAATATAGTGACTTAGATTTTGTAAACGAAGATAAAAATAACGAAAAGTATGTGTATAAATATTCACAAAAATCAGCAAATCATATTTTCTACTCTCACATTGGTAAGTTGTCAATTACCCGTGGACTTCAAGGCTAGTAAATCAGTTATACCGTAACAGTGTTATGCAATGAAAGTCACTAGTGTCACGTAATACATAATATATGTATGTATATATGTATATACAGGGTGTCTACGCTAAACCGTTCGTTTAAAGTTTACGGGATTGCCGTTGTACTAAAAATTTCACAAATAATTCTCGTCACACGGTTGAATCAGTTGTCCTCATATGAAATATGTTCAACTTTCTCTAACATCCGGTTCCACCGGAAGTAGCACCAACTTTCTTATTTTAAACGGAACACCCCATATATTATAATATTTTTGAATTCCTCGCTTAAATTGGAACATGTTTTGTAAAAATGTATGTACACTTATCTCTTCTAGTTTTCAAGAAAAAAAAATGTTTGCTAAATTTTTGACCTTTAAAAGGTAGGCTGAAATCTGTCTATAACTTCTCTTAGGAATAAGATAAAATTATAAGTTACATCTCTAATTGTACCTAGAGGATGCCTCTATGAGTAAAATAATTGGAAACTGTAAATTTTGATAATAAGTGTTCATAAAATGTCAATTTCTAAGTGCCATTTTAAATATCTCGCAATTCATTTTCTTAATGGAATGACCCATTTTTTGTCACATAGCACGATTGGGAGAAAAATTTACTACAAAAAAGTATTACCTATACAAACATACTCATAAAGCAAGTATTTTTTTAATTACTTCGAGGATTACTTTTTCGTCGCATTTCTGCAGAATATAATTTCGCATGTCACAAGTGCACTTTAGCAGGCATGTGATATGCTTGTGTTTCGTCGCTATTGTAATGCAAACTGTCAAATAATAAAACCATTTAGAATAAAGTGTTACAGAAATCAAAATCAACAAAATGAATTATTACACAAATCAACAAATTATCAGTTTATTCTTTATACATGGAAACTGCGATAGAATTATTGCTCTAACATGTAGAGTATTCAATGAAACTTATCCACATTTGCAGCATATCACATGCCTACTAAAGTGCACTTTAGCGAAATGCGAAATTATACCCTGCAGAAATGGGATGAAAAAGTAATCTTCGAAATAATTCAAAAAATACTTGCTTTAGGAGTATGGTTGTATAATACTTTTTTGTAGTAAATTTTTCCATTTAAAAAAGTTGAATTACGAGATATTTAAGAGGACACTTAGATATTGACATTTTATGAACACCTATTATCAAAATTGACAGTTTCCAATTATTTTATTTATAGAGGTATTCTCAAAGTACAATTAGAAATATAACTTATACTTTTATCTTATTCCTAAGAGAAGTTATAGACAGATTTCAGGCTACCTTTTAGAGGTCAAATTTTTAGAAAAACATGTTTTTCTTGAAAACTAAAAGAGATAAGTATGCATACGTTCTTACAAAATACGTTCCAATTTAAGCGCGGAATTAAAAAATATAATAATATATGGGGTGTTCCATTTAAAATAAGAAAGTTGCTGCTACTTCCGGTAGAACCGGAAGTAATAGAAAGTTGAGAATACTTCACATGAGGATTACTGATTCAACCGTATGACGAGGATTTTTTTTAAATTATTAGTATAACGGCAACCCTGTAAACTTTTAACGAACGGTTTAGCGTAGACACCCTGTATATATATACAGGGCGGCTCACTTATCCTCGCTCGGACCATTGCTGCTAGACTAATGAAAATTGAGAAAAAAATCTGATTGGAAGTTATTGAACACTTGATGTTCTACTTTTTTAAATTATTTTCGAGTGTACAGAGTGTACCATAAATCAGGGACACAAAATTTGATCTCTTTTTTTAAATGTATCACGCTGTATATTCTTTCACTTTAGAATTTGCTTCATGACGGCTTCACAAATCATCTTTATTTTCAGGGATCTGATGCAACGTTGTCAAGTTATTCATATTTTACTCAAATTTAACAAAAAATCATGGACTTGTAAAAATATTCAACAAAACCTTTATATAAGAGATAAATGAAAGAATCTACGTATGCAAGTACTCAAGCAATGTGCCAAAACATACACAATATTTTGAGTCACGTAGAATACACAGAGTGTTCTGAAACAACGATACAATTTGGCTATTTTCAAACGGCTAAAACTCATTTTTTTCAAATGGAACACCCAGTAAATAGGTACATATTCTGAGTGCTCATCTAATGAGCTATTCAATGGTAGCATATAGATTATAATCTAATAATACTTTTTAATAGGTAAATAACGATCATTCTCAATATGTTTTAGCCATTTGAAAATAGCAAAATTCGATCGTTGTTTCAGAACACCCTGTGTATTTCACATGACCCCAAATATTCTGTATATTTTGGTACATTGCTTGGGTGCTTGCATACCCAGATTCTTTCAATGATCTCTTATAATAAGGTTTTGTTGACATTTTTTCCACGTCCATGATTTTTCGTTAAATTTGGTGATAATGTGAATAACTTGACAACGTTGCATCTGATTCCTAAAAATAAAAATTAATTGTGGAGCCCACATGAAGCAGATTAAAAAAATAAAGAATATACAGAGTGTGCCGCAAATCCGGGACACAACATTAGATCTCATTTTTAAATGGAACACCCTGTATATTATTTCATTTTTGGAATCTGCTTCATGTGTGCTTCACAAATCAGTTTTATTTTTAGGGATCGGATGCAACGTTGCCAAGTTATTCACATTATAATCAAATTTAACGAAAAATCATGAACCTGGAAGAAAATTCAACAAAACCTAATTATAAGAGATCAATGAAAGAATCTAGGTATGCAAGTATTCAAGCAATGTGCCAAAACATTCACAATATTTAGAGTCATGTTGAGTACACAGGGTGTTCTGAAACAACGATCGAATTTTGCTATTTTCAAATGGCTAAAACATACCGAGATTGATCGTTATTCGCCTATTAAAAAGTATTATTAGATTATAGTCCATATGCTACCATTGAATTATATAAGTACTCAGAATATGATGGTATATACAGGGTGTTCTATTGAAAAAAAATGAGATTTAGCAATTTGAAAATAGTAAAATTGTATCGTGACGTGAATGGTTACCTTACCATGTAAGTGTACAGGCAGGTTAAAGTGACATTTACGCATGTGAAACAAATATACTTTTTAAAAAGCGGACAAATTAAATTACGCATGAATAAGATGTATCAATACAATTGAAGAATCACAAGTGTATATTGAGTATATTATGAGGTAGTCGTTACAAAAACAAATACGCAACAAATTAAAATAGCCCTATTTCAAATTTGCAACTGTTCTTTTGAAATACTGAATCACGTTATTTGATGTATGCGAGCCGAATTATAGGGAATTAAAATTCTAAATACATCACCATTCCATAAGGTCCATCATATTCGCCACGAAAGTTCCATTTAACAGTCACCCTAGCATCGAAATTACAAGCGCGTGAATATTAAACCGCAGCTTCAATCCCCCAAAAACGCGTTTAATAACGAGGTTCCAGTTTTTTAGCGATGCCCATTTAATTGTAAATGTTTATTCTCCTCTGGGACGACGCAACGGTCGCACACAATTCCGTCCGCAGCAGACAATCGAGCGTCGACAGAGAAGTTCCAACAAAGAGTCATGTGATTCCAGGAGCGCGTTATTGTGAAGAGATGAACATTATGCGATCCCCACGCACAGTGATAGCCGAGTGAAAAAACGTCATATCATCTGGTTGTGAATAACGGCGCTGTCACTTTCATTTTTTGCGGCATTAACTAGCGTGGCACATGGCACTCAATTATCTCGTGTTTTGACAAGCGAGGAGAATTATAAAAACACTCGGTGATAAGGGTATTCAATATGTGGGCCTTAATTTGGTTCTATTGAGACTGGATGGATGATTGAGGGTTTTTAACATTGGATTTTGAGTACATGTTACATTCACTTGTAGCAGAAATAATTTACGTTGTTTTTTATTCGTTGCATCGATCATTGGTGTTGGTCAATTAAAAAAAAATCGAATTCAATAGTTTGCCTATTTATAAACGATGAATTGGAAATAAAAACAGTGCTGGAAAAAGTTACGTAAATTATTCGCAGTAAATGAGCTGAGTTTGTCTGGAAACTACAAAACAAGGACATTATAGTTATTAAAGATTACAAGTGCAAAATGCAGGGTTGGAATAAATCATTATTATAAAAAATAATCATAAATTAATTGATTCAAAAATTATGAAATTCATGATTTGTCTATATTTCTGATCCGTTTTTGCTAGGATAGATGTGATTTAAATCAAATAATTTACAACCATATGATTTTTTTAGCAAATAATTCAATTTATTTTATCACTACTACGAGTTTTGTAATCGTGCGAAAAAAAAATATTTCAAGCGATTTGCATGTTTTGATGATTTAAAAAAGTCTGCAAAAAACAGTGCAAAAGCAATGATTAATTTTATGTAAAAAAAAGCATTTGATATAAATCGCACCAACCCTGCGAATTCACATAAATGTGTAATTGTGAGTCTTTCGAAGTATATCATTTTGCACTTTTCCGAGTATCTTCCATGTCAAAGAGTGAAAATGACATGATAATAAATCAAGTGCTTATCAAAAAAGTCAAAAAAAAATCCCAATTTTAGCTTGCGCCCAGTTGCAAAATTCGACACGTTGATCAAAATCTCGTTCAAAAAGTTGCTGATGAAAATTCGTCGAACGCTTATTTCGCTTACATCCACGGCAGTAGCGACTGCTCGTTGACTAACGGAAAGATATTCGGTAACTGATAATAGCACAGCCAATTGATTTTCCTCAGTTGGAACCGGCCTCTTTCTAACTGGTTTTGTATACTTTACATTTCCCGTTTGTATAAACCTTTCTAATAAGTTTTGCAGGCCCCATTTGTCTGGATGTCGTCGTTTCGGATAATGCTGTGCATAAACTCGACTTGCCAAAAATGAGTTCCTTTCGCATTCTCATAATATGAAAATCATATCAACCAGTTCGTCTCGGTTGTAGTCCATGACAAAAAATAATTTTGGTATTGTAATAATCACACCGGGGTCAAGTGACTTTGTTAAAAAAGTATAAGTTTTTAAATGCATTTTGGGGGCTGCGTAAATGTGCAGCAAGTATAAGATGAGATAACAAAGGGCCACATGATATGATGGGTTTAATACGAGGGATGCCGAGCAAATTGCGTGCGCCTGAAAATCTTGTACCAGACGTAACAGTAAATAAATCACTCGTTTATTGCATATTTGAGCACAAATTTAATTTAGCGGGTACTAGAATCGAATAGAATTCACTATGTTCAAAGTAATTCAATTATGGAAAAGTAGAAAACATATCAACATATCACAAAGAAATAAATGCTCACAAGGGACGTAGGAACCAGGTTGGCTGTCGGACGAAAAATTCGTATAAAAGTAGAACACACAGAGGCTCGTGACAGACGATTCCAGATCAAATCAGTATCGTCACGCTGTTGGCTTCAGAGTTGAAACACTAAGTTTGCGTCCAGTTGTATGTGTGTGAGTTAAATAAAATAAGAAGTGATGAAATTTAAAATACTAAATGTTTAACAAAATTCAACATTTCATATTAAATAAAATAAAATCATGAATTAAGATAAACAACAAGTCAGGGATAAATTTCAAATTGTCCGCTACATAAAAAAATATATTTAAAAATAAAACAAATTGAAAAAAAAAATATTCAAGTTTAAAACAAATTTTAAATTCGGTTCGGTCGTGAGTTCCGGCTAAATTGGGAAAGTTCATATTTGAGAAATGGTATTGGAAGCTTCGGTCGTGACTTCCGGCTGAATTGGGGAAGATATCATAGAATTTTAAAAAGATATATCATTAAAAATAATTATTTTAATAAAGAAATGAGAATAAAGATAAAATAATGAAAACTGAATTAAATAGTTTTCCTTCTGTCGAAATTATCAGTAGAATTAGTTTCCTTATATTAAATAAGTTGTAAAATAAACCATCAAAGATACACATATTTTCAATTATACTTTCGGGTCAAAAATTATCATTCATTATTAAAAATTTATTAATATTGAATTATGTCGTTGTTTGTTCTGTATTGATTGGTATTAAAATTTTAACATGTCATATAGATTTATTTGCATTTCTTTTGATGAATACAAACAAAATCTCTCTCTAACTCTCAATACATGTTTTATTTACCTAATATCTCGCGTTTTCATGTATAAATATATTCACCAGGTGGCCTGGGTTACACAACAGTGAAGTAAACATATAAAATAAATTTCAGCTTTCTATAACTAATATAGAGCTGTGTGGGTTCGAGATACTATAGTATCTTGGGTATAAAGAACTTGGCTAAAAAAAGTTTTAAACTTTAATATTACTACAGTCGACATTGGCTCTTGTCACTTTATTAAACTTTAATGTCAATAAATTGTTTTTCAAGCCCACCTTCGATTTTGATTAATTAAAATGGCCATTGGAATTGTTGATAAAACGAGTTTTCTGCAAACATCTTTTAATGTGTTAGGAAATAAGATATGGTTGTAATTAGGAAAAATGTTTGTCTTTAAATGCCGCATGGAATTACATAAAAATATACTGGGGTTCCAATTTAAAATAAGAAAAATAAAGTGCTTTAAAGTTTGAAAAGATTGACACAAAATTTTGGACACTCTGTATAATGCATATCAATAAAACTTGGTTAACGCAACTGTCAGACCCTATGTAATGAGTATCTTGAATGGTTTTAGGTGCAAAACTGATTTTTTTCAGTTTTTATTTTTTTGTGCTAATATCACTGAACCGATTTCAATAAAATTTTATGCGTATGTAGGCATCCATAAAGGGCACCCAAATAACCAACAAAAAATACACCATGCAATCTAAAAATATACATCATGATGACGTCACTTTTTTGGGACACCCTGTATAATCAAACATATTTTTCCGAAATACGCCCCAGAATTAAAGTAAAGTCTGCAAAGTATCAAAATCCTAAATCAATTAGTAACTGAGCTATAGAAGACGGGAGGTGAAATGACGGACCCTGTATATAGGTGCTCCCCCACATGCTGTGTCTCCTGTATTATGAACTGGTCTGCTGAAGTTTGCTACTAGCTTATAATTCTCCAGTCATTGCACTTTTAAGTTTTCTGATGTTTGCCACTATTCAGTTATAGTAATTATTTTAGTCTTACTGCTTGAGGAAGTTGTGATAAAATTATAAGTTATTTTATAAGCCAGAGGGATATTTGGTTAGATTTTTTTGTTTGCAATTGAAGATTTACCTGACAATGTCAACATGACTGTTTAATAATTTCATTTAAATATTAGAACTGTGAAACGGTTCGCAACCTTCCAACGTCAACATGGAAGTGAAAACAGTCCTAGGGTTGTTATCATACAGAGAGCGCATAAAGTATAAAGACTGGCTTTATTGTTTCCCCTGTATAAATGTTCGAAAAACAAATTCAAACAAATATTTTGAGACCATTTTCAATTTTCCATCTCTCTCCGTTTTGAAGTTATGACGCCAGATCCATTTTTTTAAATGACAACCTATATTTTTTATTATTTATTTTGATAGTAATTTTTATTATGTTTTCAACAACATGACATTTTCAATATGTAACATTTTAAAAAAAATTGAGATTCTGCACATTGAAATAATAATGTAATAGTTTTACTTAACGCACTTTTTCAATTTTTTTTTTCAAATGTTACATATTGAAAATGTCATGTTGTTGAAAAAAAAAGTACTATCAAAATCAATAATAAAATATATAGGTGGTCATTTAAAAAAAATGGCTCTGACGTCAGCTCTGTGAAGTTAGCACCCCCATGTTGGAGTTTCGAAACGAAACCTATGTCATAATTTTGCCCACATTATGCCCAGTATTGCCCAGTAGTTATTTCGTTTTGCCCAGCTCCCGTTAACCCATAAGTCAATTGTCGAATTTCTATGGTGTGGCACCCCCATGAGCGAGTTCGAAAAAATAACATATGCCATAATTTTGCCCTCATTTTGATCAGTATTGCCCAGTAGTTGTTTCGTTTTGCCCAGCTCCCGTTAACCCGTAAGTCAAGAGTCTAATTTCTAAGGTGTGGGAACCCCATGAGCGATTTCGAAGAAATAACATGTGCCATAAGTTTGCTCATATTTTGCCCAATATTGCGCTGTAGTTGTTTCGTTTGGTTCAGCTTCCGTTAACCGATAGTCAATAATCGAATTTCTATGGTGCAGGACCCCCATGAGCGATTTTGAAGAAATAACATGTGCCATAATTTTGCCCTCATTTTGCTTAATATTGCCCTGTAGTTGTTTCGTTTTGCCCTGCTCCCATTAACCCATAAGTCAATAGTCAAATTTGTATGGTGTGGGACCCCCATGAGCGAGTTTGAAGAAATAAAATATGCCATAATTCTGCCCATATTATGCCAGGTATGGCCAAGTAGTTATTTTATTTTGCTCAGCTCCCGTTAACTCATAAATCAAAGGTCGAATTTCTATGGTGTGGGACCCACTTGAGCGTGTTCGAAAAAATAACATATACCATAATTCTGCCCTCATTTTGCTTAGTATTGCCCAGTAGTTGTTTCGTTTTACCCAGCTCCCGTTAACCCATAATTCAATAGTCGAATTTCTACAGTGTGGCATCCCCATGAGCGAGTTCGAAGAAATAACATGCCATAATTTTGCCCACATTTTGCTCAATATTGCCCAATAGTTTTTTCGTTTTGCCCAGCTCCCGTTAACCCCTAAGTCAAGAGTCGAATTTCTATGGTGTAGGACCCCTATGAGCGAGTTCGAAGAAATACATATGCCATAATTTGCCATATGCCATAACGGGAGCTGGGCAAAACGAAACAACTACTGGGCAATACTGGGCGAAATTCGACTATTGACTTATGGATTAACGGGAGCTGGGCAAAAAGAAACAACTACTGGGAAATACTGGGTATAATATGGGCAGAATTATGGCATAAGTTATTTTTTCGAACTCGCTCATTGGGGTCCCATACCATAGAAATTCAATTATTGACTTATGTGTTAACGGGAGCTGGACAAAACGAAACAATTACTGGGCAATACTGGGCACAATGTAGGCAAAATTATGGCATACGTTATTTCTTCGAACTCGCTCATGTGGGTCCCACACCATAGATATTCGACTATTGACTTATGGGTTAACAGGAGCTGGGCAAAACGAAACAACTACTGGGCAATACTGGGTATAATGTGGGCAGAATTATGGCCTATGTGATTTGTTCGAACCCGCTAATGGGGGCCCCATACAATAGAAATTTGACTATTGACTTATGGGTTAACGGGAGCTTGGCAAAACGAAACAACTACTGGGCAATACTGGGTATAATGTGGGCAGAATTATGGCATATGTTATTTCTTCGAACTCGCTCATTGGGGTCCCACACCATAGAAATTCGACGAATGATTTATGTGTTAACGGGAGCTGGGCAAAACGAAACAACTACTGGGCAAAAGGTGGGCAATATTATGGCTTATGTTATTCCTTCGATCTCGCTCATGGCGTCCCACACCATAGATATTCGACTATTGAATTATAGATTAACGGGAGCTGGGCAAAACGAAACAACTACTGGGTAATACTGGGTATAATGTGGGCAGAATTATGGCATATGTTATTTCTTCGAACTCGCTCATTGGGGTCCCACACCATAGAAATTCGACTAATGATTTATGTGTTAACGGGAGCTGGGCATAACGAAACAACTACTGGGCAATACTGGGCAAAATGTGGGCAAAATTATGGCATGTGTTATTTCTTCGATCTCGCTCATGGGGATCCCATACCATAGGAATTCGACTATTGACTTATGGATTAACGGGAGCTAGGCAAAACGAAACAACTACTGGGCAATACTGGGTATAATGTGGGCAGAATTATGGCATATGTTATTTCTTCGCACTCGCTCATTGGGGTCCCACACCATAAAAATTCGACTGATGATTTATGTGTTAACGGGAGCTGGGCAAAACGAAACAACTACTGGGCAATACTAGGCAAAATGTGGGCCAAATTATGGCATATCTTATTTCTTCGAACTCGCTCATGTGGGTCCCACACCATAGAAATTCGACTAATGACTTCTGTGTTAACTGATGCTGGGCAAAACGAAACAACTACTGGGCAATACTGGGCAAAATGTGGGCAAAATTATGGCATATGTTATTTCTTCGACCTCGCTCATGTGGGTCCCACACCATAGAAATTCGACTATTGGCTTATGGATTAACGGGAGCTGGGCAAAACGAAACAACTACTGGGCATTACTGGGTATAATGTGGGCAGAATTATGGCATATGTTATTTCTTCGAACTCGCTCATTGGGGTCCCACACCATAGAAATTCGACTAATGATTTATGTGTTAACGGGAGCTGGGCAAAACGAAACAACTACTGGGCAATGCTAGGCAAAATGTGGGCAAAATTATAACATATCTTATTTCTTCGATCTCGCTCATGTGGGTCCCACACCATAGAAATTCGACTAATGATTTATGTGTTAACGGGAGTTGGGCAAAACGAAACAACTACTGGGCAAAAGGTGGGCAAAATTATGGCTTATGTTATTTCTTCGATCTCGCTCGTGGCATCCCACACCATAGAAATTCGACTATTGACTTATGGATTAACGGCAGCTGGGCAAAACGAAACAACTACTGGGCAATACTGGGTATAATGTGGGCAGAATTATGGCATAAGTTATTTCTTTGAACTCGCTCATGAGGGTCCCACACCATAGATATTCGACTATTGAATTATAGATTAACGGGAGCTGGGCAAAACGAAACAACTACTGGGCAATACTGGGTATAATGTGGGCAGAATTATGGCATATGTTATTTCTTCGAACTCGCTCATTGGGGTCCCACACCATAGAAATTCGACTAATGATTTATGTGTTAACGGGAGCTGGGCATAACGAAACAACTACTGGGCAATACTGGGCAAAATGTGGGCAAAATTATTTCATATGTTATTTCTTCGATCTCGCTCATGGGGATCCCATACCATAGAAATTCCACTATTGACTTATGGATTAACGGGAGCTAGGCAAAACGAAACAACTACTGGGCAATACTGGGTATAATGTGGGCAGAATTATGGCATATGTTATTTCTTCGAACTCGCTCATTGGGGTCCCACACCTTAAAAATTCGACTAATGATTTATGTGTTAACGGGAGCTGGGCAAAACGAAACAACTACTGGGCAATACTAGGCAAAATGTGGGCAAAATTATGGCACATCTAATTTCTTCGAACTCGCTCATGTGGGTCCCACACCATATAAATTCGACTAATGACTTATGTGTTAACTGATGCTGGGCAAAACGAAACAACTACTGGGCAATACAGGGCAAAATGTGGGCAAAATTATGGCATATGTTATTTCTTCGAAGTCGCTCATGTGGGTCCCACACCATAGAAATTCGACTATTGGCTTATGGATTAACGGGAGCTGGGCAAAACGAAACAACTACTGGGCAATACTGGGTATAATGTGGACAGCATTATGGCATATGTTATTTCTTCGAACTCGCTCATGTGGGTTCCACACCATAGAAATGCGACGATTGACTTATGAGTTAACGGGAGCTGGGCAAAACGAAACAACAACTGGGCAATACTGGGCAAAATGTGGGCAAAATTATGGCATATGTTATTTCTTCGACCTCGCTCATGTGGGTCCCACACCATAGAAATTCGACTATTGGCTTATGGATTAACGGGAGCTGGGCAAAACGAAACAACTACTGGGCAATACTGGGTATAATGTGGGCAGAATTATGGCATATGTTATTTCTTCGAACTCGCTCATTGGGGTCCCACACCATAGAAATTCGACTAATGATTTATGTGTTAACGGGAGCTGGGCAAAACGAAACAACTACTGGGCAATGCTTGGCAAAATGTGGGCAAAATTATAGCATATCTTATTTCTTCGATCTTGCTCATGTGGGTCCCACACCATAGAAATTCGACTAATGATTTATGTGTTAACGGGAGCTGGGCAAAACGAAACAACTACTGGGCAAAAGGTGGGCAAAATTATGGCTTATGTTATTTCTTCGATCTCGCTCATGGCATCCCACACCATAGAAATTCGACTATTGACTTATGGATTAACGGCAGCTGGGCAAAACGAAACAACTACTGGGCAATACTGGGTATAATGTGGGCAGAATTATGGCATAAGTTATTTCTTTGAACTCGCTCATGAGGGTCCCACACCATAGATATTCGACTATTGAATTATAGATTAACGGGAGCTGGGCAAAACGAAACAACTACTGGGCAATACTGGGTATAATGTGGGCAGAATTATGGCATATGTTATTTCTTCGAACTCGCTCATTGGGGTCCCACACCATAGAAATTCGACTAATGATTTATGTGTTAACGGGAGCTGGGCAAAACGAAACAACTACTGGGCAATACTAGGCAAAATGTGGGCAAAATTATGGCATATCTTATTTCGTCGAACTCGCTCATGTGGGTCCCACACCATAGAAATTCGACTATTGGCTTATGGATTAACGGGAGCTGGGCAAAACGAAACAACTACTGGGCAATACTGGGTATAATGTGGGCAGAATTATGGCATATGTTATTTCTTCGAACTCGCTCATTGGGGTCCCACACCATAGAAATTCGACTAATGATTTATGTGTTAACGGGAGCTGGGCAAAACGAAACAACTACTTGGCCTTCCTAGGCAAAATGTGGGCAAATTTATGGCATATATTATTTCTTCGATCTCGCTCATGGGGGTCCCACACCATAGAAATTCGACTAATGACTTATGTGTTAACTGATGCTGGGCAACACGAAACAACTACTGGGCATTACAGGGCAAAATGTGGGCAAAATTATGGCATATGTTATTTCTTCGTACTCGCTCATGTGGGTCCCACACCATAGAAATTCGACTATTGGCTTATGGATTAACGGGAGCTGGGCAAAACGAAACAACTACTGGGCAATACTGGGTATAATGTGGACAGAATTATGGCATATGTTATTTCTTCGTACTCGCTCATGTGGGTCCCACACCATAGAAATGCGACGATTGACTTATGAGTTAACGGGAGCTGGGCAAAACGAAACAACAACTGGGCAATACTGGGCAAAATGTGGGCAGAATTATGACATATGTTATTTTTTCGAACTCGCTCATGGGGGTGCCACGCCATAGAATTTCGACTATTGACGTATGAGTTAACGGGAGCTGGGCAAAATGAAATAACTACTGGGCCATACTGGTCATAATGTGGGCAAAATTATGGCATAGGTTTCGTGTCGAAATTCCAACATGGGGGTGCTAACTTCACAGAGCTTCTGACGTCATAACTTCAAAACGGAGAGAGATGGAAAATTGAAAATGGTCTCAAAATATTTGTATGAAAATAAATCAGTTTGACCTGTTGAAGCGTTTTTCGAAAATGTATACAGGGGAAAAAATAAAGCCAGGTCTTGATACTTTATGCGCTCTCTGTATATAATAGGAGTGGAATCATGACTATTAATAATCGCGTGAGTTGGAACAAGAAACATGTTGTCAAATATTAATTCCACGAGTCTTAAAGACGAGCGGAATTATTTGACAACATGTTGAGTGCACCAACCAATGCTATTATCAATAGTCAGGACTCCAGAGTTGTATTCATCCGATTATAACACGAATGAAAATACAATACTTTTGTCAATATATATATATATATATATATATATATATATATATATATATATATATATATATATATATATATATGGCCTTAGACTCCTAGCGGAGTATTAGCCGCTCCTTTCCTGGAGCTCTTTTGATCCTTTTTTTTGCGGTGGATCAGTCCACATTTTCTATTTTTCCTTCATAAGTTCTTGTGTGTTTTTGTTTCTTGTATAATTTTCTTCCATTCATTTCTCTCTTGCACCTTTATCTTCCATTCTGTGACTTTCATTATTCGCATATCTTCATGTATTTGGTCCTGCCATCTTATCTTCGGTCTTCCTCTTGATCTGCTGAGTGGTGGTTTCCAGCTCGTGATTTTCTTCAATATGGGGTCTTGGCTCCTTTGTATGTGACCATACCAGCCGAGCCTCCGTGCTTTTATGAATTTTACTATATCTTCCTCTTCTAGAAAACTTTTTATTTCTTCGTTTCTTAGTGGTCTGTGCTCTTGGCCTTGTATTTTCTTAGGGCCCAGTGATCTTATAATTCTTCTTTCCAGTATTCTCAATCTTTCTTCGTCTCTTTTGGTCAGGCACATTGTCTCTGCTGCGTATGTTGTTACTGTTCTTATGTTGGTTTTGTAGATTTTTATTTTCGTTTTCGTGCTGAGGTTTTTGTCTTTAAGCAGCTTCCGGTATTTCCAGAAGGCCATTTTTCCTGCCTTTATTCTTTCGCTAATTTCGATAAATCTGTCGTTGCTTCCACTTACTGTGACTCCTAGATATTTGTAGCTGTTTACTCGTTGGAATGTGTACTGTGCTATTTGTATCTTTGCTGGTTTGTTTTCTTCATGCGTACGTGCACTGTGCATATATTTTGTTTTCTCCTCGTTGATGCTTAGTCCTCTTATATGTGCCTCCTTGATAATTGTAGCCATAGTTTTGTCTAGGCTCTTTTTACTTGTTGTTACCAGTGCGAGGTCATCTGCGTAGCCAATTATCTGTGTTTCGTTCTGTACCAGTGATTTGTTGTTTCCCACTTTGCTTATAATGCCTTCTAGCATAATGTTAAAAAGCACTGTTGATAGACCGTCTCCCTGTCTTACTCCTTTCCCTATGTTTACTTTATTTGTTTTACCGTCTCTTGTGATGATCTCTGCCGTTGAGTTGTTCATTGTCATTTTTGTTAGATTTATCAGCTTGTTCCGTATTCCCTTTTCCACCATTTCCTTTACCAGTTGTTCTCTTATTACGCAGTCAAACGCTTGTTTGAAATCTATAAATAGGATATGTAGCTCCATTCCGTACTCGTAGCATTTTTCTATTATTTGTGTCAGTACGTGTATGGCGTCTATTGTTGATTTTCCTCTTCTGAACCCGTTCTGGTATGGGCCAATCTTGGCTTCCGTGTGCTGTGTTAGTCTGTTCCTTATTAGTTCTGTTAGTATGTTGTACGTGGTATTTAGTAGCATTATAGGCCTATTGTTCTCACATTTCGTTGTGTCTCCTTTTTTGTGTATTGATGTTATTTGTCTGTTCTTCCATTCCGAGGACATTTTTTCTTCTTTCCATACTTTGTTAATTAGACTGTATATTCTCTCCGTTAGTACTGCTCCCCCCTTCTTTATCAGTTCGTTGTTTATTTCGTCCGGCCCTGCTGTTTTGTGTAGTTTTAGCTTTTTTATCGTCTGCATGAGTTCTTCGTAGTTGGGTGGTTCTTCGTCTTCCGCACTGATTACTGCTACCTCGTCCTCTGTTTGTGTTTCCAGGTATATTTTGGTGAAATGTTCTTCCCAGTCTTTCTTCCTGATTTTGGTGGCAGGCCTACTTTTGTTGTTCTGTCGTTTGATATATTCGTATAGCTTCCTGTTGTCCTTGCTATTTTCTTCTATTTCCTGTAGTTCTTTATCTAGCCAGTCTATTTTTTTTCTTTTTGTAGTGTTTCTTTGCGTCGCGTTGTGCTTGTCTGTATTCTTGAAGGTCCTCTTCTTTTTTTGTCTTTATCCATTTGTTCCTTTTTTGACTTTTTTCTGCACTTTTCTCCTGGCACTCTTCGTCGAACCATTGTTTTGCTGGTTTTTTATTTCCCAGGCCTATTATCTGTTCAGCTGTTTCTATTATAGTGTTCTTTATTCTGCTCCAGTCCTCTTCTATTGTTGTTGTTGTTTCTTCGGTGGCGAGTTTGTTTTCAATTGCAGATCTATATTCTGTTTCTGTGTTCTCATTATCTAGCTTCCTTTGGTTTCATTTCCTTCTTCTTTCTTCTTTATTGTTGTTACGGATTATAATTTCGTTCATTTTTGCAATTATCAGCACGTGGTCCGTATCCGCATTGGCTCCTCTATAAGATCTAACATCCTGTATCATTTTCTTCCATTTCTTTGAGATGAGCACGTGGTCTATTTGGTTCCCGGCCGTTCTTCCTGGTATCATCCATGTTATTTTATGTTCTCTCTTGTGTTTGAATGTACTTGCTACGAATGTGTTTGTTGCTGCTGCTAGGTTGCATATTCGTGAGCCGTTATCGTCTGTTTTGTCGTGTATTGTTCCTCTTTCCCAATTTTCCCATTAAAGTCGCCAATTATAATTAAAATGTCGTCCCTGGGTATTTCCTCACAGATCTCCTCTAGCTTGTCATAGAATTCCAGCTTAGTGTCTTCCCCTGCTTCTTCTGTGGGTGCATATACGTTGACTATCGTTATGTTGGCCTGCTTGTTTTCAATTCTTATGTATGCTATTCTGCCGTTCACTGCTTTGAATTGGATTATTTTCCTTCTCCCATAGTTGTTGACCATAAATGCGGTGCCATTTTTCCCTTGTTTCTTTTCTCCAGAGTAGTATAGCGTGAAGTTCTTTCTGTCTATTTTCCCTTCATTTTTCCATCTCACCTCTTGTAGTGCCAACATTTCTAGTTTGTATTTGGTCATTTCGTTTGCTATTTCTTGCATTTTCCCAGCTGTTAACATCATTCTTACGTTTCATGATCCAATATTTGATATTTTGTTTCTTCTTTTATAACTTTTTGTTGGTGGCTTTTGTTTTTCCTTTCTCTTCTCTTGTCCTTCGCCATTGCTTTGTCGTCCTCTGTGTGTGGTTGTCTCGGGCTTCCTCTAGTTTTTTGGAATCAGTTTGTTCTCTTCGTGGCTCCATTTCATCATTTCCCCATTGATTGCTACTTTTGGGAATCCTATCTTTATGCTTACGTTCGTGTCCTTCATCTTTTCTGCTTTAGCCGCGTCTCTTATTTTCTTCTGGGTTATTCGTTCTTGCTTTGTCATTTCGCTATCTATATATATATATATATATATATATATATATATATATCGCTTCCTCTTAGTTTGTTTTTGTTTTTTAATATCAACATTTTATCGTTCCAGTTTGCCATTTCTACCACGTATTTATTGCTCACGATTTGCCTGGCATTCCTAATTGATGTGTTAATTTCCATTTCTTTTGCTATCACTTTTTCCATCTGTGTTTTCAGTTCTTCGCTTGCCACGTCATTTAGATTTTTGCATGTGATTACTAGGTTGTATTTGATTTGGTCTTTTTCTGTTCTTTCAATTTTTCCCTCCAATTCTTCGATTTTCCTGAGCATTTCTTCTTCTCCCTTCGTTTTTTTCAGCATTATCTTTTGTAACTCCTCTTTCAGTTCCTTCATTTCTTCCTTGTTTTGCAGTATTCCCTCTCTCATTACTTTTATATCTTTTTGAAGCTCTTTCATGTCTTCTCTGTTTTCTTTTCTGCTTGTTTCTATGTCTTGTTTTAGGTCTTGTTGCATTTCCTGCAGCATTTTTTTAAATGCTTCCATTTCCGTTTCTACAGCTGCGGGTGTCCTTCTGTCTTTATCCCTGTTCGGTATTTTTGGTTTTTGTTTCGTATCAGGGTCTTCTTTTGTCAATAGAAATTTATTTATTATTGCAAAACATTGCAATACTTTTAATTTCGCTACCAGTTAAAAGTTATTTACTATGCGTTTTGGTAACTTTTGCAACAGCTTCCTTTTCGTGTCTCTAGCATTTCTCGACTTTTCAAACATCAAAGACAACATCACTAAACGAATTTATTTGCGATTGAACTTTTTGAAACCACTGCCTCTTTCTACTAGGTCCCGTTTTACTGCCGCATATTGAATGCCCAGTCTTGCATGATCTGGGCCAGTTGCTCCTCCGTGCTGTTATCGGACAAAATATAATTCCCAGAGTTGCAGAACTCGGTAAATTGAGCCCTAATATACTTTTGAGAAATCAAAACCAGAATTGAAATGACCAGAAGCACATTTCTTAAAATGCGTGTGTTTCTTTGTGTTATACAACTAAAACTTGATCTGCGTACAAGAATGCTAAGAGGTGTTCTCCATTCTACTATAAGGAATGAAAGAATGGACTTCAAAGCAAGCAGAAATAAAAAAAAAAGCTAGTGGCCTTTGAGATGTGGTGTTATAGACCAATGCTAAAAATATCATGGACGGACAACGTGTCGAACAGCAGAGTAATGGAACGCATGAACAAACAACGTGAAATCATACACACAATACATATATCCAGAGGAAACAAGCATGAACTGCTCCAACTGATAATGCAGGGGAAAGTAATGGGCAATAGGAACATCGGTAGACGCACATGCTCATGGCTGTGTAACCTGAGAGAGTGGTATAATACCACATCCCAAGAGTTATTCCGAGCTGCCGCCTCCAAGGTGAAAATAGCATGATGATTGCAAACCTCCTGAAAGAAGATGCCATATAAAGAAGAAGATACTTTTGAGACTTTACAGCATTAGATGGTTTGTGGTTTTGTATGTTTTCTACAATATCTTTTAAGGAAAAATCGCCGAAGCGCTACGTTATATCAAATTGTGACATTTCAGTTGACAGATACACGAATTTGATACCGGTGTGAAGTTAGCAATAGATTCCAGCAATAGATTTTAAATTTAATAATTTCTATAATATACTCATATAAATGCATTTAATGTCTTTCAAATCTAACGCCACAGTGTTATAGTCCTCGTACCGGCACCCTCACCACCCTGTTTCACGTCATTCACCCCTAAAATACGAGATTTCGCATTTTTCTGTTTTGCACTAAATGAGGCGGGACCACTCATTTAAAAATTATCCAGTAGCATTCCAGAAGGTTTTTCCAATCATAATTTATCATTATTAAAATGACATATTTTTGAATCTACCGAGTTAAAAAATTATTAAGGCGAGTTATTGCACGGGACCGCGACGCGCACTCACTAAATTCAAAATTCCCGAAAATGAGGCAGAACCATAACTTTTTTTAAATTACATAACCATTCTACAGTGTATTACCAATCGTAATTGGCCAAAATCAAAATGACATATATTTGAAACTGAGGAGATAAAAAAATATTAAGGCGAGATATTGCATGCGACCGCGACGCGCGCTCACTAATTTCAAAATTCTCAAAAATGAGGCAGAGCCATAACTTTTTTTAAATTACATAAGCATTCTACAGTGTATTACCAATCGTAATTGACCAAAATCAAAATGACATGTATTTGAAACGGCCGAGATATAAAAATATTAAGGCGAGATATTGCTTGGGACCTCGACGCGCGCTCACTAATTTCAAAATTCTCAAAAATGAGGCAGAGCCATAACTTTTTTTAAATTACATATGCATTCTACAGTATATTTCCAATCATAATTGGCCAAAATCAAAATGACATGTATTTGAAACGGCCGAGATATAAAAATATTAAGGCGAGATATTGCTTGGAACCTCGACGCGCGCTCACTAATTTCAAAATTCTCAAAAATGAGGCAGAGCCATAACTTTTTTTAAATTACATATGCATTCTACAGTATATTACCAATCATAATTGGCCAAAATCAAAATGACATGTATTTGAAACGGCCGAGATATAAAAATATTAAGGCGAGATATTGCTTGATACCGCGACGCGCGCTCACTAATTTCAAAATTCTCAAAAATGAGGCAGAGCCATAACTTTTTTTAAATTACATAAGCATTCTACAGTGTATTACCAATCGTAATTTGCCAAAATCAAAATGACATATATTTGAAACTGAGGAGATACAAAAATATTAAGGCGAGATATTGCCAGATACCGCGACGCGCGCTCACTAATTTCAAAAGTCTCAAAAATGAGGCAGAGCCATAACTTTTTTTAAATTACATAAGCATTCTACAGTATATTACCAATCATAATTGGCCAAAATCAAAATAACATGTATTTGAAACGGCCGAGATATAAAAATATTAAAACGAGATATTGCTTGATACCGCGACGCGCGCTCACTAATTTCAAAATTCTCAAAAATGAGGCAGAGCCATAACTTTTTTTAAATTACATAAGCATTCTACAGTATATTACCAATCATAATTGGCCAAAATCAAAATGACATGTATTTGAAACGGCCGAGATATAAAAATATTAAAACGAGATATTGCTTGATACCGCGACGCGCGCTCACTAATTTCAAAATTCTCAAAAATGAGGCAGAGCCATAACTTTTTTTAAATTACATAAGCATTCTACAGTATATTACCAATCATAATTGGCCAAAATCAAAATGACATGTATTTGAAACGGCCGAGATATAAAAATATTAAGGCGAGATATTGCTTGGGACCTCGACGCGCGCTCACTAATTTCAAAATTCTCAAAAATGAGGCAGAGCCATAACTTTTTTTAAATTACATAAGCATTCTCCAGTCTATTTCCAATCATAATTGGCCAAAATCAAAATGACATGTATTTGAAACGGCCGAGATATAAAAATATTAAGACGAGATATTGCTTGATACCGCGACGCGCGCTCACTAATTTCAAAATTCTCAAAAATGAGGCAGAGCCATAACTTTTTTTAAATTACATAAGCATTCTACAGTGTATTACCAATCGTAATTTGCCAAAATCAAAATGACATATATTTGAAACTGAGGAGATACAAAAATATTAAGGCGAGATATTGCCAGATACCGCGACGCGCGCTCACTTATTTCAAAATTCTCAAAAATGAGGCAGAGCCATAACTTTTTTTAAATTACATAAGCATTCTACAGTGTATTACCAATCGTAATTGGCCAAAATCAAAATGACATGTATTTGAAACGGCCGAGATATAAAAATATTAAGGCGAGATATTGCTTGGGACCTCGACGCGCGCTCACTAATTTCAAAATTCTCAAAAATGAGGCAGAGCCATAACTTTTTTTAAATTACATAAGCATTCTCCAGTATATTACCAATCATAATTGGCCAAAATCAAAATGACATGTATTTGAAACGGCCGAGATATAAAAATATTAAGACGAGATATTGCTTGATACCGCGACGCGCGCTCACTAATTTCAAAATTCTCAAAAATGAGGCAGAGCCATAACTTTTTTTAAATTACATAAGCATTCTACAGTGTATTACCAATCGTAATTTGCCAAAATCAAAATGACATATATTTGAAACTGAGGAGATACAAAAATATTAAGGCGAGATATTGCCAGATACCGCGACGCGCGCTCACTTATTTCAAAATTCTCAAAAATGAGGCAGAGCCATAACTTTTTTTAAATTACATAAGCATTCTACAGTGTATTACCAATCGTAATTGGCCAAAATCAAAATGACATGTATTTGAAACGGCCGAGATATAAAAATATTAAGACGAGATATTGCTTGATACCGCGACGCGCGCTCACTAATTTCAAAATTCTCAAAAATGAGGCAGAGCCATAACTTTTTTTAAATTACATAAGCATTCTACAGTGTATTACCAATCGTAATTGGCCAAAATCAAAATGACATGTATTTGAAACGGCCGAGATATAAAAATATTAAGACGAGATATTGCTTGATACCGCGACGCGCGCTCACTAATTTCAAAATTCTCAAAAATGAGGCAGAGCCATAACTTTTTTTAAATTACATAAGCATTCTACAGTGTATTACCAATCGTAATTTGCCAAAATCAAAATGACATATATTTGAAACTGAGGAGATACAAAAATATTAAGGCGAGATATTGCCAGATACCGCGACGCGCGCTCACTTATTTCAAAATTCTCAAAAATGAGGCAGAGCCATAACTTTTTTTAAATTACATAAGCATTCTACAGTGTATTACCAATCGTAATTTGCCAAAATCAAAATGACATATATTTGAAACTGAGGAGATACAAAAATATTAAGGCGAGATATTGCCAGATACCGCGACGCGCGCTCACTTATTTCAAAATTCTCAAAAATGAGGCAGAGCCATAACTTTTTTTAAATTACATAAGCATTCTACAGTGTATTACCAATCGTAATTTGCCAAAATCAAAATGACATATATTTGAAACTGAGGAGATACAAAAATATTAAGGCGAGATATTGCCAGATACCGCGACGCGCGCTCACTTATTTCAAAATTCTCAAAAATGAGGCAGAGCCATAACTTTTTTTAAATTACATAAGCATTCTACAGTGTATTACCAATCGTAATTTGCCAAAATCAAACTGACATATATTTGAAACTGAGGAGATACAAAAATATTAAGGCGAGATATTGCCAGATACCGCGACGCGCGCTCACTTATTTCAAAATTCTCAAAAATGAGGCAGAGCCATAACTTTTTTTAAATTACATAAGCATTCTACAGTGTATTACCAATCGTAATTGGCCAAAATCAAAATGACATGTATTTGAAACGGCCGAGATATAAAAATATTAAGACGAGATATTGCTTGATACCGCGACGCGCGCTCACTAATTTCAAAATTCTCAAAAATGAGGCAGAGCCATAACTTTTTTTAAATTACATAAGCATTCTACAGTGTATTACCAATCGTAATTTGCCAAAATCAAAATGACATATATTTGAAACTGAGGAGATACAAAAATATTAAGGCGAGATATTGCCAGATACCGCGACGCGCGCTCACTTATTTCAAAATTCTCAAAAATGAGGCAGAGCCATAACTTTTTTTTAAATTACATAAGCATTCTACAGTGTATTACCAATCGTAATTTGCCAAAATCAAAATGACATATATTTGAAACTGAGGAGATACAAAAATATTAAGGCGAGATATTGCCAGATACCGCGACGCGCGCTCACTTATTTCAAAATTCTCAAAAATGAGGCAGAGCCATAACTTTTTTTAAATTACATAAGCATTCTACAGTGTATTACCAATCGTAATTGGCCAAAATCAAAATGACATGTATTTGAAACGGCCGAGATATAAAAATATTAAGACGAGATATTGCTTGATACCGCGACGCGCGCTCACTAATTTCAAAATTCTCAAAAATGAGGCAGAGCCATAACTTTTTTTAAATTACATAAGCATTCTACAGTGTATTACCAATCGTAATTTGCCAAAATCAAAATAACATATATTTGAAACTGAGGAGATACAAAAATATTAAGGCGAGATATTGCCAGATACCGCGACGCGCGCTCACTTATTTCAAAATTCTCAAAAATGAGGCAGAGCCATAACTTTTTTTAAATTACATAAGCATTCTACAGTGTATTACCAATCGTAATTTGCCAAAATCAAAATGACATATATTTGAAACTGAGGAGATACAAAAATATTAAGGCGAGATATTGCCAGATACCGCGACGCGCGCTCACTTATTTCAAAATTCTCAAAAATGATGCAGAGCCATAACTTTTTTTAAATTACATAAGCATTCTACAGTATATTACCAATCATAATTGGCCAAAATCAAAATGACATGTATTTGAAACGACCGAGATATAAAAATATTAAGGCGAGATATTGCTTGGGACCTCGACGCGCGCTCACTAATTTCAAAATTCTCAAAAATGAGGCAGAGCCATAACTTTTTTTAAATTACATAAGCATTCTACAGTATATTACCAATCATAATTGGCCAAAATCAAAATGACATGTATTTGAAACGGCCGAGATATAAAAATATTAAGGCGAGATATTGCTTGGGACCTCGACGCGCGCTCACTAATTTCAAAATTCTCAAAAATGAGGCAGAGCCATAACTTTTTTTAAATTACATAAGCATTCTACAGTGTATTACCAATCGTAATTGACCAAAATCAAAATGACATGTATTTGAAACGGCCGAGATATAAAAATATTAAAGCGAGATATTGCTTGGGACCTCGACGCGCGCTCACTAATTTCAAAATTCTCAAAAATGAGGCAGAGCCATAACTTTTTTTAAATTACATAAGCATTCTACAGTGTTTTACCAATCGTAATTGACCAAAATCAAAACGACATATATTTGAAACTGAGGAGATAAAAAAATATTAAGGCGAGATATTGCATGCGACCGCGACGCGCGCTCACTAATTTCAAAATTCTCAAAAATGAGGCAGAGCCATAACTTTTTTTAAATTACATAAGCATTCTACAGTATATTACCAATCATAATTGGCCAAAATCAAAATGACATGTGTTTGAAACGGCCGAGATATAAAAATATGAAGACGAGATATTGCTTGTTACCGCGACGCGCGCTCACTAATTTCAAAAGTCTTAAAAATGAGGCAGAGCCATAACTTTTTTTAAATTACATAAGCATTCTAGAGTGTATTACTAATCGTAATTTGCCAAAATCAAAATGACATATATTTGAAAAAAAAAAAAAAAAAAGTTATGCCTCATTTTTGAGAATTTTGAAATAAGTGAGCGCGCGTCGAGGTCCCAAGCAATATCTCGCCTTAATATTTTTATATCTCGGCCGTTTCAAATACATGTCATTTTGATTTTGGTCAATTACGATTGGTAATACACTGTAGAATGCTTATGTAATTTAAAAAAAGTTATGGCTCTGCCTCATTTTTGAGAATTTTGAAATAAGTGAGCGCGCGTCGCGGTATCTGGCAATATCTCGTCTTAATATTTTTATATCTCGGCCGTTTCAAACACATGTCATTTTGATTTTGGCCAATTATGATTGGTAATATACTGTAGAATGCTTATGTAATTTAAAAAAAGTTATGGCTCTGCCTCATTTTTGAGAATTTTGAAATTAGTGAGCGCGCGTCGAGGTCCCAAGCAATATCTCGCCTTAATATTTTTATATCTCGGCCGTTTCAAATACATGTCATTTTGATTTTGGCCAATTACGATTGGTAATACACTGTAGAATGCTTATGTAATTTAAAAAAAGTTATGGCTCTGCCTCATTTTTGAGAATTTTGAAATAAGTGAGCGCGCGTCGCGGTATCTGGCAATATCTCGCCTTAATATTTTTGTATCTCCTCAGTTTCAAATATATGTCATTTTGATTTTGGCAAATTACGATTGGTAATACACTCTAGAATGCTTATGTAATTTAAAAAAAGTTATGGCTCTGCCTCATTTTTGAGACTTTTGAAATTAGTGAGCGCGCGTCGCGGTATCAAGCAATATCTCGTCTTAATATTTTTATATCTCGGCCGTTTCAAACACATGTCATTTTGATTTTGGCCAATTATGATTGGTAATATACTGTAGAATGCTTATGTAATTTAAAAAAAGTTATGGCTCTGCCTCATTTTTGAGAATTTTGAAATTAGTGAGCGCGCGTCGCGGTATCAAGCAATATCTCGTCTTAATATTTTTATATCTCGGCCGTTTCAAATACATGTCATTTTGATTTTAGCCAATTATGATTGGTAATATACTGGAGAATGCTTATGTAATTTAAAAAAAGTTATGGCTCTGCCTCATTTTTGAGAATTTTGAAATTAGTGAGCGCGCGTCGAGGTCCCAAGCAATATCTCGCCTTAATATTTTTATATCTCGGCCATTTCAAATACATGTCATTTTGATTTTGGCCAATTACGATTGGTAATACACTGTAGAATGCTTATGTAATTTAAAAAAAGTTATGGCTCTGCATCATTTTTGAGAATTTTGAAATAAGTGAGCGCGCGTCGCGGTATCTGGCAATATCTCGCCTTAATATTTTTGTATCTCCTCAGTTTCAAATATATGTCATTTTGATTTTGGCAAATTACGATTGGTAATACACTGTAGAATGTTTATGTAATTTAAAAAAAGTTATGGCTCTGCCTCATTTTTGAGAATTTTGAAATTAGTGAGCGCGCGTCGCGGTATCAAGCAATATCTCGCCTTAATATTTTTATATCTCGGCCGTTTCAAATACATGTCATTTTGATTTTGGCCAATTATGATTGGTAATATACTGTAGAATGCATATGTAATTTAAAAAAAGTTATGGCTCTGCCTTATTTTTGAGAATTTTGAAATTAGTGAGCGCGCGTCGAGGTCCCAAGCAATATCTCGCCTTAATATTTTTATATCTCGGCCGTTTCAAATACATGTCATTTTGATTTTGGTCAATTACGATTGGTAATACACTGTAGAATGCTTATGTAATTTAAAAAAAGTTATGGCTCTGCCTCATTTTTGAGAATTTTGAAATTAGTGAGCGCGCGTCGCGGTCGCATGCAATATCTCGCCTTAATATTTTTTCATCTCCTCAGTTTCAAATATATGTCATTTTGATTTTGGCCAATTACGATTGGTAATACACTGTAGAATGGTTATGTAATTTAAAAAAAGTTATGGTTCTGCCTCATTTTCGGGAATTTTGAATTTAGTGAGTGCGCGTCGCGGTCCCGTGCAATAACTCGCCTTAATAATTTTTTAACTCGGTAGATTCAAAAATATGTCATTTTAATAATGATAAATTATGATTGGAAAAACCTTCTGGAATGCTACTGGATAATTTTTAAAGGAGTGGTCCCGCCTCATTTAGTGCAAAACAGAAAAATGCGAAATCTCGTATTTTAGGGGTGAATGACGTGAAACAGGGTGGTGAGGGTGCCGGTACGAGGACTATAACACTGTGGCGTTAGATTTGAAAGACATTAAATGCATTTATATGAGTATATTATAGAAATTATTAAATTTAAAATCTATTGCTGGAATCTATTGCTAACTTCACACCGGTGAATTTGATTGGATTTCTAATTCAGCCAAACATTTTCAATTAAATAAACCAATTGCTTAGTTGTAAGAAACATTCTGTTTCGCTTCACATGGGAATTGTCACGTGCGCACGGAAAAATCCTTTTTTACAGATTCGTAATGAAATATACATTATTGATGAAATACATACATTATATCGTTAAAGAAACACAAGTAGCATATTCATTGAGCTTATTTGGTGATGCGAATTCATTGAGGAAATATTTGGACTGAAGTTTTTTGTATTTTTTTTGTTGCTTACGAGTATATTATCAAGTTTAGGGGCTACAAAGTCTATCACACAATCCACCCCGATAACACTGCCAAGGGGGGAAGCGCTGCGATAATAAAAGAAAATATCCAGCAAAATGAAGAAGCCAAATATGATACAGAATAAATACGAGCCACGGCCGTAAGTATCAAAACCAAAAATGACTCCATTCTTGTCGCGGGAATATATTGCCCCCACCCCCAAAAAACACTCGTTAAAGAGAGACAAATACGTGGAATTCCTCAAATCTCTAGGGAAAAAATTTATAGTGGGCGGAGACTTCAACGCAAAAAATACATAGTGGGGATCTAGGTTAACTACAACAAAAGGAAGAGAACTATTACGTGCAATAAAGGACTTAAAATGTGTGAAGCCCTGTCTACCGGAAAGCACGTACTGGCCTACCGACCCTGGCAAAATACCAGACTTGATAGACTTCAAAATCAGGAATGTACCAGAAAACTATTTGCAAATAGATGAAAGCCATGACATGAATTCCGATTATTCTCCAATAGTTCTAACAATAAGTGAGAATATCAACCAGAAAAATAATCACCCAGCACTGGTCAATAAACGCAAGACTGGAAAAGTTTTAAACAAAGCCTAGAAGGAAAAATAAACTTAATGGTACCATTAAAAAATCAAGAACAACTAGACACTGACGTCGAAAATTCATAGTTGATATCCAGCAAGCAGCTTGGGATAACACGCCGGAATCTAAAATAAGATACATGGGAGACAATTATCCTACAGAAATTAGAGAGTTAATAGCTGAAAAACGGAAATCAAGGAAACGGTGGCAACAAACAAGAGCCCCGCAAGATAAAACTATACTAAACAACCTCACCTAACAACTGAGAAGAAACATAAAAGACCTAAAAAACAACTCAGTAAGCACCTTCCCGAGAGAACTAATCAACGACAAGAGCACTGAGTACTCGCTCTGGAAGGAAACAAAAAGGATCAAAACACCTATTACGCAAATTCCTCCCATTAGGACAAACCGATGGTAAATGGGCCAGAAATAATGAACAAAAAGCTCAAAGGTTTGCTGAGCACCTTGAAAATATCTTTCAACCCAATGAGGAGCAAGAAGAGGAAATCATAATTGAAGAAGAAATTATCCAAGAATATAAAGAGATCAAACCTACGACCCCTACAGAAGTCAAAAATGAAATCAAAAACAACATAAATACCAAAAAAAGCACCGGGATACGACCTAATTACCGGAGAAGTATAAAAGCAGTTACCGAGAAAAGGTATAGTGAAACTCACACACGTTGCCTAATTAACGCTGCCTTTAGATTAAATTACGTACCAGGATTATGGAAAGTGGCGGAGGTTATAATGATAGCGAAGCCAGGTAAACCACCGCATGAAGCTAAGTCATAGAGACCAATTTCGTTACAACCAGCAATATCTAAACTTTTTGAAAAACTCCTGCTTAAAAGATTAAAACCAATTATTGAAAGCCAAACCCTGATCCCAAACCACCAATTTGGGTTTAGAAGTTTATAACACTCGACAATTAATGAAGTGCATAGAATAACTGATACTATCGAAAAAGCGCTATAGGGGAAAAAAATTTGCTCCGCAATATTTTTGGATGTAGCCCAAGCCTTCGATAAGGTCTGGCATGACGGACTAAACTACAAACTAAAACAAATTCTCCCCAAGCAATATACAGAGATACTGAAATCATACCTAACAGAGAGATTCTTCAGAATTAAACAAGATGACATCTACTCTGAGCTCAAAGAAATCAAAGCGGGAGGCCTGCAGGGAAGTGTACCAGGACCAGTCCTATACCTGTTATACACTTGTGACCTTCCACAGGTAGAAAATAGTACTGTTGCAACTTTTGCGGATGACACTGCGATATTAGCGGTAGGCAACGGCAATGAGCAGTCTACAAGAAAATTGCACAGAAAAATTGCACAGAAATATATAACTGGACAAAAAAATGGCGTATAAAACTTAATGACGCAAAATCGGTTCATGTTAATGTCACGAACAGACGCGTACAACATATCCCAGTAACTATCAGCAACCGGATAGTACAATATGAAAATACTGCTAAATACCTTGGAATGAATACTCAACGCTAATTTCGCTGGAAAGGGCACGTTAAGAAAAAAAAAAGGAAGAGCTAAATATTAAATATAGGAAAATGTACTGGCTGATTGGCAGAAAATCCAGCCTATCTCTATATAATAAACTTCTGATATATAAACAGGTACTTAGACCTGTTTGGATGTATGGGTAACAGCTGTGGGGTTGCACCAAGCTTAGTAATAGACAAATTATACAAACATTTCAAAATAAGATACTGCAAGGTATTGTTGATACACCGTGGTATATCAGAAATACGGACCTCCACCGAGACCTAGGAGTGGAAACAATAGACGAAATGATCAATAAAACTGCAAAGAGTCATGAAAAAAGACTACACGAACATGTGAACATCGAGGCCATCCAGTTACTGGACAACACTGGATTAGTGAGAAGACTCAAACGGGCTAAACGACACGAGTTAGTGTAGTAAATAGTGAAAAGCAGAGCTTGTGTTAGTGTACACGACACTCATAGTGTAAGCAAAGTCAAAAATGTAAGTGATGCTGATGAAATACCTTAAATATGAATGTAATATATTAAGTTTTTTTTAACGCCAAGGCACGTTCATTATTGTTTCTTCGCCAACAAAATCACTCCTCATATTTAATTAAGATATTACCTGAATAGATTACGGTAACCCAAATTACATAACATCTCGTGCAATAAATCATTCAACTCCATAACAAGAACATACATTTATGCATGTTCTTATTTATAAACAAGGGCTCTTGACGACCGGGCTCGCTAAAACTAATCCCTTAATAGCATTCACCTGCAGCGGAGTGAAATCCCCATTCCGACCGCGAACCTCCTAGCCGACAAACGGAAATCGCATGCAAATTTTATGCCCCCGGGGTCTCGCAGTTGCTCACCACCCCCACAACCCCTTGCACCGGCCCTGCTCCACGGGGCCGCGTAGGCAATATGGGTCACCGCGGAACTAGGCCAAGGCCTGGGCCGCAGCCGTGGCGACCTTGCCCACCCTCTGTGGGGCGGCGAATTTTACCGTTGCCGGGCCAAACGCCGCCCAATTACCTCTCCGGCTCTGGCCGAGGACGGCCCTGGCTACGAAAAAAGCTTTCAGCAGGATTGCGAAAACAGAAAAGTAAACATTGCGTACGTGATCTAATAAGTTTTTAATTGGATTATAAGGATAAGATATTAAAACCAAACGGAATTCTGCATGGATACGTGACAGACCCTTGAAAGCTTTTGAATTAAACCTAAGAAGAATACATGTATAGAATGAATAATTAACAACTCTTTGGTTTACCGCTTGCGTAAGCCCTTCGAGCCTAATATTTGCTCCATGTGATTGATGTGATCGAGAGTACGCCAACGGCAACCGAGACGTAATTTTCATAAGGGTCGCAGGTTCTAATCCCGTGGGATAGAAAATTTCATACGAGCTCAACAACGTTTTTGAAGAGAAAAATGCTTTGAATTAAACAAAATATTGTAATTACTGAAATTTCAATCCATTGATTATAACAATTCTATTTTAAGTGTCACACACGGAAATACAATAATTCCTACTTTCTCAATAGGAATTTTCGCACAAACAAGCCCACAGTAAACATCAACCCACACGCTTATCGTTATCCTCCAGTCATTATCCTTAGGTATACGCTGAATAAGCATGGGTAGATGTTTGTACTCATGAGTTTTTCCCTTCATCCCTATTCGCAACTGCCACAAGAAGAAGATAATATTGATTGTGGCATTAAACGGCTTGCGTGAGCGTCGGAAATCCGGCGGCGTTCTCTTGTTAAATTTGTACCAAAATCGCTCTTCCCTGTTACATTAATTTCCTTGCGGTTGCCGCCCTGCTTGATTTACGGGCCTAGCAATTTGGAAAATTAGTACGGCAGGAGTCATCCATCAGGCCAGGTGTTAGCCATCTATTAGTGAGGGCATTAAATTTGCTGGAGCAAGATTGCCAGGTCTAAGTCCTCAAGGAGTACTTATAGATGTACTGTGTTGTTAATGTCAACATGTTGTTATGTAAAAGTATAATAATAATCCTTTAGTATCAAAAACAAAATACAATGCCGTGGAAGTGTCAGAGAAATAATAAGATATTTATAAAGGTGGTATAAAGGCTTAATATGGTCTTATGCCAATATGTGTTATCAACGGAAGCCAAAGCATCTTGAGCTGTTTTAGTGTGTCCGTAATATGTTGCATATACTTTAATTCATTGCTAGTTTGTCTGGCTGTCTTTATGTGTTTACTGCAGAGCTGTCCACAGCTTTATATTATATAGTGTATTTTTAAATAAGTCACAAATATTTTAATGAAAACTTCTGTGATATACATCTGTTGTAGTGTTAAAAACTGCTGGAACTTTAAATGTGTAATTTGACTTCTGTAAAACTTTAATGTTACTTAACACCAATAAAATACTTTACTTTTTACTTTACTATAGGGAACTGCTCCAGCTCGTGGCATTTATTCGGTAAATTTAAGTTAATAAAGGTGAGTGTAAACACTCACACTCACCTTTAACCAAAAGTCTAATTTTAATTTTTAATTAATCCTTGTAACTCCATCTTCCAAAAAAATGTGTTGCAGAAAATCTTTCAAAGTGTAATTCAAAACATATGGTCCAAACTTCGGTGTGATAAAGGATGCTATACGACGAAGAAAAAAAATCAACCAATATCTTAATTCCTACCATTATCGTTACAGAGTATTTATTAATACTAATGACATATTGCTACATAGAACCTATTTTCGCGTGTACTGGCTAACTGAAACTGATTTTAAACCCATGACATTAGTCACAAGTACTGCTTTGTACAAATCACTTGTTGTTTAAGCTAATTGCGTTCGAGAGTGTTTTACTTGTGTGCTTTTATGCAGTGTGTATCTGTGACTACCAGACATAACAAAATAAACATTGGGACATTTTATAAGGATCGACTATTGCCATGAGCTATATATTTTTTTCTGATTCGCCAAAACAAAATATTTAAAACAAAATTGTCGATTTTTTGTAGATTTGTAAGACTTCGGTTTCCCCAATATTTAATAATTAGGTATATTTTACTTATAATATTCTTATAATTTATGATATTTGTTTTGGCTCGTGATTTATCTATTTTACTTTTATTTTGTGTGATCGTATAATGGCAGTACTTCTTTACGGTATGTTTGACATTAAATCATTATCGTGACAACTCCAACTTCTTTTAGAGGTAATGTGGGTGTTAGTAACAATAATATTAATAAAATAAAGACACATATTTATGGATTAAGTGTTATTTATTCACTTTAAAGGATTTTGCAACAACAATTAAACATCAATTTTGAATTTAATGACTTTCTTTATTGACTCCAAAAATATTATTTAGTTTTGGATAAAAGATGTACTTAACGTCAATGACTTCACACATTGCTCAATTCTACGAGCCCGTAAAACTGCCCAACGCATGTCACCACTTCATGAAATATGTCACTGTTTGTGCCTTCCAATGTCACATTCCAGCTAATACTTCAGGATTCATTAACTAGGTTTTGATAGATACAATTTTGTTAAATATATCCTGTACATTGTTCGTATGACTGATATTAATGAATTTACAATATGATTATTTATAACTCGTTTATACTCATTACACAAAACAACCAATAATTTACCATAGTATTGCCCAGTTATAATGTAAATTATACCTTAATATTTTATACTTATTCCCTGTAGAACATTACCATTTTTAGATTTCAGCTTTAAATTTAGAATAAGATTTATTAAACAAGCGATTTCGATAATTTTATTGATTTCATTTCATTAACCTTTAGTTTTATTTCTGTAATGTTTCTCATTTAAACTTAATCTTCATTTGATTCAAATTCATGTTATTAATTACTCATAATTAAATAATGTTTTGCAACTTTAGCGAAGAGATATTATTTAGGTTATATTTTAATAATTTATACTTATTCCCTGAAGAGTATTATCCTCTCTACACTTCATTTTAAATTTATAATAACAGTATTTTATTAAAGAGGAAATTCAAATGATGTTACTTATTTCACTTTTATTGATAAATATGATTCATGACTTCTGTTAGCGTGTGAGGGGAATTGTTAATCATGTCTACTGCGGTAAATATATCTGGAGACTTATCAACCTCCACGACATCGCTCAAAGCGTATGCCAGAAATTAATAAAGCTCTCGAATACCCACGTATATGAAACTGGAAAGATTACCCGATTAAACTCCACGACATCGCTTAAAGCGTATGCCAGAAATTAATAAAGCTCTAGAAGACCCACGTATTTGAAACCGGAAAGATTACCTTATTAACCTCCACGACATCGCTCACAGCGTATGCCAGAAACTAATAAAGCTCTCGAATACCCACGTATATGAAATCGGAAAGATTATATATACAGTATGTCCCCGGATCGTGTTTACAAGAGGGATTTAAAAAAAATACTACTACTACATTAAAAATGTTATAGGTATTAAAATTCTTGCTTGGTCTGAAACTACCATTTCAGGTATAAAAACATTGATTTATTATACAGGGTGTTGGCTAAATAAAAAAAAATTAAATCTAATTTTGACACTTAAAAATAACATCATTTAAACAATCCCCCACCATTTTCTTCACACAGTTCAAGCCTGGTATGGTACTCTTGAAGACTTTTAGATTTCTTCATTAGTTATTAATGCAAATGCCTCTCGTAGGCGACTTTTGAAATTTTCAGTGTCATTTTCTGCATTTGGGGGATGGTTTGAATGATTTTATTTTTCTTTAATGTTGTTAAATGTAATTAATTAAATTCCTTTGGTAAATAGTAATTAAATAAGTGTGAAAATAAGATTTCAGAATTTTGATTTTGCCAACACCCTGTATAAATAAATCAAAGTTTCAATAACCGAACTGGTAGTTTCAGACTAAGCAGGCATTATAATTCCTATAACATTATTACTTGAAACTAAAAATTAAAAAAATATTCCTCTTGTAAACTCAATCCGGGAACATACTGTATATACTTCACGGGGTATTTATTTTTGGTACTTTGGTAGGAATGTACCAATCATTGCTACTCAATTTGGAAATAATCAATACCATCCCGAACGCAGTAAGTTTTAAATAAATCAGATGATACTCTTCATAATGATATTCGCGTATACTATTGATGACGATAATATTGGCCTGTCGCCTCGCGAATCTGGAACCAACTAAACTTTTCGCATGCAAAACGATGCTATATATATTAAAATTTCGCCCTCTCTGCGATTTTGTGTGATTCCCCTTAACGTTAATTCTCATTTCGGTGATCTCACAGTGCCCTATATTAAGGTTACTAATATAAAAATACCAAACTGTTAGGATTAGTCATCAGCCGGCTCGGGCCTCTTCTGTGATTATTTATATAATTGCGTCACCGCACATCGACCCCGTTTTATATTCATGATTATAAGAGTTCTCGTAATTTCCTTTGTAATCGATTCAAATTGAATTCATATTTAATCAGATTACTTATTAAATCCCCAAACGATCACCCCTTCCTATTCTAACAAATTACTTGGCTTTTACGTGCTGTTCAATGTTTATACCTGAGTATGAAATTTAAAATTACTACTAAACGTCTCAATTAATATTAGTCATTTTTGTGGGTTTATGTTTATACAAAATATGGATATTCCCAACCCTTACAGATTTGTATATTTATTTTAATTTGGTGATTATTTGTAGATTTATCGTAGCTTCATTGTGTATTATACTTGTCCTAGGAGAGTTTTTCTCTATTATAACTAATTGCTGTTTGTTTGTGGTTAGGGGTGTTTTGCCATGAGGCATAGGTATAATATGTTAGAATTTAATGTTTATTTCAGTAATTTTTAGTGTTAGATATCCACAGAAGTGAAGCTTGCTGCCAATGTGCAGCCGTAGATGTCCAGTTGGTATCTAATGCATATTTGCATATTTGCACCTGACCGCATTTTTGCTAATCGAGTTGTTCTTCACCTGTGGGCCGTATTGCGATGTTATCATCGGGGTGTGTATACCTTTATTTTATGCGTTGTTGATACCAACCGTATGTTTTTACGAGAAGTTATTATTGTCAATTGAATGTGTTTTTGAAATGTGTGGTTAATTTTTTGTGTACTTAGCATGTATGACTATGTAGTATTGTTGTACAAGGTGGTCACGTTTGCGACGCCCACCATTAGGATCTATTAAACGGAAATATATACAGAGTTGGTCAAATGGGAGAAAAGTTTCTTGTTTTCATGCCTTTTAATATTCTGGAGAGAAATCCGGGATATCTTGCACAGTTCCTGAAATATCGCTGAAAAACCGAAAAAGTGCACTTTCCTTTTCCTGTTATAACTTTTTACTTTAGAAAGAAATTTTGCGAAACTTGGCACTGTTACAGTTTTCGACGCGAGTTTTCTGATGACAGTGCCAAACATTTTCTGCGCCAACTTGATGCCCAAATTTTCATAATCAACTTTTGATTTTCTTATGGCCGCCATATTGTTATTTAATAGCATTAAGAAAAGCGAAAAATTCCGATTTCAACGATGTATCCAGATGGAATGGGATATGGACCATGCTTTAATCGAGAAGCAAAAGAATAAAATTGCTATTGAAACATCTCATCCGCATGACAGCTCGTCAGAGGAGTTGGAAAAAAAAAAAAAAATTAGAAAAACAACTGACTCACAATATGTTTCTAAAATGTTCTGATCTTTATAAGAACTCATTGGTATTGAGGAAAAAGGACTCCGAGGGCAATCCCTTTAAATGGCACGACGCTAAGTGGTTTAGCTGCACAAAGGAGTCTGGAACGGTATATTTTAAGAACTCTCTTAATGAAAACGAACCGGTAAAAAAAAATTATTTAGCACCACGTGGAAAGCAACTTACACCTAAGTGTTATTTTGTGTTAAGTGTTATTTTGACACGGCCCCTATATCTGTGGAGAAAAAGGATAATTTATTAGAACTTCTTCCACTAATATCACTCCCTTTTCGAGATTTTTAACACAATTTAAAAACATCTGCTGACGTTGAAGATACATTACCAGATATTGAAGAATTTGATGAAAATCAGGCATAGGGTATATCAATCATTATCATTTTTTTTCTTATTATTACCTAATTTAGAATTATTTTTAAAGCAGACATTAAAATGTACACTTCAGTTGAATAAAAGTAAAACTAAACAACGTTTTTTTAATAACTTAACTACTTGGTTCTTTTAGTATAAGTCAGGGCACTAAGAGGGTCAAATAGTATAAGTCAATCCTTTTTGTTGTAAAAATTGTTTTTTCATAATCTTTTTACAATCACAGTTTGAAAGTGATACAAACAAAAAACAATTACCAATTAATAAAAATGAAGAACTATTTTCACAGCCTGCGTGTGTGTTTAAAACTAGTCAAAATCTTCAAGCGGCGGTTTCTTAAAATGCTAATTCTTGACTTGTCTTGTTTTTCCCACCCATTACAGATATGTGACAATCACATATTTAGATAAAGCAAAGGCTGATCCTTACATAATTCACGAATGTTAATTTTGCTATGTCTGGTGCTTACAGATTCACTCTGTATATTCAAGTGTGATGAAAATGGTGGGTCATACGACTGTTTTATTATTATATTCCGGCTCGGCATACCCAAAAACACAAGAATCAGGCAAAATCAATAAAGAAGTTTTTTATCATTGGCCTGTGTAATACGAGATCCAATGCGGCAATTACCACAGTATTGTATGGGGACAAATAAACATTAACATCACCATCAAATAAGCAAACTCCTAATGCAAATTGATTGCCATGGCGTGGAACTTATAACGTATGACGGATAAACTTATGACGTATATATAAACCAGCATAACGCCACTTAATATACGTTAATTGTGCAGAAAAGAGACTAGTACTTGCGTCTAAACCGCAACCGAAATGTCGTGAATGCAATGAAACGAAAACATTGGCTTACACCAACCTTTACTTTAATGTTTACTCGAATAAACATTCTAGTGTAAATACGCAGTTAAATATATTCATTGCTACTATTACCTACAACCTCCCGCATCAAATCCTCTAACTTAAACTATCTAATGGGGTGCTGTAACCTCCACGCTCCTGCGAATCCTGCAGTAAATACTAATAGTGGACAATTGTCTCAATAACATTCCCGTGGGTAATTATATACCGAGGAGAGCATCCGTATGATGGTATACACACAGGTAAACTATACCTGATAATTACGTTACAATTAATACTTCTTTGAAGTATACATTCAGCAAGTGTTGATGTCATTTAAACCGTAGGCGGCGGATCTTCGATCTGTTTTCGTTGTTATTTTATGATCCTGTTGTTAAGCAGCGTCACGTTACTAAAATATCCAACTCATCACGATAGCATTTGTACAAGACAGGAATCATCGATTAGGCTTTGCATTACATCAACACCCATTAATGCTTGCTAAATATTATACCAAATCACATAGCTGTGAATCTTTTTGCTGCAATGGTGCGGCTGGTGTGATTAATTACTAGCGAGTGCGCGATAATTACTGCGTCAAATTCCAGGCTTTAACGCTGTAATGTAATTACTAATTTCATCCATGAATATTATTGAATACAGCTGCGTGATACGGGACGTATAAATGTTAATTAGGACTTGTTTCGTAGTAATCTCTATTAATCTTATCTTATCTTGCGCGATTCATGAAACTCGACGAGTGTGTTTCATTAGATGTTGAGATTAGCGGTGCACCGACTCGAATAGATGTATTCGCTCAACTCGAATTATCCATGTATTCGAATAATTCGAGTTATTAATAGCGGTAACTCGAGTTGGCCGGGTGTGCTTGCGTTCATCTTTATCGCGTGCGGGTTGGCGATTCGATGAACTTGTCATAAGATTATTCGAGTCGGCACAACGCTAGTTGAGAATAGTGCTGTCAGAAAGAACCGGGTACCCGGTTCTAGGGCGCGGGTACCCGAACAATTAAGAACCGGTTACCCCGGTTCCGGGGACCCGGGTTTTCGAAGCGGGTTTCCAAATCCGGGTACCCAGAACTGGGTTTTAAAACCCGGGTACCCGGAACTGGGTTTTATTTGAGAAGATTAAAAACTGCCCTAAATTCGTATTTAATAAAATAAATGTTGAAATTTATTAAATACACGGTGTTTCAACGCTCTGGGAACGGTCAACTAAGGGGTAAATCAAAATATAAATATCAAAAATAGTTTTGTAGTGGACTAGCTTCATAATGCTATGTTGGTATAGAGAAAATCATGCATAAGCACCGCACAGCATTGTGTCATAAAGTGTGCCATAAAGTAACCATAGCAACAAAATAAGCACAGTCAAATATTACGTTGTCTTTTATTCGTAGAATACATTTCAACTTCGAGAACATACACCATAACGAAGAAGACTTTTAAAGTTATGACTAATAAGAGGAAGTACGATGAATTAATAGATAAATCATTTAACCTATAACCTTTTCTGTAACTGTTCCGCGTTTTTAATTCTTAGCCATTGCCAAAACTTGTGATACTCTTTCTTATAAACATCTTCCGACTTTTTAGGAATCAGACTCGGCTCAGATTCTGCTGCTTTTTTAAAAATTTCATCACTTATTAAATCTTCGTCACAACTATTCATTTTGGCAGAATTTCAGAAAAATGGTTACCATAAACAACAGCTTAATAACCGCATCCATACGATCATCATAGAAAAACTATGTCAGCACAGGCTACCTCTTGTCAGTTTTTTATACGCGGATTAGTTTTGAACAATTATTTATCAGACATTTATAATAATGCTTTAGACGACTACAAAATAGTATATGAAATTCGTATATAATTATATTCGTGAAATTTGCGTATTCGCTTCGCTCATGCGCCAATTATGGCTCATCCCATAATCTTAAAATAATAAGAATTATAAACTAATTTCATAATATACTATTATACAAAAGTTGTATACAATAATGAATTGTATTTCATGTGTGCCCGAGGCAGGCTCACATGGCTCACAAATTTTCATAATTACGACTAGGAGTAGAAAAAATAGCGTACATTACTTGAGTTGTAAGGCAATTACGCACTCGAGAAATTACGCATCTCGCCGCTGCGCGACTCGGTACGTAAAATTTCTCTTCGTGCGTAATATGCTTCTTACAATTCTCGTTATGTAATATACTATAAATTCACCAGTGAAATCAAGAACATTTTATTTCATTTGAAGATAAACAACTTATAATTCCTGCTAAGAGGTATATAACGTCAGTTTAAAATGTCAGAATTGAATTAATTAGTATATAACGCCATTATTCCAATATGTAGCAAATAACAGGCGCGGGTTGAAGTTTGTAAACCGAGGTGAAGCGAAGCGCAGCGGAGCGCAGCCGAGGTTTATATTCAACCAAGCCTGTTATTTGCAAATCGGCCGTATGTTGTTCGATACTTTTTGTAATACCTAAATTACAAAAACTGGTCAATTTATCAATATTAAATTTCAAAATTAATAAACTAGTTATCCAGGCGCAATTTGATACCATAGCAACATCAACGGTTCAAATACAAACAAACAAATCAAAGTGAAATTAGAAAACTAATGTCAGATGTGCAAAGTTCTTCGTTTTGTGGTATCCCCGAAGATGTACTAAATGAAGCAAATGCTGCCACAATCGATTTACTTCCCCCAAAAAACAGCAGCAGGTATGAGAAAGAATATGAAGACTTTATTGCTCATAAATTTGCGTTGTCATTTAAATAACGTCCACGGTCGTTATTATAACGGCCAAGGCCATTACGCCTGTCATATCGATCAAGCAGACAGTACTGATAAATGTCAATAACACAGAGGTATTACAAAAATATCATAACAATACAGAGCGTCCTGCAACAGGAGGAGAGATTTTCCGTGAGAGATAGAAAAAAATGTTTCGTACAAAAAGTATCTGGTTTAAAAATCTTTATGCCGTAAAATTATTTTCAAACATAGAGGGTGTCTCAATTTTGTGGTATAACAAAATCTTTTATTTTTAATGGAAAACCCTGCATTCATGTTTTCTGATGACATTCTTCAACCTCTACATTGTTGTCCATTTAGTTTTGGATTATGTTTCAGTGTTGCCAATTTACATTTTTTTTTTCCTCCAAATATCATGCATAAGCAAGCTCAACTTGACAACATCGTAGCGACCTTGTATTTTGAAGCTAAGGATAAGTTTTAGTAGTAATTTCAGGTTAATAAGCAACATTTTGGTAATGCGCAATTTGAATTTAGTAATACAGGGTGTTCAGAAAAAAACTTGCCAAACTTAGCAAATTTTGAAGCGGTATAACCCATTTTATGTCATTATTCGATAGGTCTTTTCTTGTCTTTAGTTTTATGATGATGATAATAATAATAATAATAATAATAATAATAATTCCTACTAGTCCTCCACCTATGGCGTAATTAGTTACTATTGCTAGTTATGCGATCGTTAAGAGGAGAGGGGCATTATTATTATTGCCCATCTGCGCCTGCATGCGACTTGTAAATGGTAGAGGCACATTTATGAGGCATATCTTATGTCTGAACCTCATAGTTGTTGAGGTATTCAATATTTTTAACAAAAGTAACTATTTAATTACATTTCTATTCACTCAAGTAATTTCTAATCTTTAATTTTATGATAATGATAATAATAATAATAATTCTTACTACTCCTTACTACTCCTCCACCTATGGCGTAATTGATTACTGTCATTATTTGACACATAATTCTGACCCAATTACATTTTATTTTACCATAGGCCCCTGAACTATTACTAGTTATGCGGGCGTTAAGAGGAGAGGGGCATTATTATTATTGCCCATCTGCGCCTGCATGAGACTTATAGATGGTAGAGGCACATTTATGAGGCATATCTTATGTCTGGACCCCATAGTTGTTGAGATATTCAATATTTTTCACAAAAGTAATTATTTAATTACATTTCTATTCACTGAAGTAGGTCATGCTGAGACAAAACAACTGTCAAAATGTAAATAAGAATCAAAATTGTGTAAACTTATGTTTTTATTATAATTGCTGCGCTTTAAACACTAGTTCTCTTGAACACTTTTGAAACCCGGTTACGGGTACCCAGAACCGGGTTATCCGGGTTTCGGGTATTAGAACCGGGTACTAGGTCTCTTCGGGTATTGACAGCCCTAGTTGAGATTGATTCATATATAAGAGCGAATTTTGGTAAGTTGTATGCAATTTCATCCTCAAGGAGAGGATTTTTAGATGGTGGTAGTTAGTTTGTAAGTTACACATTATTTGTAACAACTTATACAAATTGCATAAATATCAGCAATAAATTCGACTTTGAATTTTAGTGGGTACAACGTAACATCGGTAAACTGTGCAGTCACGAATGCAAACAATTAATTCTGCACAATTGATTCATTGTACGTGTTCATTAAACGAAGAGCAGCGATGTCGAAGTTCGGGCTCGTTTGAAATAGAATATATTTTAGCGATGAAGCTCGTTGCCACAAATGTAGGATACTACTATCGGTTTCATAAGTTTTTACCCCTGGGTTTGAAATGTAATTGAAACAAAAGTACAGCGACAAAAAATTAAAAACAAAATACAGAAGAAATATGGTACATTCGATATGGTACACGAAGAGCAGCGATGTCGAAGTTCGGGCTCGCTTGAAATAGAATATATTTTAGCGATGAAGCTCGTTGCCACAAATGTAGGATACTACTATCGGTTTCATAAGTTTTTACCCCTGGGTTTGAAATGTAATTGAAACAAAAGTACAGCGACAAAAAATTAAAAACAAAATACAGAATAAATATGGTACATTCATTAATAACGTATTAAAATTGTAATGTGATTATGCAGCTCGTTAAATTGTAATTGCGGAAAGTCTGCCGAAAAGTATGGCATTTCACACATATTGTTATTGCGCTGTTATTGCGCTGTGTTATTACCTGATGAAAGTTTTTGTTGTTACAATATTATTCAACCAAATTAAAAACACAATAAAAGGAATGCAGTAATCCTCAAATGATTTGAAAATTTGGCATAAATTCTATTCAACTTATTTATTAATACTGTTTTTGTAATGTCGTGCTAAGTTCGTTAATATCAATCAAATCGTCCCACTTTTTCGAACATAATAAAGAAGATTAACTCAGAAAATAATTAAAAAAAATTATAATGTATTTTGAACAACACACGTTAGATATTAATGCAATTTAGACAATTATTGTCGGCGCGTAGTAAATAGAGACGAGAGATTGGTATCGCCATTTAAGGAAACGTGTACTTGATGCGTGATAGAAAATAAAGCACTGTAAATATTTCTGGATGTAACGCTGTTTAATTCAAATCGAATTATAATCGGTAACGTTCATGCCACTTGCAACATTATTACCAATATTTTTTTTATATAATTTAACGTCAAACTCGAACTTTGAGCGATATTTTACATTACGGCCAAAACGCTGCAAGCCTATCATTGTGGCACAACTATGCATGCCGGCGACTGCGTTATTGCCCTTGGCGTCATTCCGTCCCGCGAAACATTTGCATTTCTCCTTTTCTAAACTTTAATTGTTGCTGTAGTAATTCTATTTTTAATCATAATTTTGCTTTTTTAAGTTTAAGTAAACTACGACCGATTCACGTACGAGGGCTGTTTGACGGAAGAGTGACTTTTTAATGAAAACGTTATTTTTCTGTTCAAAATATATTTTATTTGTCAACATAACACCCTTTCAAGTGTACACACTTAGCCCGGCGAGTTTACAATTTTTTTAAACCTTCCAAAAAGTAATCTTTCGGAAAGTCTTCAAAATATGCATTTGTGTCGGTTATCTCCTCTTCATTTGCCTGAAATCTTTTTCCACACAGCCATTTTTTTTAAATTTGGAAATAAGAAGAAATCACTGGGAGCCAGATCTGGCGAATATGGCGGATACAGCAGTAATTCGTAATGCAATTCAGTCAATTTAGTTGTAGCAATTGCAGACGAATGAGAGGGCGCATTATCGTGATGGAACAACACTTTTTTTCATCATCAAATGCGGTCGTTGTTTTTCAAGTTCGGCATCAATACATGTCTGCATAATCAGCATAATACTGGCCAGTTATGGTTTTTCCTTTTTGTAAACAATTAATAAAGATTACACCTTTAGAATCCCAAAAAACTGTGGCCATGACCTTATTGGTCGAAAAAAGTGTGTTTGCCTTTTTGGGAGCATATTCGCATGGAGAAATCCAGTATTTAGACTGTATTCTTGTTTCTGGAGTATAATGATGTATCCAAGTTTCATCTACTGCGACATATCGACGAAAAAAATCCTTTGAGTTACGTTGAAAACGGCCAAACATTCTTCTGAATTCTTAATGCGAGCGCGCATTTGATCACCATTAAGCAAACGCGGCAACCATCTCGCGGATAGCTTTTTCTTATTGAAATGTTCATGCAAAATATTGTATACCCGTTCGGTTGAGATGTTTACTTCATTAGCTATCTCACAAACTTTTATTCGACGATTGCCAATTACAAGGCCATAGAGTTTATTAACCATTTCTGGAGTAGTCACAGTAAATGATGGTTTCGGACGATCTGCATCAACCGTGCTCATATGGCCACTTTTAAAAGCAGAAACCACTTACAAATCATTCCATGGGACAGAGCAGATTCTGGATAATATTTACGTAACTTTTCCTCGGTTTCTTTAATTGTTTTTTCACGTAGAAAATAATGTTTAATCAACACTCGATTTTTTTTTTTTTACATAATTACAAAACAACGAAAACAGTTTCCTTCAAATAAGTATAAAACATAATCTATCTGTCAGATTGGTGCCAAATTTTGACAGTAGACCTCCGAAAGACCTCAGGAGCTAGCAACATAATCATTATAACGAAAGTGTTACCAACCTTTGAAAAGTCACTCTTCCGTCAAACAGCCCTCGTATTACAATGCAATGGAACAATAGTTTATTTGATATTCTCGGCCGTTGCAAACTTATTTCCCGGCAATAAATTTGCAATTTAATGGGAAAGTATAAACAAATATCACTTGAAAAAATCTTAAATACCTCGGCAACAATCCTACAAACATTGAGAAAAATTATAAATTTTTGCTACAACGGGTTTCACGAAATATAAATTCCTAAAGTTGTGTTTTTCTAAATTACAGGAAAAATCAGTACTTTTTTGCACACCATATTCGATACAGAAAAAAACGGTTATGACAAAAATTATGAAATTAAAATACGTTATATAGGAATGTGTGTTCTTGCGATATATTTTGATTTGCGCTGTTTGGATACGTAGTTTCGGTTTTATGTACGTTCAAACACAGGGGTCAAAATTTTTGAAACCGATAGTAGTTGATGTATCAGGCAGTTTGGAAAGGTATAAATCTCCAAGCTCCACTGAACGTGGACAAACTTTGTAGGCACAATAGCAGAGCAGTGGAAAGTGGAATAAAGTGACTTTCTTCCACTAGTAGATAACGTTGTTCCTTTACTCCACTAACGGATAATATACCACTTTAATAGTTCAAATAACGGAATTATGTGCCAATCAAGAGTTGATTTTGGATTAAAAAAATGTGATCATTCAGCACATCAATGATTTGGTACAAAATTTAATAACTTTTTTCCAAATATAGCACATAAACTATAGAAAATATCAAATATGATATTCATTTTCGATACAGTAATTGTGTTTTCCCCCATAAATCCAGTCACTATACCTGTTTTTTAATAGCAGAAACGTAGGCGAGATACTTAGGCACTAAGTCTTATAGAACTATTTTCAAAAATGGATAGATGCATGAAAATAATTTTATAAAAGTTTAAAATATTTGAAGGATGCATACATTAAGTAGCACTGAGTTTAATAGTTCTACTACATTAATACGTTCTAATACATTAATTAGTTAATGTTTTTGTTGATAAATTTAACTATGGATCGAATATTTTGTATAAGTCAAAAGCTAATCAAAGAAATTAAAAACATGTTGAAATCAAGTGTTTAAGGCAACATGCGGATTTGAAAATAAAGTTTATTTATAATAATTTTGTTATTATAATCAATAAGTATGATAAAGTCATGAAATAGCCACAACTGTTATATTTCTACTTATGCATTTAAATGTGTAAGAATCGTGCACGTCGAAAATCCTGCTCTTTAATTAACTACCAAGACCTAGACCTCTCACTTTGTGAATACATATATCACGATTAACAAGTTCCGATTATATTTAGCCCCATTTATACATCGCTCTTATCTGATATATGGCCGTGGTTCAAGAGCTGTTGAATTACAGGTGTAATTATAGAATTACTCCAGTGACCTTGTGAGAGGCACGGATGCTTCAGGAATTTGCACTTAAATTTAGATGCCGATCACGTCTCTGTTAATAGTTTCATCAGCGCCCATTGATTTACATCGTCAGGATCTTCTCCATAGACTTGATGAGCCTTGAAAGGGCATTTAGCGCTGCTTGTTTTTGGGTAAAGTTCACCCTTATATTAGTGCCATAGGTCTTTGAGCTCTGATGCAATGAAATAATCAAACAGTGATAGGATGTGTGAGGCAAATTTAGAGAGAGAGAGATTTAATCCCACTTAAACCTGCCTTCAGTTGTCTTGCGGAGCAAATGCCCAAATGTCAAAATCAATGACAAATATCACATATCTTCCTGGTTGCACTGAACTAACTAGACTCATTATCACAAAACCACAAAACATAGAGATATCCAAAATTCTGAGTCAATCTTTAAACTGTGCTTCAATTATAAACAAAACATCCATCCATTTTCGTTTGTTTTAGACGGCTATTATATAAAATAATTATACTTACAAATAAATAAAGGGTACATCAAATGAAGAAAGATTCTGCTGTAACTCACCTGAAACCAACAAATAGATAGAATTAGATACAAATATACTTAGTTAGTTATCGCGCATAAATTCTACATATCGGAACATTCATATCGTAACAAAATTGCTTCATATTTATACAGCAGTTAGGTGAAACTTTATGCTTGATAAGTTTTTCACACAGTGTGTCAGTCACATACAGTGCGGCAATGAAGTGACGCATGAATTCGATAACTTTGTTAAAATTAATTTTCTGGACAAACTTTCGAAAGGGTATAGCGATTTTAATTAAATGCCTTAATTAAATTAAGTTTCAATTAGAATACAACAATACGTCATGCATGTCATTAATTTATTAATATTTCCGTTGTAGACGAGTATTAACGTCATTTAGGTGGCTAGTTATATCCACCAGAATCGCAAGGTCGCAGACACACTCTTTGTCTTCAAACTCAGGGATACTTTTTGACTTGCTTGAAAATAATGATTGTATTTATTGCTTAAAATCAAACGCTCTTTCAAAAAATGTTGGCACGAGTCAGCCATCTTACTTCTGCATAAAATATAACATCACCACACTCTGAATCAAAAAACTTGAGAAATTCTTGGAACTGACTTACTTGGACTAACCCCTTCAACTTAATAAAGTTCACTGCTTTGACGGCCACCTTCATAACCGCCATTTTGAGGGACTTGGCACATACATTTTCCTGATGAATATTGCTATGAAATTGTTTATTATCTACTTGAGTAAATATATTAAAATAATTTACTTTTCGGGTCTCATTTTCAATCAATTTTACTAAACCTTGTTACCCAGCAATTGGTGGGTACACCATCCGTTGTTAAGCCCAATAGGTTCTGAAGTTGTAAAGAAAAGCGATTCAATGTCGATGTAATAATACCTGTATAATGTAATGCCTCTCTAATGGATGAAGAAATTCTAACAATAGTTGAGTTAATGTACTGAGCTATTCCCATTATAATGAGATATGTTACGAACAACGCGGGTCCCAAATTGACACACGACGGGCCGCGGATTAGCACTCCTGTACTACACAATTTTCATATTGTTACGTCATTTGTTTTTAAAGTTATGACGGCACCGATATTTGTTTTAAATGACAGTCTATATTTTTTATTATTGATTTCGGTATATTTGAATTTTAAGGCACTTTTTCTCTTTTTTTTTTAAATATAACAAATTGAAAATTTATTTAAAATCTAAGGCATTGACTATAAATTATATTAACTAATCGTATTTCTTTTGTTAATTCATGTTAAAAGATAAGAAATTTGTTAAAATTAAACATGACAACGATGCATACTCTTATGTCAGATTTTGAGTGTCAGTGTGACATGAGAATATTTATGCCATTGAGGCCTAGTTGTATAAAAGCGAGTTAACTCACGGATCTATTGACCCTTGATCAAGACTTGACCCTGGATCAATGTTACTTTCGTTGTATAAAGCATTATGTTCAGGGAGTCAACTGATTCCCGAGTAAGTTTCACAATGAATGTTGGTATAACAAATATCCCTAACAAAACAAAGTTACTTTTATTTTTATCACGGTGGCGTACTGATATTCGTGTGTTTACCACATGTTTACTCATTTCCTGTGCTAATTCCTAACCTCACCGTCACCTTATAAATTAATTGTGTGCCAGTGTTCAGTTGCAGTCTTTTGTGAAGCACGTGATTATTAAATTCATTGTTTGTTTGCCAGCGTGTAGTAGTTCAAGAAGTGACTTGTTATTTAAGGTAAGCGTTATTTGAATAACATATATATATATATATATATATATATATATATATATATATGTTACCGGCAATCTGTATAATTCAGGCAATCTATACAATACCTAGGCAATGTATAGAATACCTGGGGCGTCCAGGCAATGTATGAAATATTATGAATATTATTGTCCATTACATACTTTACCTAGGTAATGTATACAATTCCTAGGGATTGTATAGAGTACCTGCTGGTCCGCCGGCAATGTGTAAAATAAATAGATTTTGGTCTATATTTATCAAGTTAACCGGCCTACCTATAAAATGACGGGCAAATAAAACATGTTCTACTACTTAAAATCAACTTTATTAAAATGAACAATTGGGGTGCTCCTAAGTAACATAATGTAATTTGCTTACAAGTACTCAGGTACGTAATAAGTATAAAAAACTTAAGAAACAATACAATTCTGTAAAAATAATAAGTAGGTTAGGTTAGGTTAGGTTAGGTTACACACATTGCCGGCTGCGCATTCGGTATTGTATAGAATACCTAGGCAAAGTATGAAATAAATTTAATTTCATACATTACCTACACGGTTTAGGTATTCTACACATTGCATAGGCATTGTATAGAATACCGGATTATACAGATTGCCGATAACATATATATAATGAAGTGTTTGTATTTACGTATGTATGGAAAAGTGTTCCGCAAATTTTTCTAGTTTGGAGGAGGTTTGGAGGAGGTTCTTGTCGTTGGTTGACAAGTATAAAACAATAGTGGAATGCAAGAAGACCGATGCGCAGGCAAACTTGCTGAAAACAGAAATTTGGGTAAAAATTCAAGAGGAATTCAATGCGAGTTCGGAAACACCGAGAAAGGCCCTGGTCTTAAAAAAACAAATACAAAAATATAAAAAAAAGGAGCAAGAAAAAATTTGCAGAAGAAAAATTCCGACTAATGGGAACAGGTGGTGGGCCACTAGTGGAGACCACTATAGATTCTGTTCACATGCAGGTTTTGGAGCTGCTAGGGGACCGAGTCACTGGATTCGGCAGTGAATTTGATGCTGATCGTCAAAAAGGTATTATTTTGTTACAAGTACATACTTAGTTTATTATAAAAAAAGTTGTTTAAATGTTCAGCAGCGTCACCATGTGAAGAAGAAGTAGATGCTGTACCGGTACCTGTACCAGTAGAAATTACTGTGCAGGACACTGTTACTTGTGGTAAGTAAAATTCTACTTAAAAACTAGAAAATAAAAACTTTATTAAACCAATTTTTGAACCAGAACCATCTACGAGCAGCTCCGGACAGGCTAATTGGTCATTTTATACACCAACTACTTTAAAAACACCCAGTTCAAAGCCACTTGTTACTAAGAACATGCGTGCGAGCGGAAAATTAGTAAATAAATTGTATTCATGGGTGGAGAAGAAAGTGGAGACACAAGACGTTGAATACAACATTAAAATGGAGGAACACAAATTAAAAATGCAGCATATGCAAGAGCTGCATGATCAAAAGCTCAAGTTTGCAGAGGAAGAACATCTTTTAAAATATAAATAGACTTGTTAAAAAGAACTTGTAATAAAGACCTATTACAATAATTAATAAATGTGTGTTGAAATGATTGAGTTTTAAATTTTAACTAGTAATAGTTACTGCGGTATAAATTACACTCTCGATTAATTGCAACATTATCCATTTCATAACAAAACAATTTTGTTATCGGTAAGTGGATGGTATTCTCTATGTTAAGATGCAACACCAGTTGCAATAGTGACAGCTTCTACGCTGCAAATATTGCGCTCAAGAATAGAGCTAAAATATTACGATTGGATTGTACGTCCTAATATGAGCTTCGTGTAAATGCGAATTTAAGAACACCAACTCAGATTGAAGTCTATACAAGATGTGGCTATTACATAACCGTATTGGTACTATAATATCTTGTATAGATTTACTTTCACAAGTCCCACCTCGTACAACAAAGACATGAGCAACAAGTTAAGTTTGGCAAAGAGGGACATTTGCTAAGGATGGAAATTTTAAAACAGGATTTGTAATTAAAAAACTTAGATTGCTTTGATTTTGTAAATTATTAATAATTCTATTTATAAATTTCTGTATATCTACAATAAAAATATAGTTATTAAATTTATAAAAGTGTTGCAAAGTGGTTGTCGATTAAATTTTGCCTAACTATATTATAATTATCTTGCATATTATTAATCGCAACATTAACGTTAGCCATTTGTTGAAGTAAAAGATCTTCGATATTGCCATCGACTGGAGGAAGTAACTCTTTACTTTTGCAAGCAATGTTGTGCAGAACAGCCGTTGCTACAATTATAGCTTCCACTTTATCAATGTTGACACGAATCCCTAGAGCCAAAATTGGAAATCGGCGTTTCCACACTCCAAAGCATCTCTCGATAGGGTTTCGTGTTCTTATCTGTGCTTCGTTAAATAAATTCTGTGCCGGTGTGATAGGATTCGTCAACGGTGTAATCAAATATGATTTCAAAGAATATCCACTGTCACCCACTAGTACATTGTCTCCTAACTGATGATTTTCAAACTGACCTCGAATGTTACTATTATTAAATATAGTAGAATCATGGCTAGATCCAGGCCACCGACTGACGATGTTAGTAATAGTTAACGATGAATCACAAATGCACTGAACGTTTAATGAAAAGTACCCTTTTCGATTTCGGAAAATTTCTGCTTGGTTGCCCCCTGGTGACTGTATTTTTATGTGAGTACAGTCTATTGCACCAACACAGCGAGGAAATTTAGCAATTTTATAAAAACCAAAATTGACATTTGCAATCTCCTCGAGGCTTTGTGGAAATTTTATCAATGTAGCTCCCAATAGAGCTATTTCTCGTGAAACTTTATTGATCACTCGGCTTGCAGTTGATTTATGTACACCCATAAAATCGCCAGCAACCATTAGCATTGAACCCGAGGCAAAAAATCGCAATGTTAACAGGAGCATATCGCTTGCACACAATGCATAATTCCTAAAAATAAATGATCACATATTTAAAACTATTTGCATGATCGTCATAAAATATTTAAATTACCTCAAAGTATCCGGACCAATATTTAATTGGTCAAGTACCTCACGTACTGAATTTTTCGATAATCGGAATCGATCGAAAAATTCCTCTTCTAACCATTTTACAAAATGATCTGGTCGAACACGAAAAGTTCGTGGATTTCTTCTTACACCCTCTATTACTTCATTCACAAGCTCCAAAAAATCTTCGTCTTCACTTAAATGATTCATTTCTTTTGAAATAAATACGCGTGTTCAAAACTAAATAAGGTTAGGTGTTCGTGTTGACATTCGAGATGAACTGGATGAACTGGATGAACCAACGTTAAACCCCCAATTCACCGAGTCAAATTAAAGCGAGAGTTGACTCAGGGTCAAGTGTTGATCCTGGTTGGTACAACGCACATTTCACTAGATCGCCGAGTTAATCCTGATCTGAAGTTTATCTCGCTTTATGCAACTGGGCCTGAGGCCCATTTGTACGATCGTGGATCACCCTTGACTACGGTTCAGTTACCTAGGATACAATTGTTAATACAATGGTATCCTAGGTAACTGAACCATGGCCAAGGTTGATCCACGATCGTACAACTGGGCCTAAATCATGGCTTCCAAACCGCATTCTTGTTATGTACATTCATTAAACAAACCAGTGTTGACAGATTTAATTTTCTTTTAATGCTTCGCATGAGGAAACTATACACCTTAAAGAGTTTGAGATGATAGTTTTAGAGTTTACATACGTTACCAAAGCTTTAGCGTAAGTAACGGGACACCCTGTATATCCGTGAAATAGGGATTTAGATAGTAGATTTTTACATAAAAACTTATGAGAAAAATAAATCTGTCTAAACTCTAAATAGACTTTTAATTGAAACTATTAAAACTACAATTAATTAAACTTGCACGAACCTAATTATTGCAGCAACTAACTGAAATGCAGGATTTCCTCTGCAATTTGCCAGCAACAGCGTTTTAATACTATTACGACTGCCGGAAGAGTTTGCATTAGGGTTAGTGCTATGCATGCATTTAAACTGTTATATCCATGTAGATGTTTATTTTGACATATCATGAGCAAACAAAGTCAGAACCGGAGTTAGTAAGTCATATGGAGCATGCGGGGCTGTTAAATGCAGCCAGCCCTCGACATACAATATGAAGCAACAACCCACCGCATCTATCAAAAGTGACACACACACACACCACATAACCCGTAAAGAATTTGTAATCCCATAATTCGGTAAATTATGGGGTTGGTATAATCTCTCTCCCTCTACATAATAATAATAATAATATGTATCATATTTTACAATAATAATATTCTACAATATAAGAGAATACGTGAGAATATAATCATTCGGCCTGGACTTGATTAAATTGTTTTACTTGTTTCACACGCGTAAATGTCACTCTAACCAGCTTGTTCACTTACCTGGTAAGGTAACCATTACATGCACCATGCATGTAAAAGTAACACGAGCCAATGTAAAAAGTTTACTTAACCCATGTCATATCTATAGCCTGCCATATCATTGTTATATTATTTTATTTCACTTAATTTTCAATTATTATAATTTGGTATGTTTGTTTCAAGTTTGCTGTCGATCGATTTAAATATAAAAGTGCAATTATTATTGAAATTATGATATTGTGTTAATGAAAATTTCGCTTGCTCGTCAGTCATTCCCTTGTATCGCCAGTAAGAACCCTATTACCCGGGTTATAATGTAAAATACTATAACAAGTTTAACTTATTTATCACAATTCAGACAATGTTAAATATTATTTTATTATACTTGTGTGCGAAAATCCGCTTTCTAGCACGGCGTGATTTAAAGTTGTCTAGTAACAACACATTTATTGGCCAACAACGATCGACAATAAACGGCAGGCAGTACTAATGTTTATTGAAATAAATTGAAACATTTACTATTGCTGGAAAAGAAAAAACCAGAAACCAGAAGATCCGAACTCTTTATTATTGGTAATTTGGAAACTAGTAGTTTCAACCTTCAGAATTTCGTTAATTGCGTTGACGTCTATAGCAGATGAAATTAATGCAACACATGCTAACCATCTCCATATTACCGATTAAAAAGTACATCCAAGCGTTCCTACCTTCTAAAATAATTTAAAAGTTTCTAATTTTGTTTTCATTTCCACATTGTGATGCAGGCATAATAAAACAATAACTTATAATACAAGTGCATAAGGGCGTTTCAAGCACTACACCGTAAAAAGTATCTATTTAACCCGGCAAAGATGCTCTTATGTACTTGTATTATAATATACTATTTTGTAGTCCATGTCAATTATGAAAATAACTAATTTCAAGATAGATTCAGTTGTAATACCTAACACAAATTCCAAAGTTTCCAAATTTACATAATCACATTTTTCAAATTATGCAGATCTTCGCTCTCAACATACTAATCAATAGTGTTCAATGGAGCAACCAAACATTCAGGGAATATGTTTTTACATCTGACTATTGAAAATTGCACGCACATATTTTTCAGGCTAAGCTGTGAATTTTGAGCTGTATTTGTTACGGTATATATTTGAATATTATATAATATTGTCATGGGCATATGAACATATTTTAGCCTAATGAGGTTGAATCAACATTTTTCAGAAGAAAAAAAAGTTATGCGTATTTCGAAAAATACTGAAACAAATGGGTAAATAATGTTGACACTTCCTAGGTTTAATTAACTTTAAGATGCTAAAAATGTTTCATTTTTGTATATTTCTAAACCACTTGACTATGTTTTTATAAGAAAATATGAGAAAAAGAAAAACGATTACCTACGCTACTTAATGTATCTTACCTATACGAAACGTAACCCTGTGGTGAAGAATTAATTCGACAAGGAAAATTGAAATTGTATTTCGAAAATAAAACTGAAACCAATCGTTAAGATTGTTTTTTATCGTTACTACGTATCACGGTTGGTACAGGGTTTGGCACAGGGTTGGAACTACGTGGCAGGCATTTGAAATAAATCAAAAATCGATGATGTTTTTTAAATAATTATGAAAATCATGATTTTTTTCAAATATTTCTGACCGTTTTTTGCCAGGGTAAATTTGATTTATATCAATTAATTTTCATCACAATTTAAATCATATGATTTTTTTTAAATAACTCATTGTTTTTACTTCTGATCACACTGATGCGTGGCATGAAATTTAGCATTAAGTCTTATATTCATGCGAAAAAAATCAGATTTGAAGGGATTTATATATTTTGGCTTACAAGAATTGATGGTTAAATAAAATTCTATATATCTGTGTCATGTGATGGACCAAACATGAAAGAAAATAAAAATATTTTACGATATTATCTACTTGTAAACATGCTAACTCTATAATTACATTATATTTTTAATGGTTCGCCTATTGCACAAACAGTGCACAGTGATTAAATATAAATTAATTTTGATATAAATAAATGATTAATTAAAAAATATTATTTGATTTAATTTACGATTTACATCAATTGATTTAAATCACACCAACCTTGCGTACGTGGTAATCTACCGGGTGGTCCATTTAAATCAAGACATCAAGATTTCTCAGAAAATAAGCATCCTACGAAAAGAATGTTCCAGATGAAAGTAAAAACAATTAAGGGTGCACAAGGGACGGGTCCTGAGATTTCTGGACTTTGATCCAGATGGACCAGAGATTTTCTCTGGTTTTCAACGACTCATTTGATGACTGCATGGAAAATATAAAAGGTTTTTTTATAAAAAAAGAGCAAAAATTGTCCTTACTTAATCAACAATATCAATATATGGAATATTTTTAACGAAATTTTAAACGAAAGTCGGCGCCCTTTCCTATAATTTTGAAGCAGCCATTTTCTGGTCAGATACTTTCTTTTACAACACAGAACAACATTAGAAGGTGCCCCGAAACAAAAACTAATTTTGATCTTCTACCTATATAAAGATGGGCCATAATGTGGCCGTTTGTAAAAAGTGCTCAAAATAAAAGCAGCGGGTGGAAGTACCAGCGGCTTACAGATGAATTGAAATAAACAGCAAATGTAAAAAAGTACACGCTTTTTTTTCTCACTTTGGTCTTCGTTTGAAATGTTTTGTTTTTAAATAGGTTAGAATTATTGACGGCAGGTCAGCACATAATTGCACCGCTACATTCATAACTGTACTGCCATTTTCTAGGTAAGAAACTATTCTACCTTTATCTATTTCGATTAAATGAGGCATTGTAAAAGTTGGTGTAAATTAGTAGAACTTCTTTTGATAGGTACCTATAGTGAAGTAAACAATTAATTTACAAATACTTAAAACCAAATTTATGTTTAGAGTTAGGGGCCGTGCCCCCAACTACACGCCAACTTAAAAAGCATTTATTAAAATAAAAAACGCCGGCACAATTTACACATATTGTCTCTACAAGATGCAAAATATTACTAAGGATTACTACACACACAACCCAATGTAAGCAAAAGGTCTCTAAATTTAAATTTGACTTGGGGATTGTCAGAGGTATTTTTTCTTCTGGTTAATCAATTTTTTTTTTCTTCAATTCTAATACTTGAAATTTAAGACTGTTTTTCTAAGTTTCAAATGTTTTGTACGGTTACTACATTCATTCTGCAAATTTAGAGAATTTTTAATATATGAACTTTATAACACTTTTTTCTCTTTTTTCAAATGTAACAAATTGTATACCGTTAAAAAATAATAAAAAGTACTACTGATATCAATAATAAAAACATAAACTTTAAAAACAAATGACGCAACATGATGAAAATGGTGTAGGATAACTTCATTTATTTAAAATCGCAATACCCCTTTAGAGATTTTTTTCAGAACATTCATTTGAACGAAGTTATGTGTTACTTTATTTCCACGTTCTAAATGCGTTCATGTTATATGGTTGTAATTGTTTGTAACCTTTTAACGTTCATATCCACACACGAACGGATCGGAAAGTAGCTTATGTCTGTACAGTATAGTGTTACGGAATTAACAAATATACCATAGGGAGTAGAAAAAAAAAATGTATAGCATATGTTTGGTTGCCGTAGTCAATGAGTAATTGGCTTAAACTATATTAATAATTAACAGGTTAATATTAGAATGAAGCGAATTCGCATAAATAATACGTTTTCATTAGAAACTGAGTTTTTAGAATACTGAGTTAATTCCGTAACATAGGTAGCATTAAGAGCGAAAAATATAGTAAGTCTCAAATATGTTTTTCCGCCAAATTTGCTTTATTTTTAAAACTTTAGAGTAGTAGTTTATTATTATGCGTCCAAAAACTAATGTAAATGCCAGATTTGATACTAATTACGTACATTACTCTGCAAAATAACCATCAATATATCGAGCGTTTTACAAAAATCGACGACGAAGTTGGAGTTGGAAATCTGAAGTCATATCTGCACTAAGATCAAATCTGATTTGCCAACATGACAGCCAGCATGGCACACGTGCGCGACGTGTGCAGACACTTAGTGCAGGCATGGCTGCAGACATGACTTGAGATTGCCATAGCCAACCTTGTCGTCGATTTTTGTTGAACGCTCTATATTTAATTATACCGGGTGTCCCGGAAGAAGACGGGTTGATTATTTTCACAAAATCGGCGAAACACGTCAATTTTTAATTAAAGGGATACAACTGTTGGCAAGCAAATGCTCTTTAATTGTATAACCCCCTTCTGTAGAGAAGGTGAGCCTTTCAATTGTTGCAATGCTAATGCTATGGACATTCCAAACACGTATTGCAAATAAGCAATGCGTCATCCATCGGCACATGCGCGAGCTTAGCACTCACTTTATCAGAAGGTCAATTTAGTGAACTTTTTACATTATACGCGTGAAGATCTTCAATCTAGATTCTAGAACATGACTTTGCAAAATGGGTTGCCTATCTCTAAACATCTGTGTATGTTCCGGATTGAAACTTATCACGCGATATGTAATAACTGTAGATTCATGCAGTATTGTTTTTATTATACTTTACCATTGTGCCTCTATAAATCGAACTCAATACTGACAGTGGGTTTATAATAGACTACCCTATTATGGTTTCTAGACTTTTCCATTGCCAAATTTCTGAGAACGACGGAATTCACAGCCTCATTTCCACCGGCGTCACACTCTACGTATTGAATTCCGATCAGAGCGTGCAGTGATGGAACGCCGCAGCGCTGCATAATGCGGCTGTCAGGGCGTCCCCGATGCCAGAACAATCGTCCTCAGCCGGTGCAGACATATCTCACTTCAAATCAACGACGATATTGACCTCGCTCCCGATATCAGGAAAGGGCAGTCATTGTCAGAGGCAGAGAGAGCAAGTGTTTGTTTACGTGGCAAGATGTGTGTGATAGCATTTGGTCTCGTTTGCGAAGCGGCTGAAAGGCAGCGAAGGTACGGGGAACATTGGCCTCACACCAAAGAGAAGTATCTTGTGATATGTGGAACAATGCGATTGAGAGTGTCTGAGATGGCGTGTTCCTCTTCACCTTTAAGTCTGCTTCATCATTAAACGTGCTTCAGATCAAAATATTTAGGCAATTTTGCCCGTTATTCTATCAAGTTACCTAAGGCCCGGGCTACAAAGGCGCTAAATTTAACGCGCACCAAATTGTATGCCACAGGCGTTAAATTAACGCACCGCAATTACAGATGCACACAGGCGTTGAACTCGACTGTTGAATTTTAAAAAGATGGCAAAAGATGTTTTATTAGAACATTAATTATGGTTAAAATACAATTTTTTTATACAAAATAAGAAAATAAATTTACATCATTGGAGCAAAAATTATAATACACTTTTCAAACGTTGGTGAAATCATGTACAGGTGAAAATTGATATAAATATTAACCTGTTGGGTCGAAGTTTTCTTTAGCATATTGTTTATTTAGATGTTTATTAGCATTAAAGTTGCATAACTTTAATACGAAATTGAAGATTTTCATCTGTTCCGAAATTTTTAACGGAAGGTAGCAAGGCCCCATACAAACCATCTTCATCGTGCTCGTTATACTTTTGTCTTTCGCTGCTACTATCCTTAAACCTGATTATTTTACATTCAATGTTTAATATCTTTTGCATACCGTAAAACGAGGTTACTTTGCTCCATTTTTAACTGAAATTTTAAATAGTACTTATAAATCTTACCTTGTCATTTCCATAAAATGTTGATAATATAGAAAGTGCTAGAACAACGTATGATAATGGACACTAAAGATTCATTTTGCAAAAAAAAAAAATGGAATATTTTTTAATTATTATTTAGTTTGGGGCAATGTTCCCTCATAGAGGGAGGATACTTTGCACCAATGGAGACATTGTAAGTTATTCAGCTTTACAACATGTATTGGAGCATAGTAAGACTATATTATGGGTTGTAAATGTATCACACACAAAATAGTATGTAGGTTATCTAGGTATGGAATATATGTGTCGGGAAAATATATTGTCATATTATTAATACAAACTTATTAATGAAAACCTTTACAATAGGTACTAAAATAACTCAAAGTAAGTTTAAAACATTTATCTGAAGCACATCTTATCCTTCCCTGGAAGAGAAATAATCCCCGATTCGAGACCTTTTTTGGCTCTTGAATTCTGCCCATAATATCATTCCAATCATAGTAAAGAGTGTCTGACTTATCAGACCATTTCCAGTTTTTTAAGGACTTCGCCATTGCACCTAGTGTAGCTCCATTGTTATCAAATGATATTATTTTATCCGGAAAAATTTCACCTTCATACTGGAAGAGAACATATTCCCCTATTTCTTTGACAGCATCCGGCAATGAAAGGAGGTCTTTAATGCTCTTTTGTCCAGAACCGACCATTTCAGTTACATCATCCTCCGATGTTTCTCCTAATATACTTCCCACAAAATCCTCGTGTTCAGAAGAATCCCGCAAAGATATTTCATCATTTGACAAGTCACTATCCACATTTATTGATTTGCGACAATTCTTCACTGATGTCTGTGGTTCTTCGCCAGCTTACCATCATCAAGTACTTCAAGCCCGATACTCTTACCAGCAGCAACAGTAATTATCTTTCTCCACCTGGTTTTTGTTTCGGTTAATTCTAATCTGTTTGATTCTAAAGATTGTAGAAATGAATGTTCTACAGCATTATTGTCATCTGGAGGTCGTGGAATCGTTGCCCAAAGCTCTTGAACATTAACTGGATAAATGCCACATTTTCTGAAACCCGAAATTAAATTTGCAGAAGCATTGGGTTCTAACGCAGCCATTAGTTGTTTTAGGAGAAACGTAAAATGTTGTTTTTGTAGAACTGTGTTTTTGGCACCATCTGCAGTCTCCTTCCAGTTTGCTAATATTTTCCGCCACGCAATTTGCATTGGCCGAAAAAAAAACACATCCAGCGGTTGTGTTAAATGAGTGCTGTTTGGTGGCAAGCATACAAAAGATATATCATTATCTCTGCATAGACTTAGAACATGTACTGATATATGGGAGGATAAGTTGTCGCAAATTAAAACTTTCTTTTTTAACTTTGGTAACATTAGGCTTTCTGACCAGTCTGAAAAGCTATTGGCAACGAACCAGCCACTAGCACTATTGCTATAACGGCAGCCTTTGGGCCCATTCTCGGTCCAGGTTGTCCACATGCAAGAAGATTTGTAAACTAGATTGTTCAACTCACACAACTTTCTAGAGCTAACATGATGATACATTAAATCAAAATACAACTTACCTTATTATTGATATAGTGATTCTTATACACAATGATTTTTACCGGCCACAATTGTTGTTTAAATGGGTGGTTTCAAACAAGCAAGTGTTTGAAGGTCAACGAGTGGGGAGAAGTATAACTCCGTTATTTTAGATGCATATCGGAGTGCCCTCTACTGGAAAACAGACTTTACCACTTTTTATTCTGTTCAACTACCACAATGTAGCAAAAATTGTAAAGTCAGAAATTGGAGCAATATATGTCCTACAGGAACAAAGTAACCTCGTTTTTTAATTCGTAATTTTTCTTATTACTGTTTTTATACCTGTTGCGGTATTATTCCAATCCAAACTGATTTATTGGTAGGAGTACAAGTTTATTCAGATAAAATAATACGTATATTGATATTTTCTGACTTCCGAATCTTCTGTTTTTCTGTTTATCTTTTCTCCTGGTTACCCTGTCCGCTCGGCCTACTACTCTGTTGTTACAGTTGTAGAAATACATCTTCATGTCATCTAACACCACCATGCCACATATACTCTATTTTTTCTAAACTGGCGTTCACGTTGGTCACACATCACACAGCTGTTTGATGAGGTTGTTGATGGGTTGTTGTTGGTGTGTGATGATTGTTTTCTAGCATATGCATAACAATAGTTGAAGAATCGAAATTAATCTGAGGATCATTTGTTACATAACACTGATCACCGATACTTATAAATAGGTAATCATGGGCGCAACAGCTGGTTGCAGCCATTTTTAAATACCCAGGACAGCTGGCAACCTTGTAAAATCGTGTCATCATTATTATGATTATTATTTTGAAGACGTGAACGCCAGTTTAGAAAAATTAGAATATACTAAATAATTACAAATGACTGGACGTCTTTGGGTCTTGACAACTAAAATATCAACGACCACTGTATGAGTTTTGGTCTCTTCAAGAACTAGTATACGCGCGTATACTGGTATGTACTAGTGTACTTCTACAACGCACGTTAGACGTTCTCAACGTCCGTTGTAGAGAAACAATTGATTACAATGTAGTTCAACAACGGACGTCGCAACGTACAATATGACGCGCGTTGGATTTAACGTCCGTATGTCCCCTGGCTTAAGGAGGGTTTATACCACTGCTATTGGATTTATACAAGGTGTACCTAAGTGATTGTAATTATGTAAAATTGTAAAACATTTTTCTTCCGCTATACAACTAGTAAAAATACTAAAATAGTTCTATTTCTGAGATAGGCAACTTCATTTACACTCATTCGACATGGATTGGCAATAAAAGTTATCTTCGTGCTATTTTAATTTTTATTGTGGAATTTCACATTTAACTGCTCAAATACCAAATTATTATTAGTTTCAGCAATATTTGAGACTTCCAAACACATGAAAAGATAACAATGAAGAATTATTTAATGACATTTCACTTCATTACTCAAAAAGATGGCAATAAAAGGTATCTTCATGCAATTCAAATCTCAATTGTGTCAGTCGATATTTCACTACTCAAATACTAAATTAGTTAATTTTAGCAATATTTGTGGCTTCCAAGCACATGAAAAGACTACAATGAAAAATTACTTAAGGGCCCAAGAGTTTAAATGTACATTATTTACATAATAATAATAATAATAATAATAATAATAAAGCCATTTATTTCTGAGCATCAGTGTACATCATAACATTAAATTAAATATAACACTGTGTAGAGAAACACGTCGGGCGAGGGAGGTATTGTAAATTCAATATACGAGCCCAGGCTCATAATAGTTCGGCCGGTTTACATTTTCAAGCAGAAGCCTAAACAAATCACAATACTTACACAAATGATGACATATTTCGACAAAATTGTTCGATTATTTTAAAGCATATACTGTAACCTTACAAAAGCTGAATATTTTATTCGAATAACATAAGGAACAAAATTTTATATACCAAAAACTTTAATGAACGGACAGCTCATAATAGTTCGGCCAATATTTAATATTGGGTTACATTCTTCTTTTAGTTTTCTTTTAGTTTAGTTTTTAAAAACTTCTTTTGCTATATTTTCCCTCCATAGCATAGTTTTTTTCTCCAGTATTCGATCTAAGGTTTGTTTTTATAATTCTACGTGAAGATCGTTTATCTGCTTCCGTAATTGTAGTTGGCCTGACGATTTTGGTTTTTTGTTCGACTTCACCGGTTCTTTTATACAAATTAATAATATCTTGCACGTAGAACGCGAAACTGAATCCGAAACAGATATACGACGTGCCCAAATGCTTTTTTATGGGCATTAATGATGGACATGTGCAAATCTTTATTGAAAGGCATTTTACTTGAATATTAACGTAAAAACACAGTGTATTACTATTATTGTGTCTCACAGCACCTATACAACTAATATTGACATATATTTGTTAATTTGTTCAGTATGTGTTTTGTTTTAACAGTACCGCATTAATTCGATGGCGATGTAACCCAATATTAAATATCGGCCGAACTATTATGAGCGGTCCGTTCACTAAAGTTTTTGTTATAATAATTTTGTTCATTATGTTATTCGGATAAAATATTCAGCTTTTGTAAGGTTAAAGTATATATTTTAATATAGCCGAATTTTTTTTATCGAAATGTCTCATCATTTGTGTAAGTTTTATGATTTGTTTAAGCCTCTGCTTGAAAATGTAAACCGGCCGAACTATTATGAGCTGGGCTTATATATTATACTATATTGTACTTACTTATAACCTTGCATCAAAGAATTCACGAAGAGTATAGGGCTCTAGTTTGTGAAGTATATCTAGGACCTTGTGTTTGATCGCAATGTAATTGCTGGTTTTGATCTCTTGTGGAAGGTGATTAAAGGTTCTTAGTGCTGCATTTGCTCCTTTTTCGAAGGCTGTCGTTCGATGTATTGGCAAAGCAAAGTCGCAGTGTCTACGTGTGAGTATGTGTCCTGTTCTTTGATATATAGAAAATTTGTCTTTATGTTTTAAGACAAACTCTCATTTATGTATAATGCAGGTAGAGTTAGAATTTTTTTTTACGTGAACACACCCCTACAGCTAGTACTATAGTTCATTTGAAATACGATTCTGATTGCACGTTTTTGTAGCGCGAATGTAGCTCTAGTTCCGGAGCTATTTCCCCAGAAGATGATTCCATATTTCAGTAATGAGTAGAAGTTTGCATAGTATGCCGTTTTTACTACATCAGTATTGCTATGTTTGGATAACACTCTAAGAGCATATATTACTTTAGTGAGATTATTATTTAGCTGAGTTATGTGCTTGTCAAATTTTAATCTATGGTCTAGAATTATTCCAAGAAAACGGTATTGTTTACTTAATACTACTTTATCTCCACCTAGGTCAATTTGTGGTGGCGTTTCTGTATGCTCGGTGCATTTGAATAATACGCATGCCGTTTTACCATCATTAAGGTAGAGTTTATTTTCCTGAAACCAATTCCTTACTTTAGTAAGAGATTCATTCCCTTTGCTTATTATTTCCATAAGGTTAAGGCCTTTGATGAACAGGTCTGTATCATCTGCGTAGCACGTGATTTCGTTCTCGTCACATACGTTACCCAAGTCAGTGGTAAACAGGATAAATAATACAGGACCCAGAATACTCCCTTGGGGGATACCCACAGGTACATCGACTGTATCCGATTGGCACTTGACTCCGTCTCTTTCCACCCGTACAAAGATCGTTCGGTTTTGTAGATAAGACATAACCTTACTTTTAAAGTCGAGGGCATTCTTAAATTGTGTGTACATAAAAATAACCAGATATGCATGAAAATGAAGTCCTCACAGGTAACATCCCCAAGTGAGGCAGATTACTCCACGGCACAAACAAGCTGTAAACTGAAAATCATGCACGAATTAATGCAATAAACGAGCTGCGACGAATCTAATAACTGCTCCGCTTTAAATCTGACAATATTACAAAATGAGTTACTATTGCAAATTGACGACTAGCAGACAATCATATATAGTTATTAAAGTAATCAAAGTAATATATTTAATAAACGGAAACATAAAAAGAAGTAAAGATTTAGAAAACATTTTAAATAAAATATATAAAATATATAATATATAATTATATATAATATATATATATAATATATAATATATAAAAATATATAATATATATATATATACAGGGTGTAACAGAAATACGTGTGTTAATTTTAAACATTGGTAGAACTCGTTATATAATACATTTTTTCTATATGTTCTTTTTCAAAATTTGCAGGTTTTTTTTACATTTTTTTGCCCCCTAATTTTGACTGAACGAGCCGTTCTCAGGTACTGTCACTATATTTGTCAAGTGAAGTTTATTTCAAAATGCCAAATTTTCATTTTCATTTTCATCAAGAATTAACCGATATTGTGTTGGTATATGGCCGAGCCTTTGGAAATGCCGCAGAAGCCCGTAGATTGTACAGTGCACAATATCCTGAACGTGTTTTGCCTAACAGGCAATGATGTACCTTTATGACACCGTTGCCATCACAACAAAAGATTTTATCGCTGCACACCTTTAACCATAGGCGGGTACGCGTTTTAGTAGATAAACTAGAACATACTTTAAATCACTTTAACGTTGGTTTTTGAAAAAAAAAAACATATAGAAAAAATGTTTTATTTAACGAGTTCTACCTATGTTTAAAATTAACACACGTATTTCTGTTACACCCTGTATATATAAATAATTATATTATAAAATATAATAATAAGATATATAATATAAATATATTAATATATTTTAATAGATGTTAAAAATGTGTACCATATATAGAATATGTTTATTTTAATAATACAACGATATACAGTATAAGTAGTACATACTAGATTATATAGGTGGTTTGATTATTATTATTAAAAAGGGCTATCGGCCGAAGCCTTTCTGCCCGTGAATTTTTTTATAATTTGGTGAATATGACAAATGGGTGATAAGTGATAGTGATAAGTGTATGAGATGTATGGGGGGTGTGTAGGCTATTCTATTCGCTGTCTGTGTTTGATAATTCTTCCTGTATTTTTTCGTACAGGGTTTTGGAGGGGTGTTTGACCTTAGGGCGTTCTGGGTGGTCCCGGGTGGTTGTGTATAGAGAGATGGCTTCTAGGTTGTGGGGCTTAGTTTGGAATTTGCGGAATATTTCTTTATGGCGAAGGTGTATTGGTAGGATGTTGGTGGTGTTGTAAAGGGATTCGTTATTGATATTGTGGAGAGGATTATTTGGATTTCTGATTTTGGTAATGGTTCGCAGTGCTGCGCGTTCTGCAACTTCGAGATTTTTAATGGGAGTTTTACGGCAGAGGGAGAAAAGGATGGAGCCATAATCAAGGACGGGTCGACAAATAGATTTATAAATTTGGACAGCAGTTTTGGTAGATATTCCTTGTCGTCTATATGTCAGATTCCTGAATATTTTTGCTCTAGTTTTCGTAACATGTTTGGCGTTCTTTGTGTGTTGGTTGAAGTTTAGTTTATGGTCGATTATGATGCCGAGATATTTGCACGAGCTTTGTGGGAAGATTTGGGTGTTGTCAATTTGAATGGAGGGAGAATTGGGTAGAATTTTGTAGAAGGGAATCATGAATTGAGATTTGTTGGGGTTGCTGTGAAGACGCCATGTGTTGAACCAGGCTTGGGTTTTATCCATTTGGAGTTGAAGGTTTGCGACAGTCGATGGGATGTTGGCGGAATGAGACACCAGAGCTGTGTCGTCGGCATATTGAAGGATGTAGGAGTTGGCGTTAAAGTGTGTGGGGTTGCTATTGTATATATCATGACAGTAGGTATTGTAGAGGTAGGGCGATAATGGGGAGCCTTGTGGGAGGCCTTGTTCGATTTCTATCGCTGATGAAAAGAAATTTTTGTGTTTTACTCTAGCAGAGCGGTTTTGGAGAAAGGAGTTTGTTAAGGCAAGTAAGTAGTTAGGAGTTCCTAATTTGTGAAGCTTGAAGAGGAGTCCCTTGTGCCAGATGGAGTCAAATGCACGATGGATGTCAAGAAAGAGGGTTGCGGATTTTTTGCCTTCTAGGTGTGCTGCTTGAAGATTAGAAGTGAGTATAGTAAGTGGGTGGGAAGTGGATTTGTTTTGGGAGAAACCGAACTGGTATGAGGGGATTTTGTGGCCAATCGCTTGCTGAAGTTTATGTTTGATGTGGGACTCTAGGATTTTCCCTATTACGGGGAGTAGGGTTATAGGTCTGTAGTTTCCGGGTAGTGTGGAGTCAAGGTCTTTTTTAGGAATGCAGATAATTATGCCATTTTTAAAGTATGGAGGAAATGTTTGGGTGGATATGCAGTGGTTGATAATTTTGATGATATGTGTATGGATTGTGGGATCAATTTGTTTGAGTATCAGTCTAGGAATATTATCGTGGCCCGGTGCAGAGTTTCTTGCTGATGTGACCAGGTTGTAGTATTGATCCTCAGTTATGAGCGCATCGGGTGGGGAATCAATGGTAGATGAAAAGTGTTGTTCGTACCAGTCATTGACTTCCATTAATTTAGTTGGATCATAGGCAACGTTGGAATCGAATTTGAAGAATTTTCTATAGTGTTCAGCGAATATGTTTGCAATTTGTTGGTCGTCTGTGCATTTCTGATTTGTTGCAGGGTTTACGATACCATGGCATTTATCTGGGCGCTTATACTTTGAAAGTTTCTTTATTTGTATCCAAAACTGCTTGCCTTTAGATTCATTGATGTGTTCGCAAGCCCTTATCCACTTGTCTTCTCGGTATTGTTGAATAAGTATTCGAATATTCTTGTTTAGATCGTTGAATTTCTTTTTTAGTGGTGGATCTTCAAAGCGTTTAATGTCTCGGTATATCTGTCGTTTCTGTTTTAATAGGTTAAGGATAAACGGGGGAAGAGGATAATTGTAGTATGAGGTAGTTTTTTTGGGAGAGTTGCGCTGTATTGAGTTAGATAGAGTATTAACAAACTTATGATTGGATTCTTCTGTGATGATAGGATTCTGGCTGATGTAATTTGTCATCTCTGCATTGAGGGATTCTATGTTGCACTTGTTAAATTGGGTTCTGGTTTCAGGAGTTATCTGAGCAAGCTGTGTGGGTAAGTTGATTTCAAATTCCAGGGATAAGTGGTCCGAGCAGATGTCAGGGATAGCCGCAAGGTTTAATATGAGATTTTTTAGATTTGAGGTGCAGAGGATTACATCCGGTGTTGTGCTTGGATTGTTCGCCATGATGAAAGTGGGAGGAGTGTGTATTTTCACGAAACTGGAGTTATGCAGGAATGTCGTTAAGTGTCTTTTTTTGGTTGGGTTTAGGTTAAAATCTCCTATTATAATAGAGTAGTCATATTGAGCGGCTTTTATGAAGATACTGTCGTCAATTCTGCTATGTGGATGTATATAGACTTGTAGAATATGGAGAAGTGAGTTTGCGAATTGTATCGTGTAGTGTAAGCACTCGTTTAGGGGTTCGTTAATGATTGGTGAATTTGCTTTGCCTAGTTTAATTGAAGGGTGCGTTAGCACCGCAGAGCCTCCTCTGTGGTTGTGATTAGCAACCGTTGAAGGGATTTGGATTGAAGACCAATTGCGGAACGATATCGGGAGAGGCGACTTGGTTTCAATGAACATAGCGCAGTGAACGGGATTTGTAGAGAGGTAGTTTAGGATAAGGTGGGATTTGTTGAGAAAGGAGTTAATGTTGCCATAAAGAATGCGTATAGGAGCCATTACTTACCAGTAGTAGAGTCGGAGATGTGTATTTGGATACCGTCTATGGGAGCGGTAGCTTGGGGCGCGTCTATATGTTGGGTGTCGAACATGATGATGAAGATGCGGTTACCTGAGAATGATACTACTGTATCTATGCTGTAGGAGTCTAGAAATCGCTGTTTTAGTTTTTTTAAAAGTGCTTGCCTGTCTATATTTTTGGGTGAGTTAATTTTGGTGATGTATGTGTCGATGATGTGGTCATGAATAGTGATGTGTTTGTGTATGCGACTACTTTTAATGATGTTCTGGTCGATGTTTTCACTTCGTTTGTTGGCGGAGCGTATCTTCGTGTTCGGGATGCCCGGAATTGGTTGGGTAGGTCGCTTCTTGCATTTTAGGCTCCAAGCATTGTGTCCTTCTTCGTTGCAAGTTTTACAGGTCTCTGGGAGAGGTGAAGTGCATTTAGATGTGTAGTGTTGGCCTTGGCATTTGTTGCATGATACTGGCATTGTGCATTTATCGGTAGCATGTGTGAATTCGTTGCATTTCCCACATGGGAGGGGCAGTGCAGGTGGTGGAGAACTTTCGTATGCTAAATAGTGCCTATTTTTGTAGAAGACACCTTCTTGTAGTAGCTTTTCATAGGAGTTGAAGCATCCGGTAATGATTCTTATCATGCTAGTTGTTTTTCCGGTGCTACGTGATGTGATTCTCTTGCAGAATCTATGAGATAAGTTGCAGGCTAGTAGACGAGTGCTTAATTCTTCGTCTTTGATGTTGTGGTCCACACCAGATATTACGCATGTGTAAGTAGCTTGTGGGGTTGGTTTTTCGGTGTTCTTGTGTGGGGATGTTATTTTGTATTGAGTAATAAGGTTGCTTTGTTGCAAGGAAGACAGTAGGTCGGCCATTTCTTCGTTGGATTTATTTGATTTGATTAGGAAGCCTAGTTGCGTTTTAATAATTTCATCTTGGGGTCCTAACTTTTGGTTTTCCCAGTAGTCGGCAAGTTCGGTGCGTGATATATCTTTCGCGGTTTTAATGAAATAGTTCGAGGAGTATTTGTGCCTTATTTGAGCCACTCGCGTGGGCGGATTGTTGGTGAGAGTATTTGTGGTGGATTGAGTGATGGATTGTGTCTTGGTGGTGGTTTTTGTGTTAGATTGTACCTGCTGCGATGAATCGTCCTGTGATTGTGTCTGTGTTAGTGACTTGTATTTTTTCTTGGCTGATTGGATTGATTCGTCTTTGCGAGGCCGTCCTCGAGGACGCTTGAATTGGGGTTTTTTCCATGTCGATTGTGAGTTGTCCTTGTTCTCACCATCTGTTGAAGTTTCCATGGCGCTCGTATTGGTGTCCATGTTGATTTTGTTGCCCTTTGCGGGCCTTGTGTGGAAGAGACCTTTTGGCAGTCCAGGGATGGTAGTCACTGCGGCCGTTAACTGATTATAGCGGAGAAATTCCTTGAATTTTTACGATACTACGCGGAACGCACTGGGAGCGATATCTATGCGACCGTATGCGACCGTATCTACGTACCGTGTGGAATGTGTACCATTTGCTTGTAAACACATTTGCACTCTTGTTCTTTTATTGTTAAAAATGTTGATTAGCATTTGAGGAGTAAAGGTGCGGCAAACATTTACGATTTCTGCCATTAACTCTTCCAACGTATGCAGTCTTCTTTGGAAAACTCTATCTTTTAAATATCCAAAAATTGAGTAGTCCAGTGGAGTTTGATCTGGAGAGCGTGGCGGCGGCCATAGTCCTTGACTAATTAGTCTATTATAAAAACAATCTTGCAGATAGGCTACGTTGCTCTGGCTGTAGGAGCTGTTGCACCATGTTGTTGAAAATATCCGTTCTGCGATTCTTCATCATCTAATTGCTCTATGAAAGGCTAGACAATTTGTTGCCGATATCTCTCACCGTTTATTGTGTCATAAAAGAAAATAGGCCCAATTATTCTACGGCGAGACACAGCCAACCAAATTCCAACCTTCTGAAGATGTAGTGGTGCTTCCACAAAAAGATGAGGGTTTTCAGCATGCCAGCACCTATAGTTTTGTGAATTAACATATCCTCATCACTGAAAAATGTTAAATCGAGCAATCGATCGTCATTTAAATTTTCCATAAACCATCGGCAATAACTCAATCGGCGTTAAGAATCTACTGGCAACAATTCTTCCACCACTGAGATTCTATAAGGGTGTAAATTCAACCTCATTATCACAATTCTATGGCAGGTGCTCGAGGCAATTCCAGCTTGCATAGCCAATTTACGAATTGACGTTTGAGGGCTTACTTCGAGTCGTTCACGAACATCTGCAACAACCTCTTCTGATACTGAAGATCTGCCTGATGATTGCCCTTTCTGAACACACCAGTTTCCCTAAAACGGTGCACTATTCGTGAAATATGTGTTGACAAAACCGAGTATTCAGATTGGTGGTCAGGGAACTTGTGTTGAAATTCCCGAACGCACTCAGGAATTGAATAAAGCCATTCTCCATTTTCAAATCGTCCATTACGAAAGAAAGCCTCAACAATAAAAGTGTTCTTCTGATCAGTGTACATTTTAACAAACTACTGTTCAACTACTGTTATAATGTTGTCTGACAGTTGACAGGTATGGTTAACAGTAACAGTTCTCAAATAGTACGGTATACATATTTGAAAGGCGGCACAATTGAATTGAAGTGATTACATAACAACAATCATTTTGGGACACCTTGTATATTCATATTGATGGAATTCGCAACAAAAATTTATAATCGCCGATTATTATGCTTTTTAGGAAAATCGCCACAACAGTCAGTTTTTTTCAAGTGCCAACTTCTGATGTATATTTTTTATATTTAAACGTTTTTCTGTTTATGCTTAATCTTGGATTAAAAGTTTTGTTTACTATGAATAATTTCTCACGTGTTGTGCGCATTGGGTTTCAGCGGTGTGTTGCATAAAGGGAATATCTATTGCTTAAATAAACACGTCATTTCAAGGTCGAGATCACTCGATTTCATCGGAAATTTTCATCGATAAACTTCACTGAAATTTGAAACATCAAACAAGATAGCGCCCAAGCTGCAATTCAATTATACCTTTGCAATCATCATTTTCAAAACAAAGAATGGATCGTGTCTCGAACGCTCTCACACCTACAGGAGTCACGTACGAAATACCATTCATGAGCAACCCTCATGCGTACGCGTGTCATTGATGGATGATGTATGATGCAGCCGTGGTAATGACGAAGCGTCACGTTTCAGATCGAAGCCGAATGGGGGTTAATGAGAATTGCCGTGTTTAATTAAAATGCATGACCTAATCTACATATTACATGCACAGGCCGGCGTGTGTAGGTCGACCTGCCGGACCCGCCGGCAAGGTTGCTCTCAAGGCAGCTTTCGTGTCGCGACGAGACCGTTGTGTTTAGATTCTGTGAGGTCTGCGGTGATTAAATAATTGCAGGAGATTAGATTGCGGCAGTGATGTCGCGGTTTATTGCTGAAAGCAGTAATTTTACGGTGTGATTTTGTTTACGAGAATGCATGGGCTGCATTATTTTAAATTCAAAAGTAGAATACAATATTATGTTTAACGTGTTTATTTATTGTCAATGTGTTCTTATTACAAGAAGGCAGATCATAGTCATTTATGTATAGGCAAAATAATCAATAGTCGATAAATTCTTTAGAGTGGAGGAAACCACAAAGAAGATCAACCAGGATTAAACAAATTATATGAAATCTCGTAATCAAGGCGCGGATTTCTAGGTATTATGCTATACATCAGTTTTAATAGCAGACCAAAATGACCTCGTATCTATACGAATTTTAGCAAATGAAGTAACGTGACAATTTTGTTTTTGTGCTTTTTTGCATATTTTCAGTTTTTAAGCTTATAATTGCTTTAATGCATTTTTTGTGCATATTTCCTTATTTTCTGTGCTTATTTGCTTATTTCTCAATTTTATAGCATATTATTTATATTAGCTAGGAATATATTTTGTTGCACAATATTGTAATGAGAACTCAGTATTAATATTACTCCGTTACGTCAAAAGTGCTTGGTTATCACAAAATCATCAACAAAGCGAGCGTGCGTACGTGATATTTGGTAAACAAAGCTTGATTATTTCGGGAATTACACTATTTTTATGTGCACAGAACGCATCTGGGGCAAGTGTGCTATCATTTCAGTCCAATTTATCTCAATCTTCAGTGCGTTGTGCTTGTGCCTTGTGTGTATTACATGTTTATAAGTTTTCTTGTATAAAATGCCGAAAGTAAAACCTTCCGTCGATGAATGGATACGAGAACATTCTGAATTAAAATATGAGAACGGCAAATTAATTTGCAGGGCTTGTATCAAACTGGTAAGTTTTATTTTGTGTTGCTATTGGCCTAGGTACAAGCATGTATTATGTTGTAGATTAACTGCGAGAAAAAAATTAACATAACACAACATATCAAAACAACAGTTCACCAAGAAAATTTAAAAAAAAACACAAATCTGCACGCAGAATCCTGAGTACCCAGCAAACTATTTCCTGTCTTTTGCGAGTTCTTCCTCACAGAATGAAAAGGAAATTTACTTTGATTTTTGCAATACGATGGTATCTTCTAACATTCCGTTAAAAAATCTAGATAATAGTATGTTTAAATCCTTTTTACAAAAATACACCGGTAGACATATTTCTGCCGAATCAACCATTCGCAAAAACTATGTCGAGCAAGTATATAAACACACTATTGAGGAAATAAAAAGATAATTGGCAACAATTACATATGGTTCTGTGTAGATTAAACTACTGATTCATGTGGTCGGTACATCGCCCATTTAATGATTGGAATATTAAACGAAGACTCTACCAATGCATTTTTAATTAGTTCCAAGCAGTTAGAAAAAACAAATGGCAATACCGTTGCCATATTCGTTCACGATGGATTAACACTTTTTTTTTGCCAAACCCCGTACCAAATGATAAATTATTATTGATGCTTTCTGATGCGAATGCATATATGTTGAAGGCATATTCTAATTTAAAAGTATTTTATGAGCAATTAATGCATTGCACCTGTTTGGCACATGGTTTTAATCGAGTTGCTGAAACGATTAGACTGCAATTTCCCCTAGTCAATGATTTGATAAAAACTGGGAAGAAAATTTTCCTAAAACCTCCACTGAGGGTTGAAATATTTAGGGAAAGAATGCCAAATGTACCTCTTCTTCCGGCACCGGTTATAACTAGATGGGGTACGTGGCTAGATGCTGCCATTTCGATTCATTTAAGGAGCTTGTGTTGAGTTTCCCGAAAATGTGTCAGAGGCAATTAAAGAATGGCACAAAGTTCTTAAAGATAGGAGGGTTGTACAAAATTTAGCATTCCTAAAAACCAAATATAGTTTCGTGAGCAAAGTGATTGATAAACTCCAAGCAAACACAATTTTGGCAGATGCGGTTCAAATAGTTGAAGATTTTCGGAATGACGTCTAAAACATACGGGAATCTATAGGAGAGATTATTAAAAAAAAAATGTGATGCAGTTTTGTCAAAAAATTAAGGGTTTAGCGAGTTACAAAATATATCAACAGTTTTAAAAGGAGATTTCATGGAAGATTTGCTGATAATTATTACAATTATTCCCAAATTTAAATATGCACCAATTACAAGTGTGGATGTGGAGAGAAGCTTTCATACTTTTAAAATGTGCTCAGTGATATGAGAATGGGATTTTCAGTTGAAAATTTAGAAAAACATTGAATTATTAGTTTATTTAATAATGAGCAGTAATCATTATTTGTTATTAATTATTGTTGTTACTAATATTAATCAACAAAACCTATGTTATTAAAATATTACTTTTACACACCTATAGTGCGTTCTTGTTAATAAAATTATGTTTTGTTTTGTTTTTCTGTATTTTCATAAAAAATAAAATATGTCTTTTCTTCTTTTTCTTCGTTTTTGTGCTTATTCTAATCTTTATGCTATTTTATATGCATATTTTCTAAGATTTTTATGCATTTTTAAGCGGATATTTTGTATTTTTTATGCTTATAAATCCGCGCTTTGGTCATAATATTCCGAGTTGAAAATCTAACAACAAAAGGTTGGTAATTTATTTTTAAATTGTAAATTTAAAAAAAATAACGATTATAAAGCGGTAGACAATCTACAAAGAAATGATTCAGAACACCCACGGATTCTTTGGATTCAATGCATTGAATTTAGACATTGCATTCGAAGCAGGCAAATTTAATAGCAATCCTTTTTTTTTAAGGACAGATCGCTGCCTGGTTCGTCTATACGTCTTTTTTTACCTCTAGAATTTTTACCATAAATTCCCTAAATTTCCACAGAATATTCTATAGCCTACCTTGCTCACACTTGCTCAATGGTGGTTGCGGTTATTTGAGATATTTATCGGGAAAAAAAATAAGGTAACAACACATCAGAGTTTATTGTTTTTTATAACACATTTAAAACAGTGAAAATTGTAGTAACACTTCAATAAACTAAAACTCTGTATTTTAAATTGCACCTTCAATAAATTATAACTCGTAATTAAATTAATAGGTCATTCATTGTATCAGGTCTATGATACACACAGGGGCTATTTAATAGCATTACAATACTGGAAACACGGAGTGTTTAGTTCCTGCCATACCAAGGAAAAGGCGCAGGTGTCGCTTTAATACAGATTCCTATATATTTAAATACAGATCACTGTATCTTGACTGGTTATCTTGACTCACAGCTGTGGCCCGGCCGCCCCACCATTTAATGTACAGTTGCTGAGAGTTGCTTTATTTTGCTTCATGGGCTTTAGGCACGGTAATGGCTGGAATGGGTGATGTTTAATATTTCACAAATCACTGGTTTTCACAGAAAGTTATTCAGAGTAATTCAGAGTGTTTCAATATTCAATGCAAGCTCCTGGTGTGTATAAATACCGATGCAAAGCTCCAAATTGTGACAGTAGGTATTATTCCAATATAATCGATCCTTCTTACAAAAACAAAAGTTTTTTTTTTCTCGTTCCCATCTTCTGAAGAGGGTAGAAAGGCATGGTTTGATGCTATATCAAAACGAAGTGGAGTTCCATTTCATTCTGAATTAAAAAGAATTTATTTATGCCAAGACCATTTAGCCGATGAATCGTTTAACACTACACTTAAAAATAGATTACATTTAATAAATAAAGTACCTTCTATATTTTTTATAAAGTCATTCGTATCTGCTGAACACAACGTTTTAAATGTGAATCCTAATCAAGGCCTTGCTGCCGCCAATCCAGACGTAATATTGTTAACCTCAAAATCGCCACATTTAGAATGTTTAGATAAGTGTAATGTAGTGGAATCTGTAGAAATTGCAGATACGTGTGATTTATTAGATTCCAGGCAAGTCACAAGGGTACCCTCCACCAGTAAACATGACCCCATTGGTTTACCAGTGAAACGTTCACTAAATTTAGAATTTGACGATTCTTTAACAAATGAAGATCCACCAACAAAAAAACAAACTTAAACCTAACAAGAATACGTTATTGCAGCCATTAAAAGTTTTTAGAGTTTGTAAGTTATCCCATAGAAAAAAAAAAATTACAAAACCAATCGAACACCATTATTCAGAATCGCAAAATAGAAAAGACTTGTGAATAACAACAAACCAACTTAAAAGCCATTTATCCATTATGCCTTACTAACCTATTTTCTAATGTTGTAAATAAATTAGATCCAGCAGGTGTCAAATTTTTGGAATCACCGATTGCAAATGCTTCTCGAAAACGACCATTATATACTCCTCAGAACAAACCACTTGCGCTAGCATCTTATTAGAGAGGTCCACGTTGTTACAGATTTTTAGCAACATTTTTAAGATTGCCTTCGAAATCAACAATTCAAAAATATTTAAAATCTGTTCCTTTCGAGACAGGCATAAATAAATCTATTTTCTAAAAACTGCCCAAGAGAGTCAAAAATATGAACCCATTAGAAAATTGTTGTATTGTAATGTTCGATAAAATATCATTGGCAACCGGTTGCACTTACGTAAAGTCGATAGATAAAGTTATAGGGTATGTGGACCTCGGCTCTGTTGGCAGGCGCAATGAACAGGCTAACCATGCTTTGGTTTTCATGGTTCAAGGTTTAATGAAATGGTGGAAACAGCCCTTTGTTTACTACTTTACTAAGGATGTTATTGGGACAGATAATTTATAAGTTTTAATCAAAGAAATCATTTCTGCCCTTCAGACAACCGGATTGAAAGTGATCGGCACAGTTTGTGACCAGGTACCACACACCTTGCTGCTGTAAACAAAATAATATGTGAATTCAAAACTGAAACACTTGATCATTTTGTAGTTAATGGATAATGGATATCCAATTCATGATGTACCTCATCTCCTCAAGAATACTAGGAACAGTCTGCTAAAATATAATATTGTATACGATGACAAAAAAATGCTAAATTTGGTCACATTCAAAAATGCTATGCAGTGGATAAAACCAAAAGATTCCAAAGTCTAAGAAAGATAAGAGAATGCTATTTAGAATTAAATAATAGTGCATTAAAAATGAAAGTTTTAATTGCTGCACGCACTCTTAGTGCTTCAGTAGCTTCAGCAATTGAATCAATGTGTTCGGATTCACAACTGTTACCTGCTGAGGCAATTCATACCGCTGAATTTGTCTAAGACATTAATGACTTGTTTGACAGTTTAAACGCAATATTTATAAATATAGAAGGTAGACAATCTTTAAAGACCAGTATTAATGCTAAATCACGTAATTTGAAATTTTGGAATTTAATGAGAAAAAAATTAGTGGGTGGAAATTTGTGAATATACAAGACAATAAAATCAAGGACAGTTTATCAGTTAACAGGGGATGGATCCAAACTATCAAAGGGGTACAAAGTATTTGAAATGAATGTCGGAAATTAGGCTTTAAATACTTACGGACGAATCTACTCAATCAGGATCCTTTGGAAAATTTATTTGGAGTAGTTCGTCAGTGCACAGCAGCTGACAATAATCCAGAACCATACCATTTAGTGTCTTCATTAAAAACTGCAGTTTTAAATAATTTGGTTGCACCTCATAGCATTCAAGCAAATTGTGAACAGGATGACAACAGTATTCTGGACAATTTGCAAGATTTTTTTCAAGTCGAACCTGCACATTCAAATGTTATCACAAATGCAACATTCGAAGTGGGGCAGAAAGTGGGGCAAAATTGCATGCATTTGAGTTAGCAATTGTTACAGAATTGCACTTTTTAGATGTCAATTTTGATACTCAGGCTGTTGCCTATGTTTGTGGATCTTTAATAAACAAACTTCAATTTTCGGATTGTTTGAACTGTAGTAAATTAATTTCAGAGGAAAATTTACAATCTGAACACACATTAACTATGTTTAAGGAATTAGACGATGTAAGGCGTTTAAAATATGCTTCAAGAGAATTGGTCATATACCGGGTGATTCAAGTTTTATTACCATGGGTTTTTTAGGCATTTGGAGTTGCCCAAAAAATATGAAAATTTTGATTTATATAGTTCTGATACTAATCTACGGAAAGGTAGTTTGACTTTTTCGATACAATTATATAGATGGTGTCTAAAATTAAAAAAAAAACTCTTTTCCGGCAAAATTCTCTATCGTTATTTTTGCCCTAAACTGTTTAATTTTATTCACAGAACCCATTTATGAAATCAAAAATTAACGAAAATGATTAGATTTCAAATTAAAGCACTTTTTACATTTCTGACCAACTTTCCTCGGCATGATTTATGATTTTGTAAGTCAAGAGCCCTACAAAGCATTGACCTCGCCGGTGCGGTTGGAACGTGTTATGACTTTATTATTAAGCAAATATTGAGCTACGGCTCTGAAGAAATCCTTGCGTCGGTATCCACCCAGCAGGCTGAGGGATGTACGGCCCTATCATAAAACCCATAAAATCCATTATAGGGACTATTACTGGAAGCAGCCGTCATATTTTACTATTTAGTAATCAAACTTAATGTTGCAATATCAAAATTTATTTAATTCAATAATTGGTGCCATTTTTTTGACTTTGGAATGTTTGGAATAGCATTATAGTATGTTCTGACAAAAACTATATAAATAAAATTACGAATTCTTTGTGAAATAACGTATAAACTACCGGATGGTTAATTTTTTTTATCGTCAGATTGGGCTTCATCAATATCTAAACATGTGTACTTATTTTGGATTTTTTATTTCAATTAGAAGTCGTCATTTTTGGTCTGGTAATAAAACTTGATCACCCGGTATATTATCAATGTTCATGATGCAATTGTCAAAATATTAGAGTCATTTGGCCACATTGACTAGTTAAAAAGAATGTTTACAATTTTAGTTAAAATTGATTTTACGTGGTTCACATGTTCTGACCACTCTCAAAATATGCATTCCCAATTATTAGTTTTATCATCATTATTAATAATAAGAAAATTTTATGAATATCTTCGCCGGAAACATCTTTATGAAAATCGCCGGATTAATGTTCGAAATAAAATTAATAAACTAAAACACGTTTAATTTCCTTCACAGTTTTAAATTGCCGACTTTCTGTGATAATTATATTTATTGCTTATTGCTTTATTGCTGTTAGGAATGTTCCTAAATTTTTGTGATATTTGTTTCTTTATTAATAACATTATACGAATGATATTAGTTAACTTACTATTTAGGGGTTATTATTGTTTGAAATTCAAGAGTTTATAGTATGTTTTCTTAGTTTTAATATATTTTCTCCATGACGATAGTTACTTAAATTTAATATTTTCTTGTTTTTTACTTTTAGTGTATATTTTTAATTTTGTTATGTTTATTGAAGAGTTCATATTTTGTTATTTTTTTCGACGAAGCATGTGCCATGATTTTACCAGATTAACTTTTATGTTTTGGACATATTCATATTATTTATGTTAATTGTACAGTTTTAATTGGCACATGATTTGTGTCTACGATTTCTATAAGTTTTTTTTAACAAATATTCACCCAAGGTTTATTAGTGTTGAAAAAATCAGAACTAAAGTGAATCGTAATGATGAGAACCATATAGTTCGAAATTATGTTAGTTAGTTACGATATTACCAAAATTATATGTATTTAATATATCCATTGTTTTTTAATACATTGATTGTTACCATTGGTTACTATGTTATTAATGTTTGTAATATTTAAATGTGTGTTTCATGAATTTTATATCAAACTTACTTTATTATACTTTATTCTCTTGATTTTGTGGTATCTTAATTATTTCCCTTGATCATCAAATCTTAAATATTAATTGATATTGTGTTCGCATAATGAAGGTCAGAAGTTGGAGGTAGGTTGTCAAGGACAGAGTGTCCTGGAAGAGGCTGATGGAGGAAGCCAAGACCCACAGAGGGTTCTAGTGCCATAGGATGAATGAATGAATGAATTGATATTTTGTATTTTCTATATTATTTATAGTATTCGAATGTTATCTGATTCATAGAATCGTATGTAATATTTTAAAATCTAAATAATATGGGTCTTTTACAATATCCAATTTAATGTAGTAAATATGAATTTTAAAAAGCGCGCAAATCGAAACACGGATACACCCACGCACACATACAGCACGGATAATACCCCCTTCTAATCGTGAGGGCGCAGTTTTTGTGTTTCCGCTTTAGTACACGGGATTGACGCGTCTGATATAAGTTGTCTGTGGGTACACACAATTTTTAAATTCTGTAAATTTCGATTTTAAAATTCTAGCATTTCAATTTTTTTAATATTCTTATGCGTAATATGCGTAATGCCTTGAAAACTTTGAGTAGACACGATATTTCTTATTTTGGTTTTATTGAGAAAGTGAAAACATTCGTTCCACTTGAATAGGGTTCGCTTGAATAGGGTACACAAAAAATATTAAATACAAAATTAGTGACCAAAGTATCAAACATTGGCGAATTGTCATAAAACATTAATTTTGAACATTTAATCGGAAATTCTTTAACATCCAGGTTTTCCAACTCCTGGGTGAAATAAAAATTCCTCATTTCTGGTCACTCGCGATCCAAGTCATATATTTTATCATTGTAATGGAAAACCTGGTAGCTAATATTGCAATTGAGTTATGCTTTTTGCCGATTACTTTTGTGGTGAAATTATATTTTTAGCACGAAACAAATGACAAATTCGCAATACTAACTGGGAATTTTAAATTGAACAAGAAAAATATTGAGATAAAAGTTTTATTTAAAAACATAAGGTGCTGATATTTGCATTTCCCTAGATTTTAGGCACAATATGACGATTTTTTCAATTTCCCTAGAGAATAACAAATATCCGTAGATCTAGGAAAATTTATCTAGATCTAGCAGCACTGATTCGAAGATTCTATTGAGATAAGACAATAAGATGATTTTTTTCAATTTCCCTAGAGAATAACAAATATCCGTAGATCTAGGAAAATTTCTTTAGACCTAGCAGCACTGATTCGAAGATTCTATTGAGATACTCGAAATATTATTATATTCTTATGCATGAATGTGACAGCTAGATCCACTAAGCTAACGAATGGAAGTTGAGATGTTTTCATGGTCTTATGGCAAATCTTTTGGCAGGCGCGAGATCCTTTTACGAATCAGTACAGATCTAGAACTAATCCAGACGCTTTGGGAAGATTATGATCCAGGAAATTAAGTGTTGGAGTTTAGAATCAGCGCCCGATCATGAAAATTTACTTGGACGAATACTGTTGGGCATACAGTTGGGTTATATGCATGGTACGTGTTCTTGGATACAGAATAGTACCCATAAAATATGATTGATCGTAATTCGCCTAATATTATTACTTATGTATTAAAAATACTCGCAACACATTCCAATATAAAGTCTAATTTTGAGTTAAATTATTGCTTACTATTATTTTTTTAAATAAATATTTTAAAATGTATTACCTATGGGCTTCAACAAATACATATCTCGATCTATAGTCAAATTTATTCCATTATTTTCTGTTATTATTTTTTTTTTAATTATATTCAAAACTATACACAATTATGACTGCTGATGCCATCTATTAGTCTGGGGAACACGATTTTTGCTTACTTTTGCTTACATCAAAGACTTGTATTTTAGTAAATTTGGAGTGCTGCATTCAAATATCACATTAGTTTTTGCCTATCACGTCAGGTTGCTGCTCTACATCCAATCGGATTTTTCGGCCAAAATATGCTTTTATTGTTTAATTTCGGATACCAATGCTATAATTGATTAAATTTTGGGGAACCATAAGACTAATTAATTTTAGAATATTGATGAACGTTTATTGATAGTGTCATATAAAGAAAATGGTAACAATGAATAGTATATTGTTTTATTAGGAGAAAAAGTTACACTTGTGTGGTGAGTCTGTAAGTTTGACGGCCGGCAAATACAGACGAAGCACACAAAGTTGCCTTATCTCCGAATAAAACATGTTACTTTTTCTTCAAACGCAAGAATATTTTTCTTCAAAAATATATGAAACAAAAAAAGGTGAAAAATTCAAAACTTTGTACATTTAGTGTACATTTTTGTAATAAGGAAAATCACAAATAAAAGTATAGTTATGAGTATTTTTTACTTTAACTAGCTGTACATTTAGTGTTATTTTTTGTAATAAAGAAAATCACAAATAAAACTATAGTTTTTTCTCCGCCGGCAGACATTGAGCAGTCTTTAAATTTGCGTATCCAAGGACACAAAGTGTCACGTTTGGGACGATTGAAGAAAAAGTATATTTTTATTGTCCGTGGGATTTTCTGGAGTATGCCGTTCCCAAACAACCTCTTTTCATGTTCCAACAGCAGTCATAATGCTAGTATCCAACGTTCCTTGGTACCGGCCCTTATCTTTGAAATCTTGGTGGAAACGTTCACCCTTCTCATCGCTTACATCTCCTAGATTATCAGGAAATTTGTCAAGATGACCTTCAAAAAAATTAACTTTCATACTCATATTCAACCTAGATCATGCAAATTCTTGATTGAAGATTAAAGCACTTCTATATAAATTTTTGCTTTTGTATTTCCCAGGAAAATGTCATTAACTGCCACGAAGTAATGCCGTGCATTATTTCCACATAATTCCACATCCACATCATTCATAACATTTGAAAAATATGGATCGTTGACTAATGTTTTTGTTACTATGAAATAATCTATAAAGATTGCTTCAATAGAAAAATACTGCAGATTGATTATTCCTAGCTGGATATTCGTCCACAAGCTTTAAGAAGAAACGATGCTGTTTGTAGCTGCGCACTTAGTTAAGTTTCAAAAACTACACTCCTTTTTCCTTCATTTACACAAAAGGAAAAATTCAGGGCGCCCATTGAAATGTGAAAGTAATAAAATACAACTAAAAGAAAAATTACAAAAATATTAATATGTAAAACATATTAAAATGGACTAAAAAAAATTCTAAACAAAGATAAAGATGTATTTGCAGGAAATAGCATTTTATTATGTCAGTGAGTTATTGTGTTGATATGTTTAACTATATATTTGTTAATTTATCTCGCATTTATTTTTGTATGTATTTTTGGTACCTATTTATTGACCTGTACATATCACATCTGTATAATTGCAGCACTGTGAATAAATAAATTATTACAATATTATTATAATGGGCAGCAGGACCCACGTTGGTCGATAGCCAGTTAGGGATAATATCCCTAACAAATACAGTCACTACTACTATTATAATGTAGTCATTGTTTTGCTGCTGTTTCGCACGTAAAGTCAAAACTGTACACCAGGAGGTATTTAAATGCATTAGAAATTGCAGCGTCGCCGAAGTGGCAAGAAAAAGTTGCCTCTTTAGTTAAGAACAAAATCAGCAGTATACAATCGAAGAAAATGTGATGTTATTATCTACAAATTGGGAAGTTCCATTTCTAAATGCTCTTTAAAGGCAATCTTCAAGAAACTTACCACTCAGTAAATGAGTTTTTTTTTAAATAGCAAAAAATTGATTATGTTGATGAATTCAAACGAGAAGTTATGTTATTACTAAGGCCGCGGTGTTTTGTAATATTATACAAACATTTATATCGTACGTAACAGATAAAATGAGGGATAAAATATGGGGATCTCGTAAACAGTAAGAGATAAACAGTTGGTTAAGTTAGACGTGGTAAAACTTTCAAAATTCAAATACTATTGCAAAGAGTTTATTTTGACATTGTGAAGGCACTCTTTTGAGTAAAATTTAAATATGATATAAAAACTGAAATATCGTTCATGGACATTGAATCATTGACGCAAACTTACTTAATTCAAATACAATTATATAAGTGCGAATTTTCTTTGGTAGATTTTTATCTTCTAATCTATGTTAGCTGCGGGTACCTACTATTCTTCCGGAATATTAAAATTGCACTCTTAAGCACAAATCGGCATGCAGTGATTCACGATTGCAAGCCATTAACAGCCCGAGTTGCATGCAACAAGTCATTACGTGTCCAGCAAGCGCCACTGATCGCATTAAATAAATAATTCATATCGATAATACGACGGAGGCGTCGCAAGCCGAACCCTTAAATATTTATAAAGACCGCCACATCCTCACTACATCATATTTAATATCCGAGGAGCAACCAGTTGATTCAAGAAGGTTTCATTTGTCTCCACCGTTGCGTGTAACAGCGTACGGAAATGCTTTCGTTTCTAAGTTTAACTCGAACAATAAAAAAAGTAGAACTTAAATATTGAAACTGAAATTCGTCGCATGCATAAGGAAGCGCTTAAATTGTTTATCATAATTTGATTTGTTATTACATTTGTCAAGGTCATGTATTTTTGGAACGAAAATATAGTCAAATTAATTTAATACTACACTGTAATCAATGTACAGTGAGTCACACGTTTCATCCTCATTAGCGTACTATAATCATACACTTCGTAATAATAAAATAACAACATACTGTTCTTTTTTCAGTACATGGTTTGTATTATAAATTTTATAAATAACTTTTGTATTCCTTCCATGGTCAAAATTTAAATTTTATTTAAAATTAATTTTCTTAAATAAATATTTAATGTTATAATATATTTAGATTTTAAATAAGATTAAGGATTAAAGCAAGGAAACGTTCTCAATTTATCATATAATATCACTTCACACATACTCCGCATTAACCATGAACCAAAACTATCAAATCAATAACAATAATAATTCTTACTGCTCCTACATCTATTGTGTAATTGGTTCCGGCCATTTTTGTTTTGTCGGAACCTTAACTCAGTTGGCTACTACAGCGGTCAAATAAATGTATACCCATTACGAATTACGATCAGTAAATGATGTTCAATTAAAAATCATTAATTCTAATCTTTCATCATCTAACACGTGGAGAATTGAAAATTTGCATTGAAATTGTATGCAGCTACCATTTAATGCGACACAGAGCATTAATTGTTCATTGTCTCGTCATGTTATTCATTCAGTTACCACCCACGAGGGGATTCTGTTAATGCACCGAACAGTAAGTCAATGTTGCCACGGATGTTAATGGTTTTTGTTGCTCGCGTATAACTCAACATGGAAATAGCGTTGCTTTATCGCTTCGTAAAATTTCAGCGGAACAGGTGAAGATAACAGGGTACAAATACTACGTGCACTATCGAGTGTTGAGTGGTATTTAATACGTAATCGAAAATAGTAATCGGGAATTAGTAAAGTTCAATCTCTTTTCTTATGATCATTTAGCCACATGAAAATTTTGAAAAGAGTTTTTTTTAATTTTGTTTTCCCGAATCTATAATATATTACTGGATTTGCGACAACCAAAAATTCATCTTTTATTCAATATCAATAATATTAACATAAAAACAAAACAAAAATATGGAGAAATATATGAATATACAATTTTTAACTACTCCCATACTTATTGATACATAGGTAGGTACATTGATTTATTTAATCAATACATATGTAGCATCATAGAAATATTCGGTCAATATCAAATATGCATTGTCATACATAATAAGTGTTTCACTTTGAACAAAACCAAAACGACAACCAAAAATTCATATTTTATTGAATATCAATAATATTAACATAAAAACAAAACAAAAATATGGAGAAATATATGAATATACAACTTTTATCTACTCCCATACTTACTGATACATAGGTAGGTACATTAACTTATTTAATCAATAGATATGCAACATCATAGCAATTTTAGGTCAATATCAAATATGCAATGCCATACATAATAAGTGTATAACTTTACTTTCAGATGTAGCTCTTATAATCATATTGACAATTTTATACCTTGAACTTCTAAATTATTTATAGAGATATAATACGTACAATTAAAAGCAAACCCAAAACGAAAAATATGACCAACATAATCCACAATATATCCATAAAACTACCAGATTTGATAAAAAATGTTTAAATTTTAAAAATACACAGTGTGGAAAGAAAGTAATGCATAAATTCGATAACTTTGTTAAAATTCGTTTTTTGGAAAAAATCTCGAACGGGTATAGCGATTTTACGAGTAATTAAATATTGTTATACTACACCATTTTCATCATGAGTATAGAGTAGTACAGTTTTTCTCAATTTTTGTCAAATTTAACTTTCTGTTGTACTGTATTCATTCTGCAAAGTTGAAGAATTTTTAATATTTGAACTTTAAGGCACGTTGTCTCTTTTTTGTTAATGTAACATATTGAATATTTTATACCGTTGAAAACAGAATAAAAAGTACTACCGAAATATATAATCAAAAATATAGGTTGTCATTTAAAATCATATCAATCACGTCCTAACTGTAAAAACAAATCACGTAACATGATGGATATGATAAGTACTATAACGTGATTTTTATAAAAATCGCTATACCACTTCGATCATTTTTACTGAAAATTAATTTTAATGAAGATTTCGAATTTATGTTTTACTTTATTTGCACCCTGTATAATTAAACGTAATTAATACAAAAACCAGAACTTCTAAATTCTAAATAATGTAACAAAATACAATCCAGAAACGTTTCATTAAAAACATGTCATGAAATCCAATAGAAATTCTAGCAAATTCGACTACTGTGCGAACAATGACTAATAAATTTCGTAATTTCTATGTAGAAAATCATTGAATTAAAAATTAAGTAATTTCTTTGCGTATTAAGTGGCCGCCAGACCTGCACACTTTACTTTTTTTTTGTAAGACCTGTAAATGTATCTAATTTAAAAAAAAAAGAAAATGGTGGAATTTTCTTTTCATAGTAATACCAATTAACAGTAATAGTTGAATTAGTCAGCTTCTCAAACTTCATAATGATTTGACAGTCTTTATAATGCAAACAATTTGTAATATGAAGAGTCAAACAAAAATGAAGCACATGAGTCTATTTAAAAATATATACAAGTCAAAAATTATATGGACTCTAAGGTACGTAAAATATGCTCCATAAGAAATGCATTGCATTTTAGACACCGCCATAAAAATCCAAGTTTCGCGTACTGCAATCAATGTGGAGCTACCATTTCACGCATGGGACTGCGTGAACGATAATGAATTTAATTCAGAATTATATCAAGTTAAAAAACAGTTAAAAATTTGAGTGCATAAAAGTGGGTTTGAGTGCAAAAGTGAATAGTGAATTCACTAGCATAGTGAAATTTTTTGAAACCTGGAAACATCCAGGTTTTGGAACATTTTTAACATCACCAGTTTCTCGAAATTTAGATTCAATCTTACAAACTATAGATTGGCTGATGGGGTGTTCTGGATATTGTGCATTAAACAAATCGCATACTTCCTGCCGAGTTTTTATCCCTGCATCCGATGAGAATTATTAAAATTTCATTTTTTGTGTGACAGTTAGATGTGCCATTATGCTTAAATTGCAATAAGAGTTTTGTACCGCTCAGGCTAATAGCGGACGGCTTATAATAGCACGCGGGCATTGTTTCTTTCAACCTCAAGCACTTTGAAAAACTAAATCTGATCTGATGAGGTTTTTGCTTCATATTTCATGATTTGCAGTTTTTCACTTTCAATTGTCATTTACTCGAAAAATTTCTTATTTAACATGGCAACATTTTTATACTGTCACTTTGACAATACAAATATCTTTCAAAATTAAAAACAAAAATAGGGGATTATTATTTAAAAAACAATGGATGACGTCATTACTCAAAAACTAATGATGGTTGAAGATCGACTGTGATGAAAAATGGGTATTTTTATCAAAGAAAATCGAAGTGTTCGAGGATTTTTTTCCTATTTTTTTAATTTCTGTTTTAATGAATTTATTCCATACTTTAGGCGCACACTGTATACAGGGTCTGTTCGGACGTCCACCCTGTATATTGTTTTTGTGAGCGACCGGTACGCGACTGAAGTGCGCGTGCGACAATTGTATTTCGCGCGACACCCGGGCTCACGGAACAGAGTCTCGAAACGTACGTTGAAGAGGATACACAGAAAATAGTGAGAGAAGAGAACAATAGTGTCGAATCCAAAAGTCAAGTGACGCCGCCCTTCTGGTCGATCCAAGGTAGGTGGTAGCAAGTAGAAGCTAACCCCGCGGCTCGCTCACAAAAAATATTACATTGCAGTCCACTTTTTGCTGCAAAGTTGCGTGTCGTGGTCATTGGGCTCAAGTATCGCCTTCAAAGGGCTTGTCCTCGATCCACGGGCGTACATTTTGGTCCTTCGAGCCGGATTCGGTTTATATTGTGATAATTAGCGCTGTATTAATTACAGTTTTTCGCTTATTAATACGTTAGTTCTCGATCCCGTCGCTCGTTTTGTTAATCGTTCTAGCATTCGTTCTCTCTTGACCTCGTTGTGTGGTCTCTCTCTCACCACATCTGGTACATCTGGTCGATTCCAACAGTTGTATGTTTTGTGATCGTCGATATTTATCGGCGACGGTTTCTTTATAATCTTCTTATCTTCTTATCATTTCTCGCTCAGTTTGTAGTTTAAAATTAGCAACATGCCGTCTCTCGAGGAAGTTATATTCAAGGTGGAAACTGCCCGTCGAAAGATTTTGCGTGTCGAATTAATCACACAATCGGTAGACGCCGACCCCGATGATAAGAAGTCAATAGCGCTTCTTAAAGTTATGTCGGAAGGCTTGGAGGATTTGTTTAGGGAATTTAATGACGCGATTGGTAGATTATCGGCGTGTTATAATAAGTTAAAAACACCGAAAGATCTCCAACCAGACATAGAAGAAGTAGAAGCGTCTTATTACAATGCCAAAGCCATTATTGCAATGGCATTTCCTGAGTTTCATCGCAATCGCGACCATTCGGTGGGTCCGATTACGCAATCTTCAAACGCCGTCTCCGGAGTCGCGCTTCCGAAATTAAAATTAGTTGAATTCGATGGCGATTTAAATCAATGGCACAACTTCTTCGATATGTACACGTCCACCGTGCACAATAGTAATTTGTCGGACGTTCAGAAATTCATGTACCTGCGATCGGCACTGCATGGAGACGCCCTCGCACAAATTTCGTCGCTACCGTTGACCGCAAATAATTATCAGGTTGCATGGGATACCTTACAGGATAGATATAACGACAAGAAACTACTAACTAGTTCGTACTTGGATGAATTATTTAACGTAACGCTCACGTGTGATCCCACATCCATGCGGAAATTCGTAACAACGCTGACAGAGTATTCTGGTGCGTTATCAGCGTTAGGTCATGACGTCGCGAGTTGGTCGGTGCCTTTATTACACTTGTTTAAGAAGAAATTGACGCCCGTACTGAGAGAAAAGTGGGAACAAGCCGTCAGTAATTGTGAAGTAGGTACATTGAAGCAATTTATATCGTTTTTGTCAAGTGAATGCCGAGTAATAGAATCTTGCGGTGATTCTATTAATTATAAATCGATAATTAATAAGAAACAGTTCTCGAACGCCCCCGCAAGGTTTACTTCAGCTAGAAAGGCAACTACGTCGTTGGTAGTTCGCACGGAGACAAAGGCAAAGGATCTGTCTCACTGCCCATTGTGTAACGATAATCACCATTTATCACAGTGTGCACCATTTAGAAATAAATCCATAATCGATCGATTTGAATTCGCAAAGAGGCAGCGTGTGTGCCTTAATTGTTTAAACCCGGGTCATTATCTAGCGCGTTGTGACTCTAGAGGCTCATGTAGGATATGTCGCCAACGCCATCACACTTTACTCCATATGCCACATAAAGAGGTTGTGGAAGTAAAAACGGAGGATAAGTCACCCTCCCCCAAAGTCAATGAGAATTCAGTGAAGCACGTTAATGATGCCCTAGTACGCAACCTCCCTAGTGTATCATCGCTACAAACGTCCACTAGGTCTTGTGTGTTATTGTTGACTGCCCAAGCATACGTACGTGATCATTCTGGACGGTATACACGCGTACGAGTTCTACTTGATACTGCTAGTGAAGGTACATTTATTAGTGCGCACTGTTCAAAACGACTAGGGTTGACACCACAGGTCGCACAAGTCCCAATATTCGGATTGGCGAAAGTTCCAGTAGGGATCTCTAGTGGCACAATTAAGTGTTCATTTGAGCCTGTCGATAATATTTGTTTAGAAGTAGATGCTATGGAAATTCGAAACATCACTAAGTGCCCGTCTATGCACATTGAACAGTATAATTGGCCTCACTTGGAGGGATTACCCCTCGCCGATACGGCTTTCCATGTACCACACGATGTTGATATCTTGTTAGGAGCAGAGTGGTTCCCGTATATCGCACTCGGTGAACCTATTGTCGGTCCTAAAGGGACCCCTAGTGCCCTTCTTACAATTTGGGGATATTGTTTAATTGGTCGTATCGAGCCACCGCCTGCGGGATGTTCGAACAACCCGTCAGTATCGTCATTTTGCATGACACTGCAAAATGATACGGATAATCTGATTCGGAAGTTTTGGCAAGTAGAGGAACTCCCTTCAGTAACTGTATCGTGCCCTACTGAGCAGGAGTGCGAAGAACATTACAAGAGAACGGTCTCTCGCTCGAGTAATGGTACATATGTTGTCGAGTTACCATTTTTGTCCTCGGTTCTCAATCTGAATGACAGTCGCGAGTTAGCTTTGCGTCGATTTCAGTTATTAGAACGAAAGCTAACCAGGTATCCTGAGCTACGGTTGCAGTACAATGCGTTTATGACGGATTATATTGAGCAAGGACATATGAGTCTAGCACCACCTTCTCAAGAGGGATGTGGGTCATCGTACTTCATACCACATCACTGTATCTTCAAGCGTACTGACGACACAGCCATTGATAATATAGTAAAATTTCGTGTCGTATTCGATGCATCCATGAAAACTAAACATGGCCCATCACTGAATGAAATCCTACATACGGGACCTAAATTGCAATTGAATATCGTAGACATATTGATTAAGTTTAGGATTTATCAGGTAGTTGTAGTGACAGACATAAAGCAAATGTATAGAAATATTAGATTAGCGGAGAAGCACCATCAGTTTCAGAAAATATTATGGCGATGGGATCCATCGGAACCGTTAAAAGAATATTGTTTGTCCACCGTCGTTTATGGCATATCTGCCTCTCCTTTCCTCGCTATAAGGACTCTGCACCAATTAGCTCAGGATGAAGGTGCCAACCTACCTGACGCTGTCGCTGCGATATTAGAGTGTACATACATGGACGATTTTGTTATGTCCGTACCGACTGTAAAAGATGCATTGGATTTACAGTCTCAGCTAATTAAATTATTGAATCAAGGAGGATTTGCCCTTAGAAAATGGATGAGCAATTGTCCGGAAGTATTAGAAGCATTGCCAAAGGATCATTGTGCAATATCCCGTAAATCACTCGTATTTGGGGATGATCCGAATGCATTCACCAAAATTCTCGGATTAGTGTGGGACCCTTCTACGGATAGCATGTCGTATCAAGTTGTCGTTAGCCCAAATCAACTCACAAAAAGAGCCATTTTATCGGATATCTGTAAGCTATTTGATCCAATGGGATATATAGCTCCTGTCACATTTATGGGAAAATGGATCATTCAATATCTGTGGCAGTTGGGTTTGGATTGGGATCAAACTCCTCCAGAAGACGTTTGCCGCAAGTGGATTGCATTTCGAGAGGAATTACCTTCATTATCTAGTTTTCAATTACCGAGGTGGTTGAAGATTGATCCCGCTTCCAAAATCCAACTTCACGGATTCGCAGATAGCTCGGAAAAGGGATACTGTGGGGTAGTGTATTTGAGGGCAGAACACGCTAATGGTGATATAGTCGTTTCGCTTGTCATTGCAAAGAGTCGAGTGGCTCCCTTAAAGAGGGAGACATTGCCTAGGCTTGAATTATGTGCCGTTGTAACAGTCGCCAAATTAGTGCAACATGCTCGGAAATTATTGGCATCGCAATTCCCGACAATGTCACCGTCAGTAGTTTGGACAGATTCGATGGTCACATTAAGCTGGATCCGTTCCTCGCCTCACAAATGGAAAACATATGTTGCAAATAGAGTTAGCCAGATTCAGTCAATTATGTCACCAAAGCAATTTCGCCATGTACCTTCCGCCCAGAACCCCGCAGACTGTGGTTCCAGAGGGCTCACTCCCAAAGAGTTGCTCGATCATCCATTATGGCGTACAGGACCGGAGTGGTTAGCGAAATCGGAGATAGAGTGGCCTAAGGAGAAAGGGAATCCAACGACCATCGAGGGCCAGGAGCCTGAGGATTGTGAAGCTAAGGTGCTCGCTCTACACATTACAGTGGAGGACACACCGATAGAAGACGGAACCCTCCCCTTTGAACGATTCTCCTCATGGACGACGATGAGGAGAGTAGTAGCATGGATCCTACGTTTTTCACATAATTCGCAAAAAACTGGACCTCGACGTAAGGGTATGTTAACAGCGAAGGAATTGGCCGCAGCAACTGTTGTTTGCGTTAGAACTGTACAAACTAGCGAATTTAGACGGGAAAAGTCATCTATTCGAGAGGGAAAAATTGTGTCATCTCGGTTACGCAATCTTAACCCCTTCATTGATTCCCATGGGTTGATTCGAGTCGGTGGGCGAATACATCATGCTCCAGTTTCATTCAGCCGCCGCCACCCAATCTTACTACCAAAATCATCACATGTGACAAATCTTATAGTAGATTTCTATCACCAGGCTTACATGCACCCGGGACCACAAAATCTACATTGTCTTATACGAGGTCAATATTGGATAATCTCTGGTCGTGATGTGATCCGTCGTCGGTTACAACGGTGTCTCCAGTGCTTCCGTACCCGGCCGACGGCATTGCAACCTATTATGGGGGATTTACCTGTGGCGCGCTTGGCATCCGTAAAGGCATTTATGGCCACAGGAATAGATTTTGGTGGACCATTCGAAATTTCACTAGGAAAAATTAGGAATGCCAAAAGATACAAGGCATATATTTGTTTATTTGTGTGCCTCGCTACAAAAGCAGTCCACTTAGAGTTGGTATCGGAGCTCACCACGGAAGCATTTCTGGCCGCACTCAGACGCTTTGTTGCACGTCGAGGAACGGTAGCGCACATATACAGTGACTGCGGCACAAATTTTGTTGGTGCAAAACGCAAAATTGAAGCATGGGCTCAGTTGTTGTTGTCAGACGAGAATAAACGAGAAGTAGGTGGGCATTTAGCGGATCGAGGCATTCAATGGCATCTCAACCCTCCATCCAGTCCTCATTTTGGTGGCATATGGGAGGCTGCTATTAAATCCACTAAGCGGTTATTAGCACATACCATTGGAAATCAATTTCTGACGTATGAAGAATTTAATACGGTACTGATACAGGTCGAAAATACATTAAATTCACGCCCACTAACTCAGATGTCATCGGACCCCAATGATTTGGAAGCATTAACTCCAGGCCATTTTTTATTACTCGAATCTCCTACGACGTTAATGGAACCAGAGTCATCTGTGGGAACTGGCACTACTCGTTGGAAGTTACTTTCACACATCGTTAGTTCCTTTTGGAAGAGATGGTACAAGGAATATTTATGCACGCTCCAACAACGGACAAAATGGACCAAAGTTTCTGCAAATTTAGCAGTTGGTACCATGGTCCTCATAAAGGATGACAATCTACCCCCACTTTCCTGGCGACTGGGCCGTGTATTAAGCGTATACGCTGGAAGAGATGGAGTTGTTAGAGTTGCTGATGTTAAAACTGCAACTGGTGTCCTTAGGCGAGCGGTGGTAAAATTATGCCCCTTGCCTGGGTCTTCTGAAGTATAGGTATAAATAGGGATGTACGGGAACCTAGGGTGTCGTATCCTGACATGCCTATCCACTTAAGGGCTACCTTTCTTCGCGAAGTCTCCCCTATCGCCCGGGCGGAGTGAAGTTCGATTGATCCTGTACCCTATATCCCTGTCCAAATATAGCCAACTTATCGCCTAGCACCCTAGGATATTGTTATATGGTTATATAGAAACATCAGTTTTGGTTTGTTATTTGTTACGAATTGTAACACCCCTTTCGTTGTTGTTACGTTATTTAGTGTCGGGAATTTTATACTACTCGTAGGGAGTAGTATAATAAATGAGATTTAGTTTTGGTATTATCGAATTTTGTTTTGGTTTATTAGTTTTTTGTTGTAAAACCGTTTCCAACCGGTTTATCTCCTTTGTTTGGGGCTTAGTCGGTTGTGGTGGAGTCTTAATTTTGAATTTTTGTTGTTGCTAGAATGAACAATTTGTTTTGGAATAGGATATTCCAAGGTGGGCGGTATGTTCGGACGTCCACCCTGTATATTGTTTTTGTGAGCGACCGGTACGCGACTGAAGTGCGCGTGCGACAATTGTATTTCGCGCGACACCCGGGCTCACGGAACAGAGTCTCGAAACGTACGTTGAAGAGGATACACAGAAAATAGTGAGAGAAGAGAACAATAGTGTCGAATCCAAAAGTCAAGTGACGCCGCCCTTCTGGTCGATCCAAGGTAGGTGGTAGCAAGTAGAAGCTAACCCCGCGGCTCGCTCACAAAAAATATTACATTACAGTCCACTTTTTGCTGCAAAGTTGCGTGTCGTGGTCATTGGGCTCAAGTATCGCCTTCAAAGGGCTTGTCCTCGATCCACGGGCGTACAGGGTCCTTCAACAGTGCGTCGGGCTTTCCTAGCGCGTTTCCCATAAAAGATAGAAAAAAAAGTTTCGTACAAAAAGTTATTGGTTTAAAAATCTTTATGCCGTAAAATTATTTTAAAATATACAGGGTGTCCCAATTTTACGGAATAACAAAAACAAACATTTTTTTTAAATGGAACACCCTGTATTTATTCAAGGTTTCTGATGCAATTTTTCAACCTCTACATTGCTGTCTATTTAGTTTTCGATTATGTTACACTGTTGCCAATTTACAATTTTTTTCTCCTAATATCATGCATAAGCAGACTCAATTTTAAAATATCGTAGCGACCTCGTTTTTTGAAGGTAAGAATAAGTTTTAGCAATATTCTCAGTGTGGTTAATAAGCAACATGTTGGTAATGAGCAATTTGAATTTAGTAATGCAGGGTGTTCAGAAAAAAATGACAAACTTTACAAATTTCACAGCTGTATAACCCTTTTTTTTTAATGGAATGCCCCCTATTTTATGTCATTATTCGATAGGTATTTTTCTTCTCTTCAATTTGATGGTGCATATCTTATGTCTGAACCCCATAGTTGTTGAGATTTTCAATATTTTTCACAAAGTCACTATTTAATTACATTTCTATGCACTGAAATAGGTCATGCTGGGACAAAACAACTGTCAAAATATAAGTAAGAATCAATGTGAGATGAACAAAAATTGTAAAATAGTAGATAGTACTTCTGCAATACGAATAATTATTTTATTCCAAAACCATGAGATATAAAAAAATTATTAATACAAAAGAGAAACGATCCTACAGCAATGTTCAAAATGATTTTGTTCATCTCACATTGATTCTTACTTACATTTTGGCAGTTGTTTTGTCTCAGCATGACCTACTTCAGTGCATAGAAATGTAATTATATGGTTACTTTTGTGAAAAATATTGAATATCTCAACAACTACCTATAGTAGTTCAGACATAAGATATGCACCATCAAATTAAAGAGAAGAAAGAAACCTACCGAATAATGACATAAAATATGGGGCATTCCATTTAAAAAAATTGGTTATACCGCTTTGAAATTTGCAAAGTTTGGCATTTTCTTCTGGATACCCTGTATTACTAAATTCAAATTTCTCATTACAAAAAGGTTGCTTATTAACCTCACTGCGACTTTTGCTAAAATTTATTCTTACCTTCAAAAAATGAGGTCGTTACGACTTTTTAAAGTTGAGCTTGCTTATGTATGATATTTAAAAAAAATGTAAGTTGGTAACACTGTAACATAATCCAAAACTAAATAGACAACATTGTAGAGGTTGAAATATGTCATCAGAAAACTTGAATAAATAAAGGATGTTCTATTTAAAAAAATGTTTGATTTTGTTATTCCGCAAAACTGGGACACCCTGTATATTTTAAAATAATTTTACGGCATAAAACTTTTTAAACCAATAACTTTTTGTACGAAACATTTATTTCTATCCTTCACGGGAAACGCGCTAGGAAAGCCCGACGCACTGTTGCAGGACCCTGTATAAACTATTATGTAAATTACATATTTTTTTTAATTATCATAAGGCCCAAATCTTGACGCAAAGTAAATTTTCATTAGCTTTGAAATGCGACAAACAAATAAATAATTCATTCATAGTAATTTTGATGCATAAGTAAAAACATTGCTCTTCGAGATGCACCATAATCACGATAGCTCGATAAATTTTGAATCACAATAAAGATATCCTAGATATAACAAAAAAATGTATTTCTTGTAAGAACAGAAAATTAATGAATATAAAAATTCCCGAACTTAACTCAAATAACTCAAATTATTTCTCGAATGTTGACTTGAGGTTACATTTTTTGCACATCTCGAAAATATATATAGTAAACTCAAAACTCAAAATTTTATCAGAAACGACAACACAAAAAGTCAAGAAGAAGTAATTTTTCGAGAATTATGAAATCACAAATATGTAATTTTATTCAGGCTTCACGATAGTCTGAATCATCATTTTCTAAAATCATCTAAAATCATTATTTATCAATTCATCATCGAGATTCAACAAGTGCAGTAAAAAACTTTGGTAAAAGTATAGTATAGTTCAATAGGAATGTATCGTAACGAATTTAAATATTAACACAAAAGTTGTCATAAATGATAATTAACAATAATTAACTATGTTCATTCCAAGTATTCCAAGTAAGTATATGTAATTTTTTTATACGGTTATATGGCGAATTTAAAATGGTATCCATTTGAATCGAAAACAAACTTTCGTAGTAACTAATCCCATAAAACTAATTAAATTTAAATCACGCTGGGGCACGCTTTGAAAACTTTTAGCGGCTCACAACCCGAATTCAATAAGTAATTTTCCTCCACCTGACCTTTACCTCCACTCCGATTTACAAACATCTCCAATTATTTATTTCGGCCCTCAAAGCTTCACGAATAATCTAATAACAATTATCGAGCCTTCCCACGCTCCCCGTGGCCTATTTTAATTTCTCGCACCAAAATAATGTGTTACTATGTCGACCGCAGGAGACCAAATCGATCGATTGTTGCGATCCGAAGTCTCCGGGAGACGCTTCGAAATGTGCGAGGCCGAAGATTGCACAACAGTGACAAGTGTTAAACTTCCTGCCGTCGTTGTAGGGGGTCAAGGTGAGTCCCGAGCGTTGTGAACTTTCAGCCATTAAAATGGCGTACGTCTCAATTATGCTTCGCCTAATGACATTCTCAAGGAACGGGCGGGATTTAACCTGTGAGAACGCCACGGATTTCATTTATGATGAAAGGAATATTCCGCGAAGCTGGGTGTTATAGGGTTTATAGAGGTCGCCTCAATGAACTCCCAGATGTTCTTCCGTAATACAGGAGGAAAGGAAAACCAAAGACCAGCAATATATTTCGATTAAAGACAAAATGAAAAATAACTATTTGTATATTAAGAGCGCAAAACAGGGTTGGTGTGATTTAAATCAATAGATTTAAATAATGATTTAAATCAACTCATTTTGTTTTAAATAAATCATTGATTTAAATCAAAATTGATATATTTTAAAAATTAATCATTGTTATGAACATCTTAATCATAGATGAACAATTAAAAATATAATGTAACTACAGAGTTAGCATGCTTTAAAGTAGATAATTGTAAGTAAAATAGCTTTTCTTCAAACGTCAGAAAATGATGTCATTATTTAACTCAGTTGACTGTGGAAAAATGTCACATTTCCGCCAGGGGATGATTTACCTTTCCTTTTCCAGTCGGCGGAAGGGAAAGTATTGTCATTACAACATTAAATAAACAACCCAAAGGAATACTATAAATTACATCAAATAACAATTAAACATTTTTGTTTCTAGATTTTGTAAGGCCGAGACGCAACACTGCATCATGGGGCGCAAATTCTATATCGGTGTTTTGCTATTTCTTCAACAAAACTTATCACTGTCACTGTCAAGTGCTGAAATAATTTCTGTCAAGAAAACAGAAAAACATACGGTGCATTCTTTGATATTAAATTTATTTGTAAAAATTATATATCAAAATTACGAGTTTTCGTATTTTGCAGTACGTTTAAAGAAAAAAAATGTATATTTCACTTAGAGGCGAAGCGACTTTTCATGACTTGCTAACTCAGGCGCGCCATGGAAAGTCTCACTTCTCCACGTGAAATAATATACAATTCTTTTCTTCCAATTATTGGTCCATCATATGGTACAGAAACACAGAAATTTGTTATAGTCAAATTTTGTTCAAATTCAAGACTTTAGTAAAGAAAATCATATGATTAAAATTGTGATATAAATCAATTGATATAAAAGCAAAAAAGCGAAAAGAAGAAGGTGGTAACCTATTTCTTCACAAAGTTCCTCAAATGTTCAAAAAATTGTCGCTTTCCTCTAGGTCTGGGGACATTTTTTAGCCGCAAGTTCTCACGATATATAATACAGTGCGTAGAGAAAATGTCTGGACGACCAATATTTGTTCACCTTTACAACAACTCCTGAAAGATGTCCAGATTTTTCTACGGACCATCTAAATTTTCTCGCGGACCACCGGTTGGAGACCGCTGATTTAGATCACACCAACCCTGCTCAAAAGTAAGAAATGAACTCAATCTATTCGAAATAGAAAATATTGTAAACTGAAAACAGATCGAAGTAACCATTATGTTTCATGCCATTTTCTAATGGGTATCTACAAAATTGGAAATTGACATGTTCGAGTAAATTTTTTTCCGATATTTTCCATTTCGAATATAATGTATATATTCCTTGCTTTGGGATACCCTGCAATGCTTAAGGGCAAAGCTACGGATTAATAATATGCATGGCGTGCATATTATTAAGCCTTACAGGGTCCAATTAACTTTAAGCAACAGTAGGTTTCCATAGCTACCATTACACATAGCTACATAGCATTTCCATAGCTACACATATCCACGATTGTAGCTGGGTCTCCCTCTTTTATTAAGTTGATGCACCTACAAAAAGGTGGTGGGTTTCACATTTAGCCTTTGGAATATAGTGAACAAGAAAGTGTAATATCAATAACGTAAGTTATCTCACTTTTCCATAGTATTGTCCCCACATCGCTCTTGGATGAGAAAGCTCAGGGGTTGATTATATGTAGAAGCTTCTAATTAACAATAATTGTATTTGTTTCACAGCGTAAAAGTCACTCTAAGCAGCCTGTACAGTTAACAAGATGTAACATTACATGCATGTAATAGTGACACGAGCCAGTGTAAAAAAATTACTTGTCCTGTGTCAATTTTATACTCTCCCTTGTCATGTTAATATTATTTTCATTCACTTAATTTTCAATTATTATTATTTGGTATGGTTGTTTCTTGATATCTTTGCCGATCGATTTAAATATAAAACTGCAATTATGATTGAAATTATGACATTGTGTTCACGAAAATTTTAACACTGACAGTTGAAATATTTTATAATGTCATGTTATTACCTTAATTTAACTGTTTACCCGTGTTTAACTAATAAAATGTTGTACATAATATGCCGGGTAATGGTTTTTACTGGCTCTGCCAGGTGACAGACTCGCCTGCGGCTCGTCATTCACTCCCTTGTATCGCCAGTAAAAACCCTCTTACCCGGCTAATTATGTGAAATACTATTAAATGTGAATAGGCAAACGTTATTATTATAATATCTGTAAACCGTTGCAATTATCGCACCCTTTAGTCGCTTAGCGACAACTATTCAGTTGTCGATCTATAAACTATTCAGTGCTATTATCCTGTTTATTCTGTGTTTTCATTGTTTCCGTAAGTTTCTGTACAAACAAAGATGATTTCGTGGCGGTGGGAGATGTCGAAGGTCGGACGGACGAGGCAAACGAGATTCATCCTTGTCAAAGTTCACAGGCGCAATTACCGAGGACCGCATAATATGCTCATGATCCGTAGAAAAAAAATCTGAGATAATGAGTTATGAATGAATTTATGATTGTGTCGCAATGAATAAACATGAGCTCTTTTTATGGCGCCCTCCGCTCTGGTAAATGGGCTACTTCCTATTTATTAAATTTATATGTTGCGGCACCGGGGGGTTTTAGTGCCACAATGTCCGGGGGGTTAACGGGAATTTATTTGTAGTTCCGGAATTAGCCATTATTCCGGATTAGTTTTATGTGCTTGTATGGACTATTTTATCAAGGGATTACAGAGACTTGATTTCTTAAGGTATGTGTGCCCGCAGCATATAATACCTTTAAAAATGAGGTACAAGAGAATGATTGTGTAATTTGCTTAATTGGAAACATGGGCAAAGTTGTATGGCAACTTGGATTAGCAAATTAACATAAAATCATTGGTAATCGGTAAAAATCTAGTTATTAATAGTATTAAACGTTTCATTTACATTGAAGATTGACATAGTCTGTAAGGATATAGAGATATTGCTCATTAATTATTCGTGATTCCAAATTACACGCACTACAAGTATAGAAAACATGAGGTCGTCGTCAGCGCACAATAACTAGCGTTGCAAAATTCGACGTAATGTCGCAAATCAAGTTTAAATTCGATTTCTACACCTCAAATACTATAAATACAAAACAAAAAGCGGCACTGAAATTCGAAAAAAAAAATCAAATCATAATTTCCATTTCTTGAAGTAGAACATATTAAAACAATTTTTGCTCACGATTCATCTGAAAACAATGATATTATCTTTATTATATTACATATATTTTTTATATCTTTATTTCATACTTCTATTAATTACTCAATTAAATTGCATTTAAAGTTGAAAGAACACTCAACAGATAGTGATGACCTCAGGTGAGGTCAGCACTATCAGGTAGTGTAAAGTCAGTCTTTAGTTTACATGGACCAGTTTCGACCGGGGGGGGTCGTCATCAGCATCCAAATCATTATTCAATACACCGTGAAAATTATAAAGTCAATTTGTATAGGTACTTTTCTTATGAAATAAATTATAGAAAAAATTAGTATGTTCAACTTACAGTCATAAGGTAAAAACTACAGATCTGAGTGTTTCCGGTTGACATACTAGTAGAGTGATGAGTGTTGCGCGTAAAAAGTACGAAGCTCAAAAATTGTAAATATTGAAAATATATTTTGAGTGATGCAAAGGTTGAAAAAAAACTGAGTATGGTCATAATGAAAAAGAGTTATGTTAAAATTTTAGCGACATCTAGTCTAGTTTTATGTAATGTTTGTTATAGTTGATTGAAAAGTTAAATGATGACGGAGGTGTTATTGTATTGAAATTTTGAAAAAATATAAATAAGTTTTGCTAACCTGTTTGCGACATACAGTCTAGTTTTGCGCAGTATTCTTATGAATAATTAAATTGAAATTTAAGTGTTTACATTACTATTAGAATTAAAATTTTGAAAAAGAGAAAATATAACTATGGGCGCCATGTGCATATTTGCAGGATAAGTTGTTATTTTGCAAACTAATAAATAGGTGTTATTAAAGAATAAATATTATAAAAAAATGTCATATTAACGTACCTCAGGCCCTGTTTCTTGATAACGATATTAGTTATTAAAATTTCATTATTCAGTATTCTGGATGGTATAAGAATAAATTTTAATGTAACGGAAATCAAAACAGATGATTTCGGTGCAGAATGGCTTGTATAGTCTGATGTTAGGTGTAGTAAAATTTTAATGTGTGTTTGTTATCAAGTTGGCCGGTTTGAGCTTAGTTTTACATTTTTAAGTTGGTGAAATATATCTGAAAAGTGGCGCGAATGTTAGAGCAACCTGGTTATTAAGAAACGTAAACAGAAACGAAATTTTGTGCATCTTCTTAAATATGAGTCGTAAATTGGACGTAATAGTTATTTAACAATGTACAATTTTGATAATATCTTAAAATGAATGGGGATTTAAATTTTAGAATAAGCACTTACTATACAAAGTAATGGGATATACACTGAAACCGTAAATACCTAATGGATGACCCATTAAGAGCAATCCTTTCCTGGAAGGACTTTGGGAACTGGGATAGAATGAATGAATTCTAGTAATGGGTTATTTTGAGCTGATTTATCAAATTTATAATTAGCCAATAAATGTTTTTTTGTGAAAACGGTGTTCCGTATTTTATTTTTTACGATACTTTCACAAACTCCACCTCATTGTCTTCAAAATACATAGTTTATTTGCACTTTTTTTTTAAATACTTAACCTTTAAATCGTCTACTTTTAATTATACATGTTCTTGGTTGTTCTAATAAATTTGTTGAATAGATAACTCCAATATGCAAGTGTATATTACGTCTTGTTTGTTTTGTTATTTGTAAACTAATACTATGACTAATAATAATAACTAATTGTAAACATTAGACTGTAATGACCATTTAAACATATAGACAGCAATTTCGGTTACTAAACGTTACTAAGGAATGTAGCCCTGTGTAAAGTATACGGTCCAAAAGTCCAGACATTGTTGGTTCGAGACTGGGGCGGTAGTGTACTTTTTTTAATGAATATTAATAACTTAATTTACTCATAAATTCCAAAATATAATAAAAACGCATATTGAAAATTTTAGAGCTAATGTTAATAAATGAGAAAATTCATCATTTATTGGATAACTATACAGGGTGAGTTCTTTTTTATTTTAAGCATTGGGATCTCGGAAACCATAAGACATAGAGATTTGGTTAAATGAGAAAAAATAAAGAAATTGCTTTTTACATGTGTCAGTAATGTTTTATAACTTTAAATTTTATAGCTACAAGTAAATTATGGCTTATTTAAATATTGATTTTAAAAACACAGAATAAGTGAATCGATAACTGCAAAGAGGGGTCACATGTAATGGGATATACTCTAAAATCGTAAATACTTGATGGATGATCCATTAAGAGCAACCCTTTTCTGGAAGGACTTTGGGAACTGGGATTGTATAAATGAAATCTAGAAATGGGTTACTTTGAGCTGATTTATCAAATTTACATTTAGCGAATAAATGTTTATTTTTTGTAAAAAAGGTGTTCAGTGTTTTATTTTCTACGATACTTTCACAAGCTCCACCTCATTTTCTTCAAAATATATAGTTTATTTGTGCTGATTTAGAAATATTTAAATTTCTTTACCTTTAAATCATCTACTTTTAAATTATACATGTTGATTGTTCTGTTAAAGTTTTAATTCTGTTAAAGTAATAAATGTTTATTTCGCAACTAACGTTACAGAATTAATCTTTTAAAATTATTATTAATCTATAAAATTTGTTGAATAGTTCCAATAAACAAGTATACATTACGTCTTGTACGTTTTGTTGTTGAATTGTAAACATTAGTCTGCAATGATAATTACAAAACATACAGAAAGTAATTTCGGTTACTAAACGTTTGTAAGGAAGGTAGCCCCGTGGTAGAATGTACTGTCTAAAGTCCAGATATTGTTGGTTCGAGACTGTACTTTTTTTAAATAAATATTTTATCTAAATTAACCCATACATTTCAAAATATAATAAATACGCATATTGAAAATTTTAGAAAAATAATATCTATAATAAATTATATATACACCACTCTTGGTCAACTCGGTTTTTCTCAATTGTTACCAAATGCAACTTTGTTTCATGCGTACGGTAACTAGATGCATTCTGCAAATTTAAAGATTTTGTAATGTAATATTGAAAATATTGTACCGTGTAAAACAGAATAAAAATGACCGAGAAATACCGAAATAAATAATAAAAAATATAGGTTGCCTTTTAAGAATAATATCCTTGACGTCATAACTTGATGAAAATGGCAATGCTAATGCTATAAAAAAAACTGGACATCTATATCGCAAGGTTCGTTGACGAGTCTTCGGGTGCACAGCACTCTCCGTCATAAAATTAGAAGGTTTTGGGCCCGCGGCCCGCCGCCCACCGCACAGTCGAAGATGTCCGCTTTTGGAGACCTTTGCGAGGGTGGCAATTTTTTCCGAAATCCGGGTCAAAATGATGCTGATCATCGGCACGTTACAATAGCAATATTAATGAACAGCCTTGGGAACTCAAATAATTTAGCTGCGATTCGATCATGGAGCAAACAGTTACTTGGAAATCTTGAAGAATGCCTCAGATGCGTGTAACTCAGAACTAAAAAAGACAAACATACTGCAATATACCGATTTAGATGATAAACTCGAAAGGAAAATGGCCATTTTTTTTGCTAAACTGTCACTTTTGTGGCAAACATCGCACACAACTAAAATATGAAATTATTTTTCTGGGTTTGAAAACAAGCACGACTTTTTGTACGGAATGAATTTTGTTGTGAAACAAAAAATATGCAATTCACTCAATTCCAGGGCGCATTTAATTGAAGTGCTCCCTTAACGGTAAAAACGGGGAATTATCAAGGGGCAATATCTGTTCGCTTGAATCCCTCGCGCTGAGGCACAGGTTAATTTCCCACAAAGCAACGAGGTGAAGTAGTATTAAACAAACAGAACGCTGGTGCTGGTTGTACTTATCTGCCTTCGATTGTGTAACCGTTGAAACGGGCCATATTTATCCATCTGGATCGATGGGACGTTAAAAACGTGTGGTTTTTGAATCGTTACTAACTAGGCAAAAGCGTTGCGTGTCGTGACCTAATTATCAAGTAATGGAGTTTTTTCGGGGATGCAAGGAGGCGACGGATTGTCTGCTTGATCGTCGCATGTATACATATCTCCTGGAACCGGACCAAATCTAGGAATGTCAGTTTAAATAACCCATCGATCGACCTAGTTTTACGAGCGTGTACAACCTCTATTGAGGGGGTGTTATAATTGACTCGACGCCCTTATTAAAGCTCAAACTCTCCGGTGCCGGATCCGCAAACTTTGGAAGCCTAGCCTAATTCACTGAGGTGCAGACTAGCCACGTTCGAGGACACATTATCGTGATTAGCCCTCCGACGGGCACAAAGGATATTCCGTTCTAATCTCCCGTGTAGGCCGTACGATTCGCCGCATTGCATATTAGCAAAGGCTTCTTAGGACGCGACGCCGACGTGCCTGTTGCTTGAACTTCGTGATTCACTCATTTCTTGCTGCTTGAAGGATTTCACCGCCTCTATTAAATTCTCGTCGTTCACACGCGACAGCTGTCATCTCGTCACTCGCAGCTTCCAATGTCGTAAGAACATTTTACATTTTGCTACATGAACGGCTACTTTGTCGCGAGATTGAGTCTCCACGGTTATCTTGCCAATTGCAAAAAATGCTTGAACCACAGAAAGTTTAATTCGTCAGTGCATGCGGTAATAAAGAAAATACATTTAATAGACAACTATAGCTTGTAACGTAATGAATCAGTAAGTTACAAAAACTTTGATTTTTCAAAAATTTGCGTCTAGGTATTATTCATCGCATAATCGCATTAAGAGCGGAGTTTTGGCGCGAAAACTGATCTCTGGTTGTTGATAAATCCGCCAGGATTCGATTTAAAAAGTGCTCTGTAATATGTTGTGCATTCCTTACTAACTAAATTTGCGTGCACGTTAGCAAAAAAAAAAAATGTATTGCTTGAGGGCAATAATGTGTTTTTTTGCGACGCCGGCGGGCTAGAAATAATTTTACGATGAACAGCGCGAGACTTTTTTTCGATGCCGGCTAATTTATGAGTCAACACTTTATTTCCGATACATTATATCATGTAATTGGGCCAGAATTATCTTTCAAACAATGACATTAACCAATTACGCCATAGGTGGAGGAGTAGTAAGGATTATTATTATTATTATTATATTATATATTTTAAGAGCCCTCTTTACCCAAAGGCCACATTTAGTACCACATTTATCTACAATTGAGCCGAGTAGCTTTAAATAATAATATAAAAATAATATAACTGTGATTTATTATGTTGATTAAAAGAATGGCATGTTTAGCCGATTTGTGAAATTTTCTTCTGTATTTATTTAATTAAGACAGGGTACATATAATGGAAATTCCCTCGGTTTATTTAGAGCTAATATTGTTGCAAACCACCTTCTTTTTATTTTGTTCCAATACCTAAAAATTATAAGGAGTATTCTTGTCTGCACTTAAATCCGATTAGGTGATAGAAATAAGTCACCTTTAATTTATTTCTTAAAACTTACAGCCAAATCCATTTTCGTTGTCGTGGCGAGGGATTTTTTGATCGCGGAACATAGCGAAATAACATTGGGCAACGGGTTTCCTTCAATTTCTCTTACCCTAATAAAACTATAAGGAAACTGAGACCATATTTATTTTAAATACTTTTATTTTTGACTTAAAATCAAATGTTTGGTGACAACATACGCGGCTCTTGGTGACCTCTTCAAGTGTCAAAAAAACTATTAAAATGGCAGTTATCAACGACCCAAGAACTTATCTCCTTATCTCCTCCGAAGCCAAATTTTGTATACATGCTTATCCCTTCTTAAAGTATTATAAGTGCGTGCATTCCGCCCTAGAGATTTCAACAACACCCCACATGCAAATATATTCATTTAGGTTTCTCTACATTCGGGTGCGTAGTTAATTTTAAAATCCTATTCAATTATCGTTGTGCTTTCTTCGTGTGTTTCCCCTTTGTTTATTGTGCGTTTTGGTTTTGTGTGTGTTTTATAAACTTCTGTCTCCCCCGCGACTATTTTCTACTTTCACCCTGTGACAAATATAGTGTCTATATTTTGTGTATGACTAATTCCTCCCTGTGACAATTATTATTGCATATTTTATATTTTTATATTTAGTTCGACTATTATATCGTCCTGTGACAATTTACTTGTGTACTGTGTGGTTCTTTTGCGTATTGCTAGATTTGTGTGTATGGGAAGGATGTCACAACAATTGAATGTATTAACCATACCATACTCTTTGAAAAATGACAAAAAAATGTTTCCTTAGCTGCTAGAAAATTATTAAATAACAAACTAATTCCTTATTACAGAAAAGAGCACAAAAAACCCATTTACGATAACGTAATCACCCATGGTGATGTGGCAACAATGATTGATAATTTAATTAATGGGCCTTATCATTGTTTTAATCATCATTCGCGTTGCAAAGACTTAGAATGAACTGCATTACAAATTATAAGAATTACGATATTTCGGGGTTTATATGCAAAGTCCGAAAAATAAAGTCGGCGTTCGTTCAAACGGCAGAGCCCCCGAGAGCGCCGAAAAAACAGCGGTAAAAAATGACCTTGAATTGCACTTGATTCGTATATTTCAAACTTCTATTAGACAGTCTGTTGACAGAGAACTTGGCAACATGGCATATCAATTATGTCATTGCTCCACCTCGTAGCGAACACATGAACTGCTTGAAGGATATTTTCAACAATTTTCACGGCGGGGAATTCAATTTAGGTACATTTTAAATAATCAATAAAACTATAAAAACATCTGTTAATTAATAAGTACTATATCTTACTAGATACAGTATTTTACAAGGTTTCAGGATATATTTTTGGAATGGATAAATATAAGTTCTCCGAATCAAATTATTTAAATAATGTGGTAAACAATTGGTAATTTTAATTATAAACTATATAGTGTCACGTAGAATCAGGTCTATAATCATGTAAAGCTTTAATATTGTGCAAATATTTGCAAAGACAATCCATGAAGATGAAAAACGGCAAAAATCTAAGATTTAATGAAATTTCATAGAAAAACGTAAATAATCGAAAAACTAACTATATAAGGACACGTAGTATTTATTTTGATAATTTATGGTACAGAAAGTATAACGTGAAAGTGATTATTAACAGCGTTTAAGTTGAAAAACACTTTTACGCCCGAAAACCCGCGCTCTTAACAATTTAAAATACTTATTCTATCACTTTATTTTCGAATATGAAAACAGATAAATGTTATACAACTAAATAGGAGGTGTCTAATCCCGGAGTACTGGAGAAAATGTGATACGGAAAATACCGATACAAAATATAGTAAATCCCGGTATTTTCGGTACTTTCAATACTTTTTTAAAGTTTTGTATAAAGCATCAAGTTCCATTGACAACAGGTTATATACCAACAACAATCGTACTGGAAATTTAGGAAGTGACAGTGAACAGGAAGATTTATTTCTTTATTTATGTGAATAATGCAGAGCCTATAATTAAAGGCAATTTTGCTTAATAATAAAAATAAGACAAGTGGCAAAATATTGTAGGCGCTTGCCAACAGAAAAAAGTCACGTTCTTGCAAATATACATCAAATTAGAATTCGGAAAAGATATAACATTGATCCTAGATTGCAAAACTAAATGGAATAGTTTGTTTTCTATATTACAGCGTTTATGCAAACTCCGCTGTTGTATTCGAAAAGCTTTGTTTGATAGCGGGCTCAATGATTAATTTACAAATGAAGAGTTTCATGTCGTGTGTCCCTTAGTAAAATCTTTGGCATCGGTAAAAGTAACGGTAAAAATGTATACAATTGTGATACATATTTATACCATGTTGATATTGCGCTGCACTTTATGCTGGACGTACTATCGACACAAACGTTGTTAACATGAATAAATAAGCGTCGTTTCAAATGCGCCGATTTGTTTAACTTTTTGTAAGATTTGGATAGAAAATATGAGAATTTGTGTGCCAGACACTAAATGATAGACAAATAGGACCTAAACTGAGGAGGGCTATCAAAAGCACATATATAACACAGAAAATTGTATCAGAACCGGAGATATAATCACAACGAAATTTAAAACTACAAATGGATTGAGACAAGGGGGTGGACTAAGCCCCATTTTGTTCATAGTAGCAATGGATAAAATCATGAAGAAGATTAAAACCAAGACAAAGAAAACAGTGATAGGATACTACAAATTAAAACCCACAACAATAACTGAATCTATTTTGGCAGACGATGTGGCAATCTTCGCACAAAATAAGAGAGACTTACAAACAAATATTAACATATAGGAAACTGAACTGGAAAAAGCTGGATTAAAATTAAATATATTAAAAACAAAGGTAATGAAAATTGGAGAAACTAAAGAAGTAATAAACATTACAATCAATAACGAAAAAGTAGAACTAGTAGAACACATAAAATACTTAGGACAAATTATTGAAAGGAAAGGGAATATGGTAACAGAAATAAACAACATAATACAAGCAACGACAAAAACCTTTCACACTATTAACAAAATTATACTAAACAACAAAAAAATATCCAAAAAAACAAAACTTATAATGTACAAAGTACAATTTGTACATACCCTACCATACGGCTGTGAAAGGTGGGTACTCAACAAGAGACAAAAAAGCAAAATCCAAGCCCTTGAAATGAAATACCTGAGGAAAGTATACGGAGTAACAAAACTAGACAGAGTGAGAAATGTGGACATCAGAAATGAACTAGAAATTGTAGAACTCAAAAAACAAATATAAAATAGACAATTACAGTGGCTGGGATACCAAGTCAGGAGAGAAGATAACAACCAAACAAAAACGATATGGGAAACAAAGATAACAGGAAATACAATAGTCGGAAGACCAAAAAAGAAATAGGACAAACATGTTGGAAACATATAAAATAAGAATGCACAAGAGAAGGAAATGCCAAGAAACAAGAAACGGTGGAACCAAATGATTAAAGAAAATACATGAAGAAAAGATAACACCACTTCGATACCCAAAAGGGTAAAAGAAGAAATATAATAATAATAATTAAAATATTCATAACATTTTACTACGAAATTAAGTATACTTTTAGAATAAAGTGAAAATATGCACTTAATACTTGCAATTCACTAAGGGCAGTGCATTGCATTGAATGGTAACAATTGCGAACGTTGCTTGCAAGGGTCATTGCCAAGGCGCGGATTTCTAGGTATTATGCTATACATCAGTTTTAATTGCAGACCAAAATGACCTCGTATCTATACGAATTTCAGCAAATTAAGCAACGTGACAATTTCTGTTTTGTTCTTTTATGCATATTTTCAGTTTTTAAGCTTTTAATTGCTTTAATGCATTGTTTGTGCATATTTCATTATTTTTTGTGCTTATTTGCTTATTTCTCAATTTTATAGCATATTATTTATATTAGCTAGGAATATATATTGTTGCACATTATTGTAATGAGAATTCAGTATTAATATTACTCCGTTAAGTCTAGAGTGCTTGGTTATCACAAAATCATCAACACAGCGAGCGTGCGTACGTGATATTTGGTAAACAAAGCATGATTATTTCGGGGATTACCCTATTTTTACGTGCACAGAACGCATCTGGGGCAAGTGTGCTATCAATTCATTCCAATTTATCTCAATCTTCAGTGCGTTGTGCTTGTGCCTTGTGTGTATTACGTGTTTATAAGTTTTCTTGAATAAAAATTTAAAAAAACACAAATCTGCAAGCAGTACCTTGAGTACCCAGCAAACTATTTCCGAGTTTTTTGCAAGTTCTTCTACACAGAATGAAAAGGAAATTTACTTTGATTTATGCAATACGATGGTATCTTCTAACATTCCGTTAAAAAAACTAGATAATAGTATGTTTAAATATTTTTTACAAAAATACACCGATAGGCATATTCCTGCCGAATCAACCATTCGCAAAAACTATGTCGAGCAAGTATATAAACACACTATTGACGAAATAAAAAAGATAATTGGCAACAATAACATAGTGTAGATGAAACTACTAATTCATGTGGTCGGTACATCGCCCATTTATGATTGGAATATTAAACGAAGACTCCGCCAATGCATTTTTAATTAGTTCCAAGCAGTTAGAAAAACCAAATGGCAATACCGTTGCCAAATTCGTTCACGATGGATTTACACTTTTTTTTTTGCCAAACCCCGTACCAAATGATAAATTATTATTGATGATTTCTGATGCCGCTGCATATATGTTGAATGCATATTCTAATTTAAAAGTATTTTATGAGCAATGAATGCATTGCACCTGTTAGGCACATGGTTTTAATCGAGTTGCTGAAACGATTAGACTGCAATTTCCCCTGGTCAATGATTTGATAAAAACTGGGAAGAAAATTTTCCTAAAAGCTCCACTGAGGGTTGAAATGTTTAGGGAAAGAATGCCAAATGTACCTCTTCCTCCGGCACCGGTTATAACTAGATGGGGTACGTGGCTAGATGCTGCCTGCTATTAGGCCGACCATTTCGATTCATTTAAGGAGCTTGTGCTAGAGTTTCCCGAAAATGTGTCAGAAAATGTGTCACAAATGTGTCATCCCGAAAATGTGAAAGTTCCGGTTCCACCGGAAGTAGCAACAACTTTCTTATTTTAAATAGAACACCCCATATATTATTATATTTCTGAATTCCTCGTTAAAATGGAACATATTTTGTTAAAACGTATGTGCACTTATCTCAGTAGTTATACTAGGACAGTTCCAGATCGCCCCCCGCGAAGTTTTCGATTAATTTAATCCGCGGTTTAATCGAACTTTTGATTCGCGTAAGTAGAGCAATTTGGGGGTAATTAGAGCATTAAAGCGGCGGATTCGCGTTTTAATGGGATAATCGCGGTAATTATCCGCGGTATTTGCATACAATTGCTCTAATTACGCGATTATCCGCGGTATTTGCATACAATTGCTCTAATTACGCCAGCTATTCCGCGGTATTTGCATACAATTGCTCTAATTACGCGATTATCCGCGGTATTTGCATACAATTGCTCTAATTACGCCAGCTATTCCGCGGAATTTGCATACAATTGCTCTAATTACGCGAATCAAAAGTTCGATTAAACCGCGGATTAAATTATGGTGATTGTATTGGTGGGCAAGGGCCGGCCAACATACCACCCCCACCGCCCCCCGCGCCGCCCCCGAGTGACATACCAGACTAGACGCCGCGCTGCCCCCCGCCGCCCCCGAACTGCCCCCACGCCGCCCCCCGGCCCGTCGCCTCACTGCGGCCCCCGACGTGGCACGAATCTCCCGCGCACCGGGGGGTGGAGCGCATCTGAGCCGCATATGTTTGGCGGTAAATTACAAAGCGCGGTCACGGAAATCATCCATCACCTCACACAATAAAAACTGCACCCTTCACGGATGGGAGCGTGGGAAATTAAGCTTTGTATATTAGTACTACACTGCTTATCAAAGGCAAACATCTGCGCAGATGTTTCGTGGTAAAACGCCGCCCAGAGACCGTCCATCCATCACATGACACAATAAAAACTGCACCCTTCGCCGTGTTAAATATCCGACAGACAAATACATTCCTGGATGGCTACCTGTGTACCATTCAGACAGCCATAAATAACCGGCGGGCGGAGCCTGGGAAATTAAACCAGGCATCATAAATATGTCAATTTCATCCCGCTCACAGACATGTTTATGCACGGGTGCAGCTGCCATGCTCTCAGACAAGCCCTTCAGCGCGGCCTGAGCCGGTTATCTGAAAGGCGCAGCGTGATTTATAGGTATTAGACCCAAGCCAGATATGCACGTGCACCAATTAACTTGCCGCAACCATCATTCCTACCTGCGCGAACACAGGGGCCGCCGCACCCCACTCCAGCGAGGGTTATATAAACGAAAAGCTTTGTGCCACGAGAACCAGTCTACTCCGAATAGTGTCGAAGCTCACATCTAGCCCTTCAAGTTTCTTGTGTTACCCTCTGTGCCAGCACAGATCTCCTAGTGAGTGTTATCGTGTTAACTCATCGTTCAACATACAGCCATAATCCAGTGCCCGGCCAGTTTCGAATAGGTAAGTGCTCATTTATATTAAATTAAATATCCGCGGGCCCCAATTTAAATAAAAATTATTAGTGCAGCGGTATAAACTTAATCGATTTAAATGCATTTTCCTGGATATATAGCAGATGCCTCACATCGTAATTTAATGTAGCGTTTGAATCAGCATGAATTAATAGTTTGTATTTTATTGCTCGCAGATATGGAGTTTGTAAGCAGCTTGAATAAGATTGGGATGGTAAAAGCTATCATCAAAATCGGCGAACTGGAGCAGGACGTTCAACATCGCATCATCGAAGGCAGGAAAATCACCACCAAATTTGGCGAGAAGCAAACGGTCGAGCTGGAGCAGGGGATCCTATTCCTACCGAAGCGTTTCAACAGCATCAGTAGCGATGAGTTTGGGGAGGCAGTCGCACGCGGTCTGTACATCAGCAGGAGATCGGACAATGGACTGTCATTTGAGAGTGATGCAGAGAGAGCTGCGCGATAGGACGTTGTTGCTGAAGCGCAAAATCGACGAGGTTAAAAGGATGATCGAGACGCGCAAGCGCAGCATCGAAATCATCAAGCAGATGGCATCATTAAAAATAAGTGTTTAGTCATTTAATGTCAGCACAAAGAGATGGATCGCATCGATATCCTCATGAAGAGGTTTGACATAGAATTCACATTGGAGGAGACGCTTCTGGGCAGCTCTACATTCTCACTCAATAAATCCCAAACAAAGCACGTGAGCATTGGGATAAGTTCTACTGCGGGTTTCATACCCATCGTCAAAATATGGGGTCCATTCGCCTCCATATTCTTCACAGCGGACGAGTGGAAGCAGTTTACCGCACTCGACATTGGAGGATTGACAGAGCCCATCTCGATGGAGCAGTTCGACATATATAGAGAGGCCTCACTGTGGATCGAACAGAGGGAGTTCAAGATAGCTCTGTCTGAAGAGGCTGTACATACCCTGGTGCGCATTAAAAAACTAATAGACTCTAAATTGGATATTTTATCAGAGTGCGCATTTAAAGACTATTACAACAGTCTGCTGTGCGCGTGTGCAAAAATGAATAATGGTGATTTAATGGATAATATTATGATGTTAATAGCTCCACATAAAAAAATGTTTCGAGCACAAATAATGTTAGAATATTTGTACATGTATAATGATGCTATATTGTCAACATATGAAAGTTTAAAATAAATATCTCCTATATCTAATTATGCGTCTTATTAACCACCTGCAATAAATAGGGAAAAATAAAAACAACGGATAATAATAATACTGATTTATTGCTCATCATGTTACATCTCTATCAAGGAATTAAATATATTACAATACATTTGTACTATCTATCCAGGAATTAAATACATTATCATGGCCCAGCCACTTGACAAAGACTTTGCTGCCCTTCCGCTTCAAGACCTTCTCAACGAGGTAGGTATCAGGATGTTTCGTCAGCTGCAGCTCTTCATTATAGAATGCTCCGCGTATGGGGGTCCCATGCATGTCCTCGAGCAGATATGAGGCAGGATCTGTGATTCGAGCCTGCTTAATTTTAAATAATTCAGCCGACCAATTTGGCGTGTACCCCTTCTCGAATAACGCTTTCTGCCTGCTTATTCGAACTACATCATTAACACTAAACTTTCGCACACCGGACATTTTAACGTGCGAATAAATGGTATCTAGAAGATGTTGTTCATGCTTCTTGGTGACGTCACAGGGTCTCATGCCAATAGTACGATGTTTCCTGACATTATATTCGGCGGTGGCATCGGTGAGAATGTCTATCCATGAATATGTCCCCCTCAAACTAAACGATCGATAAAGACTATTTTTTATAGTACGTATCACGCGCTCAGCCATGGATGCCTTGATTTTAGTATAGGATGAATAATGATTCACTTTATATTTAGCTAGCAGCGCCTTCATCGTAGAGTTGTAAAATTCAGTACCATTGTCAGTCTGCAAATTCTTCGGAGTACGACGCCCGCGAAAAATATCAGCGAAAGCGGCACTAACGCATTTAGCAGTTTTATCCTTTAGTGGACGAGTCCATAGGAACTTGGAGAAGCAGTCAATCACCACCAGAATGAATCTGTACCCCTTATTATCTCGAGCGTAAAAGGAGAATTCCGCCAAGTCAGCTTGCCATAGATCATCAAGTCCTTTAATGATAGTCCTCCTTCTCCCAAAGTTAACACGAGCGGGTCTATGGAGCTCATCAACGATACCGCTCTTAATAGCACTCATTATTTAGGTGCGGCTACGGGCTTGCGAGGAGTGACGCCCGGAGTACGTCTGCTCTCTCTTATAGTCTGCTGTACTTTGGTATGTATCAGCTCTCGCAAATGTACATCATCATCCTGGCGCTTTTTCTTCAGGTCGGCTAACTCGCCTATAACAAGCGCATCGTGAGCCTGCATTCTTTCTTCCTGCTGCTTCTTTGCATCATCCAATTCCTGCTTAAAAGCAGCGCCATAAGCCTGAAGTTTTTCTCTCTCAGCCGACAACTGAACAAATAACTCGCGCAGCTGCTCTACTCTGGTGAACACCATCTCTCTCAGTTTTACATCGCTATCCTCACTCTTCTTCTTCAGATCGGCTAACTCACGAGCAGCAATTACATCATGGATCTGTAGTCTTTCTTCCTGCTGCTTCTTCAGAGCATCCAATTCCTGCTTAATAGTAGCGCCATAAGCATGCAGCTTATCTGCCAGCTGCTTTTTCAGGATAGCTAACTCCCACACATTAGCCTGCAGTTTTTCCTCCTGCTGCTTCTTCAGATCAGATAGTTTCGCATCGGTATTTTTCTGCAGATTTTGCATATTATGCGCAGCAGCCTGCGAATAAAGTGCCAGTTTATTGCGAGCAGCACTAGCCGCACGCTCTAAAATATCAGCCTCCATCTTGTTCAAAGAATCTTCCACGAACCTCCTGCTAGCCGCATCGTCCAAATCCGCGGGCTCCTTTATGCGTGTGAGACGTCTATTATTTAAATCATAATGACCGCTCGACGTTAGCATAAATCCTACGCCATCGCGTCCTCGAGAGCATTTTCGCGTGCCTCCCGCTCTAAAGAAACGGCCGAACTTGTCGACGCTCATCGTATATTTGAGCAGGTAGCGCACATGTCGTTCGTTTTATTCAATTATATCAGCTTCGCGGAGCTCATCATCAATAGCCAGAATCTCATTACCGACGCTGCTATTCCCAGCAGTCCTAGCAGCATGTAGCAGACATAGCCTATCCACCAGCTTTTCTATTTTATCCCAATAGCGGTATTGTACGGGGGTTTTTAAGTCGCACTGCATCTCAGAGTCGAACTCTAGACCTCCAGTAGTTTTAGCGCGGGATCTAGTTAGAGCTGGCGAACTCACGCTGTTTAATAGAGGCGCGATAAACTTCTTATATTTAAATTGGAATATGCTATATTGGTTTTATTGATGATATCAGCATAATTGATTACATCTGTGTGGCTAAATGGTTTTGGCTTCTTACTAAAAATCAGATCATAGAGGCCAGGGGTCCCCGCATAGATTCTTCGCCCGACTAAAAGATCCTCCCCATCTGGGTTAATAGGTGAGTTACCCAGATGAAATCCTCCAGCATGGCTATTATAGACTACGCCGAATGTCTTGTCTAAGTCCTTATCATCACCCCTAACTAACATGGTGAAATATTTTCTAGGTGTTAGCAGCATGTCGTCCAGTAAATGTAAGAGCTCACCCCCTCTAGACGTCGTATCCATATCTTGCTCATCGCCAGCCTCACTACCATACTCCGAAAACGATAGATTCCTCGTAGCCTTTAACTTGGCCGCATGACGTTGTGCTACTGCTTTCGGTGTGGAGCGTATAACAGGGGTTGCAGGTGCTGCCTGTAAAGCCGGGAGTATGACAGGCATAGACATGCTGGTTGCAGGTGGTTGAAGCAGAGCAGAACGTGCTGGAGGTGCTGTCCGTGGATAGGATATATCGAATGTGCGCGGTCGATGTAGAGCAGAACGTGCTGGAGGTTAAGAGGAAAACACATGACAACACGGTAAAAGTATTAAAAAATAAGTCCTGCATTTATCGAATGCGTTAGCCTATTAGCCGCAGTGTAAAGACAGGGGCTATTATAATGATGTGAAAAAATGAGCACGCCCGATGTGATGGATAATAGGTTCGCATAAACAAGCACTTCGAGTACAAATAATGTTAGAGGACATTTACATGTATAGTGATGCTGTATTGTCAACATTTGAATGTTTCAAACAAATGACTCTAATTAAGTGTTTTATCAGCCTACAATAAATAGAGAAATAATTCGATTTATTACTCATGCATATCCTCGAGTAGCTAGGAAACTAGATCTGTAATTCGAGCCTGCTTAATTACAGTATTAACTCTAATCGCCCGCTAGGTCATAGGTGCATTGATTTGTACACCTGTCAGAACTTGTAGCTGGCAGGGCGCTCCTCCCCACCACATGAGTTTCGGGGGGCTATCTTTAAGCTTGATTTCTGCATACATTAGGGTAGTTCTCAGGCAGCAACGACGAAGCATGCATCCACCCAAGAGCACTAACACTCGCAGTCCTCCGCATATTAAGAGAAGTAAGTACACCACTTCTAGCCAAATAATTATGAATAAATCATATATTTTATTGCTCCCAGATATGGACTTCGTAAGTAGCCTGAATAAGATTGGGATGGTAAAAGCTTTAATCAAAATCAGCGAGCTGCAGCAGGATTTATTATTAAAAATAGTATTGTATATGTTTGCATGATTTTTCTTTATTTAATATGTTCTGTTCTCTCTATACACTATGGAGGGGTGAATAAAAATAAAGTTTTACATTGTATTATTATTTTTTATTACCATATAAAATATCAACTACATACTCGTGACGGAGTGGCGGAGGGGCGGAGGGGCTTCGGGAGGAGCGGAGGGGCGGAAGGGCTCGTTGTGTTGGTGGAGGAGCGGAGGGGCTTCGGGACGGTACGGAGGATATATATATATATATATATATATATATATATATATATATATATATATATACCACCACCAACAGGTGTCTCACGGGTATCTCACAGGTGTCTCACAGCTGTCTCACAGGTGTCTCACAGCTGTCTCAGAGGTGTTTTACAGCTGTCTCACAGCGTCTCACATATGTATCACAGCGTCTCACACGTTACTACATTTTAAGAATATAAAGGGCGGTGGTGCTTGCGGAGGGGCAGGTGGGGCTTTGGGAGGGGCGGAGGGGCTGGTGGTGTTGGAGATGGAGGTGGGGCTTCGGGAGGGGCGGAGGGGCTGGTGGAGTGTACGGAGGGGCTACGGGAGGGTCCGCATACTAGCGCCCTGATTGTATTGGGTAGCAATTTGCTGTGTCTAATGAAGCTCGGCTCGAATCCAGCACCCCTGTCCATTGATCCATATTGATCACCTCTAGCGATTGTTGCTGCTTGACGACCTTCATCGTACCAAACCTCTCACATCGCGGATGAGACTCTAGCTCACCACCTCCTTTTAACGTTTGCTGGTCATTACAGGTTCTCCCTGATCCATTCAAAGCATCCTTTTCGGTCTTAGGTTGTCTCATCGTGGCATTTGTTTGATGTTTAGTTTCATGCCGTTTGAGATTATCGCTTCTTGTAAATGTTCTCTCACAGTGCAAACACTTCAATAATCTGGCAGAATTAGTAGTCTTGTGTCTTTTCAATCCACGCAGCCACCGGAAAGAAGACTCACATCTATTACACTTATACATGCTGATGGATCGAATGCAACTGATATCTCTGTGACAGCCACTGTGCCAGTCTCTCTTATATATATCCTCCGTACCGTCCCGAAGCCCCTCCGCCACTCCGTCACGAGTATGTAGTTGATATTTTATATGGTAATAAAAAATAATAATACAATGTAAAACTTTATTTTTATTCACCCCTCCATAGTGTATAGAGAGAACAGAACATATTAAATAAAGAAAAATCATGCAAACATATACAATACTATTTTTAATAATAAATCCTGCTGCAGCTCGCTGATTTTGATTAAAGCTTTTACCATCCCAATCTTATTCAGGCTACTTACGAAGTCCATATCTGGGAGCAATAAAATATATGATTTATTCATAATTATTTGGCTAGAAGTGGTGTACTTACTTCTCTTAATATGCGGAGGACTGCGAGTGTTAGTGCTCTTGGGTGGATGCATGCTTCGTCGTTGCTGCCTGAGAACTACCCTAATGTATGCAGAAATCAAGCTTAAAGATAGCCCCCCGAAACTCATGTGGTGGGGAGGAGCGCCCTGCCAGCTACAAGTTCTGACAGGTGTACAAATCAATGCACCTATGACCTAGCGGGCGATTAGAGTTAATACTGTAATTAAGCAGGCTCGAATTACAGATCTAGTTTCCTAGCTACTCGAGGATATGCATGAGTAATAAATCGAATTATTTCTCTATTTATTGTAGGCTGATAAAACACTTAATTAGAGTCATTTGTTTGAAACATTCAAATGTTGACAATACAGCATCACTATACATGTAAATGTCCTCTAACATTATTTGTACTCGAAGTGCTTGTTTATGCGAACCTATTATCCATCACATCGGGCGTGCTCATTTTTTCACATCATTATAATAGCCCCTGTCTTTACACTGCGGCTAATAGGCTAACGCATTCGATAAATGCAGGACTTATTTTTTAATACTTTTACCGTGTTGTCATGTGTTTTCCTCTTAACCTCCAGCACGTTCTGCTCTACATCGACCGCGCACATTCGATATATCCTATCCACGGACAGCACCTCCAGCACGTTCTGCTCTGCTTCAACCACCTGCAACCAGCATGTCTATGCCTGTCATACTCCCGGCTTTACAGGCAGCACCTGCAACCCCTGTTATACGCTCCACACCGAAAGCAGTAGCACAACGTCATGCGGCCAAGTTAAAGGCTACGAGGAATCTATCGTTTTCGGAGTATGGTAGTGAGGCTGGCGATGAGCAAGATATGGATACGACGTCTAGAGGGGGTGAGCTCTTACATTTACTGGACGACATGCTGCTAACACCTAGAAAATATTTCACCATGTTAGTTAGGGGTGATGATAAGGACTTAGACAAGACATTCGGCGTAGTCTATAATAGCCATGCTGGAGGATTTCATCTGGGTAACTCACCTATTAACCCAGATGGGGAGGATCTTTTAGTCGGGCGAAGAATCTATGCGGGGACCCCTGGCCTCTATGATCTGATTTTTAGTAAGAAGCCAAAACCATTTAGCCACACAGATGTAATCAATTATGCTGATATCATCAATAAAACCAATATAGCATATTCCAATTTAAATATAAGAAGTTTATCGCGCCTCTATTAAACAGCGTGAGTTCGCCAGCTCTAACTAGATCCCGCGCTAAAACTACTGGAGGTCTAGAGTTCGACTCTGAGATGCAGTGCGACTTAAAAACCCCCGTACAATACCGCTATTGGGATAAAATAGAAAAGCTGGTGGATAGGCTATGTCTGCTACATGCTGCTAGGACTGCTGGGAATAGCAGCGTCGGTAATGAGATTCTGGCTATTGATGATGAGCTCCGCGAAGCTGATATAATTGAATAAAACGAACGACATGTGCGCTACCTGCTCAAATATACGATGAGCGTCGACAAGTTCGGCCGTTTCTTTAGAGCGGGAGGCACGCGAAAATGCTCTCGAGGACGCGATGGCGTAGGATTTATGCTAACGTCGAGCGGTCATTATGATTTAAATAATAGACGTCTCACACGCATAAAGGAGCCCGCGGATTTGGACGATGCGGCTAGCAGGAGGTTCGTGGAAGATTCTTTGAACAAGATGGAGGCTGATATTTTAGAGCGTGCGGCTAGTGCTGCTCGCAATAAACTGGCACTTTATTCGCAGGCTGCTGCGCATAATATGCAAAATCTGCAGAAAAATACCGATGCGAAACTATCTGATCTGAAGAAGCAGCAGGAGGAAAAACTGCAGGCTAATGTGTGGGAGTTAGCTATCCTGAAAAAGCAGCTGGCAGATAAGCTGCATGCTTATGGCGCTACTATTAAGCAGGAATTGGATGCTCTGAAGAAGCAGCAGGAAGAAAGACTACAGATCCATGATGTAATTGCTGCTCGTGAGTTAGCCGATCTGAAGAAGAAGAGTGAGGATAGCGATGTAAAACTGAGAGAGATGGTGTTCACCAGAGTAGAGCAGCTGCGCGAGTTATTTGTTCAGTTGTCGGCTGAGAGAGAAAAACTTCAGGCTTATGGCGCTGCTTTTAAGCAGGAATTGGATGATGCAAAGAAGCAGCAGGAAGAAAGAATGCAGGCTCACGATGCGCTTGTTATAGGCGAGTTAGCCGACCTGAAGAAAAAGCGCCAGGATGATGATGTACATTTGCGAGAGCTGATACATACCAAAGTACAGCAGACTATAAGAGAGAGCAGACGTACTCCGGGCGTCACTCCTCGCAAGCCCGTAGCCGCACCTAAATAATGAGTGCTATTAAGAGCGGTATCGTTGATGAGCTCCATAGACCCGCTCGTGTTAACTTTGGGAGAAGGAGGACTATCATTAAAGGACTTGATGATCTATGGCAAGCTGACTTGGCGGAATTCTCCTTTTACGCTCGAGATAATAAGGGGTACAGATTCATTCTGGTGGTGATTGACTGCTTCTCCAAGTTCCTATGGACTCGTCCACTAAAGGATAAAACTGCTAAATGCGTTAGTGCCGCTTTCGCTGATATTTTTCGCGGGCGTCGTACTCCGAAGAATTTGCAGACTGACAATGGTACTGAATTTTACAACTCTACGATGAAGGCGCTGCTAGCTAAATATAAAGTGAATCATTATTCATCCTATACTAAAATCAAGGCATCCATGGCTGAGCGCGTGATACGTACTATAAAAAATAGTCTTTATCGATCGTTTAGTTTGAGGGGGACATATTCATGGATAGACATTCTCACCGATGCCACCGCCGAATATAATGTCAGGAAACATCGTACTATTGGCATGAGACCCTGTGACGTCACCAAGAAGCATGAACAACATCTTCTAGATACCATTTATTCGCACGTTAAAATGTCCGGTGTGCGAAAGTTTAGTGTTAATGATGTAGTTCGAATAAGCAGGCAGAAAGCGTTATTCGAGAAGGGGTACACGCCAAATTGGTCGGCTGAATTATTTAAAATTAAGCAGGCTCGAATCACAGATCCTGCCTCATATCTGCTCGAGGACATGCATGGGACCCCCATACGCGGAGCATTCTATAATGAAGAGCTGCAGCTGACGAAACATCCTGATACCTACCTCGTTGAGAAGGTCTTGAAGCGGAAGGGCAGCAAAGTCTTTGTCAAGTGGCTGGGCCATGATAATGTATTTAATTCCTGGATAGATAGTACAAATGTATTGTAATATATTTAATTCCTTGATAGAGATGTAACATGATGAGCAATAAATCAGTATTATTATTATCCGTTGTTTTTATTTTTCCCTATTTATTGCAGGTGGTTAATAAGACGCATAATTAGATATAGGAGATATTTATTTTAAACTTTCATATGTTGACAATATAGCATCATTATACATGTACAAATATTCTAACATTATTTGTGCTCGAAACATTTTTTTATGTGGAGCTATTAACATCATAATATTATCCATTAAATCACCATTATTCATTTTTGCACACGCGCACAGCAGACTGTTGTAATAGTCTTTAAATGCGCACTCTGATAAAATATCCAATTTAGAGTCTATTAGTTTTTTAATGCGCACCAGGGTATGTACAGCCTCTTCAGACAGAGCTATCTTGAACTCCCTCTGTTCGATCCACAGTGAGGCCTCTCTATATATGTCGAACTGCTCCATCGAGATGGGCTCTGTCAATCCTCCAATGTCGAGTGCGGTAAACTGCTTCCACTCGTCCGCTGTGAAGAATATGGAGGCGAATGGACCCCATATTTTGACGATGGGTATGAAACCCGCAGTAGAACTTATCCCAATGCTCACGTGCTTTGTTTGGGATTTATTGAGTGAGAATGTAGAGCTGCCCAGAAGCGTCTCCTCCAATGTGAATTCTATGTCAAACCTCTTCATGAGGATATCGATGCGATCCATCTCTTTGTGCTGACATTAAATGACTAAACACTTATTTTTAATGATGCCATCTGCTTGATGATTTCGATGCTGCGCTTGCGCGTCTCGATCATCCTTTTAACCTCGTCGATTTTGCGCTTCAGCAACAACGTCCTATCGCGCAGCTCTCTCTGCATCACTCTCAAATGACAGTCCATTGTCCGATCTCCTGCTGATGTACAGACCGCGTGCGACTGCCTCCCCAAACTCATCGCTACTGATGCTGTTGAAACGCTTCGGTAGGAATAGGATCCCCTGCTCCAGCTCGACCGTTTGCTTCTCGCCAAATTTGGTGGTGATTTTCCTGCCTTCGATGATGCGATGTTGAACGTCCTGCTCCAGTTCGCCGATTTTGATGATAGCTTTTACCATCCCAATCTTATTCAAGCTGCTTACAAACTCCATATCTGCGAGCAATAAAATACAAACTATTAATTCATGCTGATTCAAACGCTACATTAAATTACGATGTGAGGCATCTGCTATATATCCAGGAAAATGCATTTAAATCGATTAAGTTTATACCGCTGCACTAATAATTTTTATTTAAATTGGGGCCCGCGGATATTTAATTTAATATAAATGAGCACTTACCTATTCGAAACTGGCCGGGCACTGGATTATGGCTGTATGTTGAACGATGAGTTAACACGATAACACTCACTAGGAGATCTGTGCAGGCACAGAGGGTAACACAAGAAACTTGAAGGGCTAGATGTGAGCTTCGACACTATTCGGAGTAGACTGGTTCTCGTGGCACAAAGCTTTTCGTTTATATAACCCTCGCTGGAGTGGGGTGCGGCGGCCCCTGTGTTCGCGCAGGTAGGAATGATGGTTGCGGCAAGTTAATTGGTGCACGTGCATATCTGGCTTGGGTCTAATACCTATAAATCACGCTGCGCCTTTCAGATAACCGGCTCAGGCCGCGCTGAAGGGCTTGTCTGAGAGCATGGCAGCTGCACCCGTGCATAAACATGTCTGTGAGCGGGATGAAATTGACATATTTATGATGCCTGGTTTAATTTCCCAGGCTCCGCCCGCCGGTTATTTATGGCTGTCTGAATGGTACACAGGTAGCCATCCAGGAATGTATTTGTCTGTCGGATATTTAACACGGCGAAGGGTGCAGTTTTTATTGTGTCATGTGATGGATGGACGGTCTCTGGGCGGCGTTTTACCACGAAACATCTGCGCAGATGTTTGCCTTTGATAAGCAGTGTAGTACTAATATACAAAGCTTAATTTCCCACGCTCCCATCCGTGAAGGGTGCAGTTTTTATTGTGTGAGGTGATGGATGATTTCCGTGACCGCGCTTTGTAATTTACCGCCAAACATATGCGGCTCAGATGCGCTCCACCCCCCGGTGCGCGGGAGATTCGTGCCACGTCGGGGGCCGCAGTGAGGCGACGGGCCGGGGGGCGGCGTGGCGTCTAGTCTGGTATGTCACTCGGGGGCGGCGCGGGGGGCGGTGGGGGTGGTATGTTGGCCGGCCCTTGCCCACCAATACAATCACCATAATTTAATCCGCGGTTTAATCGAACTTTTGATTCGCGTAATTAGAGCAATTGTATGCAAATTCCGCGGAATAGCTGGCGTAATTAGAGCAATTGTATGCAAATACCGCGGATAATCGCGTAATTAGAGCAATTGTATGCAAATACCGCGGAATAGCTGGCGTAATTAGAGCAATTGTATGCAAATACCGCGGATAATCGCGTAATTAGAGCAATTGTATGCAAATACCGCGGATAATTACCGCGATTATCCCATTAAAACGCGAATCCGCCGCTTTAATGCTCTAATTACCCCCAAATTGCTCTACTTACGCGAATCAAAAGTTCGATTAAACCGCGGATTAAATTAATCGAAAACTTCGCGGGGGGCGATCTGGAACTGTCCTAGTATAACTACTTATCTCTTCTGGTTTTCAAGAAAAAAATGTTTTTCTAAAATTTTGTCCTCTAAAAGGTACCCTGAAATATGTCTATAACTTCTCTTAGGAATAAGATACAATTATGAGTTATATTTCTAATTGTACCTAGAGGATGCCTCTATGAGTAAAATAATTGGAAACTGTCAATTTTGATAATCAGTGTTCATAAAATGTCAATATTTAAGTGCCCTCTTAAATATCTCGTAATTCAATTTTTTTAAATGGAATGACCCATATTTTATCGCATAGCACGATTGGGAGAAAAATGTACTACAAAAAAGTATAATACAACCATACTCCTAAAGCAAGTATTTTTTGAATTATTTCGAAGATTACTTTTTCGTCGCATTTCTGCAGGCTATAATATAGTATGTCACAAGTGCACTTTAGTAGGCATGTCATATGCTTTTGTTTTGTCGCTATTGTAATGCAAACTGTCAAATAATAAAACCATTTAGAATAAAGTATTACAGAAATCAAAATCAACAAAATGAATCGCTACACAAATCAATAAATCATCAATTTATTCGTTATACATGGCAACTGCGATAGAATTATTGCTATAACATGCAGAGTATTCAATAAAACTTATCCACATTTGCCACCGATGAATAAAACAAGATTTAGAAGATTGGAATCAAATGTCGTTCAATTTGGACAAGTGAATGTAATAAGACATCGACAAATGCCATTTATGGAAAATAAGGAAGTGCAAGAAATAGTGTTGGCCGGCCTATTTTGAAGGTAATCCACAAGCATTTATCCGATGTGCTCAAGAGGATTTAGGCGTTCATGAATCTTCAGTACAGAAATTTTTGAAAAAACATAGCATGCACAATTATCACTTATTATCAAAATTTACAGTTTCCGATTATTTTACTCATAGAGGCATCCTCTAGGTACAATTAGGAATCTAACTCATAATTTTATCTTATTGCTAAGAGAAGTTATAGACATATTTTAGGCTATCTTTTAGAGGTCAAAATTTTAGGAAATTTTTTTTTCTTGAAAACTAGAAGTGATAAGTTACATACGCTCTTACAGAATATGTTGCAATTTGAACGAGGAATTTAAAAATATAATAATATATGGAGTGTTCCATTTAAAATAAGAAAGTTGGTGCTACTTCCGGTGGAACCGGAAGTGATAGAAACTTGAAAATATTTCACATGAGGATAACTGATTCAACCGTGTGACGAGGATTTTTTTGAAATTTGTAGTACAACGGCAACCCCGAACTGTTTAGCGTAGACACCCTGTATGTTGAAGGCATATTCTAATTTAAAAGTATTTTATTAGCAATTAATGCATTGCACCTGTTTGGCACATGGTTTTAATCGAGTTGCTGAAACGATTAGACTGCAATTTCTCCTGGTCAATGATTTGATAAAAACTGGGAAGATAATTTTCCTAGCTCCACTGAGGGTTGAAATGTTTAGGGAACGAATGCCAAATGTGCCTCTTCCTCCGGCACCGGTTATAACTAGATGGGGTACGTGGCTAGATGCTGCCTGCTATTATGCTGACCATTTCGATTCATTTAAGGAGAGCTTGTGTTTCCCGAAAATGGGTCAGAGGCAATTAAAGAATGCCACAAAGTTCTTAAGATAGGAGGATTGTACAAAATTTAGCATTCCTAAAAACCAACTACAGTTTCGTAAGCAAAGCGATTGATAAACTCCAAGCAAAGGACACAACTTTGGTAGATGCTGTTCAAATAGTTAAAGATTTTAGTAACGACGTCTCACACGTACGGGGATAAATAGGAGACATTATTAAAAAAAATGTGATGCAGTTGTGTCAAAAAATGAAGGGTTTGGCGAGTCACAAAAAATATCAACAGTTTTAAAAAGGAGATTTCGTGGAAGATTTTCTGATAAATATTACAATTATTCCCAAATTTAAATATGCACCGATTACAAGTGTGGATGTGGAGAGAAGCTTTTCACACTTAAAAAATGTACTCAGTGACAGGAGAATGGGATTTTTCGTAGAAAATTTATAAAAACATTTAATTATTAGTTCGTTTAAAATGAGCAGTAATCATTATTTGTAATTAATTATTATTGTTATTAATATTAATCACCAAAACCTATGTTATTAAAATATTACTTTTATCTGCCTAAAGTGCGTTCTTGTTAATAAAATTATGTTTTGTTTGTTTTTCTGTATTTTCATAAAAAATAAAATTGCCTTTTCATGCTTTTCTGCGTTTTTGTGCTTATTCTAAGCTTTATGCTATTTTATATGCTTATTTTCTAAGATTATTATGCATTTTTAAGCGCTTATTTTGTAATCTTTTATGCTTATAAATCCGCGCTTTGGTCATTGCCATCATTACTAGAAAATGTACTTCTAGAGACAATTATTAGTAATTAGTATCCCCAAAAATGGATTGCGAGGAGGCCCAGTCGCATGGCAACCAAGATCGCAGTACCTCTATCAACTCAATTGTTATTTTAGGGAGTTTATCAAATGAATAGTTAATGATCGTACAGTAAACACTACGGAAGAACTTATTCAAAGACTACATAACGTGTAACGGTCCGGTATCGCCTCCAACGGAAACTGCCTTTTAAATTATTAATTGTGCGCACAGACCTCCACCGTAGGCGACCATACTCACACGTTTTTTTGGTCCTACGTGTGATTTTTAAAAATCGTCGCGAGACGCTGCCACGAGGAGAAACTAGTTACACCTTTCCTATGGTTGCGGACGTGCCATGAGGTCACCGTTTTCCATTGGTATATCACCATCCGGTTTCCGGGATATAAAACGTGAACTCATTTAACCACCCTTAAGGGGATTGACGGCACCAAGTACAAGGCAATGGAGGGTACTATACGACTCAACTCCATACGCTCACAACATCCGAGTAAGCCACGTGTCCGGCCATTGTTACTAAGGCCATGTGCTTTGCAGGCGTTTTTTTTTTGGATAAGGGCTAAGTAACCCAGCCAGCCAGGTTCTTGGCTAAGGGGCAACGAACATCCGGCCAGAGTGGTTCCGAAAATTGGAATCCAGCGACGATCGACGATCACCGGCCGCCCGGCCGTCATAAGAACCAGCCCGCCAGCGAAGTTACACACGAGGAACACAGGCCAGATATTTATATATATTTATTTTGTTCTCATTTACGCTTTAATTTCATTTTTATATATCGTTTTTTTCTTTTGTGTAACATTTGCGTTACGTGCCGTACGTGTTTTGCGCTTTTGTAAGAAAAGGGTGGCTCCAACGGCCCTTAGCATCGCGCGATTACGAGTTCGCGGTATTCGGCCGAATATAGTGAACCCTGCGTGATAAGGTCGCGGGAGGAGGTATTTATTTCCGGAAGCGTAGGCACGGTGTCCTGTCTTTTGTGTGAATAAACGCAGATATTTTACACCACAAAATTCACACCTGTTATTTATTGTTCCCCCCCCACGTTTTCTCAATCGGGCATTCTTTTCAGTTTCTATTCTCACGGCGAGATTTAAATCTGGTGGCGTGGGCGCCAGATGGTCAGCCGTTGCGACAGTTCGTAATTTCTGAACTTCGCTGACTGTCTGCCGTCAACCCACGCAGGTAGAGTGGAGCCCCCCTTTGCGACGAAGTAGCGGCGAGGTTAAAATTACGTGGAGTCTTTTTTAACCCCCCCACTCTCCGACACCGAGAGCCGGCCCTCGTCGCTGCTTCGAAGGGACCCTCCACTCGCTCCACGGCCTAACGCGCTGATTGCCCTTCAGGCTCGTCACAAACGTTTATGAAGCTGTAGTAAGAAATCTGAAGTCTTGGAGAGAGTATGCCCTTAGAACAAAGAGCGCACATATATCTTCAAGTCGACAGTGGTCACTTTGAACAATTACTGTAACTAAAATTGCTGGTTGATACTTTATTTTTTGTTTAAATGCCAAATTCTGTCCATAATATAAATTCATGGTATAAAATGAAATGTTGAATATCATCTAGGCCCACATGTTTGTATGAACTTTTTTGTTTGGTTTCCATCGCTGACTTGGTATCAAAGTTTACGGAACACCTTTAGCAAATACCCTTACCCTTAACATGCTTGTTGCCCTCGCAAGTTCGGGCAACAATTTGCACGACTTCGGGCTCAACACGCTTACTTCACTTGGTATATAAATAACTATTTTTTTTCCATAGCCTATCTATTTTCGGGTGAGATATCTAATTTTGGTTATTAAGTGGAACATACTGTAGGTATTTTCTTACAGGATCAGGTATTAGACCAAATTCTCTCTACAATGGTCTATCAGAAGTGTCATTTTGTCGATACTTGATTAGACTACTTATTATATCTCGGAAACAGTTGAATTGCGATCCCATGTTGTCTAAGATTTTTTGTTTTCTTCGGTCAGTACTATAATTGGGTGAAATATCCGACATTTTTGTAAAACCATGTATAAAGGAATATTATCCCAGACTGCCGATCGACCACCGGGTCCTTCGGCCGTGTATGTTGTATACGTGTATACATTGAATTAGGTTTTGTTACTCGAGAACTCGCCCCGAACTCAAGAGTGCTATTAAGGTCCCAGTGGCGAACGACGGCAATTTCTCAAAACAAATAAGTGTTTCGCTCGTAGTTGTCCTGCTCGTGATATATTCGTAATGAATTGATGCTGATCTCCTACTGATCATGCAATATCGATTCTATTATACTGATAATCTTAAGTGTTAAATAAAATGTGAATTAAAATGAATTCTGAATGCCACTATTAACCAACACCTATTCCGTTGAAGTGGCGGCAAGAGTGCCGTGCATAATGCAGAGAGTGCCCGCAAAACCGCCCGTTATTTTACAATTACACAGCTCCCCCCTGGAGCCGGCCCTGAATAATTAAGGCCCAATTTTAAACCCGGCGGGATCGCCACTGTTCCGCGTTAATTACACAAATGAAACGAGTCGCGGCTGAATGCAGGAGAGCGCACCCTTTCATACCCGAGTGGGTATCGATCCTGCAGCCCTCCCAAAAGGGCTGCAGGACCTTGCAGAGCATAACCACTGCGACCAGCGCGTGGTTATGCTCCACACAGAGGTTATATGGAGAGGACGATAAGCACCTCCATGCTGCTATCAGTTTACAGTCGCGTGCTTACGTCGCAGGATCGACAGCCTTTTATGTGCTTTCCCTCAAGTAAATGTAAACTCAGAGTACATGTATGATAAAAGGCTCCCGTTGCTTACATATTATTTAATAGTCTGGATATTATATAATATACTAGGGTGTAGTTTTGGAGATATTATTTTTTGCATTGTTAAAAATTTCTTAACTAAAATTAATGCTACATATTTTAGGAGATATTTTAGTTATTTGAGAAACAAATAAATACAAACATGACTACATACCGGCAACCAGTGTTACAGCCGAAAGTAAAACAGGCCCATTACAATATCAGCCAATATTGACCTCCCAAAACAATAACAAAAAGGAACAAATTCAGCATTTCGTTAAAACACATGGAAATAAATCTATAGCAGGTGGCGACTACAATGCAAAGCACCCACAATGGGGTTCACGCCTCACAACAAGAAAAGGCAAAGAATTGCATTCCACTAGGAAGAATAGTAACCTCAACTGTTTAATGTAGGAAACCTACATACTGGCCCTCCGATCATAGAAAAATACCAGACGTAATAGGCTCTTGTATCACTATAGTACTAACGTAAAACAAACGTAAAAATGAGTCGTGCATAGATTTGTTTTGAGATCACTCTCCAACAATTGTGACATTGTACTACAAAATTCTAAACAAACAAAAGCAACATTCTTTATATAATAATAAGACTGATTGGAATATGTTTAAAGAAATTCTAGATCACTCAATTGTAGTAAACATAGCTTTGAAAAGCGACATCTAATCAGAAAGAAAGAAATTTAAAAGAGAGTTATCCAGTAATAGTTAAAGACAAAATAATAAATAAACGAAAACTACGTGCACAGTGGAAAAAAAATTCAACAAATCAACTAAAGGACTAAAACGGTACTGCTAGAATTAAAAAATGTACGCAAGTACTCTTGGCGTAACCTGTCACCTACAGAAGCAAGCTACACAATACTACTACCAATAAAAGACAATGATGGCAAATGGTACAAAAATGATGTATAGAAAGCAACCGCATTTGCTCAACATCTGGCAAAGGTATTTATTCCACACCCAGCGGGTAATATAGAAGAAGATATTATAACTGCACACTATATAGACCCCCTACCAAGTAGGCCTTCCAATACAACCATCTAGATCATCATCAAGAGTAAAAGCAATCATCAAGTATTAAAAGTATTAAAAATTAGTATTAAAAAGGCGCCGGGATATTATCTAATTACAGGAAAAGTATTCAAAGAAATAACAACAAAAAAAGTCAAATACGCAGATATTTAATTCAGTACTGAGTGTAGGATATATTCCTAGTCAATGGAAAGTAGTAGAAGTAATAAGGCTGCCAAAACCTGGAAAAGATCGTGCAGACATCATTTATCATTTACACAGACCAATAATTCTGCTTCCAGTGCTTTCAAAAGTAATGGAAAAACAAATATTGAAAAGATTAAAACCAAAACTGAATGAAATAAATTTGTTTCCCAACCACCAGTTCGGATTCAGAAATCAGCATGGAACCACTGAACAAGTCTGCCGAATCGTAAAAAATATCTACAACGATATGGAATGCAAAAGTACTGTTCGGTTGTCTTTCTTGGTATAAGCCAGGCATTTGACAAGGTTTGGCGCGTTGGTCTACTACACAAACTAAAAAATATATATACCATTGCACTGTGGTGGCGTTGCATGTCAGGAGGCTGTGGGAGGGTTGCTATAGATATATAATAATAAGTTTGAAGTTTTTCTGATGTAACACACATTATACTTACATTTACAATTATATATTTACAATAAAATCCTTATTAAATACTGTAGTACATATTACAATTAGTGGTGACCCCGACGTGATCTAAACACGCAACCTTCTGACACACGTACAGAAGGTACAGACACACGTAGAAAGATAAGATAGTAGACGGCTAAAGATGTTACTTCCTCCACTTCCTGTAACAATTCTTCCTCCAAATAAAAAGATCCTACCTATCCAACATACACTTCGTGGTGAAACAACAAAGCTAGTATGCTGACCTCAAAGATATTAATGTCGGAGTACCGCAGGGTAGTGTTTTAGGCCCTGCATTAAATCTATTGTACACTGCAGACCTACCTACCATTAGAATCACTACAGTAGCAACGTTCGCAGGTGACACCACTATACTGGCATCCCATGGAGTCCCTTCAAAGGCCTGCAGATAAACCTAAACATAATACAAGCATGGTTCAAAATATGGAGGATTAAATTCAACGAGAACAAATCAACGCGTATAACGTTTACTACCAGAATAGATAAGTGTCCGCCAGTAACGATAAATATCATGCCACTTCGCCGAATCAGAAGATGTCAAATATATTGGATTACACCTAGACAGCCGAATCACAAGGAGGAAAATATATTCATCAAAAGAAAGTAAATGGGCATCAGACTAAACGAATGTACTGGTTAATTGGTAAAACGTCACAACTATCGCTGGAAAGCAAGCTTCTACTATATAAAGCCATACTAAAACCAATATCGTGCTACGGTATACAGCTGTGGAGAACCGCTAGTAACTATAATCTTGAAATCCTGCATGTATGTACCCCCTAGTATGTACCCAATTACGTCATCGAGCGAGACCTAGAAGTGCCTTCAATTAAAGAAGAAATAAAAAAAATCTCATAAATTACCAAAGCAGTTTGTCTATTCACCCAAATACACTGGCATAGAAGTTAATGGACGATACAGGTGAAACAAGAAGACTGAAGAGATTGAAGAAGCAGAAACTGGGATGTGTGATGGGATCAGATGTGAAAATAAACAAAAAAAAGGAAACTCGACAGTTATTATAAATTTTTATCCATTATTACGTTTTTGTAAAGATTTTTAATATGCTGTAAAATACATTTTTCAACAGGAAAGAAATAGCAAGCAACACAAAAATAGAAATTGTCAAAAAAGTTATAAGACCAACACTAACGTATAGCAGCGAATCGTGGACAGGAAAGAAAAAAAATAGGATTAACCTAAAGATAAGACCAATCAATGATAAAATAAAAGGACAGATGAGATGGTTTGGACATATCTACAGAATGAACGAGGAAAGAATTACCAAGAGAGTATATGAGGCAAGAGCAACAGGGAGAAATCATTGAGGAAGACCAAGAAAAGAGTGGAATAACACAATAAGAGAACAGGCGAGGAGAAAAGGGAGTTCCTGGGAAGACCTAGAGGAATGGACAAAAGATAGGAAGAAGTGGAGGGAATACTATCGAACAGAATAAATATAAATTTAAATACTATGATGTAAAAGAAAGCATTACACCTCAAGGTAGAAAGGTGGCTGATTAAATAAATAAATAAATTACGTTATCGTAAAATATTTTTAAAATTTTAAATATGTTAAGTGAACATTGAAATAACCAAATAATAAGCAATAAAATATATACGATCGGGAACTCTTAAGATAAACAATTAAATATTGAAATCCTTCAAAAATGTTTGTCATCCCTATGATGATAATTTACTTTTAACACACTTTTACTACATACACAGGGGTTACTCGATTCTTTAAGGTGCACCTGTAATTTAAATGAATTGCCATATCCACGCACCAACAAACCGATAAAACTAAACTTGGCACTTGTGTGCCGAGTGAAATATTTCAGTAATAGCCAATATCGTTTAAAATCGAAATGCTGTTCAATTGAAATTGCACTGCAAAACTAGCCGTGCACGTTAAAAAAATATTTAAATCAATTGAAATCCATAGCGACAACATTTACAAGTTCTATTTACAATTTACATTTATAAGTAGCAACAATAAATAACTCATTATTGTAGTTTACGTTACAAGTTCGGTAAGTTAGTTGTAAAGTACGAGTTAGACATTATGGATGAGGCGACGTTAGAAGCCCTGTCAAGAATATCTATACGAGCAACTGTTACAAGGACTACCGGACCACACGAAAATATGTGTATCATTATATTATTTCAAAAATTTAAAAAATAACATTATATGTGAAAATCGCATCATTTTTCTCCTGAAGCAACTGCCGTTCCTGTAGTTTGTTTATATTGAATATTTGTCACTTTAAAATGGTTGCCATAAACGTTTCTACCTCGACATAGTGCAAGAAACCCCCCAAATTAGTGTTACGGGCAATGCAAACTGTTCCATTAGGGTACATATTAATATTCCCAATACATAATTCAGGCCAAATGTATGTTTGCGTTTCTATTAAATGTCAGATTTGATTTATAAAAATGATGATGATCCTCACCTACCGGACTTAAATTGATAATGTAATAGAACATCAACCGGACAGTATGAAGTTGAATAATTAATGTAACTATCTTATAATTTAGTTGGGCATTACACAATGCTTGATAGGGATAGCAACGCCTTCAGACTCATGCAATTTTCGTGCAGTTTAATATCTCGTTAAATTGATGAAGCAACTGAGTATTTGTAGTAAGTCTTTCTGGCAGTCCTTGTGGTAATAACATTAAAAGTAGTTATTGGACAGAAAATGATATTAATTTATATTTCTCAGAGACTTGACTTGATTTATTACTTTCAATGAGAATTGTTGAATATATTTTTTTCTATGTCGTTAATCGTATTATTAGCATGTGAATAATTCGGGTTGCGCTGCACGTAACCTAATAATCGAAGCGTGTGTTGAGGTACGTGATCGTTGACTTCCGTAATGGATTGGTTCTCATTCGGGGTTGATTCTTATTGCGTGATGGCTCGGCTCAAATGGCTTATAAATTATTAATACAGTATTAGCTTCCTGCTGTGTGATATCACGGATAGTTGGTTTCCGACGAATGAAAGGTGCGCAATAAGCAATGAAAATAGCATATCTCGGAGATATATTTATCTATTTTGTCTCTTTCCAAGCAAAAAATATGAAGTACAAAGTAAAATTAATGCTATTCTCAAATAAAAAATTTGGTGAGATTGCATAGAAAATACGGAGCTTTTCATTAATTTACATCAAATTATGACAATAACGTTAAAATGAATAAAAATTTACAAGATATTATACTGCAGTACTTATCAGATTTACAACAATCGTTTCAGGAGTAATTTGCTATTGAAAAAGAAGACCTATTTTGGATTCAAGCGCCCTTTTGAAAAAGCTTGTGATAATTATCAGTGGTCAGTTAAAGAACCAAAACAAATGATCGATATATCGACTGACTCTCACTAAGAAATAGAATTTAACAAAGTTGATATTATGCACTTTTTGCTTCAAATTTTGCACGAATACCCCGAGATTGCTAAAAGAACTGTAGAGCACTTGATGTCTTTCGTCTCAAATTATATCTGCGAGAGATCATTTTTTCTATACACTGCAACAAAAACCAAATGCAGAAGATGATATGTGCTTACAAATTTCTCTTATTGTTCCAGACATAAATATTATTTGCAATAAGAAAACAGGCCCAGCCCGTCATGAATGTGACTTAATTTAATATTTATTTTTAATTTTATATTTAAAGTAACAATACATTAGTATTTGTTACTTTATTGTTATATTACTTCTAAATTAATTAAAATAACAGGCTAAGCCTGGTGTTAATATTATTTTGTGTTTTGAATTTAAATTCGATCGAAAATGTGTTACTAATTCTAGGTTTTGTTAAAAAATTAGCTTGTGTTACATAGTGTGAAGGGCGCGAAGCAAAACCAGGCAATTTAGCCAGTAATGTGATTTTCTTTCCAGTAATTATTTTGTTTAGAATGGTTTAATAAAGAATATGGGTAAATTTATTTAAAATTACAATAATAATTATATAATTATAATTAATAATGTATTACTATTTGTTACTATATTATTATATTACACATAAGTAAATGTTAAATATTTTACTGTAACAATTGAAAGGTAGACCTGCATCAGTATCAGTAACAGATTTTTTTTATAAATAGTAATCTTTGACAGTTCAATAGAATTAAATATTGTAATTTTTATAGTAATAATTGTAATTTTGACTACAATTATTGCTATTTTGACAGTAACAATTGCTATTTTGATAGTAATACGTGCAGCTTTGATGTTATAATTTAAATTTTGTTATAATGACAGAACAGCATCACTAACAGTAACAGACATTTTATTAAAAATGTAAATTTTAACATTTTAATAGAATTAAAGTATTGGCAGTTTGTCATTGTAATATTGATAGTAATAATTGCAATTTTGACAGCAATAATTTTTATTTTTACAGTAACACTTGCTATTTTGACAGTAAAAGCTTTGAGGTTATAATGGACATTATGTCATTAAAAATTGAAAATAGTCCTTTACCAAAAATTAAAATTCGCCAGTAATCTTTAAATATGCAATGAATAGTTTGACGAGTAATCAATGCAATTTTGAAATAAATAATTTAATTGTTTACAGTAATTCTTGAATAGGGATTACGACAATAATTGCTATTTAGACAGTTATAAGTCCACATTTGATGGTAATAATTGAAATTTTATCATTGAACATTGAAAATTGGTTTTGAAATTTAAGAAGAAATAACTCAAATTTCATCAAAAATTTAAATTTTGCTGTAATCTTTGAATTTGGAATTAAAATTATGAAGAGTAAGCATTTTAATTTTAAAATTTTAACAGAAATAATTTAATTGTTTACAATAATCCTTGAATAAGGATAACAATAACAATTGCTATTTTGACGGTAACAATTACTATTGTGATAATAATACGTGCAGCATTGAGGTTATAATTGAAATTTTATCATTAAAAATTGATTTTGTTTTTTAATTTTAAAAGTATTATTTTTTTTATCATAATTATTTTATCAAAAATTACAATTTACCAATAATCTTTGAATTTGCAATTAATGCTTCGACGAGTAAGCATCTACCCTGACAAAAACTTATCAAAAATATTAAAAATAAATTCAAAAATATCATGATTTAAATAAATCATGATTTATTTGATTTTTTGATATGATTTGATCATTGATTTTTGATTAAAAACAAACATTTATTCCAACCCTGCTTTCAATGCTTTAATTCTATTGAAATGTTGACGATCATTTTTTTTAAATTTGTACAGGAATAACTGAAATGATACAAACAATGATCATTGTAATTTATACTGCAAATTCACTGCAAGTTTTGCAGTAATATTTACAATATAGGCAGTAATAAGTGCAGCTATGACAGTAATAATTGAAATTTTGACCTTAAAACTTGAATATAGTCTTTGACATTTTAAGAGTAAAAACTCAAATTTTATTAAAAATTAAAATTTGCCATCTTGGAACTTACAATTAAATATTTGGCGATTAATCATTGCAATTTTGACGGAAATAATTTAATTGTCTACAGTAATCATTAAATCAACAAGAATTGAAAACAATACAGAAATAATCAAACATTTTACTGTGACAATTGAAAATTCTAAATAACAGGCCCAGCCTGGTATTACTATTAATTTGTGAATTGAATTAAAATTCGTTCGTAAATGTGTTACTAATTCTAGATTTTATTTTTCTGTTAATTATTTTGATTACAATTTCTTAATAAAGAATATAGAAAAATTTCAATAATAATTATTTAAGGTTGTTGTATTATTTGACTGGGACAGACAGACTGGGCTGGTATTACTGTTATTTTGTGATTTGAATTTAAATTCGTTCGTAAATGTGTTACTAATTCTAGATTTTATTTTTCTGTTAATTATTTTGATTAGAATTTCTTAATAAAGAATATAGCCAAATTTCAATATCAATAAACAGACTCTGATGATGTTTTTTTTAAAAACAGAAACTAGTCTGGCGAAATAAAATAAATAAATAATAAAATAAAATAAAAATAATTATTTACCAGTAAGTACTATTATAAATATAATAATATAACAACCTTAAATGCATAATTGGTATTTTATGTATAAAACCTTAAACTTAATAATTATTTATTTTAATTACCAGGGTTCCTTTAGAAATACCACAAGTTCCGAAGGTTCCGAAGGCAACGAAAGGTTGAAGAACCCTGACCTAGACGAATTACGCCTCAAAACTAGCAAGTTTGCCAAACTATTCGCCAAATACCGGGAATTCTAGGAGTTCGCGGTTCATTTATTCGGAGGTATAATGCATGTGTGCTATACCTGCCATACGTTAAAGATATAACGCAGAGGTCAAAAATGTCATATGAAAAAATATCAATAACTCTGTAATTGGTACTAATTGTTTATTGAGCATAAATAAAATCACTCCATAATTACAGAAATGCGAGCATTTTATTTTTACTAGCAAGTAATTTTAGGTGTTGATAGTTTATTTCGCGTAAAAAAACCTAGTTAACTATGAATTTATTGTTTCTTGTCAATATCATTTAATAAATGTCATAAATTTAGTGCTCTGTGGTATATTAAGGGTAATGTTTTATAGTTTATTGTGCAATCGCGGCCATCAAAAAGTGAACGATACTTTGTAAACATTTCCGTATTTTTCATTCGATGAAAGTAGGCTTTATTAATTGGCGCTCGTGCAGCAGAAATTACTATGTTTTAATGCATTCATTTTCTCGCCAAAGCGGTTAAGGACCAAATTTGTTCTAGCTTTTCAATGACTCTAGCTTTCTGAATCGGAGTGAGATGTAGCATTTTTGTAAAATACTTACAGTTTTTTAGCAAGTGTCAAATTGTGACATTTTAGAGCGCCTGTGATTTAAAGTAAAAATCAAACTATTAAAAAAAACCTTCGCCTTTGAATGGCCACGATTGTACATCAATATGTTTACATATTCGGATGAGACATATGTGTACATTTTATGTACGGATATTACAATGGAAGAGCAGCAGTTGAAGAGTATAAAATATTAATAAATTCATAGTTAACTATATTCTCTTAACCATCCACCCCTAAAACTACTGATTATTAAAACTGCTTTTATTTCTGTAATTAAGTAGTTTTTGGTACTGGTTCGTAAGAATTTTTTGTCTTAAAATGACCTACGCATTACAACCTTAATGTATGCCAGGTATGTCAAGGAACACCCTGTATGTTAATAAATCAATATTGTTTTATTATTACCTATACTAAGAATTTATTTATTATTATTCATATTGAAAAAGTATATTTAACTTTGTTGGGATTTTTATTTGGTTTGCCGGGAAACAAATGCTCCTTGCCTAGTAAACCATGGGGTAAAAAAGTTTGGCGACACAGTTTCAGCGCATATCACCTGCAGTGAGTGCCAGATGACGAGCAAATGAGAGTTTGCAGCTGCAATGGGAAAAAGCAGTAATATTCAAAGTAAATCAGCTGTACAAACTTACATTAAGAGCGCGGTTTTTCGGGCCTAAAAGTGTTTTTCAACTTAAACGCTGTTAATAATCACTTTCACGTTATATTTTCTGTACCATAAATTAACAAAATAAATACTACGTGTCGCTGTATAGTAAGTTTTTTGATTATTTACGTTTTTCTATGAAATTTCATGAAATCGTCGCTTTTTGCCGTTTTTCATCTTCATGGATTGTATTTGCAAATATTTGCGCAATTTTAAAGCTTTACATGAATATAGACCTGATTCTACGTGTCACTGTATGGTTTATAATTAAAATTACCAATTATTTACAATATTATTTAAATAATTTGATTCAGAGAAATTATGTTTATTCATTCCAAAAATATATCCTGAAACCTTGTAAAATACTGTATCTAATAAGATATAGTACTTATTAATTAACAGATGTTTTATGGTTTTATTAATTATTTAAAATGTACCTAAATTGAATATCCCGCCGTGAAAATAGTTAAAAATTTGCTCCAAGCAGTTCATAGTTCGCTACGAGATGGAGCAATGACATAATTGCTAAGCCATGTTGCCAACACTTGTAACAGAAGTTTGAAATATGCGAATCAAGTGTAAAGGTCATTTTTTACCGCTGTTTTTCAGCTCTGTCGGGGCTCAGCCGTTTGAACGAACGCCGACATTATTTTGCGGACTTCGCATTTAAACCGCGAAATATCGTAATTCTTATAATTCTTAATGCAGGACATTCTAAATCTTTGCAACGCGAATGATGATTGCCCCATCAAAATGGGCATTATCGTAAATGGGTTTTTTGTGCTATTTTCTGTAATAAGGAAATTAGTTTTTTATTTACTATTTTTCTAGCAGCCAAGGAAACATTTTTTTTTGTCATTTTTTAAAGAGTTTAATCTCTTCCCATAATTTTTTATGATATGGTTAACACATTCAATTTTTGTGATATCCTTCCCATACACACAAATCTCGAAATACGCAAACGAACTAAACAATGCACATGCAAAGTGTCACAGGAAGATTTAATAGTCTAACTAAATATAAAAAATATAAAATATGCAATAATAATTGTCATAGGGAGGAATTAGTCATACACAAAATACAGACACAATAGTTGTCACAGGGTGAAAGTAAAAAATAGTCACGGGTGAGACAGAAGTTTATAAAACACACACACAACCAAAACGCACAATAACCAAAGCAGAAACAGACGAAGAAAGCACAACAAAGTTTTTTGGACAGTTGAAGAGGTCACCAAGAGCTTGCTTATATTGACACCAAACATTTGATTTGAAGTCAAAAATAAAACTATTTAAAATAAATATGGTCTCAGTTTACTTATAGTTTTATTAGGGTGAAATTGAAGGAAACTCGTTTTCCAATGTTATTTCGCGATCAAATAATCCCTCGTCACGACAACGAAAATGAAATTGGCTGTGTCAGGCATCTATTTATTTTAAAATAAAAGTGATCTTAAAGTGTAAGAAATGTTTCATATACCTTTTTTGGCTTATAAGCTTTAAGTAATCTTAATAAGACTCAAATTTGGTCACATAAATTACAAAACTTGTAAAAGGATTTAGTGAATTTAATTAAATAAATATAACATTTTAAAGAAATTATTCCCTGATATTGAGAGGCCTCATTACCCCAGCTGGTATACGGCATTATTAATAAGCGACAGCCAAATAATTTATGAACGGGTTAACATAATTACAATCGGAGAACTGATATAGAAAGTTTAGACATTTATCTACAATTAGACAAAGTTTTAAGAAATACATTAAAAGTGACTTATTTCTGATCACCTAATCGGATTTATGTGCAGACAAGAATACTCCATTATAATTCAAGATATTGGAACAAAAAAAAGAAGGTGGTTCACAACAATATTAGCTCCAAAGAAACCGAGGGAATTTCCATTTTATGTACCCTGTCATTCTTTTAATATGTCATACTTTTAAAACAGCCATTCTTTTAATAAACATAATAAATCACCGTTTTATTATTTCCTAAAACTACTCGGCTCACTTGTATATAAATATCTGATGTTTCTAAATCTGGTCTCCGATTGCAATTATGTTGACCCGTTCATAAATGATCTTGGCTGTCGTGTACATGCAATTCCACATACCGCCTTTGGGTAAAGACGGCTCTTAAAATATATAATATAATATAATAATAATAATAATATTAATCCCTACTACTCCTCCACCTATGGCGTAATTGGTTACTGTCTTTGTTTGAAAGAGAATTGTTACCCAATTATATAATATAATGTATCGGAAATAAAGTGTTTATGCTCATAAATTTGCACGCGTCGAAAAAAATCTCGCGCTGCTTCATCGTAAAATTATTTGTGGTCCGCCGCAAAAAAAGGTGGCTATACAAATTAAACACATGGCAACATGTTCAATTTTTTGCACGCAAATTTCGTTAGTAAGGAATGCAAAACATATTACAGAGCGCTTTTAAATCAAATCCTGGCGGATTTATCAACAACTAGAGGCCAGTTTTCGCGCCAAAACCCCGCTCTTAACTAAATTGATTATAAGGTGCATTACTTAATATCAGCGTCAAACTAAATTTTACAGAAGAAGTAATTATGAGATTCTTATATGAACAAGTAAACAAAAGATGAATAAATAAATACCTGGAAAAATTACAGATTATTGTGGCAGATAAATTGATTTACCTAATTGATTGCACCAACTATAAGAGAAATTATACCGCTCGAATAATACCACGAATTTGTTTTTAAAGTTCAATGATGTGAAAATATTTCAAGGATCTCAAACACAACACAACGCAACACAAATAAAGTCCTCTCATTTATCAGGTAACTAATTTCGACTATTTGCAGCATCTCTAAAAACTTCTGTTTGCAATGAGGGCGTCCATTCACCCGCAAACTACCCCACCAATGACAATTTATTACTTTTTAAGTTCTAGACTACGAGAGGAAATTGCGAAAGACAAAACTGGCGGACAAATATTTGCATTTACTTACTCAACGAATTTTGTATTGTAATGAGAAAAGCACCATGGCTCGTTTATAATTGGCTCTAACGGATTAATCAATTGGCCGTCAATTGAAAATCGTCCGACGCTGCTGGCTCGGTTCGTTATCCGTGCCCTTTCCTGACGCCAACGTTCAATTGCGACCAATCAGTGGTCAATTTCGGGGAAGTGATGAGCGTGGAATAAACCAGAATAGCGTGATCGTGGTGTTAGTTCTTCCGTGATTATTGGGTTTAAGGATTCGATTGCATTTGAGAATAAATCTGGCGTGGTTAATTAGAACGACGACCGTTTGACGAACACATAACATATTCCTTCAATGTGTTATGGTTTTTACGGCACGGCGCGATGGTTAGGTTTTAATTAGTCAAATTGAGTATTAGTAGTGTTGTGTAACTAGTAGGACCCGATCCATATATAATATTAATTTAATATAATTATTCTATAATTAAAACGTATAATACAAAAAGGCATATGTAAAGGGTTTAGAGGGCACGGGAAGGCATGCGACCCCACGCATTTTGGGACATGCACAATTGAGAGAAAGCGGACATATATTAATGGGAACGCATAAACTAGTCAACTCAAATTTTAAACAACATTTTCAGACGACCGTAAATCTGCCAATGTGAGATAACGGGGACGCTTAGTTAACCACCGACGTTGCGAACTTGGGTGGTATACTCGGGCAGTGACTTCAAGTTCCAAAAAACAAGCAAATATAGGGACCGGGGTGGTAGAATATGGACGGAGAAAAGGTATAAATTCCGAATCTCGGCATTTACTCAGATCAGTTAGAAATAACCACCAGCGCACAACGTTACTCTGCTCGACGAAGTCTCAGAGATTGAGCATTAATTTCTCAGGTAATCATACGAACGGAGAAATCAAATGCACACCTTATTAACCAACTCTAAAGTCAATTACCATACTAATGACAAAATATATCTAGTGAAGCTGATGTGCTATCGCGCACGGTTACTGGAGCGAAGTTTATTAAAGGTAGAAGAACGGGGCCCCTGTCGCCGAGAAATGCGCGGGTGGGCATAACTGCGTTTTATACCTTGTCCTGACAATATTTTCATCAATGCAGAAGAATATTGTAAAATATCAATCATTTCTTACTTCGAAACATTGGGATGCAAATATTGTTCATCGAGTTTTGTTTTCTAGTTATAATAACTAGTTAGAATTGTACATAATAGGTATATAAATCTCTCAATATAAATAATTCAATGATATTCTGGGTCAATGTAATTTCGTGAATTTCGTTCAGCGCTCCGATATTCAAGCAATCTCAGCATTTCAAACCGAATCAATCGTATGAATGATTGTACGTATGTATAGATGTGTCTAGAAGTAGAATTGAACCTGTACAACTAAACCGTAATACGTTTTATTTAAATAAAGTGTTGACAGATCATGTGGCCGAGATTAATAGTAGGCATAAATGCTATTAATATCATGCGATAACTTATCTGCACAATTTGAAGATGAGTTATTACATAAATTCATTTATATGATTTGTTCATGTCCACAAGGTGGCGTTGAAATTCATTGGTAGCCACAAATGCTAACGAATTTCTATGCAGTGATGACACGTATTGAAGGAACTTCTCGGAAAAAATTAAGGATAATTTATCACTTTCTAATTCCAATATTGAATACACTGGTCAACAAAATGAAACTTTTTTTGTGTAACAGGAGGTTTGATAGGATATTGTAGTTATACTTTTCATGTAGAATCCAAATATGTTTTCAGTTTTGGCGTACCACCCAAGGTTTGTAAGTAATACACAAGCAAAGTTTCAGAAAAAATCGTATATTTGACATTAAAATTACTATAACAAATTTTCTAGAACATTTTTTTTTAAACTTTTTGGGTTGATTTGACCTGGGTAACCTCGTAATCTATCCTCCGTGTTTAGTATAAATGGACCACCATATGCCAACTCATCTTGTCCTGGTAGCGTACATCGCCATTTTAGAGAATTTGGGGAAAATACGGTTTAATATGCGACTCTAACCGTATTAGGCATGTAGAATTCAGAAATGTTACTCGTTTTGCTGAATCATGAGGGCGAAATTGCAATAAGATAGGAGATAGGGAGTAAAGAGCTCTATTTTACCCTGATACTTCCGCAATAACTATAAATTTTGTAATAGAAACAAAAAGTAGTGCTAGAAAAGTGTAGGTGATAGACAATTTCTGGTTGCAGATTTGAAATCTGCGTGAAATAACATATCCATAGGCGCCGACTTTTCAGAATCTCAAGGGGGGCAAAAAGTAAAGTAGTAATTTGGTCATTTAGTAAAATAAGTTGATTTATTTGGCAAATAAAGTGGTAATTCTTAAAACTAATAATGAAAAAATAAAAATTCTTAAAACTAATAATAAACCTATAATATAAATAATATAATATAAAATATAATAAAATTTATCATTCCCAAGAAAATATGTTTTGTCTCACAGTTGCCCGCGAAATAAACTCGGTAATGTCGTCAATATTTATTGAGTGCGATAGATCTCGGTGAATATTTAATAGTGAAATGTGATTTAACCTCTCCTGTCCCATTGTCGATCTTAAATAGGATTTTAAACGTCGAAGACTAGAGAATGTTCTACCAGTCGTACATGTTGTCGCAGGTATAGTTAAAAATATCTTAACAAATTTATGAATTTCCGGCAACATTTCCATGATATGTTGACGACTGTTTAGAAATGTACGGACATCAGTAATTTAATTTCACTGCTTCAGTCGAAGCCAAATCTAGAAGCATGTCCCTGTAAAGCTTTAATCGCTCTACATTAAAATCGTCTCCATAAAATGTGCAAATCTCATTATCAACTTTATCCAAAATAAACTGCTCCATGTTTATCAAATGTTGTATAGAGCAGTTTCGAAGCGATCATCCAGGCTAACAATGACCTTATACAAACTTCAAAGAAAATTTGATAATAAAAATCAAACGCATTTAAATCTTAATACCCTAATGAACCATCATTTAATGGCTTAGGTGAAACTCGTTGTCTTGGTAACTTGATCTCCGTTAATTTTAATGATTTGGCTGTCACTTCTGCAATCTTTCCATAAGGCTTCATAACCAGTGTCTCTCATTTTTCTTACAATACTTTTCACAGCATCTATTTTCAATTTTGCTTGCTGAATGTTCAGGGACGGTTTCTGCATTTCAGTATGCAAAATTTCGATTTTTTCAAATATCTTGATAACCATTTTTAAATAAAATAAAGTTTTTTGTTGCAGTAGGTTTTTTTAAATATCCATTGGCCTTTGCACCAGCTTCAGTCTTATCACTATCAGAGACATTTTGTAGAAAGTCGATTAATGTTTGGTCAAAATACGGACAAAATAGACGCAGAGAACTTGACTCCCATTCTGTATTTAATTTTAATCTCTTAAATATTTCGATTCGTTTTGGCGATTTATTAACAAAATGTATGAGGTTTTTCATAATGCTAAAAAAAAATCGTATTTCCAAAATTTCTTGCATACCATCTTGCACTACCAAATTTAATGTATTAATTGCGGCATGCATTGGACAAAAACGGCTCTATTTTCTGACTGTCGAATTCTAGCTTGCAATCCACTTTTAATTCCACTTACATTCCTTGCACCATCATAACACTGTCCTCTGCAGTTTGCAATTGGTAATTCTAGCCAATTCGAAATGTCCTATTAAATACGCTCTTTCTACCACCGTGCGCCGTCCACGTTAAAATTCACCCACAAAAAGTGTGCCCTGCCAAAATTACCAGGGTCGAGGGGGGCGATGTCCCCCTTGGAACTTCCCAAGGGGGGCATCTTCCCCGCTGCGCCCTTGTAGTCGGCGCCTACGTATCAAACTCTCTATCAAAGATCCGTGTTACACAAATAGTGTTGACCAGTGTTATTAACCATATCAGATTTTACAAAATAAAGTCAAACAATTAAGGTCCAAAAATATAAATAAAAATTCAATAGTTATTAAATAAAATGTTTGCAAAATTTTTAATGAAGTAAATTAAATAAATAACGTACCCAATCAAGTTCTCACGATAATGATTTCAAAACTCAAACATAACGTAAAGTACTGTCACTAAATCACGAGCCAAATAAATATTACATATGATGAGAATTTGTATAATACCTGGGTGCGTATCGTTACAGTAGGCTACACATGCATGGATTTACGGGCGCCAGCGCCAGTACTAATTGGCGCGCCAGTAGATATAAGTTGCATGTGTAAACGGTGTGTAGAAAGATATAAGAGACAACGCACTGGTAGCTGCCGCTTTCCGCGTACTTACGCGTCGAACAATGCTACACATGGCCTAGGTTAGGTCAGGTTAGGGCCTACGTACACATGACCCATTTACAATTCTGAAGTTGAGTGCAGTTACACCTACTTAAGTTAACTTCCCGAAATCGAAAAGACCTCAATTAAATTCAACAGATAGGCTTATATCATGCTATTTTATTTTTCATGAACCTCTAATACGTCATACAACCGTGAAAAGGCGTAATACTGATGGTATGGGACACCATGTATTTAAATTTTGTAAAGTTGTTAATATTTTTCTTACGTTTTCTATGTAGGTACATTTTTTAATGTATAATTAACATTTACATTTAACTACGGCAATGCGAAAACAAATAATTGCAAGTCTTGCTTTTTATTATTTTACCAGGGCCGCAAATTTATCAATTTGACGCCCTGGTAGATCTTGTTACGGCTCTGCCCTAACTTGCGTGCAAAATGGAACAGTGCATGCAAGGATAGAAAAACTCTGCAGGCTTCTGATATTTCATGCACCAGTAGCGAGCCAGTAGCGAGTAAACACAATATTGTGCACGTCTAAACACGAGAGTTAGAAGTGTGCTTGCTAGTAGTCAGTTTTGATTTCAATATCCGAATAAAGAGTAGTAGTGTAGTCACCACCGCACTGAATATGCTGACAAAAATTTACTACTGAGATGACCATCTAATTCCTATATTCATATGAAATTTTTTTGATAATTGGCATATCCAATTTTTAACCCACATCCGGCCTTTTCGTTTGTGACATTTCTTTCTATCTAATTATTCATTTTTTTTTTCTCAACAACAAATTTGTCACTATTTTACAAGCATTTCGAAGTTCTGTAGACATGTTGTTTTTAATGAAATACAAATTATTTATAAAATATTATTAAGAGTATTGTTCTTGGTCAATTGAGGGGGTATACATTATTTTTCTTTATGATTCAGCCATGGTCTCACGAACAAGTGGTTATTTTCTACAAATCATAAGGATATCTTGATCTTTGATCGCTTTAGTCGAATATCCTGTTCTGCTTGCTTCGTGTTTAAAGCGAACGGTGATCGTCTTTCACCGATTTATTTCACGTGTCGAAACTATGTCTCCCATGCTGCAATAGCTGCATTCTTATTTTACATCAGATACATCGGAGGCCTAGTGCTAATGGTAGTAGCAAAAGAGAAACAAAAGCAAAAATACTAATAAATATGAAAAGGATAGAACAAGTTGAAACCTTCAAATATTTAGGTACAATAATACATAATAAAGGAACCATGGAAAACGAAATAAATAACAGAATCATGGCCGCAAATAAAACCTACTACGCAATGAACAAGTACATTCTAAACAATAGAAGAATCTCCAAAAACACGAAATGACACTCTTCAAGATAATTTATAGACCAACACTCTTATATGGAAGCGAAACCTGGACAACAAATGAAAAGACAATGAACAAAATACAAGCAACGAAATGAGATACTTGAGAAAAGTTGAAGGAGTCACGAGATTAGACAGAGTAAGAAACGAACAGATCAGGGGAAACCTACAAATACAAAGTGTGCAAAAATTAATACAGAAACAACTAGGATGGTTCGGGCACCTGCTAAGAATGCCAGAAAACAGACAAACAAAAATAGTATGGACATCAAAAGACGAAAAGAAAAAAAGGAAAGAGGAAGACCACGGAAAAGATGGGAAAACAACATAGATCCTAAGAAGAAACGACCTCGATCAACAAGAAGAAAATAAGAAATTGAATAATAATTAATATTGGCGGTTCGCAAGTGTTTCGATTTTAAATAATATTAATAAGTATGTGCTGTTTTATTAATAATTGTACATTATAGTGTTTTAGGCAAGTTCGGCCCTAAGCAGATAATGTTCTTGCTTATAAATCCAGAAAACCTTTGTGTAAGTTAACCCTATGAATGGCTCGTAAATGTATACCCTTGCACTAGACGTTTAGTGTGGTGTCAACGATCTGAGCATTCCAGTCGATATACATTTGGAAACCAACAACCTGTGAAATGATCCCCTCCGAAAATCCCGCGGGGTCAGAGCCCTCTCTCCAGGGCGGCACTGCGAGCTGCCAATGCTCCCAAATCCAGCAAAAACAGCACACTTGCGCAAATTGAGTAAATAAAACTAAATTAGATTAATTTCGCTACTTGCTTTACGTAGGCAGACGCCTTTCAGAGCCGGAGCGCCCTGAAAAAAAATCCAATGCAGTGAACCCGAGATCAATTTCGGGCGGTTTATCAACGTCCGATCGGACGGTCAGATAAAATCGAGCCAAACAAAGTTTAGTCCGTTACACATACGAGCCAGACCTCAACAAATTTCCACAATAAACATTATTAGGGCAATGGCATTACTTGAAGCTATTTAGAGCTTTAGCTTTAACGTTCACCATTCTAATGAATTTGTGACACTGTTCACATATTTCAATAAGAATTATTAAGAATCATTACAGGTCGTTAATGGAACACGTATCATTACAGAGTCATTAAGACCTAAAATTGTGAAAATATTAAATGTTGCATGGAGAAAGTAATGATTTCATGGAAACTTTGGATTTAAGTATTTTAGAAATCATTTTAGACAACCGGAAGTTGTTAGACTAAACAGGTCATTTCTTTTTCTTTTTCTGAAAATATGACAATATATGAAAAGTATTTTAAAGGTTATTTTATTTTAAAATCTTTTAAATGTATTGTACTATAATAAATAAATAAATTATAGGCGCAAATTAACGATTTATAAGAAATTGTGCGTTTGTAAAGATACATTTTGCCGGCTTGGTTTACAAGGTTGTATGTGCAAATTTAATAAATTTGGGAAAATCGATTCAAATACTGGGGAGTTACAAAAAGTGTCGTACCATTCTTATTCGTTTGATTTATTTTTTGACATTTTCATAAAATTTCAATATTAATAATCCCGATATTTCAAGCTTCCAACATTCCAAATTTTTAGTTATAAAATACAAAAAATTACGTACAACTCTGTTGTATGTTCTGAAATTGCGATAGAGTTGTAATAAAGAAAAAAGTGTGTCTTTTAATTCCACACCACATAAAACTATACAGGGGTCCAATTTAAAATATGAAAAATAAAGTGGTTTAAAGTTTGAAAAGTTTCACACTTAATTTTGGACCCACTGTATAATGCATATCAATAAAACTTGGTTAACGCTACTGTCAAACCTTATTTAATGAGTACCTTGTATGGTTTCATTAACAAGGCATATTTTTATCTCTTATTAATTTTTTTAACCAATGGTGCAAAACTGATGTTTTCAGTTTTTATTTTTTTGTATTAAAATCACTAAACCGATTTCAATAAAATTTTATAGGTATGTAGGCATCCATAAAAGGCACCCAAATAAGCAACAAAATATATACCATACAATTTAAAAATATACATCATCATGACGTCACACTTTTTTGGGACACCCTGTATAATCAAAAATATGTTCCTGAAATACGCCCCAGAATGCAAATAAAGCCTGCAAAATATCAAAATCCTAACTCAATTAGTAACTGAGCCATAGAAGACGGGAATAACGGACCCTGTAAACCGAAAACTATTTTTTCTTCAAACGTCATAAAAGTGACACTTTTAGTGACTCGATTCACAATCTTAAAGTTTTACTTCGTCTCCTAGTCAGTAAAAGTTTCACTTTTACTGACTAGGCAGTAAAAGTAAATTTGACAACATGATTGGATAATTTGTAATAAGAACGCCCTACGAGGGCGGGTTTAATATTGCACATACATATGGTGCGCATACATGATGAACAAAACAAAAAATTCAAACAAAACACAAATTTATTTATTGTTAAAATGTAAATTAAAGGTACAATTTGATATTTTAGCCCCTTGAAAACTGATTGCGCTGGCAGCAACAGCAGCACTTACAGCACCGCTGTCGCCAACCATTTTGCTGCTACCACAGATATTTTCTACTTTTGATGTCTTACTATCTGGTATTTTTACGTGTAGCAAAGATCCCAAGTCTTGAATATCTGTCGTGTTCATTTTTACGAGTTCATCGCAACGGCATGCCCCTGATATGCCAAATATCAAAATAATCTGAAAATACGATTTAGGGTTTAATTTTGTATTTGTTTATTATTCTAAGAACTCACCTTTGTCGCCAAGTATTTCTCGTTAGGAGCATCGGATAAGAACTTGTCGAACTGTTCCTTTGTCAGCACTCTTGCCTTTTTGGGTGTATAACCCTCATTTTGTTTTTTTAAATATGCACGTAGTTTTAAATATTTGGTAATATCTACACCATTTCTAATATTTAATAACGATTTTACCATGGAATACTGAGACCACATAGTGGAACTTTTTACTTTCTTCTTAGCCATTTCCGAAAAATATGCGAGTAAAACATTTTCACTATAATTGCTTACATTTTTCTCGGCGCACCACTTAATAAATTTTTTGTAGGCCACTTCATAGATGGTACTGGACTTAGTGGGCAATAATTTCTCTGTTGCAGCCCTTGCCGATTCTAATATATCTGGCGGTGTACATTGAAACATGTCTTCGTCCATTTTATACACTTTAATGTCAAATAATGAATTAAACAAAACCATAGCAACGCTCTGCATAGCATGCTTCTTTGGGAATTAAAACTATACGTATTCGGACAATTCAAAATATTAATTCCATTATCTTTTTAACTATTTTCGACGTTTGAAGAAAAAATTACATGTTTTATTCGGAGTAGAAGTAACTTTTTGTGGCTCGTCTGTAGTTGCCTGCCTCGCTCCGCTCGGCAGCCAATACCTACAGACTCGCCACAAAAAGTGTCACTTCTACTCCTAATAAAACAATATACTATTTTTTTAGTTAGGTCATAATAGATCATTTTTCTATCTTCTGTTACTATATTTTTCTTTTGCTGGAGATAGATTTCCTCGCAAAGTCGCATCGGTCTTTTTTTGGTGCATGAAAATGTGAATTGTAATTCATATAAAATATGCTCCTTAAGAAGATTCTTTTAGAGGTTCTTTGCCTCTTTCCGCTATGTATTGATTATATAATTCATACATTTTTATAATACTTAAAGATGATTCCATTAGATTTATGTGTTCTTTGACCAAATCGGCATCTCGTGGTAAAGGGATTGCTTAGTATGCTTTCCCTGTTATAAAGAACCTGGTGTGCCGATAGTAGTTTTTTGTTTTATGAGCAGAGTTTTTATTTTATGAGCAGGTTTTTGGCTAATACCCAAGAGTTCCAAAATAAAATTGTTTGCATTATCGTGTTCTGCTATTACTCACATAAAAAAAAATAGCGGAAGGTAGAAGTCCTTTTAGAATTTTCATCAGTGTTTCCTTTCCTTCTGCGGACAGGTGTAGATTTTTCGATTGTAGAAAGAACGAACATTCGTTTTTCCTTAGATTTCAATTTATAATACTCTTTAAATATTTAATCTCTTTCTTTGTTAGTAATTTTTACCGAGCATTTCCAGCGACGTGCGTGCAATCAGTCTTTAATGTTTTGAAGTTTATTTGCAGGAACTACCTTTTTTCGAGAAGTAACATATTGCAGACGCTAGCTGCTTCCTCTTATTACAGGTCCAGTTGTCTGGATTTCCTCATCTCTTACTTGATTTCTTTTCTCTTAATAACTAAATTTTAATCTTCCTCTACATTATTTGTTTCTTCAATCGCGAACACTTATTTCCTCTTCTATCTGATTTAAGTATTCACTACTAAAATTAAACGAAAAAAAAAATATATATATATATCTTAAATTTAAGAAATTGTCCTTCGAATAGCTTCCTCTGCTTCGTTATTATTGTTTGGATCATCTGGACAATAATTATGATCGTTTAGAGAATTATCACTGTCATAGTTTTCACAAATTTGATCCATATTTTACAAGACAAAAAAAAAGTCGGTTAGAGTTGTATGCGTCTACATACAACTATGTTACACTAAAGTGTAAATACCAAATTTGACATACAACCTTGTTTCACAGTAAATAAAAATGCTTAGACAAGTGCTGCCATCTATTAGACCTTTGCAAAAGATAGCTTATAACACATATAATCTTGTAATACAAAATACGCAAAATCTTACAAAATGTCACGTACAACCTTGTAACACCAATCCGACGATTTGTTGGTTTAAATCATGAAGAATTAGCGGGGTTATTATTATTGTTGTTATCTTTTTCAGTTATGGGCAGATTGAAGTATCTGCTTAAACGATCTAAGTTTTAAACTTAATTCAATATACACCCTGTAGAAAACATTGCTCTCAGTCCATTAAAGGGATGGGTTATGTAAGCCTGACAACTTTAATTTACTACATTTAAGTTAAACTACGGCGACTGCGGTTTAAATCATGAAGAATTAGCGGGGTTATTATTATTGTTGTTATCTTTTTAAGTTATGGGCAGATTGCAGTATCTGCTTAAACGATCTAAGTTTTAAACTTAATTCAATATACACCCTATAGAAAACATTGCTCTCAGTCCATTAAAGGGATGGGTTATGCAAGCCTGACAACTTTAATTTACTACATTTAAGTTAAACTACGGCGACAGTACTGGTACAACTAATAATAAATCTTTGCGAGTACCACTAGGATTATTGTAATTATTATTATTGCAATTAGTATTATTATTATAGTTCCACAGCTAAAATACTGCTGATTTTTATTCAGGGTACGGGATGAATGCAAGTACCTTGAATATACTTATCGTATATTTGATCAAATTAGTATTATTCGATGTATAATTATACCTACATAATTGATAATATTATCACTATTATTAGTATTATAATCTAAAATAAAAACGTGAATTCTAAACAAGGTTTCATTGTTCAAGTTAAAAAAACGCTAATCGCTTATCGGGTCAGTGTTGTCACGAAGTTTCCTTGAAATACTGCCTAGCAAACATAAATTGTCGTTTGAAATTTACAATACAAACATCTCCAATTTATATTTAACCTGGATCAATGGCAGATTCTAAATTCGTCGGGAGACAAATTGAAAGTACAATTTTATTCCGCTGAAGTTGTTGCTGGAAGTTGGGCAGAGCATACGAGTGATCTTGGTTTTTGTGACAATTTAAACCCTAGCAATCAAACGTGATATCTTATTCTTGGATTCCATTTTATCCTCCAAGTAACCCTCCGAAATCGTGGAGTTTTTCCATCCTCCCAAGTGCTTCAATTTGGTCATCATCTGCCACCAAAGTTGCGGAAGTTGGATGCAGACAATGGCCAGTAATAAGACTCGTAGTCTGACTAGTCTTCTAATAATAGATGATTAATTAAATTTTCAGAACTTGATCAGTGGGCGAAAGGGTACACCCTCGCAAAAGTCGGCGCAATACGTGTATATCGCGCGTTCTTTTAATCTCTGAATAAGGCTAGCTTCAGTTTTAAAAGGACAGGATCAATTCAATGCTAAAACTCAATGGTTATGCAAGCAAAATTACAAGCGAGTGTAACTCAACAATTTCAAATGTCAAAACTGTTGATAGAAAAATTGTATTCAATACATTTAATTTCATATCTTCAGTTATAATGTGGCATCTGAAAGTTATTTTATGGTGACCAGTGGCGACGCATCATGTATGTACTATTAAATTTTGCGATTACATTAGAAATTGTTCCGATTAACGGGATTCGTGTGTGAGGATAATTCATTGAAAATAAATCTCGTACAATCCGTGTACAATTGCCAGCTCAGCACCATTGAGCACAATTTAAATACTTTCTTGCGTTGAATACATGCTCTGTCAATAGTTTTGATATTTGAAATGATCGAGTTCAGAGATCGCCTATGTTCAGCGATTAAAAAAAAAAAAGGTTGCACTTGCAAATTCGGCGAAAATGTTATAAAAATGGACTTAGCGTTGGCGGCAGCCATGTTTCTTGAACTCGAGGCCGAAGACATTGACATTGTCTAGTTCTGGACCTCATTTTTTTGCACAGATTTAAGAGACAGCAAACAGCGGCGACCGATAAACTTCCCAAATTCTGCATTGAATTATGCTAAAGTATATGCATACGTAATTAGGCGCAGTGTTGTTTCAAAATAATAACACAGTGAACATACATGTGTGAACCGTGCCAGGAGCCACATTCTAAATCGGACGGTTAGAGATGAGTAGATTAGAAACCGCAGATTTGCATCAATACACCAATTCAATTGTGTGATGACAAAAAAAAATGTTTTAGGGCAACAATTGTGTAATTGAAGCATATACATGAGAAGCAGATTCCGATAGTCTATTAAATTAAAACTTGTGCTCAATGTTTGAGGATAACTAAATCATGATGCAAAATTGTATAAAAATAAGCAAGAAAATTTACCTCTAAAAGCTTTTGCTTCTTTTCATAAAAATACATCAAGGCTCTCTTTTATATTATATAAAGGATTTTTGTAAAGTATGGAATAAATTAATTATTTTGGAAATTGAAAATATTTTGTTAAAATCCTCGGACATGTCGATTTCTAATTTTGAAAATACACATGCTTATATAAATCTTAAATTTGTGTCACCATTTGTGTTAAAAGTTATGACGCCATCGACTTTTATTTTAAATGGCAACCCTAATATTTTATAGTTTCATTTGAAACACCCTTTTTTTCTGGGTGTAACGGTATATATTGTTTTATACCTTACATAAGAAAATTTTCGTTCAAAAAGCAATTGAAAGTTAGAAATTTATGTATAAAATCCAGCTATTAAGGAAAAATTGAGATACTGGAAGACGAGGGTCTATTGAGTGACCACTAAAGTCTCAGGACCTTACTTAACTTGATTTTTTTTTCTTTCAACCGTAAAAAAGCGTTCCAACCAAAACCAAATCTAACAATATAGATGACGCCGACGTGATATACGAGTTCGAATAGAAATTGTTAAAATCTTGCCAAATACCATAAACAAAAATTTATTTCCCGCTTGAGATATTATCAAACTCATAGAGGATTCCAGTTCAAACATTTCAAACGTTCAATTATTTGTGTGATTTTTCGCAATAAATACCTATAATTTATTTATAATTTTAAATTGTTTTTTGTGCGTAAATTTTCTAATGTAAGGTATAAAAAAATGTATATCGCTATATTCAGAAAAAGAGAGTCTCAAATAAAATAATAACATATTATTATATTATTAGGTAAGCCATTTAAAAAAAAAAGTCTATTACGAAATAACTCACAAACAAATAGTGACATTTTTTTATTTATAAAAAAAACGTGTATTTATAAAATTAGAAATCTATGTGTCCGAGATTTTTCCAAAATATTTTCTATTTATGAAATGGTGTATGGAATTTATTCCATATATTTCGAATATACTGTATAATATATAGCCCGTGTGACACGATGCCTGTTATTGCACTAATTACACTGGTATACAAGGTTTTGGACTGGAGCAACCAATTAGTGTTTATAAGGTAATTTGGTGCGCTGAATCTGTAATAGTTTTTTTTTCTCCATCAGGTCAGATTTGCGATATATAAAATATCATCGTTTTCGTATATTTTTAATAAAAAATTGCTAATTTATTCAAGCATAAATGAAATTTCAAAAGTAAATGGCAGTGTTTGAACATTGTTTGTATTTATCTGGGTCAGTTTCACGTATTAGAGCCCAGCAATAATCTCCCAGCATACTTTTGTCCCAAAATCCTTGATAATTTCTTTCAATTTTCATTAAATCTTGATGAGCACGTTCTCCTTATTCATCACTTACCGCACCCAGGTTTTGTGGAAAAAAGTTCAAATGTGAATGAAAAAAATGCAAAAATGCAATGTGCATCAGTGACATCCGTGCACCTAATTCACAATAATTTGTCAATAATTCAGTAACAATTTGTCTGTAGTTATCTGTTCTTGTTTCCAAGGAACCCATCTACGATGCTTTTGAAAGGTTGTCAAGCTGCATATTCTTTCTCTGATAAACATTGTGAGAAATAATCATCACTCCGTAACTTCCTGATCTGAGGACCAACAAATATGCCTTTAGATAAATTTAATTTTATCATATGAAATTGTAGGGAAAACTGCCGACAAATGTTTAAAATCAGCACCATCTTTATTCAGAGGCTTGAAAAAGTTTTTGAAAAGTCCTAGTTTTATATGCAGTGCTGGAAGTAGAACGTCATTTGGATCAATTAATGGATTATTTAAAATGTTTTGTTTTCAAGGAGAATACTCTGCTCTTTGTGGCCAATCTGTTCTGGTGTAATGATGACTTGTAGCTCGGCTATCCCATAAACAAAGGAAACAACAAAATTTTGTGAAACCTCCTTGCATGCCAGTTAACAAACCAATGACCTAAATAAATTTGATTTAATTAAAACTTGGAATTTAAGATATACATAGAAAATTCAATCACATACCTTTAAATCACCACATATCTTCCATTTATGATCTTCGTATTTGAGTAAAGTTAAAATTTGTGTAATTGATTCGTAATTTTCCTTAGTATTAACAGCATGAGCAATTGGTACGGATGTTTTTTTATTCCCATTGTGTAAAAGTAGTAAACTGTACTTAGAGCCGTCAATGAATAATCTCCATTAATTTTATTCATATGGTTGGTTCATTTTTTGAAATAAACCTTGAATGTCGTTACAGTAGAGAATAGTGTTTTTCTTCTCAAAATATGCAGCCAATTCCAAGCTGCTTTCTCTATAAACTGTTACTTTTGTCCCAACTGCAAGATGTTTCCATTGTTGCATACGTGAAGCCAATAATTCTGCATCTTGCTTAGATAAGTGTAAATCACGAACTAGATCATTAAGTTCAGCTTGAGTCACTAAGTGGCATTCATTAGACTAATACAAACAACCACTGCTGGGAACAATGTCATTGAAAGATGATTCCGAATCACTGCTTGTAGTACCAGGAACAACTGGCAATGGATCATTTGGTAAACCTTGAACTGGTTTTGACACAGATGGAACATTTGCGTATTGAACACTTGTTCGATTTTTCATATTGATCCCAACAACTTTTGATAAACAAAAATAACAATCGGTTTGGTGATTACTTTGCTGTCTCCATACTACTGGAATTGAAAAGTCGAAATATTTTCTTACTTGTATAAAATAGCTCTGCAACTATTGCAAAACAATATCGGTGTCCACGTTTTGTCTAAATTTCTGACAGCAACACACCAAAGTAATGCAAATATGCATATTTTAACGGTTCTGTTATTGCATATCCTTTTCCTTTTCCAACCATATATTTACGACAAACAAAGCAGAAATAGCTTAAATTAGTAACACACGATCTACTTGCCATATTTAAGCACTATTATTACGAAGATAGAGAATAAATGTGGGTTTCCGTCAAATTACTTTATAGTAGCGCCATCCATGCGACATAAAAATAACTAGACCTGATAGCGCAATTCTGGCGGTAAATTTGAATTCTACGCACCCAAATTACTTGGAAAACATCCTCCACTTTTCCTGTCAAATTTCGTATTTTAATTTGTAGACCAGTGTTATTGTTCGAATTATGTTTCGAGAAATTGTAACATAAATCGCTGAAATGCAGCAATGACACCATATTTAGCCATAAGAAATGTTACGTTTTTTTTTGCGTTCTTGCATATTATGTCATTTGTTGTGAATTTGTCATTATGAACCATAATGCTTCCCACTAATTAACCATACAAAACGCAGCACAATACGGAATACATGCAGGAACGCTAAATATATGAGGAAAAATACTAGGTTAGAATAGTCAAAACAAACAGTTGGCAATACTGAAATCATAAATTGAACAGCAGCCAAGTAGTAGATAATGAATTAATACTATAATTGTCTTTCTATTGACTAGTTTGCAATAGCTTACTGCTTGTCATTAGTAATTTTCACTTTCACTTGTCATACGCACTTCTACCCACGTGTAAACAGACATTATAGTACCAAGCATTAGTAAATTAGTAAATCTGGCAAGTGCAAGTAAAACGGAGGCCGACTTATTTACTAAGTGACAAGTAGCTACCCCACCACAATTCTAGTGAGCACTTGCCGATTGCAGAGTCAAGTGAACCGTCACGGCTGGGGTTTAGTGACAATAGAAACGATAAGTGAGCACACGACTTTGAGTACATGAGAGGGCCTTTCAAGCACTGCGCCGTTAAAAGTTCTCCGGTTCGTAGCCTGCTGTTAAACCCGGTGGGAGTGCTGGAAAGGCACTCTTATGCACGTGTATCATAATAGAGTATTTTCTCTATAATTCACAATAAATAGGTTCACGTTTTGGTTTAAAAATATTGCTATTGAGATTTATCAGATAATATAGTACAATATGTATCATAATATAGTATTTTTTCTCTAAAACTCACAATAAACAGGTGCACGTTTTGGTTTAAAAATATCGCTATTGAGATTTATCAGATGGGTTATCACGAGTTCAGCACTTTCTCATTAATCTCATTTTTATTGTTCATGAAGTGTTGTTTTGATCAAACTTCGAACCACTATGGAAACTAAAGAAATTCCCATAATTTCTGCATTTAAAAATAAATATCTTCAATATTATTAATCTTATCCCATAGTTAATGTGTGTATTTAGTGAATGTTGCAAAACTAATAATCACTAGGAATGATATTTTTTAAATATCTCTTTAATTCATTCCAAAATTGCAGTACATAATATTAAGTACCGTACAAACGCTGTGTACATCTGGAGTTAGCTGCAAACCCCTTAAATTGACTTAAAGTGTTTTTATGGTCCCGTGAAAGAGATGGTCCGAATCCTCTAATGGGCCTAATGCGTTCTCGTTATATCTGTCAACTTTTAGTCAGCGCTTCGCGTGCATTTGTTCGCGAACGTTTATGTGTGGATGCTGCGTTATTTAAAGATTTTGAAAATCATGACTTGTATTACAACTAATATTGCTCTTCTGCCTCTTCATCTCAAGTTTCGTGCAATAAATTAGAATACAAAAAAACTTACCTTCGACTATGATCCTGAAAATTGCCACCGTCGAGCAACCTCAGCTTGGCGAAGAGGACGGCGGAGACGAAAGGCACTTCAAGCAGCTCCTCGAGACACACCTCCACCTGGAACTTGTACTTCTTCTTCTTGGTCATAAACGACGCCATGCCGGCGCCGCGCCCGTTGGTCATATATAACACACCGGTGTGTATCAAGGCATAGTCCTGACGCACATCGACAACTTTCCTCCTCAGCTTTTATGATCACCCACACGGATTAAAAACTATCACAGTTGACTCGCGGATGCGCGACTAGCTTCAGCTCTGCCCGACCTTCTTCGGCGGCTGAAAAGAAACGTAAAGGTGTTAGAAATTAAAACGTCAACATGGTGGTCGTTTGTGTGTTTTGTACTAGACTTTTATTGCCACAATTCCAGTAGAAATTCGAAAATTAATTACTTCCTGAAGGAATAAGTGGGGTGGTTAATGGTACGGTGACATGCACATGAAGTAGGGTTTCACGATTTAAGAATTCTATAAGAGTTGCTCGAATGTAATGTGCACATTCATAATGTATACAGTGTGGAAATTAAGTAGCGGATAAATTCGGTTACTACGTTAATGTGTATGAGAGAGAAAAAATCTAAAATGGAGATAGCGATATAAATTACTATATATGAAAATATTTTTTTCAGATTTAAAAAAAAAAAATTTTAAAGTTATGACATCAATGTTTTTTTTTAAATGACAACCTACATTTTTTATTTTTTATTTCGGTAGAGCTTTTTAATCTGTTTTCAACCATACAACATTTTGACTAAGTTATATTAGGAAAAATTTAAAAAAACGGCCTTAAAGTTAAAAAAGTCAAGATGGATAGGAAGAAGGGGTCCAGTGGAATGGCCGGCTAGGTCCTCTGATATAACGCCATTAGACTTTTTTTCTGTGGGGGCACTTGAAAAACATGGTATAGAGGACCTTAAAGAAAGAATTCGGCATGAGTATAGGTTAATAACGAATGCTTCAAAACGTGGTGAATTCATTCTATTACCGTTTGGGCACTGCCAGATGGTGCAGGGTCATCAGTTTGAACATTTACAGTAATTTTCGAAACCTCAATATTTTTTTGTTTGTTTTAAACCTCGATAACTAGGATTAGTCTGTTAATTTCATTAATCTATTTTAACCTATTGTAACCTATTCAAAATGTTGTATGGTTGAAAGCAGATTAAAAAGCTCTACCGAAACGAAAAATAAAAAATGTAGGTTGTCATTAAAAAAAAAACATTAATGACTTCACAACTTTTAAAATTTTCATATGCGCAGTAATTTATATTGCTATCTCCCTTTTAGATTTTTTCTCTCTCATACACAATAACGGGGTTACCGAATTTATCCGCTACTTAATTTTCACACTGTATTATTCCTATTGGCAAAACAAATTCCAGTATTGGTTATAGTTTGTATACACATTTATCCCGTATGCAAATAATGCTGCAAATAATAATGCAATATAGTTTTATAAATAATGTAAATTCATAAGGTTTAGATAAAAAAAAAAACCGCGAGCTTTGTATTTAAAGCACTAGTAATCAAAATTATTCGGAGGGCATTATTAGAGATAATTCAAAGAAAAACATTTACATTTTCTATCACAGCGTAAATTGGATGGCAATCCCATAAGATCATTTTTTTCAGTATATTGAATATTACCAAAGCTTCTTCTTCCACTGCCATATCTAATTTCAGACGTTGGCGACTTCCCCGCGTGCATTAGTTTTGTGATTATTGCCTATCTTTACAATAACGCAAGGCAGTATGAGCGTTAACATCTGTTTTTGGGGTTTTCGAATTATCCCATTTGAACCCCTTAACAAAGCCCAACCTCTTACGAAGAAAAATACGCGATACGTGCCAGATAATATTTTCCTAGTTTGAAATATTAGTTCAGTAGGCCTGCTGAACCACGATCCTCTCTACTCTATACTACACTACTATCTACCTATAAGGTATGAATACAACTTAGGTGGTCAAATTCTCAAAAGATCTAAGGAAACTAAAGACCTTGGAATTATATTCGATGATAAATTAACCTTTGCCTCTCATATTTCGACTCTAACACAAGACTGTGCGAAACTTTTAGGATTCATTTTGAGATCAACTAAAGACTTCACATCAACAGATGTATATAAATCGTTGTATAGATCTCTAATCTTGTCCAAATTGGACTACTGTGTGCCCGTTTGGGTACCTTTTGCACAAGTACAGAAAAAACAATTGGAAAATATACAGAAAAAAATCTTGAAATTTCTGTACTTTAAAACAACGGGCACCTATCCTCAGTGGGGCCATCAATATGACAATTTGTTGGGGCAGTTTGGATTTGACTCAATCGAGCTACATCACAAGCATGTGGTAGTAACCTGCCTGCATAAGATTGTGCATAGCAAATACGACAACTCCGAGTTTCTCCAACAACTGGCAATACATGTACCTCAAATGTCTACAAGAAAAACGACGACGTTTAGTTACAAGACCCCACATACTCTTCGTCATCAGCACTCGCCACTACTTCAAATTATACGAGTATATCATGGGATGCAGGACTCAGTGGACATATTCAATGGCAACAGTGTACAGTTCAAGATCGAATCTCTAACCAGCCTGCAACAATCATAAAGTTCATCATAAAATATGTTGTATAATGTGTAAATGTGTAAATGTAAATGTATGACGTAATGTATTATTACATGGCGAATGATCGTACGGATCGAAGCCTTCAATAAATAAATTATTACAGTTAAACTAGATTTTAAGCAACACTTTAAAAGTACTGCAAACTTTCCTTGAAATAATAGAAGAGTCAATTTTCGGTTTGAACTTGATCAGAGATATAAGAATATTAGTTCGATTAATTTGATCTAGTTTCAATTTTAAGTTTTAATTAAATCGTTTTTAGCATTTACTTTAACAAATTGTAACGTCGTATTTTGAGCGCACCACAACGACTACAAGGTTGCCTATAGAAGCGCCCTAACACGCCAATTAAATAAATTTCCCCTTCCATGATATCAGGCGTCGCTGTTCGCGAATTTTGAATTGCATATTGAATTGTTGAGAGAACGAAGTTGAGAGGTCGAAGTTTTTGTCTGCGACGAAGCCAGTAACAGCCGGGATTGCGACCGCCATTAAGCGTGATTTGTGAAGTGAGTGGCCCTTGGGTTTTTTAGGCCCCATATCACTACTGAGTGATATGGGGCAAAGCGCAATAATCCAGTCCCTTGACTGCAAGGGACTGTATTATTCACGATCTCCAATCTTTTTGCGAGCTTGAACTTGCATTACTCCTTTAGTATGACGATTACTCGAATATTCAAGCCGCCCCCTAGATCAAGGGACTCCGGCCAGAGTCGAAACGGGACCACGACGGGCTGAGTAGCCCTTCACACGAGATCGTCGAGGAAAACATATAAGTATGTTATTTATTAGTATTTGATTAACTATTTTGGGTTTGACTATTCACCTTTGAACTTTTTTTCTGTTTGCCTTTTTCGCTGACTAAGTTTATACATGGTGTTGAAAGAAGATGGATACACCAGGAAATCTCGAAAGGTAGTCTCGGTTTCGTCTACGTTCTGAAAAATGTTTCAGACAAAAGTGCTTGTGGCTTAAGAAAATATCTATTTAGTGGTGCCCTCGCTCGCTCCGATCGCGCATGCGAGAGAATTACTGACATAATGATACCTTTCAAAAGAGGTATCAAACGGTGGATCACCCTATTTAAAGTTTTCGCAGAGATGCTTACTGGAGGGCAGTGGCGTACTGACACAAGTCAACAATATGTTGACATGTGAAATGTCTCCCTCAAATTAAAAATTGACCCGTTTCGGGTTTTTTTTATTTTGCCCTTATTTTCTGAGAAATCCGGGCTGCGGACTTTTAAATAAAGCGCCCTGTATAATATATTATACAGGGTGGCCCACTTATCCTCGCCCGGACCATTGCTGCTAGACTAATGAAAATTGAGGAAAACATATGATTAGAAGTTATTGGACACTTGATGTGCTACTTTCTAAAATTATTTTCGAGTATACAGAGTGTACCATAAATCCGGGACACAAAATTTCGTCTCTTTTTTAAATTGAGCACCCTGTATATTCTTTCATTTTTAGAATCTGCTTTATGTGGGCTTCACAAATCATATTTATATTTGGAGATCAGATGCAATGTTCCCAAGTTATTCACATTGTATATACCGCCCTGTATATACCTTATGAGCATTCTCCAACGGGTCATAGGGACATAGCACGGTAAATGGGATACCTGTAGTTTCCTGCTCTCCAACTGCACCTACAGAAATTCTAAGGATATCAATCTCAGGAGCGAAAAATTATCCATTATTTAAGAGAAATGAGCACTCGATTAGTTAATTTGTTTGTTTATTTTTTAAGGTTTAAATATTTCCATGAATCGAAAATCGCTTACCATAAGATTTTTATTTGTCAATTTTCTTTCAAAACGATTAATTACGATGGTGTGTTTCAATAGGGGTTCGGCGAAATAGTGTCGAACAAATGGTAATAGGATTGATTACTGCGAATCCAGCTACCAGTATCAGATTGATTGCTAGTGATTCCAATGCATGAATAGTGAACAATGAATAGAATCCTAAATGCACAAAATTGAAGACGTCTTAGCATTAATGACATGATGCTATGACAGTACTGTGCTCTAAAAAATGTACCGAACGTGTAACGGGCCAAAAGTACCTCTGGACGTTTTCGCCGTTTAGCCTGGTTTAAGATGCCCTCAACACCCTCGGCCGGGCGCGAAGGAAAGTGGACCGTATGATGGCCGGTGCTAAACGCAGTTTCCTCTTGCGCTCAGCGGAAGTGGGAAGCGCGCCGGTTCGGAAGCGATAAATGGACTCCAAAAGATTATTCATTTTTATGTGAGGTATATATGCAGTTGAATCTTTTCATAATAACATGTACTTTTCATGTAACTTTCCCCGATAATATATTAGGGATATATAAGAATAAGCTTTTTTAGATGCAACATTGAGTCATTATTTAAGAAGCATATTAGGCCATAAATGAGTATATAAATATTTATCAATTTAGGTTCATTTTGCACCGGAAATGTGGGAAAAAACTAGAGAAGATGGTTACAATAAGAGATATCAGAGGATATAAGAACGTTACAGAGAAGATTACAGAATCTCAAATTAGATTGTGGCATTTTAAATAAAATATTTGAGTTTAGGAAAATAAAAGTTGAAAGGTTTCATCAGTTTGAAAAGGACTGTGTCCTAATTCTGGATGGGATGGCAATCAGTCCTGGAAATACTTATAATACTTCCTTATCTAAGTATTTTGGAAATGTAAGGCCTTATTTACACGGAGAGACTCAAATGTGACGCGACTGCAACTTAAATTGCAAACTAGCATCTTGACAGTCGCAGCACATGTATTCAAATAGAGGTCTGTTCACGGCGCGACTAGTTGGCAACCAATTTGCAACGAGTTTGAAATCGGTTTCACGAAAGTCGACAGCTCTGTGAAGTTAGCACCCCCGTGTTGGAATATCGAAATGAAACCTATGCCATAATTTTGCCCACATTATGCCCAGTATTGCCCAGTAGTTATTTCATTTTGCCCAGCTCCCGTTAACTCATAAGTCAATAGTCCAATTTCTATGATGTGGCACCCCCATGAGCGAGTTCGAAAAAATAACATATACCATAATTTTGCCCACATTTTGCCCTGTATTGCCCAGTAGTTGTTTCGTTTTGTTCAGCTCCCATTAACCGATAAGTCAATAGTCGAATTTCTATGGTGCAGCACCCCCATGAGCGATTTAGAAGAAATAGCATATGCCATAATTTTGCTCACATTTTGCCCAGTATAGCCCAGTAATTGTTTTGTTTTGCCCAGCACTCGTTAACCCACACGTCAATAGTCGAATTTCTATGGTGTGAAACCCCCATGAGCGAGTTCGAAGAAATAAAATATGTCATAATTCTGCCCATATTATGCCTAGTATTGCCCAGTAGTTATTTCATTTTGCCCAGCTCCCGTTAACTCATAAGTCAATAGTCGAATTTCTATGGTGTGGGACCCCCATGAGCGAGTTCGAACAAATAACATATGCCTTAATTTTGCGCACATTTTGCCCTGTAGTTGTTTTGTTTTGCCCAGCTTCCGTTAACCCATAAGTTAATAGTCGAATATCTATAGTGTGGGACCCACATGAGCGAATTCGAAGAAATAACATATGCCATAATTTTGCCCACATTTTGCCCAGTAGCTGTTTCGTTTTGCAAAGCTCCCGTTAACTCATAAGTCAGTACTCGAATTTCTATAGTGCGGCACCCCCATGAGCGAGTTCGAAGAAATAACTTGCCATAATAACCACATTTTGCTCAATATTGCCCAATAGTTTTTTCGTTTTGCCCAGCTCCCGTTAACCTGTAAGTCAAGAGTCGAATTTCTATGGTGTGGGACCCCTATGAGCGAGTTCGAAGAAATCACATATGCCATAATTTTGCCCTCATTATGCCCAGTAGTTCTTCGTTTTGCCCAGCTCCCGTCAACCCATAAGTCAATAGTCGAATATCTATGGCGTGGGACCCACATGAGCGAGATCAAAGAAATTACATATGCCATGATTCAGCCCACATTTTGCCCAGTACCGCCCAATAGTTGTTTTAAAAAAATGGGTTATACCGCTTTGAAATTTGCAAAGTTTGCATTTTTTTTTCTGGGCACCCTGTATTACTAAATTCAAATTTCTCATTACAAAAAGGTTCCTTATTAACCACACTGCGACCATTGCTAAAACTTATTCTTACCTTAAAAAAATGAGGTCGTTACGACTTTTTAAAGTTGAGCTTGCTTATACATGATATTTTGAAAAAAAAAAGTAAGTTGGTAACACTGTAACATAATCCAAAACTAAATAGACAACATTGTAGAGGTTGAAATATGTCATCAGAAAACTTGAATAAATACAGGGTGTTCTATTTAAAAACATGATTGATTTTGTTATTCCGCAAAATTGGGACACCCTGTATATTTGAAAATTATTTTACGGCATAAATATTTTTAAACTAATAACTTTTTGTACGAAACATTTTTTTCTATCTTTCACGGGTAACGCGCTAGGAAAGCCCGACGCACTGTTGCAGGACCCTGTATTTGAACTTCTTGAACATCAAGAGAGAGACACCTTCCAATTAGCACCAAAACTTGGAGAAACAGACTTATTGCCAACTCATTTTTCTATGATGAAAGTTAAAACATCAACACATATTGTAAGTCATTCTGTAAGTAGTGCTCTCAAGTTTCTTGCAAATGATCTTGGAAAACCAGAATATTTGACAACTGCTTGGTTCTTATATCAGGTAAAAAGGTTGTTTTTTTTAAATGACGTCCAGACATGCATCCTGCGCTTAAAGTAAATTAAATGTTGAGAAATATGAAGAAAACAGTTGAGTTTCTAAAGGAATTTATGGAACTTTTTAATAACATGCTCGTAGGAAGTAAGCTGATAACCGTCTCGAATCGCGCCGCGGAAAACGCTGGCAACGCGTGATCTTTGGTTGGCCGTTTCACGATGCTGACGAGCTTGGTATTGTAGGCCCGGGATTTGTGACCCAGGTGATCATTTCATTATAGTCCAATGTAGCTCTTTTACGTGAGAAAAAAAAATATTGTAAAATATAAACATCCAGCTATAAAAAAGTGTAAAATGTATCGATGATATATTTTGATTGTTATAATGGACAGGATCAACATTTTAAAAACAAACTTCAAGTATTCCTCGAGAACTTTGAAACCAGCTCCATATTATAACTAAATAACTTTGTAAAAACTCCCCCTTATTAAGAATAGAAAAAAAAACTTTAAGAAACTTTCCACCAGTTCAATCTTTATAGCCTAACGAGTCTGTATAGGGCGTGTCATTTTTTAACAACTTCAGGCAAAGCCAATTGTGCGCCCGGCCATCAACGGCGCGCTGTAATTAATCAATCTATCTGATTGACGGCACTGAAGTGAAAAATTAATTTGCGAGTGTAATCAAGTCTGGGTGGCTTTTCAATTCCGTGCATTAAACGTGGGTCACTTTCAGTCGAGCATGCCGGCGCGGCAAGGACTCTTTTCATTAAGCTGGCCATGCCGATTAACAAGATTAACGACCATCGTTTCGTTAATAATTAATTAGGTTATCGGCAGTGGCACTGTAGCCTGCTCGTTATGGATGCGCGAGATAATTTTTTAAACAAAGAAAGAAGCGTAATATTTTAGATTACTTAATAATAATTAATTGAGAATATTATCAAACCTAGATATAAGTTCCATTTTGTATATTATCTGAGAGTTTGACATTATTTAATAATCAATTATTATTCTTTCTTACATACAAAAATTCAAATCCATAAACTTCTCAAGTTTTCTTATAATATTAGCCGAGCGTAGATAACTAAAAAGAGTTTTAATTTCCTCCTTTCTCTGGAATTTTATAATCGTTGATTGACGTTAAGTTATCATAATCTAACTAAAAGAAAATTATAAACTATCAAAAGTTTCAAAAAAGTTCTTATAATAATGTTACTTGAAAAGAAATGAATATTCAAACCCAGATGCAGATTTAATTTTGTGTATACCTACTCACTAACAATGATAGTTCATGATTATTAATAATAGAGTTCTAAATTGGGGAAACATTTATTACCTACCCAAATTTCAAGTCAATAATCGTTAATTGATACGCACGATTATTATTCTTTCTTACATACAAAAATTCAAATCCATAAACTTCTCAAGTTTTCTTATAATATTAGCTGAGCGTAGATAACTAAAAAGAGTTTTGATTTCCTACTTTTTCTGGTCTCACGAGAAGAAGGGCGCATGTACAGGGTGCGCGATTAAACACTAGCGAACTTGCAATTTGCTGTCGGCCACTACATCTAATTCTAGTATATCTAGTCAAGTCAAAATACTTCTATTACACGTGCAGAGACAATTTCCGGACGCTGAAAAATATACCTATATTGTCCTCTCAATCAAAGTAACATATAAACCGAATGTCATCTCTATAGTTGATGAGGATTCCAGAATTAGAACTAAAATCTATTACCCTGAAAGAAACAAGTTTGTCCTATCTTCATATGTGTTATTGGTTCATTAGGGCTAAATAGGGGCCACTATCACAGAAAATAAGGAGAAAGTAAAACTAATTTTATGTAATTTTTGTATGTAAGTGTCGGAAAAAGGTACCCCATTTTCCCATGAAGCTCAATAGAGGGAGCAAAACATCGTCATTTCATGGAAAAACACCAATTAATTGACAACACAGTATTTTGACTGACAGTGACATTTATACCTAGTCAAACTTGATATAGTTAAACTGTTCTACTTAGTGAACGGAGAACATGGTATAACGTTCAGCGACAATAATACTGTTGGTGTGGTACAGAAAAGGTGAAGACGGATTAGTATACTATGTAATTAGATAGATAAGTATGTATGCGACAATGACAGTGTTAAAATTATGCATGGCATATTGTCATGATTTGTTGCCACTATTCCAATTAAAATAATTCCCTGGGTAGTGTCATCTAGAGCCGCTAAATGGAAAACTGTGTATTAATTTTGTAAACACCCTGTATAGATTAGGTATTTAATTTTTAAGAAAATTTCACCCCACCCTCTTGCACGAAGATTGATTTCTAGACCCCTCTCTATCAGTATTGCCAAAATTATCAATAAATCTCATTCAACAATAATTTAAACGGGACTAAAACATATTCACTGATCACTCATTCTATTCCCAATATAAAACCCGACTGGCAAAATGCCTCAGGGAATATAAAACTTACTGAATCTATTATCGCGGCGCAGTGTATTTTTCGTATCGAATCGAATTTGTCCTGGCATCATGGGAGCCACAAGCTCACTCAATTGGGCCGCATTAAAATCCAAAGTCGGTTACGTGGATTGTATCGAGACTTAATATGTGAAGGAATAGGAACGGGGCGCCCTCATCAGGGATTCCAGACGCGATCGGTGAGAGAGCGCCCAGGTTGATTTATTTTTATGTACGTGCGTGTCGGGGCGGATTTTGTATTTAAATTGAATCTCTTACGAGGAGTGATGTGTTCAAATATTTGTGGCTTTTGCCATTCCTATATTCAGGATCGAAATTAGATCTAAGCTTCTAATAAATAATTTGACTTTCATTCATGGTATAATTTTCTAGGCGGTCGGTGTTTTAAACGCTTTACCTGTTTACCTGTTGGCGTGGTTCTTCTCTAAATGGTCCCATAGCGGATTTGTGGGGAGGAGCAATCAGATCGATGAGTTTGGATCAGCAGTGAGTTTTTGTGTCTGCATGGCCATCGATATTAAACAGAAATCAACTATAATATTTGGATTTAATATTTAATAAACCTCATAAAAAAATAAATCAAAGTCAACATCTCTCTAACAGAAATAGACTACATGCAGAGAGTAGGAAAAAAGAGTGTCAACAAACCGAGACCGGTGTTAATGAAACTAGTAGCAACCAGAAAAACATTGGAGATACTTAACAACAGGAAAAACCTTTAAACTCAAGGTGGAAAATTTTCCAAAACACATCCAAGAAAAACGAAGAAACCTAGTTTCTATTATGAAAAAAATTAAGCAAGAAGGTCACCATGCTATTATAAAATACGATAAACTAATTGTGAATAGGAAGGAAGTCAATGAAGCGACATTCAGCAAATTGCTTTTAAAAACATAATAGATGCAACGATGAAACAGAGCTACCACAATCAAAGCAAAAAGTTGAAAAGAAAAAAGAAAAACCTAACCTAGCCTTCCAAAAATCGATATCAACATAGAAGCCGATAGAGAGCTTCTTCGGAAGACCTAGAAGCGACTCAGTGACTATTACCAGATGAAGCACTTCAAGCCTAGACAAACCTGCATAGCTAGAAAAGAATAACACAACCGAAAATAAGATAACTACTAAGGCAAACACATGGACAAACGAGAATGGCACAAACTCACAAAAAGCGAAAACAAAAAACAGAAGGAAAAAGCTTCCAGAATGGCCGGTCACCACGGAAGTAATAGACCAACACCTCCCAATACCTAAACAAGAAAAAAAAACGATGCGAAGAAAGACGCTACCATTTATATATGCTCACTAAACACACAAACACTAAAACATGAAAATAGATTTACAGAACTGGATTATGCTCTGTCAAACATCAAATGGGACATCATCGGACTAGCCAAAATTAGAAGAAACTACTCTACCATAACCCAGCGAACATCGAACCATCTATTATGCCACTCTGCAGCAGTAAATAGCCAATTATGAGTAGGATTTCTGATAAGAAATACGTGGAAGGAAAGAGTTATCGAATTTGTTCCTGTTAGCGAAATAATAGTAACAATTGTAACAATAAAAGCAAATGGAAAGGACCAAATGAAAATAATTCAAGTCCATGCTCCCACTTGCAGCTCAACAAACGAAGCTATCACCGAATTCTATGACCAAGTAGAACATATAATCAACAACACAAAAGAAAGTTTCATGATACTGGGAGACTTCAACGGAAAAATCGGTTAATACCATCTATTACAAATACCATCTATAATGCCACTCTGCAGCAGTAAATAGCCAATTAGGAGTAGGATTTTTGATAAGAAATACGTGGAAGGAAAGAGTAATCGAGTTTGTTGCTGTTAGCGAAAGAAAAGCAATTGTAACAATAAAAAAAAATGGAAAGGACCAAATGAATTTAATTCAAGTCCATGCTCCCACTTGCAGCTCAACAAACGAAGCCATCACCGAATTCTATGACCAAGTAGAACATATAATCAACGACACAAAAGAGATGTACATGATACTGGGAGACTTTAACGGAAAAATCGGTTAATACCATCTATTACAAATACCATCTATCTATTATGCCACTCTGCAGCAGTAAATTGCCAATTAGGAGTAGGATTTCTGATAAGAAATACGTGGAAGGAAAGAGTTATCGAATTTGTTCTTGTTAGCGAAATAATAGCAAGTGTAACAATAAAACCAAATGGAAAAGACCAAATGAAAATAATTCAAGTCCATGCTCCCACTTGCAGCTCAACAAATGAAGCTATCACCGAATTCTATGACCAAGTATAATATATAATCAACAACACAAAAGAGAGTTACATGACACTGGGAGACTTCAACGGGAAAATCGGGCACCGCCAGGACATGGAACAGAACACAATCGGACCAAACATATAAGGCGACAGAAACGAAAGAGACCAGCTGCAGATAAATTTTGCAACTCAAAACCAACTAAAAATTGCTAATACATATTTCGAAAAATGCAAAGAAATTAAATGGACCTGGAAATCCCCATCAGGACATAAGAACGAAATAGATTTCATACTAACTCAAAACCTAAGAGATATATCTGATGTACAAGTTAAGTGGTTAACAAGTTAAACAATGGATGGAAGGCCTAAAAGATAAATCAGGTACAACCAATCACACTAGATGAAACACCACAACGCAGTTCTATGAAAAACTCTACGAAGAAAAGAACGATGAAGACGTCCAAATCAACGAGACATATTGAGACGAAGAAATACCATAATTCCTTAATTCTGAAGTAAGAAAAGCAATAGACAACCTAAAAAATGAAAAAAGTCCAGAAGATGATCAAATCTTCAATGAATTACTAAAACTAGGAAAAGAAGAACTAATCACACCTGTAAGAGTCCTCTTCAACAAAATCCTTAATAGAGGCGTAGCACCGCAGCACTGGAGGAACTCGAAAATTATAGTAATTCACAAGAAGGGGAGACGTAATGATATAAACAATTACAGACCTATAAGTTTACAATCCGCTTTATGCAAATTATTCTCCAAATTAATAAAAGAAAGAATAAGAAACCTACTGAACGAATTCCAAGAAGAGAACCAAGCGGGCTTCAGGAAGAACTACAGAACCACCGATAATCCTTCGACTCAATAAAACACTCGTCAATATGGTCAGCCTTAAAACAAGCTGGCATAAATAAAAAATACATACGAATAATTAAAGACATGTACAACAACAACACAGCCCAAATACAACTAGAAACCGATGGACCTAAATTTAAAATAAGCAGAGGCGTAAAACAAGGCGGCCCTCTATCCCCAGACCTATTCAACTGTGTACTAGAAAAAATCTTTAAAGATCTCAACTGGGATGAGAGGCAGCTTGGTTTTAACATAAACGGAACCTAAATAATTTGCGATTTGGCGACAATATTGTCATTATTGCCAAAACCGAAGAAGAATGCTAATGCTGATAGAGCTTGATATAAGAAGCAAGACAGTAGGCCTGACAATGAATCATGCAAAAACAGGGCTAGTAACGAATGAAAATATAAAAATCGAAGTAAACAATAAAGAAATTGAAAAACTAGACGAATATATCTATCTCGGACAAACTATATCATTAAATAATCTGACAGACCGTGAGATCCAAAGAAGAATCTAATCTGCATGGGCAAAATTCTGGACACTGAAGAACATCATGAAGGGAAAATTTTCAATGGAAATGAAAATCTTTGACCTCGGCATCTCACCTGTACTTACATATGGTAACCAAACATGGGCCATGACAAAAAAATCAAGAACACAAAATAAAGGTATGTCAAAACAAAATGGAGAGAAGTATACTGGGACTGAGATTAAACCAAAGAGTAACCATCCAAGAAATAAATCGAAGAACAAAAATAGCAAACATAGTACAAACCATAAAAACATTAACATGGTCATAGGCGGGCCACGTAGCCAGGAAACACCAACAAAGCTGGAGCAAATGTATAACTGATTGGACGCCAAGATATAGCACAAGAAGCAGAGGAAGACAACACAAAAGATGGAGTGACAACATCACCTCTGTGGCAGGAAACCTTTGGGTGCGAAGAGCAAACAACAGGCGAGAATGGGCATCACTGGGGGAGGCCTACGCTCAATATGGGCTAAGAAACTAGAATACACATTTATTTTACTTATATCTACTACTTGTACGATTTGTTAATAAAATGCTAATAATAATAATAATAATAATAACCATATGTACATTAACAAACACTATCAAGATGGCTGTGGAAATTCAAACTGTGTCTGTGACTTGATTTAAACCCACGCATTTTCGCGTAAACATAAATGAACTCGTCGTGCCTTGTTTTCAAGCGTGTTCTAGAGGATTTGAGAAGTGATGTTGCCACATTCTTCAGTGGTACGTTATCACAGATGTTCAATGTCGTGAATAGGGGTCTTGAATATTGTTTTCCAGGTGAGGAAAAGGGAAGTAATCGAGTGGGGTCAAATCAGAGGATCTCGGAGGAAATTCTGGCCTGTAGTTCAGGCCGATAACCTGGCCATCGAAAAACTGGTAAATAAATGCAATTGTTTCACGAGCCGTATGAGCTGGCAGTTCGTCGTCGTATAGCTGGCTGAAGACTTCTTGGAGGATATTGTACCTATACCGCTGACCATTAACTGTGAAGTCAAAATATACTGTTCCAATGTGCTGCCGCTTACTGCTGCTCGTAGACATGAAAGCCTGGTGCACATTGAGACGCAGGTGACGCAGTTGATGCAGGGCAGCGCAGTGCAGTTATTTTCGCAGCGATTAGAAGATGACCAATCTTGTATTTCTTATTGCCTGCGAAAATAACTGCCCTGCGCCGCCTTGCCTTACCTGCCCTCAATGTGCGCCAGGCTTAATTTTCGCCACCTCTCACCGCTCGTATCGTACTCGTGGCCTTAACGTACCCAGTTAGGTAACACCAGGAACAAATCATCATTGTGCATCAGATTGCATTATGCATCCATCAAATCGTCATTGTGCATCAGTTCTAGCCGATGCACTCCGCAGTAGAACTGTGCACTGCGAGTGATTGTTGTAACGTTAAAATTAGTGTGTAAATAAAGTGTAACACAATAGTCTATTTTATTAATTAGAGACTTAAGTGACAACAGAAGCAGCAAGTCGCAACATTTTGGTCCTTCATAACCGCGTCGTGTAAGGCAGCTATTCTCAACCGCTGGTCCGGCGGACCATTAGTGGTCCGCGGACATTTCCCCTATCCACGAAAAAAAACTACTTCATTTAGTTCTACGTAATTTATGATTAGTACGGCACTGAAGACAAATTCCCGAAATTCTTACAAGTGTAATTCCTATCGTTGGAAGTAACGAACGTACAAAATATTTTTCATACAAGTTTCATTTTTGTTGCATGATGTGGATGTGTGCGAGGCTGGCGTATGGACACTGGCCGGCGAAGCGACCACGGCGGGCCGGGCTACCGGCATGTGCGAGGCAAGCGCGAAAGCACGGCGCGCAGACACCAGTCGACTGTTTCTATCGGCGACAGAAACTTAAGCCGCTTTATCATTGTAAATTGTGTTGTGGTCCGGGGGTGTCTTTAATTTATTGTTAAACGAAACATTATAATAATTATACATATGTTTAACTGGATTGAACTAATATAAAAGTAAGTTTATTGACTATTTATATACTTATAGACGCTAATAAAAAATATATTTTTTAACCCTTAGTAACATGAACCGTAAACAAGGCACGCTGTTTATTTTTTTGAATACCAGTTCAACGTCTCAAAAAAATGACCACGAAATAGGACTTCCGCCAGCAAAAAAGAAGAAACCAATTATCAGACACTACAACCCTGAATATTTAAAATATGGTTTTATTCTTTAGCCCAAATCTACGGAAGAAGATGTACGTCCGATGTGTATCATTTGCCATGAAGTTCTAGTAAATGATGCTATGAAACCATCGAAAATGTTACGACATTTGAAGGCTATACATTCTGAGCTGGAATATAAACCGCGTGCATATTTTGAGCGTAGAAAACAAGAATTAGAATTACAAACAAAAACATTTAAACAAAATTTTATTCCGAACAAGTCACTACTAAAATGCTCGTACTTAGTTGCCCTTCGAATTGCTAAAACCAAAAATTCATTTACCACTGGGGAAAATTTAATAAAACCAGTTTTAATAGACGTTTGTTTAGAGATGTTTGGACAATCTGCTGTTGATAAAATCAAATCTATTCCCTTATCTAATGATACTATAAGAAGAAGAATTGAAAAATTATCAGAGAATTTGGAATATTAGTTAATCCAAAAGATAAAGGAATCAACACTTTTTGCAATACAAATTGACGAATCATGCGATATTTCCAAAAGAGCCATATTAATTTGCTACGTTAGATATATTGATTTTATTTTGGAGGAAATAAAAGAAGAATTCTTGTGTTGTATAGAATTGGTTTCATATACAACAAGTGATGAGATTTTTAACGCACTTAATTCTTATATTATTAAACATTCTTTAGAATGGAAAAATTGCGTAGGTGTATGTACCGATGGGGCGGCTAGTATGGTTGGCAGACATTCTGGTGTTACTAAAAGAATTCAGCAAGCAGCTAATTCTGATTTATTAATGACCCACTGTATAATCCACAGACAACATTTAGCTGCGAAAAGTTTATCCACAGAATTAAATGAGGTTTTAGTGGAATCTATAAAAAATATTAATTTTATTAAAAAAAGCGACTTAAACTGCAGATTATTCGCAATATTTTGTCAGGAGGTTGGTGCCGAACATGAGCAATTATTACTTCATACAGAAGTTCGATGGCTCTCGCGGGGTAAGATTTTAACCAGGCTTTTTGAATTAAGGATGGAAGTAGAAATATTTTTAAGAGAAAAACATTATCCTTTAAGTATGCATTTGTCTGATGTAGAATGGGTTGCAAAACTAGCATATTTAAGTGATATATTTTCATATATCAACGATTTAAATTTGAGTTTACAAGGAACTTCCATAAATGCGTTTCATTTATTTAATAAAATAGATGGATTTAAGAAAAAAAATATTTTTGGGTGGATAAAGTAAATAACAATAATATTGATATTTTTAATAATTATTTTGATTTTGTTAATTTGCAACAAGATTTAAACTTATCAAAATTAAATACAATCATTGGGCAACACTTACAATCTTTAAATATTAGTTTCGAAAAATATTTCCCATCTGAAAAAACCACGTGTGAAAGGAATGTGTGGATAACAAACCCTTTCATAACATATGACAGTAGTAAGTTCAATTTAAGTGACAGAGAATATGAGTCCCTTCTTGAGATTAGTGCAGATATTATGTTAAAAGCTAGTTTTTCAACAATGTCCATAGATAAATTTTGGATCAAATTGAAAAATGAATACCTATCTCTATACGAGAAAGCAATGAAAATGTTAGTCCCCTTCGCAACTACATATTTATGTGAATCGGGATTTTCATCTATGACGGTAATAAAAAATAAATTTAGAAATCGGCGTTCGGTTATTTCACCGCTGCGACTTAGCTTGTCTAATTTGGAACCAACAATTGACAAGTTGATTGAAGAAGAGCAGCAGCAATCTTCTCATTAACAATATGTTCATATGCAATGAGCTTGTGATAATTTTTATAATTTCTGATATTTTTTGTTCTAATTTTTCTTAAGAGTTTGTTTCTATTGATTTAATTTTTTTGGTAATCGTAGGAGTGATATTTTTTGTTGTTTTCGTACATCAATGAGTTTTTGATTATATTTATAAATTCTGATTTTTTGTTCTAATTTTTCTTAAGAGTTTTTTCCTATTGATTTAATTTTTTGGTAATCGTAACAATGATATTTTTTGTTGTGTTCCTACATCCATAAGTTTGTGATTTTTTTAAATAATTTTCTGTAATTTTTGTTAAAGGTTTATATACTTACTTATTATTATATGTATATATAATTATATATCTTTACATTTAAATATTACTGTAAGAAAATGATAATAAAAATGTAACAATTAACTTACGTAATAGTTCTTTATAAATACTTAGTAAAAATTTGTTGTTAAGAAAATATCACTGGTCCGCATTTTTTTTTAACAAATCTACTGGTCAAGTTTTCCCAGCACGCTGCACTCAAACGTGAACAAAACGTTTCTATTGACGTTCTACCATTCGCCATAGCCCCTCACCACTCTTGTTGTAACCAAGGCCTTTGTGTCGTGCCCATGGTGTGTGGACATGCATCCAACTGCAGTTCTGCACTTATATCGCTGCAGTCCTCCAGACTGCATGTCGGAGAAGGCTGATGTACGAGGATGGTGCACCAGGTACACTGTGCACTTTATGCATCTGAATCAAGTTACTACAGGATGGGCGCAAGGTGATTTATGATGCTGAACTATGGGGCAATTTGGGGCACCTGCAGCCTGCAGATGACATCCAAGAAGGTCAACAAATCAACACATATGATATCGGGCGCGTATTTGTAACGTGCCATAAAACTCTCGCAGCCGGAAAATGGCAATTGTAAGCAATATTCGACAGTCCTTCCAATACAATTGTGTTCCAAGATTACGAAATGGGACCCCAGTTAAGCCGATACGTGCGGTGCGAAGTATGCCATATTTGTGACATTGACAGACAGGTCAGACAATAACATTCGATTTGAATTATATGTATTGTATGTATTGAGTCAGGTTAGGGCATACGTTTTTGTTTCCAGAGCCAACTAAGATGGGTTTTTTTTTAATGAACATATGATAAAAGAATCGATTATGGTCGAAAAGTGGTACATATTTGTAACAAAATAAATAATCTTACCTTGAAACTTGAAATAATGCAGTCTTTCGACATTTATATAGGGTATCTCACGCGAATGGACCATTAAAAGTTTATGAGGTTCCCGATAAAATAAAAATTTGAAATAATTCATCCAAACATGGCTTGGATTCCGTTCTCCTCAGGTAAAATACTTTTTACCTGAAAGGTACAAATTAACAATGTTAAAAAAATTGTATTACAAGGTTTGCCATAAAAGCTATAGTTCGCAAGGTATAGAGTCCGGAAGTGAAATTATCCAGTAAATCCAGCCAATTAGACTTTTTGGAGGAAATAAATGATTTTACTTTTAGAAACGAAACTTTTTAGAAGCGAAATAGATAGCTTGTTCCTCAAAATATTATGCATGTGTAAACAGCATAGGAAATTATATAACGCAAAAATTCCAAGTTTCGAAATATTTCAAAAAGTATGTATTTCGAGAATATGGTTATAAAATACTTTTTTGTAGTAAATTGTCATGCCAATTGCCAGTGGCGGATTTATACTTCTGCCGCCTAGGGCCTACCAGTAAGTTGCCGCCCAGGACGCCCCCAAGCCCTCTTATCAATCTAAATTCAATAACAGTTATTGAGAAAATACTGTGAAATTGACTATAATAAGGAATCATAGTTAAAACGCAAAATGTTCTCAAAGAAATTAAAAATGTTCTGATAATACATTCCAAAGTTAAATGTTAGAAAAACTTAGTTTGTGAACTCGTGAACTTGTGATTGAAAACGAATGTATCATCAAAAAGCCAATCTTTTAGTTAGCTCCGATTCAATGGTCAAAATTGCTACACCCTTTAGGCGTGCTTCGGTCATTGTAGATCTTGTATAATTTTATATTCTTTTCAAGACGGAGGACGATCTTTCCGCTGAACAGTTGGATGAAGGGATCGTCAAAAAACTCTCAGTGCGATGCCAACATAAGGGTATACATCTTGTAGTTCGTTGTCATGTAGCACTTTGCAAAGTTTTAAATATTGTTTTGGGACATTGTTGCAATCCTTTCACAAATCTACACAAATGTATACACTCGTTCACAAAAACTCCTGTTGCTAGATCTTTATCATACGTGTGTCTTTTTATCGTGGTCTTTATCAAGTTCTCAAAAACTTTATAAAAACCTATCTGCGTACAACAATGGGATAAGAAACATTAATTGATTTGGGAATGCTCTCAATGGAATCTGAATTTAGCAAACATCTAGATTTGAACGAAGTCATAGATTAGTACCTGCAGTTATATTGTACAGTCAAGCTCACATAAATCTAGTACAAACAAATTGACATTGCTATATAAAATTGCGATTATAACCTAATTTCTTGTACTAGATTTATGTGAGCATGACTGTACATGAAAATGGCAAAACGGAAGGGTCGGCCAATTTTGTGGGTTGAATAAAAGATTGATTATTGATATTATTAAAATTAAATTTCATTGTAGAACGGCGGCCATTTTGAAAAAAGAGTTACCCTCGATATCTACCTTACCTTACCTTCTATTTCAGTTTTTATTAATTTTTATTTTGTTTTGTAGGGAGAAATATTCTCTACAACTTTTGTAAGAGATATTTTGACTGACATGTATTTCATAGTGGAAATTTTTTAAGGGCTAGACGGTTGTGAATAGTGAACGATTTCCAAACCGTTCGTGACAGAAAAAGCCTCCAAAGTATTCATAAACTTGTGAATGAAACATGCACAATTAAACATAATGGAGGGCCAAGAAGACTAATGCCAGTAATAATGGTAGAAGTAGAGGAACATCTACTGAACATAGCAGAGGGTAATCCAGATATTTCTATTAGAAAATTGCAAATGTTTTGAATATAAGTAATAGGACTGTATGGAATATTTTAAAACCTCAGTTGTTGTACCCTCATCACATTGAACGCATTTAGGCACTTATTCCTGCTGATTTTCATCAACACATTGCATTTTGTAAGTGGCTTCTGCAAACATTGGTTTAGATTACTACTGGTACGGATTATTTTACCCGATGTACTGATGTAGTGGGAATTTCTTAAGAATTTCAATACATTATTATCTTTTCACAATAACCATGTATAGGCTGAAAAAAATCCACATAAAGTACTGTGCGAGCAACAAATATTTTCATCAAAGAGGGCATTCAGCTCTACCGCTAAGCTTACCGTATGGCCTTAGATGCAATGCAAACGTTGATAATATTTTTTGCTTGCACGGTATACTAAAACATCAGTTTTTCACATCAATTTTCTACATCAGTTTTTATTGAATGTTTGGCTTGGATTTCTGGACCGATTATTTACCAGGAAAGCTTACCGGTAAGGTGGGTGTATCGAAATTTGTTGGAACAAGCGCTACCTGACTTACTGGATGTAAGAGGCATTTGTTAATGAAAGAACATCATCAAAACACAAAAGATTCTTAAATAATCTAAGGAATAACCCCTTTAACCCTTTTTGGCTTGGATTTCTGGACCGATTATTTACCAGGAAAACTTACCGGTAAGGTGTATCGGGTTTTGTTGGAACAATCGCTGCCTGACTTACTAGATCTAAGAGGCATTTGTTAATGAAAGAAAATCATCAAAACACAAAAGATTCTTAAATAATCCAAGGAATAACCCTTTTAAGGCCCCATGTTTGGTAAACACCCTGTGCAATAAAGCCTAATTTCTTGCCTTATCGTTTTTATTCTTACTATATTTTTACATTTTAGAAGGAACATAATCGACCCTGTCCAGGCGGACGTTTTTTTTTTCAGATATGAGGGGAGTCAGGTATACATTCTGCATTGTTTTAAGTGATTTCTTGTATTTTCATTCAACGTCATTGAAACATATTATTTTAATTTTGAAACTGGTTAACATTTTTATTTATTTGTTTATTGTTTTATTGTTGTGACATGTGCCTTTGGTATTTTTCAAAAATTTGCCGCCCCTACATTTTGCCGCTCTGGGCTATAGCCCCCCCCCCCCCCCCCACCTTAAATCCGCCACTGCCAATTGCTCTTAGATAAAAATTAGTCATTCCTTAAAAAAAATACGTTAATTTAAGTGGGTACTTAACTAATGACATTTTTAAGACTAATTGTGTAAATTTTCACCTGTAAAATACACAGCCAACTATAATGTCCAAAGACCATGTTATCACTGTAATATTGGCAACCCATTTAACACACTGGAATCAGTGGTTTGGAAAACTAAATGTGGCATCGTCAGTGGCGTACACTTTTAGGACACAGGAAGCTTATTTTCATGTAAAATAATTTTAAAAAAATAAGTTGATGAACTTTAATTACCAAATCTTGATGACAATTGAATACAATAAGGGTAATTACAGAACTGTAAACAATATTACAATAATTATTGTACAAATATATTGTAATGTTTTTAACTTTTTATGTGACAATAGTAGTATGATACTTTCTCTTTGAACTACTTACGATATTCTCAGGGCTCGGGCAGGTTCAATAGGGTTTGTGGAGAGGATAATGCTAATTAAAGCCGACAAGAAACTAAGAAAATAGGCATATAATAAGTAAAGTCTAATATTTGACCTTGAAATTATTTCATTTCAATATTTTTGAGTAATTTGTTTGTCGTAAATTGTCAAACAAAGAAAAGATTTCATATTGTTGTAGTAAATTTACATTACCGCATCAACTTCTATTCGTTGCATTTATTTGCCGTAAACTGCAAACAACCTTTTTAAACCTACAAATAATCATGAGATTAGAGAATTCCCACAAGATTTTGGAGCAACAATGTGAGTATTTTTAATAATTTATTATAACATAACGGGCTTTTTTTTCGTTATTACAAATATCATTGACAATGTATAACTGGTTGCCTGCATCTACCCGCAAGGAATTTCCTATGTGTAATTCTAAAAAAAAAATCAACTCATTAACGGCATATATTACACAGAGAGGTTATGTTACAAACATAACCTCTCTGTGTAACATATGCCAAAATTGACAGTTCCCTGCACCGACGCCGCTAATAGTTTTTTTTTTTTTTTAGAATTACACATAGGAAATTCCTTGCGGGTAGATGCAGGCAACCAGTTATACATTGTCAATGATATGTGTAATAACGAAAAAAAAAGCCCGGTAGATTTTACGCATAGATACAAAATATATATGATAACCTTAAGGTCCGATAATTTAGCGGAAAGTTGCATGCAGCAACGATCATCAAAGTTTTATAGCACAATATTAGTACTGTTGTTTACTACCATCAATCGACTACGATCAGCGTACATTTTTCATCCGAAATAAAAGCACGATCAATGGTAGAGAATTTTAGGCGCCAAAAAATTCTCGCGCCAGTGCTTCTGAAATATGGACCCAAAAAACAAGCAACTTTGCTTTCTTTTGTGCAGCAGGTGTTGCTAAAACATTTTTGCAATGTATAACATTTTGCGACGATCATTCATTGCAAATTGCATAGCGTAAAGTTGTACGTACTTCTTGCCCGATAATGCAACAAAGAAAACAAAGTTGCACGCTTTCATTAGGATAATCTCAATTTAATTTTTTTTAAATGTAATAATTACAAAGATATCAATGCACGTTAATCTTGTTCACCACTCATTCGTTGGAAACAACAATGTTAGCCCGCATAAAATTCAGGAGTGATGAACGTACAAAATTCAGGATTAAATGATATCTACCGCCGTACAATTGGCATGAACATAAATTTGAAATTCTGTTACACACCGGCTTTAATCAAATCCTGGCGTAATATTCATTGCCCGACCCTGCCTGGTTGCGTGTGCTGGTTTTTACAGCTGGTAAGAGAGGAAAACTGCCCGGGTTGTTTTGGAAAAACCGCTTTGCAAAAAACCGGGGTGGTTTTCACCGGTTAAAACCGCCCCTGGGCGGTCCTAATGCGGGTTTTTCTAATGGGCATATATTTTGTATACATTTAATTACAAGCATTAAAATCAATTTAAAATTTCTATTTTCCATTTTATATTGTTCTTTTTTTATATTTACAGCAGATAAAACTAGAAAAACACACACAAAACCCGCAAACGTCCAAGTGTACTGCCTTTTTCCAAAGTGTCCTGTCTTTTTGTCAATCCTGTGTACTGTATGGATTAATTACGCCCGTACTTAGAACTTCGACGTGGCTCTATAAATATGATGGACGCTACAATTTTAATTTTATCCTTCTGCGAAGCAAGGGAACTAAAAAAAAAAACACCGCGTGCCAATTGCCGCAGAAATAGGATTACAAAACCGATGACGGGCAGTAAATATCGTCTATAGACGCAATTAACGGTGTTAGCGGGAAGGAAACATTGTGGTCACATGCACTACCTATTTATAAAGCTAAAAGGATAAAGTTAGAATGGCGCGTGGTGTTTGAGAAATATTACTGACACATTTATGGTGCAAGAATATAATACAATTTAATTACTGGGATTGGTTTATTGTGTATTTATAAAATAGAAATAGTAATAATAATACTATTAGTGCTAAACGGACATGTGCTAATTATGTGATGATGCGTTTGCATCTGCAATATCAGCGCAAGCCTTTTATATCTGTTTTCATACTCTGTAATTTCTCCGTAATTTACCGAAGTTGGTAAGATCGGTCGCTTGAAACGAACTTCTAATGTTAGTAATTTAACCCCCTAATATTCAAAATATTTTCTTAATAGTATAATCACTGAATCCGTATTTAGTTTTGATTTGACATTTATTTCCTGTTTAGTAAACAACAATAAAACACAACATGCACTTATTTACTGATCTATGCGCACATAATCCATTCTAAATGATTCATAGACTCACGCGCCAAGTTGAGAGCGGGCTTATATGTTTTAAATAAGTCAGTAATAACCCCATAATGGGCACACCGCTTATAAAGCGCATAATTAGCATTGTCAATTTTCTAATGTGCATTTAATGTCGTCGATTGGATCTATTTAATCTCTCGTGTATCTCACCAGTACTGATTCGATTAAATCAGTTCCCCGGCGTGGGCGAGATGACGATAGAAACGGGAAAATTAAACCGGCGAAAGGGAAGGAAGCACCTCTGGATGTGTCCCATTAAAGGCATTAATTGAGCAATAAAAAGTCCCATTTAATGTCGCCACCCAATCGTGCACTTCCATCCCGTCTAATGGACGTGCACCAGCACTAAACGGTGTAGTCTGTGCGAAATTTAATTACGTTTTTTCAATATTAAAAAAAACAAGTTTGAGTATCAAACTTGATTAAAAGCCTGTATTATTTGTATTTCATTTTAATTTAACATCTGCTCAACGTTTATTTTTCCATATTTTTATTGCCGACTTTTATATATCGAAATTGCCGAAGCTTCCATACAGTCGCATCTACTCAATCTTACTATTTAGCTTCGAAACTAGCAATGATCGTGAAAGTAGTCTACTTTCTTATTGCAACTCCAACAGTTTCAATTGCTCCTTTACGGACAGCTGCAATTTTCGATTTTATCAATAACAATGACCGTTACTTTGGTAACCACTCTCAGTCACACAGAACGAAGTGGAAGTGATTTGAACAGCAAACAAAAATGTTATAATTCTACTTGTAAGCTTGTAAGGAATCGGAATATCCATATTTTTTATGAATTAATTTAACATAAAACAATATATATATATATATATATATATATATACATATATATATATTAACATTGAACAATACGTAAAACCCAAGTATTTTATTGGAATAGGAAGGGGTCATAATTTGGGGAAATATTAAGTAATATGATTAAATATGAATTCAATTTGAATCGATTACAAAGGAAATTACGAGAACTTTTATAATCACTTATTAAGACGCGTTCGATGCGCGGTGACGCAATTATATAAATAATCACATGAGGCCCGAGCCATCCGGCTGATTACTAATCATAACAGTTATTAATTAAGGTAATTTTGTATCAATAACCTTGCTATAAGGCACATGTGAGATCACCGAAATGAAAATTAATGTTAAAGGGATCACACAATATCGCAGAGTCGAAAGTTTAATATAAATAGCATCGTTTTGTATGCGAAAAGTTTAGATGGTTCCAGATTCGCGAGGCGACAGGCCGTTATTATCGTCATCGATAGTATACGCGAATATCATTATGAAGAGTATTATCCGATTTATTTAAAAGTTACTGTGTTCAGGATGGTATTGATTATTTTGAAATTGAGTAGCAATAATCGGTATATTCCTACCATGATATCAAAAACAAATACCCCTTGAAGTATATATATATATATAATCTATCCGGTTTCATATACGTGGGCATTCGAAAGCTTTATTAATTTCTGGCATACGCTTTGAGCGATGTCGTGGATTTTAATGACGTAATCTTTCCGGTTTCATATACGTGGGTATTCGAAAGCTTTATTAATTTCTGACATACGCTTTGAGCGATGCCGTGGATTTTAATGAGGTAATCTTTCCGGTTCATATACGTGGGTATTCGAAAGCTTTGTTAATTTCTGGCATACGCTTTGAGCGATGTCGTGGATTTTAAAGAGGTAATCTTTCCGGTTTCATATACGTGGGTATTCCAAAGCTTTATTAATTTCTGGCATACGTTTTGAGCGATGCCGTGGATTTTAATGAGGTAATCTTTCCGGTTTCATATACGTGGGTATTCGAAAGCTTTATTCATTTCTGGCATACGCTTTGAGCGATGTCGTGGATTTTAATGAGGTAATCTTTCCGGTTTCATTCGCGTTCAGATAGGAGAATTCTACCATCTCCAACTGCGTTTACCTTAGTAGACATGATTAAAAAAAATCCTCACAAGCTAACAAAAGTCACAAAAATATCAATTAAAATAAAATAAGTAATATCATTTGATTTTCGTATTTAATAAAATACTGTCATTATAAATAAAAAATGAAGTATAGAGAGGATAATACTCTTGATATAAATTATTAAAATATAATCTAAATAATATCTCTTCGCTAAAGTGGCAAAATATTATTTAATTATGAATAATTAATAACATGAATTTGAATCAAATGAAGATTTAGTTTAAATGAGAAACATTGCAGAAATAAAACTACAGGTTAATTAAATGAATTCCATAAAATTATCGAAATTGCTTGTTTAATAAATTTCATTGTAAAATTAAAGCTGAAATCTTAAAACGATAATGTTCTCCAGGGAATAAGTATAAAATATTAAGGTATAGTTTACACAATAACTGGGTAATACGGTGGCAAATTATTGGTTGTTTTGTGTAATGAGAATAAAAGAGTTATAAATAATCATATTGCAAATTCATTAATAACAGTCATACGAACAATTTACAGGATATATTCAAGAAAATTGTATCTATCAAAACCTAGTTGGTGAATCCTGAAGTAATAGCTGGAATGTGACATTGGAAGGCACAAACGGTGACATATTTCATGAAGTGGTGACCTGTATTGAGCAGTTTTGCGGGCACGTAGAATTGATCTGTGTGAGAAGTCATTGACGGTACTAGAGATTTCCAACTGATGTACGGATAAAATGGAATGTGACATTGGAAGGCACAAACAGTGACATATTTCATGAAGTGGTGACATGCGTTGAGCAGTTTTGCGGGCAAGAAGAATTGAGCAATGTGTGAAGTAACATCTCTTATCGAAAACTAACTAACACTTTTTGAGTCTATAAAGAAAGTCATTGAATGTCTCGAATCGTTCGAAAACTTGCGTATACTCAAGTTACGAATGGTTGACATAGGAATATTTATATTTTCTTGGATAATTTTGTATTCTCCAGTACCCTTCGTAAATAGAAACGTGTGCTTAGATTTATATTAATCGCAAGTGCAATGGATGTCTGACAACGCTGTATTATCCGTCAAATTATGAAATGTGCGCAAGTGCGAACTATTGCTCGGTTGGGATTCCCCTGAAATAGTCGTGTTCAGTTTCATTTTCACACCACGATATTCGCACCGGGTGCCACAAATACTAGCTACGCCACTTTAAAATGGATAAGAAAAAACGCTTGGAGAAAACAGTTAGTGCTACAACTAGCCTAGTTGATGTAACTAAAAAAACATATGAATTGAAAAAAATATTTACGAGGAGAGATTATTATTAATGGAAAGGGACGCGGGAGCAAAGGAAAAGATTGCAAATTGCTTAGAGAAAATAAGTCATCACTTTAGTTAGTTTCATATATTATTAGTTTTATAAATTAGTAGTTTTATATATTCTTAGTTTTATATACAGGGTGTCTCTAAATTGTGTGGAAATGGCTTAACCACAGATCACTGGGATCAAAAAAAGATGATTTAACAAAACTTATCTATATACAAATGCGTTTGGTTTAGCCAGTATTCAGCTTCAAAGGAAATTAAAAAAAAACAAAATTTGCTTATAAAAAGAGAACGTTTCATTGATTTGGATGTTGTTTGGTATGACACTCTATACGGGTATAACTCATATTTTGACATAACATTGTTATTTTCAGTAGACCCGTTGTGTACAAAACAAGGGTGACCCAACATTAATATATTCATATTTATTAATGACAAAGCAAATAACTTTTTAAAAAATCAAATCGTACGTAGGCATTCATTATTAAGTTTTTTTGTATCTTTATAGTTTTTGATATCTGTTACAATTTCGACACAAACAAATAAAATATGAGTGACGCTACACTCGTTTGGAAACAAATGTAATCTAGTTACCGAATTGATGATGGTTTATTCACAATAATGAATATAAAGTACACTTACGCCGATAAAACAGATATGTTGCTGGTTTTAGGATTTTAGGAGCCCTAATATCGAGGAAGAAATTTTGGAAATTATAGCAATTGCTTCATCCATACGATATCCAAATAGATTATGACCTACGTTTTGCGTTTTGACGATTTATTCAGGAAAAAAGAGCTGAGCATGTACTTTTTAACCAGAAAATTCTGTTCACTGATGATTTGTTTCCAAACGAGTGTAGCGCAATCACTCATATTTTATATTTTTGTGTCGGAACTGTAACAGATATCAAAAACTATAAAGATACAAAAAAACTTAATAATGAATGCCTGCGTCCGATTTGATTTTTTTTTTAATTTAGTTTCTTTTGTCAATAAAAAATATGAATGTATTAATGTTGGGCCTCGCTTGTTTTATACACAACCGGTCTACTGATAATAACAATATTATGTCAATATATGAGTTATACCCGTATAAAGTGTCATACCATACAACATCCAAATCAATGTAAACGTTCTCTTTTTATAAGCAAATTTTGTTGTTTTTTTTAATTGACTATGAAGCTGAATTCTGGCTAAACCAAACGCATTTGTATATAGATATGTTTTGTTAAATCGTCTTTTTTTTATCCCAGTAATCTGTGGTTAAGCCATTTCCAAACAAATTAGAGACACCCTGTATTATTATGTATACAGTTTACAGGTGCTAGTAAACCTCTCCGGTAATCCGCAATGTGTATAGACTGTATAGCTACTGTATGTCAAATCTAATATAAGCTTATTTAGTAAAATAATTTCTTATAATGTTTGTTTGTACAGCTCTTCCTGCCGCCAAATCTGGATTAACTCTTCTTTCAGCCGCGTTTGGAACTAAGTTATAATTAACATCAGGCTCGTGCATTCCAAAATCTAGTTCTACATCATCCTCAATAGGAGGAGGATCGGGTACATTATTAGATATGCAAATATGGTGCAATACCACACATGTGATTATTATTTTTGAAGCGGTTTCAGGGGAAAATGAAGTACTCTGTGTTTCAATAAGCAGCGGAATCTCATCTTCAACACTCCGTTGCACCTTTCAATAATTGAATGTGTACTCATTTGTCGTTCATTATAGGCTGCTTGTGGAGTATTAGGCAGTACGTTAGCCATTGGTGTTTGAAGCCATGGTCGAAGTGGGTAACCCGAATCACGTAACTAAATTTATTAATACCTAATATTTGCATAATGTGAGATGGCTATAATTACCTAACAACTAAAAGTTATTATACCTATGGTTGCGGTATAAGTGTTCCATGGCATTCCTTACACTATTGTTCCAAATAAAACTATCGTGAGTACTGCCAGGATAAAGGGCATTAACATTTTTTTATAAATATGTTCGGGGTATAAATCATCTTCAATTTTTGGTGGGACGATCGCTTCGTGGGTACAGTCTATACACCCGATAACCCCTGGAAATCCATAGTTACGAAAAAACCTATAAAAATGGTAATATGATTGGATGTGATTACTAAGGTATTATATTATAAAATACTCTTGTCTAATTTGTTGAATCTCATTCAATGTATTTGGAAATTTAACCCATTGTTCATATTTCAGGACGTGTCATAGCATTGATAACCTTATTAATACACCTAGACACTGGAGATTGGCTTACTACAAAATTAATATTTTGTCCAATATCCAATTGGTAACTTCTTCTTCTGCAAGTGCCTATCCGTTCCGGATGTTGGCTATCATATTGGCTATCTTAACTTTGTTCACAGCTGCCCGGGAGAGGCCTGTGGTTGTCGTGGAGAACCAACTTCTCAAGTTTTTAAGCCACGAGATTTGTCTTCTCCCTATGTTTCTTTTTCCTTCAACTTTGCCTTGTAGTATGCACTGAAGGAGTTCGTATCTACTAGAGTTGCGCATGATGTGTCCCAGGTATTGTAGTTTCCTGGTTTTAATCGTGGTCAGGATTTCTGTCGTTTTGTCCATTCTTCTTAGTATTTCGGCATTGGTAATACGGTATTTCCATGATGTCCTTAATATCCTTCTGTAGAGCCACATTTCATATGCTTCTAGTTTTTTGTTTTAGCAACCGTCAGCGTCCAAGTTTCCATTCCATAAAATAACACAGAGAATACGTAGCAGCGTCTCATTTTGGTGTCAATAGTTATATCACGACTTTTAAAAGCTGTGGTCATTTTAATGAATATATTTCTGATGTTTTCAATCCTGCTTTTTATTTCCTGTGTCTGGTCCCATTGCTCATTAATAACGGTGCCTAGATATACATATTTTTTAACTCTTTCGATGTTCCCCTGCTCCAGCTCCAGTTGCTGTTGGTGGTGTTGTGGGATGTTCTTACTTATAATCATGAATTTGGTCTTGTCCATGTTGATATCTAGTCCATATCTGTGACTAGTGCTTATTAAGCTAGACATTATTAGTTGTAAGTCTTCTATGTTGTCGGCCATGATCATGGTATCATATGCGTATCTGATGTTGTTTATACGTTTCCCGTTTAAAGAAATTCCTTCTTGTGTATTTACTAGGGCTTCCCGAAATATGACTTCATAATAGATGCTAAATAGCAGAGGAGACAGTACATTGGTAACTACCCGATGCGAAAAATCGCAATGCTGTTAACACCTTGAATTATATTAATTTTAGGGAAATTTTAAGTTGTTATAGTGTATATTCATACCTTCGTAGGGATATATAAAGCTGACGATCTTGTTTACCCAGTCATATATGGTTCCAATGAATCTATGAGTTCATCAACTAAGACTTTCGTCAATCTAAATAATCTGACAGCAGCAGTATCAGTTAGCTGGAAAGCATCATCCCTAAAATGATAATGTCTGCGGTTTCTACCGTTTGCTAATTCAGCTTCTTCTAAAACTCCAATTGCAGCCAAATTCACTATATCATTTAGGTTAGCCATCTGTCAAAACACGGCGCGACGTACTTATGCACAGCCACTCGTAAAGTTGCGCATGAAATTAGGCACTCGTAAAGTTGCGAATGAAATTTTAAGTATACACAAGCCATTCAAGCCATATTGGACATCATGTTAAAATTGCACTATTAAGAAAAAGTTCGTTTTTGCTTTTACAGCATGGGTGATGACTGATGAGCGATGATTAATGCAATTGCACTGGTGGTTTTGAAGAAATCTAATCTTTTCTACACATACGATTTCTTGAAAAATACTACAACAAAAAACGTTCCATATGCTCAGTAAATCTGAGCATACACTGCATAACTTATTCACAACTTATAAAAATCACTCGGCTTTTATTGAGCATTCACTCGTATTGGTTTTGTTTGCAGCAAAGGCTTGTGAAGTTTAGTCGTAGTATTTAGTACCTCGCACGAATGAATACTAATATTGACGACAAATGTGTATTATTATTCGCCGAGTAGCTTCCCACTTATCATCTAATTTTATTTCTTTATTCAGCGAATGGACATGTACACGTAAGATGAAGTTATGAACTGTTGAGCGAATTACATTCAGGACCTACGGTAAAACGTCCGGAAACTGTCGCGAATCTTAATTGCTGCATAAATCTCGCATAGCTTGGCTTTCGGCCAGGTATGCCTGATTTAGAATAACGACCTTTTGCAAGAGCACGACTTTTGGCGGTGATGTAAGCGCAGGAACGCTCCGCCTGAATCAAACTTCTCTTGACCACGCAACGGCCTCCTGCATAGGCAATTTCGCGTGTGGGTCAAGTTTACAGTTCCGTCATGATATGCCGCAGAATGTTAGGAAGTTGTGGTTCGTGCATGCAGTGCCAAGCATGAATGCATAAACAAACAAACAGACTTCATCTGTGAAAGAGATAACAAATTATATTTATGGCAGTTCAGGCCAGTATTTCCAAACATGAGAATAAGTTATATACGGGGTAGACATACTCACTACGAAGAAACTAAAGCGATTCTAGTAGTCACCTTGTAGATATTTTAATCTGTCACTAACAATTCGGCCCTATTGGCAATACAATAATCATTAATAAAGTGATTATAATGTCCAGTGTTGAAAAATATTATAACAAATTCATCAAGTTTAGAAATTAGTAAAGAAACAAGTAAAGAATTTAATATATATATAATATAGTTTTTACCATTTATACATACCTAACACACATACCTAAAGTGCTTCTCAGTGTCTGTATAGTTTGCAAATTGTTCATGTGCATATTTTAAACTTATAGTTCTTGCCACTGAAAGCTACTCACTCATTTCACATCCCCCAGGTAACCGAATATTCAGGTTAAGTTATCTCCACATCACCCGCAATTCCTCGAGGCTGTCAGCCTTGGAATTTACCGAGAGTAATTCCGTCAGACCTCAACAATCCCGAAATATGAGGCAGGAATCCGCGGCTCGGCAAACACGCGGCCAACTTTTCGGAATAATTTTCATTAAAGTTTCGGCGTTCCAGTCGTACATCGGTGGCCGTATAAATATCCCAGTTCCGAGTTGAACTTGGCGCTCGCCGTATTGTGCGAGGTCGCCCCCAGAAGAGATGCTCATTGTCCGTTCCAGGGATCAGGACTGGTAAAGAAACCAATTCGCAAGGCGATATGGGAAATTAAGTGTCCGCTTCCCGATTCGGTGTAGTTTCCGTACATACACAACATTGCCTCTTGGCGTTTGTTTATCTTGGATCATGTCTCCTTGCATGGCTGGTAGCAGTAGTGAGGAAGTTTTTATAGCTCCGACTGCAATGCTTGCGATTTCACTGAGGCCAAAACGGCATCGCTTGCAAGAAAGCGTGAAGGTTCAAAAGTGAGTTTTCTGCGATTGCAGTCGGTGCTTATTTCATGGTGAAAGGACAAATTGTTCATTGATTAACACACAATTAGCTAGGAACATGGAAGTGGATTTCTAATGTATACGTCCAACTTATTAATTACCGCACTAAATAAAATCGTATTACACTAATGCAAGAAACGGAAATTAGAGGATGGAAATTAATTGGCTATAACTTGTTCTAGCAACTAGTTAAGGTCCCAGCTCAACTTAGGATCGAATTTCGGCAAGGGCAATTTTAAAACTGCTCAATGTTTCAATTTTTACCTCTTCTAATATTATCGTACTACAACCTTGTAACATTAAGGCGACGATATGTTATGCTGAAGAAGAACCAATATCTTCCATTTCACAAATGAGTTACTATTTCGGGATTAACGGTTGATGATTGAACGGAATTGATGGGATTGGTGTCTCAGGATAATGCACTGCAAATAAATCTCGCACAATCCGTATACTATTGCCAGCTCGGTACCATTGCCTTATGTTGAATACTTTCTTGCGTTGAATACATTTTCTGTCAATAGTTTTGACATTTGAAATAATCAAGTTCCACTGCTTATAATGTTGGTTGCATAACCATTGGATTTTAGCAATGCAATTGATCCTGTCGTTTTAAAACTGAACATGGCCTATGCTCAGAGATTAAAAAACGCGCGGTAGTATAACAATCCATTTATTTTTACGAGTACACATTGTGTTTTTCCATGCCATTTTCCTATGTTCCGTTTTGAAAGTAAACACCCCGTATAGGTGTAGTTGACGAAAAACCTTTTGTTACATACTTATTTTAGATCCAATTTCAATAAACGATACGTCACATACGTCACGTTTTTAAAACACTTCAATGTGACAATGTTTATTTGACCCTTCCAGATGCCGAAGAAGAGTTAACCAAAAGGATAGTGTAAGACTATCAAATTTCGTGTTTTTTTAAGATTGGATATTCAAGGAAATTCTTTGTAAGAATTAATGAAAAAAAAAACTATACAGGGTAATTGATTTGTCCAGATTATATCTGCGAAACTTTAAAAGATACATAACAAGGATACACGCAATCCATAGTCTACCTATTTTCCGTCATTGAATGAAACACCCTTTATATTTTTTACAGAATCAGATTCTAGATCAAAAATCTTTATAATGATGTATCACAAGCACCATCTTATTTTTAAATTATGCCTAATATTTCAAAACGCAAATTAATATAGTGGCCGTGATATTGTTTGGTTTATTGTAAATACTTGTCAAATTTGTTTACATTAACATTTACTTGTTCTATAAGTGATTATTAATGCAAAACATCACATTTTACAGGGTGTCCAAGATAAGGATCAACAGCATGGGGATCGCGGAAACCGTAAAAGTTAGAAAGGCGGTTAAATTACAAAAAAGTTGCGCAATTTAGTGGTCAGTAATATACTTTTGAGAAAACCAGAAAATTCTGCTTACTTCCTAAGATATTCGACAAAATCCGAAATTTTGCGATATCATTTTTATGTTTTGCTGAAGTTATTTGAAAAGGTATAAAAACAAAGGCACTTTCTCATTGTCAATCATCATCAACTTTACATTTTTATATGGCCCGTAAATAAAGTACACCCTGTATTAAATAGCATTTCCTATTACGAATTAAACGATTTATATCACAGTATGATTTATCATGTTTTTATTCAGAAAATAAAGCTTGTTAATACATTTCGAACATTTTGGTGTAGTAGGCGTTGAAATGAGCGTCGAAGACAACAGTTATCACCTAATTTTATGATTTTAAGATAATTAAACGAACAGAACAATTCTCATGATACCTCTGTAAAAAAATAATAAGTGTGGTTCTGAATAACTATATTGTTTCTATTCGACTATTCGTACTAAATTGTTTTTAGTTACTGTTTTGGTACTTATTCTGGGTTAAAATTAAGTAATACTTGTTGTTTTCGTGGTCATTAAATGTACAGAACAATTATTATATCACAGTAAATGATAAGTGTATAGTGTAATAATAAGTAAATAAATAATAAGTGTAGTTCTAAATAACTATAATGTTTCAATGTTTAACAACTATTCTTGTAAAATTATTTTTGTTACTATTTCGGTACATATTCTGGGTTAAAATCTTCGTCGCCATTAAATGAACAGAACAATTATCATATTACAGTAAACAAATAAGTGTGGTCCTAAATAGCTATAATGTTTCAATGTTTAACAACTATTCTAGGTAAATTATTTTTAGTTACTATTTTGGTACCTATTTTGGGTTAAAATTAGATAATATTTTTTTCTTCGTCGTCATCATTTCAACGCCTACTACAAGAAAATGTTCGAAATGTATTAACAAGCCATTTTCTGAATAAAAACATTAGAAACCATACTGTGATATAAATAGTTGAATTCGCAATAGGAAATGTTATCTAATACAGGGTGAACATTTGTTACAGGCCATATAAAAAAATTAAGTTGATGATGATTTCTTCGAAACGAAACGTTGTAACAATGAGAAAGTGCCTTTAGTTTTCTTATACCTTTCCAAATATCTTCAGAAAAAAATAAAAACGAAATCGCAAGATTTCGGATTTTGTCGAATATCTCCGGAAGTAAGAGGAAATTTCTTGTTTTCTCAAAATAATATTACTGACCACTAAAATGCGCAACTTTTCTGTAATTTAACCGGCTTTGTAACTTTTACGGTTTCCGAGATCCCCATGCTGTTGATCCTTATCTTGGACACCCTGTATATATTTTTTCCTTATTTTTGTATTCATTATTAATTTTTCAGTTTGATTTGACAAATATATGCCGATGTAAATAAATATGACAGGTATTTCAATAAAAAAACAATATCACGGCCGACTATAGTAATTCTATATTTTGAAATATTAAGCACAATCTAAAAGAAAAATGGTACTATGGTACCATGATAATATGGTACCAAAATGGTTGTAAAACACCATTGTAAAGAGAATATGACGCAGAATCTAAGAAAATATATAGAGGATATATATCATTGATTTAAAAAATCAAAGTTTGATATATTTCCAGAAAATAGATAGACCATGGAAAAAAATGATTCCACCATTAACTACACTGTATAGTGCAATTTAAAGAAATTAAGTTCAAACATAATAAACTTGAACGTAATATGAAGGTATAATAAATAGACATGAATAAAATATACATTTCACCATCACTATCATTTGAATAATGGCCTTCTATGGTTGTAGCTAGTTTTAACATTAATGAATTGAACATGTTTTTTTAATGGCGTAAGCGATTACGACATTGGCAGTAACAATGGGTGTATCGATATTTAAAAATAAATTAGGTTCTACAATGAAGCACTATATCGCTATATTTCTACGCCATAGAAACCGGCTGTAAGCAAAGCAGCTGTGTTAAAACGATTTTATATTTTACAATCCAATTCATGTAGCTGCTAAAGGGCTAATTTAGCAGCTTGATAATTGTTTGAATTTATCTGATTTACCAATAGCTCGATATCGATGACAGATTATAATGTTGTCAGTTTTATTTGATATTTTCCTGTAATTCAACCTATACATGCAGTAAAATGTATTTCTCTATTTATAGAGAAATGGCTTCACCACTTGTAGATCATTAAAAACAAGCACTGTTGTCAACCTACGAGACAATTACATCTATAATTATGAATGATTAAATGACCTATTCGTATTCGCTATTAACCCAACCTCATTATTGATCAAATTGCATATAATATAGTGAACGATACATTGCATTTTCAATGCAATAAATTGCTACCTACACGGGGTAATTCTAAAAGTAATCAACTGGTGCGACTCCTCTTGTGGTAACTGAAATTTTGCCATTTGCCAAGGACTCACTGAGGCAATTTATTTGAGACCAACGAGTTTACAAATTGACACACTTGCCTCTCGTGCCAGGAGTCGTAGGTTCACACCCCGTTGGTCCAAGCAGTTTTGTGCCTCAATCCAACTCGAAGATACCAGCATTTTGTACATCTCAACCAATCACAACAGAATTTCAGTGAAAAAAACGGCAAAACGTTATGTTGAAATTTAATTTGTAATGAGTCAAAGAATTAATTATTATTAACAAAAATAACAAACTTCAAAATAACATACCAAATATAAGTTATCTAATATTAGAATAGACTCGTCAATTTTCAATACACGTATATAATAGTAAGTAATCATAATCTTTATAAACATAAACTAATAATATGTATAGGTGTTGATTCTTTAACTCATCATAAATTCAATTTAAACATAAAATTAAATTAAATTAATTAAATTAAGCCATAAAGATAAACTAATATACTGGGCGTTGAATGGGTTAGGTATATATAGGAATTTATATACAGGGTGTCAATTTGAAAAGTAGCCATCGACTTCATCAACACATCAACACATTTTCATTGATTTTTCAAATTACTCAAAACAGTTTGGGTGATTGGAAGGGGGAACCAAAGTGGCGTAAGTAGTGTCGACCCCCTACCCACCATTTAGCCCTTTAGATATATATTTATATACCGTTGAGGAGAAAATGTAAAAATTACCGTAGACAGTGAACAACAAAAATTTGTAATTTTACTGTCAGTTTTGAAGTTTCATTAATCAATGCGTGTTGAAAATGGCTTACCGTTACACAATTAGCAACGAAAATTCCGTTTTTAAAGCTTTATTAAGGCGCTAATATTCAAAAGGCCTAATTCAATATGGGCCTTGTACTAATATTGTGGTTATTTGTCACTGCAGCCACACCGTATGTTTGATGAAACTTCATAACTGACAGTAATTAGCAGTTTTAGTTGTTAACCTTCACGGTTACGGCTATTTTTACATGTATTTATCACCATTTAATTTTCACATTTTCTCCTCTCCTGTAGCAAATCGATAATAGATGCACATGTAATTATGTAATTTCTTAACAATAGGGTCTTCCGCGATTTTTCAAAAACCTTGAAACTGAACTCTAGACACATTAAAAAAATCATTGGCACTCATTTTTGTGTTGAGACAAATCGTTGTGATTAGCAAACACGATTTTAAAATTAACGGCGTTTGAAAAGGTCCCGAAAAACCGCCATGTTGCTGTGACGTCAAGACGCACGTTGGGGCTCAGCTGTAGCATTGCTTACAATGGCGCGAGAGAAAGAAAACGTCGCTTTTGCGAAAAAAGCGGCGAATATGTATTGCATTGTGCCTGGGTGTGACAGCAGTAGTAAATGTGAACCTAATAAGTTGTTTATAGACGTCCCAACAGGGGATATACAGAAAAAGGGGTTACAATAAGTCCGAAGAGATTCCGTGAGTGTCACTTTGACGTCCCACTTATATTTTTTGAAGACCATTTTAATGTAAGTACATAATTTTCAATAAATTATCGACGAAATTCGATAAATATATATACAGGGTGCTGCAACAGTGCATCAGGCTTTCCTAGCGCGTTTCCAGTAAGAGATAGAAAAAAATGTTTCGTACAAAAAGTTATTGGTTTAAAAATCTTTATGCCGCAAAAATATTTCCAAACATACAGGGTGTCCCAATTTTGCGGAATAACAAAAACAAACATTTTTTTAAATGGAACACCCTGTATTTTTTCAAGGTTTCTGATGACATTTTTCAACCTCTACATTGCTGTGTATTTAGTTTTGGATTATGTTACAGTGTTGCCAATTTACAATTTTTTTCTCCAAATATTATGCATAAGCAAACTCAACTTTAAAAAATCATAGCGACCTCGTTTTTTGAAGGTAAGAATAAGTTTTAGCAATATTCTCAGTGTGGTTAATAAGCAACATGTTAGTAATGAGAAATTTGAATTTAGTAATACAGGGTGTTCAGAAAAAAATGCCAAACTTTACAAATTTCAAAGCGGTATAACCCATTTTTTTAATGGAATGCCCCCTATTTTGTCATTATTCGATAGCTCTTTTTCTTCTCTTCAATTTGATGGTACATGTCTTATGTCTGAACCCCATAGTTGTTGAGATATTCATTATTTTTCACAAAAGTAACCATTTAATTACATTTATATGCACTTTAATAGGTAATGCTGAGACAAAACAACTGTCAAAATGTAAGTACGAATCAATGTGAGATGAACGAAAATAGTAAAATAGTAGAGAGTACTTCTGTAATACGATTAATTATTTTATTCCAAAACCATGAGATAACAAAATTATTGATACAAAAGAGAAACAATACTACAGTAATGTTCAAAATGTATTTGTTCATCTTATATTGATTCTTACTTACATTTTGGCATTTCTTTTGTCTCAGCATGACCTACTTCAGTGAATAGAAATGTAATTAAATGGTTACTTTGTGAAAAATATTGAATATCTCCACAACTATGGCGTTCAGACATAAGATATGCACCATCAAATTAAAGAGAAGAAAAGAAAAAGACCTAGCGAATAATGACATAAAATGGGGGGCATTCCATTATACCGCTTTGAAATTTGAAAAGTTTGGCATTTTTTTCTGGGCACCGTGTATTACTAAATTCAAATTTCTCATTACAAAAAGGTTGCTTATTAAGCACACTGAGATTATTGCTAAAACTTATTCTTACCTTTAAAAAATTAGGTCGTTAGGACTTTTTAAAGTTGAGCTTGCTTATGCATGATATTTTGGGAAAAAAAAAGTAAATTGGTAACACTGCAACATAATCGAAAACTAAATAGACAACATTGTAGAGGTTGAAAATTGTGTTCTGTTTAAAAAAATGTTTGTTTTTGTTATTCCGCAAAATTGGGACACCCTGTATGTTTGAAAATAATTTTACAGCATACAGATTTTTAAACTAATAATTTTTTGTACGATACATTTTTTTCTATTTCTCACGGGAAGGGCGCTAGGAAAGCCCGACGCACTGTTGCAGGACCCTGTATATAATTAGCTGTCATCATTAGTAATGGGGATGCAAGGGGATTTCCGATTATATATACCTTAGAATATACCTTAGAATAGTTTTGTGGGTCCCATTCTAAAACAATACCTTCCATATAATTATTACTTTTTAAAAGTACTGTGAGATTTTGTACAATATGTTTTTACTAAACCGTCCTCATTATAAATAGATATACTTTTTTTAAATTTAAACAAAAATAAAGATGATGGTAATTGAAATCTAGTCCAAATTTTGAACACTTTCATTTTAGTTAAAACTAAAAAAACATGTTTAGATGATTAATAATTGCAAATTTTGAAATCAGCATTACCAATTCGTATGAGATGTAGCATATATTGCAATGTTTATACAGTATTTTATTTGTTCTTACAGCAGGAAGAGGATTTGAAAAATTATATGCGACTCCACGCATTTTCGCTACGTTGAAAAATTCACTTTTTGAGAAAAAGTCGGCAACCATTAACACGTGAACATCTGGCAGATTATCTGACCTTTACGTACCCATCAGAACTTATTTTATATCAGATTTGATTCTAAGTCGAATAAATCCACGACTTCTATCCCGCTCGACCAATAACAGCGTTTTGAAGTCACGTGACAAAATTTGAAAGTTTTACGATATTGTATGTTGTTTGTTCATAAGTTAGAATGTAAACAAAACGTTTTTCTGTGGGATGGTTAGTTACAGGTTATAAACTTTACGTTAAGACACAAAAAGGTTATATTATTTTTTTTCTGGAAGACCCTATTGTTGAGTCTTATAATTTTTCTCTAAAATAATCAGCGAAGCAGGAAACTCAACAATGTGATTTTACATGTTAAATTCATATGTATACCAAACCAATTCAACGCCCGGTATAATATAATATCTATGTATTCTTTGTAGAACTTGCGCCTCTGATGATGGCGTAAAAAAGAAACAAAATACAGAAACTAGTTAGGAAAAGTAGATATAAAGAATAAAGATCAAAATACAAAACTCTATAATAAAAATATACTAGAAAGTACAAAAATAACAAAATAATAGATTAGTTCAATTTATATTATCACTTAGCTTATACATTGATAAATAGGATAGTATTTTGAATAAGTGGCCAGGCAAAAAAAATGTGGCGCATGACTATTCTCATTCGAACGGTGCTTTCAGGTGACTTCGCCTAGATCCAATATTTGTAACTTCGCTTTGGGTAATGCTATTTAGAAGATATACCTCAAATTTAAAAAGTCCGTCCCCAACATTCAGTTGATACTTTTTGTACTTTCCACCCTTCGGAAAGTAACTAAATGTATATCAGAACAGTTTATACCGCTTTGGAAGAAATTAGATCTTTTACGAGGCGTCCAACTTTTATTCCCATCATTATAACCAAATGATATTAAATAATTGAAGCAAGATGCTCGTAAACAGTTATTGGACCATCAGGTGTATTGATCAAAAACCGTTAGCAGTAAGGTGTGCGTTACTTGGCAGCATCACATTCGAATGTCGGATGTATTTATGTCATAATGCATCTGAAATGGGATTCATTAGTAACGTACACGTTACTGATAAAGTTTTTGATACGCAATACACCTACATATACCGGGTGTACATTTCAAAACTAGCCAGACTCAATAATTTTTAATTTTTAATAATTTTTAATTTTTAATGCAAGTTAACTTGATTTTTTTTTTTTTTAAATGTCGGCGGATTTGTCAAGGGGGAAGTTTAAATACAGCGTCAAATAAATATTAAGTGGTACCCCTCCTCCCACGCCACCATCACTTTGAAATTTCAAATGGTACGCCCCACCTTGCGATATCTCATTTTAATGCTTAAGGCGAAAGGTCCCGATCATAGTGTGTTTTACAAAAAAAAGAGGGCGCGACAGAAAGTCCGAAATGTATTTGGGTTCTCATTTGAAAACGGTACACGTTTTTTTTAATTTTCTACAATTTTTTAATGTGCCAAAGTTCAATCAAAATTTCTTTTTCTGAATTCAATTTATTTTTTTATTTTATTAAGTTGTACTTTTTTGAATGAGAACCCAAATAAATGTTGGCTCTTCGACCAGCCATATCTTGTCTCAGAAACACACTAGGTGGCCGGGGCTCTCGCCTTAAAAATACCCTAATTTTTTTTGTTTGAAAAATATTTTTGTTCATACGTTTTGGAAAAGAAAATAAAACACAAAAATTTCAAAACAATTTATATCGAATGAATGTAAGTTTCTTGCAATGAGACAAAAAAACAAGATGCAGTTTTCGAGGTAGATGTTAAAAACAATATTAATTGAATTTTAAATATTAACCCCCCACCCCCCTCCTAGCAACAATAGTTTATTTCTGACACAATATTTTGTTTTTGGAAATAAAGTTGACTTGCATAAAGTTATTGAGGCTGGCTAGTTTTGAAATGTACACCCGGTGTAATGAATAACATGGTTGTTATTACCTATCATTAATGTAATAAGCTTCGTATATGATAGCTATACATTTTTGACGAGTAAAAGTAGGTTCTATTACTTTTTTACGTAATACAACATTAAAATAGCATCAAGTGGTTTATATGATGCGTGATCGATGGCTTCCTGGATGGTATCATGGCTAAATGCCCACATGCCGGCTTTTCCTTACTACCTATATTTTGTACTCCATCAACTTTGTAGGTACTTGCAATCTTTTAAATACATTGCTCACTTTATTTAAAAATACACATATTTTTGCGTGTTTCAATGACCAATTTATATAGCGCAAATAATGGTCAAATATAAAGTGATTAGGTCAGAATTATCTCTGAAAAATGTGCCAGTAAGTAGAATCACGACATTCAGTCATTGAATGTAACTATTATTTCTGGTTGGCATTTCGGGGAAATTTCTAAGAATTGTGAAGAAAAATCTTATGATTATAATAAATAATAATAAATATTTATTGGTGTTTCCACAAAATTGACCTTGACCTTGATAAAACGAATTCCGAAAATAGATAGTGAGAATTACGAAGATAAGCATATTGTAGATAACTCGGGGAGTTTTTATTTCAAAATCAGTTGCCTATCATTATAAATCGCAAAATTTGCTAAAGAATATAACTGTTTATTTTGGGATCAATGACTAGGAGTCGATGAAATTCGATCCGCTCGAATAGTAAGGAAAACTACAATTCAGTTTTGATTGAACTAGTGTTGGATGATTCACTAGAAGCATAATCATATTTATTTGTTCAATCCTTGAGCATTCCGCAAACGTTGTTTACATAGTTGATAAAAACGTGCTAATTGTAAGTGCACCTGAGGACTTTTGTAATCCTGCGCAAAATTACGATAACGAAGTTTTGTAAGATACTCCACGTTAATGGCTTGATTTTATCAATAACGATGCTTATTCGGTGTATGTCATTGTTAGTATTCATATGTTTATACAAATAAAAGTAGTTGATAATTAAATATTGCATACGTGAGAAGTCCGCTTACTTATATTATTTGGGATACTCTACGAGATTATTAACAAAGTTCACTCGTTAAATGTATCCAACATTTTTAAAGTATAAGCACTGCATCTCACATTGAAAATTCAATGCAGTAGAGGTGGGGGACTGTACAACGTTGCCTTTTCTACGCGGTTTTTGCACGGCAAATTACATGTGCACGTTAAAGAATCCGATGTGGATTAAGCGAAATCAATATCTAAATCAATAGTATACAGGGTTATTCAGTTTCGATTATCACTATGGGGAACAATATTCAATAAAGATAATTTAAAAAAAATCAATGATTGCTGAGATTTAAAAAAAAATTGCAAATCTTATATATTTTTTCCTGTCGTTACTTGAAGAGCTATTAAAAAAATATAAACACATCTTCATTGCCACTTTTTCTCATATACAACATGGGAATTTTATATTTTGGATCAGACGGTTCGTGTGAGTGCAACTGTCATCAAGTTTAAATTTTTAAATACGGACCTGCAAGTTTTATATTGAGTTATACTCAAAGTATTTGAGTAAATTCTTAACATATGCCTTTCGTGTTCGTTAGAAAACATTTTTAAGAAGTAACTAAGCACCTTTGACAGTAAACAATGTCCAGTTTTATTGTTTTGTAACAATGTCTCCAGTTTTAAACTGTTTTCATGGTACTCTGGTTTATATTTTTATTTTTTAAATCCAGTGTAGTGGTAGTTGTAGATTTTGATTTATTTTCATATTAAAACGTTATTAAAACCTCAAGTGTTGCACATCATTGTAACAGTATAGATGAGTATAACTCAAAATAAAAATAAAGTTTAAATTTTTAAATACGGACCTGCAATTTTTATTTTTATTTTGAGTTATACTCAAAGTATTTGAGTAAATTCTTAACATATGCCTTTTGTGTTCGTTAGAAAACATTTTTAAGAAGTAACTAAGCACCTTTGGCAGTAAGCAATGTCCAGTTTTATTGTGTTGTAACAATGTCTCCAATTTTAAACTGTTTTCATGGTACTCTAGTTTATATTTGAATTTTTTTTAATCCAGTGTAGTGCTAATTGTAGATTTTTATTTATTTTCATAATAAAACGTTATTAAAACCTAAAGTGTTACACATCATTGTAACAGTATAGACGAGTATAACTCAAAATGAAAATAAAAATTGCAGGTCCGTATTTAAAAATTTAAACTTGATGACGGTTGCACTCATTCAAAACGTCTGATCCAAAATCTAAAATTCCCATGTTGTAGATAAAAAAAAGTGACAATGAAGATGTATTTATACTTTTTTAATATCTCTTCAAGTAACGACAGGAAACAATAAATAAGATTTTGCAAAATTTCATATTTTTTTTAAATCTCAGCAATCATTGAATTTTTTTTAATTATCTTTATTGAATATTGCTCCCCATATGATTACTCAACTTTCCGTTTTCCGTTTCAATCTCTTACCGTTTCCGATATCCCCATAGTGGTAATCGAATTTGAATAACCCTGTATACACCACGGTTGTGAATACCTATTACAGCCTGAGGTCATGTAACCCTCAGCGCTATCAAAAAAAGAAAACCATACACTATTATTACAGCTATTTAATGTTTCTATTCTAAGTATTATTCTAGGAAGGCAAAGTTGCTTTCCTCTCTCATATGAGGGACGAAAGTGTGTACTTTCTATTAAGGGAGTACAAAAAATTTAAATATTAACAATTTAGATGTAAAACAAAAATAAAACAACAATAATTGCAGAAATAGTAAAAATAGTCCTTTAGCTTTCGAATGAGTATGCGTCGATAACAAACAGTAACAATCTTTTGCTATAAAAAAATATGCCAAAATTATTTCTACTCCCAATCGTGAAAAAAAAAAATGGTATACAAAAATGATCATAATTTTTACTACCACTTGACCGATGATACCGATGATAGGATGGGGCTTCTTCTACTGATAGAACAAATAGCTGTAAGATGAACGGTGAGCATAACTCGAAATCGTAAAATTTTGACCAAACTTCCAAGGTAGGTACAGGTCTATACATATACAGTAGGGTGGACCTTATTTTTGGACCTTGAAATTGTTGTCACGACGCCTCCTAGAATTATGCCACTAGGTGAAAAAATAATGTGTGCAAAATTTGAGATCGATTGAACAACGGGAAGACGTGGCACAACCAATTTGAAAATTTGTAATTTTAAAAATTCCGTCAGAGTATATGTTTTAATATGTTTTTGAATTTTTATTTTTCTCCTTTATATGAATATTAAAAATATATATTATTTCATAAAAAAATCTTGAAATCTGTCAAATGTAAAGAAATGAACTTGACAAGGCGGAAAGACCCCATATGGGGTCGATAGCCCAATAAAGATCGATTATATATGAACTTGATATATAAAAATATTATCTATGCCAATATATTTGTCATTTCGAATCCTGCATATTTTTCCTTGAGAGTTTTCAATATACCTACCGATTATACATATATCATATCGTGGGTTCAGAATTATAATTAGGTAACTCAAAAAGTATTGTTTTGAGTAATTCACAAATTAGTTTTCACGCTTCAATTATTTACAATTACCGGCACATCTAGTGAATCGTACTATTACATTTTTAATTTACTTATGTTGAAGAGATGTATATGGAGATCTGAGAACATACATTTTATTTAAAAAATAATTATTATTAATAATTAATTATTCAAACGAGATACCTAGTTTTAGCACTGAATAAAATCGTTAATTTTTGTAAGTTTGGTTGCTGTTGATAAAATCTCGTTGTCCTTGATAACTTCCCAGATTTCAGTATGCAGTCAACAGTTCTTTACTTTTCTCAAGCGACAACCTTGTTTAACATTTCATTCTGCACTGAGATCTGCAAGGAGTAATTATAGTTATCCATTTTTTTCACTGAGTAAAATCGGACTTCCAATTGTAAAAACTAGATATCCTTAGTTACCTAAATGCTCCATTGAAAACATATTTCATTTTCTATTTGTCTAGTTTGCAAATTGTCCACGATGGGTATCCTGATTCGACTCCTAGTTATCCTCTTATAGTATTCGAAAGTTACCTACTAAAACAGTATATTGTGGTAGATAACTAAAATTCGATCAATTTTGAGTTACCTAATTATAATTCGGAACCCACGATATATACAGTGTATTACACAATGTGTAAATATTTACCATATTTTTAATATATTTCTTTCCGTTGATTTTTTTGTATCGAAAAACCGACCGTTAAAATGCTTTATTAACGGTGACTTTTATATTAAGGAGTCATAATTATTGCGTAACTACGATATATTTCAAATTTGTTTGCGTTGGAAGTTAGATTAAATAAATTTGTGAGCAGTTCTCATAGTACTAATAATTTAAAATCAACGGGAAAATATTGTAATAAACACGAATATTAATGGCGATTAACAATATCGGTTATTGTCTAGATTATTAATCGCAATCATAGAGTCAAGTTACTTAAATAACTATATTTTGGTATTAAAATGCACCAATAAAAAAAATAGCGTAAAGTATGCGATGCGTGGATATCTGAATGCTCTATTGAAAGTTCAGTTTGGGAGATGAAGAAAATGGAATTAGAGACATTTGCATTTTTTTAGCCCATTTGTACGTTCAAGTCTGGACATTAGCCAATAATGCTGTAGAAGCATTGCCAAGATTTGCAAATATATGCAAAATCTTCAGGTGTACGCCGAAATTGACGAAAATATAAGTCGAACGGGGCTAAAAAAAAAATTGTAACCATCTGTGGTATTTAGTACCAGAAACAGCTGCGATGTCATTTTTTAACAGTCAAATATTTGTAGACACAAGAAGGCGAATGGTGCATGGTCTTAAATACAATTTTCGAAGAACCCGTGAAGAAATGTGCAATGCTACTGAAATATGTTGGCGAATACACAAATCAGGGGATCGAAAACTTCATGTCTAAAGAATCTCTGAAACTTTTTGAACGATTTTCATTGCCAACGGAATTCCTTGAGAAGGATCCTTCTATATGGGAGAATAATGACGGATTTAAGAGAGGCGCTAAAATTGTAAAAAGACTGAAGGTTGTTAGTGATGTTGCAGAACGAGGAGTTAAACTCATGCAGGATTATAATGATTTTCTAAGTAAAAACGAGGAGGAGAAACAATGTATGCTTCAAATCGTTGCGGACTATCGACGGCTATTCCCAGATTCAAAAAAGTACATTAACGAAATAAGTGTAAATATGTTACTTACTTATTGTATTAAGAAATTAAATCTAGTTATTAGTACAGCGGCAGTTTCTCTATTCTATATAAATTTTCATGTTTATAATTTTTTTTGCGGGCTTGTGCCACGTGTTCCTGTTATTTTTCACTAGTGAGAATTTTCACAGAACATTTTCTTACCGAACACAAAGCATTTCGAAGGGATCCTGAAAAAAAAAATCGCTTACAAGGTCGGGTTTTCAAAATTTCAAAGTCAATGTGCCACGTCTTCTCATTGCCCGATCGATTTCAAACTTGGCACACATTCTTTTTTCATCAAGTGATACAATACTAAGGGGCGTCGTGAAATAAAAAACGAAAAAAAAATCAAAAGGTACAAATAAGGTCCACCCTAGTATACAGGGTCCGTCATTTCACCTCCCGTCTTCTATAGCTCGGTTACTAATTGACTTAGGAATTTGATATTTTGCAGACTTTACTTGCATTCTGGGGTGTATTTCAGGAAAATATTTTTGATTATACAGGGTGTCCCAAAAAAGTGTGTCGTCATCATGATGTATATTTTTAGATTGCATGGTATATTCTTTGTTGCTTATTTGGGTGCCTTTTATGGGTGCCTACATACCCATAAAATTTTATTGAAATCAGTTTAGTGATATTAACACAAACAAATAAAAACTGAAAAAAACAGTTTTGCACCATTGGTTAAGAAAATGAATAACGGATAAAAATAGTGCCTCGTTATTAAATCCATACAAGGTACTCATTAAATAAGGTCTGACAGTTGCGTTAAGCAAGTTTTATTGATATGCATTATACAGAGTGTCCAAAAATTAGTGTCAAACTTTAAAGCACTTTATTTTTCTTATTTTAAATTGGAACCCCAGTATATTTTAATGTAATTCCATGTGGAATTAAAAGACAATCATTTTTCCTAATTACAACCCTGTCTCAATTCCTAACACATTAAAAGATGTTTGCAGAAAACTCGTTTGAGAATGCTTTACTGGCATATTTCTCAAATATTGTTTCAACAAATGAAATCTTCGACTGTATGGTCTCACTATTCTATGGTAAAAGCCATGTTATGCCATACATTAATCAACCATTGACTTTTTTATTTTTGCTTCCGAAAAATATTTTTCGGCTTACGACGAAAAAGACCGCTACCTAGCAACTATGGTCTTTAGCAAAATGATGGCCTTTTCGTCCATATTTTCATACCGAAAAATACTATCTTATGATGCAATCGAATAAAAAATAATTTTGGTATTTTGGGTATAAAGACCTTAGCTAAAAAAGCTTTTAAAGTTTTATAATACTGCAATCAACATTGGCTCTTGTCACTTTGTTAAACTTTAATGTCAATAAATTGTTTTTCAAACCCACCTTCGATTTTGATTAATAAAAATGGCCATTGGAATTGTTGATAAATCGAGTTTTCTCCACATAACTTTTAATGTGTTAGGAATTACGATATAGTTGTAATTAGGAAAAATGTTTGTCTTTTAATTCCACATAGAATGACATAAAAATATACAGGGGCTCCAATTTAAAATAAGAAAAATAAAGTGCTATAAAGTTTGAAAAGTTTGACACTACATTTTGGACACTCTGTAGAATGGATATCAATAAAACTTGGTTAACGCCACCTAACGTGAGACCTTATTTAATAAGTACCTTGTATGGTTTTATTAACATTGATGCTAAAATCACTAAACCGATTTTAATAAAATTTAATGGGTATGTAGGCATCTATAAAGGGCACCCAAATAAGCAACAAAATATATACCATGCAATTTAAAAATATACATCATCATGACGTCACACATTTTTTGGGACACCCTGTATAATCAAACATATTTTCCTGAAATACGCCCCAGAATGTAAGTAAGGCCTGCAAAATATCAAAATCGTAACTCAATTAGTAACTGAGCTATAGAAAACGGGAGGTGAAATGACGGACCCTGTATATATTTTTTTAACAAAGTTAAAAGGGTACAATTTAAAAGAACCTAATGCAAGGAACATGGTAGATATAAAAAAAAACAATGCATTATCGAGATTGATTCAGCAGTTCCAAACATATGAGGCACCAATTTTAACACGGTTTTGGGGGGAACAATGCATCTGCGCCAAAAGTGGCAAAGTAAAATTCGTCTTCATTTTGTGCCCTGATTCGCCCCTAGAAAGTTTTCGGTCGAGTTCCCTAACACCTTGTATACCTCTAAGTTAAGAGTGGAACTATACTCTAGCTACGAACCCAATAATTGAGTCTTCATTTGAGTTTCGGACCTATGTTTATCATAACTTTTTTGTTTGTATCGATGAGATCTATAAGTAGGTAAAATATCCGAATATATTTTTGAAGCACCCTGTATAGGTAGATTGCAAAGTATGTATTACCATTAGAAGCATGATTCACAATATGGTTTTTGTAACTACAGTGAAGATTGTTTTTTGGAAATTAATAGAAGAATTTTGAAACCTTGTGCACAGAAAGGCCTCTTGTGCGCAGAAATATAATTAGCACATTTTTTATGAGAACGACATAAAGTGGAATAACTGCATTGAACTGTACTGACGGAACACACTATGTCAGGTCACAAGGCATGTCTTCAAGCATTAGTTAATAAGAACGCACCAGAAGTTATCTGGGCGCAAATTTAAAGCATTCATAAAAACAATGGAGCTATGAAAATCAAATTTACAAAAGAAAATAATTTCGGCATGTTTCCACTTTCAACGATTTCTGCGTCAAGAGTTAACTTTGAAGCAAGCAAAAATCTATTTTATTATATTGATTTTTTTCTTCTTTTTTGTTGGAGTACTTACTGGTAGGTATTTTTATTATATAAAGGTTTTTGGTTATATAAATTTTATTAGTTCTTTTTTATTACCTAACTTATTTCGGCTAATTTATAATGTACTTGAATTGAAATACTAGTTCGATTTTGATTGTATCGGAGCGAAGAATATAATCATTTGGTAAGCAAAGCAATGCAAGTATTGCTACCATTCGTAACATACACTTCCGGGTAAAATTAAGGGACCACCAAATAAACTTGAAATAACTTTCCAATTTACAAGTTGTTTTGAATAGGCTTTTCACATGTCATAAATTGACGTTTAGTAAGCACTATTCAAATAGTGTGCCATGAAACAATTAACAACATCAGGACATTCTCTGCTAGGAAACGAAAAGTTAACAAAAAGGTCTAATTGTTGACACACCGTTTTAAGTCATTTAATTAATAAAGTGTGCTTTATGTTTCGAAAATTAGTAAATTTGTTTGCATTAAGTTTATTAAATATGCCTAGACGCCATTGCAGACCAAAATAAGTATCCCAAATGATTATTCTTCTTTGTGAAAGATATTCACAAAGATAAGTTGCTGGAATTCTAAATACCAACAAATCTGTGGTACAGTGGTGGTTCAGAGGGACTGGTAGTTTCAAAAAAAGACGCGGACAAGGTGCTAAAAGAAAAACAACACACAGAGAAGATCGTTTTATCGAACTTCAGGGTTTAAGAAAGCGGTTTGTAACATCTAGTGAATTAAACAATGATCTTCGATTAGCCACTAGAACAACAATTTCAACCAAAACAGTAAGAAGAAGACTGACATAAGTCAATTTGTCTGCTAGAAAACCAGATACCGGTCCAATTCTCACAGCTACGCACAAAAGAAATCGTTTAAACTTTCAAAATCAAAATCATCAAAGTTGGGACAAGGGGCAGTGGAACTCCGTTTTGTTTTGGGATGAGTCCAGATTCTTCCTAAACAAGAATGATCGCCGTGTTCTTGTCTTACAAAGACCAGGTGAGCGATTTGCAGAATGTACCATTCGAGAATTTGACAAATATGGTGGGGGTCTTTAATACTTTGGGGTGGGATACAATTTAATGGTCGTATAGAATTGGTTTTTATACGAAATGGGTCGCTAACAGCAAGAAGATATAGAGACGAGATTATTGTACCAAATATTCAACAATTTGCCGAAAATTTTGCCAATGGATTAATTTTTATGCAATACAATGGCAAACCTCATACAGCTAACATTGTCACCAACTGCGTGGAAAGATGCAAATAATTGAGCATCCCTGGGATCAATTCGGCAAAAGAATTAAAAACGCACCAAAACAGTCAGCAACTATTGATGAGCTCTCTAACATGCTTGTTCAAGAATGGAAACAGATACCCCAAGAAAGAATACGAACCTTAATCTTAAGCATGCCGAGAAGATTAGAAGCTTGTAGTGCTGCAAGAGGAGGGCATACACACTATTAATAATGTTACTTATTATTACAAATTAGGATTTCATTCATAAGATTCATAATTCATTCATTGGTAGTTAAATCTGATTTCTAGCTTTACTTCTTCAAGTACGTAAAAGTACGTAAACTGTAAGGAAACACTTGGATTTATATATATATATATATATATATATATATATATATATATAAACAATATTTATTGGGCTATCGACCCCATGGGGTCTTTCCGCCTTTCGGATTAATATATTTATTCGTTTCATTAAATTTCGTTATCAGGTTTTAAATCTATTTTGAATTTTATTAGTGGTCCCTTAATTTTGTCCGGAAGTGTAATATTTATGAGAAATGGTTTTTTCTGCGTTAGCTCCAATGAAATCGAAAAATCAAGCTACTTTTGAAAGTAGATCAAGAGCAACGAGAAGAACTTTTCTGAACGCACAAGCACATCGATTACATTAAAAACAAAATAATTTAAAAATGAATGTTATACGGTGTATATCTGTGTCTAGCAGGCATAGAAGACTTAACATTGGGACACTTTATAAGGATCAACCATTGCCACGAGCTATATGTTATTTCTGATTGGCCAAAACAAAATATTTAAAACAAACAGAAATTTACTTCTTTCAAATAATTTTCATATTACATAATTATTTAAAGGGATATTGTTAATTAAATGGTGATGTTGAGTTGTGTTGAGTCAGCAAAATCTAAAAATAACAGCAATCTGACAGTAAAGTAAATTTGATTAATTCAACTACCTGCTTTTTCATATGTGACAATCACATATTTAGACACAGCAATGGTTGTTCTTTTACAAATCACCAATGTTAATGTTGCTATATCTGGTATACTCTGATTTTTCTAAACTGGCGTGCACGTCATCAATCAGCTGTGCGATGAGGTTTTTTCGTACCAACGTGATTTTTTTCGAGAAAATGCATAACAATAGTTTAAGAATCGAAATTAATCTGAGGATCATTCGTTACATAACACTGATCACCGGTGGTTATAAATAGGTAATCGGTGTATTAACCGCGGTCACAATTTTCGCCTGCCAATCATGTAATAAATCATGTTATGTTTGCCGACGTGATATTTTTTCGGCGACTATCTTTTTCACTAACACATGCTCATACATGTGTGCATAACCAAACTTCTGTGACATTTAACTTGTTACATTTAACTTCGTTACATATTTCACGTTTCTTTTGCCTGCAGCCGGGAATCGAATCTAACCTCAAGATTTTTGTCGCTGTCAGTGTTGAACCCGGTGCAAACTCTTTTATATTTTGCCATTGTAGATGTTAAACCATAACTACAAGATTGATATCTGTACGAAAAACGGCCGAGAAGTCGACGAATTTCATACGAATCGAGCACTGTCGCACAACATTGCATGTGCGCAACAGCTGATTGCAGCCATTTTTAAATACCCAGGACAGCTGGCAACCTTGTAAAATTGTGTCGTCATTATTATGATTATTATTTTGATGACGTGCACGCCAGTTTAGAAAAATCAGAGTATAGTCACGATACACACTGTAAACCTACCAATAGTCTACAGTAAACTTCTGTTTATTATTCAATTAGGTTTCTTTTTTCGTTTTTTTTTATTGGTACGTTCTTTTACCATTTAAACATGTGTTGAAAAGGGGGGAGGCTGCCAAGATTAGATTTTTAAATGGAGTCATAGTAATATAAAGTTTGGAAACCACTGACATAACGAGTTTCTATTTGAAAGTTTTATTTTGTATTGGGGAATGAATAATCGTATTGAAAGCATATATATGTTTTTTGCTCGTGTGTTCTGATAAGTGTGCAAATTATAGAGTACAATAGTCCACCGAGGACGTGGAATCCATCAAAAAACAGTTTTATAAATCGCGTTCCCCTTGCGCTTATCGTCTGCTTCCGCAGCGCTGCTTCCAGTGAAAGTGAATGTCATTAATCTCTTAACGAGTCCCACTAACCATCAATAAACGATGTTGTTTATCAATAAATAATTCACTTGGAAACAAACGGAAGGCGGCCGGGCGGCTTTCGGAGGGCCCCCCATAACTTCCGGCCAGCGCGAGGGCCCTGCTCTCTCGATTTCCCGCAATCCCGCGCCGATTTGGCCCCAAGCAGAGTAAAGTGAACATATTGGCCGCGCGAGTTTAACGCTGGCGACGGGGCACCATCATGTGTCCATCACGCACTCTAAGCACAAGCACTTACAGTTCTGAAGAAACGTCCTCGGAGGGCACGGGGCTGTTGTGACACCGGTGGCGGACCGGGGACCTGGGGCTCACTGTTTAATTGAGACTTCTCCGATCAGCGATTACTACACACACTCCATCCACAGAACACTACAGCCAACACGAACAATCACCGAATACTGACTGACAGCTGACATTCGGACCGACCAACAGTTGGTGCGTGTAGGGTGTTTGCTATCGTAACTGTGGCAACACTGAATCGCCCACGCGAACTCAGTGCACTGCAGGAATCTGTAATTTCAAAATCGTTAACTCGACATATCTGGGTATCACACAATATATCGTCGCTGCCCCTACAAAATTCGCTGTGGTCACGAGCAAGTTTTACAGACGAGACGAAAAACAGCGTATTTTCTTACCAACGGGATATTTTTGTTGAATAGCTGGTGTTGACATTGCGTTTCATAGTTATTTAGGCCGGGTTATTCATAAGGTAGGCTGCACACCAGTGATAAAAATGAGGCGCTAAGCGGAAGAACGGCCCAAGTTAAAAAAAACTGTTATTTGAGATATCATTTTTGATTTCCTATTAACTAAAATATTATGATGCAATATCGAAGTAACCGATAGTAATGTTCTACAAATTTCCACGAGATCGAGCCAATAGTTGTGTTTTGCATTTAAATTAGAGAAATAGCTGGTTGTGCAAAACTGGCCCAACTTACATTCAGCGTATACCACGAAAAAAAAAATACAATGACATTTTTGTGCCAAATGATTCGCTGATAGTAATAAAAAAAAACTCCAGAAAACGAAATCCTTTTAGGGTTATACAAATGCTGCGTGTAGGTACATTTCTTTAGCACAAAAAGTTACCTCTCTACAGGGTGTCCTAAATAGAGTGGGATTGCATGGATATCTTTCTTATTCTTAAAGCTAGAGATATGATTAAATGGGCAATATTGTGCAGTTTTATATTCTGGTTCAGATTATGATGAAAAATTTTCAAAAGTCCGACCAGTTTAGAAGTTATTCTAAAAAAACTAAAATTTGCGATTTTGAAAAAACTACGATATATTCATAATTATTAAAGATGCACAAACAAGTTTAAAATGAAAGTTACTTGGTTCGATGGCACGAACTTGAGAAGTCAAAACAAAAGTCAAGATGGCGGTTTCCGAGATATTAATACCAACTTTCTTATTTTAAATGGCCGCCATATTTGATTTTTACAGGTCTAACTAGACTTTCTTTTCATCTTTTCAACAATGTATAACAACCTATGTCAAAATGGAAAATATGGTATAAATATTAATTATTCCAATTATTATTTTTATTTTTTAAATTATTTTTAAAACAAATGTAAAAAAATTAAAAAAACGTAATACAACTAAGAAGTAAAATTACAATAAATTATAAAAATGTTCAAAATTCTGACAGTTATTGAACAAAAACAATTGACAACGTTAAATGTTCGCTAATCCGAACATTTCAACTCGGCAAATAGAAAATCAAGTTAACTTATCAAAATCTAGAGCAGTGGTTCCCAACCTGTGGTACGCGTACCGTACCGGTACCGGTACACGAATGTCGAGCTACCGGTACGCGAGAAATAATAAGAAAAATATTATTTTGCATAAAATAATGTGTTTTTTACAATAAATTGTCAAACAAAACCGCATTGTCTGTCTTTTTTTAATCCGAATGCTTTCTCCTTTTATGGTGATCGGTAAGAATATTGCGCAATTTCTTGTATCAAATTGTTATCTGGGAGAACAACATCAAATGAAATATTTAAAACAGTTAATGATTGTTTCATTAAAAATAATAGTAATAGTTGGCAAAAATGTGTTGCATGTGCACAGATGGTGCTCGAGCTATGATTGGGAATGTATCCGGGGTAGTCACTAAAATTAAAGAAGTGGCACCGAACTGCATATCAACACATTGTATCATTCATCGTGGAGCCCTGGCCACAGAAAATATGCCTGACAACTTAAGAACTGTTCTCAATGAGGCCATAAAAATAGTTAATTTTATAAAATCTAAAGCTCTTAATTCTCGCCTATTTTCTATTTTATGTAATGAGATGGGTAGTGACCATAAAACACTTTTGCTCCACACCGAGGTACGATGGCTCTCACGTGGTAAAATCCTCATGCGACTTTTTGAGTTTCGCTCCGAGGTAAATTTTTTTCTCAGGGATACAGGAGATTCAAAAAAAGATAAATTTACCGATGAGGAATGGTTATTTTGACTAGCGTATCTGTCGGATATTTTTTTCTCGACTAAATGATTTAAATTCTCGGTTCGACTTCAGCGATAAAATATTAGCATTTAAAAGAAAATTGCAGTTAACAATACAACAAACAGAGGAAGGAAAGTATAGTATGTTTTTTTCTCTCTACAATTTTGCGGAACAAAATAATTTATCCCTTTCAAATTGTGTAACAAATGACATTTAGCAACATTTAAAATTGATGCTAGAGTGGTTTGTAAAATATTTTAACGAAGATTTTACTTCTCAAAGTTGGATTTGCAATCACTTCATATTCATATCGGAAGTTCCAGATGATGTAATTGCGAAAGAGTCTTTTATCGATCTCATAAGTGATGGTGGTTGAATATTAAAATTTCAGAGCACCATCTTATTTTCGTTTTGGCTTTCTACGTATACAGAATATCCAGAACTTTCTAGCCAAGCCCTCAAATTTTTAATGCCTTTCAGTACAACATACTTTTGTGAAACTGGATTCTCAGCTATGACAGCGATGAAAAACAAATATCGAGCATTGCTCAATATTGAGTATAATCTTCGTCTTAAACTTACCAAAATTGAACAAGATATTTCTGCCATGGTAAAAAGTGAGCAATCGCAACCTTCACATTAATTATTATATTAATGGGAAGGTTGCAATTGCACATTGTATAATTACAATGATAGCCAAGTGTCTAGTGGTGCTAGGGCACACCAGGGTACGCGCCGGTACTTTTTTGACTAGCAGTGCGCTGCCCTGGCATATTTCTTAGTTCAATAATAAATACATTTATTTTACTTAAAACATAGATAGTTTTTTTTGCGTACAACTCGTACAAAACAAATATAGTGTATAGCGCAAAATAACGTTATATACTTTTAATTTTAATTTAAGCATAATTTAAATACTTTTAAATAAATATTTCAAGATTTTGAACTTTATTGGTTTTATTTTGTTTACCGTAAGCACCCTGACACTTTTATTTTAGGCCCTTGTAGTCCTGTAGTGTAGAACTTGTTTTTCCAAAAATATTTACTTACAGGTACGCCATCATATTGTCTACTAGATACTGGCACAACGTCTTAAAAAGGTTGGGAACCACTGATCTAGACTCTAGATTCTAGACTTCTAGAGGATCAATAATTTTTGAAAAAGCACAAGTTTTACCCGTATAAATTGCGTATTTTTCATACTTAACAAGCAAATGATAACATCCGTAGATTAACATTATGCCGAACGTTAATCAACAAAATTACGTAAAATGGTGATTTTATAAATACAATTTGGATAGATGCATCCTGCTTTTCTAATTGTGAATTATTTAATCATCATAACGAACACTATTGGGCTCAGGACACACATAGTGATTCCACGGCAAATGCAATTGCGATTCTGCTTTAATGTATTTTGTGGCAAATTGGGAAATGATTTACATGGTGCTATAATATTTCTAACTGCACAACGTCATTTGGAAATTCTTCAAAACAAATATAGTACCAGTAAGATGGCGCCCCGTCACTCAATGCTAGAGATGTTATTACTTATTTAAATAATAATAACCCTTTAGCACTTTTAATAACAATGTAATAGCGACGAATACAACTGTTCAGTGGTTAGCCAGATCTGCATACTTGACGCCTCATGACTTTTATAACTTTTATTTTGTAGCGTACTTTAAAAAACAATATTTATGGAAGTAACTTCAATTATAATAATTTAGATGAACTTCGCGAAGCAATGACAAGGGCAATAAAAGGGGTTATTCGCAACACATTGCGATAAGTAACTGGCAATATTATAAAACGCTGTTAATTGTGTTTAGTTTATTTTTGGCCATTTAGCCAATAATAGTCAGAATTTTGAACATTTTTTATAATTTATTGTTATTTTACTACTTAGTTGTATTACGTATTTTTATTTGTTTTACATTTGTTTTAAAAATAATTTAATAATAATAATAATATTTATTAGCAGAAAGCTACATATATATTCCAAACAATAAATACAAATCAAATAAATAACAACAAAAAATAAAAATAAAACACAAATAGCAAAAACAGTTTTCACCCTACAATCTTTAGCGCTATTTACAGGTCCATTTGACAAACATACTCCCTCATGTTTGCTTTATACAGATGAATATTAGATTCATCCCTTATTTCACACGGCATCCCATTGTATATTTTCAATCCCCTCGAATAGAAAGATTTTTCTGCTTTGTCTGTCCTAAACCCATCAACATAAAAATGAGATACTTGCCTTGTTTTATATCCATGAACATTGCTTACATATTTTAGATATTTTATAGTGTATTCTGTCACATTTCCCATTTTCATGTTCTGTACAAAAAGAAGAGCTATATACGTTATTCTCTGCTTTACGTTCATGAATCTTAAAACCTGAAGCGTATCCTTGATATGTGTATATTTGTTCACTTTAAGTATTATACGCATGGCGTATACGCATTTATAGAATAAAAATAAAAATGGGAACAATTGATATATCCCATATATTTTTATTTTGACATAGGTTGTTATACATCGTTGAAAGGAGAAAAAAAAAGTCGATTTAGATGTGTAAAAATTAAATATGGCGGCCATTTAAAATAAGAAAGTTGCTATTTATATCTCGGAAACCGCGTTCTTGACTTTTGTTTTGACTTGATTCTTAAGTTTGTGCGATCGAACCAAGTAACTTTTAAACTTAGTTCCGCATCTTAAATAATTGTGGAAATATCGTACATTCTAGAACATCGCAATTTTTAGCTTTTTAAGAATAATTTCTAAACTGCTCGGACTTTTGAAAATGTTTCAACATAATTTGAACCAGTATACAAAACTGCATGACATTGCCAATTTAGCCAGATCTCTAGCTTTCAAAATAACAAAGATACCCATGGAATCCAACTCTATTTAGGACACCCTGTATAAACTGGCTAAAAGTGCAATCGATCCATTTCAATAATAAAAATCCAATCCGAAAGCATTTTAAGAAATCAAAAATGAGGAAATGCAATAACTGCCTAACTATGTGTTTTTCCGTAATTTTGATAAGTTGAAGATACTCATATTGCTTATAATAATAAGGCACGGCGGAAAAACCGGTTAGGTCGATAGCCGAATAAAGATCGATCTACTACTACTAATAAGGCAGTTTCATAATATCCTATAGAAAAGCTAAAATATGTTTAACTATAATAGTACATTCTGTAACAAGGTTAGAATAAAAATTCGATACGCGTGGAAGATTTCGAAGGCGAGCATTAGGGAGGAACGTGGGGAACCCCGAGTGATCGCCGAGTAACGACTATTTTCTCCACGAGCAGAAACTATGAATCAAAAACAAGTGGAGTGGAGTATTATCAAATTCCATATCTGATTCACTCGATTTACCATTAATTTTATTATTTCAAATAATACTTGTCTCAAAACCTGGCCGTATTTCTGTCGTTCGAGGTCCCGCTCCCGCCACTTTGAGGTTTATATACAATTAAACCTAATTTTTCTCTAAATTGAGATTGCACGCGTTTCTTTTCATTTGCCAACATTTTTTTGTCATCCTCAGATCTAACCTGCCACTTCTTAATATTTAACCTAGATGAATGAAAAATTCAAAACAGCGCATCCAGAAATGTAACGGTGATAATACAAATTCGTATCTACTGTCCACAACTTGCTTCTGTAAACAAACTTCTATTTTATTTATCTCTTTGGGAGTAGCTTCACATAAATAGCACTTGCTTGATGATGTTTCGCTTAATGCACTACAAATTTTACCATCCACCATAGTTAATTGTAAAATGTGATTAATTTTGAATTCGCGCTCATATATCTGAAGAACTGTAGGATCCAAATGATTAATTTTGTCTTTGTAATACGCCTCTTCTTGCACAGATACTGCAACACACTCTTTCAAAAACTGGAATCTAATGGGACGGCAGTATATGGTAAAGGAAGGGCGAAGATTTTTCCATAATATTTTACTACTATCGTCACAAGACAAGGGGTACATATTACGTTACAAACAAACTGCCATCTTGCAAAGAAGAATTGAAAAATGTTTGTTTATATTCACTATGGCCACCGCTGCCATCGAATCCCCACTTTCCCACTAGCGTAATTTTATCTAAGCAGTCACTTGGAACTTCATCTAAGACCTCTCTTTGGGATTCAAGAATTCGAGTGGCTGTGTGATTTAATAGGCTGTGTAATTCAACTTTCGGTGGATTCGGCGACGATTTCATTAGGCTGGTAACATTTTTTTGCGCTCACTACTGTACTGTATGATGGTAAAACGTCGGTATCTAGATTACAGTTAATAAAATTTCTAACTAATAAATATTGATCTTTGGGTAATTTAGCTTCAGCAATAAGTGATATGACATCATCAGGTTTTACTTTCGGAAAATTTGAGCCTGGGCTATCAGAAACATTAAGCAGGGCTTTCACAGTAGAATAATCGGGTTTTGATAGTTTAGATATCCGTCTACGTCTCGATCTCTGGCTACATTCGTACATTATCCAAACTATCGAATTCAATATTTTCATTATCCGGAAAATGTGCCGTTAAAATTGCTAATTTGTATTTAACTTTCTCCGTGTGACTACTTCCACTTTTTGATAGCCAAATCTCAAAGATAGATGCCCGTGTGAAGGAACCATTAAAAACTGAACCTAAAAATATTTAAATTAAAATTATTTTCAAACATACAGGGTGTCCCAATTTTGCGGAATAACAAAATCAAACATTTTTTTAAATAGAACCCCCTGTATTTATTCAAGTTTTCTGATGACATATTTCAACCTCTACAATGTTGTCTATTTAGTTTTGGATTATGTTAGAGTATTACCAACCTCCTTTTTTTTTTTTTTAATTTCATGCATAAGCTCAACTTAAAAAAGTCGTAACGACCTCATTTTTTTAAGGTAAGAATAAGTTTTAGCAACAATCACAGTGTGGTTAATAAGCAACCATTTTGTAATGAGAAATTTGAATTAGGTAATACAGGGTGTCCAGAAAAAAATGCCAAACTTTGCAAATTTCAAAGCGGTATGAACAAAAACATGTTGAACATTGCTGTAGGATCTCTCATGGTTTTGGAATAAAATAATTAATCGTATTGCAGAAGTACTATCTACTATTTTACAATTTTCGTTCATCTCACATTGATTCTTACTTACATTTTGACAGTTGTTTTGTCTCAGCATGACCTATATCAGTGCATAGAAATGTAGTTAAATGGTGACTTTTGTGAAAAATATTGAATATCTCAACAACTATGGGGTTCAGATATAAGATATGCACCATCAAATTGAAGACAAGAAAAAGACATATCGAATATAATATAAAATATATAATATATAAAATAAGGGGCATTCCATTAAAAAAAAGGGTTATACCGCTTTGAAATTTGTCAAGTTTGACATTTTTTTTCTGAACACCCTGTATTACTAAATTCAAATTGCTCATTACCAACATGTTGCTTATTAACCACACTTAGGCCTGATCCCACCACCGTCTAATAAAACTTAGTTTCTGTAAACTTGGTTTAATGTAAACGTCAAATTTAATCTCGATTAAAAATTATCCGTTTCACCACGAAATGTGTTGCGCAAGAAAACCGAGTTTAGTGAATCTTAGATTAACGAAAATTAAAGTAGGCAACACTGCAAAAGTTGAAGGAAAGTGACAGTGACAGTCGATGACACAGTGACACATGTAATCGCGTTATGTAGAAAACAGTGTAAAACGTATTCACCAAAGCATAAACAAGTAATAGAATTCAAAAAAACTGATAGGGCAAGTGTCCTAAAAAGTTAGATGAATGGGCATCAATTGCCAATGAGTTCTATTTTAAATCTACTTATATGCCCAGAGACCCTGTAGTGCCGAGGAATTTGTGGGAGAATTTAAAAAAGGCACAAGGCTAATTAACCCAACAGACCATAGCATGGGTGACAACAGGTATGTGTAATAATAATATCAACGTGCATCATAGTAACAACAAATACAGTAACTTCTTTGATGCGCATGTAAAAATATTGTATATCCGAACATGGTGCTACATAAACTGTCCATTTTTCAGGGTTTAAAGGGTCCGTTTAAAACATATAAAGAAGACCCATTGATTGAGAGCTGGAGAGAAATTCCAGCTGGTGCTCTATTGGCTCGAGGACTTCCATGGCAGATCGTTTTGATAACCGAAATTGGGTTATAAAATCAAGGTCGTCTAAACCATCAAAATGGTCTTCTCGATTACAGATCCATCGAGGTCGGCGAATGACAAATTCGTCGTCTTCTTCCTCGCTGGACGTTTCATAAAGGAATGTGACGTGACAGAATTCGCGTATACCAGTTTCAACTATTTGACACTTGACATCTATCATTAAGCTTCGTTTAGGAGTTTTACTGGCCAAAATGGCCAGTTACTTTTTAAACGCCGTTTAGATATGAAACCGCGATTAATATGTTGGTGAAACTGAAAAATGGCAGTTAGAGATGTAAACTCGGGTTAAGAAATTTTAAACGCAGTTTACTTTTTGGTGGAATCGGCCCTTAGAATATTGCTAAAACTTATTCTTACCTTCAAAAAACGAGGTCGCTACGATTTTTTAAAGTTGAGTTTGCTTCTGCATGATATTAGGAGAAAAAAAAATGTAAATTGGCAATACTGTAACATAATCCAAAACTAAATAGACAACAATGTAGAGGCTGAAAAATGTCATCAGAAACCTTGGATAAATACAGGGTGTTCTATTTAAAAAAAATGGTTGTTTTGTTATTCCGCAAAATTGGGACACCCTGTATATTTGAAAATAATTTTACTGCATAAAAAATTTTAAACCAATAACTTTTTGTACGAAATTTTTTTTTCTCTCTTTCACGGGAAACGCGCTAGGAAAGCCCGACACACTGTTGCAGGACCCTGTATATCATATCTACTGATATAAGTCTCATTGCGGCAAAATGCGGCACACAAAAGTAAGATTCGCAACATAATAATTGAAATTATATACCAAAATAAAGTACACACCTTGTTCTTCAAATTCCATTCTATAAAAATACCATTAAATACAAAATTTCTCCGAAAAAAAGCGATTTAGAGGACGCCTCGTTAATGCTTATTGTCGATGCTCTGACTTAAAGTACCTGCCAACGTCTATTTACGCATGCTAAGTAGGCCTAATTTGTTTTTTCAAGTGGAGGATAGATTCCTACATTAAGTACTAAAATAATATTTTGAAAATGGACGGGTCGGTTTTTCGGAATTATGACCTAGGGCTGGACCACTGTCCAATGTATGCATGTTTAGCATCATTTTGGAATATTCACTCTGTCACTTGTAATAGAATGAAAATACATGCTAAACACATTCTTATGTGTTTAGCAAGCGTTTCAGAATAAATATTCTACCTCAAGAGTGAGAATTTTTACTTTCTATTATTAAAAATGATTTCGGAATTATTACATTCACTATGGTCGTGGAGAAACGATATTTCAAAAATACATTAGAATTATTTTCATTTATTTCAATTGCCTGTAACTTGGTTATTCGAATTTAGTAGTTTGTATCGCCACATTTGTGGAGACACATTTAACGCTCACGTATATTTGCATTAGAGCGCGCAAATCAGGATAGCAATGAAATCGATTTTTTCCAGAAACCCGTCAAGAACACGTTTTCAAATATTCGGGAAATAAGAAAAACCTTGTATCTTTAATATTAATATAGATTATGGCTTGATTTTTTTTTTCGTATTAGTTAGCACCCCTTCAAAGTGAATCTTGCCTGTAATTAAATTATAATATTTATCTTTTACTTGTTAAGAAAATTTAAATAAGTTTCAGTTGACGGGTTTCTGGATGAAAATACTTGTTTACTGTAAAAACGGACATTTTTAATGTTAATTTCCTAATTTTGTTGTGATATTATGATTGTTAACAAGAAAGGACGATGTTATAAACTATATATATTTTTTTAAGTGTAAGGTTTTATCTATAAATTACCAGTTATATATACAGGGCTCCTCCTAAAAAATGCCGCTGGCCATAGCTCCTCTATTTATTTGCCGATTTCAATATAACAAAAACAATATTAAATGGCTCCACATATTCTACACGGGGCCTTAATTTTGTTTATTTGCAAAATCAACTTTCATTTCAGCGATAGTCAACTTTTTTTTTTCAAATTGCTACATATATTTGCTTTTTTTTTCTGGTAGAGATTATTTTTCTGAATCCAAAGATGTATAACAAGTTGGCTTTGATGGAATATTCGTTACAGACAAAAACAAATTAAATTGCTTTTTTAAGTGATATTATGATTGTTAACAAGAAAGGACGATGTTATAAACTATATATATTTTTTTAAGTGTAAGGTTTTATCTATAATTACCAGTTATATATACAGGGCTCCTCCTAAAAAATGCCGCTGGCCATAGCTCCTCTATTTATTGGCCGATTTCAATATAACAAAAACAATATTAAATGGCTCCACATATTCTACACGGGGCCTTAATTTTGTTTATTTGCAAAATCAACTTTCATTTCAGCGATAGTCAACTTTTTTTTTTCAAATTGCTACATATATTTGCTTTTTTTTCTGGTAGAGATTATTTTTCTGAATCCAAAGATGTATAACAAGTTGGCTTTGATGGAATATTCGTTACAGACAAAAAAAAAATTAAATTGCTTTTTTAAGTGTGGCGTGAAAAACACCACAAACACAATGTGGAAAACACGAGAAATACCTCCTAATTGTATATTAAATGCAACTAATGCAATAACGAGAACATGTCAGTTGTGTATTCAACAAGGTGGCCGTCAGTTTGAGCAACTTTTGTCGATACATTTGTATTTTCTGATGCATATTTTGCATTATTCTAATAAAATAATACATATTGTTGTCCACATTGTGTTCGCTTTGTTTTTCATGCCACACTTCAAAAACGATTTAAACATTTTATTTTTTTTCTGTAACGAATATTCCATCAAAGCCAACTTGTTATACATCTTTTGATTCAGAAAAATAATCACTACCAGAAAAAAAAAGAAAATATTTGAAAAAAAATGGACTGTCGCTGAAATGAAAGTTGATTTTGAAAAAAAAACAAATGAGGGCCCCTTGGTAGAACATGTGGAGCCATTTAATGTTGTTTTTGCTTTTTTTTTAAATCGGCCAATAAATAACGGAGTTAGGGCTAGCGGCGTTTTTTAGGAGACACCCTGTATTTTATTATTTTATTAATTTATAAAATTTAGGTTATTATATTTAGTACTTACTGGTAGGTAAGTAATAATTATTTTTATTTTATTTTGTGATTTATTTCTTTTGCCTGACTGGTTTTTGTTATGAAAATAATTATACCAAAATAATGTTTTGGTTCGAAAACTCAGGGTTACATAACCCGAGTGAAAACAATGTTGATGCAACTGCTAATTAGTTGTAAATTTAACACATCAAACTGACTTTTGCTCATATGTTATTAGTTATGTCACAGAATACTGGTTATCATTTATGGTTATTGAAATAAAAGTTGTATCCATGAAAGCAAATAGTGTTTATTTTTTGATAATTACCCTAGGGTTCTTATAACTGAATTATTGATCTAGTGGTGTTATTTTGTATGTAAAATACGTTGAAATAGGGTAGTTATTGTCAAATAATTGTCCACGCTTATGGACCATTAAAGTTTATGGGGTTTCCGATAGTTTAAAAATTTGAAAAAAAAACTTCCTAACATGGCCGATTCCGTTCTCCTCAGGAAAAATATTTTTAACCTTCTATCGCTTTCGGTTCTACCGGAAATAGCCATAAACTTTTAACTTTAAATGGAACACCCTATATATTATTATAGTTTAGGCTTCCCCGTTTAATTTGAAGCATCTTTTGTAGATATGTGTGCCTGAATACCTATATTTTTTACTTTCTGGAATAAAAATTAAATTCCAAGAATCTGACCTTAAAATGACGTTTAGAAAAATGGCTCGAATTTCTCTTAAAAATAAGATAAAAACGGAACATTTATCTCAAATTGTACCTGAATGGTACCTCTTTAACTGATATACATTGCAGCTGAAAATGTTGACAATTAGTCATTCAAAAATGTCATTAATTAAGTGCCCACTTAAAGTAAGCGTATTTCATTCATTTTAATGGAATAATATACTTTTTATCTCATAGAGACAATTTGTTACAAACAGTATTATACAACCATATTCTGAAAATTAGTAGTTTTTTTAAATATTTCGTAAGTTCGAATTTTTGCATCATGTAATTTTGCCAATGCTATTTACATATGCATCATAGTTTGCGAAATATGCTTATTTTTCGTCACTATGATAACCAATGTTAACAAAGAAATTTTAATTTTGAAAAGTTCACTTTAAATGTGTTAATATCGTTGATAGTCCAGTCATATTAGCCCCAAAAAGCTATTTTGGCGGAAATAAATGATATAGTTTTGTAATTAGGTATACATACTCTTGAGTACTCTACAATCGACCATCGTCAAGTTTCCCCTCCCCCGGTTGGCGCTACATCCGGTAATATTGAAAAAACATCCATCAAACGGCGAACTTGTGTTATTTTTTTTTCAATTATCTCCTAGACGGTGAACCGCCTAAAAATATATTATATAGAGTAAAGTTGATGGAAACAAAATGTTGAACAAGAATTATATTACACCGTTTGCCACAAAGAACTATAGTTTTCAAGTTAACTATAGCTAAGGTACCTATAGTTTCCTATATTTCAAGAATATGGTTGTAAATTACTTTCTTGTAGTAAATTGTCATGCCAATTGTTCTATGAGATAAAAAGTATGTCATTACATTTAAAAACATTGAAATGCGCTTAATTTAAGTGGGCACTTAACTAATGACATTTTATTTTTCGAGATATATATATATATTTATTGCAAATTTAGATAACAGTCTAAATGGTATTATACATTTACTAACAAATACGTCTTTTTTATGTGTTGCTTCGGGACTGCTCTCCTGCTGTCTCGGCTCACCCTCTACTTCGTCATGGCGTGTTGCACGGGTTCTAATTCCAGACTACTGGTATTGGGGTGTCTCTCTGGGTCATGTTTCTATTCATTTGGGTTGTTTTTGATCTTCTTTTTAAATAATTTAATGTTTAATGTTTTTGTTGATTCGGGTAGTTTGTTGTATTGTTGGATAGCTTTCTCGATTATTTGTAGAATTAGTTTGTTCGGTATGTGTTTGTTCATTCTAATTGTGTTCTGTTTTCTTGTGTTGTGTTTATGTCTTTGTTCATTGTTAGATTTATGTTACATTTGGATATGTTCGTTTTGATTTTGTGTATTTGTATTAGATTCTGCATCTTTATTTGTTGTTGGGCATTTATTTGTTTTGTCTGCTTGAGGACTGTTTTTATTGGTGTTCGATATGGTATGTTATACGAGGTATAACATATATGGTATGTTAAAATTTTTTAATAATAATAATTTATTCTCGCATTAAAAAATACAAATTGATTTACATATTAATAATAATAATAATATCCATTTTTTTCTCAGCATCAGTATACATCATAACCTTAAATTACATATAACACTGTGTAGAGAAACACGTCGGGCGAGGGAGGGATTGTAAATTCAATATATGTTATACTATATTGTACTTACTTATAACCTTGCAATATTAATATCATGATATAGTACAAACGAATCAAATTATCCTCTCTTTACTTAATCAATCCCTCATATAGTTCTTTTTTACCGAACTTGCGCACGTGGTATCTGTCCTCAAAGGCTTTCAGGCAGAATTTAAACTGACACATTTCGTTACACCTATGAAAAGTTTGCGTGGTACATAAAATATGGTGGAAACCATGAGCCGTCATTCTTGCTAATTTACTGCGATTTAGTTGGTTGGACTTCTTCCAGTTCTCCGAATTGAACACAGGCCCATCAGAATAATCGTCTACTACAAATTTCCACTTTTTATGCTCTCTCTCCTTCTCGTATAGTCTCCATTGTGTTATATCCAGTTCACATGTTCAAATCCTCAGGCAGTGTTACCCATCCTACCATATTTCTTTAATGACTAATTGTCAAAATTTTCAGTTGCAAAATATATCAGTCATAGAGGTACATTTCAGGTACAATACGAGAGAAATTTTCCGTTTTTATCTTATCTGTAAGAGAAATAAAAGCCATTTTTCTCAAAGTCTTTTTAAGGTCAAAATATTGGAATTTAACATTTGTCTCAGAAAGTAAACAAGATTAGTGTACTGTACAGACATCTCTACAAAATATGTTTCAAATTAAACGGGAAAGCCAGAATCATAATAATATACAGGGTGTCCAAGATAAGGATCAGCATTATGGGGATCTCGGAAACCGTAAAAGTTACAAAGGCGGTTAAATTAGAAAAAAGTTGCACAATTTAGTGTTCAGTAATATTCTGTTAAGAAAACCAGAAAATTCCGCTTACTTCCGGAGACAAAATCCGAAATTTTGCGACATCGTTTTTATGTTTTGCTCAATTTATTTGCAAAGGTATAAAAAAACAAAAGGCACTTTCTCATTGCCACTTTTTTAGCTCTACAAGACAGCGTTTATAAATTTTCAGTACAACGTTTCTTTTCGAGGAAATTATCAACTTTATATTTTTATACGGCCCTCAAATAAAGTACACCGTACAGTAAAAAAATAATAAGTGTAGTTCTAAATAACTATAATGTTTCAATGTTTCAACTATTCTTGATAAATTATGTTTTTTTACTATTTCGGTACATATTCTGGGTTAAAATTATGTAATAATTTTTGTCTTTGTCGCCATTAAATGAACAGAACAATTCTTATGTCACAGTAAACAAATAATAAGTGTGGTCCTAAATAGCTATAAGTTTCAATGTTTCATAACTATTCAAAGTAAATTATTTTTAGTTCCTATTTTGGTACCTATTTTGGGTTAAAATTAGATAATATTATTTAATATTATTATATAATATAATATTATTACTAGAGATCTGGGGCGAATTTCTAGAGTAACAAGCCCTAACTAATACACACATTTACACAATTCACACGGCAGAAGGACCCACGTTGGTCGATAGCCAGTTAGGGATAATATCCCTAACAAGTACAACTAACTAACTAACTACTCTCAAATCTAATGTCTAATTAATTGTAACTGAATTCTCTAATACGTGTACACATTGCGCATTATATCGAGGCGCATATAGTTTCCGCATGTTCATTCATAGCCTTATTTATTTCTAGACTTAACACTTATTAATTATAATCTGGCGCTAATGTTTTTACATCCCATGATTGGAAGAGCATCTCTGTGCTACTGTCAACAATCTCTTATAATTTGGCCCACGATTGGAAGAGCATCCCTATGCTGCTATCAAAAATCTATTATAATTTGGCCCACGATTGGAAGAGCATCCTTATGCTGCTATCAAAAATCTATTATAATTTGGCCCATGATTGTGAAAGCATCCCTATGCTACTCCAACAATCTATTGAAATTTGGCCCATGATTGTGAGAGCATCCCTATGCTACTCCAACAATCAATTATAATTTGGCCCATGATTGTGAGAGCATCCCTATGCTACTCCAACAATCAATTATAATTTGGCCCATGATTGTGAGAGCATCCCTATGCTACTTCAACAATCTATTATAATTTGGCCCATGATTGTGAGAGCATCCCTATGCTATTCCAACAATCTATTATAATTTGGCCCATGATTGTGAGAGCATCCCTATGCTACTCCAACAATCTATTATAATTGGCCCATGATTGTGAGAGCATCCCTATGCTACTCCAACAATCTATTATAATTTGGCCCATGACTGTGAGAGCACTTCTGTGCTACTCCAACAATCTATCTACAATCATCTCACACCCTCTTTAATATTGGCACGCATAACATGCCAATGAAGCATTTATATGGAGAACCCCGTATTCATCTCACGTCATTATTATGACGCCGCTCTGTATATTAATGCAGGAGCTCCACAATCCTTTCTGGGTAGATTCCGGCAAGATATCAAATTCAGCACAGACCTTAATTATTGCCATACTCGAATTATTCCAATTATTGAACACCAATAGATCACACACATATACACACATTCACCGAGAACGTATTATCAGATCCATCCTAATTCTTTTACGCTCCCGAGTCAACTGTTCCCGCTCCGAGTTCACCCCAAGCAGCGTCCCTTTTGTCTCTCTTTTTAACCCGCTGCCTCTGTCTGGCGCGCGCCCCGCCAACTTGCGCCGGCTTGCCTTAATAATCCCCTCTCCATTGTGAATTAACCGATCATCAGCTCCTCCTTTTATTAAATAATTAATTAATTAAGGACCAATCACATAAAAGTGGTTGTTACAATATAAATAACGACTTAACAACTGACCCATTATTTTCAACTGACATTGCAGATTTTCAGAACAAAATATTAACAAACTATTAAAAAAATATATTATAATATCTGACTCATGCCGACCCCGAGGACCATTTAAACGGGATCAATTACAAAATAACCGTAAGTTTTCGGAAGATTTTTACAAAGCTACAACTAAATATGGATGCGTTGAAAGGTTGTGGCTCTGTTATTCTCCAAAATTGGATGCGGTATATTGCGAACCTTGTTGGTTGTTTTCAAAAGAACAACGTGATAACTGACGCACACAAGGAATTAGAGATTGGCGAGTTCTTTCAAAAAAGATATCAGTGCATGAAAAGAGCCGACACCATGTGCAATCATGTTGTGTATACGAAAAGTGGAAGCACAATGAGACAATAGATAAACATTTAGAAGAGCAAATTCGATACGAATCGAATTTTTGGATACAAGTGTTAGAGAGACTCGTTAATATTACGTTAGTTCTTTCTAAAAATTGTATATCATTTCGTGGTTATCGTGAAACGTTTGACGAAGAATATAATGGATTTTTTTTTATCGCAAGTCCATCTTTTATCAAAATATGACCATGTTATGAAACAAGTTTTAAACATGCCACGGGGAACAACAAAATATTTAAGCCATAGTATTCAATATGAAATTATACATAGCCTTGCAAGTCGTTTAAAAGCAACGTTAATTACAGATATTAATAATTCACCTTTTTTTTTCAATTATCATGGATACCACCAGGACGTAACAAAAAAGACCAATTAAGTCAAGTATTTAGATATGTCAAAATCATTGCAAATGAAAAAGAGGAACCAACATCAATTGAAATCAGAGAAGTTTTTTTGGGTTTTACAGAAATACACAACCACACAGCTGATGGACTATGTAAAGAAACAATAAAACAACTTGAAAAAAATGATATAAAATTAACCAAATGTAGAGGACAAGCATGCGATGGAGCAAATGTGATCAGAGGGGCATACAATGGTGTTCAGGCTCTTCTTAAACAAGATGTACCCAATGCGACATACATTCACTGTGCAGCTCATAACTTGAATCTGGTTGTAAACGATGCTGGTAAAAGTTGCAATAAAGTTTATACATTTTTTATAACTTTAGAAAGCATATATACATTTTTTGGCAATAGTGTAAAAATATAGGACCTAGTATCAAAATATACAGGCGAGTCGCAGATTACAGTAAAAAGATTAAATCCAACTCATTGGGCTGGAAGGTACACTACCTTACTGGCAGTAAAACTTCGCTATGTGGATATAATGAAAGGGCTTTCTGAATTATGCTTAAGAAGTCAAAAAAAAGACGAACGCGATGAAGCATCTAGACTTCAGAAAAATTTGAGCACATTTGAATTCGTTTTTCTGTGCGTGATTTTGTCTAAGATACTAGGTGAAGTAAATTTACCATCAAAATTATTACAAACGAAAAATTTAGATCTCTTGACGGCAACGGAATCTTTGGAAACTGCTGTTTAGTATTAGGTTTAATATTGTACATAATTGTAAGATCTTTTCTGCGTTTAGTATTTAGTTTTCGCTTTTATTTCCTTTGTTGTAAATATTAAATTATTATCGGGTATTCCCTAATGGGATACTTAAATGTGCGTCTAATCCGGATCAGGCTCATCCGCTGGGAATTACCAGGCCACCTTCCAGGCCAGATTACCAGCATTTCGGGATTTCGGCCCCGATAACAACAATAGCGCGGCGAGCCCTCAAAGGAAATTATCTCTGGGAAAGTTATGTGATCCGTCATATGAACCGTAAACGGATGTCCAGGAAACACATCAGCAGATTCCATATGAACCGCCACGGGCCATGCAACGCATTTCCCGTGTCATCACTATTTTTTGATTACTAAGTTAATATATTCAATATAAATACTCCAACATATGTAAACTAGTTTAGTTGTAATTATATCGAGCTAGCGTGTACAATAAATTTCCCTTTTAAAAAAAGTCTTTCGAGTTGATGAAAATCAAATTTGGCGCAGTCGTTTGGATCACGTGATTCGCTCCAAAAATCAGTTCACGACATCGAGTTCGCAGAATTTTTGGATCGAAGCTGACATCAATCACTTACACGTAGAAGAATCTACCCATCGACCGAAGGACGCCCACAGAACCGAGCTGCTAGAATCGCATTCAGAATCGCCTGACACAGCAAGTTCATCGACTTCACGCGGAAGGAAACCCAACACCCTACAACCACGATTACAGCCCCAGAGATTAGATTGACATACAAATAAGGTATTGTGTCCGACCCTCTGTTCCTATCCCATAAGCATTTTTAACTAATTCGTAGTACGTACATGAATAATCAAATACAAAATTTAATTGAACAAGTAAACAATTTAAATATCAATAATATGGCTAATAACGATAATAACATAGATTATCAACTATTAAAACTAAATATTGATACAATTCCAAATTTCGATGGCAATAACGAAATGACGGAAATTTTTATCTCACGATGTGAATCAGTTCTAACCGAGTACAGAGCGCTAAATAATGCACAAATAAATAACTATTTATTAAAGGCAATTGTCGGTAAATTGAAAGACCGTGCCCTCATCGCAATCGGCTCTCGTACCGAACTGACAACGTGGAATCAAATTAAAAATAATCTTAAACAAAGATTTGGAGATTTGCGCAATTACGATTGCTTAGTGCAAGACTTAATTAATATAAGACCACACAAAAATGAAAAAACCCTTGACTTTGCGGAAAGAATACAAACCGCTCGTGGTAAACTTGGTTCTAAAATAAATTCATTATCAATCGTCGAAATGCCAAATGCAGCTAAATTGGTACATCTCCAACAGTACGATAACACCGCGTTGAAAACATTTATTCGCGGCCTTAAAGGTCAACTTCAGAGCATTATTCGGCTTCGAAACCCCGATTCTCTAGAAGACGCCATTAATTTCGTAATAGAGGAGGAAAATTTCCAATATACATTGGAAACCCCTAATCATTTTAAACCGAATCAACCAAATTTTAATCTAAAGCATAACGTACCATTCCCGAGACAAAATAACTCGTATAATAACAATCCAAATAATAATTTTAATAATGCGTTCACGTCCCAAAATAATTCAAATTTTCCGAAGCAACCAGTCAATATGCAGTTCAGACAAGCCCCTCCGCATAGGTACCCTAATAACAGACAAGTATTCGGCCCACCTAAAAATGTTTTTAGACCGCAAGGAAATTTTCAGTATCCCCGTCAAAATCCGACACCCATGTCTACTAGTACCCGAAACACGGCCCCGAGAGTTAATCAATTCCAAAGCCATCAGCCAATGTCTGTAAATACTCGAAATTCAACCAGAAATTTCAATAATAATAATAATTTCAGACCGTATCAAAATAATTTCCCGCGCACGGGTCCCAGTAATTTCGTTGCCGAAGAACTCTATCAAATATCGGACGAAAACGATTATGACGAAAACACATTGGTCCAACCTGAAACTTTTTACGAGACTCTAAATACAGAAATACCTTTTGACGACGAAATCGAACGCGAAAACCCTTTCGAAAACACGCAATATACAATGCACCCCGAAAATTTTCGGCAAACCAGCCGAAAAACACGGAGGAAATAATCGAAATTAATAACGAATTGAGTTCCAATCCGCTTGCTTATATACAAATTCAAGAACCCCCTATTAAACTACTTATCGATACCGGATGTTTTACCTCAATTATAAAACCATCAATTGTAGAAAATTTTTATCCTCAATGCATCTACCATCAGAATTCAATTGTGAAAACCTGCAACGGAGAATCTCCCACGCGATTTAAAGCCAATATCCCTGCATTCAGAGAATTTAATACGAACAAAACTATCAATGCACTCCTGTACGATTTTCACGAATATTTTGACGGACTTTTAGGACTTAGAGACATAGTCAATTTAAATTTAACCATAGACTGTGTAAACCAAAAACTTTACAACGACTTCATAGAAATCCCTCTCCACTACAGACAATCAAACGACGTAAATAAAAATATTGAAATTAATGCCTACGAAGTTTCTGTTGTAAAAATTCCGGTTTCTCACTTTGAAGGTGACATCATTATTCCCGAAATTAAAACAAACCAGATCTATATCCCCGAATGTCTAACAACTGCCAAAAATGGATATGCAAAAGTTGAAATTCACAACTATAATGATAACAATTCGCTAATTTCATTAAAGAAGCCTCTTAAAGTAACCCCCTTTTCTACCGAAACTCATAACTTATTTAATTTCGAAATTAAACAAGACAATCCCATAAATGTTTCAAAGAACACAGTAGAAAGCCTAATCAGAACTGAACATTTAAATAAAGAGGAAACACAAAATATTACTAAATTATGCCGTGAATTTCAAGACATCTTTCACAAAAATAACGATTCACTAACATTTACTAATGCAGTCAAACATGACATTAAAATGACAGACGAATCACCAATTTATACAAAAACTTATAGATACCCGTTCGTGCACAAACACGAAGTACACAAGCAAATTTCGGAAATGCTAAATAATGGCATTATACGTCCTAGCACAAGCCCCTGGAGTTCCCCCATTTGGATCGTACCGAAAAAGCCAGATGCCTCGGGTTCCCAAAAATGGAGAATCGTAGTGGACTATCGGAAAATAAACGAGAAAACTATTACCGACCGTTACCCCATCCCTAATATCAACGATATTCTAGATAAACTGGGCAGATGCCAATACTTCACAACATTGGATCTCGCATCAGGGTTCCACCAAATCGAAATGCATCCTGATTCGATACCCAAAACCGCATTTAATGTCGAACACGGCCACTATGAGTACGTCAGAATGCCCTTCGGGTTAAAGAACGCACCGGCCACGTTCCAACGCGTAATGGATAATATCTTGAAAGACAAAACAAAGTTTGTTTAGTCTACATGGATGACATAATTATATTTTCTGCCTCATTGGACGAACACATAAAAAATTTGAAACTAGTATTCCAAAAATTAAGAAACCATAACCTTAAAATCCAATTGGACAAATGCGAATTCCTTCGTAAGGAAGTAGAATTCCTTGGTCATGTCATTACCTCGGACGGTATCAAACCTAACCCACGTAAAATTGACGCAATAAAACGTTTTCCCATCCCGAAAACTGCGAAAGAAATTAAGTCATTCTTAGGCCTCTTAGGCTATTATCGCAAATTTATCCCTAATTTTGCCAGTATTGCAAAACCATTTACACGATGCCTGAAAAAAGACGCCAAAATAATACATGACGAAATCTTCTTAAAAACATTTGAGCTTTGTAAAACTATTTTAACTAACGACCCTATACTACAATACCCAGATTTCAGTAAACCATTCGTATTAACAACTGACGCCTCGAATTTCGCAATTGGTGCCGTACTCTCTCAAGGCCCAATAGGCAAAGACCTTCCAATCGCATTTGCTTCACGAACCTTAAACCCCGCGGAATGCAATTACTCTACAATAGAGAAAGAACTACTTGCCATCATATGGGCTACCAAATATTTTCGCCCATACCTTTTCGGCATCAAATTCTGCATAGTCACAGACCATAAACCACTCGAATGGTTAGTATCCTTAAAGGAACCTAATTCCCGATTAGTCAGATGGCGACTTAAACTAGAAGAATACGACTACAAGATCGTATACAAAAAAGGCAAAATGAATACAAACGCGGATGCTCTATCACGCATAGAACTCCACGCCACAGAAACGGAATCAGTAATCGTAAACCCAAGCGATTCCGACGTTGAAGACCCGCTTGATTGGTACATGGAAAATAGACCATCAATTAATCCCAGCGATGAATTAGAATGGTATATAAAAAATAATGCATCATCTGTCCCAAACGAAGAACTCGACGAAATCCTTGGCATACCTAACAGATCTAAAAGAATAAATGTTTTACAAAATATAAAGTTACGTCCCGCGGAAACTAACGAAACAGTACACACATCTTTGGAAAATCAAATTTTCCAGATACCAATAACCGAAAAAGCATTAAATTTATTCAACAACCAAATAATTATAAAGAGCAATGAAACGGATCAAACGTTTATCAAATCATTCAAACCATTCAATAATAAAGAAAGAACAATAGTATCTATTCCTTGTAATAAATTTGAAAACGAACTCTTTCGATACATAAAAACTAAAATTTCACCTCAATTATCATACACGTTATATTTCGAAGACGAAAATTTAATGAAACAAGTGATTCAAATAATTCAAAAACATTTTAAACCTAATTCTTTAAAACTGACACATTCAACCAAATTACTACTCGACATAGTCGATATTAACGAACAAAACATTAAGATCCAGTACGCGCATGAAACTAAAAGTTGTCATCGCGGAATAAATGAAACGGTACAACAATTAAATAAATTCTACTATTGGCCAAACATGTCCAAAATGGTCCTAGATTACATAAATAGGTGTGAATTTGCCAAACAGGGAAATATGAAAGACATCCTCCCAAAATAAAATTTGAAATAATACCTACATACTCAAAACCATTCGAAACCCTACACATAGACACCTTCAGAATTCAAAATAGAAACTTCTTTACAATAATCGACGCTTTCTCCAGGTATGGACAATCATACCCCATAGATTCTATAGTTAGCATAAATATAATGAACAATCTCCTAACCTATATAACCCATCACGGAATACCTCAAACTATAATAGCAGACCAAGGCACAGAATTTAAAAACCAACTTCTAAATGAATTTTGCAAATTACACAAAATCAACCTGCACTATACAACAATAATAAACTCCAATAGTAATTCTCCGGTGGAACGCTTTCACTCCACTTTAGCAGATTCAATTCGTTGCCTATCGCAACAATACCCTAACGATCATATAGACACATTGATGAAATACGCTATTATCGGCTATAACAACTCAATCCACAGTTCTACAAAATTTACCCCATTTGAAGTTGTCTACGGCAATACAGATAGAACCCTCGAAACTACAGAAAACGATATGCTCAACGAATATAGTCATAAACATAAAAGCCTACTGAAGATCCTCCACGATAAAATCAAAATTAATAACGAAAAAAAGAAAATTGCCCTCATCTCTAAAATTAATGAACACCGCGAAGACCCAGTAGATTACAAAGTTAACGAAACCGCGAATATTATATAACTACCCCGTTCTGCCAAACACAAACCACGTTTCATCAAAACACAAGTAATAAAAAACACAAATAAAAAAAATAATTACAAAACACGGTACCCGCCACAAAAATATAATTAAAAAACCACGCGAATTAACAATTCCCAATCATTTGCAGAATGAAGACAACCGTGATCTTCCTAACGATCCTCTGGACCCACGAAATAGTCCCAGGAGACATTAAAATCATACCTATCACGGCTGGTATATTACCACTTAAACTAGGCAATGCTAAATTAATTTCATCCCGCCATACCTTTCTACACTATATAGAACTTACACCACTCTACAATCAAACTACTACCTTAAATTCGCAACTTTTAATTATTCAAAAATCATTTCAAAACTCATCATTCAATACAAACACGTCGGTAAATTTTCTCCCTCTAGCAGAATTAATGGATCACGCGACTTACGTAATTAACGATGCTTCACTAAAACTAGAGAATACTAAACCCATTAACAGATCAAAACGAGGATTAATCGATGCTGTTGGTAAAGCAAGCAAATGGCTCTTTGGTACTCTCGACAGTGATGACGCAGACCACTACGAGCAAAGCATCCAGAAACTTGAAGCAAACTCAATAACCGGCCAAAATAACATCTTACAGCAAATCACATTAAATAAACAAATTATAAACAATTTTAACAAAAGTATCGTAGCCATTGATACTAACCAAAAAAGTATTGCACATAAGATTCTAGAACTGCAAAAATCTCTAACATCAGCAATATTCTCTTTCGAAGAATATCTACAAATGCAATCCATTATAAACCAAATTATTTTAAACGGCCAACTTCTTATTACAATTTTAGATAATATCGAAAATGCCATCATGTTCGGTAAACTTAATACATTGCACAGCGTCGTAATTAGCCATACCGAGTTAATAACAATTTTAAAAACTCTTCCAAATTACTATAATACAGATCAAATTATAAAATTCAAAGATAGTAGAACGTACTACCAGTTAGCTAGTTTACAAGTAACCTTTTCCAAAGACAAGATAATTTTCGCAATCCATTTCCCTATTGCAAAACCTCATAATTATCATTTATACGAACTTTACCCAGTTCCTTTCAATAACCTCACAATTATACCAAATTACCCTTACCTGGCACTAAACCAAGACGAAAGCTTCTACGAGACCTCAGAATGTCCAAAATTGGAAGACACTTTCATATGCAACAACCCTAGGATTGCCAATCAAGAAGATTGCCTCCCAAACTACATCTTAAAAACCATCCAGGACAAATGCATTCTGACCACCGCCTACATCAGAGAAACCATTGTGGAACAACTGTCGTTAAACTATGCTATAGTTATCCCGAAAGCGGAAGGCGTCCAAATCCTCGAGGACTGCAACGAGAAACACTATTCTCTCATACATAAACCAAGCCTGGTCATGATCCCACCATCATGTAGCATCTTGGTAGAAAACCAGAAAGTATATAACCGAGAAGAACTACGGGTAAACGAACCATACATCTTGCCCCCGCTCCAACTGGATAAAGTCAAATTCTACAAGAACAACTTCACCAGCCTCCATCTAGAAAAAATCAACCTAGAAGAGATTCACGACCTTAGCAAGCAGATCAACAACTTAGCAGTCCAACCGCTAGACCAGTACCACCAAAAATCCAACAACGTACTATGGACGATAGCAGGAATCGTCGGAACCCTCACGATATCATTGGCTCTCTACACCATCTACATAAAAAGAAAATCCCAGAAGTCACCAGAAGACACCACCAGCCTAAGATCGAAGATCTCACCAGCGCCATCTTCTCGTCTAAGAAGGGAGGAGTTATGTGATTCCGTCATATGAACCGTAAACGGATGTCCAGGAAACACATCAGCAGATTCCATATGAACCGCCACGGGCCATGCAACGCATTTCCCGTGTCATCACTATTTTTTGATTACTAAGTTAATATATTCAATATAAATACTCCAACATATGTAAACTAGTTTAGTTGTAATTATATCGAGCTAGCGTGTACAATAAATTTCCCTTTTAAAAAAAGTCTTTCGAGTTGATGAAAATCAAATTTGGAACATGGTCGTTTACGCTAATGAGGCTCCGAAGACATCAAGGGGGATCAGTGGCCAAATCTTCACCATAATGGGGCATTGCTCATACCAGGAAAGGGAAAACCTGCAACAACACCTCGTAGATGGGGCCATCTGTTCAGTTTCCCTCCCCTATGCTGCGCCCCACTCCATGGACCTGATCCAGGGAGGACCAGAAGAGCACCAAGGAGATAAGTCGCGACACGAAGCCGAAACCAGGCACAAGTACCATTGTCACATTAAATCAAACCATCTCCTTTAAAGTGTCGCTCAACACATTTGTCCAAAACTTGGTCTTTTATCTAAATTAGTTTAGAATTAAGTCTGTAAATATCGCATTTATCTCCCATCTAGTGGGTACCGAATAAAGGTTAGAATTAACAACATTCAGACTTGAATTTTCTGTGCCTGCGCTAAATAACGGTCGTTGAATCGAAGCCGCGACCGCAACGCAAAACAACTGCAACTAGACATTTAAAACAATACAGAAACATGTATTATGCGGCAAAACAGGAAGCAATTGAAATTGAAGCCAAATGGAAAATTAATCCAAAGTTTTCATGGAAAAGGTAAAACTTTGTGAAAAAACATTATGACGAATTGTCGAATGAACACCGTTTAGGTAATGTGGAAGATTTTCTGGTGAATGTATTTATAATGTCTAAGATGTAGTTATTAACTAACTAGATAAAAGATTTAAAGGCATGCATGAGGTTAAAAATTTATTTGATTTCTTGGTTCCTAAAAAACTAATAGAAATGGAAGAAAAGGAAATATCAAAATCTGCCGAAACGCTCCAATTAAAGTATAAAGAGGATCTTACGACAGATTTTCCAATACAAAGCGTAATGGTAACGGCAATGCTGAGAGAGGAAATTATTAAAATTTCGAGTATCAAAGAATTTGCCGAGTTGTTATTAATTAAATATTCGAGAATATCTTCCAGCTTCACTGATGTTATAACCGTATTGTTGTTATTCCTCATACTACCCGTCACTGTGGCAACTACCGAAAGATCATTTTCCAAACTAAAAATAATTAAAAATTATTTACCCAATGCAGTGGGCGAGGAACGTTTGCACAATCTGTCAATGTTGGGAATTGAAGCGAAAACTGCAAAAAATATGGAAATAAAAGATGTTATCAGAGATTTTGCAAATTTAAAATCAAGGAAACAGGATTTCACATTTTAAACATATTTTATTTAATAATTTTCATTTTTTTTTTTTAATTATGCAATGTGTTCTTTTATGTAATGTAAAACTTTTGGGATTGATCGAAATTTAATTATTAAAAAGTATTATTAGATTACAGTCCATATGCTACCATTGAATAGCTCATTAGACGAGCACTCAGAAAATGATGCTATATACAGGGTGTTCCATTTGAAAAAAATGAGTTTTAGCCATTTGAAAATAGCAAAATTGTATGGTTGTTTCAAGAACACTCTGTGAATTGTAAGTGACTCAAAATATTGTGTATGTTTTGGCACATTCCTTGGGTACTTGCATACGCAGATTCTTTTATTGATCTCTTATAATAAGGTTTTGTTGAATTTGTTTCCACGCCCATGAATTTTCGTTAAATTTGATTAAAATGTGAATAACTCATGAATAACTCGTGAAGCTCACATAAAGCAGATTCTAAACATGAAAGAATATACAGGGTGATCTATTTAAAAAAAAGAGACCAAATGTTGTTTCCCGGATTTATGGTACACTCTGTATACTCGAAAATAATTTAAAAAAGTAAGTGTCCAATAACTTTCTATCGGATGTTTTCCTCAATTTTCATTAGTCTAGCAGCAATGGTTCGAGCGAGGCTAAGTGGGCCACCCTGTATGTACTTGCCGTAGAGTTATGCATCGCTTACTTTTATTTCTAGATTGATTTCTAACTTTCATAACTATAATCAGTTTAATCAGATGAGGTGGAGCTTGAGAAAGTATTGTAGAACATAAAAGTTCCGTATTTTATTTTTCACCAAAAACACCTTTTTTTCTGTGAAAAGGTGTTCCGTATTTTATTTTCTAAAATCAGTTTATTCACTTCGCAATAGAAAACGTAACATTAAATAAAAGCGAAAGAAAACCAATTTTTAGCTTCCAGTTTATATTTGAAACAGGGCTAACTTCAAAATTATCACCAGATGCTATCACCAAATTATGCATTCTGGTAAAAAGCATTATCCTCTTACTTTGAATTGTGGGTGTTTGCACAGTGACGGATGTAGTGGCGGGGGGGCTATGAGGGCTATAGCCCAGGGCGGCAAAATCCAGGGGCGGCAATTTTTTGGAAAAATACCAACGGCACAAGTTGCAATAAAAAATAAATATACAAATAAATAAATAAATGACGAACGGAAAAAGGCCAATACACGAAGTGGAGCATCTAGCTACCTCCTTCAACTTCAAAGATTAGAAACGACATTTTTGTCAATTTTATGCTAAGATATGTTATCTCGAATTAACGTGTAAAGTAATAAGCTACAATAGTCTGAGATCGAAAGTGAAAGTAACCTATTATGAAGATGAAACGGACAGAAAAAAAAAACAATCCAGTCAGATGAAACCAGAGCAGGAGATGTAGAATTGATTGGTAGAGAAAATATCAGAATCAATCAAGAGTACTAAAATTTGGACATTGTGTGCAAAGCTTCAGTAGATACCGTTAGAATATTTTACTTTTTCGGAAAATTTCATTTTTATTCTATGAACATTTTATCTAGTATTTAGTCGTAAATATTACTTCAAAAATTAACTTTGTCAAATGAATAAGTACCATCATACTACAAGAATGATTGTAATGTTTTTGGACGTTTTCGCTTTCTTGATGCCGTTTTATCTCTTTCATTTAACTGCAGTTCGAACTAAAATTTATTTCTGTGAAATTTCTCATATTAAGGTTTATTAATTCTATAATTTAAGTAATAAGATTAAAGACGTACAATTTTTTTTTATTAATTGCACAACAGGCCATATAGGCCTAGGGCTACAATTATTACTTAAACTATTATAAAATTTATTTATTTTTATATAATTTATCAAAGTGTTGTTCATCGACTTCAAGAATTTGTTTAAATATAAGAACAAACCCAAAATGGTACATTTTTTAATGAGCAACGCATCTAGCCATTTTGCTGTTGCATTAGATATTATTTAAAATATTCTAAAATTGTCGGATATGTTAATTTAACTGCCCTAATGGCATAAATATGATTTACCATCATTCTTAATTTATCTTCCGTTCTACTATCATCGGCCATAACAGCAAAATAATATGCATCAATAGTTTCTTTTACAAACATATTCAATAAGCAATTAGGGGTACTGTCTACAATTACATTGAGATGCACATAATCTAGACACATTTTTTGTGAGAATTATAACTTTTTAAAAATGGTTAATTTTTTTTTTAACTTATTCTAAACAGTTTCCACGATTTGTACTTTCGGCCTTCCATTATGGCCTCTAAATAAAACAAATTTGGTGTTTGTTTTGTAATAACACAACTTCTACAGTGATTACATTTGAGAAAGCTATTAAAAAGAGACCATTTATGCATAACGACTCTATGATACTCAAAATCTCGACGTACTTGATATTTTCTCAACCTCTCTTCTAATTTTTATAGCCGAATAAGATACAAACTGGTTCACTAAATTTTTTTTTTTTAATAGCTTGTACAGGAAGCAGAATGTTGAATTTTGCCGGAAGCTGTATTCTAGCCAAAAATAGTTCCGAAACCATTTATGTAATTTGGAACCTTCTCTTGTTTTATACATCCTGCTGAATACGGATAATAATAATAAATGTTTAGGTAAATTAAAAATTTACCACCTCCTTGCTGGTTTTATTGTCAGTAACAATAGGTGTTTGATGGTCAAGGAAAACGGAAGAAAAACGGACGAGAAAAACACTCGAGTCGTGCGAGGAGGGACTCAAGCGCCCCCTTAGAAGGGGCGCTCTGAAACAGCCTCGTTTCGCCCCTAGAGTGTACACTTTTTTTTCAAAGAATGGAACCAAGCATGTCCAAAAACAATAGGTACTTAAATATTTGCGAAGTGGCATCATTATAACAAACTGCCGTGTGGTTGACATTGCATTGCGATTTTTTTAACGATGCCTGCATCCAACTATTCAGCAGAAAGTTCATTTTCCGTATTGAAAAGAATAAAAAAATATACAAGCTCAAGTCTACAAGGACCGAAGAACGCCAGAAGGATGTGGCAATTCTGACCAGCGAATCGTAGCTTACCAAAAGATTTTATTTTATTTGAATATTTAAAATCCAAACCTGTTTTCCTAATTTTGTTTTAACTGACGTTGTTTTGAATGGTAACTAGATGCATTCTGCACATTGAAATAATAATTTAATAGTTTTACTTTAACGCACTTTTTCTCATTTTTTTTTCAAATGTTACATATTGAAAATGTCATGTTGTTGAAAACATAATAAAAAGTACTATCAAAATCAATAATAAAAAATATAGGTTGTCATTTAAAAAAACGTCATAACTTCAAAACGGCAAAACGGAGAGAGATGGAAAAATGAAAATGGTCTCAAAATATTTGTTGGAAAAAAAATCATTTTGACCTGTTGCAGCATTTTTCAAAAATTTATACAGGGGAAAAATAAAGCCAGGTCTTAATACTTTACGCGCTCTCTGTATCTAATATATGGAAATAATATATAATTTTCAAAATAAATATCAATTAAAGATTATTTATTTATCTGTTATTAATAATGAATAATTATCTATCCATATTATCAATTATAAGTACAGGTGCATAATTATTATCCCATTAGGGTTTCCAGGACAAGTTAACTGTAGTCACTTTCAATTTTACCCGTTTAAACATCGGGGTATTTCGAAAACAAATGTTTTCGTTTACAAACTTCCCCGTTGCTTTTCTAATCACAAACATTTCTAATTAGGCCGTAGACAATTTCGGTTAAGTATTTTGGGGTTACCGTTGATCGGCGACTCAATTTCAGAAGCCACACTTCCCGGGTCATAGACAAGGCATAGGGTCAATTCTCCAAGCTGTATCCGCTCATCAAAGAGAATTCGAGGCTCTCGTACAATAGTAAGCGATTGCTGTATACAAGCTTCCTTCGGCCTATGCTGACATATGCCTGTCCAGCATGAGCATATAATAAAGTACAGGTAGCGCGTCTGCAAGTGTTCCAGAACAAGGTCTGAGAGCCTTTACTGGTTGTCACTACTTGGTGAGGAACAGTATATTGCACAACGACTTCAATTTGCCTCAGATCCAAGAGTTTGTTTGCCAGCAGACTCTCGGTTTCTACAGCAAAGCAGAAGCTAGCGCAAACGGACTTATCCAAGGTATGGGTCAATATAACACAGACAACCCATGAATTAAGCACCGCTCACCGAAGCACATACTTAGTTGAGTCCTGCTGACTGCCAGTTAGCATTTTCAAAAGACCAGTAAGGGGTTATTATCTGCATGACAATAAACAATAGTTTATTATAGTAACTAGTATTATAATAACAATAGTTTATTACTATTAAAATAAGTAAAGTACTTAATACTTTACTTTTTTGAGATGTGCCACTAGTGATGGTGGTGAGCGATATACAAATTTAAAGAATGCCACGAAAAATATTAAAACTCCAAACTAAACAACAGATTTTAAAGTATTTCGAAGCATTTATGGAGCATAATGGACCAGAACAAACAACAAAAATCGTAAATACTGAACAAATTCGTTGTACCTATTAGTGAATTGACGTTTTATAGCATATTTGACAATATAATAATCCAGATTTGCCACTGGATTTAAGAGGAACGCTTACATAGCTACACACTCATCACATTTGACTCAAATTTTTGCAGTCATGCCACTGTTTGGTATTTTTCATGGTTAGACAGATTTGTTTTCTAGTGCCCCACATACATAGTTCACATTATCTCCAGTGTTACCAGTGTCACATACTCTCGAATTATTTCTACGAACCACGCTTAATGTAGCTTAGGTTAGCCGTCAGCTTCAATGAAAATATAGATATACACAAGTCAACTCAATGTATTCTAGTAACCCTTGATAATCTAGTAACTAGTATCTAGTAACTCAGATTTAGTATAAATAAATTATACGAATCCAAGATATTAATGCAGAGATAGTAATACTCACAGAATGTTTTTTGATGAGAGGAAATTCTTGCCAAGGCGATTAGGATCAGAAAGGTAATTTACAATGCAAAACGGCGGTCCCCAAAGGAATAATAAATGTATTTGGATGATATACAAACTTCATCAGTCTTGTAATAATAATATCACAAAAATCAACATATATTTATAAACAAACTGAAAAGATAATCCAAAATTAGGGGGCAGGTAAGGGACACTAGCAATTTATTTCTTATCTGTACCGGGACAATTTTCCGCACCATCATCTATAGTATCATAAAATTCCTCATTACTGTCATTGCTCAAGACGCTCGCTGAAGGCCGCAAAGGCACGGCCTGCCCGACGACTACCAGAGAGGCTGGTTCGGTGCTGCTTACGTCCACCGGCAGAGAGCCGACATCATCCTCCGATATGGTCTGCTCGGCCTGAGCATCATCATTGCTAGAGCTGTCCGACGAGGAGTCATCGACGTCCACCTCGATTATTGAGGGGTGCACTCCTGCAAAAACTGTATGTTAAACTTTGCTAGTGATGCTGTCACTGGATTTTTTAACCCGTGAATATACCTAGACCATCACCCTGGCAGTAGAAATGGGGCTCGTCATGATTGGCCTCCTCGTCCCCTTGCTGGCCGAGGAGCTGCAGTAACCAGTTTGGGAAAGGATTGACATAGTCCGGCATCACTGCAATCAATACCAATTACGTCTCCCCTTGTGATACACACGAAAGTCGATATTTACCCACGTCATTCTCCACGACAGCCATCTCTACGGGGTCATCGTTTGGGTTCCGGCCTTCCGAGAGGGGAACCTCGTCAAGCATGTCTAGTTGGGAGTCCGGATCGAAGAGGGCCTCACGACTCGCATGGTTCAGAGTTGAGTCGTCAATATCGGTAGTATCCACTGTGGTGGCTGCTGCCTCAGATTCGTCATCGTCGTAATCTACCAGGGCAGCCAGAGCATTGGCATGGTTTGGTTCTACAGGGACAGGGACGTGGACAGCCTCATCTATGATGTTGTTACGGTTTTCATGATCCTGGTTCACAATTGGTGCTGCGACTATTTCGGCATTATCCTCAATGTTTTCTAAAAATATTTAACATTAGGATTTAAATTCTAGAAATGAACAGCTCATCTGCTTCCCCTCCTGTTTACACTCTCAAATTGGGTTTGCTCATCAACACCGCAAAAACGAATGACTTGCAAATTATAAGAAGTAACACCACGAAGACCCAAACAAAGCTCGATCAGTAAAACCAGCAGTATCACAACTGATAATGAAATGAAAAATGGAAGGAAAAAGGGGATCAGCTGAAATGGCTGCAGAACCTGAAGCAGTGGTTAGGCGTGAGTGATGTAGAATGTTAATCCATTCAGTAAGGAGAAGATACGTTAAGAAAAAGAGTGCACACTTTGGTCCGGTTTTATATTAAACCTGACATACCTCAAAATATGGATTTTATTTGAGTCGGGACGAATGTACTCTACTTATGTAAGAATTATTTAGAAATTTATATAAACATATGGCTTATATCGATTAGTTAACAAATTAGAAGATTTTAACCCGGCATCACTAAGGTGGGAGGTCACAAACCCCAGTCATATTTAAACAGCTACCATGTAGCAGATTTTTAGGTTATGTGCCGGTGAGTCTCAGTACCTTTTTAGCATATCGTCGGCTTGGTGTTACAAGGTTGTATGTAACATTTTGTAAGATTTTGAGTATTTGGTATTATAAATTATATGTGTTATAAGCTATCTTTTGCAAAGGTCTAATAGATTGTAGCACTTGTCTAAACATTTTTATTTACTGTCGAACAAGGTTGTATGTCAAATTTGGCACTTACACCTTAGTGTAACATAGTCCTATGTAGACGCGTACAACTCTAACCGACTTTGTTTTGAGAGTCTTGTGAAATATGGATCAAATTTGTGAAAACTATGAAAGTGATGATCCTATAAAAGATCGTAATTATTGCCCAGATGATCAAACCTTACAAAATAATACGATGCAGGTAATTGATTTTAAGAACTTCCAAGAATGCGCTACTTTACTTAACTATGTGCCGTATACAAAGGTTCAACAAATTAAGTTTTACGGATCTGTATTTAATATTTACTACAAAACTTCCCATGCTGACGAAGAATTTGTCGAACAAAGCATAAAACGTGCTATTGGTAAAAAAAACGGGTGTCAACGGGTCAAACTTAGGTAGACTTCCCTGTACCCAAGCAAGCAAAGGGAACACTTAATAAGATACCGTAAAATAAGATTGATGCAATCAAGTCAATGTACCGGTGGATGCCTACAGTTGATATAGAAGACTATTTGGACGCAATTCTTATGAAATCGAAAACTGGTGACAAAAAAGGAAAGAATGGAAGAAAAACTATGTAAATTTAACAAATTTCAAATATTGTTATTGAGTTATTGAGTTAATGACCCCATTAAATGTGTTAGTAAATAAAATATTATCTGATTTTGTAAACAATATGTACTGGTATTTTCTTTCAAAGTTGCATAGTTGTATGTTAATAACAAGAACACAAAAATGATATAACGGAGTTGTATGTAATTATTTGTTTTTTCATAAGTCAAAAATTTGGAATGTTGGAAGCTTGTAATATCGGGATTATTAATACTGAAATTTTATGAAAATATAAAAAAAAAAATAAACTAATAGGAACGGTACGGCACTTTTTGTAACACCCCAATATTTAGAATCGATTTTGCCAAATTTATGAAATTTGCACATACAACCTTGTAACACCAAGCCGACGATATACCAAAGCTCACACGAGATTAGTTAGTTCCACTGTGGCTGTTGAAGTGTTCAGTTAGCACACGTTTTATGTGTGTTGGGGTTTGTCACACCCCACCTTAGGTATAGCGTAACAATTTTACAATAGGTAAGCGCTGAAGATAATTTGTAACTTACTCCTTAATTATTCATTATTCTATATAAATTATGTGTCTAGAAAAATGTCATTTTATGAGGAAGAACAAAAACGCCTCCTAGCTCTTTGGGAATCTGTAAACTCGGAAAATGAAGCAGATATTGGTACCGAAAGTGAGGATGAGGAAGATAATGTTAGCTTGAGCGATCATGAAACGGATACAGAGCAGGAGGGAGATGAGGGCGATGGAGACGAACGACATGTACAAATAGACGAAACCACTGACCGAACAGATAATGCTGACAATTTAGAAGTAGACGAAAATTATCCTTGTAATATAAATGAAGCTACAACATCTATGTCTACTGAAAAATGTCCTTCCCGCAATATATATATATATATATATATATATATATATATATATATTACTATGGAAAAGACAAAACAAACAGGATGTTACACTATTAAGCTACACTCCGAAAAAAAAAAAAACAAGAATGTGCTTCTTATGTCGACACTTCACCATGACAATAAAATTGAAAATGGGTCTAGTGATCGCCGTCTGCCAGAACTAATAGCATTTTATAACTACACTAAATGCGCGGTGGATGTACTGGACGAACTTTCTGCTACTTATGGTGTATCAAGAAATTCAGAAAGATGGCCTCTTACAATTTGATACTCATTGCTAAACTCGGCTGGAGTAAATTCGCAAGTTATTTATCGATATAACACTGATGATAATAAGCTGAAACGTAAGGATTTTTTAAAAACTCTGGGCCTGCAATTAATCAGATAGAATATTTTGAAACGAAAAGACAACCCCAGAATTACCAGAGATATTCGAATGAAAATACAAAAAAATACTGGAGAACCATCCGTTTCGATAACTAAGCATAAAGGTAGTGTGGGTAGGTGTCAGGAATGTCCAAGGATGAAAGACAGAAAGACCAAGCTACAGCTGTACTAATTGTGAAAATATAGTTTGCTTGGAACATGAAATAATTTACTGCTGCGAATGCACTACAATTGAGGGCGAATAATTTGGGGCCACTTGTTACTAATTGTTATTTGCCAATACAGTTTCATTTTTGTATGTATCAAGAATATGTATTTTAGTTTACTTTGTAAAAATACTTTCAGTTTATATATTTTTTAATTATTTTAATCACGTTTTTATGACGGTAAAAATTTACTGAAATAGAAATTCTCTGATTAAAATTTCAATGAACGTTTATATGAGTATTTATGTATATTGGTTACTTACAAACACTTCAATGATTGACGTGATTAAGCAACTATGCATGGTTTTACTAAAATAAATTGTTTATAATTTTTTTCAATTGGTGTGTCACACCCCACCTTAGCGTTGGTGTTCTAAAAAGTCACCTTAGTGATGCCGGGTTAAAGTTTCGTGTTGTATATCCAATATAAACTAGTTTAAAAATTAGAGAACTTCAAAGTTTTTCCTTTAATGAATTAAAAATATATAGATTAATAAAATTATCTAAATAATTACCATCATTGTTCAAAATGCCCCCCTCCTGCTTGAATACATGTTTCACGACTCACTAAAGAGTTTTTATCCTGCTTGAATACATGTTTCACGACTCACTAAAGAGTTTTTAACTCGAATTTCGAATAAGATTAAGTGGTACATCTTCAAATAAACCTAAGATGATATTTTCCAATAACTGTGAGTAACTATTTGCATTCAAACCTAGATACAGTACATACAAGTTTAGAAAAATGTTGGAAAAATTAAGGAAAATTGGTAATAAGTGCCACCCCAACATTAACACTAAATCTGTTATGAAAATTTCGACATCCGACAATAGAATTTTCAAAATAAAGTTGTTATCTTCTTGATGTTGCTCTATTAACCATTGACAAAATGCAAAACTTTGAAGTTTTTTAATTCCGGATACTAATCAATATAGGACAATTGTTTATACAGGGTAGATTTAAATAGCGAGCAAGAGCAGTTAGATATAAACTGCCCGCCATTTTTTTTTTGTTATCTTTCTGACACTACAGTTTTCACATATGTCAAATAGAGATGTGTCAAATTCATAATGGAAAGTTACAAGTACCAGCAATGGGTTTCAATAGTCAAAACATATTACCAAAGTTAGTTTCCACTCACAGTTACTCGTAGATTATATGAAATTTTGGGTCTACTACATCCACTTGCCTCCAAAATCGCCCGATTTGAGCTCGTTGGACTTGTTTTTATGGTTTTTTTTTTAAATGGAAGATCTATACCAACCAGATACCAGATCCTTGAGCAACTCAAAGCAACATTCGAGTGATTTAAATCAACAATATGCTGATCGAGACTTTGACACTGCCTGCCAGGTTAATATTTATCTCAATTTTCACCTGTAAATGATTTCAACAACGTTTGAAAAGAATATTATAATTTTTGCTCCAATGATGTAAATTTATTTTATGTCCGACTGAATGATAAACTTTGCTTTATGGTATAGTTTTGTGGCCATAAAGTACCTCTTTATAGTACTAGTAAAATAAAGTAATGACAATTGATACATTTCGGACTAGTACATAATAAAAAAGTAAAACGGACGGCTGTCAATGTCAGAAATAGCAGCTTTTAATTTTAACCAGGTTAACATCAAATAAATACAATACAAATTCTCTTGCATCTCATGCTTGGCTTGCAATCTTGGTTTGCAACTGTAATTTAATCCAATTTATATTAAATTTACAATGACTGACCTTAGTGACAGCTTTAAATTCTAACCAGAAAAACATCAAGTAAATAAAATACAAATTAATTTAGTTGACAGTAGTGATTCTCTTACATCTAATGCTTGGCTTGCAATCTCATCCGCAAGTGTAATTTGATCCAATTTATATTAAATTTACAATGATTGACATTAGTGTGACTATTGCACTTGTCACATTTACATATGAAACTTCACACTGACGGACCAATGAAATAACCCAAATTTTAAATTTGTAAACGACAGCCAAGAAAATTCATGAGCGGGTCAACATAATTACAATCGGAGACCTGATTTAGAAAGTTTAGACATTTATCTACATTTGTGCTGTGTAGTTTTTAAGAAATAATAAAATGGTGATTTATTATGTTGATTTAAAGAATGGCATGTTTAGCCGATTTATGAAATTTTCTTCTGTATTTATTTAATTAAGACAGGGTACATATAATGGAAATTCCCACATGGTATTTGGAGCTAATGTTGTTGCGAACCACCTTCTCTTTTTTGGTTCCAATATCATGAATTATTATGGAGTATTCTTGCCTGCACATAAATCCAATTAGGTGATCAGAAATAAGTCACCTTTAATTTATTTCTTAAAGCTACTTTGTCTAATTGTAGATAAATGTCTAAACTTTCTATGTCAGTTCTCCGATTGTAATTATGTTAACCCGTTCATGAATTATTTGGCTATCGCTTTTTAATAATGCCGTATACTAGCTGGGGTAAAGAGGCCTCTTAAAGTGATAATTACTGTCGAACACTTATCACTTTCGAGGAGGTTAAGATTAGGACCTACAAAATAATATACCGAATTGGATTTTTATTTCCAAATTTGTGTGCATACTTTTACATTGTACTCAGTTCCGTCTTCTCTTCTCATATTGTATACCCAATCGGTTAAAATCAATGCAATTTGGTGCATACTCGTTTCTACTAGTTAATTACTAGTTTCATTTAATACATACTTTTTTTCATTGCAAAATTTTTTCAAGTCTAGTGACGTTTTACATTGGCCAACAATACTGTCACCCTAACAGAGTCAACTTAGTTGAAAATAAAAATGGAACAGAGTTAATATATTGTTTCAGTTTTTATTTGAAAAGTATTCCCAAAATGCTAAAAGCAGTCGAACATAAGGCTTTGTATGTAATGCGTACATAATAGGACTTATGGATTCGCCATATTTGTAGTCCTCACTTACAAGCTCGGTCAGACTTTAAACTTTAGGGCTCATACATAAAGTCCTAAATTATGTACTTATTACATAAATAGCTATTTTTATTTTGTATAAAAGAATTGTATTTTAACCATAATTAATATATTTTCAAATAAAACATCTTTTGGAATCTCTTTGCACCTGAAAATGCGGTGCGTTAATGTAACGAGTGTGGCGTACAATTTGACGCGCGTTACATTTAGCGTCCGTGTGTCCCGGGCCTAAGCATTACCGGCGTAATAAAGCTTTAAAAACTGTTTAGTCGGTACTTGTGTAATGATAAGCCATTTCCAACATGCATTGATAAATGAAACTTCAAAACTGATAGTGAAATTACAAGTTTCTGTTGATCGCTGTCATGGCTTTGGATATTTTTACATGTATTTATCACCATTTCATTTTCACATTTTCTCTCTTTGGTAGCACATTGATAGTAAATGTAATTAGATAGATTTCTTGTTTCTAAACATTTGTTTACTCTTGAACCTTTTCTCTAAAATAATCGGAAAAGTAGGAAAATGCATAAATGTGGGTTTACATGTTAAATTCCTATGTATACCTAACCGATTCAACACCCGGTATAATGTATAAATGAATATGAATTAAACAAAACAAGAGTTGATAGAAATAATATACATTTACAATAATAATAATAAAAAATGCTTCATCAAGATATATCTGAGAGAAAGTATTAATTTTACTTTTGAAATAATTAAAAATGTATGCATTGGCAAAGTTTAGATTTTTCAATGAAATGGAAATGGCAATTTCCAACCTGTATATTAAATTCTTACCTCGATTTTCATTAGCGTTGTTAGCATCATCAATGATGAAAGGCTCTGGTTCGGGCACATCATCCGGATAGTTGTTCCCCTCATCGTCCCTGTTGTTATTGGCAAGGTCACCGTTCTCAACGACATAGGGCGGCTCAGGCTCGATAACGGGTATGATGACATGGTCCACAGGTGCTGCATCATCAAGAATGTCTAGCTTATTGAGCGAGTTGTAAACTATGCAGTCAGCGAGAGTCCTAAGCTCATCGTCCACATTATCATCATCACTGTCGGGTTTCTTGCACTTTCTCTTCTTCCTGGCATCCGACGTGCCCGGCTCCGATTCCTTTTGCGGCGACTTTCGGGACGAGCCCGCAAAGTTTTTCCTTTCGGAGTTCACTTTGTTGTTGATCTGCTTTTGGGTTGCATCCTGATTATTAGCTAAAATTTAACATACATTGAATAGAATATATTTCACCAATAAATACAGATATAAGAATGTTCTGCTTAATGTGCCATACTGGTCTGAGAGAAGGCAACTTCCCCACTTACACCAGCGGTATAGGAATGTGTATTCAACAAGCGCAAAGGATCTACTGTTTAATGTGGGCACCGAACCACGTTTTTGGACAATTTTATTACACCATCTGCCTTCACTGGTTGCCCATTGCTTGGCGATGGAAAAGATGTGGTTAATTACCACATATAATTTGAGATTGCTGTAGACATAATTAATGTAAGGAAACTTTTTTCACGAACCTAAAATTTTCAAAACATTTTAATGAAACAATAAGACCTTACAGGTCTGTTGAAGTCTGTCATTATATCGATGAGAATTCAACACACATTTAATATCCAATAAAAAAAGATTTTGCCTTAAAATGTCCACACAGCGACTTTTTCGTAATAGTCATGATGAGATTCAAAATAAATAGAAAATTATTTTTTGCTGCAACTCGCTATAGACGATTTTTATTAAGACGGCAGCGCCACGGGAAATGCGCCACCTCTAGTGTTGACCCTTGAAGTCAACTGTGTTCCTCTATGTGTTTGTTGTGCTACAGTATGCGATTCGTATCAAATTCGTCGACTTCTGCCGTTTATCGTACAGTTATCAATCTTCTGGTTATGGTTTAACATCAACAATGGCAAAATATAAATGGGTTTGTACAGTATTCGTCTCCAACGCTGACAGCAACAAAAATTTCGATGCCAGTTTCCACCGATTTCCGGCTGAAGGTAAAAAGTGTGCGGTTCGTATCCAGTTCGTCGATTGATACGCGCATTACAACTGTACGATGAATACTGCAATGGATACGATGGATATACAACTTGGTATTTTCAAGAGAAAATTCATACCTTCTCTCATTCAAAAATAGTTTTCAGGAAGAAAATGCTTCGAACACATATGAAAACACTTTAATGAACACGACTGTACATGCTTTTTTTAAATTTTTCATGCCCATTCTTAATTTGAGCTTCCATGCTCTTTGTATATCCATCAGCTCGGTGCTTGCCAGCTTCGTTACATATTTCATGTTTATTTTGCCTGCAGCCAGGAATCGATGTGAACTTAAGTCAAAAATTTTGTTGCCGTCAGCGTTGGAGGAATACGTTGCAAACCTTTTTATATTTTGCCACTATTGATGTTAAACCATAACCACTAGATTGATAACTGAAGCATAAAAAAAATATATCGTTGAATGCTGTGATCCATATGTACCTGTACATTTAAATAAACAATGTCCATCTAAATCTATCTATCTAAACGGCACAAGTCGTGCCGTAACTGAATTTAATACGAATCGCACACTTTAGCACAACAAACACATAGGAACACAGTTGACTGGAAGCGTCAAAGGGAAGCGTCAACGCTATGGCTAGTACGTAAATGTGCACCGTGGCGCTGCCGTCTTGATGTAAATCGCCTATAGTAACTAACCAATAAAAAATGTCACATAATTTATGTGACATATCAATAGTGACAATATAAATGCCACTTCTGTCAGTTCAGTGAAAAAATTAATTCGTTCAATGTACATTTAATATACAATAGTTTAATTGTCAGTAGTTATTTATTTCAATAATTTTTTTCTTCATTAATGACTTGTTTGTTGAATTCTCCAATTACATACAACTCGTGGCATGAACAGTACCAGATTATATTTTCCATGAATTTTAGCTCATCGCTATGATCCCCGGAAAAGCAACTCACTTTCACTTATTGCATTTTCGTAATCATAGCAACTCGTTAAATACAAGTCTAAATATAATCGGCAATGCTTAAGCCATTTATTATATTACTTCTGATGATATTGATGATATTATTGTTAATATATGTCTACTTACGTTATCGATATAACCGTAGAAGAGTTAGCTTTCGTTTATGGTGGATGTTAATTTCTGGATTTGTTAGACAGTAAAGACCATCCTCATCGTTCTATTGAATAAATAATAATAAACAGTTCACGTATTGTCTTATTAATGTTTGAAGCAACAGCACAATTAACAATCACCAACTGCACATAATTGATTCAAAATGAAATTAGAAAGCTACTCAAATTTTGAGTATGCAAACATGACAAGTCAAAACAAAATGCTAATGCTTTACTTCAGAAGCACAACATTCACGGTTTAGTTTCATTAAATGGACAATGTAATTTTAAATTACAATTTAACAATGTAAATGTAATTTCAGTTATATTTAACATAATATCATTACATTTTTGTTGCATCTGAAATATACCATATTTTTGAATCAGAGTTTCCAAGAAACAATTTAAATATATTGCAACGTAAAGAGAGGTTCATGCACTAGCATTTTGTGGATAGTGAATTACGTTTTCCGTAAAATATTCGGGCGGTATTACCAGCCGATTTATGCCGCAAAAATTTTATCAGCAAAAAATAGTAACTTTTTTATCAAATACTAACATATTTATTAAATATTTTGAAAACACAATTTGAAAAATAACGGTAAATGATTAGTTTCAGATTGTGTCCGAGGTTATGTCAGTAGAAAACGCCTAATGTTTAAATCGTTTAAAAAAGTAAAAAAGTTCCCACGTAACTTCAAATTTCAAATTCAAATTCAAATTTGACCAATCAGAACAATAAACTTATTTTTGCAATCCACAAAACACTAGTGCATGAACCTAGCTTTACAGTAAGCAGCGAATGACAATTATATCTTCTAAAATAAGGTTGCCAACTTTAGCAACATTTAAACATGGAAACACTGTGGGATAGTCTAGATCTAGAAGATTGTTTTTAATAATGCTATCAGCACGCCGCTGCAAGCTGTCACATTGACAACCAAATTGCCACAACTCAGTGTTGAAAACTGTAAATAAAAACTTCGGAGCCCTACCAACATAATTTGGGTACGGGTTTTTCCTGACACAGTAATGTTGTTGTGTCTTTTCCAGAAATAGTAATTTAGAGTACTATAATAGGGATTTTTATTTTTAAATGTTCTAAGTAGTAAAGGAAATCAAGAAATAAGTAACAGGCTTTAGCCCCTACCCACTCAGACCGAATTATAGCATTACTACTAGAAACAAGCAAAAGAAAGGTAAATGTGGTTCACTTGCAAGCATCAACTTCAGATAAGAGCAACACAGAAATAGACTAATTCTATAATCAACTGGAAACCTTGCTAAAATCCACTGGGTCTATTTATCCTGTGTATCCACTATGTACTATATCCACTATATGGAGTGTGTCTCAGTGACTACCAGACCGCAAAATTAACATTGGTGAATTATGTAAGAATCAGGGGCGTGCCTCCCATGTGAGCAATGTGTGCGGCGCACACAGGCGCCAGGGCGGCAGAGGGCTATCATTGAATATGAAATTATTATTTTTTAAGTTTTTTGGGCTGCGCTGTAAAAAGCATTCTATTAGTCAGTCTATCTATCTCAGAGGCATATCTAGGAATGTATACCTAGATGCCCATGGCATAACAAAAATTGTTGCCTCTGTCAATTTAAATCAATAAATTGAACACGAAGGACTAGATATTTTATTCATTTCAATATAAAATGTGCAATGTAAGGCTTATGGAAATATTAAGGACATCAGAGTAAAAAAAAGTAAATAGCTAGAAATGTACTTCGTGCACTTTTCTAGGTGAAATGATCGATCATTCATCAAAATTTGTTTTTTCTGTTTCTTCTCGTTCTACACTCAAAATAGCAATATACGATAATTTTGATTGGCCCATGAAGCAATATTCAATTTTGTGTATTGCAACATTTTTTGAACGCGATCAATAGAAGAAAGTAGTTTATCTTAAACTTAATATACGATTATATACAGGTATAAAGTAAAATTTTTGAAAAATTGATCCATACATGGCTGATTATATACAGGTATAAAGTAAAATTTTTGAAAAATTGATCCAAACATGGCTGATTCAGGAAGTAGCCATCAACTTTTATTTTTTAAATGGAACACCCTGTATATTATTATGTTCTGGCTTCCCCGTTTAATTTGAAACATCTTTTGTAGAGTGTCAAAGCCTTCTACACCAAAATGTTAATAACGTATTAACCAGCATTTTTCTGAATAAAAACATGAGAAACCATACTGTGCTATAAACCGTTGAAATTGTAATAGGAAATGCTATTTAATACAGGGTGTACTTTTTTTACGAGCCATATAAAAAAATAAAGGAGGTGGTTTCTTTGAAACGAAACGTTGTATTCAAAATTTATAAACGCTGTCTTATAGAGCTGAAAAAGTGCCAATGAGAAAGTTGTTTTGTTTTTTTTATAAGTTTGCAAATAAATTTAGAAAAAAATAAAAAGAAAATCGCAAGATTTCGGATTTTATCGAACAGCTCCGGAAGTAAGCGGAATTTTCTGGTTTTCTCAACAGAATATTATTGACCCCTAAATTGCGCAACTTCTTTGTAATCTAACCGTCTTTGTTACGGTTTCCAAGATCCCCATGCTGTTCATCCATATCTAGCACACCCTGTATAGTTTATAGGTAAGTGTCTAATATGTATGTTATACAGGGTGGAAACCTTAACTGGAATAAATTCGGTATTTATGAAATGAGAATTTCCAGAAAACATCCTCGGACAGGTCAATTTTTGTTCTTTATTGCGCACTTTTTAGCGTCTTCAAAACAAGTATGACCTCACTAGCCTTTCACGTATCACGTCATAGGCAATTTTTTTAAATTGAAACAAATTTTTTTATGCTCAGACGACCGTGTAAAAATATTTTGTTTTTTTAAATTTTTATTGAGGATCTGAAGGAACGCATCAAGCATGAAATGAGAAATATTTCACCGGGAATATAACTCATACGTAAAACAGTTACGTCATAACAATGTGGTTTCTATAGTTACGCATGCATTAATAACTGACAATATTGATAATACCACGGTTGTATTTTCAGGATAATACCACAACAAATGTCAGTCGCTGTCACAATTTTTGGTTAAGCACAAATCGCAGCGAAGATCGTTGCGATGGTGTTATTTATCGGTTGCGCCCACAACCTAGTGGGCCGCTGATAAAAACATAACCCGAAATGTCAGTGTGTCCCAAGTACAAGTAAAATAGTAAAATGTGGTAATAAATGTGGTTTGCTGCTTGAAAGATGAAGTGATCTAAATAAATATAGGTATTCTGCTGTAATAGACTCAAACAATTCATTATATTCCCTTCCTAAATATAATTCGTGGTGTTCTCAAAAATCGATAATGATTTTAAAAACGCAACTTATTTCAACCCCAATAAGTCGTTGGGGTTGAAATTTGTTGTATTTATAAAATCATTATCGATAATGAGAACACCACTTGTTATATTACCCCTGGAAATGTTTCAAAATGTAAGGGATGGGTTTTATCAGCGATTGGCCATTTGCCAAGAGAGAAACGGTACTTACTTTGAACATTTGTTAAATTAAATAAATTTATTCAATTTTTTTTTAATTTTTAAATAAAATTAAAAAAAAAAATTACATGGTCGTAAAGAGAATGAAAAGGGCTACATATTTAGTTAAATTAAAAAAAATTGTTTCCATTTAAAAAAAAAAGCCTATGACGTCATATGTGAATGGCTAGTGACGTCATACTTGTTTTGAAGACGCTAAAAAGTGCGCAATAAAGAACAAAAATCGACCTGTCGAAGATTTTTTTTTGGAAATTTTCATTTCATAAATACCGAATTTATTCCAGTTAAGGTTTCCACACTGTATTTTCAGTCTCATAGAATTGGTAGATGAGTACTTTTTTGATATTTATAAATAAAATTGTAAAATTTGTTTTCTGGGGTGCGCCATTTGTAAGTTTCGTTTCAGGCTACAAAAGAGCTGGTCGGGCCTGACTGCATTTACATTGTGCTTATAATTAAGATAAAATAATTTTTTTAGATTGTAAATATTTTCCATTTTTTTGGCAAGTGCCAGGGTTCCCTTACCTTAGTTACCTCTAATTTATCTCTACCTACTTTATAAACATACTTGTACTAGTTCTTATTCGTTTTGTTATTGATTTTATTTAACGAGTTTTCAAGACAAGTGATCAAAATTTAATTTTTTTTATTTGTTTATCAATATCTTGTGAGAAAACTAAGCGATAAGAGGAACTTTGACAATGATAAGGTGAAAATTGTCGAGTCCATAGTTTAAAATTATTTTATTTGTTACACACCGTAAACGTCACTCAAATCATAGTACACTAACCTGGTAAGATGACTTTTACAAGCTACGCGCTTGTAAAAGTGACATCGCCTGCACTAAAAGTGTAATTATGATTGAAATTATGATACAGAGTTTTTTTTTTATCGTGCAACATAGGGTTAATCATTTCAATTGTTACATACTTCTGTCACACTGAGAGCAATGTATCAAAGCGTCTTTTTTAAAATGCAACATACAAGTAATTCTCTGTCAGGCAAATATTACAGTTTACAATGTATACAACTGAATAGAGAGCTCAGTTATTCAAATGGATAATGCTGCAAACCTCAGCTTAATATTGTTCACTTCGTAAACTGTAATATTTGCCTCACAGAGAATTAATTTTACTTATATGTTGCATTTAAAAAAATACTCTTTGATACATTGCTGTCATTGTGACAGAAGTGTATGTATAACTATAAAAATGATTAAACCTACGTTGGACGATATTATTGTTATGATTACTGTCATTTTACTTATCATAACTTGCCTGTTTACAAATAAAATATTGTAATTTATACGCCGGGTAATGGTTTTTACAAGGTCTACAAGGTAAAAGGCTCGGCAGTCATTTCCTTGTATCGCCAGTAAGAACCCTTTTACCCGGCTTACTTATAATGTAAAATCCTATGACAGTTATGGAAGATAGTTATTCAGTAACTAATTTAAGTTATGTTATGTGAGTTTTCTTTTCTTAATTGCCAAAAAGGAAACGGAAACTGCCAAGCAAAGGCCTTCTTTTGAGTTTCCTGTACTTACAAATATAAAAGAGGCGCTTTATACGTTTTTTTTTACAAATGTGAATGTCACAAATGAAACAGCAGGTAATTGAATTAATCAAATTTACATATTATATTGCTATTATATTTATAATTTGCTGACTCAACACAATTATCACCATTTAATTATCAATATACCTTTAAATAATTATGTAATATGAAAATTATTTAACAGAACTAAATTTCTGTTTGTTTTAAATATTTTGTTTTGACCACTCAGAAAGAATATATGATAAAGTTGATCCATATATAATTTCCCAATGTTAATTTTGCACTAGCACGGTTCGGTAACGCATGGGAACTCTAAAACTATCATCCCAAACTCTCTAAGGTCTCTAGTTTCCTCATAGAAGCATTAGAAGATAATTAAATCTGACAACACTGTTAGGTTTGCGTAATTAATCTGCTGACCAAGAGGTCGTTTGGAAGCGATGATTTATTGGAAAAAATCTTCTCGTCACAACTGACGGCGAAAATCTGACATAAGAACATGCATTGTTGTCATTTCAATTTGAACAAATTTCTACCTTTAAACACCATTTTAAAAACGAAATATGAATAGCTAAAACAAATTATGGTCAACACTTTTGCTTTTAAATACATTTTCTATTGATAAAATATGCGTTTTCGTTAAGTTTTCTTTATAATTCCTTATAATTTGTCTTTGAAGATGACAAATTTAACCCCACCGTACAAGAAAACTAAGCTGCTAAGACCAATTGTGTTTTGCAGTTTTGTGTTCATCTTTCATGACAGGAAAAGGTTACCTGAAGCTTTAGCGGAAGTTTCGGGACACTCTGTATACAGGTGAGCAAGTCTAGGACAGAGAAATTAACAAGCTGAAAAATTAATGGACTTTTGCCAAAGTGAAGAGCTAACAAAAGTGAATAGTCTGTACAAACACCGAAACAGCAGACTTACATACACTAAACAATCGCCTATTCGTAACAGTGAAAGAGAGGTAAGAAACCAAATAGATTATATTATTACCGGATGCCAATTAAAAATCGCAATTACATCGGCTAAAACCTATCCAGGAACAATGGATACTTGATAGCTCTTTTGTGACCAAAAACTGACAATGTAAAATAATAAAATATAAAAACTAAAATCGACCCTATCTCTGAAACGGTTGATCTTAGGACACCGGTATATTAAGACTTTTAGACTTATTTTGGTCTGTACTATATGTCCTACGAATATTATACATTTGTTTTTTAACACCCTGTATAGAACTGTTTAGAGATGATATACCAGAAATCATGAAGACAAGACTGATGAAAGACGTCCAGAAATCTTAAGAAATGAAGTACTATATGCCATTAAATACACCAAAAAAGGGAAAGCTCCTTGTCCGGACAATATACCAGTAGATTTGCTATAATTCATACACAATACACACTGGATGTGATGTACAGTGGTGTTCAAAAATGTGTTGTACACAGATAATTGGCTGTTGTAAGTCGTGTTTAAAAATGTGTCGTACAGAAATAGGTAGTTGGCTGTATGTTGCTGTGTGTTGGCTGTACAACTGCCAACTACCTGTTTCTGCACAACACATTCTTAAACACGACTTAATGCAGCCAATCATCTGTGTACAACACATTTTCGAACACGACTGTACAATTACGGCCATCCAAAAGTGAACTAAGTGAAAATTTCTGTATTTTTCATTAGATTAAATTAGGCTACATTCATCGACTTTCGTGAGCATTAGTAACTATTCAAACTGTGACATTTTAGGATGCTGTAACATATTCGGATGCCTATCATTAAAAGTAAAAATCAAACTATAAAAAAAAGTTTACTTTTTGTTGGCCGCGGTTGTACCATGAAACAATATATCATCGCAAAAATTGAGGCCTTCGAATTTTGATGCTATAGGTGAATTTGCAAAAACTATGGACGGAGAGAGGGCCGAACGAGAAGGTGCTTCGAAAGATTGGTAAAGAACGTGAACTTATGAATACTATTAAAAGACAAATGCGAAGATAATTCTTGATAATTTAGATAAATATTAGCCTGGGGCAGGTCATGAGAGGAGAGAAAAATACGTGACCAAGGTTCATAATACAAGGGAAGATTACAAATACATGAAGAATGGGCAAAAGAATTTCCTCGTTGAAGAACCTAAGAAAATCGTTTGCCTGAACATCGCCCGACCTGTTTAGGGCGGAAGTCAACAGAGTAAAGATAGTCATAATGATTTACAACCTCCACTAAAAGAAGGAATAATAAGAAGAATATTTAACTGTAAAAGTAAAATCAACAAATATGTTGGCCACTTATTATATATATTTTTTTTAACTGTCCATTAGATCAAAATTTTGAAGTTATTAATTAAAGATGCAATTCCTTCTTGATCGCCACCAACATTGTTAAAATTGCAATAGCTCACTTGAAATTTATTACTTGTTAAATAAAATGTACTTTAAAGTAAATAAAGCAATCCAGTGGCTCAGTTATTAAAGTTTTATCCAACAAAATCAAAATAGACCAAAAGGGTTGATTGAAAAGTATAAATATATGTAACCCTGGAAAACTGGATGCAACTGGAAAACCGTCCACTAGCCGCCCAGTTGAGAGTCAGACCTCGACCCCGACACTCCACCTTGACCAAATTAAAATTTGGTTGATTTCCGAGTCGCGCCTCATTCATGTAATCCTACAACACCGTGGTTGTGAATTACACTGGCCGACAAATTTTTACGAATGTGTCGTCCCTTCAATTTAAATGCTTTTTTCGGAAAGTATTTACGATGCATATGTACGAAATGAAAAAAGTTTTTGTAATCCTCATTCATCGAATTTCCGTCCCGCACGCGATGAAGATGAACTCGGCCAACTTTAGTTTCCACTATTAATAACTCGAGTTATTCGAATACATCGACAACTTGAATTGAGTGAATACATTTATTCGGGTCGGCACAACGGTGCAGGAATTTCTTATCTCATGAGATATTTTGCCTAATTTGAAAATGAAAAAAGGCGCCATGTTATTCTCAGGGGAACACCTTTCTGGTTTATTACCGAAAATTAACAATGGACATTTCTGGCAGCCAGTTACATCTCTTGTTTAAAAGCAACAACTGTAAATTCAATAGATACAGACGAAAATGAAAAGCTAGCAACCCTACCAACACCCATACACACTAATGCCAACAAACCACGAACTTACCTTTAATACTATCTTTGATATCGTTAACATCCAACTTTAAATAGCTACTAAATTGCTCCTCAAACGTCCCGTCTAAGGGCGACTGTGGGGACCACTCGGCGTTACTGATTGACTTCTGGTACCCTGAGTCGAACAGCTGCTCCAAGTTACTAAGCGGGCTAGAGGCAGTCTCCTCCGAGACATTCTCCTTCCGCTGTTCGCCGGTTGTGTTGCTGCGTATTGTGTGCCTGTTCAGAGGCTGTTCGTATTCACAGTCCCAATCCGACTCTGTGTCGTTTGGCGAGGTAATGTTGCACTCGAGCTCATGCTCTGACTTGTCACACTCGCTAGTCGGTGGCGAGCTGTGTCTGTCCATGTTAATGTCGTATACAACACACATGCATGGCTTCTCCAATCCGTGCAGGTAACATTCCTCGACGGTGAAGTCCGCATTCAGCAATATCTTCCTGAAACAGTGGATCGAGTGAATTCTTTATTATCATGAAACTATGAATTTTGATGGCGACAGATGAGAGGACGGAAACGCAGTCAACTTGATTGTCAAATATATTCGTCTGCCCGCCACCATACGAAATTTAATTATAGATGCAAGAAATAAACAAACCGCCATATCAGAATCTGGTGTACAACTGAGTTTACCACTTTTAGCAAAAACTTTTAGCAAAACTAATCATATGTAAAAATTGTCGTTTTTAGAAAAACATTTCATTCAGTAAAACTTCCTCATCATTAAATAGGTTAATTATGACATGATTGAAAGTGCAGCACTAGACCAAAAAAACTCTTAAGACAGAAACAAACTGCCATCATGTCACGTGAGCTCGCGTGATGTGATGGCAGCCTGTTTCCGCATTTAAAGCAATTTTACCTTAATTTTAGCTGAATAGCTCAAAAAATTGTACAATGCCTCATTTAAATGACGTTCAGAAAACTAGAATTTGTCCAAAAATTGAAGAAAAAGTACAGTGTCACAAAAGTGTCCTGTTTTTTTGTCTAGCACTGTAACAGTAGATCATTATTTATTTCTTGCAATAATATAAAGGGTGGCTGACTTTTCATTGTCTAGCTTATATCTGCTACGTAAAAATTAATGAATACACAAATAATGGAAAACCTTATAACAGAGTGATCCAAAAAGGTTGAGGACAGCTTGAATTTCCCGGCATAGGTGTTTGTGGAATTTTGTTGTCACTGGTACTACTGAAATGTGTTGCGTCAAATTACAGAGACAACTTTTCATTCTCGTCAAATTCTTTGATGTTCATATACTTCACTTCAAAATTTATATCAACATGAATTTTATTGGGAGCCAGCAAAACTATCGGCTACAAACCTTAACCAGGCGCAGAATAACTTTAGGCATAAAAATTATTATTACAAAGGTAAATATTTGAAGGGTACATGGGAAATACGACAAGGTTCCAGTTTATCTGTTTTCGATGGGAAATGAAAATTAATGTTTGATATCTTCTGGCAACATGGTGACCGTAGACATTACTAGGCTATTTTCAGTGAACTCAGTTGATTCTACCAACTGGGGTTTTTTTAGAATGTTAGTGCAACCAATCGGCCATGGTAACAATATCTCAATTACGACCAAAACTTTACCATTTACTTTTTTAAATAGCAGCATTGATAAACCTTTATTTTTTATATCGTCTGTGTTAACCTTAAATTTTTGCGGCTTTAGTTAAGTATTTTCAGCGAGAACTATAATAATAATGTAAAAACCATAATGTATTGTCATTCTCTAAATACATACCAACAGTATTTAAAATTTATGGAATTACCAACAAAAATATTGAAATTTGAAGAATTTCCGTCTTGAAAGTTTCAATTGTTTTCTACATTTTCTACATCGTATGGATATATTACCTAATTTCCGGCTCAGAGACGAAATAACCTTCAAAATTTGAGATGATTTCATATAAAGGAATTTCAACCATATTTGTCTCCTCGTTATAAAAGCGACTATCAGCATTGGCGTTCTTGTAAATCGCATACATGGCTTCATGAAGAATCTTCTCCTCTGTGGTTCTAAGATCAATCTTATACGGGTAGGTTGCAGTGGAGATTAATTTGTAGTAATTAGATTCATTGGTATCACAATTTGTAGTGACGGAAGTCTCTCTGAACTCCGTCAACTGTTTCATATAACTAAAGAAACTGCACACCCCGAAAGACTCAGTCACCGGGGTGTGAGCACGGTGTTCCTGACCCGGGACCTCGAGATTCACAGCGCTGTATTCCTTAACAAAGATGGCCATCTGCGAGCAACAGCCTAGAGATTCTGTACCTTTCGGGCCTTTGGCTATGCCCTCAAAGTGTACTGAGTATTGTGGGTATCTTAATATAATATTGTGGGCCCTGAAAAACAACAAATGTTAATATGACAATATAATATGGTTATAAGAGCCTGTGAAAGCTAAAGACTACATAAATAAGCCAATTCGGTGATTTCATTTCAGAACATCAACAGTTCAACCAATTGAATTAAAATAGCACTAAATAGTGTAGGTCGTCATATTTTTAGTTCAAGTTTTGTTTTTATTCCTGAATACAATTAAGAGCTTACCAGTCCTCGAATTGTTGCCTGGTCCACTCGAATTTGTGATCCCAATGTCGGAAGCCTTTGAAGTTCGGAAACAATATGTTGAAATCCGCATTTGGGGTCGTGAAAATGGCAATGCGTGGCTTTATGAATCCAAAGACATTGTGCGGCAAGGACTCTAACGTGTCTGGATATAAATGCTCGATTCTGAAAAATAAAATATACATGTTTAATTTGACTAGTACAAAAGTTCATTGGCCAATTTTCACAGGCAAGTTTCACGCAATAAAGAATTATATTTACAATTCGATGGCGACGACCGCATCGATGCCGGTCAGCATGGGGTCGGGGTCGCAGACGCTGCCGCACAAAATTCTTATAACTAAGGGATCAGATCTCTGCTTAAGATAGTCGGCAGTCAGTGGTTCTATTCGGTACTTGTATTGAACGAGCACCTCTGAGTCCACATCGATCTCGAGCACCTCGGTGACGCCAAACAGGTGCTTCATGTACTGGAAGAAGCCCATCTCAGAGCAACCAAAATCAACGATTCGCCTGATGTCACTACGCCACCGTTCATCGAGGAGCACCTGCTGGACTGCGGCATACCTCTGCCTGTATGCCGGCGGGTCAAACTCGAGGCACTCCTCGACTAAGTGCTCATCGTCAGCGTCGGCCACCCCCCGCAGTCTCAACTCCCTGCTTTGCTGGAATTCCTTGATGGCCCTGTGCCTTCTGAACAATTTCAGTGCGAATTTGAAAACGAAATATAACGAGTGAACTATGAAGATCATTATAAACTGTTACACGTTTGTCATTTCAGATTTCATCAGCGCGGATTTGTTAATAACATGTTAATGTTTTTAAATCAGAAGGTTAGTATTGCGGTAAACGTCAAACTACTGCCACCTGCAAGGTTGGAAACCTACTAAGATCTTCTGCGTCGGAAAAAAATCTCCCCAATTTTTGTTCATTTAACATCCAGAATTGGGTGAAGTTACAATTCAAACAATATGAAATTAATGCATGACAGCAAACCTCAAAACTTCTTCAAATTGTTAACAATTTGTGCTTCATTGTGTAATAAATTATGTTGGTTCCACTGATAATTCTTTAATAGTATATACAGGGTGGTCCATTTAAAGTGTTACAATGCGATATTTAAGAAACGGCTGATTTAAACAAAATGAATTTTTTGATAATGCAATTTGACGTTGGGGGCCACTACTTGACATAGAAATAAAATGTTTATATAACATTATAAATATGCGGATTCGAGAAGGAGCAAAAAATAAAAATATTTGTGTATATATTGATGACAGTAATCATTTGTGTTTAAAATAAAAACATATGTATATGTAGCAAATACAAGGGCAAATGCTGATATGCCAAAAAAGAAAATGTTATTTCGTATTATATACAGACGTATACTCTGATCTGAAAAATGTAGAAGTGACTCATCCACCATGACATGGCCGCGGCGGGAGGTGAGCGGGTCGGGACGCAAATTCCATAAGCGTCCGTTCGGTGTGTAATTATTTCGTTTGATGGTATTTTTTATTAAAAAAAAATCGTACAATTTAAAAATAATATATGAAATCATGGTTGGCAACGAATATTTTTTAATAAAAAAAAACATGCTCTGAATCGCTCCTGTTTTTGACGCATCTATAAATGGTCACCTCCGAAACTTTAGTGAGGAAGCTGCATAAAGTTACAGCGTCGCTTGTTGATATAGTGGCATCTCGAACTCGGAGCCCCTCATAAACATTGAAAACCATTGCAATTTCTTCCTTAGTTATTTTTTTTCTTCGGCGCTTGACATCTGGTTCCGCCATTTCATAAAATATCTACGGGGTATAAATTGTAAATAAATGTAAAAAAAGAATACTTACCAATTAATAGAATTTCACTTCGCGAACTTCTGTTTTCAAAAAGACAACTTTCCATAAATTTGGAACTCACGAATTATAATTCCTGTTCTATACCACGCCTATGGATGCCGTCGAAGAAATGTGGAGTGCGACCTTGGTGCGATCTTTATTTACGCGACGATGAATATAACTATCGGGTATTTTCGGGCGGCATAGAAGGTTAGCAATAGGCTTGACTCGGGGCTGCACAGTCTCCGCATGCACTGATTAATAGTAAGGATGCCCGTATCTGAAACGGCAAATCATTTTTGCATTTAAAATCAACAGGACCCGGACGTATCTTGCTACCTGCTTCATAAGGAGTGTGTACCGATACTACCGATAAATCACTTCTACAATTTTCAGACACGGGTATAGATATGGAAATAATTAAAATTGTAAAAAACAATGGGTTTTGCAAAAACATGGAAACTCAGTTGGTGAACTTCTGGGAACAGCATGCCATTCCGGAGATGGTAGACTGTCGTATACAGAGAAAGTTAAAAACTAGATTCGGTCCTAATGAGTTATTAATTTTTACTTAATTCTTGATTCTTGCGTTATTTTTTTTTCGGTTATGTCATTCATCACAAAAGATAAGAGTATCGGCTTATCTTACTCTGGCCGCAGATATTTGTTTTTCTGATCTCTGTACTATGTATAAAATGTTCTATTGTAACTAGTGGCGACTTTTGTAATTATCCTGAATATTATTGTCATGATGTTATGTTATTTTGTTTCTAGATAGGATATTTAGATTATATTGTATACTGATATAGGTCAGTTTAGGTGTTTGCTTGTTTTGATCTGATCATTAAAAGTATTTTTTGTAACATATTTTTTATTTATATTCTGTGATACAACTCTCGTAATGCAATGTATTATTATTACATATGTATTTTATGCAGTAGCAGCCCATTTTTCCCATAATAATTTAAATATATATTTTTAAATTTGAAATTGTCTGTGTCTATGCATTAGTTCTCCATCTACGGCAATCTTTTTTTTCCAGTATTTTTTTTCTCTCCTGCTAGTAATTACTAAAAAGTAAAAACAATTCAATCAGTAATTTCAGACACCACACGTGTGTCAATGTTCAAGCATAGCACATGAGTTAGTTGTTTCGGAAATAATGAATTCAATTGTAATCTGTGCTTCATACATAACATTAGATTGAACAAATCATCAAATTTAAAATTGAAGTAATAATAACAGAAATCAAACGATAGCGCAACGCGCCTCAACGACTAACGGTACACTCATGGACTCTAATAATGTCACTGTCGCTAAAGCCGTGGTTTCCTCGAAAGCGGTGCCGTCTTTTGACGGCCGTAAAAGTACGGTGGGTGACGTCACGAAAACGTTGCCCTGTATTATAAGCGACCTGTTTTCCTAGAGAGCGGTAGCGCCCACCATTCACAATAAAGCGGTGGCGTCTCATTTGAAGCGGTGGGCCTGAACGGTGGGAATCAGTCGTGCAACGTGTTTTGACGGTGGCTTGTGGCCTTGTGGTTCTGACGGTGGCGGTGGACGTAATTGTAAAATATTTCAGTTATTTTCATTCTTTTTGGGGTTTTTATTAATCACACGACACATTTTTGAATAATTGAGATTCACATTATTTTTGAGCCTCATCTTCTGACGACTCTTCTTCCCCTAAAATAATTACAGGTACGACGTCAATCTCATCCATGCTACCGCTTTGACTTCAGAGTTTACACTATTTGCCACCGCTTCGACGGCCGTACCTTTGCCACCGTTTTTGTGACGTCACCCACCGTACTTTTACGGCCGTAAAAAGACGGCACCGTTTTCGAGGAAACCACGGCTTTAGAGCCAGCGGTTCTCCATCCTTGTCTCGTCGAGAACGCAGAGACGAAGCTCCATTCGGACGAATTCGGCGTTCAGTCATCTGAGTGGGCGGTAATCTAAAATTTACCTGAAGGGGCTTTGGGTCCCTATTATCTATGCATCCCATAAATAAAAAGTTTCTACTTGTAGTAATTCGGGTAATAATAATTCGACACTCTTAAACCACGTTATTTATTTATATGACACTGTGCATTTGCATACAGCGTGGCTCGGACTGGCGCACATCCCATGCGTACACTGCCAGCTGACCACACAAAAACATTACACATAAAAACCTAAATACTTCTTAAATACTAACATCCCAACACTACTCAGGTAGAGTTTTGACAAATCGCTTAACTATTTATATGGTTTTAAAAAGCGGTGTGCAAATTACGTTCGTTTGCTCATTCGACTGGTTAACGAGCGGATTATTATTACGTTTATGAATTTCTACGGCTTCTAGAAGATTAAGCTGCGTGCGTTCGATACAGTTATGTAATATTTTTAAGTTTTCGGTTTGTGGAAATGTATATATACAATCTAAACTATGGTTATCGAATGCACTACAATTTTGATTATGTCTAAAGGCGCGAAAATGTTCGGCATATCGTTTTTTTAAACTACAGGAACATGCCAATTCAGAAACTCCAGAATAATTTAAGCGATCAATTTTGTTTACTGCATTGCATAAAATATTTGCTAATTTATAGCAGGGTTTAAACTCAATTTGTTATAATCAATAATCAAAACACCTATTTTGACGTCAACATAATTTAATTTCTAAATATGGTGATGGTTTTTGACACAATTTCTGCCTTTTATTGTAAACTCGGAACTGGAGTCATTTTCTATAAATAAAATTTAAGTCAAATAATTAGTTAGAAAATATTTGTGTTGATTTAGATAAATGTAACAGTGATTCGATTATCAATTACATTGGATTAAACTGCCTTTAAATATGACAAAGCCCATCTGTATATCAGAAAAAGCAAAAGAAAATATTTTAGTCGTAGTTGGTTATCTGGTGGTTCCTGTATATGACAAAATAATTTTACAAACTGCACTTTGGCCTCTCGTTTGCAGGTCTTATTTTTTACGCATTAGAAGGTTAAACTATTTAAAAAAAAACGGGGGTCTAATATACTTTTTTGCACGATAGGTTGTTTTTATCAGTTTACCATGTCTATTTCCATGACAATTTTGACAATACGCCGATATTTGATGGTGTTATTGAAAGCGCTGGACTGAAATTGCTGGAAGTGGGAATTAAAAATCGGTCTCCGGCTCGAAAATGTCTGTTAACGCCAGCCCATGCTGGGAGGAGACTTGCATTTTGTCAAGAAAATTTAAATAGAGACTGGAGCAAAGTCGTATTTACCGACGAAAAAACATTTTCGTCTTCTGATCATGCTCCAGTCTCTCTTTGGAGAGTCAATGGAACAAGGTCTGAACCGCAGCATGTCCGGCCGAATAACAGGAGGGAGCGAGTTTCTGCTGAATGTTGGGGGTGGATAATGGAAAGTGGTCCTGGAGAATTAGTTCAAGTGTCGCCCCCTGCGCTGTGCCTCATGACCTGCGCTGTGCCTCGTGTGGCCAAAACCACCCCGCAAACTACAAAGGGTGCAAGGTCTAGAAAGAGTTACAACAAAAAATATTCCCTCCTCTGCGACCTAAAACACAGGAAAACAAAGCTTCAAATCCTCCAAAGAATTTCTCGGAAGAACTATCCTTTGCCGCAGCCCTAAATGCAAAGGAAACAACAAATAACAACCAGAACGCTCCAGTTATAAACACCCAACCTGGGGATCGTATTTCAAAATTAGAAACAATAATCGAGCTAATGACTCAACGCATGGACACACTAATGAATATCGTGTCGAAACTGCTTAACAAACTCGAATAATGAATACTCGCCTTAACATAGCTGTATGGAACGCAAACGGGTTGTCAAACCATCAACAAGAACTAGACGTATTTTTGAGAGAAAACGATATTGACATAATGTTAATCTCAGAAACCCATTTCTCTAGCCGCAGCTTCATAAGATTTAAAAACTACACAATATACGACACAAAACACCCGAGCGGCGCGGCCCATGGAGGCAGCGCCGTAATCATTAAAACTAAACTAAAACATTACGAAACATCTAATTTCCAAAACGACTTCCTACACTATGCTGACTTTTTTAACACACTTGGCGACAGATTCCTAGCTGGCGGTGATTACAACGCGAAACACCCCAAATGGGGATCGAGGCTCACAACAACTAAAGACCGCAACCTAGCTAAATGCATAGGCAAACTAAAGCTAAATACCCTATCAACTGGAAAGCCAACTTACTGGCCTAGTGATAGAAACAAAATACCAGATGTAATCGATTTCTGTGTAAGCAAAGGCATCCCCTCAAATCGCCTAATTGTGGAACTAAGCCTGGATCTCTCCTCAGACCACTCTCCCATAGTGGTGATTCTCAGCTGCACGGCAATAAATAAACCACAACCAGTCACTCTCACAAATAAGCGAACTGACTGGGAACGTTACAAAGACCTGATTACAGAAAGGCTTAATATAAACATACCACTGAAAACACCAGGCGACGTAGATCTAGCAGTGGACAACCTGACTTCTGTGATCCAGCAAGCAGCTTGGGACTTCACACCTAACACATCCCCTAAGACCAGGCAACAAAACTGCTCGAACATTATCAAAGAGGCTATACGCAAAAAACGGCACCTGAGGAAAACATGGATGTCCACTAGGGCCCCTAGTGATAAAGAGCACCTAAACCGTGCAACAAGGAACATCAAAGAACTAATAAAAAAAGAGCAAAACAAAACATTCCAAGCTTACTTATCAGGACTTACACCAACATATGCAACCGACTACTCGCTATGGAAAGCCACATCTAAATTAAATAGAACACAAGCATACATCCCCCCAATTAAAAAGGAGGACAACTCGTGGGCAAGAACGGACATGGAAAAGGCAGACTTATTTGCCGAGCACTTGGCAAAAGTCTTCCAGCCATTCCCTTCTGAGCTACCAGATGAAGAAGATGAAACCATTACCTCCTTCCTCGAAACTCCACACCAGATGGCTCTACCTATAAAGCTTATCAAAATGTCCGAAGTCAAAGACACCATCCAAAACAACCTAAACCCTAAAAAATCTCCAGGTTTAGATCTGATAACTGGACACACCATCAAACAACTACCCAATAAAGCGCTAATCGCACTTACCCAGATCTTTAACGCAATCCTAAGATGCGGATACTTCCCAATCCAATGGAAAGTCGCCCAAGTGATACTCATTCTAAAGCCTGGTAAACCTGCGACGGAAGCCTCGTCATATAGGCCCATCAGTCTACTTCCCATGTTGTCAAAATTATTGAAAAAACTCTTCGTGAAGCGGCTAAAGCTCGTGGTGGACCGACTTAAACTAATGCCGGAGCACCAGTTTGGCTTCCGTGAAGGGCACGCCACCATTGAGCAGGTCCACCAGGTAGTTAAAACTATAAACGAAACATTCGAAAGAAAAAAATACTGTTCAGCCGCATTCTTGGACGACACACAAGCATTCGACAAAGTCTGGCACCATGGCTTGCTCTACAAATTGAAATCCTGTCTGCCAGCACCTTACTACATAGTACTATCCTAATACCTGACCAATAGATACTTTTCAGTAAAGTACCAAGAGGAAATAACACGTCTGCACTCGGTCCACTCGGGAATCCCTCAGGGCAGCGTTCTGGGACCAGTGCTCTACCTACTCTTTACTGCAGACATACCCACAACAGAAAACACATTAACTGCTACCTTTGCAGACGATACCACAGCCATGGCAACAAGTGAGGTACCAACACACGCCTCTAAAAAACTCCAGGCAGCCCTGGATAAGATCCAAGTGTGGCTGAGGAAATGGCGCATAAAGGTCAACGAAGCAAAGTCCCAGCACATAACTTTCACCCTCAGAAGAGAAACATGCCCAAGTGTATCCCTCAACGGACACCATCTTCCAATGGCGGTAAACGCGAAATACCTAGGTATTCACCTAGATAGAAGGCTAAACTGGCAACACCACCTAAAGACAAAGCGCAAACAACTGGGCCTGAAATTCTCCAAACTCCTCTGGCTCATTGGCAGGACATCCACCCTATCGCTATCCAGCAAACTTGCAGTGTATACATCTATACTCAAACCAGTGTGGCTATATGGAATACAACTATGGGGTACTGCGAGTGCAACCTACATTGCGATCATCCAGCGTTTTCAATCCAAAACGCTACGCGTAATAATAGATGCGCCTTGGTTTGTTACAAACGACACCATACATCGAGACCTAGAGGTTCCCAAAGTGCTCGAAGTAGTGAAGTGCGCGAGTGAAAGGTATATTTCGAGACTAAATCTACACCCGAACCGGCTAGCTGTTGAATTACTGGACAACAGCTAAAACACATACCGGCTAAAACGACTAGACCCTCTGGACTTGTGCAACCGATTATAACCTGAGCCGTACTAAATCACATACGCATTGAATTGTCTAAACCATAATATCCATTCGCATAATGTATACTATAATATATGTTAAAACTAACCCTTATCTGTAACGAACCCTGCAGGTTCTCCCAGTAGGGGGGCAACACCGATACGGGGCCAATTTCCCCATAAGAAATACATGGGCCGATTTCTCGCTACTTTCCGCCATTTTATTTTTGTACAACGGGCTGCCTACGGGTCAAGCGGACTTGTTGACGTGTATGTGGGGTTGCCTATGTGTAGTTTTGAAAGCGCACCAATTTTGAATTATGTTGCGTTGGCTACGTGGTCATTGACGAAATCGAAAGAGAAGACATAGAACTACATCACCTAACGGAATTTCAGACAAAACTCACCAGCTCTATAATAAAACATAGCCCCCAAACAAACGGAACATTTTACAAACACAGACTACCTAAGTACATACTTACACTATAGTCGAAATCAGGAGAGATGTCTCATGACTCATTCTAAATGAATTTTTAATGCAGGAATAAATGCAAAATCGGTGTCGCTATATTACCCTAAACCGCTGAAGTAAAGTGAGAGAGTAAATATCCGATACGTCTGCTGTACATTTTAAATGAAACCCGTGAAAACGTATGTCTTCGTTAATTCATTGAATCTGTCAGTGTCACTGTTAACCTAACATATATTTCGTATTTACATACTTGTTATGTACAGTCATGGACTCAAAGAATGTCACTGGTCGCTGGGACACGGCGGTTCGCGGTCCTTGTCTCGTCCAGCATTTGCATTCGGAGCTATTCGGGGTTCAGTGTTTGGTTCAGTGTTGGTGCTGAGTGACCGGCTCCCTAAAATTTACCTGGAAGGGCTCTGGATCCGCTATTATGTATGCATCCCATAAAAGAAAAATATTTTTCGTCTACATCATTGATTTATATAGTGTCCGCCAGAAAGTTGGACACATGGAAAAATATTTTATTATTAACTTTTCAGTAAATGTTATTCTTCCAAACAGTTTCTGCATTATTTAAAATTAATCTATATTAATTAATCCAGATAATCAAATTATCTGGTGGCATGTTTTGAAATGCTTAATATATTTTTTCTACAATCACTAAATAAAGTAAGCTTTTTTGCTCGATAGTGACAACGAAAGGTTGACGTTTATCTAAGACTTGTTTTTCTCGCTCGCCGCACAATATAAACTAAAAAATGCGCGTCGTCAATAGCAACTAATAAATCAACGTTCTTTTTAAAGAACTCAATCATTTTTTAAGTGATTTTAGAAAATATTTTGTATGTAATACGAGCAAAAAGTGGTATTATTGCTTTCAAGTTAATGCCAACTCTCACTATCAACTTTTTGTTGTCAGTGTCGAGGAAAAGAGCCTACTTTATTAGTGATTGTAGATAGAATTTATTGGGTATTTATTGGGTATGCCAATTGGAGACAGCACTCTATACACCTTGCACTATGCCGACGATCAAGTTGTTATATCACAAGACCAGGAGGACATGCAGTATATGACCAGGAAACTACACGAGGAATACTCCAAATGGGGCCTGGAAATAAACCTGAAAAAGAGCCAATATATGTGCATAGGTGGTATAGCTGAAGAACTAGAGCTCGAAAGTGGGGAGAAAATAAAAACATGCCAAAAGTATACCTACCTAGGCACGGAAATCGATGATAACGGACGGGTAGAGGGCACAATCAGAGAGCGCATAAATAAAGGAAAAAAGATCATTGGAGCGCTAAATTCAACCCTTTGGCAGCCAGAAATCCAGCGCAGTACTAAGATGCTCATGTACAACAGTATACTAAAGAGCACCCTCTGTTACTCCTGTGAGGTGTGGCCTATCACTAAAGCCATGGAGAACAAACTACTGGTGGTAGAAATGGATTTCCTAAGAAGATCGGCGGGTATATCACGCCTTGATAAAATAAGAAATACAGAAATTAGAAGAAGAATGCAATCAGAAAAAACCATAATAGAGGACATTCAAACGAGGCAACTAATATGGTATGGCCACGTAAAACGGATGTCAGAGGAACGGCTGCCCAGACAACTATATGATTGGGTACCACCGGAAAGAAGACGTAGAGGGAGACCAGCAGCGACCTGGAACGATGGCATCAGGAGAGCGATGTCGGAAAGGAATCTCCAGGAAGGAGACTGGCAAAATCGGCGGGGATGGCGACATGGAACCGGAAGGAGAAATCAGTCTCTATAGAACCGGAACTATTATTATTATAGATAGAATTTATTAAGTAATGCAAAACATGTAGTTGTTATTAACATAATTAATAATAGAAGATATTACCAGAACAAATTAGCAAAAACAGGAGTTTTTTATATTTTGAATACAACAGTGTTTATAAAACCAAAATTCCCAAATTTTAGGCTTTATGCGCAAACTGCAAACCTAATTGCAGAAATAAAATAAATGCAAAAAATGAAAAATCATAGGTTACTTTTATGAAAATAAGAGGCGTATAGCCTTATAAGGCTAACTCACACACTAACATTAACACAACACATACACTATTATTAATAATAGATTTTATATTTGTATTAACCATTATTCTAATCTGTGTAGAATTGTGCCTATGATGATGGCATAACAGCCCAATCTAGTACTAGTTCGGAATAAATAAAGATATAAGAAAGATAAAAATACATCTTTTATTAAATATATATATATATATATATATATATATATATATATATATATATATATATATATATATATATATATATATATATATATATATAAACTAATATTTGGTATAAAAACCATTCTTGTAGCCTGTTCGGCATTGACACCACACAATTTCTGCACACATGTTTGCCTCTTAACATTTCCCACTTTTCGTTGACGTGGCGCTGCAGATTCTGAATAGTCCGGATCTCAATATTATCTGGGTTCCAGGCACGAACCATGGCACCCCAAATATTCTCAATTGGATTGAGATCTGGACTATTCGCAGACCATGGAATAATTTCTATTTGATTGGCATTGTCATCCAGCCACTCTTGGACAACACGTGCCGAGTGTATCGGACTATTGTCCTGCACAACTGTAATTATGTCCAACTCCTCCTCCGGGTATAGAGTTCTCACCGTCGGAATTCGACTGTTTTCAAGAATATCCACATATTCCCTGGAAGTAAATCTTGGGGGCGCACTTGAACTAATTCTCCAGGACCACTTTCCATTATCCACCCCCAATATCCAGAAGAAACTCGCCCCCTCCTGTTATTCGGCCGGACATGCTGCGGTTCAAACCTTGTTCCATTGATTCTCCAAAGAGAGACTGGAGCATCATCAGAAGACGAAAATGTTTTTTCGTTGGTAAATACGACTTTGCTCCAGTCTGTATTGACAAAATTTCTTGACAAAATGGCGTCAACAGGCATTTTCGAGCCGGAGACAGATTTTTAATTCCCACTTCTAGCAATTTCAGTCCAGCGCTTTCAATAATACCATCAAATATCGGCGTATTGTCAAAATACACTTGCTCATTTACTAGATTCCCCATCGCTTTACGAACCCCCATCGCTAGTATATTAAGTATGGAGAACGGTAAGAGTTTGTTACCGTTCGAAGACAATTGTTTATAGGAGGAGCGAAGCGATGACTCGATGTGAACAGACTAAATAAATCTAAGTGATACTAACAAAGTAACCTATGTGTGTTTTTACCTATTTCACAATATATCACAAAGTAAAGGTGTCAAGCGTTACTCATCTAGAAATACAAGGTTTTTAAGGAATGGCGTGAAGCAAAGAAGATTGCTTTAAATGAAAAGGGCTTGTTAGCGTATTTTGTGGTGAGAAGTGGACAACTGAAGCCCCCCAGGCAGTTTATGGGCGCAGTATTCAATGGTAAAGAGTACAATTTTTCTCACTTACCGTTCACTGAAAGGTAAGTTAATTACTTACCGCTTTGTTAGACGTAGCAACCAGTAACAACAACTTACTGTCATGGAAATAGACATGGTAAACTGATAAAAACAACCTATCGTGCAAAAAAGTATACTAGACCCCTGTTTATTTTTTAATTGTTTAACCTTCTAATGCGTAAAAAAATAACACCTAAAAATAACTGCGGGTAAAAAAAATTAACTCGGCGCTCAAAACGTCGGAAATCCAGGGCTAGTCATAATATGGAAAAGCTCGATTGCACCTATACCGTTAATAATATTGAAATCAACCAAATGGCACTGCAAACAGGTGGCCAAAGTGCAGTTTGTAAAATTATTTTGTAATATACAGGAACCACCAGAACCAACTACGACAAAAATATTTTCATTTACTGTTTCTGATATACAGATGGGCTTTGTCATATTTAAAGGCAGTTTAATCTATCATAATTGATAATCGAATCACTTTTACATTTATCTAAATCAACACAAATATTTTCCAAGTAATTATTTGACTTAAATTTTAATCATCAATAGAAAATGACTCCAGTTTACAATAAAAGGTAGAAATTGTGTCAAAAACCATCACCATCTTTAGAAATTAAATTATTTTGACGTCAAAATATTCAGGTGTTTTGATTATTGATTATAACAAATTGCGTTTAAACCCTGCAATAAATTAGTAAATATTTTATGCAATGCAATAGACAAAATTGATCGCTTAAATTATTCTGGAGTTTCTGAATTAGCATGTTCCCGTAGTTTCAAAAAACGGTATGCCGAACATTTTCGCGCCTTTAGACATAATCAAAATTGTAATGCATTCGATAACCATAGTTTTGTATATATGCATTTCCACAAATCGAAAACTTAAAAATATTACATATTTAGCCAGCAACATATACCAGCCTCTCCGCCCCTCCCGAAGCCCCAACGCCCCGACGCCACAACCAACAGCACCAGCCCCTCTGCCCCTCCGTCACGAGTATGTAATGGATATTTTATATGGTAATATCCGTTATACTATCAGAATGTAGCTTGAAGTATAGAAATGTTAAAGTACTGTACAACTATGTAATGAATATTTTATATGGTAATAAAAAATAATAATACAATGAAAAAAACTTTATTTTATTCACCCCCTCCATAGTGCATAGAGAGGACAACATATTAAATAAAGAAAAATCATTAAAAATATGTACAATAATATTTAAATATGCATACAATATGTCAAAAGTACAAGATAATAAATAAAAACACCTCCACACCAGCACCACCATCACCACAATCACCAGCACCAGCACCATCACCACCACCACCACCTCCACACCAGCAACAGCACCACCACCACCAACAGGTGTCTCACGGATATCTCACAGGTGTCTCACAGCTGTCTCAGAGGTGTCTTACAGCTGTCTTAGAGGTGTCTTATTGCTGTCTCACAGAGTATCACATGTGTATCACAGCGTCTCACACGTTAATACATTTTAAGAATATTTTAATCAGCTACTAGTATGATTTAAGTCTGTTCAAATATTAAGCTATTTTATCATGAAATAATAGATATTTTGTGTTTATGTATTTCGTATGATAGGCTTCGAAGAAGGTGTTTTGTGGTAAGATCTTGTCCGGGGCGGTGTTTTTACCTGTATCTAGTATGTCATAGTATTCGTCTTCTGTTATGTTTGGCGGTTCCTTATTGTCTGTGTTTTGGTTAAATTGTCTGTCGTACCAGTTGTTCACGTTTGTGGAGTTATCGTTGTTATATGTAGGGTCGCCGATGGGGGTGAAAGCAGATGTGAAGTGGTTTGCGAAGGCGTATGCCTTATGTTCGTCTGTCGTATGTTTTTTTTTTAATATCTTGTAGGAGTGTAGGTGTACGTGAGGAGTGTAGGTGTAGGTGTTTGTATTTTGTCTGTCGTTTAATGTTAGTCCAATAGGTTGTTCCTCGGTCTCTCTTAATTTCTTTGTATACTTCGAGCCATTTATTTGACTTTTATTGCCGTGTCATTGTTTGTATGGTTTTGTTTAGTTTATTCATTATTGTTTTTGTGTTTCTGCCCCCTGTTAGAGTGTATTCTCTGCATGTTTGTCACTTGTACTTGATTATACTCGTAATCACGAGAGGTGTCTCATGACTCATACATTTGGAGTGTATGGTTCAAATTTTCTTGAACGTGTGTCTACACTCATACGCACGCGGTCAGCCAGATGTTTAATGTCAAATCTCCAATGCTATAATTTCGCTGTGTAGGTTATGTGTACATAACAAGTATGTAAACACGAAATATATGTTAGGTTAACAGTGACACTGACAGATTCAATGAATTAACGAAGACATACGTTTTCACGGGTTTCATTTAAAATGTACAGCAGACGTATCGGATATTTACTCTCTCACATTACTTCAGCGGTTTAGGGTAATATAGCGACACCGATTTTGCATTTATTCCTGCATTAAAAATTCATTTAGAATGAGTCATGAGACATCTCTCCTGATTTCGACTATAGTGTAAGTATGTACTTAGGTAGTCTGTGTTTGTAAAATGTTCCGTTTGTTTGGGGGCTATGTTTTATTATAGAGCTGGTGAGTTTTGTCTGAAATTCCGTTAGGTGATGTAGTTCTATGTCTTCTCTTTCGATTTCGTTCAAGTATGTCAGCATTAATGTATTTACTGCCTTTGTATTTGTGAGTTTGAGATTGATTTTCGTCTTGATTGTTTCGGCAGTTGGTGGTCGGTCTAGTTTAAATGTAAATTTAACAGCCTGTGACGTACCTGAGGGGCAGTCGGCGCGTTAGGCCGTGGAGCGAGTGGAGGGTCCCTTCGAAGTAGTGACGAGGGCCAGGCTCTCGGTGTCAGAGAGTGGGGGGGTTAAAAAAAAGGCTCCACGTAATTTTACCTCGTTGCTACTTCGTCGCAAAGGGTGGCTCCACCCTACCTGCGTGGGTGGACGACAGACAGTCAGCGAAGTTCAGAAATCACGAACTGTCACAACGCTGACCGTTTGGCGCCAACACCACCAGATTTAAATCTCGCAGTGAGAATAGAAAACTGTAACTGAAATGAATGAGAAAACGTGGGGGGAACAAAAAATAACAGGTGTGAGTTTGTAGTGTAATATCGGCGTTTATTCACACACACAAACGACGGACACCGTGTCTGCGCACCTGAAAACAAATACCTCCGAACGCCACCCTTTCGCGCAGGGTTTACTCTATTCGGCCGAATATAATAAGCTCCTAATCGCGCGATTGAAAGGGCCGACGGAGCGACCTTTTCTCTTACACAAGCGCAAGCACGTACGACACGTGCTTGCGTACGACACGAAACGTACGACACGAAACACGTAAACGCAACTCTTACACAAAAGAATAAACAATAAAAATTAAATCACGGTATGGCTCAATTAAGCATACACAAAAAAGGGTATCAAAATCTATATATATAATGGAAACTCTGGCCTGTGTTCCCTGATGGTCTCGTCGCTGACGGCTGGCTTCAGCTCCTGGATGGCGACGGCCTGCGTCGCAGACGCCGATCCCTCGACTCCGGCCTCAGGCAGGATAATCGCTGCTTAGCCCGTAGCAAAATGCTCAGCCCGCAACAAACGCTCCGATGGTATGAGCGTTTGTATGGTTCCTTGCCCCGTAACCGGTGCCCCAATCCCCTCAAGGGTGGTTAACTGAGTCTCCGTCGCTTTTCCCGGAAACCGGATGGTAGTACCACTGTTTCGACGGTTCCTCTGGCACACTCGTACTTGTACGCAAGGTAGCTGAATTCTGTGTCTATGGCGGCACCTCGCCCGGTGAATTTTAAAAATCGCCCACAGGGGAAACGCGTCACCACCACAAAAAAATGCGCCCACGGTTGCCTACCGTGCAGGTCTATACGCCAATTAATTATTAAAGTGCAGTTTCTGCCAACGCTATTTCTGGACCGTTACAAGCCAACTGATCTGAGCGAAGGTGTGGTGTTAGTTCGATGTCTCTTATATTATTTGTTAGATTGTCAGTATGTATGTAGTATATCTGGGGTGGTGTCATTATTGTTGGGCATGATGAGTGTTGGTTGTGTGTGTATTGTCTTCTGTAGTCAGAGTTATTTATGAACGTTTGTAGTTGACGTCTCTTCTAGGGGTTTAGATTAAAGTCACCCATGATAATCGAATATCTATTCAGGGGTGCTTTTATGGCGATGATCTGTTCGATTGGTGAGTGTGGTTAAATGTATATCAGAAAGATGTGAAGTTTGTCATTGTCAAATGGGATCGTAAAGTAGAGGAAATCATTTTGTGGGTTGTTCAGTACTGGCGGGTTGGCTCTACGTGTGATGTGGAGGATACCTGTACCAGGGGTCCTCCGCGTGCATTGATGTTGATGTGTCCTTATTTTTGTATGATTTCCCAGTTTTGATCTTTGTTTCTAGGAAAAGGCAACCTTGAATGTTGTTATTCTCTATGTAGTTATTTATAAGTATCCGTTTGTTACTGTAGCAGTTGATGTTTGCGTATATGAAGGTCAGTCGGTCGTTCTGTGCATTCATAATGGCTTGTGTGGCATGATTTGAGGGTTCTGTCGGGGGTACGCTATCTTGTGCTTGTTTGTCGAACATGATTGTATACATTCTGTTACCGGGAAATACAGCTTGTGTGTCAATGTCATAGTCAATTATAAAGCGTTTGCGGAGCTTTTTGAGAAACTCTTCTGTTAGTGTTCTGTGTGTTGTAAGGTGCCAACATATACGGCTTGATATTTAATTAAATGAGTAATAAAAAGACCAATATTTAAAATAAAAGATGAGTTCGACAAAATTACAGTTATATTAAGTAAATTAGTGCCAGAATCATTTGCGACATCGCGGCGCCAACGAAGGCCTTAGTAAACAGCGGAGATTCGAATGAACACGGAAAAGGCGTGGCAAAGCCAAAATTTGCAGATACGCGTCGTCAAAATATTCCATAGGAGCATAACATCTGGGCACCACCCGTTAGATATGTGCCCAGGCAGTTCACTGTACAAAAATACCAGATCTCCAGTGGAAATTTCCATTCACGACCACCGTGACAGAGACGCGAGAGTTTTAGCTGTAGGGATGCGCGGGGAGAATTTGAAGTAACGTTCGTGAGTTTATTTAAACTCAAAACGAAGACAGAGGGGGATCAGTCGGTGTTCGGTCGTAGAGACACGCGTACGAGAATTAAAGAGGATGAGATGTGTTACGTCGGTCCGCGAGATAACATATTCACGAGAGTTTTTCAAGCAAATTCGCAAGTCACGTTCGGTAATTCTCAGTTACGGTAATTCTTCGCCAGAGAATACGAGTTTACACGGTTGTACCCAAAAACACACAGAATTATACATAGGTACGAGACATAATACCATTGCAAACCAACCGGGGCAACAGTCACAAGTCAGTTTCAGTATCAATTCACGGGAGTGTTATTCTATCCAACAAACCACCAAAATCTTAACCATTTACCTATATCCTGTAAGGGAGCCAAAGCCGACGGATGTGTCGCTTTTTGCTTGACCAATTAGACGAAGCAATTACAAATGCCGTTGACGCATTGTAACAGCGCACCCCCAAACATTTGTAATTGTGGAATCGCCTCCTGCACTGCTTCAAATTGACAGAAAGTAGTGTGTTCAATACACCATAAACAAACCACCAAAATCTTAACCATTTACCTATATCCTGTAAGGGAGCCAAAGCCGACGGATGTGTCGCTTTTTGCTTGACCAATTAGACGAAGCAATTACAAATGTCGTTGACGCATTGGAACAGCGCACCCCCTCTCATTTGTAATTGTGGAATCGCCTCCTGCACTGCTTCAAATTGACAGAAAGTAGTGTGTTCAATACACCATAAACAAACCACCAAAATCTTAACCATTTACCTATATCCTGTAAGGGAGCCAAAGCCGACGGATGTGTCGCTTTTTGCTTGACCAATTAGACGAAGCAATTACAAATGTCGTTGACGCATTGGAACAGCGCACCCCCTCTCATTTGTAATTGTGGAATCGCCTCCTGCGCGTCTGCCTCATACGTATATGAGCCAATAACTTCATGAATAAAATTAATTGCAACGTTAGAGTCACGCCGCACCCTCTCAACAACCGACGGGCCGGAAATCGCGAGTCCACGCTGTCGTAATATCAATAACAATCGTAAAAGGTCCAAGGCTGCCAGTATGAATAACTGGCACGAGTAATCATAATTCAAACAAACACGCATTTTACGTAATAATTGGCATTGTCATTTTGGGTCGTAAAAAGGCAAAGCACATCGCATAATATCAAGTTAGATTATTATAAGTCATTAAAACCCAAAAGGGAAACAAGACACAGATCGTACTCACTTAAAACACAGATAATATAATATAATGTCAAGAGTAGAAAGCTAATAACAAGTTAGATTATTAAAAGTCATTAAAACTAATAGAGAAACAAAACACAGATCGTACTCACGTAAAACACAGACAATATAATATAATCTCAAGAGTAGAAAACAAATCATATGTGGAATTATTAACTTCTGATACGGTACTTCATGAATGATCGTAGAGAAAATAAGGCATGAGTTACTGTTCAATATAGATATTAAATTATTCCAAATGTTCCTAATGATAAACTATAACAATACATAAACCTTTCCGATTGAGGTAGCAGGAACTGTTATTTGACACAACTTGTAACATGTCTGACGGTGGTGACTACTTGTGACAGGGGCGCTTGCCGGGGTCGTGAGTAGAATCACTAATTTACCTCAATCAACATAGACAATGGGCCTCCAATAATCACATTATGGTGCGAACACCGGCACGATCATGTGATTCGGGAAGATCGCGAGATACCTTTAGTAATCATGCATGCATTACTGAGGATATTTCAACATCTTTAAAATAGTTCTATTTTTGAGCATATCGATTTCCCGTAGTTAAAGAGAATGAAAGAGCATGGTGGTAGATGATCTGAGAAACGGAGAGATGTATGTGCATGTATAACAATTTCACCTTCTATAAACTTTGCAGTCACAATCATTTTCGAAATAGTAATTGAATAAATAATAAAGAAAAAGATATTCTACACGCCCTCATAAGGTTAATGAATCACAGAAAATAAATCAATTCACATCATTATCGCAAACCTGTGTTTCATTTCCCTGTCTATCACAATTTCAGCGTGTCCATAATTGAATAAATAAAACAAATCCATAAATCTGTGCTTTTTTATACTAACCCATAATTTACATTTTCTAACACATTACCAATTGCAGCGTACCTCGAAGGTAATCACGGTAGTTAATTAAACGTCACAACGTGTAAGTACTAAATACGATCACAAATCACGAGCCAAAAATAATCAAGAAATTATATAATAATTTCACGATAAAAAATACAAACATAAATAAAAGTCTTAACGGATTGTTACAGTGTTGTTTATGTCATGTGTGTATGTGATAATGATATGGTCGTGTACAGTCAGTGGGTTATGGATTCTATTGTTATGAGTGGTTGACTTTGGCATTCCTGTAGATTTTTTATTTATGTTTTTGATAATTATGTTGGGGTTGCCTTCTATGAGTGTTGTCGGTCTCTTTGGGCATCTGGGTGACCACGCTGCGTGGTCCTCTGCGTTGCAGGCATCATATTTCGGTGGCTGTGGCGAATCGCATTTAGTTGCGTCATGTACCCCTTGACACTTGGTGAATGTTTTTCCTTTCCTGCATTCCTCGGTTGTGTGATCGTATGCGGAGCACTTGCTGCATGCTTGTGGTATTGGTTTGGGTGGGGGGCTTGGTATGAACCTGTAGAACCTATTTAGGTAATACAGTCCTCCGTCATGTGTCATTCTTTCGAACGAGTCGATGTCTCCAGTTATAATTCTTCTCATCGATGTTGGTATGTCTGTTGCTCTTGCTATGATGCGTTTGCAGTATCTATAAGTGTATTTCTTGTTAGTGAGTTGTTTGCCAATATCTTCGTCGTCTGGGGTTTCCTTTTCAACTCCAGAGGATTATGTAGTGTGATTCGGTGTATGTGCGTTGTGTGTTCGATGTGGTAGTTAGCTGTTGTTGGGTTCGGGATGTTTTGATGAGATGGTTCCCCATCAGTTCCTGGAGTCTATGTTTAGATTCTTTATTGTTTGTTTTAAGAGTGAAGTTGTTGTTTATCAGTTGTATGATAATGTCCTTGTTGTTGGGCATGTGCGTTTCAATTCCAATCAATTTAATTTATGCTCAGTTAATTAATAAAACAACAAATCGCCAACAGTGTAATTTACACATGGCAACATTGAAAATGATTTGGTTGAAAACTTATGTAAAATGATGAGGTTATGTTACTTCAAATGTCAAAAGTATGGTTACTCAATCCTCATTTATGATGCGACCAAATGCTGCGTTTGTGGAACCTGTTATCAAATTTTTCCCTTTTATTATTTTTGTGTGTTTGAAAAAGGACAATTTTTAGTTGATAAAAAACGCACATTTGTGTGCCATTCGTTGCTCTTCCACTCTTCTGTTGTAAGAATATATATTTAACACAAACGTTTAAAACGGTTCTTATCAGTTGATGCACTGCGATAATCTCTCGCTTTGTAAACACACCGAAAATGAATGGACTCTAATTCAGTAAAAATATTTAATGTAATTAATATATAATAATCAAATAATTCAAAACTCGCGCGCCACCGATGACGACAACCACCGACAACATACGATGATTCAGATAATTCAAATTAATTAGCGCTAAATTGACACATTTCGTAATTAAAATTAATTCGTGCCATACTAATAATAATGGCGCGGCGTTGGCGGGGAGGGGATTGCGGAGATAGGAGGAGCCGAACCTTGCGGAGGCTTTTGTTAGGGATGTAGCGACGTGAGTGCGCACCTTGGTTCACGGCGTTATCGTAAGTTTGAATTTGATGTTTGGAGCGCCATCTGTTGTGGCCTTTGTGACACACGACTGATATAGAAATTACAGGTATCTGTAGATCATCGTCACATCTACTCTAAGTCTCTGTACCAACCCAAATATGTGTTTTTAAAATAGGTGCTAGGTGTTCATCCACTTTCCTCTTCTTATTTGGTTCATCATGGCTTGTTTGTCGGGTGTGTCATGGATATTGGGCATCTGCCGGTGATCGCTCGTAGTTAATTAATGCTGATATTTACCTATGCGTGTGAAAATATACACATCGTTGTTTAAATAAAACCGCAGAAGTTTGATCGCCAGACTTACAATTTTTAGTTGATAAAAACGCCTACACCTTTTCGCCAGGCATTAACAAATGAATTAATAACTAAATGGATTTTTAAACATGATAGTGTCACCTAGAGTTAATATTATTTTATTGTTACACACCCCCGACATCTATTCCATACTTATCGAGAAAAACAATTAGACTATGTACGTTTTACCCGTTTACCTTAATATAATATTTAATTTATTTTTGAACTCTCGGTACACGTTGTTACCCCGATCCTCCTGTACATGTTACGCCGGACTCCATCTTGAATTTACACTCGCATACGATTTAATATTTTACGGCCTCGTATATTAACACGAAATTTATTTCTCAATCGGTACCCGTATATTATCAAATCACAGGGCGGCGTTCGCAGGATGCATCGTATGGATGTAGGCCTTGCGGGGGGCCGCCTTTGCCGGTGGCAGTGAAGGCCCCACATATGAATATCCCTGCCCCCCCCCCCCCGCCCTTGTACAAATATCAGCCTCCTACTCGACGACTTGTAAACAAATTCAGATGTAGCGGGGGCGCGGTTCGATTCTAAAAATGCTTTTGTTAATAATAATGATAACCCGTTGGTCGTTAAATTAAATAATAATAATAATTAATAAATAAATAAAACTCGCGCGCTTTTCAAAATTGAAAGTCAATGACCACGTAGCCAACGCAACATAATTCAAAATTGGTGCGCTTTCAAAACTACACATAGGCAACCCCACATACACGTCAACAAGTCCGCTTGGCCCGTAGGCAGCCCGTTGTACAAAAACAAAATGGCGGAAAGTAGCGAGAAATCGGCCCATGTATTTCTTATGGGGAAATTGGCCCCGTATCGGTGTTGCCCCACTACTTCTCCCTATGTTAGTACTTTAATGTAAGTCCACTAACACCCGCTTGCCTAGCAAACAACTCGCTAGGCACAATGTAACTAACATTTGCTTATTGCCTTCGGGCAGATTGCAAATTTCTTTGGAGCAAATAAAAAAAAAAAAAAAAAAAAAAGTGTCGCCCCCAAGATTTACTTCCAGGGAATATGTGGATATTCTTGAAAACAGTCAAATTCCGACGGTGAGAACTCTATACCCGGAGGAAGAGCTGGACATAATTTCGGTTGTGCAGGACAATGTCCGATACACACGGCACGTGTTGTCCAAGAGTGGCTGGATGACAATGAAAATCAATAGAAATTATTCCATGGCCTGCGAAGAGTCCAGATCTCAATCCAATTGAGAATATTTGGGGTGCCATGGTTCGTGCCTGGAACCCAGATAATATTGTGATCCGGACTATTCAGAATCTGCAGCGCCACGTCAACGAAACGTGGGAAATGTTAAGAGGCAAACATGTGTGCAGAAATTGTGTAATGTCAATGTCGAACAGGCTACAAGAATGTAAAAATAATAATGGTTTTTATACCAAACATTAGTTTTTATATATATTTTTTTAATAAAAGATTTATTTTAATCTTTGGTATATATTTATTTATTCCTAACTAGTACTAGTTTGGACTGTTATGCCATCATCATAGGCACAATTCTACAAATATTAGAATAATGGTTAATACAAATATAAAATCTATTATTAATAATAGTGTATGTGTTGTGTTAATGTTAGTGTGTGAGTTAGCCTTATAAGGCTATACGCCTCTTATTTTCATAAAAGTAACCTATGATTTTTCATTTTTTGCATTTATTTTATTTCTGCAATTAGGTTTGCAGTTTGCGCATAAAGCCTAAAATTTAGGAATTTTGGATTTATAAACACTGTAATATTCAAAATATATAAAACTCCTGTTTTTGCTAATTTGTTCTGGTAATATCTTCTATTATTAACTATGTTAATAACAACTACATGTTTTGAATTACTTAATACATTCTTTCTACAGTCACTAATAAAGTAGGCTCTTTTGCTCGACACTGACAACCAAAAGTTGATAATAAATAACTATTATGTATTAAGACCGAAAAGTGATATATTATTTGATGAAAGTGAGAGTTGGCATTAACTTGAAAGCAATAATGCCACTTTTTGCTCGTATTACATACAAAATATTTTCTAAAATCACTTAAAAAATGATTGAGTTATTTTAAAAGAACGTTGATTTATTTGTTGCTATTGACGACGCACATCTTTTACTTTATATTGAGCGGCGAGCGAGAAAAACGAGTCTTAGATAAACGTCGATGTCGTGATGAACTTTTCGATGTCACTATCGAGCAAAAAAGCTTACTTTATTTAGTGATTGTTGAAAACAGATATTAAGCATTTCAAAACATGCAACCAGATAATTTACTTCGACGATTGCCTATTGAGTTTGAAATAGTGCAGAAGCTGTTTGGAAGAATAACATTTACTGAAAAGTTAATAATAAAATATTTTTCCATGTGTCCAACTTTCTGGCGGACACTGTATATAAATCAATGATGTAGACGAAAAATATTTTTCTTTTATGAGAGGCATACATAATAGCGGACCCAGAGCCCCTCCAGGTAAATTTTAGGGAACCGGTCACTCAGCAACAACACTGAACCAAACACTGAACTCCGAATAACTCCGAATACAAGGAGACAAGAACGGCGAACCGCCGTGTCCCACAGACCTACCAGTGACATTCTTTGAGTCCATGACTGTACATCGTCTATTTGTATATTTGCAGCGTACAGGTAAACCAAGTTGAGACGCTTTGCTGGCCTGCGAGGCCAGCAGCCTAACTCGAATCGTTCATGGCATCTGGCGAGATGCGACACAATGCCCAGTGTTTATGGTACCACTAAATAAATTTATAACGTACTGTTATCCTTTAGTTTGAATGGTGTGGAATGATTTACCACTTTGTATTTTAGTTTGCCTATGTTAAGGAAAAAAGAATCGTCGCCGACGGTGTCGACGACTGTGCGACTGCGAATGGAACTAAACACTCTTGTCTTTAAGGGTGGTTTCGCACTTCGGCTTTCGTACATTTTGAGGATCCCGGTACAGCAATGTCTATCTCTCTCTCGTTGCCAGCGCGCATCTTTATTATGGTGTCTCGCTTTCTCAAGAATGATAATTACTATCAAGGGTTTTTATAGACTATTTCAATTTATGGTGCGTACCTACTGAAGCGTATATTATTTTCATCTTTCGTGGTGAAACATCAGTCCTTTTTAAAATCTTATCATCAAGTGTATTTTCTTTTCAATAATTGTTATTCTAGAAGATTGGTGCGATTTTTACACTCTCAGGTTGTTTACATAAATATAATGTTAAATTTGCTTAAAAATGTATACTTGGACTAATTTCTACCGGGGGGTCTTCCGTTTAATTATTATTGAAAATTATAACTATATTATTGAAATATTATTCTATTTCAGCGATCTCAACCGGTGGTATACGATTGACCGAAAGGCTGCCGTAAAAGGTCACCTGCTTTTGTAAAATTATCGTAAAATAGTTCAAATAACATACAATTGAACACTAATAATAATTTACATTTTCCTTATTATTTCCGGTAATAAATAATTAACACAGAAATTTATTAATTTGTATCAGTTTTTTTTTTTCAAAAATCAAATTAAAAAAAAATCTATCAAATCCAACCGCGTCTAAATTGTGACATAACAAAATATTCAATTTGTTACCGTCAGTTGGCCTTGGATTTGATAGTAGTACTTGATTACGCTTCAGTCCATATGTCCCTTCTACTGTTTTGATATATTTTACTACCTTTTTGTTGATCCTTTCTTCCGGTGACATATTTCTGCAAGAATATGGGCATTTTATTTCTAGTCTACAATCTTCATCTTTTACTTGAGTCGCCCCAAATTACAGTAGTTCTTATATATGTACAAATAGTCCACATGCTTTAATTTTTTTTTTTTCAATATCCTTTTTACCCAGTTCTTTGTGATCTTGGCAATACTAAATATTAACTGAGCCAGAAAATTAATTTAAAATAGTTTTCGCCATCTTCACGGGATCGGGGTCTTTTCTTCTTTTACAAATAATTTCAAAATTAGACACAGTAAGCATTGTGTGTCTGTATTGTATCCAGCTTCTATTATTACTTTGGCCCCTGGTTATTTCTTCTATTTGGCTTATGTTGTTTTTTATTTTTCCAAATCTTCTTAAGATACAATATTTTGTACTATCCATTTCTTCTTCTTCAAAATCATCTTCTGTATTTTCATAGTCCTTATCAACTATAACAATTTGTTTTTCTTCTTAAGGAATGCAATTTTTTTTTCCAAGAATTCTGTATGTTTTCTTGGAAACAAATATTTTTGTGTTGTGTCCAAATGGTGAATTGGTATTTCCAAAAATATTTGAAATATATTCTTCCCGAGAATAAAAAGATATTGCCGTAGCTCGGCACCGAATATCATACCCTCCTTTGACAGCAACATTTATTCGTTTCCCCACTATAAACTTACATATCACGGCATTATAGAATTAGGTTGCGTTATTAGTATTCATGTTCAGAAGTAAACTTGAACAATTTTTAACTAAAATCTGTTTTTTAATCAAAGAATCACCACCTGTTGGTTTAGGTGGCAAAAAAACTAAATAATACTAGATTTGGGGTTAGGAATTTACAGTTGTACGGTTAGCGTGTCATCGCAGTCAATTTCAATGTCACGCAAACTACGTAACTTGCAAGATTTTAGCTCCGAAATTTAAACTTTGAAACTAAAGCTGAAAATGCCACGCAAAGAAACGAAAGTACACTCTTTCATATTGGAAATTAAATTGACATCACCCTGTTTTGATCCATTGCAAAAATAAGGGCACAATTAGCATGATCTCCAGAAATATGTAAAGAACAATTTTTTATATCTGTAGAAAAATTGCTTATCTGGAGTTCTAAGCAATCATTTTGCAAACGGTGATGATTAGTAGCCGATTTAATCCCTGTTCTAATTATCTCAATTCACTCTTTTAATGAACCTCTCAATTCTTCAGACATTAATCCATATTTTGTATTATACCTATTGCTTGTCAATTCGTGCAATTTTCAGCAAAAATTTCTTAATTAATGGTTAGTACATTCTACTTTACGAATGAAATAGTTTACTCCATAGCAATGCATATTTTCTTTAAAACGCTGCTATCCCCGTGTCCAATGAATTTAATGTAATTTAAATGGTGGTTGTCAAACGTTCTGTAAAACTCTCAACAATCAACTCCGATTCCATGGATGTTGAGGATTTCGACCATTTTTTTGCACATTTGTGGCTTTTTGCATCTACTTATTTCGTAGCAGCTCGTGAACAAATTGAGCAATATTTGTTCTTCGTGGTGACATACAAAATGTTTTCCGTCTTCGCTCCAATTATACAAGCCTAAAAGCTATATAAATTTTAAAACCTAGAATTTCTAAATCTCAAACACTTTATTAAGATCTGAGTCGTATAGATTATAAAATTGTTGTGTCATTTCACACACTTGTTATTGCATAGTTACTAGTGTAAAGTTTTTGTTACAATATTACTATTGTAACATTATCAAAATTATTTCATACTTGCACAAATAACAATTTCAAAATATGAATGCAATTTTACGCATTATTAAACATCATAAATGAAATTTTGAACATAGACGCAGTTTTTTTATTTTTTTATTCTTAAAAAAAATTATTGAATTTTAATTTTAAACGTTTGTATATCATCTCCGACGAGAACTGTAGACCAGTTTCGACCTACTGGGTCTCGTCAGTCCCGTGGGTCCGGAGTTAGTTCCCAAATGTACAATTTGCTGGCCTTAGAAAACCAATCGTAATATAATGAAGTACGAGAGAAGCATATGAATAATACCTGTATATGTGGCGTTCATATGCTTCTCTAATACTTCAATAAAAAAATGTGTTCGTATACTACTATCACTATCATACTATAATTTATACTACTATCATTACTACTAATTAAAGAAAGATTCCTGGGAAAGGAAATCAATTCAAAATATCAATTTTACAATTGCATCTAACTTTTATAATCCAAATTACACAAAATTGTCCAAGTTGGATACAATACTTTAGTACTTTCTTATAGGCCGACGATTTCGATAAATCGTATCCCCCTCATTTGATAAAATATCTTAGGAATATTTTTTTAACTAAGGACTATTGCGATTAAGGACAAACTATTATGTTTGATAGGAATATCGCGAAATTTAGTGACATTATTGATATGTATCGTGAAGACGAAGAACGTGTTGATGGTATTAAGGTTTGTCAAAGATTAACAAATGCACATATAAATCCAGAGGGCCGGGCAAAAATGAGAGCTGTTAGTTAGCTGTTAAATGCATTTGTAATTTCTTTAATAATCTAAGTTGTGCAGCAATAGATAAAGTTCTTCCATTTACATTATAATATTGTTATTAAATTAGTCATATTCAAGTCGTACTGATGAGATATAAATATCGAAACATGTGTTATTTAAAAGGATTGTTGTTATTAGGTTATTCATTGTTGTCAAGTATTGTTTATGATTTGTAATTAGATGTAATTTGTATTGTAAAACTTCCAATTCTCATTTCTGTGTCAAAACTATTGGAACAGTGTATACAACCGCGGCCATCCAAAAGTGAACTTTTTTTCGATAGTTAGATTTTTACTTTAAATCATAGGAGTCTTAAAATGTCACAGTTTGAATAGTAATTCATGCTGTAAGAACATAAATAAAGCCTAATTTACTTTTGGATGGCCGCGGTTGGCTGGTACGTCCAAATGTTGTCTTGGTCACCAATCGATTGACACGTAAATTAAGTTGTATAGTTACGGGTATAATCTTATTCATCAGCCGTCTAGTACACAAAAGCTGAACTATTAAACCAAACGGCGTTCGTAAATTCCTCGGTTCTTTACAGGTATTTGTACATTACACGTATCCAAATTAGAATAGAAATAATAGAATTTGCATCATATTGTGCAAGCGAGGACGACAAACAAACCACTTTGGAAAATTAACTGAAGTCACGACGAAATTTTTGCTAAAGCTTTATAGAATATTTAGTCATATACTAAATTCGCCTTTAAAATTTATTTATCGTCGACAGTTTGGTTTGATTGGTACAAAACATGTATGAAAAATTAAAGATTTTCAGAAATTGATTACGAAATAACTAAATACCCAGACAGATTATGACGTTAATAGAATAGAATGTTAATAGAATTCTTGTACTTTTAAGAATAATTCGATATGCAAAACAAAGGATTTGATTGATTTAAACGGCAGTGGTGTTCACCTAGGCAAAGGTATAAAATGCTTGATATTACTCATTAAATATCGCAACCTTAACAACTTACATTAAGCATTACTTGAGACATACATAAAATGTGGTGTAAACGAATTTGTGATTTAAGCCTTGTTCACATCTTACATTGTGTTTAAGCCTTACTTGTTTACTATGGTGCAAGTGGCCATTAGTGGCCTAACAAAGAGGGCTTCGCTAAACGTCTGCTGGACGGACTCGGACGTTTACGAACCCTGAATGGTCTAGCTAAGTAGACTCTTCAGTGCCGTCACTCTCGCTAGAATCTGTAGTCATTGGTTTTCGGGGCCAAGGAATTGAAATCTGACGTCGAAATTCTCGAAAACAAAATGGCCGAATCAAAATAGCCGACCGTCTTCGTCAAAAATGACGTCACTCTGGCGAAAATCAATAGCCTGGTTTTCGCGACCGAGGAATCTGGATGTTTGGTAAAAACTAGAAAAGCGTTATTTTTGATAAAATTTCCATTATCTCGCTTATTTTATGAGTAAAGTTTACAAGGCTTCCATACGTTTTTATAACTCAGTACTTATCATTGTTCGTTATACTACACAAATCTACTATATTAAATTTAAAATCAAACAAAATAAATTGTGCTGTTGTAATTTAAGTATAATTTTATTGCATACAAAGTTTTACATGTTTTTAATTTCTGATTACTTTTATATTGTCCAAAATAAGTGCCTTCAATATAATAGTTAACACCAAAAATATTTAGGTCATTTTTTAAAACATGCTCACAAATTGTTGCTTGCTTGCGCAATATTGCTATTGTTTACACAAAAATCTTTTTATTTGCAAAAATAAAAGGTCGAGGAGTGACCGTCTAGATAATACATATTTTAAAGCTGACCTTATGAAACAAATGCTACAGTCTATTAAGTTTAATTTTGCCCATTATAACTACCATTGCTAATTATCTAATGTGATTATTATGCAAGCTTCTACTAATATATATATATATATATATATATATATATATATATATATATATATATATACATATATATATATATATATATATATATATACAGGGTGTAACAGAAATACGTGTGTTAATTTTAAACGTTGGTAGAACTCGTTAAATAAAACATTTTTTCTATATGTTTTTTTTTCAAAACCAACGTTAAACTGATTTAAAATATGTTCTAGTTTATCTACTAAAACGCGAACCCGCCTATGGTTAAAGGCGGCATTTCCAAAAGCTCGCCCATATACCAACACAATATCTGTTAATTCTTCATTAGAAAAATTTGGCATTTTGGAATAAACTTCACTTGACAATTATAGTGACAGTACCTGAGAACGGCACGTTCGGTCAAAACTTGGGATCAAAAAAATCTAAAAAAAACTTGCAAATTTTGAAAAAAACATAGAAAAAATGTTTTATATAACGAGTTCTACCAATGTTTAAAATTAACACACGTATTTCTGTTACACCCTGTATATATATATATATATATATATATATATATATATATTATATATATATATATATATATATATACATATATATATATTAGGTTCGCCTGAACTTCTCATTCCCAGTCCTCTTACTATGTATATATCTTAATATATATATATATATTAAACAAACGAATTCAGTAACGTGTAGAACGAGAATGACATTTGGACTGTCTGCAACAAAAATAAATATATTAATTATATAATTATAATTATATATAATTATTAATTATAATATATAACAGTGCAATATGCAACAAATCTAGAAAAAATCTAAGTGATTTTTTTCTACGAAGTGCGGATAATAGCTTTTTTAAATAGCGACGTAGACGACGACATTATTTGATAAAATTGTGGCTTAAAAAAAAACACGGGGATTTTATTTTGACCATGTGCTTCTTGATTAACGGAATATAAACCCGAATTTCAAAAACGGGACAACCAGAGGGTATTTGACTTATACCGGGTGTTTACTTTTAAAACGGAACATAGACAAATAGCATGGGAAAACACTATTTGTAGTCGTCAAAGTAAATGGATGGATGTCCTGCGAATAATAGTGTAGACGTAAGAGCCTTCCAGAAGCCTTTCCAAATCGCTGGATTGGACGTGGAGCAACTATAATTTGGTCGGCTAGATCTCTAGATTTGGCACCTTGGGATTTTTTTCTGTGGGGACATGTCAAAACTAAACTTTATCGTACACTTCAACCAGGGATGCAATTGTTGCTGAGGGCTCCCCTTATTTGCGGAGCAACAACTCTCAAACGTAACAAATAAATTTTACAACCGAATGGGTTTCTCCCTGCAACAAAATGTTTATAATAATGTAATAATTGTATGGCACCTACAGATGGTATGGTTTTGTTAATAAATTGAATAGCAAATATATCTCTTAATATCTTTACCATAATTACTCGTTTTTCATAAGAATATATCATCATTCAATTTTTAATTAATGGAAAAAAGATATCAAATGCACCAAATATGTACTTGGCATAACAAAAATCTCAATAATAGTATCGTTCGCTTGATACCACGGGTATGCTTGTACGTAAATTTGGTGAGCAGGAGTTTTCAAAAACGTGTTTTCTCATGCTATTTCCCTATTGATGAGGCATATACTGATGAAAATATAGTAGAATTGGAAAATAAAACACTATGTTGTTTGAGATACACAGATTTATTGCTAATAACTGCAACAATTCTTTCGCCACGTGGTAGCATATTTATCTGCCTGATAGGCTATAGAAAATAGTGATGGGCATAATCTAATGATTTCAATAATCGAATTATGCGAATACGAATTATTGTAATAATCGAACTATAATTCGAATTATGAATCATTATATTTAAAAACAATCATAATTCGATTTTCGCGAATGATAATCCAAATAATTTTACCGAACGATTTTCACATTTTCCCTTCTTTCTTCTATTCTTCCTACTGGAAGTGGCCATACACGTTGTTATTTTAAATAGAACATCCTGTATATTTTTACATATTCAGATTGCTAGTTGAATTATGAACATATTTTATTAATATTGAAAAGTGCTTAGATCCATTCTGATTATAGGTGAAATCAACAGGCGAGGTCTGCTATCGATTAGTGTAAAGTCAATCTTTAGTTTACATGGACTAGTTTCGACCGGGGGGTCGTCATCAACATCAAAATCTTTATTCATACACCGAGAAAAATTATAATAACAATTAGTATAGGTATATTTCTTATCAAACAAATAATAGAAAATTTGCATATTCAACTTACAGTCATAGGGTAAGCTACAGATCTGGGTGTGTTTCCGGTTGACATTCTAGTAGAGTAATGGGTGTTGTGAGTAAGTACTAATATGATGAAGTCAGAAAGGTGTAAAATTGAATTTATATTTTGTGTGATATTATATTATGCAAAACTTGAATAGTTTTGAATGAGTTTCGTCGAAGTGATAAAAGTTATGTTGACATTTTAGCGACATTTAGTATAGTTTTGCAAAAATTGCTTATTAAAATTAATTGAAAAGTTAAATGTTTACAGAAGTGTTATTATATCAAAATTATATGTCGCATACAAGTTAACTTAACTTATATTTTTCAAAATTTTGATATGATAATACTACTGAAAATATTTCACTTTTCAATTAATTTTAATAAGCGCCCCCTGGCTATATTGCAAGAATTCTAGAATCGGTCCCCAAAAATAGATAGGTTGGTTAGGTTAGGTGAGGTTAGGTTATGTTTGGTTTGATTAATTTTGTATCCTAAAGTTTTTCCGGCCGTCACGACGCCTCTACATAATATTTCTTATTGTTTTTGTGGCCATTCCAGACAACAACAGACTGTGATCGGCCAAAAACCAGCCAGAATCTATAACCGTGTGCCGGTTTGATGGCGGTAGATAAAAAAATTATAGAAACTGTCCTTGCTATGGTGTGAAGGGTGGCCCAATTTGGATGTTTCTATAGGGGATCTCGGTAACTAGAAGAGATAGAGAAAATCGGATGGCGTATCCTCGATCTCTTCTTTTAAAGCCAACTCAACGGTGAAAATAAAAATTGGCTATCGTCTTTCGTTTTCAAGTTATGGCCAAAAATTCATTATTTTTCATTTTCAATTTTTATCAATATTTCATTAATTTCTTTTTTTTAAATAAGAGTTACACGTTCTTCAGATACTTTTTTACGGTGAATTGAATGCGTTTTACAGAATTGTAATATATTTTCGTTAATAAACAAGATACAATACAAAGTTGTGTTTTTTTAAATACAAGTCAATGTTGTCTTTGGCCTTAATAAATAGGTTATTTTTTTCCCTTTTCAATGATATATCACATGTGAAGGTTATAATTGAATTTTTGTTGAAATCAATTAAAATTTTGTCAACACGTCATATGTTCTCTTATTGGGCGTACTAGACTGGTAGTAGGCTTGTATTGTTTAGACTAAAATTATTTATTGAAAACGCACACATTTGCCATCTGTAAATTATAAAATACCATGTGAATACAATATCATATATGTATATATACCGGGCTTTTTTTTCGTTATTACACATATGATTGACAATGTATAACTGGTTGCCTGCATCTAGAAGAAATGATCATTTCTTCACCTGAAGAAGCCACAGTGTGGCGAAACAATTGTCGTGAACAATAAAAAACAATTTTGAAAATTTTAAAAAGTGCGTAACTTTATTTCATACATTAGTAAATATGAATTTTCAACAAATAAAAGCCACATCGATCAATCTATTGAAACAATTATCTTATTGCCTTGGGAACATTACAGGCTCTATCATCTAAAAGGCAGACAACCCTATAAATTGATTTTTCCTAGATTCACAGAAAAACCCTTCAATGAAGCATTGAAAAGCATAGACACAATATTTAAATAACATGGAACATTTACAATAAATGTTCCAATTGATGTCGATTATTCAAAATGCATATGTTGCATCTTTTAATAACACTTCTGTTAGCATTATGAATGTGAACATTTGAATTTGAATTTATACAATCAATAAAATGTTGTCGTAAATTATTAATATTATCATTTCTCATTTTATATAATTTGTCGTTATATATCTTGGTTGTTCAAATGGTGATTTTTTCGAATAATGTATGGTCTAAATTTATGTCTCTTCAAAATTCTAAGTGCTCGATTCTTCGAAATTCCGGATTCAACCTCAATATGGCGGCTGGAAATTTCTGGATTCACTATCAGAGCTGAAATTCCATTTGTAGCAGTTTCTTCGGCGTCTAAAATATTTTTTTGGCTACTTGAAAGATCTGTGGTTGATAAGATTTTTTTAGTCTTTTAAATATTAATTTATCCGGTTGTTTTCTTTCAGGATAGCGATTAAAATATGTTTCTATGTCAATTAGTGATTTGCTTTTAATAAGGCGTCTAACATATCAAATACTTCATAATTTTCGTACGGTATTGTTAAACACTTCGAAATATAAAGATCACGTCAAATGTGTTAGCTTGACAATCAAACAATTTAAACAAAACAAGCCTACTACGCCCAATAAGAGAACATATGATGCTTTGATAGAATTTTAATAAATTTCAATAAAAATGCAATTATAACATCCGCATGTGATACATCATCGAAAAGAGACAAAAATAACCTATTTATTAAGGCCAAAGCCAACTACGACTTCTATTAAAAAAAACAAAACTTTGTATTGTATCTTGGTTATTAACGAAGATATCAAAATTCTGTAAGACTCATTCAATTCACCGTAAAAAAGTGCCTGAAGAACGTGTAACTCTTATTGTAATAAAATAATATAAAATGAAATATTGATAAAAATCGAAAATGGAATATAATGATTTTTTGGCCATAACTAGAAAACAAAAGACGATAGCCAATTTTTATTTTCACCATTGAGTTTGAAAATAGAGATCGAGGATATGCCATCCGATTTTCTCTATTTCTTCTAGGTACCTAGATCCCCTATAGAAAAATCCAAATTGGGCCACCGTGTACAATCGCCAACATTTGAAGTGCAACGAGAAGCCACAAACCAGAGCAAATTTCGACCTTATTGGTAATCGGGGTTTTTGGCTCGTACAAGTACAAATACAGATGCAAAACAGCTTTGCCCTCAAATGTCCATAAAGCGGTCGTAAAAAACCGTGTTGCACTTCGAATGTTGGCGATTTACGTTCTGTCGCTCTCTTGACTATTCCGTTCAGCTAACCAAATATAAGCAAAATTATTTTCACGAATGGTGATCCGAATGATTTTCCCAAACGATTTATTTTTAAGAATGATAATCCGAATTATATAATTATTCCGAATAATTCTAATACTCTAATTATTCGATAATTATAATTCAAATTAGCCCACTAAATTAGCTCACTAATAAAAATACTAACTCTGCTCGTTCTGTACGATACTTACCGCTACAAAATTTGTAAAGCTCAACTGCATCAACCCGGCAACAGTAAGAGTCTCCGGTCTTTGTGCTCTTTGTATAACCATAATTAGACCTTGTTTTAGCTTCAAGTTCTTCGAGAGCTCCCAGTCACAAATGTACGCAGCATCAGCTACCTGTTCACTCTAAAAGAAAATTATGAATAAGTTTTTAATGTAATAGGTAGGTATACTAGCGGCCGGTACTATCAACACATTTTAACTAACATTTAAGTATGAACAAGATTTAAAAGTATTTGTACTATATTATCGTGAGTTTAAAACATTTATCGGCATAATCTGTTGGCATTATATGTCTAAATTTCTCCTTTTTAATTTTAAGACTAACGCCCCACGAGCGATAATTACTGGCAAATTTCTGCAACTTTTATAGCTCAAAAGAGGCACTCTAAAACTTGAAATATCAGTGACTAGAGGGGAATGATAACTCGAAAGCCGAGCGTACTGCGACATGATCAGTATACTCAGCTGATCGAAATCTGTCTGGAAGTCTGGAACATGATGATGAACGAAGTCCTTAACGAGTTATCATAGGTTGGATGCAAATTCGTCGCGTATGCTGATAACCTCTTATTGTTTGTGGGAGGGAACAGCAGGAAGGCAATTGAGGACAAGGCGAATGAATGGGTGAATGTGGTGCGTATATGGAGGGACAAAGATGGGGTTCAAGTTTCAGAACGAATGACTGTGACCATGCTTCTAAAAGGTATCCTATCAGCGAATAGGAACCCAGCAGTGAAATTAAGAGGGAACACTTTGCGTTACGTTACAGACGTTAAATATCTCGGTGTGAACGTGGGGCAACGGATGAATTTTAAGAAGCATGTTGTGAGTTTAAAGTCAAAGGTGGGATCACACGAGTTTTGTGACGGGATTGGGGCATCGGTAGGAAGGCTGTCAGAATGCTGTGTAAGGGGTGGCTTACCGTCAGGGTTATGCAAGGTGCGAGCGCATGGGGTGAGGTTGTGAAATTTGAGTATGGACACAAAATCCTGGATTCGTGTGAGAGAATACGTTTGTGCGCTTATGTGAGGATCTGCAGAATGGTCTCGCCCGAGGCCATGCAGGTTTTCATGGGCGAACTGCCCAGGCGTCTGGAGGTAATCAGGGGTTGCGGAATGTTTAAGTTGAGGCGGAATGATTTGGGTGCAAATTATGTAATCACTAAAGTCAGCAGGTATGAGTGTGGAAAATTTCAAACTGGTGCTCCTGGGGAGGCTCAACGCAACCTGGCAAGAAGATGGGACACTAGTTCAAAGGGGAGGGTTATCCACCGTTTCATACGTGACGTGGGCTTTGCTTCAGAGAATGAGTGGTTCAACCCATGCCTAGAGTTGGGCTTTTTCCTAACCGGGTATGGGAGTATGACTAGTTTTTTGCACGCAAGGGGGTTGAGCGAATTGGGGGGGCGGGGGGGTTCTGCGAGGGTGGGGTAGCGTCACTATGTAGTCAGGGTGGGTTAATACATTGGTTGTTGCTGTTGCGTATCTCGCTGCCGCAGGAATTCTTGTTGTGTCGTCGGGGCCCTTTGGGTCTCCAATACGCAGGGGTGGGGGCGGTTCAAAAGTCAGCCATTGGCAACTGCTGACTCCGGATTCTCTTGGGTTTAGCTTACCCACGCACCCCTAGGCCACTTACCACGCAGGAGGATGTCAGTCGGGGACCGTCATGCCCCACGGCGAAACTGACACAGACATTCTTGGGCCCGGCGCATCCATGTACCCGAGCTAGCTCACCAGGGCTTCGTTGGCAAAAACATTAAGCTGGTACATAGTAGCTGAAGCTCCGATGGGAACCAGTCCCCACATAAACTGGTACCGCGGGGGTCGCCCCCCCCCCCCCCGGGTTTACCCAGCCCCGATCGTGGTAAGGACCATCGCGAGGGATGTGGTTGATAGCCTAATGCTTGGGTTAACGAACGATTGCATTGCACTACGCAATCGTTCACGGCGGGTACTAATCTACATAATTAGTAGTGTCTGGATAGAGAAACGCTCCCACCAGTGAGAGGAAACGAGTCTTGGTGCTCGCTAACAATACTGGAAGCTCCGCGGCCGTGTAGTCGAGGGGTGCGCTAATTGTCGCGATGGCAAAATGAGCCAAAATGTTACCTGCCTCTTTATTCCGGTCGGCAAATTGCGCCGGGTACTTCTGAAACTTCTTTAATCCCTTTGGTAATTTGCGCCAAGTGGTAGGGATTAGCGGAACGCCATATTAATTTGCCAAAATATTTAATATCAACGAAATTTTTGTAGAAGTCTGTCATTATACTAAGTAGTCCAAAATGGATGCGTGTCAACCGTGGAGCGCAGTTGCTAGTTTTAGATTCTTTTAAATTTTGGAAAGTGAATAATTTAAAAAGTGGAGAAACTGTTTGGCGTTGTACAAAAAGATCCTGTCCAGCATCATTACGTACACTAGGAGCAGAAAATATAATTTCTCAACGTAAACAAGAACACAATCACGGTGCTGACTTAATTGCGCTACATAGACAGGGAATTGTTGTTTTTATTACTATAAAAAAATATCAAATTACACCGTGCAACAAATTTAAAGTTGTGTCGTCACACATGAGCAAGACCATATGTCCGAAAAACTAGATATTTTTCCCTTTCGTGTCCTTCAAGCTGTCTGCTTGTATCACATCAGGATTTTTTTTTAATTAATTTTAAAGTTTTAAATCATGTATTTTTTAGCTATTTAAGAGATATTTTTAAAAATCCAAATCTTTTGAAATTTTTGACGTTTTTAGATAATTCTTTGACGAGTTGAAAGCTTAATAATATTAATAATAATCCCTACTACTCCTCCACCTATGGCGTAATTGGTTACTGTCATAATTTGACAGAGAATTCTGACCCAATTACATTTTAATTTACCATAGGCCCCTGAACTATTACTAGTTATGCGGGCGTTAAGAGGAGAGGGGCATTATTATTATTGCCCATCTGCGCCTGTATGCGACTTATGGATGGTAAAGGCACATTCCCAATATTTGTTGCAAGGAAATGGGAAAACTGCAGATAAACCACCCCAGAAATGCAGACCCGGGAATCGAACCCGGGACCTTGCGGTCTAGAAACGAACGCGTCACTCCACCACAGCCTCTGAGGGTACCAAAAAGGTATCTTTTAAAATAATTAGGCGTTTGTATCATTCTGTTGGGGACTCGCCGTAATGAAACGAAAAACGGCTACCCGGAAATGTATGAATTTATTATTGCGAAATTACAAGTTAAGCACAATAACAAGCGAGCAAATGACGGGGCTCCACCCGGGACCTTTCGCCGATAGCAATCGAAAAAGAACTCGCTCTTAGAGAGCCATTACAATGAGTTTTAACAGATTCACAAACAATGCCAGCCCTTCCGACTGGCGAGGGATGCACCAGCTTTCTACAATTCCAAGAATCTGTTTACAATGGCACATTCCGCAGCTATACGTCCCCTGGTCAGGCATATCGTTTGGCGTGACTAACTGGCCATCCCTCGGAAGAGCACGTAACATTACACAAGAAATATTTACAATAGAAACCTAACTAAGACATTCCACAGGACTGTACACATTCTAATCAACAGATGAGAAGTAATGCCATCTGAAAGTGGACTTAAATTGTCGAAAAATGCGGAGTTTTAATTTTGACCTACACTTAACCAGTACGTTTATATTTTGGCCCCTTGTGTTGTAAAATATTCAAAATAATCTATGAAACGTCTGCTAGGTATCAAATTGTATTATTGGCTAATAATTGATTATTAATAGTAGAGGCGGGATATTTGCTTTCATTTGTATATATATAAGCTCAGTCTACGAACGAATAACGAACGGGCATTCAGTACTGAGCTCTTATGGAGTGCACATGCAAGTTCGGTGCTGGTCATTAAAAAGGGGATATGTGGTCTATTGTTTTGGTGTGAGTGGATAATTATGAATTAGGTGTTGGAATGGATTAAAAGTCAGTACTTAAACTACAATATGTATATCAGATTGAAGTGTTCCGACATATGTAATTAGATTATAATATTATATTATTAAGAGGTGTGTCCTCATGTATGTATAAAAAAGGGGTGTGTCCTTACGATCTTTATATCTGAATTAAAGAGAGGTGTGTCCTCATGATTGTATAAAGATGGGGTTTGTCCTTACGATCTTTATATCTGAATTAAAGAGGGGTGTGTCCTCATGATTGTATAAAGAAGGGGTTTGTCCTTACGATCTTTATATCTGAATTAAAGAGAGGTGTGTCCTCAGGATTGTATAAAGAAGGGGTGTGTCCTTACGATCTTTATATCTGAATTAAAGAGAGGTGTGTCCTCATGATTGTATAAAGACGGGGTTTGTCCTTACAATCTTCATATATGAATTAAAGAGAGGTGTGTCCTCATGATTGTATAAAGAAGGGGTTTGTCTTTACGATCTTTATATCTGAATTAAAGAGAGGTGTGTTCTCACGATTGTATAAAGAAGGGGTTTGTCCTTACGATCTTTATATCTGAATTAAAGAGAGGTGTGTCCTCATGATTGTATAAAGAAGGGGTTTGTCCTTACGATCTTTATATCTGAATTAAAGAGAGGTGTGTCCTCATGATTGTATAAAGAAGGGGTTTGTCCTTACGATCTTTATATCTGAATTAAAGAGAGGTGTGTCCTCAGGATTGTATAAAGAAGGGGTGTGTCCTTACGATCTTTATATCTGAATTAAAGAGAGGTGTGTCCTCATGATTGTATAAAGACGGGGTTTGTCCTTACAATCTTTATATATGAATTAAAGAGAGGTGTGTCCTCATGATTGCATAAAGAAGGGGTTTGTCTTTACGATCTTTATATCTGAATTAAAGAGAGGTGTGTTCTCACGATTGTATAAAGAATGGGTTTGTCCTTACGATCTTTATATCTGAATTAAAGAGAGGTGTGTCCTCATGATTGTATAAAGAAGGGGTTTGTCCTTACGATCTTTATATCTGAATTAAAGAGAGGTGTGTCCTCATGATTGTATAAAGTAGGGGTTTGTCCTTACGATCTTTATATCTGAATTAAAGAGAGGTATGTCCTCATTATTATACAAAGAAGGGGTGTGTCCTTACGTTCTTTATATCTACAGTAATTGAATTAAGGAGAGGTGTGTCCTCGTAATTGTATAAAGAAGAGGTGTGTCCTCGTGTTCTTTATAATCACAGTCATTACATAAAGGAGGGGTATGTCCTCACGTCCTTAATTAATACTGTACTTGTATTGGGTATTAAGAGGTGTATGTCACTGCTTTGCTCATGAAGGTGAATTACAATAGTCGTAGCGAATAATGGTCGAAGCTATGACTGCTAGGAATCCAGTTGGCAAGTGAACAACTGGCGGGGGAAGGGGAGAAGCTCCCCCGGTAAGTCCTTCCAATTATAGTTAATATACAATACTAAAAGAATACTCTTTATATGTGGGGAAATCATTTGGAGCGAATGCCATCTTCGGATCGAGTTCAATATATAGCCTGCGGTTCCTGACCAATGAATATACAGTATATTATGTAAGCGATTATTATTATTACTAGTTAAAATGGCGAAAATTTATATATTAAATATGGCGTCAAGTTAAGGCTATTATTGGAAAAAGAACTAGCTTAACACGTCTATTCAAGCTTTATTGTGATTTAAAGATGTTAACAAAAAATGTTTCAAAAATATAAACCATTTGTTAACTTAACTTCTACTTAATTTCTAGTTGGCTAGCAACAGTGCTAAGAGGAAAGCTGTTGAAGATATAACCGAAAGTCCATCTAAAATTCTTCACTCTGACAAGCAAGGATGTTTGTAAAATTAAGCGCAATGTATACAATGCGAGGAGGAAAATTTTGTCCTTGTGTTGGAATTAGGATTCTATTTAAATCCTAAAACAATTATAGATGATTTTGAAATATCAATTCAAGGTGCAATCAAGTCAGTTTGGTCTGAAACAACAATTATTAGGTACAGATTTCACTTAGCGCAAGCTTGGTTCAGGAAGGTTCAAGAACTTAGACCAGTAGAAAGAAGTATACAAAAGTAAAGGCAGCCGCACGTTGAGATGGATTCGATACTTGTTCGGAATTCCATATTTAAATCCTCAAGAAGTAGGCGATTGTTTTGCCTTTGACTTTGCTAATATAAAGCCCGAAAATCCTAAAATTGTAAAATTAGTAGATTATCTTGTAGATAATTATATATCTGAAGACACGACGTTTGCACCTACAATATGGGTTGCAGCAAGTTCTAGCATGGAACGGACAACCAACGCATGCGAGTCGTTCCACTCGAGATTAAATACCAATTTTTATGCGCCTCACCCACCTCTGTATATATTTCTTGATGTGTTAAATAACTTTCAGACTGATACTTATATTGAAATTAAAAGTGTGCAATTGGGCATATCTGCCTCGTTGCAGAACAAATATGTCAGAAATCGACGGTAGCTATTACATACAAAAATTGAGGAATATGTTAATGGTCATATAAACAGAATGCATTTCATCAAATGCATTTCCTATTTGTGTAAAGTAAAATAGTTATTTTTTACTACCTATTTTAAAATATTTTGTAATTATTTTAATTTATAGTTTTTCGAATAAATACATTTCTTATTTTTATATTGTGTAGTATGTACGTATATTGTATTGTTTTGATTGTTTATATGTAACTCTGTGGTTTCGCAAATATATTGTAACAAAACTTTATTAATAATGTGTTTTAAAAAACGATAATTAAATTCCCCATTTCAAATTTAAATGACCTTCGGCGTATTTTACCGGCAGGATTAACGTGCTTAAAAGTGAGCCGTCGCCTTTTACGGGTGTACTTAAGGCGGCCGAACTAATGACTGGATTACGCAGGTATAATTTCGCGCATTTTACCACTGCCCGCTAATTGAGCGTACCTCAATTCCCGGCCGATGGGAGGCTGTGCGAGTTATGCCGCTCAGGCAGGTACCGCACGTTAATCTTTTATGTTGTCATTGTGTCAGAAGATTCTCCGTCGCACACAACCATCACTAATATTTTCATTGCAAATTGCATTGCAACGTTTTCATTTATTAGCAAATCACTTGTCCATCCATAACCTCCTTGCACTTGTCAAATCATATGACATATGACGCGAAGCTTGTCAATGCATGCCAACTTTGAAAAACAAAATTTCGCGTCCGTTCCGAAAATATTATAGAACTGAAGCTCGTGGATAAACAGCCAGCAAATTATAAATATTTTGATTAATTTAACCACGTTGTTTAATTTATCAACTCGGGCTTTAATTTATCATCTCAAATTTTGACTGTTCACCTAATTTTGAAGCAGTTTTTGCGCCAAAATCGTATTTTTTTTCTCTTTTAAATTAAATTTTGTAAAAAAAAAATGGCGGATCACAATTTAAATAGAGCTTTTATCATATTTAAAGTATTTTGTCGATATAATTTTTATGTTTATTATTGTATTGTTTTTAAATTATTCGATATTTCAGCATTTCTTAAGGAAGTTTTGGATTTAACATTTGACTTTGGGAAATTTAAGATGTTGATGACTTTTTGGTAGTTTGTGTGCATTTTTTATGGTTTTTAGCCGTTTTAATAAATATTTATCACATTATTCATCTGCCGCAGAAAATAAAATAATTTTTTGAAACTCAAAACGTGCGTTATTTACCCAGTCGTTTTAATAAATTCCCAATTGTTCTGATCCAGAAATAACATATTTATATCTACTTTTGTTATTTGCACGACTTACCTGATATGTTAGCTCATTGCCTACCGAGCAGTAGATAAAGAATTGTAAAAGGTGTGCAATGCAGTAAGACAACATATGCTGCCAAACTGATGGATCTGCAATCTAAAAGTCAAACAAACATATTTAAAATAAGGCATATATGGCAAATATATCATTACTACAGTCACTATATTGTTCTACATACTGGCTTGATGGAAAATTGATGGCCAAAATGATGGCCAAATTAAAAAACTATGGTACAGTCATGCTCACATAAATCTAGTACAAACATATTGATATTGCTATATAGAATTTTTAGTGTACCCTAATTTCCTGTACTAGATTTATGTGAGCATGACTACAGGGTGGCCCAATTTCGATGTTTCTATAGGGGATCTCGGTAACTAGAAGAGATAGAGAAAATCGGATGGCGTATCCTCGATGTCTTTTTACAAGACCAACTCAATGTTGAAAACAAAAACTGGCTATCGTATTTTGTTTTCAAGTTATGGCCAAAAACTCATTATTTTTCATTTTCGATTTTTATCAATATTTCATTTATTTTTCATTTTATTAAAATACGAGTTGCATGTTCTTCAGGCACTTTTCTACTGTGAATTGAATAAGTTTTACAGAATTTTGATATCTTCGTTAATAACCAAGATACAATACAAAGTTGTGTTTTTTTAAATAGAAGTCGTAGTTGGCTTTGGTCTTAATAAATAGGTTATTTTTTCTCTTTTCGATGATGTATCACATGTGGATGTTATAATTGCATTTTTGTTTAAATCTATTAAAATTATTTCAAAACGTCATATTTGATTGTTTAGCTAACAATTCGACGTGATCTTTATATTTCAAAGTGTTTAACAATGTCGTACGAATATTATGAAATATTTGATATGTTAGATGCCTTATTCAAAGCAATAACAAATCACTAATTGACATAGAAACATATTTTAATCGCTATCCGGAAATAAAACAACCGGAAAAATCAATATTTCAAAGACTAAAAGAAAATCTAATCAACCACGGATCTTTCAGGTAGCCAAAATCAAGGTCTTACACTATAGTAGACGCCGAAGAAACTGCTACTAATGTAATTTTAGATGTAATAGTGAATCCAGCAATTTCCAGCCGGCATATTGAGGATGAATCCGGAATTTCTGAAGAATCGAGCACTTAGAATTTTGAAAAAACATAAAATTTAGACCATACATTATTCGAAAAAGACACCATTTGAACGACCAAGATATAGAAAGATTAATTATATAAAATGAGAAATGATAATATTAATAATTTACGACAACATTGTAACGGTCCGGAAACGCCTTCGACAGAAACTGCCTTTTAATAATTAATTTGGCGCACAGACCTCCACTGTAGGCGACCGTACTCACACTTTTTTGTTGTGGTGACGTGTTTCCTATATGTGTGTGATTTTTAAAAATCCGGCGAGCGAAACGCCGCCGTGAGGACAGAAACGAGTTGCCTTCCTGATAGTGCAGACGTGCCAGAGGTCCCGTTTTAATTGGTATACCACCATCCGGTTTCCGGGATAATAAACGGGGGCTCATTTAACCACCCTTGAGGAGATTGAGGCACCGAGCACAAGGCAAGGTACTATCCATACGCTCACAACATCCGAGTAAGTACTTAAACCCGACATTTTTTTTCCTTTTCGTAAAGCCACGTGTCCGGCCATTGTTACTAAGGCCATGTGCTTTGCAGGCGTTTTTTTACGGGGTAAGGGCTAAGTAGCTCAGCCAGCCAGTTCTTGGCTAGAGGCAGCGACCATCCTGCTCTGAGGTCTGGAATCAATTGATCGGCGTCCCCGACGCTTATCGGCCGCCGCCCGCCCAGGAGCCGAGCTCCGCCCGCCAGCAAAGTCGCAGACCAGGAACACAGGCCAGATCTTTATATTTAATTTTTGTTCTCATTTGAATTGAATTCCATTTGATATATCGTTTATTTCTTTTGTGTAAAATTTGCGTTACGTGTTTCGTGCCGTACGTATTTTGCGCTTGTGTAAGAAAAAGTCGCTCCGACGGTCCTTTGAATCGCGCGATTAGATGTTCGCGATATTCGGCCGAATATGGTGAACCCTGCGTGATAGGGTTGCGGACGGAGGTATTTATTTCAGGAAGCGTAGGCACGGTGTCCTGTCGTTTGTGTGAATAAACGCCGATATTTTACACCACAAAATTCACACCTGTTATTTTTTGTTCCCCACGTTTTCTCGATCGGGCATTCTTTTCAGTTTTCAGTTCCTATTCTCACTGCGAGATTTAAATCTGGTGGTGTTGGCGCCAAATGGTCAGCGTTGTGACAGTTCGTGATTTCTGAACTTCGCTGACTGTCTGTCGTCCACCCACGCAGGTAGGGTGGAGCCTCCCTTTGCGACGAAGTAGGGACGAGGTTAAAATTACGTGGAGCCTTTTTTTGAAGTGTTGACACAATTTTAATAGATTTCAACAAAAATGAAATTATAACATTCACATGTGATATATCATTGAAAAGAGAAAAAAATAACCTATTTATTAAGGTCAAAGCCAACTACGACTTGTATTTAAAAAAACACAACTTTGTATTGTATCTTGTTTATTAACGAATATATTAAATTTATGTAAAACTTATTCAATTCACCGTAAACAAGTGCCCAAAGAACGTATAACTCATATTTTAATAAAATGAGAAATAAATGAAATATTGATAAAAATCGAAAATGGAAAATAATAAGTTTTTGGCCATAACTTCAAAACGAAAGACGATAGCCAATTTTTGTTTTCACCATTGAGGTGGTCTTAAAAAAAAGAGATCGAGGATCCGCCATCCGAATTTCTCTATTTTTTCTGGTTACCGAGATCCCCTATAGAAACATCCAAATTGGGCCACCCTGTACATATGGTACATTTTTACACAAAATATTTTAAAAAGTTTTATTTAGGAATACAATGAAATATGTAATACGGGGTGTTTCTTGACTCTGGGAACGGGGTTCTTAGCAAAATATCAAAAAAGGTTTAATATAAAAGTTATGCACAATAATAAGTTGCATTTCATAAATATATTGAAATTTATATACCGAGTGTCAGGGATAAGGCGCGTAAATAAGAATTTAACGTGTAAAATTAAATATGTGTAATTATTAGCTTCCCTCTTAATTTTAGAGACGTATCGCAAAGGAATATGTTTTAGAGTATTAAAAACTATATACAACTATAAATGTATCCATTTAATTTTTGTTTGTACCAGAATCCACCACAGAAATAATAAAAATAAGTTGAACAATGTACCATGAAAACCCTTGCCATGAGTTTGTCAAATGTCACGTTATAGTAAAAATAATTTTGCTAGTCAGATATCAGATATATACTATAAAGAATAGTCTGAGTTATTCCAATGAAGATGCGGTACAGTGGCGTTAGTTTACGCATAGTTCGTGACATATTTTCGGTTAAATTTAACACACCGTTGGATCCGTATACGGTACAAACCCTTTTATATTTTGCTATTGTAGATTAAACCATAACCACAAAATTAATAGCTGTACGATAAACGGCAGAAGTCGACGAATTTGATACGAATCGCACAACAAACACATATGAGAACAGTTGACTGAATTGGTCAACACCGGTAATGAAAATCGTCTTTATTTACTTCCGTTTTGAAAAGTCAAATTCTACATCAATTTCTGTAGTTATGAAACGTTAAATTTTCACAACTGTCACACACACAGTTATGTAATATAGTTATGTGAAGACATTACATAACTGCAGTTCCCACCAAGCTTCAAACTTTTCTGGTAGTAAACTACACATAGCAACATTAGCAGAGTCTTCAACATCATAAGTTAGTTCTGAATCGCTATTTGAGGACATTTTTCGGCATTATTATTAAATTTGTGAATTATTTTAGTTTCTTGACAAATTTGTTTATGCCAGTGCAATCATGTTTCTGTAGAAACAATAGGTATAAGGTGATCTGATTCTGTGATGAAGTAAGGAACGTTCTTATTCAAATAGTAGATTAAATAATTCTGACGGAATTAAATAAGTTTTGTACGTAACATCTTATGAAGTATGCGATATTGTTTGACTCGTGTAATTTGCAAATATCGCTTCGCTCGTTGTGGCAAGTATTACCCTCGTCAAACAATATCGCACTTTTCATAACTGGATACGTAAATAACTAATATGAAATGAAAGCTTATTTAATGGACTTTTATAATAAGAAATAATATTTTTAGAGGTTTTCCATTTAGAAAAAAATAACAATTCATATTGGCTCAGTTTGCGAATATCGATCACCCTGTATGTCATCGAGTTATGTATCAGAACTTTATCAACAAGAGCAGGAAAATGAATGAAATTGTATAAATTTTTGTATAAACGTCGGAATAACATGCAAACGGTTAAGTTAGGTTAGGTTTTAACCCCAATTATCTTATATTATTTTAATTGTGTAGTAAGGTGTTCCATTTAAAGAAACATAAGTTTAGTCTGTAACTTTCATATGAACCACCCTGTATAAATTTTAATATTTTTATAAAATGCAACTCATTATTTTACTAACCTTTCATATATAACATTTTGTTTTATTTTGTTTAACAACCCCATTGTTGACGGTTCCCAGACCGTTGAACACCCTGAATAAATTAAACAAGTTACATTATTTCATTACAAACACTCGATTTGAGATTTTTAAATTCCCATCGTCCTACAATCAGTCGTCTCCTAGCCTACACGCCTGCCAGAAAATGGATGATGATTCCTTTAGGCCCAGATTCATTCTCGGCCTAGGCTAGCAGTGAATTATTCCTAGAGGTTTACAACAAATAATTTCTTCTTAGATCTTCATCGCAAAAAAATGCGATCGGAGAAAAAATAGTATGTGACATGAAGTGTCTTCCCGGCACGGGAATATATTACTTCCTGTACTAACCACACCATATACTATTATGGTGGTATACCGGGTAGTGCATCGGATAATGCACAATAGGGATTTATATAAAAATTTAAATCATTAAATGTGGACTTCCCTAATTATTTTAGAGAAAACTCTACTGAACTCGTTCCCGAATTCTGCGTCAATTTTTGCAATTACCTTTTATTTTTCATTATCCATAACCCAGTTAAGTAGTGACCAGCTCTCGGAGCATGCACATTGCACACGCTCTGGTCTCAACACAATCTAGCGAGTGATAAAAAACGCTGCATTACGGCCTTATACAGCAGTAAGTAATGTAGTAACATACTATTAACAAATCCGTAATATTTCTGAGCAAACACACTAATAATTAGTTTTATTAATTGCGGCAATCGGTGTACTGAGAGGAGGCCGGTCTCTGCGGAGTCGATCCGGACAGGCCTCCTATCGCGACCCGCTTATCGCCAGTCAATCTAAATATAGAATGGTACCATAAATAAAACAGTACCGGATAATAACGGATCCGGACAAAGTAAAAGAGGGGAACATGTCTCAATCACTGATGACAAGTTTCCTCACTCCTACGCAGGATATGCCGAATGAAGCCCAATTGCTTCACACAGATTCCAACTTATTTTCGGAAAATATCGCAAGGTCACAAAATGAACAGCAACTTTTTACTTTATGGCGACAATCCGAAACGGACAAGAGGCACATGCAATCTATGATTAATTCTCTTGAGGATCAGCTTAAGGTAATCAAATTTGAATTAGAAAAAATAAAATCAAACCAAATTCAAAATGAAACGTCCTCACAAGACGAGCAAGAATAAATTGATGACAATGAACTAGCCGGTGATACTAAATGGGTACGTATACAAAATAAGAAAAAACGTAAAATATCTGAAAGAAAATCAACTAACAGCTCGTAAAGCACAAATAAAGCGCAAACTGCTAATTTGCAAACGAAACAAAACAAACAAACAAAAGCTAGACCAACATATAATCCGCCGCCGATTATGATCACTGGAGTAAAAGATGTTAATGGGCTGACCTTGTCTACATCACAAGTAATCAGTGATGAATGTTATGAAATAAATTTAATGAATAATAACATAATTAAAGTCAATATTGCAAGTGAACATGCTTACATACTTTTAACAAGTGCACTTACAACTAATAAGGTAGCATGGTACTCATTTGAGAACAAACAAAACAGGGATATTAGAGTTTTTATTAAAGGCCTACATCACACTTTTAAACCGGTGGACAATTTGCATTGCCTTAAAAATCAAGGTTTTTAAGTACTTAATGCTACAGTAAAATTAAAGTGGAAAACTAAAGAACCACTTGATATGTTTATAGTCTCGTTTCACAACGAAACAGACATTAATAAAATATATAATATTAAATCCGTTTGTAAAGCAATTGTTACTGTCGAACCAGTTCGAAACAATAAACTGTTGTCCCAGTGTAAAACATGCCAATCTTTAGGCTACACGAAAAACTATTGTAACAAATCGCCAACGTGCGTCAAATATGCTGGAGCACCCTTAACTGACTGAAATAAATCAGATACAGTACCACCTAAATGCTGCCACTGTGGAAAAAATCATCCTGCTAGCTATCGTGGATGCGAAGTAACAATAGAATTGCAAAAACTAAGAGATAACAGAAATAAACAAATCCAACAGAAAAAGATAAACAAGGTCATAAGAACAAGTCCAAACAACAATAATTGTCCTAAAAACTCTCAGTACCTGGGCACAAGTTATAGTCAAGTAGCAACTGGTACTACTCCTGCTGATCAACCAACTACAAGTGTCGATAGCAAGCTAACACAAATAATGCATATGCTAAAAGATCAAAACGAACGTCTTAATTTAATTGAGAATAGAATCAAAATTAATATCAAGCAGTAATGGCTAGCAGCTAGCTCAATACGTATAATGTAATGGAATGCAAACGGATTGCTGCAGCATCAACACGAACTTCAAGCAATCCTAACTACAGAAAATATTGATATATGTTTAATTTCAGAAACGTATTTCACTAAGGAGTTCTACTTTAGAATCAAAAATTATACGACATATCACACATTACATCCCGCCAATACTGCTCGCAGGGGGGAGTGCTATCATTATTAAAAATAACATAAAACATCATGAGGAAGATAAATATAAAACCCTTGACATTCAAGCGACAACCATAACAATTGAAACAATAAAACAAAAACTCAAAGTAAGTGCAATCTATGTATTGCTCACCTAGATATAATATCTACGCGCATGAATATAAAACACTATTTGATAAATTGAATGGTCGCTTTATTATTGGGGGTTACTTCAATGCGAAGCACACCCACTGGGGCTCAAGGCTCATCTCTCCTAAAGAGCGCCAGTTATACAAAGCTGCTGCACACTACGGATGTGAATTCGTATCTATAGGCAAATCGACGTATTGGCCCAATGATCGTAATAAAATCCCAGATCTAATTGATTTCTTTGTGATCAAAAACATAAAACAACCGATCAAATAGAAGAAGAACTAAACGCTTTCACGACTGCTATTCAAGAATCTGCTTGGTCTAGTACTCCTACTACCAGAAGAAAGTCAAAAGGACTTAACTTCCCTAAAGAAATTAAAGACCTTATTGCTGAAAAGCGCAAGCTTAGAAGAAAGTGGCAAAGTGGCAAAGTGACAAGAAGTCCATGTGATAAACTCTCCTCAATAGAGCTAGCCGACAGCTATCCACTGAAATAAAAAATATCAAGCAAACGTCAATTAATAAATTTCTTACGGAACTGACTCCGGATAGTAGCACCGAGTACTCTCTCTGGAAAGCTACAATATACTTAAAACAGCCAATATCCGAAGTACCGCCAATAAAAAAACCTAATGGAGAATGGGCCCGTAATAATTCTGAAAAAGCAAATGTATTTGCTCTTCATCTAGAACAAAGATTCTGCCCAAATGAAGGCCCTGATATTTTATCGCACCTTAGTTCAAATAATTATCAAGAGAAAATACCTTTGGTAACACCCAAACAAATAGCAGAAGAGATTAAAACTAATTTAAATGCGAAAAAAGCACCCGGGTATGACCATATTACAGGTGCAATTCTAAAGAAGTTTGGACGACAAGCCCTTGTTAAACTGACTATGATAATCAACGCCTGCATACGACTGAATTACGTACCATATACATGGAAAACTGCCCAAGTAATCATGTTGCCCAAGCCTGGTAAAAATCCACACCAAGTTGAAACATACAGGCCAATATCACTGCTGCCCGTTATGTCCAAGCTGTTTGAGAAACTTATACTCAAACGTCTTAAATCAATTATAGAAGATAGGCAATTGGTACCAACACATAAATTTGGCTTTAGAAAGAACCACTCGACAATCGACCAGGTGCATCGAATTACTGATGTCATTGAAAAAACTCTTGAGAATAAAGGTGTATGTTCTGCTGCCTACTTAGACGTTTCACAAGCATTCGATAGAGTGTGGCATGAAGGCCTACTTCATAAATTGAGTTCAATGCTTCCAGAACAGTACTACAAAGTACAACTATTAAAATCATACTTGACAAATCGATACTTCCGTGTGAAACATGAAGACTCATACTCTGAACTAAAATTGATTAAGGCTGGTGTTCCACAAGGAGGCGTCTTGGGGCAGTTCTGTATCTTTTATATATTAACGATGTTCCAACTACCTTGTACACCACAACAGCGACGTTTGGAGATGACACGGCAGTCTTGGCTGTAAGAGAGACAATTGTCGAGTCAACCGGAAAACTACAATCTGCTTTAAATAAAATTGCTATCTGGACAAAAAAATGGCGAATTGAATTAAACGAATCCAAATCGACACATATCGATTTTACAAATAAAAAGATTATACAACGACCAGTCTTCATTAATGGCGCCCAATTACCATACGCCAATACAGCAAAATACCTTGGTATAAATCTTGATGCCAAACTCCCGTGGAAAGAGCATATTAAGAAAAAAGCGAGATGAACTAAACATCATAATTAGAAAATTGTATTAGCTGCTTGGGCGGAATTCTGAGCTGTCAATACACAACAAGCTTATATTGTATAAGCAAGTCCTACGACCAGTATGGACTTACGGTATACAACTACGGGGCTGCGCTAGTGACTCAAACATCCGAATAATCCAACGGTTCCAAAACAAAGTGTTAAAATGTATTACGAATGCTCCCTGGTATGTTCGCATTAGTGACCTGCATCGTGACCTAGATATCGAAATAGTTCCTGACATCATAAGAAAATTCGGCAATTCTCACCACATGAGACTGCATAATGACATAAATAGTGAAACGTCCAGGCTTCTAAATGTGGGTAACATCACTAGAAGACTCAAGAGGAAGAAACCCCATGAGCTTACTGACTGATAGAACACTAAGTTTTCGATTTGATACAATGAAAATACTTTGGTTTTAGACATTAGTATATTAAGTTAAAATCAAATTAATTGTTAGTTGTGTAAAACTAGTATTAATTGTATGTAATAATCATAAAAAATATTTCTATCTGAAAAAAAAATTATCCATAACCTAAAACATCGACGAAATGGAAGTTACACTTAAAACAATAATCGTAGGTAATTTGAACATAAAAAGCAAAAAAATGTTTTTTACATGGGTCAGTTATATTTTATAACTAGAGCTGGGATTATATGGAATTTGCTACTTATGTACTTTCGTATCTACGCAAATGAGGATAAGACAATTGTAAATTTTCCACTTTTAGTATTACTGACAGTATTTGTTAGGGTATTGTCCTTAACTGGCCATCGATCAAAGGATCCTTCTGCCATGTGATATGTGTAAGTGTGTATTGAATTAGGGCTTTTTATTCTAGAAATTCGCCCCCGACCTCTACAACGCCGTTAATGAACTCCCAACGGTGAATGGCACTAGTTTCTCAGTACAAATGTACTACCTGCACCAGGGTTTGAACCCAGGTGTTCGAGCATACGAAGCAAGCATCGCAATCTAACCTATCAGCCAAACTAGCGGTTGTTTCCACTTTTATTTTGCATATTTTTGGGTTTCTGGGCATATTTCTTTAAATGTTGCATATTGATGCATATCTGAATACTGTTAGGTATCAAATTGTATTATTGGCTGATAATTGATTATTAATATTAGAGGCGGGATCGGTGGCTTTATTTGTATACATAAGCGGGCGTAACGCGCTCAGCTTAAGAACGAGTAACGAAGGGCACATTGAGTTACGCGCTTTTATGGAGTGTGGATGCAAGTTGGGTGCTGATTGTGGGAAAAGGATGTGTGATCTAATGTTTTGGTGTGCGTTGCAATGTGGACGGTTATGGATTAGGTGTTGGAATGGATTAAATGTCAGTACCTAAACTACAATATGTATATCAGATTGAGGTGTTCCGACATATGTGTATCCTCATTATTACATAAAGGCGGGATGCGTTCCTGGGTCCTTTGCAAATATACTACGTGCACATAAAGGCGGGATTCGTTCCTGGGTCCTTCGTAAATATGCTACGTGCACATAAAGGCGGGATGCGTTCCTGGGTCCTTTGCAAATATACTACGTGTACATAAAGGCGGGATGCGTTCCTGGGTCCTTTGCAAATATACTACGTGCACATAAAGGCGGGATGCGTTCCTGTAAATGTACATCACGGAGAGGTTCGTCCTAGTAATTTAAATAAGGAATTAGGTATTAAGAGGTGTATGTCACTGCTTTGCACATGAAGGTGAATTACAAAAGTCGTAGAGAATAATGGTCGAAGCCGTGACTGTTAGGAATCCAATTGGCGAGAGATCAATTGGCGGGGGAAAAGGGAGATGCTCCCCCGGTAAGTCCTTCCAATTATAGTTAATATATAATACTAAAAGAATACTCTTTATATGTGGGGAAATCATTTGGAGCCAGTGCCATCTTCGGATCGAGTGCAATATATAGCCTGCGGATCCTGACCAATGAAAATACTGTATATTATGTAAGTGATTATTATTATTAATAGGTAAAATGGCAAAAATTTATGTATTAAATATGGCGTCAAGTTAAGGCTACGATTGTAAAAGGAACTAGCTTGACAATACTTTTCGATTTTTAGCGTATTTTGTTATTTTAGATTTTAAGTGATACAAAATTTGAAATTGTGCAGCATTTAGGCACCCATTCGCATAAAACTAATTCAATAATATTCAGTATATCTGTAAATAGAATGCACATTTTTCGGCATTTATGGGATATTTAATTACAATATATTAAATATGAAAGATATAGTGTATTTTACTTTGTTTTCCTAAAACAGGCCTGTTCTGACTCCGGTCGTTTAAGACGAACGCTGTTTTAATTTTTAATTTCGTTCACGGACCGTCAACGTAGGCAACCGCTACGCACACGTTTTTTTAACGTCGGCGCGTTTCCGGTATGCGTAAAATTGTAATTCGGCCGCAAGGCGCTGGGATGAAGGTAGAAGGTAGTCGACTCTCTTGGAGTGCAAAAGTGTACACGGCTTTCTTGGGCTTATCGCCAACCGGTTTCCGGGATTTAAAATGTGTTCTCCATTAACCGCCCTATGAGGGATTGACGACACCGGCACAAGGCGAGGGAGAGTGCAACAATAATCGACTATACACGCTCGAACACCAGAGCGTTTTTTTGGGTAGGGGCTCAAGCAACCCAGCCAGTCAGGTTCTCGGCTAAGGCCGACGACCACCCTGCCAGTGTTTTTCTGAAGACCGCAAATTAGCAGCGGCGTCCACGGCGATGGCCAGCAAGACGAATTCCTGAGAACCGATCCACACTCGCTCAGCGTAGACGCCTCGTGGACGGACAAGCAGGCCAGATCTATAATTTTTTTTGTTCTCCTTTACTGTCTAATTTTTTTTGATATATCGTTTTCTTTTGTGTAAATTTGCGTTGCCTGTTTCGTGCCATACGTGTTTTGCGTTTTTGTAAGAAAAAAGTGGCTCCGATAGCGCTTCGCATCGCGCGAAAGCGTTGCGTGGAATTCTGCCGAATTTCGGTAATGCGCCGTGATAGATCTGCGAGCGGAGGCATTTTCTTTCCGGGAGGACGGACACGGTGTCCCATCTGTTTGTGTTGTTAAATAAACGCAGATAGTTAAAACCACAAAATTCACATCTGTTATTTTTTTGTTCCCCCACGTTTTCTCAATCGGGCATTATTTACAATTTAACTTCCTTTTCTCCTTGCGAGATTTAAATCTGGTGGTGTGGGCGCCAGATGGTCAGCCGTTGCGACAGTTCGTAATTTCTTAACTTCGCTGACTGTCTGCCGTCCACCCACGCAGGTAGGGTGGAGCCACCCTTTGCGACGAAGTAGGGACGAGGATAAATTACGTGGAGGCTTTTTTTTAACCCCCCCACTCTCTGACACCGAGAGCCTGGCCCTCGTCGCTGCTTCGAAGGGACCCTCCACTCGCTCCGCTGCCTAACGCGTTGATAGCCCTTCAGGCACGTCACAAACTGTTCAATTACAAGATGAGAACTTGGTTAGACGCTGTTTTTACTTTATGCCGAGAATTTTGAAGCAATAAAAAATGTGGTGCTCTCTTTTTCTAATGATGCGGCAGCATTTAGAAATTGCAAAAAATCACTAAAGAAACCGCTATGATTAATGCTTAGTCTATTAGCTTTAATCTTATTTCAGTTTTATTAGCGAAACTTTTACAAAACTAAAAGACAAAACAAAACACAAAGCTTTACAAAAGTACTTGAAAAGTTGAAAATTTATAAAAAAACAAATCCAAATATTGAATATTTGCGGGAAGCAATTTTTGCGGAGTGCAAATTAATTACAGATGGGCAGTTGGGTAATGTAAGTCAGGCTTTCATAACAGATTGGGTTATTGTTTACGCCAGAAAGGAGAACTTATTGAGTACTTGCTCTCACAACTCTAGTTGTTGGTTCAGCATTCATCATATCCAAAACTTTTTCTTCCAATTCATCGTTGCTTCTTCTACTTCGTTTGCCTATAAAGTTAATGTTTTGAAATAATCTTTGTTGAAATTGGGGTATTAAAATACGTTTTGAATCATCTGCCGCTAAGATCAACAACATGCTAATTGCTGATAACGAAAATAACGAACTTTGTGTAAAACGATTGTAAAATGTCACTATCAAAACATACCCTCTCTCTTCATTGGAATAACTTAGATTGTTCATAGTAATAGATATCTGACTTGAAAAATTATTTTTCCACTCCCTGCATGCTAAGTACACTGTTGTAACATTGATTTGGAGGAAGTAAGCCCCACTTACCGATAAAGCTTTGGTTACTATGAGCAACGGGAAGTAAGTAATCACTTACTTCCCTCAGGGAAGTAAGTAAAATAATTTCAATAGCGTTCTTTCTCTGGCACCAGTCTTTAAAACACTTATACGCATTTTGATAACACCCATTCGACTTCTCCTGCAGTAGGAATGAACAGGCAGCTTCTTCAATTGCCATTTCTTGTTTATTTTCATTGGAATTAATTTTACAACTAAACGAATGCAATTTCTGACATTCACACTTTGTTTGAAAAATTGTCTTAGCAACCAAAGCCGTACTGACATTTTGTTCATGTTGCTGCGAAAATAAATTAATCAAACACAAACAATTAAACCAACTTCAGGAATGGAAAAACAGTTATAAGCAATTCGAGAGGTAAGTTTTGACCAGTCTCGGTCTTTATTGCTAGCCCTCGCTGTCGCTCGGGCGCAAACTCGACCTCGACTAGTAAAGGATACTTACCTCTCTTAATGCTTAAATAACTATTTCACTGTAACATTACATTTATCAAACTCATGGCGAGGGTTTATAGTACATTGTTCAACTTACTTTTATTATTTCTTATTTTTTATTAGGTGGATTCTGGTACAAACGTAAATTAAATGTATGATACATTTAAAGTTTTTAATACTCAAAAAAATATTCCTTTGAGATTTTTCTCTAAAATTAATAGTGGAGCATATAATTACACATATTTAATGTTTGCCCCTTATCCCAGACACTCGGTATAACAAACTTATTACAATGTAACTTTAAAATTTAAAGTTATAAAACATTACTGATACATGTAAAACGTAATTTCTTTGCTTTTTAATTTCCAGGGACCTATGATTTTTTAAAACTTGTTAGTTTTATTTCGTCATTTTTTTTTAGGTTATGGATAATTTAAAATAGAAAATTAGCATAAATTAACGCAGTATTATTTGCTCTACAAAAGAGTTTATTACAGTTTTTTCTCTAAAAGTAATTAGGGAAGACAATATTTAAAGATTTAAATTTTTACATGTAAATCCGTATGGTGCGTTTCCCGACGCACCACACTGTATATATTTTCCGGTTATTATTTATGTGGTACAAAATTTAATAAGATTCAGAACCTCTCCTGCAGACCATTATATAGCCCGTTCTGGGGTTAGACAACACAATTTAAAGTAAATTATTTGTAACGCAATGGTTTACGAGGTGTGGCAATTAAGTTCCAAGACTGATTTTTTTTAACGAATATCTGCGTAGCTACAAGAATGAAACGGGCTTAGTTTAGATCTATATATATCCCTTGACCTTGGGTAAAAATTTCAAGCAGCTGCAACAAATAGTCTCGTTGTAATCGTCAAATAACGAAGGTGAAAAAACTGATCGCGCCGAAAAAGTGTTGGATACAAAAATTTAGCAAAGAGTGAATTTAAAGTTTTTGTTAAAACTCAGGAAGTCCGCGATCGAAAGCTATGTAACTTTGCAGAGGGTTTACAGGGATGATTGCCTTTCCCATGCCAGAGTTTTTCAGTGGTACAAACGTTTTCAGGAGGGGATGGAGAATGTTGAAGATGACGAGCGCCCCAGGCAGCCTGTGATTTCAAAAAGTGACTTGAACGTTCAAAAAGTGACCCAGATGGTTCGAAAAGACCGTCGATTAAGTATTAGGGCCATTGCTGAATATGTGGACATTAATAAAGAAACTGTAAGACAAATTTTGCATGAAGAACTAAACATGAGGCCCAACATGTGGAAAGAGAACTCCTGGATCCTCCATCAAGACAACGCGCCGGCTCACAACGCGCACTCTGTCAAGGACTATTTGGCCAAAAACCAGGTCACAGTAATGGAGCACCCACTCTATTCGCCAGATTTAGCATTCTGCGACTTCTACCTGTTCCCAAAAATCAAATCTGTCTTAAAATGAATCCGCATCGTGTCATTAGAGGACGTAAAACAAAAATCGGCGCAGGTACTCAAGAGCCTGTCGGAAGATGACCTGCAGCACTGCTTCGCACAGTGGAAGATTCGCATGGAGATGTGTAGGGATGCGGAAGGGGAGTATATTGAGGGGGGAAAATTAAAAATTGTAAAAAATTGCGAAATACAGATGTTATAGCACAGCAACAGTCTCGGAACTTAATTGCCACACCTCGTATGTTTCGAAGATTCCACTTACCAATGCAACACAAGACACACAAATTGCAAGAGTACTGACGACAAACTGAAGAAATACAATATGTGATAATGTCTTCTCGATCAAATTGCAGACACTGAAAAAGGTATTAGTACTGTAATTAGAGACCATTTTTTTTAATGTGAGTAAGCATTAGGAATATTTCATTTCAAGTGCGATTGGTACTGACTATAGTTTATTTTGTTTTGACTTAACTGGGAGACCGATAATATTGATTTAAAATAGACTTATAGACAGGAAGATTTCAGCAAAATTTCAATATTATTGTCACTTTTTTTTCAAGGCATTTTCAACATTAATAGATATTCGAGCAAACTTTATATCACCTTTCACAAAAACAACTATTTATGACGTTTGCTAAGAGGTGTATAACTACAACATACTCGGCTAAGAGGTGTTTAAAACGTCAGACTTGAAAAAAAAAGTATTATTTGTGGCAATGACATTTTAACATAATCTTATTAATACCCTATTTACAATGCAAAAGTTTCCCTTACTTGAATATTTGTAACACGGGATAAAAGTCACTAAAATTACTAGATTAGGTCCCTAAAACATTTTCTGTCAACTTCCCTACACCATGTATATCTTACGATATTTAAACTTACGTCGTGCTACATAATTATGATTCATGACGAAATTTATACAAAGATTAATTTGATCGAGAATAGGCTTCAGATTTGATGAGGTTTGAAACGCGACGGTGCACGCCTAGATAATGTTGTCAGAAATGATTTTCCCGAATGTTTACTTTAATATGCATTAAAAATAGTTAATTATGTATTAAAGGCGTAAATAGTATATTTCATTAGGAGCCTGGAAATAAGGATTTTTAGTCCGCGCGTGACCAATTCTCGTGTGAGGCGAAGCCAAATACGGGAAGTCCTACAAGCATGAAAAATCCATTTCTGGACGTGTAATGAACGATAACTTTTATTATGCTTATCTGAAAACAACGCAAAAAAGATAAGAAGTAAATTTAGAACATTTCATTTAAGTAAAAATAATACTTAAGGATTGCAGTTGGATACAGAGCCGAGTTTGCCGAGTGAATAAAGCGTAGTGAAAGTGGGTGCAATGTCCAGTAACAGAGGCGGTTGATAGTAGAGTGAGGTTCCTTGTGGGGAGGACTGAGGAGTGTGGGTCTAATGAAAATTGTGGTAGTAATGAAGCGGACATAGAAAATCATAACGAAGATATAAGGGAAAGTGCAAGAGCGCGCACGCACCTAGAATGCTATCTATAGGCGAATAGGCAAATTAAATGTCCAACAAAAATCTTCGCAAAAAGTAAACGAATACTGGATCGCCCGAATCTAACCCTGAAATGAAGGGAATGTTTATAGAAATTCTGTCGGAGTTCAGGAATAACACCACTGAACCTAAAGATCTCAGAGAAGTTTTAAGAATAAAAAATATGAGAAGTGGGAAAAAGAAAAAAAGAAAAAAGAACTAATTCCGTAAAATCGTTGGGAGAGAGGGGAAAAAGAATGTAAAAAAAAACAAACAAAAACAGTATAATAATAACAGGAGCTACAGATGAAAATATTAGCAAAGATGAGATTATGGCTGTAAATTCTGACCCAAAAATGGCTTCGCAACATCTGCAAGCATCACTGAATAACTTACACGTATGAATAAAAGTGTATCTAAAGTCTAAGCCACCGCAACTCCCACAGTCTGAAAATGTTCCGTATCTAGGAATACATCTCAACAGGAGACTTACATGAAAAATACATATTTTTGCATCACATAAAGTTGTATTTATTAAGGAAATATTCGTAAATAATTTCATTGTATAAGGAATAAGTTATTTTGAGTACTATTCAAATGCAAAAATTTCAATATTATGTTGACTTAAAAGATTCCCTTCATTTCACATCTCTGAGATTTTCTCTTAATCAACTTATCTTATCCTTTGAAATTAGCTGCAACTAGGTGGAATTAATAAAATTAAGTATATATTTAATCCCGGATGTCAACACTGGCAAATTACGGTTTGAACTTGCCGAGAGGTAACCAGATTATTGCTGTAATGGCTGCAGTGGCGGCGGAACAATTTTTATTTGGGGGGAGGGGGGCTATAGACTAGAATTAATTTGAAAATAAATTAATATTTTGTCAATTGAGGTTATAACCCTGGATCGATAATCAAAAATACTTGCGAAACTATATGCTTTATTGAAATGAAAGGAAAGGAAACATTAATACAATTATTTATAATATGTTAGTATACAATGTATGCACTATATATATACCTAATATAAGAATATACATTTGGCAAAATCTTATTAATTATACCAGTTGAATTTTCCTCTTTTTCTTCGCAAAAATATTCAAAATTTCTTTTGAATCAATTTTTCTTGTTAGGTTCTTTTCAATATACAAAACAGACAGGTTATGAAATCTCTTCTGGCTCATGCTAGTTCTCAGCCGGGTCTTTATTTTCCTCATGGCTGAAAAACTGCGTTCGCAACCTGCAGAACTTATAGGAAGGGATATAGCAACTTGTAACAATTTAAACAAATTGGGCTGAATGCTATTTTTAACAAATTTTTTAATATTGTTAGCCCGCTATTTGGCCCGTTTTTAATCATTAGTTTGGTTATTTTCATTTCGGCTTGGAGAAGATCTAAATCTATTTTAAACAATTCTGAATAATGTTCTATAAAGGCTTTACCGCCTTCATATGACAGAATCATAAAACTGTCAACACTTTCGGCAAACTTAAGATCGCCAAATCTTACATTAAAATGCTTTATGATAGAATCCATAATGGGCAGATAAACAACCACCATCCAATGTTCTTCAAATGTCGCACCCGGCACTTGATTCTCTTTCAATAGCATAGTCAGATAACCTTTGTGGCAATCGTAGTTTCTGGCACATTCCCACTGGTTCGAGAGATATGTCAAATTGTTCAGCGAATTTTATAACTTTGATCACAAAACTGTGAAATTCTCTCGATCTTCTTCTAATGCTGAAATGGTGGATTTAATTTATTGACTTGCCCTGCCCAATGTATAATTTGGATTTTGAAATGCTAAGCTGAGAGGGTTCACCATGCTCAGAATAAGATGATATACAAAAACGGAAGCCACAAATTCGGCCTTACTTATACCTGTAAGTATTCCTATGGCTTCCACTGAATCACTGTCCTTTGCGTCTGATATTTCCTGCTCTTGAGTATAGTTTTTAATTAAATTGTCACCATATCTGAACCGGCAACTCCATCTAGTTGTGCTAATGTTTTGAATTTCTTTTATTTTTAATCCTAACGTATTATGTACCTCTTCGAATTGCTCATGACTCCTGGGTTTCGAAAAATGGGTATATAAACCCTCAATAACATTAAAAAAACGTGATGATCCCGATACTGATTTGCACGTATCAACTACAATTAAATTGACTCTGTGCGCCAAATAATGTGTGTAAATTGCTTGGGGATTGGTAGCTCTTTTTTTTTCGCTTGAAGTCCTTCATTTTTTCCAGACATGACACTAGCACCATCGTACGATTGAGCTATAATTGGAACACTTAGTTGTAAACTATTCAGACGTTTAATTATTAAAGAATAAAGACCAGATGCATCTCTGAGAGCAGAGCAGTCTACAAAACCTAAAAAACGTTCTTCTATTTCTAATCCTTTGGTATATCGAACTACAATGGACATTTGTTCGCTTTTGTAACATCGAGCTTTGTCAATCATGAGGGAAAAGAATCCACATTCTTCAATTTAATGAACTACTTTGCGCATTACAATATCGGATGCCACACAAATTAGTTCGTTTTGGATAACATGACTTAAGTGAGACTTTTTCTTTAAATCACTCGCGAATTTTTCATCATAGTTTGCGAGCAAGTTGCATAACTCTAGAAAATTTCCCTTGTTATCAGAAGTTTCGTCCACACGGTGACCTCTGAATGCAATAGCTTGTTTGCTTAGAAATAAAATAATATCAATAATTTTCATAATGTATTCCCGGTTGGCTTGAATGTCAGAGTTATGCTGACTTAGCAACATCTTTTGAACATTTGCATGCTGTCGAGATGCCCGGTACATGATGTGCTTTTCGACAGCATTACGATGATTATGAGATTTTTCATGCTTCAATAAGTCTTCTGCACTCTTTTTCCATTTACAATATCCCGATTTAGAAAATTTGTCATTTTGGCTTTGTAATGTATGCCAAAGTGCCGACAATAATAACAGTAAATTTTATCATTTTTAATACTGTATTCCAACCATTTGTAGTCTTGATAGAATTTGGCTTGAAAAGATCGACGTTGTGTTTTAAAGTCTGTTTTGGGGAACTCGATTACTGGCTGAGACGGGCCCGAGTCGAGTGTCCCTAAATCTAATTTTTCACCTTTCCCAGCTGCTGAAGTAGTCGGCAAAATTGATATTGTGGAAGTATTTTGTCGGTTTTGGTATTCTGTCTGTTCAATATTCCAATACGCTGACGTACTCGGCAACGGTTCCAAAGTTGGGGTAATTCGTAATAAAGAGATTTCTTTTGCCTCTATATTAACTTCTAAATCCTTCACTATCGACAAATCGTCAGTGTTCTGTGGCTCTTTACTTCCAAACTTGAAAAATGTTCTGATGTCGTGGTTCTTCATGGTATTTTGCCTAGCAGAATTCAAACAAAGTTCTATTTAGTCTAAAACACTATTAAGTTTTACACTATTACAACCAATGTGGTCTGCAGGCTGCAGGAAGAAAATAACTGATTCTAATGAAATTTCTAAACAAACTAAAATAAAATGAAAATAACTACCTACTTATCAAATTAAATTACTGTTACAAATAATTCAAACTAATTACAATATTATAATATAAAACAAAATTATCAAATTCAAATTGTTACAACGGTAATATAGTTTGAAACTTACAATATTGTCATAAAGTTGAGTGACTTAAAAAATGACTTCGAAATAATAACACCAGATTTTATTGAAACTACATTACTTGGAATGCCTTAATGCATCCACTGTTACAGAAGATACTTGGCCAAGATCGGCTTATCAAATGAAAAAAAAAACAACAAACATTGTTACATCAGGCACTACCGATCTTCTGTGTTTCGTCAGTTTTGTATTGAGTCGCATACGACTCTCTTTGACACTTCTTTTCAGCTGCTCTTATACATTCTGGGTATTTATAACAACATGTTAATGTTAAAGGCATGGAAATATTGTAATAGATATGTACTTCATACTTACTATTTTGCCTTAAGATTGACTGCTTTTGAACGTAGTTCTTTCACAAAACTTTAAAAAAATCAATTTGCGCGTGCACACAAATTAAGAAACTTGTATAAAGATCATTTATACAAACGCATTTATATTGTTTGTTCCAACACTTATCTTATGCTATATTTTACGAATAGAACAACACCCTAACAAAACACGCACGAAGAGTCTAGCATAGTACTTTCGAGTAGTTTCTGACCGTAGGCCAGTACATGGCGTGGTCGTAGCTGCATGGTATTATGTATTACTGTCAGCGCTTCACACAAGCACTTGGGCGCGCGATTTGTATTTGTCGAACTGAATTATTTTAATTGTTACAAATTAGATATTATGCAGTTTTTATTTTTTTTTATTGACTATTAAATGAAAGTAAAATTCTATTTTACTAATTTATATTATTAATACTTCTATCCTGGAATCAGTATGTACCTTATTAAAAGTAAATTGGGGGGCCGGACACTATTTTAGTGGGGGCTTAGCCCCCCCCCCCTCCCAAACAGCCACCTATATATGGCTATATGGTATATAGCTCACCAAACTAAAAAAATCAAAATACTTACCTGATCAACTTTATGTGGTGCTTAACACATTCAGTAAGCACATCCATTTCATTAATGTCCGGTTTCAATTTCCTTTGAAACAAGACCTCCCACTGGCCTCTTCCACTCTCTGAGCACATATTCTCTAAAACATCCTGAAGAACCTGAAACTGGGTCGCGCATATCATAACCATTGAGCTGAAGAACGCGTCGAATCCACTGAGAGTGGCTATAACGATCTGATTCATGAACCATTGCCAAGTGAACATCAGCTCGTATACTGGTGACCTGCTGGTATCGAAAGGGTATAAAGAAGCCAGCGGCAATTGGCCTGTGTTGGCTATCAAGGGGAACGCCATGAACTGGGCGCAAGAACCGTAAGCCATCGCCAAGAACGTGGCGTTCACCATGAGCACATAGTTGCTCCTCAGCCTAATCTCATCCTGACGCTTCTCCGATGTTACGCTCGTCGACCAGAAGTCGTGCCATATCATCGAGAGGATTTTGTTGAGCGGGTCACGGAAATAAAGCATTGTTGTTAATTTTGCAATTGTCTGAAAAAAAAACAAGTCACTAGTTTTACTTTATTACTGGGCCGTAGCAGCTGAAATAAGCCTTCGCAAAAAAAATAAAAAAATGCTGCTTTTTGTTCATGTAATGTTATATGGTCACCTTCAATCAATGATTTGCTAAAATTTGAGTAGTCGTCACTTATTTGAAATGTTTGATGACTTGTATTTCGACTATCCCGCGATTGACAGAAATTGACAGAAAAAATAAATTACAATTTAGAACAAAAGGTACGTCACTTACTAATAAACCGTCAAGATCGAAATTTGCAATTTGTTAAAACTTTGAAATCTCATATCTATCTCACAACTATTTCCTTAGCGTGTATAAGTTGTGATTCATTTAATCCACATATTTGTATTCAAGAAACTACACAAAAGACTATTTTGAAAACCATTTCCAACCTACTTCAATCGTTGTAGAAACCGTGGTACACGCAGAAGCCAATTTTGATATATCAGTTATTACATGGTAAACGTAACTAACGTGGCCAGCTGCCATAATACCGATACTAATAATTGATGAGATCACGATCCACCGTTTCATGGAACTTTTATTATCAGGCCAAATGTTCAATGACTGCAGGACCATTTTCGGCAATAAGATGCACCTCTTCGCTATATCATTCCTGCAGTGGACCTCAAACTCTGAAAATTCACAAAAAGTATTAAATTACGATTTGTTACTATACGTACGAATTACACAGGGAACCATGGGAGAAAGGAAACACTCTAAATAACTACGATTATTTCATTCGCGAGTTGATAAACCAATAAGAATGCTTAGTTACAACTATTACAACGATTATTTCAGTAACCAAGACGATTAGCGATTATACGAACCTTTGTATTATCAATTATACAAAAGTTCGTAGAATCGCATCATTAAAATCTTCCTCATCCTTGACAAAAAACCGAGAAAAAACTAATAATCGATGAAATGTATATAATAATTTTACATTCAATAAAAATAATTATTAAATTTATACATTTCCTGTGTACTTTATTGTAATTAATTTATTTTGTGCATGAAATAAAGTTATATGAAATACACGCGTTATATGAAATTCACACCACGGTTGTGAATAATATTACAGCCTCGTTTCATGTAACCCTCAGCGCTAACAATAAAAGAAAACCATACACTATTATTACAGCTATTTAATGTTTCTATTCTAAGTATTATTCACGGGATGCAAAGTTGTTTGCCTCCCGTGGGAGAAAAAGTAGAACTTTCCTCCCTCGTATGAGAGACGAAAGTACATACTTTCTATTAAGGGAGTAGAAAAAATAATTTGTTTCACATTTCACATTAACAACTATTTATGACGTTTGTTAAGAGTGTAAGTCAGTTTAAAACATCAAAATTGAATAAGTATCCATTAGCTAGTTGAAAGGACAATGAATGATAACAGAATGATATTACAAAAATAATAATATAATAATTAATAATAACTGGTAAAAATGGATATAACACTAACAAAGAACAAAGATAATAGATTACCTGTAGATAGCTTTTGTGGGATGACATTATCATCATCCTCGTCCATTTTTAAGCGGCAACGAAAGTGTAATGTGGAAATAATACAATTCTGCGAGGGCTGTGATTACATGTGCAGAAAATCAATGAAATGTATATACAAGTTGTAATCAATTGCTCCAAAGTTTAATTTCAATAAATAATATTTAGATATATCGTAGAGGAATTGTTAATAATTATGTAAGAATGGTTGATAAAATAAAGTTTTAATTGTAGTTTGGGATGTGTAATTTTACAACAAAATGTGTGTTATTCTGTATTTGCTGATTTAATATGCTGATTTTTTTTACAATAAATCATATGGCTGAATTGCTAACGTACTTAATATTTTAAATTAAAATTGTGCGGTAGGCGACCTACTACATAATTTATGATTTATAACAACAGGGGTCGCAAATATTGTGGCGCAGCGATAATTGATACAAGTACTTTTTAATTAACAATTAAATCTTATATTTTATTTATTGTTAAAATACATTTTTTTAATTTTAATTGATTGCTTGTATTTACAGACCTATTGAAATGGCTAAAAAGCATTCATACACATACTCACATAAGGCCCCGGCAAATATCTAGATCCGAAAAGGAAATAGATACATACGATAGATCTAGATTTGCAAACTCGCGAAAACCGGAAATGGGCGTTGACTCTTTTCATATTTTTATTTTTATTAATAATTTCGAAACTAATAAATATTGAAAAAAAAAATTACAAAAGACTTATTAAATTCCATATATTTAATTTTATTTATTTATTTAATCTCATGATCTTCTACCATTACGGTGTCGGGTATATCTTTTATAGGAAACAAAATAGCACTCTCAATTTTAATTTTTACAATTTTAGTCATATTAATATGAAAAGTCATATACCATCATCAAAAGAAATATGCATACTAAATTAATAAAAAATAAAATTGAAAATGTGTTTTGTAAGAACCTAATAATATTAAAGTCCATAATTTTACGAGTCGGAACAAAACTGCGTAAATATCATAGCAGGCCGCGGCCGACGACGCGTTGGCCCAAGCGAGTACATTCATTTTGCTGACTTCGTAGTTTTGGGCAAATGTAAATAAGCACACGATCAAAATGATGACACAGAAATAGGTCGTGGGAATACGACGGGAACTCGAAACGGCGAGTGCGTAATTCGGTGACACGTATGGGATTGCATCAATTTGCAGTGGTACGCAGATTTATCATAGGACGGGGGAAAAAGAGTAAAAAGTGGGGGACCAGTATAAATAGAAGTGCGGAACTTAAACGTGACCAGTTAGATGTACCGATCGAGACAGAACGTCACGCTGTCCGACGACGACTCATATACTTTAAACATTAATTCCTCAGGTGAATATATAACACAAGTTTATCAAATTTAATTCACACTAACAATTCCAAAGTCAATTCCATACTAATAATGTAACCTATCTAGTGATATTAATGCGCCTTGCCGCTGGTAATGAACGAAGTTTAATAAGGGTATGAAATGTAGGGAGCCTCACGCCACTGCGGAGTTGAACCTAACTGCATTTTTATACCTTGTCCTGACAATATTTTCGTACTGACAGGAGAATATTGTAACATGCCTTCCTTTCCGTCGTCGCAAAACATTTGATCAAACATCTTTTCACACTAACAATTCTAAAGTAATTTATCCATAATAATGTAACCTATCTAGTGATATTACCGCGCCTTGCCGCTGGTAATGAACGAAGTTTAATAAGGGTATGAAATGTAGGGAGCCTCACGCCACTGCGGAGTTGAACCTAACTGCATTTTATACCTTGTCCTGACAATATTTTCGTACTGACAGGAGAATATTGTAACATGCCTTCCTTTCCGCTGTCGCAAAACATTTGATCAAACATCATTTCACTCTAACAATTCTAAAGTAATTTATCCATAATAATGTAACCTATCTAGTGATATTACCGCGTCTTGCCGCTGGTAATGAACGAAGTTTAATAAGGGTATGAAATGTAGGGAGCCTCACGCCACTGCGGAGTTGAACCTAACTGCATTTTATACCTTGTCCTGACAATATTTTCGTACTGACAGGAGAATATTGTAACATGCCATCCTTTCCGTCGTCGCAAACATTTGATAAACAGTGTGGCCTCATTAATCAATCGGTAGTTAAATAAAAAGTTGCGTCAGGGGAACATAACTTAATAATTTCGATATAAATAATTCAATGATATTTGTAATTAAATCGTATAATTAAACTTGCTCAGCGCTCCGATATTCAAGAAATCTCAGAATTATGAATGACTGAAACGAATGTTTGTATGTGCTTAAGTAGATAGAAAAGTAGAAGTAGAATAGAGCTTTATCATACTAATCAATAATCAATTTTGAATAACAATACCTATTAAAGTTTTTACGATCACATGGCTGATAATGTTGGTAGACGCGAGTACTAGCAATATCTCCGAATGAGGACACATTGGGTGCTTGAAGCACTGGAATCGCTTAAAGTACTTTAATGTGAAGTTATGAGATTCGTTCCTATCCACAAGGTGGCGTTGAAATACATTGGTAGGCACCGTGCTAATGAATTTCTATGCAGTGATGACATGTATCAGATATCCTTCTCGGCACAATTTGAAGATTGTGGTGCATGAAGTCGCTAAGTAACACTTTGTAATTCCAACCGCAGTGTTAATAAGTTACTCTGTTTTCAAAATAAAATAAATCATTCAAATTCAAAGAATATAATAAATTTTCAATAATTATTAAACAAATCTATTCCAAAATTTAAATAAATATAACTAAATAAATAACGTCCAATTAGAGTAACAAAATTGTCTTTTATTTACCTGTCGCTTGCATAACCTTCTAAAATGAATAAATAATATGAAATCCATGTATCTGTGTTTTACTTGCTAACAAAAATTACTAACAGACACATTACCCATAAAACGAACCAAACTGAGTTATCACGATTTTGATTTAAAAATCAAACATAACGTAGAGTACTACCACTAAATCACGAGCCAAATCAATATTACAAATTACGAGAATTTGTAAATCACGAGCCAAATCAATTACTTGAATTATAAGAATTCATGTAATATGCAGTTAAAGAAATTAAATGCATCCAATTGCATTTAAGGATGAATTGCAGTTAAATAAATGCATTGAATAATAAATATTACAAATTATGAGAATTTGTACAACACCTGGGTTCGAACCGCTACAGTTTGTGTTATATCACTATAATAAATTTATTGTCAAGAAATTATATTAAAAAAAATGTGTGTAGCATTTTATTATTTAAACATGTTTTTTGTCATACCTGCATCATAGATGATCATAGTCTTTGTTTATCACACTAATAAGTGTGCGAAAATCGGTCTTTCAAATACGGCGTATTTTAAAGTTATCTGGTAACAACATACTTATTTACCACCGTTGACCGACAATAAACATCGGAAAGTACCAATTTGTGACGTACCTGGAGGGTTTTCAACACATAGGCCGTGGCAACTGGATATCCTTTTGGAATAAAGAGAAGTGCCTAGCTCTCGATGAGCGTTGTCGGTGGAAAAAAAGGGTTCCACGTAAGGACACAAGAAAAGGACTCCACAAATAAAGTACCTGACGAGAGGACGGATAATTATAAAATCTACGAAAATTAAAGTCGCCGTCTCTCTCGCGTCAATGATATAATTAAGATAATTTGTCAATGAATAAAATCAAGTTTGTTCTACTTAGCGTCCTGAAAATGAATAAATTTCTGTATTATATGTCAAAATTACGAGTTTTCTTATTTTGCAGTACGTTTAAAGAAAAAAATAGTATATTTCACTTGGAGGCGAAGTGACTTTTTTCATGGCTTGCCTTCTATTACGCGCCTCAATTCGGCGCGCAAACTCAGGCGCGCCATGAAAAGTCTCACTTCTCCTCCAAGTAAAATAATATAATATTATCTGTTTTGCCATGGTTCTACAATCGGCATCCTAGATGATACGATAAAGCTTGAAATGTATATCGTGGGTTCAGAATTATAATTTGGTAACTCAAAAACTAGAGTTTTGAGTTATACATAAATTAGTTTTCACGCTTCAATTATTTACAATTTCCGACACATTTAGTGAATCGTACTCTTATTTTTTTAAATTTAATCATGTTGAAGAGATGTATACGGAGATCTGGGAACATACATTTTATATAAAAAATAATAATTATTAATAATTAATTATTCAAACGTGAGATACCTAGTTTTAGCACTGATTAAAACCGATTTTTGTAATTTAGCTACAAGGTCAGACTGAAATAAAATTGTACTTAACACTTAAGAATTCTTTTATATTCGACAGTACAATACAAGTATTAACATTATTTCCCTAAAGAAAATGGCTAAAGACGAAAAAAATCGTGAAACAGAGTTATAATGTATAATTCTAAATCTAAGTCCCATTAAAAAATGAAACTAAATAGATTCTTGGAAGCAATAGTTACTTTTCATTCCTCATCAGCTGCACTCAAAAACGATGATAGATTTACGATGAAATGAATTTGGGGTTTTAATCGGCGGTGATTAGACTGCCAATTAATACCGCGGATCTCCGATTAAACCGCGGATCTCCGATTTAAACCGCAAGATTGCCGATAAAAACCGCGAGATCACCGATTAAACCATCAGATCGCCGATTACCCTGTAATTATCCTATTGTAACCCTGTAATTGTAATTAAAGTACCGGAACTGAAAAGGCTAATAATAAAATACAAAAATTGAATTATGGAAACGTACCTACAAGAACTACCACCAAAAAAATATCTGATTACTAGAATTACTAATTATGATTATGAATTATGAATTACTATGGAAGGCCACAAGGAGACCAAAGCAACCCAAAGAAAAAGTCCCCCCGATTAGGTGAGAAGATGGCAGCTTGGCAGCCGTCCTAGAAGTAACGATGAAAAGGCCGACACATTTGCCGACTACTTTGCAAAGATATTCCAACCCTTCCCCTCTGAAATAGAACCTGCTCAAGATAAAATAATAGAAGAATACCTCGAATCACCGTCCCAGATCTCCTCCAATCAAGGCATGGTCACCCAAAGAAATAAAGGCTGCAATAATGAACCTGAAACTGATAAAATCGCCAGGATATGACCTAATAACTGCGCAAACAGTGAAAGAACTACCCCAGAACGCTATACTAAAAATCGTTTCCATATTCAATGCGATGCTAAAAAGTGGATACTTCCCAGATATGTGGAAAATAGCGCATAATCTTAAAATCCGGGAAACCACCCAATGATGTAAAAATACTTGTGTCCAGATTAAACCCACTCCTTAGAAAACTAATCCCAGACCATCAATTTGGCTTTAGAGAACGCCACTCAACTGTGGAACAAGTACATAGAGTTGTAAACACAATCACCCAAGCATTTGAAGACAAGGAATACTACTCAGCCGTTTTTCTAGATGTGAGTCAAGCCTTTGACAAAGTTTGGCACACAGATCTACTATATAAAATTAAACAAACATTGCCCTTCTACTATATCCTAATGAAATCTTACAGCAGATTTCCCGACCAGCCGTGCACTGCAATAGGAACATTTCCTGACGACACCCAAATAATGGCGACCAATATAACACTAGCGGGGGCCTCTCAATACATACGAGAAAACCTTCACATACTAGAAAAATGGTTCAAAAAATGGAGAATTAAAGTGAACGAATCTAAAAGTACATTACATTCACATTATGCAGACAAACTTGTCCACCCGTACTTTTCAACAACAAAACCATACCGCAAACAAGAGAAGTTAAATATCTCGGCATACACCTGGACCACAAAGTGACATGGAAAACACATATATGGACCAAACGCAAACAACTCGACCTCAAAATCCGTAAATATTACTGGCTCAATGGAAAAAAAAACTCTTCAATTGTCAGCTGAAAATAAAATACTAATTTAGAAAACCATAATCAAACCAATATGGACCTACGGCATCGAACGATGGGAAACAGCTAGCATATCAAACATCGAGATTCTAGAAAGGTTCCAGTCCAAAGCCCTAAGGACCATATTGGATATCCGATTCTATATACAGAACAAATACATGTACAAAGACCTTTGCATTAACACAGTGAAAGAGGAAATAAGAAAATACAGTACAAAATATATGGAACGAGTAAGTAAACACCCTAACCATCTTGCCTTAAGATTACTGGATAATAGTACAACGAACTATAACAGGCTTAACAGACATAGCATCTTAACTTGTGTAATTTTAACCCTCTCATCACTTGAACTAGCCTTCTTTAGGAGGCAGTAACTCCCACCCCAAACAAAGTCATATAAAATTAATAATTGTTCTAGCAACAGATATAAAGAAATTAAAAAAATAATTAACAAAAATTACATATTAATTTGAGTCACATTGGGCATGCCAATATGTGATATTATTTTAACTTATTAATTTGGTCTTGGGTTGCTCACTCTTATCTCAGATTCTAGCCCGAGTTCCTACCATAACATTTGCATAACATGCTCTTTATTAATACTCCTTTTATGTGAATGGTTTCTTTATTTCAACTTTTAAATTGAACTGACACAGAAACAGGAAAGTATAACAATTAAACAAAATTAACAACTAAATAAACCTAACTTTTCCTATATAACATGAACAATCTTAATACAAACAACTAATCTAACGCAAACATAATAACATGACATTGTTTAGGCACACTACCTTTACAAATTTCAGTTTGTTTGTGCACGTCATGGCATCAATTTGTGTTGTCCATTTTTGTCCTTGCTGTCAATGTTCCATGTCGACACTAAGTGTTGACTGCGTCCACACCTGACACAATTTCTAGTGTCTAGACCAGTGTCCTGATGCGGTGTCACGATACAAGTGTCTGATGTGTCCACACTGCATATTGTAGTGTCGCGACACAATCATGTCGTCTTCATATTAATAGTCTTGAATTGAACCTCTGGTGTGGTCCACACTACTATATTGAATTATGGACAAATGTCGAGCAGCAGCAGTTGTTGCATCATGCATATTAATTAAAAAATCCAGAAGGAAAAACAGATCAGTTTGGGTTAGACTGAATAAGAAGGAGAGAAGATAATGGAATTTATAGACAATTATTAATGGAACTTAGGAACGAAGACGCAGAAATCTACAAAAAAATTAATCGTATGAAACACGAAGACTTTGAATATATTTTGCACAAGGTTTCTCCAATAATTTCAAAGCAAGATACTAATATGAGACCGGCTGTAAGTGGAGGTGAACGTTTGGCAGTGACTGAGATTTTTAGCATCAGGTAAGAGAATAGATACTGTGTTATCTGTATTTACAACATATAAAATATTAAATTAACAATATTACTGAAAATGTATATAGTAGCCAGGCAATATAATAATAAGCTAAGAGATGAATTTCTAAAAGTAGGGAATATTATATTACATACCGAGCGGGGAAATTATTATTACAGCCAAGTGCTTCTTTAGAAGGCCTCGGCCCGAAGCACCGAGGGTAGCTATAAGCAAGAGGCTGGAATGATGTTTCCTGCGAGGTTTGTATACTATTTTACTCACAATCTAGCATGGTTTATAAAAATTTAGTAAATTATTTCATCAATAAGATATGTGAAATTGTTGCCAAGGGAAAATAACAAATTTGTCATTTTGACAGATGCAAATGTTTTGTCAACCAAAAATTCTTTCCACTTTTAACTCTCGGTAATATATTTAAAGGAAAAGCATGGCTTGACGTTAACAGTCAATATCACTCATAATAGTAATGTAACCGTCAATATTAATTGTTCTAAATAGTTAACACTGTTCTTAGTTTACTTTAAAAGTTTAGTGATTTATCAAAGTTACAGTGACACTTGCTAGCTGGGAAAGTGTCTTCCAGGCTAGCCGGGAAGTAAAGTTATATTATGAGTCGCTTCCTGACCACTTTAAAAGGCATAAATGCACATATTTTCATCTGATTGTGAGTAAAACAATTTTTTATTTCAAAAATATATTTATTAACTAATAAGATACAAGATTACATTCCTTTAAATTACAAAATTTCATATGTAAAAGCATTTGTCTCATCAAGGAATTGTGATGATATCGGTGTGTTCGTATATAAAACCGGTGTGCTCTGATCTAAATTATCTAATTCTTCAACTTTCAATATTGCACGTTGAATTTTCCTTTTGAGTAATCTTTTTTTTTTATCGGCCTTCATATTTCTGATGGAAGTTGCCACAAAGATTCCGAATATTTGAGCATCGTCGTCAGGTATGGTCATAATTTGCAATGCCATATCCAAAACATTTTCTTTTCGCTTCTTGACAGAGCTTTGTGTTTTGTGGAAAGTGTCTTATCTCAGACTCTTCTATTAATTCCTAAAATATGTCAGTAAATTGAAATTGTTGAAATTCTTCCTTCCATTAGCAAAAGTTTGAATGAGCCAATATTGGGTTTAATCAAATATTTTGACCAAATGTTGATAGGGGAACGGATAGGGGATAGGGGCAACGTAAGTCTGGGCGACAAGATAGACTACCGGAAAACATTTCCGGTAGTCGTTTATTTGCAATACAAACATATTTCATTTATAACTTTGTATGAAAAAAATAGTAAATAAATAAATAATAAATAAGTACTCACCAAACTTGCTCGTGTTTCATTAGCTTTTCCACTGGGCATCATAAATTTTAGTGATTCAAAAAATTCCCACGTCCTGGTATAGTTTTCATCACTTCCTTAACCTGTCTTACTTTTTTTAAATTTTCGTATTTCATTATTTAACTGCGTCCTTAAATTATGCAATTTTCTATTGTTCTTGACTGCAGTCGTCTCCAATTTTAGAGCAAACGTTTAAGAGCGGCCGTTCTTTTCACACTGTTTTTGTAATCAGTCGTTGCTATATCCCACAGCTCTGTCAATTCCTCTAGGTAACTAATTAATGATTTTATCTCATCTCTTGTCCAAACACGTGCTGTAGTTTTCGAAAAATTTGTTGCAATTATATCTGATCAACCGCACTGCTCTAGCTAAAAGTGTCACGACTGTGAGACACTTAATTCACCAGTCAGGACACAAGACAACCCGTACACACGGGGTTTCCCTTTATAACGCTATTGCATAATATTGCGCAACACTTTGTTATATTAGTTGCCCAACTATTTACATTATAAACTTAACATTACTGTAGTTTTATTTTATTTGAAAATTAGTGAATTTTTTTAAAGCTTCCTCAAAAGCTCTTTAAATTTGCGCTTTTATTATCTGGACCCCAATTATAATAATCCCTTTTTTTTACAAGGATTCTCTTAATCTATGGAGTGTTGACTCTATTAAAGTTGTAACTTTAGTATGGAAAATGCGACAGAGGATATTAGGAACAAGGAAGATTGAAACAGGGAATGCATCAACCAGGATGCAATAATAAGCTTAGATAAATGAATCTCATTTATTATAATCTTTCAATAACTAATTCATAACAAAATCAAGAGACTACAAATAGTAAGCCTCGCCCATAGCAATAAAGCAGCGTCTAAGTTCAGTAGCTCCATAACATCTGCAAAGAAATAAAACATTTAAAATTTATTTAATCACCATCCATATGTTCAAAAATAATTTTACTAATCTCAGCTAGGGGTGAAAGACATTTTGTATAGTGTAATATCATCGTTGTTCAACTGAACTATGGGCTCATCATGTTAACTGAATAAAAATATGAGGGTACTCCAAAACAAGTGCTACGTGAATATATAATGTGAACTTGGCACGAGTGAAGGTTTAACAAACTCTAAATTGAGCTTCCCGAAACTTTTAAATTAACAACATTCAGTTTTTCTTACCTCTGTGATTTCTGTACAGGTTTCAAGATTTTCATATGCTGAAACAATGAAACAAACATAAGCGATAAATGTCCATTACTTGCTTAATATTATTATGAATTGATAACATTATACGTCAGATAGGGGTGAAAGACATTTATATAGATATAATATCATGGTTGTTCAACTGAACTATGGGCTCATCATGTACATAATTTGTTGGTAGCACAAAAACCGTGTCCAAATATAATAAATAATAATAAGCAGTGCTATTACACGATTATTTAGTACGCTCAACAAGTGTAATTTAGATACGTACAGTATATGCAGAAACTAAATTAAATTGAATATCGAACAGTGTAACTTCAATTTAGTTGAGCAATAGTTGTTCCTTCTGTTTAATTAAGAAATTAACTAAAAATTAAATTGAAAGTCCTAAGAGTTCTGTAGAAACATTCAGAGTAGTTGTGTAGTGGCTAGGGTGATTCTTATTAGTTTATTTTTGCGAAAATTGTCAAATTATTTTTCTACTTAAAATTTTATTGAAAACTAATATCTAATCGATCGATTAATAGTTGCAAGAAATGTCTTTTATTCGTCACTTTCTACTGAAGAACAGAATTCAAAATTTAAATGGATACATTCAATTAACTTATTAACTATGTTTTATTTCAGATTTTTTACTTGAGGTTAAAATGAGAAGGGGAGCCTATTTCGAACCACACTCCTTTATAAAGTATTACTAGAAGAAAAGTATTTGAATATAAGAATGTAAATCATACATATAAAATAAAATATTTATAAACCAATTAAATTTAAATTTGAAAATACAGAAAATGAAAAGAATTTGAATTTGTTTTAAATCAGTTTTAAATGATTTTTGTCGAATAATCAATAATTTCAAATATTGTCCTTACTTAAATTATTTTATAATTTAGAATATGCAGTTTTTTCATTGCAATAGTTGTTTTATTAAGGGAACCGATTTGCCCCACCCACCCATACACTTGGCATAGTCTCCATTTCCCTCACAGCCATGGTCTATGCCCTGAAGTTTTTTACAATTCAAACGGAATTAAATACTCATTTATAAATTAAATAAAAAATTCTCATTCAAATAGAGTTATGAAGAGTTAGATCATTCGAGCTAGTCGCCATTTTATTTTTCAAGGACCACCCTAGTAGTGGCGTATGATATATCGTCGACAGAATTATTTGAATTTGGTACAAAATGCTACAGAGCAAATGTAACACTTTTGGACAGGGTTTAACATAATTCTTCAGTTTAGAGAATAATGAGTTCTATTGAGGTATCTGTGAGGTTGTTCTACCAGCTGGACATGGTGCATTGTAATGCGTGTTGATGATATCAAGTCAGATTAATGTAAATGTGGACGTGGTTCAAAATAATTCTCAGGCGGAGATATGTGTAAATTAAAATGTAAAAATGCTCTCCTGAAAATGTTTAAACGAAAATGTTAAATGAAAACTTTTTTAGAGTTACACTGTTTCTGGTTTCACCGACCATACAGTAGAAGTATATCAATATAATAATAATATATAAGAAGCAAATCTTACCTTACAGCGTTTTGGAAACTTATGTAGAAATCTTCAATTTGAAGTGGTTCTATATAAATGTTGTACCTTCATCGACCATTCTGAAAGTCAAAAACACATTATAATGTGGAACAATCTGAGGTTTGATCAATTTTGTAACTTTTCACTTCAGATAGGGGTGAAAGACATTTTATAGTGTAATATCATGGTTGTTCAACTGAACTATGGGATCATCATATTAAAAATTATCCTGGCTAGCTTAGGCTATGGGTATAACTAGTGATAAGCAAAATTGCATAAAATGATTGATTGAAATAATTACTTAATTGAATTGGTGATTATAGAAATACGAAATTATAAAATGTTGGCAGCAGCTATTTGCTCCATTGCTGACATTAAGCCTCTGCCTGTAGATGTTGGTATTACATCGTATAGGTTGACCTCCAGTTTTATATGGATTCCGAACCATTAAACCGAATAATCATATTTTAGTCAAATTGAGCAAATAAAAAATAAAAAGATTAGTCGCATCGTGTCGGAACATAATTAGAGAATTCAAGTCAAATCATTGAAAATTTTCTGACCACCACACTATCACATTTCTACAATCACAGATTCAATTATATCAATCGAATTAGATATAAAGGGTGTTTTTTTTAGACGTGTGGTTTTCGAGAAGAAATAAAACGCATGTAATTTAATGTTATGGCCAAGAATTTAGCTTTATTAGAAAGATAAGGGTTTGCCATTATGTTTTAAAAATGATTTTGGTAAAGTGGGCGCCGCGGCTGGCTCGAAGAAATTCCAGCCGAGAGACCCAATTTCCGACCACTTTTTGCAGCAATTGGGGCCGTATGTCAGCAATAACGCGCCGAATATTTTCTTCCAAGGCGTCAATCGTCTCGGGCTTATCTGCGTACACAAGCGATTTCACATAACCCCACAAGAAATAGTCCAGCGGTGTTAAATCGCACGATCTTGGAGGCCACGCCACAGGTCCACGACGCGAGATAATGCGCTCACCAAAAGTTTGTTGCGATAAAGTGATTGTTGCGTTGGCTGTATGGCATGTAGCACCGTCTTGTTGGAACCATAGGTCGTCCACATCAACATCCTCCAATTCAGGCACGAAAAAGTCATTAATCATGGCTCTATAGCGTTCCCCATTAACTGTAACATTATGGCCGGCTTCATTTTTAAAGAAATATGGACCAATGATTCCCTCTGCCCATAGAGCACACCAAACAGTGACTTTTTGAGGATGTAACGGCGTCTCAACAATAGCTTGTGGATTATCTCTACTCCAGAAGCGACAATTTTGCTTATTGACATACCCATTTAACCAAAAGTGAGCTTCATCGCTGAACAAAATTTTCTTGTGAAAATCAGGATCGGTGGCCATCTCGTTTTGGGCCCATTCACAGAACGTGCGACGCGCTTGATGGTCGTTTGGCATCAATTCTTGCACGAGTTGGATTTTGTAAGCAAGCAAACCAAGATCCTTCCTCAAAATCTTCCATAAAGTTGATGGGCACAGCTCCAATTGTTGCGCGCGATGGCGAATGGACTCATTCGGGTCTTCTTCGATACTCTGCTCCACAGCAGCAATAGCGTCTTCGGTGCGCACTGTACGGCGTCTCTGAGGATGCGCATTATCCACTAGAGTAAACGTGGTGCGAAACCGATCCATGGTTGCTCGAATTACCGACTCTGCAGGGCGATTATGTCGACCGAATATTGGACGCAGCGCGCGATGCGTCGCGCGAACCGAACCATTATTTTGGTAATAAATTTGCACGATTTGCAAACGTTGTTCAGAAGTAAGTCTATTCATTATGAAATGGCAAACCAAACAGAGCATAAATCAAGTGACAGCTGTCAAAAAGACAATCTCCGAAAAAAGTAAAGCCATCTTGAAAACCACATGTCTAAAAAAAACACCCTTTACATGTGCAATAACAGAAATGATTAATAAATATATTTACCTAGCGCTTGTATCAGGGGGCTCCATTTATACCACCTCAGAAATTCCAATATAGTATACTGAAAAATATATTGCAATTAATAAAACGTCAAGAACATTTCACAACTAAGTTAATCAAAAGACTATCAGACTTTAGGGCAGTTTTCTTCTTCATAAACAGTAAGAGTGGTGCATGCCATTCATCACGGTAATATAGGAAAATTAAAAAAATATTATTAACGCTTAATAGCAAGAACAAATATTGAGTAATGAACTTTTACATAACAACAACCAGTGTTCCATTGTATAGAAAAACCGATTGGCAACATTTAAGTCGAAAACCGAATTAAAAATATATTTCCGTTGAACGCAAATTTGCGGCGCCTCTTATTAGGTTAAAGCTTGTAGTTCGCAATTGATAAAACGTTCAATAATAGAATGTTTCTTCAGAAAACATTCATACAAAATAATATTTTCTTTTATAATAACATAATACTTACGAAAATCCTAGTTCATGTTCTCCAGCTGTTAGGATGTTCCCACTTATATTGTTAAGTCGGGCCAAATGACAAGTATTCTGGAAAAAAAAAATCTGTATATACAAAATCTCCAAAAGGTGGCAATGCAATAGTTGATTGACATAATCAGAGTTTAGGGCAATTTTCCTCTGCATTGAAATAAGAGTGGTGCATGCCATTCATCATGTTAAACAGTATATTCCGCATAATTGGGACACATCAGGGCTAGAATATTTTGGCCCACTAAAGCGGCTGTCCCAATGAATAAAATTTCACATAAAATTAAACATAGGTTATTTCAGCGGTCCAAGAGAAATCAGTCTTTAAAATTTGAAATTCATATTATTTTTGTAAATAAAAAGTGCAGTTTTGAAATTTTAAAAATATAGTGTCATCCTTATAAAACATGTAAAGAGACTCAAAACTCAAAAAATAGGGTAGCTGTATCAATAAAGATTGTTTATATACAGGGCGTTTCAGACCAACCGTATCAGGCCTTTTTCTCGGCAATTTGACATCGTAGAGGTTCAAAAAAAAAAAAAGTATAACACAAGCCTACTGAAGAATTGTAGAGGTAATGTCGACTTCCGGAAGTTACCGGAAGTAGGCGTAACTGCACGTAACTTCAGAATTTTAAATGAGAACCTTTGTCAAGAATCGTTAGATAGGTATTTGAAAAAGAAACAACTTTCGTATGAAAACTTTTTTTAAAATGGTATGCTTAACAAAATAAAAATTAATCTTTCAGACAAACAGGCCCGCCATTTTCTCAGAAGTATGTTGTCCTAGAGGTTCGGCAAAAAAAATTGCATGGCAGAAGTCTACCTAAAGAATGGTGATAGTTTCGATTCTTGCACATAACCAGAAGTAGGCGTAACTGCACTCAAGTATTCAAGTATTTTTGTAAATACTATACTTTTTCTCCAATTACTCTTAAAGTCACTATTTTTAGGCGAGTTTACTGCCTAGGTTGTCTTCATTACGTCGACAGTAATCGGAGAAAAAATATAGTATTTACAAAAATAATTAAAAGTTGAGAGCAGTTACGCATACTTCTGGTTATTTCCAAGAATCTAAACTATCATTAGTAATTTTTTTAGGTAGGCTAAGGCTTATAATATGTCATGTTATTTTTTTTCTTCTAAACCTCTATGACGTCATACTTTCGAGAAAATGGTGGGACCGATTGTCTTAAACATTTATTTTTATTTCGTTAACTCATTCACTGCCCACAACGCGGCAGGCGCGATGACGTCTCCCTCTGTCGAGTGCCCGGACCGCGCCAGGCGCGTTTTCACGGTATGAAATGTTTCAATATTAAATCATTTCGTCAAATCTATCGGGTATGCTTTTATATTTAGGTGGGCACAAGTACACGTTATAGGAATAGAAATTAGTGTCGGTTTCAGGTATGACATTTTTTTTTTTTAAATATGAGGGCATTTACAGCCTAAAAGTATTATTATGGCAAATATTACTGTTATCACAGTATATTTTGAACAATAATAAATTGTTTAACTAATTTTACCAATTCAGTGTATTTATACTTTATTGCAGCTCAAGCGTACTTTGTATTTGAATTTTATTATACCCTTATCAAAAGGCATTGCCTCTCACAAATACAGATGTTTTGGATAATATATCATGCAAAATTCCATAAGTTTATTTCTGTCCCTAACTGCAGATGCTATTTTTTTATGATTAAGACGAGCTGTACTATTCTCGGCTTGCTGCCCCCATAAAATGCAAAATAATAAACAATATAAATTATTTTTACCCTCTAAATAAATTTTAGAAGCAAATGGTTTTTAGTTTAGAACAGTTTCGCATTGAAGTGCAACATACATTACTTTATAATAAATAAATAATTTTTGATTATTCATTGTTTTTGTTAATATTTTTACTTTTTATAATTGTTTATATATAAATAATATTTTTAACACAATAATACATATTGAAATATAGTAAGTAAAACAAAAACGTGAGGGGTGCGTTGTGGGCATATGATATAGTGATGGGATATTCGAATCTTTTAACTGATTCGAATCTTTTGAATCAGTTCACTGAAGTGATTCGTTCGCGACGAATCGTTCGCGAATGAATCACCACTTTACGCGCAACGTCGAAATGAGTCGCGAATCGCGACTCCTGACGCTTCGAATAAATCGCACCAGTTCGTCTATGCCTCTAATGTATCAACCATTACGCCGCAGTAACATCTCTGTTCGTGGTAGCCACTCGATTCAGATTCAGCGTTTATACAAATTATACAGTTTATAATTTATTCCTTTTAGTTATATTTATTTTATACCATAACATGGCAAATCGTAGTGAAAGTAATAGTAGAAATAGAAGTTTTGTATGGAACAGTTTTATAAAAATATCGGACGCAAAAGCTAAATGCGAAATGTGTAGAAGTGAACTATCAATTAAAGGCGGCTCTACCGCTAATTTAATTCGGCACCTGAGAACAAAACACGCTACAATCAATATGCAACAAATGAAGGATCGTTGTTTAAACGTTAACCCCAACCATGAACCTGTGGAAACTGATATTAACGGTTTAAATAATATCAGTCCTGCTTGTGCCTCCCAGGCACTTGAAGTTACTGCTACCATCCCTAAAATAACACAGAAAAAACAATCACGACAGCTTCATATCAGTGAATTTGCTACGAGGCCAATGGCTGTTAACAGAAGTAAAGAAATTGATAGACAATTAATGAAAATGATTGCCAAGGATTACCACCCCTTTTCTATAGTTGAATATAACGAATTTAAGCGTTTAATAAATATGTTAAACCCATCGTACAAAATACCTACGCGAAAAACGATTTCCCACACGATTTTACCTCAATTATATAATACAGTCGCCGAAGAAGTTAGAAACCAATTAAATTCCGCCAATGCAGTTTCTATTACAACTGATGGATGGACATCATTAAGCAATGACAGTTACTTAGCAGTGACAGTTCATTTTATAAACGGTAATTGTGAGATGAAATCTTTCTTATTAGACTGTTTTATTTACAATGAAAGACATACCGCTGAACATTTGAAAACAGAAACAGAAACAGAAAGAATATTGCGTGAATGGGATGTTATAGATAAGGTTGTTGCAGTAGTAAGTGATAACGCGGCAAATGTAACAGCATCTATTCGTTTAGGAGGGTGGAAACATGTGGCATGTTATGCGCATTCTTTAAACCTAATTGTTCAAGCGGGTTTAAAAGAAATTGTAGAATTACACAGAAAAGTTAAAAGCACTGTAGAATTTTTTAAAAGGAGCCCTCTGGCCTCTGCAAAATTAAGAGCTGTTGAAAACCAAATGGGTGTTCCCGAGTTAAATTTAAAACAGGACATGCCCACTAGGTGGAATTCAACTTATGTTATGTTGGAAAGGTTTCTAAAATTAAAAGAACCCATCATTTCCACTTTGGCACTTCTAAATTATGATCGCCACCGATTTAACCACATTGATTGGGAAATAATAAAATACGCTTGCAAAGCTCTACAATGTTTCCAGGAAGTAACAATTGAAATAAGTGCAACTCTTTAATGTAACTCTTTCACAAATTATGTATTTAAGTAAAGCTTTAGCAAGGCATTGTTTATCTTTGAAATGTGATATTAATATTCCGTGTACCATTCAAAATATGCTGGATATATTAATACAACAAATTAATGCAAGATTTAATAATATGGAAGAAAATCTATTAATTGCGGAACCTACATTGTTGGATCCTAGGTTCAAAAAACAAGGATTTTGTGACAATATCAAAGCTTTTGAAAACCCAAAAAAATCAGTTATCAGCCAAGCTAGCAATCTTACAACTGGAAATGAAGAACAACTGGAAATGAAGAACAACTGGAAATGAAGAACTTGACAACATTGCAATTCAGGAAGAACCCGATAAAACAAATTTTGCTGGGCACTCAATATGGGATGATTACGATCACATGACTGCTAATCTAATTGAAATAGAAGACCCAACAACAGCCGCTACAATGGAATTTGATCGCTATCTTCAAGAGCCTTTATTAAAGAGGACTGGAAATCCCTTGATGTGGTGGTCAAAACAAAAAAATATATATCCAAGATTATTCAAGTTAGTTTTAAAAAAACTGTGCATTACGGCAACTTCAGTTCCATGCGAGAGACTATTTTCGAAGGCAGGCCAAACAATATCTGAAAGAAGAACGAGGCTCAGTGCAACAAAAGTATCAAAACTATTATTCCTTAATTTTAATATGCAAGAATCTATTTAATATTTTGTTTTAATAAGGTTATTTTTTATTATTGCAGAGTTTATATATGTATTTTGTTATTTTTGTAAAGTTTATATATTTTTTATTTTTCATTTTCTTTGGTGCCAATATTTATATTTATATTATTAGTTATAGAGTTTATAATTATATCTATATTTCGTTTTTTTATGCCAATATTTATATTATTATATTTTTTAATAACATATGTTATAACAGTACCTATCTATAAGGTATATATGTTATTACAGGTACATTAAAAAAGGTGAATTTGTTTTTTTATTATTGCAGAGTTTATACATATTTTTATTATTATAGAGTTTATATTTATTTGTATTTTTTGTTTTCGTTGATGCCAATATTTTATCATATATTTTTTAATGAAATATGTTATAATATTATCTATACGTATATTATGTTTATTTAAAACGTTAAAAAAGTGAATTTATTAATGTTTTTAAATGAAATATGTTATAATAATACCTACTGGTAGTATATTAGGTTTATTTAAAACGTTAAATTACATACAATTACATTAAAAAAGTTCCCGAAAAGTCTATCTAATTAAAACAATTACCAGTAAATGGCGCGAGCGAAACAAAAAGAACGACCTATCAGCGACGGGTTCGGTATTTTTTTCCGTGAATATAAAAGATGCCGACACAACAGATCAAAGAGCCGCCGGCGTCGCAGCCTTGCCGCGAGCCGACACTCCGAGTGCTTTCTCACACGGCGTACTACAGAATCGTGTACTAAACTACTGACTCATTCCAAATTATGAATCGAATCACTAACGATTCGTTGGGTTTCAGTTTAGTGAATCGACTCATTCGAATCACTTTAAAGATTCGTTCGTTGCAAACGAATCGTTCGCGAACTGCACAACTCTAATATGATATATTTTCGTGCTGTGTCCCCAACGTGCCACACGCGTTTTTGCAAAAATTACTTATTTAATTTTTACATGTCAATTATGAGCCTTCAAAACAATTTCTGGAAAATAATATTTCGAAAAATAAAAACGAAATGGGTGGCACAGCGTTATGTCTCAAATATTTAATGGGCAGCGAGTGTTAAGTATATCATTTACATAAAAACTTTTCTTACAAAAGTTGCTTCTTTTTGAATTACCTATCCGATGCCACACATGACCTAGGTTCCCATTTAAAATTCGGAAGTTAAGTGCAATAACAGCAACTTCTGGAAATCGAAACGACCTCCATTCAATTTTTCCGGTAGGCGGTATGTTAAGCTTTTTTTTTTCGAACTTTAAGACGGCAAATTTCTGAGAAATAGGCCTGGTACGGGTGGTCTGAAACACCCTGTGTTACCCTGTATCTTAACATATGTTTGTTGATGGTTACATAGCAATTGAAGTCGCTATAGTCTTGGGTGCTTTTTATCGAACACTGTATTTATTACTTCGACTAGTTACTTTTGCCAGAAAGTGCTCATTAAATCTACGGCCGAATATCAAGCGATTACGTGAAATTTAAGCCAGTTTTCAAATAATTGGCTAATTAATTCTACAAATGTACCAAACAGTATACTGCATTCAAAATATTTATCCGTCCCATTTGGCCCTTCGACTTGGCATACATAAATTTTGAGATTAGCAAATATTAATACATTTTAGAGGGCTGATATGATGCGGGAAAAAAGTTCACATATGTGTGAAAAAATATATTTTGAAATTAACTTTGATAGCAATTTTCTTAAAACTTTCATCTTTGCATCCTGGCATCGGTTATCTCTAGCAAATCACGTAACATTAAAAATGTTTGCAATATATGAATTTACCTAGCATTATTATTCACAAATGAAATGCAGCAATATGTTTAGCGTTAATTAGCTACTCACCATAAACTAGCATTTATTCTTCTGCGATTCTTCTCGGCATCACAGTGACTTTCCATTGAAACATTTTTGGGGTATTTGCTCTTCAATTCTTGGACCATTACAGATGTCCAACTGAAAATTTAATGTGTTGTACAACCCTGCTATAAGTCTATCAAATCGATCACAAATGATTTAATGTACCCTCAGATCTCATAATCTTTAGCTCACCGGGCAACCAGCCAATGCACGCAATGCAGCAAATTACCGCATCCGGAATTAACCGTGCACATCAGCCACCCCTAACGGATATGTTTTTCATCATAGGGTAACAACTTTGTTAGAATGCAACGAGGAAATTAAAATTACAATAATTTTAAATATTAAATTAAACAATATTAAAGATAGAAAACCAGTTCAATGAGCAACGATGTGTTGTTTTGTATGTAGATTCAGATTATGTAGGGAAGAATTTAAAATTATGAACAATAAAATTGTATTTTATTTAATTCCGTTTTGAAGTCAAATTTTACATCAACTTCTGTAGTTATGAAACGTTAAATTTTTCACAACTGTCACGCACACTGTTATGTAATGTAGTTATGTAAAGACATTACATAACTGCAGTTCCCACCAAGCTTCAAAGTTTTTGTTTTAGTGTTACAGCGTATCTATTTCTGGATTTTTTTGGTAGTAAATTACCCATGGCAACATTAGCAAAGTCTTCAACATCATAAGTTAGTTCTGAATCGCTATTTGAAGACATTTTTTTGGCATTATTATTAAATTTGTGAATTATTTTAGTTTCTTGACAAATTTATTTGACTCGTGTAATTTGCAATACTCGCTTCGCTCAATTTGGCAAATGTTACACTAGTCAAACAATATCACACTTTTCATAACTGATTACGTAAGTAACTACTATGGAACACTAGCTAAAACCAGTTTTATAATAATACTAACCTGATTGGATACATCTATTGGATGTATTGTAGTATTGGATGTCTGGTATACACCAGATTCAACATTGAATAATCTTGCGAATATAAGATATAATTCCTCACAGAAGAGCAGATATCAACTTTGTCATTCTATTTACAGTACGAGTATTTCATCCACAGAAGGTACTGGTTAGTTTACGTTGTGTATCCGGATATATTTTATACCATCAAGCTAAGCATTAGCTTCTTCAAATGTGCTGTTAACGGAATCTAAGGCCGCCTAAATTTTCCCTGCACAAATATTCTTGGTACGTCAATATTTTCCTTCTTGTTGATTGTTCTCCGGTGGACGTAAGAATTGGTGATTACTTCAAAGCCAACTTTTGCACACAAATCCTTCATAAATAACGTTGAAAAGTAGTAGCTCCTGAAAATACTATTAATAAGACAAGAGGTAAGCAGTTTTCATAATTTAATATCAGTGTAATAAAGTGGTAAAAAGACCAGTTTCATAGGATTTTTTGTGTGGCTTTATTAGAAGATTAGTTCGGATGGTCGGCACATCTTAATTCTGGTCAAATAAAACCCTGAGCCACATTACCAAAATGCAATTTTACTCAGAATGGCAGCAACAAGAAACTTTCAAAAGGAGCCGTAAAATATATATTGTAATGTAACTCGAACTAAAACAACAAAAATTGTGCCAATCAAAAGATAATTGTATATTAGAAATCACGAGAGGTGGCTCATGATTCATCGTTTTGTTTTTAAATTTAACAAATAGAAATGAGTCAATGATTCTTCTTACCGAGTACCATCCTGCCTCATGTAAAAATTCTCCGCAATCTTATTTCCAGCTTTAAACCTAAGCTGTGCCATATCATAAAGTCCATAATCACGAAAGAGTAGAATTCCACCTGGCTTCAGAACCTCATAAATGTTTCTCATAGCAACTTCAAATTTATCCGGATGCACAGCTGACAGCACAAATATCAAGGTGGCTATATCGACCGATTGAGCATCCACTTCCGCATGCACGGAGTCTGTTGTAATATCAGCCTGGAAAGCTTTCATCCTGCTCTCATTAAAGCAAACGTTCTGTTTAACAATCTCAATGGCTTGGGTCGATAAATCGCATGCAATCACATTGAAATTCAGCCCATCTTGAAACAGCGGAAATATGAAGTTGCCCACCCCGCAGCCCAACTCAAAGAGAGTCCTCGGGGTCTGGCCGGGCTCATCGAGGAGCTCCTCAAACTCACGGGTCGTCCAGTGCCGGTCTTTAAAAAAACGGGTGTCGTTGCGTTTGTAGAACAGGTCCCAGTGTTTCTTCGCGTCCAATTCCAGCATTTTAGCTTTGTGATCTGTTACTAGGCGAGAGTTCTGTTGCAAGAGTCGAGCCAATTCTTCCTCCGTGAGGGACTGTGTTTCCTCCGTGAAGTCGTCCATTATAACCAAGAATTTGGTTAAGTCTGCAACATGTTTGGTTGAAATTTCTATATTACAGTTTTAAATTACGAGTAAATTAATGATAGTTTCGGGAAATCCATAGGTGAAAAATTAGGCAGACATATTTAGCATGCACACATTTCAAATTAGATTTTCAAATGTTAGCCGTCTGTGCATAAAAGTGAAAATTGTAATCGAGCTCAAGTTACAATGAATGCAAAAATATATACACATTTATAACGACGAACTGAACCTATATCGTGGGCATCAGTAATTAATTTGGTTTGTCTATGTTCAAACGAGACTTCTCATGGAAGCTCCCTAGTAGGTTTGTTTATCTGTTTACACTGTTAGGTCTTCAAAACATTAAGTAATGTAATTAAAAACTGCAGCGATCAGTTCGTTCTTGGAGAACAAAAACCCTACCGGCAGTCGTTATATAATGAACAATAATCGAAGGTTATTTGCATTAATAAAAATCTATTTTAGCCTTAATGCTGCACATTTATTTGAATTTTATGTTTTTGAAACACAAGTAACAATTATTTTTTTCCACGACCATTAGTGAATGTAATAATTCCCAAATCATTTTTAATAGAAAGTAAAAATTCTCGCTCATGTGATGGAATATTTATTCTGAAACACTTGCTTCTTATGTGTTTTGCATGTATTTTCATTCTATTACAAGTGACGAATGAATATTCCATAATTATGCTCAACGAAATATACATTGCCATGAATTTCATAACTGGCACTGTCGAATGTACAGTCATGGACTCTAAGAATGTCACTGTCTGTGGGACCCGGCGGTTCGGCTTCCTTGCCTGCGGAGGGGGCGGGGTGCATTCGGAGCGGTTCGGCGTTCAGTGTTGTTATTGAGCCGGCTAAGTGACCGGCTCCCTAAAATTTACCTGGAGGGCCTCTGGGTCTGCTATTGTGTATGCATCCCATAAAAGAAACATATTTTTGGTCTACATCATTGATTTATATACAGTGTCCGCCAGAAAGTTAAACACATGGAAATATATTTTATTATTAATTTTTCAGAAAATGTTATTCTTCCAAACCATTTCTGCATTATTTCAAACTCAATAGGCAATCGTTGAAGGAAATTATCTGTTTGCATGTTTTGAAATGCTTAATATCTTTTTTCTACAATCACTAAATAAAGTAACCTTTTTTGCTTGACACTGACAACGATGAGTTGACGTTTTTACGTAGTTGATGTTAGTTGACGTAATTAGGATAGTTCAGTTATTATGCGATAAATCGGATCATCTTAACGAAAACATTGAAGAAGATGAAGATGATGAAATTTAAGCTGACTAAAAAGTAATTGTTCGTGATGACCTTATGACAACAGTTCATTAAATTGGCAGCAATGATGAAAATTTGTTGAAATTCGACAACAATGATGACAATATGGTAACTTCCATACATTGCAACTGTCTATTTACGACGGAGTAAATGACAAACGAATTGAAAAATATACATGAGCCGTTAAAAATCAAAGTAGGTACCCCAGTCTATTTTTGTTTTAATTGAGAACAGTCTAGAAATATACAAGGGACAACATTTCTACTACTAAAATAATTCAGATCTTGAAAGATATAATATAATAGAAATTTTGTCAAACATAATTGATAATTTGACACAAAGTATTTAGATGTTAAAATTAATTGAAATTTTGACAGGAATCATTGAAATATAACAAAAATAATAAAAATCCCACCATATCAATTGACATCTGAATATAAATTATTAATTACAATTTTAGTACAATTAATTGATATTTGGACCGACATAATAGGGTCTTCCGCGACTTTTCAAAAACCTTGAAACTGAACTCTTGAAAAAACATCCTTGGCACTAATTTTTGTGCTGAGACAAATCGTTGTAATTAGCAAACACGATTTTAAAATTAACGGCGTTTGAAAAAGTCCCGAAAGCCCGCCATGTTGCTGTGACGTCACAACGCACGTGGCGCTCAGCTGTAGCATTGTTTACAATGGAGCGACAGAAAGAAAACGTCGGTTTTACGAAAAAAAGGACGAATAAGTATTGCATTGTGTCTGGATGTGATAGCAGCAGTAAATGCGAACCAAATAAGTTGTTTATAAACGTCCCAACAGGGGATATACGGAAAAGGGGGTTACAACAAGTCCGAAGTGATTCCGCGAGTGTCACTTTGACGTCTCACTATTTTTGTGAAGACCATTTTAATGTAAGTACATAATTTTTCAATAAATTATCGACGAAATTCGATAAATATATATAATTAACTATCATCATTAGTAATGGGTATTCAAGGGGATTTCCGATTATATATATACATTAGTAATAACATAACCTCAAAATAGTTTTGTGGGTTCCATTCTAAAACAATACCTTCCATATCATTATTACTTTTTTAAAGTACTGTGAGATTTTGTACAATGTTCTTACACAAACGTTTAGTTAAAACTAAAAAACATGTTGAAACAATATTTGTAGCAAACTGTTGATTTTATAAATTTGATTAAATGATTAATAATTACAAATTTTGAAATCAGCATTACCAATTCGTATGAGATGTAGGGTATATTGCAAAGTTTAAACAGTATTTTATTTGTTCTTACAGCTGGAAGAGGATTTGGAAAATTATATGCGACTCCACGCGTTTCGGCTACGTTGAAAAATTCACTTTTTGAGAAAAAGTCGGGAACCATTAACACGTGAACTTCTATCAGATTATCTGGCTGTCCCTTTACTAACCCATCAGAACTTATTTTATGTCAGACTGGATTCTAAGACGAATTAACCCACGATTCATATCCCTTATGCACTGACTCCCGATCGCCAACATGCGCAAAGACGTCACAGTGCCGCTCGGCCAATAACAGCGTTTCGTCGGTCACGTGACAAAATGTGTAAGTTTTACGATATTGTATGTTGTTTGTTGATAAGTTACAATGAAAACCAAACATTTTCTCTGTGGGATGTTTAATTACAGGTTATAAACTTTACATTAAGACACAAAAAGGTTATATTATTTTTTTTCAGGAAGACCCTATTGAGGAGCAGGGTGCAAGAACAGCGTAAGTCAATTTATGCAGTTTTTAAGCAAATTTGTTTATTAGAATATGTGTACCCTTATTTATAAGTCTGTTAAAAAATATATAGCTACTGTTCATACAAATTGCAAAAAAAAAACGATGTCTCTAATTGCTATATTACGACTTTTATTAAGTTTTGAACCTTCGACACGTTTTTCTCGAAACTCATTTTTTCGACTTATGCTAATCTTGCCACAATTACAATTATAAACTTGACAGAAATAATTAGATATTGACCAAAATAAATGAAAATTTGACAGGAATTAGTTAGTTTGAACTATCTTCAAATGCATTACGTATCGAATAGACCCACTGCCCATCAATTTTTCTACCATTTCTGAAGTACATTTCCAACTGCAGCGTTTTAGGTGGTCGCTGAAAACCATAGCGTTTAAATCAACAAGATTTCACATGCACAAATTCGAACTCTGCCAAATCTGTCACATTTGACACTGTATGCGAAGACATACCTTTTATATCTATCCATTTTTCAATGCCAACTTCGATGAAAGTTTTTTTGAATCACCTGACAATTGATTGAAATTTTGACTGATATAATTAATTTTTTGCCAGAAATTTAAATCTGTAAATTAGAAATTACAGGGAGAGTTTTTTTATGTTATCTACCTAGATATGAAAGCAAAGAGGTAGAGGATATACAAACTTTTATCATTTCATCTTGAGATAAAGTGGACAAATTCTCGCAAGTTTGTTCATTTAAACACACGCTTATGTGTGTTGCAAATCACTCATTCTCGTCTCTTTAAACTGATATAAAAATGACAAATCTTACGTGATTGGACCAAACTTGGAGATGGCACCATAAAATGTCGTAGAATTGTGACATAAGAAAATTGTGGCGATAGCATATTGTTTTCATGGCTGGGTGGATGAGAAAAGGGAACTCCTCTCGTATTATTATGTTTTCTAAAAAGGTAACATTCTAATTTAATATTCTTAATTTTTATTCACTTTTGTGGGTTTCATATTTTCATTAAGTTTTTGAATTTTATTACAATATTTATTCTCGCTCTGGGAACAGTCAACCACGGGGTTATTAAACAAAATATAAAAATTTTTTTTTTGCCGAAATGAATGTTTATTTTATACTTTGCTCAATTTATAAAATTAATTTCTTGATTTTAAAAGTTAATATACCGTTGTATTGCAAATTAGATAAGCTTTCAAATGAGTTACCGCTCGACCCCTACCCCAAACAAAGTTGACGTGTTTGAACGATTTCGCGTAAATATTTAGGGTGTTACCTTTCTCCCGGGACAACCTGTATAGGGTGTTCCATTTAAAAAATGAACAAATGGCGCTGTTTGTAAATATCGATCACCCTGTATGATATCATGAGTTATGTACAAAATGATTTTTTTTTTAGTTTACTATTTGACTCAAAAGGCAAATAATAATTTAAAAATATAATATAAAAAACAAAAAAAAACATAAAAAACACTATGATGGCCGAATGAAAATAAACCGAAACTAGTTGGGTGAAATAAATAAATAATATAAATTAATGGATAATTATTAATACCAGTAAGTACGTTAAAAATAAAAATAACAAATTATAATCAAACATAACTGGTTATATGCATGAAATACTAACAAAAATGTAGTTTTTTTTTAAATTCCCTTATAATTTTATTATATGTTTGATAGTTTAATCGACAGATATTTGATATAATATACAAAGCTGTAGAAACACTTAAAAAGTTTAGGGTAAGTAATTGGAACTTTTCTTGAAAAGATTATTATTGTTTTTTTTTAAATCTTACCGCTTTCTTCAGTATAGTCATTAAAACCATGAATTCTCCAAATTTTAACTAAAAATAATCTTTATACGCAACAATTTTATAAATTTGCCCCTTAAACAATTTGTCAATCATTAAAATTTTCTGACTTTGAATTTTCAAGTGTAAATATTAGATTTTCAACAATTTTACAAAATGTATTCAACTTTAACATTAAATTCCATAAATCAACTGAAAAAGTCTGTCGGAACGAAAACCGGAACCGAACCGATATGTGTTTTTTTTTTAAATTGAACGGGAACGAAAACCAACACGAATAAAGCATCGGTTCGTAGCCCTGATTATTATTTTATGAATATCTTAAGACTTATTAATTGCAAAGTTAGTTCCTGATTTGTATGTAGTATACTTAAAAAGTATATTTTGTGTAAATTTGACGAGGATTCTGTAATGAAACGAGAGAGAAAATCGAATTATTCACTTTCTGCACTAACAAATATTCGTTTTCATGCAATGATATCACTATTTTCAGTAATAATATAACAAGAGAGTGAGAATAAATTGAAAATAATTTGACAGATTGTCGAAAACTTGTTGCCAGGCAATAGTCACGAGAGCCCGAAGGGCTCGAGTGACTATTGCCAAATGGCAACAAGTTTGAGACATAATCTGTCAAATTATTTTCTAATTTATCGAACTCTCGAGTTATATTTGATTAGATTATTTTTTGACGCCTGGCGTATTATGGTTTGTCATAAACTGGAGAGGTAATAAAATACAATACCAATGCATCATTTAGTGTCATCTTAAACAAAATTTTATTGTGAAGAAAACACAGAAAAATAAACAATTAACAATTTAAATTAGTACAATTAAAAACACAGTTATTGAAAACGTTTCGAGCTTCACTGCTTACCGTGGACTTGGCATTATTTGTTAAGTTAAGTATTTCATTATTTTCTCTTAGATTATTTATTATGTTGGAATGATGTTCCTGGTTCAATTGTAAATACGGCTTTAGCGAGTTTGATGCATTGTGACTGTGACCTGTTATTTTCATAATCTCCTGTTCTCCTACACCAGCCTTTGATAGATTGCTAACTGCGCTTGATCTTGCAGAATGATTGGTAATTTTTTTATTATTTGTATTCAGTCCAATTTTCTCTGCAGACTCTTTCATCCACTTTGAAAGAGAATTTATTCCTATAGGAACATTTTTGAACCATGTCGAAGTTTTCCATGCAGGGTTTGGTGTTAGAAACATCCTATCGATTTGTATATTATCTGATCTTTTACTTATTAGTTTATTGAAAAGGCGTACAGGGCAAATATTTGGATTTCCCATATTAGGTGTCAACCATTTAGTATTTGTACACCTTTGAGCTCCACCTTGTGATGTTTTGGAAAATATTGGGTTATACTCTAATCGGCCTGTGTCCAATCCCTTAGTATCTGTTTCTTTCTTAAAATAATGAACACAGCATTTTGTTGCTTCTCCTCCCCTCCAGGCCAGTTCATAAGACGCGATATGAAAAAATTTTCTTTGTAACCCACATGGAGTATCTTCGTCCCAAACATTAAATATTTCCATCAATTGCGTTGTTGAAAGTGCCACCGAACTTTCTTTGTGTTTTGCAGTGTCCTTTTGAAGATTTTTTCTCTTTGCATCTCTTGCCTTTCTGGCACTTCTGAATTCTAAATCTTTAAAAGGGTCGAATGATCTATTGTAGCTTTCAAAATATAGTTCCTGAAGCAGTTTTGCTGTCTTGTTCCACATTGTTTTAACTACTGCTTCTTTATAATCTTTGCCATTTTTCCGCTTCATATTATATCCCCAGTCTTTTAAGATCAGTGCTAGAGTATTTATTGTAGTAGACTCGTTTAACGTATAACTTTTTTCTTCGCAAAAAGTTAAAAATTGTTTCCATATCGAATTATTGCTAATCACTGTATTTTTACTTCTGCTTTCTAGTATTTCTTTATCAATTTCAGTATGCGAAACGCAGCTAAAGCGACTTTTATTCATTTTGTATGACACTTTAATATGATTGATAAATTAATAATTTGACAAATATTTTGATTGACAAGAGTGAACCTAGCTACCGAGATTATTCCCACTATAATAATCTCTAGAGAATATTCCCAGTATAATAATGACGGGATTGGTCCAGAAGTATCAATATGACAAAAATCGAAATATATCATTGGTTTTGAGAAACGTCAAAAAATAATCACTGAAACGTTTGCAATTTACAATAAAATATTACCTCTATACCAGCGAGTGATTTTTTATTTCTGTAAGATAAACTAATAAAATTTTGTAGTTATCATTGAAAATATTGTCATTTCTAGTTAGACTACATTTTAGCGTTATTATTCGAGACGAAAGCGGACCCAAACCGAATGTGAACCGGAAACGGACCGGAATTTAATTAAAATTTTTAGAAGAACCGAAAACGAACCCGGAGTGAAAAGAATTTACCCGGAAAACTTGAGATTTACCGTAAACCGGAACAAAATAAATTTCAGTTTGACTTAAAACCTGCATGTTTTATATCAACTTTGTTTGAATGTTTTACTTCTTCCTACCTATGTGCCAGTTGGGGTAATCCCTTCCAAAAATACACACAATCACTACTCATCACGTGGATGACATAAAAAAATTAAATTAAATTAAACACTTGGCTGCGTTTCACTAACTTTAATAGATTCCTCCACAATTGTTTCCGCCCCGTGACCATTCTCAAGTGTAATATAATACTAAATATAATTTCTTTAAATTACAACTTATTATACTACCGTTGCAATGTAATAGACAAAATTGATCGCTTAAATTATTCTGGAGTTTCTGAAATGGCATGTTCCCGTAGTTTCAAAAAACGATATGCCGAACATTTTGGTGCCTTTAGATTTAATCAAAATTGTAGTGCATTCGCAAACCATAGTGTAGATTGTAAACATGTATTTCCACAAATCGATTTTTTTTTTAAATTGAAATTAAAAAAAAATTACATAACTGTATCAAAGGCACGCACCTTAATCTTTTAGAAGCCGTAGAAATTCACAAACGCAATAATAATCCGCTCGTTAACCTGTTGAATGACTACCCTACCCTATACTATAGTTAAGCGATTTGTCAAAATTCTACCCGAGTAGGACGGCACTGAACGCTGAATTGCTCAGAGTGCGGCTTCGTCCCTCGACGAGACAGAGATAGCGAACCTCTGGCTCTTACCGACGGTGACATTCTTAGAGTCCAAGACTACATGCGGCGTCCTAGTTGGGTTGAGAAAGCATTAATTTAAATAAAAAAATGAGTGGTAAATCGAGTGAATCAGATATGGAATTTGAAAATACTCCACTCCGTTTTTAATTCACAGTCTCTGCTCGTGGAAAAAATAGTCTGTTACTCGCTTAGAATGAAAATTCGATCTACTCGTGGTTCTTCCACTATCGAATTTTCATTCTAACCTTGTTGCAGAATATACTATTAAAGTCACATTTAACCACATTAACCAAAAATATAGTTAAATATGGAATTCGTGAAGTATCTATTATAAAAGCATGTGCAATGTGTAATGCATTCTTTAAAGATTGAAAGGATATTATAAGATTTACTTACCATTACCACGCCGATGGAATGTGGAATGATGGTTCCTCCATCACAGCTCAAGGAAGAAAGAAGTAGGGGCAGAAAGAATGTCGGAATGTCTGTGAATGAAGTTTTTCAATCAGTGTTGCCTAGTAACAAAATCAAAAGATCTGCCGTTGTCACAATAATAAATTAGTTTATAGTAGGTAGTTCGGTAGTGACTTGTCTAATATAGATAGTAAATAGTAGTAATGAATCAGAAGAATGAATAAATATACATATAAAAGCCTGAGATAAGAACACCAGGGTGAAATAATCATGTTGGCATGCATGATATTAAACATTGATTTGTTTTCGTGGGAAATTCAAAATCAATATATTTGTTTCGCAAAATGCTGCTAAATTTTTACCAATAGTTGATTATAATCTGTAAAATAATTTCGATATTTATAGCGTGTCTATAAATATCGCTCTATATCGATAATGCTATAATCTATAGCATTATCAAAAATGAATAATAAATATTTCAAACTAGGCGATTTATAACCTAACCTTACTTTTCAGACCCACATGTAATTTGATGTAAACAATACTTTTTTTATTAAAAAGAACTGCAACTAACGATATATTAGTGGCGAGTGCAATTTAGAACAACATTAAAGCAAACGAAACATAATGGTTAAAATCAACAAAACTAAAGATAAGAAACAAAACAAATGTGTACTAACAAATGGTGATCATCCCAAACAGTGGCTATCATCAAAAAACAAGCGCCCATTCACACATCCCCAATTTGTAGTAATAACCGAGAGCAAATCAGTCGCTCCCGATAAACCACTTGTTCATGAGACAAACAAGGCCTCACTGTCCAATGTTTACCACGAACAAATGCACAAATCGAAAGTGAAGAAGAAAGGTCGTAGGGCCATAAGGAAACAAATCAGAAATAAGAATGTTAAAGCAGCTGAAAACTTACTCGTAGGAACAAATTCTGATGAATTTAAAACCACAATTGATTTGGGCAAGGGTAAGTTTGTAAAGAAGAAAAATAAGTTTGGTTCCAGGAATAATCAAGATAAAAAAGTTATATTGGGAGCAATTGATGACAGGATAATTGATTTGTGTGAGCCCGCTAACATAAAGAAAAAGAAAAAGGAAGCAATTGCGAAAACTGTTAAAGGGAATTGCCAAGTTTCTAAAATGAAGTCGGAATTTTCTGGTGAGACAATTGATTTGTGCCACGATGTAATTGATAAAAATAATAAGTTGAATGCTGACAAAAATATCCTTAAGAAGAATGATGTTGGGTCTGGTAAAAACCGAGTTCCCAAAATTCTTTGGGATCCAACTGAATTAAAGAAGAAAGAATTATTTAAGAAGAAGGGTGTTAAAGCTGATTATAATCGAGTTCATAAAACTGATTTGGATATAATTGCCAAGAAGAAGAAGTTTGATTCACATAAACATATAGTTAAGAAGGATGTTACGGTAGGTAACATTGAAATTTTCGAAAGTGATTCAAATATTGGTGATGTTATAATTGATTTGTCTGACGAACCACGTGTTAAGAAAAATAAAAAGTTACGAGCACTTGAAGAAACATTTAGGAAGAAAGATATAAAGGTGCATAATAAGCGAGTTTCTAAAATTGAATCGAATCTACATGGCGACACAATAATTAACTTATTCAAAGAAACACGTGCCAAGAATAAAAAACAGTTGCAAAAAAAATTATATACGGATACATTTGGAGCGGGTAAGGAACCAGTAGAGAAGAAAACGCTTCAAATTAACTCAAGAAACATAACAGATGCTTTTAATCAAACGTCTGGAAAAATCGAATTTGAATGTGAACTAAAATCACTTACCAGGAAAAAGTTAAAAAGACTAAAACCTAGAGAAGTTGTTGATGATGGGTATAGCTTTAAGCGATTAAGAAACATTGAATCAATGGGGACTAATGGAAATAGTTTTTTCTTGTGCTCCAAAATTCCTGTCGACGAATCCACAACTTACAATAAAAGAAAACTGAATAGATCGCAGCGTAATAGACCCGTTGCCGATAAGTTTAGCATTAAACTTGGAAAATTAACGGAAGCATTGAAAGAAAACACTTTATGCCACGTCAGGCCACCATTTGTTTTTAAAGGATCCATCAGTGACGAAGAGAATTTGCAGCCCATGAAACCCGTCAGCGACGTTTTAACTTTCAAAAAGTTAAAAACAATTGAATCCGATGTCAGGAGGTCTAATCATTTGCCATCATTTGAAGTAAAAATGCCCATGATTAATGATGATTCCGAGATGGTTCAAGGTATTCTAGACCACATAGAGACAGTCACTGCTAACTCTGATCGGTGTTTCGAAATTAATGAACCTGTTAGCATTGGTGATGTTTTAGAGAAACTCCCGGAGATTCAGAAACCCAGGTTTGTTACTATGTTTAACTGCCATGATTTGCAAGGTGAATTTTTCAGATTATTGTTATGCAAATTATAATGTCTAAGGCCCTGGTTTATAATCTTGGATTTTCTATGTTCTGGTACATTATTTGCCTAGGGTATCATTCTTGATATCCTAGGTGATATTCATTGTTGACACAGTGGTATCCTAGGTAAAAACCACGAACAAAGATAATCCACGATTGTAAAACTGAGCCTAAATTGTCCAAAAATCTGTTAATATTTTGAATAAAATTTGCAATAATTTACAAATAAATACAAAACATTTGAAAAATTTCAATCGCAAGTGGTATTTGGCATGATTAATTTGTAAATCTCCAACTTGATATCATGGGATATAAACCTAGTCATCTGCTGCTGGGTGCAATATATCAACAATAGCTTGAATATGTACGAGTAATAGATATATCAGAGAACGGGCCAAAATTCTAAAAGGTACTTTTAGCAGGCTATTTGAGGTACTTTGCAGCAGTGTAGATTGTTGATGTGAGATCACTCATGTGACATATGCTTTGTGCATCTGACAAGAGTTAATTAACTCACTTGGTTAATGTGCCATTTTTAGTTTCAGAAACTTAAAAACAATAAATTGAATCCGATGATAGGAGTTCTAATCATTTGCCTTTGTTTGAAGTAGAAATTTCTACGATTAATGACGATTCAGCATCTCTTTGTGATCTAAACTTACTCTAAAATAAGATAATTTGATATAACCTAACCCAATCTGATGGATCATTCTAATCTAAGGTAACCATCCATCCCATGGGGGGGGGGGGGGGGGATTTTAAAATCAACAAAGAACGCAAAACGCAAAATATATAATATATTACAATAATGTCGTCAAATTTACAAATATAATAAATACGATGCATGTTTTTAAAATTAGTACCGATCTGTATTTCGGCCACTTTTCGGCTGCGGTTGGCTTCCCGCTGAATCTTATAACTTCAAATTCGCGAATAAAAGATCACCCCTTTTTCGAAACGTCACGGGACGCTGGACAAATTTCTAATTATCGGGCCTGTCCCGCCAAAATCGGGACGTCTGGTCACCTTACCTAAAGCCGACTCCGACTCTTTACTCCCGACTCCGACTTCTATCAACCTAAATATATATTTTTCAAGTTGAACAATCATAAAATATTTAATTGTTTAAGAGATTTTGATTTTTTGTTAGAACTGCCGTGCTACACTAAAATGTAAACATATGTTTCTGCGTGTTTGAGCCTGCACACTGCAACGTGTGTAAGTGAAGAGTCGGTATATTTTTGCCGAATCCACGACTCCAACTCTGGCAACTTCAAATTGCTCGACTCCGACGATTCCTACTCCGACTCCGACTCCGGCTCCACAGCCCTGGTATTAATACTGTGTGTATTATAGTTATTTATATAACACGTGAGTTAAGTGGATGTTTTTCACGAGAATAAAATTTATTCGAGACTAATTTATTTGAGTGAAAAGCATCCTTAACTCAATACTTACAATATTTTATTCAATTGAGTTGAAAAACGTTTAGTATAGTCCGATTATTTTTAATGTGAGTAACCACTAGGAATATTTCATAACTGCGATTGGTACTGACTAGTTTATTTTGCTTTGACCTTTTGGTGGGATTGGTGATACAGATTAGACATTTATTGACATCGAAATTTATTGTCCTTTTACTCAAATTCCTACTCAAATCTGGCTTGCGCATGGTGAAATGAACGCTTCCGTTCATTTTGGCAATGTAAATGAAAGTGTTTTAACTGAGTTTTGGTGTGAAAGGAAGGCACCTAATAACTGTTATTTGTGACAGTGATATTTAAATTATTAGTAACATAATTATTACATTAATTAAAAAAACCTCAATAATATCCCTTTTACAATGCAAAATTTGCCATTCCTTAAAGTTCGTAACACAAGATAAAAGTCACTAAACTAACTAGATTCGGTTACTGACATTAAAAAAAATCTGCCTATAGTACACATTTAATTTTTATAATTACTGCGTTCGTTTAATACTTTTTTCGAGCGAGCAGAGTGACGAAAATTTTATACCACGTGACTCCGACAAAGCCGACGGCTTTGAGAATAAAAAAAACGCATCCCAGCTGCCAGAGCATTCGGCAAACTACATTACCTTAAATTCAAACTTTATATATGTATTGTTTGCAATGGAAATAAACGTTGCTGTAATTTTGTGCATGTCAAACTGACGTTTATTGTCATATAAAAAGGCTGATTGCAGTGTTTTTCTACCAGAAGGTACGAAGGTTAGAAATCAAGCCCCAGAAGCAGTGGGAAAGTTGTTGTCCATGAAGTCAATGTTATTCTATCAAAAGAAATGTTGTATGTTTTTGATTTTGAGTGAATTAAAAGATTTAAATTCACAAGTGGAATCAAGAAAATTTTATTTCACTTGCAGATAAACAACTGCTTGTGAGTCTGCTAAGAGTATATAACATCAGTTTAAAACGTCAGAATTGAATTAAAAAAATTAAATCTAAACTAAATTATATGCCTCTTGATTGCTATTGGTGTTGCATAATCTGGATTGCCATGCAAACTGCCAACATAGGTTATTGAGGTTGCAATTTTTTTTAATGCAGGTAACCATTAGGAATATTTTTTCGTAACTGTAACTGAGATTGGTACTGACTAGTTTATTTTGCTGCGACCTTTCTGAGGAATGGTAATACGGTTTTAAATTACACATTACTGACAGAAAATATAAATAAGTCTTTAGTACTACTGCTTGTCTTAAGTACTTTCAGAAACAAATATAAATACAATAAAAACAGTGATTAGTTTTAAAAGTAGTTAATTTTTTGCGGAATGACAGAATGAATATACATTGTTGAATCAACATTCAACTGAAATTTATCTGCTGTCCACAAATTATTCATTCGTTAGCGAAGGAACCATAGAAAACATTAGTCAAAATGAAGGCTTCGAGTCGAAAAACTTTGGGAGATGCCAACTTCATTGTGAACACAAGCGCACGCGAATTTATTCATTATAGGCGATTGACATTAAGACAGCAGCGCCACGGTGGCGTATTTACTTACTAATGTTGATCATGCAGTCTTGTGGGACAGTGCGTGATTCATATCAAATTCGTCAACTTCTTCTGTTTATGGTATAGTTATCAATCTTGTGGTTATGGTTTAACGTCAACAATGGCAAAATATAAAAGGGTTTGCACCGTATTCGGCTCCAATGCTGACAGCAACAAAAATCTTGAGGTTAGTTTGCATCGATTCCCGGCTGCAGACGAAAGGAACGTGAAATATGTAATGAATTTGGCAAACACCGAGCTGATGGATATACAAAAATCATGGAAGCTCAAATTAAGAATGGGCATGAAAAGCATGTATGTGTTTCAAGCATTTTCTTCCTGAAAACTATTTTCCATTGAAAGAAGGTACGGTAAACTGTACAGTTATTGGCCACTTAAGCCTTTTTCTGTACGTAAACTTCTGTGGAAAGCGCTATCTCTGGAATATAACCAAATCGAATAATGAGCAAGAAAGCTTAAAGTATACTCTTTCGAATACATCTCTTTATATATGTTTTTAATAAACATATTATCTTCATTTTTGATTTTAATGTAAATGTGCATAAAACTACAATTATTGGCCAGTTTTCCTAGTTATTGGCCACATAATATACAGTAGTTGCCACAGTGGTCGGTACATTTTTAAAGGCTGAAATTTGTGTTTGTCACTACTTTCTCTAAATGAAATTTGAAAAAAACATATTCTAATACCATTAGGGCCCTCATTTTTTAAAATAATTATGCATAATAAATTATTTCATAAAAATGAAGTTATTTATTTTAAGTAATTCTACATCAGACATTAGATACCTATTTATTTACTCTTTTGTTAATTCTTGGCTGTTTGTTTATCTTTCTAATTTTAGTTTTCGCGTGTTCTTTCTTTAGGTTTTATTTTTCTGCTTTTTTTCATCTATTCACCTATTCTAATATCCTTTTCTCTTTGTAATTTTTTTTCTTCAATGTTTTCATTGTTTTCTTTTTCCATGTTCATGAGGTTATATCGAAGAAAGGTTTTTTAGTATTTCTTTCCCTGTCGCTCAGGTGTTTTTGCACATGGAATAAAATCTTCGATACTTCTATTCAGAAACAACAGTAATATCTTCTAAATTGAAGTTCTCTATAGGAATACTGGTACTATTCCATAAAGAGTTCTGTGGAAGTTCTGTGGAACTGTCTTCATTATTACCATAAAAAATAGGTATATTTTCAATGTCAAAGTCCTCCTGAAGTCCAGTCCATCCTGTAATATTATAATAATAATGTTATTACAGGGTAGAAAGGGTGTTCTTGAAATTGAAATTACAAATTATGAAATTAAATTTATTAAAAAATTAACAAAAAACACATTTATCAATTTATAGTGACTTTGAGAGATATTGGGTGGGATAGCCAATAACGGTTTTTCGCTGCCTTCTTAATGTAAATCGCCTATACAGTTGAATGCAAAGAAAGTAGTCAATAACACAGTTTCCTGTATTTGTTTTTCCTCAAAATGTTATTGTATAAATGTGGCTTTAGGGGCTATATATGAATGAGTAAGATGTTTTGGGGTACACTTTTGACTTACCAGTTCACCAAATACAAAAATGTCACTGAAGTCCGTTGTTTAATTGTAATTAATGATACTGACACTTACATGACATTTCTAACATTAAGGTTGTTTTTTTTGCATTGAACTGTAAGCTAGAGTAAGTCGAAAAAAGGGAAAAGTTCCGTATTTGCATGCTATTAAACGGAAAAATAACGAGAAAAGTCCTATGTATAATCTTCAGTTCACGCATAAAGCGTCCGGCCCTAAAGTTTCAAAATCCCATTTTGTTTGTTGCTAATTTACACTGGTAATATCGTCTGTTATTAATTATGTTAATAACAACAATTGCAAGTTTTGGAATACATTACTAGACAAATAAAACGGGACAACTCTTAAAGCAATTTTGCTTTAATTTTAGTTAGTAATGAGTAACTAAGTTGCAAAATGACCCATTTATATGATGTATGCAGTATGCTCAATGCCACCAATGCGAAGCTTCAAACATAATACGATCCGTACATGGAAATACAATAGAAACTAATTTTATTTTGATAATAAACGAGTTGTTAATTCCGGGGCATTTTCTGGGACGCATATCAATGCGGGACGCAGCGCTAGAATCCGGGACGAATGGTCACCCTAAGCTTTGCATTAGAGCGGTACATTTTATTTTGCATGGGAAATTCAAAGTAGACGAGCTCATTTTTTATAGACAAGTAGCATTTTAGCCTGTTCTGTGATGCTTTATCATTAGTTATATCTATTTTCGGGAGTGCTCATTTCATTGAAGCTTATGTTGTGCCAAATAGCTATAGTAGTCTGATATCCGGGTGAACTTATGCACTCTAACTCTGTTGTGACTGAATCTTGGCTTAATATTATTTCCTATGTTTATGTTTTATATGCTTTCTAGTAATGTCGCAGTTGCTAAGACATCCAGTACTAACTCAACTAACAGAGACGAATCTACAGACTGCATAGTGGTAAGCGACGATTGTATTACAATAGACTCCTATGACGATACAACAGAAATAATCTCGGAGGACGAATCATCAGTAGAAGAAATATTGAATGAAGCCCCAGAGGTAGACTCATCGGATGAAGCTCCAGAGTTATCACCTATAGCTCAAGCTCCCACTGAAACTGGCCAATACACATCACATCCGATTAAAAACGGTACTCTTTTGATTCTCGATGAGAATTCCGTCATATACTTCCATGGAATGATGAAGCTGACTGTGTATCATGGCAGCGTAGAGATTTTAGGCAAACGTTTAACAGCACAAACGGAGAATGTGTACTCCCCCCGAGGATCCGCATTTTTATCAATCACCAACACCAATGTCAGCTCTGAAATCGATTTAACTGCCGTAAAACTAGATATTCCGAGTTTTGATTTAAAAAATTCCAGCGACATTACAAGCATACTCGCTGAGCTCAAACCAAAATCATCAATAGTGTTGTGTCACAAGTTGGATGAGAAAAAGATGAATTTCCTGGAGTACAATTTAGCCCAGTCGCTATTCCCGAGGGGTGAGAATTTAAAATTCAAGTTTCGTAATTACCTGGGCACCGATTGGAGTGTTGTAAGGATAAACCCAGAGTGGGGAGATATTCTTAAGAGCATTAAAGATGATAGTAGAGTGTTGCTGTGTGGAGGTAAAGGTGTAGGAAAGAGCACGCTTTTGAGGTATTTGGTGAATAAACTTTTGGATCGTTACGAGAAAGTGGTTGTCATCGATTTGGACCCTGGACAGCCCGAGTTTACTGTTCCAGGATGTATATCGCAAGTGGAAGTCGACAAGCCTCTGCTAGGACCTAATTATACTCATCTCATAAAACCCCAGAGGTAAATAACAATAAATTACAACCTTAACTTAATGAAACTGCAGCTTTTGAAAATCCATTACTATAACTAGAAAAAAAATGGCAAAAATCAAAAAGTGGGCAAAGTTACACAAGAAAACAAGAGAACGAGAAAAGCGCCCAAGACTATAGAGACTTTATTTCTTATTTAATCATGAACACACCATATACAGGGTTGGGCAAATGTGTCGGAACACCTGATTTTTGTCTTAACTTTATTATTATTATTATTCTTATTAAAACAATATAACCTTCTTTTCGAGTTATGGCGTTATTGATATTTTTTTTATGGATTACCCTGCAATGATTGCAATGAATAGGGTTTGGTGGGTGTGTGACTTGTGGTGTTTAAAATATTAAATAAAACAATTCAATAATAAAATAAAATGGTGGAAAGGTAATTTTTTTTTTGTAATTTTCCCAGTCAATTTTATTCAATAATACTTAATTATTTAATTCTCTTTATTTTATATTTTAAAAACCACAAGTCGTACACACCCCAAAATCCTATACCATTGTAATTGTTGAGAAAATGTCTATTTGAAAATATAAAAATATACACGGTTATCCATTAAAAAAACTGTCAATGACGTCATATCTCAAAAAGTATAATAGCTGTTGGAAAAGATGGTCTAAGTACGCCACTGAATAGAGAAAAAAAACTGCCATTTGTTTTAAGGGTAATAATAATAATAACGTTTAGACAGAATCAGGTGTTCCGACACATTTACCCAACCCTGTATATTATTAAATGCGACAATCTTAGCTGCAAGTTCGTGAAAATAAATCTTTTTTAAACACCTTCATTTATTTGTTGTGATTCATTTTTTTTTTAAATGGCTCTATATAATTTTATTGTGTATTCTTGTAGAGAATTTTAAGCGCTGTTCACCGGTCTCAATATTTTGTAGGGTTATACTATGAAATGTTTTGAAAAAAACAAAAAAACTGATTTGAGCTAATACGCTGTTAAATCAGAAATTATTTGGAACAAACAATTGGTGATAATTATAATACTAAAGCACGCTAAAGTAACACTAAAGCATATGTTAGCACGGTTCTGCTAACATGTATTGTATACAGGGTGTATCAAAACAAATCTACCCAGTTTGCCATTTACTACCTATAGATGGCACTAAATCAGGGATTTATTTAATTGGAAAAGTAGCAACAAATTGCATGCAATGACAATCAATTTTTAATAACCTTAAAATCTCTGTCTGTCATATTTTTCCTTATCTATCTAATTACACAGTATAAGAATGTGACTCCACCTCTTCTGTACTACAGAACAGTATTATTGTCACTGAATTATTTATGAACCCGTATCAGAGTACTCAACTTTGTCATTTTAATTGGAATAAATGTCACTGTCAGTCAAAATAGAGTGTTGTCAATTAGTTTATATTTTCCCTGAAATAAAGATGTTTTGCGCCCTCTGGTGAGCTTAGTAAGAAATGTAGGAAGCGACTTTTTTTTTTAACGTCCTGAATATACTATAGCAATAACCTACAATAGAATAGAATAGAATTTTAATAGAATGTAATCCAATCTAACGTAAGCTTATAAAACAATAAGTCGATATATCTAATAATACACCTGGTTACACTTATCTATTTATTACTTTAAACATTTCAGGTGTGTTTTTGTGCCCAACATCGACGTAACTGCCGACTTTGATACGTACCTGCTCTGCGTTAAGGAACTCGTGCATCAGTGCGACCCCAGCTTGTCGGTGCCGACAATAATCAACCACATGGGTCTCACGAAAGGCATCGGCATTAATTTAGTCTCGTCGGCTATATGTGATCTTGCACCTAGCTTGGTTGTGCAGATCCATGGTGAAACCGCTAGTAAGAACTTCAAAGCTGATTTAACTCGCGAAGTTGTTGAGAAACACGCCAGCCTTATAGCAGAGGGGGACGTTGTCGATGTTCGCTACAGATTGCTTCATGTGAATTCGTTCGTGAATCCAGGGAATGCGTGGGCCCTGCAGCCCCGGCAGATGCGCGAGATGTGCATACTGACTTACTTGAGCCAGATGCTTCCCGAGGATTGCACTTTCATAACACAAGCTGGAGTGAAACTGTATAAGTAAGATTCTTACCTTCTTACCTTGTATTTTTACAAACTAAACACGGTTCACAATGAATTCTCGGCTAAGTTGGCTGGGTTGGTTGGGATAACAGTTTTATAGGTATGCTTAAAAAATAACTATAGTCTGTTTTTTGGGGCATTATGTTGGTAAAAATTAAATTTTGTGAATTTTATCTTCTGGTTGCTTACCCAGCTACTGTAGTTCAGCATCTTCATAAAAGTCCAAGCAATAACTAAAAATTGATTCTCTTTATTAGTTACATTCTTAGTCCGTACTTGCTTTTTGTATTCATTATGTCCGTTTTTTTCAAATCGCTGCTTAAGTTTCTCGAAAGCAAGTGACTTAGGTTTCCGTCTATCTGGTTAGCGATGAGCATTAATCTAGATGCTAACATCTAAATAACTTGATATCCCTCTACTAAAATTTAAAATAAAAATTGTTCTGATTTAACAAAATTAACAAAATTGTGCTGAATAAAATAGCCCAAATTATATAGGGTGTTCCATTAAAAAAAGTATATTACATTGATTTTATCGTATATCGAACACCGTGTATATTTGAAACTAACTTTAGTATATGCACTTTTCAGTATGTTGAAACTTTTATTTCAAACATTTTTTTGTATTTTCAAAATTAAATAAGATATCCTTTGTTCCCGCACTGTTGACTCACCTTGTATACAGGGTTATTCAAATTCAATTATTACTATGGGGATATCGGAAACGGTCAGAGATACGAAGTCGGTTAAATTGGGGCAAAGTTGGGTAATCATGTATATATATATATCGGTTTACAACGTCTTCCGATTTGCAGTCTCCATCCGTCTCTGTCCATCCATAAGTCCTCTTCTATTTCTCTCTCTCTCAGCTCTTTATCCACGTCCTCTCTCCAGCTCCTCCTGGGTCTTCCTCTTCTCCTTCTTCCCTGTGGTGTCCATTCCCATATTTGTTTTGATAGTCTTTCGTCTGTCATTCTTTGTACATGTCCATACCATCTTAGTTGGTTTACTCTGATGTCCTCAATTATGGTGTGTGTTACTCCCATGATTTCTCTTATCCTGTCATTGGTTATTCTCTCCATTCTGGACCTCCCAGCAGCTCTTCTCCAGAAATCCATTTCCGTTGCTTTTAGGGTTCTTTCTGCTTTGTCTTTGAGTGTCCATACTTCGCTACTATATGTTACTATGGTTTTTACTATGGTATTATATATTCGTTGTTTGTTTTTGTTCGTTATGCCTTTGTCCCATAATATTCCATTCAACATACCTATTGCTCTTCTTCCTTGTGTATTTCTTTCTTTTATGTTGTCATCTAGTGTTCCGTCATTGGTTATCTGTACTCCTAAATATTTATATTTGTTGGCTTCTTTTATGCATCTTCCGTCTTCTAGGATGAGGTCTTGTTGTTGTCCTCCTATACACATATATGCCGTTTTCTTTATATTTACTTCCATTCCCCATTTGCTGTATTCTTCTATGAGTTTTCTGGTCATATATTCGATGTCATGTAGATCTTGTGCTATCACTATTTGATCGTCTGCGAAGCACAGTGTGTGTACGATATTATCGTTTAAGGGTATACCCATGTTTCTGCATTTTCTTTTCCACTGTTTTAGTGCTTGTTCTAGGAATATTTTAAACAAGGTCGTAGATAAACAGCATCCTGTTTAAGCCCCTTAGTTATACTAAAGCCTTTTGATAATTTTTGTCCCATCTTTATTTTCGCTGATGCTTGTTGGTATAATCTTCTTATCGCCTTTATTATGTTTACATTGATGTTAGTTGTTTCTAGTGCTTCCCATAGTTTACTTTGTGGTACACTATCATATGCTTTTTTTAGGTCTATAAACACAAGATGGGTTTCCTGGTTGTACGCATGTTTCTTTCCAATTATTTGAGTGACGGAGAATAGATGGTCGATTGTGGACCTTCCCACCCTGAATCCTGCTTGTTCTTCCGCTTCCATATCACTGTATTCTATTTCGATTTTTTTTGCCAAGATCTTACCGTATACTTTATATAGTGTACTCATTACTGCTATCCCTCGGTAGTTGTCGCAGTTCAAGGTGTCCCCTTTCTTGTGTATAGTGGATATAAGCGCGATGTTCCATTCTTCTGGGGTTGGCTTTCCATTTAAGCAATTCTGGAATAGTGTCGTTAGTTCTTGGTATAGTTTTGTTGTTCCACATTTAATGAGTTCTGCTGGGATATTTCCTGGTCCTTTCTATTCTTTAGTGATTTACACGCTTGTTTTACGTCCGCTATAGTTATTCTGGTTGGTGATGCCGTTGTGATTATGTTTCTTTCTCCTTCTGTGTTCTCTTGGAAGGGTAGACTATCTTCTGTTAGTAACTGTTTGAAGTAGTCATCCCATTTTTCTATTGTTATTGGTGATATTAGGTCTTTTGTTTTTTCTTGTCTCAGGGATTTTAGCGTTTTCCAGCTTTCGCTACTCTTTCGTCGGCCTATATACGTGTTTATTTTTTCGCATTTTCTCTCCCATGCTTCGTTTTTCTTCTGGCTAATTTTCCTTCGGGTAATCATGTAAGGAACAATAATCAATAAAAATAATTTAAAAAATTTCAATGGTTACTGATTTTTTTTTAAATTAAAGAAAAAAGTGTTTTACATGTACAAGTGTTGCACATCATTATAATGGTATTGGCGAGTAGAACTCAAAAATAAAATTAAAAATGCAGGTCCGAATTTAAAAATTTTAACTTGATGATGGTTGCACTCACATGAAACTTCTGATAGAAAATTTAAAATTCCCTTGTAGATGAGAAATAGTGGCAATGACAATGTGATTATTTTTTTTAATATTTTTCCAAATAACAGAATTTTTTTTTTTTAATTTTCGAAAAAAAAATTCAGTTATCTCGGTAACCATTGACATTTTTTGAATTATCTTTATTGATTATTGTTCCCCATATGATTACGCAAGTTTGCCCCAATTTAACCGACTTCGTATCTCGTACCGTTTGGTAAGGGGATTTAAGGGGATACTTCTTTGGGGATTATTCCCATAGTGATAATCAAATTTGAATAACCCTGTATAAATAGATTAAATTTGAACATATTATATTTTTTAATACCCTAACAAAACGATGCAGAAACAGTAGGGCCTACATAATGCAATAATGGGTGATATTAATAATTATTATGTTTATTATTCATTACCTATGTATCTAATTAAAAAGGATTTTGATAAAAATAGTTGATAGTTACTGTCAAGTAGACAATTGAAAAAAAATTAAAACCAAATTTAACTTACAAAAAATTCACCATTTCCCGTTTTTTTTAAATTCAGCTCTATATTTATTTATTTGTAGTAACTTCTCATTTGTAGATAACCTAAACTTCATTTCACCCTTGCTTCAAATTTAGACAAATGTTGCCAGCTCTACTTTGTATATTTATTGCAACGTTGGTTGTTTTTTTTTTTTATTAAGAAACAGAATATAGACTAGAAAAAAAAGTAATGTTATTTTCCATTTGTTGATATTATTATTGACAGCTGGCACTGTCGCTTGCAAAATATGTGACCAAAATGTACAGTGTGGTATTACAGATAAATGTAGTGCAAACTTTTTTCAATAAATATTTACGTTGTGGTTTTCAAGCTGTTCATTTAATAATTTACTAAACATCAAATAGACTTTTTCATTCATTCACAGACTTTTTTATCTTTAACTTAAAATATTATATACTTTTTACTTATATTTCATATTTCATAGGAAAGTGATTAAGTTCCCACATGATCTGATATTTGATTTTATTAACAAAAAATAATAGTTTGCTTAAGTTTGTCAAAGCTCCAATTTTAAAATTTTGACAGAAAAGAAAATTTAGCTTGTTCTACATTTATCTGACCTAGACCTAAATTCCTTCCTTCCTTCCTTCCTTCCTAAATAAATACTTATTGTACAGGGTGAGTACAAAGTAAGGAACCTTCTCTCTGGAGCTTTTATTATTACATATATGTATTTACAAAAAAAAAGTTTTTAACAAAAGTTTGATAGCTAATTATTTGCCACAATTGGAAGATTTTAATGTTTTTTTGTGACTCGTCACTTTTTGACCAGCAATCATTAAAACTAACATTAGTAAATTGTACTTGTTTATCTTGTATCATTTGTTTTCCAAGGCAGTGCTTAATTTTTCACATTTTTGTCATAAGGCATTAAACTCGATTTCCTTAGGCATGTATGTTCTGCAACCTAGTGGTATTTTTAGATATCTTGAGGAGGAAAACAAATGCTATCAAATTTGGTAATAGAAAAATTTAAGGTTGCAATTTAAAAAAGTATTGATGACGCCATGGTCAAAAAGTGACGCATAACAAAACTAAATAAAAATTGTCAAATTGTGTGTAAAGCTACCAAACTTTCGTTAATAACTTTTTTCCTAAAAATTATAATAAAGGCTCCAGAGAGGAGTCCAGAGAGGTACCTTTTACTCACCCTGTATATCAAGTTTTGCCTTAGCACCACAATATAATGTTTAAAAAAATAGTCCATAACTTTGTTTAAAAGTTATGGACTATTTTTTATGCATGCGAAGTCCTATAAACAGTTCATTCCGTAATACTGACAGTAAAACTCATAAAACAGGCTTTTTTCAATTTACCGTCTTGACAAAAAAAAATTATAACTAATTCTTGAAAATTAATCATAACGTTTTTTATACACATGATAACTTTTAGGACGGATCTCGCCAATATTAAAATATTTTTCAATGGCAAGGCATGCGACCCGAAGGCAGTTAATGCAAACATTGTTGGATTGTGCACACTGGAAAAATGGATAAACGACAGGCCGTTTTTTAACTGTCATGGATGGGGTATGGATATATAAGCCTTTTTACGTTGTTTGTTTTACACAAAAAATGTTATTTGTGACATTGACATTTCAAATATTGGCAGACACAACCTCACTCATTTTCCTTTTTACAATGTACCAGCGTTATTCATAAAAAATTAAACCGTGGTTTTGCTGTGTTTTACAAAGGGTTACCAAGGTTACTAAAATTAATCCACCGTTAAACCTTGGCTTACATTTTTATGAATAACGCTGCAATATTTTACATTACTGTAATGTTCGTAACACAACGACAAAGTTACTAAACTTACGAGATTTGTTTACTCACATTAACAAAACCTCCTTAGAGTGTTGAGGATCTAAATCAGTCGTTCTTAAACTGAGGGTTGCTTAAAAATTCAATGGATCGTAGAATATACTGGAAAACTTAATCAAATCTTAAACTAATTTCATGATGTACTAAAACATCAAAAACAATCATGAGTTTTGTTAATCGCTCAAGGGGTATCAATTTTTTCGTTTTACATAAAAAGGGTTGTGGGTGAAAAAGTTTAAGAACCGGTGATCTAATCATAACAAGCCATTTCTTTGTGTTGGCTTTGTATTTCGTGATCAAAATATACTGTATACTTTTACTTTTGTATAATTTGTTATTGTTAATATACAGTGTGTTCTTGACATACCTGCCATACGTCAAGGTCGTAATCCTGCTGTCATTTTTAGTCGATCATTAATAAAAAAAAAATAACTAATTTAAAACATAAATAAACAATAAACCACAGAAGATTACCCTTAATAATCCACAGAATTCTGAATTTATGATATTTGCTAAATGATATTAAAAAAACACAATAAATTAATAGTTAACTAGATTTTATTTATGAAAAGTGAAATAAGTTCAAAATACCTGTATTTCTGAAGTATGGACATTTCGCACGACATCTTTGACTTAAAATGGCCTCAGCATTACACCCTTAACTATGGCAGGTATATCACGAGACACCCTGTATATATACAGAGTAGAAATGAAGTAACGCATACATTCGATAACTTCATTCAAATTAATTTTCTGAAAAAAATCTGAAGGTGGTATAACGATTTTAATTATATTACGTTATACTGCACCATTTTCATCTTTACGTTATATAATTTGTTTTCAAAGTTATGACGTCATCGACAGTATTTCAAATGATAATCTATATTTCTTATTATTTATTTCTGTAGTACTTTTTATTAATTTTTTTTAATGGTAAAAAATGTTCAATGTGTACCTTAGAAAAAAAATGAGAAAAAGATTTTTTTTAAATTTGAATGAAGTTATCGAATCTATACTTTACTTTATTCCCACACTGTATAAAATAATTTGGAGGGGTGTGTCCCGGTTTGCCGTTTTAAAAATATGCTAACCCTAGTTGTGTACTATATCAAAATTGTGAAAATTCCTCCAATTCAGAATGTTCGTATTAAAACACAATCAGGGTGCTAAAAAAAGAGTGTAAAATTTTTATGGGGGTGGTAATATGAACCACATTAAAAAAAAGTTTTGATAAACATGGGTCCTCAAAGTAACGGTTTCGGAGATATGGAAGATTATTCTTTGTTACCTCCTTTTTTATTTTGCTAAATGTTGCATTTTCTTATCATAGTTGGCTGATGTTTTGTGAAATAAATATTCAGTATTTGACAGTTGTTGTTAGTGCACAAGTTTTCATTACTATGGCTGTTTACTCTAATGCAGAATTAGCCGACATGCATTCCATATATGGTCGTGCTAATGGAATTGTCACCGAAGCGCGACATCTTTATGTAGAAGCTTATCCAAAACGCCAGATTCCTTCACAACGTATGTTTAGGAGAATTCACCAGAGATAATGTCATACGGGTTCATTTCGATTTGGAAAAGCTTCTACCTAAAGACGTCGAGCTTCGGTGGCAATTCCATTAGCACAACCATATATGAAATGCATGTCGGCTAATTCTGCATTAGAGTAAACAGCAATAGCAATGAAAACTTGTGCATTAACAACAACTGTCAAATACTGAATGTTTATTTCACAAAACATCAGCCAACAATGATACGAATATGCAACTTTTAGCAAAATTAAAAAAGGAGGTGAAAAAGAATAATTATCAATATCTCCGAAACTGTTATTTTGAGGACCCATGTTTATCAAGACTTTTTTTTTTATTGTGGTACATACTACTACCAACTTAAATATTTTACACTCATTTTTTAACACCCTGTATACAGTAGTCTCGTTAAGAGCTGACAATGACTCACTTTCAGCCGGAAGTCGACATGCGTTTCAGATTTCATTTCGCTCTATTACATTTACCTTAAGAATGCAAACGAGCATAGAAAACCGATTCTTTTGATTCGTTTGAAAAAGCATGAGTCATTGTCAGCTCTTGTCGTCGGGACGACTATTGTTTGACCATTTAGTGTAAATAAATTTCCATTGATGTACGAAAGTTCCAGATATGTGTTGTTAAAATATCTCTGTAAGTACTGCAGTATCCGCAAAAAAAAATTAAATTGCGTAAATAATATAACAAAATTAAAAAAATAAATAATTTACCAGAACTGTAATGTTTCAGGAATAGTTCGAGGCATCTCTTACGAGTATAATTACCTGACCCTCCTGACGCCATTAGAAGAATCAGAACTTGATAAAATTGATTACCTCGTTTTAGGGTCTGTCAACCTTCCCCCATCAATTTATTTCAGAAACCACCATAGAGTCAGAGGAATTGTGCCCTACGTTTATGAAGGAAATCTACACAACTTTGCCAAGAACCCAAAGAGATCAATTGTACCGAAACCAAGGACTGATTAATATTGCTATACATTCACATTTGTGTTAAGTTTTTCATTTTGTTTTGGAGACCATTAGTGGAGACGTCAGCTCACACTAATGGACTGAGTTGTCAGTATACTCTGCTACTATCTGTTTATATTACAGTCAAGTGTATTAATAATAAAATCATATGAGTATGCATGGCATTGCATTAAAGCTATTGGGCAATTATTTTCTATTACAACTTCAAACCTGAACCGCAGACATGTGGTTGCAAAACTGCTTGGTTGAAACAATGGAGTCATATAATTTCATTGGAGAAAGTTGCATTTTATTTCATGTGTTTAGTAAAATAAAGTAATTATGAAGATTTTTGAAAACAAGACTTGCTGAAATATCCCTTTTCGACTCTTGTTTAATAAACAGGGAAATTGTCTGTGCGTATGTGGTATTCCACTTAGCGTTGTGCCGAGTCGAATAATCCTATGACTCGAGAAATTACGACTCGTAAATATTCCAACTCGAATGATTATTCGAGTTGGCCAACCTGAGCCAGCACCTGTGTTTGTTTACTTCATTTCCAAGTCGCGTGCCGCAGCTATTCATGTGTTCAGGGGATTTGTCCCTTTGCAGTCGTGTGCTCCTAACGTGCCGACGTGTCTGGGCCAACAATTGTTACTGACAATGCTGCCAATATTAAAAAAGCAGTAGGTGAATATTTACGCCAACAAAATCACTATTGCGTAGCGCATACTTTGAATTCGGCAGTCCAATATTATTCGGCAGTCCAATATTGCATAAAAAGTAACTCAGAATTTTCTGAACTCTTTAAAAAAAATGCAGACGTATAGTTATGCATTTTAAAATGAATAACATAGCCAGTTATAAATTAAATTAAATGCAACAACAAATGGGTCTTCCACAGTTAAAATTGAAGCAAGATATTCCAACAAGATGGAACTCTGCATTAATCATGATTCAAAGATTAATGGATACTCGATCACCATTATCGGCTACATTGCGTTTATTAGAATCGCCACCACAAAACTTATCAGTGGACAATTAAAACAGATTGCATTAGTCTTTTAAAACGTGTCATTCTATTAGTTAGAGGTTTAAAAAGTGCAATACCAAATAAAATATTAGTCACACAAACAGGCAATAGTCTACAATCAAAATTGTTAGATGTACTTGACAGGTGGTTAGGACATTTGGAAACGAATAGTATGGTAGCAAAATCTTGTTTCCTTGATCCGCGATGCAAAAAAATGGGATTTAGCATTGAAGGTAACGCAGAAAGTGCTATGTAGTCGATTATAGATGAGTTAATTCAAACGAGTGAAACTGAACCAATTTGTGAGATCAAAAATCTGGCTCCTTCCCCGAATTCTGAAAATGTTGAATCCGATGATGAATTATGGGAAACCTTCAATATGGCAATGGGTGAGAAGATTTCTTCTACTGCTCCAGTTTCAGAATCTGTGGTAGCCGTGAAACAATACTTAGACCTTCCGCTACTGGACAGAAAACGTAATCCGTTAGATTTTTGGAAACTGCATCAAAATTTCTTTCTAGATTTATATAAAATGGCCATCAAATACGTATGCATTCCTGCTACTTCAGTTCCGTCTGAGAGAGTTTTCTCAAAAGCTGGACAATTAACAAATCAAGACAGAAATAGACTTCACCCGAAGAAACTTGACCAAATATTGTGCCTTAATAGTATATTGCGTGATTCTTATTCAGTTATTTCCTAAATAGTAGTAGCAAAAAGTAAGAATTATTATTTATTGTTACATTTATTTTGAATTGTTTTAATTAACTTTTAATTATTATTTTTATGTTATAAGAAATTGTATTTTGGTTTCCTTATATAGATATGTTTGGATAGCCGACCGCTCGCGATTGAACACGAGCCAACTTGAGTTGCCGCTATTAATATCTCGAGTTATTCGAATACATGTATAACTTGAGATGACCGAATACATTTATTCGAGTCGGCGCAACGCTATTTCCACTGCTTCACTGAAACCACGATAGTACTTTTTGACGGTAATATCCGTTTTCAGGTCTTGTTTAGAAAACGCGGAAACTGTCTGTGTGTACGTGGTATTCCACTGCTTCACTGAAACCACGATAGTATTTTTTGACAGTATTCATATTTTCTTACGACTATATGCTGAGTGTTGCCATAACTATTTTAAGAAGATGAATTAGTTTTATATCGGGTGTCTGCAAATGACTGTAAATGACAGAAGCTGTTGTGACCTACGAAAGCTTTGGAAACGTGTAATTATAAACCGCTTTGAAACAAAGAATCGACAGGCAGGCCTATGGTATTAACTGAACCTGTGATCTGTAACCTGCGGGAACACATCAACGTAAGCCCAAAGAAATCGTTGCGAAAGCTGGCAGTGCAATCAGGGGTCAACAGGGCTAGCTGTTCCAAAGCCTTTCATAAAATTTTGCATATGGATCCGTATTGAGTTTGTGTAGTTCAACAGTTATATCCTAACGATTTTGGCCAACGGGTAACCTACTGCAAATGGTTTAACAATAACTTAAATAATGGTGATTTATTGGGTCTGACTTTCTTCACGGATGAAGTATGGTTAAGGTGACCAGACGTCCCGATTTTGGCGGGACAGTCCCGATTTTTAGAAATTTGTCCTGCGTCCCGCGGCGTTTGAAGAAAGTCCCGACTTTTGAAAGATTGGGTTTTTTTTCGGGGTGATCTTTTATTCGCTATTTTGAAGTTATAAGCTTATATATTTCGCCAATATTTGTATTTGGTAGCAGCGCTGCAGCGGTCAAAATACAAAACGGTACTTTAAAAACATGCCTCGTATTTATTATATTTGTAAATTTGACATTATGTCTCATGTTGTTACAAAAAAATTCTTATATAATATTATACAGGGTGTCTCCTAATAAACGCCGCTAGGGATAATTCCTTTATTTATTGGCAGATTTCAATAAAACGAAAACAAGACTAAATGGCTCCACATGTTCTACAAAGTTGCCCTAATTTTTTCTTTTGCAAAATCTAGCAGACTATCGCTGAAATGAAACTTGATTTTGCAAAAAAAGGGATTTGGGCCCCTTTGTAGAACTTGTGGAGACATTTAATTCTGTTTTTCTTTTATTGAAATCAGGCAATAAATAATTCGGGAGTTATATAGTTATGGCCAGCGGCGTTTTTTAGGGATCCTGTATATTTTGCGTTTTGCGTTCTTTGTTAATTAATTTAAAAATCAACCAAATCTTTATTCCTAAATCACTTCGTAGCATGTACATATACATAAACGAATCCCTTATTGCACAAGCTGCAGATACAGTTTACAACCAGGTTGTGTTAGCCCGTCCCCCGTCCTGTTGCATAGAAGGTGGTGCATGTTATTAGATGGCATTTTCTTTGTTTGCCGCCCTTCTATGTCTGGGTTGCAAAGGCAGGTCCAGCCATGTTTGAACCTCGTGTTCTTTTTCTCACTTGCGTTATATTTTTCTAGTACCTCCCTTGATATTTCGATATACCTTCGAACTTACCGATGGTGTCCTCCCCATGCTATTCATCCTAGCTACATGGAGGACAAAGGTGTTGAATGCATTCTATGGAAGGCCTAATAACTTCTTGAGGAAGAGTGCTTTTATTTTGTCTATAGTCCATCCAATTTCAAGATGCAGTGAATATATACACTCTACCAGGCGTAAACGCCACGTGCACATTTTAACACAAGCATACGATTGGTCGTCCCGCTGTTTACCTGAAACCCGGACTAAGGGAATTTTGTTACTGCATTAGCTTGACTAGTGTTGTTAAATATGTCGAGCACAGATACAGATATTGAAGTTCTAGTAAGTGCGAAACTGAGCCCTCCTAAAAAACGCATTAAAAAGTGTCATTTAATTTTAAATGTTTATAAATGTGAAGTTCGAGAAAACCCTACGAATTTAAGAAATGATATGGTGCAAAAAGTGGCATATAAAACAGGGGTATCTTGTAGGTCTGTTTATAACATTATTGGAGAATACAAAATCTCTGCAAAATTTTCACCACCTGAAACAAATCAGAACCGAAAAAATAGCGTTGATGCAGTAGATGATTTTGATAGCAACGCAATACGAAGAAAAGTACACCAATTTTTCTTTCGAAATGAAATGCCAACCCTGAACAAGGTTTTAATAGAGGTGAATGAAGACAACGATTTGCCAAATTTTAAGCGATCAACATTTCATAAACTGTTGAAATCGCTAAATTTTAAATACCAATGTCGCGGAAGAAATAGTATGCTATTGGACAGTGACGAAATAACGTTATGGAGAAGAAATTATTTAAAAAAAATTATATTATACAGGAGTGAAAATAAAAAAATATATTATTTTGATGAGACCTGGATTAACGCGGGTCACGCAAAATCTCATGTTTGGATGGATGAAAGTGTTAAATCTTCTAAAGCAGCTCTTTTGTCAGGTTTATCAACAGGGTTGAAGAATCCCTCGGGTAAAAATTGGCTAATAAACTTACTATTCACTTATTAATGATGAGTTTAAATTACAGGAAAAGGTAAACGACTGATAATTCGCCACATTGGCAGTACAGACGGTTTTGTCCCCGATGCTTTATGGGCTTTTGAATCGAAAAAAACCGGAGATTATCACGAAGAAATGGTGGGTGAATCCTTCGAGAAATGGTTTTCCAATGTATTGCCGAAATTAGAGGAGAATGCAGTGATTGTGTTGGACAACGCGCCGTATCATTCCAGAAAGTTAGAAAAAAATCCTACGTCGGCTACTATGAAGGCAGATATCCAGACCTGGTTGTTGTCCAAAAATATTCCGTTCGAAGCCGATATGCTGAGAATTGAATTACTGGCTATTGTTAATATGCATAAAACGCAATATAATAAATATATTATTGATGAAATGGCGAGGTCACATAATAAACTTATATTACGACTTCCACCGTATCACTGTGAGCTCAAACCCATCGAATTAATTTGGGCAGAAATTAAAAATTATGTGGCCTCAAAAAATATTACTTTTAAATTTGGGGACTGCAAAAATTTTTTTTCTAAAGCCATAGAATCTATAAATCAAGATTCGTGGCGAAAATGTATAAAACATGTAATTGAAAAAGTTGAGTCCAAAATGTGGTCACTTGACAATGTTATTGAAATTAATGTTGAGCCTCTTATTATAAATTTAAATACAGACGATGAAAGTAGTTCAACTTAGTAATATAGATATTTATGCATTAAGGGAGATATGGATGTTTTTTTCCTGAGGTTGACAGGATTACAAACCGAGGGCCTTTGGCCCGAGGTTTGTAAGCCAACCGAGGGTAAAAAACATCCATATCTTCCGTGGTGCATACAATATTTTATTTTTTAGAAACATATTGGTAAAATTTTTAGGTATTGTATCGATCCACAATGTTTATTTCCGAGGTTGCTATGAGTTGTTTGACAGTATATAAAAGTCATAATAAAAATGCAAATTGGAGACATCAGTGACAGGGGTTCAGTAATTGTGGTGCAGATTCCGGACACTAAAACATTGGCAAAGAGATCCTTCACTATAGTTGAAGAGGAGAGACTGAATGCGTTGTCGCTTATCAGAGAATACATGTGTAATAAACGGGTTGTTTGTAGGAGTTTTAAACACTGGTTTTTACTTTTACTGTTTATTTATTTATTTGTGGACACAATTAACTGTCCAGAAATGAAGAACCGAATAACACGAATTACACAAACTTGGTGTATTTGGAACTGTGGCGTTTGATTAAGAACTCTAGCGTGGTTGATTATGTACTGTCACGTTATTGTCTATGTACTCTGACGTGTTTGATTATGTACTGTGTCGTGGTTCCTTAGTAACTGATTTTCTCCACATCGGTTACAAGTTTCGAACACTCGGTTGTAACTCACTGGAGTAGGGCCAGAACGAACTTTGAACGCATTCAAGAACAAAGAATATTCAAGGTTCGCTCTGATATTGAAATATCTCTGTCTATCTAAATTACATATTTTGCATCTACTTAAAGTGTAAATAACATTAATACACAAAAGCTAGACTGAGCGTCGCGCGGTGATAACTTTGAACGGAAGTTAATCTAAGAAATTCGGAGATAATATGAAGAGACTGCATATTGTAATTTAAGAATAGAGAGACATATTTATACATTTAGTTAATAATAATGGAAACATTACACATGTGTTTGCGTCCTGCAGGAGTCTCAAGGTTTTTTTTATCGTACAGAAACAGAAAATGTACAGTGCAACCTGTTGGGAAAAACACATTTGGCAGCATTCCGTCAAAAATTGCTGTTTACTTGGGTTTGCCGAATCTGAAATCTTTCACAGGTCACTGTTTAAGACGAACATCTGCAACTTTGGCAGCAGATGGAGGAGTAAGTATGACCAATCTGAAGCGTCTGGGTGGATGGAAAAGCTCTACAGTAGCGGAAGGCTACTTGGCAGACAGCATGGCATCCAAGAATAAAATTTCACGCGTGATTGCTGGACTGGAAGAGACTGAAAAAGTAAGATCGTCGGTATCTGCTAGTGGCAGTGGAGGCCATGAGCAGACGCAAAATTGCTCATCTTCAAGTACCGTCTTGAATGGAAAATTTGTCAATTGTACGATCTATTTGTCAAGTGGTCATAAGGTTGAAGGAGAAAAAAATGTGGTTGAGGGTGAAAAAAATTGACATCTCCCTAGGGAGATATGAGTTGCTTTTCATAGATTGTATCCATGACGAAAATAAATAATATCATGTTTCTAAAAAATAAATAAATTATCATGTTATCAATAATATCATGTTTCTAAAAAATAAAATATTTTATTGTACATAAATTTAATATTTACTGATTTATTTGTTGTCCTTTTTTATCTCATGTATTTTTTTGTTTGTTTGTTAGCGCACTGTAGTCGGCAACTGAGCAAGTGCGGCCCTGTACATTATCGCTGTTCACGTGAACATGTTTACATTAACTTCATTCATAACAACTCCATAACACACTGTGTACTTTTGAAAACTACAATCGACGTGTTCGAGGATTTTTCGAAAATATTGACTGTTGGCGCCCTGTATACTTTTCAATGACATAATTTTTGTTGTATTGGCAAACCTTATGTTTATATGGTTTATGCGTATTTTTTCTCCTCAAAATGTAACCTCAAATTTTGATATGTAATTTATATACGTTAATTTAACATAAAATAATACTTACTTTGGTGAAGAGTTAAATCACAAAACATGAGCGAAGAAATTGCGTCTATAAAAAAATTCTTCCAAACAAATCATATTGTTCTTCCGACAGATTGGTTGGTTGGCTGTGTAGAATGGTTGAAGGAAGACAAAAATGGCTCACACTATCCTACAAAAGACCTACATTCTGATGTATATGAGCAGTGGCTGCTGCTTGACTTTAAGGAGGTAAACATGCCAGTGCTCCCAAGAAACATTACTCAAGAAAAGAAACTGGTGCTCAGAGAATCCATCTGTCTACAGTTAATGTCCATTGTCGACATATCGAAGCCGAAACTATTTCAGATACAGAAAATCAGAAACAGTGCCATGCTAGCGAACAATACTGAGGAGGCCGTGAATGGTAAACGTGTGCTGCAGCTCTTGCTGACGGATGGTGTGCAGGACATTCTAGCCACAGAGTACCAGCCGATAGCTTGCTTGAATCTTAATTTAACACCAGGGCTTAAGGTGCGATTAAACGGGCCGATTATAATCAGGCGAGGGCAGATCATGTTGGACCCGGGGAGGATTAGCATATTGGGGGGCGAAGTGGAGAAGCTTTTGGTCAGCAATGCTTCCGAAAATGTGTTGGCCGCATTCCTTGGACTCGCCATCAACCCTAATCCTGTCGTCATGGAAGCTAATTTTGAAAATGCAGAGAACGTAGTTATAGAACGGACGAATCAAGCTAATAGAAATATTAATGTAAGTTTGGCTCTAAATCTCACTATATTGCTATTTCTTATAAATGGATATTCAATATCCAATAATCGATAACCATTCTTACAACAGAAGAACCTAGGGCTTGCCACTTGCACATCTCTTTGGTAATAGATTTGACCGAGTTCAAGTCTATGTAATGGTAGACATTCTATATTTCTACGATATAAAAATTGTCTGGTGAATTTTGATTTTTGTTGTTTCCAGAAGTGTATATTTTGTTGGCAATTGTTTCGGCAGTACTTATAAAAGTGTGTAAAGTAGTGTTGTTAAATAACCATGTAAAATGTTTGCCTCTGTTAACAGGTTGAATTATTATTAGGTTTCAAAAGAGATACATTAGACCAGAGGTCACCAAACTTTTTTGTCTCGTAGACCACTTGCAATGTGTTTTTGGTTTTGGACCTGCTTACCTGATATTGATTTTTTGCAAATTTATCAACTTCAAATGCATTTTTGACAGCTGGTATAGTTCTACTCATTTTGAAAGATTTACATTTCTAACTCTAGTGAAGTATAGCGTGAAAAACTCAAAAAACACGTGTAAAGCTATATTAATTAAATTCAAATTATAACGAACCAAATTAAAATTTAGTATCATAACTAAGCAAAAATAAATGCTTTTAGTGGGAGGGATGAACCTCATGGTTTAATAATAAATTTTCAACATTTATCATGTTAGGTTTATTCTCAAATCTCCTAAGTTAACGATGTCCAGTATGTTGTTTGTGCTGAAACCCCTTTCCACCAGGTATGAAAATGGAAAAACAATTAAGAACTTTCTCATGATATTCCATAATACGGTATTAGTAACAGATATGTCTTTTTGAAGCCAGAAATGCTGATATCAGTTTTTAAACTGTACCTTAATTACTTCGTTAGTGCTTATTCCGATCAGTTCCTCTTGTAATATGACATCCGTTTCTTCAATGTCACCATATGGATTGATTATTCATTGTAGTATTGCCATAGTCAAAACATCCTCAAACTAAGTTTCAAAATCTGAACAGAAGGTATTTCAATGTTGAACGTAGGTTGAAACGTCGTTTTCCTGGTATTTGTATGTGAGAAATTGGAGAACTGGGAAATTCACACCATCCAATGTTTTGCTTCATTGGCTTAATTCTGGCAAGAAATGCTGAAATGATGGATTTTGTTTTAATCAGATTTAGACTGTCACCTTGTAACAAATCTGTTTCCTGTTTTCCCCTTCATTAAATTTTCTTTTAAAATTTGATCTTTAGCATCCAGAAACTCTAAAAAAAAGAAACTCTCAAAAAGTGTGAAGGAGCAATTGATGAAAGTTCTCGTCATTTTCTTCTCACAACTGGGCAAATAACCTTACAATAACAAACGTAAATTAAATGGATGATACATTTACAGTTTTTAATACTCTAAATAATATTCCTTTGCGATTTTTCTAGAAAATTAATAGGGGAGCTAATAATTACACATATTTAATTTTACATGTTAAATTCTTATGTTCGCCCCTGATCCCAGACACTCGGTATAGTATTTTACATTATCTGTCATCTTGTAGAGCCAGTAAAAACCATTACCCGGTGCATAATGTACAATATTTTATTTGTTAAACACGAGTAAATAGCTAAATTAAAATAATGACATGACAGTATAAAATATATCATATATCAGTGTCAAAATTTTCATAAACCCAATATCATAATTTCAATCAGATATTTTTTTATATATAAATCGATCGATGGCAAAGTTGAAACAAACATACCACAAATAATAATAGAAAATTAAGTGAATTAAAATAATATAATGACAAGGAAGAGTATAAATTTGTCACGTTGTAAAATTTGTACAGTGGCTCGTGTCAACCGTTACATGGACGGTGCATGTAATGGTTACCGTCCCAGGTAAGTGTACAGGCACGTTAGAGTGACATTTACGCGTGTGAAACAAATAAACATGTTTACATGGTCATAATACAATTTTTTTACCCAAAGTAAAGGTGGCAATTTAGTTTTTGTTTTCGATCATGTCATTGTCTGAGGGTCCAATCGTTCAATTGTGGCAAGTGATTGGCCATTTAGCTTTTGTTTAAACATTGTTTTCTTAAACTAATAACAAAGGTTCTTTTTTGTTTTTTCAAAAAAATATTCCAAATTTACATTTTATGCCTGCCACCCACCAGCTTAATTTTTTATCAATGTCAACTTACCACAGAAGCATTGTAAAATAGGTACAAAGTAGTCTTATTATTTCTTTATTCCAGCAACCCACAACTCGACCTAGACCCACAATAGACATCTCCGAGGAAGAAGAGTTGCGGTTAGCTGCCGAAATGGATATCCCAATGGAAATCGAGAGCAACATAAATAAACGGGTTACAACCCCAGACTTGTTCCACGACTCCACCTTGAATGAAGAAAATTTCGTTGCCACTACCACTTCCACAGCTAAAAAGAGTGTCCCAGCAAAGGTCAATGTTGTGAAATCCAGATTTGAGGAGGAATTTGATGCAGATGAATACGACGAGCTGATGAGGATCGAAGAGGAAGTGACAAATGCGCCACCAAAACTCGTATCGAATGCAAATATATCGATTATGAGTTTGGAGAGGTTGAATAATATGAAGGGTAGTGTTACGAAAGGAATTTTTAAGATACACGCCCGTTTTAAAAGTGTGGCTCAGAAATTGTCTATAACTGACGATTCGTTTTCCATTAAGATTGTGTTAGTGGATGATAGTGACGAGATGACCGTTGCTTTGCATTCAGACGTTATTTCTTATATTTTAGAGTATGAGCCAAGAGCACTAATGGCACTGAAGACTTCAGAGAGTAGGGATCCAACAATGGTGGCCAAGGCTATGAAAGTATGTTATTATGTTTCACAAGTCATGATTTAATTTGTGTGTACTTTTAGGCTATGAATGGTTTTAGGGAGAAATTATTGGAACTTAATTGTAAAATGGAGGTGCTATTGGAAGCTAGTCGTGAAGTACCCGTCGTTACTAAACTTCTGTAATAGATATTTTATTAAACACTTAAGAATTAGTTCAATTTAATATATAGCTCAAAAATGTATTTTCCAAAAATTACATATTATTACAAAGACAATATTAAATACAATTTTGATTGGTATGTCTCGAAGCGGAATAATAGGCCTTTTAAATGCTTTTTCTCATTACGCTAGTACCACAGTAATAACTATATTAAACAACTAAACATAGATAAATATATATATAACAAAGGAATAATAACTAATCTACCCATACACACAAAAAATACATTTTAAAACGTTTGTCGTTAAAACAAAGGGGAAGTGTATACAGCTTCAGTCCAGCGCGAGCTGGCGGCGCCCACCGCCCGCTTAACAGGAGTACGATATGCATTAATTGATCGGAATGTATCCGTGTATATATGAATGCTTCAAGCGGACACTTAAAAGAAACATTAAACGTTAAAATAGTATATCTGAGTTGGTCCCCGAGCTGAAGAGCACCGGTTCTTCCAGCTCCGAGGCATCCGGCGAATCCTGCTCCAGAGGCCTGGGCTCCGGGGCCGGCGTCACCGTCTTCGTCACGCCCAGCTGGAAGTCGTCCACACTGCAGCCAGACTTTGGAGTGTAATTAGCCAGTGACGAACCTACAACATAAAAAATAAATTGCAATTGAAATATGGCAGCCGATCATAAACATGGACCTGACTCGTATTATTGACATAAAATTTTACTTCGTTTCCATAAATAATTAATACAAAAGTTATCGGCACCCCGTACATTTGGTTTTGTAACATTTCATTTTTTACATGTATATGATTATAACAGTTTCAGGGTGGGGTATACCAGGTGGTGCGTCGGACAATGCACCATAGGGATTTACATGTGAAATTTTAAATCTTTAAATATTGTCTTCCCTACTTATTTCAAAGAAAAACTATAATTTAACTGATTTTAAATTTTTTAACCTAAACAAACGACGAAATAGAAGTTACACTTTAAAAAAATCATAGGTGAATTGAAAATAAAAAGCGAAGAGAATGCTTTTTACAAGTATCAGTGATGTTTTTATTACCTTACATTTTATAGTCGATAAATTATGGCTTATTTAAATATGGGTTTTAAAAACACAGAATAAGTATTACTTACATAACAAACTTGTAACAATGTAACTATACAATTTAAGGTTATAAAACATAACTGATACATGTAAAACGCAATTTCTTTGCTTTTTAATTTCCAGACACCAATGATTTTTTAAAAGTGTTACATTTATTTCGTCGAGTTTTTTGGTTATGGATATTGGAAAATAAAAAGCAATAGCACAAATTGACGCCGTATTTTTTGCTCTACAATAAAGTTTATTACAGATTTTGTCTAAAATAACGGAAGACAATATTTAAAGATTTAAATTTTAAATGTAAATCCCTATGGTACGCTTCCCGATGCACCACCCTGTATGCCAATAAGTTTTGGCAACTGAAAAAGTATCAATCAGCCAATCTTATGCTAATTTATCGCATACAAAGATTTAGGTTAGTATTTACTGAAAAAGTCTTAACTGAAAAATTAATTACAATAAGTGAATCCTTTATTTCAGAAACCTGTCAAGTGCATGTTTTCAAATATTCAGGAAACAAACAAAAACGTTATATCTTTGATATTAATATAGATTTTGGCTTGAACAAGTTTTGAGTTAACACCCCTTCCCTTTAAAGTGAATATTGCCAGTAATTACATTGTAATATTTATACTTTAATACTTTAATATTTCTCATATTAAGTTTAAATTATTCATGTTCTCATCTATGTAATATTTTCTTCCTTAATTTGGTAAAATTCTTTATTTTAATTTATATTTTGACCGGTTTCAACCCTTCTGTAGGGTCACATCAGGCGTAAAACTAGAAAGTAAATTGAACATTATAACAAAACAGATTACATTCGAGCATGTCATATTATTAAAATATGTTGGCATTATATAGGTTAAAAAAATTACATTAAACTTAAGCTTACCCGGCTTAAAATGCTGGGTTACTAAAGTTGACAAGTAAGCTTTTAATGTAATGCCATTACATAATAATTTGCTAAAATATATTTGGTTTTAAGTATTTGTCAATTAATTGTCTAATTGACAGTACCTATCAAAAAATTGTATCAAAATAATTATTTATTAGATACATTGGTAATAAATAATTAACTTAACTTGAAAAAATTGGTTGTATTTAAAAAAAGAGGTTATATTTTATGACAGTGGGCAATGTTGCCATCAAATTGAGTATCTATTGAGTACAGAATTTATTTGCTAGTTTTAATTTTACAAAATCAAATCGGTCAAATTGTAATATATATAGTTGATAATTGGTTTACTAAAAGCATAAATCTAATTAAATCAAACTTGAATGATTGAAGCAATAATTTAACTATTTTAATTGGACAATGTTAGAAATTTGAGATTTAATAATGTTTTCACCGTCACATCATTTTTGTTGATGTTAATGGGTAAAACTTTATAAAACGAAACCACAGCCTTCTTGGTTAAAAATAGAAATGGAACAGAGTTTGTCATACATTCCAAAAATCATTCTAAGCTGCATAATTGTCTTATAGCCTACTAGGATACATTGTGTATCGAAAATCGGAAGAATAAGAGATTTATTAATATTCAGTCATGTACAAATTAAACCAAAGTTTCAAATTTGTGAAACTAACATACTGAACAAGAGCTGAGGAAAGAGTTATTTTTTAAACAGACTGTTAATCTTGAACAAGGTATTCATTAAAGCAAACTCCGTTCACTGCAACTACCATTATTCAAAAGAGAATCTTATTTTTGCAGCAATTAGCAACTCCATGCAGACACTTGGCACATTAATTGTCCCGCAGCACGTATCTAATCCCATTTTAATTGTACTCTCTTGAAACCATATAAGTAAGGAAAGGTGAGATAAGAAAAATTATATAAAGTATCAGACGACCGAAAAAATCTGGCTTTCACTTCATAACCATCCTCACATCCTTAATGGCCTACATCAATCCAGTTAACGGTGGCAATAACCATTACGTCCATTATTTATCTTGTACATGCACCGTTGGTAATAAATGAAAGTAATAACTTTAACGGCAGCAATAAATTAAAAACCAATTGATGCCTGCCTGTATTCAAATTGTCTTCTTAACCTTGCCGATTAGAAATGCTGTCGGTTTAATTATTCAAAGCAGGAAGTAATGGAACACTTACGAAAGCAGCGAGTAAAAGTGTTACACACATGCAATCTTTGAATGTGCTGTTTTCGTAGATAACAAATTGGGTGTGAAATTGTTTGTAATCTTAAGTCATGTCATGAAAATGGCGGGTTTATCAATGGATGTGGAAAAGCGTGTAAGTGATTGGCTTTAGTGTTTGAATTGCACGACTTTCACTTGATAAGAGGCGCAATGATGTGTAATTTATCGAGTACAGCATTGTATTTCAGTTTCTTAGTGCTAGTATTTTGCTTTCAACGTAGTAGTATTATTTATTTTTGTTATAGTTTCATCCATTTTGGATACCAGTTAGTATTATATTTTTTTTGTTTTCTTCGTAATTGGAGTATTTACTGGTAGTTTATATATAACGATGTTTTCTTGTTTTTATTATTTTTATTATGTCTATTTGACCTTACTAGCTAGTTTCAGCTATCTTTCAGCCATCCACAGAGGTTAATTTTTTTGAGTTTAATATATTCGATATTAGATAAGTTTAATATATTCGGTAAAATAAATAAATAATTTAAAAAGCAAAACATTTATATAAAAATCTTATCTAATATCGAATATATTAAACTCAAAAAAATTAAGCTTTGAAGATGGCTGAAAGATAGCTGAAACTAGCTGTATGATAAAAAAAATCAACCTCTTAATTTCGTAAATTTAGGCGTAGCCTATACAGGGTGTTAAAAAAAGAGTGTAAAATATTTAATTGGGTAGTAGTATGAACCACAATAAAAAAAAAGTCTTGATAAACATGGGTCCTCAAAGTAACGGTTTCGAGATATGGAAGATTATTCTTATTTGAAACATTTATTTGCCTATTTGCAATTATTTATTACTTATTGATTATGTGCAAACAAAGGGAACTTCTAGCAAAAACAGAGAACAGAGTTACAGAAGATGCCTGCCGGTGTGCCTCAAAGATAGCACTGTTTGCGAAGTGAACCGGTATCTCAAAATCTCTGGTGAATTCTTCCAAACATACGATGTGTAGGAATCTGGCGATTTGGATAATTTTTGGATAAACTTTGGATAAACTTTTACATCAAGACGCCGCGCTTCGATGGCAATTCCATTAGCACGGCCATACATGAAATGCATGTCGGCTAATCCTGCATTAGAGTGAAAAGCCATAGCAATGAAGACTTGTGCACTAACAACAACTGTCAAATACTGAATGTTTATTTCACTAAACATCAGACAACTATGATAAGAAAATGCAAGTTTCACTAAAATAAAAAAAAATGAGGCAAAAAGAATAATCTTCCATATCTCCGAAACTGTTACTTTGAGGACCCATGTTTATCAAGACTTTTTTTATTGTGGTGCATACTACTGCCCCCTTAAATATTTTACACTCTTTATTTAACACCCTGTATTATTTTGGATCTCTCGCGTTTGATATCACCCATATTCAGACGCGACTGCATTTTTTGTTAATAGACAGGCACACACGTAGGGGATTTTCAACCGATCTGGCCCGTCGTCCGCGTTTGGGATGCCTGTCACGCCGATCTGTCCCACATGTGTGTCCTGCCTAACGTCGAGCTTAAATACTACCGCAGAATTATTTAGGTTAGGTGATAATGAAATATTAATTTTGCACACAAATGCAACACAAATAATTAACCGGTGAAAATATGGAGTAATTAATAAACGACATTTTAAAGTTGTAACCAATTTTAGAACCAGGCGTAGACCGACATGATAAGACACGATACGGACTCAGTTGGCATCCCCGAATGGCGTGCTGTTGAGATTGTCCACTATTTTTGGGACACCCTGTATAATATTAGGTATAAGGAATACACTTTATTGGAATAATGCCAATAAGTTGGCAAACGTCTCCGAAATGATCAATTACGTTTTGACGTTAAAAAAATCGATGAATATTTATTATTTAATAACGTATATTAAACCATTTTGTTTACATTTATACACAATTCAGTAATTAGCATTGTAGACATTAAGTAACATAACTCATACAGATTGTGAGAATATATCATCTGCATAATTAAACGAAGCCTTATGCATTTCTCCATTATTCCAAGGAAACCATTGTCCCGTTCGTTTTTAAAGTATTGTATTTATAACTTGTAGAATTTTAAGTGGTAAAAAAGTGGGATGCTTTAATTGTGTGTATCTCATCTGATAATTTCTAGTACTGTAATTTATGCGTAACTAGTGGAACTAAAAATAGCATTCATTCCGATAACTAACAAATAATTCGAAGCATTCATTAACAAAAAATAATATTTTAATCTAATAACCCCTTTTTTAAAGATCAATATCGCAATATAAACAAATATTTGTAGATGAATTGTGTTTATATTTTATAATAAGTTATTATTTACGTGCAGGTGTGAATAACTGTTATTTGCAAATATTATTGCCCAATGAAATCCATAGTCACAATAATTTTAAGATAAATTCCATTTTTAGAAACACAGTTTCTCTAAAAGGACGCGGTAATTTTTGACCTACCTCAAAGAACCTTATACCATAAATAAACAGAAACACGCCCGTTAGTTGCGGTCATTGAACCAGATCGCGACAAACAATTAACACCATCGTCTGTCGCTAATTAAATCAGAATTACAAAAATAGCCTTCAACCATGGCACGAAAACCGTCACAATTTCCAATAACAAATATTAAGCGAACATTACACGAACACGTGTTACATAAATTAAATTGCGGAACACAATTGCATGTAGAAAGTGCGATACGAGTGTTTCGCTCCTCGGGAAAGGAAGAAAGGATGGAAAGTAATGTTAGCGATTTTCATAAATTTTGTGCACTGTGGCGAAAAATCTTCCAAACGATCAAATAAAAATGAATGGGGTTATTCTAATTATTTCAGATTTGATCCGCTGAATTATATTATACAAGAAGTTGCGTAGAAAACTGCGTTAGTTTCACATACAGATTTTCTCTAGCTGCGCAATCGTAATTAGATTATGTTCGGTGCAACGCAATCGACGGTCTCGTTACGTCTTTTATGTCTTATTGACGTTTCCTTTTACAGATTTGTTTAATATAATTTCGATTTTATGCAACAAATAATAATAACAATAATAACAGATACATCAGATTTCTTTTGCAGTATTACCTTCGGTATGTGTTGCAAGCGGAAATAAATATTATTTATGTATTATGCCTAAGTGATAAATTATGCTAAGAATACATTAGACGGGGGCTGATGGCAATCCCATTTACTGCTAAATTACATGTGCACATTAAAGAATTTGAAGGATGCAATGAAATTCGTACCTGCCAACTTTCCAATTGTGGAAAATCGCTCTTTGGAGACAGTATTGGAAACCGCACCAGAAAGAGCTGCATCGCATAAAGACAAACACAGATTCGCAATAAATTTTGCGAAAATAGAGATAATGTTTGTAGTAAAATTACTTTTACAGAATATAGGTACAATTTTCATAATTTTTTAATTATTCCGTCTGATTTATCTGTTAAATTTAGTTAAGGAAACATGAACTCGAATATTTTAGCAAAGAAAATTACTTCAACACTCGTAATGAAGTTAACAATGAAATGAACATATAAATCATCACATAGAAAATCAAATATAGGTACAATTTTTATCAGCAATCATACACTCATTACACCTAACTTCGAGACAATGTTAGTAATGCAGAAGTGACTATAGGTTTGTCTTTGTAGAGGTAAAGAGTAGCAACACATAACAGACAATTTTGAAGTTGGTAATCAAATTTCAAATATACAGGGTGTCTCACGCTAATGGATTATTAAAAATTTATAGCGTTCCCGATAAAAAAAAAATTGAAAAAATTCATCCAAACATGGTTGATTCCGTTCTCGCCAGGTGAAATACTTTCAAGCTTCTATCATTTTTGGTTCTACCGGAAGTAGCCATCAACTTTTGTTTTTTTTTTTAAATAGAACACCTTATATTATAATATAAAAGCTTATGACTTTGGTTTCCCCATTTAATTTGAAACTTATATTATATAGATATATGTAGACCTATCTTTTTTACTTTCCAAGAGGGTCATTCCATGTCAAGTGGACCAGTTTTGAAAACATTCCCCCAATATTCCTCCAATTTTAATGAACATTAATATGGGTGTATATGTATATTTGAAATGAACTTCTGCGAAGTTTAGCTCCAGATATCAAATATCTAAGTCACTGCAGCCTTTCCCGTGGAAGACACTCCACACTCGAAGCGTCTGCAGAGACAACTTTGCACAGTTTCACGTGTTCCCAGTGCTCATCTATTAGCTATGAAGCTGAAATTCAACACCTTAGATAGACTTTTGCTGGTGAATACGAAAAAAAAAGTACCAACACTCAGAAAGCAATACACCAATCACAATTTAATCTCAAAGTGACCTTAAAATCACAATGTGTGTGCCATACTTTGGCAGCATGTAACTCAAAAACTGAAATAGTTGGCGAGTGTCTTTTTACTGATATACTAAGAAACTATAGGACATTACATTGCTGGAACATCAGACCAATGGCTTACATCTTGCGGAAATATTTGCCCACAAACATGGTGCAATTGCTTAAAAGGCAAATTTTACCTATTTTCAGAGTCAAATATCCAAACTGAGTCCACTCGAATTCAATTTATTTCAATACCACAGGAAAGATCATATATTTTTCTAGTGAAATCATCGTTTTATTTATTGGGACCTGTTAGGTTAAGGCAAGAAAAATGTCTTTAAACATGGTGCTTTTGATTCTGTGCAATGAACATTAATTATGTTAATGAAATGCTTGGTTTAGTCCATGGTTTATGTTAACGCATGAAAATGTCTTGAAACATGGTACTCTTCAGCCAGTGCAATGAACATTACTTTTTCTATTTATTTTCAGCTTTCCAGTTTATTATTTTATGTCTGTAGACTGTAAAAACTGAAATGTAATTCAGAAAGGGCCATGGAAATAAGTCATGCTTACTCATGGACGAATTATCAGGGTACATTCTTCTAGTCGAACGTAATTTTTAAAATACAAAGATGCCATATGCATTGTAAAAGGCTGAAATACAGATTATTGTCATATTTTGGAAAATTTGAATTTCTCACTTGTCTCTTGTATTGAAGCATTCTAGAATATCTAAATTTGTAAAAATAATGTAGAGAAATCATGTATGTTTAAGATAGCCACAAAACGATAGAAAAAATAACCTGTATTCAGACAAAACAAAAAACCAATTGTTTCATTTTATTCAACAATAAATAACACAACATTTAGTTCTTCGCAGTGTAACTAATCTGCGGTGACATAACTGAATCGAATTTGTCGGTTAATTTATGAAAAATTGTTGCATATCATTAAAAAGAGTGCATATTTTTCAACAATAAAATATTTACTGAAATATTTATACCATTCGAATTACTATGCAACAAATTTTCTTAAATTTACCGATTAAAATAAGATGCACGAATTAAATTTGATCCAATTATTCAAATTTATATAATATACCGTGACATTTTTTTAACTCTGAACTTAGTCAATACAACGTCCCTGTGTTCCATTAAAAAAAAAAAAAACACAGGTCAATGCGTGGATGTTATCAAGTGACCCAGGTATCGTCAAAAAAACTATTTGATGGGTAATCAAAATAAATAGAATTGTCAAGTTGTTTGAACTATTATTGTGCTAAAATACATTAAAAAAATGTATGTAACAGAAGAAAAGATACAAATAAAGCATTTATACCATGCAAATCAGAGCATAAAAAATGTGCGTGACGTTTTTTCAGTCACTTATCCCGATAGACCAATTCCATCAATGGGAACAATTTTTTTAATTATTTCAAGTTTTAACAACAAGATGCGTTGAGTATAAACACCACAAACGATTAGTACAAACTATGTCTTAACATAAGAAACTATGTAAAACATATTATGCTATGCAGAAGAAAACATACTTTGGAGTTTCGTGTTCTTCAATCAGAAAGGTTTTAAAAGAATTTAATATAAACCCTACAAATTTAGAAATCACAAGCTACTAACTAATGAAGACAAAATTAAAACAACACATTTTTGTGTAGTGATGTTTAATTTAATAAAGAACAATAAAGAAATATTAGAAAAAATAGTATATACAGATGAAACATCACTTACATTTGATGGTGAAGTAAATTCTCAAAATTATAAATTAGTCTTGCAGATTTCCTTGCAGATATTGGTCAAAGACTAATCCACATCTCCAAGATTTAACAAAGACTCGGTACAACAGTAGGGCTAATGTATGTGTATGTGTTAGTAATTATACGGTAATTGGCCATTTTTTCATCGGCGGAAATTTAAATTCTAATTCCTTCTTAGTCTTACTTCGTACACAAATAATACCACAGATCCAAAACTTTAATGTCAATGATGTCTGGTTACAAAGAGATGGAGATCCGCATTCCACTACAATGATAGGACGTTATTTACATGAAAATTTTGCACCGCGTTGGATGGCTCGACAGCATTTTTGACGGGTTTATAGTATAATTGGTTGCATAGCTAATACTCGCAAATTGTTGATATGTGTGTTTTTAAATTGAACATAGGGACGTTGTATTGACTATGTTCAGAATTAAAAAAAATGTCACGGTATATATAACACATACCTACACTCAATAGATATTTACGTAACAAGAACTGAAAGTGAGTCTTTATCGGAGGAGTATTAATTTCCAGGACGAGCTGCAGCCGAGTCCGTCCTGGGAGCCTTCGAGTCCTATATAGACTAAATTTCAGCACGAGATGCGTACAATAATTTGTACGCATGCATTGCTTTAATTTAAATTTATTGTTAATTTTAATATTGATACATTAAACTACATTTAAAATAAAACTACCACTGTAAAAGCAGAAAGACCTCTGGCCGATAGCAAATAAAGATTGTAACTGCTACTACAATATTTTTTCTGTTAAGCTAATAAAATAATGTACCTAATTTAAAATACAATGTCAATATAAATGTGATAAGCAATAATGCAGATACAATTCTGGAAAAATAATCTAAAAGAATAACATTACTGAAATTATTGATACACATATACCTGGACTATCAGGAATTACTTTTAATGAGTGTTCTAATTGCAATATTTACTTCCATGATAATAAAATTTAAAATTTATTTGTATTATATTTTATAAACAGTTTGCCTGCCGTAAAGTAATCACTTTACGGTACTAGTACCGTAAGACTGTATTTTTTGTTGATCCTTGGTAACCATTATGTCGATATTATACTATTATTTAATAAAATATTATTATTAATCAGGTGCCTAATAAACAACCGTGGCCATGGTAACCCATCATTTCCATCCATAGCGTCACCAAAAATACCATGTTCAAGGACATTTTTCATTAAAATATGAACCAAACCCATGGACCAAAATGGATCAAAATTCTGCAAAACTCATTCAATCCACCGTAAAAAAGTGCCTGAAGAACATGCAACTCGTATCTTAATAAAATGACAAATAAATGAAATTTTGATAAAAGTTGAAAATGGAAAATAATGAGCTTTTGACCATAACTTGAAAACAAAAGACGATAGTCAATTTTTGTTCTCGCCATTGAGTTGGTCTTGAAAAAAGAGATCGAGGATACGCCATCCGATTTACTCTATCTCTTCTAGTTACCGAGATCCCCTCTAGAAACATCAAAATTGGGCCACTCTGTACATTCTGTACAAAAAAAGAGTACCATGTTCAAAGACATTTTTCTTGCCTTTATAATGATCCCAACAAATAAAAAGATGATTACAGTAGAATAATTTTTTTATTTTATTTATTATTACCTCTTTCCAGTGGTACTAAACTAAATAGAATTCGAGGGAACTGTTTTTGGAATTTGGCTCTGAATATAGGTAAAATTTGCCTTTTAAGCATTTAATACCAGGGTTGGAATAAATCATGATTTAAAAAAAAGAATCAAAAATCCTTGATTTTTTAAAAATATTTCTGATCACTTTTTGCCAGGATAAATGTGATTTATATGAATTGATTTACATCACCATTTAAATAATATGATTTTGTTTGTCTTGTCAAATTTCAAAATCAGTATATGATAAAAACAAATTTCTATGTATGTATATGTCCAGGTGATGGACCAAAATGTGGAATAAAAGATAAATATTTTACTTACTTACTTTATCTACTTTAAAGCATGCTCACTCTATAGTTACATTATATTTTTAATTGTTTACCTATTAGAATGCACAAACAGTGCTAAAACATTGATTAATAATTTTTTTTTTTAAATTTAAATCAATAATTTATTAAAAAAAACAATTTTGATTAAAATCAATAATTTATTTAAAAAATAAAATCAGTTTAAATCATGATACAAATTATACCAACCCTGTTTAATACCATGTTTGTAAAATATTCTGATAAATATTTTAACATTTTAAATATAAAAAATGATATTGCGAGTTAACCAGATGTCGACAGAGCGAGCCTTCTCATGGATATTTGATACTTGGCAACGAATATTTTTGCTAATGATACGATTCGTTTCTTTGTATTTCTTTCGTAATATTAAGGTGGTGAGAGTATATGTTTTCGAGTAAATACTCGTCATAGATAGGAAAACCAAGAGTATTGCTTCAGATATTACTAAATTATTATATATTTTCTTAATCATGAATCTTTTGATTTGTGGCTGGATTACCAAAAATGGTAGCTAATGAAATTATTGTTTTTTTTTAATTTTTACCTGACAACGAAGGTACGGCGTGTCCCATGCTGGAGCTGATGGCCGCTGGCGGTTGAGGCTCCTCCACCCACAGAGACGACTCCGAGGGGTACTCGAAGATCTGGGGCACAGCTTCGACGAACTGGATCCTCATCTGTAATGAGAGAAATTTATTGAGTTTGGACGGAGTTTGAATAAAGAACACCGTTTGCAAAATTTATGTTTTGCACTCCGCAGAGGTGCGTACTTTCACGAAGTGGCGATTGCATTATTTATCGGAATTGGACGGATACGAATTGCGGGCGGGCGTTTGTCCTTTTGCGGAGAAAACCGTTTTTAAATTATTGACGAGACGAGGCCGTAATTTGCGGATGGAGAAATTTTAGAAATTCGTAGAAATTGCAGTGTGTGCATGGCTCGTGTCATATTGATTCCAATTCTTTAAATTTAATGAGCGCTTTGCGCCCGTTTTTTTGTATTTTATGCAAGATACTTGCATCTCGGTGTAATGGATATCCAGAAACCTCAATAAAAATAAGGGGCGAATATAAGAATTGAAAATGTAAAATTAAATATGTATAATTATTAGCTCCCCTATTATATATATAATCGATCTTTATTGGGCTATCGACCCCATATGGGGTCTTTCCGCCTCTCCCCTATTTATTTTAGAGAAAAATCGTAATTGTTTTTTTTTAAATGGTAACAAACAATTATAAATTCATGCTTGTCGTTTGGGATAAATCAGAATAATAACACGTTATTAGTGAAAGAAACATATTGTATTCATTATCAAAACATTTTACAGTGGCGTCAGTTCGTGATTTATTTTCGGTTAAATTTAACAATCGACCAATTCCATGTATTCTGAAGAAAATTTTTAAAATACAGGAAGTGTAGCGGCAGATGATTCAAAAAGTATTTTAATATTCCAACTTCAACGAATATTATTTCAAAAACATTATCATTACATACTTTTTACATATCCTTTGCGATTTTTCTCTAAAACTAATAGGGGAGCTAATAATTACACATATTAAATTCTACATGTTAAATTCCTATGTTCGCCGCTTATCCCCGACACTCTGTAATCAAACGTGAGTCTGGCATTGAGTTTGACATTTCCATGACTTCTATTTCCATTCTATATATTGTTTTTGAAGTTTAATTTCTATATCTGCCTTTGTATAAAACATGTTTTAAGCTAGAATTAATTCGAATGTAATAGGCTAATATTTTTCTGTAATTGGAGATTATCGTTTGGAAAGTAATAATATTATCATAATATTATAACTCCGAACTAATGAGACCAGATGGAAACTGGTATTCAGTTACTATACTGGTATACTATAGAGAAGGTGTCTAAATGTCTCATTGTTATTATTATTATTATTATAACATATATTTTCTCATGGATTTGCTTAAGTGTTGCATGTGGATTCGTAACTTCAGCAGCATGCAAAATCACAAAGTCGACGACTTCCCATGGAAATCGATTACGGTGTGGTCATTATGCACGGATGTGCACTCGATGAGCGAACGAAAACAAAAACGGAACTGGATGAAAAATTGCGAAAGAAATGCTGAAGAAGTACTACTTTCTAGATCGCAATGAAGCGTGGCATTAGAAAGTGTCGTACAACTACTGTGTTTATCGCTTAGCCGCAGTGGAAAACTAATGCAGACGTGAGTGTTATACAAATCAATCATTATTGATTGGAAATTAAATGGATTTCCACAATTAAAACCTAGATGACTTGATAAATAAGTTACTAGTTCGTTTGGACTCAAAAATATAGTGAATACTTTTGTATGTAACAAAACAGAAGAGTTGAAGATCTATTATAATTACATTTTTTTATTGACAGTTCTTTCTTCACTAATCAATTATTCAAAATTATTTACATATTTAGAAAAATGTTTTATTTGAAATTCACTGGGTTACATTTTGCGTACTTTTTTTGATGGTTAATTAAATTTCAATCAGCCTTCACAAATTAGCTCTTCAATTCTTATACAGGGTGCCCTAAGTAGTGGGTTTGCATGGGCATCTTTCTTATTTTCAAAGCTAGAGATCTGGTTAAAGGGGAAACGTTATACAGATACGTTATACAGATGCATAACATGCATGTATGCTGGTTCAGATAACATTGAAAAATCTTCAAAACTCCGAGCAGTTTTTACGGAAATTATTCTAAAAACACTAAAAATAAAAATCTAATATTTTCATAATTATTAAAGATGCGAAAAAAAGTTGTCAATGAAAATTACTTCTGAGGTTCTGAAAGTGTACACACTGTGTACACATAGCCGGTCTTAGCTGGTCGCATTTGGTCTACATTCGTTGAAAGCGTCAAATGATAAATTTTGATAAATACAGGGTGTATCAGCCAAATGGAATAAATTCAATAATAAATAAATGGGGGCGTGTTCGAAAAAACGCTCGGACACGTCGATTGTTATTTTTAGTTGCGCATTTTTTTCAACAAAAACTTTTTATACAGGGTGTGTCATGTGACCGTGGCCAATACCAACTTTCTTATTTTAAATGCAACACCTGGTATATTAATCAATTTTTGGATTCTTCAGAAAATTCTAGACATATTTCATGTACAATGTCCTATACCTATCTTCAACTGTTTCGGAAATCAAGATGGAGCACCGCCCCATTACCAAATCAATGTCCGAAACTACCTCAACCGAATATTTCCAAATCGGTGGATAGGGAGGCGAGGATCGATGGAATGGCCAGCACGATCCCCTGATCTGACGTCATTAGACTTCTTCTTATGGGGATATGTCAAAAGTATTGTATACAACACTAAACCCCTCGACTTAGCTGACTTAAGAAGACGAATAATGCTTGCGATTAGATCGGTCACGCCTGAGATGTTGAGTAATGTTAGAAGAAATTTCTATTTAAGATTAGGATGTTGCCAAGACGTTCACGGCGAGCATTTTGAACATCTCCTCCATTGAAATTTATTGTTTTTTTTTTGTTTTTTTACATTACCAAGAAATAAACAGTATTACTTATTAGTTTTTGAGTGCGTTGTAACGAATTTCTGTAATCAAATAATTTTCTTTTTTTAATGTTAATTTTTGCAATAAATCTGAAAACACTTAATATTTCCGAAACAGTTGAAGTAGGTATAGGACATTGTACATGAAATATGTCTAGAATTTTCTGAAGAATCCAAAAATTGAATAATATACCAGGTGTTGCATTTAAAATAAGAAAGTTGGTATTGGCCACGGTCACATGACACACCCTGTATAAAAAGTTTTCGTTGAAAAAAATTGCGCAACTAAAAATAACAATCGACCTGTCCGAGCGTTTTTTCGAACACGCCCCCATTTATTTATTATCGAATTTATTCCATTTGGCTGATACACAGTGTATATATGATGACTGGTGTTTGTTGTATTTTAATGTTTAATTTTAAATGATTGAATTGTAAATAAAAGGAATGTCGGAGGGAAAAGAGGCCCCAAAGAAAGAATTGGAAAAACTACTAAAGGAGGAACTACAAATAGATATAAAACTGAAAGATGCACACATCACCACAAAAAAAAAACAGTACAATAACGGTGGCGAAAGTCAGAGAGTGGGAAGACAAAATGAGCATCCTAAGAAATAAGAATAAACTAAGAGGAAAAGAAATATATATATATATATATATATATATATATATATATATATATATATATATATATATATATATATATATATATATATAGATTGCGACTACACAAAGGAGGAACTGAAGATACAAGCAATAAAAAGAAGAAAAGCCAAAGAAGAAAAGTTCAAAGGGAAGATTGTAAAAATATACCAGGAGAAATTAATGGCAAACCAGAAACACACGTCTGGAATGAAGATACACAAGAACTAAAAGAGGAGAACATTACAAAAAACTATTAAAGCAAACAAACAGACAAGAAATAATAATAACGACAAAGCAAAGAAACTGGACAAGAAAAATAGGAACATGAAATGTAAGATCAATAAAGGGAGTTGAACTAGAGGAAGAATTTCAGAAAACAAAAATGGATCTAATAGGACTAACGGAAACAAAAATGAAAGGGAAAGGAATCAAATATATTGGAAACTATCTACTATTATACAGTGGGGAAGAAACCAAAACAAGAGCAAAAGCAGGAGTGGCCTGCATAATAAGAAAAGAAGAAACATGGAAATTAGCGGAATGGCAAGGACACACAGAGCGCATACCAACCCTAACAATGAAAGATAATAAGACTAAAACTAACTACATAATAGTCTACGCACCAGATGACAATGAAACAAAAGAAAATAAAGACAAATTTTGGAGAAAAAAAACTACAGGAAATCACAGAACAGTACGAAGATGAAACATTATACCTAATGGGTGACCTAAACGCTAGAGTAGGTATAAGAACAGAGGATTAGAACATGTAATAGGGAGACAAGTAGAAAAACACAAAGACGGAAATGGAAACAGACTACTGCACTTCTGCGCAATAAACAATCTAATAATACTGAACACACTATACAAACACAAGAGAATACACAAATACACGAGAGAAGTAAGCAGTAGACACGAACGATCAATAATAGATTACATAATGACGAAAGAGACCCAAAGGAAACAAATAAACGACGTACGAGTGTACAGGACATACGAAATAGGGAGCGATCACTTCCTAGTAGGAGCAACGCTAAAAAAAAGAAACAGAGACGGAAGAAATTAAAATAAAAGACACAACACGAGACATAACAAAAGTGTAAAAAGCTGAAAGACCAAGAAATAAAGAATCAATATCAGAAATTAATAAATCAAGAAGCAGAGAAAATGGAAAGAACACAATACGTGAACGCAGAAGAAATATGGAATGATTTCAAACACATGTTAACAAGAGCAGCGAGAGAGGCCTGCGGCACAATAAGAACCAACAGGAAGAAAAAACAAACGAACTGGTGGACAGAAGAGCTGAAGAAAGAAATAAAACTGAAAACGAAGACATGGCAAACATACCTACAAAGCAAAACAACGATAGATTATGAAAAATACACAACACAAAGAAGACAGGTAAAAATCTAAGTGAAACAAGCTAAAGAAGAATCACGGGAACAATTCGGTGAGAAAATGGGGAAAAAAACCGCACGGAAAACCAAAAACTATTCTACATCGTGATAAGAAGAAACAGAAAATAAAAAACTATCAAGATACACCAAATAAACGACAAAGACGGGAAAATACTGACAGGAGATGAAGAAATAGCGGAAAGATTGAAGCAACACTTCGAGGAGCTGCAGGGCAAAGAAAATAGTATTGAAGAAAGAGTCGAAGAACAACAAACGAATCAGCAGAAGAAAGTAAGAAAACAAAACCAAAAAGAAGAAGAAATAACGGAAGGAAAAATAACATCGGAAGAAGTAAACGAAGCAGTAAGAAAACTGAAGCTGGGGAAAGCACCGGGAAAAACGAACAGCAAAAATACATGGGAAATGAGGGAACTGAGCAACTAACAAGACTATTAACGAAGTTTGGAAGACAGAAAAAATACCTAAAGACCGGCAAACAGCAGCGATAATACCGATATGGAAGAAAGGAGATAAAAGGGGATGTAGTAACTACAGAGGAATTTCCCTACTATGTGCAACAGAAAAGATATACTAGGACATACTGGAAAAAAGAATAAGACAAAAACTAGAAGGGAAACTGGAACCATCGCAGAGTGGATTCAGAAGAGAACATTGTACAATAGATCACCTATTCACAATCAGGAACTTAGTAAATGAACTAAGAGAGCACCAAAAACAAATATACATAGCATACATAGATATAGAAAAAGCCTTTGACAAAATAAACAGAGAATACGTATGGCAGGCACAACAACAAGGAGGACAAACACTGATTAAGGCAATAAAAAGTATATATATAACAGAGAACTGTATAAGAACGGGTAACATGAAGTCCAAGAATTTCACAACGATCAATGGTCTAAGACAAGGAGGAGCATTAAGCCCATGCCTATTCATAATGGCTATAGAGGCGGTAATGAAAAATATAAAAGAGAAAAAAAAAAAAACACACATAGGATACAGCCACCTTAAAGCAATGGAAATCACTGAGTGTAGATTTGTAGACGATGTAGCACTAATAGCGAAAAACATTAAAGACCTATAAGCAAACATTGAGATATTGAGATATGGAGCAAAGAACTTGCAAAAGCGGGACTGAAAATCAACACAGAAAAAACCAAAATAATGAAAATAGGGGGAGGAAAAGAAACAGAAGAAATAACAATAAGCAACACAAAAATAGAACAGACCGAACAAATTAAATACCTAGGGCAAATAATAGACAGCACAGGGGATCTCGAAGTGGAAATAAACAATAGACTGCAAGCAGCAACAAGAACTTTCCAGACGATCCAAAAGATAATACTAAACAACAAGAAGATATCGAGAAAAACAAAACTAACAATATACAAAGTAATACTAATACCAACACTAATATATGGATGCGAAACGTGGACGCTAAACAGGAGACAAAAAAAAGTAAGATACAGACACTAGAAACGAAGTATCTTAGGAAAGTATACGGAGTAACCAGAAAAGACAGAATCCGAAACGTAGACATAAGAAAGACAGACAGCTGCAATGGTTGAGACACCTACACAGAAGAAAATACACCAATCAAACAAAAATCATATGGCAAACAAAAATAACAAAAAAAAACAAAAGTGGGAAGACCGAAAAAGAAGTGGGACAAATATGTCGAAAATATTATGGAAAGAAGAGGAATATCTAACGCCCAAATGAAGTAAAAGAAAATACAAGAAATTGAAAAACTACAATATTCTACACCCAAAAGGGTAGAAGAATTATGACTATAATAATAATAATAATGATTGAATTGTTCTATATTAGTGTAAAAAAATGGTATATATTTCACGGTTCTGAATACTGTTATAGCCTCGGGTTATGTAACCCTCGGCGCTATCAATAAAGGAAAACCATACACTATTATCATAGCTTTTTAATGTTTCTATTCAAAGTAGTATTCTAGACAAAGTGATTTGCCTGCCATGGGAGGAAAATTAACACTTAGGAGAGTGTGTCCTTTCTATCGAGGAATAGAAATAAAAATTTAAAGGTTTTCAAAATAAATTCCAACAAAAATGTAAATCTTCAAAAAATCGTATTGTAATAAAAATAGGTGATGTAAATTTTTGGCCGTAGTAGACATTGGTGTGTTTAATTGTAAAATGAATTATTACCTGTAATGTTTAAATAGTTTTTTATTTGATTGCTCTCTCCAGATCAATAAAAATCCTAAAAATTCTGTATAAACTTCACCAAACATTACTAAAATGTATTATTATTATTATGTATTATGTATTATTTTATCAGAAATTGCCTATTTTGTTATTAAATTATATGTTTTATTTAAAACTTCTTTAACCTGTATTTTGAAAACCAAGCCGCTGAGACCCCTATTTGTATGAACTTACATTACAGTTTGTTATGTTTATATGTACTTTTTATATGAGAATTTATCAAGGAATCACAAACTTTAAGTTTGTCTGCGTACTTAATAAACACCCTGTATGTACTTGTATGAACAATACTTGTAATCGAATGGAAATAAAATAATCGTAATGTTGCCTAGGATGAGGTCAAGCTATATTAGAATTTGGAGAATACATTCACTATTGGCTTCCAATAAGATATATTGCAACGTGCCGTGTACTTTTGTCGTTTGTTTTCAAGTTGTTAAATAATACAAAGCTGCAAATTACAGGAAGCTGAGCAAACGTACTTTCTTCTCGCTCGTTGCGAAGTTAATACATATTAAAATAAGCTAGGAGGACCGCTACGACACGCTCAATGAAATTCCGAGCACGTTCCTACGTGGACGCCCATTTTTTTCCTAAAAGACGATTTGAAGTCATTTGCTATGCCATATCTGATACGCGAGACTGCAATATAGACCCCTCAGACCTCAGGAGACCGACAATTTGGAGAAGCAAGTTCCGGATGGGAACATCTGGTCACGTGCAGAAAAATAGAATTATACCGGTACAAAATATTGCATTATTACTGTTATTATGACTACTCTTATTATTCAAATAACGAAAATAAAATGCAGGTCAATAGCACACAAATATATTATTATTAGTGTTTCAGATTTCGGATTAATGGCAGTATACTTATCCGAGGCACTGCTGCTACAATATAAGCATAATTTCATCGATACTGCTTCCAACTTTTCGCTAACTTCACAAACTTCAAACAGCTATAATTGTTTTATTTTAGCGTTTTTTTTTACTGAATTCGTGTATCTGTAGTCACGTGTGCGACAATATCCAATTAAAATAAGATTAGACTGACATTTTTTTTTTTGGTAAATTAGAAATCCAATCAAATTTGTGTATCTGTAGTCACGTGTGCGACAATATCCAATCAAAAACATTACACTGAATACCGTACTCTTTTACCACGTGACATTTATAAGCCATTACGGTTGTCAAAACTCTGAAGTTTCCAACCAGGCTTCTATCTAGTGATTATCTAGTGATAATTTGCACTAGTGCAAATTATCACTTCTGTCAAAGTCAAAATAATTAATTGACACAATTAGAATTTGGTTTAATAAGAAAGTTAAATGTTGAGTAATTCTACAGACATAAATTATACCTAATATATATTTATATAAACCGAAATTCAATGTTGTTCGCTATGGTAATAATTATTGATTGTGCAACTGTTACAGTTGATAATATGTATGTGGCTTCTGAGGTAAAGATGAATAATTATAATTATAGGTTAAAGATGTAGTTGGCAGAACCATGTTTGTATAAGCAGCACTTGTCTCATAGCAACAACCATTTGTTCATGATGCTCCATATCTATTTGTGAAATGTTGTTACATTATTTTAAAATAGAGGATATTCTCCCGAATATCCCACGTGCATCAAATATTACCCGGATCATTTTCGATCGAGCATTTGTGCGTTTATAATCGGCCCTCGTCTTCGACTCGGGCCGATTGTGAACACGAAGATTCGCTCAAGAAAATGATCGGTAATGGTAATATTTGATGCACTAGCGATATTATCTGAGATAACTACCCTTGAATAGTTTTCACTTCCGTGTTGATGTTGCTAGGTTGCAAAAAGTTTCACAGTGCTAATATCTAAATTATATTAATTAATTAATTTATTGATAAATTAAAGCTAAGTCATGTTGACATTGTCAAATGATGCTTCAGTCGCAAAAAAAATTCTAACGAAATAAACCTCGAGCATTGATAAATAACTTGATTAAATAACTTGTTGCCAAGCAATGTGCTTTCGGAAACTGTGATAAAATTATTTCGTAGTTATCAATGCACTTGGGTTATTACTACTGATAATTAACTTTTTTCGAAGGACATAAACGGCAGAATCGATGTTCAAAATATACAAGCAAATAGTAATTTATACCATAAGTTGCGAAATGTAAGTATTTTTCATGAATTGTTACACAATTGTAATAAAATGAGTGAAAAAAAACCACACACAGTTTTCGAACGCATTGTACACTATTTTTTCCAATATTCATTTATAGTAATAAAATATTAAATTAATTTTGGCGAATTTTCGTAGATTTGTGGTTGCAATGTAGCAAACTTTTTTCTCAAAAATGCATCTGATACTGACAGATGTATAAATATCAAATTTAATTGGTATTTGCACTAGTGCATTATCTCTATCACTTGGAGTTGAGGTACATAATCAATATGTAGAAATAACACCAACTTTAGTAAAGACAAACCTTTCAGAAAATAATTTTGTTTCTATCTCTCCTAACTTCTGAAGACGTAAGAAGATTATTGTTTGACATTAAAAATGGTAGATAAAAAGTGGACATTTCAATCGAAAACTGCAAAAAATATGTTACTAAAGTAGAAAGGAAAAAAATAATACGCTGACGTGAAAATTTTGCAAACGCTATAACTATTTTATTTGGAAATATGTTGATTTTATTGCCAAGGCAGTAAACGGCACAAACGAATTGTCACATTATGTAATTATATTGTATTGCATTGTATATGTTACCGGCAATCTGTATAATCCGGTATTCTATACAATACCTAGGCAATGTATAGAATACCTAAAACGTGTAGGTAATGTATGAAATAAAATTTATTTCATACTTTGCCTAGGTATTCTGTACAATACCGAATGCGCAGCCGGCAATGTGTGTAACCTAACCTAACCTAACCTACTTATTATTTTTACAGAATTGTATTGTTTCTTAAGTTTTTTATACTTATTACGTACCTGAGTACTTGTAAGCAAATTACATTATGTTACTTAGGAGCACCCCAATTGTTCATTTTAATAAAGTTGATTTTAAGTAGTAGAACATGTTTTATTTGCCCGTCATTTTATAGGTAGGCCGGTTAACTTGATAAATATAGACCAAAATCTATTTAATTTACACCTTGCCGGTGGACCAGCAGGTACTCTATACAATCCCTAGGAATTGTATACATTACCTAGGTAAAGTATGTAATGGACAATAATATTCATAATATTTCATACATTGCCTGGACGCCCCAGGTATTCTATACATTGCCTAGGTATTGTATAGATTGCCTGAATTATACAGATTGCCGGTAACATATACATGTATTGCAAGTAGAACTACATTGAAATGAAGTTTGATTGATTTCTCTCGGTTATTTCATAAATAATATTTAGACGTATATTATTCAAACAAATACAGCTAGATGATATCAAAATCATCATTTTAAGTTAAATCAACTTGACTTCGAAATAAAATTAGCAAAGGTAATCAATAATCTCAGAGAAAATTAATTTTAATATTCATTTTTCATATACAGGGTGTCTCTAAATTATGTGGACATGGCTTAACCACAAATTACTGGGATCAAAAGTAGACGATTTAACAAAACTTATCTATATACAAATGCGTTTGGTTTAGCCAATATTCAGCTTTAATGTTAATTTAAAAAAAAATAAAAAAATATTTGCTTATAAAAAAATTTAAGCGAGGAATTCAAAAATATAATTATATATGGGGTATTCCATTTAAAATAAGAAAGTTGGTGCTACTTCCGGTTTAACCGGAAGTGATAGAAAGTTGAAAATATTTTACATGAAGATAACTGATTCAACCAGCGGTAACCCCGAAAAACTTTTAACGAACGGTTTAGCGTAGACACCCTCTATAGATAAGTTTTGTTAAATCGTCTTCTTTTGATCCCAGTAATCTGTGGTTAAGCCATGTCCACATAATTTAGAGACACCCTGTATATGAATCGAGAAATAACGTGCGTACAAAAGAAAAGTTTGGCCCAGTAGGCTTTTTGTGCATATTCTTTTTTTATTTTGTAGTCCTAGACATATAAAAACAGTTCTTTTCAGAACTTTTTGTTTTTTTGTTCTTGGCTCTGTTGTTGTATTGCGGATTTCAGTTGGCTTGCGTTTGGTTTATTGTTTGATTTATTGTTTATTGTTAGATTGTTTTTTTACAGCAACAAAAGACATTTATGGTGGAATCATATCTTCGTAATGACAGAAAGGTAAAAGGAGTTTGGGAATACTCGATAAATGATTGCATCGAGGAGTTCCGTGCTGAATTTGTTGGACTTTTGAACATTTGAGTACAATAAATTTCGGCCCATTCTTCATTACTGTATGGTAAATTTTCGGGAAAATAGGAATATCTTACGAAAGGAAGGAAGGGGGTCGACTCATGCACTGTTAGTTTGATAAGCGAGATATGAAATCTGTCAATTAGTACACTGTAAAATCATTTTCCATGGCCTACTCAGCCACTTTTTATTTGTATGCACGATATATAAGCTACCCATATCAGATATTTTCATTATCACTATCATTGGTGGAGGATTGAATGATGCTACGCTGCACACTAATTCAAAATTTATTGGGTTTACGTGGGCTTGTAGTGGAAATTGGCAATTAATGTTTTATCTACTGGTTTCGCTGCACTGGTGCGATCTCTGACCCCAGTGCTGGACGTGCTAATTAATTTACGCCTTGATTAGCAGGTGATTGCACGGGGTCCCGTGGGAAAGTATCGAGGCCCGAAAAACTGCAGCGCACGTATCATAAATTAGTGATGCGATGGAGTTAGATGGTGATGATGGACGGAGGCACAAAAATGCTGAAATGCCCCAGAGGCTGGCGGAAGTTGCCAGCCAGGTGAATTCCGTTAAAAATTCACTGCATATGGTGGGTGGTCGTATATCTGGAGGAATCTGTAATTTTACACTGTAATATTTAGTTTTTAGATATTTGGTACTTCCGCATATAACTTTGTTACTTATTAACTTGAGTCAAATCTAGACGTTCGATAATAAGGTGGCACTAAATAAAAAAAAAATCCTATCCTAAATGATCATTTTCCAGCTTTAATCAATAAAATCATCAACTATTTCACATTCTCTTAATTTCTGGATGCTAACCTTCATGCAAATCGAGAGGACAGGTCCAACTTTGGCACAAAATATTATTATCAATGACTAACTTTTAAACACCCTGTATGTGTAAAAAATTATTATAACCTTTGCTCATTGCGCTACATTAAAAAAAAAAGGAAAAAAATGGTTTACAAATTACAGGCAAAAAATTATGGATTGATTTCCATGAGAGAGTTTAGTTGCTTTTAATGTTTGTAGATTATTTAACTCCTTGACTTCTTCGATTTAGTTCAGTCCATAAATCCACAAATCCAAAACACAGAAGGCAGCTTTATATTTCTGGTTTAGTTAATAATAAAGTACTTGGTTGAGCAAATAAAAAAAAAGGATATTTGAATTCACATAATGTGCGGGTTTGATTCTGCGCAGGGCATTTTTTTGAATTTCATTACAAATAAGTTACTTCTTCAAATATATTCTAACAAGTTGGCTATAAAAAGGGCATTAAATATTTCTAGAAGCCATTTGTAATTTTTTTCAAATAGTTCAACTATCTTGGCTGTAAACAATAGGTGGTAATCCATTAAAATAAAATAAATCTTGAGATCCTTTTATAAATTCATCACATTGGAGGGAAGTTAATTACTCTTAACATAAATCCTTGTAATTTCAAGCAGCAAAAAATGCTGTAGGAATATCAAATTGCAAGATGACCAAAAAAATGCAACAGAAATCCATCAGTGAATCGGTGCAGAAGAAGGCAATTAGAATCATCTTACAAATAAGAAACACAGAATCATGTAGAGTGCATTTTCGTTCAATTTGTATATATATATATATATATATATATATATATATATATATATATATATATATATATATATATATTTATATATATATATATATATATCAGGCTGCACTTTTTGTATTTGAGAATAGGGGTGCTTACAATACAGGATCAGTGGTTCATGAATATAATACAAGAGCTTGTAATGACTATGTTCGACCAAACGTGAGCAGAAATACATTTCATTCTAACTCGCATTTGTCAAAATCAATAATAATCTTTGACAGCCTACCCTCAGATGTCAAAGCAATAGCGAGACGAAAAGATTTTATATGTAGCCTTAAGAAGTTCCTGCATGGACGAGTTTTTTACTCCATGGACGGGTTTTTTGTCGGGATATGACATTTTGTTCTTCGTTGTATACTATTTTTGTATTTTATGTATGTATGTCTGTACGTATTAGATAATTGCTAAAGTTTTAGCATGATATTTTTTATATGTATATTGAAATTTTGTATTTGCACACATTTTATGTTGAAGTAAATAAATATACTACTACTACTAGTGTATCCTTAAATACTACGTAAATAATATCCAAATTAAAGGGATCATGGATATTTTATAATACAATTATGATGCAGTTTATTACAAAGGAGATCTGGATTGAGCATATCATACATGAGGAAAATATTATTAGAAATCTAATAAATATGAAAGACCTATTTAAAATATTTCAATATTACTTTATGATAAGATATATTGCATAGTTGTATAATAAATCTATCGGATTTTAAGATTCTGTTGAAATTATTCTAAATTTTATAAAAACTTGATGAAAAATGAATATTATAGTATATAACGCCATTAGGCCGATATGTAGCAAATAACAGGCGCGGGTTGAAGTTTGTAAACCGAGGCGAAGCGAAGCGGAGCGGAGCGCAGCCGAGGTTTATATTCAACCAAGCCTGTTATTTGCATATCGGCCGTATGTTGTTCGATACTTTTTGTAATACCTAAATTACAAAAACTGGTCAATTTATCAATATTAAATTTCAAAATTAATAAACTAGTTATCCAGGCGCAATTTGATACCATAGCAACATCAACGGTTCAAATACAAACAAACAAATCAAAGTGAAATTAGAAAAATAATGTCAGATGTGCAAAGTTCTTCGTTTTGTGGTATCCCCGAAGATGTACTAAATAAAGCAAATGCTGCCACAATCGATTTACTTCCCCAAAAAAGCAGCAGCAGGTATGAGAAAGAATATGAAGACTTTATTGCTCATAAATTTGCGTTGTCATTTAAATAACGTCCACGGCCGTTATTATAACGGCCAAGGCCTTTACGCCTGTCATATCGATCAAGCAGACTGTACTGATAAATGTCAATAACACAAAGGTATTACAAAAAAGTAATTTTGTTAGCATCAATAAATACGTACTATGTTTGCAGAGTTAAGATGACGGTTTTTATTTCAGTTACTATATTTGAATAATATTCATAAAACTATTATGCATTCATATTTTTAAAATACTTAATTATTTTTTTTTTAAATAATAAGAGAAAACATCTTTTCATTTTTCACCTCAATTTTCACCATCTACTTATACAGACAAAGTGAAAATATAATATAATTTCTAAAATTCAATAGGAACTGCCCTAAATACATATAATATTTCATTTAATAAATTATTAATTTAAAAAAAAATGAAAATGATAATTTCAATAATTGTGTAGGAAATATATTACCTACACAGTTCAAATACCTCCAAAATGATAGATTTTAGTAATAAGAATACGTCAAATTCCAAGAATATTTGGCGAATATTTAAATAAATTTACAAGAACTGCCAGACTTAAAAGCATAAAAAACTCTTTGGATAAAACTTAAGTTGATAGTTGATAAAAGTTACAGGGTTGAAATGGGGTAAAAATTATTCTTGTGCGGTAAGAGGACCATCCTATTTCCAATGATGCCTAAACATTTAATGACAATTGCTTTGTTTGTGAGAAAACTCGTTAAATGTCGTTCTCAGTTTTATTTTATGGAATGGAAGCGTGGACCACAAACGAATACAGTTGGAAGAGGTTGCTAGCTTTTGAGATATTGATATACGATATGAACTAATCTCACCAACAACGAAGTTTTGTAGAGAATAGAGAAATAAAGAGAAGTCATCTTTACACAAAAAAGGAAGCTTCTATGTGGCAAAGATACTATAGAATTATTAAAATCTTGTTTCAATACGAAATTACAAGTTATTAATTTTTTTAACAAATTTCTTATATATGTATTGAACCTCGCAGAACTTTCATGTGTCACAAAAGAGAATGGGGTTCGAGCACTGAAAAAAAATGAACCATGGTGCCTTGTAAGATGACGAATATTTGCAGGATAAAAATTATGTCGCAGCTCGGTGATATGTAACAAAGAAAAAATTGGTACCATGTAAAGAATAAGTGAGGTGATAATCGAAATTACTGTATTTATTTGTCTAATATACAACATTTTGTCCATTGCTTATGACTATTTAAAATTGGAGCCTAATGTTTTTACAATGCTTTGGAAATTCGACGGAAACGGAGTAGAAAATTTCAGAAATAAGGATTTCTGACTTACTTTAGCATTTCTTAAATGCCTTTAACGATTCCATTTATATAGTTAATAATAAAGTACTTGGTTGGGCAAATAAAAAAATCGGATATCTGAATTCACATAATGTGCGGATTTGATTCTGCGCAGGGCATTTTTAAATAAATAAATATAAATTTTAGTATATGGAGACTTTTATACAACTACGGGTAATTATAGTTATACCGAGCGTTTTTTATATCTCTGAACATAGGGTATGTTCAGTGTTAAAATGACGGAATCAATCGAATGCTAAAATTCAATAGACAGTATGTCCCCGGGTTGAGTTTACAAGAGGATTTTTTTTTAAATTTTACTTCTTAGTAAAAATGTTATAGGAATTAAAATTCCTGCTTGGTCTGAAACTACCATTTCAGTTATTAAAACATTTATTTATGATATAAACCATATCGGGTTTATACAGGATGTTGGCTAAATAAAAAAAATCTAATTTTGACCCTTTATGTCAAATAATTATGAAAAATAACATCATTTAACCAATCCCCCACCATTTGCTTCACACAGTTCAAGTCTGGTATGGAACTCCTGAAGACTGTTTAAGATTTTTTCAATAGTTATTGATGCAAATGCCTCTCGTAGGCGACTTTTTAAATTTGCAGTATCATTTTCTGTATTTGTGGGATTGTTTGAATGATTTTATTTTTCTTGAATGCTGTTAAATATAATTTTAAATTCCTTTGGCAAATAGTAAATAAATAAGTGTAAAAAAAAATTGATTTTGCCAACACCCTGTATAAATAAATCAAAGTTTCAATAACTGAACAGGTAGTTTCAGACCAATCAGAATTATAATTATTATAACATATTTACTTAAAAATAAAAATACAAAAAATAACCTTATTGTAAACTCAATCCGGGGACATACTGTATATGCAATCAAATTTACTAGCGTGTGTAACTTAATTATTTAAAAAAAAATGACAAATGCAATTTGAAACTTGTATAACTTATACCTAAACTTGTTTAAAACTTTTCGGATTGAAAATCGGGAAATTCCGAAGTAGTAGCTCATTTGTGTAATGGAAGATATTGGTTCTTCTTCAGCATAACATAACACGTTTAATTTCATTTCTTCAGTCAAAACGTGGCATCTCCTAGTTATTTTATAATGACTACCGGAGATGCATCCTGTACTTTTAAATTTGGCGATTATATTACAAATTGTTCCGATTGATGGTATTGGTCTCTCAGGATAATGCACAGAAAAAAAAATCGCGCACAGTCCGTATACTAATGCCACATTGGTACCAGTGAACTAATTGTATATTTTCTTGCGTTGACTACATTTTCTGTCTACAGTTTTGATGTTTTATTAAATAGGTTATGAATTTGTCTCTTTTTTTTTAATAAATGAGTTACACACGCTAGTAAATTTGGTTGCATATACATTGAATTTTAGCATACGATTGATCCCGTTGTTTTAAAACTGAACATACCCTGTGTTCAGAGATAAAGAAAACGCGCGGTATATGTAAAGTTAGAATTATGTCATTTAAAGTAGTTGTATATGTATGAATGTGTTGTAAATAGTTTCGGTAAATAAATGCTTGTTAGAGTTGGTGTTACACCCTTATGGGACACATTCTCACACAAGAGGGAGATGCCTAACAAAGGTACTCGAACTATTTAATATGAAAGAAACTGAGATGGGGAATAATACAATCAGCATCTACGGCCGCAGTGTTTAGGGATATAATAAGACCTAACCCCATACCATACTTCGAGAAAAAATAAGGGTTACTATTGCGTGATAGTTTTCTATCAATGTTGGTTGTCCGTTTTTGAAAATGGGAGAGGTTATTGCAGTTCTTAAAAACTTGGAAAATTCTCAACATTCAATTATTTAAATTAATTAGAATACCTGTTGTGGAATTTCATCAATACTACACGATTTTGTTATTATTTTAACGAAGAATACATATGTGACGAATTTAAGAGCACATTATTATTATACACATATTAAGAACATTAAATTTTTTAAAATGCACAGTTAAATTTTTTTATAATAGTGGAGAACTGATTGCCAAATTAATTTGTTATAACCTTATTATCAGGCATTACTTTTTATACAGAATGGAACACCACATTTCAAAAAATCACTGAAGGATCACCTGACCAGGTAGAGAGTCGCAGTTGGTCTCGTTAGGTAGGGTGAACAATGCCGTTTTTTTGTCGTCACCATGCATGATCGGGTGAACAGCGTGGTTTTATTGTTAAGGCTTTTTTTTTAAACCTATCCTGAGCATTCTAGAGCATTTTGCTCGGAAACATGGCCCTGCTATTGACATATTAATATGATCGTTGCTGCGAATTTTGCCCATTGGACCTTAAATCACACCCACCCATCTTTGTGGCGCAGTAAACAAGCAAATTTTTCGTTACCGGGTCCAGAGTAATGGACCCACTGAGCAGAGTAATGGAAAACTTCCACAAAAAAATATGTGCATCGTACTCTAAGGCAACTATTTTGACGATTTAAAATAAAACAAAAAAAAACTGCATTAGGTATATTAAACAATTATATTTTTTGGGTACCGTCCATCTTGTACAGTCTTTTTAGAATTTACCTTCGAAATATGGTACTCCATTCCGCCCCACCCTGTATTTATTTTATTAGAGTTGTCTTTTGAACTTATTTATCGAGTTTTTATTTATTTGCAGGGTAGTCAGGATTATGGTAGGTACCGTAAACTCTTCGATCTGATCCATTGAATTTCATTAACACATACCTGCTTCTGTTTATTCCCCACACAGTCCATTTGTCCAACCTACCTACTCGTCAAGCATGAATTATGTCTTTATCCTCTTTGAGATCTTTGTTTCCCTGTGCCGGTACGCGCCTTGCGAATCTCTCGGTGGGCCATTTTACTGCATTGTTGTATGAAAAAATGAAATCACCGCGACTTTATGTGTCACGCTGTAATTACGCAGTTTTTTCACGGTACAAACAATTGCCTTACTGTTACGTTTAAAAAATGTATAATAACTGTAATCAACTGCCGGCTCGCTGGGATGTCGGTCTGGAAACGTTATTTTTAGCAGATTCCGAACCAGTTTTTATTTTAGCAAGAACCTCCAGTTATTGGAATTCGATGAGAGTTAAAAATTAAGGTTGCTCAGTAAAATATGTCTTTTGACAGTTTAAATAAAAAATTAAAATATAAATCCCAAAGCCAAATTATTGAAGAAGAAAAAATAATTTGGGTTCCGTGAAGAGTGGCTAGGTAAATAAAGGGAAATTCTAAAATTATCCATCAAATATAATGTTATGATTAATAATTATTTACTTTTTTACTATTTTAGTCTAGGTGGTTTCTTTATTGCTTTGATTTGTGTTTACGTCAAACTGATGCATATGCATTTATTAGGGCCTGTTCTTCCATTCGCTGATTAAGTTGCGTATGGTTAACTGACTCTGCTTTCAGACACCTAATGGAGATTCGAAAAGCATTGAACAGGAAGGTTGAAATCTCCTTGAACGCATCTCTACTCAGCATATTACATATCATCAGCTCTGCATAAATCAACCATTGGGGATATTATTTTTAACTTATAACATTTTAACTTTCTAAGCACCTAAACTAACTTACTGAAATATTTAAATGTGTTTAGATCCATTCTGATTACGTAGGTTTGAAGAAGTAGTTAGCACTATCAGGCAATGAAGAACTCAGTCTTTAATTTACATGGACTAGTTTCGATGTGGGGGTCATCATCAGCAGAGTCCAAAAACATAACTCGATTGGTCGCCACTCATTTATGACTGCAAGTTTAACTATTTTATTACAATGTTACACAATTTATATATGATTTTTTTCCTTTAATATAAGATTTGGACTCTGCTGATGATGACCCCCAGATCGAAACTATTCCATGTAAATTAAAGACTGAGTTCTTCATTACCTGATAGTGCTAACTACTTCTTCAAACCTACTTAATCAGAATGGATCATAAAAACACATTTAAATATTACAATACAGCGACCACGGCTGAGCTGATCCGGAGCTTCAAATCGACGGTTGATAAAATCAAACTCATCAATCTACATATCAATTTCATCAAAAAGGAAAAATTAACACCAAATTTCGCAAACATTAATACAAACATAATCCACAACCTAAATCACAAACTGCGAATCATTAACAACATAATAAACAACAGCAAGAGACAACACAGACATAAAATGAACCACCTAAAAAAGAAGGATATATTTATATTATACAATCTCAAACTTCACCTCAACAATGATGATCTTCAAGACACAATCGACAAAACATGGAGAGAAAAACATTTGAGACATCTACAAACACAATTTGTTCACAATCGTAAACTACACAACCTGAGGAAACAAGATAACAACAAAACCAATAATGCAACGATTCACCAAGACCATCACAAATTCCATCAGCGATTCACTAATCTAACGGACATGACCACCACCCAAGAAGAAAACAATCTTTTAAGAACAACAACATAACATAATTTTACATACGCACATGGTTACTCTTAACTAATCTACTTAATTGTTTAAAACCTTTTTCAACATTTTGCCAATATAACTTTAAATTAAATTTCACTTTTCGGCCTCATAAGAATTCAACACAACTAGACTTTAAGTCGCAAATTTTTAATAACACCTGCACACTCACTTCTCGCTTACGTAATTATTACAATTCATTTTCACTTATTCCAAAACTTCATTTAAATATACAATTCAAACTTTCAAATTTAACTATTATGTCAATTTTTAACTACATTTAACTATATAACTATTTTTTTAAATTTAACGAAACTACGACATCTTGGACTTTTTCTATCTATCCATCAACAGTACCTTTAAGATGTCATCCGAAAACATTACTCAATTTGTCGCCACTCATTTATGACTGTAAGTTTGACTGTTTTATTACAATGTTACACAATTTATATATGAAATTTTTCCTTTAATAAAAGATTTGGACTCTGTTGATGATGACCCCCAGGTCGAAACTAGTCCATGTAAATTAAAGACTGAGTTCTTCATTACCTGATAGTGCTAACTACTTCTTCAAATCATAACTTACTAAAGTCAAGATGAGTCATTCATAGTAGAAAGGACCACTCAAAGTATTGCATGTGTCGCAGCCTGTCAAACCATGGATGTATGGACTATTAGAAATATAAATAAATCGTAGAATTAATTGTCAAACGAAGGATTCATACATCCTACAATTAATTTTCAGATGAGTATCGACCTTTCCCAGTATCGACATATAAATTGAAATATATTAATTAATAATATAAATTAATCCATTTATTGTAAATTTGAAGAATTATTGATCCGGCAATAATTGTTTGAACCTTTTCTAATCATTAATATTTCGTAAAATTGACATTACTTTCTTTGCTAGTCTGTTAACTCCTTCAATCAGAGTCATAAAAATAATAAGAACTAAAGACATTATCTTCAGTTATTTATTGTACAGGGTGGCCCAATTTGGATTCTTCTATAGGGGATCTCGGTAACTAGAAGAGATAGAGAAAATCGGATGGCGTAACTTCGATCTCTTTTTTCAAGACCAACTCAATGGTGAAAACAAAAATTGGGTATCGTCTTTCGTTTTGATGTTATGGCCAAAAACTCATTTTTTCCCATTTTCGATTTTTATCGATATTTCATTTATTTCTCATTTTATTAAAATAAGAGTTACACGTGCTTCAGGCACTTTTTTACGGTGAATTGAATAAGCTTTACAGAATTGTAATATATTCGTTAATAAACAAGATACAACACAGTTTTATTTTTTTAAATAGAAGTCGTAGTTGGCTTTGGTCTTAATAAATAGGTTATTTTTTTCTCTTTTCGATGATGTATCACATATGGATGTTATAATTGCATTTTTGTTGAAATCTATTAAAATTCTATCAAAACGTCATATGTTCTCTTATTGGGCGTAGTAGGCTTGTTTTGTTTAAATTGTTCGATTGTCAAGCTAACACATTTGACGTGATCTATATATTTCGAAGTGTTTAACAATGCCGTACGAAAATTATGAAATATTTGATATGTTAGATGCTTTATTCAAAGCAATAACAAATCTCTAATTGACTCACAAACATATTTTAATCGCTACCGCGAAAGAAAACAACCGGATAAATCAATATTTCAAAGACAACCACGGATCTTTCAAGTAGCCAAGATCCAGGTCTTACAATATTGTAGACGTCGAAGAAACTGCTACTAATGTAATTTCAGCTGTAATAGTGAATCCAGCAATTTCCAGCGGCATATTGAGGATGACAATCCGGAATTTCGAGGAATCGAGCACTTAGAATTTTGAAGAAACATAAATTTAGACCATACATTATTAGAAAAAGACACTGTTTAAACGACCAAGATCTAGAACGACAAATCATACAAAATGAGAAATTATAATATTAATAATTTACGACTACATATTATTGATTGTAAAAATTCAATTTCAAATGTTCATTAAAAGATGCAACATATGCATTTTGAATAGTGGACATCAATTGGAACATTTATTGTAATTTAAATATTGTGTCTATGCTTTTCAATGTAATGTTCCCAAGGCAATAAGATAATTGTTATTTATTTAATAAACCTTTCTAACTTTATTGTATTCACATGGTATTTTGTAATTTATAGATGGCAAATGTGTGCATTTTCAATAAATAATTTTACTCTAAACAATACAAGTCTACTACCAGTCTACTACACCCAATAAGAGAACGAACATTGACGTGTTCACACAATTTTAATAGATTTCAACAAAAATGCAATTATAACATCCACATGTGATACATCATCGAAAAGAGAAAAAAATAACCTATTTATTAAGACCAAAGCCAACTACGACTTATATTTAAAAAAACACAACTTTGTATTGTATCTTGGTTATTAACAAAAATATCAAAATTCTGTAAAACTCATTCAATTCACCGAAAAAAAGTGCCTAAAGAACAATGAGAAGAAAAATGAGAAATAATGACTTTTTGGCCATAACTTGAAAACAAAAGGCGATAGATCGAGGATACGCCACCCGATTTTCTGTATCTCTTCTAGTTACTGAGATCCCCTATAGAAACATCCAAATGGGCCACCCTGTACACTAAATAAAATTCGAAATCAAAACAATTTTCGCGCAATATTATTTATATCTGGATAGTAGTTCCATTTCCGAACTGTTATCTTTTAAATTTTTGTAAGAGTTACCATCATCAGTTCTATACCAGATCAAAACTCGTTGTTTTACTGTTTCATAAATATTAAGCTTTTTAACAGAACTTTTGGATTTTGGTTTTAATACCGAAATTACAGGAATTAAAATACATAATAATAATAATAATAATAATAATTCTCCTACTACTCCATTTATGGCGTAATTCGTTACTGTCATTATTTGACAGAGAATTCTGACCCAATTAAATTTCATTTTACCATAGGCCCCTGAACTATTACTAGTTATGAGGGCGTTAAGAGGTGAGGGGCATTATTATTATTATAGCCCACCTGCGCCTGTATGCGACTTATAGATGGTACAGCACATTTCCAACATTTGTTGCAACGAAATGGAAAAACTACAGAAAAATCACCCCAGAAATGCAGACCCGGGACCTTGCGGTCTAGAAGCGATCGCGTTAACGCTCACTCCACCGCACCCATTTTTAAAATTAAAAATCAATCTTTCGTTCTAATTTGAAAATGTAATAGTTTCGTAACTACTAGATTTTCAACATTTTGTACAGAGAGTTCAAGAAAGTGGTGTCAACTTTTCCAACTAGTTCCAACGAAATAATAACAAATAAAAACATTTGAAAATATCCGCTTAAATTATTTGCTTGTATCCTTGGAAACATTTGAGCAACGTTGCAAAACATATTTGATTTGCGTCTCGGTGTCATCTATTAGAATCTAGCGTAAAAGTTGACACCACTTTCGTGAACGCTCTACATAAAACGCTTCCGATTCAACAAAATGTTGTCAATTTTTTTTTTATTTTTTTTATTTTTTAAAGTAAAGTTCTTCAATACATTTAATCGGTTGTGGAGAATAATACTGAACTAAACTTCATTACAGATATATTTAAATCAATTAATTTTCATATTCACTTTTCGACTTTCTTGAGTAACAATTTCAAAATTTGAACCATATTCTCAAATGAGTCATGAAAACTAGGATTTATTTCATTATTAATTTATTGTGTTTGTTTTTAATTTTTCGTCAATATTTTTCAACGAAGACAACTTAAATACTTAAATAGTTTTATAGATTAAGATGAAACCTGACTTCGTCGATAATTGGCCACAGAGACTTTGAATATAAAATAGTTATAAACTAAGAAGATAAGTGAAAGAAATTAAAGTGATTTAGGGTCCAACATAAATAAAATTATCAACAGCTAGACAGACATAGGGTGCAACATAAATTACCAACAGCTGCCGATTGCAATGGATTTAGGGGCAGACATAGTGCGACATCATGGAAATTAGTAATATGAGTATTACTAAAAGTAGATTTGTTTTAAGGTGCAGCATACACTATTATCTACAAATGAACTGATAAAAAAATTGCTTCCATAAGTCATCTCCTATTTCTACAAAGTCACTGAAACTCAAAATTAACTAACTTAGTGACATCGTCCAAGGTCGCTCTTCGGCCGAGGCAGGACAATCTCGAGTATGTTAAAGGATTTCGCGGACAAGGTATACAAAACTTTTTTTTTGTGCAACCAAAGATTTGAAATTATAAAAATCTTATTGCTTTTAATTAAATAACGTACGTACAAACAAAAAAGTTTGGCCCAGTAGGCAGGGACTTCAATTTAAGATTAAAATGTTTAATTAACAGTGTACCGCTGATAGATTCGGTTATGTTACTGGTGACATAACCGGATTTTTACCGAACATATTTTTCTCGTGTTTGAAAGTTTTCCACCACGTTTTGTAGTCACTAGACTTAAAATGAGTTCTTTTCGGAACCTTTTGTTTTCTTGTTCTTTACTTTGTTGTTGTTTTGCGGATTTCAGTTGGTTATCGATTGGTTTATTGTTTGATTTATTGTTTATTGTTGCATAGAAAATGGTGTTTTTACAGCAACATAAGACATATATGGTGGAATCATATCTTCGTAATGGCAGGAAGGTAAAAAGGAGTTTGGGAATACTCGGTAAATGATTGCATCTAGGAGTTCCGTGCTGAATTTCCTGAACTAGCATTTGAGTACGATGAGTTTCGGCAGATTCTTCATCACTGTATGGTCAATTTTCTGGAAAATAGGAGTATCTTATAAAAGGAAGAAATACTCATGTCGATTCGATGCGCGATCTGAAATCTGCCAATTGGTACATTGTAAAATCAAATTTTCCATGGCTTAGGCCTGTATTTATAGTCCTTATTTGAGCTCGAGTTCGACTCAAGTCGTATATTTGGTTGCATATTTTCTATAAACGTTTATGCACTAAACGCAACCAAATATACGCAAATATACGACTTGAATCGAACTCATGCTTAAGTACGGACTATAGATACGGGCCTTAATCAGCCAAAGTTTTTATTTGAACGCACACTAGTTTTCTTGGGATATTTTATAAATTTGGCATCACTATGGATATGAAGCAATACAACAATTTTGTGACAGTGAAAGTTCGCTTTATGCCAGTTTTTGTCAGCTACTCTTACTCTAACTGACTTTGCTAACAGTAACGGCCGCGAAATTGTATTTCGCGGACTATTTTGCAGATGCGAAAAGGACACTTCACTCGCAGTGCACAAAAAAATATTTTCCTCAAATTTGAAATGTGCCTGGGGCCTCTCATGTGCTAATTCCGCCACTGGCTATAGGCGCATTATTACTCAGAAGCATCCAGTAGATATTAAAACACATATTTTCATCCCTTCAGTCATTTGTGTACCAACAAATACATATCTACAAATTCTGCGTGCAACATATAATAATAAAACAGCATCCAATGCAAAACCTGGGGAATGTAACGGTAATGGCGAGCACAATGAGCGTTTAGGGTCATTAATTTCGACATTGGCTCTCCATTTTTTTTAATAACAACGTGCAATTTTCCAGCCTCCTCTACCTGGCCCCGAGTTTCTCCTTCGGACAGGTCACAGCTTGTTTCGCGTAGACCGGAAATTGCGATTCAAATATGTACTTCGTACGCGGCGGGAACAGGTCTCTCCCCTAGGTGTGATTCACCACCAGCAATGGCAATCGATGGATGCCAGAATAGGGGAGCCCACTGTATCCAGGCTATTTTTCATTGAGGGCCGCTTATCTTGATGATAATGGCGAGGAGAATGCGATAACTTGTATTACGGTGATGTACGCTTTCATACACAGGCACAAGTGAATGCGATTTAAATTACTTGTGGATAGAACGTAAAAATATAAATAATACAATACTATAAATCCGCACAACAATGCTATTGAAAACCTTCAGATTGAGGGAATATTATATATCGTCTTTTTATTATCACCGTTTGTTCTGGGTTGTTTAAACTTTTTTATGCTAACATTTAATGCTTCCAAAATTTTGAGTGGTTGCTCAGGATAATATTTAGTCAACCAGTAAAGATTACATGATTCAGATTACTGAATAGAACAAACAAGATATAAATTATATAAAATAAACCTAATATGCTGCAACATAAATTAATTAAATGGACGAAAACATAAACCGAATGTCAATTTTACTCAGCTTTTATGTATTTTTACTCGTGTTGTAAAAGGATACTTTCCACCAAAATTCCCAAAGGCAATCTGTATATTGTGGGGTGTTGAAATATTACCAATAGTATGAATTCACTTTCCAACTTACAAGGGCAATCTAAATACAGGGGACATGCCCCTGGATTATTTCTGTACTTATATGAATTAAAAAAAAAAATACCTATACCATTCTGGTTGTCAGCGGCTCATATATGTATTGATAGTGGGCGTTCGTTCTTGCGGTCTCTGATTTTATGTTTTGGTTAATTTCTTTGGATACCAATGGTAGTAGTGGAAACTAACCCCCGATTAAAGTTAACTGGAGACTGTAATTCTGTGATTAAAAATACGTTATTTGTCGGATCACCTGGACGTTCTGAATACTTGAATACTTGGTGTACCAACACCTCAATAAATTCATTGCCATAAATATCGATCGATTACTCACTTTACCACTATTTCAAATTACATTGCATAAGCATGACATATCCCACGTCGGTCGGCGTGAAAATGCGGGCGAAGCAATTAACAGTGCACTTAAGTTAATTAGCAACTCGATAAACTAATGCAAAACTTTCATTGGATTTTTGTGCTCCATTAAATTCCAGTTTCCAGCACGCGAATCCAGGAAAGGTTACGCGATTGGGAAATTCCTTAAACGTTCTGACGTAAATGTCAATAGAGTTGCGTTTACTGAATGTAGAAATAACGTATGCCTCAAAAGTTTTGGCACAAAATATACAGGGTGTTAATTTGAAAAGTTGCCATCGACGTTTTTCATAGAACACATGATTACTTTTAAAATTACTCAAAACCGTTTGGGTGGTTCGAAGGAGGAACGAAATGCCATAGGTAGTTTCGACCCCTCTAGCCACCCTTTAAGCCACAGCCACCTCCATCTAAAAAAATAAATGGCACCCCCTACTTGTGATACATCTTTGGAAAGCTCTTAAAAAATGCTTTCCAGTCATTATTAATACAATCTGATTTGGTGAACTACTTTCGGAATTAAGTGCAAATAAAGTGCAAAAAATTTCATTAATTTAAACGGCGAAATTTATGCTAATTTGCTGGATGAATCCTTCATACACATGGTGAGACAAAACTGCCCAAACATATTTAATTGGATGGACCCGAGGTAAATTAAGGGGATTATCGATATTTGGTATAAAAGGTATGTTATTTTGCGAAGCCAATTTTGTCTTTAAAGTACTAAATTAAACAACGCCAAGCTTCGCCCATCCTTCAAGCTAATTCTGCAGCTATACTATGGTATAGTTTCCTCTGCAGTACATTTGAAGAATTTTCATTCCAACTTTGAACAATATTCCATAATTCTTCAGATGTTAAAGGTGCATTAGGTATTTTTCTCTTTTCCGGGATGACTTGTAATTGTCTTCTCTTCGCATTTTTCGCATTTCTAGCAGCTTGGAATGTTACATCTTTAAATGGATCAAATCGTCAGTTGTATTCGTTATAATATTTTTCTTGGAGTAATTTGGCTGTATTATTCCAAATCGTTTTAACAACCATCTCCGTATATCCACTTCCATCAGTTGTTCGCATATTGTATGCCCATTCGGTAAGGATGTCGGCAAGTTTTTCATCATGTGTGTTTTCTGCAAGGCGGTGATTTTTTTCTTTGCAAAATTGCGTGAATGGTTTCCACACGTACCTTTTCGAGCGCACAATATTTTGTGGTATTTGTTTTCTCACTATAATTTTTATTTCGTCCAAATTAAACTCTGAAAAATGGTTATTTGGATTCATTTTTGCTGCTCGTAAACTTTGACGTTGCTACACTAATCGCGAAACTTGGTGTTTTGTAGTCATGAAAACAAGATCATAGCTACCTCATACTTCAATACTGAATAAAATTACCAATGAGAAACCGAAATACACAAACGAAGACATGGGTGTTTGACAAATTAAAAGCCGAAATCCAAAATTGAAAACATAGTGTTTTCAATCATGAAAACACACATTTGAATCAATTAAAACCGTGTATTTTACATTGAATGAAATAATCAAGCTTATTGACCAAGTTTAGTTCAGATTTAAATAGTTGTTTTATTTTTATAAGGCATTACCCAGTTACCATAACAAAGAAATGAGTGAAATTCAGCTGGAACACAGAATGTTGATCATGTTCTTGACCAAGCAAAGAAATGGAACCCAGGATATTCATCAGAGGATGATGAAGGTGTACGGGGAAGAAGTGCCGTCATATTTTACAATAAAATTTTGATCTATGGAATTTCGATTTCGATGCGAAACGCCCATTGAAGCACGAACCGGCAAAAACATACAAAAAGTTGAGGAATTGGTCCTACTAGATCGAAGAATAAGGGTTTTAATGATTGTTAATGTAAAAATTTAGGAACGAGTAAGGTGTCAGCACGTTGGATTTCAAACTTGCTTAATCCCAAACAAAAATTGTGTAGGCAACAAATTTGTGAAGAAAACTGGGGGGCTTTGTCTGTCTACAAAGATCTTTTTTCGAAAATTTAAACATGTGATGAGACTTAGGTGCCAAAGAATCCATGCAGTGGGTCCACAAGGGATATCTACCACCAAAAAATAAAAAAGACAAAATTCCTCCGAAAAACTAATGGCGGAGGTATTTTGGGATACAGAAGGAATCTTACTGATTGAATATGAAAAAAGGGTCTACAATAACAGGAGAAATCTATAAGGAAACGATTTGAAAGTATAAAACTGTGACCAAATGATTATTCTGCTTCATGACAATTAAGTCCACAAAGCTCGCTAAGTCGGAGACATGATCTATGAGTGCGGCTTTACAGAGATGGCGCATCCACCCTACAGCCCAGACTTGGCACCGAGTAACAATTATATCTTACCTAAATTTAAAAAAAAATACTTAGGACGACGTCTTTCTTCGGATGAAAACCTGCAAGGAGCTTTGAAGGAGATTTTTTAAGACCTACAGAAAGATTTTTTTTCGAAAGTCCTTTTCAAAAACGTTGGAATAAGTGTGTGGCCATTAGAGGAACATATGTTCAAAAAAATTTATGAAATAAAGTTACACTTTTTAATTTTCAAACTGTTTTTATTGTTCGCAACAACTGTTTCGAATTAAATTTTATTGAAGAGTGTTTACATTTTAAACATATAAATATAATGACTGATGAACAAATTACGTCAAACGCAGTATTTTGTTTAAAAACTTTAATTCACTCGGATATTGAATCTACTTTCGCTAACGTATCTACCGCTTTTAGAATATTTCTAAATATTGCTTGCACTAATTGTTCCGGAGAAAGGTCGTTTTCCGTTTTAAAGAGGATAAAAAACTATCTTCGTTCGTCTTTAGGGCAGTCTAAACTTAACGACTTAAGTATTCTAGCAATTGAATCGATGAATTATTTTTTTGGAAAATTTAGATGTACATGATATTATTAACGAACATTTACTTTAAATTTCTCTGGGGCGCCAAATTATAGTAGCCCAGGGTGCTAAAATGTCTTAAAACGGCCCAGCTCATGGGTCATCATTTTGAGGGCGTACAGGCCATTGAAATAGCCACAAACAACGTTTTAAAGGGTGTCATTTCAGAAGACTATGCCAATTGTTATTGCAAATGAGAGAAGCGCTGTCACAAGTTCATCGCTCTTGGTAGAGGTACATATGGTGAAATAATATAAAGTAGTTTTAATGTAATCACAGTAAATCTATGTTTTATAGCAAAATTCTCGTTAATTATTTGCTACACCTGATATATCCCCGGTATTAATCTACAATATGTGCCTCCTGGAACAGCAACATCTAGTTCACTACCTGCCAGATAACCCTCTAAAATTATTTTCTATATTCATATATAGAAATGAATCATGATCATATATATCAGCATGTTTTTGACTCACGGACAAATATCGAAAAGAATTGATCTAAATTACTTATAAAACTAGAAATTTATTATAATTTCACCAAAAACTTCCAAATATGCTAAACTTTTGGGACACTAAAACTGTATTAGTTTATATTTCTTTTTCCCAATTACATTTTATTTTTTTTATGGTAAAATAAAATGTAATTGGGTCAGAGTTGTCTGTCAAATAATGACAGTAACCAATTACGCCATAGGTGGAGGAGTAGTAGGAAGAATTATTATTATTATTAATAAATTTGCAAAATTTAGAAAAAAGCTGCATTTCCTCAAAAACCAAACAAAAATACTAAACATTCAATTCAGACGTCTAAAAGTGATTTCGAACTCGCTACATGTATCTCAGTGTTCAGTTTGCAGTATTTTCTTTTCCTTTTTACCTTATGTCAATGTGTTTCGTAATTTGTCAAATGACTTTTTACTGTTTTAAATGTCAACAGTTATACTTCATATGACATTGTTTTTGTGTCAAATCACTTTAATTTTACCAACTGCTTTCCAATATTTATATGTAATATGTCATTTGGTACAAAGTGAAAGTGCTTTGACAAAAGAGGAATGTAATTTGACGTATAACCTCTTGACATTTCATAAAGTGGAAAGTAATTTGAAAAACACAATTGATAAAAGGGGAAAAGTAAAAGAAAAAACTAAGGGATTATTGCTATTGTTGGTTTTAGTTTTATAAACAGAACTGCACAGTGTAAGCTTGGCCCATTATTAAAGTCAGCAATAGGTACACAACGGAACTGGAACGTACAGTTAACACGAACCGCGTTCGCTAATTAAATAAATTGGCGGCCGAAATATCTAATCGACAATTTAACGACCACGTTCAGAGCCAATTAAGAAGACCCGCAAGCCTATATGGTGTAGTGGGTTAAGGCTGCGATGGATACATAGCCGTCGGTTTGTTCCCGACCAGGGTAATAATAAAATAGAAATTTCACTCTAAATACAATTTTTGCAACATATCTTGAGAAAAAGTATTAGGCATAACTTGTTGTTGCAGATATAATTTCAATAAGCCCATGCTGCTTAGTATGTTAAGACTACTTAATAGACTACTTAATCGCTTGCTGTAATATAAAAAATGTGAAATTGTGAAAATCTTTTAAATACGATTTTTATTATAAATCCATAGAAAATTATTGCTAGAGCGTTATTATTACAGCTAGAACTGTATAATATATTATATTATACAGCGTTGAGCTGTCTATGCTAGACAGTACGAAGACCAATTAGCCCCTGCTATGTAGTATTTTAAAATTCCATTAGATGTGTAAGGCGTGGCTGCTAATCTGGAGCAAAATCGTGTAATTAGTTGTAATTGTCCGGGAAAAAAATGTAATTATTTCAATGTAAAGTTGACGAATTCATGTGTGTGTTTAATGTTTATACACGTTATTCGATTATCTCTTAGTGCAGTGGTTCTCAACCTTTTTTAGTCGCCATTTTTGATTATCTCAAAATGTTCGCGACCCTCGATATATTGAAAGGGTAGAAGTTAATCATTGAATTAATTGAAACAAGAGAAAAAGCTTTTCTATCCCATTTTAAGGATTTAAGAGATTAACAAAGATGTCTACTATCATTAATTTGCATATTTAATGTTATGGCAGGGCTTGCATCTACGTAAGTTTCGATATTATTGGTAGAGTATTTGTACGTCAAGGCAGCGATCAATATAAGATCAAGATGAAGAAGTAGCTTAGATCAATATAATAATCGTGCAATTTTTCTCCGAATATGCCTTTCAAGAGAAGATTCTAAGAAGTTAAGCACGATAAGACAATCTCTAAATTTCTCATATTCGTATATTCTAAGTTGAATCATAAGGCTAATGATCGACGCTTTATATCGAACAACAAAAAAAGATCAATGCAGAAATAGTATCCGAAACGACGACTAATGGTAAAATTCATAGATCCTATGTAATTTTTATAACCATACTTAAACGATATTTATACAAATGGTTTACATTCCCTTTATCACAATTAGCAACACAATCAACAATGCGTCGTATATTACGGCACTTTTTCGGTACAAACGAGGGGGACTCGCCTCGATGAAAGTTTGTCTCCATTAGTGTGGGTGTAACTGCGTGGGACTTTTCCTCGGACAACGGGAAAAGAAAACAATCGGCACTTGCGTTTTCGTTCATCATTAACATCGCCGCATTCCCCGCGCTGGATTTGAATAATTAAGTAATAAGTGACGGCTCCGCGATTTACTCGAAGCATCGGTTGATTATGCGTTTAACCAGGACTAATTAGCGGTAATTTTTTACGGCTAAGAGTTGAGGAAGACAACGAGTAAAGCTTTTCATTTCATTGGCGTAGCAATCAATTACCTCCACGTTTCCTCGTCGATTAACAATGCAAAAGAGTTAAGAACCAGTCAGTCAATCGGGCGAATTAGTTTATTAATTTACATTAACGCACAGATTCGTATCATATCTGGTCAAAAATGAAAGTTATATATCTTGAACAGAAAACCCTTATGTAGGAATCGTGTGCAGTATTGATGTACGAGTATTATTGTGTTTCGATTATCCGTGGTGATAAATGTTTGTCATTTATAGGAAATTATTAAGTGCCTGGAGCCACAATTATTGAACCTAGGACTATTAGAAGTCTTGGACGAACTACATTTGTATAAGCTGTGCCTCTACAAGCGCTCTATTTATACAATTCTGACTCGTACCCACGAAATAAGGGTGGATGGTGGAAAAATTGTAATATGGACGCATGCGAAGATATTGGGTGGGGTGAGAATCGAATATTCGAATACTGATTAGAAGTAGTCACATGAAATTGGGTAATGAATCATTAAATAAGTACAAGAATAAAGTGTGCCATGAATAGTCGCTCCACATATACAAAATTGTGGCAAGTGCAGAGCATTGCGAGGAAACGATACTTACAATGGGAACCTATAAAGGCTATCATCTGATTACATTTCTGAGTACATTTCTCTCAAAAATATATTGAGCGCTAACGCTCATTAAAGATTTAAGTTTTATTAAAGATTCCGAAGTTACATATGATTTTACAGTAAACAGCAGAGGCGGACTCTGTAGGGTAGGTAGAACCAGGCATAAGAACAAATTATTATTATTATTATTATAGTCATAATTCTTCTACCCTTTCGGGTGTAGAATATTGTAGTTTTTCAATTTCTTGTATTTTATTTTACTAGTAGGTTCCAGATCTTCTTGTTTCCTGTGCTTTTCTTCATTTGGGCGTTAGATATTCCTCTTTTTTCCATAATATTTTCGACATATTTGTCCCTCTTCTATTTCGGTCTTCCCACATCTTTTTTCGGTTATTTTTGTTTGCCATATGATTTTGCTATGATTGGTGTCTTTTCTTTTGTGTAGGTGTCCCAACCATTGCAGCCGTCTGTCTCCTATTATGTTGTTTAGTTCTTTTATTTCTAGTTCTCTTCTTATGTCTACGTTTCTGATTCTGTCTTTTCTGGTTACTCTGTATACTTTCCTAAGATACTTCATTTCTAGTGTCTGTATCTTACTTTTTTGTCTCCCGTTTAGCGCCCACGTTTCGTATCCATATATTAGTGTTGGTATTAGTATTACTTTGTATATTGTTAGTTTTGTTTTTCTCGATATCTTCTTGTTGTTTAGTATTATCTTTTGGATCGTCTGGAGAGTTCTTGTTGCTGCTTGCAGTCTATTGTTTATTTCCACTTCGAGATCCCACGTACTGTCTATTATTTGCCCTAGGTATTTAATTTCTTCGGTTTGTTCTATTTTTGTGTTGCTTATTGTTATTTCTTCTGTTTGTTTTCCTCCCCCTATTTTCATTATTTTGTTTTTTCTGTGTTAATTTTCAGTCCCAGTTTTGCAAGTTCTTCGCTCCATATCTTAATGTTTGCTTCTAGGTCCTTAATTTTTTTCGCTATTAGTGCTACATCGTCTACAAATATACACTCAGTGATTTCCATTGCTTTAAGGTTCTTGTATCCTATGTGTGTGTTTTTTTTTTGTTACCTCTGTTATATTTTTCATTACCGCATCTATAGCCATTCTGAATAGGCATGGGCTTAACGCTCCTCCTTGTCTTAGACCGTTGCTCGTTGTGAAATTCTTGGACTTCATCTTACCCGTTCTTATACAGTTCTCTGTTTTGGTATATATACTTTTTATTGCCCTAATCAGTATTTATCCTCCTTGTTGTTCTTGTAGTGCCCGCCATACGTATTCTCTATGTTTATTTTGTCAAAGGCTTTTTCTAGATATATGTATGCTATGTATATTTGTTTCTGGTGCTCTCTTAGTTCATTTATTAAGTTCGTGATTGTGAATAGGTGATCTATTGTGCAATGTTTTCTTCTGAATCCGCTCTGCGATGGTTCCAGTTTCCCTTCTAGTTTTTGTCTTAATATTTTTTCCAGTATGTCCCCGTATATCTTTTCTGTTGCACATAATAGGGAAATTCCTCTGTAGTTACTACATTCTCTTTTATCTTCTTTCTTCCATATCGGTATTATAGCTGCTATTTGCCAGTCTTTGGGTATTTTTTCTGTCTTCCAAACTTTGTTTAATAGTCTTGTTAGTTGCTCAGTTCTCTAATTTCCCATGTATTTTAGTTGTTCGTTTTTGATGTCTGTTCCCGGTGCTTTTCCCAGCTTCAGTTTTCTTACTGCTTCGTTTACTTCTTCCGGTGTTATTTCCTTCCGTTATTTCTTCTTCTTTTTGGTTTTGTTTTCTTACTTTATTCTGCTGATTCGTTTGTTGTTCTTCGACTCTTTCTTCGATACTATTTTCTTTGCCCAGCAGCTCCTCGAAGTGTTGCTTCCATCTTTCCGTTATTTCTTCATCTCCTGTCAGTATTTTCCCGTCTTTGTCCTATATTTGGTGAATCTTGATAGTTTTTTCGTTTCTGTTTCTTCTTATCACGTTATAGAATAATTTTTGGTTTTCCATGCGGCTTTTGTCCATTTTCTCACAGAATTGTTCCCATGATTCTTCTTTAGCTTGTTTCACTTTGATTTTTACCTGTCTTCTTTGTGTTGTGTAGTTTTCATAATCTGTCGTTGTTTTGCTTTGTATGTATCTTTGCCATGTCTTCTTTTTCAGTTAAATTTCTTTCTCTTCTGTCCACCAGTTCGTTTGTTTTTTCTTCCTGTTGGTTCATATTGTGCCGCAGGCCTCTCTCGCTGCTCTTGTTAACATGTGTTTGAAATCATTCCATATTTCTTCTGCGATCACGTATTGTGTTTTTTTCCATTTTCTCTGCTTCTTGTTTTATTAATTCCTGATATTAATTCTTTATTTATTGGTCTTTCAGTTTGTACACTTAATTTCTTCATAATTTCTTCCGTCTCTGTTTCTTTTTTTAGCGTTGGTCCTGCTAGGAAGTGATCGCTCCCTATTTCGTATGTCCTGTACACTCGTACGTCGTTTATTTGTTTCCTTTGGGTCTCTTTCGTTATTATATAATCTATTATTGATCGTTCATGTCTACTGCTTACTTCTCTCGTGTATTTGTGTATTCTCTTGTGTTTGTATAGTGTGTTCAGTATTATTAGATTGTTTATTGCGCAGAAGTCAGTAGTCTGTTTCCATTTCCGTTTTTTGTGTTTTTCTCCTTGTCTGCCTATTAAGTGTTCTAATCCTCTGTTCTTATTACCTACTCTAGCGTTTAGGTCACCCATTAGGTATAATGTTTCATCTTCGTACTGTTCTGTGATTTCCTGTAGTTTTTTCCTAAATTTGTCTTTATTTTCTGTTGTTTCATTTTCATCTGGTCCATAGACTATTATGTAGTTAGTTTTCTTATTATCTTTCATTGTTAGGGTTAGTATGCGCTCTGTGTGTCATTGCCATTCCGATAATTTCCATGTTTCTTCTTTTCTTATTATGCAAGCAACTCCTGCTTTTGCTCTTGTTTTGGTTTCTACCCCACTGTATAATAGTAGATGGTTTTCAATATGTTTTATTCCTTTCTCTGTCATTTTTGTTTCCGTTAGTCCTATTAGATCCATTTTTGTTTTCTGAAATTCTTCCTCTACTTCAACTTCCTTTCCCTTTATTGATCTTACGTTCCATGTTCCTATTTTTCTTGTCCTGTTTCTTTGCTTTATCGTTATTGTTGTTTCTTGTCTGTTTGCTTTAATGTTTTTTTGTAATGTTCTCCTCTTTTAGTTCTTGTGTATCTTCATTCGAGACGTGTTGTTTCTGGTTTACTATTAATTTCTCCTTGTATATTTTTACAATGTTCCCTTTGATCTTTTCTTCATATTGCTTGTATCTTCAGTTCCTCCGTTGTGTAGTCGCAGTCTATATATATATATATATATATATATATATATATATATATATATATATATATATATATATATATATATATATATATATATATATCGTTTCCTCCTAGTTTGTTCTTATTTCTAAGCTTCTCATTTTGTCTTCCCACTCGCTGACTTCCGAATATAAATAAGAAGAATAAGAAGAAATATACGCGTGTAATATAATTCTTGTACAAAATTTTGTTTGCATCAACTTTACCCGATATAAAAAATTTCAGGCGGTGCACCGTTTACGAGATAATTGCGAAAAATAACACAAGTTCACCGTTTGGGGGGCGTTTTTTTTTTAATATTAAGGGATGAAGCCCCCACCGAGAAAGGAGAAACTCGAGGGATATTCCATTCTAGAGTATTCAAGAGTATGTATACCAAATTTTAAAAAAATCCTTACAGTACTGTAACGTGTTCCATAATTGATTTTTAAACGTCACTTTACGAAAAAGTGTCTTTTATCATAATGAACAGAAGCAGACTTTAAAGTCGACTATTATATTAAGTAGTAATATAGCTTTACATAAAGGAGACTTTTCTGTGATATTATGGAACCGGCCCTAAGCGTGGTAAAGGTGACGCGACGATAAAAAAATCGCTTCATCTCTATTTGCAACACAACTCTGGTATTGTTTATAATTGAGCATATACAGGGTGGTTGGTTGTTTTATTGTCCGGTTTAAATCTGCTAATATGTTAAAGATAAAAAGAAAAGTTCAAAAAGACGCGTAAAACGCAACCTGGTGTACTAACTGCCGTACTTTTTTTCCATTTCATTTATAGCTTTATATTTTAAATGGAATACTGCGTATAATTTTTATGGACGGTCTGAAATAGTTATCTGTATTGCGGCCGGTTCCATAATGATATTAAAGTTTCCTGTAAATCGAAAAGGCGCCTTTAAGTACGTACACTGTTTTATTTAATATTTATTTTTGAATAAATTGATTTTTAAACGTCAGTTTACGAAAAATTGTCTCTTATCATATGGGACAGAACCAGACTTTAAAGTCGACTTTTCTATTTACATAAAGGAGACTTTTCTGTAATATTATGGAACCGGCCCTTACTTGTCCAGAAACTGCACTTTTCCAAGTATGAGTATGTATTGCTTGCCGAGGCGCTAGCTGAGGACTGCAAATACGAATACACAACTTTTTGTGCCGACTTAATAATTTATTAAAAATTATTCAACATTACTTCGTAACGTCAAATTAATTTTCTTATATTGGCATTTAATAAATTTTGTACAAACGTCATGACACCAAAATGTTTTTTTTTTATGTCATGTGGGTTAATGTAGTCACCACACCATTTTAGGAATATTTCGTATCCTTCCAGTATCTATTGTTGGATTTATGGGGCAATAAATTATAAATACCTTCGTAGCAGCTTGTCTTACATGTTCCGGTGTGTCCATAATATGTAGATATTATAGGTTGATTGCAAAACTTTATTTGATTGAAGCTTGACACAATCATGCCATTTATTCCAATAAATATCTCAGCACCAAGTGGCAGTAATTGTTGAAAATTTGATAGAATAATATTTGAGAAGTTGGTATTAATAATTCACATTTGACAGTAGTATAGAACACAAATAATGGCAAATAAACTTATCAAACTTAGAAAACTATGTTCCAGTTAATATCAAAAACACTAGGTAAATGAAATCTATGAAACTTTTACAGGAACAACTCAAATTGCGTCAAAAATTAAAAATTACTGAAAATTTGATAATACTTATAATAGAAATTTGCGCAGTAATCATTGGCATTTTAACAATTATAGTTGCAGTAGTTAGTGAAATTTTGAAAGTAATATTTTTTATTTTAACAACAATATTTGCACATCGGGTTATCAAAGTTTGTTCCAACTCATAATAGAAAATCTAGGTAAACGAATATAAAATTTTAACAGTTTTGAACTTTTAAAATTTTGTCAGAAACAATTGTAATTGTGTCACAAATTGTTTAAAAATTGACGATATAATTGAAATTTTTGCAGTAATCATTGATATTTTGACGTCATTGAATAATCAAAAACTGTGACCAAATCTGGATTTACCTTCTTTAGTATTTATTGTATTTTAAATTATAAGCCGAATAAGAGAGTTTTTACTGGCGCTACAAGGTGACAGACTCGCCTGAGGCTCGTCAGTCATTCCATTGTATCGCCAGTAAAAACTAGTGCCGTCAGAAAGAACCTGGTCCCAGGAACTAGGTTTTATAACCCGGGTACCCGAGTTGTAACGCCCGAAATCGGGAACTAGTGTTTAATTTTACTAAAAAACTATAGTTCAACTATAATAAACTGCGATAAATGCATTTTTAATGTATTAATAAATGTATGTTTTTTATGATAATAACCGGATTGAAAACCCTAGTTCTCGATTTCGGGTCTACACCTCGGGTATCCGGATCCGGGTATCCGGGTTTTAAAACCCGGTGCCGGGTACACGGTTCCAGAAATTTCGGGTATTGACAGCCTTGGTAACAATCCACTTACCCGGCGTATAATGTACACTATTTTATTTGATATACACGAGTAAACAGTTAAATTAAGATAATAATATGACAGTATAAAATATATCATTTTCGTAATACAATACTGTTATACCGTTTTATCAGAACTAAAAAAGCGCTGTAATGTCATGCTAAACGGTCAGCGGCCGTTAAGAATTCTTAACGGACGCCGGCCGTTAAGGGGAACGCCCACCATGGTTAAACAATTCAAATTTAAAATTGCTCAGGCCATGACTGACAGATGCCTGTCGGCCATAGTAAATAGTTGCACAGTTAATTGCCGGTCCGTCAAAATGGATAAAGAATACTTTTAAATTCCTGTCGAGATATTGGAGGCAGCGTCGGCTGCAAGTATTGACTTGCTGCCCAAAAAAACGAAGAAACGATACCAGAAAGAGTATGAAGATTTTTAACAGTGGCGCAAAAATAAACAGATTAAATTGGTGAGTGAAGATGTACTACTAGCCTACGTAAAGGGAAAATCAGAAATCTATTCTCCTACATCTATGTGGACTAAATATTGCTAAAATATTCGTATTACGAAAAATCTTGAACGACACACGGCCGATATGCAAATAACAGACTTGGTTGAAGTTTATAAACCTGCGTCCGTTACTTGCTGCTTATCGGCCTAATGACGTTAATAACTATCGTAAGTGAACATTTTCACAAATATGTGCCGATTGGCACAAATTTTACAGGTTGACACACAATGAACAAAACAATGTCGCGGCCGACTATAATTATTCTAAATTTTAAAATATTGAGCTTTTAAGCAAAATTGTAACGTGATATATCATTCCTGTGATATATCAAGAATTTGATCTAAAATCTGATTCTGTAAAAATGTACATAGTATTACATTAAAAAACGTTAAGTAGATATTATTCCAATGTAAAAATAAAATGTTTGCGCCATTTTGTAAAGCAGGTTATTATTAGAAATAAATATAATAGTCTCAGACTGTGCAGATCATAATTTTATAAAACCCAATCCCACAATTAACTTTCAACCTTCTAGTTCTCAGGTAAACTTCCGACCCTTCCACGTCCCTCATCCTGTAACCATCAAAGTTCGTTCCTCAACCACCTGGTGTTTTCTGAGTGCAGGTGTGCCTCGTATATCGATTCCCACCGCGGCCTCGAGTAAATGTGTCACGAAATCGTGGATTTGGTGATTGGTCACATGAAGTTGCCACACGTTTTTCTCGCGATTTCGTAAACTTCAAGACCCCGTGATTTCGGCGAACGTGCCAGATTAGGGCCGGCCTTATCACACGATCGATTCCCCCGGTCGTTAATTACCGATTTCGTTATCGTGTTTATAAATAACGCTAGTTTACGGCGAATTGGGCGATAAAAGGCTTTGTCAGTAAAAATTGCAATAGCTAGACGTTATTTTCCATGTATTTTGTTGATTATGTGGACTGGTGAGCAATCACTTAGTCAGTTTTGGTATTGATGAGTAATTGTTTCTTGAGGCAATGATGAAGATGATGCAAAATGTAGGAGTCACGCAGATTGTAACGGACGTGTGATTTGTTTTGTCGAAATAGGATAATCGATTTGTGGAAGATTTCTCTAAACTGCACGCGAAATGTATAATGGTGTTGTTAGGTGGAATCGTGATTTTACGCCAAAATGAGAAAATAATCTTTGGAACCATTAACTGCACTTTTTCCAGCACTTTTCAATTCTAAATACACTGATCTGGGCTCTGTATTCGACACACAGTCTGTGATTTCTCACTTTGGTTTTGATGGCTGTGACTAGAAACAACTAAATATCGCAATAAAAATATTTCATTATAACATAATCTTAAATACCAGGGTTGGTGTGATTTAAATCAACTGATTTTTTAAATAAATCATTGATTTAAATCAAAATTTATGTTTTTTAAAATAAATCATTGTTTTTACACTGTTTGTGCATCCCAATCGGCGAACAAATAAAATATAATGTAACTATAAAGTTAACAATCAATGCAATCAATACAAAAATAAAAGAAACAAGGAAAATAAAACTAAAATACAAACACTTCAAAACTACAACAACAAACCAACCAAAAATAACAGAAGAAATAACTTCGATGAACACACACTATAAACAGCTTCGAGAAGCTAACAAAAACGTTGCAAACAATATAAGAAAAAAATCAACAAACAAATAATATCAAAAGAAGAACAGAAACCCCCAGGATAAATACCTTTATAATAAAACAAATAAAACAATGAAACAAACTTAAAAAAAAACATCTCAAAAATCCAAACAATGAATTAGTAAGACAAGAATATCCCAAGCAAAATAAATTAACAACAGCACAAATAAAAGAACAGAAAACGCAATACTACAAAAACAAATTTCAAATAAATAAAGATAATCCAAACGAATTGTGGAAAATAATAAATGACCAAATAAACAAAAAAGAATCAAACAAAAACTACATAGAAGAAATTAGAAAAACAACCGGAGGCACCACAAATAAATCCGAAGAGATCGCTGACGAAATAATATAAATAAATATAATAAAGCACATATAAATAAAGTTGCTTTGAATAAAGCATGAGTCAATAAATGAAAAAAAGCCACGCATATTTCGCAAATATAGGCAAAGAACTTGCAGAAAAACAAATAAGAAGCAGCCAAACAACACCCGTAACAACAAAAACAAAGACGCAAATCGAAACCCTCATCTTCCGAAATTCCACCCAAGAAGAAATTAACTACATAATAACAAATTTAAAGAACCATAAAACACTGGGCTTTGATAAGATAACAAACGAAATCTTAAAACGAAACAGAACAATACTAACACCCCTTCTTGTAGAAATCATAAATACAGTACTCGAAGAAGGAATATATCCTGAATATATGAAAACTAGCACAATTATACCAATTTACAAAAAAAGAGACAAAACCAACCCGGAAAATTACAGACCTATTTCATTATTATCAACACTAAATAAAGTATTATAGAAAACCATCCAAATTCAAATCACCAATCACTTGATTAAAAACAACATTATCAACCAAGAACAATATGCCTACCAACAACATTCAGGAACGACATCGGCCACACAAGATCTCATACACCACATATCATCGAAGATGATACAACAACTAGTATTAGAACAACTAGTATTGGCTATATACATTGACATGAAAACAGCATTCGACACTATATCAAAACTAAAATTAATCGAAAAACTTAAACTAGTATTAGCTATATACATTGACATGAAAAAAGCCTTCGACACTATATCAAAACCAACATTAATCGAAAAACTTAAGGCAATAGGAATAACGGGAAAAGGAGTAAACATATTGAACACTTAGTTATCAAACAGAACACAAAAAACCAAAGTAAATAATGCAGAAAGCCAACCACTTGTAGCTGAATATGGAATACCACAAGGAGGAAACCTACCACCAATCTTATATATTATATATACAAACGATCTGCTGGAAATGAACTTGAAAGGAAAACCACATATCTATGCAGATGACACCTGTATAGTTTACACGGGAAAAAAACCATAGAGAAATAGAAGACAATATGAACGAAGATATAAAACTGGTGGAAATTGCTTTTTCAATAACTTGCTAACAATAAACAAATACCAAATAAACGCAACTGAAGAATGCTCCGTATCCCATGGGTAGACCACATTACCAACGAGGAAGTGCTGAGAAGGGCGGGTGTGGACAGACTACTATTCAACACCATAAAGCAGCGCAAGATAGGATACCTGGGTCACATACTAAGGGGGCCAAAATATCGAATTCCCCAGCTCATACTCGAAGGAAAGATAGAAGGCAAAAGGGGCATCGGACGTAAACAGCTATCATGGCTTAGGAACATCAGGAACTGGACCGGAATAAGAAAGTTTGGCGACATATGCCAAGCTGCAATAAACAAAACTTTAACAATTATACAATAAATGATAATTCGCCAACGCACATTGGTGTAAGGCAACAGAAGAAGAAGAAGCTAACAATAAACGAAGCAAAAACAGAATATATGATATTCTCAAACGATAAAACAACAAAAGACAAACATCACGATCACGAATACAAAAATAAAACAAATAAAATAAGTAAATTATCTTGGACTTAAAATACAAAGCAACCTGAAATGGGATCAACACATAGAAACGCTTAAAAAATGGAACTCTAAAACTATCGCCGCCATAATGAAAATCAGAAACTACGTACCGGAAGAGAAAAAGAAACAAATATATCATGCACTGTTTACATCAAAAATCAACAATCTCTGCAACATATGGGGAAACGCAACTGAAAAAAAAAAAACTGAATAAACTAGACACAACAAAACAAAATATTAAAAATACTCTACAAACTGGACCGAAGAACAAATACAGCAGAATTATATAAGAAAAGTAAGGAGCTCAATGTAAGAAACATGATAGAACTAAGTAATCTACTATTAATATATAAAATTAAAAACAACCTAACAAAAACGAACATAACACTAACAAATAATAAACCAGTTCATCAACACAATACAAAAAGAAAGTCAGATCTGAGAACAGAAGAATTTACAATAACAAAACATACACAAAACTTAACAACGAAAACAATAAATAAATATAACAACCTGAACGAACACATAAGAAAACTAAAATACATACCTTTTAAACTAAAAATAAAAAACCTAATTTTGAATAACAAGATTTAAACAAGAGGAATGAAGAAGACCGACAACATCCTTCAATACCATTAATCCAGGAGGGGTGAGAAATCCCACAACTCCCGAGGTCAAGACAGAAGAAAGAAACCATGCAATATTTTAAACACAATTATTAATGATATTATATAGAATGTTATTTATATGAGCTATTTATTGTACTGGTATAAATTTAAAATAAACTATTATTAAAAGAAAAAAACATGCTTTAATATAGATAATTATAAGTAAGTAAAATATTTTTGTTTTCTTCCAATGTTTGGTATATCACATGGTACAGATACACATAGATTTGTCAGATACACATCATCAATTCTTGTTTAAATTCAAGAATTAAAAATATCACATGCCTTAAATCATGATGTAAATCAATTGATATAAATCACATCTACCCTGGCAAAAACTGGTCAGCAATATAAAAATATATATATATATATATTTTTTAATCATGACTTATTCCAACCCTGTTAAATACTATGCACAAATGTGTAAATTGCATACAAAAAAGCAATGTTTAATTTTAGCACTTACATTTGTGCATCGATACGATGTTTCAATTAATTCAATTCAAATGCCGATTGCAGGAATAATATGCCCTACGTCTTATTGTAAGCCCAAAAGTCAAGTTACCAAACGCCATGTACAGTTATGCTCACATAAATCTAGTACAAGAAATTAGGTTACAATAGCAATTTTATATAGCAATGTCAACTTGCTTGTACTAGATTTATGTGAGCATGACTGTACATGGTTTGAACCATTTTGTATGAACAAAACTCATTTGTTACTTGCAATTAACCTTGTACCAGCACTAATCAACAATAACACAATACGATTTCAATCATCTTGAGTTATTATCACTTACATTAGATCATAACAATGTATAAATCGTATGAAGTCGTCTATTCCTCAATTTTCTGACCTGCTTAAGAATCGCAATAACGAAATAAACTGTGAATCCTGTCACAATTACCTCAGTACAGGTGCTGTGCAATATAAAGGAGGTGTGTGTCTGTTGCGATGACAGTGGCGTTTAACACGCGAAATTTTCGGTGTTCGTGGCTATGTAATAATCTGTAATTTGACGTAAAAAGTATAATTGCAGCATTTCACCGTGGCCAAAAAAAAACGTGCTTATGCAAGAGACGGATGAACTGAGGTCCGGCCATCAACGTGGATGGGATTTCCATGAGAAACTTTCCAATTCGATAACTAATGACAGTTTTAACGAATTTGTATGATAGTGAACATTGTTATGAATTAACTGTAAACATGTAGGGTGTGCATTTCCATTTATATTTTACTATTTTGCAATAATTTGCCAATAATAAAACTAAATATTTTATATAGAGAGCGCATAAAGTATTAAGACCTGGCTCTATTTTTCCCCTGTATATATTTTTTGAAAAATGCTTCAACAGGTCAAAATGATTTTTTTTTCAAACAAATATTATGAAACCATTTTCATTTTTCCATCTTTCTCCGTTTTGACGTTGTGACGTCAGAACCATTTTTTTTTTAATGACAACCTATATTTTTATTATTGATTTTGATAGTACTTTTTAATATGTTTTCAACAAAATGAATTTTTCAATATGTAACATTTGAAAAAATTGAGAAAAAGTGCGTTAAAGTAAAACTATTTAATTATTATTTCAATGTGCAGAATGCATCTAGTTACCATTGAAAACAACGTCAGTTAAAACGAAATTAGGAAAACAGGCTTGCATTTTAAATATTGGAATAAAACAAAATTGATTAACCTAAAAAACAATCTAGTACAATTATGTAAAACAAATTATTACCTACCCTTAGTCAGATTGACGTCTCGTTCGATTCATCGTGTCACAAGTTAATTTCAAAATGGTTCGACGTTTTTTGGAGGCACAAAGAATTGAAATTCTTATGATTAGAGGTTGGGGTGATAGAATACGTACCTATGAAGAAGTGTGCATTTATTTTAATAATAAATATCCGCTTCAAGAACCTCGTCTTAAGACGTCTGTTAGTACAATCATAAGAAAGTATGAGCAGTTGGGGCATATTAGAGATCGCCCGAAAAGTGGACGATCGTCAGTTCCGGAAGATGTTAGGCTAAACGTGCTGTTAGAGTTGCAAGAAAACCCTCATATTCCCTCCAGAGCGGTTGCGGCAAATAGTAAGCTATCACAAAAATCTGTTTTGAAATTTTTGAAACAGCAGAAATGGCATCCTTACAAAGTAAATTTAGTCCACGAACTGAACAAAGATGATTTTGATCGTAGGGTTCAGTTTTGCGAACAAATGATGAATCTCTGTAACGTCGATGAAGGGTTTGCTCAATGCTTCCGTACACGAAATTCTTCTTCCAATCTGTTACGTTGAACATACTTCAACAACAAGTTCTGATTATAAAAGGGGGTTTTCCCATATGAATCTCATAATAACCGAATTGAGAAAGCGGGTAATTATCGAAAATGTTCATTCATCTTCATTCACCCTTCAGTTGCAGACTTCAACCAGCGACCACACACGTAGTCATCGATCGGCATTTTCAGCTCCTCGTGGCAAAGTAAAGAACGTCAAGAAGTAGACAAAAACAAATTTTGGTCAATATATTTAATTAAGTTACCGTATCGTTTAATTCAATTAAACCGTGTTTCTGTATTTTGTATGTGAATGTACCAAAGTAGTCATACATTTGTATGTGTAGCATTATTACTAAAATTTTATGAATATTCTCAAGTAATTACGCCTATTTTTTACCGAAATTATATCTATTATAAAATCAGTGCTCTAAATAAAGTATTATAATTTTTATCAATATTTATCAAAATTTAATAATTATAACATAATTTTCTCAAAAATGAAGGTAAGCTGTAGAGGAAAAACTGGATGTGGTAGGCAAAATCTGACGTGATATTTAAATTCAGCACTCCGTTATTAGTTAGAAACAACTGTGAACGGTAAGTCATCAAAACTCGTGTTGGCCAGTGCAATCCATCTCTAGTATTTTCAATCTGCGAAATTTGTTCTTTTTAGATTTTATTTTAGATACCCTACTCATTCCTGTCAATACTGTGTACTATTGATGTCTCAGTATCCTGAATATAATATGAATAAGATTGTGGTTTATAAGGTCGACTCAATAATCTATAAGATATAATGTGATATAAAAGGTAATTTACAATATAATTCCTCGAAATACATTCATGATTCAGTTATCATAATAATCTCATAGAATAATGTTCTTCTTATCTTAATAAGATAAGTGAAGTATGTTTTTTAGATCCAAATTGAAAACAAATGAGTACATGTCACTACTTATCGGTATTATATATTTATGCCAATCGTTATCACAAAATCTAACGTTGTTTTGTGCAATAATTGTCTTGACAAGTTTAAATGATTATGCTATCTTATAGATACTGATATTTGCAGTATACGTTATCTTAAGTATGGGTAAATGTGGGGGAAAATACGTTTTTAGACAAGTACCTCTTCCCGTCCGTTTTTTTGTTTTTTTTGTAATGATCTGACAATGTGTTTATACAGGTTTTTTTTTTAAATATGAAATCAAAGCAGTCCCGGCGAGATAGTTCGAAAAAATAAAAATAAATCCTTGAACAGGTTGCTTTTTGCTCATTTTGAAACTATGACGTCAGTAATGTATGACTAATGACATCATTCACATTTTTTTAAACATAATTCGTTTTTTTTTTAGATGTATTACAGTCATATAGTAATGGGACAGCTTTTAATTTAACAATAACATTTGATCGAGTTACTTTGATTATGTTTTTCATAAATATAAAAAAAATATTACGTTTCGTATTTTTTTAATTTTTTAAACAAAAATCGACACATTCGAGATTTTTTCTAGATTGTAAAATTAATAAAAAATTACTATTAACAACTCTACTTTTTAAAGGAAATGATAAGTAATATTGCAAAAGACAAAAATGTGACAATAAAGAGATTTATATAAGAATCTTGTCTATTTATCTTCTATATAATCTTCTTTATATAAGAAGCTTATCAAAAGTTGTGAAATAAAATATATCAAATTCTATTTAAAACAAATGTCAATGGTAAATTGATCAATAAAATGCCGAATACATAAGAAAAATCGACCTGTTCGACGGTGCGAAGATCGGGAGTTTTTGACAAATTTTACGAGCGTGTTTGCATGCGACCGCATCCTCTTAAGAATATTTATTTCATGTTTTCGAAATAACTCCTATTTTCTTTAAAACCTAATTGATACCAATTTTCGATAGTTTGAAAGCAAAAGGAACTTACCAGTTAAGGAAAGACTTTTTCTCGGCAGGTAAAGTAAATTAATTATGCGTCATATGGAAAAATGTTATTAGGAATAGTTAAGAATGTGAAATTGAAACCTATTTTCGATAGTTTCAAAACAAATGGAACTTACCAGTTAAGGAAAGACTTTTTCTCGACAGGTAAAGTGAATTAATTATGCGTCATATGGCAAAATGTTATTAGAAATAGTTAAGAATGTGAAATTATACTGGGTGACTTACGCAAGTTGTTGGTTAGAAGTTTACGGGATTTCCGGATAAAATTGAAAAAAATTGCACAAACATGGTTCGTCGTCATCTCCAAAATAAAATACGTACATATTTCTATCACATCCCCTTTTACCGGAAGTGGCCATCAACTTTGTTATTTTAAATGGAACATCCTGTATATTTTAACCTATTCGGATTGCTCGTTCAATTCTGAACTTGCGTAAGACACCCTGTATATCTATGGAAAATTGGAAGATGATCGGGTAACTTTGGTGAAGCAGCTACTTTTGAACACTTCAATATCTTGCGTACCCAATACATTGTAATGCGAAAATCTAAAAACCAAGTTATTTTATGTTTTAAAATTGTTTCAAAAATAGATGGTAGGTTCACTATTATTTGTTGTTGCCGAACAATTAACCCGTTTCAGGCGTAGCTCGATTGTCAAGAAGTCGGTAGATGGCAGTTCGAACACTTAATTTAATAATTGTATTTGCTTGGCAAAAAAGTTTTTGTTTATTATGTGTTAACAATAAAATTTGGCGTTTTTTTGTCATTTACTCGAAATATTTCTTATGTAATATGGCAACATTTTTATACTGTCACTTCGACAATGAAAAGATCTCTCAAAATCAAGAGAAAAAAGGGGGTTGTCATTAAAACAGTGGATGACGTCATTACTCAAAAACAAATAGTGGTTGAAAATGCAAAAATGTCATACAAAAATGTGTATTTTTATCAAAGAAAATCGACGTGTTCGAGGATTTTTTTTCAAATTTTTATTTCGCTTTACTGAAGTTATTCCATACTTTAGGCGCACACTGTACATACATATATTAAGGATCAATTGTATAAGCTAACAACTGTAAAAAATCAACTGTAAAAAAAAGTAATTCAAATGCAAGCCGGAAAGCCCCATATGGGGTCGATAGCCAATAAAGATTGTTTATTATATATGATAAGAGTAAACACGAATTTCCGATTGTCCAAGACATTTTTAAGTCCAAGACAAGATCTTCTCCAAGACAAGATTTAATTATAAAAATATTAATTTCAAACTTTTAGTCATTTCTTCAGAAGTTCTTGTACTGGGAATTATTTAACAAATTAAATTCTTACATTTTGTCATCTTAGAAACCAGATCTAACTAAGCCAATATGTATAATGTTTAAGATCGCAAGCGGCTTCGCCTCTTGCGGTAAACTGTATTTTCGTAGATAAAATTCGACTTTATTCACTTATACCATAAATAGCAATCAGTTTTGCAAAATGTCTGACCTATTGTCAGTTATACAGAGGTCTGGTAATTATTTTTCTGCCATAATTAGAAATAAATTCATTTGTTTTAGTTTTATTGTTATTCGTTAAGACACACTAGGTTAAAACGTTCTTGAGCGCTCAGGTTCCTGCTGAACATACTTGTATGTTCAGATATAACTATTATATCTGTTATATAATAACACATAACTATTCGCAGCGCACCCATAATGGGTTAATATATCTGGGCGGAATTAAGCGATAACGTAATATATCGTCAAGTCAACAATAAATACCCTAATTATGTATTACCGTGTGTTCGGTGGGTGGAACGTGGAGTTTTACAATTAATTTATAATGCACAATATAATCATTTACTTTTATAAGATATTATTAATCGAATTAAGTATCTGAAAAAATCATGTCTAAAGGAATTAATACTGATACTTTTCGTCAATTTTATGCTATTCGGGCATATTATCGGCGATTATGTTTTAGAGTTTCGAGAATTTCTTTGAAGTGTCACATTGTCAGGTGACAACGAAAATTTCAAGGATAGTGCGAATTTGCCTATTTTTTTAACTTTATTCACGTTGTCAATGGTGCGTGGTTCGTGTTCATAGTGCGAATTTACCTATTAATTTTTTTACTTTATTCACGTTGTCAATGGTTATAGTGAATAAAGTGAAAATGTAATCATTTTATTCACCCATTCGATTAAAGTGTAGTTTTAACGATGATACTCAATATACATAATGAGCATTTTAATAATGCGAATTGGAAAAAAATAATTAATTAATGTCACGTAATCGCGAACCATCAATAATGGAGTATGGAGATTTGGCAATTAAAATAATTATGAAAGAATATTAATCACGCGCAAGATAATAAATAATATGTATTAATATAATCATGTGTTAAATAAGACTGAAATTCAAATAAATAAAGGAATGAAATATGAACGAGCAACCTCCAGAGTTCAAATGAAAAACACGTACATATGTACACAATGAACTTTCATCCGGACATGTGGTAACCAAAAGTATGGGAGGATGTTCCGTTGAGTTGCTCCAATAAATGGCCCGTTTTTTTTCGAACGATACACACAAACACACATGCAAGTTCAAAGTGTTTCATTATCATGACACCATACTTTCGGAGTTTCTCGCGTGCAAGAGTATCCCGTTTCTGGCTTTTCGTACTCGTCTTAATTGCGTCCACATCCGAAACGGATCTTTTTCCATCATTTCTTCTTATTCAGTGATGATCTGATGATGATGATGGTTAGTTCTACGTGTGGGAGGTTAGTGGATCAATAACTCTGCAAATGATGTGAGGCAATAAATAATGATAGTTAATGACCGAATTCAGAGGTGACCCCATTTTTTTTTCTGTTTTGTTTTTGTGAAAAATGTTATTGACTGAATGTATGAGTGGCCGCGGCGCTGCATGCAATCATTTAAATGTAATTTACGTGTGTTTTGATTTCCATAAATTAGAACGCGAGATTAGCTACATTTTGTTTATCGCTTGAACGCGAGTAAAAATCGTTTGCATAAAGTATTTTGTATAAAGTTTTCCTCAAAGCACGAACACAAAATTCTAGTATCCAGCACCTGCCACCTACCTTTGTTCTTATGTAATTTTTCGGGAAAAAATACCGGTAAACTGATAGTCAAATGTTCATATAACGAAATACAGGTAAATGAAAAAGGTCGGTTAATTTACAAGACCTACACACAATCTATTGAATGAAAATGTGGTTTGTCTGTAAACATATGCCTTTGAGGCTCACCATTCCACAGCTTGCATTTTATTCCCATTGCATTCCATGCTAGTGTTGATTCTGCTATTTGACTCGTAAAAGATCTATTACACTGCCTAGTGTGTTATTAGTAATAACACACTAGGCATAACTTATTACGCTATACGCGAATGCATAACGTCTACGCAGATCGAACAAAGAATGTCACCAGACGTTCAATTCGAGGGTAATATCATTCGACCAATTTCAAAAGAAGGAACAAGTTGAAATTCGTAGACTTTGAATAGCAATTTCGATAATCAGAGTTGGTGTCTTCGAATGCTTGATCTACGGCGACCCCACATAAATCGATATGTTTGATGTGGTATGAAGTGGTATGAAGCGCACATTGTTAGAATCGTTGGCCTAAAATTGTGCTTTCGAAATTGGTGGAATGGTATTACACTCGAGTTGAACGCCTGGTGACATTCTTTGTTAGATCTGCGTACAGTTCTTCATTCGGGTAATAGTGTAATAACACACTAGGAAGTATAATAGATCTATGGCGAGCGAAATAGCAGACTCAACAATGGCATGGAATGCAATGGGAATGGAATACAAGCTGTGGAATGGTGAGCCTGAAAGGCAGATGTAGAGACACAACCGATTTTCATTGTATATACAGGGTGTAACAGAAATACGTGAGTTAATTTTAAACATTGCTATAACTCGTTATATAAAACATTTTTTCTATATGGTTTTTTTCAAAATTTGCAGGTTTTTTAAATATTTTTTTGCCCCTTAATTTTGACCGAACGAGCCGTTCTCAGGTACTGTCACTATAATTGTCAAGTGAAGTTTATTTCAAAATGCCAAATTTTTCTAATCAAGAATTAACAGATATTGTGTTGGTATATGGCCGAGCTTTTGGAAATGCCGCAGAAGCCCGAATATTGTACAGTGCACAATATCTTAAACATGTTTTGATTAACAAGCAATGATGCACCTTTATGACACCGTTGCCATCACAACAACATATTTTATCGCTGCACACCTTTAACCATAGGCGGGTACGCGTTTTAGTAGATAAACTAGAACATATTTTAAATCAGTTTAACGTTGCTTTTTGAAAAAAAAAAACATATAGAAAAAATGTTTTATTTAACGAGTTCTACCAATGTTTAAAATTAACACACGTATTTCTGTTACACCCTGTATATATAATTTGTTTCTTGTGAATAAATTCGAAATTATATTATTTAAAAAGTATTTACATAAATAATTGTCCACTTACTGCTTTTTTGTACGATCACCCTTTGGTTTAGTAGAAAAATAAGCGCTTTTTTAAAAATTTTGTGAATGGCATAAATAGTAAAATAGCAAAGTTATAGAAATTTTAAAATTACCTGTAGCTCTCAGAAGATAGGCTTTTCTTTTAGTTATATTTAATCAGTATCCCTTATACCAATGGTGTAGGGTGCTTGATACAGTTTTTTTGTTTTTTTACATATGTACAAATTTTGCCCACTCCTTTTTGTTTTTCACCATTGTTCTTGCCTCTGTCCATGATTTTCCTCTGTTTTTCAGAATCTCGTTTATGGATTTGTTCCATGTTTGTCTTGGTCTTCCTCTGCTTCTTCGTTTTCCTGGTCTGGCTTCCCATATTCTCTTAACTGGCCTTGTGTTTCACATTCTTTGTAGATGACCCCACCAGCTCAGTTTTCTTCTTGCCATAAATTCCTCTAACGATTCTACTTCCAACTCTTCTCTGACTTGGGTGTTTATGATTTTGTCACTCCTTGTAACACCTCTTACTCTTCTGAGGTATTTCATCTCAGTTACCTGTAATTTGCTCTTTTATTTCTTGGTTAGTGTCCATGATTCGCAGCTATATGTTAATATCGGTCTAAAAACAGATTTTAATACTTTTATTTTTGTCTGACGGGATATTTCGTGTTTATTTATGTATTTATTTATCTTGTTCAGCGCGTAGTAAGTTTTCATTGTCTTTTCTATTCTGCTGTTTATCTCGGTTTCTTGCTTGCCATCCTTATTTATTTCAACTCCCAGATATCTCATGGTTTCCACTTGTTCTATGTTTGTGTTGTCTATTATAATGTTTATTTTGGTAGGTTCCCCGATTACCATTACATTTGTTTTGTTTATATTCATCTTCATATCACATCATTTAGTACCTTATTCCATATGTTTAGGCTGAATTGTAGACCGTCTTCCCCTTTCGCTATTAATATTACATCATCCGCGATTATCAGTACAAAGATAAGCGCTTTTTTAAAATTTTGTGAATGGCATAAATAGTAAAATATCAAAATTCTAGAAATTTTAAAATTACCTGTAGCTCTCAGAAGATAGGCTTTTCTTTTAGTTAAGATAACTAATTTTAATGTTAAGATAATAAAATCAAATAAATATTTCAACGTAAAGTAATGTTAATGTAAGTTTGCTAATCTCTGTAAGTATTTCACCTTGTCTTCAAACTCATCATATCTTTCCATAAAAGTAGCACCAGTTCATGCAGAGCATCATATATTGTTGTACATTGGCCACTTTCAATCTATGACAAATCAGGTCCCTCTAAAGTTCATCAAACAGAAACCATACGCCGGGATGACTGCATTGAAATTTGGCGATTTAATTTCTGGATATTAACATTGCAACATTTTATCAAATTTTGTTTATAACTGTTGGAATTGGTTTATCCGCCACGGCTTAAACATAGACTTTCGTTATTTTTATAGCGATTGCTTTTGTTTGCACGGGAGAAAGATATCATCGGTACTGCAGCTATTCAATAATATCACCTATGATTTTATTGCTTTCTCCGTTTTGTTGCCCATTAGAAAATGTTCATGCATACGTTCTCTCAAGAATGCAATAATTGGTTATTTTGGGAACGTGAAAATTGTATGTTCTCATTTGTGTGTCAGCTTTTGTTCGTCTGAGCATTTGTCTGGTTACCATAAATTTGTATACTATTCAGGGTGTTTTTGACCTTGGAGAAAGTATTCTGATTGGATGTTGTGATAAAGTCAATTAAGCAATAGGTTAAGTGCCTAAATCTACTAAGACTCTTTTCTGTCGGTATATTGTATACGTGGATGTGATGCGTTCAGCCTCATATACCAAGTCAAAGTCAAAGTAAGTTTATTAAATAATATCTATGAAATACAAATTTTGTTCTCAACTACAATAGAAAATGTTACCTATAAACAAACATTTATAAAAAGATAACGTAACTAGCTTAAAGCATAACATAAAAAGTCAATATAACAATTAACAATTTCATTCAAGAGGAGAACAACAGAACTTTGCTGCCAAAACTCCCGGCCTCATATACCAGCTTGCATAACAGAACAGGGAATAGTGTACAAAGATCCTTAGTTTATGATTTTAGCAGAGACTACGTCTTCATGTGTCAGTGATCCGATCAATAAATTTGTTTAAATTGGTTTTAATAACCTTTGTAATGCCGATGATTATTTCAATGATCTGAGGTATATGCTGGGCCAATCTTGCCTGCATCAGTAGTGGCAATTACATCTATAATATGGGTACAAAAACATTCAGGGAGAATGCTCAGATCGTGGGTCTTATGGCAGTTTCCTGAAATTATGAAATTTCTGATGGGCGGATTATGAAATCCATCTTGTAATAAAACAAAATACAGTATAATTGATGTATCAAAATTAAAATTGTAAATAAAATAATAGAGAAACAAAAAATCCTGGCGTGCATGTCTCATTTGTCTTCACCTTAATCCGATTTCTCGCTGGTCAGAATAGAGTCATTACTAAGTTTTCGTCGAGATGAATGAAGATTTCCGCAATCAATTTAACCCGCGCCAGCAATTAATCAACAAACTGCTTACAAAGAGAAAGCGCACGTCTTTGTGTCGAGGGCAGCCACGGAATCAGCAGTTTGTTGTCTGCAAAACAATCGACGTTGGGGTCCCAGCCGCCCGTTATTACCACAATAAATTCGTAAGCGCGACATAATAATTAGCGGCTTGACCTTAACCACCGCCTCGCAAGAATCGCGTCGAAGGACCCTGTTTTAAACTAAAAAAATAACAATAATAAAAATCTGGACAAGCGATCGCCTCTGAGTCATAAACGGCTCAGCCAAATGTCAAACGAGTCGACAGAGATCCCAAAAGAGCACGTGTGTGTGTGTGTGTGTGTGTGTGTGTGTGTGTGTGTGTGTGTGTGTGTGTGTGTTTTTCTGTAACTGCTGTTTGTGTCAGGCTGATGCTGTGTTGTTAACATTTAGCTGGGACACCAAAGAAGTGGACCTGTTTTCAAGGATCATTTGTTGTATTTTATCTAGCGTCTTGCAGAAGATTGAGATACTTGTTATCATATTAGTGATGGTTCCGTTATTAATAATTATATGTATAGTACCCGCAAAAAAAGGAAACGTTTTAGGTGGCTGTTAGATGATAATTTTTTCTTCGTCGTCATCATTTCAACGCCTACTACAAGAAAATGTTCGAAATGTATTAACAGGCTTTTTTTCTGAATATGAACATGATAATCCATACTGTGATATAAATCGTTGAATTCGTAATAGGAAATTTAATACAGGGTGTACTTTATATTTAAGGGCAATATAAAAATATAAAGTTGATAATGGCTTCTTCGAAACGAAACGTTGTACTGAAAAATTATAAACGCTACCTTGTAGAGCTAAAAAAGTGACAATGACGAAGTACGTTTTATTTTTTATACCTTTTCAAATAACTTCAGAAAAACATAAAAACGACATCGTAAAATTCAGGATTTGGTCGAATATGTCCGGAAGTAAACGGAATTTTCTGGTTTTATCAACAGACTATTACTGACACAAAATTGGGCAACTTTTTAGTAATTTAACCGTCTTTGTGAGTTTTACGGTTTCCGAGACCCCCCATGCTGTTCATCCGTATCTTGGACACCCTGTATACCGGGTGGTACGTCGGACAATGAACCATAGGGATTTACATGTAAAATTTTAAATCTTGAAATATTGTCTTCCCTAATAATCTTACAGAAAAACTTTGCTCTTTTGTAGAGCAAAAATACTGCGAGAATTTATGCTGTTACTTTTTATTTTTCATTGTCCATAACCCAAAAAATCGTTGGTTAGACTTTAAAAAAAATCATATTTGAATTAAAAATAAAAAGCAAAGAAAATGCTGACAGTGTCAGTGATGTTTTAGAATCTTACATTTTATAGTCAGAAAATTATGGGTTATTTAAATATTGATTTTAAAAGCCCACAATACTATTATTAGGTAGTTAGATAGCAGACATGTAACAATGTAACTATAAAATTTAAGGTTATGAAACATTACCGATACATGTAAAACGCATTTTTTTTGCTTTTTAATTTCCATGAACCTATGATTTTTTTAAAAGTGTTACTTTTATATCGTCGAGTTTTTAGATTATGGATAATGGAAACTAAAAAGTATTAGCATAAATTGACGCAGTATTTTTTGCTCTACAATAAAGTTCAGTGCAGTTTTTCTCTAAATAATTACAGAAGACAATATTTAAAGATTTAAATGTTTACATGTAAATCCCTATAATGCGCTTCCCGACGCATCACCCTGTATATATTTCAAGCGTTACGCGCTCATGGTCAGTAGCAGTTGACATTTATCATGTAATAATAAATAATAAATGACATAATAAAACTGTGTAGTTTTTTACTTGTGCGATAAAAAGTTTTGGGAATTTGTTATAAGTTTCGTGCAAATTTCTGAAAATTTGAGGAATATCTGTATTTTTTTTATAGGTCTTTTTGATAACATTGAAACAATTATATTTTTAGGCAATTTTCATTATTGATGTAAAGTGTAGTTTTTCGTAGTTTCCGAATCTCCTAATATTTTGAGTAAAATTTTGGAAATTTTAACTTTTTTTATACGGTTTTATACGGGTTTAAAAATGTTTTACCTCCATAAAACATTTTTGTAACTTCTGAAACCCTTACAAAATGTTGCGTAACTTTCTTCTGGTTTACCACATTCAGATGTTTCACATCTGCATTAAGTATTTGAAATTTGTCTTCTGATACTTGCGATATTCTGATTTTATGATGTGGAAAGTTTCAATCTCCATTAAACTTTTATAAAATGTTGTGTAACTTTATTAAAACTGTCATATTTTGTTGAGAATGCTCAACTTTAGCATTTTTATTTGCAGACTTTGATAAAATTATAGTTTTCTGCAACTACAATAAAAAAATTATCAAAACTTTATTAAAACTCATCATATTTTAATGAAAACGCTGAAAATTTTACTTTTATCGGTAACAGAATGCACAAAAAACATGCAGGTGAATTTTTGAAATTCACCTTCTAATACCTTTGATATTCTGATTTATTTTGGAAATTTTTAATCTCCATAACACTTTTTGGCAATATTGAATTGCGAATGCTCAATTTCGCTATATTATTTACAAACTTTGATAATAGGATTGTTTTCTGCAACTTCAATAACATTTTCACGTTTCTAGATTTTTGTTTCAGAACGCATCTATTAACTTTTTGAAATTTACCTTTCAATAATTTTGATATTTTGATTGAAATTCTGGACGTAAGTGTTGTGATGGCACATTCTAAAAGCTTTCATAAAACCTAAGTATCATTTCTTTGGCAATTACTGAAATTTCTATAAAATGTGGTCTAACATAATTTTATATATATATATTTTTTTTTGTGGGGTCTTGCAGTCCCGCCTCCAAGCCATTGGGCTTAGCTACGAGCTCCCAACCCTGGCATAACGTACGAACCTACAGCCGGTTCAATGATTTCAGGATAATATATTCAGTTCATCAGGGTTTTGATGAACGACCTATAACGCATTAACAACTATTAACCTATTAACTAACTATTAACCTATAACCTATAACGAATTTATTTGTATATTTTAATTTTATAATCAAATATTCTGCAAGTTTATTGCTTTTTTTTCAGATTTTCCCGAAAACTGGCATGTTTTTAGACAGTTCAGATACAATTCTGAGACTTCTAGTATTTTGTACCTAAAGGGTTTTCAGTTACAACTTCTGATATTTTCTGCAAATACCGTACATTTTGAGCGATTTTTATCACCCTTTCAATAGATGTTTCAGATGTATTAAAAAATTAATTAATTCAATTTTAATTTTCAAACGAGTGTAGGGCAGTCACTCATATTTAATTTCATTGTGCCGAAACTGTAACAGATATCAAAAACTATAAAGATACAAAAAAACTTAATAATGAATGCTTGCGTCCGATTTGATTTTTTTCAAAGTTATTTGCTTTGTCATTAAAAAATATGAATATATTAATGTTGGGCCACCCTTGTTCTGTACACAAGCGATCTACTGATAATAACAATATTATGTCAAAATGTGAGTTATACCCGTATAGAGTGTCATACCAAACAACATCCAAATCAATGTAAACGTTCTCTTGTTATAAGCATTTTTTAATTTTTTAATTAAGTTTGAAGCTGAATACTGGCTAAACCAAACGCATTTGTATATAGATAAGTTTTGTTAAATCGTCTTTTTTTGATCCCAGTAATCTATGGTTAAGCCATGTCCACGTAATTTAGAGGCACCCTGTATAAGGTACAGATACAAGTAAAAGTAAGAATAAGCAAAATACCTAAGTGGCCCTTCTGGCAGACAGTACTACAGACCAGAGCCGTAAAAAGAACTATCATCAGCGACTATCAGCGCCTGTGGCAAATTGATAAATTGGCGCTCTAGAAAAATAATAAAAAGCAAGACTTGCAATTATTGTTTTATTGCATTGCCACAGTTAAATATAAATAAATATACATACAAAATATACTTAGAAAACGTAGAAATAACTTTGCAAAATTTATATACAGGGTGTCCCATAACACCCCTATCAGACCCTTTTCTAAGTAATAAGACGTTTTAGTGGTTCAAGACAAAATATAGTATGACATAAGTCTACCTACAGAATTTGTTAGACGTGGGAAATGACACTTTATTACTTAAGCAAACAGCATTTATTGAGAGTTTGTCCAGCCAACCGGTATATATTTTTGTAAATATTTCAAACAGCAAGTTGCAATAAACAATAATAAACAATAAACCCAAAATGGTATTCGACTGACTGGTACAAAAAACAAGACTGATAACAATATTCTTCGTGAAGATCCACCCCGCTCCAACTCCCCGTCGGGGCGCTTAAGAGGGGGTGCAGGCCAGTGGTGGTCGACAGGCATTGGTTGCCGTAACAGAATTTAATTGAAGTATTTTCGATTTCCGGAAGTTATCGGAAGTAGGTGTAACTGCACTCCACTTCCGAATTTTAACGTAACGTGTTTACGTTTTAACGGGTCGTGTGTACGTAGGGCCTAACTTAACCTAACCTAGGCCATGTGTAGCATCGTTCGATAGGTATTTCAAAAAGAAACAACTTTAGTAAGAAAAGCTTCTTGTAAATAATATGATGCATAACCAAATAAAAATTAAAGTTGGCAACCAGTCCCGGCTATTTTTTCGAAAGTATGACGTCTTAGAGCTTAGAAATTAATGGTGGTAGTTTTTATCCTCTGAAATTGCCGGAAGCAGGCTGAACTGCACTCAGCTTGTAAGTATTTTTGTAAATACAAAACTTTTTCTTCTATCATTATCAAAGTGACTGTTTTCACCCGTCCCAGGCCTTTTTCTCGGTAGCATGACGCCAAATTACCAAGGAAAATGTCTGAGACGGGTGGTCTGAAACACCCGGTAGTTTAACGCAAGATCTGCTGCACTTCGTTTAAGTTCATCCACGGGTATAATTTTTACAGCGCTTCCATTTGAAAAACTAAAATCATTTGCAACATTCTCTAATACGGTAAACCTATCATAATGTTCATTTTTTAAAACTGTACCTTGATTCATGCTATATGAATCATCACTTGCAGCGTTATCAGACTTTTTTTATTGTACGACATTTTTTTTTCTTGAATGGAGGTTTCTATATTTATAATTTTTGGTAAGCCGTCCGCAGAAATGAAAATCAAATAAAAAAAAAATCTATAATTATGAATCTCATTGGTTAATGCCTTTACCATTTTTGCATCTTTTTCTACGGTGATCACAAATTTACTTTATTTACTATACTTAAGAGGCCTCTATACCTAAAGGCGGTATAGGGAATTGTATGTAAACGACAGCCAAGATTATTCATGAACGGGTCAATATAATTACAATCGGAAACCTGATTTAGAAACTTTAGACATTTATGTACAATTGAGCCCAATAGTTTAAAGAAATAATAATATGGTGATTTATTTTGTTGATTAAAATAATGGCATTTTTAACGGATTTGTGATATTTTCTTCTGTATTTATTTATTAAGATAGGGGACATATAATGGAAATTCCCTCGGTGCATTTGGAGCTAATATTGTTGCGAACCACCTTCTTTTTTTTTTTGTTCCTATCTCTTGAATTATAATGGAGTATTCTTGTCTGCACATAAATCCGATTAGGAGATCCAGAAATAAGTCACCTTTAATTTATTTCTTAAAACTACTTTGTCTAATTGTAGATAAGTTTCAAAACTTTCTATATCAGTTCTCAGATTGTAATTATGTTAACCCGTTCATGAATTATTTGGCTGTCGCTTATTATTAATGCCGTATACTAGCTGGGGTAAAGAGGCCTCTTAATACCTTATCCCAAAATATTAATAATAAAACAAATGTAAATTGTTTCAATGATTTTAGTAATATTTATGACTTTGTTGATGTGTCCATGGTGACTTGAGCATCACACATTTGTTCTATATAGAAATTGGATCACTGGAGATATTTGTAATCGTAGTGTATCATAGGTATTTTCTTTCGCCGACCATCTAGGGTCACTTGTGCCTTTAAGCGGAATTGATAATTTGTTTGTCAAAAGTTCTCTTGCTAGTTGAATTTATATTTTAAAAAACAACATAATTGTTGTATTGTTCCAAAACACGTTTTCATTTTTGCACATGTGTGGGCTTCCTTGCTAGTTGAATTAAACAGCATTATGTGCATTCAACTCATTAGAGATGATCTAGGATCTAGGAACGTTTCTTACAATATAATTAGTTATTAATTATACATTCTTATTCGACATTTTTTTAATTTAATTTCGCTTAGCGCCGTTTGCATTGCGCCCCTTTGCGCTCCCTGGCGCCAAGGAGGTATTGTCACGCCGCTTTAATCCGTAGCCCTAGTTACGGCGCTGCTACAGACTTCAGTACTACTAGGTCTTAGCATATTGTATGTAGTTCGGATGATAGTGTGGCTCATAGCTACACCAAGCTTTTAGCAATAAATTACAGTTCAGGCATGTCTACATTATTTAATTACTTTTACTAAGCGTCATGTGCTTGTTCCAAATCAAAATCTCAGTAAAAACTTTCCCCGCATTGATCGTGGGAAAGTAAGTAAAAGAGCAATTAAAATGGTTAGGATCATGCACTTTTCACTTTCATCCCAAATTCAGGGCCAGGAACTTTATTAAAGAAAATAAACGAAACGGCGGAATAATGCCTCAGCGGGGGATTTAATTACGACACCATAACGGTAAATTCTATCCCAACACATTTATAAGCCTTCCGGCGTCAGATGTCAACTAATTATACCCGGCTCCACACTCCATCACCGAAGCCCTCGTCCATCACAGGATGAGAGCCGTGGAAAACGATCCGGTTTCTCCTGTCATCTCGAGGCAGACCACTCCGGCGAGTTTTCCCGCAGCAGGCGACCTTGGACGTGTGAAGAGATGTCTGCAGAGGAGCCAGAGGAGAAAGAGGGGAGGGTGTGTCCGGTGGTTACGCGCTGCCCCCGGGGGCTCGCGTGTGAAGTGGAGGAATGCGGGCTGCCCAAGAACCAACGTGCTCCGCTTGACCCACCTGCCGCGATGGTCAACCACCTTACTTCTTGGTACAGCAGCTTCTTCGATGCTGCAAGGCCATGCAAGTCTTATTAGGTTAGGTGCACTAGCAATGTATGCCATCAGTCATCATTTTGGAATTGATGAGCATACTCGTAGCAAGGGAAGCTACCAGATTTGTGTAAACAAAATTTTAATTAAGGTATTTTAAAAGACTGATACAGGGTAGTTAGTAGTAGGTAGTTATAGCTAAGCATGCCATATAATTTTCGATACAGCAAAATGTGTGTATCAAAAATTATATAGTTATCAAGCGGTCTTGGCAAGTTGTGCTTCTTTGACAGTTTTCAATCAATTTGCGAGTCCACTAAACGATCTTTCAGACGAAGAAACACTATTGTACAAACTGTAAAACAATTTAATATCGAGATAGATGGGGTACTAAGAGGAGAAATGGAAGGAAGTCCATAAAATTCTTTGTTAACTCATCAAGCCTTAAAGAGGTTTTTAATTCATTAATTTGCAACAAAATGTGGACAAAAATTACAAACAAATTCGCTAATTATAAATATGATACTTTATTATCGTATAGTAAAAAGTTAACAATTCAAAAGAAACACAACTTTTATTCACAAATAAAGTAAAGAAAGTGGACTTAAACCATTGCTACCATTGCTGAAGGAAGTTAATTTCCTCTATTCATAGAAAGGCTCATCATCTTCATCAATGTGATCTTCTGTATTGTCAATGCGATTTTGTCTTGTTTTGGATGCGATAGGTATGTTTTTGAAATATGTGTGGTATATTGGCGGTATATAGGGCAGTAAATCCACAATTGTTCTTGTTCTATATTAAGTGTATAACACAGTTTTACTAAGATTTACTTCATCAAAATCAACAGCTTTATTCAAAGTCTGTTAAAGTTTGAATGAAGTCGGCGATGTCTTCAAATCTTAAGGTGATTCCTACCGCGCGCGTAGTAATGAAAATTGTGCAAAACACGACAATCGCCAAGTCGTCCAGCGCCCTTATTTTTCAATAGATTTTCATAATTATTTTTTTATAATGTGCTAAAAAGTTGAAATAACGGATGAGTAAACTTATATTTCCACTAAATTAATTACAATAGTGTCAAAAAAACTTCAAATATCGGTGATAATGTAAATTTCGGTCTTTTTTGTTTACATTTTATTGTTAGTTACGATTATATATATGACTATATAAGTTTGCACAAGTGTTATTTGAACTTTTTAGCACGTTATAAAAAAATAATTATGAAAATCTATCGAGACATAAGGGCCCACCACGAGCGGGCGATTTACGGGTTTTGGTAAATTTCTGTTTAACCATAACTAACTAACCATAAAATGTAAACCAAAAAGACAGAAATTTACATTATCGCCCATATTTGAAGTTGTTTTGCCGCTATTGTAATTAATTTAGTGGCAATGTAAGTTTACTCGTCAGTTATTTCAACTTTTTAGCACATTATAAAAAATAATTATGAAAGTCTATTGAAAAATAAGAGCGCTGGACGACTTGGCGATTGTCGTGTTTTGCACAATTTTCGTTACTACGCGCGCGGTAGGAATCACCTTAACCAACGGATATTTAGCCACCTGAAAGCATATCCATCAACAGTATTTTTTTCGATTCTGTATTGCTGATTCCAAGTTTTTTGTAGAAAAAAAATCTTCTCTTTTCATTTCAAAAACTATAAATTTTGGATCCTGCTTTTTAGCAGTCCGTGCAATATCCATCCAGTGTTGAGGGGAGTAAATATGTGTATTCTTCTTGCGACTTGCCTTTTCAATAACGCCAAAATCTACGTCATTTGGCAAAATCGAGTGTCCTGACACCAGGAATTTGTGATCTATAGTTTCGACAGCCATTCGAGGATCTTGCACTAATTTTAGTAAAGACAGTGATAATTTAATGTTCCTGTTCTGACCGGTGCAAGAATAAGAGTACAAAACCATATGTTTATGACTTGGAGCATTTTCTTGTAAATGCTTTACAAGACATGATGCTACATCTTAAGATACACGCCCAGCTTCAGTTTCGTCGTACATATACATGAATCCCGTTTGTTCATTAGAATAATGGATTCCTAGATTATAAACAAATAGTTTTTTTATTGTATGCTACTGATGTGATGGCTTGGGAAACGGAAGCGCTTTTTGAATATCGAATGTTGACACGTACTTTTCATCGCAAGCAGTCATTTGATTCTCATGAAGACATGTCGTGCTTGTTCGGCTTTAGCAAGGTGTAATGTTTGTTCTGTTACTAGAGCTTTCTTCTTGGTTTCATCCTGCTCTGCAGCTATTTTCATCTGCAGTTGGTCACATATTCGGCATGTATCTTTTGCTGGAGGTTTAAAACTTAAATTGTATTTTGTATTAAATACATGGTAATAGAATTTTTTCTTCAATGCATCAATTCCCTCGGCGACACATTGTTCGGTGTACAATTCGTACATTTTACTTATAGTTAAATTTTCATTCAAATATTTTTTCTTGGGACTATCTTTTCGGGAATAATGACTTTGGTACGCGGGAAATGAATTGATATGCTTTACAATTTTTAAATTGTCTAGCTTTTTTCTAGGATTCATGCCACGTTGATCAGTCACCGCAATCATTTTGTCTTTAGAAATACACCTGTACAGTCTAGCAGTACTAATTTGCAACGTTTGTGCAAAATATTTCTTGCACAGACGGTGTATGGTGTTATCTACTCTAAAAACATATTCAAAGTACGCATGCTTTTCCGGATATGAGCCATCTCTAACACGTTTTCTTTTGACTGTGTTGACTTTTACTAGTCCTCTGATAAACACATTTTGCCGGGAATTGTCAGCCAGTTTCCAAAAAGATTCAAAAATGGTTCTTCGTTGATGCTCTGCAATTTTTTGGCAGCCCTGTCTGCAATTACAGGGGTTATTAGAAAAGGCTTTCGTAGGAACATTTTTTCCAGATTTTGTAATATAGTCTTGTCCAGTATTTCGGCGATGCTTTCGTATATTTACTTTCCAAGTAGACTTCTTAACTAACCGTTTTTTTCCTATTTTAGACTCTATAGGCTTTGTCGCAGTTTGTGCAGTTGGCTCATATAAAGTGTTGCTTCTTATCTCATTTATCGTAAGTTGATCAACATCTGTAACAACATAAAGTTTTCGTTCTATTGTAGGATAACATATAAATTTACCAACAGACACATGAACATAAAAAATTACAATTATATTACTTACTACCGGAAGTATCGGAAGTACTATCCGTACTATTTTTATATTCCGATACACTTAATTGATAAGGTTCTTGAGATGATGTTGACGAATCCATTGTTGATCATATAAAAACGCAGATTTTATAGGTTATGACATACTGGACATAAATCCACTATTACACTGAATTGGACATAAACCATTACTACACTGAACGACATAAGCTTTTAGTCAGTGCACAAGGAGGACAACTCGATAAACAGCATACGGAATAAATTTGTGACTTTAATCATTTCTCTACTGAACGTAGAACGTACTAATGTGTACAGTGAAAAATGGACTTGGTCCACTATTCTTCTGAGCACCTCAGATATTGGCAAGTATACCTTTTTGTCGTAAATTGCGTTTAGAAGTCTAATCTGGATTCTTTCAATAACGAAAATTGGCTTGTAAATACTTTAAAGTGAAATATTTCTCGCAGTACGTTTTCTTACAGAAGGTGGTCATATGTATTTACAATTTTTGCTGCTCATCCGATAAGTTGATCGTCTAAGATCGAGAAATTAAAAATAGGCGAGAATAATCCATAAATGGCATCTGATGCTTTATATATATATATATATATATATATATATATATATATATATATATATATATATTCTAAACCCCCGGATGTACCCAAATGGGTGTAGGGGTGTATAATTCTAGTTCATAGTAAACTCCTTCCATTCATTCCTATTCATTGCTATCTGTCTAGCTTCACTCCACGATTTTCCTTTCTTCTTTAGTATTTTCCCTATTGCATATCCCATGTCTCTTTTGGTATTCCTCTCTTCATTTTTCCTTGTGTTTTCGTTTCCCATATTTTCTTTACTGGCACCTCCCTGCTCATCCTATGGAGATGTCCCCACCATTGTAGTTGTCTCTGTTCAATGAATTCGCCTACCGAATCTATGCCAAGTTCTTCTCTTATTTTGGTACTTTTCATCTTGTCTCTTTTCGTCACTCCTTGTACTCTTCTTAAAAATTTCATCTCCATGGCCTGTATTTTATTCTTGTCTCTCTCTGCTAGTACCCAGGACTCGCAGCCAAATGTCAATATTGGTCTGTACACTGTCTTGAACACCTTTATTTTTGTTTGCTTTTCAATTTCCTTCTTATTTATAAATCCCTTGCTCATTGCATAGTATGTCTTATTTGCTTTTTCAATTCTCTTATTAATTTCTATGTCATGTGTCCCATTCTTGTTTAAGGTGACTCCTAGGTATTGGTACGTTTCCACTTGCTCGATCTCCCTTCCTTCTATTTCAATATGAATTACTTCCTTCGTTCTTGCTACAGCCATTGTTTTTGTTTTGCTTTTATTCATTTTCATACCGTATTTTGCCATCACCTCATTCCATATTATCAAGTTTTCTTGTAAATGTTTTTCACTGTCTGTTATAATTACCACATCGTCTGCGAAAGCACATTCGGACAACTGCACTCTCTCCAGATTTCGGTACCCTACGTGCAATGCTCTTGTTCTCTGCTTGGCTTCCCTGATGATTTCGTCCATGTACGTAATAAACAAGAGAGGGCTCAACCCACCTCCTTGCCTAACTCCTTCTTTAGTTCTGAATGTATCTGATGTCATGTTTTTGCTGACTACACAATTGTCCGTTTCCTTATAGATACTTTTCACCGCTCTCATTAGCTTGTTGTTTACATTTCTCTCGCGCAAACATTGCCACAACTTTACTCTTGATACACTATCAAATGCCTTTTCCATATCCATGAACGCCAAATATACTTTTTTCCCTTTAGCTAGTGCCGTGCTTGTGATTTGTTTTAACGTAAATATGTGGTCTTGTATACTCCTGCCCCTTCTGAACCCACTCTGCACCTCTGTTAATTTAGTTTCTATAGTGCACCTTAATTTCTTCTCTAATATTTGTTCGTATACTTTAGTTGCTGTACATAGGAGTGTGATCCCCCGATAATTCTTGCAATCCGTATTATCACCCTTTTTAAATATTGGTACTATTATTCCCATCGTCCAGTCCTACGGTATTGTTTCTTCTCTCCATATCTGTTGGCGAATTTCTAGAAACATCTGCTCTCTTTCTCCCATGCTCTTCATCATCTCGGCCGTTATTTTGTCCTGCCCGGGAGCTTTACCATTCTTTAATCTTTTGATGGCTTCTGTTACTTCTTTCATAGTTATTCCCTCATCTTCTGTATTTTCGTTGTTGCTGTTCACATCTACTGCTCTAGTTTCTGCTTGTCCTTTCCACTTCTTTCCTGTGTCGAGTAAATTTTCAAAATATTCTTTCCATCTGTTCATAATGTGTCTTTCTTCTGTAAGTAGCTTCCCTTCTTTGTTTCTAATTGTTTTCATTGCCACGTTCTTGTCCTTTCGTAGGCTTTTGATTGTTTTGTAGAATAACTTCTGGTTTCCTTTGCTATCTCTTTCCAGTTTTTCTCCAAATTCTCTCCAGCTCTTCTGATTTGATTGTAATACCATATTTTTCACCTTTTTTCTTTGGTCTTTGTATATTTCTAAATCGGTTTCGGTTTTACTATTGAGCAGCTTTTTCCACTTCTCCTTTTTTTTTAATTTGTGTCTTGATTTCAGCGGTCCACCATGGCGTTTGCTTTTTGTTGTTGACTGTCCTATGTGTACCACATACTCTTTTAGCTGCTCTTATTATACTCTCTCTGAATGCGCTCCATTTATCTTCTATGTTCATTTGCCTATCCATGTGTCTGATTCTGTCCATTTCTTTGTTAACTTCCGCTTCGTATTCTGCTGTTATTTCATCTTTGTTTAATTGGTAAGATCTTATACTTTCATGAATCCGTTTCCTTGCCTTCTCTGTGGAATTATTGTTTTTCTCTATTTCCCAATTTTTTATTTGTGCAACCAGCAGGTAGTGGTCACTGCCGATTTCATACCCCCTTTTAACTCTTACATCAGTCACGCTTTTTCTGTTTTCTCTCTGTACCAAAATATAATCGATTATCGACTTTTCACCTCTGCTCCGTTCTTCTCTGGTGATCTTGTGGATTTCTTTATGTTCGTGGTATGTGTTTGTTATAATCAAGTCGTGTCCTATACAGAAGTCAAGTAGTCTTCTCCCATTATTGTTCCTTATTTTCTCTCCATGCTTTCCCACTGCTGATGTGTATACGTTATCTCTTCTCCCCACTCTGCCATTAAAGTCCCCCGCTATGTATGTATTTCCTCTGGCCATTTCCATTACCCAATTCAGCTCTACCCAGAATATATCTTTGTTTTCCACTTTCTCATCTTCAGAGGGTCCGTACACTGCAATTATTGTCTTGGAAAGCGTACTGTATTTCAGTGCTACAACCAGTAATCTCTCCGAAACTGCCTCCCATCTGACCATTGCATTTCTAACATCTCTATGTAGAATACATCCTACCCCGGCAGCTGCTCTAGCTTCTTTTTTCACTCCGCTCCATATTAGTAGATGTTCATTTTCTAGTTCCATAATCCCTTTCTCTTTTTTCTTTGTCTCATTTATAATTAAAATATCCAGTTTGGCCTTTTCAAACTCTCTACATAACTCCATTTCTTTCCCATTTATGCTCCTTATATTCCATGTTCCCAGTTTAATCATGTTTCCTGTCTGTAGCATAGCTTCTCTCTCTATTTTCCTTTTATTACTTATTTCCATTGTTCTTTCTGTCACATTTCTAGCCTTGTTCGTCTTCTGTGTTTCCCCTCTGATCTGATGCTTTAAATCTTACTAAATTGCTAAATTGTTAATAATAAAATCCAATACTAACGCCCGGTTTCTCCAACGAATCTTAAGATGCGTTATTGAAGTACGTCTTACTTATAAGTAGGTCTTAATCTTATGTTCCGTAGCACCAAACAAATAGTTTCATTACGTTTGGCAACGTTATGATTTCAAAGAATTTTGACATATAAAGAACTATATAATAAGAATGTCTTATTTATAAGATCGATTTAAACTAGTAAAAAAGTATCGCTGGAGAAACCGGGCGTAGGTAAGCTACAGAAATTCGTGTTCTCTGTAGAAGTTTTTTGGTTATTGGAAAATGAGTTGCACTGCTGCTTCAGCAACTAGTTTTGCGTCTTCAATAATACTTTCCCACGAATCACGTGAGTGCTGCATCTCTTGCACTAGGTTTCTTATATGTGCAGTTTCAACAACAAGTGTCTAACCTAACCTAATCTAACATATCCGTTGCCGGTAAATATATTATTAAACAGACATTTTATACAGAATTGTTTGCATCATGGCGCAGACGTCGGCACTTATTGGCACATTTCCGCTTGGCGGCACTTAGGCCTCGGGTACGATACTAGCGGTGAGCGGCCGCGGCGAGCGGCAGAGCGACACCGACACAGCGAAACTGACGGTATCTGCACGATTTGAATGCAGCGTGGTGACAAAACGCTTGACGTTTGCCGTTCACCGCGGCTCCTAGACATTAATATTCGCCGCCGCTCACCACTTGTATCTTGCCCTAGCCCTTAGTGCCGCTCGGCAGTGTCTTAGTCGGTACCTCTGGGGACAAAGAAGTTGGCACGACAAAGTGTTATAGGTTCTGGAACGTCCATGGTTTGGCGCCCTTAAAGGTCATAGACAAATAGGTGTGTTGCGTATCAAAAAACGATAGCAGCAATGTGTTAACCTGATTATCTTGTTACTTATAGTTTTTTGCAACTTGCAGGGCTCTGTGCGCTACCTTTGAGGGGGATGGGGTGGTAGAAGAACAATAAGAATGTGTATATGAAAAAAAAACCTGTGAGATAAGAATGTTGTAATGTAATTAACTTCTGGCAGTCAAATTTAAGTCCAGTGCTTACTCGTAAGCTTCATAACAGCACAGTTACGATTTGTTCTCCTAATTCGCGGAAAAGAATTACAGCTGCAACTGTTACTTTATTACTATCAATAACAGACAAGCATCAATGCTTCGGAATGAATTAGAAAATTCCTCAAACAGCCGCCCGTGGCTTTTACCGGTTTGTCTCTTGATATACAAGTGAATGCCTCAGGCCAATGCAATGCACCGCTATGTACGATTGTATAGAAATAGCCAACGACTTCGCTTCTTGTTTACCTACAGTATCTATACAAAGATGAAAACAAAGTCATCAATTTATTGGCACGAACAAACAAAACAAAATAATAATGCCGAGCAGCTACCATAGTTATTTATTGTACAAGTGTTTTAGCAGGCGATTTATCCACGAAAGAATCTTTATACACGAGACACGACGATGTAGTTTGAGTGTATTTTCTTGAGCGGTTAAAACGAAACTAAAACGCGAATGCAATCGTTTTTTCTACCACAATCAATTCATAATTTGGCTCATGTTTATCCGAATTTTAGTAAAAAGTTATGAACATAATCTGGCATCTCGATGTCAAAATCACGGACTCAAAATTCCATCTCAAAACTTAAAATATTGAAATCTAAAAATAAACTAGCTACAATAAGTACATGTTGTATAAATCCTATAAATGTAAGAAAAAAGCAATACACATGTTTATTGTTGGCTCCAGTTTATATGTATAACTTTAAAACAGCGGACAGATTGTATAAAGATAATTTATTCCACGATTGAGTGAATAATATACCACTATATGTATCTAGTTCAAATCATAATTATCTAGATATCAACACCAGCTAGTACTCAGAAAATAACAAATTATATGTCTCTGATTTTATATATAATTTATCGAATAACTTTAAAACAGCAGATTAAAAACTGACTTGTTTAAACCGCCAGCGGAATGAAAATTAAGATTCTTAATTAGCTGTTTCATTAACCGTCTGCTTTAATAGTCCGTAACTAAGGGATAAAACACGACTAACGAAACATTGAATACAGATAATTTATTCCACTAGTGGATAATATACCACTATATGTATATAGGGTGTCCTAAATAGAGTAGTATTGCATGGGTATCTTTCTTATTTTCAACGCTAGAGATCTGGTTAAATGGGCAATGTCATGCAGTTTTGTATGCTGGTTCAGATTATGTTGAAAAAATTTCAATAGTCCGAGCAGTTTAGAAATGATTCTAAAAAACTAAAAATTGCGATTTTCTAAAAACTCCGATATTTCCATAATTATTAAAGATGCAGAAATAAGTTTAAAATAAAAGTTACTTGGTTCGATCACACAAACTTAAAAATCAAGTCAAAACAAAAGTTAAGATGGCTGTTTCCGAGATATTAATGGCAACTTTCTTATTTTAAATTTCCACCATATTAGATTTTTACACGTTTAAATCGACTTTTTTTTTCTCTTTTTAACGATATATAACAACCTATATAAAAATTAAAAATATGGGATATAACTAATATAACTAAATCCAATTTTTATTTTTATCCCTAGAAATTATTTTTAAAACAAATTTAAAAATAATTAAAAAAAAAACAACTAAGTAGTAAAATAACAATAAATTACAGAAAATGTTCAAAATGCTGACTGTTATTGGCTAAATGGCCAAAAAGAAGCTAAACACAATTGACAGCGTTTTAGAATATTGCCAGTTACTTATCGCAATGTGTTGCGATTAACGCCTTTTATTGCCTCTGTCATTACTTCACGAAGTACATCTACATTATTATAATTGAAGTTACTTCCATAAATTTCGTTTTTTAAAGTACCCTACAAATAATAGTCAAGAGGCGTCAAGTATGCACATCTGGCGGGCCACTGAACAGATGTATTAGTTGCTATGACTTTGTTATTAAAACGGCCATTTAAATAAGTAATAACATCTCTAGCATTGGGTGGAAGGGCGCCATCTTACTGGTACTATATTTGAATATTTTGTGCCAAAGGTAAATCATCCAATAAATCTTATAAGGTTGTTTGAAGAATTTCCAAATTACGTTGTGCTAAAATGATAAAGACCACCGAGAAGGATGAAAAGAAGCAGTGACAACAGCTAGGGTGAGAAATCATCCGGACGACCTACCCTGATGATAATCACGATTCCGGGGTAGGACACAAATCGTCATGTGGATTGGGGGTTTAGTGGATGAGAGCTCCACACACATTCTAGCAGAGCTTCCCCCAGCTCCAATTAAAAAAAATGACGTTGTGCAGTTAGAAATATTATAGCACCATGTAAATCATTTCCCAATATGCCACAAAATACATTAAAGCCGAACCGCACTTGGTTTTGCCGTGGAATCACTATGTGTGGATTGTACTGAGCCCAATAGTGTTCCTTATGATGATTAAATAATCCACAATTAGAAATGTAAGATGCGTCTATCCATAAAATTGTATTTATAAAATCACCATTTTTCGCAATTGTGTTGATTAACCTTCTGCAAAATGTTAATCTACGGATGTTATCTTTTGGTTGTAAAGTATGAGTAATATGCAATTTATAACGGTAAAACTTATGCTTTTGTTAACATTGTTGATGCTCTAGGTTTAGATACGTTAACTTGATTTTCTATTTGCCGAGTTGAAATGTTCGGATTAACGAATATTTAACGCTGTCAATTGTTGTTGGCCAATAACTGTCAGAATTTTGAGCATTTTTAATAATTTATTGTTATTTTATTACTTGGCTGTATTACGTTTTTTAATTTTTTTACATTTGTTTTAAAAATAAATAAAAAAATAAAAATAAAAATTGGAATAATTAATATTTCCCATATTTTTCGTTTTGACATAGGTTTTTATACATCGTTAAAAAGAGGAAAGGAAAGTCTATTTAGACGTATAAAAATCAAATATGGCGGCCATTTAAAATAAGAAAGTTGCTATTAATATCTCGGAAACCGCCATCTTGACTTTTGTTTTGACTTGATTCTCAAGTTTGTGCGATCGAACCAAGTAACTTTAATTTTAAACTTTTTGCAGCATGTTTAAAAATTATGAATATATCGGAGTTATTAGAAAATATTGCCAATTTAAACAGATCTCTATCTTTAAGAATAAGAAAGATACCCATGCAATCCTACTCTATTTAGGACACCCTGTATAGTTCAAATCATTATTACCTAGATATCAACACCAACTAGTATTCAGAAAATAGGTAACAAAATATATGCCGCTGATTAAATATAGTTTTCGAGCAAATTTTATATTTATGTAATTATTCAAGCCTACTAAACTCATAAAAAATATAAAAATACACAAAAATTATTCGAAATTATTGTGGAAAGAGGTTTATAGAGGCGTGTGTGTGTGCGTGCATTTGTCGATCGAAAGTGGGACGAAAATCCGGCCCTAAGCGGATTCCGAAACGTGACTCAATAAAACGTTATATCACTAGTTCGTTGCCACAGAGGCCTTGGACTTGATAACGTACCATTGTTTTACTTGGAATAAAAGTATCGCGCACGGCTCGCTTTCACACCTCCAATTAACCTTGAACGTACAGATGATCGCTCTCTGCATTTCTCCGACAACGTCGGAGGAAGCACGACGACAGGTCGCATTCCTGCACATTCCAAGACGTGCAATACCCTACTCTGCCGAGCATAGCAATTTACAGAGCTGGTTACTAGCAGAATGGAAGAATGGAATAGTGCGAAAATTACTGTTAAAAAAGTTTGTTACTGCCGGAATAAAATAATAATATTTACTTTAACATACGTAGTATAATAGATTAGTATTGAAAATCGCGCGAAAAAAACATAGATTATGACCAAAATACAAAGTTTGGGGACACCCTATCACAAATTGGTCATTTACCAAAAAATATCTATGTGTATGTGCACGATTACTCAAAAACTGGAAGGAATTTTGGGTTAAAACATGAACTTTAACAGTTTCGCAATGTGCTGCTTGTAAATGATCAAGAAGAAGAAGTCGAAGTTTATTGTTATTATTATTATTATTATTTACTCAATAATTTGTTTTCAAAAATATTTTCTAAATACTAATTTTCTAACTAAAATATATTTTTAAGGAAATATATGTAATCTAAGCACTCTTGGATTATACCTTAGAGAAATTTAATATTTTTTTAAATTTTAATAAGTTTGTAATATGCTATATTTGTATACTTTATTTATTTAAATTTATAATCATATTCCCCTTCTACCCGAAGGTGTGTGACTGTATTTCTTCTATTCTTTTTCTGGTTTTTTCTTTCCATGTACTAGGTGTGGCCATTGTGTTTTGTTTCTTTCTTGTCTCTTCGCATCTGCCACGTTAAACCATTTTGTATTAGAATTTTGTTGATGCTGCTGTTCCAGGTTTCTTTTGGTCTTCCTCTATTTCTCTGTGCTCTGATTTTACACTCCCATATTCTTTTAACTTATCTGATCGCTGTCATTCTTGTTATATGTCCGCACCATTTTAGTGTATTCTTCTCAATTTCTTGTAGTATTGGGTTTACTCCTAGTTCTGCTCTTGTCGTCATTTCTTATTCTGTCCATTATTGTAATACCTTTTACTCTCCTCAGGTACTTCATCTCTATTTTTTGTTTATTTGTTAATACCCATGATTCGCTGCCGTAAATGAGTCTCGGTCTGAATATTGTCTTGAACACTGTAATTTTTGTTTTTGTCGATACTTCTTTTCTCCCAATAAACGCTTTTTTCAGTGCATAATACAACTTTGTGGCTTTATCTATTCTTTCATTTATGTCCGTTTCGTTATTCCCTTTACTATTTATTGTAACTCCCAGGTACTTGAATTCATCTACTTGTCCTAATCTCGTGCTGTCTACCTCGATCTTAATTTGTTTTTCTTCTTGTGTTATCCCCAGAATTTTTGTTTTTGTTACATTTATTTTCATGTTGTACTGAGATAAGACTTCTTTTCATGTTTTAATACTTTTCTCTAGTTCTTTTTCCGTTGGTGCCAGTAATGTTATGTCGTCAGCGAATGCACAATCCGAAATCAGTAACTCTTTCAAGTTTTTATACCCAACCGATACTTTATTGGTTTTCTCTCTGCTCATACTTTATTCATACATTGTTATATTATAATTATGATTTTAACTCAATAGCCAATTGGCAAAAGAACGTCATGTCATATTTTTTAAATTTAATTTGGAACACATTCTACAGTGTCATATCATATGGTTCCTTAAGAACTGAAGATAGCGCGTACACGTGTTATGGTAGATAGTTTCTTGCTAACGCCACTCGAGCAAGAAAAGTTATAAGTAATAAGTCTATTACATTCAATTACAATCAGGTCCTCTATAAAAAGACGTTTCCCAAAGTGTATATGGCTTTGATAATAAACAGTGACACAATCTCTTATTGGACAACAATTTTGTGAAGAGTTTAAGGAGATTCCTACCGTGTGAAATCCTGCCGTAGGAGAGAGTTCCCCGAACAAAATAGTTGTTATATTCCTTGTTTATTGCAACTATGTTTATTGATTGACTATGGCGTATCCTCCTGTAAACGCAGAGAACGGTCAGAAAATTACGCGAAACCCGTAAATTACCCAGTCGTCCAACGCCCTTATTTCTCAAGAGATTTTCATAATTATTTTTTTATAATGTGCTAAAATGTTTAAATAACGTTTGAGCAAACTTATACCGAGTGTCTGTGATAAGGGGCGAACATAGGAATTTAACATGTAAAATTAAATATTTGTAATTATTAGCTTCCCCATTAATTTTAGAGAAAAATCGTAAAAGAATATTTTTTTAAATGATGACAAACAATTATAAATTCATGCTTGTCATTTGGGATAAATCATAATAATAACACGCAATTAGTAGAAGAAAGATATTTTTTTCATTATTAAAACATTTTACAGTGGTGTCAGTTTACGCAGAGTTCGTTACTTATTTTCGGTTAAATTTAAGAATCTACCAATTCCGTCAACAATTAGCAAGTTTGTGAAAGAAAAAGTTTGAAAATACAGCAAGTGTAGCGGCAGATGATTCAAAGGGTATTTTAATACTACAATTTCAACAAATATTATTTCAAATCCATTAACATTAATGGCAAACGATTAACTTACACATAATTAATTTTACATGTTAAATTCCTATGTTCGCCCCATATGCCAGACACTCGGTATAATCATATATACAGTAACCGCCGAAGAGTCTACATCATATAAGATTTTGTTTATTATTAATTTTTCAAAAAACTTTTTTACGGCATTAATTTGTACCTGTCTAGAAGCCTCTAATGCAACAGTAACAGTAATTTTAAATTCATTCAATTCAAGTGCATTTGCTAGCATATACAATATCAATATTACTATTTATAAGTATGCATGAAGTCTTCAGAATTCTAATATATGAATCATTACTTTTCAACTGCGAGTCTTATAATGGTTAATATCCTTGGGCAGGAAATGTATTTGCAGAGTGTAGTAGAGCTGTGCCATTAATTATTTTCACAAGAAGAAAGCATAATTTGCAATTTTCATATGAAATGCATCCTGTTCATGTCTATTTAAAGAAATGGAAGAGCTTATATTTTATAGATTATATTACAATTAATTAATCAACACCAGAAACGTTTTCTATTTATTACGAATTAAATAAAAGTTAAATTATTGTTATTATTTCAAGTTAGCGCTGTTATTTATTTAAAATGGTTATACAAGTTTTAAACACTAGCTCTTAACGAGTCCCAAGCCAATGAAAAACATACCAAAATGTTTAATGAAAACGCAGATATAAAATTGTAAGTCGTATTTGAATACTCTGCAGAAGAATGTCAGTTTCAATTTCAAATTTTAAAATCAATTACTAGTGAACTAATGATCTGCAGGGGATTTTCAGCTAAAACACTGCGAGGATGCGTGTCATAATTACTACATATTCAGAATTCAGAAAATTATAGACAAATTTCAGAAAAAATGGTCTGCATCAAATAAAAATAACGCTAATTAGCAACTTGAGCAAAAGCGAAGATCGATAGGAAGACCAATGAAAATATGGTGGGTATACGAGGGCAAATTGAGAAGTTTCCAGCCAGAGTATGAAGATGGCGTTCCAGGTCAGAATTTTTTATGTCGATCGAAAGGCTGTCAAAATTTCAGCCATATTCAATGATTACTGTTTGTTTGGAAAATGGATTGACTCAAACTTGTTTCGTGTTTTTGCAAAACTGGAGAAAGTCCAATATCGTTCCGTAATTCGATACTTGTTTTTGAAACGGAAAACGCCGACTCTCCTTCGTTGGCGATTGGGCTGCTGACTTCAAGCGTGGCCGCACAAGTGTATTTGATGGTAAACGTCAGGGAAGGGCAAACACGGCCACAAATGAGGAAATGTTGAAAAAAGTCCAAAAATTGTGAACAGATCGACGACAAAAACTGCATGAGATTACTGCAGCTGCATTTAATTTTGAATGAACCTTTGGGCATAAAAATGCTATAGGCAAGGTGGGTGCCGCATTTTTTCAATTACGACCAAAGGGCGGTTCGCCAGGACATTTCGCAGGAGTGTTTGCACCTGTTTAAGCGTAATAAAAAGGAGTTTTGCGCCGATTTTTCGCTATTGACGAAACATGGGTCAATTACTTCACACCTTACAGATCAAAGTACAGTGAAAATAATAGGTTTCACCTGAAGAAAAGGCATCGAAGAAGGCAAAAGTCATTCCATCGGCCGAAAAGGCTATAAGTGATTTACATCAAGGCGGCAGCGTCACGGTGGCGCATTTACGTGCTAGCCATGGGTATTTGACGCTTCCAGTCAATGTGTTCCTATGTGTTTGTTGTGCTAAAGTGTGCGATTCGTATCAAATTCGTCGACTTTTGATTTTTTAATTTTAGGGATGCCCATGACATTTTGATGATTGATTACCTTGGGAAGGGTAAAACAATTACAGGAGCATATTATGTCGAATTATTAGACCCTTTGGATACAGAAATGAAGAGGAAACGTCCCCATTTGACTAAGAAAAAAAGTGCTATATCATCACAACCATGTCCAGGCTCATACCTCTCGATTGCTGAGCCAACATTGTAGGATTTACACTACGAATTGCTACCCCATCCACCATATTCGCCCGACTTGGCCGCGTGCGACTACTTCCTGTTCCCAAAATTGAAATCCTGGTTGGCAGGGAATTTTTTTCGACGAATGATGAAATAATCGCGGCAGTAAATGGCTATTTTGAAGAGTTGGACAGAGTTGGACAGAGTTGGAGTTCTTTTACTGAGGGATTGAGCGGTGTAGAGAAGAGGTGGTCTAAGTGCATTGAGTTGGAATGAGACTATGTAGAAAAATAATGTAAAAAACCGGAAAAAAATAGCACAATAGCAAAATAGTTGTTGTCATACTCTGACAACAAGGCCGAGTATTCAATTTGCTCTCGTACTAGAGTAACAGGCGTGCAGAGTAACAGGCGCAAAAAGGAACAATGTCTACATTATCATCGAGCAATATTCTTCCAAATACCACTCATGCATCTAATATTCCCTGGATCATTTCTGTTCGTGAATTTTTGCGATTGCAATTGTCCATTGCCTGCGACTCAGGCCGATTTTGAACGCAAAACTGCACTAAAAAATGATCGGCAATACTATACGCTTTCGTGGTATTACATATGAATATTGCTCGATTTTAGAAGAATGCTAATACGAATTGAATCAGGCCCTTAGATTTATAATAGGATGTATGAATAACCCTATGAAATGGCACCACCCTGGTTTTCTAGCCGAATTTAGCCCTTTTCATAGGGCGAGTAATTGAAAGAATCGTCATATTTGATTGATTTTAAAGAAGTGCCTGAGTGACAGTGACATCAAAGCGAGAAAACGAGCAAGGTGCGAATTAACGGCAATTTTGCTAGTAATAAAAATTATCACTAAATAGAAGGCTGATTGGGCGAAACTTCGAAATTGTGACGACATAATTGGCTTACAAATGTCACGTGATAGAAGAGTGCAGTATTCAGAAATTATATAACAATAGCGTTAAAAATAATCGAATATAGCTGACGTATGCGAAATGTGTTCTAAGAAATACGCCGAGTCCGTAGGACGAGGCGTATTTTAAGGAACACATTGAGCACATTGAGCTATATTCAGATTATTTTTGATGCTCGAGTTATATTCGGAGGACTATATACCGAATAATACAAGTAAATGCAAGAAATATTTTGTCAATTTTACTTTCGTGTATACATATTATGATTCACGGCAACTTGATTTTTATTAACACCTAAATTAAATTAAATTCATAATTATTACTTATAAGAACTTAATTTATTTATGGTATGTAATATTAAAAGTACAATTATTATATATTACTGAGCCACTGGAATTATTATTATTATTAGATAAATCAAGAGAAACTGAGAAAGAATTATTGATAGAAGAATTTTCAATTTCCGATTCCATTGATTCAGTTCTTAAATTTGAAATAAGAAGATTTTTATGATGATTTTCACTTACATTCAAATAAGGTTGAATGGAAGCAGTATTGTTGTGTCCAGTTATTTTTATCATTTCTTCAGCGTTAATACCCGTACTTGATAACTGACTAACTGTAGACGATCTGTTAGAATGATTTGTTATTTTTACAAGTTTGGTATATATTCCGAAGCTTTTAGCAGCACTTTTTGTCCATTTACTAATCTGATTGTATCCTAAAGGCATGTTTTATACCAATAGCTATTTTCATGTTTTCCCAATCTTTATTTACTGTAAGAAACAGGCGATTGGCGATTTTAATGTTAGGTTTCGGTTTAGAAAACATTTTCTTTAGTAGTCGAACGGGGCACATGTCTATATTGTTTGAATTTGGGGTATTCCATTTACTACCTGCTACATTCTTATCACGTCCTTGTGCTGTTTTGAAGTTGCTGTTGGTGCTGTGAAGAAAATTGTGTTGTATTCCATCCGACCTGTTGGCAAACCGTATTTTTTTATTCCTTCTTTGAAATATTCTGTCAAGCAAGCACTTGCTTCTCCTCCTCTCCACACAAGTTCTACAGACGCAATGTGGTAAAACTTACGCTGTAGACCATCGGGTGTATTTCCGTTAAAATAATTTATAATTCTTGTTTCCTCTTCATGGGTTACAGCCGACGAACTGCGTTTTCTTTTTTCCAAATTGCGTTGTAAAATTTTCCTCTTTGAATTGCGAGCATATCTTGCTTTTTGAAATATAACGCTTTTAAAAGGATCTATAACTCTTTTCAATTTATTATAATAAGTAAGTTAAAAATGCTTAGCTGTGAGATTCCAGAGTGTTTTCAATACTCCTTCTTTATAATCTTCACCATTAACTTTTCGCATGTTGTAAGCCCAGTCTTCCAAAATTTTACATAATTCTTCATCAGACTTTTCTTCTTATATATCATAATTTCTTTCTGAACAGAAGTGATCAAATTGTCTTATAAGATAACATTCTGTTCGCACTGTATTAATAAGTATTGTGGATGAGACGGATTCTTCGATATTATGAATCTCATCAGATCCAGATCGATTCATATTGACCGCGTATTATATACTGAATGCAAGAAATATTATGTCATTTTGACTTTTGTGTAAAAATATTATGATTCGCGGCAACTTGATTTTTTATTAACTCCTCATCGAAATACGCAAACTAAGGATATATTTGAAACATGCCCCATGACAACCAGGTAATTAGTAATAGGCGCTGTAATACGAAGTAACTAAGGAAAATTTAATATTGTGATTGGTCCATTTAACTATGAGGTATATAGTCAACTTTATATTTGAACGAAGAGACAGAATCTTGAAATGGCAGACTTGGATGATGTCCAGGTTAAATAAAATAATTGCACAATATTACACTTCATTAACATATATACTGGTTTCTCTATTTTGGTGGTGCAGGTATTCGTTTGTGTCTCTTTATCTTAATTAAAAAATAAAGTAATCTACCGACTGCGCCAATAATTCGTAACGTTCCTAGAGAATGTGTGCAAATTCGTGAGGTTGATTGTTATTATTGTCACCATATTTATTATAATTAACCTTATATCAATCTCCCCACCCCCCCTCTAGATTCCTATCTGTGTTTGGTGCGTCGAGTATGTATATGTATAAGCGTTTGATTATTACTATTACCAGAATGTTTAATATAATTGACTATATGATTAGTGAATATCATGAGGACTTAAATGAGTTCTATTCCGCCTCATATGCTCAATTATGGAAGTTAATAATGGCCTTCCATACCGGCGTACGATAGTAATTAAAAACAAGAAACATATATTAACTTTAAAAATGAAAACAAAAATAACTTGCTTCCAGGATCCCGACATTCTCGCTTAGCTTGGCAACTATCTGTGTTGAAAACCTCTAATTTAACATCCTTGCCGAAGTTTCTCCGGCATCGTCCCGAACCGATACCTCGAGCAACGAGAGCATCCTGCCGTCGCAGGGAGATGATAGAGCGAAATGCAAATCATCGGAACGACTTAATTGAAATGCATAGGTATGAGAGTGCCACCGGATGCTGGGTTTAAGTGTGCCTCTTCATTTTTCTGCCTCCGCTCTCGTTGCATCGCAATTATCCCAGGCAGTCGTAAATAAGGATCACTTATTCAAATTCCATTGCCTTCTGGCAGACTCGTTGTTTAATTTTTAATTAGGCTAGGAGACTCACCTTGGGCTTTTTGGTTTTTTTACTAAGACTAGATCGCCCTTCGATGAGGATGTTGTCGTTGATAAAGCTGACGTCGCAGGGGCTTGGAGGTCCTTCGAGGGATAAAAGCTCCTCCTCCTCATCAGCCACCACGTGCCTTATGGTAGCTCCTGGTAGCAACGTGATGCCACCTTCACCAGCCTACAAACAAAATATTACATGTTACAAACTTAAGTAGAGCAAATTAGGCAGCGGTCATATTTATAGATAATAAAACTTATACGTAGATTTTATCAAAAATTTGTTCGCAAATATCAATGGTGGTTAAAATATTACCTTAAACATTGAATCAATTTACATTATTACCAGATTAATAGATTTTAAATACTAAGGCAAATGCCAATGACGTTTGATATTCTATATGCAAAGATAATTTCGCGGGCTTACAAGAACAAGTAACCAAGTCAAAAAACGCAGTTTCGACACTTTACGATAAATCTAGTTTTCAAGATTTATTGTTTGTGCGAAGTTTTTATTAACATTCCAGTGAACCCTGAATGATGATACAACATAGAAACTTTGTTCTAATAAATACAACAAACTTTTATGGAACCTAGTCATTTCAACTCATTTAAAAAAAAACTTGTACGCCCAAGATATTGTGATTAAGTTAAATTAAGTTAATTATTGTTGCCATATATTGGAAAACCTTCTCTCTATTTGACTGTAGCACGGTTATTTCAAACTATATTGAAAATACGTATATAAGAAATACTACACTATTCAATATTTACCAGTCGCTATTTGATGGCAGAGCACTTTAATTGAAGTAATTACCTTGTCTGTAACAGATTACACTGGTCAACAAAATAAAACTTTTTTGTGTAACAGGAGGTTTGATAGGAGACTGTAGTTATACTTGTCATGTAGTATCCAAATATGTTTTCAGTTTTGGCGTACCACCCAAGTTTGGTAAGTAATACAAAAGCAAAATGTCCGAAAAATCGTATATTCGACATTAAAATTACTATAACAAAATTTCTGCCACATTTTTTTTAACTTTGTGGGTGGATGACCTGGGTAACATCTATCGTCCGGGTTTAGTATGAATGGACCACCATATGCCAACTCCTCTTGTCCTGGTAGCGTACATCCCCATTTTAGAGAATTTCAGTCACTGCCATACAAAATTTAAAAAAATGTCAAAATAGTTATTTATGTAATAAGTGTGTAAAATTGAGCTTTATGGCATGAGTTCAGATGATGTTTCGTGACGAGCCTTCGGCTCGTCACGACACACCTGAACGAATGCCATAAAGCTTATTTTACACACGCATTACATACATAACTTTTTGCACGTCATACCGTAAACAAGTACAATATAGTATTTAAAAATAAGGTTAAAAAATTAATCCTGCGCCATTCTGTTTGATGAAAGCTATTAATTTGCTATATTTTCCAATTTGCACATTATGTTTTGTAGCGAGGGTGCATTTTAACATTGAAAATATAGACCAAATGCTAGAGGGCTTATATTTTCTGCAAAGATCGGCAAAATATGCTAATAAAGTATTCTCTGAATACCTTCTAACGGTTCTAGATTCACACCACTTGATAAATTCCTGCTAGCGTTTTTCATATATTACCCTTGAATTTTTCGGTAGTAGTTCTAAACTAGCTATCTCTGCTTCCTTTACTACATCTGGTGGTGTGCAGCTTTCCGCATCGGATGTATCATCCACTTCCATGATGAACTACTATCGATGTACTCGTGTCGCGAAAATTTGATTGATTGTTCTGACAGCAGGTATTTCGATGACAGCGTATCATGAAATTCCTTTATGCATTTGATACCACTTTTATGGTTGGATACAAATAAACAATGTAACATTTGATAAATGCCACCTTTTGACATTGATTAGAGTTTGTAAAGTGTCAACTTTTAAGATGAAAGTGCAAAAAAGGTTTAATATGCGACGCTAACCGTATTAGGCATGCAGAATTAAAAAATGGTATTCGTTTGCTGAATCATGAGGACGGATTTATAAATTGATATGGGGCCTAACTACACCTCACCGGAGTAAAGAGCTTTTTTTTACCTTGATACTTCCGCAATAACTATAAATTTTGTAATAGAAAAAAATAGTTCTAGATAAAAGTGTGGGTGATAGACAATTTCTGGTTGCAGATTTGAATTCAGCGTGAAACAATATATCAAACTCACTATCAAAGATCCGTGTTACACAAATCGTGTTGACCTGTGTTTTAGTTTTTTTTTTTTTTAATTAGGTCTTGCCAACTGAAACCATATCTCAAATCATTTAGAAAATGCTTCATTAAAGACCTTTTGCTTATTGGTTTATGGACAAGGAGACTTGGTTGGAGATAATTGTATTAGTTTATTTTAGTATACAATTTTTATATAATTTTTTGGCAAAGATTAATAATTATATATTTCACAAACTTCAAAAGTATATCCGTTTATTTACATTCTTTTTTCCGTTGTCACCATTTCACTGCTTGCCGCTATTCTAACCATTACACTACCCCCCACCAGAAAAGGCAACACAAAGAAACAATGGGCTCAAAGAAATGAACCGTGGGGTGCGAAACAAGATGCATTCGTTTAACGGGGCGCTTCATACTAGAAAAGGGAAAGCTAAATGACAACTGACAACATTAATTTCTTCGTCCGTCACAACTGAAACGAACGCTGGCTTCAGCCTGTCAACTGGCACATTAGTGTGTTTGGAATCTTATTTATTAATATACAATTTATTAAAGGTAGGAATGTAGGTTTCTATCGCTATATCAGCGTAGTCGACCTTTAACTACATGTCATACCTTATTATGACAATATTTTCATATGACAGTAGAATATTGTAAATTTCATTCCTTTCCTACTTCGAAACAATAATTACCGATATCATGAATCAAGTTTGTTTACTAAAAACCTAACTAGTGATTAGTACATATAATGGGTATATAAATCTCTCAATACAGATAATTCAATGATATTCTGGGTAAACGTAATCTAAATTAAAATTGTCAGCGCTCCGATATTCAGGCAATCTCAGCATTCCAAACAGAACCAATATGAATGAATGTACGTATGTATAGATGAGCGTAGTAGTAGTAGAATTGAACCTGGTAATACTAAACTGGAATATGTTTTATTTAAATAATAAATACATTGGTAGACACAAATGCTAACGAATTTCTATGCTGTGATTACATGTACTTGAAGTCGCTAATTTATTTCACTTTGTAATTCCAATATTGATTACCAACGACAACCAATTTTACAAAATAAAGTTAAGGTCAGAAATTATAAATAAAGATTCAATAATTATCAAATAACAGATTTGCAAAATTTGAATAAAGTAATTTAAATGAATAACGTCTAATTTGAATGATGAAACTGAATTTTATTTACCTGTCGCTTGCATAAAAGTAAATAAAATAAATAAAGTCCAATTTCAATGATAAAACTGTATTTTATTTACCTGTCGCTTGCATAATCTTTCAAAATGAATAAATCTCACTGAATCTATATATCTGTGTTTTACTTACTAACAAAAATTACTAACAGACCCATTAAACAAACCCAATTAAGTTGTCACGATAATGATTTAAAAAATCAAACATAACGGAAAGTACTCACACTAAATCACGAGCCAAATAAAAATAACAAATTATGAGTATTTGTATAATACCTGGGCGCGAACCGTTACAAGCTTAACTATGAATTTTCAAGTCGATGACAAATCTCGATTTAGAATATTCTTAGAATTCCGCAAGCAAAAAAGTTGCATTTACAAAAAAATCAATGAATAAAAAACTTTCTTCTTAAAAAAAAACTTTCTAAAATAAAAATAAAATTCTTTCTTAAAAAAATAATCCATCTGTCATGTAATTTATTGTATGTCATTTGATAAATGTATCACAGGGAATTATAATAGTATATTATGATAGAAGTGCATAAGAGAGCCATTTAAGCACGCACACCGGGTTTAAGAGCACGATGCGAAGCGGAGTGCTTTAAACGGTGCATTAATTTTTTATCATACCCGATCATAATCTTTGGGTGATAAACTAATAACGTTGTCGAATAAGTTTTCCTAGCACGTCGAGATTTAAAGTTGCCTAGTTACAACACATTTATTGGCAAACTTAATGACAATAAACGTCAGGCAGAACTAATTTTTATTCAAATAAATATTAAAGGTACACTTACAATTGCAAGGAAATCAGAAAACCAAAAGCTTTATACTTTTTATTATTGGTTATTTCGAAACAAGCAGTTTCAACCTTCAGAATTTCGTTGATGACAATGACGTCTATAGCAGATGACATTGATGCAACAAATACTAACCATCTGCATGTTAATGATAGAAAATGATATCCACGTGTAACTACATTGTGAAATGAATCTAAATGTTTCTAATGTCCTCTTTACGTTCACGTTGTGGTGCAGGTACAATAAAAATGGTCTTTAATGGTATATTATGGACCAATGTTGTGAATGAACATTTTTTTATAACCGTGAATAACCGCAAAAAAACTGTTTTTCTTGAGTATGTTTAAGTATCGTGTCGAGTAACATTTGGATTAGTACATAATGCACTCATTGAATTTTAATCTTCACGTCATTTTCATATATGAGGTGCTCAGAAGAGTAGTGGATCATGTCCATTTTTCTAAATTTCGTCGATAACTCACTCACAGTACACATTAGTACGTTCTACGTTCAGTAAAGAAGTGATTCAAGTTACAAATTTATTTCGTATGCTGTTTATCGAGTCGTCCTCCTTGTGTATTGACAAAAAGCTTATGTCGTTCAGTGTAGTAATGGTTTATGTCCAATTCAGTGTAATAGTGGATATATGTCCAGTATGTTCAAACCTATAAAATCTGCGTGTTTATATGTTCAACAATGGATTCGTCAACATCATCTCAAGAACCTTATCAATCAAGTGGATCGGAATATAAAAATAGTACTGATAGTACTTCCGATACTTCCGGTGGTAAGTAATATAATTGTAATTTTTATATTCATGTGTCGGTTACTAAATGTATATGTTATCCTATAATAGAACGAAAAATGTATGTTGTTACAGATGATCATCAACTTACGATAAATGAGATAAGAAGCAACACTTTATATGAGCCAACTGCAAAAACTGCGACAGAGCCTATAGAGTCTAAAAAATGAAAAAAATCGGTTAGTTAAGAAGTCTACTTGGAAAGTAAATATACGAAAGCATCGCCGAAATACTGGACAAGACTAAATTACAAAATCTGGAAAAAATGTTCCTTCTAAAGCCTTTTCCAATAACCCCTGTAATTACAGACAGGGCTGCGTCCAAAAACTTGCAGAGCATCAATGAAGAGCCAATTTTGAATCTTTTTGGAAACTGGCTGACTATTCCCGGCAAAATGTGTTTATCAGAGGACTAGTAAAAGTCAACACAGTCAAAAGAAAACGTGTTAGAGATGGCTCACATCCGGAAAAGCATGCGTACTTTGAATGTGCTTTTCGAGTAGATAACACCACACACCGTGTGTGCAAGAAATATTTTGCAGAAACGTTGCAAATTAGTACCAGTAGACTGTATAGGTATGTCTCTAAAGACGAAATGATTGCGGTGACTGATCAACGTAGCATGGATCCTAGAAAAAAACTAGACGATTTAAAAATTGTGAAGCATATCAATTCATTTCCCGCGTACCAAAGTCATTATTCCCGAAAAGATAATCCCAAGAAAAAATATTAGAATGAAAATTTAACTATATGTAAAATGTACGAATTGTACACCGAACAATGAGTCGCCGAGGGAATTGATGCATTGAAGAAAAAAATCTATTGCCATGTATTTAATACAAAATTCAATTTAAGTTTTAAACCTCCAGCAAAAGATACATGCCGAATATGTGACCAACTGCAGATGACAATAGCTGCAGAGCAGGATGAAACCAAGAAGAATGATCTAGTAACAGAAAAAAAACATTACACCTTGCTAAAGCCGAACAAGCCCGAACATGTCTTCATGAGGATCAAATGACTGCTTGCGATAAAAAGTACGTGGCAACATTCAATCTTCAAAAAGCGCTTCCGTTTCCCAAGCTATCTGCATCAGTAGCATACTATAAAAAAAAATCTATATGTTTATAATCAGGAATCCATTCTTCTAAAGAACAAACGGGATTCATGTATATGTACGACGAAACCGAAGGTTGGCGTGGATCTCAAGATGTAGCATCATGTCTTGTAAAGCATTTACAAGAAAATGCTCCAAGTCATAAACATATTGTTTTGTACTCTGATTCTTGCACCGGTCAGAACAGGAACATTAAATTATCGCTGTCGTTACTAAAATTAGTGCAAGATCCTCGAATGGCTGTCGAAACTATAGATCACAAATTCCTGGTGTCAGCACACTCGATTTTGCCAAATGACGTAGATTTTGGCGTTATTGAAAAGGCAAGTCGCAAGAATACACATATTTACTCCCCTCAACACTGGAAGGATATTGCACGGACTGCCAAAAAGCAGGATAATTTTTTTTATAGTTTTTGAAATGAAAAGAGAAGATTTTTTTTCTACAAAAAACTTGGAATCAGCAATACAGACTCGAAAAAAAAAACTGTTGATGGATACGCATTCAGTTGGCTGAATATCCGTTGGTTAAGATTTAAGAAGACAACGCCAACTTTATTCAAATTTAAACAGACTTTGAATGAAGCTGTTGATTTTGATGAAGTAAATCTTAGTAAAACTGTGTGTGGTCGACCAAGAACTTCACTTAATATAGAACAAAAGCAATTGTATCCAACAAGGCGAATTGTGACAGACTCAAAACATAGCACATGATGGATTTACTGCCCTATATACCGCCAATATACCATACATATTTCAAAAACCTACCTTACCTATCGCATCCAAAACAAGACAAAATCGCATTGACAATACAGAAGATAACATTGATGAAGATGATGAGCCTTTCTATGAATAGAGGAAATTAACTTCCTTCAGAGTAGCAATAGTTTAAGTCCACATTCTTTACTTTATTTGTGAATAAAAATTATATATATATATATATATATATATATATATATATATATATATATATAAACAATCTTTATTAGGCTTTATTATATTTCTTTTGAATGTTAACTTTTTGCTATACGATAATAAAGTATCATGTTTATAATTAGCGAATTTGTTTGTATTTTTTGTCTACATTTTGTTGCAAATTAATAAAGTAAAAACCTCTTTAAGGCTCGATGACTTAACAAAGAATTTTATGGACTTGGTCCATTTCTCCTATGAGCACACCATATGCAAGTAATTTCTGTACGAAATTATTGAAACATTAACTTTGATTATATATTTTGTAGCATAAAACAAATATTTATTTAAAATGCGTTTTATTTATTCAAGTAATCGGTCAATAGCATGTTCTTGAATTATGTACGTAAAGATTTCTATGCATACGTTTACAGGTTTATGTGTGTATAAGAAATATTTAAAGTTCCTTGTCTCGTGAACATTGGGCATAGAAAAGTTACACGTGGCCTGTATTAGGCAGACTGCAGGGAACATTATTACATATGTGGCCCGGGATGATTAGATGGATGTAAACTAGTTTGCAGAATTTGGTCTCATGGAGGTAGTAAACGGTGCCAAATGACCCTTTTCTCCTAAATTGATTCTACATTTTCTGAAATTAATTTTACCTTTTAAAAAAAAAAGATTTTACATCCTCCGACATCGACTCCAATTTTTCCTAAATTGAAGGTGAAAAGGTATAGGAGTTCAAAATTCAATACAGATTCAATTCCGGAATTTACTCTTTATTAGCAGCACTCATTTATCAATTATTATTTACCAACTGTTCCTTTAACAAATTTAAATAATGGTGTTTTCTGTGGTTTCTAATCAATTTTTGTGAATTATTAAGTAATTGTAAAATCATACAACTGACCTCTCAGAGCTAACAGCGCGCAACGGTTAACTAATTAAGGCAGAGGTTACAGATTCGAATCGCAGTAATGAGTATGGTTCAATTTCAAATGGTACAAATATAAACCGCATCATTGGTGATACTATAATCTGATAAATAAATATAAATATATAAATATTTCCATTGTGAGCTTTCGTGTGTCTTCTTTTCTGTCAAATAAGTATCGTGCGAAAATAATGTTTTTACAATTTGCTCGTTGTTTACGCACGCATATTAGTTATGTAAATAGTCCAAAAGAAGTACTTTTTTTAACACGAAAAAATAGTTTTTCAAAGTTGGTAGAGTTATACCCGCAGAGCGAGAGCCGTAGTGTCATTTTTTATGTCATATGTGTCATATCAAATGCTTTGTAAATTGTGTTTGCAGTGGACATGTTATCCAGGTAAGTAATAGTTATTTAAGCATTAAGGGAGGTAAGTATCGTTTACCAGTCGAGGTCGAGTTTGCGCCCGAGCGATAGCGAGGGCTAGCAATAAAGTCCGAGACTGGTCAAAACTTACCTCCCGAATTACTTATAACTGTTTTTCCACTCCTGAAGTTGGTTTAATTGTTTGTGTTTGATTAATTTAATTTCGCAACTTGAACAAAATATCAGTACGGCTTTGGTTGCTAAGACTATTTTTCAAACAAAGTGTGAATGTCAGAAATTCATTCGTTCAGTTGTAAAATGAATTCCAATGAAAATAAACAAGAAATGGCAATTGAAGAAACTGCAGATGCTGCCTGTTCCCTCCTACTGCCAGGGAAGTCGAAGGGGTGTTATCAAAATGCGTATAAGTGTTTTAAAGAGTGGTACCAGAGAAAGAACGCTATTGAAAGTATTTAACGTACTTCCCTGAGGGAGGTAAGTGTTTACTTACTTCCCGTTGTTCATAGTAATCAAAGCTTTATCGGTAAGTGGGGCTTACTTCCATCAAATCAATGTCAAAACAGTGTACTTACCATGCAGGGAGTGGAAACATAATATTTATTATCTTGGAAATCCAGAACACTCTGGATACTAATTTTATTTTTTACCATCAACATGGCCCGGCCCTCTTTCAAGATTTAACAATTTGAGATAACCTGCATTATTTTTCAACACTATTTCTATACAATTTATACCAATGGGACAATATGTTAAGAAAAATGTTGTGTAGGTAACTCTTTATGGCTGAGGTTAGTATATTGTTAATAAATTTAACCCAATTCATATCAGTTATTGCCGTTTTTCTTGGTAAGATGTTTTTTGTTTGTTTTAGGAACGGTGACAAAGATGCAGTCCGATTTAAATTCAATATCGTTGACATATTAATTCCCCTCTACAGTCACCATTATATCGGATTATTATGATTACTTAAAATAGTACAAAAATAAACCAAGTTCCGATATAATATATTGTTTAAAATTGGACCAACTTTTATTGCGAGATACATCTTAGAAACGGCTAAAATTATAATGTGTATAAACATATCCTGATATGCCTATTTTAACAGAGCTTATAATATGCTAAACTTTGAACATCTACATTCTTGTATAGATTGAAACAGCACTGTATTATAGAATAAATTATATCTGCTAATTAGATAAGTAGATTTTATGTTACGTCGATTGCGAAGTATGCGCTGAGATTCGGTTTTAAAATGCAAAAAACATTTGTGCTGCCAAAATCCATCACCAAATCCTTGTTGTATACGGGAAAAGTGTGATGAATGTGGGGAATGTGCGACAGTGGTAACGTTTATTTAATGGAGGCAAACATTGATAATGAGGAACGCTCTGGCAGACTATGATCATGGCAGTTTCCTAAACTTCACACGATATGTCCCTAAGATAAATATGAAATCATAAAACTGAAAGCAACTATTGATGCATACATTCGGCAAAACAGGTGCTTCACTATTGATGAACTGCGTAAGATTCTCCACATATATCCCGATATGTTCTCTATGACATTCAGTATCCACTTACGGTTGGCTAAATGCACTGGTGGTCGACTTCTACAATGAGGGGATCGTCATACTCATTGCCTTCGTATTTTCTATATTTTTCTACAGCACCAGTCTTGAAATTTGTTTTCTGTTTTTCGTACAGATGCTGAAATCTATCCAGAATTAAATTACTTGCACTGTTCTCATTAACATCCAGTATTTCTGGTGGGGTGCATGATAATGTTTCACTAATTTAAAAATACTCCTAATAGTTTTTAATAGTGTTTAATATAATTAATTATGACTAAATTAATTTAAACTTCAAATTAAACAAATATCAAATACGTGTTACCAACTCAAATTACAGAAGTAATAAATCAACGAACTATTAATTTATAGAAAATATTGGCGCAAATTATAAGAAATAGTATAAAAAACTCTTAATAAGTCAACTGAGCACTCGTCGTTTAAAACAATTGCCGTTCCGCGGCTCGTTTTTTAAATTTGGACTCGTGCTATAAGCTATGACTTATTTAACTTGCGGTTTAGAATACTATTATGATCTGGAGATGCATAATCACTGTCTAATTTTAGATCATTATAAAATATACGACAATTTCTCCAATCATACATTTTCTTTCATATTATTTTCACGATACAATTCAAATATTGATTTAAATCTGTTCTATTTACAAAAGTAATCAGTCAAATGCAGTTGTGTTCTTGACTTATGTTCCGAAACATTTTTATGCACTCAAAAATAGGTTTATTATCGCATAAATATATGTGTACCGCTTATGATAAGGAATTGGAAGTGATTTCACGGTCAGTAGTTTATACTGTAGTCGTGCATTGACGAGCAGCGCACTTCAACTTGCATAAAATTTGCATGAAAGCACGAAATGTGTGATAAACGAAATGATATGTTATCCACTTGGTAGCCTTGCGAATTTGGAAGTAGATACAAACTTTGGGATCTCTACATATTAAAATTACACGTATCATTATTTGTTTGCAATTGTGTATTATTTTGTATTGTTTGTAATGTAATTTAAAATGTATTTGTTTCGTGCAGTATTTATAAAGCATATCAAAGAAGCAAATCAGGTACAATGAAAGGAAAAGCAGGTCACTTTCATTCAAGGATGCATACATAATTCTCATTTTGTCATTTAGTCAACCATCATCTGATCACGATGACAACTATATCTCTGCAACTTGTCTTCATAGAAACGCTTGCGATATTGCTTAAAAACAATTAATAATAATAGTAATGAGTTATGAAGAAGGAAAAAAAAATGTAAACACATTTTGTTTCAAATATAATTTAAAACAGTTTTGTACCATTATGTTTATTTTTTCATAAACCTGACGTTGAAGTATTAGTATTAACATCATGGAAATTTTCGTTATCGAGATTTTTGTGAACCTATGCGTTTCCGCGTGTTGAAATAAAATAAATGAAATAGCTTTCCAGTGATGTATATGATATTTCTGTATATCGAGCCGTCTCACAGTGGGAGAAAGTGTGCTGTTAGGTGAAGAAAAGCCTGAAACTTAGTATATGCACTTGGGACCCAAGACATTAAAAAATGACCACACAAGTGTACACAGGGTCATGCAAAACCGATGCTGTAGCGTCACAAACTTATTATTATTAAGTAAAATAAAAAAATTAAGATGCCATATTTGCTTCAAATTTTACTATAAATACAATGGTGGCTTTATGAAGTCAGATAAAACCTTTGTTGACGAGATACTTACAAAAATACTTGTTTTTCTGACACACCCTGCATATTTTATTATGTTTTTCTTCTACATTGTAATGATATTCTGTACAAAAGTGTATTTGCGTCTCTTACACTTATTACTTTATTTTTGCAACTAACAAATATTATGCGCATTTATTTACTTTGTTAAAAACAAGAACAGGAATGAAACAAAAAAACACCGTAATGGTATTTTTCGCAACTACAATATACAGTATGTCCCCGGATTGTGTTTACAAGAAGAAAAACTTTTTTTCTTTTATTTTACGCCAAAACTTCAAGGAATAAGATTTTTTGCTTGTCCTGAAACCAGCAAATCTGTAGAAAGAAGTAGAAAGAAAAGTACATTTTTCTCTTGATTTTGGACTTAGTAATTATAAATTTTAATTTAAAAGATTTCTTAACATGTAGGCGGGCTCGCCTTGTTTTGACAACTCCGTGAAAGCTTACTGTCATAAAAGTTTACAAAATGTTGACATTGGAGCAGATAATTTATTTGATTCAATGTTATGGTACCGGTGAGCACTGTTATCGTTCTGTTATTGAAAAGTTCAATGCGAAATTTCCGGATATTCAAGTTTCACGTATGGGGGCCCAAAAACTGATAAAAAAGTTTTTAATAACTGGATCTGTTGAAAATTTGAAGAAACAGAAGAAACCATACGATGACGACGACGCTGCTACTCTTTCCGCTAAAAGCGAAGAAAATTCACCCATACAAGCCGATAATTAATCACACATTGGAACCTGGGGATGATGCAAAACGATTATATATTTGTTTGTGGCTGGGAGGTCACATATCTAGAGACCGAAACTTTTATTGCAGAATAATGTTTTCTGATGAGGAAACATTTTCTACCAATGGGACAGTTGTCTCATAGCATGTAAGATATTGGAGCGATAATAATCCACATTTCAGAATTATAAAAGGTCGCCAGTATTTTACCAAAGTACATGTATGGTGTGCCGTTGGTTATCACGGGATAATAGGTCCATACTTTTTTGATAACAACGTTAATCAGCACACATATTTAGATATGTTAGAAAAATTTCTTAGCGATGATCTTCATGCTTTAGAAATGAATTACAGACGCACAATGTTTTTTCAGCAGGATGGTTGTCCTGCACATTATTTACGCATTGTTACTAACTGGTTAAATGATAAATTTGAAGATCAGTGGATTGGAAGAAATGGTCCGGTATTGTGGCCTGCCAGAAGTCCCGATTTAACAATGTTGGATTTTTATTTGTGGGGACGTTTAAAGCAAATTGTATATATGGATAACCTACCTAATAACGCCGAAGAATTAAAAAAACGAATAAGAGACGCTGTGGCATCGTTGTCCATCGAAGAAATTCAAAGAAGTTTCAAGGAGCTTCGTTTTAGAGTAGAATTGTGCGCAGAATTGGGTGGGGGGTTAATTGATTAATGATTGTTTTTGTTAAAAATGACTTTTTATCTTAAAGCTGTTTCTTTGAGTTGCTGTTTATTAAAATTATGTTTTTCACAAACATTTTTGTTATTTAACTTGCGTAAACTCATTTGTCAAAGTGACATCGTCAAAAAAATAAAACAGCCAATGTGATGGGTTTTAAAAAGCAGAGACAGTCCGAAATGAAAAGAAAAATGAACTTTTCTTTCCACTGAGTCGGAATAATTAAGTTTTAATTAGAGATATGCTGGTTGCAGGACAAGCAAAAAATCTTATTTCTTTGAAGTTTTGGCGTAAAATAAAAGAAAAAAAAGTTTTTCCTCTTGTAAACTCAATCCGGGGACATACTGTATATTGCCTGAGCTCTAGTCAAAATTTTAAATCTTTCTATCATATTTTTATTTAAAAGGGTAAAAATTATGATTTGATAACGTGGCCAACAAAAATATACAGGGTGTCTCTAAATTATGTGGACATCGCTTAACCACAGATTACTCGGATCAAAAGAAGACGATTTAACAAAACTTATCTATATACAAATGCGTTTGGTTTAGCCAGTATTCAGCTTCAAGGTTAATTTAAATATAACAAAAATTTGCTTATAAAAAGAGAACGTTTACATTCATTTGGATGTTGTTTGGTATGACACTTTATACGAGTATAACTCAAATTTTGACATAATATTGTTATTATCAGTAGACCGGTTGTGTATAAAACAAGTGAGGCCCAACATTAACGATATTCATATGTTTTAATGACAAAAGCAAAAAAAAAATTAAAAAAAATAAATCGGACGCAGACATTCATTATTAAGTTTTTTTGTATCTTTATAGTTTTTGATATCTGTTACAGTTTCGATACAAAAAAATAAAATATGAGTGATTGCGCTTCACTCGTTTGGAAACAAATCATCAGTAAACAGAATTTTCTGGCTAAAAAGTATATCCTCCTCTTTTTTCCTGAATAAATCGGCAAAACGGAAAACGTAGGTCATAAACATAGGCTCCTAAAATCCTAAAACCAGCAACATATCTGTTTGATCGGCGCACGTGTACTTTATATTCATTATTGTGAATAAACCATCATCAACCCAGCAACTAGATTACATTTGTTTCCAAACGAGTGTAGCGCAGTCACTCATATTTTATTTTTTTGTGTCGAAACTGTAACAGATATCAAAAACTATAAAGATACAAAAAAACTTAATAATGAATGCCTGCGTGCGATTTGATTTTTGTTTTAAGTTATTTGCTTTGTCATTAAAAAATATGAATATATTAATGTTAGGACACCCTATTTTTGTACACAACCGGTCTACTGATAATAAGAATATTATGTCAAAATATGAGTAATACCCCTATAGAGTGTCAGCCGAAACAACATCCAAGTCAATGTAAACGTTCTCTTGTTATAAGCAAATTTTGTTTTTTTAAAATTAACTTTGAAGCTGAATACTGGCTAAACCAAACGCATTTGTATATAGATAAGTTTTATTAAATCGTCTTTTTTTGATCCCAGTAATCTGTGGTTAAGCCATGTCCACGTAATTTAGAGACATCCTGTATATCTCAAAAAGCTGCATTTTCCCACAAAAAAAAATTGTTTCGCATATGCTCTGTATATGTTCTAATGCAAACAATATATAATTGGAGGTGACGAGGTCGGAAGCGTTGTTTGCCAGTCCACACAATATGGTGTAAATTTTATTATTTTTTTTATAAGGACGCTTTCTTTTTAGACATTTTTTAACTTAATTAATATTAATGTAACAACAACAAGAAACAATAGAGGAGTAGTACATATCTTCAGTTATATTGCTCACATTTTTATTGGTGCTTGAAAATGCCTCATGTTTATAGTTCCACCGCCACTTACCGGGTTCAGTTACAACTTTGAAATTTTACCAGTGTAACCCCTAATAATTAGGCTATTAATTTATGCATGAAATTTTGGAAATAAAGATATTGAATATTTCCACTGTTGGCAAGCTTAACCGGCTCTATCGGCCTCTGTGCGTCTCAGGCATTATAGAAGCTCTTAAATTTTGAAGAAAGAAAAATGAATCCTTGTGTAATTAGTTATCAAAATTTATGAGGATCCCAGGTGTAGTATCTATAAAATCTTTCACGTTGTGCCATAAAATCTGTTCGTAAAGAATACCATTAGGTCCCAAGAAACAAGAATGAGTTACAAGTGTATCGTACTCTGATTTCCCTCGGGCGATCTGGGTATAAATAAATTGACAGGCTACTCCAAACCGGCTTCTGTTGTAGACATGCAGGTAAAATGTGAGACCTGAACTAGTTATTCAAGTTTTTTTATCTGTATACCCAGATAATGCCGAGGAATTGCTGTAAGTAAAATAGTAGCGATTGAATTGAATGATATCCAGCTCTTCGGATTACTTTCATTCAGCGCTTGGAGAAAATTGGTAGACTGAGTGACTGCTTATCATTACTGTATTCACTGCTACATCATTGAAGTTATAGACAAAATGTATAAATATTGCAAGTTGTCTATTTCAAAAGAAGATCTCATTTTTACATTTAAGATAATTTCATCGTTTCCGTAATTTATAAATGAATCACATTCTTGCATGAATTAAATTTAAATATTGCTTCGCAAGTGTTAAAAAAAACTTTTATGCTGTTTTTAAAAAAATCAGGGTGAGTAAAAAGTAAGAAACCTCATCTCTGGAGCTTTTATCATTTTTAGGGGAAAAAAGTTTTAACAAAAGTTTTACAGCTAATTATTTGCCACCATATTTTTTTCGTCACTCATTGACAATGACGTCATCGTTACTTTTTAATTGGCAACTTAATTCTTATGCATTTTTATTATAATTTCACTCAAAATTTCTTTATCATCAAAATGTCGATTCGTTATACATTTTACGATTAAGTTACGATTTTTGCTGCCGTCTTGGATGCGACATTTTGGATGTCATATACAAATGCATAACTATCCTAAGGTAAGTGATAACACAACGGAGTAAACTAACTTATTGGGAATACGCAGTTTAAACTATTAATTTTTTTATTTGGGTGCACGCATCGCCTATCTGTGGGCATTAGCGCTTACGCAGTTTGAAGGCGATATATTTAATAAATTAGCTATGCACACGTTCAAGCTCAAGAAGCATTCAATAAAGTGTTAACGATATCGCGAAGCTAATTACCAGGAAATGTTCGCGTATAGATACTACATATGTCGCTTATACATATCTCCTAAACCATTAATAAGTAATCTGGGAAGGCGATCTGTAGATTTGTAAGGTGGCAAAATTAATACAGGAGGCAGGAAACTTAGTGGTAATTCAGCAGACGACGAATACGATACACAAGATCGTGCAAGTGGTTATTCATGAAATAATAAAGAAGGGGGAAAGTAGACTTTAGACTGTAGCAAAAACGAGATCGACATAATCTCTAGATAGAAAAAAAACCGTAAAAACCAATTTAAGTATAAATATATTGCATATAACCTGGCAATACTGTCAGTGATATAGATTTATCAAAATTACATGCAGTTGTCTAACTAATCATTGCTAACGATAAAGGGTATTAAAAAGTGGCCGTGCAGCGCAACTTTAAAATATCGATAGAAAGCACATCAGCAGCTGAACTTTCAAATAAACTTAGAAGACCCAACAAGTAACAATTATACATATAATCGAAAGCGCTACTCGGTGGTACTTTTTTCTAGCTCAGTATCTTTCTAAAGCAGTATAAAAAACATGTTAACATTCTTGAGGAGGTGCCATCCATATTATGTGATATAAAATGTTTACCTGGATCACGTTATTATAACAATAATTTGACCGACCGACGGGTTCAACGCTACGCTGAAAAAAGCCGAAAACGCAGCTATTCTACGCACTGCAACTTTGCGCTTACGTACGAGAGAGGTATAGTCGAAATCAGGAGAGATGTCTCATGACTCATTCTAAAAGAATGTTTAATGCAGGAATAAATGCAAAATCGGTGTCGCTATATTACCCTAAACCGCTGAAGTAAAGTGAGAGAGTAAATGTCCGATACGTCTGCTGTACGTTTTAAATGAAACCCGTGAAAACGTATGTCTTCGTTAATTCATTGAATCTGTCAGTGTCACTGTTACCTAACATATATTTCGTCTTTACCTACACATAACCTACTCAGTGAAATTATAGCATTGGAGATTTGACATTAACGCGATACAAATGAACTCATTCGTAGGCCTAATTGGCCGGGTGCATTTTTGCGCAACATCTGGCCGGCCGCGTGCGTATAAGTGTAGACACACGTTTAAGAAAATTTGAACCATACATTCCAAATGTATGAGTCATGAGACACCTCTCGTGATTACGAGTATAACTAAATATTAGACACGGTCTCTTCCGCAGCAATATGCACTTTGGTATCCACGAAGACCTTCTGTATGCAGCTAGGTAGAACCAATCTTGGAAATCGAAACTCAATTTTGTTAATTTTTGTCCAGCTTTTCAAATATTTGGAATCACTATGCGCCGCGTTGTTGCGTTTTCATGTTAAATTAGTTCAAAAGTTGCAAACAGTTGCAGCTGTTTTCAACTGTATTTTAAAGTACACACTATAAGCTATAAATTGTTTTATATCTGATGACAGACTTCGGGGGGGAATGAAGTTAAATATTAACAATAATTCATTAATGACGTTAATATGTTTAAAAAGTAAAATCATAACAAATTACATACTTTCTTCCTTACATTCTATTATTTATCAACCAACAAGCTGAAATATTGCATTATAATGAACATTGGCAATAACGGGTAACAACAATTCGCTATGAAAGAAATGTTAGAAAATAAGTATCTGTTACTTTGGAAGCTGACTACTATTATTTGCCGATAAATGGAGTAAATATTTGCGGCTGCGTTATGTAAGGGGTTTAAGAAATGTAATAAGCATACATGTTCCTAGAACTATTGACATCATTATTGTACTATTATGACCGTTATCCTCATATACGGAGTACCACTGTGCGATGGCGCCAAGTACATAATAGGACATAGTGCTAGTCTTAATGTCAAATTACATGAAGTAATGCGAAATGCTACATGGCTACTCTGTACTTTACATCAAGTTACAAATTCTCGCGTTGCGATATTTACCTTCTGAAATGTTAAAGTTGTAAATTCAATCAACCAAATAGCGTTGCAGACTCGTCTTTTTAGAACAAAATTGTGAAGCATGGCGTCTGTATATATCGATGACTTATTGCAATAAAAAGTAACCCACATTTTTTTTAAATGAGATTTGATTAAAAATCATTTGGTCAATGAATTCACTAAAATTTATAACGGGGTGCCTACATAATGTAAGCCCTAAACTAACTAGCAAAATGCTTACTCATGTTATTCGTATTACATCATTAACAATCTTGTTGTTCCTGAAAAATTAAATATTGTGGGGTAACGTCGTATTGCAAACAAGCCGTCGATATATAAATCTTCATTATCACATAGAAGCGAGGTTGCTTTTGAGAGGTAGTCTTCAAAAATATTGTTCATATTGTTTCATTGTTGTAAGGTGAGAAATCGCAATATGAGAACCTAGTTTTCAATGTTTTTCTTTTCTGAGGCTGGCTTTCCTTCTAGATACACTCAGATGCAAAAAAACCCGGGTCATTGGGTCGTTGTTTGCAAAAAACCTCCTTGCCTCCTTGATCCTCTATGCATAATGCCAAATGAGCAATAGGTAGTGAAGAACGCATACCTTTAAATGTTATTTTCGCTTATTAAATAAACTGATAAGTATCATATGTTTTTTTTTCTACATCCTGATGGTCTCTTTGATTGTAAAACACTAAAAGTTTCACTCTAACGACTATACCAATATCAAAATTTAAAAAAAATGGTTATTTTGCCAACAATGACCAAATGACCCGTTTTTTTGCATCTGAGTGTATTTTTGAACAATTAAATATTTTCAATAGTGGATTGATATTAATATTATAAATAAAAGCCACGGATGAAATAACCGGATTTAAAAAAATACTTCTTATGCTCGATTAATAAATAAATAATAATAAAAATTAAAGCGGGCGCTTGTGTGTGTGTGTGTGTGTGTGTGTGTGTGTGTGTCGAATACAGAAGCCAGTTTTGAAAAGATATTTTTTTTAAACTGGCACATGCGATGCATGCGATGCAATTTTGATGAACAAAGTGCAACTTTTCAAAACTGATTAACGTTTCAAAAAGTCGTACTTTGTATAACCGTTTGGCAAATATAAAACTTTTCACAACTATTTATAAAAAAAAAATATTTAATCGCCAGTAAGGAAAGGAAAATCAAAACAAAGTTAATAGGAATGTAATATTTAATTAATTATTGAGAACATTATTTATTATTGTAAAGTAATTATTACATTTTTAGTTAATTATAAAATTAGGGCGGAAAGACCCCTTCTGGGGTCGATAGCCTTAATAAAGATCGTTATATATATATATATATATATATATATATATATATATATATATATATATATATATATATATATATATATATATATAAAATTATTTATGACACAGTTGTTACAATTTGTTAAGTTATCTCATGACGTACAACCAATAGAATATCTAACTATTGGTAGATAATCTGGTAGAATTTGTATAAATCTTAGAAACGCATCATTTACCAAGAATGTCAGCCCACATATTTTTCTTCATTTCTGAAGGCTGTCCCAACATAAACTTGGCGATTTTTATTACGAATAACATTCTTAATTCTTAGAAACTAGTCAATATATTAACATCAGTACAAAGTAGAGACTCTAAAATTGTGTGTAAAACACAATATGCGATACATGTCCACTTTTTGAATACCACAAAATAAGATTGCCTTCTTGCGCTTATTCAGGTCAATGTTGTCAATAACAACTCCACGAATGTAGTTTTTAAGGCATTCATTCAGGTGTATTGCATATCAAAAATATGTTAGTAGTAACGTGTACATTACTTGAAAGCATCACATTCGAATGTCCATTTATGACATCAAATGCATGTGACATTCGAATGTGATGCTTCCTGCCCAGATGTCTCTTTAGCTTCAAAATTTCGTCCCCGGAGTTGGCTAACAAATTTGGCGAAGTTCTTCTAAAGCATTGAATCCCAAACATTTGCCGCGTAGACCACTGTCGATTTTTTTTTGTTTTCGATGGACACCCCCAATATTGAATTTTCCTAAACAAATTAACTTAAAATGTGTATCGGTTAGTGATATCACTTTGATATGACGTTTTGTAGAGTGAACAATTGAACAAAAAAAAAACATGCACAATTTTTATTCATTTTATTTTTTTTATTGAAAAGACACAAAATGGAAGAACATTTTGAATTTGGAACAAAACAAATGAAGAGCCCACGAGAATAATTATCATAGACACAAGAGTCACAATTTACGGAAATGGAAATTTAAGATTTACAACTGCACAACTGGATTCTGATCGTTCTTAATCAGAAAATACGAGTGTTATTAACGTTTAAATGAATTATTTATTAAATGTAGCTATCCATACAGTAAGTCTAGTTTAGATGGAGGATAAAATTGTGGATACTAGAGCCTGTGTAATAATATATTTTAAGGATGCTTCATATTATTTGTTGCTGATATATTTATATTTGCGTTGCGAATGACGCAAATAAGAAATAAATATCTTAATGAAGGGGCAAGCAAAGGTTATTCAGGTAGATCGCAATTAGGCACGTATGTTGTATTTTATTGAAATCTCGCCCCTAATTGCGTCAACAGTGACATGGTCGAGAGGACTGATTGCGGAATCCAGTCCAGTGGCATTGATGATTTGATGCCATCGGTCACTCGCAGGATGTCCATTGTACAGGGCACGTCTATTAATCTATTGCGGTCAGTGCGAAAGGGCAAACTTGGCGCCTCGACAGATAAGAGGGCGACAAAAGGAGGTCGTCACGTCGGCGTCGCGTCGTGGAGATTCCTGGCGAAGGCGCTGACAGTGCGTGAATCGACGACAGTGAATCACGCACGTGTCTCTAAGAACGCACGTGCCGGTGACACGCACGTATAAACAGACCGGCGCTATGCAAATGAGACGTGCGAAAACGAAGGTCCGCAATAAGTGTGGCGCAATCGATGGATCTCGATCTGCGGAGGTTTCGCAAATTGCGATGTGTTGGTCACTCTGAGTTTTAGATTATTTCTATTAGCTCCACAAATTTCAGAACATTGAGCAAAGAATATTTCTGTTTGGTTAAGAAAAAAATCTAATTTGATTTAAACGTCCAGGAGTTGCATCGATTTTAACTCTTAAAGCTGGAATAGTTCAAGAATGAAGAACATCTGCTGCAGTTCTTATTATTCGAATTTGGGCATTATAATTCACTGCAATATAATTATCAACATCTAAAAGACGAAAATTAAAAGAATTTGCTTCATTTAAGGGAATTATATAAGATCAATATCATTGATGTCCAATAGTTTTGATTGTGATTAATGTATTATTAACTTCATCTAATAAATATAATAATCGCAATGATGGTAGTGCAATAAAAATTAATTAAAGTAATAGGTGATAAGATAGTTCAAATTAATTCAATAGTTCGTCCTTCAAGTAGATATCGATAATTAAATTTATTCAAAAAAAAAAGACTGAATATTAAATATCCTACTAAAACTGTAATTATTAATAAAATTATTAATGCATGATCATGGAAAAATAATAATTGTTCTATTAAAGGGGAAGCTCTGTCTTGTGTTGTTCAAGTTTTTCATGTTGCCATTTTCTAAAAAAAAAGTATAACTTTATAAATGGGGTTTAAATCCATTGCACTAATCTGCCATATTAGAAATTTGACAATATAGGTAATTCAGAGTAACTATGTTCAGCTGGTGGTATAAGTTGTATTCATTCAATAGAAGTAGGAAGATTTATTGGAGAAATTCTTTTTCGTATAGAACAGCGTTCTTCAACCTGTGTTCCGCGGAACCCTTGGGTTCCGCTAAGTTTCTCAAGGGTTCCGTGAACAATTACCATGCAACTGTAAAAAAATTCTAAGAACTGCGTAGTGCAGCGGAGTGCTGAATGTGGATTGGGATTTTATGAATTAAAAGATGAAATAAGTATTTTGTTGAGCGAACATGCATTTGAATTATCTTACAAATTAAATGATATACATTGGATAATGAAAATAGCATATCTCGCAGATATATTTACCTATTTTGTCTCTTTCCAAGTAAAAAATGAATATCTTCGAAGTACAAAATAAAATTAATGCTACTATTCTCAAATAAAAATGTTGGTCAGATTGAATTTTAAAAGAAAATACTGAGTTTTTCACTAATTTACATGAAATTATGATAACTAATAACGTTAAAATAAATAAAAATGTACAAGATATTATACTGCTTCTTTTGAAAAAGAAAACCTATCTAGGATTCAAAGCCCTTTTGAAAAAACTTGCGATAATTATCAGTTGTCAGTTAAAGAACCAAAACAAATTATCGATATATCGACTGACTCTCGGTAAGATATAGAATTTAACAAAGTTGATATTATGCATTTTTTGCTTTAAATTTTGCATGAATATCCCGAGATTGCTAAAAGAGCTGAAAAGCACTTGATGTCTTTCGTCTCAAATGATGTCAGCAAGAGATCATTTTCTCTGTACATTGCAACAAAAACAAAATGCAGAAATGACATGTGCTTACAAATTTCTCCTACTGTTTCAGACATAAATATGATTTGCATTAAAAAACAGGCCCAGCCTAGTCATTAATGTGATTTAATTTCATATTTAAAGTAACAATACATTAGTATTTGTTACTGTATTGTTATATTACTTTTAAGTTAATTAAAATAACAGGCCAAGCCTGGTGTTAATATTATTTTGTGTTTTGAATTTAAATTCGATCGTAAATGTGTTACTAATTCTAGGTTTTATTATAAAAATAGCTTCTGCTCTCTTCTCAGTAATACGTGCAGCTTTGATGATATAATTTAAATTTTGTTATAATGACAGAACAGCATCAGTAACAGTAACAGACATTTTATTAAAAATGTAAATTTTAACATTTTAATAGGATTAAAATATTGGCAGCTTGTCATTGTAATATTGATAGTAATAATTGTAATTTTGACAGCAATAATTGTTATTTTTACAGTAACAATTGCTATTTTGACAGTAATACATGTCGCGTTGAGGTTATAATGGACATTATGTCATTAAAAATTTAAAATAGTCGAAATTTTAAGAGAAAGTAATAACTGAAACTTTACCAAAAATTTGCCAGTAATCTTTAAATTTGCAATGAATAATTTGACGAGTAATCAATGCAATTTTGAAAGAAATAATTTAATTGTTTACAGTTAATTATTGAATAGGGATTAGGACAATAATTGCTATTTTGACAGTTATAAGTCCACATTTGATGGTAATATTTGAAATTTTGAAACATTGAAAATTGGTTTTGAAATTTAAGAAGAAATAACTCAAATTTCATCAAAAATTAAAATTTTGCTGTAATCTTTGAATTTGCAATTAAAACTTTGAAGAGTAAGCATTTTAATTTTAACAGAAATAATTTTATTGTTTACAATAATCCTTGAATAAGGATAACGATAATAATTGCTATTTTGACAGTAACAATTGCTATTGTGATACTAATACGTGCAGCTTTCAGGTTATAATTGAAATTTTATCTTATAATTTTTTTTTTAATTTTCAAAAGTATTAATCAAAATTTTATCAAAAATTACAAATTACTAATAAACTTTGAATTTGCAATTAATGCTTTGACGAGTAAGCATCTACCCCGACAAAAACTGATCAAAAATTTAAAAAAAAAGTAAAAAAATCAAATAAATCATGATTTATTTGATTTTGTGATTTGAATTGATTATTGATTTTTGATTAAAAAACAAACATTTATTCCAACCCTGCATTTAATGCTTTAATTCAATCGAAATGTTGCCGATATTTTTTTAAATTTGAACAGGAATAACTAAAATGATCATTGTAATTTAAACAGTAATCATTGCAATTTTGGCAGTAATATTTACAATTTTGACAGTAATAAGTGCAGCTTCGACAGTAATAATTGAAATTTTGACCTTAAAACTTGAATATAGTCTTTGACATTTTAAAAGTAATAACTCAAATTTTATTAAATAAAAAAATTATCATCATTGAACTTACAATTGATTATTTGGCGATTAATCATTGCAATTTTGACAGAAAAGCAATTTTTAATTTAATTTAATTGTCTACAGTAAACATTAAATCAACATGAATTGAAAACAATACAGAAATAATCAAACATTTTACTGTGACAATTGAAAATTCTAAATAACAGGCCCAGCCTGGTATTACTATTAATTTGTGAATTGAATTAAAATTCGTTCGTAAATGTGTTACTAATTCTAGATTTTATTTTTCTGTTAATTATTTTGATTACAATTTCTTAATAAAGAATATAGAAAAATTTCAATAATAATTATTTAAGGTTGTTGTATTATTTAAGGTTGTTGTTTTATTTTATTTATAAAAGTACTTACTGCCAAATATTTATTTTTATTTTATTATTTATTTATTGTATTTCGCCTGACTAGTTTCGGTTTTTAAAAAAACAGACAATGATGATGTTTTTTTAAAAAACGAAAACTATTCAGGCGAAATAAAATAAATAAATAATAAAATAAAATAAAAATAATTATTTACCAGTAAGTATTATTATAAATATAATAATATTACAACCTTAAATACACAATTGGTATTTTATGGATAAAACATTAAACTTAATAATTATCTATTTTAATTACGAGGGTTCCTTTAGAAATACCACAAGTCAGAAGGGTTCCGAAGGCAATGAAAGGTTGAAGAACCCTGGTATAGAAGATAATCTTTCTCAGATAATAAATAATAAGAAAAAAATACTAGATATAGAAATTAAAGATCCAATAGATAATATTTCAAGGAGTATAAGCATCAGGATAGTCTGAATATCGACGAGGTATTCCTGCCAGTCCTAAAAAATGTTGAGGAAAAAAGGTTAAATTTACTCCAATGAAAGTCGTTAAAAAATGAATTTTTAAAAATTTATTGTCTAATGTTATCCAGTAAATAATGGAATTCACTGTACTAATCCTGCTATAATAGCAAATACTGATCATATCAATAGAAAGAACATAATAAAAATGTTGAAACACACACACAACAAGATTAAAATGAATCGGAGAGGAGTTTCTTACCAAACAAACAATAAATATGTTATTATATGACGTGGGGGGCTATAAAACCGTCGGATAACTATTCTCCACTTTATTAGTGGATTGAAAAGTCATACATTACATTGCACAAACTTATAAAATGTTGGTTCATTTTTGTTGCAACGCATTGGTTGCCGTAACAATGTACAACCTAATTTTGACCCTACCTAATTTTGACGTATATATTTGATCGATTATAACTACCTACTTGGTATCATAACACAAATTATTTGAATATGTTTTAGCATATAGGCAAAAAATAAAATCATACAGGGAGGAATCATACAAACATGAAAACATTATCGTTAGATAGAAAGGGCTCACAATACCGGTCCAAAAAATTACTAGCGGTATTCCGGTATATTTGGTTTATAAAGCCGGGATCCCGGTATTAATACGGGTATTCCTAAATTTATTTATTAATTTTTATTTATTTATTAACAAACAAATATTCTCATTATATGCTTATTATTAGGGATGGTATATTAGAAAAAGTCATAGGGAAAACATAAAAATATATTTCTTAAGTTAATAACATTTAATTTAAACTTAATATTTTTTTAATATGTTAATAGTTCTTAAATTAAAATAAACCTTTAACAAATGATATATAAGAAAATTGAACATTTTTAACAAACTTATCATAACTATTTTTAAATTAACTCATATCATGATCGGTGTCTGTCTTAGTGAACTATGCCCATAGAAAACATACGTTCACATGAATCACCGTGATCTAGTAACAGGCGATTCTAGAGTTTTCTAAATTATTAATTCGTGATCTAACAAAATAAGAAATTATTTTATTTAATCGTTTCTATTGATTTACATTACTTAAGTAATAGTTGACTTTATTTACCTGACTATATAATGTTTATATAAATACCGAAATACCGGTATTTTAGCATTAATTCCGGTTTTCTAAACATGAAAAAATGGCCGGAATACCGGAGGGCATTGATTGTGAGCCCTAGATGGAATCAAGATTATTAGAAGCTACAATAGACACCACTCAATTCAAGCAACGTTCTTAGTTCACTCAAATGTTTTAAAAGACAATAAAGAATTAACGCAACAATAAACTAGAGCCTTTCGGTGTGCAAAATTGAACACCGTTTCAGCAAACTGATACAGTGAACTGTCCGTTCACAAAAAAACTAATTGTTCGCCGCCAAGTAAATCAATCAATCTGCATAAAACACTAAACACTTCAATTATCGTCACGCTTGGGGCGCATTAAAACAGTTCAATCGCCGGTCATGCGTGAGTGTGCGTCCTAATGAATAATTGTTGTGATGAGTAATTGATTTTGCAACGTTTCCACGGTTTTTAATGAAAAGCGCTCGGCTTGTGCCAATTCCGCAATGAAATGCGGACCTCAAATTTCGCTGTGCCAGAGGAAATTGCAGGAGTTTGGTTTAAAAATACACTCATTGTTATGGACAACAATGCACGCAGAGCGTACGTGCTGTCGGCGTTTGTTTGGATCGTTAAATAGTAGATCACGTGTGATTCATATTGTCTGCCAGCAAAGTGTTCAGCAAGCAAATCATAATGTAAATATTTGTATTGAGGATTAACAGCTGTAATTAAGGCAGTTGGAAGCCTATCAGAGGTAATCATAATTAATAAATACTGGGCTAATAAATACTACTAGTATATACAGGGTGTCTCGTAAAACACGCCGCTGGCCATAACTCCTTCATTTATTGGCCGATTTCAATAAAACAAAAACGAAATTAAATGGCTCCACATGTTCTACAAATAAGCACTAATTTTCTTTTTTTGCAAAATTAACTTCAACTTTTTTTAAATGGTTGTATATATTTACTTTTATTTTCTGGTTGACATTATTTTTCTGAATCCAAAGATGTATAACAAGTTGGCTTTGATGGAATATTCGTTACACAAAAATTATGTTTGTTAACATAAAGTTTTTTTGTAAGTTTGTCAAGTGTGCCATGGAACACAAAGTGAACACAAAAAAACAGTAAAAGTCATCTAAGTGATAGTGTGTCAAATTCTCTTTTTTGTCTATCCAATTTTTGTGAAATAACTCAAGTTATTTCTAACAATATTAACAATCGATTAACTGTCATGTTACAAGTGTTTTTCGAATGCAATAAAAATCGCGAGCAATCAGTGCTCCTATACATGGACCGCTTTCCTAACAGAGAAGTCCCAGAGTCAAGAGAATTTGAAAAAAAAAAGTTATTTTTTTTAACAAAGCGTGGTGTTTTTAAGAAACTGAAGGGAGAGGAACGAATATTTCGCGGAAATGTGGAATTAGATGTACTTCTTAGTGTGCAAGAAAATCCAAGAACATCTATTCGGGAAATTGCAAATAACATTGGCACATCAAAACGAACTGTAAATGCAATTCTTAAGAAACACAAATACAAACTATGCATACCTCAAAAAGTACATGGATTGGAGGAAAATTATCCTGCTTCGACCAGCAATTTTGTGATTTTTATTTACATATGCTGCAAAAAGATCAGCTTTTTTTTATAGAAAAATCATTTGGACAGATGAATGCACTTTTACAAATAAAGGCATTTATAATAAAAGTATCCATCGATATCGGATACAGGAAAACATAATTGTTTTCGTAGAAAATAATTTTCAACGAAGATTTAGTGTGAATCTGTGGAGCGGTATTTTGGGTTATCCATTGAACGAACTCTGTCCACGAACTGTAAATGCAATTCTTAAGAAACACAAATACAAACCATACATACCTCAAAAAGTACATGGATTGGAGGAAAATGGCCCTGGTCGAAGACAGCAATTTTGTGATTTTTATTTAAATATGCTGCAAATAGATCAGATTTTTTATAGAAAAATCATTTGGACAGATGAATGCACTTTTACCAATAATGGCCTTTATAATAGAAGCATCCATAATGGCACAGGAAAACCCAATTGTTTTCGTAGAAAATAACTGTCAACGAAGATTCAGTGTGAATGTGTGGTGCGGTATTTCAGATTATCGATTGATTGGGCAATTTTTCAAAGACGGCAACCTAACTCAAGATAACTGTTGACTGAAGATGTTGAACAAGTATTAAGACGATTTGCCTCTTGCGGAGCTCAATCAACTTTATTTTCAACAAGATGTAGCAACACCGCAAAATGCCAGAATAAATATTAACTGGTTAAATGAAAAATTTGGTGAAAAGTGGCTTGGAACTATGGTTCAATTCGGTGGTCTTCGCGTTCGCCCGATCTTACACCACTGGACGTTTGGCTTTGGAGCTATGTTCAAGATCATGTTTATCTAACACATCCAGCTAGTGAAGAAATTTTAAGGCAGAGAATTATAGACTGTGGTCGAGAAAAACCTCCTAATTGTATATTAAATGCAACTTATGCAATAACAAGAAGATTTCAGTTGTGTATTCAACAAGGTGGCCGTCAGTTTGAGCAACTTTTGTAGATACGTTTGTATTTTTGATGCATAGTTTGCATTATTCTAATAAAATATTACTTATTGTTTTCCACATTGTGTTCGTTTTGTTTTTCACGCCACACTTGAAAAACTATTTAAACATTTTTAGACATTTTAGACATTTTTAAACAGTTTGAGCAACTTTTGTAGATACGTTTGTATTTTCTGATGCATAGATTGCATTATTCTAATAAAATATTACATATTGTTTTCCACATTGTGTTCGCTTTGTTTTTCACGCCACACTTGAAAAACTATTAAAACATTTTTTTTTTGTAACGAATATTCAAAGCCAACTTGTTATACATCTTTGGATTCAAAAAAAAAAATATCTCTACCAGAAAAAAATAAGAAAATATATGTAACCATTAAAAAAAAAAGTTGACTATCGCTGAAATGAAAGGTGATTTTGCTTTGCAAAAAACCAAATTAGGCCCCCCTTGTAGAACATGTGGAGCCATTTAATCTTGTTTTTGTTATTGAAATCGACCAATAAATAAAGGCAATAAAAATCTATAGTTTTAGTTACATATGTTAATCAGCGGCGTTGAGTTTAGTTGCCATATCTCGCCCTAGTACTTAATGTGATTAGGTATACGAATAGGCAACGAAACAAGCCGAACATGTGTGGTACTTTCCTAAAGGCAACCACTGTGTTGCAAATGAGAATACACTTAAATAGTAAAAATGAAAAGCTTTTTAGCTTCTAATGCACCGATTTCCGACATTATTTCCTTTTATAAAGGACACAATCACATTCAGCTGCAAGCGATTGATAGAGTCCCGAATAATTATCTGACGGTTAAACCTACACGGATATTAGAAAGGGAGGGGAGGGATCAGGAGTTGAGAACCTCATAGTCTAGTGGTAGATAATGTATGGCGACGGTTAGATAATACATTTCATATTATTAAAAAACTATCAGGAAGTAACCTAATGAGTAGATATAAAAATCACCCATTTAAATTATTTTTACAACAACAATTATCACAATCTTGTTGGTGATACCATCCTTCGGGATAATCTACAAGATAGGTTATGTTCCTAAGACCGTACCAAGAAGACCTACGTGGGTGACCCCGACGATTTTAACATGCAATCCTTCTATCATCAACTTTGGCAAGACCACCCATCCCTTTAATGCGTTATTACCCTACAATTGCGACATTTTGTACTAGATTCTGGTTGTTTGCGCAAAACACATTTCACATATTCTTCCCGTTGCATTTGGCACTACCAAGAAATAAAAGTGAAATCAAAATGAAACGATTAAGACACAACTAAGTACAAACAATAACTGGTCTGGAGGATGAGAGATTTATTTATCTCTTTTCATAAAAATCTAATTTAATAATAAACAATGCATTCATACCTAAGGCAATGACTAAGTATAGCACTAAAGAGAATAACATCTTGCCTATAAGGAAGCAATGAGTTATACAACAAAACAGATCCATATTAATTAAGGTCGATTGGTAAGAGTTGCCAGTCTGTTTAATTGGTTCTTTTGCCTCACACTCGCGTAAGCAAGTATGCGCACGTGCAAAATATAATCAGCCTCCATCGAAAACCTTGTGATTCTTGTTGGTTCCTGTGTTATTAAAAATTCAATAAAGATATGGCGGAACCAAAGTTCTCGCTCACAAAAATTCAAATTCGCCACCATTACCAGACGTAATTTATGCCGAGTTGCTCAAGAAAATTGGAAGAAGTGTAGAGCTACATTAAGTATAATCGATGACCTTGCCGTGCGACTTTATTTAAAGTTAATTGTGATACTATGATTGCGTTTATTACAATAACCATGTTGCAAGATAGTTTCTTACATAATTAAAAGTAATTCGAAGATCCTTGTTTGACGATCAAACTAGTTCCTTTTTATGTATTTTATTGAATTTTAAAGGTGAAGCCTTACTTCTGACTCAATTTTAATTTATTTTGGAAAAATTTGCAAGTTTGTAGAAAGTGTAACTTAGTGAATTGGATATTTATAACGTATTGGATGGAATTACAGAATAGTGAACAAATTGGTACATGTTACACATTACGAGCGTAATTCAAATATAAACGGTACTTCTTTAATATAAATTTATTGATTGATAATATGCATAAGATAATCGTTCAGATTTTTTCTACAAACCCTCCTTTATACTCAACACACTTTTGCCAGCGATTTGGAAGCTTAAACATTCCTTGTTTATTGAAAGTTTGCGGGCGCATCATCAACCAATTGCGCACGTACTCCTCGACTTCTACATCGCTTTGGAGTCGTTCCCCTGGAAGTGATTATTTCAGGGGCGCAAAACAAAAAATAGGGACAGGGAGACAAATCTGGACTGCAAGGAGGATGTTCCATGGTTTCCCAATGCATTTCCTCCAATTTTTCCCTTGTAAAAATTGCCGTGTGAGGCCTAGCGTTGTCATGAAGAAGAATGACACTTCTGATGGTCGTACCTCGTCTTTTGTTTCGGTAGGCGGCTTTTACTCACTCTAACAACTGGCAAAAGTAAGCTTTTGTAATTTATTGTCCGTCGATCATGAAGAAAATCAATGAGTAAAACTCCCCTATAGTCAAAGAATCTGTAATCTGTAAGCCTTGTTCTTGGTCGTCGATTATGACTTTGGTTTTCAACACGTTCTCGACCACCTTTAAATTTTCTGGCCCAAGTAAACACTCGCTTCTGAGACAGTGTTTCTTCCCTAAATTGTGTCTTCAAACGAGTTAAAATTTCTGGCGGTTTAACTCCTTCATTAGTTAAAAACTTTATAATAACACGTCGCGCAACGGATACAGGAACCTCTTGCTTAGACATTGCTGTAGTGAGGATGAAACAGAGCGGAAACTGCTGCCCAAGTTGGTTTCCCCTTCAAAACACACCAAACTTCAAACTCTCACTCGACTATCCTGCCAGAAATAACTTACGGAGTACACCAACAAAATTACAGTTTATATTTGAATCTCCCTCGTATATTAAAATACAGATGATGCAAAATATGAGAAAGAGAATTTCAAATGGTATGCTAGGTCGAGGATGCGTGTATAATATTGGAAGATTAAGATCATTTGCAAAAACTAATTCGTAAGTTCGAACAAACTTCCCAGAATCCCTTACTATCTCCAGAGAACCCAGAATTTGTGAACTACCTTTTCACCAAGGGATAGAACAAGCCGTGCACTTACAATACCTTAAAGCAAACATCACCAGAAATAGCAAAGCAATTTAGAAAAAACCAATATATGAACATAAAGGGCAAAGATTCTGTTGATGGCAAATGTAATAGAAACATACAACCAATTGGCTTCTAAGAACAATAGAGACGAGTACACAGATATCGATCCTATGATCTATGATCATATGATACGCCCATTAAAGATATTTAAGATCGAAGGCTGGCTGATAATCGAGTACCAAAGAAAGCAGAAGAAAAAATGCCCCGGAAGACCACCAAAACGATGGCACAAAAGTTGGGTACAACGACCCAAAAGTTATACAATGTTTGAAAATAAAAAGGATTTGTTAAAGCATAAGAAAATGTGAGTGAAACAGTATTAAATATCAATTAATTCTACAACTTTGAAGGAATTGAAATCTTGGGAATAAAATAGAATATAATAGAATATTACATAACGAGATTTAAAATGTGTAGATGCGCCATTACTATTACCATTATATAATAATTAAATAAACTACACGTGATTGACTTTATTCCCTAGCAAAAGTGGATATTTTATTCCCCCCGAGATTAAAGTAGTGTAATATGTTTCGATTGTCAGTTATATAAGGTGTCGGTTTATTCCCGGTCGGAAGACAAAAATATGTATTGAATTATACGTACAAGTGAGGTCCTCTAGTGCTCGTTACCTAAAGAGACTAGAAGTACACCCAAATGTACTAGCTATGAACCTCCTGGATAATAGTGCCACTAGGTATCGCCTCAAGAGAAAACACATATTGGAGCTACCATATACATAGGTTCCCACTAGTTCCTTATTTGTATGTATGCATATATGTATAAATTTATGTATGTATGTATGTATTTACTTATATTTACGTATTTCTATAGTTTCTATATACTTCAATAGATTTAAAAAAAAAACTATGATTGTGTAGAAAACGAAGTGTAAGTTAAGGCTTTAATGTAAGCCTTAACCTCATGCTGTATGTAGTAGCTGCTAAGCCATTAGTTGAATACCTCAGAGTAGATGTCTAATTCATGTAGTGAAGATAATTTAAAAAAAACTTAGGTATCTTAATTTCAAAAAGTAAAATTATCAAATACCGTACAATGCTAAACAAAATACAATATGCCTAAATTCCCCAAACTTGCAAGTGTTCTAAATTACAATTTGAATATTTTTAATACTAAAAATTTCTAGAGATGTGTATCTTAATTGAGTGACATGAACTCTTGCGTAACAATGAAAGTAATAGTAACCAACTAATTTATTGTGAAATGCTATACCTACTCGTATAGTTGGCACTCTTTTAGAAAAAAATTTTTTTTGGAAGACATAATTAAAATCTATGCAAAGACGCAAAACGAATAATGAAAGCATTTCACAACAAAATAAGGTGTCAGATAGGAAAGAATACTGAGCTCACGCCTATACATATACAGCAATAATGGATGACACTTTTAAAGAAACAAAGGGAAAATGAATGGAATTATAATAGGATGCAGAAACATGAAGAAAATAGAAGTAATACAAAGAGGGAGTACTTGGATATAATATAATAATGTATACAGGGTGGTCACTTTTACGACGCCCACCATTAGGATGTAAAAAACGGAAATACATACAGAGTTGGTCAAATGGGATACAAGTTTCTTATTTTTGTGCCTTTCAATATACTGAAACGAAATCCAGGATATCTTGCACAGTTCCTGAAATATCGCTGAAAAACTGAAAAAGTGCACTTTCATTTTCCTCTTATTACTTTTTAACTTTTGAAGGAAATTTTACGAAACTTGACACGCTTACATTTTTCGACGTCAGCTTTCTGATGACAGTACTAAACATGTTTTGCGCCAACTAGATGCCCAAATTTTGATAGTCAACTTTGGATTTTCTTATGGCCGCAATATTGGATTTTAATGGCATTCACAAAAAATTCCAATTTCAACCATGTATTACACATGTGTAATCTGATATTATTTACCACCAAAAATCGATAATTTAAAAATTTCTTGCAAAAATCAAACTGGTGTGTACTGCTCTAAAAATCAAGTTGCCATGGAATAACAAATTTCACATTTCTTCATACAAAGAAAATTACTAATAGAAATAGATCCTAATGGTGGGCGTCGTAAAAGTGACCACCATGTATGAGACCAAAAGAAGCACTCATTCAGACCACAAGGATCTGAAAAAAGGACCGGAAATAATAGTATATTATATTATACAACGAGCGTATAATTACTTTGTCCACGGCAATATTTTATAGCACTTCAAAATACTCATAACGTATATGTAAACGATGTTGATGTTTTGACGTTTCAATTTAATTGATAACACGTTGCAGACTACTTGATAAAATTAAAAACAAAAACAAGCCACACGCTTGACGTCATAGAAACATTAGAGTGGCGTAGCCGTCTAAACTGGCGGCTGTATGCGATATATTGCTCGAGTCCCTGGTTTAAATAAAGTAATGCAAAATTAAAATTATTTTAAAATAACAAGTCCGAATGACATTTCAGTAGTGAATAATGATTATTATCCTCTGCTGGTAGTGACTAATGGATCTCGTAGTGATTAATGTATAATATTATAATTGAAGAAACATAAGTATAATAAGTGTATTATGAGATAGTCGTGGACAAACTGTTTTACTTTTGATATACAGGGTGGTATACAGGGTGAGCCGAGAATGAAGAACGAAGCAAACTCCAGGAGTGTATTGTACACGTGCAAACAATATTGAAAAAATCAAATGTTGTTATTCGATTTTCATGATATAGTTTTAAAATATAGTTTAAATTTTAAATATGCAAATATGGTATTTGTATATGGCTTTTATAATGTGAGTGCTGCAGCTGCTGTTGAAGGATATTGTCAACGGTTTCTACATCAGAAAACTCCGGATAAAAACATATTCATCAGACTTTTCAACAAACTGTTCGAAACTATAACTTGAAAACAAATGAAAACGGGATAACAACATTTGTTTTTTTAAATTATTTTCACGTGTACAATACATTCCTGGAGTTTGGTTCGTCCCTCCCGACTCGCCCTGTATTTGGTTTTATGAATCTAAATAAAACCAAATATATGATCATCTGAAAAGCAGTAGCTACTTATGCATATCTTGTCATTAACAATGGCGGATTGTAAAGGTATACTCTATTTTTTCTAAACTGGCGTTCACGTCATAAAACAGCTCTGCCATGAGGTTTTTTCGTACCAACGTGATTGTTTTCGAGAATATGCATAACAATAGTTTAAGAATCGAAATTAATCTCAGGATCATTTGATACATAACACTGATCACCGGTGGTTATAAATAGATAATCGGTGTATTAACAGCGGACACAATTTTCGCCTGCCAATCAGGTAATAAATCATGTTATTTTGGCGGCCGTGATACTTTTTCGGCGATGATGCCACATATTTTTCACTAACACATGCTCATGCATATGTGTATAACCAAACTTCTTTGATGTTTAACTTGTTACATTTGATCGATTATTGCAATGCATATTTGGCATTGTAGATGTTAAACCATAACCACCAGATTGATATCTGTACGATAAACGGCAGAGAAGTCAACGAATTTGATACGAACCGCGCACTGTCGCACAAGATTGCACGGGCGCAACAGCTGATTGCAGCCATTTTTAAATACCCAGGACAGCTGGCAACCTTGTAAAATTGTGTCATCATTATAATGATTATTATTTTGATGACGTGAACGCCAGTTTAGAAAAAAATAGAGTATATCCAAGTATAAATATTTGCGTACGTGGATAACTAACAACAACGACCACACCACAGAAATTAGAAGCAGAATAGAACTAAGCAGAAATATGGTCAATATCAACTAATAAATAAACTCATTGGCGACCGAGCAGCCATTAAGCTCACACGTGCGGAATTCTCTCTCACAGTTTTAAGCGAAAAGTGCTAGAAAATCAAATCTAAATTTAATTTGGGTACAATCGTTGAAGATGGGGGAGGACGAGACCACAGATTCCTCGTTCAAAGAACCCTCAGAACGGAGAAAGCGTGGACGCCCGAAGGGTACTGCTAAGGCCATGCCGTACAGCAAAAAATTGGCAACACAAACACACACACAAACACACGGGGGTGAGACTGATATAAGTAACCACTCTACACAAACCACCCCATCCACACCCACACAACAAAAAAGTGCAGCCACAGATACCACTAGTCCCACACTAAAGATTAACGCCCACAACAGACAACAGAATGCAATGCACAAAGAGAAAATGAAACAAATACACAGTACACTAACAAACACATTCTCCATCACTACAACCAACCCCAATCTCACACGTTACGAACTATCTACATCATGGGAGAAAATACAACAACAACAGGGAGTGACAGCCACAACCGACATCATTATCAAAACAAAGGATGGGTTCGTACTTAAAACCAACATAGACACAGTCACCGCAAAACAACTGCTAAACAAACTAATTAACACACACGCAATTCAAACATACAGTGAATCTACACACTCGCCCACCCACAACAACACCCAAACGCAAGGATATCAACAAATGTCATACTCTGCAATCATTCGTTTCGTCGAACAGGAGATCCCCGAAACGGAGATAAGCTTACATCTGTCAACACACAACATACCACACAGATATTGCAAAAGGATCGTATCCAGAGCTACCAACTTGCCCACACAAATGATCCGCATCATAACTAGTGACAAAACAGCCTACGAAGCCATTTTAAAGGGAATTTATTTCAAACACTGTCACTACCCCGTCATGGAAAGCCTTGCCCCTGCCCCTATCCCACAATTGTGTGGAAAATGCAATCTTTACGACCACACAACGGAAAACTGTCCCACTCCGGTGAAATGCGGTAAGTGCGCTGGCGCGCACTTAAGCCACAATTGTACATCACAGTTGCCCGAGGTCTGCAAGAGATGCCACATACCCGGACATGGCGCTTGGAGCGCGAAATGCGAACTACGCCCGAAGGCACCGATTGCAGGAATCCCGAACATAAAAATTAAAGCAGTCAACAAGAAGTCTGCACAAATGGACCAACAAATTACAAAATCACGCATTCACACCTCCATCACCATTCATGATCATATTATAAACACATACACATATAAAATAAACTCACCAAAACATACAGACAGACAAGCATTAATTAAAAAACTAAAAGAAAGATTTATTGACGCATACAGAGTAGACACTGCTTTATCATTTTCAGGAAACAGACTCTACATCATCATGTTCGACCTAGACGACATTGAAGCAATCTCACCTACGGAACCTGCAGATGGACTGGGAGTCGGCACAGCTACTGTCAGTGTAAATCCCTGTCGGTAGAAGTAGTCCCCTCAAGATTGGTCAAACTTATATACAATAACATCAATGGATATTCCTCAAAAAAAACCTTACTATACAATTACATGGAATCAAACGACATAGACGGCTGCCTGCTGGTAGAAACAAAGACGAAGAACGATACTAACACGAATTACAGAAACTGGACCACATTGATAAGACACGGACAACCCATCCAGAACGCCCGAGGAGGTGCTCTGGCTCAATTCCGACCAGACTGCCAAGTAGGTAAAGCCAACCCCCCTAGCCTAACCAACCCACTAAATGACTGCCTCCACTGGACAATCCCATTCCAAAACGACAAGCTCCACATATTCCTGATTTACATACACGCGACATCCCCTCTAGAACAAAATATATTTATTAAAGCATCACTATATAAATATGCCATCATAATAGGCGACTTCAATTTAAACGGACAGAAAAGTAGACAATTACAAACATTCCTACAGAACTCCGACTTCACTAGACGACGCACAGACCCAACATTCATCATGCCAAATAACAATGACAGCACCCCCGACATCATACTACACACAGAAAACCTAACAAACAATTTAACTGACGTGACACTAATACCAGATTTATGCTCAGACCATCTAGGAATAAAGTTCACAATAGACACGCATACACTGACGGCAACCATAACCCCCTCACATTCCAGCATAATTAAAAAGGACAATTACAAATACGTTACACAAGACATAAGCAACTACCTGACCAACTTAAACTCGGACGAAATAGACTTAGACCATATCTCAGAATTTCAAGATACAATGACAAACATAATAAAGAAATACTCTACCACAACCAGTTACAAATTCTATAAAAACAGACTACCAAGATTTATTCTGGCTTTAATAAAACAAAAACGGAAAATATATAGACAGTACTCATCGACAGGAGACAGAGACCTAAAACCCAAATTAAACAAACTAAACAAGGACATACAAAAACTGACACACCAATACAGGACAGAAAAATGGCTTGAGGTTTGCCAGGAAATTGAAGCAGACAGAGGGAGAACCTACTGGACAAAAATAAAAAAACTAACTAGATATAAGCAGAAAAACAACATTCAAAAGCTGACAGACGGACTGACAGAAAAATACACAGACATAGACATAGCCAACACATTTGCGGAACATTGGAACATTTTGAAAATGCTTTCACCCCTTCACAAAACCCAGTTTTCGACGACAGGACCTTTACGAACATTAATGACTGGTTCGAGGCTTATAAACGAACAGAGACAGACGACGTAATCCCTGACATAACAGATGACGAATATTACACAGTACTGCATAGGGGAAAAAATTCGGCCCCCGGACATGACGCACTAACAAAAGATCTACTAAGGCACTTACCGACAACAACACACGATCACATTGTTAAAATGTACAACCACTGCCTAAAAAACAGGACACACCCAATAATCTGGAAAGAGGGTATTATTATCACAATCCCCAAGACTGGACTAGATAAATCAAAACCAGAAAGCTATCGACCTATTACACTACTCCCAGTTTTGGGGAAAAACCTGGAGAAAATAATGCAGAACAGGATATGGAACCTCATAGAAGAAAAGATACCCAAATACCAATTCGGGTTCAAACCCGGACTGTCGACCATACACCCCCTTTACATTCTGACGAACAACATACAGACGACGTACTTACAAAACAGACATACCGCAGCACTATTCCTGGACATAAAAAAGGCTTTTGACACTGTATGGCACACAGGACTACTATACAAAATGCATACCCTACAAATACCTAGATCCCTCATCCTATTCATCCACAGCTTCCTGACAGACAGACAACTACGGATAAGAACAAACAATTCATACTCAAGATCATTTTCGCCAGAACAAGGTTTGCCACAGGGTTCTCCTCTCTCGCCCCTCCTGTACAACATATATTGCCATGACATATTAGGAACAGACAACAGGCAGACAGACTTAGAACAGTATATCATACAATACGCCGACGACACAGCATTAATAACACATAAAAAACGACTGGATGACACAATAGACACACTTCAAATACTGACTGACAAAACAATGGACTGGTTCAACAAATGGAGACTCGAACCCAACCCCGCAAAATGCCAACTCCTTATTCCCAACCACAGAATCAATAACAACTCACCGACAATACATGTTAACGGAACAAACGTATACCCCACAACGACGATAAAATACTTAGGAATGACGATTGACAATAAGCACAAATTCGACAAACACTTACGGAACACAAAGACGGAAATACAAAAACGAGCAAAACATTTTAGATGCCTAACATACGGAGGAAGAGGGATATCTATTAGTACAGCAACAAAAATTTACAAATCCATCTGCAGGCCCATGATTGACTACGGCCAGATCATACTAAAAAATGTAAGAAACACCTGCAAACGAATTACGGACGTAACTGAACGGAAGACATTAAGACTTATCACTAAATTAAGACATAAGGACAATCATCTTCATAACATATCAAACATAAATTTATACAAGATCACCAAAATCATACCCATCCAACAAAGACTAGACAAACTACGAAATAAATTTCAACAAAAACAGGACAATAGGACAATACTCGACGAATTGTGTATTAAAAGACAAAACAAACGCACTACAAAATTACATCCGACAAAAACGCTTCATGAATCATATTACACTTCATAACACTCTTTTCACACTATCAAAATAATCACTCATGAATCACATATGTAGTGTAATGTATAATGTAACGTACGTATAATGTAATGTATTATGTTAGGCAAGGCGGAAAGACCCTATGGGGTCGATAGCCTAATAAAGATTGTTTATATATATAAATAAACTCCAAGCTTGTACGGGATTCGTAGCTCTCCTAATGCGGGCAATAATTGCAGGCAGTAGAAGCGTAGGAAGGCTTCAAACTTCATGGCTAAACAATCTTCGAGATTGTAGTTTAATGTAGTTTAAAAGAAGTTGTCAGAAGATAGTGTGGAAAGTGAAAATAACCATGTTAAATTGCTAACCTCTGTGTACGATATACCGCAAGAGGCACTTAAAGAAGAAAAATAAGACTGATGATTACAAAAGAGGAAAAAAACCCAGCAAAGTGAGTGGAGAAAAACAAGAGTAAGTTCAACAATTAAGTACCTGTGTGCGGTAGGCATGATAATACGACTAGGATTATTAATAAAAGACTAGCGTGAAAAACCAAAATAAAACAAGAGTATTGGTATAAAAAATGAAGTATGAGTGTTTTGAACTACCCTACATTAACCGGTTTACACTTGTCATAATAAAATATTTATGGTGGAATTCCACTACTAAACACATGTCATGTTCGCAAACAACGAATTTTCTCAGAAAGTGAACACATCGTGACGCGTATCGGTTTCAAGGAGGTTGGAACTGATACGTCTATTGTTCATTCTCCAGTTATATATTTTATTAAGTATTTATAAAAGTTTTAACAATGACTTACACGCGGCGAGGTCATATATTAGTATCAACATTTTAACACATGTTTAAACAAAATACTTAACATTTCTATAACTGTGACAATTTTCCAAAATTAAAATATTTTTGTTATTACAGACGGAAATTTCAAAGTTACATTGAAATAATAGTTATTTATCTACGACTAATTTATAATGTAAGTATTATACTTGAGGTTTTTGCAGTATAATGCTAGTCATTAATCCCTTATGGGGAATAATGACTAGGGATTAATGACTATTAATAATACCATGGAAACAATATACACAAACTCAAAAGTGTCACTGTGAAATGCGTAGTGTTTGTGTATTTGTATTGAAATGGATGAAACTGAAGAGTTTTTTACTTGTACACCTCCAGAAATTGTACAACTAGCTACAGCAACAACATCTACCTTGATACCGGAAACATCGAATTCCATTTACAATAAAACGTACGTAAGTTTCAACAAATGGCGTCTTCGAAAGAACGCAAAATCATTTTCCGAAAATGTTCTAATATACTAGTTAGTCGAAGATAAAGTAGACTATACTACTCGCAATAATGGCTATTATTACCTCGGAATATTCCTCGGGAATAATAGCTATCATTATTGACTCGTGGTATAATCTACTATTATATAACGGAAACGAAAAGGAAAACGAAGGCATGATTCAGGATGAGTCAGCGTTTAGTCGCCGAGCCGGAGGCGAGGCAATCAAACAGACGAAGCCTGAAAATATCATATTAATGGCATTAGAGGCCATATTAAAATTTGACGTCGATCTCTAGGTTCCTTCTAGGCTTAGAGAAACTCTTCAATGTGAAAAGTGATCACAAATACTGTCAAGATGGTAGAATATATACTGTTTAAATGTTCAGATCGTGTAAGGCATCCTGGTTGATGCACCAATGCGGGGAATAAATCAGCGGAGTTTTGTGTAAATGGTGAATTATATTATTCGCTGTGTGCAAAAGTGTCTTGCGGATGAAACAGTAAAATGTTTCGTCCGAGACGAAAAAGTAAAACTTCTACTTTTAGGTACGGTCGACGGAAAAAGTATGCATTGTGTTTACACGTTCACATGTCAAATATTATGTAGGCGAGCAACTTGTTTGAAACCAAATGCCAGGGACCCAATAATATCAATTAGGTTTCAAATTCTAACACTTGAAAAAAATTCTATCATCGGTATATGAATCGTCCTTTAGCTCAACTACGGATCGTACCAGGCGTTAATGGGGCATTACTTATAATCTATTTAAGCCGTTTATCTAAAATATCGCAGACTGTTATTATTTTATGAGCAAAAATGTTGTTGATCTATCGATAAAATAATCGCACTGATAACTATTTATCGTTTATATATCGCACTTATTCATTATTGATTAAACCTGTGGTATTTTGATACTAGTTTTAATAATATCACTTTTATCGGTGCTTCATAAGCATGAGACAGTCATGATTAATATACAGTATGTCCCCGGATTGAGTTTACAAGAGGAAAAACTTTTTTTTCTTTTATTTTACGCCAAAACTTCAAAGGAATAAGATTTTTTGCTTGTCCTGAAACCAGCAAATCTTTAATTAAAACATAATTATTGTGACTGAGTGAAAGAAAAGTTCATTTTTCTTTTGATTTCGGACTTTCTCTGCTTTTTAAATCCCATCACATTGGCTATTTTAATTTTTGACCATGTCAACTTGGAAACTTAAACGTATGTCATAATTTGATTCAGATGCATAAAATTCAAATCGAATTTCATTGACCTGGCTGTCAATATCAAAAATAGTGCATACTTCGCACCGCATGTATCGTCTTGACCTGGGGCCCCTTTCGTAATCCTGGCCCACAATTGTACTGGAAGGACGTCCGAATATTCGAATATTGCCACAATTGCCGATTTCCAGCGGCGAGAGTATTATGTCATCTCCACATTGCAAATTCACAGTGCGTAGCCGCTCCCTGATGGACTTTTTTTATGAACATACGGTAGTTTTGAAATAATTAATGCAAAAATGAATTAGTCAAGGACTAAGGTTGTTTCAACCATCAGTTGATATTTTCAGAGCGTCTAATACATCTTTAAAATATTAGATAAGGTTGTTTTTGAGCTCAATCGAAAGAACTACACCTTTTAAGCGCCATCCTATGTATAACTCAAATATAACCAAAAGTGGACAAAAGGGGGTTTCTGAAATCGGTGATTCAAATGCTATTGTATCGTTATATTGAATCAAAGTTGTAACCTTCTTTTGACTCATTGTCTTGATAATATCAACAATACAAATGATTACTTAGTTATTTTCTGTTAAATTATTATAACCGCCATTAAGTATATAAACATATAAATTATTAAAGTTTCTTGTTTTTAAGTTTCGAACTCGACGGAACGCTAAATAGATGTATTAATTTCTGGAGTGTTATATATGGAAGTCCATTAGGGCAGTACAAAATTTCCACGAGTTCATTTTTATTGGTAATTGCAATAAGGCTATTAAAGTTCTGCAACATCAAAGTGTTGGTTTAAAGTTGAACTAAAACTAGCGATCCACTATACTTTCTGTTAAATTGTGCTTTAGGGATGAAACGAAAACCACAAATAAAAATCGCAAGTAATCTCATGCTCATGGTAATTAGCCAAGGCAGCAAACGCGGGTCGTCGTAACATGAAACAAAAATGCAATATGAAAGCATATCGTAGCAAAATTATAATTTTGCAGAGAGGGCCGTATGAGCGCTACCTCTATTTGAAATCAATTCTAGATATATCTCATTTAAGGTTAGAACAAATTCTTTATTATTAAACAAGAAAAACGAACAAGTCTTGCAAAATAACCGTTACTACAAAATTTAATATAAAGAATATTATTTAGCATAAGTTATTAATAAACTTCGAGAAATTTAAAAATACTTTGATTTTGCAAAATAATGGATGGTGTATTTAAAACTTATTATTTCGTTCTATAAACGCAGAACAATGCATTCGAGAATCTCTGCCTACAATCTTACTAATATCTTACTATTCACGGATCTACCTCTCGCATCATCATTAGATTAATTAAACTGCCATAAGCGAGAAGTAAGTAAACCAAGTCTGCACAAAAAAAAACCTAATAGTGGTCGGCGATTAGGTAACCAACGAGCCTGAGGTACATTGAACCAAATTGTTGCATCATTTAAGAGCACATCAAAAACGTGTTACTGTTAATCTTCAGGCCATTGACGAGGTGATGGCTTCATTCTCGTTTTGTGCACGTAATTATTAGCGTACTGGTAATAGTAAATGAAATGATACATGATAGTAGTATGGAAATGTTCCCTATTACTTACAGAGTGAGAGAATATTTTGGAAGTCACGGAAAAATTAACAATCTTAGAATGAAAAAAAAAGTTGAAAAATGTCATCGGAAACCTTGAATAAATACAGGGTGTTCCATTTAAAAAAAATGTTTGTTTTTGTTATTACGGAAAATTGGGACACCCTGTATAATTGAAAATAATTTTACGGCATAAAGATTATTAAACCAATAACTTTTTGTACGAAACAATTTTTTCTATCTCTTACGGTAAACGCGCTAGGAAAGCCCGACGCACTGTTGCAGGACCCTGTATATTGTATTTATTTAGAATTTCATGACTTTTTATAGGCCCGAGTTAACTCGGGTGAGCGCAAGAGGGTTATTGAATAAATGTTTTTTTTTCTGTATGTGAAACATTTTTTTATGATTTACTTCACTAGGTATTGAAAAAACATAAAGTTCAACATAACTAATACATAAAATAAATGGATTTTTTTTACTTTTGCGAAATTAATGTAACGTTAAGCGGTTAATAAAAAATTTAATTTGGAACTCGGCACCTCTAAAGTGACATTTGACGCACTGTATTAATAACCAGAAATTTATCAATAAATATATCAATATTTATATATTATAACAATATATAGTATATCATTTTTCATTGCCGAAATAGCGGCGTCTCGGACTTCAGGTGGTGTACAATCGTGTACAATCTATTTCGGAATCAGAAGACATTTTTATCACTTTCTAACTGCAGACTTTAGAAAAATCAACTGTCAAAGTAACAATTATTGTTATGCTATACAGTCATAGCTTGCTTTATTTCATATTTTGAAATAAATGTTAAAACGGAATGAAATTATATTATATATTCACGCAGACGAAGACATTCGCCCCTTCGGCCGCTCATGCGGGAAAATTGTGTTCCCGTATTTGGTTCGTAAATAACCATTATTACGCTAAGTGTGATTTTTACAAAATGTTAAAAACGTGCCTTGAATACCAAGTCATCAGATGTCAATTTATTTTCGTTGCATTTGCTAAAAAAAACCTATCATGGATAATAATGAGTTGACTGAATTGTTGAGAGCATATTTTCTATGCAATAAAAATGGCAGTTAAACACTATAGACAGCAAATTTCTAACAGATAAATAGCGAAAGCATCGCAAATTTTCAAGAATCGAATCAAATTTGAGAAATTATTGATGTTTTCTGTGTTTTTTGCCGCTCAAAATATGCGCACATTGCTGAATTTAGAGGAAAAAAAATCTAAATGATGTTGAATCTCTTATAATAGATAATTAAATATACAGGGCCATTTGAAAAATAAAAGATGACAGTTTTGATCTTGAAGATAATTTAGAAAAATAATCAAACTGGATTTATTTAATAAATGTTAGTCGTTTTAATTTGTGTGTTAAAATTGGTCCACAAATGGAGTCACGCGAATAACAATATGTAAGTAACTGTGAAACAAATTATTACTTAAATAAATAACAAACTTTAAAAGATTTGGCAAACAAAAGGGTTTATCAGCAATTAAAAAAAAAAAGTTTGGCAATTGAAGTGCTTCATGCAAAGCACTTAAAGCATCACAACATAAGTCGAGCTCTACTTGCTTTGAGCCCACACACTTGTATCCTCTTCCATATTCACCATCCAAGAACTCTCGGCATAAACGAGTGCTCTGAAATGTTCGCCCCCTCACAACGTTTTGCATAGAATTACCATATGTAAACCAACGATTTTTCACTGACGCCAGTGACTTACGTTTTTGTTTGCGAAATCATTCAGTGTCACCCAACCAAGTCCAACGCAATATGTATGTATTGTGTTCCACGAAAAACGGTGCGCACTCGGCGCGACTTTGAAGTGGTTATTTATTTAATACATGCAATATCTCTTATCTGGTTTCAACGTCGATAACCAGAAACAATGATATCTGAGCGTGGCTCGATTCTAAATAAACTAAGTACACGTACAGGTTATGTAAGCTCAAACAACGAATGTGGTAGTAGTAAAATTGGCGAACTTTTATTTTTTGCAATTATCTCGTACCCGGTATACCGCCTGAAAATTTGTATATCGGCTAAAGTTTATGGGAGCAAAATTTTTAACAAAAAATATATTACACGGTTTGCCCCAAAAGCTATAGTTCTCGCGATAAATATAGACCGCGAGGCCGGAAGTAAAATGATCCAGTAAATCCAGGCAGAAATAATTTAGGCGGAAATAAATTATATAGTTTTGAAATTTGGTACACATACTCTTGATTTCGACTAGAATCGAATATTCGTGGAGTTTCTCCTCCGCCTGTGGTTCTCCTCCGCACGGTGGTTAACGATGAATCGTGCGTATTTATCAATAAATAACTCTTCTCATGTAATAAAACATTCAAAATCGTTCGGGAAAGTACATTCCCACTGAGCTGTTAACGCAAATTGGCGTAAATCGTCAAATTGGTATTTGATATTTTTTTAGAGTTAATGATTTTATCTTTGGAACAAATTTATCTTTTAAATAATTTAAAGCAAATTAAGTCTCTATTCACCCACAAATTATAAATTTTTCAAAATGTGGTTTCGCAACAAATTTTCTTTTGCCTAAAAAAATGTTATTGCTTATAAAATTATCTCTTTAAAAATATATTTAAAGACAATGTCGAACCACCCTGCGACATAATTTTTATTTTAAATGCTCTATTATTATGAAAAATCACTAAAATTTCAAATCTTCAAAAAATCGTAACTTTTCTAGGCAAACGAAGAAAGTTTTTTGCGGGAAAAGTTGTAAATATAATTCGATGTTTCCCGTATCATGGTAGATGTTGTTGCCGTAGCTAGTTGTACAATTTCTCGAGGTGTACAAGTAAAAAAACTCTTCATTTTCATCCATATCAATACAAATACACAAACACTATACGCTTGACAGTGACACTTTTGAGTTTGTGTATTTTGTTTCCATGGTATTATTTAATTTGATAAAGTTTGTAATTGGAGTGCAAGAGGGAATTTAATTCACTCTAAAAAGCCTAAAATTTTCATGCTTGGGAAAAGTTGCCGAGAAGTAATGGAAATACTCATATATACATATAATTGTAATTGTGATACTTTTGTTATTGTAAACTTAAAATTTTGCATAATGTATATATTGTAAAAGAAGGTGTATTTGATTTACATAATAAATTTTGCAAATAAAATTCAAGTTAAATATGGGCAGCATTTTTTTTGTCGTTTAGACTCACCACAGCTTGGTTTATAGATCACGTTGACAAATGGTTCACTCTAATGACATCTCGGCATCCAACATTTGCATTGATTAAAATTAAACCTGATGTTTATGAAGAAGAAATTGAGTTTTTAAACGAATTTATGCTTCTCATGCGAGAGATTGAAGTTTGCGAAAATGGGGCTTGGAAACCATTCCAAACAGGTGTTTTAATATCCACACAATCCATTTTGGATATTCAGAAATTATTTTTAAATGAAAAAGGCCACATTTTTCTATTAACGTCTAGGTTTACTCAGGATTGTATTGAAAATTTGTTACACTGAACAAATTTTCAAGTGCGAGTAAAAAATATTATACCAACTGCTGTAAAATTTAAAAATAATTTAAAACTTTTTACTGTCTCTCAATACATGAAAAATGTCTCATAAGGTAGCTAGAAGGAGAGTTTTTGTCTGATTTTTTTGGATACTATTAACGTGGGTCATGAAACAGTGTATGAAAATGTAGAAATTAGAGAGAAAATTCCTATTGTAACATTAAATTTAAATAACAGTGAATTAAATTCACTGTATAATATTTGTGATGTTTGCATTTCTACTGTGGGTTCAAAAAAGTTCAGAGCATGTACATTTTGCTAGATTATCCCAATTAAAATGTTTCAAGAAAAATACCATGTTTGCTGTAACGATGCATGTTTCATGGTTTTTATAGATATGGAAAATGTATTTAGGAAATATTATGATGTAGTTAGCGGCCAAAATCTTAATTTGAAAGAATTTATATTAAAGAAATGGATGCACTGGATTCATTAGAAATTCTGAATTGTCATCAATTAAAAATCCAAAATTATTCGAAGATTTGTGTTTTTTAGATTGAAAATTGCTTCGAAGAAAAAACATATTCTTATGAAGAGCTATGCCAGTGTCATCATCACCAGAGTGATGATTTATTTATTGTTTCAAAAAATTAAAACTAGATGTTTCTTTTTAAATTAAAATAAAAACTGCAGTGGATTATGGATCAATAAATCTATGATTATTTTCAGTATTATTATTTTTTATATTATCCCTGTATTCAAATATATTATCCTCAAATATTTAAATGTGTTTTGTAAACTTTTCAATAGAATTGAATTAAAAAAGTAACCGAAATATTTAAATTTATGCAAAATTTAGGCCTATCTCTTATTCGTTGTATGTAACTTTGGCCTGAAAATGACCGCCGCTTTCTATATGTCCACATTGTCTTTATATAGTTATTGTAGAGTAGAGACTACAATAGACTTGTGTTATTTTTTGCAATTATCTCGTAAACGGTGCCCCGCATGAATATTTTTATATTGGGTAAAGTTAATGGAAACAAAATTTTGAACTATTATTTTATCTGTAACACAATATACAGTGTGGAAATTAAGTAGCGGATAAATTCGGTAACTTCGTTAATGACGTTATTAATGTTTTTTTAAATGACAACCTATATTTTTTATTTTTTGTTTCGGTAGAGTTATTTAACCGTTTTCAACCATACAATATTTTGAATAGGTTACATTAGAAAAAAATAAAGAAAAACGTCCTCTACCACTAGGTTGTCATTTAAAAAACATTAATGATGTCGCAACTTTTAATATATTTTTTTAATCTGAAAAAAATATTATCGTATGCGCAGTAATTTCTATCGCTATCTCCCTTTTAGATTTCATCTCTCTCATGCAGATCAACGGAATTACCGAATTTACAAGTGATTCACTCACCCGAGGGTAAGCTGATATTTTATTCCCGCCGGGAATAAAGTAGTCTAGTATGTGTCGATTGTTAGATGTATAAGGTTCCTGAACGTTGGCCGGGAGAAAAACAATTTATTTATTTATATATCATATAACAATATTTTCTTATTTCAGATCACAAATTGCATTCATCATTACTGTTTTTGGAATCTACCGTAGCAAAGCACGTTTGTTTTGTTTCTCTTATTATTTTAATTGCTAGATTAATTAGAAGTAATCGGTTTGTTTTGTAATTTTTGGTTACTGTAATTTCAACGGTCGTTTACCTTCCTGCTAAAAAGATGATCTCTTGACTTCCACACCTTAGGAAATGTCGGCAGACTGACCTTGGTGGAGTTCAATAGAACAATCGACCATTATTCTACCTGTGAAAGTTGGTCTAATAAATTCTGGGCTGGACAATAAAACACGTTAGTTATCTCATCCATCACTAAACTTATTCGCGTTGGTGCACAGTATGGATTTTGATAAATTATTTGTCCCACTTTTTTTTATTAATAAGCATGCGTATTTTTATACTCAATTATAAGACAGTATACAGACAAATCGGAGTCTATATTGAATATCATTTAAAATACGATAAAATAAAATACGATAATCGTTCAATACTTAAAATGTATAATCACAATTAAAAGGAAATATTATTAGTATCTGTATATTTCTTTTAAGAATCAATAATATCATTTGAATGATCCGCTACATTTATCAATTATAAAACACTCGAGTGGTTCACACAATTAAAATAATCGCTTAATATCATTCGCAAAAAACAGTCGAATATCTAACTATCACCTGCTAACTTGTTTTTGTCCTCGAGAGTATTTTGTCCAATTTAATCAACTCTATAGCGATTACAAGATCTCTATGTTGAGTACTATAACTAGGTCACCCTGTATACCCTACTCATAATAATATATCGGTTATTTCAAGTTATACCGCCAAAGAATTTTTAGTCATTTACAGCTTAAGAGGAAAAACAAAAAAATGTCTGTACATACAAACGATGCCAATCTTGCAGAAATTCGTATAAAATCTTCTCAAACATGACATAACAGAATTGGGAAAAGTACACTATCGTAAAAATCAAATAATTAAGTAATCAATTACTTATTTAAAAAAACAGAAATACTACTTGATGGTTGAAAAAAAATGAGTGAAAAATATTTTATTTCTATTAGAAGTGGCCATTTTGGTATAGGCGGTAAAACTCGAAACATCCGGTATATTCGACTCGTTAGCCGTTATGGTATAAGATAGAACTATTATGAGAAGTTATAAAAAAAAAACGTGGCTTACGATTTCAATTGAAAGCAAATGTTTCTTGTTTTAGTAGGTATTTTATATATTTATGTGAATTGTAATTTATATATTTATGTGAATTGTATTTTTTTTAGAATCGTGTTCAATTCGTAAATTTGTACTATATTTCACTAAATCTTGGATTTGGCTTAATGGTTTGTTTTTAATTGATGCTTATTGTCAAAGCAGGTGGTTCTGGCGCATGAAATATGTATTATTTACATTGAGTCATCGAGCCAGCAGAGCGTGACGATGGTAAAAGTCAACAGTCGAAAACCGGTGGCTCTTTGGGTCTGATTTCGCACATCCCGTTATTGCGTCAGGCTCTACGGAAGTCCTTAATGACGGTGACGATGGAGCTCTGTTTTCGGGCCACAGGGAAGCGACACAATAACCAGCAATTACGGATCGCTCTTGATGACTACAACGAGAGGTCACACAAACTCGAGCCATATATGCGGTACTACTAAGTAGAGTAGTTCTTTAAGAAAATTCGGTGTAAAAACTAATTTTGCAATTCGATGTCAAATAAAATTCACGTATTAATTAAGAAATCTATAATCCAAGAATATTTACAAATCATGAAAGATGTAATAGTACCAATATAATAGTTTGTCAGTACATGTTGTACTTACTAATGTATTTATGCACATTCAAATTATAAATGCATAAATTATGCAAAATTTGTTTTGTTTATTTTGTATTGTAGTAGTTTAATAATAATCAATTATATTACTTTTACCTTTTTTCACACTTTATTTTTATATATCACTATATAAATATTTAAAGCGCTTTGAGCAATAGTCGCAATAGTCAGTAGTTGATAATTTGATTTAATTTTTTTTGTACTTTATTTACAGATTGATTTAAGAATAAAAATATGTATTTTTTCCTCGGACGAAGCATAACTTTTATGAAGAATTACATTTTCTGAGAAATCGCGAATAAAATATTCCCCCGAATAAAAGATATGTTGCACACCATTGTCAATTTTTAAACACCTTTTGAAGAAGAACTATTCAACTATGAACACCTTTCATGTGAACTATCATTACAAATATATTTATCGCGTGTAAATATCCTATTTACAAATGCAAAAAATAATGGTTTCCTACAGTTGGGTTAAATGACCCGGTTTATATTTAAAATTCATTTTTTTCTGTTTCATTGCCATTGATTTGAGAAAAAACAGGTCTTCGTCTCGTGAAACAAACTTTGTCTTATAGACATTTACACATAAATAATTTTAATTCAAGAGCTGTAGATGAAAACGAGCTGTCTTTTAACACTTTCACTGCATCTCGGCGCTCGCAGTCACCATGTTTGTGGGTTACTGCAGTTTAGCTACAAGATACCTATACTAGAATTCTGTCATAAAGCATGGAAGCGAATTCACAATATTCAATGAAAGTCAACGAACAAATGAGTTTTGTGGCGCATTTGTAAAATAAGAAAAAATCACCACATAACATTTCTATAACGTTTAAACATAAAATACAATAAAAATTCAATCTAAAAGCATTTAAAAAATATTCAACATAAACAGGCGAGAAAGTTAATAACGATTAAAAGATGGTCATTTGAGGTTCAAATAATTTTATTTAAATGCAGCAACAAATATTCTGGGTCATCTAAGAAGGCCCTCATTCTTTGGCCGTTTGTTTTCTGAATCATTCCTGATACCCAACTAATTCAAATAGAACAACAAAGATTCTGGGTCCTCCAAAGAAGGACCTCGGCTTTTTATCTATTTTTTTCTGGTGCATTCAGACCTGACGGTTTGATGAATGATACAATGTTTGCTATTGAGCCCAGAAATACTAGTTACAACTAATTATATTGCATACTTTATAATCTCGCCGCATAATAAGTACATGACATCGATGTATTAAGAAACTTTTTTTAATAACAAAGTATTTCAGAATTTTGAGCATATGCACAGCATGCATATTTATGAAATTATGGAACGTCCTTGCTACAGTAATGATGTGTGCATGAATATTCAAATTTCCGAGTTTGCCTTCGAGGTGAGCCAAAACTGTTATAATCGCAGTATTTACCATGCACAATCGTCTGTTATAAGTCAGTTATCCTAGAATTTTAAGGTCATAAATGACACTTACTTGAAGACTAATAGTTTAAATAATTAGATACTTTTAATGTTGGCATACAAAAGTTGTTAATGTACTGATCATGTAGGACACTCAATCAAATTACATTTTTTACGTTTGATCTAGCAGTCGATTAATGAGATCGTGGCCATATCCTATATCTTGATTAATTTTATAAAATAAACAATAGTAGATATATCTTGGGCTTGGTGTTATAAGGTTGCATGTAACATTTTTTCAATTTTCAGGTGAACAACTTTACAGGACCATATGTTTTCAAAGCAGGACCTTTGAGCTTGTTGGAAGGTTAAAATTGAAATATTAAGAACCTGTGATATAAAAAATATCTAATTACAGTGCACAATACATCATTTTCTGTAATAACAAATATATTTTAAGTCCTTATTCCAAAATTTACAAATTTTCACATACAACCTTGTAAACTTAAGCCGACGATATGTAGATAATTTGTTAATAAAAGTTCAGTCTCTATATAAAATTGATCGGGCAACAATAAGTGGTGATTAATCATGGCCTTAGCTCACTTGATTGAACGGGAATTTACAAAATTGTTATTATCAAAACTAGTTAAGAAATGTACAATTTTTAATTGGTAGCAACTCAGGGTTGGAGTAATTCATGATATAAAAGAAATGTATGATTTTAAAAAATCATAAAAATCATGATAATTAAATTCTTTTGATTTTGTATATTTCTAATCACTTCTTTCCAGGGTAGATGTGATTTATGCACGATTTAAATAATATGATTTTTTTTTAAATTGGTGATTATAATTGATCATTTTACTTTATCATACTGCTCTGTGGTCACGTTTTATAATCTTGCGGGAAAAGGATCAGATTTCAAGGAATTTAGAAATGTTTTGGCATCCCCTGAACAATAATTGGTGATTAAAATAAATCTGTGCATCTGTACCATGCGATGGCCCGAAAATAGAAGAAAAGAAACATATTTTTCTTACTTTTAAGCATGCTCGTAGTGTATTATCGGTAGTTACATTGAATGCACAGAATGCACAAATAGTGTAGAAACAATATATAATTAAACAAAAAACAATTTTGATTTAAACCAATGATTTATTTAAAAAAAATCATTTGATTTAAATCGTGATTATCATCATTATCTATTATAATATCTTCGTACATTTAATTTCATAAAGAATTATTAACTTAAAATTTTCTGAAAAGTTGTTCTACGGTTTGTTTTTCTAATATAAGTCAGGGTTGAGTTAACTTGGCCGTTTTTAAATAATCTACGGATATTCTACATAATATATACAGGGTGTCCTAAATAGAGTAGGATTGCATGGGTATCTTTGATATTTTGAAAGCTAGAGATCTGGTTAAATCAGCAATGTCATGCAGTTTTGTATACTGGTTTAGATTATGTTGAAACATTTTGAAAAGTCCGTGCAGTTTAGAAATTATTCTAAAAAAACTAAAAATTGCGATATTTCCATAATTATTAAAGATGCGGAAATAAGTTTAAAATAAAAGTTACTTGGTTCGATCGCACAAACTTAAGAATCAAGTCAAAACAAAAGTCAAGATGGCGGTTTCCGAGATATAAATAGCAACTTTCTTATTTTAAATAGCCGCCATATTTCATTTTTACACAGCTAACTCGAATTTGTTTTTCTCGTTTCAACGATGTATAACAACCTATGTCAAAATAAAAAATATGGGATATATCAATTGTTTCCATTTTTATTTTTATTCTATAAATTATTTTTAAAACAAATGTAAAACAAATAAAAAACGTAATACAACTAAGTAGTAAAATAACAATGAATTACAAAAAATGCTCAAAATGCTGACTGTTATTGGCTAAATGGCCAGAAATAAGCAATACACAATTGACAGCGTTTTAGAATATTGCCAGTTACTTATCGCAATGTGTTGCGAATAACGCTTTTTATTGCCTCTGTCATTGCTTCATGAAGTTCATCTACATTATTATAATTGAAGTTACTTCCATAAATTTGGTTTTTTAAAGTACCCTACGAAATAAAAGTCAAGAGGTGTCAAGTATGCAAATTTGGCTAACCACTGAACAGTTGTATTAGTCGCTATTACTTTGTTATTAAAAGGGCCATTTAAATAAGTAATAATATCTCTAGCATTGAGTGGAGGGGCGCCATCTTACTGGTACTATATTTGAATATTTTGTGCCATAGATAAATCATCCAATAAATCTTATAAGGTTGTTTGAAGAATATCCAAATGACGTTGTGCAGATGGAAATTCTATAGGACTATGAAAACCATTTCCAAATGTGCCACAAAATACATTTAAGCTAAACCGCACTTGGTTTTGCCATGGAATCACTATGTGTGGATTGTTCTGAGCTCAGCAGAGTTCGTTATGATGATTAAATAATCCACAATTACAAAAGTAGGATGCATCTATCCATAAAATTGTATTTATAAAATCACCATTTTCCGTAATTTTGTTGATTAACTATCTGTAAAATGTTAATCTACGGATAGTATCATTTCCTTTTAAAGTATGAGAAATACGCAATTTATAAATGTAAAACTTATGCTTTTCTAAAATTGTTGATGCTCTAGATTTGGATACGTTAACTTGATTTTCTATTTGCCGAGTTGAAATGTTCGGATTAGTGAACATTTAACGCTGTCAATTGTTTTTGGCCAATAACTGTCAGAATTTTGAGCATTTTTTATAATTTATTGTTATTTTTATTTTTAATATTTTTTACATGTTTTAAACATTATTCCAAAAATAAAAATAGAAATTGGAATAATTAATATTTTCCTTATTTTTCATTTTGACATAGGTTGTAATACATCGTTGAAAAGAGAAAAAGAAAGTCGATTTAGACGTATAAAAATCAAATATGGCGGCCATTTAAAATGAGATTTTTTTTTGTTTTTTTTAATAATAACTTTTTAACTGCTCCGACTTTTGAAATTTTGTTATCATAATCTGAACCAGCATATAAAACTGCATAATATTGTCCATTTAACCACATCTCTAGCTTTAAGAATAAGAAAGATGCAATAAAATCTGATGACGATTTTGCTTTATTTTTCATGATTTGCCGTATTTCACTTACAATTGTCATTTACTCGAAAAATTTCTTATGTTACATGGCAACATTTTTATACTGTCACTTCGACAATGAAAATATCTTTAAAAATCAAGAGAAAAAAATAGGGGGTTGTCATTAAAAAAAAAACGATGGATGACGTCATTACTATAAATAATGATTAATAGAAATATACGAATGATGGTTAAAAATCGACTGTCATGCAAAAATGTGTATTTTTATCAAAGAAAATCGACGTGATCGAGAATATTTTTTCAAACTTTTTTATTTCGGTTTTACTGAATTTATTCCATACTTTAGGCGCACACTGTACAATTATCATGTATTAATAATTATCGGAAAAAAGATAAATAAGCATGTTATCGTTCTAAAAATGTACAAATAACACTGGTACAGTTTAAGATTTACTTTGTTAAGTAAAATTTTCTTAAACATCCATAATATTTCAGAAATTGATCTTAACAAATGATGTCAAATCAGTCTCTAGTTTTTCCAAATCCGTTTAAAACCCAGATTTTATAATCTTTGTTTCAAAATCATACATATGTAATTATCTTGATAAGTTTATATCACCATGCTTTCACAGTCATACAGTTTAAAAGAATGGTCTTATAGGACTGTAGGGAGACAGCAAAATGATATTTTTGCTTACATCTGGAATTCGAAAATTTTTAGGAAGAAGAAGACGACACTTTTGTTATATGGAGAAAGCAAGAAATGGTAACACATATTGATAATAACATAAGTTTCGTTTAAGTACTCTATTACCTATAATTATCGTATTTATTTTTATTATTGCAGTTATAAAAAAGTGGTAGCTTCTCTAAAATATCAGTAGCACATGTTGCTGTCAACTAGCTTTATCTCCAGCTTACTGAATGCAAATCAAGATGCAAATTCTTAATTGCTTAATTAATTCCGTCACTGCGTAACATTCAGGAAATGCAGGCTCTGCGTCCAAAATAGAATTCGCGAGCGATTAAGCCAACATATCAATTACAGGGAGCCTAATGAATTCAACTGCTGCCTAATTACGCCAATCAGCGACGACCACACTGGCCGTTTATCGGCCAGTCGCACATTTATCGCTTACGACAGTCGGAGTTGCTTCTACCAAAAGCGTTCGTGCCTATGTAGGGCGACAATTAAGCCTGGACTTAATTCCTGCGGTTGCTTTTTGTCGTCCGTGGCGATTAGCCGTTCGCAAGGCTCCAGACTGAATATTCATGGCGAGGTAAATGCGGCTCGTGATCAGTTTAAAAGAGCAGAACGGAGCGATTCGAAACGGTCCCGTTTGCAACGAGGGATAAAAAACGTAAAGACCGCGGGTATAAATTGGTTAATCGCCGTGCAATAAGACCAAGAGCACAGAAAACAGGCAATTGTTGTAAGAATTAGACTTGCAAAATGTTCCGAATGCGAAAAAATAACACATAGAAGAAACTTCTTGCAAAGCATACAATATGAATACCCGGAATGTCCCAACGTGGGTGTGATTTTAAAGCTAAAGCTAAGGTAGTCTGAGGTAAAAATAGAATAAATAGACAAATAGAAGGATTGGCAGATATAAAAACGTAAACATAAATATATTCTGATTTTCTTCCTTCTTCTAAAGAGAATTCCTCTCGAAAATATTAGTAGCAACTTTGTTAGTGTCTTTAGTGTTTCTCGAAAACGAGGTACGTGATTTTTGTAGTGATTTTTGCTTTGACCAACACAAAGCAGCAGGTGGTGGATCTTTAAAAATAAACGGACTATACAGATGTAGACAGAAATAAATCTAAATAGGACAGGTAGAAAGTAGACAGAATGAAATGCAGATAGAAAGGAGAAATATCGATGGAAATAAATAAATAGATAAAGACAATATAAAATTAAACGGCAACAAATACAAATAAAGATAACACTTGTTACAAAAGTTTTGGGAATTTTTTGGAATGCTTTTCGTGACATGTTAAAACTATTACATCTGGTCACTATGGAGAAACATGTTGCTAGGGCTCTTGTCAATTAGTTTGACATTACACAGTTTCGTCTGACCTTTGCAAAATGGTGTTTTAAGTAGGTATTCAAAAGTCCATCTACAACTTAGTTGGACAGCTGCCGAAACGAGATATAGTGAACATTTTTTGTGGGCAAAATATTTCAAAAAAACTCTGTATATCGGACAATTCGGGAATGTGCAAAGGGAATTCCATCTAAATACTGATAATGACATATAGAAAATTGGACAAATATAAATACAGATAAATAAATGGTAAAGATAAATTTAAATGGAGAGATAACTAGAAAGAAATATCTGCAGATAGAAACTATCACATATTATAGTCTAGTCAAGTTAGACTTCTTGGTTTAAATAAATTATATATTTTTGAAATTTAGTATACATACTCTTGAGAATTCTAGAGTCGAGTATCCATCAAGTTTCCCCTCCCCCGGTGGGGGCTTCATCCCTTAATATTGAAAAACACCCCCCAACCGGCGAACTGTTTTGTAAAATGACATCCAGATGTGTAAGTTATAGTTTAGTTTGTCTATCTAATCGGAGCTGTATGAAAATTGACCTTCGACTTTTTTGACAGATAATTTTTTTAATTTAAAAAAATTAAAAATATTCCTATTTGTTCTATCTTGATTGTAGCTAGTTTTGCCACATATATTTAAGGCTTGGTTTGTTATTGCCCCATAACGAGCATATTTTGAAACACCTTGTTGATATGTTTACAGAAAAAAATAATCGAAAACCCGATTGAATTATTATAAAATGAATATTGAAATTTTAGTACGAAATTATTATCTTTTATCTATAATTTCAAATGATTGATACGAAATGATAAAAAATCATTGAGAATGTAATATAATAAAAATCTTCAATTGCTACGTGCTACAATATACACTTATCTTAACCGTTTCAGATATTTGATAAGTTATCACAAAATCTCAGTAAAATTGCGAATAGTTGATAGGAAATGATAACAAAATCATTGAACATATTATAATAATAAACCTCGTTATACATACACTTCAATATATATTTATATTAGCCGTATCATCCAAATATGTGATATCTTACAACAAAATTTAGTCTATCTACTTATTTACGAATAATATACAGGGTGTCTCTAAATTACGTGGACATGGCCTAACCACAGATTACTGGGATAAAAAAGACGATTTAACAAAATTTATCTATATACAAATGCGTTCGGTTTAGCCAGTATTCAGCTTCAAAGTTAATTTAAAAAAAAATGCTTATAACAAGTGAACGTTTACATTGATTTGGATGTTGTTTGGTATGACACTCTATACGGGTATAACTCATATTTTGACATAAAATTGTTATAATCAGTAGACCGGTTGTGTACATAACAAGGGTGGCCCAACATTAATATATTCATATTTTTTAATGACAAAGCAAATAACAAATCGGACCAAACATTCATTATTAAGTTTTTTTGTATCTTTATAGTTTTTGATATCTGTTACAGTTTCGGCACAAAAAAATAAAATATGAGTGACTGCCCTACACTCGTTTGGAAACAAATGTAATCTAGTTATCGAGTTGATGATGGTTTATTCACAATAATGAATATAAAGTACACTTACGCCGATAAAACAGATATGTTGCTGGTTTTAGGATTTTAGGAGCCCTAATAACGAGGAAGAAATTTTGGAAATTATATCAATTGCTTCATCCATACGATATCCATATAGTGCAAGAGCTTTTACCAGCTGATTATGACCTATGTTTTGCGTTTTGCCGATTTATTTAGGAAAAAAGAGCTAAACATATATATATATATTTTAGCAAGAAAATTCTGTTCACTGATGATTTGTTTCCAAACGAGTGTAGCGCAGTCACTCATATTTTATTTTTTTGTGTCGAAACTGTAACAGGTATCAAAAACTATAAAGATACAAAAAAACTTAATAATGAATGCCTGCGCCCGATTTGATTTTTAAAAAAATATTTGCTTCTGTCATTAAAAAATATGAATGTATTAATGTTGGGCCTCACTTGTTTTATACACAACCGGTCTACTGATAATAACAATATTATGTCAAAATATGAGTTATACCCGTATAAAGGGTCATACCAAACAACATCTAAATCAATGTAAACGTTCTCTTTTTATAAGCAAATTTTGTTTTTTTTTTAAAATTGAGTTTGCAGATTACTGGCTAAACCAAACGCATTTGTATATAGATAAGTTTTGTTAAATCGTCTTCTTTTGATCCCAGTAATCTGTGGTTAAGCCATGTCCACATAATTTAGAAACACCCTGTATAAAATATACGAATAAAACGAGAGAAAAAACTAATGAAATAATTACAAATAATGTATTAATAAAAAGGTTTATCAAAACTATAAAAACTCCATAAATAAAATAAATCACATATACCTGTTCCTCAGGAACGAAATATACAAGAAATTCAAAAGTCTATTTCCATTAATAAATTGAAAAATTGTTTAATCTAATTTTCATATTATGATTATTGTACAGTATGGTATATTTAGTTGAACCATTGATGCTGATCCATTTTTCTTGTAATTATTGCTATATTTATGCTTTGGAAAATAGTCTATTTTTAATAATGGAATAAGTCTATTTTTGCTTTTAGCTTTATAGTTTTGTCCATGTTTACTTTGGACGCTAGTCCGACATTTTTAGTGCTAGCCAAATTCGTGCCTCGGAGACTGCTGAATATTTACCTTGTAGGTATTTGTCTTTTCTGCACAATACAAAATACAGAACGAAACTATCTGAATCATATCCAAACTTAGACATCACCGGCAACTTACTTCACAATATATCTAATGAATCGCTGGATCAAATTAAAGACATCCTATCTAATCTTGACAGGAACGAGAATCTTATCCAAAAATTTAAACAAAACGAAATTAACTTGATATTGATGGACGAACGTATACATACATACATCAGAAGGGACGGGTGTGAAATTAGCAATAGATTCCTGAAATGGATTTATAAAAATGTTTTCTCTAAAAAAATGTTTTTTCTTGGATCCTGTTCTATGGATTGTGGGGAACAATGCTACATCATTAGTTTATGTATGGGAGCGTATCAACGGCCGCAAAAATGAAAAATAAGATGTCGTAGCATGAATTTCCGACTAATTGCAGATGAATTTTTTTTTTTTGCATGCCAACGGAAAGAAAATGTGAAATAAGATGTCAACTGGCCTGCTAATTAAAAATAAAATGTCAAAATCCTACGCCCAAAGATGCCCAAACATTCAAGAAAACTTGCTTTTTTGCGAGAAAACTTTTTTATAAATCTATTGCTGGAATCTAATGCTAACTTCACACCCGTAAAAGGAACACAAGACAAATATCCTCTAGAACTGTATACCTAGCAATTGTTGGTATATCTGCTTCTCATAGTCACATTAACCCATTTATCAGTAAATATATATATATACTATACATTTATAACGTAGCCATAATCAAGATTATATACTACTAGCCATTAACTTCAAGAAAATATGGATAAATCATCCCGCAGTACCATATTTGTAGCAAATTATTACTTGTGGTTTAGTTATTTTTTAACACATACCATTTTTCTTTATGAAAAAGTTTATGGTAATTATTTTGATAATCTCTCTTTATTCGCAACCTACGATACAGAAAAATTCTAAAAAATATAGTATAAAATATATAATTACATAGATGTTTCATTATTTTGATTCATCTCTTTTGTCAGTTGTGCTATGTGCTAATGATGTGTAGTCGTTGATGTTTTCTTATAGGGTTGTGTAGCACTTTGGAGCATATTAACTTCTTCTCGGTCCCGTAATTGGTAAAGGAGAGGTCAATGTTGCTCCTCCCGTTGTGTGCTATGTATGTGTATTCCTTGGCGTTTGAAACCATTTCGTGGTTATTATTATTATCTTGGTGGTTATTTTGCTATGCCTTTTGCTAGGTATTTTACGTTTCCATACAAATGTTTAGAGAGAAAAGCTGCATTGCCAATCCCACGAACCGCTTCCTGAGCTATGCTTTCCGTTACATCGGGTGTTCCTCAAGTCGGTTTCATTAGGCCTTAATTATCCCAAGTCTAGCGGTAGTTGTGCAGCATTTACACGTGAGCCTCGCCGGTAATTGCGTAACACCGGCGCGTTTTCACGCTGATCACCAATTAATCCAGACATCCAATTAAATCCAATCCAAGTGGCAAGTGGATGTGGCGGTGGCTCTAGCGTTATCACAGATTACTGTAACCGCGCGTGTTGCGAATTCAGTAATTAACTTGGTAGTTAAACGGCTCACGCACAAATCCATTTAGAGCTAATAGATTATTTGGGCATTGAAGCAATGTTCCAAAACAAATGAGGTAAAACGGGTAGAAATTGTACCCGGTTACAATCGGGTAAAGATAATCAGATTTTGAGGGAAATACACGTGTTGGTCTACCATTCCACAAACTATTTACAAAAAATTCCAATGTGATTGTGCGTGCCTTGGATTTTGTCCACTCGATGACTCAAGGACGTGAAGGAAGTTTGGGTTGAAAATAAAAGTTAAAAATAATTGCAAACTGCAGGCTTTTTGCCTAATATGTTCGTTTTACTTTATTGAATACTTGTATTTCAGAGATATTTAATATTTTTATCATTAGTATGATTATAGCACTCATAATGCTTTTCTTCCCTATCCTAGCGACCGCCTAATAGCTAATAATCAGAACTCGAATTGACTAATAAGTGATAATCACACTTCGTCCTCTGCACATCTGGTGTGCTATGCTGTCAACTGAAATGTCACAATTAGACAAATGTCGCACTTCGGCGATTCTTCCTTAAAAAATATCGAAGAAAACATACAAAACCACAAACCATCTAATACTGTAAGGTCTCAAAAGTATATTTGGGCCCAATTTACCGACTTCTGGAATACAATAAATAAATTTCTATTTACAAAAATATTAAATTTTTCATTCGTGAATTAATTTGACGAATTCAACTCTTGGAATCCTGACTATTGATAATCGCATTGGTTGATGCACTCAACATGTTGTCCAATAATTCTTTCAGACTCGTGGAATTAATATTAGACAACATGTTTCGTGTCCCAACTCACGAGATTATCGATTGTCATGATTCCACTCGTTGTATTATATATGATAATTATATGTATAGATTCATGCATTTTTGTGTCTATAAAATATAATAAAATGTGACTGATAAAAAATTACGAGCTTCAAAAAGGTTAAAAAAATTCTAATTTGAACCAGGTATCAAATTTCGGATCACATACCATGCCAAAAGAAAGAAGTAATTTTACGAATAAATGCCATTTCTGCATTAAGAACTACGAACATGATACATATATGATATTGGTGAATATTTGACATGACTTTTCTTTCTTGTAACTAACTTCATTGATACCTTCCATTTAAAATAATATATAATTTCTAGACGACTTACATATGTCAAATAATAATAATAATAATTTGGCATGTGTACCAATAAGTTAAGTCTGGACTGTGACTAGTGGTTATGTATATGTGTTACATGTATAAAACATCAATAATAATAGTGTCGAATGGACTGTTTTTGTTGTTTTTAAAATGCTACCAATATTTATAAAAATAATCGTAATAATAACGCATGGCAGCAGTAGTAAAGATATGTTCATGAAGGCTATCGACCTTTCCGCCGTGCACATAATAATACGTAATAATTAAACACTTACTTTATAAGTGCTTTAAAAAAATCAGTTTGGATAAGTATATATTAGAAACACATTGGACATTTAGTTTCTTAACTTTTTATGAGTTTGTATACAGGGTGTCCAAGATAAGGATCAACAGCACGGGGATCTCGGAAACCGTAAAAAGTTACAAAGGTGGTTAAATTAGGAAAAAGTGGCGCAATTTAGTGGTTTAGTGCGCAATTTATTCAATATTCTGTTGAGAAAACCAGAAAATTTCGCCTACTTCCGGAGATATTCGACAAAATTCGAAATTTTGCGATATCGTTTTTATGTTTTGCTGAAGATATTTGAAAAGGTATAAAAACGCAACAAGGTACTCATTGCCACTCTTTTAGCTCTACAAGACAGGGTTTATAAATTTTCAGTACAACGTTTCGTTACGAAGAAATCATCATCAACTTTATATTATTATATCCCCGTAAATAAAGCACATCCTGTAGTAAGTAGCATTTCCTATTACGAAGTCAACGATTTATATCACAATATGATTTCTCATGTTTTTTATTCAGAAAAAAAAGCTTGTTAACACATTTCGAACATTTTGGAGTAGGCGTTGAAATAAGCGACGAAGACAAAATTTATCACCTAACTTTATCATATTGAGATAATTAAATGAACAGAAGAGTTCTCATATCACAGTAAAAAAATAACTAGTGTAGTTCTAAATAACTATAATGTTTCAATGTTTAACAACTATTCTTGCTAAATTATTTTTTGTTACTATTTCGGTACATACTCTGGGTTAAAATTAAGTAATAATTTTTGTTCGTCGCCATTAAATGAACAGAACAATTCTCATATCACAGTAAACAAATAATATGTGTGGTCCAAAATAGCTATAATGTTTCAATGTTTAACAACTATTCTAGGTACATTATTTTTAGTTATTATTTTGGTACCTATTTTGGGTTAAAATTAGAAAATATGTTGTTCTTTGTCGTCATCATTTCAACGCCTACTACAAGAAAATGTTCTAAATGTATTAACAAGCCTTTTTCTGAATTAAAACATTAGAAACCATACTGTGATATAAATAGTTGAATTCGTAATAGGAAATACTATCTAATACATGGTGTACAATTTTTACAGGCTATATAAAAAAATTGCCAAGTTGATGGTGGTTTCCTCGAAACGAAACGTTGTACTAAAAATTTGTAAACGCTGTCTTGTAGAGTTAAAAATGTGGCAATGAGAAAGTGCCTGTGGTTTTCTTATACCTTTTCAATTTAGCTTCAGAAAAAAATAGAAACGATTACGCAAGATTTCGGATTTTGTCGAATATCTCCGGAAGTAAGTGGAAATTTCTGGTTTTCTCAAAATAATATTACTGGCCACTAAATTACGCAACTTTTTTTGTAATTTAACCGCCTTTGTAAATTTTACGGTTTTCGAGATCCCCATCCCCATGTTTTTGATCCTTATCTTGGACACCCTGTATTCGGCAGATTATCAATCCTGAACTTTGGAAATACCGCGAAATATATTGTTGGATTAAGGAACGGTCTTTTCAAAGCTAGATAGAGAAATGAAATGGAGGAGCAGCAGCATTAATATTATTATTAAGCAATTACAGCTTAGAAGGTTAGATATTATTTGCCCAATTCATTTCTAATTTCTCTGTGGATATCTTACACCGTTATATAACTATTGACAACTTTATCAGTGGATGGAAAAATCTGCCCTATAGTCGTGAACATTTTAACTCATTTTAAAATATGATCACATTTCTGTGATAAATATTATTGGTCATTATACAACATTACTGTTTCCACCTAGTAAAGTTAAATTATATTCTGATTATTTTGTATTGATTCAACGGCTAATATTTTACCTGGTGCACATAGCTTGGACCCCAAAAGGTCTTTAATTCCGAGGGCTTAGATTTTAGCACCAGGAATTATAAATTATAGCACAGTGCTCATACAAGAATTCTATAACATCGTGCTGGTCGGCCAAGCACATGGAACTGCAATAATGAGAAATCGTCAATTTCATGACCATCATGGTAATAATTCCGAACTTTTGCGATGTCAGGCACCCGACTGGCATTAATTACGTTAATACTTTATTGCCTTTTATTGGCTTTACTCATTGCTGCTCTGATAATTTGCACTCACAAATAGATGAACAAAATAATCAAAACAAGCCGATGAGAAATTAATTCAATTAGAAACGCAATTTAATTGCATGTCAATTACTATATACAACATGTATTTAGAGTGAATTTGCGTTTATTTCATCAAAAAGTGTATTTGTTTCATGGATATTAATTGAATTTCGTACTACTTTTTCATCGTGTATTCAGCACCAATAATTGAATATTGAATATTGATTGGAATTAATAAGTAAATACTAAAATGATTAAACTTTTCTATCGTGTATTCAGCACCAATAATTGAATATTGAATAGAATTAATACGTAAATACTAAAATGATTAAACATGTTATTATTAGTATTAAGCTTTAATAATTGAAAAGCAGCAATTATATTTTGTCTATATTAAATGTTTGTCAATATGAAACATTATATGAATTCATCTTTAAAATCCTATATATTATTTGCATATCTTTAAGATTTTATTTTTCAATGCATGGCTAAACTACCTAAATATGTACATGAACTGTTATAGTTATTATGGTACCAAGAGTATTATGAGTCAAATAAGCGCACAAGGTCGACAGTGTACAACGCGATGGCCCTTGGCCCGAGGGATGTATAGCGACCGAGGGCGCTTCGCTCATAATGCCCGTGATGCCTTCAACGTTTTATGTCCTACCAATTAATTATATATAAATATACCGGGATTGTTTTTCTTTATTACACATAACATTCCTTGGTATAACATAAAAATAAATTGTCAACGCATATAGCGGCGTAGGTGTAGGCAACCAGTTATACACTGACGCCCACTGTAACTATTTTGGCATACACCGTTACACAGGGAGGTTATGTTTCTAACAATAAAGAAATCACAACAATTAAGATTTCAATGAAGAAATTAATTTATTCAAACAATTCTAACGGTAAACAAAAAACATAAAAGGTTAAGTATGGTTGAATCCTGATGTCCCAGCAAGTTTTCGAAATGGCCTCCGTGCATTTCAAGGCAATACGCAAGGTGGGGTCTTGGAAGTAACGCAGAGAATTTTAAATTAATTATGGGCTTATGCAGTACGTATACGGCTATTTATTCCATCCATGTGACATATTTGGATGTTATTATAAATTTTACGAGACGAAACCAACCGTGTTTTAACAGCAGAGATGAAACTGAATATGTTGTGTACAGGAAAAGCACATAGGATCGCTTTTAGATGTAGCCAGACAGTTTGAAATATCATACAGTTAGAATTTCTTCATTAAAACCGAAATTTTGCAATTTCTTTATAACCTTTCTGTGGTTTATGGTAGATTTAACGATGTATTGGTTGCCTGCACCTGAACATACGCGTTGACATTTTTTTAGTTACACATAGGAACATGCCTTGCCGGTAGGTGCAGGCAACCAGATATACAATGTCACTAGTAAGCAACCAAACAATGTTATGTATAATAAAGAAAAAAACGCGCGTTTTTAAAACAATTAATCTAATTAATTTTCGGGTAATTTTAATTGTAAATTTAACATGTCAAACTGATTTTTCGTTATATGATGTTAGTTACATGTTACAGAATATTTTTTCTCCACGACCATTAGTGAATGTAAGAATTCAGACATTTTTAATATAAAGTAAAAGTTCTCACTCTTAAGATAGAATATTTATTCTGAAACACTTGCATCTTATGTGTTTTGCTTGTATTTTCATTCTATTATGAGTGACAGAATGAATATTCCATAATTATGCTCAACGAAATACATACATTGCCTTTGTCCTAATTGCATGCCTAAGGTAAAGGTAATATAGTGAAATAAAATATGATATGTATGTCGAATTTCGGCAATATGGAGCGATGAGTCATTGTCAGCTCTCAGTGTGATACTATATCACAGTTCAGATAAATAATTTACAGTCTGTTACTCGGTTAGAATGAAAATTCGATCTACTTGTCGTTCCTCAATCTTCCACTCGTATAGAATTTTCGTTCTAACCTTGTTACAGAATACTATTATATCATTTATGGTCATTGAAATAATAGTTGTCCTAGGGTAGATTTTCCTCACAGTTCTGGCGGAAATTTATCAAAAATCTGGCAGAAAGATTATGACGATTACCCCATGAAGGTAATAACAGAAATATTACTAATACTTTTTTACAGAATGTTGATAACAATTTGATGACATATTTTCCGAGAATATTATAATTCTTCTTTACATCTTTACATTATGATTAAGTTAATACCAGGTCTTAGAGCCCACAATGTTGATGAACATTATTCCACCATGTTGATATCAGTTACTACAGAATTTTGACTTTTTGTTCAGAATTTATATGAAACTGCTTAACTATAGTTATTACTATAGACTCTAGGGTTCTTATAAATAAATAATTGCCCTAGGGTAGAATTTTCGTCACAGTTCTGGCGGAAATTTATGAAAAATCTGGCAGAATGATTATGACGATTACCCCATGATATGAGGTAAGGTAATAACAGAAATATTACTAATACTTTTTTTACAGTATGTTGATAACAATTTGATGACGATTTTCCGAGAATATTATAATACTTCTTTACATCTTTACATTATGATTAAGTTAATAACAGGTCTTAGAGCCTTAAATGTTGATGAACATTATTCCAACATGTTGATATCAGTTACTACAGAATTTTGACTTTTTGTTCAGAATTTATATGAAACTTAAATATAGTTATTACATAGTTGGTATGCCAATTATGTAAAACATTGTGCGAAATGTGGTACAAGATGTATTTCATAATATATATATAATTGAATTGCTGCGACAATTCTTGCAGATTTTTCCAGCAGACGTTACAGTAATTTTCGAAAGCTTAGCAAATTAATATTTCAGTACATAACATATAAAACAAAAGCTATAATTTAATAATGTTTCTATTACTATGTTAATATTATTATTAACATAACATTATTATTATAAGAAGAATTTATTGAGACCTAAACACCTGTCGACGATAAAGAAAGGTACCAGCATGAAATGTTTGATGTTATTATCCTACGTAAACGTACTTTAATAGTATATTGTCTTATTAGGAGAAAAAGTTACACTTTGTGTGGTGAGTCTGTAAGTTTGACGGCCGAACTTGTGAGGCCGGCAAATACATACGAAGCACACAAAGTTACTTTTTCTCCGAATAAAACAAGTTACTTTTTCTTCAAACGCAAGAATATTTTTCTTCAAAAATATATTCAAGAAAAAAGGTGAAAAATACAAAACGAGCATCATGCCAGCTGTGGTTGCCATGGATGAATTTGTAATAAACAGAACAATTAGAAATTGTCATTTACAGTTTTTAGTTGTTCAAAACTGTGTTATTATGGAGTGCACACCCCACGAACCAGCTGAAATTACTCAAATAGCGCAAGCTGCTATAGAAAGATTGCTGCCTACAAAATAGGCATGTATTTATTAGCATGTATTTATGCTTGCATACCGAAGATTCATTAAATGGTGCATGGAGAAGAACGTGGACAATTATTCGCAAAATGTGTTGATAGCTTATTTTACCGAACTGAAGCATAAGAACAACATGAAATGTTTTCTATGTGGTCACAATACTCTATGTTACGGACATTATTGAGTATTAAACATGAAGTGGATATTAGTAAATATTTACATCTTCGTGCATTCTCGAAGAAACAAAATTAAGGCTACATACCAAAATTTTGGTAATAAAAAAATCACAAATAAAACTATAGTTATGAGTATTTTTTACTTTTTCTCCGCCGGCAGACAAAAGTAAACACTTTTTCTCCTAGGAGAAAAAGTAACAAAAGTTTTAATTTGCGCATCCAAGGACACAAAGTATCACGTCTGTGACGTTTCAAGAAAAAATATATTATTCACCTGTCTTATAATTTATTTGATAATTTTAAACCATTGTTGGGACAATTCTTGCAGATTTTTCTAGCTGTGTTGCTAGAAAAAATAGTTGAGGTCATTTTAAGAAATGTTTACAAATTAGAATTTCAGAATGTTGATATCAACTACTACAGATTTTTGAATTCAATTCAGAATTTGTATGAAACTGCTTAAACGTAATAATTATACCGGGTGTTTCAAGTTATACCGCCGAGCCATTTTTAGCCATTTACAGTAGCATAATAAAAATTCTCAAGGAAGCTAAACATACTACAAATATATGCTCCCACTGCAGACAAACCTGAAGAAGAAATCGAGCTATTCTACGAACTAATCAAACAGACGCTTCAATCACTAAACTCAAGAGATATCACTATAATACTTGGGGACTTTAACGCGAAGGTTGGTAAAGGAAGATGTGACAAATACATAGGTGAATATGGGCTGGGCACAAGAAACGAAAGAGGCGATAGATTAGTACAATTTTGCCAAGAGGAGGAACTGATAATAACAAATACTTTCTACAAGCTTCCAAAGCGACGGCTCTACACATGGAAATCACCACAGGACAAGGATCAAAAACCAATAAGAAATCAAATAGACTATGTCTTAATAAACGCGAGATATAGAAATTGCATCAAGTCAGTTAAGGCGTATCCGGGCGCTGATGTCTCCTCGGACCACAATCCGTTAATAGCCCAAATGAACATCAGACTTAAAAGAACACCGAAGAAGAGAGACAGTCAGATAAATGTAGAGTACTTAAAGGAACAAGACGTACGAAATGAGTTACAAACAGAAATAAATGAAAATTTGAAAACACTTGAAAATAAAGAAGAATACCGACAATGCAGGGACGTAAACGAAAAATGGTGCGGCATCAAATTAGCCCTATTGGAACCATCGACAGCCATTCTAAAGAAAGAAAAATCCCGAGGAAGGAAAAAATGGATAACGAATGAAATACTTAATCTCATGGATAAGAGAAGAAGTTTTAAAGGAAAAAGTTCTCAACAATATAAGGAAATTCATCGAATACTCCGCACAAAGATCAGAGAAGCAAAGGAAGAGTACTACAAACAACAATGTGAAGAAATTGAGGAGTTGCAAGCAAAACACGACAGCTTTAACATGCACAAAAAAGTCAAAGAATTCGCAGGCTTCAGTACACACAAACAACTCAATATATTGTATGACAACAACGGGAAAATAGTCTCAGAGATAGGGCAAAAACTTGAAGTATGGAAGAACTACATAGCACAGCTCTTCGATGATGAGAGACGGAAAACTATTCTCGAAAATATAGAAGGGGAGGTGGGCCCGGACATAATTAAAGAAGAAGTAATATATGCACTGAATACACTAAAGAACAAAAAAGCAGCAGGTCCAGACCAACTGCCAGCAGAAATTCTTAAACTGATAGAGGAGGACCAGATTCATATTCTAGTAGAAATAATTAATACCATATACACAACAGGAGTGATACCAAATGAATGGTTGCTATCAACTTTTATAACCCTCCCAAAAAAGAAAAGTGCCAAGCATTGCTCCGACTACCGTACGATTAGCCTAATGGCACACACACTGAAAATCCTGTTGAAGGTGATCCATAATAGAATATACAGGAAACTAGATGCAGACATCAGCGACACACAATTTGGATTCCGCAAAGGCCTAGGAACAAGGGAGGCACTGTTTGCACTTAATGTCCTGTCGCAAAGATGCCTAGATATGAATCAAGACCTACACGTTTGCTTCATAGACTATAACAAAGCCTTTGACAAAGTTAGACATGACAAACTAATAGATACGCTAATAAAGAGAAAGATAGACCTTAGAGACATAAGAATAATCTCAAACCTCTACTACAACCAGAAGGCAGCAATAAGAGTAGCAGACACAACATCCGAAGAAATAGAAATACAGAGAGGTGTCCGTCAAGGGTGTATTCTCTCACCAACCCTCTTTAATCTCTACTCAGAGGACATAGTAAATAAAGCACTCGATGATCAAGACATAGGCATAAAAATTAACGGCATGTCAATAAATAATCTGAGGTACGCCGACGATACGGTTCTTTTAGCTGAAACGCTCGAAGACCTACAGACGCTAATTAATAAAATAGTCACAGAAAGTGAAGAATATGGGCTATCACTGAACATAAACAAAACAAAATACATGCTAATAACTAAAACAACTCAGGACAACCATCGAGTATATGTAAAGAACCAGCCTATTGAAAGGGTAAGAGAATACAAATACCTAGGCACAACCATTAATGAAAATAATGATAGCTCCCAAGAAATTCGAATCAGAATCGAACAGGCAAGAAGCTCCTTTTCTAAAATGAAGAGCCTTTTCAGTTGCCGAGATCTAAACCTCGATCTAAAAATTCGAATGATGAGATGCTACGTACTATCAATACTATACTACGGAATGGAATCCTGGACATTGAAAGCAATCGACATAAAGAGACTGGAGGCATTCGAGCTATGGATATATCGAAGAATACTGAGGATCTCGTGGGTAGAGAAAATAACGAATGTAGAAGTGATGAGACGTATGAATAAAGAAAAAGAAGTAATTCTGACAACTAAGCAAAGAAAACTGGAATATATAGGACATATCATGAGAGGAGAAAAATATCAAATACTACAAGTAATTATGCAGGGGAAAATTAGAGGAAAGAGGTCCATAGGAAGGAGACGAAACTCATGGATGAAAAACCTTAGAGAGTGGTTTGGCTGTACTAGCAACCAATTATTTAGAAATGCGGTCTCAAAAGTGAAGATCGCCTTGATGATTGCCGACCTTCGTATCGGAGATGGCACCTAAAGAAGAAGAATAAAAATTCAAAGTTGCCAGTACATACATACGATGCCAATCTTGCATAAACCGGTCTAAAATTTTCAAAATCATTTCAAACATGACTATAAAATAAAATAAATATAGACCCTGTTCGCGAGTTTTGTTTTAATTTTTATGCCCAAATGTATAATTTGAATTAAAAAATAGCTATTTATGGTATAAGTGTATAAAGTCGAAATTTTTATATTAAAATTGCTTTATTGAAGTGTATCATAGAGGACATTTTATTTTCAAATTCGTTATCAGAATTGAAGAATTTGCGTGAAGTGCCACATTGTCAGTTGACAACGAAAATTTCAAGGATAGTGCGAATTTACCTATGTTTTTACTTTATTCACGTTTTCAATGGTTATAGTGAATAAAGTGAAAATGTAAACATTTTATTCGCTCATTCGATTAAAGTGTAGTTTTAACGATGAGATTCAATATTCGTAATAAAACATTTAAAAAAATATGAAATAAAATTGTAAAAGATCGATTCCATTTCAAATTAAAGCCACTTTTATATTACTAACGCATAGAGATCGTGATTTACAACTTCAAAAGTCAAATGGCAATGAAGCATTGAGGTGATGCCATAAATCAGATGCTTGCTGTAAACTAATCCCTGTGAATTCTCTGAGGTATCCAGTAACGATACGGAAAGTCACCAGTAAGCACCCAGGTAAGGGTGCCTACCATCTATTGTTGGACACATTTCACAACTTCATAAATATTAGCGCCACCATATCAAATTTCATTAATTTCAAAAATGGGAGTTATATTTTAATTTTAAACTGCACCGCATAATATAGGATTGGGTAAAAGTACACTATCGTGAAAATCAAATAAATGAGGAATCAATAACTTATAAAAGACGAAAAAATTGCCTGGTGGTTATAAAAAAATGATTGGTAAATAATGCTCGTCATTAATACATAATTAGATACATTAATTATGAATTTCTATTAGAAGTAGCCATTTTCGGCTCGGCGCCAGTGGTGCAAGTAAGCTATAAAGCTGGAATTAATCAGAAATATGAAATTCAATTTAGAAGCACCCACTTAGAGGGCTTTCATGGACATCTTATTAACACTCTCTGAGACAGTATTCAAATGTTTGGTAATATATCCCTTCCGTCACTAGTGGTCGTTAGGTGAGGTGCATTAGATCAACTCTGTTAACAGGTAAATTTGCACATTTGTCAGATTTGTTTTCTTTTCGCGTTTGTGCTGTAATTAATGAATGTTTTTTTGCCATGGAATCATCAGGTATGTAACTATATTTAAGCAACTTTTATTTATTTTTTACGTTGTTTACTATACATTTAAATACGCTGAACTAAAATGGTAATTGCATTTTATTTGCATTGTGATGACATTTTTAAACATTTAACTTTTTAGTTATGTTCCAAGGTAGATCGAGTAGCAAACTTTTTTTTCTACTAAGTTTGAGTTACAGGAATATAGAAATCATTTTCTTAGCTATTTTTAAATGAATGCTTTTTCTTAATTTACCCACATAATTTCATTTATTAGTCATTATTTGTTGTTTTATTATAGGAACGAGTTCGAACACATTGTTTATCTCTAGAAAATAACTCATAAATATCATGAAACGATCTGGAGCAAGTGGTTTTGAGCAACAATACAATATCATGGTAGAAGAGTTGAAGAGGCGGACAAATTGTGATGGGAGTAACTTAATCAACCTAAGGCAAAAGCTATCGCATTTTAAGTCAGAATTTAAGTCTCGGTGGGCAAAGGCATTTAGAATAGATACAAAATTTCAGAAAATTAATAAGGTCTGGCTTGATACCTCACTTTCGTTCCCTCTCTGCATAAACCGCCTCTCCAAATACAAACGCGGCCGATCACATATTCCGTTTAAATTGTGTTCCGAACGTACAAAACGATTGAAGACTAAATATTTGCGTGACTCCACTTCTGCATCTTCCTTAATATATTCTACCTGTATGGCCTAAAGAGCGAACAGGCAAGTTCAGGCCTTGAACGTTTTAAAATATATGACAACTACAAGTCCAAAACGAGCCAAAAACAAGTATCACACCACTTACAAAAAAATTCTGGGAACCCAGCAACAGCTTTTGTCAGGTGAAGATGCTCTGGGTGTTTTAATAGATGCTAAATTATCTCGTGAGCAATATGATGTTATAAGAAGAAGTGCCCCAGAGAATTCCCTTACAAAATTGTACAAGCAGAGAAAACGTTTTGCTATCCTATAGATATCACAGTAACGGAAACTAGTGCACCTGTTAAATTACAGTCTCTGCTAGATCATACTACAAAGCGCTTATGTCTAACATTAGAGCCCGTTATTGAAGTTCTTCAAAAGTAGAAATTAAATCAGTTGTGTGTATCGAAGTGGGGTTTTGATGGTTTTTCTGGACACAGTTCGTATAAGCAAACATTCTATGACTTGGAAGCCAACGATTCGGCAGTATTTATTACATGCTTAGTTCCACTTCGTCTAACGTTAGGAGAAGTCATAATATGGCAAAACCCACGTCCCGCATCGACCAGGTATTGCAGGTCTATTAAAATAGAATTCATAAAGGACTGCGGAGAAAAATAAAATGGATGACCAAATAAAAAACATTCAGAAAACCAATTTGATAGTTCTATCAAGGCAAGTGACAGTAAGTCATAAATTAATCTTTGCCATGGTAGACGGCAAAGTATGTAATGCTCTCACGGAAACAAGTTCCACCTTAAAATGCTTTATATTTGGTGCAACATCGAAACAATTCAACAAGGTTGACGATATGATTTCAAGGGATATTAAACCGGAGAATTTGGAATTTCGCTTATCCGTGTTACATAGGTGTATTCGTATGTTTGAATTTGGCATATAAACTACCGCTTAAAAAGTGGCAAGCTCGTGGTCAAGAAGACAAAGCCATTATAGCTCCGAATAAAGCTCGAATACAAAAAAAGTATAAAGAACAATGTGGTTTTATTGTTGACAAACCTAAGCCTGGATTTGGTAACACGAACGATGGCAATACTGCCAGGCGTTTTTTTTTCAACATTTAGAACTTTCTGCTCAAATGACAAAAATAGATTTTGATTTGATAAAAAGGCTTCACATAAATATGATTGTGGTAGCCAGTGGATTTGAGATAGATGTGGAAAAATATCATCTGTTCGCTTATGAAACGGCCAGACATTTCTTCTCGAAGTATCCTTGGTACATTATGCCCCCAACACCACAAGTATTTTATGCATGGCCCAGAAATTATATCCTGAGTCCTTTTGCCTGTAGAAAAATTGACCGCAGAAGCACAAGAGGCTCGGAATAATGATTTCAAAAGGTACGGAGAGCATTATACAAGAAAATGCAATAGGGAGAAAACTAACACCGACATTTTAAACGTTTTCTTATTGAGCTCTGATCCTGTGCCCACCAGTAAACAAAAAAAAAAACATTGAAAATTTCAACATCTGCCAGCAGAAGCATTAGAGTTGTTAAAAGCTCCATTCGTTAAGAAATCTGATAAAAATAATTATAACAGTAATATTGACGCCGGTGATGTTAGTGACGAAAGTGATGATCAAAGTAATGATAGCGGTGAACGTTATGTTTAAAGGAGTAGTAGTAGCCATGATGTACTGGGATGTATTAAGGATTGAGACCGCTTTAACTATTTTATGTCGTATTATTTTTTGTGTACTGCAAATATTAACAAAAAATGATTGTACATTATTAATTAAATATTCTACCGCCTATCTATATGTTTTTATTTATTCTACATGGTTCTTGAAATAAATACCTAACGCCAAACGTGTTTAAGCTGAAATTTATTTATTGCCACTTTTGAATGTGTCTTGCCCCAGTGTGCGTCGGTAAAACTTGAAACACCCGGTATAGTGTTTATGCCAATTATTTCAAAATTTGTAAGAAATTTCGTACAGGATGTATTTCATAATTTAATCAAATTGTTGCGACAATTCCAATTTTGCATCAGACATTACAGTAATTTTCAGAATATTTATAACGTATTTTAGTACCTACTATTCATGAAAGGACTGTGGACATAATAATATTTCTATTACTAAATTTAAGAAGAATTTAGTGAGACCTAAACATCTGTCGTCGGCAAAGAAAGGTACCGGTATGAAACATTTATTGTTATTGTCCTCTGCACATTAAACGTAATATAAAACAAATTATTCCCATCTGTTAATCCTTTATTATCCGCGTTCCTTGCTTGGGAATTCGTCGTGTAACTTTTCAATTCCCAGGCGTTTGGTCAATTAATTTTACTCTCCGTTCACAACCGCAGCAGATGGGATACGAGTGGTCAGCGATGATCCCACCAAATCCACGTCTACGGCGAAAGCTCCGATTCTTTTTGGCTTAGCAAATGAATAAAACGAAGTTTCGCTCTATTTACGCGTACATGGCGGAACATAGGGGCGGCGCAGCGGCGTGGAAATCGATGAAATTCAACCACAGCAAAGAAAAGCGAGAGGAACATGTTGTTCCTTAATGTACAGGGGGTGAGTCATTCGGGATTTCCGAAGCCCCCCAAGTTGGAGGGATTCGGATCGTTTGATCAAGACATGATTGAGTTTCTGATGCTAGTTGGATTGTTGGAATTGATACAAGATGTATAATACGTTATAAAGGGATATAATATAGATGTATAAGGTAGATGCCAGTTGATAGATTAAGGATTATAAATATTGCGCACCTGCATATCAAAAAGGAATGGTCACAAAACATATAAACTGGGAAATTGAAACTATTTGTGGAAATATCAAAATTCATTATTAGTTCAGTAAATAAATTGAGAACTAATTTTATCAGATATGTAGTAGGAAATTTAAAATAAAAATGGCACCATCTTTCATTTCAGGGTTAATGATAATGCCTTGTGGCCTGATAACTTATGGCGCCGAATAATTAACATATTTGGGTTTGATTAGTAACAAATCATTGTTCATTATCTCTTTTCTAAGAAATTTACAACAATAAGGTATTGCCATACAAAATAAACAATATGACATACAAATAGCGCTACTCAATAAGAATAATAATAATATTATTTAAAATTAACATCGGATTGTTAATCATTTATCATCGTCATTTTTTTTATATTCCATTTGGCAAGTTATGCATTGGAATATTATCCGAAATAGTATTTTGGGTGTGTATTACAATAAATTCAAAGTACAGATGCAACGCATAATAATTACATTTTTATTCTTCGTAGATTTTGTTCAATTGTTGTGTAAATTTAAGAACTGTAGATGAATAAAGTTTTGATGAAACTTTCAAGGCGTGACGTTGCTCGCTTACAATTAAATCGTAACTGTAAATTCATAACAAGAATCACGTAACGTGCATAATGGTTTCACAGTTACTTTGAAATTCGACTCCAGACACGGCCAATTTCTCTAATTATCTTTACATGAGTGGAGGAGAGCCGACTCCGGGCATTCCAGCTATATTTTTTCGGCACCAACTGGCGACGATTACTTTCTAATTTATGGCGCAAAATTAGGAAGAGGCCTAGCGGATGTGATCGCACAAATGATTGAGACTTTTTAGCAGTAAATGGAAAGGAATATCTACACACGATTATTTACAATCTTGTACCAAATGTAGCACGTAATTGGCATCAAACCAAAAACGTTTGGTTTGGGCCCGACTTATAATCTGTGGTGGGTTAGGTTAAGTTAAGTTACGGTAGGTTAGGAGATAGGATAAGAGGGGAGGTTTTAGTGGGTAGGTCCCCCTCGATGGGGGAAGAGTCCCAAACCATAAAAAAAGGTTACGCTTAGAGCCAGGTTACGTTCTTATCCAGTGTAATATTAAAATCAAGCATTCCATATTCCTACGAATGATTCTCCTGCATATTGTAAGAAATTTACGATCAAAAGCGAGTGCTCACAGCAACCGATGCCACTAATGTAGATTTCTGTAAAACACAATAAAACGGCAGGTCAGAAAATCAATGAATATAAGAATATATGAAACCACAAGGGCTGTAATAGGTTTTGATGAATTTAAGCACAAGAATATATTTTGTGAAACGTTCAAAGCGTCAAATCTATCGTTAACAATCGCTGGCGATTTCATAAAATATTGGTCGATTTATCATATTTCATTTATGAACTTCATTTTAATGTTTAGAATTTAGGACAAAATGAGAACTTCCAGAGTTGACAGATTTCACTTTAAGAAATGTTTCCAAAAATACTCAGGGCTACGGGGAAAAAGTTCATTTTGGTCGTTTTCCAGAAATATAAATTGAAAGTTTCAACAATTAAGGATAGAAAGGATGATTAAAAAAAAACTAACTGATTATAATATATTAACTTTGACAACAGGTGAATTGAAATGTTCAGCAAAACATGAAATACACATAAGTAAAACTATTAAGTAGTGAAATCTGATCGTTTTTATCAGTTATTCTAGATTTTCTACGGTCGCGGCCATAAAAAAGTGGGACAGGTTTTTTGCCTAGTGTGAATTTGGTTTAGCTGAAGATGTCAAAAAATTATGCAACTTGCCTGATAGACCATCCAATTTCAATTTCGCTATTATTCAAAGCTTTATTAAAAGTACTAACTTGAGGGGCTATTCCAAAATGTGGCTTTCTTGCTCGTCTATAAATTATTCTTCTTTATCTTGGTCGTTTTTAGTCAAAATCCTATTCTATGTCTTCGTTTTTGAAGTGAACGGTGATCCTTTTGCACTGGTTTACTTCATGTGCCGAAACTACTTTTCAACATGGCACCATCTGCTCTATTTCGATAAAAATGGACTCTAACCGTTCTTCATCGTAGTACCCCGTAGGAAAATTTCATGAAATATTTAGTATTTGAGAAACAAAATTCCACTTTTGAAAATTATTTCCAAAAATATTTTCATTAGGAAATTAGTGGAATGAAACTCAATTTATAGTGAACATTTCTATAATATTACACAGCGTGATTAGAATAATGGCTAACAAAGGGTCAATTTCTTTGGCATGCATTTTAGAGCGAAACATTGTTAGGCAAACAATCCTGCATTATGTCAAATATAATATAATAATAGCATTTTTCTCCTATCGTCCTGCAAAAGTCATTTCCTAGCCTACTCGCAGTCAACAAAATGGACGATTCCGGTAGTGATGACGGTTGATATGCAACGGAGAAATAACTACTGTTTTTTTTAAATATAAACTTTTAAGTAAAAATGTTATAGGAATTAAAATTCCTGCTTGGTCTGAAACTACCATTTCAGTTATTAAAACATAAAGTTGGCTAAATAAAAATAAATTGAATCTAATTTTGACACTTTAGAAAAATAACATCATTTAAACAATGACCCACCATTTTCTTCACACAGTTCAGGTCTAGTGTGGAACTTCTGAAAACTGTTTTGTATTTCTTCAATAGTTATCGATGCAAATACCTCTTGTAGGCGAATTTTTAAATTTACAGTATTATTTTCTGCATTGAGGGGATTGTTTGAATGATTATATTTTTCTTTAATGTTGTTAGATGTAATTTTAAATTCTTTTTGCAAATAGTACATAAATAAGTGTTAAAATAAGATTTAATTTTTTTATCTTGCCAACACCCTGTATAAATAAATCAAAGTTTCAATAACTGAACTGGTAGTTTAAGACCAAGCAGGAATTATAATTCCTATAACATTTTTACTTAAAAGTAAAAATAAAAATAAATTCCGTTTTGTAAACTCAATCGGGGACAAACGTATATTAAAATGCATTGCAGAAAAATTGGAACACAAAATTCTTTGTTCCAAAATAATCAAAATCTTTTGTTTTGCGAAAAAAATCGATGAAAATTGGTCAATGTTGCTATTACAACATCAACAATAATACTTTGATGCTTGTTAACTTCGGTTAGATCTGCTGTCAAAATATGAATGAGAAAAATCGAGAAAAACTCATTGAAATCCTACTTGATATGTCAATGATTGCTAGTGTTGTAACAGATACATTTTTTTGTATCTAGATACATATACAGATACTTTAGATAAAATGCATCTAGATACATATCTAGATACAAATTTCAAAATGTATCTAGCTACAGATACAGATACATTAGAAAATTATCTAGATACTTCTAGATACATTTCAGATACATGGAAAACCAAACCAAAAAATGTTTTCTTTTTACATACGCATTTTACATGCAAAAGAAAATGCTCATAAATATCTAATAAAATGTGCAAAACTAAATTATTTTTTTATTGTCTGCTTATAGTTATTGGTATACTCGTCCCATCCTGACAATGACTCATCGATCCATATTGCATGAATTCGACATACGTTTCTAATTTCATTTCATTCTATTACATTTAGCTTAAGCAGACGAACAAGCGTTAAAATGTGATTGTTTATTCGAAAAAGCATGCGTGATTGTCTACTATATAAGCTTTCGAAGGGCTACTATACGTAATAGATACAAGATACAAGAATAATACACTCATTGAAATCCTACTTGATATGTCAATGATTGTTAGTGTTGTAACAGATACATTTTTTTGTATCTAGATACATATACAGATAATGTAGATAAAATGTATCTAGATACATATGTAGATACAAATTTCAAAATGTATCTAGCTACAGATACAGATACATTAGAAAATTATCTAGATACTTCTAGATACATTTCAGATACATGGAAAACCAAACCAAAAAATATTTTCTTTTTACATACGCTTTTTACATGCAAAAGAAAATGCTCATAAATATCTAATAAAATGTGCAAAACTAAATTATTTTTTTATTGTCTGCTTATAGTCATTGGTATGCTCGTCCCATCCTGACAATTACTCATCGATCCATATTGCATGAATTCGACATACGTTTCTAATTTCATTTCATTCTATTACATTTAGCTTAAGCAGACGAACTAGCGTTAAAATGTGATTGTTTATTCGAAAAAGCATGCGCGATTGTCAGCTTTCCAAGGGCTACTATGCGTAATAGATACAAGAATAATACACAAGAAATAGCAAATTACTGACTGAAACTTATATTAAACACGAGAAAATTAATCGAAGCCCCAAGGTCTAAATTTAAAAAGAAATAATAATGCTCGCAATAATGAATCAATTGCTAATTGTATGTAATTAACGTGTTGTAACAAATACATATTTTGTGTATCTAGATACAAATACTTCAGAAATAATGTGTCGATACAACTTTAGGTACTCAAGCAAGAATGCATGTAATGTATGTAATACGTATCTAGATACTTGAAATGTATCTAGATACATTACAACACTGATGATTGCGAGGAATATATAAAAATGTTGGCGAAGCATTCTATAATAGTAAAGTAAAATTAAACTGCTGAAAATAATTCTATACTGTACTACAAAATTCCACAATAGTTACGCACACTGAATTCTAATGTAATTTGGCCATAGAAAATATTTTGGAACATTAAAATTTTACTTATAATCACAATAAGAATCACAATTAATTTTTGTCAAAAAACATTTTTGTTGCGCTAATACCGACAATTAAATGTTCGGCCAATATATTATGCATTTTAGAATCATTACGAAAATGTTCGGCCAAAATATTATGAATTTTAGAATCATTACGAAATTAAAATCTAGATAGCTCTGTTTTCACATTTAAGCGACCAAGGCATTTTTTAACCCATGTCTTAGTGTGTTTGTCAACTTTAAGTGAACCGTTTGCTTTAAAATGGCTCGAGATGTGGCAACTCCCAAAAAAAGTGAGAGATTTAATAATGAGTGTGTTTGGCAGGAGTAAAAAATTAGACAAATTGCCAGAGACTTGCAAGTATCAAAATCCATGGTAACTTGCATCATAAAATTATATGATGAAAACGGTAACACCGATATTAAGGGAAAAGCCTCAGGACGTCCCTGTATAGTTTCGGATAGACAAAGAAAAAAGCTAGTTATAGCCTGCAAAATAACAGAAGAAGCACTTAAGAGAAATAACGGCCGAGTGGAATGAGGCTGCAGGAAACTTGCAGAAAGCGAGTACATAAGAGTGGCTTCGGTTTTTGGGTAATTTTATCAATGTCAAATATTTCAATATGATATGGATAAAAGTATCTAACATTTTAGGCCAAAGAAAAACCATTGATGGCCCAACGTCAGAAAAAAAAACCCGTTTGGTTTGGTGTACAGAACAGCGACCATAAACACATGAGCAGTGGAATTCGATTATTTTTAGTGATGAATCGAAATTTGATGTGTGTACGGATGATAATCGAAACAAAGTAATTAGAAACAAGAAAGAGGCGTTTAATAAGGGCTTCCATTGCTCAAAACATACTGTCTCCAGTTTCCTTCGGGGTTTATGATATGGGGTTGTATGTACGCAAAGAGCGTAGACAATATCCAGCTCATTAACGTAACTGTAATAACTTAATTCCCAGTATTGAAAAATTATACGCTGCCGTAAAATTTATCTTCCAATAAGATGGAGCGTCAAGCCATACAGCCAAACAAACACCCGAAAATGGTTGGAAGACCATTACATGGCAGTATTACATTCGCCTTCCAGAAGCCCAGGCTTCATCATCGAAACCGTTTGCCAGAAAAAGAAACTTAAACTGAGAAACAATCCACAAAGAACTCGGGAACGTTTGAGTGATAAACTTCAAGAAGTATGGAACTCCAGTGACAGAAGAAGAGTGTCAATGTCTGGTAAATTCCATGCCTAGAATAATTCGAGCAGTAATTGCAGCAAAATGCAATGTTACGCCGTATCAAATTGTTAAATTGTTACTTCTTATTATACAGTTTTATTTTTGCCGAACATTTAATTGTCTGTTTTTGTTCAATAAAATATTTTTTTACAAACGAAAAATGTAATGTTTTGTTACATATTATCATCATAAAGTAGCCAGAAACATATCGATTCTAAAAATAAAAACAAATGCATTAATAAATATATTTTACTAGTAACAGTACATTAAGAAAAACAAATTTAGGTAGTAATTATGAAGTGGCCGAACATATAGTTGTTAGGGCTCGTATATCAACATTAGAAGTTGTTGGAAATTATCTGTCAAAATTCTACAGAAATTCCGATGGAAGGAAGTTGAAATCTGTGGCGTAATACGCTCTTTCCAGAGAGTTATCGTGCCTAGATTGGTTCGCAAAGTTACTGACCTCAGTGGTCGTGCAACAAGCTGTTAGTCTTAAACCGTACCTTCATGAAGATTCTTCATTGGAAAATAAATCACAAACAAATTATCACAAGTTTTTACAAATAAGCCGGTGTTCTTTCCTCATAGGTTATATGCTAGATTTAGTTTTAAACTGGAATGGCCAATTCAGTCGCCAATGACTCAGTGTCGTTGGACAGACAACCACTCTATCTCGGTTTCTGGCAATGAATATATTTCGGAGTCACAAAAGGTTAACATTCGGATCGAACATCATCCCTTAGATGCTCGGTAATAGATTATATTAATATTATCTTTAATTTCTTTTTTTAGAGCAGTTTATTCTCTTTATTTGTATGCTGCAAACCACAACAGGAATCGCCAGTGGCAGATATTCTTTTTTTTGTATATTATTTGTTTTCATGAATTAGAATTAGCTTAGTGATTTGGAGAAGCAAATATATTTTATATCTTTTTATTATTGCATTAAAAGATTGATTTCACCATTCACCATTGAGGGTCATTATGACCATTATGGCGATTGAGACTAAAACAGTGAAGAAATCATTGTTTACCTTAGGCAGTTCAATTTTGGCAGAGCGTACAGTTCCATCGTTTCCTATATAGTCGGGCACGTCTTTCCTGTCTGTAAACTTGAACACTACACAGTTCTGCGGTTCCTGTTTGGAGCGCAGCGTACGCTTGGGCTTTGGCACTACCACGCACTTCTGTTCATCGTCATCTTTAACCACCGAGGAATTTGTTGCAGCAAGTACCTGATCCTGCGATTTCGCGGCGTTAATTATGTTCTTCTCTATCTCCCTAGGTGATAGGTTCGCCGGCGGAGACCTGGGTTTCACCTCATTAGCGAGCAGTACAGGAGTATGGTTGGCGGATTGCGCCGATGGTTGTTTTGAGCCGTTAATTTCTAATTTTAGGGGTTGCGTTGGAGGCACTTTGCTCTGCGAGACGTTCCTGTTGTTAAAGTTGAATGTCACGGAACTGCTCGCTTTGCTGATGTTGTTTTGGCTTTCCGGCGATATCCTCTTCTGTGTGAGGTCTTCGTCGGCAGCTTCTGTTGATGGTTGTGATGTTGGGGATAGTGGTTGGTCTGTAGGAGTTGTTGGATGGCTGATCTCGTCCTCACTGAGAGATGTTGGTGTTGGTGAGGTGGCGATTGCATGTACAGGACTAGAATGCAGGATTAAATCGGGCGTTTCCGAGAGGAGGCTTGTTGGCGTTTTTAGGTCCCTATCAGGTTGTGGGTCGTTAATCATGGAAACGTCCGGTATGGGGCTGGTGAGAGGAGCTTTGTCGGGCGATTTGGTTTTTGGCTTCCATGGGTCGCCGTTTATGGAAGTAGGGCTGGTGATGTCCGGAGATTTGATGGTATCATTCCAAGGTGGTTTAATTGGCAGTCTTGCAGGTGGGCGATTGGATTTTCTAGGTTTTTCGTTGGCGGCGGGCGGAATAGCGGGCTTCTGTTTGACAGGTGGTTTACTGTTTACCTTCGTCTGGATGATGATGTTCTTGTAGGAGGCGACCTTCGCGGCCACCTCGCCGGTATGCTGTGGTGGCCTGGTCCTCATCTCCGGACGTGCCTCAAAGATCATCTTGGCTTGCTTGACCACATCGGCGGGCGGTTTTTCTTTCTCGTTCATTACGGGTGCTATTCTCTTCGGTCTGTTAACCCTGCCACTGTACACGTTGCCACTAAACATTTTATTCTCTGCGTTCTCATAGTGCTGGTTATCAGTGTTGATTTTCCTGTGAGGTTTGTCATTTCCTTCCTTAGCGATAATGAAAACGTCCTCGTGAACCGGCTCATAGCTGTGCCTGTGGTCGCGCGAGATCGCCTCCACGGAGCGTGCCCTCTTCATGTCCGAGCCCCGGGTCGCGTTCCGGTACCGGTTCGGGACATTCTTGAGATTCCCGTTTGTCCCGTTCATCCGCGTCTCGAACGCGCGATTGCTCTCTACATGGGTCGCATCATTGGGCCCGTCATCATCATCCAACAGGTTCTCCAAGGAAGTGGCCTTCCTCAATGGTAGTATCGATGGCCGAATTTTGGCGTTCTGTTCCCTCAGGGTCAGGCTCAGGTATCTGTTCTTTAGCTTGCTTACGATCCCCGGGCCGTACTGCAGCTCCTCCGAGGAGTCCGAGTCGGGGCTCTTGTCCCCGTTGGTCACCATGTCCACACTGATCTGTTTATTATCCACCCACGCACGTTCTTGCACCATCTTGGTAGTTTTAGTTTCCGAGCACGTGTTCTGATCCCTGTTACATTTCCCGGTCAGAGGAGCACCGACACTAACGGACGCGGCCGCAACACTGCCAGCAGAAGCGCAAGAAGTTGATGTTGGAGTAGGTTGATGGCCTGCACAGCCGAGCGCGTCCGAGCCACAATCAGGGGGTCTCACACTCGACAGCTGTTTACTGTTCTTGTTGCCGGCGGCTCTCCGCCGCAATATTAGCTCTTTCTTCCACTGTGGCATACTATCGTTGCAATCTGAACTGGCCATCCTGATAAGCCAGCCGCACTTGTGATTACACTTCGATGATACCTGGTTACTACGGTGGGGAGTTTAATTGATAACCGGTGAAGTTCGCAGGCAACTGCCTTACAACCTCACCAACGGCTGGCCTGCCTAATGGGCTTACCCGGCATGACCATATAGATTTTCACGTGCAACACTAAATATCACGAAACGTATCCAACTGACCGTCCTTGCCTCGCAACGAGCGACTAGAATCACACCTCGTGGTTCGTTTAAATGCATAATTTACTTTCTACCTCTACTCTATCATGGAAAAGTGTGCGAATGAAGGAAGGTAAATATCAAGTGACGTAATTGTGTGTATTAAAAACAAGACACATAGTGGCCGGCGTCGGCGTCGGCAGCGGCATCTAGTTCGCAAACATGCGCGCGACTATACGCCCTTATTTCGAAGGGCCCAACAGGTTTTCCACTGTGTACAGCCGCCTCTCACTCTCTTTCGCGCACCGTCCTTTCCAACGAGGTCATTTACGAGTGGAAGGGAAGCACCAATGACACTGTGTCAACACTGTGTCATGCACGCTGCAGTATTCTGTGCTTTCTTGCTTCCAGTAGCTACTTAGATAAATCGACGGCAGATGGCAGCAGCGAGCAGGACATCGTCGGCATTACAGATCGATCATAATATAAGCACCATTTTAACGCTATGTCTGGACTCACACATGCCTAGAGAGCGCTAGTAGTACGATTTTCTAATAAATACGTCTGGTGTCAAACATACAGCTTGAATGCGCGCCCTAGGTTTTTTCTCGAGATTATGTCACGCTCACCTAAATACTACGAAATTTTACATTTTCATGGTTCACGGTTCCATTTGTCTCATGGGCCAGCATAAACACTAAAGAATGTATTTTTTTAATAAAATTATTAAAACTCAAAATCGGTAAAATCGTCGAATATTTAAATCATAGCGCATGTTAGACTAATACTGATTGCCTATAAAAAGCTTTTTATTATTTGATTTTCTCTGGGTGGTATTTTTGTATGTATTTATATGACTTATTGATTATACATGATATACTAAAAAATAATACAGAAAATTATGCTCTACAGAGAGCGCATAAAGTATTAAAACATGGCTTTATTTTTTCCCCTGTATAAATTTTTGAAAAATGCTTCAACAGGTCAAAATGATTTTGTTTCAAACAAACATTTTGAGACCATTTTCATTTTTCCATCTCTCTCCGTTTTGAAGTTACGGCGCCAGAGCTTTTTTTTTTAAATGACATCCTATATATTTTTTTTATTATTGATTTTGATGACATTTTATATATGTAACATTTGAAAAAAAATGAGATAAGTAGTAAAGTTAAAGTTAAACTATTAAATTATTATTTCAATGTGCAGAATGCATCTAGTTACCATTCAAAATAACGACAGTTAAAAATTGATCAACCTGAAAAACATTCTTATTACAATATCATCAATTACAAAAATAAGAACAGAAAAAACCAAAATACTTTTTATCGAGAAAAAAATACTAATGACTTGTTTTAAGATAAGTTTTAAAATAATATTACGTCACAAAAAAAAAAAAAATTACGAAAAAATATTGGTTAGGGAAACAAATCAAATTAGATGTTCAAATTGTTGACCATTTTGTCCTTGACAGTGTGCCAATCGATGTCGAAAGGTCGCACAAACATTGAGGAGAACTTCTGGCTGTATTTGTCTCATTTCGACTTGGATCCGTTCTTTCAATTGTTCAATTGTGGTTAGCTGATTGAAGTATACTTTACTTTCGATGTAACCCCATAAGAAAAAATCTAAAGGGGTCAGGTCAGAGGAAACGCTGGCCATTCAACAAAACCCCTTCTGCCAATCCACCTGCCTTGGAAGACTTCGTTGAGATAGTCGCGTACCATTTGGCTATAATGAGGTGGAGCCACATCTTGTTGGAACATAAAGGCTCTCTCAAACCGCCGCGACCAACGCGGGAGCGTCTGCGAAGCGAATCCCGCGCGGTTAACGCCGCACGTATTTTCTTATCTGGACATTTACACCAGCGCGACCGCTGGGCGGCGGCAAAGCGGACGACGGCTTTTCATTTTTGGTTCGTCGCGTGCGCTATTTTCCCGCGCGAATCCCGCGCGAATCATAGACTGGTGCAACATGACTACCGAAGAAACAACATAATTGTTTATAGAAAAAGTAAAAACGTATCCTATTTTATATAATTTAAAACAGCCTGATTAGAAAAACATTAGAAAGAATTATAAGATGTGGGACGAGATCGGAAATGAGTTTAGTATAGGTGGTAAGCAAATATAGTTGTCACAAATTCATCCAAATCCGACGAAGATGACATTTTGACGATTACTTGCTGAACAATTTGGAAGAAGAGTGTGTAGTTTGTTGCAGCGAACTGCTTATCTCTGTAACTCCGAAAGTGGTATCGTGGTCGCGCTGGTGTGAATAAGACAGCGTTAATCAGCGTCGGAATCAACATGATTCCGACATTCCAAATGAAGACTTAAGGCTCTCTTATCTCTCTTATCTCGGCCTAAGGCCGGGCGCACACTTGCAACTTTTTAATCACTGAAATACAACACATTATTACTTATAGTAGACCGCACATGGGCAACTAAATAGTTGAGGCAACAATTTAGTTGCTCGTGTGCTGTCTACTATAAGTAATAATGTGTTGTATTTCGGTGATTAAAAAGTTGCTTGAACTGAGTGATTAAAAAGTTGCAAGTGTGCGCCCGGCCTTAGGCCGAGATAAGAGAGATAAGAGAGCCTTAAGTCTTCATTTGGAATGTCGGAATCATGTTGATTTGGGAATAGAACCGCCAAAGCTGGAACGAGGTAATCTCTCAATAGCTCCAAATACGTTTAGCTTGTCAACGAGCCATCAATGAAGAAGGGCGCAATAATAATATCACCTACTATTCCTGCCCAAACGTTTAATTTATCCGGAAATTGGGTATGGGCTTCCATCATCCACTGAGGGTTGCGCTCGGACCAACAGCGACAGTTTTGTTTATTCACCGTTCCATTCAAATAAAAAGTTGCTTCATCACCAAATAAAATTCTGGTAGCAAACCCTTCATCGACGTTACAGAGATTCATCATTTGTTGGCAAAACTGAACCCTACGATCAAAATCATCTTCGTTCAGTTCGTGGACTAAATTTACTTTGTAAGGATGCCATTTCAGCACTTTCAAAAATTTCAAAACAGATGTTAGTGAAAGCTCACTTAGTGAAAGCTCAACCGCTCTGGAGGGAATATGAGGGTTTTCTTGCAACTCTAACAGCACGTTTAGCTTAACATCTTCCGGAACTGATGGTCGTCTACTTTTCGGGCGATCTCTAATATGCCCCAACTGCTCCTACTTTCTTATGATTGCACTAACAGACGTCTTAAGAAGAGGTTCTTGAAGCGGATATTTATTATTAAAATAAATGCACACTTCTTCATAGGAACGTATTCTATCACCACAACCTCTAATCATAAGAATTTCAATTCTTTGTGCCTCCGAAAAACGTCGAACCATTTTGAAATTAACTTGTGACACGATGAATCGAACGAAACGTCAACCTCACTGTGAGTAGGTAATAATTTGTTTCACATAATTGTACTAGATTGTTTTTCAGGTTAATCAATTTTGTTTTATTACAATATTTAAAATCCAAGTGTGTTTTCCTAGTTTTGTTTTAACTGACGTTGTTTTAAATGGTAACTAGATGCATTCTGCACATTGAAATAATAATTTAATAGTTTTACTTTAACGCACTTTTTCTCAATTTTGTCATGTTGTTGAAAACATAATAAAAAGTACTATCAAAATCAATAATAAAAAATATAGGTTGTCATTTTAAAAAATGGCTCTAACGTCATAACTTCAAAATGGAGAGAGATGGAAAAATGAAAATGGCCTTCAAATATTTCTTTAGAAAAAAATCATTTTGACCTGTTGGAGCATTTTTCGAAAATTTATACAGGGGAAAAAATAAAGCCAGGTCTTAATACTTTATGCGCTCTTTGTATATTATATATACCTACATTGTTGGTACTAAACATATGTATAATTAAGGCGTTTATTTCAATTGCACAAGTCCAAAAATGCACAAATCGAGTTATTAACAGTAAACGGCTCTCAAGACCAATGTCTATGCACTAACAAACCCGTTTTCTCCATAAACAATAAAAGTCGAGTGTAACAGGCAAATGATTTTTTTTATTTGCCAGTTACACGCCTGTTACATTCCAACTCCCCCCCCCCCCCCCGTTGTTCTCTTGTTCACAGTTCTTATTTAAAATCATATTATTTTTAAATGAGTTGAAGTAAATACAACAGAATAGCCTGATTTATTTTCCCAGTACTTTAAGTATAACTTCTACTGAAACTTTTTTAAATTTCCCACATAACTGATTTTTGGACATGTGCACTTTTTAAAATAAACGTCTCAATTGTATATCCATGGTGTTTCAAACCACCCGTCTCAGACATTTTTTCAGCAATTTGACGTCATAGAAGTTAAGGGAAAATAATAGCATAACATAAGCCCAACTGAAGAACATAATAGATTTACTTTCGATTTCCGGAAGTTACCGGAAGTAAGTGTAACTGCACTCAACTTCAGATTTTTGAAATGGGAACCTAGGTCATGTGTGACATCATTGCATAAGTATTTCAAAAAGAAATAACCTTTTGTGAGAAAAGTTTTTTTTGTAAATGATATCCTTCATGAAATAAAAATAAATGTTTCAGACAACTAGTATAAGTCCCGCCGTATAAGTCTCGGAAGTATGACGTTATATAGGTTCAGGCAAAAATAATACCATATCTCTTACAGGTGCGTTAAAAAAATCATAATATTGATAACATCCTGATTTTTTTTAATACGTTTGAAACAATAGTTCCAAGTATATTACAAGTTTTACTGCTAAGAACAAGAATAAAACGCGAAGACAATCATCACAAGTTTTATGACCATGCTGCAGTTTATATTCTGATTAGTAATAGTAATAGTTACTACATTTACACTGCTCAACATTTGAACTGGTACACTTGCATAATATGCAGTAAAAATTTAAACAAAATAAAAAAACAATTCTTATGCGTTTGGCATGACTTCTTATATGATCAGGGCTGTGTTTCGGAATGCAAACAAATGCCATTCGAATAATATTTGCGAAACAATTGTTGTTTATTTGCCATCAGTGCAATTACTGAGCTCGCGGACGCTTATAATTTATCAAGTTTTAAGAGAATTTCTGCGAATATCACGAGTAAGTTTTAATTCATAGTGATTGACTGCATTTTAAAGATGCCATTAAGGTGTTTAAGTATTGAAGAGATGAGCCAAGCTATGGGAATGCTTATGACTGGTGCATCGCTAAGAACTGTTGCTGCCCATTTCAATGTGAGCCACAATTTGATCAGAAGAGTTCGAATGGGTTTTAATGATACTGGATCTGCCGAACATAGGCATGACGGAGGGCGAAATCGCAGTACAACAGTCAGGGAGGACTGGAGTGTTGCCATTTGCCAATGCAATAGGCGATGGTTTCGTGTTTGTTGATGACAATGCGCGTCTATGAGGACGTCTACAAGGCAAATCAATGCATTTTTTAAAGAGAACAATATTACCCACATGGATTAGCCAGCGAACTCTCCAGATCTTAATGCCATAGAGAACGTATGGGATTACCTGAAAAGGTTGATAAGGTCACGAGGAGTGGATCCAAACAATCACCATCAGCTCCGAACTGCCGTTTTGGAATAATGGCTAAATATTCCTCAGGATTACATTCGGGATTTGATTTCCAGCATGTCAAGACGTTGCCAAGAGATCATAAGAGCTAGAGGAGGTCCCACGCATTATTAATCTTTAAGTGTTTGCTTATCATTTCTGTCCAGAGCAAAAGTTTTCTGTAATACTAAAATGAAGATTTTGTTATTTTTCTATTAAAACAATTGAAATTCGTTATTTAAGTTTTATTCTTTCAATTCTTCGCCCTAAAAGTGTTTCCAGAACCATACACTATCAATTAAGCAAGAAGTTGTTGTTCAAAAAGTAGTCAAGTGTTTTTTATATATGTTCTTGTAAGTGTACCAGTTCAAATGTTGAGCAGTGTATTAGGCTATAGAATAATATACACATAATCTGTTTCTAGTGTTAATTTATGAAATTTTGGTAATTTTTACAGGCACATTATGCGATATTTCTTAATATGTATAATGTGCATAGTGAATTTGTAGGATTATATTTTATGAAATTTTGTATATACAGGGTGTCCTACGCAAGTCGTTGGTTAAACTTTTATAGGATTACTGATGAAATATTTATTTTTTAAATCACACAAACATGGTTGGTCGTGATCTCTTAAAATAAAATACGTACATGTTTCTATCACTTCCGCTTCTACCGGAAGTGGCCATCAGCTTTGTAATTTTAAATGGAACACCCTGTATATTTTTGCATATTCAGATTTCTGTTTCAATTCTGAACATGTTTTATGAAGCCTTTAGAGCACTTAACTTTAGTATAATTATATTTTTCGCCAAACTGGCAGATCTTCTAATGGAAACACACATGGCCCCTTGGCATATAGTTTTGTGCGGTGGCTTAAACATCGATTTTATGGACAATACGGCATCCCATTACCTACTTCTGGACGTGTTCACATTGTTTAGATTAATTACACTGGTAAACAAAATTGTAATTTTGTCGTGCCACATGGATTTTTATGATATTTTCTACTTTAATAGGTGGTTGGCAGTAAAAACAAATGTAAAAAAAATCTGTTAGTCAAGAATTTTATTCTCTTAAGTAATTTAAAATATTTCAAAAAACAATGACCTCCTAAACCAAAAATGTAAAAGAGTTTTATTATGAAGTTACGATCTAAGAGTTTCTACAAATTTAGCTCGTGGTTGGTCCCTTTTGATTGTCCAACAGTAATCTGCCAACATATTTGGGTTCCATTTGACCTGGTAACGTTTTTCCATATTAGAAATGTCCTGAGGTAACCTTTCTCCGTGCTCATCGCTCACAGCCCCCAAATTCTAAAAAAAATCCAGGTGTGAGTCTAACAAATGAATCTTGAGTGACATGTTGCATCCCAATGCATATAAGCCAAGAATAGCTCGCTAACCAACTCTGTAGCTCTCACTCTTATGCTTGTCCAAAAAAATTACAACAGCATTCTTAAAAGATTTCCATGGTGGTTTATCTAAATTACTCATTTTTTCTTCGAATGCCGGATATTTCATTAACTCTCTGATTTGAGGTTCTACGAAAATACCCTTTTTTATCTTTGCCTCACTTATTTTGGGGAAATTTTCTTTTAAATTCAAAAATACACTCCCATGGCGATTCATTGCGTTTACAAAATTATTGATCAAGCCTAATTTGATATGCAAAGGTGGAAGAAGTACTTCGGATGGCTCTACAAGGGAATATTACTTCACATTTTTTCAGAAATTAAAGATGCACGCGTAGGACATATGTTTTTATGATAGTGGTTTGTTCTGTCTCTCTGTCCATTCACATAAAAAGCAGCAGAATTTAGTATAACCCAGCTGAAGTCCGAGTAATAGAGCAACACCTTTTAAATCGCCACAGATTTTTAAAGAATATGTTCTGTACTTGATGTTTTCTAGTAATAACTTAATGTTTTCATAAGTTTCTTTCATGGTAGCAGTATAGAAGGAAGTATATTTCTGTTTTGCAGTAACACTGCCTTTAGACTTGTTTTAGAAGAGTCAATGAATAAACGCCACTGGGAGGGATCAAAATCGATTTACAAAATCTTCATAATAAAATTTATACCATTACAATACACCAAGTCCCCGTCTTGAGAAAAGTATGATCTGAAGTGTTGGTCACGATTTCGAATATAGCTGATTTTAGTTTCAGATGTAGCAAATTCCACCCATTAAATCGAGATCCTAATAGTTCTGACTGTTTTTTTGACAATTTTAAATCGCAAACCAAATCGTTTAATGGCTGATGGTAAATTAGGGTAAATAACTGTGAGTTTTTTCTTGACATTTATACCATTTGTAAGACAAAAATAAGCAGCCCGAAATGTGATTTCTTGGTTCGGTCCACATCATGGGTACAGCAAACGGCATATGACATGACTCTTTCTTCCAACCGGTTAAATTCTTCACACACGTTATGCAACAAATATGACGGGCCCAGGATTTGTCTAGATGGGCCATAGCGATATAAAAATATTGGCGATTACTCTCCAAGACTAGTTTTGTGAAATTTCGTCTTTGCTTTTTGAAAGTCAATTCACCACAAACATAACAAAAATAGTTAGGATCGTTACTACGCTTTCACAACATGCTAACGCGGGTTAATAAACTTCAATATTTTGATGAAATCACAGACAAATAGTTGTATGACAATTTCTTCGCGAACATTCCTTTGTTTTTATTGCCGTAGTACTAGTTATAAGTATTACCGTATCACAAGAAAACTGAAGCTAATTGACAACTGCAGTTTAATAATGAGGGTAGTTAGCTAAACCAGCATTAGGTATCAGAGTTCGTGTGGAATGACTAGAGTTGACCAGTGTTATGAAACTACACGAACCTACACGGATACAAACAATAAATGCAGGGCACTTGGAGACACATGTTGACTACATGGTCACCAACATGTCCGAAGAATCTTTGACATGTATCAAATCAAATCTCCAGCTGTCGGATCATCACGCCCAAATATTGAATGCCAAGCTTGAAATTAAGCACGTGAAGCAAAATAGATCCACAAATAGTCTGATTAGGCAGACCAAAGAGGAAAATGTTAATGTACCAAAATTCTACTCCAGAAAACCAACTGGCAGTTCATCAAAACTGGAAACATGGACAGTGCCTTTGAGCTATTTCGGAAGGAATTTCTAGTGTCATAAATTTATATATACACTGTGTATCAGCCAAATGGAATAGATTCGATAATAAATAAATGGGGGCGTGTTCGAAAAAACGCTTGGACACATCGATTGTTATTTTTAGTTGCGCATTTTTTTCAACAAAAACTTTGTATACAGGGTGTGTCATGTGACCGTGGCCAATACCAACTTTCTTATTTTAAATGCAACATCTGGTATATTATTCAATTTTTGGATTCTTCAGAAAATTCTAGACATATTTCATGTACAATGTCCTATGCCTATCTTCAATTGTTTCGGAAATATTAAGTGTTTTCAGATTTATTGCAAAAATTAACATTAAAAAAAGAAAATTATTTGATTACAGAAATTCGTTACAACACACTCAAAAACTAATAAGTAATACTGTTTATTTCTTGATAATGTAAAAAAAACAAAAAAAAAACAATACATTTCAATGGAGGAGATGTTCAAAATGCTCGCCGTGAACGTCTTGGCAACATCCTAATCTTAAATAGAAATTTCTTCTAACGTTACTCAACATCTCAGGCGTGACCGATCTAATCGCAAGCATTATTCGTCTTCTTAAGTCAGCTAAGTCGAACTTGATATTTCCGAAACAGTTGAAGATAGGTATAGGACATTGTACATGAAATATGTCTAGAATTTTCTGAAGAATCCAAAAATTGAATAATATACTAGGTGTTGCATTTAAAATAAGAAAGTTGGTATTGGCCACGGTCACATGACACACCCTGTATAAAAAGTTTTTGTTGAATAAAATGCGCAACTAAAAATAACAATCGACGTGTCCGAGCGTTTTTTCGAACACGCCCCCATTTATTTATTATTGAATTTATTCCATTTGGCTGATACACCCTGTATATTGTGATGTTATTTATCAGCGTAAATTTATAATTTAGATACGAATTAATTAGGAATTTATTAATCGTTAAATATTATTATTGGAATAGGATTAGATATAATTAGGCAGTCAGATAGTTTAATAATCAATTAAATAGGGGTTTAGCTAATATTATAAGTTAAGTAGGGCACAGTTATTAATAATAAATGTAAATGAGTTTAATGAAAATGTGTAAATTGAACAGTTAACAGTTCGAAATCCGTGGCTAGTAAGAGGTGCATTTGAACTCTTGACGAACGATGTCTAAATCATAATAATAATTGACAATCAGGTGCGAAGTTATAAAAACGCAGAACGCCTGACGCCAGCCAGATTTTGATTTGATCCCGTCGAATCTACGTCGGTCGCAAAACAAAAGAAGAAAGTATTGTTGTGAAGCCGATATTTCTTTCCGAAGTTACGCGTCTGAAAACAAAATCCGTCCGCGATTGTTAACGCGCACACAACCCCACAATTTGATAACAGTAATCAATAACGACTGAGTACAGATCTTTAGCCGACGTCAACCAGGGATACACGAAGGATTTCCAGCGTAGACATCCACGGAGCTGTGACATCAACCAGATCAGCCACCTGAACAAGCGCCGAAAACGGGATCATCGAGGGAGTATTCACAAGAGGAACTGCAACCAACCGGACGGACGGGCATAATACTTTGCCTTCAGCCTTCAAGCCATCAATAATTGAAATCGCAAGTAGATTAACATTTAACTCAAGTAAAATTAACTGTGCAATTAGGGTTTTTATTAGAGAAATATTTGTTAAAGTTATTAGGTAGTTTAAGTAGTCAGTTAGTGTAAGTTGTTTTCTTTTGGTGCGTGATGTATATTTGTTTTTCATTTAATTTGTTTATAATTCATTTTATTATCATTAGAATAAATTTGATAAACTTCAACATAGTTTATTTCCTGTCTAATTTATCGGAATCCACTTGAGACCCTGAGATCAGAGAGCGAACCCAACGTAAAAGTAAGTGAGGTTAAGTTAATAATAACAATACATTTTGACATCCCGAACGTGGGGCAATAATTAATATTAATTAATATAAATCAAATATAAACAAAAAAGATAGTAATAACATCTCAATACATGTATATATAATATATGTCCGTATATTTTCTTCCATTTAATTATCCAGTATAGTGAAAATTTGATTCTGATTTTTTTATACTATCATTGGGGATTAGTTTCCTTACATTTTCTACAATTTCGAAGAATAATTCCGTTTCACTTATACGTAGAATAAATTCATAAATTCATAATCTTGATTTGTGTATTACTTGATCTTAAAAATATTTAAAATTCGTGTTCTACCCAAAATAAACGTTGAAATTCAATGCGATTAATAATGGTAAAAAACATAAAATACATTAAGCAGGCCTGCTATAATCCACATGCAAAGATATAATTAAATGCTGCAAAAAAAATTACAAATAAGGAATTTTTAAAATAACTGACAAACCACTCATTTTAGGGATGGGTTTGTCTTACACTTTTTCGTAGACAATCTTTCTGCCTATTACCCCGTCATACAAAAAATATATCATTCTCTATAGGCTTAACAAAATGTGTTCAGAATTGAACGAGCAATCTGAATGTGTAAAAATATACAGGGTGTTTCATTTAAAATAACAAAGTTGATGGCCAAGTTCGGTAGAAGCGGAAGTGATAGAAACATGGACGTATTTTATTTTCGGAAATCACGATGACTTTGTGTGAATTCTTTCAATTTTTTATTTTATCAGGAACCCCATAAACTGTTAACTGTTAACGACTTGCGTAAGACACGTTGTATGTATTTTGTGAATATTTACAGGAAATTTCAATTCACTAAATAATAATCCACGAGTTTACAGACCAATAGAGTTTTAAAAATTCCAAACGTGCTATTTTTCAGAAAATTACTACATATCCATGCACTTTTATTGTAGCTCATAAATAGATTTTCAGTGTATTCATTATTGTTTCTTATAAAAATGAAGATGTTTGCTTAATAAATAGTTTCTATTTCTTAGATTTTATCAGTTTGCTAATCTGTAAAATAGAATAGTCTTCGATTTCATTACATTTTAAAACCAAGCCGAAGTAAGCACATTCTTCCATAGAACATTCATCTAAGTATTTTTTCTCCTATCTCAATAATATAAGTTTTCCGCATTATTCCATCGACTGTTTTTGTTTTGAAATTCCGAGAGTATAATTTGTGATTCATGAAAAGTGAATAATGAAAAATGATAAATTTTAATTTATTGACGTTGTAATAAAACTTTTTTGTAATACCTCTGTGTTATTGACATTTATCAGTACTGTCTGCTTGATCGATATGACAGGCGTAAAGGCCTTGGCCGTTATAATAACAGCCGTGGACGTTATTTAAATTACAACGCAAATTTATGAGCAATAAAGTCTTCATATTCTTTCTCATACCTGCTGCTGCTTTTTTGGGGAAGAAAATCGATTGTGGCAGCATTTGCTTCATTTAGTACATCTTCGGGGATACCACAAAACGAAGAACTTTGCACATCTGACATTATTTTTCTAAGTTCACTTTGATTTGTTTGTTTGTATTTGAACCGTTGATGTTGCTATGGTATCAAATTGCGCCTGGATAACTAGTTTATTAATTTTGAAATTTAATATTGATAAATTGACCAGTTTTTGTAATTTAGGTATTACAAAAAGTATCGAACAACATACGGCCGATATGCAAATAACAGGCTTGGTTGAATATAAACCTCGGCTGCGCTCCGCTCCGCTTCGCTTCGCCTCGGTTTACAAACTTCAACCCACGCCTGTTATTTGCTACATATCGGCCTAATGGCGTTATATACTATTTATTAATTTGTATGACATGGTTGGTCGTTATACGAACCACACGTACCAAATAAAGCCGTTCACATTAACAGCTAGTATCCAATTTATTCACTAACATATTATTAGTAAAACTCTACAATTACGTATTACGCGATCCCCTATCCCACGTAAGTAAAAGACGTAACAGTGGCGACGAGAAGTTAAAGAAAACCCACGAAGATCACGTGTCTAGAATAATGCCGGACGAAAAAGAACAACCAACAATTATTGGACATAGCGTGAATTCTACCATGTGCACAACGATTGGTCTATTTTAAAACCCTATTTCTTCTATTTTAGTTTGAACTATTTCGTTGCAAACAACGTAAGAGAGGAAAAACTTATGGGGGCATTTTTTTGTATACTCATTAAGTGAACAATCTTAGAAATTTATTTATGATCTTCAGTAGCGTCCGTAAGAATACTGAGCAACTTCTGGTATTAAACATTATTTTTTTAAATATTTATTAATTTTTTTATTTATTCATTTTTTTTTGGATTTACTGGTTCTGATTGTTCCTTTAATATTTTTTTCTATTTTGCGTTTAGAATAAGTCGATTTTAGCACCTAAATGATGTCATTTGAGTGTTAGAATAAGCGGTTGGTGTGCTAGAATAGACTAGTAAAATTTACTGGATTGATGTTGGTAGTGGTAGCGTTGACGGTTGACGTTGAACTGTCAACTGACATACGTCAAAAAATAAATTTCACAGAGAACAGCAAATTAATGAAAATGAAGTTTAATTTAAATTATTAGCGTGGAAAGTACAATTATTATACACATTAACAGTTACAAGCGATTTGTCTTGAGAATGTATAGTGACGCCATGTAAATTATCATCCGACACAATATTTTGATGAACATCACTGTTGCCTATAACACAAATGTTTCTATTTGTGCCATGATCAGACCGTTGTTGTGAAATGGTAAAACATCCAGGTAAGGCTGCAAGCATTTGTCAGTATTCATGTTCAAAAAACGCAAAAGTGCAAAAATAAAATCTGACGTTTCAAATTTGTTTTTCCACAGCCGCCTAAATTTACGCCACATAAATGTCACCAACCACCGCAAAATCCCCTGGATTAAAAATTTTCATTTTTTAATTTATAAAATAGTATGATGCGGCAAAATAGAAAAAAATACTATAAAACACTCGTTGCAGAAGGTCCGTCGAGCACTCATTTGTTCCACAACTCGCTGCTACGCAGCTCGTTTCGAAATTTCAAATTCGTGCTTGAATAGATACTTTCTGCAACAGGTATTTTAATATACTATTCGGCTCTTACCAACGGCAACGCGTATTAAGTCCAGTTTCTTTCCGTTTCTTTCCGAGATAGGTGGAGATTATTGATATTAGGTCCTCTATTAAATAGAACCAAACAGTATTAAAGGTTTTCGATACTGTTTGGCTCTGAAAGATATCCAATATTTACGTATTAAGTGCATATGTGAGCTGAGGTTTATTGTACATCAGTTATCATAATATTAAGTAACATTATTTTGTTCGTGAAGTTAACAGAAAATACTTGATAATTTCCTTGTTTTAATATTTAGAAACTGATTAGGGTCTACATGATGGCATCAATAGGCCAAAAAATATTACAAATGACTCTAACACAAGCCATGTGCAACGATATATCTGATAAACCTGTTATAACCTCAGTTTTGACCAAGGAGAACGGTAATAAAAAAATAACATGTTTTGTTATTGTTTTACTTTTAGCTATTGTTGCTGATAACACGCAAGGTAATTGTTGGGGACTCACCGTAATGAAACGAAAAACGGCTACCCGGAAATGTATGAATTTATTATTGCGAAATTACAAGTTAAGCACAATAACAAGCGAGCAAATGACGGGGCTCCACGCGGGACCTTTCGCCGATAGCAATCGAAAAAGAACTCGCTCTTAAAGAGCATTACAATTAGTTTTAACAGATTCACAAACAATGCCAGCCCTTCCGACTGGCGAGGGATGCACCAGCTTTCTACAGTTCCAAGAATCTATTTACAACGGCACATTCCGCAGCTATACGTCCCCTGGTCAGGCATATCCTGTGGCGTGACTAACTGGCCATCCCTCGGAAGAGCACGTAACATTACACAAGAAATATTTACAATAGAAACCTAACTAAGACATTCCACAGGACTGTACAGTAATATTATAAAAGATGCTGAGATAGTCATGGAAATATATCCAACCACTAATAGCACGCAGGATATCCCCCATGAAAATTTTAAAATTCTTGCAACCGGATGTGGCAATGCTTCAGGGGAAGTTATTTCTTTGAATAATGATGTGTACAATACCATCTTTGTTAGTAAAAACAATGTGCCTTTTTCCAATACCGTAGAAATTCTCAGAGATAATACAGACAAGTCTCGGGTCCCAGAAAATTCACCAGAGCATTTTGTTCAAAGCAATGGAAATAAAGGTAAATAGTATATTAAAGTATAAGTGGATATCAAGGCCTTTCAAGCACGAACGTTTTTCAAAAAACCGACCCGTCGCTCCCCGCGCAGCGGGGAGCGGGGAGGTTTTTTGAATAGAGTGAGTGCTTGAAAGGCCAGATATCCACGCATACTTTACGCTATTTTTTATCATTGATGCCGTAAATTGGCCTAAACATTTGTAATTATAATTTCTATCTGATGTGCCGTCGATTTTGCGTACAGTTTTAGTATCGTTGCTAAGATACTGAATAAATAACTAGCTAACATGGCGGCTGATACCGCCATGTTATGGCGGTATCCATGGATACTTGTTTTGTATCCATGGAAACCTTTACAGGAAACGCGCGTTTTTGAAAGCCTGTTTTATGCACGCTACACGATGTTTTAAACAAGCAATATGATGCATCAATGATAAAAAATAACGTATTCGAGAAAACTTCTAAAATTAATATTTTACAAAATGTTATTATTCAAAATAATGACGATGGACCTCACTATAAAGTGGATGAATTAGAGGCAAATAATTTACAACATAAAGAAGATTGTAGTGAATCTGTGGACCCACCTTATCTACCTGAGGAAAGTAATGATACAAACGAACTGGAAGAAGAACAAGAGGAAGAAGCTGTAGAAATCCGAGGAACTAAAGGAAAGCAAAGGAATAACATTACAAAGCAAAGGAGAGCTACTGGTGAAGAATATCTGTCCGCCACCAATAAAGGTGGCTTTTAGAAAAAAATCACCACTAGAAAAGACAATTCATAGCTAGCTGCATCGACGAAGTTCCAGTTGTGCGTGTATGTGCTAGATCGGTAGCTCATCCTCGAAAAAGAATAACGTGGTTGAAATATTTTTTTAGTGTAAATGGTAAAAAGTTTAGTGTGTGTTGTACTTATTTTCTTAACACCTTGAATATATCCCAAACGTACGTAATGCATTATTGAAAAGACAACATGGTGGAATCGTAATACCTGATCGAAGGGGTAAACATGAACCCTCAAACAAAATTTCCTCAAATGTTAGAAACAATATCAGAGAGCACATACAGAAGTTCCCGTGTATAGAGTCACATTATTCCAGGAATAAATCCCAGAGAAAGTATTTGGACAGCCATCCCAATATTTCAGTAATGTATCGGTGCTTTTATGAAAATTGTGGAGAAAACCAAATTCCTAAAGAAGATATTCTAAAGCAATGGTTATATAGTGAAATTTTCAATTCAGAATTTAATTTACCCTTCAAAGAAACAGGGAATGATACATGTGACACATGTGATGGATATGTTATCAAACTCAAAGAGTCTGTATCCTTAAAATAACGCCTTGCATTACAAACTAACTATGATGCATCTTCTTGATGCAGATAATCGGTATAAACTAAAGCGACAGGATAAAGAGACTTATAAAACCAAGGCAAACACGCAAAGAGAAACGTATTGTTAATGCTGAGGAAGTTGTTCTCAATGCTAACTTAATGCTGCTGAAACCAATAAGAGAGAAATTAAAACCCATTTCAACAAAAAAGTATAATGTTTTGCAGAACTTTCTAACATGGGTGCCTAAAAGATTCCTTACTTTATTTCATATTTTAAACAATAAAAATCTTCCACATGGTAACCTAAAGGAAGACGACTGAAAAATGCAATGATCTTCATTTTGCATTTTCTCTTTAATTAGATATTATTAATTTTTAAATAATTGTTTGTTACTTGAACTTTAAGATTAATAGTTTTCGTTTGTGACATGTTGGTGTAATCTCTCATTTATTTTAGACATTTTTTTATGTCTTCTTGCGTTTTGATATCCTTTATTAATTAGTTATAATTGATATAAATTAATTTTGGTTCCCCTTTGCACTGTTTTACTATGGGTCTCTTAATAATAATTCAGTATCAAGTCCCACGTATCTATAAATTTGTAGGCGCTAAACAGTATTAAGTCACAAAATAGAGTATTAAGTCACAAGATATTAAGTCCATTGCTAGAACCAAACAGTATTAAGTCTCACAATTAATTTAAAAATATTTAAATAAATAAATGTAGGAGGTTGGTTATTATCAGCTTTAGTTAGCTTCCAAAATCATGACTGGGAAAATAATAACCCATGCTCTCCTATTTACAATAGTAATCGGTTTGAAAACTACTATTGTTCAAATTATTCAAATTTCTCTACTGTAAAATTTAAAAAAAATGTGACTTAATACTGTTAGGCTCTGAGGTCCAGAAATGGATTTGAATACACAGATTACGCAGTTAAAGTTAGAAAACTTTACGCAGCTTTTTTCTAAAGGCTAGATTTCAAGAAATTCATAGATTTCTTACGCGACGCAACGCTACCCGATGACAATGCTATCGCTATGGGCATTTTAACGTGTATTATTTTAGGAAGGTTGATATGAGTGGAGTTATCTTGTTACCTGGAATATTCAATGCCTGGTTATAAGATTTTCCACAATGAATAATATTAAAATATTCTCTTCGGTCAACGATGTTCTCTCTCTGGTGTTATTTGGAGGAGCATGGCAGAGTTGCCAAATCATGCATTCATTTCATTTAATCTTACTTTATCGAAGTGTAAATGGATATAAAGGTGCCCAGGGAATTGCCGTTCATTATATCTGTTTATTCTTCCATTCTTCGAAAACAGTTTATTAAATATAATAAACTTTAAATTTTGTCTGTGTATGTGTTTTATCCGTGACCCCCTTAGAATGTAAAGTTGATACAATAAGTCAAGGATTGCAGAAGATAAATTGATATTAAATTTTATTGAAATAAATCTTTCTCAAAGATAAACTAGGCTAGGAATTCATCATGTTCGGAGAGTACTAATAAACTTTAAATTTTGTCTGTGTATGTGTTTTATCCGTGACCCCCTTAGAATGTAAAGTTGATACAATGACTCAAGGATTGCAGAAGATAAATTGAAATTAAATTTTATTGAATTAAATCTTTCTCAAAGATAAACTAGGCTAGGAATTGATCATGCTCGGAGAGTAATAGAAACAGCATAAAATTACTTTAAAAAAAATGCTCATAGAAAACTGGAAAAACAAACTGCAAATAGAAACCAACTTATAAATAAACCGTTTATCCTAAAATAATGCAAAGTTTTTACCCCACGCTGGTTATAAATATCTAATTCCATTAAGAAACACGTAAACAAGTGATTCAACCGAAATTGGCGAAAAATCAGCAAAGGACGTCACCAAAACACAGGATAATTGTGAAGAGGCATGAGTGGATGTGTGGGAGTTTGATTCTCGTCTGTTCCTGCCCAGCGTCGTGACGCTATAAGAGCGACCGGCAGGAGACTTATCTGTAGTTAACCAGAAACTGTTAGTGCCGTGAGAAGCTTTGTTGAATATCAAAAATGCCAGGACCTTCAAGACCATTGTGGCAGGTTAGTGCACTTCAGCTGCAACTTAATAATCATTAATAAGAAAAATATGTTTTATTATTATCGACGCTTCAAAATTATTATGTATCATATAAAAAAGTGAGAATTATTTGCAAATTATATCTAATAACTAATTACATGAACATTTGTAAGTATTTGGAAATGGCCTTATATGTACACACGCGTATAATATTTGTCCAAATTGCACTGAAAAATCGTTCTCGATTTCGCTTCAGTGAAATCGTTTGGTCGTGATTCATCGCGTTTCTTCACTCACTATAAATACATGCATATTTTTAACCATGTCCAAAATAGTTTCGCGCCAATGAGGTGTGTTGAAGCACCGGTTTCAGTCTCAGGTGAATTGGAATTAATCTACCACGGAATAGTTGTAAAATTTTCACTTCCTTAATCTCCGATTTCAGAAATTAAATATTTCCCTGGTATGTTGTCGAATATCTTCCTCAGAATGTCGAGCATAATGTCCTCGATTGTTTTAGCTAAAATTGGGTTTAGCGAGTCAGCAAGGATCTTCCAGTTTTCGTTTAGATAAGCGTTCGTAGTTTCCTCTAAAAAGTAATTCATAACAGTAGAAAATTAGTACCGTGATTCAAATATATTTGAGTGGGCTTGCTTTATTGTGATTTATTGGTATTCCATGTAAATGAATTCACATGATGAAAATATGCATTAAAGATGATTAAATTCCTTGAAAAATGGTCAGATATATTGTAATTTTATATCCTCTATATACTTTTGTTGAAGGATTATTTTATGAAAATATAGATATAGAGTATATTGAAAACATTTCACATTGTTAGACATTTAAAAAAAATGAGAAATATAGTGATGACAAATATTTATTGCTAATTATTTAATTTAACTATACACTAATTATTTGTTAGTGATGTGTAACCGAATAAGTTTTATTTATTACTTTAAAATACTCACCAAGAGCTTTTAAGCCATCAAATAGATTTCCCAAGTAGAGACTGAGACCACCAATGTTGAACTTCACATGAATCTTTTGCACTCTGATGAACTTGATACCTTCCTTCTCTACTATTTTGTTGGTACACCTGACGACTATATTCAAGTTTTCTATAAAAAATATGAAACGTTATCAAAGATATGTGGCACCACCAGGGCCTACCTTTGGATTTTGAGGCCCCGTGCATAAATGTGGAGTAAAAAAAAGTGAATAAAGAGTTAAAATTTGTACTTTTTAATACAAGAAGCAGCTCGGCAGCCTTAGGGGCTTTTCTGGGCACCACTGAATTAATCCAAGTAGTTAAGTCTGAATAATTAAAATATGATTTGGCCTATATTAAAATGAGTATTTATAGGTTTTTGTAATTAGCAGTTTGTACAAGGTCATTGAAATTCATTGTCATAAAATATAAAGTTGCAAACCAAATTGTTTAGGTTGGCTCAATTAAATACGTTGCCAAATAAATGATCACTATTTTGAGGTATTTTATTGGTATTACTGACTTTAAGGTTAATTGCATTGTCCGTGTATGATTGACGCGACTGACTAAGTTAGCGTTGAGCCGAGTCGAATAATCCTATGACTCGAGAAATTACGACTCGTAAATATTCCAACTCGAATGATTATTCGAGTTGGCCAATCCGAGTCTGCACCTGTGTTTCTTTACTTGATTTCCAAGTCGCGTGCCGCAGCTATTCATTCGTTCAGGGGATATGTGCTGTTGCAATCGTGTGCTCCTGACGTTCCGATGTGTCTGGGCTAACAATTGTTCCTAACAATGCCGCCAATATTAAAAAAGCAGTAGCTGAATATTTACGCCAACAAAATCACTATTGCGTAGCGCATACTTTGAATTTGGCAGTCCAAGACTGCATAAAAAGTAACTCAGAATTTTCTGAACTCTTAAAAAAATGCAGACGTATAGTTATGCATTTTAAAATGAGTAACGTAGTCAGTTATAATTTAAATAAAATGCAACAACAAATGGGTCTTCCACAGTTAAAATTGAAGCAAGATGTTCCAACAAGATGGAACTCTGCCTTAATCATGATTCAAAGATTAATTTCGATCTCGATCACCATTATCGGCTACATTGGGATTATTTGAATCGCCACCACAAAACTTATGAGTGGACAATTATAACAAATTGCATTAGTCTTTTAAAACGTTTGGAAAAAATGACGAACGAACTGTCAGGAGAAATGTATACTACGTTGTCCCGCGTCATTCCATTAGTTAGAGGTTTAAAAAGTGCAATACGAAATAAAATATTACTAACACAAACAGGCAATAGTCTACAATGAAAATGGTTAGATGTACTTGACAGGCCGTTAGGACATTTGGAAACGAATAGTATTGTAGCAAAATTTTGTTTCCTTGAACCGCGATTCAAAAAAATGTGATTTTGCATTGAACGTAACGCATAGTGCCATGCAGTCGATTATAGATGAGTTAATTCAAACGACTGAAACTGAACCAATTGGTGAATAAAAAATCTTGGTCCTGCTCCCCCGAATTCTGAAAATGTTGAATCCAATGATGAATTATGGGAAAACTTCAATATGGCAATGGGTGAGAATATTTCTTTTACTGCTTCAGTTTCGGAATCTGTGGTAGCCGTGAAACAATCAGTACCTTCCGCTACTGGACATAAAACATAATCCGTTAGATTTTTGGAAACTGCATCAAAATTTCTTTCCAGATTTATATAAAATGGCCATCAAATACTTATGCATTCCTGCTACTTCAGTTCCGTCTGACAGAGTTTCCTCAAAAACCGGGCAATTAACAAATTAAGACAGAAATAGACTTCACCCGAAGAAACTTGATCGAATATTGTTCCTTAATAGTCGATTGCGTGATTCTAATTCGGTTATTTCCTAAATAGTAGTAACGAAATTATAAGAATTATAACAATAAATATAAGAATTATTATTTATTGTTATATTTATTTTGAATGGTTTTAATTAACGTTTAATTATTATTCTTATGTTATAAGAAATTGTATTTTGGTTTCCTTATTTTTATATTATATTTGTTTTTATATTTGTGTTATACATTTTTTATATTATTGCCTTAAACATTGTCTAATATATTATGTTATGAATAATACTATTAAATTTTGTTTAGAATTAACAAATGCCGTTTTTAATTTGAGTCGACTACATTATGCTTCTATTAAAAGATATTCAAGTCAAGTTCATTGGATCGCCGACCGCTCGTGATTGAACACGAGCCAACTCGAGTTGCCGCTATTAATATCTCGAGTTATTCGAATACTATAACTCGAGATGAGCGAATACATTTATTCGAGTCGGCGCAACGCTAAGTTAATGTAGTAACATTAACGATATCACAGAAGTATTTTTGATGACTAGGATTTTATCTAGTCGTCATTCAGAAGTCACCAAATTTATTTTAATATATAATAGGAACCTTCAGTTGTCACAACTAAATATGTAAGCTGAAAAATGTAGCTCAATTCTCAATATCAACTTCAAACTAAAGTAAACTAAAACTAAACTAAGTTCACTTCAATGCTTTTTATTTTAGTCACTCTTGAAATACCGTAGCCTAAAATGACTTTTAAAACATGAAGGTAGTATGTACGTATTAATTAACTATGTATCTTCTATAACGCTGCAAACTGGAGTCGAACTATCTTCAGCCTGGATTTAGAAAAAATCACCGCCATTAATACAGCCATCAATTCACCGCCGTCAATTCATCGCGTCATAGTTCACCGCGCCATCAATTCACCGCGATTAGTTCACCGCGCTATTAATTCACTGCCGTCAATTCATCGCTCGATCAATTCACCGCTTCGCTATATATATATATATATATATATATATATATATATATATATATATATATATATATATATATATATATATATATATATATATATATATTGTACTGGTTTTGTTCTGCAATAGTACTTTTCAAAAATCAAAATTCACGTTACGAAAAACATTGCAAGAAAAAATATCATATAATTGGATATAATGTATATAAAAATGGTGAAACACATAAAATACATTAATCATGCTATACATCATATCTATACAGCTATAGTTCACGTGCATAGATAGAATTAAATGCTGCTGCAAAAAAAATTACAATTGTGCAATTATCAAAATAACTGACAAACCACTCATTTTAGGGATATATTGTGCAATTATCAAAATAACTGACAAACCTTTTAGGGATATATCCCTAAAATGAGTGGTTTGGGACAAACCTATCCCTTTTTGTAGAAATTTATATTGTCTATTGCCCCGTCATGCAAAAAATATATCATTCCATTAAAAAAATGAATTATGATCCTTTGAAGTGTACCTGTAAATAATTGAACTTTTGAAATAGTACGAGTAAAATATGAACACGTACGAATTATTGTAATGATAGAGCCATGCTTCTGCTACAATATGCAAACAAGTTTAAGTTCCTATTTCATTTACAAGAAAAATTATGAATATATTTTAAATCATCTATTTGAAGCAAAAATTTCGGAAATTATTTGTTTCCTCGAAAACTGCTAAGGATAAGAGCTCTATAGATTTAATAAAATATGTTCAGAATTGAACGTGTAATTTGAATGTGTAAAATTATAGAGGGTGTTCTATTTAAAATAACAAAGTTGATTGCTATAGATGTGATAGAAATATGTGCGTATTTTGTTTTGGGAGATCACGACGAACTCTGTTTTTTCAAAATTAAATTTAACGAATACAGGGAGTCTTACTTAAGTAAGACACCGTGTATACAGGGTGTCGAAGATATGGATCAACAGCATGGGGATCTCGGAAACCGTAAAAGTTACAAAGGCCGTTATTCGGTTGAGAAGACCAAAAACTTTCGCTTACTTCCGGAGATATTCGACAAAATTCGAAATTTGCGATATCGTTTTTATGTTTTTCTGAAGTTATTTCAAAAGCTATAGAAAAACAAAAGACACTTTCTCATTGCCATTGGCCTTTTTAGATATCTTGCCATCATTGGTTTTTTAGCTCTACAAGACAACGTTTGTACATTTTCAGTACAACGTTTCGTTACGAAGAAACCATCATCAACTTTATATTTTTATATGGCACGTAAATAAACTACACTCTGTATTAAATAGCGTTTTCAAGTTACAAATTCAACGATTTATATCACAGTGTGGTTTCTCATGTTTTTATTCGGACATAAAGGCTTGTTTTTGTAAAATGTTCAAAATGTATTATTCGTACATTTTGGTGTAGTAGGCGTTGAAATTAGCGACGAAGGCAACATTTATCACCTAATTTTAAGATTTTAGGATAATTAAATGAACAGAACAATTGTCATAATACCACTGCAAACAAAAGTAACTGTAACTAAGTGTAAGTGTAACTAAATAATTATAATGTTTCAATGTTTAACAACTATTCTTGCTACATTGTTTTTAGTTACTATTTTGGTACCTATTCTGGGTTAACATTAGGTAATAATTGTTGTATTCGTAGTCATTAAATGAACAGAACAATTCTCATACCACAGTAAAAAATAATTAGTGTGGTTCTAAATAACTATAATGTTTAAATGTTTCACAACTATTCTTTCGAAATTATTTCTTGTCACTATTTTGGTACATATTCTGGGTTAAACATATGTAATAATGTTCAAATCAGTCGCCATTAAATGAACAGAATAATTCTCGTATCACAGTAAATAAATAATAAGTGTGGTTCTAAATAGCTATAATGTTTCAATGTTTAACAACTATTTTTTCTAAATTATTTTTACTTACTATTTTGGTACCTATACTGGGTTAAAATTAGAATTTTTTTTTTCTTCGTCGTCATTATTATCATGTCGTCATAGGCATTGACTACTACAAGAAAATGTTCAAAATGTATTAACAAGCCTTTTTCTGAATAAAAATATGAGAAAACCCACATTATGCTAGAAATTGTTGAATTCACAATAGGAAATGCTACCTAATACAGGGTGTACATTTTTTACGGGCCATATAAAAAAATAAAGATGATAATGTTTTCTTCGAAACGAAACGTTGCACTGAAAATTTCTAAACGCTGACGGTAACTTATTGTGTGGTGAATCGCTAGAGGATGAATTGACTCTTTTGAATTATATTTTATAAATTTGTGAATACCTACTGCAGCTGTATAGATATGCAATAGTTAATATTTAGGCGTAGACTGTTTTTAAATAAAGGCTTATTTTTTCCTCATAAGAAATATTTAGGTTTGTAACATTTTTTACCAATTCTATGGCATTAATTTTATCAATTTACTTTGTAAGTTTAAATTATTATTTAAAATATCCTCTTTAAATTATCTGTTTTAATTTACTTACTAGCATCAAACCAACAATTTCCAATTCCTTTTAGCGGAATTACTAAAATCCTTCCAAGTAAAACATATTTTCCGTCAATCCTTAACCGTGGCAGGATCAGTTCCGTATAAAAATCATACGTTTCTGGATTTACGTGATTTGTCACGATTTTAGTATTGCCAAAACCAACAATAGTGACATTTGTTAGCGATGCATTCACATTTACTGGTCCTGATCCCTGAAGAATCTAAAATATGAAGCAGAATTATACTGAAAAGCATATGTACATGTATCTACAACAATTATTTTGTCTATATTCATTCCTAGTTTATTTTCTTACTAATAAGAGTAGGTATTATTTTAACTTTCTTATTATAGGCCACTGATACTAAGTGATCTATAATAGTACATTATTTTACGTGGAGGAGAAGTGAGACTTTTCATGGTGCGCCTGAGTTTAGAAGGCAAGCCATGAGAAGTCACTTCGCCTCCAAGTGAAATATACAATTTTTTCTTTAAACGTACTGCAAAATACGAAAACTCGTAATTTTGATATATAATTTTTACAAACAAATTTAATATCAAAGAATGCATCGTATCGTTTTCTGTTTTCTTGACAGAAACTATTTCAGCATTTGACAGTGACAGTGATAATTTTTGTTGAAGAAACCATTTATAGATTTAATCTATTGTTAGTGAAAGCAGTATATCTATCAGAAAATAGGAAAATAATTGCAAAACACTGATATATTTACTACTTTATAGTCCAGTATGTGTCGGATGTATTGTTAGATATACATATAAGGTGTAGGTTTATTTCCGGTCGGGTGAAAATAGTATATCATGGTATTAGGCCGATATGGTTATATATTAGACGAAGTTGAGATATTAGAAGTAGTTGAGATGTAAAATCAAGGTGCAGCCTAGATTTTATAATCAACCGAGTCTGTTATATCCATATCGGAGAGTAGTAGATAATCTGTTAGATAAGTCATAACCGATCGCTAGATATTAATTACACATTGCATACAAATTATTTAAAAAGGCAGATCTTTAACACCTGCTAATTTGGTAATTGAAATTAGTGTACGTAATAAGTCATCACGTCATGAAGTGACTATTTATTTAAACGAATTATTACCAACAGATTAGTGATGACGGATTATTGATTAGAGATCAGTGTTTGCAAACAAACTTCCTGCTTCATCGTGTTCGTTGTCATATCTCTATGCCACATATTTTTATTATAATTATACATTACTATAACATTTATTGTATCCTTTAGACATTTATTTTATCATACTTACATTTGGTTTCTCCATGCTACTAGTGATATGCTTAATATAAAACGTCTGATATGCTTCTAATACTTTTAATATTTTTAATATACATATGATATTCTATTAATATATCCCTTCGTCAGTAAACCAAATCGAATGTGCTCTATTATAAATTTTGTTTTTGGTCAATTTTAAGCAATACAATACATACTAACAACACAATACAATGTACGGGGTGTCCTAAATAGAGTAGGATTGCATGGTATCATTCTTATTTTTAAAGCTAGAGATCTGGTTAAATGGGCAATATTATGCAGTTTTATATGCTAGTCGCTATATTTGATTTTTACACGTCTAAATAGACTTTCTTTTCCTCTTTTCAACGATGTATAATAACCTACGTCAAAATGAAAAATATGGGAAATATTATTTTTTCCAATTTTTAATATTATTTTTTAAATTATTTTTAAAACAAATATAAATTTAAAAAAAAACGTAATACAACTACGTAGTAAAATAACAGTAAATTATAAAAAATGCTCAACACTCTGACAGTTATTGGCCAAAAACAATAGACAGCGTTAAATGTTCGCTAATCCGAACATTTCAACTCGGCAAATAGGCATATCTAAATATAGAGCATCAACAATTTTAAAGAACCATAAGTTTTACCCTTATAAATTGCATATTTCTCATACTTTACAAGCAAATGATAACATCCGTAGATTAACATTTTGCAGATGGTTAATCAACAAAATTACGGTAAATAGTGATTTTATAAAAACAATTTTATGGATAGATGCATCCTACTTTTCCAATCGTGGATTATTTAATCATCATAACATAACGAACACTATTGGGCTCAGGACAATCCACACATAGTGATTCCATGGCAAATCCAAGTGCGGTTCGGCTATACTGTATTTTGTGGCATATTGGGAAATGATTTGCATGGTGCTATAATATTTCTAACTGCACAACGTCATTTGGAAATTCTTCAAACAACCTTATAAGATTTATTAGATGATTTACCTTTGTTACAAAATATTTAAATATAGTACCAGTAAGCTGGCGCCCCTCCACTCAATGCTAGAGTTGTTATTACATATTTAAATGGCCGTTTTAATAACAAAGTAATGGTGACTAATACATCTGTCCAATGGCCAGCCAGATTTGCATACTTCACGACTCTTGACTTATTTGTGGAGTACTTTAAAAAACAAAATTTATAGAAGTAACTTTAATTTTAATAATGTAAAGGCGTTAATGCGTAAATCGCAATACCTTGCGATAAGTACCTGGCAATATTCTAAAACGCTGTCAATTGTGTTTAGCTTGTTTTTGGCCATTTAGCCAATAACAGTCAGCATTTTGAGCATTTTTTTATAATTTATTGTTATTTAACTACTTAGTTGTATTACGGTTTTTTATTTTTTTTACATTTGTTTTAAAATTAAATTATAGAATAAAAATAAAACTTTGAACAATTGATATATCCCATATTTTTTATTTTGACACAGGTTGTTATACATCGTTAAAAAGAGAAAAAAAAAGTCAATTTAGCCGTGTAAAAATCAAATATGGCGGCCATTTAAAATAAGAAAGTTGCTATTAATATCTCGGAAACCGCCATTGGCGGTTTTAACTTTTATTTTAAACTTATTTCCGCATCTTTAATAATTATGGAAATATCGTAGTTTTTCTAAACTGCTCGGCCTTTTGCAATTTTTTAAATATAATCTGAACCAGCATACAAAATTCCATGACATTGCCCAGTTAACCAGATCTCCAGCTGTCAAAATAAGAAAGATACCCATGTAATCCTACTCTATTTAGGACACCCTGTATACTAATTTACACTATGATTATTCTAATAACAATTTACCTGCATCTTTGGCACTTTAAGAGGATCAAGAGGTGCTAGATCAATTTCTGGTATTCCATTAGGTATTGTATCAAATAGTAGTTGAACTGCAGTTGTAGAGCAATTCACAAAATCTGGATCTGCTAGTGAACATGTTTTTGCATACGATGCTGTAATATAAGAGACATTAAACATTCTAAATCAAAAATCAAAAAACATCTAGAAAATATATTTTCTCGCATAAATTAGTTAGCAATTAATATAAATGAAAATAAACTCAGAAGTACAATTTTAAAGTGTTTCCAAAATTCAATGTATATCACGATCATCTTAAAAAAAATATGTGGGTGGCACTAAACTTTATTTATTACAGTCCTATTTCAATTATATTTTACACTATTTTTGATACAAAATCAATAACACCGATTTAGATTTTTAAGTAAAATTATGTTTTGGGTATTTTTTAATATCATCTTAAACTGCTCTTTGTATACTATTAATGTACATTTTAACTTAATTTTCTTCATTGTTTTCTACAAAAACTTTAGTTTTATATTAAATATTTTTCTATCCTAGTGTATTTTTAAATCAAAACTATAACGAGATTAAACAACCATTTTTTCCCTAACTCTACTATGAAGTATTGATTCCAAAATTTTATTCATTTTAGTGGTGCAACTTTTGAAATCGACACGAACCTGTACGGTATTTAAATTGAGAAATTGGCATGAAACTTATAAATTGAAAAGGATTGTGAATTCAAAAAATATTTAAATTTGTCTTAAATTTGAACTCTAGCAACAATAAAATGCCCAATGAGATTTCTGATAGTCATCATTCAGTATTTCCAAAGCATGAAAAATTATAATATTAAGACAGAATACCAAAAAAACTGTTTGAACTGTTAAAACAATAAGATGTACAGTTTTATCACAGTAACTGATAAGAATTGTCACCCCTCCTCTTCACAAACATTAAAACATTACTGTATTCAGACAGGATGATAAAAAAATAATAAGAAATTAATTTATTCTATTAATCGGTATCAACGTCTGGTTTAAAACTTGTTTTAGATACTAAAATTTAATTTTCACCAAATGAAAATTTTATTAATTCTTCGAGTCGCATATTGTTTTCGCGAATAGATACAAAACAAGTTTTATTTCTTAGTGCTCCGGTAAATTTACATTACTCTAAAATTTCCTTCTACGATATCAGCATTTAAATTTGTAATACTCATAAACTATTTGTCAAATGATGAAAACAAATGTAAATAATGAGAAACTATTTTATTTATTTGATACCACGTACAGGTTGCGGATTCAATTAATTTAAGAAAATGATGAAAATTTGTAACTAAGCTACTTTTATTATAACAATGTGTACCTGAAATTATTCCCTAATTAATGTATATCAACTTCTAATTTGTAGATAATATAATAATAAGATCCCTAGTGCTTCTCCAATCGATCATAATTTGTTTGATAAACTGGAAACTTTTTTGCAAATGTTCGTTTTGTTTTTGTACTTACGTTGATCATACAAAATACTGATCACAGGATACACTAGACTGAGGCACAATGTCACGATCGTCGCAGCAATCATGTTTAAGTTACACTGGCGGTCTGATCGAAAATTGTTAATCACTTTCTCTCTTCGGTCTTGAGTCTTGAGACACAGAATTGTGCAATTCGGTTGATCTCCCGTTTTGTACTCCTTCGCCAGATTGAATAGCATAATTATAATTCATAAGTTGTCCATGTCATTTATGTACATAATCTACAAAGTGATTCAAGCACATGCAAACCTAATTACTATTTTGAGTGATGAATTGCTGGAAAACTAGCTGTAAACATGTAATTTTAGAATATAACAATTGGGCGGTGTTTCAATGTAAATATTAATTAGTACATTCAGTGGTATTATGTATGTTGCATAATAACAGGCAAAGTTTCCTCAAAAAGTGTAATCAATATAATATTGGGAGAGGAAATTAATTACCTAAATAATTTTTACGGACACACTATTGCATTAATTTGAGAAATTACTCCAATTGACAATAATTTTAATCATAGCGATGATAAAAAATAAACATATTTAAAAAAAAAATAATAATCTAATGATTAATTATTCATCTAATGAGTAAAAATAATGTACTTCCTTAATTTAAAATGTATTATTTGCTATTGCTACCGGTTTCGTATGTTTAATCAATCATCCTCAGGCAAAATTGTCTAAAACTAATCTAATATGAGTCAAATGCAAGAAAATAATCTAACTTAAATTTATAAAAAAAGTGATAATTACCTGATAGAGAATAGTGATAAAGTGATAAGTAATAACTCAAGATAGCACAATTTTCATTTTGCATAGAAAAATATTTATTACGTCAGGTGTACAGGGTGGCCCAATTTGGATGTTTCTATAGGGGATCTCGGTAACTAGAAGAGATAGAGAGAAATTTTTACAAGACCAACTCAATGGTGAAAACAAAAATTGGCTATCGTCTTTTGTTTTCAAGTTATGGCCAAATGATTTTTATCAATATTTCATTTATTTGTCATTTTATTAAGATACGAGTTGCATGTCCTTGAGGCACTTTTCTATGGTGAATTGAATGAGTTTTCCAGAATTTTGATATCTTCGTTAATTCCCAAGATACAATACAAAGTTGTGTTTTTTTAAATAGAAGTCGTAGTTGGCTTTGGTCTTAATAAATAGGTTATTTTGTTCTCTTTTCGATGAAGTATCACATGTGGATGTTATAATTGCATTTTTGTTGAAATCTATTAAAATTCTTTCAAAACGTCATATGTTCTCTTATTGGACGTAGTAGGCTTGTTTAATTTAAATTGTTTGATTGTCAAGCTAACACATTCGACGGGATCTTTATATTTCGTAGTGTTTAACAATGTCGTACGAAAATTATGAAATATTTGATATGCTAGATGCTTTATTCAAAGCAATAACAAATCACTAATTGACATAGAAACATATTTTAATCGCTATCCGGAAATGAAACAACCGGATAAATCAATATTTCAATGACTAAAAGAAAATCTTATCAACCACGGATCTTTCAAGTAGCCAAAATCAAGGTCTTACAATATAGTAGACGCCGAAGAAACTGCTACTAATGTAATTTTAGATGTAATAGTGTATCCAGCAATTTCCAGTCGGCATATTGAGGATGAATCCGGAATTTCGAAGAATCGAGCACTTAGAATTTTGAAAAACCATAAAATTAGACCATACATTATTCGAAAAGGACACCATTTGATCGACCAAGATATAGAACGATAAATTATATAAAATTAAAAATGATAATGTTAATAATTTACGACAATATTTTATAGATAGTATAAATTCAATTTCAAATGTTCACATTCATATTGCTTACAGAAGTGTTACTAAAAGATGCAACATATGCATTTTGAATAATGGATATCAATTGGAACATTTATAGTAATTTAAATATTGTGTCTATGCTCTTCAGTTCTTCATTGAAGGTTTTTTTTTAATCTTGGAAAAATCTATTTATTGGGTTGTCGGTCTTTTAGATGATAGAGCCTGTAATATTCCCTAGGCAATAAGATAATTGTTATTTATTTACTAAACCTTTCTAACATATATAATATTGTATTCACAAGGTATTTTGTAATTTACAGATGGCAAATTTTTGCATTTTCAATAAATAATTTTACTCTAAACAATACAAGCCTACTACCAGTCTACTACGCCCAATAAGAGAATATATGACGTGATGACACAATTTTAATAGATTTCAACAAAAATGCAATTATAACATTCACATGTGATATATCATTGAAAAGAGAAAAAAATAACCTATTTATTAAGGCCAAAGCCAACTACGACATGTATTAAAAAAAAACACAACTCTGTATTGTATCTTGTTTATTAACGAATATATTAAAATTCTGTAAAACTTATTCAATTCACCGTAAAAAAGTGCCTGAAGAATGTGTAATTATTTTAATAAAATGAGAAATAAATGAAATATTAATAAAAATCGAAAATGGAAAATAATGAGTTTTTGGCCATAACTTCAAAACGAAAGACGATAGCCAATTTATGTTTTCACCTTTAAGGTCTCTTATTTTCGGCATTGACTTTGCTTGAAAAAAGATGGAGGATACGCCATCCGATTTTCTCAATCTCTTCTAGTTACCGAGATTCCCTATAGAAACATCCAAATTGGGCCACCCTGTACAATACTTTTGAGTATTGTATATCTATTGAAGATAATTTTACTTTACACTTAGATTATATTTTACTGAGATAATATTGCACATAACTTGTTTTCATGAAAACAATGATTACAATATTTCAAATATATACAGGGTGTTCTAAATTAAGCCACCCAAATCGCCATTTCGATCTACCTGATGGCACTTATTTAGGGTAAAAGTGAAAAGTAAATCTGGCAAATAAGCCGAAATTTAGTACAGGTATCTGTAATATATATCTATTGTCCTGTCATTACTGTCGATGTTATCAGTTGAAACTATAATAATTTATAATACCTGTTATTTGTATGCCCTACTCGGAATTGATACAACCATTTTACAAATAAAACTCGTTTTTGTAAACTAATTCTGCGAGCATTTTTTAGATATATGAAATTGTTATTTCTTAAATTTTGGTTTGAAATATTTAAAAACTTACACATTGCCAAACTTCTGTATTTTACTTCTTCCTACAGAGAAATAACTGCTATCTGATGCTTGGAAATGGCGATTTTGGTGGTATAACTTGAAACACCCAGTATATTACAAAATAATGTATGTGATTTGATACCAATTATAATTATTAATTTATAATTGTTTAAGGTCGGATCTTAAAGTCTCAGATAAACCACCATATATTAATATCATTGTACATTAATTTAACGTTTATTAAAGTTAAAAAGGAATTTGTAACATCCTGCCTAAATATACTCGAGAATTTACAAATACTTGGACCGCAACTACATATTATTTTTTATTCGATTTAGTGAAAATATGTTGGAGTTCTTCCAAGTATTTTGTAACTAAATAAGTAATTTAATTACGATCTTTCAATATTTGTAAGATATTTCCAGTTTCTATGAATACGGTGTGATATAATAATATTAATAATTTTTTAATCTAAAACTGGACTGTTTACATATGGACTGAGACACCTGCAAGAAATAGTGAGATATAATTACATACCTCCATATTATAGCCAACAGTAACAAAGATTTGTTTACTCTGCATAATTTTTATAACTATAAAAAATAATGCTGCGGATGCCAAGATTTTCACAACAGATTTATCATCGCAACCTCGATTTTTAATTTATTTTTCGTTTGCATCACGTAATAATAGTACAGATCTCAATCGAGTGCATTACAGTAAATTAAGCCTCCGACCAACATGAAAATATAACTACGAATTATAATGAACACTCAGTATAAATAGAAAACTATTTAAAAGAACATATTATGAGATAAAAAACGATTTAATTATTATTATATTAAAAAAAAATGCTGCAATAAAACTAGTGTCAGTAGACGATGCCTTAGGTCAAACTTAAACAATAGTGATGTTAGCTATATGATGAAGTGATCGTGAATCTTCAGTAATAGAGTTACTTAAAGACTATAGGTACTTAGTAAAACCAATATTGAAAGTTTTTTTATTGATTTTTATTACTAACCTTTTAACAATAAATATGTTGAAAAGGGTTTTCTATCGATCGTTGATTGATGCAGAATTAAATCATATCAATTTTAGAATATTGGGCAATTTTTTTTTATATTTTCAATATTAACTAAGTTGTAAATCAGTCTGCGGTAGACACGAACTAAGTTAAAAATATTGTTTTTTACGATCGATCGTGCGAGAAGTTGGTACTTTGTGCAATCACTACTTTAGTTAAAATAGGATTGTACGCGGGCACGTTTTCCACCTTTATTTCAATTATGAAAAGATACACAAGAAGGAAAGGTACTGAACTTAATATACTCGTATATTGTAAAGAGTAAAATTAATACAAAATAAAGATAATAATAATAATTTCAGGTGAATAGTAATATTTAAATTTAATTGAACAACATTGTCACCAGTTGTCACATCCACTGTCTGGCAATTCGAATGCCACAATGTAAACTGTAATAATTAATGCCCATTGTTGAAATATTTTTGCTGCAGTCGTAGACAAAAATTAGTACTATGTATCATGAGCAAAAAAGTCTTCAGTGCATTTTAAGTGATTAGGAACTTGGGAATGCCTCATTTCCGAACCTACACTAGCGTGCACTAAAGTTACATTTTTTGCTCTAGATATATCAATTACTATATTGAGGACACCGTTAGATTATTAGACTCATAATTGAAAAAAAAATCATTTAATTATCTGGGGATAGAAGACACATACACATAAGTATATAAATCAAACATCCAATATAACCTAATCGTATGTTTCTGTAATCACCGATCCAATTGAAGTGAGAATTTTTCATTCAAAAAAACATAATAAAACTTGATAAATCATCACAATTTTGTCTATTGGTAAAACAAAATTGATTGAGTTGTTATGGCAACGTGTTTCAAATTTTAAAAAACCCAAATCGTCGTTTTTAGCCACCAGATGGCAGTTATATTTCTCTACAGCAAGAAGCAAAGAAGTTTGGCAATGTGTATATTTGAAATTATTAAAAAGTCAAAAGTGTGGCAATGACATCCAAATATAACAGGTTTAAAACATATTGAAGTAAATAAAAATATGACAAGAATTACTTAACAGAAACGCGTTTCAATTGTGAAATGAGTAGTTAAGCAACAAGAGTTCTAACGCACCCCCGCAGAGATTTCGATTAATTTAATCCGCGTTTTAATCGAACTTTTGATTCGCGGGGAATCGACGGATTCGCGTCTAATCGGCGAAATTTGCAGGTAATGGGATAATCGCGACAATTATCCGCGGTACTTAGACCGCAATTACTCTAATTACGCCGATTAGACGCGAATCCGTCGATTCCCCGCGAATCAAAAGTTCGATTAAAACGCGAATTAAATTAATCGAAATCTCTGCGGGGGGTGCGTTGGAACTCTTGTTGCTTAACTACTGAAATGGTTGTAACAATTCTAAATGGGCCATACAAATAATATTGCAGTACAATTAGTACAGCATAAGTGGAAACAAATTTACCATACATCACCACCACTTAGGCCCGTATCTATAGTCCGTACTTTAGCTTGAGTTCGACTCAAGTCGTATATTTGGTTGCGTATTCTCGATGAACGTTTATGTACCAAACGCAACCAAATATACGCAAATATACGACTTGAGTCGAACTCATGCTCAAGTACATACTATAGATATAGGCCTAAAACAAGCAATGTTAAAATTATTTAACAAATTTGAAACGATTGGAGAAATTACTAATCAGAAGAAAGAAATATGTGATAGACCCAGAACTGTTTGCAATATTGCGAATGCAACGGAAGTGCACAATGTATTAATTGAGAAGCCAACAACTTCACAGAGACAACTCTCAATACAACTAGAAATTTCTGTATCATCAGCGAACTGACTGATTAAGGACATCAGTTGGCAATGTTATCGGCCTAAATTAATACATGTACTAAATGAGGACGATCCCGACTGAAGACTAGAATTTTGCAATATTTTTTTGGATATGCTGGCAGCAGAGAATCGTCCTAATAACCTATTGGATAGAATTTTATGGAGGGATGAAGCAAAATATCACCTCAATGGTCGTATTAATAGACACAATTGTGTGTATTGTGTTGATGAAAATCCTCATATTACAGTTGATAATAACTTTCAATCACCGCAAATTAATGTTCGGGAAGAAATTTGTAGTGGTAGGATAATTGGATATTTTTTATCAAGGATAATATTACTAGTGAAATTTATTTAAGTCTAATCCAGTACCAAATTTTACCCAAAATTTTGGAAAATTATCCCCCGGATAAAATTTTCCAACGGGATTAAGCACCTCACTATGCGGTTTGAACCGTTAATGTGATTTCATTCTTCTGATTAGTCATGTCTCCAATCGTTTTAAATTTGTTAACTCAGTTTGAACTTGCTTGTATAAGTAGTGATAGTGTCTGGTAAACTTGTATCCACTTCTGCGGCACTGAATTGTATTGCAATACTTTGTGTAACCTACATTTGAATTGGTATCAGCATCTCACTAATAAAATTCCTTTGTAATTTAATACAATATAATAATTAATATATGATTTTTTAGATTACATTATTGATTAAACCAAAAGCGGTCAATTTATATATTTTTCCGGTTTCAGGCTATCAATAGTGTATTAAATATTAAAATTCGATCGTTGTTTCAGAACACCCTGTGTATTCAATGTGACTTTAAATATTGTGTATATTTTGGCACATTGCTTGGGTACTTGCATACCCAGATTCTTTCATTCATCTCTTATAATAAGGTTTTGTTGAATATTTTTCCACTTCCATGATTTTTCGTTAAATTTTATTAAAATGTGAATAACTTGGCAACATTGCATCTGATCTCAAAAAATAAAAATTATTTGTGAAGCCCAAATAAAGTAAATTCCAAAAATGAAAGAATATACCGGGTGTTTTATTTAAAAATGAGACCAAATATTGAGTCCCAGATTTATGGTACACTCTGTGCACTCGAAAATAATTTCAAAAAGTAGCGCATGAAGTCTCCAATAACATCCAATCAGATTTTTTCATCAATTTTCGTTAGTGTATCATCAATGGTCTGAGGGAGAATAGGTGGGCCACCGTCTATCTTAAAAAAACAAAAATATTCAAATAAATATAAAAATATAATTAGATTAAAAAAAACTCAAATTGTGGCAAAATTGATGATATCGTTATTCTCAGTTACTACTTAACTTAAACAAACTTTAGACAAACCAGTCTCATATAAGTGAGATGTTACTAATGGCAATAGCATTTCTAAAGCTTTGTTTGTTAAAATAGGAAAATCTTTCTTAGCTCTACCCCAAATAAAACCATAATATTTTCTTGTTCAAAGAACTGCTTAAACATGCTATCACTAGAAACGTCAATTATTATTTCCTAATCTGCTGTCGATAGACCAAACCATCAACATTTTCGACCAAGAACTGGTTTCTTATCCGTTCATATTTCGTCATGTTAAGATCTTTAAATTAACATGAATTGCTTTCGTAGAATAATTAAGTTATTATTTATACATAAGAAGTTTACTTTCATCTGTTTAATTTGCAGACAGGTGATTTTTAATTTGGAAACATGTTAGAATAATTATTTTTTAAATTTATTATCCCGACATCCAATTTTGTTTTCATAAATTTTGTAATCTTGTCTCTCTTGTCACTTTTAAAAAAATATCTACCAAATACGCAAGTTTTGCAAGAAATTGTGTGTCATAAAACAAGTTTGCTTCATCTCTATTAAAATCACCCAGGAACATAGCGAAAATCATATTTTTGCTCAAACACCTTTAGAAGTACTTGGGAACGAGAAAACCAACGTGCCTCACAATCATTTAGAAGTGTTATGTTCCTATGTTCCGCACCCATATCACATTTTGCGAAGAGCCTTCCTTTTAATGGATTGTTTTCTATAAAATTTACAACGCTTACAATAACATCTTGCAACTTGTAATTTAATTTTCATTTTTCCAAATGAGCTGTTAAATTTAAAATCCCACCTCAGTTAAAACAATGCTAAAAATAGTTGAATATTAACCACGTCTAGCTTCTGATTCTACTCAAATATTAGCAGTACAAGTATCGGCGCATACGTGCTTATTGATGAATTTATGCTGTAATTAAATACAAAATATTTTGTATTTATTTTCCGCAAACTAACGCCGTTGTAATGTATTCTAACTATTTTAACTCTCTTAATTCTGATAGATTTTAACTCTCTAATAGGTTGATTTAGTCTACTATACTTCAAACGTCAAACGGTATCAACTCTCTGTTCTTTTTACTGATTATTCATATTGAAAATATAAATAGTAACCTTCGTCAGAATGTCCAACAGATAACAAATTAATTGAACTGAAGTTGTTGATTGTTTTGAAAACCATGGCAACTCATATTTAAAATCAATCAAATATGATGAAAATAATTTAAATATTTAAATATAAAGCCACAGTCTGGCGAAACATTGTTGTGATATATATATATATATATATATATAATATATATTATAATTAAATATGAACTTTCAAAAAATAACAGGCATTCTATTAATTTATTAAAATTTATGGCAAATTTTGGCAAATTTAATATGCCAAAACATTTTCTTGAAAATTAATCTCGCGAGGAGGAATCCGAAAAAATGTTAAAAACAATTTTTAACCTAATGTTAATTTATACTTGAATATAAATTATACTTGCATAAATAATTATATAAATTGATAATTCGAAATGTGAAACTCCCAAACTGTGTTTGTTAATAATTGTACAATATGTATTATTCTCTCTCTTATAATAATAGGTATTCAGTTTATATCTCTTGAGAATGGCAGCAGTGCCGAAACAATTGTAGAGCAATTCTATAAAACTTGTGAAACTTTACCAAGTGTTTTCTTTATTAACCTAATCAAAATATTTCACCAAGAAGTAACCACTTCCTCATACAATTTAATATGCATTATCCTATTTCCTTCCATTAACACACTATTCAAATAATTGTGTTCTTTGAATGATCCAAATGCATGATCTAAACATTATATTTGTACGGTACAAATTGCGATATATCTCTGTTAAAATTCTGCACCAAAACGGGGTACAGACCGCCCTGGATATATAAACCACGACCCTACCAAAAAATATGCTGCCTTCCGAATTTTTTCTCGACCCATGCGTTCTTCTTTCTCCATCAGATCAATTAAGACAGATGGAAAATATTTTAACAGATTCGATGCTTGAACGGCTTGAACCTTTTTTTTATAAATAAATGTTATGTCCATTCTGTCTAAAATAAGTATGAGGATTTGAAGTGTATCTGTAAATAATCGAACTTATGAAATAGTACTGGTACAAAATCAACAAATGCGAATTATTGTAATGATATAGCCATGCTTCCGCTACAATACGCAAAAAGGAAGTTTGAGTTTCTGTTTCATTCATAAGAGAAATTCTGAATATTTTTTAAATAGTCTATTTGAAGCAAACATTTTGGAAATTAATTATTTCACAAAAATTACTCAAAAGATAGGTGTTCTATAAGATCAATAAAATATATTCAGAATTGAACGAACAATCTGAATATGTACAAATATACAGGGTTTTTCATTTAAAATTATACAGTTGATGGTCACTTCCGGTAAAAGCGGAAGTGATAGAAACATGTACGTATTTCATTTTGGGAAATCACGACGAACCATGTTTGTGTGATTTTTTTCAAATTTTTAGTTTCTGAGGTACCCAATAAACTTTTAACCAACGACTTGCGTAAGACACCCTGTATATTATTTGGTTTCCATAGCATACTCGGTATCCAAATTTACGGAAAACCTTTAGCAAATACTCTGGATATACAGGGTGTGCCACGCAAGTCGTTGGTTACAAGTTTATAAGGTTTCTGATAAAATACATAAAAATGAAAAAATGAAAAAAAGCACACAAACATGGTTCATCGTGATCTTCCAAAAGAAAATACGTAAATGATTCTATCACTTCTGGTTCTATCGGAAGCGACCATCAACTTTGTTATTTTAAATGCAACACCCTGTATATTTTTACTCAATCGGATTGCTCATTCAATTCTAAACATTCAGCCTGTTGAGCACTTATGTTTAGTAGTTTTAGTAGTTTTGAGGAAAAAAATTAAGATATTTTTGCTTCAAGTAGACGATTTAAAAAATATTCATAATTTCTCTCATGAATGAAATATAAACTTTTTTGAATATTATAGATGAAGCATGGCTCTATCATTACAATAATTTACGTGCTCATATTTTATTAGTACATACTAGTACGGTATTAACACATTTCAAAATTGAAATTTCTTTGTTAACATTGGTTACTGCTGTGACGAAAAATAAGTAGCAAACTATGATGCATGTGTAAACAGCATAGGCGAAATTACATAATGCAAAAATTCGAAGTTTCGAAATATTGAAAAACTGCATATTTCCAGAATATGGTTGTAAAATGCTTTTTTGTAGTAAATTGCCATGCCGATTGCTCTATGAGATAAATAGTATGTAATTCCATTTAAAAAAAAACCGCTTAATTCAAGTGGGACTTCACTAATGACATTTTTGCATGACTAATTGTCAATATTTTCAGCTGCAAAACATATCAGTCGTAGAGATACCTTTCAGGTATAATTCGATATACATTTTTCTTTTTTATCCTATTTGTAAGAGAAATTGAAACCATTTTCATAACGTATTTCTGACGCCAAAATCTTGGAGTTTAATTTTTATATCACAAAGTAAAAAAAGATTGGTACACATACATCTCTACATAAGAAGTTTCAAATTAAACGAGGAAGCCAAAAACATAATAATATATAGGGTGTTCCGTTTAAAAAACCAAAAGTTGATGGCTACTTCCGGCAGAACCGGAAGTAATAGAAGCTGAAAGTTTTTCACCTGAGGAGAACGAATCAACTTTATTTGGATGATTTTTTCTAATTTTTATTTTATCGGCAACTCGTTAAATATAGCAGGCATATTTCTGATGCTTTGACTAATTTCCGTCGCCAAGGACGCTTCATTCATATCTGGATCGCATGTTCCCGATGTCCTCTAAAGCGGCGTTACTTTGATCTTGAGAAAATCTGAATTCGTTAGAAGTCTATTCCAATCCATTGCTTACTTTTACAGCAATCCATTCACAATAATATTTTACTTTTATTTTACTATTTTCTTACAAACTGCTATATACAAACCGATCTATTTCAATCCACCTATTACAACAATGCGACTGCCAAATAAAAAAAACGGATGTGTTATTGTTTACATTAGTGCACGTGCTGTTCGCCAGAAACTATGACTTGGAAAGAGTCCAAGGATTATCTGTGGTATAACAAAGGCGGCTGTGAAGCGTTTAATTGGGGATATGAGAATAACACTTTCTTTCTTTCATTGATTCGAAATGGGTAGTCTGGACCTCATTACAGAGGTGTCTCATAAATTTGGCATCATCAGTTGGCTAACAGATTTGCTATGTACAATGAAAAGAAAGTTTGTCAAAAAATAATGTATAATATCGTATTATATTATTATACGATGTATTATAATATATCGTCTGTATAGAGATAAAAATTATTAACTTACATATTTCGGAGATATGTAAGATATATTAATAATAACTTGGGATAACACAATGAAATTACTCAAGAAGTTCTTTATAAATTAACATTAAACGTATAATTGTTGCTTACCTGTATTTGTAAGTTTATTGTCAAAAAGAAATACATTTAAAAAAAAACATATGTAAAACAGATTATACTTATTCATTTTTGCTTGTTACTTAATGTTACTCAATGAGTTACTTACAATGTTACTATGTTACTTAATGAGTTCTACCTTTAGACGGACGATATTTTGATATTTTGTAGTCGTTAATGAATTAATTGTGTGTGGTGAGTTTATAACGACAATGATATGTAATTTTGATTATATTTTTCTAAGCGTTCATACATTTCCAAACACATTTTCAGCTAAATATTTAATAGCGACTTTTTAGAGCGGGCGTTAACCGCAGCATGGCACATTTAATTAAATGGCATTTCGCTACCGCAAGTTTACAATTTTCAGTTGCGAAACGCCCAACCTGTGCTCACAATTAAGGACAGATTTTCCATAGACTTTCTATATTCAGTGTTCGCCTAACCCGATAACATTTAATTGCGAGTCGGTTTCAAAAGAAGTCTCCGCACTATTGCATATTTGCGTATCACTAGAATGTTGTAATGCAAACAATAATTTGCCTGCATCTAGATAGGATTAGGCAACTGAAGCACGTTTCTTCATATACAAAAATTTCAATTGCAACATCATCTGAAATACCTTGCCTCTAAAATATGAGAATTCATATTTGAGAGTAGATATACAGGGTGAGTAATAAGTATGGAACCTCCTCCCTAGACTCTTCGTTATTATTTAAAAAAAAACTTTTTGACAAAAGTTTGATAGCTAATTATTTTCCAGAATTTGATGATTCAAATTACAAAAAAATCACCAAATTGTGACAAATAATTAGCTAACAAATAATTTGATAAAAACTTTTTCTTTCTAAAAATAATAATAAAAGCTCTAGGGAGGAGGTTCCTTACTTATTACTCACATTGTATAGATGACAATCTGTAGCAGAAAAAGCGCATCAGTAAAATATTTGTGTAAAAATATATAAAATATATTTTATATACAGGGTGTGCTAAAAAATTGACTAGAATTTGTTTTGACTATTAGTCGCTCTTACTTTGCTATTAAAAGGGCCATTTAAATAAGTAATGACATCTCTAGCATTGAGTGGAGGGGCGCCATATTACTGGTACTATATTTTTTTTTAAGAATTTTCAAATGACGTGCACTTAGAAATATCATAGCACATTGTAAATCATTTCCCAGTATGCCACAAAATACATTAAAGCCGAACCGCACTTGGATTTGCCATGGAATCACTATGTGTGGATTGTCCTGAGCCCATTACTGGTCGTTACGATGATTAAATTATCCTCAATTAGAAAAGTAGGATGCATCTATCCATACAATTGTATTTATAAAACACCATTTTACATAATTTTGTTGATTAACCTTCTGCAAAATGTTAATCTACGGATGTTATCGTATGGTTGTAAAGTATGAGAAATATGCAATTTATAATGGTAAAGCTTGTGCTTTTTTAAAATTATTGATCCTCTAGATTTAGATGCGTTAACTTGATTTTCTATTTGCCGAGTTGAAATCTTCGGATTAGCGAACATTTAACGTTGTCAATTGTTTTTGGCCAATAACTGTCAGAATTTTGAGCATTTTTTATAATTTATTGTAATATTACTACTTAGTTGTATTATGTTTTTTTAAATTTTTTACATTGGTTTTAAAAATAATTGAAAAAATAAAAATAAAAATTGGAAGAATTAATATCTCCCATACTTTTCATTTTCACATAGGTTGTTATACATGGTTGAAAAGAGGAAAAGATAGTCTATTTAGACGTATAAAAATCAAATATGGCGGCCATTTAAAATAAGAAAGTTGGTATTAATATCTCTGAAACCGCCATCTTGACTTTTGTTTTGACTTGATTCTCAAGTTTGTGCGATCGAAGCAAGTAACTTTCATTTTAAAGTTTTTTCCGCATCTTTAATAATTATGAATATATCAGAGTTTTTAGAAAATCGCAATTTTTAGTTTATTTAGAATAATTTCTAAACTTCTCCGACCTTTGAAAAAAATTCGTCATAATCTGAACCAGCATATAAAACTGCACAATATTGCCCATTTAAGCATATCTCTAGCTTTTAGAATAAGAAAGATACCCATACAATCCCACTCTATTTAGGACACCCTGTATATATAAAATATATTTTATATATTTTTATAAGTTTCAATGTATGATACTTCATATCGACGCGACGGTGAAAATGTGAATGTGATACCTAGCAAATACATTGTGACACACTTTACAGGAGAAGCACAAACCTGAGTTTAAAATTATAGTTGAAATATATTTTTGAAATTTGGGTGTATATTGTTTTAATATAATCATTGATATTTTCTAGTATGTTGGAGTTAGTTATAAAACGCGCATATTTTTTTCTGTTTGAGTTTGATGGTCATAACTTGTTTTCTAAAAAAATGTAAATATGAGGTATTACATCTTAACCGTCATTATATACAGGGTGAGTCAATAGGACGGGCAGGCTCGATTACACCTACACCGTTAATGATATTGAAATGAAACAAAATACACTGCAAACGAGATGCCAAAGTGCATTTTGAAAAATTATTTTGTCATATACAGGGTGTTCCAGTTTTGCAGGGCAGCCTTCGACCTAGTTTTTTTAAATGGCACCCCGTGTATAAATTTACATATTTGAATTTGCCCTTCTTTGGGCTTTATAAATCCGTTTAGTTTTTGCAATTCGCTTTAACCGTTCAGAAGTTGTTCACGTTTTTCTAAAAATCAATGCGTTTGCAGGCACTTATTAAAACAATCGCAGGACACTTAGTTTCTGGGATATCAAGTTGGGACTTTCCCTGAGCCCTGAGGAACAACTGTTTTATTTATATTGAGGCATAACAAATCAATAGCAAAAACATTTGAATTAAACTATAACATTACAACATAACAAAAATAACATTTAATTTTAAAATAATTATAACATTATAAAACGTGTTCAAAATGACGGCCCTCTTGTGCAATACATTCGTCAATTATTTTTTAAAATGAATCATTCACGGTTTCTAATGTGGCATGATCAATGCTCCAGAAAGCCTCTCTAATTCTTTCCTGCATATTTTCCCTGGTAGTAACTTCTACTTCCTTACACTCGATCATGAACAAATGTCACTTTGACGTTGACATGACACAAACAATTGATAGTCAATGCACGTTATGTTATCGCAGTGCCCTGCGATTTTTTTAATAAGTGCCTGGAAATGCATTAAATTTTAGAAAAACATAAACAACTTCTGATCGGTTAAAGCGAATTGCAAAAACTAAACGGATTTATAAAGCCCAAAAAAGGGCAAATTCAAATATGTAAATTTATACAGGGGGTGCCATTTAAAAAAAACTAGGTTGAAGGCTGCCCTGCAGAAATGGAACACCCTGTGTACGGCAAAATAATTTTACAAACTGCACTTTGGCCTCTAGTTTGCAGTGCCGTTTGGTTCATTTCGATATCATTAACTATGTTAAAGATAAGAATTGTCACAAGATATATAATAATTGTTATTATAATAGTGTGGTTAGCAGAGGAAGTGATGTATTCCCGGGAAGGCATTACCCAGACAGAAAAATATTATTTGAAGAATAATATTGATTTGGTCTGTATTACATCTGAATTACCTGAATTTTTAGCAGAAGTTTCAGGACATCCTGTATTCCCGGAAAGGCACTTCATGTGCGTATACTGTTTTTTCCCCATCGCAATATTTTTGCAATCCTATTTTACGGAAGTTGTCGAAAAAGTAAAGGCATTTTAAGAAATATAGAAACTCGTTATCATCGATACGATTTGTGTTTTGTATGTAAACACGCGTTATTGTGAAAATAATCTGTAAGTTTCCAGTTAAGTTTCGTAAAAATATGGAACGAAGATGACATTTTTTGTTGTACACCTTAAAAAAAATGCATTCGCAGCCTTGGCCAGGAATTAATATATTATAGTACACTTATTTCTCATTTATATAGCAAATGTCATTACTACCGGAATCGTCCATTTTCAGAAGTGCGTATAGGCTCGGAAACAACGGTTCATAGTACGATCAAATAAATTTTAATTTTTGAAAATGTAATTTCTTACAGATCGATAAGTTCTTTTTGCATCAAATATTGCCATCGTTAAATACCATGACAGATGGATTTCTACCCAACCCTTCTAATATCTTTTAGGTTTGTTAAAAGTTGCTAAATGATCATTCCAGATCATCGAGGTCATTTTAACGAGTATCGTCCAATATTATATTTAGCGTCGAAAAATGTCTTCCCTTTGACACTTTTTTCTTACCTGAAATTTATTTTCTTCTTCAATAAAGAAATATTTCACCAACGTCAACAATAGTTAGGGTACGCTAAATTAACGAAAACTTTCTATATCATTTTGCAATTCAACAATTCTTATTAGACTGTCTCTCGGGAATGCCAGGGACCTTAATGCACCAGTCACATTTATTCAGCTATTTTTCGAAAGAATATTGAACTAAGTTGGAGAATAGAATAAAGTCAATTATTAATTACATAAATAAATCATTCACCACTTGGCCATGTATACTAAGCCGAATCATAGGCAAGATAATGTTTTACGAAAAAATATCAATCAAGTAAACATATTTTAGTGTTTGGTTGTGTTTAATAGAAGATTCCAAAAGAAAAATTCCTCACTGAAATGTTCATTGTATTGTGTCGAAAAAACCCCCATTAATTGTACTTTAAATATCTGCTAGTGGGTCATCAATTTAAATTAATAAATTTTCCGCTTTTATATGTTATTAATAACTTGTTCTAAAATATATGAAATATATGAAATATCAATTAGACGTTTGGTACTAAAAACATGAATGTACACAAAATCCAATAAGTTGAACAACACTAATATTATTGGTCCCTTCTAAATTCTTGTGGTACTAAAACTTAATAAATTATAGCATAATAATATTAATCTGTTTCAAATACCTATACATAAAAAACTTGTGGGATTCCAAATACTTTGTGGTATAAGCAACCAGCGGCGCGTTACGGCTTCATGAGCCCCTGGGCAAATTTGAATTTGGGGCCCTCCATGTGCAATGTTATTTTTTTGCATTATATAATATACAATATCAATTAAAGTAACAACATGTTTTTATTAAAAAAAGTATGTAATATTGATTTGGTACCCCGCCGGGGCACCTCTGACGTTGGGAGCCCTGGGCAAATGCCCAATTTGCCCATAAGATAACGCGCCACTGGGTATAACTTATTGATCTTCTTTTATAAACACTAGGTACAAAAATACCAGTAACTTAGGGAGTACTAATAATACTTTCCCTCTAAATACGTGTATGTACAAAAAAATCTATTAATCTTAAAATAAATATATATTTATTTGCATTATAAAAAATATCTTGTTAATTACGTATCCTCTCTGTAACAAATGAAAGTAAATACTGCATAAAAATACCTGATGTGTTAGACGCAACCTAAACGGCAATTACACTAGGCAATGATTCGCGGTAATGACAGCACATTTTCTCCTTTACAAAACAAATAGAAGCCTCAAAATTCGTCCTCTTGCTTTTTACATGTGGCGAGTGTTGCCAAAGCTGCCTTGGCCTGACTGGGAAGCGCCCTTGTTGTAGCCCATCTGCAGGTTCAGCTCACCCTCGTGGGCGCGCAATTGCTCCTCTGTAAAGGTCCTCTCGTTTTTGTCAGCCATCTTGGGACCTAATGATGGACCAGTCCATTCTGGGTGCTTCTGGGTTAACCTGCCCAAAGCGAAGATTGACAGGCAAACCTGAAATTAATAGTAATGCATTAGCGATGTTTTCATTGTAATAAAACCATATTAAAATATTACAGTAATACTAAACAATATTATAGAGTATTATAGAATAGAACAAGCAAGGACAACATGTATTCAAATGAAACAATTCTTCTCACACAAATATCTCAACTTCGACATAAGAATGGGCATGATCCCATGTTACATATTCTCAGTAATGCTATACGAATGTGAGAGCTGGATACTGGACTCAGTTTCCGAAAAAAGAATAGAAGCATTCGAAATGTATTTATATCGCCGAATGTTACGTATATCGTGGGTAGAAAAAATAACCAACTTAGAAGTCTTACACCGGATGCTGAAGGAGAAAGAGCTACTCCTAACTATAAAAGATAGAAAGATGTGTTACTTAGGCTACATCATGAGAGGGAAAAAATACCAAATACCGAAGCTGATACTGGAAGGTAAAATAGAAGGCAAACGATCTGTCGGGCGAAGACAAAATTCCTGGCTGAAAGACCACAGAAGATGGCAGAATAAAACTTCAACAGACATATTCAGAGCTGCAGTGTCAAAAACAACCATATCTATTTGGATCGCCAATCTCCGCTCGGAGAAGGCGGAATAAGAAGGAGAAAGTATTATAATATTAAATTATATTACTTTGGTTATCATGGATCATCTATATATTTGATATCATTGAATTTTCTCTATAATCAAAATCCGTTATTGTCTATAAATATCATCTAATCTTTTGCTAATTATAAAATCTTTTGGTGTCTTGAATAAGACTTAAGAAAATAAGTCTTTGGTGTAAAAACAATCTCTCGTTACCAGATATCATTATAATCATCAGAAACCTTGCGATCGCCGCAATATCAAATTATCATCGAAACCTTAGCAATATCCGAAATACATAAAAAAAGGATTAATCATTATAACAGTCTGGGTAAATAACGCACGTTTTGAGTTAAAAAAAAGAAGACATTATTGTATTGTTTGCGACATGTTCGACACACATTGTCTTCATCGGGCAGATGAATATCGATCATGTCGAAACATGTCGCAGACAATACAATTTTTTTTTTAACTCAAAACGTGCATTATTTACTCAGTCATAATAATGGAGTTTAAACAAGTATCCTCCAAATCTATTTCCATGATTATAACAGTCATCTAAATTTCTTATTGCAATCAAAGTGGCCTTCATCTTCATGAATATCTTTACTTTTCAAGATTTGTGATATAATTTAAATCGCTTGGATAATGAAAAACCCTAGGTATTTTGAAAATCCATTAAAAACCCATTAAATTTATTAATGTTTATCTACCCAGGTAGAAATTATACAATGCCCTATAATAGTCATCGTGGAAAAGATATAATCCAATGTCCGAAGGTAATAATTAATTATCGATTGACTGTTCCGATGTATGTTCAGAACTCATGAAAAGTTTCGTAGTCAAGATTTTTGCGGAAATAACTGTTATTGGTGTCTGTTCGTCCGTTTGTCTGTCTGCTGCCAGTCTGACTGTCTGTCTGCCGAGCAGACAAGTGAAATGGCTTAATTGATCGACTTTATTTTTAGCTTGTAATAAAAATTAGTAGGTCCCAGTGATTTTTTCCTAAAATTTCCCAAGGTAAAGTGGGAGCTTATTAGAAACGCTTTTTGCTTTTTTGCAAATGTTTCAAGAACTAGCATGTTTCTGGTACATAAACTTAGTACAAAAGTATTAATTTTTTTTTCTCAAAATTTAACTTCTTAAGAACCCTTTGTTATTACTCGTTGCTAAGCAACATCGGCAGTATTTAAACGAAGAAGAGTTAGAGGAACTTATCTTTCTGATCCCGTGATGATTGCCAGTTGACGAAATTTATAATCGAAAATCCACATGAGCGAAAATTGATTTAATCTTAATATAGAATGGATAGTGTAAAACATGACGTTGTAAATTTTTGCAAAACATTGCATATTTTTATAATATTTATGATTTTATATTAATTGTATCTCGAATCTAGACGAGAAAAAAAGTATTTAAAATTAGTGCATTAGACTAATCTTAAGATTTTTTGCTATAATAACGTGGGGAGCGTTAATAATAGAGAATTAAAAAAATACATTAGAATCTCGATGGGGGGTCAATAGACGCACCACCCGCTATACAGGGTGTCCAAGATAAGGATCAACAGCATGGGGATCTCGGAAACCGCAAAACTTACAAAGGAGGTTAAAATTAGAAAAAAGCTGCGCAATTAAGTGATCAGTAATATTCTGTTGAGAAAACCAGAAAATTCCGTTTACTTCCGGAGATATTCGACAAAATCCGAAATTTTGCGATATCGTTTTTATGTTTTGCTGAAGTTATTTGAAACGGTATAAAAACAAAATGCACTTTCTCATTGCCACATTTTTAGTTCTACAAGACAACGTTTATAAATTTTCAGTACACTGTTTCGTTTTGAAGAAAATATTCAACTTTATATTTTTATGTGGCCAGTAAATAAAGTACACCCTGTATTACATAGCATTTGCTATTACGAATTCAATGATTTATATCACTGTATGATTTCTCATGTTTTTATTCAGAAAAAAGCTTGTTAATACATTTCAAACATTTTGGTGTAGTAGGCGTTGAAATAAGCGACGAAGACAAAATTTATCACCTAATTTTATGATTTTAAGATAATTAAATGAACAGAATAATTCTCATAATACCACAGTAAAAAAATAATAAGTGTGGTTCTGAATAACTATAATGTTTCTATGTTTAACGACTAACGACTATTCGTGCTAAATTGTTTTAAATTATTATTTTGGTATTCTAGGTTAAAATTAAGTAATAATTATTATCTTCGTCGTCATTAAATGAATAAAGCAATTCTCATATAACTGTAAAAAAATAATCAGTGTATAAAATAAGTGTTCTAAATAGCTATAATGTTTCAATGTTTAACAACTATTCTTGCTAAATTATTTGTTGTTACTACTTCGGTACATATTCTGGATTAAAATTATGTAACACTTTTTGTCTTCGTTGGCATTAAATGAACAGAAAAATTCTCACATCACAGTAAACAAATAATAAGTGTGGTCCTAAATAGCTATAATGTTTCAATGTTTAACAACTATTCTAGGTAAATTATTTTTAGTTACTATTTTGGTACCTATTTTGGGTTAAAATTAGATTTTTTTTTCTTCGTCGTTATCATTTCAACGCCTACTACAAGAAAATGTTCGAAATCTATTAACAAGCCTTTTTCTGAATAAAAACATTAGAAACCATACTGTGTGATATAAATAGATGAATTCGTAATAGGAAATGCTATCTACTACAGGGTGTAGATTTTTTACAGGCCAAATAAAAAGTAAAGTTGATGATGGTTTCTTCCATACAAAACGTTGTACTGAAAATTTGTAAGAGCTGTCTTGTAGAGCTAAAAATATGGCAATGAGTAAGTGCTTTTGATTTTCTCATACCTTTTCAAATAACTTCAGAAAAAAATAAAACGAAATCGCAAGATTTCGGATTTTGTGGAATATCTTCGGAAATAAGCGGAAATTTCTGGTTTTCTCAAAAGACTGACCACTAAATTGGGCAACTTTTTTGTAATTTAACCGCCTTTGTAACTTTTACGGTTTCCGAGATCCCCATGCTGTTGATCCTTATCTTGGACACCCTGTATACTGTCTATATATCAAAGATAATTTTCCTTCGGGGCGATGCGAACTTGGAGTTTCAAATGCAATGATAACGCTACCCTAATGGCAGAAGGTCGTAAGTCAATTTTGCATTGATACGAGATAATGCGGTAATGACATAATTTGCCACCTTAAAAGTGTTGCAGATATTCATATACTTATTAAAATTGGTTTCACTCGATTACGTTTCAAATTACACATACGACATTCTGTCATATTAAAAAGTGGAGTTACAAGAATATACCTTTGTAAATAGGTATAAAATGTAAAAAATGTTACATCCAACATTCTGATATTATGGTAGCGATAATTTGACATAGTCGCAGAAATACATCATCGTTCAATAAGAATACAGCTGATTTTCATGTAATCAGACTAGTATTTACCTGTGAAATGTTTCTCCTCTCAAAAAGATCAGCAGTCTGGAAGATCTCTTCTTCTGGAAGGCCGTACTTCTTTACGGCCGCTTGGAAGCGTTGGATATTCTCCATCAGCTGGAAGTTAGTGCCTTTGGACTGGATTTTCTTGACTGATCCAGGAGCTAGTTTGTTGATCAGGTTGCAGAGTACGACGCCATCCTTGAGGATGTCCTCGAAATCGCCTTTAGGAACGGGCTCTCCTAGGCATTCATAGATCCATCCCAACACCTCAGCTTCTAGTTCCTTATTTCTTGGCTAAACAACAGAAAACCAAATGATAATAGGAATTTATTGTAATATATATATTTTTATTTTGTTTTTCTTAAAGCTTTGATTCCTCTGAACAGTATCATATGAATATGATTTAAAAAATATCGATGGTGTAGTGCACAAATGTTGTAAGTGCTAAAATTAAACTTTAATTTTTTGTGAGTTATTTACACATTTGTGCGTGTTCCAGAAAATGGAAGTAATTCAATACCACCAATAGAAATTATTTTTTTTTATTCGGAACAGTCTAATTAGTTACTAATTAAATGAATTAAATACAACAACTTTACTTTGTTACTTCCACTAACACATTCATTTTACAAAAATAATGAATTGCTGTAAATTTAGTGTAAAATTGTGTTTAATTCTTAATTTTTGTACTTAGTTTGACAATGACTACAGAGTAGCCGAAACTGCAGTCACTAAATTGTTATTGTAAAATAAATGTGTTAGTGGAAGTAACAAAGTAAAGTTGTTTTATTTAATTCATTTACAATGTTCCACAAAGTAACGGCTACCAGTATACAGTTACTAATTAGTCTATTGCGATTTTACTTTTTTGTTATTTCACTTATGAAGAATTTTATATTTCTAGCTTTTGTTATAACGAATATAAGATAGATTCTTTCTTTGTTGGATATTAACTATTAAAACTTCTAAATTTAAATATTGCATTTCTGTAGCAACGTATTATTGTAATGATTTATAGCTACTTATTCTTAGTTTTGTGGATATCGTCGCTTTAATAATCAAATCAAGAATACAAATATATGTTATTTTGACACCAATTATCTGTGCTCTTAGTTTCAAAGATTCATTCAGTTACTTTTAAGCTATTTCAACTTTAATAAAGACCAATAAAAAATATATAATAGGTTTTCTATTATGAATTGTATGGATACATTTCACCATGGAATAAATTTGATGGTGATTCGATGTTCCTGTGACCATATTGAGAATTGGGTTTTGCGCACGTCAAAATATCTGGAACGAGCCTTGCCACGAAGACCTGTCATTTCCATAAATAATTTTTCCAAGCGCCTACATTCTATTAATAGTTCTTGATCCGTTCCTCGCTCTGGTGAAAATTGCGAAACCCTTAAGTGGTCTGGGCGATTATCGCCTTTGTAAAGGATGCTAATAGAAGAGTGAAAATAGAGAGCGATTAAAAACGAACACTGCATGCTTTAATTCACCCATGAAATATAAATATGCCAAAAACACGTCTGCTGGCAACCAATCGTGGCTAAAATTAATTGTACGTCTGCGGGATGTGGCACAAAAATTTAATTTTCTGAGATTGACGTTCGTTAAAGTATATACATATTATTGTAATAATATTATGAGGACATAAGAGAGAAAATATTATTAAAAAAATAGTCATATTTTAGTTAATTACTTCTGAATGATCAATATTAAATTTCTAATTTTAAAAATAAATTCAATATTATAATAGTAGAATGAAATATTATTATTAACATTATTTTTATCCCTACACCATTCTGTGGTAAAAGGGAATATTATTATATATATAACATAATGTTTAAGATTTTTGTCTATGTTTGACGGAGGAGCACTGTCAAGTTATTAGTGTTTCTTGTCCGATGTTGCAGATGTTTAAAATATTTTCAAATTTACAATAGTTATTACAAACAAATATAATATAATATGCACACGATACATGCAAAAAGAAATGTACAAGAATATTTGAAAGTTGAACCAAAAATATTTGAGATCATATACAGGGTAACATTGTAACTGAAATGATTTTCCAAACTTCACGAACGTGACGTATATAACAAAACTGTGAAAACAGTTTCTGTATCCAGAAATGCTTACTTAAACAGTTACCCTCGAATTTTAATATTATTAAATGTGCTGAACTGAAATAAGATATTGATTTGTTGTTCCCTAGTAAGAGTCATCAACAAAGTTTTACGTATTCAAGGTTATGGAAAAAAATATTATGGACATATGCCTATAGGAATTTTTTCTTTACAATTTTGTTTTATACGTCAAGTTTATGTGATGTTCGTGAAGTTTAGCCAAGCATTTAAGTTACACTCTGTATAATCCTTATTTTTGTAATATATTCTTTCCGTCGAGGATAAGTTAGGTATCGGCGGAATAATTCATTAATGTGGGGGTTAAGCCACCTGCCTAATGCATATATGCACCCATTGTTTGTGTCTTCTTGTTATGCAACCTGATGATAAAAATCGTTTTAATATTTTGATTATTTGTATATTGTTGTTTTAAATACGCCATGGAAAAATAATCCAAACATTTAAATATTTAGAAGTTAATTATTAACCATTCATTTATGATGATTGATTCTCGGCATTCGTTGCTTTAATACTATTCTGCAGAACACACCGAATATGCTCACAGATGGAACCAAAATAGGAAATTGATAACTCAATATCTAAACTAATTTACCCCTTGAAAATATGTTCATGCTAATTTACTCCCGTGGTATGGTTAAATAGTAAGTTTATAAAGAATAAAAGCGGTAATTTACCGTGCTTAAATATACCACGTGCACTTCTAAAGCATAAATAAACTTTTATTATCAATTGCATCACCTTTATCACATTGAACATATGCATGAACAACTGTCTTTGTTGTTATGAAATTAGAACGATTTAATACTCCGACAAGTAATATTTCACGAACCACTGATCTTGACCTATGCACATAAATTTAAATTTTGGCACCACTAACAATGTATAAATAAACTACATAGTGTTAAGCTTATTGAAGATGTTTAGCGCATATATCACACTTAAATATTATTCGAAATTTTCAGTATGCCGAATTGAGCATAATATAGATGTAACGGTATATTTGGATGGCTATCTATTATTTGACAACATTATTATGGGCTACGATATTGTTTTTGTTATTTGTATTGTATTTTAATATTTGCAACATGTGCAATTATCTAGTTCATCAGAAGAACTCATTATGAAGAATTATAATAATTTTAATTCATAAATAGTTTCCTCGAATATAACAATACTGAATTTAATATTGTACCTTTAAATTCACTTTAAAAATTATTTTTCAATCAAATACATACGTTGGTGGATATAAATTGGTACTTTTCGTGTACACATAATCTCGTCTAATTTCAAGCTATAACGACTTTCCTTTTTATTTTTATGACGTAATGTGTACTAGGAGATATTCTCAAAATGTGAGTAATTTAAAACCATTATAAGACAATACAAATATGAATTTTAAACTCAGTTTTTTTTAACTGCGATATCTCGAAAGCGGTTTATAATATTTTCATTAAATTTTTGTGAGGTAATAAGGAGATGGGAAGACATATTTAAACACATTTTAAGAGCATAAGGCTTACTACCTGTATTTTGGCGGTGGTACGTTTGTTGATTGACATTTGAATCTACTTAAAAAACTACATATAATTATGGTTAACTTAATACTAATTGAATGCAAAAATAAAAATACATCTTACGAACAAATCAAGTTGGTCACAAATCAACACATCAACTTATTTGAGAATTATTTTCCGTTTCCATGGTAATGTGTTATTTTTACTTAAGTTAGTTGAGAAGTTTGATTATTTGACAATTATTTCGAGTTTATTGCTTAATTAAACATGAAAGCGAAATATTCCAATTGCGAAAAATCTAAAGAAAATCTAGATGTAGTTACCTGATATTTGAAATACTTGAAATATGTAATAGATTCTTCGAAATATTTCGAAATTTGTATAACAGTGTAAATTAATACTTCAAGTAGTCATTGAGTCAAAAGTAATTTCATTTCACATAAGAAAATGTCGAAAGATGTCAAGGCCATGTCATTGTGGAAACGAATTTTCGCAATTCTATTAGATTATTCGTGCGTTATGAGCTAATTAATTGAAAAATCATTCTCTATGAATACCATTTATCACTAAATATAAGAATCTACTTCACTCATCGCTACATTATTTAATGTTAAAATTATTTATGGATATATCAGGTTGGGTATTTTGTGCAACTCGCACGTGTGTCCTCTTGGTAACATGTTTGGATGAGATTCAAAAGCTTATTAGTGACCATGACTATACATAACTACCACTATTAATTACTTAAGTGACAAATTGAAGACGCACAATATTTTCAACATTGTATTGTGAAAATTTTACGCTTTGTTATCTTCCTGGTAAAAAATAACTAATTATGGTGGTGGAAAAAAAAGTAAAAGTTATATCATTAAAACGATTTTAAACCTGTCGATGTCAAACAAAACCCTGTAAAAATTTGTTTGTATAAAAATTCAAAAAAGTAATATCGATGGCCTTGACAAATATGACTCAAAGTCTACTGTTGTATGATGTATGGTCCGAATTTCCAAATAAAAAATGTAAAATGATACTACATTAATAAATTACAGTCGACGAATTAATGATGAACAAATTATCACAAAAGATTGAAAACTAGTTAATTAATTATGGTTATTCTCTAAGATATAAAAATTATGTATTAGTACATATAATTGAGAGAAATGAATCATTTGAGGTAAATCGAGGTAAATTGAGCTTATAATTCCATTCCGCTCGCATGTGATATGCGACGTTTTATATTACAGAAGCAAATTTTGTACCTATTTAAACATTTTCCTCATATGCAGCAAGCTCTGCTATCACATTACATTGTTTTCATGGCTTGTTTGTAAACAAGCCACGATAACTGCTATTTTAGTTACATGTAATATAATAGCTCATTTTGTCCAGATAAACGAAGGTATCGTGTTCATTTATACAGGGTGTCTCTAAATTATGTGGACTTGGCTTAACCACATATTACTGGGATCAAAAGAAGACGATTTAACAAAACTTATCTATATACAAATGCGTTTGGTTTAGCCAGTATTCAGCTTCAAAGTTAATTAAAAAAAAAAACAAAATTTGCTTATAAAAAGAGAACGTTTACATTGATTTGGATGTTGTTTGGTATGACACTTTATACGGGTATAACTCATATTTTGACATAATATTGTTATTGTCAGTAGACCGGTTGTGTATAAAACAAGTGATGCCCAACATTAATACATTCATATTTTTTAATGACAAAAGCAAATAAATTTAAAAAAAATCAAATCGGACGCAGGCATTCATTATTAAGTTGTTTTGTATCTTTATAGTTTTTGATATCTGTTACAGTTTCGACACAAAAAAATAAAATATGAGTGACTGCGCTACACTCTGTATTGTTTCTGTGAGATAAAATTTTTTCATCAGTTTTCATCAGAGTCCGAAGTACGTCCGACCAATTAAAAACAATCGAACATAAAAATATTAATGGAATAATTGGGTACTGAAGATCAAAGTGGTAGCAGATAATAACTAAAGGTGGCAAATAGTTTGAAGTTGTTTTAAAAAATCTTAACAGAAAAAAATACTAAATTCATGCCACGCATATAAATGGAATTTAATGAGACAGAACCATAGCTAGATAATCAAAATTATGTTACAGAGTATTAACAATAGTATTAATTCTAATTATAATAATATCATATTCGAAATGTATGATTAAGCTTTTTATAATGGCAATAGTTTACGGAGAGTTGGGTAATATTCTCTGTATAATTTTAAGATGGACCCATTGCAATAATGGCAACATTAAAAAAATGTCTAGAAACTCGGATTTTGACTTTTTAACAAGCGCAGCAACTCATATTTTAGAATACTAAGTAATTAAACATATCTGTATGTAGTATTTTATACTTAATATAGAGTGTCTTAATAGCCATTAAATGCGAGTTGCATGCATTATTTTCTCTACAACTTTTTGTATCCCTCCAATCCAGAAGGTTCCAGAAATATTTCTGGAACCATTTCTGGAATTCCTTTTTATGTTTCAGGGTTGCTGTGATCAGGGTTGCTCATGATTTAAATCATGATTTAAATCAAATGTTTTAAATCATGATTGATTTAAATCAACTTGTTTTAAGTAATCATTGCTTTTGCATTGTTAGTGAATTTCAATAGGGGAACAATTAGAAAGATAATGTAACTATAGAGTTAGCATGGTTCTCAGTAGATAATTATAAGTGAGTAAAATAATTTTTCATTTTCTTCCATGTTTGATCCATCAGTTGATACAGATACACAGACTATTTTTAAATCATCAATTCTTGTCTAGGGGTCTCTAAAATATGTAAATCCCCTGAAATCTGATTTATTTTCGCACGATTACAAAATCCAAAATCTACAGAATCCCAATCAGTAGTGTGGTAAAGTAAAACCAACGTATATCAACATTAATTTATCAAAAAAAAAATCATTTGATTTAAAAATAAATATATATTTTTATTTACATCATAGATTTTTATTTAAAAAAAACATGATATTTCCATCCCTGGTTTCTACTGAGAGTACAACTTTTCGTATGTCTTTTCTGATTTTACTAAATATATTTTAATAAATTGTTTGCAGCTCTTACGACCTGTACTACAATTTCTGGTAGAGTTAAATTCTCAAATTCACTCTCGAGTCGCACATATTCACCGATTTTATTTGCAAGTAGCACATATGTTGGGAATTTACGAAGATACATAAACACTAGACACGAACTGTCAAAATTGATACGTTTTAAATATTGCTATGACCTAGCATTTCTGGTTATTGGTTATTGGCTATAAACTTGTTTCTTAATGAAAAATTTGGATCTTAATGAACGAAAAAATAAATGTTTCGCTATATTTGCACTCGCCTGTTGCATAGGTACACACATCTCTCACATACAAAAATAGAATGCAAACAAACGCGACCTCCAAATACACGGGAAGTGCATCTCTAGACCATTTCCTGGTGCATCGTACTATTTCTTCTAAACAAGCATTACCATTTAAAACATAATTATTCCCAAAAAAATAATATCTTTCAAAACATTCATAAAGCATCGATAAAAAAATCTTGTGCTTACCGCCATTATCCGTCTGTTCTTAGCATCGGTCGCGTCGTTACTGAAACGACGCCTGCGTCGACGTTGGCCTATATGAGGTGCTTCTGCGGGGGCGGTGGATGCACACACATATACACATATACACACTTGTTCGAGAATCGAGAGCCTGTGGTCTGCACGCTGTCCTAGCCAGGACCTAATTTATGGGATATACCAATCTCGATCAGCCGAACGGATGTCTCAATCTTGTAAAAGGCGGATGAACGGATGGTGTCCCAAAAAAACTTTTTAACAGGTGGGCGCTTCACGGCGGCCGGTCGGCGACACAAAGCCAGATATTTGGGCGCAGATGCAAACTTTTGGGACATGCATCGTATTGGATTTCATACTAATGTGCTTTTGATACAAGGTTTTGTAATGGCCAAAATTATTCCATATTATTTGTCTCGTAATGTGATACCATGAAGATAATTAAAGATCTATGATCTTTGTCCAAAACCCATTCAACTTAACTTTCATTGTAACATGTTAAGTGTAGAAGTTTTTAAAATCGGTTATTTTATTTTTATGCTACCTATTGGGGGCTGCCTAGTTTTTTTTGTTTAGACATAAGGCTGTGTTTTCTCGTGATTGTTAATTAATATATTTGACGGATCCGAATTCCGACACTCCGAAATGGTCCTATTTTTGTACAAAATAATTTGAAGTTATAATCAGTGCTGCAACAATTAAATTAATAAATCCACAAGATAAGCTTCCCTAATCCGTCAGAATTCTGATCTTCTTCTTCTTAAAGTCACATCTCCTATCGGAGATTGGAAATCATCATGGCAATCCTAACTTTATTAACAACTGTTCCAAATAGTTGGCTTGATGTTAATCCGAACCATTCTCTTAAATTTCTAAACCAGGAAATCCTTCTTCTTCCTATGGTTCTTTTCCCCTTTATTTTTGCTTCCATAATCAGTTGCAGCAACCTGTAGCGTTTTCCCCTCATTATATGACCGAGATATTGCAGTTTACGCTTTGTAATGGTGTTTATAAGTTCCTCTGCTTTGTCAAGTCTTTGTAGCATCTCGATATTTGTAACTCGGTCCACTCACAATATCTTTAGAATTCTTCTATAACGCCATCTTTCGAATGCTACTAATTTATTCGTATCTGTCTGTTTTAATGTCCAGGCCTCCGCTCCGTATAACAAGGCAGAAAATATGTAGCAACGTAGCATTCGCAGTCTTAGTTCTAATGTCACGGCTGATGTCACGGCTGCAATATAGATTTTCATTTTAATAAATGCAGCTCTAGCAATTTCTATACGAGCTTTCACTTCTTTACCTAGTTCTGCGATTTGACTGACCAGCGTTCCAAGGTACTTATGCTGCGTTACCTTTTCCACTCGTTTTCCAGATATATACAGATTTTCGTTACCTATGGGATTTTTGGTGATGATCATGAATTTTGTTTTTGTTAGATTCATTTTTAGACCGTAGTTGTTGCACGCAGTATTGAGGTTTTCTACTACGTTTTGAAGATCTGGTACGCTATCTGTAAATATTTCTGTGTCGTCCGCAAATCTCAGGTTGTTGACAACTTCGCCATTTATCACAATGCCTTCTGAGCCGTGCATTCTTGAAAATAGCCTCACTATAAACGATTGCTTATAATTCTAATATCTTGGCTGTCGATGTTTTTCGCCATTAAGATGTCTATTAGCTTTGCGTGTTGAACCTTGTCAAATGCTTTTTCAAAGTCAATAAAACACGCATATACGTTTTGATTCATATCTAGGCATCGCTGCATCAGCACATTTGTACAAAATAATGCTTCTCTAGTGCCCACTCCGTTCCTGAAGCCCATTTGGTTGTCACTTATTTCATAGTCCATCTTCCTGTAGATGCGGTTATGGATGATTCTTAAAAACGCCTTTAGGGCATGACTCATGAATGCTATTGTTCTGTAATCAGCGCTTTCCTTGGTTCTATTCTTCTTAGGTAAGGTAACAAATGTAGATTCTAGCCACTGTTGTGGTATCTGTCCTGTGCTGTAGATTTGGTTAAATAGTTTAACCAAGATATCTATTTCTTCCTCGTCTTCCTCTTTACGAGTTCTATTGGCACAGCGTCAGGTCCAGTGACTTTACGTCCTTTGGTTTGCTTTATGGCGTGTACCACCTCTGCTCTTAGTATTTCTGCTCCACTTTCGCTGTCATCATTAACCACCGCTTCTGGTCTATCATCTTCGAATAACGCGGTAATCTACTCCGTCCATCTCTCTTATTTTTCTTTTATGCTTATGATTACATTGCCGTTAGTATCATTCAGTACATTTGTTTGCAGTTATCTTTTTGTACTCGTCATTTCCTTTATCTTTTTGTGCATATTAAAAGTATTATAACCCGTTTCACATTCTTCTATTTCCTTACACTTTTCCATCAGCCAGTTTTCCTTAGCCTGTTTAATTTTGCTTTTGATGTCACGGTTTATCGTTTTGTACATTGTCGTATTTTTGCTCTTAAATAATCTCCTTTCTGTCATAAGATCTAAAATTTCATCCGCCATCCATCTTTGTTTCGGTGTTTCTGCTGGCCTTAAGGTCTCTTTACCAGCACTTAAAAGGGCTTCCTGGATGTATTTCCAGTTATTATCTACATCTGTAGTACCTACGTTGTCAATATTTCGGATGTAGTGGTTGATTTTTTCCTTTGCTTTTTGATAGATGCACGCGTCTTTTAATCTGCTGATGTCAATTTCGGGTTGCTTTCTTTTGGGGATCAGTTTCTTAAATTTTGTTTTTTTAGTATTGCTACCACGGGATTGTGGTCTGAGCAGATGTCGGCTCCCGGGTATGTCTTGACCGATTGGATCGAATTTTTATATCTGTCTTCTGTCTCTACTGAGGATGCAGTCTATTTGATTTCCCACTATGCCATTTACCCCATCCACAGGAGATTTCCATGTGTACAGTCTTCGTTGTGGTAACTTGTACATGGTATTCATGATGGTATATTCTTCATTCTGGCAGATTTGAACGAGTCTGTCGCTTTTCTCGTTACGTACACCCAATCCATATTCCCCCACATAAGACGTAGTTGCTCCTTGTCCGACTTTGGCGTTAAAGTATCCTAAAATAATTGTTACTTCATGGTTTTTGGTTGCTCTGAGAGCCGAAGTAAGTTGTTCATAAAACTGTTCAGCTTCGTCATCGCTCTTGCCTGCAGTGTAAGGCAGTGTAAGGGGCATTGTCTGATTGTAGTCTTAGCATCATGACGCTTTCCGAAATTGGTGTGAAATCGAGTACGGATCTGTTTGTTACTTTGTCGATAAGGACACCTACGCCGTATCGATGTCTTGGGTCATCATTCCCAGAGAAGTACATACACCCATTCGTTGTTATATGTTTGCCCGACCCCAGCCATTGAACATCACTTATTCCTAGTATGTTTATATTCATTCTTTACATCTCCAGCACTGTATTGTCTAGTTTTCCTGGTGAAAACAGGCCTCTGACATTCCTTGTTGCTATCTTTAAAGGCAGTCTGGAGATGTTACTTGTATTTGCTTTCTTCAAAACCGTCCCCCGAAATCCGATTGGGGAACTATTTGGTCCGGAATATTTCGCTTTGAATTGAGCCATGATATATTTTTACTATAGATATCCTTTCAGATCTTTAATGCAGTGGTTTCCGTTGCATTCTGCATTCCCATGCCGTTGATATACCGATGGTGATTCGTCCGCCTTCGGGGGTGGTTTCTCATGCTTCATCCGAGGAAGAAGTTGTTTGCTTATGCAGGCTTTAACTCGGTCCCCCACTGAGTCAGCCGCCATTCTGGCGTTACCGTCTTCTCCCTCGTGGAGGTGCAGATAGGGGTTTTCCTTTCCTCGAACTAGAGACCCGAAGGCATTTCTCTAATTCTCCAGTACTTTAGAAGACCGTGTTGCAGTTAGTGCTGCAATAATTACATTAATAAATGCACAAGATAAGCTTCCCAAATCCGTCACAATTCTAATAGATGGCTTTAAATCTATAATTCAACAGGATCAACTAAACGTTATCAAGTTAAAAAAAATAATACTACATACAATGTCTTTTATCACTTATGAACCTGTTTCTACTCGTACCGGGTGTTGAATCGGTTAGGTATACATAGGAATTTAACATGAAAAACCACATTTATTCAATTTCCTGCTTCCCCGATTAGTTTAGAGAAAAAGTACAAGAGAAAACAAATGTTTAGAAGCCAGAAATCTACCTAATTACATTTACATCCAGTAATATAGTACGGAAGAAGAGAAAATGAAATAGTAAAAAATACATGTAAAAATATTCGTAGCCATGACAGTGAACAACTGAAACTTGTAATTTCACTGTCAGTTTTGAAGTTTCATTAATCAATGAGTGTTGGATATGGCTTATCATTACAAAATTACAGGTAAACATCAGTTTCTCTTACAAATAAGGTAAAAACTGAAAATTATCGTAGTGGCAGTAGTAGTTTTTTTTTAGTGAGAGGAAACCCATCACGGGCACTGAACGCTTTATATCTACCACAAAGTAGTAGTACCGGACTTTAACCTGCTAAAACCCCTCGCTCTTGGTCCTAAAAAGCAGTGCTCCGCAACCTTTTGTCACTCACGTCACACCAAAGTTCTTTCGAGAATTCCTTGGCACACCACGAGAGTACAAGGCATAAGCGCTGAGCGATCAAATGCGACGCAGGGCTTTTTTTGTCAAAAACTGGCGCGACTTCAGAATACACTTTTAATTAAGAGCAAGCTAGAATTTTTTAAACATCAATTAAGAAACATAAATGTAGCATTTAGTAAAAAGATTTTTTATGTTTGTTATCTTGTATATCTACATAAAAAAACAAATTGTACTTTTTTTTTATTTGATAAATATACCTACATACAAAACAAATATTTGTTAATTAATGTGATACCTGAGCTTTTTCATTGAACATAAAAGTTTTATATTCGGCTCGATATTTGAAGGTGCAACCCGCAGTTCTTGATCAAGACCTTTTAAGCATGACCACTTATCATTTTTAATTAACACTGGAGTTGAAAAACTTTGTTCGCATGAATATGTCGTCAAAAATGGGAGTAGAATTGTAATAGCTTTGTCTTAAATCCGAGGTTGTCTGAAATCCCTCTTAACCGAAATCCAGAAAACATCCAATGGAACTTCGGCGAACTAAAGTTTAAGCGTCTCGTTGTTACTCAATTCAACAAATTCCTCCTGAATCTGCAGGGAAAGTGCTCCTTTAGAATTTATGTCGTTCGTTGCAAAAAGATTTTGAATCCAATCGTATTGTTCCGTATTAATTGCATAAAAATAAAGATCAAATTTATTCTGGATCATAGATAAATGTTGTTGAGTCAGATCCACAATGAATTTTTTGTTTTCAAACGTGGTCTGGTTAGTCCTTTGGAACATTTCTACAGATCCTTTTCCTAACTCCTTCTGCCAAAGTGTGAGGTTTGTTTTGAATACAGGGGTTCAGGTCCGACATTTGTCGGAGCACGTCAATATGTTTTCACTCCTACCTTGCCTTTTGTTATTCAGTTCATTGAGATGCCCGAATATATCAGCCAAGTATGCAAGTCTCGCCATCCAGTTATTGTCTTCGAAGTGCTGGTATAATTCAGGCATATTTTGTTCCAAAAGAAACTTACGAACCTCGTAACGAAGCTCAAACTATCTAGCTAAAACTTTACCTCTGGATAGTCAACGTACTTCTGTGTAAAACAATAAGGATTCATATTGCGATCCCATTTCCGTACAAAGTATAGCAGAAAAATTTGCGAATTGAAATCTCTCGATTTAATTATGTTTACTATTTTGATGCATTCATTCATCGTTTGCAATAATTCCTCTGGTAAATTCTTAACCATTAGTGCTTCGCGATGTATGCAACAGTGTGTAATTTGTATTATAGGATTATGGGTTTTTACACACGAGACAAAACCTTTTTTATTGCCCATGATTGCCTCAGCGCCGTCCGTGCAAATACTAGTACAATTACTCCATTGAATACCATAAGTTTTGAAGAAACCGTCTATTACTCGGAAAATTTCTACGCCGGTAGTTCCTTCTGGAAGCTGCTTACAAAATAAATAATGCTCTTTTATGGAGTCCTCGCTAACAAACCGAACAATCGCTATCAGTTGTGCTTGATTTTCTGTCGATTTGTCCACTTGAAAATTTTCAGTCGATATCAATTTTGAAATAAGCGTTCCCAAATTATTGCTCGACATGTCGTCAATACGTCTTTTAATAGTATCTGCTGACATCGTACCCTTACTCATTTCGTTAACTTCATTAGGCCCAAGCATAAGCTGAACAACTTCCATACATGCGGGTTTAATAAGTGTTTCATCAATAGTATGTAGTTTTTTCTGACGTACAATTAATTTTGCAATCTGGTAACTTGCTTCTAAGGCTTTTCAGAAACAGTAACGGTCGATTTCATAAATTGAATTGGTTTTCGATTTTCAAGTAAAAGCCTTTGAAAATATTGTTTATCTTTTTTTTGGCGCAATTGGGATGGTTTGAAGTTACATGTCGATTCAGTTTACTAGGTAGCATTGCTTCGTTTGTTAGCTGTTCTCTACAAATGATGCATTGTGATTTTGGAGCCGTTTCTTCGCCACACCATGAAAATCCATATCGAATGTAGTCTTCCTTATTCTTCCTATTAACAACCTTCGTTTTTTAACAACAATGCTGGTGCTGGGTTTGTTATCATCCATCTCGGAATTCGAATGTTTTCTAAATAAAAACTTATCCGTATTTATACTGTTCTAGCTCTTAGAATTTTATGAAGATTTTATGATCCCCTCTGCAGCTAGTGGGGATAGGAGTTTTCCTAAGTAAAATAAATAAAACGTTGGTTAAGTTCAATAAACCAAACAAAAAACACCAAGACTACATATCGCTAATTAACGAATTTGCGAAAGTTAATGCTTGATGGGTAAAACTGTAGTAGATTGTTGTAGTTAGGTGATAGCTGATGTCATTATTTTAAAGTAGTTTATATTTTCAAAATAAAAATAGTATTTCTACATGTGTGCAGTAGGGTGGCCTTTATCTTTCAAAATTGATTTTTTTCACGGCAACCCCTAAAATTATTCACCATCTGGTGAATAATTAATTAGTCTGTGCAAAGTTTGGGCCCAATTGGATAACGATAAAACATTTTATTCACATAAAAACATTTTGAGGCTATATATTTCTTTTGCCGGCCACCTCGCATGGTGAATGGCACCAGGAAGACAAAAGTACGTTGCTTCAGTTGGTATATCACCATGAAAAAAGCAGTCAATTCTAAAAATTCGCTGTAGTCCTCACGAGGCTGAGACACGAGTTTCATTTACCAACTGCAAAATTTGTGCAGCATCGGATTTTAAATATTTTTTTACATTTTCGTTTTCGATTCCTGGTTTTTCGATTTTTAGTATTGATACTCTTCCATTATTGTTAGAAGCGGTTAAAAATCGGGACGACTTTACCAGTGAATTTGCCCATTAATGCATCAAAAACAGTTCGAAAAATCATTTCGAAAATATGATGCCTACAAGGCAAATACAATAACTCCTTCTCAATGAGCTGTTCTAATAAAAGGCATGTGACATTTAAATGACCGGTATTTACCGCAGTCGTATCGAAATATAGTGCTTTAATTGATTCTTGCAAATTCTAATCAATTAGCGTGTTATAAATAGCTGATGCTTGATGTTTCGCTGTTCCACCTTCAAAAAATGTATTGCAAGAATTTTCTCATCACCTTTATTCGATACAATCGCAGCAAGTCTATCAACTATATCTTTACGGGTCAAACTTTGAAGTAGCCTTCCGTCCCAATGTATATCAATAGCTCGGAATTCACATTCTTTGAATTGCTCTTTTAAAAACTGCTCTATCATGACGTAACTTTTGTCGGGGACGTTGAATGGTTGACCTATTAATTATTAAATTATTCATATCGTGCCCTAAAGCTTCAGCCGTGGCAGTTATAATATGAACTGCATCTCTATCGCTTATTTTACATTTATCTAGGACACCGACAAGTTTTGGAGTAATTACACTTTGCTGTCCCCTCATTCGTTTAGGTTGTGATGGCTCGGGTTCTGTTGCTTCATAATCGAAATGTTCCTGTATATTTTCTTCTCTCCGGAATATGGGCGATGTTGCCGCAGCTGCTACTTGAAGACGACTCCATGGCTGTGGCTCGGACTGAGAATTGATAAATAACTAGAATGAAAATTTTCCCATATGATAATATAAAACAGGATTCAATTTATTTCAAATATGATATTGCGAATAAGTAATTTTATAATTTACTTTATATGGCTGTCATGACGGTATAATTATTTAAGCATTAAGGGAGGTAAGTATTGTTTACTAGTCGAGGTCGAGTTTGCACCCGAGCGACAGCGAGGGCTAGCAATAAAGTCTGGTTAAAACTTACCCCTCGAATTGCTTATAACTGTTTTTCCACTCCAGAAGTTGATTTAATTGTTTGTGATTGATTAATTTATTTTACAACTTGAACAAAATGTCAGTACGGCTTTGGTTGCTAAGACTATTTTTCAAATAAAGTGTGAATGTCAGAAATTGCATTCGTTTAGTTGTAAAATGAATTCCAATGAAAATAAACAAGAAATGGCAATTGAAGAGGCTGCAGATGCTGCCTGTTCCTTCCTACTGCCGGAGAAGTCGAAGGGGCGTTATAAAATGCGTATAAGTGTTTTAAAGAGTGGTTACTTCCCTGAGGGAGGTAAGTGTTTACATACTTCCCGTTGTTCATGGTAACCAAAGCTTTATCGGTAAGTGGGGCTTACTTCCATCAAATCAATGTTACAACAGTGTACTTTCCATGCAGGGAGTGGAAAAAATATGTTATGGATATGAAAAAGAAAACATTGCGTTTGTTACTTAATTGTTCTTCAACTTCTCGAGCACTTTTCTCTTGTCTTGCCAGAGCTTTTTCAGTTCATTCTTTTGCATTTATTTCCTGATGATATAATACATTATCAACACTGTACATTGATTTTGGCCTTTCTTTTTCTCCGATTGATTAAAAATTGTCGGTCACCTTCGATTTGTATCATTTGCAGAACATCTGCGTGCGCTATGTTGAAAAAGGCATCAAATGTTGAAGTGAATCCGTTTCTTTTGTCCTCTATATGTTGTGCAGTTTTTTCGGCATATTTTTGTAAATTTCGCCATTTCTCGAACAAAGACTCCACTTTAGAAATACAATGTTTTCCAGTCGTGTCGGAATACGTGCCTTTTCCCAAAATACTATACTCTAATTTTTATAAACTGGAGTTTACGTCATCAAAATTATAATCATAATAATGATGACACAATTTTACAAGGCAATCAGCTCTTGCGCCCGTGCAATCTTGTACACGACAGTGCGCGGTTCGTATCAAATTCGTCGACTTAGTGAAAAGATTTGGCATCGTCGCCGACAAAATATCACGGCCCCCAACATAACATGATTTATTACATGATTGGCAGGCGAAAATTGTGTACGTGGTTAATACACCGATTACCTATTTATAACCACTGGTGATCAGTGTTATGTAACAAATGATCCTCAGATTAATTTCGATTCTTAAACTATTGGTGTGCATATTCTCGAAAACAATCACTTTGGTACGAAAAAACCTCATCACACAGCTGTTTGATGACTTGAACGCCAGTTTAGAAAATTTAGAGTATACAACTTATTTCACTACCAGTCTTGCACTTTCTCGTAAATTCAACTTCACTACATGGAGATTAAAAAATAAAGTACACAGCACTTGTATGTTCGACGGTAGTTAACACCCGGTTATTTCAGCGAAATAATGACAAATTAAGACAACAAATTGATGCAATGAACTAGTACGATCCGACATTGCAAAGCGCGATTCAATGTGACGCTTCAAATTTGCAAACACAACAAACGAAAATGTAGTTAAGAAGGGCATTTGTTTTCCTAGGCTTCATAATACAAAAGAATTTACACACAGCGAAAGGAACAGAAGCACATCCAGAAAGCAGGTGCACTAATGAAATTGTTGCCTTGCACCCCGAATCAAAGTACCATTAAATGGGTAATTTGCTTCACTTTATTACCAAGCCCGATTTTTCAAGAGATGTTTGATAAAAATGATGTTAAATATAATGATTAAATTCTTGTAAAATAATAGTAAAATAATAGAATAATTTGAAATAATTGATACGATTTGAAAAAAAGTCTTCAAATCATGAGAAATTATGCACCCAAGAAAATCATGAAATCGTCGAAATTAAATAGCAAAGCGCCACGTTTTCCTTTAATTTTGTTGTTTTTAAACTTGGTACAAGATGTTTTCTCACCAAATAGAACTATAATAAAGTGTGGCGCAGAAAAAAAATTGAAAAAAAAACAAGTAACTAACGGCCACCCTAGTGTGCAGTTATTTAAAATCGCAATCGAAGATTATTTTAAAGAGACATTCCAGGGGCGGCATTTCGAAGACTTTTATCATACTGAGAGAAATCTACTGCACGGCCCTGAAACAACTCGTAAATATCACTTGGGGTGCAGAACTACTTTAATTATTTCTTATTTCATTTGTTACCTATGAAAACAAAAATCTATCCGTCACATATCTGTTCTGACTTCAACAGTAATTTTGTTGTGAACCAGTTTACAGTACATGAGTATGCTGGTATAACTTTTATTTGTGGGTTTTGGTACAAAAATTCACTTGAAGCTTCAGAGAATATCAGCGCCGATTTCCAGTTAGAAGGTGACCGAATCACAAAACGTTCACTAAAGCCTTTCAAAAACTTGGTGGCCAAGCAGGGTGTGATAGATGCAGTGATCAATGATACAGTCAGCACAGTCAGCACTCGGCGTATTACAAATAATTTGGATCTATCCTAGAATTTTGTATGGCGAGTATTGCATCACGAGGTCTTGCAATCTTGTAACATCCTCAGGTCTACACCCTTACCATTGATAATGTAAATTTTATTTCAAATGTGCCGTGGTCAGACAATTCGACTTTTGCAAAACAAGATATTAACAATAGCCACTATGAACATTACTGTTTTTTAGAAATTCCACGTACAATTAGGCAGCGTCATTTCCAATTACGATTCAGTGTTAATATTTGGGGTGCAATATTCAACATTGTCTTGCTTGACCTGCACGTAATAGAAGATCGATTAAATGGAAATTTGTATAAACATTTTCTCTGTAATACAACTCTCGAATTCAACGTCAAGCGTCAACGTATGTAGTTCCAGCACGAAGGAGCACCGCCTAATCGAACAAGAGTAGTGAACACGTGATTAAACGCTCATTATTCTAGACATTGGATTTGCTACGGAGGTCGAGTTGCCTGACCGCCAAAATCACCAGACTTGAACCCTCTGGATTTTTATCTATTGGGACATATGAACCACCTTGTGTACAAGGTGCCAATAACAACTCGGGATAAGTTGTTGGAACGAAAACAGAACGCCGAAAATGAAATAAGAAATGAGCCAATGAGCCCGATGTGCTGCTGGCTCGAGTCAGTAGTTCACTCTCCGACGTTGTCATGTTTTCATTCCAGACGTTTTTCTTCTTCTTTACTTAATACTTTCTTTTTACTTACGCTGGTAGCAACCGCATATTTCTACTGACTCTCACTGCTGAGAAAGAAAAAAAAACTAACAGAACTTGAACCCGAAAGCACATCGTGCAAGGTGTTAATTAAAAGTTAAAAAAAGTTAAAAATACTTTCCACGTACTTTGGTAGAGATTAAAAGAAAAAACAAATTCTAATAAACCCAGGTCCAACACTCTCACTCCACCACACCAGGTTTAATTAAACATTTAGTAAGTATTAAAAAAATAAATAGTAACCAAATTGAATTAATAACTCATTTGGCGCATTTAAAGTTGTCGCAGATAACTGTTCAAAATGCAGTTGCACTCGCCGTCGAAGAGACGGCGCACTGGATTGAAACCACCTAGATTTTTCAATTTTCAAAAAATGTTTTTTAAGCATCAACTAGCACAAAACTTGATTAATAACGGTCCCTGTCAACAGTACTACCTTTATTTTACGGTATTTTGATTCTGTTAGATTAATTCAAATTGGAAGGTGTAATCAATATTTTAAAATTTTATATTTCGAAAACCATTGAGTGTTTGACCTCGATATTAGATATAACTTTGTAGAACTAATGATTAATTTAAATTATACTTATGAATAATGTAGAAGACACTTAGAGTAGATAAATATTAATGATTGATATCAGGATTGTTCGTGATTCATAAATTGATTGGATAACACGGCAATAATTATGTTGATTATGACACGATTTGTTGATTGGGTAATAATTTGTGTATCATTATCTAGTACATCTACATCAACAATTAAATAATAGTGGGATTAACCCTGAGGTTTGTTTGTATATCCCTCAGCATATTTACTTACTTATACTCGTCCTTTATTAAAATTGTAAATATATTGTAACCGTATTATATTCCAATTAATTCAATTATATCAATTAGTATCAAATATAATGAACACAACAAACACTTGCTTATGTAGTTGTCAATGCTTCCTATTTTAAAACAAGTATTATGTAATAAATATAATATGCTTGGCGCCAGGTTTATCATGTTTGTAATTAATTTCTCAGCGCGCTTCTAGCTTTTACTATTATTTATTTTTCGATAAAATGAAAGAAAGTCGGACATTTATATCCAGCTTGGAAACACACTCGGGGGAAGAGAAGCAGATGTTCCTCGTTAAAAATAAACTATAGTGGGATACGTTTCAGTCACGTCGCGAAAAACACGTACACAAAATCGACTTCGGAAAATGCAACCGACAATTTTCTACGATTATTATGCATTACTACTAATATAATTATAGCAATTACGTGGTCATATACTGCAAATTTAAATTTATAGGGCACGGTGTGCGCCAATTGCGCGTCGCTGGATTTTGGATTGAGTTGAAAACTCTTGACGTCAATCGCACGTAACGTTCTCTCCTTCCACAATGTTTTTTCAGCAAAGCACGTTACAGAATTCAGGAATACTAACAGTTATATACATTGATGGATTATTTTTGTACGGAATTAAAACACAGCGTGGATTTGAGTTTACGTTTTGTTGATTTTGGACGTGTTCTCAGATGTAAATCTAATAATGAGGTTTATTTGGCTTAAATCTCATCAGGTGGATGTGCAGTAGGATTATTATTATTTATATATGTATTTACAATAAAATGTTTAAAATTTGCTATAATATTATGTTACTAAAACATGTACAGGGTGTTAATTTAGTACGTAGACAAATTCTTGATCAATTCTAATATAAAAAGTTTTTTTTTGAACATTCGAACATTTTATATTAAAATTGATCAAAGAATAACCCCTTTACGTTTTTCTACGTAGATAATTAACACCCTGTGTGTGTATATCGTGCAATGGAGACCAGAATTTATTAAACAATTCAACTGTTATAAATTAGAGGCAAATTAAACGATTTGATTTGAAACGTCAAAGAAGTGTTTAAATTACCTTTAACGGTCATGTATCACCAAGTGGTAACCACACATACATTCAATTTAACTATATAAATTATATTGTCTGGGAGTTTGATACCTACATAAGTTAAAATATTCTTTTCATTGAAAATATATTAAGTACTCTAAGTGACTAAACATACAACAATTTTAATCGCATGTGTAGTATTAAAAAGTATATCAACATTTTGTAAATCTCATACATTTTCTATGTAATGGAATACTGTATGAATACTGAATGTAAATCTTTGATTTTCCTCTTTTGGATCGCAGAAACAAAATTGAATCTAGTACAAAATAAATTTCAAAGGCAAATTTCTATATACTATATGCAATTTTAGTTGTTAAAATAATGCTGTCAAGAATAGCAATGAATTTTAAATGAAGACACAAATGGACACGTTATAGAATAAAACTCTGTTGTAAAAATACAAATTGCATATTAATTATTGATTTAACCAGGTAGGTACTAACTTACAACACCATAGAGACACAGTTTTGATTCTTGACGATAAAGCAACACGAAATCTTGAATTAAAAATTCTCGATGGTTAAATTAGGACGGCGATAATACAAAAACGTTGCAGGTAGATCAAATAAGATTTCATTGGCTCGACTAGGCATACATCAATTGTTGTTTAGCAATTCAACCACATTTAAAAACTTCTGATGCATTATCATTCAGGTCTCATTTTGAAATGTTTACAATTTTATTGTCGTTTGATGGATTAATCTGTATCAGATCTCATTGCCAATTTTTGGTGATAAAATTAGAAGAGTTGTTCGAAATTAAAGTTCCACGCTCATAGAACAAATAAAATTTCCTTGACTCGATTGGATATAAATCAATTGTCGTAAGCAAATAAACGTGTCGAATTCGTTTTAAAGCCAGAGTTCCTGGCGCGGCGCCAAAGCATGTTACTTCCCTACACCATCGTAAAACCAGTAAATCGTCATCAATATAAATAGAGAGTGTTTATACTAGGAAATATGCACATGGAGAACAGTTCGCTTCATTCATAGTTTTTGGTTATTTGCTATAAATAAAGTTATAGTAGAACTACTTAGTATTTAAATAGATTTTAATAATTTCTTCATTTAATAAATTGATGATATTCCATATACAGTAGTATCACGTTAATATGCTGTATTTGAATATTTTATATGAATCCTGATATAATTAATAATTGAATGATTGTAATAGATGAACGTAATATTCTGCCACAAGACAATCTTTAACTATTTCACTATTATACCTGACAAACTGACAGGGTCGGATGGGCAACATCGTAGCGGCCCGGGAAATAATATTTGTCGGCCCATTTTTAATTTCCGGATATGGCTAAAATATACATTTACAGGTGTTAGGCATTTTTCCTTTAAAATTAAATAGAGCATAAGTTTATTACAGATTTTTTAATCAGATTACATTTACTATCAAAAAACATTCTTTTAGTTAAAAATGCTGGACTCCCAGTCAAGTACATATATAGAAACATATAACAAAAAAAAAACAAAATAAAAGTAAATCAAAGTTTAAAGTCTTTTTATTCGAAGTGTTATTATATAAAAACTTTACTCTTTTAACAATCTATTTAATAACTTGCTTTGCTGCATAACATCTAATGTTATCAGAGTCAATATTATATAAAAAAATCATTTTCGCAAGCCATTAACATAAAAGCATCCAAATTATTATTCGACATTGAATTCTGAAATCTATTTTTAATGTATTTTAACTTGGAAAAACTTCTTTAATATTGCACTTGATTTATTGATAATGTTAATAAATATTTGTAAGCATTTCCTTGTGCAGAATATGCCTCACTGTACATATTGTACTTTTGAATGACGGAATAACAGCAAATTGCACATTTAAGATAAGATTTACATTTTTTATTATTAACATCAAAACCACCATCTCTTTCAAAATCATCGTTGTCTTCTTCATCAGTTTCATCTGTATCTATAATTGTAACATTACTTTGAAATTGTTGATTACTCTCCGCATTTGTTGTTGCCGAAACTTTAAATTTATCCCAATTTTTCGCGAAACTAACCAATTCTTCTTGCAGATTTTCTTTTGTAATATTAGGGTAATAGTTTTCTAGCAGTTCACACAATTTTTTAAAGCTAGTTGATGGTACTCCTTGTTTAACATCATCAAAATTTGTTGGAGACAATACGGCAATATCCTTATAAAGTTCACCATTATTCTTAAATCTACATTCTATAGAATTTATAATTTAATATAAAATTCTATTATGGGTTTCAACTTCATAGTTTTTTGGCTATCTTTTATGGGCTCATTTTCCGCCAATTCTCCAGCCATTTTCTGTTTTCTTATTCTCCTTTTGGGAAAAGAAATTGTTATATCGATATCGATTTCTTCACAGCTGTAAATTTCATCTGGTGCACATGCAATGAACGTTTGCGTAGATGTTTCAATATCACTCATGTCGCGACTTACGGACTTTAATTGTGATGTACAATTCATAATCATTCCCTGGCATCTTAGTAAGTTTGATCCGCTAGTTTGCAAATATTTCGAGACAGGACCAATTATTGAAAATAATTTATACAAATTTGAGCCGTTAGTAGCATTTCATAATCTATAAATTGTGTAAGCATGGTAGATGCCTTCACACGGACATCTGATGGCATCTTTTCAGGCAATTTTATATCATGTTATGCTAATAATATATCGATGTAAAGAGCATTGGCGTGATTTTTGTAATTTTCAAATATTTTTTCAAAGCTGCTTTTTTTGCCCACCAACGAGTTCCTCCAATTACTTGTAATTTCTTATTTTTGGCCTCTAAGGATGTGCTGTTCCAAATATTCTTTCTTTAGTAGGATTCTTTGAAGAAAATTGCAATGGAATTTAATAAGGTAAATAAAGACGCTGCATTTATTGTTATTTTGACGGTGGCGGGCACAACTAGGTTCAGGATATAGCTGTAACACCACCCATGAAATTGACTAAGTGTGTTTTCAGACATCCATTTAGAGAAACCATTGTAAGCCCCTTGCATATTTACTGCACCATCAGTGGCATTAGGGACGCAATTTTTTAGTGAAATATTTAAAGATGAAAATTCTTTTTGAATGAGGTTAAACATGCCTTTCCCGTTAGAGTCTGTACAACTTACAACGGAAACCAGTGTTCCATAGATTTCACAACCCAAAACATACCTTATTACAATTGAACATTGATCCTGAACTGAAATATCCTGTGTAGTGTCCAATTGCACCGAAAATATTTCTGCTTTTTGGATTTCTTCCAGAATGGATGTTTTAATCAATTCTCTTATGATTTGCAATATTGAATTTATAGTTGGTTTAGATAATAAACTTACGAATGATCCAGATCTACGTTGTTGTCCTCTTTCATGGACATTTTAACTTTTTTCGATGACTTCATTTATATGTTCTTTTAAGTGTAGATCATATTTACTTACTAACAATATTAATTCCAAAAAGTTACCATGGTCCAATGTGGGATCAGCTAAAGTATGTGCAGCTTCATATTTAGTTCCCCTATAAGATAATCACCGTTTTCCAATAAGTTTTATAATGTCTATAAATCTATAATCACTTCTAATACTCGTCGTTTTTTCTTCATTTGCTGCTGTCTGATATTTAATGTAGATGAAAGAAGCAAATTGGAAATGTCCTTTTGGTTCTTCACATAAAGTGTGCTCTAACGGAATGTTCATGTTCACTGCTTACTTCATACTCCTCAATTCGTTGATAAGTGTGCAAAAAGTCATTCATACCAAGAACAAATCGATTTTCGTGCTTTGCGTATACAAGACGTACATTTCAAAACAACTTAAAAGTTTTTTCATTGTATGTTAGCCAGTTCCTTACTGTGCCATTTTTCATTTTGAAGGCTTTTTCGCGATTAAAAATCTCAATGAAAGCTGGTTGTCTCGGATGAAATGAAAAAAATGAATCTCGTACAAATTTGGCTTTTTAAAATAACTATCTTAGTGACCATCAGTAATATTAATTGCGGATTAAAAGCTTGATTTGGCTTCGTTGGTTTTTGAAATGCTTTGAAAATTACAAGAAGTAGTTAAAGCAGTAGACGTGGACGCTTGGTTTTCAGCTTCGTTTTGTATTCTTGTTTCAACTTGAGAACTTACGGATTCAGGAAACGAAACAATATTTTTCGATAATTCTGGAGATGGTTGCGGTTGACTAATAATAGAAGAAGAGGCTAGTTTTTCAAACATAAATTTAATGTTTTAAAAAAAAACCGCTCTGTGATGTTTTCGGAAACATTTGAAAACGATGTATTTTTGGCAAAAATGCCCATTTGCCCCAAAAAAGGGCAATGGCACTAACGATTTGTTACTCATTTATTGAAAAATGTATTATAAAACTTTAAAATCTAGAAAAAGAAAAGAAAGAACAAAATCCGCACCGTGGGAAGTTGCGAAAAAATAAACGGATCAGCACTAATGTAAGGGTACACAATATAATAAGCCTAATTTGATCCTTACTGCTTTAAACTTTCCACAAACTTCACGCACACGTCTGTCTTTTTGAAATGTTCGTGAAATTTTATCGGTGTTGAATATTTCTAAAAATAATATGGAACTTACTTGTTATAGCAAAAGTAAGAAAACTCCGAGTTTTTGGGGAAAAAATTCCCTGCAACCCCCTTTTTGGGCAAAAAAAGTGTAAACTGACCCTTTTTGAAGGTTATTTTTATGTTTAAATTATTTTCGACCACTTAAATTAGTAGCTAAGATACAAAAATGGTACCCTTTTATTGTGAATGTTCAAAGAATCTCCAGTTAAACATTTGCGGGGTTATGTTCACCCCCGCCCCCTCCTGCAATATACGTATATTTCGGAAAAAAATCAATTGCCGTATTTCGGCCAAATCTCAGTCGAATCGGACACAATTTTGGATATGGGTAGCAAATATTGCTCAAGAATAACTAAATAAATGTCAGCTATAAATATCTAATATCTTTGAAAAAAATGCAATTTTAGTCAAATTCACTGACATTTTCAAACTGCGATATCTACTGTCGAAATAGTCGTATCGATATTTTCTTTGCAGCAAAATGTAGGTAATTTTATTTACTTTTTCATCTCATGACAGCAGTAGAACCGGAGTGCCATTTGAAATTTCAAAGTAGGGACGGTTAGTGAGGAGGGAGTAATACGTAAAGTTTATTTCACGATGTTTTTAAAGTTCCCCTTCGAAAAATCAATTGAATTAAGTCAAGTTAACTTGAATTCAAAAGTTATTGAGACTGGCGAGTTTTGAAATGAACAACCGGTATAGCTAATGTATGTATCACTGTATTTTTTAGGGTTTTCTTACTTTTGCTATAACAAACAAGTTCCACCGGGACTCGTTACCTACTTATGTCCAGATTGACTCCACTCTAATACCTCTTGATTGATTGGAAATAAGAACTTATAAAAAATGAAATAAAGAGCTATTAATTGGATGCGATGACAAAAGTGGATGATTAATTCCTGAAATGTGATTATAATAATTCTAATTTGTCGAAAACGAAAATTTGGCATGTGACAGAATATTCAAGGTGAGAAACTGCGACCTGGTAAAATGATTATTCGTTTCTCTTCTGAGGGGACTTTTAAATGCTTAAATTAATTCATAAATAGGTCATTTTATTTTGCACTTGTGCAGGAGTTTCCCTACATTATATGTCACTCCTTGCGGCAGTCACAAGCCATGCCAGAAAATTTTATTGAGCTGCAATGTTTTGAAAACACATGGCATTTTTATGGCTGCTATAAAGTTCTTAGCCAGTTTGTTAATCCGCTAACATACAATGCAAAAATAGTTCTATTTGATAAATTATGCGGAATTACTGAAAAACATTTGGTCTGATTACAAATATGCATTATTGTGTATTTATTCAAGAGTATATTCTTGTACTCTAACTCGCCATATCTATACGGTTCGTAGCAAATAAGGATTAAATAAAGATTTCGTTTGATTTAGCAATTTGCCACGAATCTTCCACTGATTCAAATTCCATGTGTAAGAGATTCTGCTCAGTGGGCTGAGGGCCGAACAAATACCCACGCAATGATAGTCGCGCAAACTAACCATCCATTAAAGCTAATTCGGGACCAAATATTTCCGTATTATATTAGTCTGCACGTCAAGTGCGAGCCAAACAGCATAATTCATGGTAATTGCAAGTTTTACTACTAGAAACGAAAAAAAAAAAATGGTAGAAAGTATGAGAGCAAGTGGAGTCATTGCCACATACTTGCTTGTCTTGCGATCCATTACATGCCCATGATCAGCTAGGTACTGCATATAATACATTGTAAATTGAATTTCCTTCCTACCCTATAATCTTTTCCTATACCCACATGCGAGTGTGCGTAGCAGGGTCGTATCACAGGCACATACCTCATGGTCGTATCAGTATCACAGGCACATCTGCAAATGTTCTAGAAGAGGGCCTTCACTGGGTCACTAACACTCGACAAATTTTGACGAATGTGTTGTCCCTTCAATTTAAATGCATTTTTCTGAAAGTATTTACTATGCATTTGTACGAAATGTAAAAAAAAGTGTTGGAAATATTTTTGTTAGATGTTCGGCATAGTTTTTTCACGATTTACTTACAAAAACGCGTTTTCAGTTAAAGAGAGGTTAGAAAAATGATACCGGTAACTGTCAAACTGAAATTCGAATCAGGTATTGCCATAAAAAAAATATCGGAATCGGTCTTGCATCCTGAAAAAAAGTAAGTTACGCATTTTGCAAAAATTGAAATATCACAAAAACCTGACGTGCTAGAAACAATTTTTTGACGTTTCTGAAATCAGCGCAAAATTTTCTATCGGAATCGGCTATTTACTTTCAAAGGACAAAAATTACAACAAGTGTAATTGGTCAGAAACTACAAACAAACTCTCGGTTTCTAGGGTAAAGCTTAAGCTAACGCGAACTGACTTATCCTAAATGTCGTAGCGTACTATGACTTGCATTTGAATTTAGAAAGTTTGCGTCAATATTTCAGTATCCATGAATGATACGCCAATTTCTATAACATATTTGAATTCTACTCAAAACAGTGCCTTAATAATGTCAAAATATCATTTCAACATAAATTCGATTAAACGAGAAATTGAAAATGCAATTATCTGGTTTTCGACAAGGCAGCCAAACAATTTAATTTTTGTAACTTTTATTGTACCTGCTAAGTAGGTCTTGGCCTAAATATTATTTTGTCTAATTTAACCAAACTCCTATCTTTTATCGTTTACCAGATTCACATGTTGAGCTTGAAAGCAACTAAATTTTCAAAACAATAATTACAAAAAATCCATCTATTTATAAACGGTATTTACCCTATATCATGTTACTAATGGAGTGAAAATTAGTAACTAATTGAACCCCTTCCAGGAAAAAAATAGTAAATAGTTTTCGAAATCAAAAGTGAGAATATTTTTTATTTATTTATTTATTTATTAAATGTATACATACATATCACTTACACAATCAATCAAAAAATAAAACCATTGACACTACCCACTAATAAGTTACCAAAAGAGCACCCCTCCCCACAACTGAGCGCACACACAACTACAAGCCACATCCAGAATTCCCTAGTAGATATTCTCTAAGTAATTTCTTAAAGTGCAAAATATTTGTGGCATCTTTAATTCGCGGATTTATCTCGTTGAATTTGATTAGTCCTTCATCAAATATTTCATCATCTTCAAAATAATTAAGACAAAAGAGTAAATGTCTTAGGTAAGGTCACTTACACTTAGTTTGATTACTCGGTTATGGGTGAAATTTGATTTGAAAACATCTCAATTGTGTCTATTAAGCAATCCATTATTGATATAACGACATTCATAAGACAACCAAGGTATTAGGCGATTATTATAGGAAAAGGAGCAAATAAAGTATAAAATAATAAATATATACGTAATTATTGTCATACTCATAAACAAACCACTGGCATAAACGAAGACTCATTTCCTTTCTCCAGGGCAAATATCAAGCTTATAGGGATGAAATCGATTATTTTCAAATTTCTTGGAGTTGAAGGTTTAGATGGTACATGGGTTTTATTTTCAAGTTCTCTTGTCGAAACAAGAATTATAACTTACCTCAATTATAACATATTTGTCTGTTGCATTGTCAGCTCTTAAAAAAAAACCTTCAACCCATGTGGTTTTTGTCTTGTAGGAACAGGTCAAGACTCAAAAGTGTGTGCATGATATTATTTATCATACCTATAAAGCGACTATGTGCACATAAAACTATTCAAAAGAGACATAATGATTCTTGATACAGAAATAAAGTGAACTGAACTTCCATCGCAGGTAAAAAATGTTCATCAAACAAGTGGTCCAGAGGCGAGCTGATAGTAATTTATCGTTCCATATTGCACGAATACGACATACGTTCCTTACTTCATTTAATTCGATTACATTTACCTTGAGTATGCGAATGAGCACAAAAAACGCGATTCTTTGTTCGAAAGAATTTGAGTAATTGACAGCTTTTGCCGGGACGAGTGTATCTAAAATGCAAACCAGCACGGAAATAATAAGATTTTGGGCTACCTAATTCGCCCACTGCAGTGCATTTTAGTGTTCAAAGGCACATTGGAAGGCTATATATTTATAACATTTTTAAAAATTGATTAAAGAAATGTTTGATTATTGTAGTGAATGGAAAGGTCTTTTTAACTGCGAATAATGATCGTGAAATTGTTAATATTTAATAAACAATATTTTAATAAATATCGTATGGCAGCCAGGAAGCTGAAACTATAGGCTAGTTTCGTCCTATTGGGACTTATCCGTATAGTGAATCATCCTGGGGACGATTCTATATTATAATCTTTGTTCAGTTCTGAAATGGAATTTTTGTGAGAAAAGTTTATGTCTTATGATATTTTCATACATGCAGTTTAAATTTTGCTTTCAATTTGTTCCCTTTTCTGTTGCAGAGTGCCGGAAAACGTGATCCTCAACAGGAGAAGGAAGCTCAGGAATGGGTTGAGAATATTACTGGCAAGAAATTTCCACCAGGAGTTCCATACGAGGATGTTCTCAAGGACGGTATCCTGCTGTGTACTTTGATGAACCATCTTCAGCCTGGAATTATCGCTAAAATAAATACCAGTGGTGGTGATTACAAGTTGATGGATAATCTTAGCCAGTAAGTAAACGGAAGGTTATAACTACATATAATTTAATTCTCGTTCTAATTCACTAATTGACAGTACAATAATAATTATAATTGTTTTACAAGAAAAATAGTGCAAGATAAGTGAATACTATGATATTTCTCTGTAACAGTTTAGTCGCTCATGCAGCCATAGGGGTTTACAAGCTTCACATACAACAAAATGTTGAACCAACGATTATTTTTTAACACGTAGGTTTTTGAATACAAGTTTCAATTATCATATGAAGACTTGAAATGAAAACAGGGGTAGTGCCAAAATTAAAATTAAAGTTTTTTCACTTAAAACCGTCAACAGCCTGAAAAGCGGGCTATATACTAGCTCGATGCATTAGTATTATTTAGTTTTATTAGTTTAGTTAGTTTTGTTGTTGTAATTTATTATTTGTTTGTTGTGGGCATGTAAACTGCATTGAATTTATAAAAAGCGGATAACTATGATTTTGGCATTTATCAGAGTTTAGATTTTAAGTCTTCATATTTCCTCCTCAAAAGGGGGCGGAAATTATGGTAGGGATCGTAGCGTGATACAAAAAAGGTTTTCATGTATAAATCTGGGACGGAGTTATTGTAGCACAAAATAGTAATTTTAAAATGATTAAATATTAAAATTAGAGCATTATCTTGTCTCGCTTAAAAAATGATCATTTAATAATAATAATAATAATTCCTACTACTCCTCCACCTATGGCGTAATTGGTTACTGTCATTATTTGACAGACAACTCTGACCCAATTACATTTTATTTTACCATAGGCCCCTGAACTATTACTAGTTATGCGGGCGTTAAGAGGAGAGGGGCATTATTATTATTATTATTATCTGCGCCTGCATGCGACTTATAGATGGTGGAGGCACATCTCCAACATTTGTTGCAAGGAAATGGGAAAACTACAGAAAAACCACCCCGGGGATCGGACCCGGGATCTTGCGTTCTGAAGCGAACGCGTTAACGCTCACTCCACCGCAGCAGAATTTTGTAAATAGTCTTTCGCGAGTCGAAATCAAAATCTGTTTCAATAAATTACTATATAATCAATTACCCGTGCACAATTTACTTTCACATAGAGAAAGTATATCAACCATATAAAAAGCCGATACTGAGATTTTGGCACATTTAGAGAGTACAACGTCTAGCTGGGCTAAGAAAAATCGATTATAGAATGGCATGTTTTTTCGTATCTATTTTTATTCAAATCTAATTACAATTATTGGAAGACTTCATTAATGCACTATTTCTGACATGTCATTAGGTTCCTTCACTGAGTTGTATCATCTTAAAGTGGAAACTTTATGAAAGCTGTAGAAATGTTGTATAAATTTAATCCAATTGTAGGATCAAAGCACCTACATTATTTCATGTACGAAATGTACAAACATCACAATTTTGGAATATATGATTTAATTGGATGCGATGACAAAAGTGGATGGTTAATTCCTGAAATGTGATGACGAAAATTTGAAATGTGACAGAATATTCAGGGTGAGAAACAGCGACCTGGTAAAATGATTATGTACAAACATCACTTTTTTTTATATGATTTAATTGTTGTTTTCTATATTAAACTATGTATGAAAACCTATGTTGCACCATATAAATTACAATAGGTACTCATTATAATATTTGAAAATCATAAACACACTACATCTTTAGAAAAAAGCATTCATATGATAACATGGTTTGTAAATCTAAATGAAGCATTACTAATAGTAATGTAAAGTTATGTTTTCTACTAGAGGTTGGAAAACTTAAAACTTTAACATTTGAATACTAATTTGAGTTAGGAAAAGTGGAATATTTCCTAACAAGAGCGGATATAATGTTTCATTAAAATACTAATTTCAGTTAGAAAAAGTGAAATATTTCCTAATAAGTGCGGAAATAATATTTCAACATTAAAAGTTATAAGTTAATTTATTTAAATTGTACATGTTATTTTTTATCATTATTATTAATTTTAACCGAAACATATTCACAATTCGTGAATGAAATTCCAGAACAGGTTTTGTTGGAAGTAGAAATAGGGTTATTATTTACGTTAACCTCTTCATTATTGAAAGCAGAATAATCTTGACTCCGCTATTTAATTTAGAAATAATTAAGGCAGGGTACATATAATGGATATTCCTTAGGTGTATTTCTAGCGAATGTTGTTGCCAACCACCTTCTTTTGTTTTGGTCCAATATCTTGAATTATAATGGAGTATTCTTGCCTGCACATAAATCTGATTAGGTGATCAGAAATAAGTCACCTTTAATTTATTTCTTAGAACTACTATGTCTAATTGTAGATAAATGTCTAAACTGTCTATATCAGTTCTCCGATTGTAATTATGTTAACCCGTTCATGAATTATTTGGCTGTCGCTTATTAATAATGCCGTATACTAGCTAGGGGTAAAGAGGCCTCTTAAGAAAACCATAAATTTCCTGTAACTTCCGGATATATTCGACAAAATCCGAAATCTCGCGATTAGGTTTTTATTTCTTTCTGAAGTTATTTGAAAAGATATTAGAAAACCAGATGCACTTTCCAATTGCCATATTTTTAGGTCTATAAGACAGCGTCTACAGATTTTCAGTACAACGTTTCGTTTCGAAGAAACCATCATCAACTTAATTTTTTTATATGGCCCGTAAAAATTGTACACCCTCTATTAGGTACCATTTCCTATTACAAATTCAACTATGTATATTACAGTATGGGTTCTCACGTTTTTATTCAGAAAAATGTTTGTTAATACATTTCGAACATTGTCTTGTAGTAGGCGTTGAAATGATGACGACCAAAAACAAAATTATTATTTAATTTCAACCCAGAATATGGGTGTACCAAAATAGTAACTAAAAATAATTTAACTAGAATAGTTGTTAAACATTGAAACATTATAGCTGTTTAGAACCAAACATATTATTTTTTTATGTGATATAAGAATTGTTCTGTTCATTTAATGGCGACGAAGACAAAAATTATTGCATAATTTTAACCTAGAATATGTACGAAAATAGTAACATAAAATAATTTAGCAAGAATTCACAGTTAACAAACATTGAAATATTATAGTCAGTTAGAACTGCACTAATTATATTTTTACTGTGGTATGAGGATTGTTGTGTTCATTTAATGACGACAAGATAACCATTATTACCTAATTTCAACGCAGAATGGATACCAAAATAGTATGTAAAAACAATTTAGCACGGAGAGTTGTTAAACATTGAAACATTATAGTTATTGAGAACAAAACTTATTGTTTTATTACTGTGGTATTATGAGAATTGTTCTGTTCATTTCATTGTCTTAAAATCTTAAAAATAGGTGATACATTTTGTCTTCGTCGCTCATTTCAACGACTACGACTATGTTCGAAATGTATTAAAAAACCTTATTTTCTGGATAAAAACATGAGAAACCATAGTGTGATATAAATTGTTGTATTGCTATTTAAATGCTATTTAATACAGGGTGTACTTTATTTGCGGGCCATATAAAACTATAAAGTTGATGATGGTATCTTCGAAACGAAACGTTGAACTGAACATTTATAAACGCTGTCTTGTACAGCCAAAAAAGTGGCAATTAGAAAGTGTTTTTGTTTTTTTTATACCATTTCAAAGAACTTCAGAAAAACATAAAAATGATATTGAAAAATTTCGGGTTTTGTCGAATATCTCCGGAAGTAAGCGGAATATTCTGGTTTTCTCAACAGAATATAACTGACCACTAAATTGCGCAACTTTTTTGTAGTTTAACCGCGTTTATAACTTTTACGGTTTAAGAGATCCCCATGATGTGATGCTTATCTTGGGCACCCTGTATATACGCTTTTTCTCAATCGAATTGGACACAATTTTGAGTATAGGTAGTCATATAAAAAGTTACCAAAACCTGTGTTGGACATCATTATAATAGTATTGACGAGTAGAACTTAAAAATAAAATAAAAAATGCAGGTCCATATTTAAAAATTTAGACTTGATGACGATTGCACTTACACGAAACGCCGGTTTGCAATTCCGTAGCTGTAAAGAAAAAAAATTGACAATGAAAATGTGTTAATTTTTTTTATATCTCTTCAAGCAACGACAGGAAACAATAAACAAGATTTTAGAAAAAAAAAAATAATAATCTCGGTAACCATTCAAATTTTTTAAATTATTTTTATTGATTATTGTTCCCCATATAATTACGCAACTTTGCCCAAATTTAACCGACTTTGTTTGTCTGACCGTTTCCGATATCTCCATAGTGATAATCGAATTTGAATTACTATATATACTGTAAATGGCTAAAAATCCACTGAATTTTTGAAAAAGGCTATATTGCTGTCATGAGATGAAAAAAAGTAAATCAAATTACCTACACAGTAGATATCGCAGTTTGAAAATTTCAGTGAATTTGATTAAAATTAAAATTTCTTGCAAAAGTATTAGATATCTTTAGCTGATATTTATTTAGTTATTTTTGAGGAATATGGGGTACCTACACCCAAAATTGTGTCCAATTCGATTGAGAGTTGGCCAAAATAGCGGCGATTGATTTTTTTCCGAAAAAAACCGTATATATACGTATATTATAGGGGTCGGGGGGTGAATATAAAACCGCAAAATTTTAACTGCAGATTCTTTAAACATTGATAATAAAAATGTACCATTTATGTTGTACCTTAGCTACTGATTTAAGTTGTCAATAAACAACATAAAAAAACCTCAAAAAAGTATCAGTACACACCTTTTTGGCCAAAAAAGGGGATTTCAGAGAATTTTTATTTTCAAAAACTCAGGGTTTTCCCTACTTTTGCTAAAATAAATAAGTTCCACCGCGTCTCGTTGCGTTTACCAAAATTTCCCAACTTCGCCAAAAAAATTCCCAGATTAACTCCACCGAAGTGGCTGCATAGTTCGAAATTGTTACTACTTGGCACTGGTCGTCTGACAACCAATGTTCGTTGATGCATAATACTACTGCTTTTGGATAACGGCTTTGAATAAATATTTCTAGATGTTGCAACTTGTTTTGCAAGCTTCGTGTATTTATTATTATTGATTTTGACGATGATGGACAGATTCCCGTTGTCCTTCCTCAAAAAACTCACTTGAAGATGTTGTGTTCTATTACTGTTTTTTTATGGTCCTCCATTTTGACTATTGAGAATGTCCGTGTTGGGGTCCATTTTTGGTTTGCTATACGAGGTGTAGCTATTAATAAACGAGACTGACACTGTAAAAAAAAATATTTTAAATTTATTTATATAAATTAGTTATCCCCTTCAATATACACCCCTCCACGATCCCTACACTTCTCTATACGAATTTTATACTGATTCAAACAGTGCTGGAAGTCTTCGTCAGCTCTTTCATGACGTTTGCCGCTTTTTTTTAACTTCTTCAACGCTGTCGAAACGTGTCCCTTTTAATGCGGATTTCATCTTGGGGAACAGGTAAAAGTCACACGGAGCCAGGTCAGGTGAATAAGGCGGGTGGTCCAACACCGGGATGCTGTGCTTCGCGAGAAATGATTTAACTGACAATGCAGTGTGAGCTGGTGCATTGTCTTGATGCAGCACCCATGATTTACTTTTCCATAATTCGGGTCTTTTTTTACGAATTCTTTCTCGCAGCTGAGCAAGGATTTCAAGGTAGTATACCGGATTGATATTTTGACCTTCTGGAACCCACTGAAGTAATTTTTTCAACGTTTTTGTCTGTTTTTGATGTGACAGGACGACCTGGGCGGGCATCATCTTCAACGTCCTCTCGGCCGTCTTTAAAACGTTTATACCACTCACAAATACGTGAACGGGACAAACATTCGTTGCCATACACTTTATTTAATAACTCATAAATTTATTTAGCCTTCTGTCCAAGTTTCATATGGAATTTTATGACAACTCTCTGTTCAATAATATTAGTTAACATTTTTCCGGAAAATTAGAAAAACATCAGTTATGAAATTAAATGCCACGTGCAGACAAATCTATTTACTGGGATGCAGTTTACGGCAGCCGATAAAGGGGGTTTTACACTAAATAATGGTGTGCCGTACAACCTTTTGACATGCACAGTTCGTCTGTAATCACAAGTCTCGTTATTTAATAGCCACACCTCGTATGTATGTTTACGTAGGAATATGTCACCGCAAGTTTTATATATAATTTTAATATAATTATAATTATAAATTTATATATCCATTTTTGAAATGGTGTTACAGTCCAGATATTGGATATTCTGGGTTCAATATTAGATTCGCTGTTATTTCTAATATTCATAATTGGCTTATCTTTGTGTGTAGACATAAGACAGTTTTCTAGGCTAACTGCCAGGCAATGTCCAATAGTATTCTTGCGGTAGGAGTAAGAAGGATTAAGTGCACTGTGCACAATCGAAGGCTAGTAAGCGCTTCCTTGAGAAGTAGACATATAAACCATATCGAGATTCTGGTGAAGTGATAACTATTCCATGGTAACCAAATATTTAGTGATGTCATGCTCATATAAATCTAGTACAAATAAATTGACATTGCTATATAAAATTGCTATTGTAACCTAATTTCTTGTAGTAGATCATGCCTTTTTTTAATGCATTATTAAATGATCGCTGTCAATTCTAATGTAAGAATTTAAAAATACAAATAAATTTTCATCAAAGCTACATCTTCTTCTTAAGACTGCGGTTTTCGTAGTTCGAAACTGGGGAGATGTTCATTAGGAAAACTACATTACTTAGAAACATGAAATTTTCAGGAATCATTATTGATATATTTATTTATAAAGTGACATTTTTTTAATTTACTTTTTTTCCAATATTTATATTTATTTACCTATAAACAACATTAAATTTTTTTTTCGCTATGAAATTTATATCACTGTATAGAGAAAAAATCGAACAAACTGAAAATATATATATTTTTTTTTTCATTTGCAAAATAACAGAGAAGAACATCTCCCCAGATTCATTAATATTTAATTTTTGAGTCCCCACTCTTGACCCGACCGGTCGATCACATTCAGGCCACCTTTTATACACCACCCCACCACCGGTATTGTCACGGGAGATGCACGCTGGCTAGCGAGTTTTTTGCATGTAAAATTCACTCAACGCTGGAAGCTTCTCTTCTTATATACAGGGTGTAACAGAAATACGTGTGTTAATTTTAAACATTGGTAGAAGTCGTTAAATATAACATTTTTTCGATGTTTTTTTTTCAAAAACCAACGTTAAACTGATTTAAAATATGTTCTAGTTTATCTACTAAAACACGTACCCGCCTATGGTTAAAGGTGTGCAGCGATAAAATCTTTTGTTGTGATGGCAACGGTGTCATAAAGGTACATCATTGCCTGTTAGGCAAAACACGTTCAGGATATTGTGCACTGTACAATCTAATGGCTTCTGCGGCATTTCCAAAGGCGGCAACACAATATCGGTTAATTCTTGATGAAAATGAAAATTTGGCATTTTGAAATAAACTTCACTTGACAATTATAGTGACAGTACCTGAGAACGGCTCGTTCAGTCAAAATTAGGGGGCAAAAAAAATGTTTAAAAAAAATGCAAATTTTGAAAAAGAACATATAGAAAAAATGTTTTATATAACGAGTTCTACCAATGTTTAAAATTAACACACGTATTTCTGTTACACCCTGTATATATATATATATATATATATATATATACATATATATATATATATATATATATATATATATATATATATTTATTTATTTATTTATTTATTTATTTATTTATTTATTTATATTGGTGTTACCACATTTACATGTTTACACAAGTCAGTCTGTATTAGAACAGTAGAGTAGTACAAAAGTGTATACAATTCTCATCACTTACAACAACAATAATAACTCAAAAAACACATACATATATTAATTAAAATCCTAATTAGCTAATTAGAAGGTTTGTTCGCTTAGAACAGTAATACTATATCGTTAAGATGGCTTAAAATGGTTTGAAACTGAACGCTCAAGCCGAGGCCCTACTTCTGTAGGTATTACGACATCGTCGGACAAAAAATCTCCCACTGTATAGTAGGCACCTCTCAGCAGAAGTTCCTTAATTTTTTATATATATATATATTGTTACGTTTTTGCATTGCCCCACTTTCGGGACTACAAAATGTTACGTTTTTATTTATTTACTCTTATCTCAGGTTCAATAGTAGGTTCAATCATAACTAAATAGAGTTTAGTTCAAATACTTTAATGAATTGAAAATAACCAAATATTAAAACGTCTAATATAAACTGAACTAAACAAACAAATCAAAAACAATAGAAAACAAAATTATTAAATACATAATAAACTATGACCAACATTAACAAAATAAATCCTAAATACACAAGCCAACTTATGTGTTAATATGACTCTTGCACTTTACGCAAACTTTCTACTTGCAGTTATCTTCTTGTGGTTCCTTGATTACGTCGTCCTGTTGTCCCTGCTTTCCCGTCTGATCCGTTGTTGATTCCCACAAAAGTAAACATCTACTTTTGTTTGCGAAGTTGAGCGGCTTGAAGTCCTGATTTTTGAATATCTCCGTCACGGCTCCTCTCTTGTTGAACTCCTCTCCTGGTTGTCTGTCTTCTCCCAGCAATATGTCCAATCGTTGAAACCCCGTTAATATTTTGTAATGTATTTGTATTAGAATCGCAACATCTCCACCCGCGATCCACACGCGTCTCTCCCCCTCGTCAAACTCGTTGTTGATTATTTTCGACTTTCCATTATTTAATTCCCCAAGCGTCTATGCACGAAGTCACCTGTTACCCGTGGTAACCATTCAACAACCTTCATCCGCGGATTGCTTTGTATATTTGTGCATATTTGTTCATATTCACATTTACAATATTTACAATAAATTTTGTTAGCTTGTGCCCTGAAGATTATAATTCTATCTAAAACTTATATAATAATAACAATAAATCTATTCTAATTAATCTAAATAAATACTACAAATACCATCACAATATATATATATATATATATATATACAGGGTGTAACAGAAAGACGTGTGTTAATTTTAAACATTGGTAGAACTCGTTAAATAAAACATTTTTTCTATATGTTTTTTTTTCAAAAAGCAACGTTAAACTGATTTAAAATATGTTCTAGTTTATCTACTAAAACGCGTACCCGCCTATGGTTAAAGGTGTGCAGCGATAAAATATTTTGTTGTGATGGCAACGGTGTCATAAAGATACATCATTGCTTGTTAATCAAAACACGTTTAAGATATTGTGCACTGTACAATCTTCGGGCTTCTGCGGCATTTCCAAAAGCTCGGCCATATACCAACACAATATCTGTTAATTCTTGATTAGAAAAAAATGGCATTTTGAAATAAACTTCACTTGACAATTATAGTGACAGTACCTGAGAACGGCTCGTTCGGTCAAAATTAGGGGGCAAAAAAATATTAAAAAAACCTGCAAATTTGGAAAAAATCATATAGAAAAAATGTTTTATATAACGAGTTCTACCAATGTTTAAAATTAACACACGTATTTCTGTTACACCCTGTATATGTATATAGCATGGACAATGTTCAAGAGCAATTAGTGGAGTCGATGGAATTTCCCCGCTATCCTCATTTTAACACTTCTTCAAAATTTCTAGTTCTGACACAAATTGTTGCTTGCTTATATTTTCATTTATTTGGCCTATGATTGCAAAATATTTATCGATTCAAATATCAGCAGACGTATTTATATATTTTATATTCAATCTAATAATTTCAGATGGAATAATATTATTAAGATATCTTTCTTGTAAATCAGATATAATATGATCTAAAATTGGAATATAAATTGAAATTTTATAATAGTCGGAAGAAGGATGTACTGTAGGGTTCGATCGTTTCGTCTTATGTTTGATAATCCTTGCTGTTTCAAATTCAACGTTCAGTTTTTCAAGACAGGTTAAAATCGAACTTTTATGATGTTTGAACTCTATATGGACATTGATTCTCTTTTCCTCTTTTCTCTAAGTAATAATAATGTATTTAAAACGATATCATTGGGGTGCTTTATATCGATATTTTTAGTCTGATCCATTGCACTTAGTGGTAAATTCACACCTAATATACTATTTAGACAATACAAGGTTACAATAAATTCACAACTTATTATAGAAAATATTGAGTTTTAGCTTGGCTTGATTCTGATTCTTTCCAATAGCTTATTTATACATTGAAGAGCAGAAATAATATGGTTCAAAGGTTCTCTAAACTGTAATACAGCATTATGCCTCTCAATCCATCTAGTTTCACATAATTGAGTCAACTTTCCTTCTAATTTTGTCTCCAATACAAAATTTCTTTTGGAAAATAATGAGAAAAATGCTATGGTTTGTTTCATTATAGCCATGGCATTACGAACTTCCATCACATTAGAAGCTTTAGATATGCTCAAATTTAGAACGTGGTTATAACATGTAGTTCTCATAGCAAATTTTAAAAAAATCTAAAATTGTTTCACAGCACAGAAGTCATTACAGAACATCCATCGGTGCAAACTCCAATACAATGTATTTGTGATAAATTGATATGATTTAAATAATTAGTGACTGTGTCCCCAATAACCGTTCCACTCAAGATTGGCTATAAACTGCCTGAGTCAACTTTATAGTTATCTTCGTGACAATCCACAAAACCAATAAAATCCTCCCTGATGCTGGAATCTTTATCAATATAGCGTAATATGATTGACATTTGGCAAATGTTGGAAAAATCTGTAGTTTCATCAAATATAAGTAGTTCGCACATTTAATACTTTCTAAAATATTTTTCATTATTTCGTCTTTACAACATTATGTAATCGGTTTTATCGGTGATATTTTTTCAATGTATGGGGGGGGCATGGTCCCTATGCCCCCCCCCCCCCAGTATGACCGCGCCTGGTCGATATAGCCTTGGGCGCATTTTGTAATACATACGGTATATGGGAAATAAGAGAAGCTCCCAGCGTTGAGTGAATTTTACATGCAAAAAACTCGCTAGCCAGCGTGCATCTCCCGTGACAATACCACAATACCGGTGGTGGGGTGGTGTATAAAAGGTGGCCCGAATGTGATCGACCGGCCGGGTCAAGAGTGGGGACTCAAAAATTAAATATTAATGAATCTGGGGAGATGTTCTTCTCTGTTATTTTTGCAAATGAAAAAAAAAATATATATTTTCAGTTTGTTCAATTTTTTCTCTATACAGTGATATAAATTTCATAGCGAAAAAAAATAATTTTAAATGTTGTTTATAGGTAAATAAATATAAATATTGCAAAAAAAGTAAATAAAAAAATGTCACTTGATAAATAAATATATCAATAATGATTCCTGAAAATTTCATGTTTCTAAGTAATGTAGTTTTCCTAATGAACATCTCCCCAGTTTCGAACTACGAAAACCGCAGTCTTAAGAAGAAGATGAAAATTTTTTTGATGAAAATTTATTTGTATTTTTAAATTCTTACATTAGAATTGACAGCGATCATTAGATAATGCATTAAAAAAAGGCATGATCTACTACAAGAAATTAGGTTACAATAGCAATTTTATATAGCAATGTCAATTTATTTGTACTAGATTTATATGAGCATGACTGTACATCACTATATATTTGGTTACCATGGAATAGTTATCACTTCACCAGAATCTCGATATGGTTTCTATGTCTACTTCTCAAGGAAGCGCTTACTAGCCTTCGATTGTGCACAGTGCACTTAATCCTTCGTACTGCTACCGCAAGAATACTATTGGACATTGCCTGGCAGTTAGCCTAGAAAACTTATGTCTTATGTCTACGCACAACGATAAGCCAATTATGAATATTAGAAATAACAGCGAATCTAATATTGAACCCAGAATATCCAATATCTGGACTGTAACACCATTTCAAAAATGGATATATAAATTTATAATTATAATTATATTAAAATTATATATAAAACTTGCGGTGACATATTCCTACGTAAACATACATACGAGGTGTGGCTATTAAATAACGAGACTGTTGTGATTACAGACGAACTGTCCATGTCAAAAGGTTGTACGCACACGATTCTTTAGTGTAAAACCCCCTTTATCGGCTGCCGTAAACTGCATCTCAGTAAATAGATTTGTCTGCACGTGTCATTTATTTTCATAACTTATGTTTTTCTAATTTTCCGGAAAAATGTTAACTAATATTGTTGAACAGAGAGTTGTCATAAAATTCCATATGAAACTTGGACAGAAGGCTAAAGAAATTTATGAGTTATTAAATAAAGTGTATGGCAACGAATTTTTATCCAGTTCACGTATTTTTGAGTGGTATAAACGTTTTAAAGACGGCCGAGAGGACGTTGAAGATGATGCCCGCCCAGGTCGTCCTGTCACATCAAAAACAGACAAAAACGTCGAAAAAATTACTTCACTGGCTTCCAGAAGGTCAAAATATCAATCCGGTATACTACCTTGAAATCCTTGCTCAGCTGCGAGAAAGAATTCGTAAAAAAAGACTCGAATTATGGAAAAATAAATCATGGGTGCTGCATCAAGACAATGCGCCAGCTCACACTGCATTGTCAGTTAAATCATTTCTCGCGAAGCACAGCATCCGGGTGTTGGACCACCCGCCTTATTCACCTGAGCTGGCTCCGTGTGACTTTTACCTGTTCCCCAAGATCAAATCCGCATTAAAAGGGACACGTTTCGACAGCGTTGAAGAAGTTAAAAAAAAAGCGGCAAACGTCATGAAAGAGCTGACGAATGAAGACTTCCAGCACTGTTTGAATCAGTATAAAATTCATCAGTATCATATATAAATTATAATATTATAGAGAAATGACACAATCGTGTTTAAAGTGCTCCACATTTAATGCTAGTGTTAAAAGTAAGCAGCCAATAATCTGTCAAAATGAGATTTATTTAATCAAAAATAAGAATTAACATAACAGAGTTATGTAGGTGCAACAAATTTAAAGTCGCCCGTAGCACCTTCTTCAATTTCTTTCGGTAGTTGACTTTCTTCAATATTAGAATTCATAATGATGATTTCTTGTTTGACAAGTTTAACAACAGACTGACTGAAATGTCAACATTTTTAAAGAAATTTATAGTGCTTTTAAAGGTGTGTTTAGAAAATATATTGTATGCTATGTGTGTTAAAAGCGATTTTAACACTTATATCATAAATAACTATTCTTCTTTTATACCCAATATTACGATACGTATAGCGAACAATAAAATTGTTTTTCCACTCCCTGCATGGTAAGTACACTGTTGTAACATTGATTTGGTGGAAGTAAGCCCCACTTACCGATAAAGCTTTGGTTACTATGAGCAACGGGAAGTAAGTAATCACTTACCTCCCTCAGGGAAGTAAGTAAAATAATTTCAATAGCGTTCTTTCTCTGGCACCAGTCATTAAAACACTTATACGAATTTTGATAACACCCCTTCGACTTCTCCGGCAGTAGGAAGGAACAGGCAGCATCTGCAGCTTCTTCAATTGCTATTTCTTGTTTATTTTCATTGGAATTCATTTACAACTGAACGAATGCAATTTCTGACATTCACACTTTGTTTGAAAAATAGTCTTAGCAACCAAAGCCGTACTGACATTTTGTTCAAGTTGCGAAAATAAACTAATCAAACACAAACAATTAAACCAACTTCAGGAGTGGAAAAACAGTTATAAGCAATTCGAGAGGTAAGTTTTGACCAGTCTCGGTCTTTATTGCTAGCCCTCGCTGTCGCTCGGGCGCAAACTCGACCTCGACTGGTAAACGATACTTACCTCTCTTAATGCTTAAATAACTATTAAATTATGTCAAAATATTTTTATATAAAAACTGTATCTGACTACTATTGTACTCTGACATTATGATATATTTTATAAATGCGTATTTATAAATTATTATAACCTCATAAAATTTTATAGAAACTATTAAATTGTATTCAATATTTTACAGTAAGTAATTTTGTTAAATAAATATTTTTGATATTTTATATTTTATTAATGGAAATTATAATAAGATAAGAATAATATTGATATATTTTTTCGGTTAAAATACCGTAGAAAAATGAACTACAATTAATATAATAAGTGAAATTGCAATACATCGGCAGCGTCTCGACTTTCCTCGGTAAACCGACACAAATGTACAATATCATTGTATGCTGACTAGCGTTGCGCCGACTCGAATAAATGTATTCGCAGCTGGAGTTATATTGCTGAGTAGCCGCAAAAAAAAACGATGGAAAAAATATGCCGAGTGGGACCGATGATGCATCGTCGCACGCGAGGTCTCTCGGCGGGGAAGTATCTGTGTAATATATCTGTGTAGTAGTGTAGGGGTATTAGGAGCAGAATTGTATGGAAGGAGCGCGCGAATTTAGCGCCACATGCGGAATAAAATATATCGATCTTTATTGGGCTATCGACCCCATATGGGTCTTTCCGCCTCGGAATAAAATATTATTACAGAAACGGGAAGGCAGTCTTAAGATAAATATTTGAGGAACATCGCACTGATGAGATTTGCGTTTGAAAATTCTGTTTTATTTATTAATTTTAAGTATAATTACATAAAAGTACAAAGTAATTGTGATTGATATTCGATGTTTCTTTCTTCGTTCTTCACCTCGGAATGTCCCTCCCTCGGGGTCAGTATGCTTCCTTCTCGGGCTAATGGTATTGAAGGTTATTGGTTGTTCTTCAGTCTTTTTATTTTCGTTCATATGAGATTATTCAAGATTAGGTTGTTTATAAATTTTTATAATTATTTCATTTACGTTTGTATTATTATTATAAGGTACTGTACTCAAGTAAAACCTGGGAGTGTACTCAGATGTTGGACAGGAATTTTGGGTTGAAACGTGATATTGAACAGTTTGGCAACACAATTTAGCGCGGATTAGTTTTTGATTGAAACTTGGCAACCAGAAGTGGGAGTTAGCTGTTGCATTTAATTTTGTTTTTATGCATATTTTCTAAAATTAAATAGGTGCATGGCAAATATTTTAATAAAAGGTAATTGAAAACTGTTGTAGGAAATAAATTATCATACGAGCCCTAACAACTTAATGTTCGGACGGCACCAATTTGTATACATATTTACTCATAGTTGTTCTGTAAATTGATTATAATTTTTTGGATCCATTGCCTACAACATTCTCGCGAAATATTTTCCTCCGTCTTCCCATTAAATAAGGCCGTTATCTCCCTTATAATGACTCTTCGCTGAATTTTACATATTTTCACAAGATGCTTCCTCTTTCTGCATGTCATTTTACTAGGTTGACCGGAACTTTTACCCCAAATTTTGTATCTGGCTGTCGCTCCATAGCACTGGATAATATCTCCTACCGTTGACTTCGCTAAATTCAACGATTGTCCGAATGTCTTTATGCTTTTTCCTTCGTGGTAATTGTTTCACAACAATTGGACGAATTTCGTTCGAAGTTGCTGTACCACGACTCATTTTCAGGAAAACACATAAAAGAAAGCAGTAAATCGACGCGTATCACGTTAATAACGATCATTTTAACAGAGTTAAGCCAAAAAAAAATTAAAAAAGGAGACATCCGAACATTAAGTTGCCAGCAAAATGGGTTCAGTTTTTCATTTTTTTCTTCTTAAAGAGGCAAATATTGACAAATAATACACTCAGATGCAAAAAAACGGGTCATTGAGTCGTTGTTTGCAAAATAAACATTTTTTTAAATTTTGATCTTGGTACAGTCCTTAGAATGTTTTACAATCAAAGAGGCCATCAGAATGTAGAAAAAACAACATATGATACTTATCAGTTTATTTAATAAGCGAAAACAACATTTAAAGCTATGCGTTCTTCACTACCTATTGCTCATTCGGCATTATGCATAGAGGATCAAGGTGGCTACTGGGTTTTGACTTGTTTTCGATTAACTGTCATTTTCATTATTAATCTCTGTTAAGTATATCGTTTACATACATTATCGTTTTCGCTTATTAATGTTCATTAAATAAATAATAAGTACCATATGTTGCTTCTTTCTACATCCTGACGGTCTCTTTGATTGTAAAACACTAAAACATGTATTCTAAAGACTATACCAACATCAAAAGTAAAAAAAAAATGGTTCTTTTGCAAACAATAACCTAATGACCCGTTTTTTTGCATCTGAGTGTATTTTTTTTTGCATAAGTGGTACTTAATAATGCATTTTTATAAGATCATAAATATAACAAGTAAGTAGCAACTTTCGGCAAAATAATATGTAACTAATAGTAAAAATGTGTATCGTCCGAACTTTAACTTGTTAGGGCTCGTATGAGCCATGGTTTTACTTGAAATTGGCAATATTTAGCTTATTTTCAATCAAATGTTTTAGATGCAAAATCAATTACGTCATTGTTTATAAAAATAAACCTTCGAGGTATTATACAGGGTGACCCACTTATCATCGCTCGGACCATTGCTGCTATACTAAGAAAATTGACGAAAACATCTGCTTGATGTCACTTTATGTGCTACTTTTTAAAATATTTTCGAGTATATAGAGTGTACCATAAATCCGGGACACAAAATTTTGTCTCTTTTTTAAATGGATCACCATGTATATTCTTTCATTTTTAGAATCTGCTTTATGTGGGCTTCAGCTTGTTTATATTTTCAGATCAGATGCAACGTTGCCGATGCCACCGAATGTACCAAAACAATCACAATATTTGGAGTCACGTTGAATACACAGGGTATTCTGATACAACGATCGAATTTTCAAATGGCTAAAACTTCTTGAGATTGATCGTTATTTACCAATTAAAAAGTATTATTAGATTATAGTCCATATACATACTACCATTGTACTACCCTTGAATAGCTCATTAGATGAGCACTCAGAATATGATGCTATATACAGGGTGTTACATTTGAAAAAATGACTTTTAGCTATTTGAAAATAACAAAATTGTATCATTGTTTCAGAACACCCTGCGTATTCTACGTGACTCAAAATATTGTGTATGTTTTGGCACATTCCTAGGGTACTTGCATACGGAGAATTTTGATATTGATCTCTTATAATAAGGTTTTGTTGAATTTTTTCCACGTCCATGATTTGTCGTTAAATTTGATTAAAATGTGAATAACTTGACAACGTTGCATCTGATCTCAAAAAATGAAAATGAGTGATTTGTGAAGCCCACATAAAGCAAATTCTAAAAATAAAAGAATATACAGGGTCCTGCAACAGTGCGTCGGGCTTTCCGAGCGCCTATCCCGTGAGAGATAGAAAAAAATATTTCATACATAAAGTTATTAACTTAAAAATCTTTATGCTGTAAAATTATTTCCAAACATACAGGGTGTCCCAATTTTTTGGAATAATAAAAACAAACATTTTTTTAAAATAGAACACCCTGTATTTATTCAGGTTTTCTGATGACATTTTCAACCTCTACAATGTTGTCTATTTAGTGTTGGATTATGTTGCACTGTTACCAATTTACAATTTTTTTTTCAAAATATCATGCATAAGCAAGCTTAACTTTAAAAAGTCGTAACAACCTCATTTTTTTTAAGGTAAGAATAAGTTTTAGCAATAATCTTGCAAAAAAATGCCAAATTTCAAAGCGGTATAACCCATTTTTTTTTTAATGGAATGCCCCCCATTTTATGTCATTATTCGATGGGTTTTTTCTTCTCTTCAATTTGATGGTGCATATCTTATGTCTGAACTACATAGTTGTGGAGATATTCAATATTTTTCGCAAAAGTAACCATTTAATTACATTTCTATGCACCGAAGTAGGCCATGCTGAGACAAAACAACTGTCAAAATGTAAGTAAAAATCAATGTGAGATAAACAAATACATTTTGAACATTACTGTAGTATCGTTTCTCTTTTGTATTAATAATTTTGTTATCTCTCGTGGTTTTGGAATAAAATAATTAATCGTATTACAGAAGTACTATCTACTATTTTACTATTTTCGTTCATATCACAATGATTCTTACTTACATTTTAACAGTTGTTTTGTCTCAGCATGACCTATTTAAGTGCATAGAAATGTAATTAAATGGTTACTTTTGTGAAAAATATTGAATATCTCCACAACTATGAAGTTCAGACATAAGATATGTACCATCAAATTGAAGAGAAGAAAAAGACCTATCGAATAATAAATTAAAATAGGGGGCATTCCATTAAAAAAACGGGTTATACCGCTTTGAAATTTATAAAGTTTGACATTTTTTTGTGAACACCCTGTATTACTAAATTCAAATTGCTCATTACCAACATGTTGCTTATTAACCACACTGAAAATATTGCTAAAACTTATTCTTACCTTCAAAAAACGAGGTCGCTACGATTTTTTAAAGTCGAGTTTGCTTATGCATGATATTTGGAGAAAAAAATTGTAAATTGGCAACACTGTAACATAGTTGAAGGTTTGGTGATCCATCCTGAATGATTGTAGAAGGGTTTGGGTAAAGCACTTTCAGGTTACGTTTATAAAATGTTTATTTACAAGTAAATAAACATTTTATAAACGTAACCTGAAAGTGCTTTACCCAAACCCTACTACTGTAACATAATCCAAAACTAAATAGATAGCAATGTAGAGGTTGAAAATGTCATCAGAAACCTTGAATAAATACAGGGTGTTCTATTTAAAAAAATGTTTGTTTTTGTTATTCCGCAAAAATGGGACACCCTGTATAATTAAAAATAATTTTACGGCATAAATATTTTTAAACCAATTACTTTTTGTACGAAACATTTTTTTCTATCTCTTACGGGAAACGCGCTAGGAAAGCCCGACGCACTGTTGCAGGACCCTGCATAGGATGATCCATTTAAATTCAAATAACATGTTGAAGTAAATGTTGGGAATAGCTTCCATTATTTTCTAAACAAAATATAGCCTCCTTTAAAATTCTTAGCCAACTTTTTGAAGGTTTGTAATAACACAATAACAGAATACACAATAACACACAATAACACAAGAATGTTGAGCTATTACTACACAAACCTTCAAAAAGTTCGCGTAGAATTTGAAAGCAGGCTATATTTTGGTTAGAAAACAATGGAAGCTATTTCCAACATTAACTTTAACATGTTATTTGAATTTTATACATTGAAACTTTTGCACGTTATTTGCACTTAATTCCAAAACTTGTTCACCAAATCATTTTGTATAAATAATGAGTGGAAAGCAGTTTTCAAAGGCTTTCTAACGATGTATCACAAGTAGGGGGCTGTCATTTAATTTATTTAGATGGAGGTGGCTGTGGCTTTAATTGTGAGTAGGGGGTCGATACAACCTACGCCATTTTGGTTCCCCTCCGAACCACCCAAACAGTTTTGAGCAATTTTAAAAATAATTATTAGTTCTATGAAAAAAGTCGGTGGCAACTTTTAAAATTAACACCCTGTATATGGGGGTCTATTATGGTTACTTTTTAAAATCAATTTCATATTATACAGGGTTTTCCAAAAACCCTAAAAGTATCAAAGTCGTATTTAAATATAAATTATCACATATTTTATTCAATTCAAAAGACAAAATTGATCGCTTAAATAATTCTGGAGTCGATAAAATCCTATGTTCCGAATGCCAATTGAATGAACATTTCCGCGCATTTAGACTAAACCAAAAGTGTAGTGCTTTCGCAAACCATAATAGAGTGTAAACATGCGTTTGAACAAATCGAAGACTTAAAAATTTTATACAACTGTAATAAAGGCCCGCACCTTGATCTGTTAGAAGCCGTATAAATCTATAAACGTAATAATAATCCGCTCTTTACACTATTGAATGATCAAACGGATGTAATTTGCACACCGCTTTTCAAAACCCTGTACTAGTGTTAAGCGATATTTTCATAATTACCTATTGTAGGATCCTTATAACTAGGAATGTTGTACTTTGCTGGCACTTGAAAGTGACCGTAAGAAGTCGAAACTCGAGTCGTTATTTTATTGTATATGTCGATATATCTATAAATATTTTGTGGCACAAACATAGCAAGTTGTTTCTCTGTTTTTTAAAATATATAATTGTGTACATATCTGGAGAATTATTATCCATAATTACAACCAAAAAAATGCACTTAAGAACTTAAGAGAGACTTAAGAACGGGTGTAATTTGGGCACTGTTTAATATTACATAATAGAGTCGACGCCCAAAACATCTCTAACGCTGCCTAGTTATCCATTGGACATAGCAGTAATGATGGTGAATAAATAATCTGTTTTCTAATTGTTCATGCTTGTTGATAGATTGTTCAGAATGATAATAGATTCCATTAATCGACCACTGTGCGGCGTCCTAGTGTGGCCTGGCCTTTCCACACGTGGATATATAAATTGGATATATAAATAGCATGTAATACCATTTATATTTGATCGGAGAGTAGAGTACTCTGTGATAATTTCAGATCTACCGCGCGTACTCGTCCGAGTTGTCCTGCAAACTATCTCCTCGCCCATTCTGGCCTCCTGGCCAAATCGAGGATCGTCGGTTCCCTTCAATCCACGAGCAAAACCACGAATTTCAGCCGCCGCTAAAATTCAAAAGGATCATCCACTTTCGATCGGGCAGGTCATCAAAACTAAGATTGACACGAGTTGGCGCCAATCGCCGCCCATGCACCCGAGAGCCCAAATGTGCTCTACATAAATCATCCAGCACCAACCTCCACTATCCGGGCAGCAGGACACCGAGGAGGTGAATAAATCGTAGTGAAACTAGAACGAAATGAACGGAAAAAAATTGATGAGTGAATCTGCGTGGTCCAGGAGAGTTCGCACACCAGATGCTGCGTTACGAACGAGAGCATCGCCGAGAACAATAAAGGAACGAGATCATCAACTGGTGCAAATGGTAGATTTCGTACCAGGAGAGCAGCATGACCCCGAGGTTTCGTTCCTCTGTTTCATGAGCAAAATGGGTTGCCTATGGTAGAGTATGAACATTGAACACATCCGAATCTGATGTAAATTGCACTTGCAAGTTGATCGAGGATTTAGCCTTATCAATCAACGCTTCAGTTGATTGGAGCAAGCTGTAAAAACGATCCACAATTCAATATCACATTATTCTATTCTATTCCATTTCAATAATCTGTACCATCGAAATTGCCTATCACTATAAAATGTTGAAAATGGATATTTTATAACTATACACATTGTTCTCTAATTTTACGGATATGTTCACACTATAGTTCACCATTTATACACACAAGAAAATTAATTGGCTAAGTTTTTAAATCCCCAGTAATCTTTAATGGGCGATTAGCAGCTACACCATTTGTAAAGCACATTGTTCAAGGATTATAATTCCTCGGGTTAAAAAATACTGCAGCTTTATGCACAATTTGGAGGAAACCTAGGTTCGTTCCTTCAGAGGAAATTAAAGTCACACATATATAGATATACAACCTTTGTTTAAAATTGATTGTCTCCTGTAAACATTTATTTTTGTTCAAAAATAATTGTCCGATATGATTTTTAAGGTCTATTTTTTTTTACTCTTAACGAAATATGAAAATATTTACATATTATGATTAAGTTTAAGGTTTTATTCATAAATTACCAGTTATATATTTAAGGTTGTTATATTATTTATTTTAATTTAATTTTATGATTTATTTCTTTCGCCTGACTAGTTTCGGTTATGAACAACCATCATCAGAGGCATATCTATGAAGATAATAAATTATTTAGGTTAGATATAAAATTAGAGCCAAGTTTGTTACAAAATGTTTAAATACAAATTATAATAGTATTTCTTGTGTTTTATGTTATAGTGTGTATAAATGATTTAGTGTTTATGAAATTTGTTAGTGTAGGGAAGAACTAGTCCGAAACTAGTCAGGCGAAAGAAATAAATCATAAAAAGTCAAGTTTGTTACAAAATGTTTAAATATAAATTATAATATGTAGTATTTGTTATGTGTTTAATGTTATAGTGTGTATAAATGATTTAGTGTTTATGAAATTTGTTAGTGTGAGGAAGTACTAGTCCAAAAATAGTCGGGCGAAAGAAATAAATCATAAAATAAAAATAAATATTTTTTACCAGTAAGTACTAAATGTACCTTAAATATTATGATTATGTTCTATTAAAGTGCAAACAGTTTAAATAGTTTCTAAATATTCAATTTTTCTAAGCACCTCATCTCCCATTTGCACAAACTTGTAAATAAATTAAGTTTAAGGTTTTATCCATAAATTACCAGTTATTATTATAATAATAATAATCTGTTGTAGGTTTTCTAGAAACCGAACAAGTCACAAAATAAAATAAATAAATAATAAAATAAAATAAAAATAATTCTACCAGTAAGTACCCGATAATAATACCTTATTTGTAAATAAATTATTTCTGCCTCCAACTGGGATTGAAGTTTCAAACACTTTCTGTACTGACGTTCCTTTTTAAGACTTCTAAGATTCTACGTTTTAGTTCTACTACCGTGCTGTATTCACTATTCCCAATTCGTGTGCCACTTGTTTTAGTTTGTTTTGATTTGTTTCGCTTATTGTTCATCCCAATAACGTTGAATAGCAATAAGTGCATGGATTTTTTGGTAGACTTTTCAAATTCTTCGGCAACTGCCTTAATGTCGCCTTTAGATAACCGCTTGCCATTGGATGTCATATCAGATATTGCAAGGCAGCATTTCTCTTGTCGTTAGTGAGGTTTTTTTTTTGTGAAGCCTAGAACACGATTATTCTATTTTTTTAATTATTACTAACGAAGCTACGGTGGGTAATTTTATCAGGAACTTTAAGTATTCAAAATTTTTATTGCTTAGTAAATATATCGTATGAACCATATATACTTATTTAAATAAAAAAATCTCAATTACATGAAGATATTAACATTAGAAACAACTGCTTTGCAAATTATCAATGGCACATTGCTCGTGACACTGTATAACTGCATACACATACAGACTATCTGAAAAAGAATTACATCTACTTACAGCTGCGAAATTTGTATATGCCACGGGAGCGCGTGTAACACAGGAAAATATTGCACCGGATAGTTCGCACCTAGAACGGCAATGCCCAAACCGGGGGAAAGTCAAGCCGGTTCGAGACCAAACTGCGTAATTCACAAGAAACAAATCTGACAAGCTAACCAATTCTAAACGTCTAAACAAGCAAACGCACTAAAATCCAAACCAGTCATATCCAGAAATTTCTATAACGTGGCAACATCCTGTGGTTTCTGCCACCCTGTTACAATTTTTGCTTAAGCGCAGTTTGTCTGGTGTTGAACATTCTGCTGCTGTCCCATTCTGGACATAGTGCCGTTCGATATTTAACGTTTCTATGAAATACGCAGTTTGTATTTTAATATTCTGTCCCATGCGATTGTTTGGTTTTAGCAGAGTTATAAAATGCGAAGTTTGGGCCTGACCATTGGCCACCTGGGCATTTACGGTTTGCGGCCGGACTTTCTATGCTTAGCCAGGCACCCTATGCCACTTGATTGATATTGTTGTATTATCCAGAACTGTCATTCCAACTGCTAACAAAAGTTATTGAAAGCAGCACATTTTATTTTGCATGGGAAATTCAAAGTAGATTAGAGCGTAGAGATTTATCCTTATTTTTGTTAATACACTTTTAATACAAATCAAACCATTATCCTTTTCAGATTTCAAAAAGCTTGCATCAAGTATGGCGTTCCTGACGTGGACCTCTTCCAGACAACCGACCTCTGGGATCAGAAGAACATAGCCCTTGTGACCACCACCATTTTCGCCATTGGGCGCACCGCCCACAAACACCCGGAATGGCGAGGACCCATGCTTGGCCCAAAGCCATCCGATGAGCACAGGAGGGATTGGACCGAGGAGCAGCTGAGGGCTGGGGAGGCAGTGATTGGCCTCCAGGCTGGCTCTAATAAAGGAGCCACGCAGTCAGGACAGAACTTTGGCGCCTCCAGGAAGATCATCTTTGGCAAATGAGCACCCTAAACCACCGCAAAATAAATGTAGCATAATCCTGATTAATGTAATTTGTGTATATGTAATTTATTAATTTTACTAATAAGGTATAAATAAAACGAACGTTACTCAAAAATATAATTCTTAACGGATGTAATATTTTGTCTACAAAAATAAATGTTACAGCACCCTCGCAATTTGTGCAAAATTTAGTAGATATTCATTGAAAACAGTTAAAAAGAAAAACAATTCTGATTAGCCAAAGTGGCGCGGACATGGCACTTAAAAACGTTAAAAGAAACACGATTTCTAAAATACTAATAAAAAGGGGGAAGAGGTTATTGTGATGTCACAATTTAAGGCACAGATCGAAGTATTAACAAGTTAAATCTGCTTTACCGATAATAATTAACGACTAATGTTAATTTCTAAAACGGAAATAAAACTTCTGTGTTCTAATATAAAAGAAAAACACATCATTAATAACATAAATCTATAACAATCTTCAACAAATCACAGTCCATTAACAAGCCAGACCCCTGGTGGGGCACGGCTATCAGATTAGGCGCACCAGTTTACGCCCTACAGCTCGACCATGTCACATTCGTCGGATATCACACCGTTACACAACGGCGAGCAGGAAGCCCTGTGTTGGCTCAAGGCCCTCCACAGCCGGAACTCGGTGCCCGCACGCAGCCCCAGGCGAGACAAGTCCTCCCTTGTGACGTGGTAAAGAAACTCCTCGTACTCATAATTCTCCGCGAGCACGATCTTCTGTGCAACATCAGATATGTTTGCATCAAATAACCACTCAGCCAGGCGTTCGTCCACCACCACCCCCTCCCTCTCCTGGCACTTGCATGTGAGGACCTGCTGGAGAGTCTGAGATTGCTGCTGGTTGTGCTCAATCAGGATTTTAACCTTCAAAATAAACAAGAATATGTTATATTGTGGTATATTTTTCGTTATTTTTAAGTTTATAATTTGTATAACAAGAGATCAAAGATTTACTGTCAAATTGATTTTGTAATAATACCGTATGTCTTGGTTGATGAAAAAGTTCCTATAATCTTTAATGTCAATATGTGATGAAACCCTCGATTTATGCAAATGTTGTGTGCAACCCAAATAACCCAAATATTCTCAAGCCACTTTATTATGTAAACTACTAAAGTGTATTTTGAAAATACATGAAAAACAAAACATCTCACGGTTATCTTTGGATGGATTTCCTAGCAAAAATCGCACAGGTAGACCAAGTGTAACACTAACTTACCAAGTGGAGGTACTGCTTCTGAGATTCGACGAGTTCGTTAGTCAAGCGAGCGTTTTCTGCCCGTAGCTGCACCATCTTGTCGCGCCAATCGTATGTGGGGCTCGTGCTGGACTTGGTAGAGTTGACAGTGCTTGGTGAGCTGTGGTTGGCAAGATTCTCCCCTAGCTCCGGAGAGAACACGTTTATGGCAGCGGCGACTCCTGAACGGATGAGGTTGTCCAAGGCAAACATCCAGTGCGGTTTAATTGGGTGTAACCGCAACACCTCGTTTACAGCGTCCTACAAGAAATAATAGTGTATAAAAAAGGTAATAAATAATACACCTAAGGAATTATAGTCACCAACCAAAATTGAATCAGACTGCCTCCAATAAAATTCTTGCGATTGAAACAATTTAATCATAAATGTTTTGTTTTCTATTGTTTTTATACTACTGTTATTATGTTACTCTGCAAGTGCCAGATGCTCATATGAGACTGCCAGTATGAGGTCATAAGGAGTCACACTTTACACAATTACAGATCCCTATTTGAAATATTACTAATAACAAATATTAAGTAACTAATCTATAAGAAAAGATAAGATAGCGATATTTAGATATAATGATTGATAAACTTTCATTCCTTACGGCAAACATTAATCGCCATAAAATAATGCACTTAATACTAGTATCGTTACAATAGGACTAACAGTTATGGGACAATGTGCTATCAGTTTTACTGTAGTCTAAAGTGAAAAGCCAATAGAATAATTTGGCGCCAATTTTGACTTTTTGAGGGTTTAATGCTATCGATTTGCATTTAAAATTATATTTAATACGCAATATTACGCCAACAACGCAATGTAACGCCGACAAGCGATTAGTTTTGAAAAGGACTAACTTTTTCTTTCAGAATTACACAGAATGATATTAAGAACAGATATGATACAGTTAAGCGGAATCCAAATCAAGAAAGTCAAACCTGTCAATCAGCTGATTGTCGACAAATTTTCTGAGTGTGAAATCGGCGTATATTATCCAATCACAAGTGTAGGTTTTAGTACCACAAATTTAAAATGCTCCTTCTGGTTTAAAAACAGATAATAGTATAACCTTCAAGTTTAACAGATATGGTTTCAAAATTGACAAATGAGGGCCATCAGTTTGACAATTTTCAGTTATCACTTTGTCAGCTGTCAGGTTAGCAGTTGAGCGTTGGTGTTTACGAAATGCTAAGCATGATGGATACAACTTCATGACTTCATAAATAATTCCACAAATTCTGAATTTTCTGAAAACCTTTTATCTCTTAGGCAAGGGATTCAAACGATTTTCTTGGTGCTCACATCACATAAAGTTGATTTGAAATTAAATATTTGTTACGAATTTATTTACACCGAGGGGTGAACGATAAAAAATTACCTGATAAATATATATGGCATACTGTAGTTGGTTAATGGCGCCCATCTCGAAGTCGAGTTCCTCCTTCAGATGGCTGATGGCCACCTCAATGACATTGGGCGATTGCTCAGTCAGATAGTCCTTCAGTGCAGTCATAAGTCTCTCTAGGTGATGCGTGGTGAGCACGACCTCGCCTTTGGTGCGCCCCCTTAGCTTCTGCATCCACACCTCACAGATCTTCATTCCGTCTTGGGCGAGAACTTTGGCAAGCGTCGTGCGGCGCTGTGAGTCCTTCTTGAGCAGGTAGAACCCATCTGACTCACCCCCACCATCAACCTCTGGTGAGAGGAGGGTCCCCGATGAGTTTCGCCTCTGCGAGTTCTGCTCGGAGTCTAAATCTATGGACGGAGTCGTGGCAAGACTACAAGAATTATGAGTTAGTTGGCAATAAGTTATTGCGAGTCACATGCAACAAGTAAGCGAGTGGTTGACTACAATTAGTGTAACGGCTTAAACGTGAAGTACAACTACGTAAGTATAATTTGATGTAAAGGTTACCTGTTGAATGAAAGTGCGCTTGCACTGGGCATTTGTATCGGTGGCAATAAATTTCCTCGACTTTGTGAGCTGCAAGTCAATTTAAATTAGCAAAATGAACAGAAAAAAATCAACAAAACAGCAAATCGTACAGAGTTAAGAAATAATATTTTACCAGGAGTATCTAAATATCCAATCATCATAGTAAACCAAATGTAATAACATATTAAAACCCATTTATATAAAATATAGTCTTTCAAAGCAAGTAACTTATATTAACAAGCGACTTATAAAGCAATAAGAAACTAATTTCGTTTTGCAAACGACAAAAAAAAATTCTAAATATAGAAGTTTGTAGGTTAAATTGTTTTGATTCTTACCTTTATGGATGTATTAGGCATATTAATTGGATTTACTTTGTAATCAAATGAGGAACTAAGGCAAGCAAATAACAGAATAACATAAAATAATCATAACTATAATAGCTATTTATGTATTAAAGGCATAATCAGCAGATTATGGCACGAGGGAATGTTTAAAGCCCGACGAAGGAGCTTACATCAGCAGAAGGAAATTCAGGAGTTTATGTTAAAAGCTCCTTATGTTATGTATTTGTTAGTCAAGGTAAAGCCTGTTTTTAGATTCCTATATTATACAAATTTAATAAACTGCGTATTCTAGATTGTTACAGCTTTTGGTACATTTGGACCCTGCCGACGCCAAGAGCTGAATGACTTAACTATTCAATATGTGACAATTGAAGGATCGGTCTTGTTAGTGACAATTCGTAGGACCAAACTTTATGACCAATGCAGTTTACGATTTTGATGAACGATGGTTCCTTGAATTATATTGCTTTGTATAACAAATATGTCGCTTTACGTCCTAAATACGTGAAAACGTACAGTATTATTCATAAAAATTCAAGCCGCGGTTTAACGGTGGTTTAATCTTAGTATACTTGGCAACCCTTTGTAAAACACCGCTAAACCACGGTTTAAATTTTTATGAATAACACTGTAACAGTATAAAATGATTTGTTAATAATAACAATGAGCTATTTATAGGTTTATTAATAATGGGTATATACTGGGTGGTCCATTTAAATGAAGATATCGAAATATCTCGAAAATTAGCTTTGTAAGAAAAAATGTTAAATATCAAAGTTAATATAATTAAGGGGGGACTTTACTGGTACTAAAATTAGACCACCCCCACCACCCCTTTGGAAGAGACGGGAGGTAACTTAATTGGTTACAGCAATTATTTGACAGAGAATTCTGACCCAATTACATTTATTTTATAGTATTTAAAAACATTGCTTATTAATTATACCTCATAATTCATTATCATTTGAAGGAGATTGATCGTGGTTTTGCCCAATACCGCAGCGCCGAGATCGAAATGCTGGGAGAAAGGCTGAGTAGAACTAATGAAAAATTTACTTCAATATTGAATTTCAAGACAACAGAGCTCTGAGCAGTGTCAAGCGGATACGAAATCTGGGCCAGTTTTAAACATCGACCACCTTATTATAACACGGATTTCTTTAATTCGTAGCGAAAGCAATACAATGCATTGAACCTGGACATTTATTTAACGAAACAGGGGGCACCTCGGCCAGATCAAGCCCATTTCCCACAGGTTGCGGCATAGATGCCGAAGCCCATCCCATGAGAAGCAGTTGAAGATGTCGGACGAAAAGCGCAATTGTTAAGGTTGAATTATTGCTGTTGTTCCTTGCTATTGCTGTTGTTGAACTCATTAAACAAATCATTGAATTATTTTCTAGAATTCCATCGTCCACGAAAAAATCTATTGGAAGAATCTAGTATCTGCCATAAATATTAATCATATGGCACATTAATCATATGGCGATGCCTGAAATATCGGCAACCAACTATACACTTATTTTAGAAACAAATGTCTGATGACACACAATAACTTAATTATTTAATGTCAAATAATGTCATTATGATGGCTAATGGTATTGGCTTGAGAATGGCGAGACTTATTTTCTACAAAACATCCAGAAAATCTAATTTCTTGGCGAAAGGTACCACTCCCATATTTATCTTAAGTTTTGCTATTGTTTCTCAAAGCCACCTTCTATTTTTATTAATTAAAATGGCTATTGAAATAGTTGATAAAATGAGTTTTCTGCAAATAACCCATCATGCACGTCGCTTTTCATAAATATGCAACCTAAGACTTTATTATTCACAGATATCACCAGTCTCTGTTTATATTTTTTTATAATTATTTTATCATCTGTTATATTTGAAAGTGGTATAAGTCCATTTGTAGCTAAAAAAACGTTTATTTTATTTAACAATATTTTAAATTATTATTGCATAATAAAATTTAACAGGTTTGTAGTGTTAAAAACATCAGCCGAATTGATTAACGTTTGCCAATATTTTTCAATTCATGCAAACGCATCCCCTTAAATATCTCAATATATGAAAATATGGACTTAACCACTGGACAAAATAACTATTAATATGTATATAGACTTTTCCGCTATTAAATTCAATGTTGCAGCAGTAGCCGCTTATTTCAGGTGGAGTTGCAGGAGAATCACTCTCGATATCACTCATATTTTTTTAATAGATTATTATTTGTGACAATCAAATATAATTAAACGTCAGAAGCACATGCAATAGAGCGATACCAACTGACAATGATTTTAGCTGATGTTTTAAAGAAAAGATAAAAGGATCATTACATTTCTATTATTATCTGCATTCAATTGCTTAAAAAACAACAAGAAAAAAAAGCATCTTTGCTAAAAAGTGCCATTTTCAGTTGCGCCTGTTAGCTAGACTCGCTGAAAAAGGTTCACTTTTTGACCTTACACAAATAACTATTTAGTATTCAGATTTCTTCCTAATTTTCCTACTTTCTCTTATCTCCATCATTTCTGAAGAATTTCATCTTTATTAATAGACTTTTGTATAGTTAATAACAATGATATACACCGCGAACTTTCTTCAAGCTCTTCCAACTTGATATTTTCAAGTGTCAAAACTGTTGACAGAAAATATATTCAAAGCAAGAAAGTATTGAAATAGGGCAATGCACTGAAAATAAATCTCTCACAATCCATAATACTATGGTCAGCTGGGTATTGCTATTGCCCTATGTACATAACAGTTTTGACATTTGAAATGATCGATTTGTACGCGCTAGTAACTTTGGTTGCATAACCATTGCATTTTAGCAATGCAATTGATCCTGCCGTCTTTAAACAACGTCCACAGATTAAAAAAAGCGCGGTATATAGCCTGTATATAATGACATCAAAATTAAAAGTGAATACCGGCATAAAAAAGCACATAGACGAATTAAAATGCTGATATATTATACATGTATTTGGCACCTGGACTGTCATACTAACAGTGTGTTGGTACCTCTTGGTGTGTTGGTTATTTTTCATTACATTGTTTTCAGTTTTAACTATTGGTATGTCACGGAAACATGGATAATAACAAACAAAACGAACTAGAATTGTCGTAAATGGTAGAGAGAAAAGGGTGGTACTTTAATTTAAAAAAACAACCATTAGCATGTGCACCGTCTGAACTAACATCTTATTTTAGTGCTGGTGTACTCAATACCACTCCAATAGTATCCACTCAAATTGTTTTTTATAGATTTGTTTCTGCTCTGAAGTGGAAAGATTTTACACTGACAGTCCAGATGTTAAGTAAATGGATAATATTATTAGCCTATGATGCAGATAACACTTGTTTTTAAAATACGAGTAACCAATTAAAAAGTATTGGAATCTTTTTCATTGCAAAAAGGTATAAAGGATATTAGTAAGTTTGCTAATAATTGCAATGTCAATGTCACAAATAACAGTTGCTAATGGCGTCTTGTGAATATGTTGTCTTGTATCTGTCAAATAGTTTGTTCATTTTCTCAGAAAGTTAAGTTTGTTAAGTTAAGTTAGAGTTAACTGATAGAGACAATAAATTCCTCGGAAAGATCAAAGCAAAATAAACTAGTGTCTGTCCAATTTCAAGGCGGAACAATATAATCTGTTCACGGGAACGGCGATAATTTACAGGGTCGAGTCTGCACAACACTAGTCGAACGCAAGGGTAGCGTTTGCAGTAACAAAATGAACTTAGTCCTTCTAGACCAGAGCCTGCGGCAAGACCAATCGTGTGCTTGTATACCAGAGTGTTTACGTGCCGATCACACTTGTTGTGTTTATATAAGCTTCGTCTTGAAATTGGACAGACTATAGTCGGATCCAATCGTTAATGCATTATTTCGAATGGTTACTCATGTTAAATAAAAGCACTAGCCCATATGACTATAATTAGTAATAATGGTAGATACCTTAAATAAATATCGTCATTTAGGTGTGTTTCACATGCAATTTGTGTTATATTGTGTGATACAAGAGCACAGGTCTAGAGATTCGAATGAAATCAACTTTATTACAATATGCTGTAAATATTTGCAGCATGAAAATTGGGTGAATTTCTGGAGCTCTGTACTATAGTAAAATTAGATTATCATTAATTAACTACTACCTATCAAAATACTATTCATAAATACTCACTCTCCAATTTCAGGTGATGTCGGTGTCTGATTGGGGGCGCTGGAATGCCCAGGAATCCGGTTAACGATCCGGTCCGCAGGTACAGAAACACTCCTGTTGAACTCCTGCGCCAGCCTAACACTCTTTTTTCTCTCTCCTAGGAACGGGTCTTCGAGTAGCTGCTGCGCAGTGGCTCGATCATCCGCATCTGGCTCGAAGCACCTCAAAATGAACGACCTCGCTTTCTCCGACAGCTCCTCTGGCACCTCGGGATGCTGCTTGTACATGCCGACTTTGAAGACGGCAGCCTGCGGGGAGCCAAGCTCTGTGAAGGGGGGCTTCCCGGTTGCCATTTCCACTATGGTGCAACCTAACGACCATATGTCGGCGGGCGCTCCGTAACCTCTCTGGCCTTTGTCGATCACTTCGGGCGCCATGTATTGGAGTGTGCCGGCGAATGTTTCTGTAGCAGGGCATAAGCCTGCCAGCCGTTTGGAAGTGCCAAAGTCGGATATTTTAACGACACCACTGTACGTGTTGACTAAAACGTTGTCGCCTTTAATATCACGGTGCACAATTTTTTGGTCGTGCAAGTACTTCAGACCTTCCAATATTTGTTTTGTGTAGTAAGCTATGGTTTGCTCGCTGCCTTTAAGTGGCCCCCATTTAGACCTCAATAACGCACTCAATGATCCGCCGGGTACTTGCTCCATAAAGATTTTAAAGTAATTATCTTCTGAGAGCGACCCCAAGTATTGCACAATGTTTCTATGTCGTAATTGCGAATGCAGTCTGATTTCTTCGTGCAATGGCTGCACGGCCCCCAAATTCTTCTCAGGTACTTCTTTAACGGCTATACGTACTTGCGTATTCAGATCCCTCGCCGCATACACTATCCCATAAGTTCCCTTACCAAGTATTATGCGTTTGCCCTGCTCGTCACGCTCATATTCGTAACGAATGTCTTGCGGCGGCTCAATTTCCATCAACCCGCCCTCTTGCCCCATCATCATCTGACGGATCAGTTCATAGAAGCTCTGCCGGCAGGACTCGGATGGGAAGAAAATCTGGAAGTCGTCGGAGTTCTGCTGCACATAGAGGAAGAGACAACGCTCGTCACGTTTGTAGAAGCTCACGCTCCTGATCATCTGCGCCGTGAATTCCCAGTCGTGGATTTGTTTGCAGTCATTGCGGAGGCTTTTGAGGCAGATGTTTGTAACTTGAAGGGATTGCTGCTCGGTGACTAAATTAACGCATACGTGACTTGGCATCAGCTCCTTGCTGGGCTCTAAGATTAAGGCCGGGAACCGGATGCAGTCGTGTGCTGCTTCTATGGTCGCCTCAAGGAAGAATTCCATCCAGAAATGAAATATCTGAAAATAAAAGGAATTAGTACGTATTTTCATAAGAAACCTCAGGATGATTTTACATATTATTTCAGTGGTGACAGTTCAGTAACAAATATAGCAGTTCACAAGACAATTCATTTCAGCAACTAAATTTTCTTTTCGCACTATTAAATGATGATCCATTTTTGCAGCAATACTTGAATACCATGCCGGAAGAAAATTTTCCGTTTTAATTCTCTTCAACATTGTCGAACTCATGGGGTTTGAATCTAAGAAACAAGTGCACTAATATCTCAACCAACATCGGCTTGTCAATATTGTGAATACACAGGGGGTCTCAGAGAGTTTTCCACTTATATTTTGTCTATAGCTTTAAAGCCTGTCGAGATATAGGGTGTCCCAAAAATAGTGGACAAGCTCAACAGCACACAACTCAGGGATGGCCACTAAGTCATTATAAAGCAATAAAAATATTAAAAAAAAATTAATTAAAAAAAAAATCATAATAAATCATAGACGACTTAATTATCAGTCGTCAAAATGTGCTGTACATTTTAATTGTACAGCACATTGTTGTTACGTTGATGTTTCAACAATTTTCTTTTTGAAATATTTTAATACGCTATTAGAAATGGAAATATCCAATAAGATTATTTAAATAAATTAAAACTAAACAACTTAATACATGATTGGCAGTTAATTCCTTCTGACAGCCCATCTAAACTTGCTGTAATGTTATACCTTTGACTAGCAATATTTCGAAAAGTATAAGTATATCCCGAGGAATTTTTGTAGTTTTTTTTAAGGACTCAGTTGCCATTCCCGAGTGGGGTGATGTTGAGCTTGTCCACTACTTTTGGGACACCCTGTATAATTGCCTGCTTTTTAGCAATGAGTAAAGCAAGCCTTAGAAATTTAATGTCAGAATTGACATATGTCACAATGGAACGGTTTGATGATCAACAACAGGCGTTTTCAGTTTTTTGCAGTTATTATTAATTAATAATTCGGCGTCGCTTTCGTGCTCGTTATGCTCTTCACAACATCAATGAAGCACCTAATACCAATCTAATCAAGTCCTGGATATAGAAATGATGTTCCGACTGAAAACATTGGCCCTCCTGGACTCCCGTGAAGTGTGACTAATCAAAACATGTTCGTGTTTGTGATGCACTAGCACAAGATCCACACGGATCAGTGCAAACAAACAAAACTTCAGTTTTGCAGTTACATACGTCGTTTTTTTTGCATCTTGAAAAATATTACACCCTTTTAAAACTTGTAAGCGTAATCGTAAATCTAAGGCATCACTTGGGAGAGTGCCAGCAGCAAAAAGGGCGACATCTAGATATAATTTTCCATACATGATTTTCCAATAAATGTATGTATGTATTAGTAATGTTTAAAACAAATAGAAAGAAAAGTGCAAAAATCTCTGAGACACTCTGTATTTATGCCAATATCTGTTTATACAGGGTCCGTCATATCACCTCCCGTCTTCAATAGCTCAGTTACTAATTGACTTAGAATTTTGATATTTTGCAGACTTCAGTTGCTTTCTAGGGTGTATTTCAGGAATATTTTTTATTATACAGGGTGTCCCAAAAAAGGGTGACGTCATCACGATGTATATTTTTAGATTGCATGGTATATTTTTTGTTACTTATTTGGGTGCCTTTTATAGATGCCTACATACCCATAAAATTTGATTAAAATCGGTTTAGTGACATTAGCACAAAAGAATAAAAACTGAAGAAAATCAGTTTTGCACCATTGGTTAAGAAAATTAATAAGGGATAAAAATAGTGCCTCGTTAATAAAACCATACAAGGTACTCATTAAATAAGGTCTGATAGTTGCGTTAACTAAGTTTTATTGATATGCATTATACAGAGTGTCCAAAATTTAGTGTCAAACTTTTCAAACTTTAAAGCCCTTTATTTTTCTTATTTTAAATTGGAACCCCAATATATTTTAATGTAATTCCATGCGGAATTAAAAGACACACATTTTCCTAATTACAACCCTATCTCAATTCCTAACACATTCAAAGATATTTGCAGAAAACTCGTTTTATCAACAATTCCAATGGCCATTTTAATTAATCAAAATCGAAGGTGAATTGGAAAAACAATTTATTGACATTAAAGTTTAACAAAGTGACAAGAGCCATTGTTGACTGTAGTAATATAAAAGTTTAAAATTTTTTTAGCTAAGGTCTTTATACCCAAGATACCAAAATTACTTTTTGTCATGGAACATATGATTTTCATAATATGACAAATATTATGACCTATATTGACAAATGTGGATATGACTTTCATATTCGTATTTCAAAATATTATATTCAACCTGTTTCGAACAGTGGCATTTCATACTCGTCTTCGTTTGTGGCTTCAAGAGGGCGGAAGACATATAGAACATAAGTTCTAGCAATTAATTAATTTTAGAAATCCACAGTTATGTTATTTTTTTATGAAATCTTATTACTAAAACTACTTTTTATACAAAACTTAATACTTTTACTATGTGTAATAGGTTTAGACGAAGATCTGTGAAACCTTTAATACTTTCGAGATATTAATTGTAACTACAAAACATGTTATGTCAATAAATTGTTTTTCAAAGTCACCTTCGAGTTTTATTGATTAAAATGGCTATTGGAATAGTTGATAAATCGAGTTTTCTGCACATAACTTTCAATGTGTTAGGAATTGCGATAGAGTTGTAATAAGGAAAAAAGTTTGTCTTTTAATTCCACATGGAATGACATAAAAATATACAGGGGCTCCAATTTAAAATAAGAAAAATAAAGTGATTTAAAGTTTGAAAAGTGTGACACTAAATTTTGGACACTCTGTATAATGCATATCAATAAAACTTGGTTAACGCAACTATCAGACCTTATTTAATGAGTACCTTGTATGGTTTTATTAACAAGGCATACTTTTATCTCTTATTAATTTTCTTAATCAATGGTGCAAAACTGATTTTTTTCAGTTTTTATTTTTTTCTGCTAAAATGACTGAACCCATTTTAATAAAATTTCATGGGTACGTAGGTATCCATAAAGGGCACCCAAATAAGTAACAAAAAATATACCATGCAATTTAAAAATACACATCATCATGACGTAACACTTTTTTGGGCCACCCTGTATAATCAAAAATATTTTCCTTAAATACGCTTCAGAATGCAAGTAAAGTCTCCAAAATATCAAAATCCTAACTCAATTTGTAACTGAGCTATAGGAGACGGGAGGTGAAATGACGGACCCTGTATATTGAAAATGAATTGGGAATATAAACGTCATAAATTCCGCGTGTGAAAATAATGTTACTAACCTGTTCTTCCGGTGACTGTTCCTCGTCCTTCCTCTTCCTGAATTTGTCGATGAGTTGTATGTTACCAACAGTAGATTTAAGGTACCAATCAGGTGGCTTCAAGCGGAACATGCATTCTGCAGCCTGTATGGCTTTCGTGTAATGCTGCACCAGGACTGATATTTCAAAGAAAGTGGCAACATCCCAGTAGTCCTGCAGTGAAGCCAGACTCCCTTTCTTGCCGATGAGATTGTTCAAAACCATTCCAATGTGTTGGAGCTCTTCCGATTTCTTGATTTCAGCGCCGCCAATTACAAGGAGAGTGGCAAGATTAATACCTGTGTATGAAAAATTGTTTTTCAGTAATTATAACAGCCAGGGCAGTGTATACCTCATAGCTGCCTTAAAAGGTACATATTATTTATTCAGAAAGACTTTATTATAAAAAAAATTAATGATATGTTGCTGGAAACACCAATTGTTTTTTTCAGTACTGCTATATCTGTTCACATTTAATCATAACTAGTCTATTCATTCATACCGTCTAACGGTATGAAGTACTGAAATGTAGCAATGGCCGCTACCCGTGAGGGGTGCTTGCACAGATTGTATGCCCTTTCTACTTAATATAGTTCAATGGACTTACCGAACCTGACCTGCCTATCTTAGCTCTACAACTAACCTAATCAACTTGACCAGCACAGCAAACTTAAGGTTGGGATGTATCATGGACAAAATGAAACTAATTCGGCACTTACCCGTTCACACCCAGTGCGTTTGTAAATCAATTAAATGCATTATATTATACATCAAATTAATCATAAATGTTTGAGAATTGTATGTATATAAGTTATAACACATTTGTGTGTTTAGTCTTTTGGTAATAAATTTATAAAATACGTTAATTTTGTCCGACATAATTTTCAAAGTTAAGACTGGAAATATAATCTATAATAATATAAAATATAATATAATCCAAATTTCCAATACATACATATAACATATAAGGATTATGCAGGGGCAACGTTGTAATTTACATTCCAATGTGCATGCTGGATGTGAATGCAATAACTGTTGCAATTTAAATTGTGACGGCCATATTTGCAATAGAAATTAGAGAATACTGTAGTAAATCGGTAGTTTCCAGTGGATTTTTGTTCAGCCCTTGTGACCTAGGTGGCTCAATTGCATTCGTAGATGCTCGGTAATACAACACAAAATCCAGGTCGACGGTGCCCAAGAGGTTAATGCCAATGGTCGCAGGTTCGAACCCCATAGGCCTCAGAATTATATGTGTTTTATCGAATCTGTACTGTACTGTAAATTTGTTATTGTTATTGTTTATTTGTTAGTGTTCAAAGCTTGAATGGCCATAATGCCTGCCATACACGCTCCGGAAAATCGTTAAGGAAAAACTGTTCAGACCTGACCTTAACGATTTCCGGATCGTGTGTGGGGAAAAACTGAACAGTTTGAACTGGACTGAACAGACTGTTCAGGCCGTCAAGTACAATTGAAATCGCAAACGATAAATCTGTATAGATCTGGACTGTTCAGATAAAACTGAACGTGTGTCAGTTCTGACAGTTCTGCGTGTGAAGTCTGTCAGTTCCGTTCAGTTGTGAGGAAGCCTTAGAGCAACGAACATGTCTCGTGAGAATTTGGAAGAGTTTTTAAAACCCTATGAATCCACACCTTGCCTTTGGCTAGTGAAAAGCAAAGAATATCACGACAGAATTACATCGTCTGACGTCACCATGGCTGTCAAAGCTGAGATGCGATGCGATCGAGATCGGAGCGGGTGTGTGCGGTATTCAGACCGGGGGCTCCGGAAATCCTGACAGATTTATCTGAACAGTTTTTCCTTAACGATTTTCCGGAGCGTGTATGGCAGGCATAAGAGGAGCAGCAGCGCCTACTTTTATAGAGCTAGATGAATACAACAACTGTATTGATTGCAACATTTCAATTTTATAGTGATAAAAGCACGAAGTACGTGTATGTCAACTACTTTATTTAATAACATTGTTGATTTTATTTATCTTATGTAAAGTTACATATCAGTTGTGAATTTTATTATGCAGTTAGTGGAGGTAAAATTTCTACATCTGGAAATATTGCAAAACGGGCGACAGTCGCTTGAGATTTGGGTCCTAAAATGCTGTGCTAAAATTTAAGCGGTGCTTTTTTTTCATGACCTTGGTGTGCAAAGAATGGTTTGTGTTAGCGCGCCTAGCGCTAGTACGCTGATATGGACGAAAGTTGTATTACTTATATGTATATACTAGTTATCATCAGAGAGCGCCACTTCCTCGACAATATTCGTCTGTCCTTTATTAACGGTGATTCTTCGTTCACAAAATCGCAACCTTACCCTAATTCAACATAAGTCGACCCTTATTTACTGTGTTTGTTGCTTTATATTTCCATCTGGGGATGTTTTGTTTCATACAGAACTCTTTATTACGGAAAAAAAAGTTAAGATTAAGGTTGGTGTTCGAAGAATGTGTCACTAAAGATCGTTGTCCTAAGTACTCTCTACTTTTCATCACTTGCCATAAAATCCTGTACTGGTATTGCCTATGAGGCATACAGAGTACATTCAGTTTCATTAAATTATGTCATAGGAGAGTTACAATATTTCCTTATCACACCTTATAATTTCATGTGATAAATAAACAAATATTTGTACATCCCTTGCTATTATTCACGGAAAACATACCTGCATATTCATTGGGCTGCACCTCAAAACCTTTCCTGTACCAATGTATAGCCTGATCCAAGCTATTGGTATCCGAATGATTGGATTCTATGAACTTATCTTTGTAGATCCGTCCACAGAGACACAACATGTCAGGGAAGTGGTTTTCTTGCTAGAAACATAAAATATCTTTAGTTAATTGTTTTTAAAGATTAGTTTCGTAATAATGGCAAAGGCAACTTTAACTTAAGAGTTATTTTTATTCGATTGTATAAGATGGTATTTTTCAGTAGTTCAGTATATACTATTTCTACATCATTAAATAAAGCAGGCTTTTTGCTCGACACTGACAATGAAAAGTTGACGTTTATAGATGACTTTCATTCGCAAAAATATAAGGTATTTACTAAAAATAAGCTTAGCTTGGCGGTTTAGAGCATTTTTTCGATAAATTTGTTCGCTTCAAAGGAACGTATGTCTGCTCATTCCCATCTTTTTTACGAAACGCTCGTCACGCGATAAAAAATAAGAAATGTTTGTCATGGATTTTTATGGATATGTATGCCTTTTATTAGTGTTATATTTAATTTTAATGTAAATTTATTCGAGAAATTCTCTCTTGTAGAGAAGTAAATCAACCAATAAATTCTTAACCAAATATTAAGTGTAATATAGAAAATCGGAAAAATGTTTAAAGGCCAATTTAAATTACCAGTCGGAAATGCTGATATTGATTAAGTGTCCAATTGAAATACACCCTTTACACCTAACTTCACGAAAAAAATCTCAAGTGCATTTAAAAAAAAACTTGTAAAATTGTCTTTTAAAGACTGTTCTCTAAATCATAAGTATATAAAATGTTCAATACCTTTTCTAGAGCTTTGATGCAGACTTGGAGAGCCTTCTCCCTGTCCCCCTCAAGCTTCCTGCGGTTCAAAGCGAACGCATACCAGTACTGAATATAAGAATTAATGTACTTCCTTGAAACGGCCAAAGTGTTGAGGTCATCGACAAGCTGCACCATGGCATCGTAATCCTGGTCGTCGCGAAAGCTGAACAGCATGTTAAGAACGACCTCCCCAGAGAGGACATTGGGGTCGTCCAGCCTCTTCCTGATGGCGTGCAACGAGTTGCGCAGCTCACCGCCAGTCTTCTGCTCCAAGATCTTCTTCAGGTCGCTCAGGAATTTCTCCTTCATGTGCGCCCTGAAATAAAGCACATTAATAAGGAGTTTGTGGTTTTTTAATTCGGTTTGTACTGACTTGCTTTGTACCTCCACGTCTTGCAGCAGTTTCTTGAGGCGCTGTTGGAGGATGTCGGCAGTATCATCGTTTCTCATGCTGCCTCCGGTTGTGAGGCACGCAGTTTCCTCTTCCGAGAGTTTGTAGGAGATGAAAGTATAATTCCCGCATGATAACTAAAAGAAAGATATTCACAAATATTAGTTTTGTACCACTGAGTTATAGAAAACTATTTAGAATAATAAGAACTAAAAATTGCAGGCAATAAAAACGAAATCGAAGAAATTAGATGTACCCTGGATATTTTAAATTCCAGAAAATTGGTGGCAGGCCTAAATGGGCGAGTAATTTTCTGTTAGGCATATGTCAAATAACAGAACTTGCATGAAGGCAGTTAAATCCTGTATAAGGGGATATGCATTTATAACCTGATTAGTTTTTATCTGCCGTTTACGAAGTTTGGGAAAGCACTTAAAGGAGTGTTTGTCCCATTGTTAATGTAACATCTACCTCAGCGGAATTCAAACTGGGTTCCGCGGTACCCTGGGGTTCCGTTTGCCATTCCCAAGTAAGTATTTCTTTATAAAGTCAACCTCTATGTAATCAATAACTATACTATTTTTAAAAATTCAATCATATTCATAAATAGGGATAGTTATAAAAGTAAAACCGTGTTTACAATTTTTAAATTTCGTGCTGTTAATGTTACGTTGCAATCGCTGGAGTCCGCTGATCGCTCGTTTGCAAATTACAGCGACAGTAGCCGCAGTAGTGTTTGTGAAGCGATACACCCACTGTTGCATTTATTTTGACATACTTTTTTGTGTATGAATACGTTTTTTGGTTATCGTTATATGAACTACACTTCCGGACAAAGTTAAGGGACCACCAAATAAACTTGAAATAACTTTTCCAATTTACAAGTTGTTGTGAATAGACTTTCACATGTGATAAATTGACTTTTATTAAGCACTATTCATATAGTTTGCCATGACACAATTAACAATATCAGTACATTATCTGCTAGGAAACAAAAAGCTAACAAAAAGCCCTAATTATTGACTCACCTTTTTAACTGATTTAATGAATATAGCGTGCTTTGTGTTTCAAAAATTAGTGAATTTGATTGCATTAAGTTAATTAAATATGCCTAGATGCCATTGTAGACAAAAAGAAGTACCCCAAATGATTATTCTTCTTCGTGAAGGATATTCACGAAATGAAGTTGCTGGAATTCTAAATACCAACACATCTGTAGTACAGATGGACGCAGCACGATTGAGAGGGACTGGTAGTTTCAAAAGAAGATGCGGACAAGGTGCTGAAAGAAAAACAACACGCAGAGAATATCGTTTTATCAAACTTCAGGGTTTAACAAAGCTGTTTGTAACATCTAGCATCTACTGAATTAAAAAAATTACCTTCGATTAGCCACTGGAACAGAAATTTCAACCAAAACAGTAAGAAGAAGACTGAAAGAAGTCAATTTGTCCACTAGAAAACCAGCAACTAGTCTAATCTCACAGCTTCGCACAAAATAAATCGCTTAAACTTTTGTCAAAATCATCAAGGTTGGGACGACGGGCAGTGGAACTCCGTTATGTTTTTGGATAAGTTCAGATTCCTCCTAAACAAGAACGATCGCCGTATTCTTGTTTTACGAAGACCACCTGAGCAATTTGCACCATGTAACATTCGAGAATTTAACAAATATGGTGGGGGTCTGTAATGGTTTGGGGTGGGATACAATTTAATGGTCGTACAGAATTGGTTTTGAGTCGAAGAACAGCAAGAAGATATAGAGACGAGATTATTGTACCCTATGTCCAACAATTTGCCAAACTATTTCGGCAATGGCTTCATCTTTATGCAAGACAATGGCAAACCTTATACAGCTAACATTGTCACAACTGCGTTGAGAGATGCAAATATCCAATATTTGGAGTGGCCTTCCAAAAGCCCTGACCTCAATTCAATTGAGCATCTCTGGGATCAATTGGGCAAAAAAATTAAAAAAAGCACTGAGATCACCTGTAACTCATGATGAGCTCTCTAACATGCTTGTTCAAGAATGGGAACAGAAACTCCCAGAATGAACACGAACTTTAATCTCAAGCATGCCGAGAAGATTAGAAGCTTGTAGTGCTGCAAGAGGAGAGCATACACACTATTAATAATGTTACTTTTTATTACAAATTAGGATATCGGTTCATAAGAAGACCATTGGTATTTTTGTCTAATTTTTAACTTCATTTCTTCAAGTCCGTAAAAGTAAAGTTTATCAATTTTAATAGCTCTTAAGTCAATTAAACTGTAAGGGAACACTTGGATTTATATATTTATTCGTTTCATTAAATTTCATTATCTGGTTTTAATTTTATTTTGAATTTTGCTAGTGGTCCTGTAATTTTGTCCGGAAGTGTATAATGCGAATGCAAAGGTTAGTGTTTTATATTTAAAATTTTCTGATTGACAAATACAAGTATTTTACCTTACTGTTGAAATTAAGTTCTCGTAATTATGATACTTTTCATTTAGGTTTTAAAAATTAAGTAGTAGAACACTAACTTTTATTCGAAAAATAAGTTTTGCCTTCTATCCAAGTAAATTTAAATTTACAATAATTTAAACAAAGGTGTTGAATATTTCAAAGGTAAACATGATCAATTGAAGTACAAAACAAAGTTTTCTAAATATATGCGAATATAACTCGAAATCCCTCGAAGCTTCATTCCGCATTAGCTATCGCATTTCAAAACAAGGAGAGGCTTACACAATTTCTGAAAAATTAATAAAACCCTGCATTGAGGATGTATATCTTGGAGAGAATTTGGAGAGAATTATCTGAAAGAAATGAAAAGCATTCCATTATCAGACACCACAGTTGCAAGACGAATTGAAGAAATGGCATTACTTTGTGAAAATAATTTAATAAATCATCTGAAAACTTCGAACCTTCCTTTCGCATTGCAGTTGGATGAAACCACAGATATTACAGGATTTTCTATGTTAATTGTACTGGTACGCTATGATTTAAATTTTTCAGTGCAAGAAGATATGCTCTTCTGTAAACCCCTTGTAGGAAGGACGACTGGAGAAGAAATTTTTAAATTCATTAAGTGGTGTATGGAAAAACATGAATTAAGTTAGAATTTACGCATGCATAAATGCCTGATGGGGTAAAATCCTTATTAGGCCTGAAAAAGGAGCAGTATCACGGATTATTGAACTAGCTCCCCATATTAAACATTCTCATTGTTGTCTTCATAGGCATCAATTAGCAGTAAGACGTATCACGCAAAAACTAAAATGTGGATAAACAGTGCAAATTATAAATTTTATAAAGAAAGATCTAAATTCCAGATTATTTGCTTTGCTATGTGAGGAGCTATCTAGTCCGCATAAAACTTTGTTATTGCATGCTGAAGTACGCTTCAAATGGCTTTCACATGGTAAAATTTTAAATCGGTTTGTAGAGTTGAAAGATGAAGTCAGATTATTTTTAAATGAACATAATCACAAATATGCTGCAAATTTGAATTGTGAAATATGGTTACAAACCATATCCTATTTGACAGATATATTCTCTTTTTTAAACGAATACTGTTCACGCTGTACTCCGCAAGAAAGGTTGAGGGTCGGCAGCAGCCCACCAGAGGCCCTCGAGAGAGACCCATCATTCGCGCATGTGATGCGAATTGAGTAGCATCGCAGTACATACATACATACATACATACATAACAATTGTCTCTCTTTTATTAGTTCAAGTAAACGTTTTATAAAATTATTAATTGAGTTTAACAATAATCAGTACACAAATCACAAAACATAAAATACACGTGATCCTACACAACACAAAATTAACAAATACAATAAATCACTTCAAGGAATTTATATCAACTTTATTAAAATGCATGATAAAATCAATTCGTTACTATTGAAATTTTATTTATGGGAATCTTACGTTAAATCAAATAACGTGCAATGTTTCCAAGTTTCCAAGTGTTAAACAGTTTTCTAGTCGAAAATGATTTAGGTATAAATAATTAATGATGTTCGACAATTGATTGAGGAACATATTATCCAATTAAAACGGACAATACGAATATACTTCCCAGAATCAACAGAATCGAATGAATGGATTAAAGATCCATTTCAATATTACACTAAATCTGAGAATTTAATGTTGAAGGAAAGAGAACAATTAATACACTGCTCAACATAATTAGGGGAACACCTATAAAAAGGTCAAAAACGGTTAATTTTTTTATAGTAGGCGGTGAAGGTATTGTTTGCGGTTGATAATAATTAAAACATGGATTTAAACGTTACAGGTCTATTTGTGGTAGTATGTAACGCTTATACCACCTTATATTGCCTAAAATTGAGTTTCCACTAATAACCAAGTGCTTTGATAATACTATAATCATGTTCGACAATTGATTGAGGAACATATTATCCAATTAAAACGGACAATACGAATATACTTCCCAGAATCAACAGAATCGAATGAATGGATTAAAGATCCATTTCAATATTACACTAAATCTGAGAATTTAATGTTGAAGGAAAGAGAACAATTAATACACTGCTCAACAAAATTAGGGGAACACCTATAAAAAGGTCAAAAAAGGTTAATTTTTTTATAGTAGGCTGTGTAGGTATTGTTTGCTGTTGATAATAAAACATGGATTTAAACGTTACAGGTCTATTTGCGGTAGTATGTAACGCTTATACCACATAAAGTTGAAACAAAAAAAATCCAAAAATAAGTCATAATTTTAAAGTGACCTCTATTTTTTGCTAGCCTGTGTAAAATATTACCATAAAACGTTAAAAATATTAAAAGAAATACTATTATTTCGAATGATTTTAATTATATAAAAAGCTTTCTATACATGTGAAGACATTGTTTGGCGAGTATACCATAAGAAGTACAACAAAATTATCTATTTAACGGTGCTGTTAATTTTATTATACAGGGCTAGAATTTTTGCATGGCAGCATTTACAATACATGATTTAATAAGAGAAGCACAGATAGAGAGTGAAACTGTACGCAACTCGTGCAAACACACACGGGACGTGAGAGACCGGTCACACCCTTGAATGAGTACGTATTTGGCATTCGTACATGAGATGTCTCGTCTTCCACTAGAATGAGTGCGCAGCAATGTTATTTCATATCTCCCTATTTGTCTGGCACTCATTCATTTCTCGCTATGCTGCCATGCAGGAATTCCAGCCCTGTAGCTTGACCAGGGGAGCAGCACACCAAGGAAAACAATTTTCCCATATTATTTCCCTATCATCCGCAGCAAATCGATCACTCGGTATATTATTAAAGTAATGAACTAGAAAATTGAAGTAGCATTTTTTTATTAGAATTATTATCAAATCGAATGTCGATTTGGCAAATAAGATATGAAACTGGTTGGCGGATATTTGTGGATATTTTTTATCATCATTAACAGATATCAAAATATTACAGCATGTTTTTTCAACATAGCCAAAATAATTAGGAGAACACAGCTGAATAACAATTAGGAATATTTCGTTACTGTTTTCAGATAACTAAACTTGATCAATGTTTCTGAGATCATAAACAAACATAGGCGAAAATTATAAGACAATTACATTAGCCTGCGAGTACACTTTTAGATTTTTTTTTTCAACTTCAATAATTTTTATTTGTATCATTGACATATCAATTATTAGCAACATAACCTCACTAATATCCATTTTACAATGCAAAAGTTTCTTTTAGTTACTTGAAAGTTCAGAACACAAGATCAAACTCATTAAAGATACTTGATCTAGTTACAAATATTACAAGAACCGTGCTTTACTTGGATAGAATCTTGCCAATTCTGCACACATCTCATTTGTTTCCAGGGTTTGAAAACAATCAGGATATTTTGTAAACAATTAAATTTTAATGAAATATAAAATGTAAAAGTATTTTCTATTGGTAATTAAATCCCAGTAATTGAATCCTCTGTTCACATATTAAAGATTTACAAACACCGCAATATATCTGGAAAATACACATGGCAACGTTGTCGAGGGAAAAATGAAAAGTTAGGTTAGGTTTTCTTGCCCAATGTCAATACTATAACGATCGCAACAAAGTGCGAGAGGAAACTGAAAGTATAATATTGTTAGTGAAGATTCTTTTTAATAAATTTTGCATACAGCGTATTAATTTTTAATTAAGCAACTTTCTTTTCATGCCATCACTGGTAATCTTGAAGAATAGGTCATTGAGTTGTGCAAGTGTGCTATACTCAAATTTTTCTAAACTGGCGTTCCCGTCATCAAACAACTGTGTGATGAGGTTTTTTCGTACCAACGTGATTGATCGAATCGAATTTAATCTGTGGATCATTTGTTACATAACACTATTCCCAGTGGTTATAAATAGGTAATCGGTGTATTAACTGCAGACACAATTTTCGCCTGCCAATCATGAAATAAATCATGTTATGTTGGCAGCCGTGATATTTTTTCGGCGACGATGCCAAATCTTTTTCACTAACATATGCTCATACATGTGTGTATAACCAAACGTCTTTGACGTTTAACTTGTTACATTTGATCGATTATTACAATGCATATTTTGCCATTGTAGATGTTAAACCATAACCACAAGATTGATATCTGTACGATAAACGGCAGAGAAGTCGACGAATTTGATACGAACGCGCACTGTCGCACAAGATTGCGCGGGCACAACAGCAGAATGCAGCCATTTTTAAATACCCAGGACAGCTGGCAACCTTGTAAAATTGTGTCATCATTATTATGATTATTATTTTGATGACATGAACGTCAGTTTAGAAAAATTAGAGTATACTTACATCGATGATATTTTAATGGGGCATTCCTGGAATACTGTTCTACATCATCGTAGTTTTATTTACAGCTCCAAGATTATACATTTATTATTAAATCTAGCTTTAAACATATATAACGATGGGAATTGGGGACATCGACTTTATAAGACAGCAAACAAAGATGCCGATGGCGCCCTTTCTTTGATCAATAGTTACTATGTAATTTCTGTTGTGTTTGGTTTGGTTTGGTTAGGTTAGGTTGGGTCAGGTGCATGTTGAGGATATAGATGCAGGTAGAGAGGGCGCCTTTTCTCTTCAATGTTTACTCTTCAATATTAAATTCACTCTACCTCGAAGGTGGTGTGGAAAGAGTAATGAAGAAAGGTGTATTGCATATCAAAATAGCGTTACCAGTAACATGTATGTTTCTTGATAGCATCATGTTCAAATATCAGATGCATTTTATGTCCTAAATGCATCCGGCATTCGATGTGATGCTGTCAGGCTACGTGCACTTTACTGTTAACGTTATTTGATACGCAATACACCTGAATAAAGCTTTTGATAATAAATTACACCAAATCTTTATTATAATGTAGGAAGAGTAGGACTGGCAACAATGTAAACATCCATTTTTCATGGTGTTAGCGCACATAGACAACTAAATGACCTATTCTTCAAGATTACCCCATTATTTAATATTTTGGCAACTACCATGCATCAATTTGCCAATTGAATTGTTTTAGTTGTACCAACTTGAATCGTCTTTAGTAACAATTGATTGAAATTTAGGGACATTTATTGCTTTGTCTAAATAAATCAACAGTTCGTGGATCTTAGAAATGTGAACAGAGTGTAATTACACATTTTGAATGTAAGTTCTAATTCTAACAAAGTGGGGTTCCTTGGAAACATTAAATATTATTGCTAGTACTAAAATTTAGCAACTTATCAATGAATAGTTTATTCATAACACTATAAAATCACCTCATAAATTCAGATACAAACGAAAACTATTATTATTATTATTAAAATCACCTTAAGCCGAAGCGTGGCTTCTTCATCGGTATCATTGTACAACAGAACATTCTGCTTCATATTGAAACTCTCGCGCACCCCCAGATGATAGAAGAGAGTGCTTTGCTGTGCTGGCAAGGAAACATCGACGATGGCGACATCCGCATTGTAGAAGCTGCTGATGACATTCGCCTCGCCGAAATCCAACTTCTCAAACTGGAAACACGAAGCACCATTAGTACACGATTATCAAATACAATCGCTGCAATGTACCTGAATGTGGTGGAGATTAGCGCCGACCTGGTGGCAAGCCAGTCGCACCTCCTCGAAGGCCCGCTTCCGGTGGCTCAGGCTGTGCGTCTGGCAGATGTCGAGCACACAGACGACGTCCATGTGAGGCCGGACGAGATGGCTGCTGGAGCTGCTCACCTGCAGCGTGTGGCCGGAGAGGTCCGAGTGAGATTCGATGCTGTCTGTGCTTCGGCAATCTGCGAACAGCAGCGAGGGGTTCGCTGGGAGCGCTCCACGTACGTGCTTGAATATGTTAATTCCGTCCTCACCTATATCAGGCTCAGTCAACAAAGGAACTAATTGTGGCATGATAATCCGGGGGCTGTATTGCACACACGGTTTCACTACACGCGCGGTCCGTTATTTACATCGTCCCGCGCACTATGCATCTGCATTCACCGTCGCACGGTTTTGAATCCGCTAACAAACACAATATTTAATAACAAACTTGCAATTGCATAATGACAAACAAATGACAGATTGATTGACTGTCAATGTTATTCTGTTCCCTCCACGGATGTCAAAATAACTCGATTGTACTTTGACTATCCTCCGGTAGATAGCGCGACAAGTACAAAATGATTACAAAAATAAAGCTTTATTCAAATTTAGTTTTGGTACCAACAAATAATAAAATTACCAGTAGAGGCGCCAATTAATAAAAGTAAGTGTATTTGTAGTGGTTTGTAGCCCGGAAATAGTTGGCGTTTCACCGCGACTATAGTAATGAATAAATAAATAAAATATTTGTTTACTCCCTTAAAAGAAAGTAGACACTTTCGTCCCTCATACGAGGATGGAAAGTTATAGTTTTCCACCCACGGGAGGCAAACAACTTTGCCTCCCGTGAATAATAAGAATAGAAACAGAATAAAAATTAAGAATAGAACAGAAATTTTATTACAGCTACTTTATTAGCTGTAATAATGCCGAGGGTTACATGACCCCAGGCTGTAATAGTATTCACAACCGAGGTGTATATTTTATTTTTTCACTACTAGAACAATTGCAATAATTTAAAATTAAATATTAAAATACAACAAACATCTGTAATTATTACATCAATCAAAATTTGACATTGATGTATTCAACGAATATAGTGAAAATGCGACCAGATAAGACCGGCTAATTGTGGTACATAAAATAAGCACGCTAGAACTACAAAAAGATTCCCCAAAAGACGAAACCTTGATACCCCGTTGCAAAGTATGTATTCACATTTATTTTAGTTATTATTAAACGTTCAACATAATCTCCTACGAACCACGCACCCGGTTTAATAACCCAATTCAATACATTATGTATTTTATTCAACCGGACCACAACGGTAGCCGTAATCCATTCAACGTGCGACATAAGCCTTTTTATTTATAAAAATTCGTAAGTTTCCTGTATACTTTGATTTTTAACAATATACTTATTCTAAATATTATATTTTGACTTTAGGTTTTTTAATTGTCATGCACAAGAAAATATAATATTTATGCAAAACACTGTGAAAGGTCGTTGAAAAAATATATGCATTTACTAGTTAGAGCTTACATTTGATTGAATGTGAATATGTTGTATGTTTGGGGGGTAATTTATTGGAAGGCGGATAGTACACATTTACTACATTTTACAACATAATCCAATAGCTATTTGTATTACTCGGCAGCAAAGTGCCATTTTCTCCCTTAGATTTTCAAATATCCGCGCGCGGAAATGATGCACTTTGCTCCCTTGTAATACAAATAGCTATTGGATTATGTTGTAAAATGTAGTAAATGTGTACTATCCGCCTTCCAATAAATTACCCCCCAAACATACAACATATTCACATTCAATCAAATGTAAGCTCTAACTAGTAAATGCATATATTTTCACATCTGATTTAGTAAATGCGATTCTAAATCTAAATGAATACTATTAGTAGTTGTGTGCAGACCACACTGAAATTCACATTAACTAGAATAGGTTAGGTTAGGTTAGTTAGAATATTGCTTACAATGGGATAAATAGGTACTACATACATTTTCTTCGGGAAATAATAGTATTGCCTTTGATATTTTTGATGTTTTATGGCAATATTATAGTATTACAATTATATTATTAGTATTATTATCAATTTCTCCCGAAAAAAATAGACTTATTACATTGTAAAAAAGTATTTATTAAAAAAAAAACAGTTTCCTTATAGTTTCAATAGAGTAACAGAAATCGAAGGGAACCCGTTTTTCAATGTTATTTCTCTAGTTTCCACGATAAAAAAATTACTCGTCACGTCAAAAATATTAAATGCATTACTATTATTTTGAATAGTTTTAAAAGCTTTCTACAGATGTTAATACGATTTTTGGCGAAGATTGGTTTATACCACAAAAAGCGCAACAAAATGATCTATTTAACGGTGTTGATAATTTTATTATAGTTTGAATGGGGGAGCAGCACAACAATTTTTTCATGTTATTTCCGGGTATAATACTATTATACTATACCGTATCAGTGATTATAGTATTGGGAAGATGCCTAACGTACTATCGTGACGTGATCATAGAAAACGACTACAGCGAAGTGTATTAGACACATTTAAAAAAAGTTAGTTGTGTAATATTAATTTTGACAGTATTTGGCAACCTATAAAACGAACGGTTTCACGAATTTCGTTCTTAGCTCATACGAATAGGTTAAGAATAGGAATAAGTATGGTACTAATACATACTTTAGTCGCAATTGCTCGAATGGTGATTCCATATTGCAATCCTTTCGAATTATTGCCTTCTGATTTCTGAAATGCATTTAATTGTGGCATTTTTATTTGATTTTGTCAAAATGACATTAATGTAAAAATTAGAGTTCATTTTGAAGCACGCTTCAATGAACTGAAATTTTGACTGTGGTCATTTTCTACTTTCACGACTGTACATATATCAAATAATATATTATTGCACGCGAGTTACGTGATGGCATTCTGCAAGCCAGCGAAATATAGCACTCTTGTTTTTCAATACTAATCTGCGTTGCACCTAGCACAACGCATCATCTGCACGGAAATGTATTTTATTATTTAGTTCTAATTTGTACGTTGTCTAACTAACATGTAAAATTAACTCCGACGATTTAATATTAATAAATGCTTTTTAAAAATATAATTCGTCGTTAAACAAACCTAAATGGCGCAGTCGGTAGGATTGACAAAAGGCCGCAATTAACGCCTTTTGAGTTTCAACTCTTTGTGTCAATCCCGAACCTAAGGAAACCCAAGGAGTGTCCACGGAACAAGCATCGTCCACCAGACCTCCCCAGGATATCCTAGGACCAAGGCGAACAAGCCACACCACCCAGGGAACACCAGGCTGAGCCCAAGGAACAAGCATCGTCCACCGGACTCTCCAGGACATCCCAGGTGAAGAACATTTGGAATTCAGCTCCAGGCGGAACGCCGAGGGAACAAGCATCGTCCCGAGTTCAACCATCGCTGGATCCCGCAACTTCCTGGTCGGAGCGGAAACCTGAGCATCGAGGTCGCCCTTCGTCGCAGACACCTGATCATCGAGATCACCGTCCATCGCGGACATCTGATCATAGTGATCCCCAATCGCACGGGTTAACAGCGTAAATAATGAAACCGTAAGGAAATTTAAAACAAAAATTCTTTCTTTTTCTTCTCGCAAATAATTTTATGTTTCAATTATTATGTAACGTATAATTAATTATTAGATTAGTTATTTTTAATTAAGTATTTTAAGTAAAATAAACTGGACTCCATAGAATCCAGTTCTCAATCAGAACACAGTTCTGAAAGTGAAAACGAACCCGATCTATCAATTCAATCAGATATTGTAGACAATCAAGAACTTGACAATTTGACAAATTTATTCGAAAACTTAAATTTCGCAATGGCAGTACAACAGCCTCAGCCTCAAATTAATCAAATATACCCCCCGGGATTCCATACATCCCTTTTAAAAGAGATTCCTAATTTTGATGGGAAGCCGTCAGAATTATCAGAATTTGTACGGGCCGTTGAAGACATATTAAATCAGTTCTGGCAATTCCAAGACCCAGACGCATACATAAACAAACTTTTGCTTTCTGCAGCGCGAAACCGCCTAAAAGGCCCAGCATTAGAAGTGGTTACAGGACAGGCTCTCGGTTCATGGGACGCCTTAAAATTATTACTAATTGAAAATTTTGGAGATCAACGATCCGAATTAAATATAAAAATCGATCTCTCAAGACTTCGACAACAGAACAAAGAAAGTCCTATCGATTTTTTTAACAGATGCAGATCTTTGTTGGCAGTATTAAATTCAAAAATTGCGCTAAGCAATGTAACTCAAGTGATAAAAAATTACAAAATAGAGGAAGCTAAAAATTTAACTTTAACAGCTTACACGAGTGGATTAACTGAACCGCTAGGTTCATTTATAAGAAGCCGGGCTCCTCAAACCTTAGAAAACGCTTTAACATTTGTTAAAACTGAGCTCGACATTAGATATTTTCAAAATTCAAATTATAGAGCCCCACAACAAAATGCTAATAACTCAAATACGAATCAGGCACCAACAAAATCACACCCTGTTTTCCAGAGATCACAACCTCCGAATTTCCAACCGTATTTCCAACAAAATCGCCCTCAATACAATAATCAAGTACCTAATTATCGACCCAATCAACGTTTTACGCCTAATCAAAATCAGCATTTTAAACCCAATCAAAACTCATTCGTGAAAACTAGACAAAACGCTTTTGCTCCTAAACATAACTTTCAGCCCACTCACAAACCGGAACCAATGCAAACCAGTACCATTAATAAATTTCCTGGTACACAACAATTTCAAAGATCGAGACCATTTGTCCCAAATTTTAAAGCAAATAATCAATTATTCAATGTAGACTTTCACGAAGATCAAGAAGAAAACTATTATCAAGAAGAATACACTGCTGATGAAACCCCTGATTATGACTATGATACTGAACAAGGACCCTCAGAACAATTTCCTGATTATTATTGTGAACCACAAAATGACTCTGAAGATGCTGTAAATTTTCATTAACAGCCTCGGTCGAATCATTTTCAATTAATCCAAAGTCAAACCTACCTTACATTATAATACCTCATACTAACGATAAATTATTAATAGACACTGGAAGTTCACGAACTATACTTTCACCCGAATTCGTTAATACACATTTTCCAAATAGTATCTATGAACATCCTTTCGAAATTTCTACCTCACACGGAACAACCTACCACAACCTAGTTGCAGAAGTCCCAATACCAAATTTATTTTCTGAAGAAGGTACTCACCTTTGCTATTTATTTAATTTTCATACTGAATATGTTGGACTAATAGGTACAGATCTATTAGCCATTCTACCTGCAAACATCGATTATCGATGGATGCACATTCAAACCGAAAAAACTACAGTACCATTTTATTATAACCAATCAAAACTAAAACAAGAAGAACAAAAACGTAATCAGTGTAACTTTTTAAAAACTAAACATTCCGAAAACCCTCTAAAAATTATTAATCTTCCCCCCAGAGCAGAGAAGTTCGTAACTTTACCTGCAGTCGGAAAGAACGGTTATAAATTAACCCCCCGATTAAATTTAACAGAAAATGTATTAATGCCTTCATCTATAGTAACTTTGCATAACAATTGGTTTCAAACCAGCTTAATTAACACTTCCGAAGAACCTCAAATATTAAGTATTTCCCAACCATTAATTTTAGAAGATTACAGCCCTTCAAAAGAACAAATTCAAATTAACAATACTAACTATTCAAATTTTAATGAAAAACAGACACTTTTGAAAAATTTGCAAGAAAATTTAAGATTAGAACATTTAAATTCAGAAGAACAAACATTATTAATTAACCTGTGTCAAGAATATAACCTGCTGGGGCTGTACTGCAGGCTACCAGCGGGGTCACAGGTGGTGGATAGTGAACTGCCTCTAGATATAGAGGTCAGCTGCGAAATAAGCATAGAATATGACGAATAAGCAGTCCCCAACCAAGCAGACCGAATAACTACCGGTATAAGTAGTCCCCTCTTGACAGCCAACAGCCTCGGGTGGACGAGCTGGCAAGAGAAACGGCACCCTCTTGTCCTCAGGGTGAGAAATCATCCTGAAAGGCGGACGAATCAATGAATGATCAACGGCATGGGGATGCAGAAGGCAAGGGGAAACCACTGCATTAAAGATCCAAAAAAGAGGATATCCTTTGTACAAATCATCACCATGACTAGTTTCACAAGAAAATTTTCCGGAGCTAAAAACCCCCCAATCGGATCTCCGGGGGGGGAAATTCTGAAAAATGTCATGAAAATCGGAACATGGAACGTACGCAGCATGTACGAACCGGGAAAAACCCATAATATAGCACAAGAGATGCAAAGAATGAACCTAAACATCTTAGGCATCAGCGACACAAGATGGTCAAACAGCGGCCAACACAGTACACCGGATGGGACTATCTACTACTCAGGAAACGACAAACCTCACCATAGATATGGAGTGGCAGTGATGGTATCAGAACATACAAATAAATCAGTAACCAATTTCACGCCAGTATCAGATCGCGTAATGCTACTTCAATTACAAACAAAACACTGCAAACTCAATATAATTCAAGTATACGCCCCCACCGCAGATAAACCAGACGAGGAGATAGAGACTTTCTACGAGCACATTTCTTATATCCTAAAATCAATCAAATCAAGAGACATCACAATCATTCTGGGCGATTTCAACGCTAAAATCGGCAGGGGAAAAAGCGGCAAACGCATAGGCGAATACGGACTCGGAACGAGAAACGAAAGAGGAGATCGACTGGAACAATTTACCCAAGAGGAAGACTTTATTATAACAAACACCTTCTTTCAACTTCCAAAAAGACGACTATATACATGGAAGTCACCACAGGATAATCCCGAGAAAGTCACGAGAAATCAAATCGACTATATCCTAATTAATAACAGGTATCGAAACGTAATCAAATACACAAAAGCACACCCAGGAGCTGATGTATCATCGGATCATAATCCTGTAATAGCTCGAGTCAACATCAAATTAAAGAAGAAGGAAGTTAAAGAAAAAGACAACAACATAGACATATCCCGATTAAACGAAAGGGAGACAAGACAGGAACTACAAAATAAAATCAACGAAAATCTCAACAATATACATATCACACAAGTTAGCGATGCAGAAACAAGCATAAATAACAATTGGGATTCCCTAAAACACTCTATAATGGAACCAAGCAAGACGATACTCAGAAAACAACCCCAAAAAGCAAAACATCAATGGATGACTCCCGAGATACTAAATCTAATGGACAAACGCCGAAGTTTAAAAAACAACATACACGAATACAAGAAGATACAAAAACGAATACGCACACACATAAGAAAAGCACAAGAAGAATGGTACAAACACAAATGCGAGGAGATAGAGGAACTGCAAATAAAACATGACCTATTTAATATACATAAGAAAATCAGAGAACTCACAGGGACTCAAAAACGAAGACAACCAAGTATTCTGACGGATGAAGATGGTAAAATTGTCATAGAGACCACGGAAAAATTGCTGCTGTGGAAAAAGTATATTGAAGAACTGTTCGAGGACGAAAGGCGCGGCAACATCACAGAAGAACAACAAGAAAGCAATGAACCAGAAAACAATGGACCTGACATAACCAAAGAGGAAGTAATGCGTGCCATTAAAAATCTAAAAAACGGAAAGTCATCAGGCCCTGATGAGTTACCAGCCGAAGTACTCAAGTTAATTGAGGAAGACCACATCCACATCATAGTAAACCTATTTAACGCTATATACTCCACAGGAATAATACCAAACGAATGGCTAACATCAACCTTTATAACGCTTCCTAAAAAGACAAACGCAAAGCTTTGTGCAGACCACCGCACCATAAGCCTTATGAGCCACACATTAAAAACATTTCTAAAGGTGATACAATACAGAATACACGGGAAACTGGAACAAGAAATAAGCGAATCACAATTCGGGTTCCGAAAGGGCCTCGGTACGCGAGAAGCACTTTTTGCTTTAAACGTCCTGACGCAGCGATGCTTAGATGTCAATCAAGACCTATATATATGCTTAATCGATTACAATAAGGCTTTTGACAAAATACGACACGACCGCCTGATCCACCTGCTCAAAGAAAAGACGCTTGACACTAGAGATATTCGAATCATTACCAACCTGTATTATAATCAAAAAGCAATAATCCAAATAGACGGCAATACATCGGAAGAAATCGGAATAAAGAGAGGTATAAGACAGGGATGTGTACTATCAGCAACACTATTCAACTTGTATGCAGAAGAAATCATGAAGAAAGCACTAGATGGCGAAACAATAGGGGTAAAAGTCAATGGCATCCCGATAAATAATATAAGATATGCTGACGACACAGCTCTAATTGCAACTAACTTAGAAGACCTTCAGAGAATCCTCAACAAAGTGACAGAGGCAAGCGAAGAATGTGGACTCTCTCTAAACGCGAAGAAGACCAAATTCATGGTAATGACAAAAACACCACAAAATAACGAAAACATCTACGTACACAATGAACTCATAGAAAAGGTAACAAAGTACAACTATTTGGGCACAACCATTAACCAAGATAACGACTGTTCAATGGAGATAAAAATTAGAATAGCAAAAGCTAGAACAGCTTTCATGAAAATGAAACAAGCTCTATGTGGAAAAGATCTAAGCCTAGAACTAAAAACAAGATTAACGGCATGCTATATACAACCAATTCTAATGTATGGAGCTGAAGCATGGACACTTAAAAATGCGGACATCAAAAGGTTAGAGGCTTTTGAACTGTGGATGTACAGAAGAATATTGAGAATACCATGGACGGACCGAATAACAAACATAGAAGTAATTAGAAGAATGAAGAAAGAAAAGGAAATTATAAACATCATTAAGACGCGGAAATTACAATACCTGGGACACGTGACTAGAGGGGAGAAGTACCATCTGCTCCAAATAATAATACAGGGGAAAATACAGGGAAAAAGAAACGTTGGAAGAAGACGACACTCATGGCTGAAAAATTTGCGAGACTGGTTCAATTGCAACACAAACCAACTATTTAAAGCGGCTATCTCAAAAGTACGCATAGCGGTGATGATTGCCAACCTTCGGACCGGAGAAGGCACCTGAAGAAGAAGAAGAATATAAAGAAATCTTTTACAGTCCCGAAATTCCTTTGTCATCAACCACTCTGATTAAACACCATATTAGAACCAAAACAGAAACACCTATATTTACCAAAACGTACAGGTACCCGCATGTACATAGACAAGAAGTCAAAAGGCAAGTAGATAAAATGTTGAAAGACGACATTATAGAACCTAGTGAATCACCTTACAACTTTCCAATTTGGGTGGTTCCAAAAAAACAAGACGCTTCTGGTAAACAAAAATGGCGAATTGTTATAGATTACAGAAAATTGAATGAACAAACAATAGACGACAAATTCCCTTTACCTAGAATTGAAACTGTTTTAGATAACCTTGGCAGAGCAAACTACTTTACTACTCTTGATTTAGCGTCAGGCTTTCACCAAATTAAAATTGAAAATTCAGATAAAGAGAAAACAGCGTTCTCTACAGAAGAAGGTCATTTCCAATTTAAAAGGATGCCTTTTGGTTTAAAAAATGCCCCAGCTACCTTTCAAAGGGTAATCAATACAGCTCTAAAAGGATTAACCCCAAAACAATGTCTAGTTTACCTTGACGATATAATCATTTATTCAAATTCTTTACAAGAACACATAAATCGTTTGAAAAATGTATTTCAAAAATGTAGAGAAGCCAATATCAAAATTCAATTAGATAAATCAGAATTTCTTCAAAAATCAGTTAAATATTTAGGACATATCATAACCCCTGATGGAGTTAAACCGGACCCTTCAAAAATCGAAGCGATAAGAAAATTTCCATTACCTGGCACCAGGACCGAAATTAAATCTTTCTTAGGACTTTTTGGCTACTACCGAAAATTTGTAAAAGACTTTGCTAAAGTAACAAAATTTCTTACGCATTGTTTAAAAAAGGAAAACAAAATTGTTCACTCTCAAAATTTTATCGATTCATTTGAATACTGTAAAAATCTTTTAATTAACCAGCCAATTTTACAATACCCTAACTTTTCCAAAACATTTGAACTAACTACTGATGCCTCAAAATTCTCCCTTGGAGCGGTCCTCTCTCAAAACGGAAAACCGATTTGTTACGCTTCACGTACACTAAATGACACCGAACAAAATTACAGTACAATAGAACGTGAATTACTAGCTATTGTATGGGCTACAAAACAATTCAGGCCATATCTATATGGAATAAAATTTACTTTATTTACGGATCATAGACCTTTAGTTTGGCTCCGTAATCTCAAAGAACCAAATTCGAAACTCACCAGATGGGCTTTAAAATTAGAAGAGTATAATTTTGACATCAAATATCTACCTGGTAAAACCAATAAAGTGGCAGACGCCCTTTCTCGTATTCAGATTCATCCACTTACTCTTAATGACATCATGGATGACATTGACGAAATTATACAAGATCTAGATAGAATAGAAACACCCGAACCTTTACCATGTAACTTAAGTACAGTGCCCAATCGATCAGAAACACCAAATATTGATGATTTATTCGATACACCTATTTTTGAAACACCATCACAAAATCTACAGAACGAAAATATAAACAACGACGAGAGATCGTTGGCAGACACTGTTCATACCCAACAAAGTTCAACTCCCGTTATAGACATATGCGAAAAACCGCTACAACATTTCAATAAACAAATAGAATTCATTGAAACCCAATTGCCTAGAAAAATTAAAATTTCCAAATTTGATGGTTACACTCACTATTCGGTTTTTGTCAACCCTCAAAATAAAATAGACAAATTTAACGAGTTGTTGATAGAACACTGTGAACCCCAAACACATTATTATTGTTATTTTCCCACCGATCTTTTTTATCAAGAATTTTCTCTTTATATTAATTCAATTACTAATGACAACACACCAAAATTCCATAGATGTACAAAACAGGTTACATACATAACTGATCCCGAAGAACGACAAAACCAAGTTCTGAACTACCATCTTGGCAAGACCAATCACAGAGGAATAACTGAAACAATTGAACATATCCAACGAAAATATTTTTGGAAAGGAATGTCCAACGACATAAAAAAAAATATTAATGATTGTCAGATTTGTAAAACCCAAAAATATAATCGGCAACCAATAAAACAACCATTACAACTAACATCAACTCTTAATCGACCATTCCACACTATCCACATAGACGTATTCCAAATTAACGGTAACAAATATTTAACAATAATTGACGCCTTCTCCAAATTCGCTCAAGCTTATCCTTTACGATCTAGTAACTTAATCGACATGACAGACAAACTATTTACTTTTATCACTACTTATACTACCCCTAATGTGATAGTAGCAGATAATGAATTTAATAAACAACCGTTTACTAATTTTTTGCGATTGCACAAAATTCAGTTACACGTTACAACACCTTATCATCATCAATCAAATTCTCCAGTGGAACGTTTACATTCGACGCTCATAGAACACTACAGACTTCTAGATGAAACATCGGAAGGTAAAAAAATCTCATATTGTATAATGGCTTACAATCACTCGATTCATTCAAATTTAAATTTTACACCTTTTGAAATAGTATTTGGACATACTGACAATAAAAACTCTTTCGATTTAGACTATGAAAAATCATTTTTAGACAACTATGTTAATAGTCATAAAGAAAAAATGAAGCATGTGTATAACGCACTTCATGATAAACAAAACGTTACAAAAATAAATAGAAACGAAAAACTTAACAGACAAAAAAAATTAAAAGTATTCAAAATAGGAGATACCGTTTACCTTAAATCTAACAAACGAAATAAAAAAGATCCTAAATTTGTCGGCCCTTACATTATCGACAAAATTCACGAACATGACACATACGACGTTAGAAACGTACCAACAAATAACATATTAAAAAGACATGCTAATGACCTAATGCCTCTTACAGATTACTGTCAACCATCCTCTTCCTCCTTACCTGGTGGAACATCAAGTGTGACGTAACCGTAAAAACTTTAAGTGACAACCCTGGACTATATCCTTTACAAAAGGGCAGAGCTCTTTTGAAAGAATCAGAATGGACGTTAATCAAAATCCTAGACTACACCCCTATGTTAACTAATTATCAAACTTTAAAAAATGACCTCTTAAAATCAATATCTGTCCTAGAAAATCAAAATTTTCCCATAGCACATAGAACTTACATAGACTTAAAAGATATCCTGATGAACCACAACAATCAGCTATTGATCCTAAAACAATACATCAACAAAGCCGACCAGCTCATGTATCAACTATTTCCAGAAACTCAGACTGTTAGACAAAAACGAGGTTTAATAGATGGACTAGGCAATCTAATAAGATTTGTGACAGGTAACTTAAATGCAGAAGATGGGCGGCGATATGAAAACATGATTTCTAAATTAACTCAGGATTCGGAAAACCAAAAAAATGTTTTATTAGAACAAGCACACATTCTCAATGATACCATATCTACTATACATGATCTTTCCGAGAATCAAAAATTATTAAATGACAATTTAAATAAAGTTTTACTAGATAACGTAGAAATTGAACAAATACTATCTGAAAGTTCAACCTATTCAGTAATTAATCAGTCAATTCAATCATTACAATTGTTAATAAATATTTTGCTTGAATTAGAAAACGCTCTAACATTTGCCCAAAGGCAACAATTTCACATCTCCCTAATTGATAATAGTGACCTTGTTCAATCTCTTGATCAAATAGAAAAATCATTAAATCGACTACAAAATTCAAATAAACAGAGACTATCTCTTCCATTTGCTGCGGAATATAAAAATATTCATTTATACGAATCAATTATAAAAACGAAAATATACCAAAAAGATAAAATCTTTACATTTATCTTCGAAATTCCATTGACAGATCATTCTTCTAATTATCAGCTAATCGAACTGATTCCTTTTCCTATACATATTACCAATAGTAAATTCCAAATGATTGTACCATCCTACAAATCCATATTATTCACCACCGAATTCAGTGTCCCTGTTGAAGTTGATAAGTGCCAACAAATATCTACAGAGCAATACTTCTGTTCTCAAAACAACCACTTTAGTATCCCAAATACAAAATTATGTGAGACACAATTATTATCTTTTCAAGACAATCAAACGTGTCGTCCATACGTATTTAATTTAACTTCAAACAAAATATTAAAAATCGATACGGCTACCTGGCTAATTAGTACGCCTACTAAATGTATTTTAGACATTCAATGTAGTCAAAATACAAGAAAAAAAGAAATTAGAGGATCGAACCTTGTACACTTAAGTCCCGATTGTTCAGCCCTAATAAATCACGATAAACTGTTATTAAGTATTAAATCTTCCTCTACTAAAGAGATAACTTTAAAATTACCCAATATTGACAGATTACATTTATATAAGTCTAAACCGATTAATATCCCTAAAATTGACCTATCACCAGTCAATACTGTGGATTTAGTCCAAAATCAATTAAAATTGAGCGACCAAACGAATATATTAACCACGAAAGAAAATTCATTTATCATAACTAGTTTTAATATTAGTTCTCTTATTATAAGTTGTATTTTAATTTTTATAATAATTTTAATAATATTTGTGGCAGTTTACTTTTATTGTAAACGTGACTCCCTCAAAACAAGATTATTCAACTCATTGCAAAAATCAAAAAATGAAGAAATTGATTTAAAAAATTTCTCAAATTTATCTTTATTACAAAGTAAAACTTAAACATCGCTTTACCGTGTTTAAGATTCTTGGCATGGAGGAGTTACGTGATGGCATTCTGCAAGCCAGCGAAATATAGCACTCTTGTTTTTCAATACTAATCTGCGTTGCACCTAGCACAACGCATCATCTGCACGGAAATGTATTTTATTATTTAGTTCTAATTTGTACGTTGTCTAACTAACATGTAAAATTAACTCCGACGATTTAATATTAATAAATGCTTTTTAAAAATATAATTCGTCGTTAAACAAACCTAAATCGCGGAGGAGAAGCTTGCCTTTTATTACGCGCCTCACTCTGTTCGGCGCGTAAACTCAGGCGCGCCATGAAAAGTCACTTCGCCTCTAAGTGAATTCTTCTAGTTTTTCTTCAAACGTACTGAAAAATACGAAAACTCGTACTTTTTGGCGGTCATTGCATTACATCATTATTTAATATTATATTCATAGGTTCAATATGTCATATTTGTTATAAATGAAAACCTGAAAAAAAAACCTAAAAACCTTCTATGATTATTCAACGAAAATTGGACATTAAGTTGTATTATTTAATTATTTATTAATATTACCTATTACATAAGTACTAATTGATCCATTCAGGGTATTTTCTTATTCCCCGGTTACCTTTATAATAAAACCTATGCTCATACATCTTATTACAGTAAACTTTAATTCACGGAAAATTTAAACTGCTTCTATTAATTAGTAAAAGCATTTTAAGTAGCTTTGTGAATTCGCTCTACATATATCTTTTTTGAATAAATATTAATTCTAAGATGATTAGATTTATATCTCGAATTTATACAAATTTTCAAAAATATGCTTTATGAAATACATCCTTTTCGTTTTATACATTTTCGGCTCAATTTTTGTGAAATTTATGAAATTTTAATACAAAATAATGCATCATGGAGGAACTATTTTAAATTTTCGTTCATATATTATATATTTTTGTATATTTGTATAAATGTGACAAGTTCGAGTTAAGTTCCTACATGTTTATTATTATGAAATTTGATTGAATTTCATAGGTCATTTCAAGTTTCATAGTAATTTTGATGATTTTTACATTATACTTTTGAGAATTTCAGTAGAATAATATGTACTTCCCAGTACATCAAGCTCTTTTTGACCACAGAAATGAAACCGAATCCGAAGTAACCGAGGTAAATTTGGTCCATCGTAACCTACAAATCTGGAACTAAATTTGCAATATATAAATTTTGAGATATTTCAATGTAATAACTGAAAAAAAAGAGTGTGTGTCCTGAATTTTGTCCTTTCACTCCCAAAGTGAAAGTTTACTCTTGCCAGAACTGAAACAAAGCAATATTATTATTATTATTAAATTTTGCTGGAAAGTTTTGTAGACAAAGTTGTAGTATTTGAATAAATTTTATGAATGCACGTTAGATCTACCCTTATGAAATTACTTCAAGAGAAAAATATATAGTTCTACAATATCGAAAGTTATTAAAATAACTGCGATCGCAATCGATTAATCGATCAGTTCTACAACAGAAAACCACCAGAGTACCCAATTAGTAACAAATCGACCATTTATCTTGGCAGTTACATCGATGAAAAGCTGGCTTGGGGCAATTAGATTGAGCATGTGATCTCAAAACTCAACACTGCTTACTATGCCATTCTTAAGCTAAAAGGCAAATTCAATAGGGAAGGGCCACTGGAGGCATACTGTGCACTATGCGCTAGCGTACTCACATATGTCATTCAACATACTAGTTTGGGGACGATCACTAAATATATCTCGAATATTTATAGTGCAGCAGAGAATTCTTCCTCTAATGCATGGCCTTCGAAGAACAGAGACATGCTGGGATGTATTTATCGAGAATAATTTGCTCACATTGACAAGTCTTTATATCTACAGTTCATTGTATGTTTTCAGGAACATGCATAGATTTTTAACAAATAATAGTAAGCACAACAATGAGACACTGCACGGCTCTGATGTAAGAATAACTGCACATTGTAGAACAATGGATGAAAGGACATATGCAAACTCAAACATTCTAGTATATAATAGTCTTCCTAATGAAATAAAGTCTTGTAACAATATTGTCATGTTCAAAGGAAGACTAAAGCAATTTCTCATACAGAAGTGCTATTATGCTTTTTCAGAATATCCATGATTTAGAGGAGTATTTGTATTTGTATTTGTGTGTAAGTGTAATTCATGTTTATTGACTGTGTTGTCTATTTTAATATCCTGACGCCCACAACCACAACAATTTGTGTGGTGCAATGTAATTGTATTCGCATACATGGTTATTCACGCTATACGGCACGGAATATTGTGGCCAAAATATGTGACTTTAAAAAAAAATAACTTTTGGGATATATGAGCATCTACTATAGTTACTTTTTAAAACTAATTTCATATTATACAGGGTGTTTCAAAAGCCCTAAAAGTATTGTTTTGTTTTCTCTAAATGTAACCCCCTGTATAACTTTGTATATTTAAATTTGCCCCTTTTTAGGCTTTATAAATCCGTTTAGTTTTTGAAATTCGCGCTAACCGTTCTAAAGTTATTTATTTGTTTATGCGTTTGCAGGCACTTATTCAAAAAATCGCAGGGCACTTGGTTTTTGGGATATCAGGTTGGGACTTTTCCTGTCTCTAAGCAACTGCCTGAGGTATCTTTTGGCGGCAAGACCGTTTATTTGCATTGTGGCATCACCTTGATATGACATATTAATTTTGGTAAATTTTGAAGGGTCATAACTTGATTTTTTTAATGGCATATCCTATATTTTATTACTTAGTTGTATTCAGCGTCTCATTTTACATTTCTTTGAAGCCTTATATTTTGTCTCAAAAGTTGGTAGTTTGGGAGATAATTTCGATTTGCTGAAAAATGAACTCAGATCTCAAGATACTAATAGATGTAAAGTGAGACGCTGATTACGACAAAGTTATAAAATATACGGTATAACTTTTGAAAAAATCAAGTTATGGCCCTTCAAAGTTTACCGAAATTAATGTGTCACAGAGGGATAAATCTAGGACTATTTCCCGACAAAAATTTCAAGCGAAGTAGGAATTTCACGATATAAATAATGAATTACCAACAATAATTACTTAATTTTATTTTCAGTGGAGCCACTACTTATAGCAATTTCACTTTCAATAATAACTATAATTATTATTGTTCAAATACGAATTGTAATTTAAATCAATAAATGTATATTGATAATTAATAGCCCGAATGTTTTTAAAATGTCGTTGTTAGGTGATTTCTGGAATACGCATTAATATGATTTGCAATCATATCATATTGCAGTAAATTGTAATCTCGTTGAAATTTTTGAAGGGAAATAGTCAACGTAATTTTTGTGTCACCCGAATAATAATAATCGGTGTTGTAAATAGAGCAGGTAAAATCATAATTAATAATAGTATGTATAAATTATGCAATAATATGCAATATTGATTAAAATATTCATTATCCAGTAATGTTGTGCACAATATGAAATAGTTTTCTTTTACTATTACTAATATTACTAAATGCACAATCCATTCACAAGGTCTTGATGTGAAATAACGTTCAACTTTCTTAACTAAATACCATTCCATTTTTCCCATATTTCTCATATCATTGAATTGAAATTCTTAAAATTATTGATATCATTAGAACGCCAATACTAGACAGTGCCCCGCTATTGAGAGTAACATTGAAGATGCGACCTTGTGACTCACGGCGATGTACAAGCATTGCATGCAATTGGTCACAAATAGCCGCAATTGCCACAGGCGTCAATCCAATTCAATAGAACTCCTGACTTAATTAATGAAGATAGCTGGAAATCCTCGCAAGGCAAACCGGAAGTAGATAAATTATACCCTAGTGCTTGTTTCAGGGTTAAGCACGGGACAATAAGTCCTTATTGCTATTTATGGCAACAACCGCTAGCAATGTCAGCCAGGTTTTCCGGTTATTGCCCGTTTTCAAGGAAGAACTTGACTTAAATTGACCATGAGTGTATTTAGTTTCAGTATATGCTCTCTAAAATTAAAAGCGGCAATTCACTCGGCTAAACTCGATAGTGTGTTTAAAAATTCAAAACTATCTTTAAAATTAAGGACTATGATCTATAGATGGAGCTTTTTTTATTAATATGTTTTATTATACATACTATCATACTGGGAATCGAACCCAATACATGCTGGACATGAAGTAAGTTTTTGTCCTTACTACATCTATATTTATTATTACGAAGTTGGGCACCAAAAACCTACGAAGTGACAGTATTTGGTCCCTACCACTTCAATAATTATTACTACGTTTAGAAAAATACAATAATCATCTTCTTATTCCGGTACTTGAACCCAGTAGCTGTTGGTTATGGACTGGGCGTCTTTCAGATATCCTCACAGCAATATTTATCGTATATTTTATCGGGCCACTACTACTGATTTGATTAATTTAAACCCCCAAATTCGATTATTACCTGAAAATTAATTTAAAAAAAATAATTTGATTTGCTTAAAATAATAATGATTTTTGGTTGTTTATCTATTTATTGAGTGCTCATTCATTCTACGACGATATTAATTATGATTGCAATGACAATCGCAAAAAATTGCGATTATTACATGAAATGCAACTAGAAAGGATCTCAGCTGGTAGTAGAAAATAAATGAGATCCAGAAGAAGCTGGAGGACGGTATAAATGTGTAGTAGAGACAAACGAAATAGATTTGTAGACACTGAATGGACCTTAAGAAATTTTGGAGGTGACATTAAACACTACGCTCTAAAATAATTGACTTTTTTTTTTTTTTGTCACAATTGTGATAACAATTTATTCATTTACACTACACTATTTTAAATCGTTAGTTGGGTCTCCAAATATGTTTGCACATCGGACGCATTAAATCCATAAGATTAATGAAAACTATAAAATTTGTGCATATTACAAAACGTGGTACCCAAAATTACATACACTACAGCACTAAATAATTCGCAACCTTCACGGCTGCGTAGAACTAATAAACATGTGATTTCTTACCGCTCTGATTGCAATCGTACGTAAATTTCACAAAGTAATAACTGTTATGAAATCGCAAATAATTGTTGAGCGTAGGAAGTGAATTATGCTAGAGTAGAAACTGCGAATTTCTCCATAATTCGAGACAATTTAAAGGAACTAATAATGGGACGAAAGTATACTCAACAAGAGAAAAGAGGATGTAGGAGTCAATTGAGCATCTTGAAACTGAGTAAATGTAAGTTGTTGAAGATGACATCTATAATACATGAATTGTTTGTATTCAGTTTCGTATCACATTGTGAAAGATCTAATAGAATAAACAGCTGATAAAGAGCTGATAGGAAATATTTGGGCCCAAACATGTAGGTACTTCAGTGTATTTAGAATATACAATAATTTACTTGATGACGAGGATTGTGACTACCATTACAATGTTGCCGTCAATTTGTTGAAGCTCATATGACCTAGTGCCTTAAAATTCAGATTTTTAGTAGTATTTCTGAGTTTTCTCAAAGCAGAATTACAAAGGTTGCCATAAGATATGTCCTCTACTGCACATATTTTAGGAACCGAAGTATCAAAAACTACTAAAATAATTCAGGTAAAATATGTTGAACGTTGATGTCGGGTGACATAGTGACTTCAAGTTTAGGATATTCCTAAATGGAGTCGGTTCACACTCGAAACGTATAAGATTGAGTGAATTGAAAAAACCCGAATTATTGGGTTTTACGCTCGGTGCTTAGTGCTTAGTGCAAAAGATGCGATAACTATTCAGAATTTTTCACGACTTACAATTTTGGCTGCTACAGTCAGAAATTGTGGGAGTCACTTCAGTTCATAATACTTCGAAAACCTGAAGTCATACCTATTCTAACAGAAATCACGTCAGTAACATCAGAACGTAGTGCTGGAAATGTCGAAGCTTTACAGAATACACAGTTTACAACTATGAATTTTACTGACAGGAATCATATTAGCGACTTCAATTCAAGTCAGCTCGAATCAGAAATTATATTTATTGCATAACCCACAGAACTTGGTGCAGGAAAATTCAAAACATTACAGAATTACACACGATATATAACTTCCATTGCAACAGTTAAGAATTGAAAAAAGTTTGTTCTGTTTCAGTTAAATGTAACAAGTACAAGTATGTAACAATGTAACAATGTAACAATTACAAGTACATTCTACATACAACCATTCTATACAAATAAATTTAATCAATTATGTGTTATTATTACAAATATTATAATCTTTTAAAAAGTGGGAAACAACTAACGTTACATAAGCACAACATTTCTAAAGGTGACTAAATTTAGCCAGTTCAGTTTTGCAACAGCAAGTCCAATATTTTTTAAGCAGGTTATGTAAAAAAATAAAATATGAATATGTTACCTAAATCACTAAATTTAGATAAAATACTCGTGCTATTTAAAAACAAACAAGTTAGCCTTGAACCTTGAATCTCCAAAATATATGAGAGCAAAATATATAACCTTAGAATAAAATAATTTTAAGAGCGTATCAAATTTCAACAAATTTTGATGTACCTGTTTGAAAAATTTTTAACAGTATCGGTACTTTTTAGCGACCCTGTTTAATTTCTCGGTAATTTGACGTTTTAAAGTCTTTGGAGGTTCAGGAGAAAAAGTAGCATAACATAAGCCCACCTGAAGAATACAATAGACAACTCTATAGGTTTATCAAAGTGCAATTTCATTGTTTTTGATGGCACTTGGTCCATAATATTTTTTCACGGTTTTTTTTACTGTTGTTTCCAATAAAGACTACTATTTTATTGGGAGCATGATACGAGTAATTAGATCGGTCAGGTGGCCTGCGTGAGGTCGCAAATCACAGGTTTCTGCTGGCTGTGACACACTTTAACTTCCGTCGGATAAACACAATCACCTATAGCGATTTATCACCATTAATTAGGTTGATTTTACACGCGTGGGAGTTTTATCTGGCGGAATCTAAAAACTTATGGATTCAAATAAACTACAACAATTACTTCTATTAATTTTAAACGCGAAACCTGCATACACGGTGTCCAAGATAAAGATCAACAGCAAGAGGATCTCGGAAACCGTAAAAGTTACAAATGCGGTCAAATTAGAAAAAAGTTGCGGAATTTAGTGATCACTAATATTCTGTTGAGAAAACCAGAAAATTCCGCTTACTTCCGGAAATATTCGACCAAATCCTACATTTTGTGATATCGTTTTTATGTTTTGCTGAAGTTATTTGAAAAGGTATAAAAAACAAAAGGCAAAAGTGGCAGTTTCTCATTGCCACTGTTTTAGCCCTATAAGACAGCGTTTATAAATTTTCAGTACAACGTTTCGTTTCGAAGAAATCATCATCAACTTTATATTTTTGTTTGGCCCGTAAATAAAGTATACCCTGTATTAAATAGCATTTCCTATTACGAATTTAACGATTTATCTCACAGTATGATTTCTCATGTTTTTATTTAGAAAAAAAAGCTTCTTAATACATTTCGAACATTTTGGTGTAGTAGGCGTTGAAATGAGCGACGAAGACAGAATTTATCTCCTAATTTTATGATTTTAAGATAATTAAATGAACAGAACACCACAGTAAAAAAATAATAAGTGTGGATCTGAATAACTATAATGTTTCTATGTTTAACGACTATTCGCGCTAAATTGTTTTTGTTACTATATTGGTACCTATTCTGGGTTAAAATTGAGTAAATTGTTGTCTTCGTCGTCATAATATGAATAGAACAATTCTCATATCACAGTAAAAAAATACTTCGTGTAGTTCTAAATAACTATAATATTTCAATGTTTAACAACAATTCTTGCAATTTTTTTTTTTTTTTACTATTTCGGTACATATTCTGGGTTAAAATTATGTAATAATTTTTGTCTTAGTCGCCATTAAAATAACCAAACTATTCTCATATCACAGAAAACAAATAATAAGTGTGTTCCTAAATAGCTATGATATTTCAATGTTCAACAACAATTCTAGGCAAATTATTTTTCGTTACTATTGTGGTACCTATTTTGGGTTAAAATTAGATGTTTTTTTTTCATTGTCATCATTTCAACGCCTACTACAAGAAAATTAATGTATGAACGAATGAATACAAGAATGAAAGAAATGTATTAAGCCCTTTTCTGAATACAAACATTAGAAACCATACTGTGATATAAATAGTTGAATTCATAATAGGAAATGCTATCTAATACAGAGTGTAAAGTTAATGATGGTTTCTTCGAGACGAAATGTTGTACTGAAAATTCGTAAACGCTATCTTGTAGAGCTAAAAAAGTGGTAATGAGAAAGTGCCAAAGTGCCTTTGATCTTCTTATAGCTTTTCAAATAACTTCAGAAAAAAATTAAAACGAAATCCAAAAAAAAGATTACGATTTTGTCAAATATCTCCGGAATCAAGCGGAAATTTCTGGTTTTTCTCAAAAGAATATTACTGACCGCTAAATTGCGTAACTTTTTTGTAATTTAACCGCCTTTGTAACTTTTACGTTTTCCGAGATCCCCATGCTGTTGATCTTTATCTTGGACACCCTGTATAATAGGTACTCTTTACTGTTAGAAGGTTGGTGAAGTCCCACTTTTATGTTGAATTGAGCACATCAATTTATATATGGAGTAAGGTATTAAAAATATTAAAAAAGTTATAAATTAATGTTCTTTGCAATTGCAAATTAAATAGAAGAGCTATGCCTATTACGTTTACATTATAAAGTAGTTATAGTCTTAAGTGAAATGTAGTTTTCTGTTCTTTAACTGTGGCACATTTATAAACATTATAACTTATGTTTTAAACGGGTTATCAAATGTAACTACTCTACAAACCTTCTCTATGAAAAACCCACACATATTTTTAAGTTAAAGTGTATGTTCATCCTCAACTTGGATTAATTAATACAACTTTCTTAAAAATAAAACTTGATTTACAAATTTACTATATACTTAAAAATGTTAAGCACTGTAGGTACTCTCATAGAAACCGTTATACAAATAAATTTCAGTCAATTGTTCAGTCTTTGTGAGCTTGTTAATGTCTGAGTAGGTTTTCGGGAAAAAAACATAAAACAAATCGTCATAATTTCTTAGTAATTGATTCTCTTTTTAAAATGCAAACTAAAAATAATGACAGCTGCTTTCACTATGTAAGTCGTCGAACGGATGGGTAATGCTTTCTAAATTAGAAGACACCAACTTCCAATGTTTTATTGTTATGAATTTATTTTATTTATATTTATTTTGATTTATTATTTATATTTATTTTAATTTATTATTATTTATTTCTTCAAATTAATGAGTAAAGAATTTTTGATTTAGTTACTACAGTATTTTATTATTTGTAGATAATAAAATACTGATCATTGATAAAATCAATGATTTAAAAAAAACAAATAAATCATTCTTTATTTGTTTTTTTTTAATATTTCTGATCTGTTTTTGCCAGAATAGAAGTGATTTATATCAATTTATTTACATCACGATTTAAATTATATGATTTTCTTTAATAAATTCTTGAATTCGAACAAGAATTGATGATTAAAACAAATTTCTGTGTATCTGAACCATATGATGGACAAAAAATGGAAGAAAAGAAAAATATTTTACTTACTTTCCTACTTTAAAGCATGCAATTAAAAAAAAAAGTATGTTTTCAGGAACATGCATAGATATATAACAAATAAAAGTAAGCACAACAATGAGACACGGCACGGCTCTGATGTAAGAATAACTGCATATTGTAGCACAATGTATGCTAAAAGAAGATAAGATAAAAATAATTAAAAGAGATAAGTGTACATACGTTCTTAGAAAATATGTTCCAATTTAAGCGAGGAATTCAAAAATATTATAATATATTGGGTGTTCTATTTAAAATTAGAAAGTTGGTGCTACTTCCGGTGGAACCGGAAGTGATAGAAAGTTGAAAATATTTCACATAAACATATCTGATTCAACCGTGTGACGAGTTTTTTTTTTAAATTTTTAGTACAACGGCAACCCCGTAAACTTTTAACGAACGGTTTAGCGTAGACACCCTGTATATATATATATATATATATATATATATATATATATCGATTACCCTTTTACCGTAGTCTACGGTGTAGGGGGTCACTCATATTGCTACTCTTATTTTCCGTGTACAAATTTTCTCCATTCTTGTTTGTTCTTTGCCAGTTTACTTGCTCCGTTCAGGTTCTTTCCTATTATCTCTGTTACTATGTTGTCCCATGTCTTTTTTGGCCTTCCTCTTGTCTTCTTCTTCTGTATTCTTGCTTCCCATACTTGTTTGACCTGTATTGTGATCTTCATCCTTTGTAAGTGTCCCCACCAACTGATTTGTCTTCTTTCGATGAGGCTGATTACGTCTTCTATGTGTAGTTCTTCTCTTATTTTAGTGTTTCTAATTTTATCTAGTTTCGTTACTCCCATCGTTCTTCTAAGGTATTTCATTTCTGTTGCTAATACCCTACGTTTATCTGCTTTTGTTAAAGTCCACGATTCGCAGCCATATGCCATTATGGGTCTGTATATAGTTTTGTATACTTTGATTTTTGTATTTCTCGTTATTTCCTTTTTGTTGATAAACGACTTTCTCATTTCGTGGTACAGTTTCATTGTTTTTGCTATTCTCGTGTCGATCTCTTTTTGCATGCTTCCGTCGCTTTGTATTTCTACTCCTAAGTACTTAAATGATACAAGTACGATTCATGAGTTTTCCACTTTAATTTTTATATATTCTTGTTCTCCTATTACCATGACTTTTGTTTTATTTATATTCATCTTCATTCCTTTCCTTTCTAGGGCTGCGTTCCATTCTCTTAAATTTACTTGTAGGTCTAATTCCTTCTCTGCTAATCACTACGTCGTCCGCGAAAGCTTCTTCTGATACTTCTAATTTCCGCATATTCCAGTGTCCAACTCTATATTTCTTTGCCTTCTGTGAACAGCTTCTCAATATTTCATCCATATAAGTTATGAACAGTGATGGGGTAAGCGCACCGCCCTGTCTTAATCCGTCTTTGGTTTTAAATGGCTCCGACTGTTTGTTGTTGTAAATGACTCTGTTATTGTTGTCTTTGTATATAGTCTTTATTACTTTTATCAGCTTGTTGCAAACACCTCTCTGGCTTAATATTGTCCACAGCTGGTTTCTTGGGACTCGATCGAATGCCATTTCGAGGTCGATAAAGCCGAGGTATATATTTTTCTTTTGTTGTCTTGCTTTTTCAATGATTTGTTTTACTGAGAATATGTGGTCCTGTATATTTCTACCTCTTCTGAAGCTGCTCTGTGCTTCGTGTAAAGTGTTTTCCAATGTTCGCTTAAGCTTTTTGTCCATAATTTGTTCATATATTTCCATCGCCGTATTATCTACTCTAAAGCATGCTAACTCTATAGAGTACAATATATTTTTACTTGCTCATCTATTGGAATGCACAAACACAGTGCAAAAACAATGATAAGCTAGAAGAAAAAAACTATTTTGATTTAAATCAAATGATTGATTTATTTATGATTTATTTAAAAAATCCATTGAATTCAATCACACCAACCCTGCTTTATAGTAGATATGGAAAAGTTTTTAAGTTTATGAAATGTAAAACTGAATATTATAAACCAAAGAAAGCAAAAATTACTATCAACAGAGCAGATAACAAGATTTCAGAAGCAGCCGATGACTTTTTACTAGAGAAAGTTGTTTTAGTGTTTGTCATTTTTGGCGCTTGTCGTCGACAAGAACTCTTTATGCTGCAAAAAAGGGTTGTTTTTAAACACAAACCTAAAAATATTAAAGATAGAAGATAGAATATCTGAAAGATAGAATTCAAATAGAAATTGATAGAATTTTACGAGAAACCCAAAACAATGTCCAACAAGAGTTTATTTCCCGATTGGGATACTGTCAAGCCCAAAGGTGATTCCAGTTCGAACATTTGTTGTAATTTTTTCTGTGATTCTTTATTTAAATACTGTACCACTGCATGAGCACCATGTGCAGGCACTAGGTCCTGCATAAACCAGAGGGAATTTCTTGTAGATATGGTAAATTGTTAATTTCTTTTCCTAGTTCCGAAGTTAAAAAAATCAAATATCTTACTATATTTAACCTTGTCGAAAACGCAATGCCCTACAATTTGTCTGTTCAAAATTCCATACCATTTATTTTAAACATTTATTTTACGAGTATTGTAATTTGCAGTGGACTCGGAAATTTGGATTGTTTAAGGTGATCAGATTCTAACAATAGAAAATCTTGTAGGGGGGTGGGGGGTTAATTTTATTAATTTTCATTTATTTCTGTTAAAAATTACAACTGTCACCATTGTAATTATCTCTGTAAACATTCAAATACTGTCAAATTTTTAAATATTCTGTGATTATATATTCTGTCAACTATATCTGTCAGAAGTTCAACAATTTATGTTAAAATTTTATTGATAGTTTTCAAATTTTAAATGGCTACAAGACTTTCAATTACTCTATCAACATTGTAATTGTTACTGTAAAATTTTCATTAATCCACAAGGTGTTTCAAAATAAACCATCCAAATTGCCATTTCCATCCACAAAATGGCGCTTATTTAGGGTAATAAAGGTAAATGTAAAGTAAAGGTAATAAAAATACGTAAATCTGGCAATGACTGGCTATTAATAATAAATGTAATAAATACGAGGCATGTTTTTAAAGTAAGTACCATTTTGTATTTCGGCCGCTGCAGCGCTGCTGTCGGCTTTCCGCTGTAGTGTCCGTTTGCTACTAAATACAGCAATTGGCGAAATATATAAGCTTATAACTTCAATATTGCGAATAAAAGATCACCCCGAAACAAAAACCCAATATTTCAACAGTTGGGACTTCTTTGAAACGTCGCGGGACGCGGGACAAATTTCTAATAATCGGGACTGTCCCCTCAAAATCTGGACGTCTGGTCACCTTAATCTTGCTGGAAAATGCCATGTCAGGCGGAAAGAGCCCCTTAATAAAGATGGATTCTCCCTCTTTCTTTGTTTTGTCAGTTTCTATTTTACCTTGTACTTTTTACATGTACTTTCACCTTGTCAATTCAGAACTGTTGCAACGATCTTGTAAAGTTTGAAAATATCTTGGTTTAAATGCTTTATATTTATTCACAGCTAGTAGCATACAGGTACGTACTGTTGATTTCTTAAGACTTAAATTTCCTCCACATTTTCTTACCGAGATGGGGATTTTCAACTTCATTTTGCATTACGTTCATTGAATTGTTGATATTATTTGCAGATTTTGTACGGTCATAATTTAAACTTAGTTCCGATTTACCAGCATTATTAATTTACTTCAAAATGCGAGATACCTGCGAAGTACTGACCGTGTTTTCGGGATTGCTTTCTTTAAATATTTTCAGCCGCCCTTCTTTAGGTGTTCTCATTATTTCCGTATATGAGCATCTAATCTGCTAGGTTTTATAAAGTTAATCGTCGTGCCATATATAGCGAAGTTTGTAATCAATGAACGTCAAAGCAGCGGTGCGTTATGGCTTCATGGGGCCCTGGGCAAATTTTAATCCCCCCCCCCCATGTGCGGTGTTATTTTTTTCCATTAAATAATATACAATATCAATTAAAATTAAAGACACTCAGAAGAGGAAGAACCCAACACACAAGAGGAATCAAAAATAAAGACAGCTGGAAGGAGCTCTTTCAAGAACTTCTATGGGCGGAACAAAAAGAACAAACAGTAGGCAGGAGTGAGAATTCGCGGGAAACAGAGGACAAAGAACCGGCAATTACCATAACAGAGATAAAAGAAGATATAAGAAACCTTAAACATGGGAAAAGTCCAGGATACGACAGAGTCACGACGGAAATGCTAAAATACATGTGACAAAAAGCTACGGAGAAATTACACTAGATAATAAGCAAAGCATGGGAAGAGGAATAAATCCCTAAAGACTGGAGAACTACACTCATAGTACAAATACATAAAAAAAGGAGACAAACATGAATGCAATAACTATCGAGGAATAACACTGACCAGTGTGGTTATGAAAGTATACGAACAAATAATAGACAAAAGGATCAGAGCAAAAATAGAAAATACATTGGCAGAACCGCAAAGCGGATTTAGAAAAGGCGGAAGATTTCAAGACCACATATTTACAATAAATCAATTAATAGAAAAGAAATACCAACAAGAAGGGAAAACAATATTTGTAGGATTTATTGATATGGAAAAAGCTTTTGACAAAATTCCCAGAAGAAAACTTTGGAAAGTAATAGAAGAGAAAGGCATCAACCAAAAAATAATAAGAATAATTTAAATAATTTATGAAGGAAATAACAACCGTGCCATAAGCCAGGGCGGAATATTCGAACCATTCCAAACAAACGAAGGATTAATACAGGGAGGTGGACTAAGCCCCTTACTATTCGTAGTATACGAATACTTGACGAAGTCATCAGAACGTGCACACAAAAAACTAAAAAGCTGCATGTAGAATATAGACAACTTCAAAGAATATCAATCTCTGAAGGAGCTTTCGCGGATGACCTAATACTGATTACATCAAAGGAAGAAGAATTGAGCACAAATCTCAAAACTTGGAATGAAGCACTAAAAGAATATGGAATGATAATAAATAAAAGCAAAACAAAAGTAATGGTAATTGGAGATGAACAATACAAGATCGACATAACATTGGAAAACGAAGAGATTAAACAAGTAAAAAGCTACAAATACCTTGGAGTGGATATATACAGTATGTCCCCGGATTGAGTTTACAAGACAGATTTTATTTTTATTTTCACTTTTGACGAAAAATGTTATAGAAATTAAAATTCCTGCTTGCTTTGAAACTACCATTTCAGTAATTAAAACATTGATTTATTTAGACAAGGTGTTGGCTAAATAAAAATAAATTTAACCTAATTTTGACACTTTCGAAAAATAACATCATTTAAACAATTTTATTCACACAGTTCAAGCCTGGTGTGGAAACTGTTTTGTATTTCTTCAATAGTTATCGAATCAAAAGCATCTCGTAGGCGATTTATTAAGTTTTTAGTATTATTTTCTGCATTTGGGAGATTGTTTGAATGATTATATTTTTCTATAAAGTTGTTTAATATAATTTTAAATTCTTTTTGCAAATAGTAAATAAATAAGTCTCAAAATGAGATTTTTTTTTATTTTGTCAACACCCTGTATAAATAAATCAATGTTTCAATTTAATATTTTTAGTTAAAAGTAAAAATAAAAATAAATTCCCTTCTGTAAACTCAATCCGGGGACATACTGTATATTAATGGTAATCAAGAATTGGAAATAAACAATAGAATCGAAAAAGCAATGAAAATATATTACGCAATGGGATCATTCATAAACAAGAAGGAAATATCAAAGAAAACAAAAATTAACGTGTACAAAACCATATACAGACCAATATTGACCTTTGGTTCCGAAACATGGGTGTAGAATCAAAAGCAGAAAAGTAAGATCCAAGCAGCGGAATGAGATTCCTTAGGAGAGCTAAAGGAGTGACAATCAAACACAAGATAAGAAGTTCCAAAATCAGAAAAGAACTAGGAACTAGACCAATACTAGAATTTATCGAACGAAGACAACTTAGCTGATGGGGCCATCTGCAACGGATGGAGAGCAAAAGGACGGTAAAACAAATATGGGAGGCAAAGAGACACAAAGTAAAAAGAAAAGGGGAAGACCCAAAGCAACATGGGTTAGTGAGATAGGAAAAATACTGAAAGCAAGAGGAACCACATGGAAAGGACCCAAAAGAATTGCACGAAACAAAAAAGAAAGGGCAAAATTTGTGTACAATAAAAATGAAATAGTTTAAGCAAAATGTAAACGAAAAATTATTTTTAAATTATACACCCTACACCATTAAAATGGTAAATGGGGATTTGATTATATATGCTTTTGTTTTTTGAACAAAAAGACATAATTTTTGAGTTTTAATACAAACTTCTTTTTTTTAAATGGTCATAGTTGGCTTCGACATTTTTATAAAGGACATCATTTTCTCTTTATAACGATATAAGGTTTGCTATACTGACTTTCATAAATAAATGAGATGCATGAATTTTCGTTGTAGAATTTGAATAGAATTTAGTGTAATTAGAATAGAAACATTAATAGAATTCTCGTAGTAGGAAAACAAAGTGTTTCCATGGCCGACTCTGTTTTTCTACTCTCTATAATACAAATATTCCTGTATTGTGTATATTTGTCAAAGTAAGTAATAATTGTCATAAAGTTAATTTTCGAAGATGGCCTTTATTTATCAACGTAAGTATAGCAAACCTTATATCGCTATACGAAGAAAAAATTGTAGTTTTTAAAAATGTGAAAGCCAACTATGACTGCCAATAAAAACAATTAAAGATTGTATTATAACTGAAAAATGTGATGACAAAAAACAAAAGCATATCTTGCATAAGCTCTTAAAACGATAACTCTTTTCTCTTTTAACAGAATCTCTATGTCTTATGGTTTCCGAGATCCCAATAAATAAATGAAAACAAAGCTCACCCTGTATATTATATTTGTTGAAGCCGTATGTCATTTATTTTGTGTTTTTAATTGCTTTAATTGGTTTGCATGAAGCAAACATTTTTATGAAGAATAACATTTTCAGAGAAATCACAAATACAAAAGTTTCTCATACGTAAGTGGAAATGTTGTATATTTATTTCTATGCAATTGCATGCATTGTTGATATAAAAATTAAATGTGCTACAATGAATTAAATATAACAATAAAAATAAACATTGTATAACAATAAATCACAAATTTTCAAGTGTTTCACTATTTCTGCCGGTTGTACCAGCAAGTCATGTTTTGCAATACTGTGTACATATTCACTGCACAAAAAAAATTATATGTGCAGCATTCAATAGCGATTACTCTGCAAACAAATAAATTAATTTTATGATAACTTTCCTATCCTCGCTTTCAATATGTGCGCCATACGTGAAACGCACTTCCTCGCAGACAACCCAACCAGTGGCGATCTGCAAACAATGCAAACCTGGGCTTCTGATGCAATGCCGAATTCTTTGGCTTTTGCCCAAAAACTTTCTGATAGTTAATTTATGGTTGCTGCGATTGCCTATCGCGAATACGCGAGTTGCGTCAACTTGACCCGTTTCTCCATCAAAAGCGTGTGTGTCTTAATGGGAACTCGAACACGTACACTCGTTATCGGCTCAAAATAATTATTAAATAGCGCGTGCGTGTTTGTTAATATCCACGTTATGTGGAATTAAAATCACTCATCTGTTAAGTTAGTTCCACATATTTATGAATTAGGCCCGAAACGCACTGTCACTTTGAACCGACGCCGACGGTCACCTTCTAAAACGAGCTCAGCAAAACGTAGCCAGCAATTCGAGGTAATTGTAGCAAGTGTGGTTACTTTTACGAAAAATGCGTGATTTGAAACGTGGATTGTGCGCTATTTTAAGTCAATATAGTTTATTGATATTTGAATCATTGCAAGACAGTAATGGTTGAATCACTCCAGTAAAACAAAAAATTTAACATACTATAGAAACAGCAAGTACCACGTGTTGGCGATATCAATTACAACTGAGTCAGTGTTATCAGGGCGCATTTAGTTACGCCACTGCGAGGGTGATGTGTCTCATATAGTATATTGTGTATCAAGGGCGGAAAATAGGCTTTAGCAGCCCGCGGTGCTTGGCGCATGAGCGAGCGGAGCCAGCGAGGGCGCCAAGAAACGAAGGGCTGTTAAAGCCTTTCGACCTGCGGGACACACTATATTTTCCCGCCTATTTCCGCAATTTAGGACTGAAAAATGAACTTTCAGAGCAGGTAGGCAGAAAAACACATAGAGGTCGCCGATCTCCGCACGAGCGGAAACATCGTTACAACATTTATAATTTATTGGACACTTTCTCTGGACAACGAAGAACTGACGAGACTCATAGAGATAGAAACCGCTCATCTTGTGAAGAAGATGACTGAACTTCATAAAAATTGCACGATAAAATTAAAGTCATGCAATAACTTATGCCGGTTCTCATTCTCAAATTCAAAGAGTTTCGTGTGAGCTTAAAATTTGTGCGAACTTGCGAATTTTCGTTAATATATTTATTTCTTGTTCTATAAACCATTGGGTTTCGTGTGAATGTGCTTCGTGCTTCGAAGGTATTGCCTAAGGTGACCCTGTGTACGACACCCGAGGTATTCTCATACTTGATGAATTGGGCCTAGGTGAAGACTGCAAAAAAAATGAGAACTGGATGACCATGACGGAAGCGTTTGTATGGAAAACGCTCCACAATCGATGCGATTATTCAAATCTAATGTCGATAATCTAGGACGTGCCTGTTAACATTACAGCACGAAATTCTTACGATTGCGAGGGCTTTTCCCCAATTAGACTCAGTATTTCTCGGTAGATCGCTTAGATACAGATGCAGACAGACATGGCAAAAACCGACAATTTTCCGCGGAATTAACGACAAGGTTGCACATTATCGAACGTACGACGCTTTCGACACGTTTCTATTTCGAATGCACCTACCTGGGTTTTTAACGAGCAACGGCGGTCGGTTGCGGCGCTTTTACATAACGAGACAATTACCATAATTTACCTCTGTGACACACACGGCGTTTAAGAGTGTGCGGTTGAGAAGGTAGCGACGTTTTGACCGACGCCAGACCTTGCTCCACATTAACCATCGAGGAACACGCGGAAGTCAGGAAGTGGCTGAGCAGCGGATTTTCGAGAGGTTGTTCCGATTTGCTTCGGGGACAATCCGATCGTTACAGAGTCAGTAAATAGGCGGCCTTGTAAATATTAAATTTTTAATTAATCCTTGCCAATGCGTTTACTTGAACTGTACTATCCTTTTTGAGAGTTAAATGCACTTTGCTGGTGTAAGTGTGTAAGTGTATAGCGAAAGTAAAGTCGATTTCAAATATGTACTTCAAAATTCTACATAACAACCTTATACATTAAAATATAAATAAATGTATACATTAAATACCTACTATCTAATTATTTAGGGCATTCTGTGAAAATACGAAATGCTTAACATTTGTAAGATCGATTGTTTTAAATCCCATACTAACATTTATTTTGAATTTTAAATATGATTTTCATCCAGTATAATAATTTAAATATTTACTTAATTATATTACTAATATGAGTGATACTGTTAATATTGTTGATTAATATTAGTCCGAGATTAAATGAATTTTTAAATATTTATAAAAATAGTAGTACATATTTTAATATTACAATGAAAATCTAAGTTATTTTTAAAGCTATGTACCTATAAGTAGAAATAATAATAAAAAAAAATTCTCAAGAGTTAACATAGAAACTTATTTATATCTATTGTTTCTTCAAGAAAGAAGATTCAATTTATTCATTAACAATCAAAACTTCCCATTTGGTTTCAATTAAAAACAAGGACAAATTCATTAAAATTTCATATGTTATTGCAATATAAATTGATTATTTATTAATTTTTAAATTCAAATTAAATGTTATATTTAATCATTGATATTGATGGTAAAGTCCTAGTAAAAGGATGGTTTAGATCCTAAATATAAAATTCTAGATGCTAACAAACAAAAATTTTAAACCTCACCGATAGCATATATCATATCAATTAATTCATCATGTGACTAATTCATCGTGGAATGGCAACAGGTATTACAATTTCAAATGTAACTAATTGTTTAATAAACATCCATCATTTTTTATTTAACTGTGGCTACCTATTTAATCATGCCTTATTCACATTAGAATCGTTGAAAAAAAACAGTTTTTTTTAATATATACAGTGTGGAAATTAAGTGGCGGATAAATTCGGTAAGTCCGTTAATATGTATGAAAGAGAATAAATCTAAACGGGAGATAGCGATAGAAATTACTGCGCATACGATAATATTGTTTTCAGATTTAAAAAAAACAAAATTTTAAAAGTTCTGACATCATTAATGTTTTTTTAAATGACTACCTATATTTTTTATTTCGGTAGAGTTTTTTAAGCTGTTTTCAGCCATAGATACATAATATATATTATACATTAAGAAATATAACTCATAATTTTATCTTATTCCTAAGAGAAGTTATAGACATATTTAAGGCTACCTTTTAGAGGTAAAAATTTTAGAAAAAAAAATGTTTCTTGAAAACTAGGATAAGTGTACATACGTTCTTACAAAATATGTTCCAATTTAAGCGAGGAATACAAAAATATAATAATATATGGGGTGTTCTCTATCTTGTTTTATTTATCGGCTGCAAATGTGGAGAAGTTAAATTGAATACTCTACATGTTAGAGCAACAATTTTATCGCAGTTGCGATGTATAAATTGATAATTTGTTGATTGGTGTAATGATTCATTTTGTTGATTTTGATTTCTGTAATACTTTATTCTAAATGGTTTTATTATTTGACAGTTTGCATTACAATAGCGACAAAATAAAAACATATCACATGCCTACTAAAGTGCACTTCTGACATGCAAAGTTATACCCTGCAGAAATGCGACGAAAAAGTAATCCACGAAATAATTCAAATAATACCTGCTATAGGAAGTATGGTTGTATTATACTTTTTTGTAGTAAATTTTTCTCCCAATCGTGCTATGCGACAAAAAATGGGTCATTCCATTAAAAAAAAAATGAATTACAGGATATTTAAGAGGGCACTTGAATATTGACATTTTATGAACACTTATTATCTAAATTGACAGTTTCCAATTATTTTACTCATAGAGGCATCCTCTAGGTACAATTAGAAATATAACTCATAATTTTATCTTATACTTTTGGTTTGCATATAGTAATGCAAACTGTCAAATAATTAAAAAAAAAAAATGTTGTAAACTGTCAATTTTGATAATAAGTGATAATTGTTGCATGCATGCCATGTTTTTTTTTTAAATTTTTGTACTGAAGATTTATCAACGCCTAAAACCTCTTGAGCACAGCGCATAGATGTTTGTTGATTAACTTGAAAATAGGCCGGCCTACGCTATTTCTTGCACTTCCTCATTTTCCTTAACTGGCTTTTGTCGATGTCTTATTGCATTCACTTGTCCAAATTGAACAACATTTTATTCCAATCCTCTAAATCTTGTTTTATTCATTTATTCATCGGCGGCAAATGTGGATAAGTTTTATTGAATACTCTACATGTTAGAGCAACAATTCTATCGCAGTTGCCATGTATAAAGAATAAATTGATAATTTGTTGATTTGTGTAATGATTCATTTTGTTGATTTTGATTTCTGTAATACTATATTCTAAATAGTTTTATTATTTGACAGTCTGCATTACAATAGCGACAAAACAAACGCATATCACATGCCTACAACAGTGCACTTGTGACATGCAAAATTTTACCCTGCAGAAATGCGACAAAAAAGTAATCTTCGAAATAATTCAAATAATACTTGCTTTAGGAGTATGGTTGCATTATATTTTTTTGTAGTAAATTTTTCTCCTAATCGTGCTATGCAATAAAAAATGGGTCTTTCCATTAAAAAAAATTGAATTACGTGATATTTAACAGGGCAATTAGATATTGATATTTTATTAACACTTATTATCAAAATTCACAGTTTTCAATTATTTTACACATAGTGGCATCCTCTAGTAGAATTAGAAATATAACTCATAATTTTATCTTATTCCTAAGAGAAGTTATAGACAGATTCTAGTCTACCTTTTAGAGGTCAAAATTTTAGAAAGACATTTTTTTCTTGAAAACTAGAAGAGATAAGTATACGAGTACATACGTTCTTACAAAATATGTTCCAATTTAAGCTAGGAATTCAAAAATATAATAATATATGGGGTATTCCATTTAAAATAAAAAAGTTGGTGCTCCTTCCGGTGGAACCCGAAGTGATAGAAATTTGAAAATATTTCACATGAGGATAACTGATTCAACCGTGTGACGAGGATTTTTTTGAAACTTTTAGAACAACGGCAACCCCGTAAACATTTAACGAACGGTTTAGCGTAGACACCCTGTATATATATATATATACACGGTGAGTCAATTGGACGGACAGGCGCGAATACACCTACACCGTTAATGATATCGAAATGAACCAAACGGCACTGCAAACTAGGGGCCAAAGTTTGTTAAATTATTTTGCCTTATACAGGGTGTTCCATTTTTGCAGGGCAGCCGTGGACCTAGTTTTTTTAAATGGCACTCCCTGTATAAATTTACATATTTTAATTTGCCCTTTTTTGGGCTTTATAAATCCGTTTAGTTTTTGCAATTCGCTGTTTATATAAATTTATGTTTTTCTAAAATTTAATGCTTTTAGAGGCACTTATTAAAAAAATCGCAGGTCACTTGTTTTCAAGGATATCGGATTGGTACTGTGCCAAATCCTAAACAACTGTCTGGGGTATCTAGTGGCGGTAAGATCGTCGATTTGCATTGTAGCATCACCTTGCTATGGGACATTAATTTTGGTAAACTTTGAAGGGCCATAACTTGATTTTTTTAAATGGCACACCCTATATTACATTACTTAGTCGTATTCAGAATCTCATTTTACATCTGTTTTACCCCTTATATTTTTTCGTAAAAGATCGTTATTTGAGAAATAATTTGGATTTTCTCAAAAATGAACCCAGATCTCATCGAACTTTTCCCGCAAAAAATATTTTTTTTCGTTTACCTAGAAAAAAGGTGATTTTCTTTAAAAATAGCGCATTTTCAATAAAATTTACTCGCACAGTGGTTCGACTGCGTCTTTAAATATTTTTTTAAAGACATAATTATAAGCAATAACAAATATTTAGGCAATACAAATTTTGTTGCGAAACTTCATTTAGAATAAATTGTAATTTGTTGGGTGAATAGAGACTTAATTTGCTCTGAATTATTTTAAAACATTTAAAAGATAATTTTGTTCCAAAGATAAAATCAGTAACTCTAAAAAAATATCAAACACCAATTTGACGATTTAAGCGAATTTGCGTTAACAGTTCAGTGGGAATGTACTTTCCCGCGCGATTTTGAATATTTTATTACATGAGAAGAGTTATTTATTGATAAATACGCACGATTTATCGTTAACCACCGTGCGTAATTACAATTCTTTTAGAAATACGCTATTTTTAAGATAAATCGCCTAAATTTCAAATCTTAAAAAATTCATAACTTTTTTGTTGGTAAACGAAAAAAAAAGTTTTTTGCGGAAAAAGTCCGCATTTAATTTACTCTAAAAAGCCTAAAATTTTCAAGCTTGGTAAATTTTTGACCCAAAAAAAAGTTACGCAACACTAGTAACTTTCATTACACAACACTGGTACGTTATAACTGATTTACTAGCCATGGAGTCCGTGTGTAATAGACAACTTACTAATGTGGAAGTATAAGGATATAATATTCATCCTCGTGAATTATAGCCATTATGTGCAAGTCAAATACCAAGTTTTATCTATGACTTTTTAAATAAAACAATTCTTATTTACAAATTTTTGTCAAAAAGAAACCAATTATTAGCAACCAAATGTACAGTCATGCTCACATAAATTAAGTATAAACAATTTGAAATTGCTACATAAAATTGCTATGGTAACCAAATTGATTGTATTAGATTTATGTGAGCATGAGTGTACATATGTAAATGAGCTTACGTGGGATGATTTTATTTATCGCATGGCATGCAGAAACATGATTATTGTTATATTAATACGAGTAATTCTTATCGTAATTAGAAGGCTTCTCTTCGTATTCTTCATTATGGCTCTCGATATCATGTTCATGTCTGTGTCGTTAGGAGATCTTACAGGTCAAACTATTGTTTGACCGCAAGTTGCCCTAGGCCCTCTTGCGTTAATCTTGATGCACCACGAGGAAGAAGGCGAGCTAAGATTGCACTTGTCACTATCACTATGTTATTATTGGTATCCTGAGAGATTTCCACTCCAAACGAGCTCGAAGCAAATCAGTGTAGCACGTCATACACATGCGAATAGGTCCTTAGGTTAGGCAGGATAACAGTTATTAATTTTCTTCTTGTCACTGTTGAACTACAAATAGTGACGACCAACACGCTAAAATTTATTATAAACATAACGGTTGCACTGACAGCTGTCATGGGATCAATGAAATATAATAATGACAGAGTTAAACATAGCGTTACACACAGTTTAATTGAACAGGCCGTACCATGTTGTATTATGAATGGAGTTATTAAGAATTATATGAAGTGGTTGTATTACAACACCTATTGAATAATGATATGTATTATATTACCATAGTTACGTACATAATGAACGTATTATTTATGAGTCATAGTTAAAGGTTTTAGAATGCTCGTTGCCATAGTGTTAATTGACTGTTTATGTACAGGTATTACAAAAAGTCGCTAAGGCGTCTTTTTATCATATTTTAAGTTTTCAGTAAAATATGAACTATTATAAAGAATAAATAAATAAATATTTACCAACTTTTTTATACCGTCATTTTACTGACAGCCGTTGTACATATACAATATACAGGGCGGTGCGTCTGAAAATGCACCCTATGTTGGATTTACATATAAAAATTGAAATCTTTAAATATTGTCTTCCCTAATTATTTTAGAGAAAAACTGTAATGAACTCTTTTGTAGAGCAAAAAATACTACGTTAATATATGGTATTACTTTTTATTTTTCCTTTATCCATAACCTAAAAAATCGACGAAACAAAAGTTGCACTTAAAAAAAACATAGGTGAATTGAAATTAAAAGGCAGGAAAAATGTGTTAAATGTGTCAGTGATATTTTATAACCTTACATTTTACAGTCAGTAAATTATGGCTTATTTAAATATTAATTTTACTAACAATTCTATCCGGGCCGAGTAGTGTGGCAAACCATCAATTATTATTTATTAGCAATTTTTTCCTTCCCAATGTAAGAAGGATGTATTAAAATAGGTTGGGTCACTGTTAGGCATTGAACGATGATTTGTTAGAACATTTTCTGAATTAATATTTTTCTTAGGAATAATAAAACACTTGGTTGATTTTATTATTCCTATACTAATATGTTTCACCAACTGGTAACCACTCACACATCCAATTTAATATTTTTCTTGTGACAATAAATTTTTATTTCAATCAATATTTAAACAGTCCATCATTTATTTATAACCATAACATTAAGGGTTATAAAACAATACTGACACATGTAAGAAGCAATTTCTTTGCATTAATTTCAAGGCACCTATCATTTTTTAAAAGTGTTACTTTTATTTCGTCGCCTTTTTCAGTTCAGGATAATGCAAAATAAAAAGCAATAACATAAATTGACGCAGTATTTTTGGCTCTACAAAAGAGTTCATTAAAGTTTTTCTCTAAAATAATTACGGAAGACAATATTTAAAGATTGCATTTTTTATATATAAATCCCTATGATGTGTAGTCCGACTTATCACCCTGTAGATTACCCTGTATATTAGAGTAATTATTGGGTTTTGGTATATGATACCTTGTGAAAATAATGAAAGATTATTTAATGGACTTCCATACTATGGAATAATATATTTAAAAAAATGAACAAAGGGTGCAGTTTGCGAATATTAAGTTATGTATCAAATAAAAATTTATTATTGAAGATCAACTATCAATAAAACTACTCACCGAATTAAAGCTTACTAGCTCCATTAATGAGAGTAGAAAAAAATAATAAAATTTCATAAAATTTTGTATAAACATTTGTAACGCACGCAAACAGCTAGGCTTCAACCCCTACGATCCTATATCATTTTAATTCTGTAGTAACACAGGATAAAAAATGCAAATATATATATATATATATATATATATATATATATATATATATATATATATATATATATATATATATATATAAGGTGTTCTATTTAAAAATACATAGGTTTAGCCCGTAACTTTTATATGAACCACCCTGTATAAGTTTTAATACTTTAACGAAATGGAGCTTATTATTGTACACAACTTTTGTATAAAACAATTTTTGGTATTTTGATTAATAACCCCGTAGTTAACCGTTACCAGATCGTTGAAATAGCTTTTATATGTCATTTTCCCTATAATATATTATATTGACAAGTATTAATATAAGTATACAATTTATTAATATTATTATCCAGAGTCCAGATGTATAATTCAAAGCACTTGAAATTATTGAAATCAACATTTCTAATTATGCCTTTGCGAATTATCTAGGTCTCCGAATTCTATCAATGTCGCTAAATTCATCATTGATCTCAATTTCATAAAATGCACAATTAGGTCTCGTAAATATAAATAAACCTCGCTTTTACATCTCAATGCTGATTATTAACGATTCCTTGTAATTCATAGTTAATCAGTTTCCACCCAGCCGCACATCGAAGGATGTGTGAGTGGATGGAGAGCTACCAGTAACAAAATGAATAATGACCCACGAATTTTGGAGGTGATTCACAGGGTCTCCTTGGTACAAGTACTCGATTTATTAAAAAAATAACTAAAAAGGAACAAGAAAACTGCGGTGTAGATTGATTATTTTAGTCTGATTATTGTGGCATTGACCCACGGTTACGCTCTGTGATCCCCATTTTTCGCGAGTCTTTCTTGCCTAATTTCCACCTCCGCTATAGAAGAAACATCTACCAAAAATCAGAAATGACCGCCACTCTCAAAAAATGCACTTTTAACGGGCGACCAACATTGGGTTTTTAATGAGTTCAAAATTATGTTACAAGGCAAGGAAAAGGTTATCCGTGTCATTGACAATACTGTTATGGTTATTCATTCATTATTTTTTTTCTGTAATCGGTGTACACTCACAATATTCTAATTAGCTTTGCTGTAAAAAGGACGATTTTTAATTGAGCTGCTATTGCACGTAGCTACACCTCAACTTTTCTGCTTACTTAAACGTAACATTTAAATTGCACTCCACAATGGTTATAAAATAATTAAACGCTGCCATGCAATAAATTAACTAAGCCGTATATCGTAAACGACCTTACTATTCTTATCAGTGTGCTGACATTGAGTCATGGGTAGTCACTTACTCGAATTGTGTTCAATTTAGGGCGATACAGTGAAAGAAAAATAAAGCAACATAATTTTTGGCTCCAAAATTAGCTTCAGGGCTTATGAATATTAATGCGGACACCCGTCTATTTTACTTAATTGGAAACATGAAAGTAAATCTAAGTTATTTTTTTGTCGCTGCTCTTGATGAGAAACTAATTTAATCGTTGAATAGAAATCGAATTTAATATACTAGATCTCCAGACAAAAAAAAATACATCAGCAAGATAAAAATTATCAGTGCTTAATGTGTACGGAAGTGTTTTTAGGTTTATTACAATTACATCTCTCATTCTCAAATATTATTCAAATTCACTCTACTGGTAATACACATATTTTGGACTGTTTTCATACAATGTATTTTTTTAAAGTTATATTGCAACAAAAATTAATATTATTATCATTCATAAGTAGCAGAAGTTTAGTATCAGCATCATTATAGCACCATCATTGTCACCATAATTATCAGATCAGGTAGCAAACAGCCTCAAATAGAGCACACGCATAATTTCCAGATTTAGGAAAATTCACCGCCATCAATTCACCGCGCCATCAATTCATCATAATAATCAATATAATTATATTCACCGAAAGGCTCAATTTTATGTTCAAGTGGTACAGCATTATCATAATCGGTAGAATATCCATCACCATGATAAGTACCTCAGTATCATAATCATCCACATATCAATAAAATTTAGGTGGTATCAGTATTATCTTTAGGTATATATGCATTATTACTACAATATAGTCTCAATAGCTTGAATATACGAGCCCAGGCTCATAATAGTTCGGCCGGTTTACATTTTCAAGCAGAGGCTTAAACAAAACATAAAACTTACACAAATGATAAGACATTTCGATACATTTTTTTCGACTATATTAAAATATATACTGTAACCTTACAAAAGCTGAATATTTCATCCGAATAACATAATGAACAAAATTATTATAACAAAAACTTTAGTGAACGGACAGCTCATAATAGTTCGGCCGATATTTAATATTGGATTACATCGCCATGGAATTAATGCGGTATTGTTAAAACGAAACACATACTGAACAAATTAACAAGTATATGTCAATATTAGTTGTATACGTGCTGTGAGACACAATAATAGTAATACACAGTGTTTTTACGTTAATATTCAAGTAAAATGCCTTTAAATAAAGATTTGCACATGTCCATCATTAATGCCCATAAAAAAGGCATTTGGGCACGTCGTATATCTGTTTCGGATTCAGTTCCGCGTTCAACAGTGCAAGATATTATTAATTTGTATAAAATAACCGGTGAAGTCGAACCAAAAACCAAAATCGTCAGGCCAACTACAATTACGGAAGCAGATAAACGATCTTCACGCAGAATTATAAATACAAACCTTCGATCGAATACTAAAGAAAAAACTATGCTGTGGAGGGAAAGTATAGCAAAAGAAGTTTGTAAAAACTAAACTAAAAGAAAACTAAAAGAAGAATGTAACCCAATATTAAATATTGGCCGAATTATTATGAGCTGTCCGTTCACTAAAGTTTTTGGTATATAAAATTTTGTTCCTTATGTTATTCGGATAAAATATTCAGCTTTTGTAATTTTTAAGTATATCTTTTAAAATAGTCGAAACAATTTTGTCGAAATGTCTCATCATTTGTGTAAGTTTTATGACTTGTTTAGGCTTCTGCTTGAAAATGCAAACCGGGCGAACTATTATGAGCCTGGCCTCGTACATAGTAGAGTCAAAAAGTTCCCGGAATTGGTCAAAATATATTTATTCATTAAACTTACAACAAATTAAATCTAGTTACCTTTCTGCAGACTCTCTTTCTGCATTCACACACCTATCCCAACGTTCATACAATTATTGAAAACACTCCAAAAAGCCATTTCTACAAAGCCCCATCGGATGTGTGTAATGAGAGCGTGGTCGAATGATTTTGTTAAATATGTAAAACATCGAGATACATTTGTGGCCTGTATATGCACTAGCAGGTAGAGAATTAGATAAGTAAGGGACTCACGATGCGATAGGTTTAACGCCAACAGAACTTCTGCTATGCAAATTGCACCGCCTGAATATATAGAACCAACTATAACATTTAATAAATCACTTATATATTGCATATTTGAACACAATTTAAATTTAGCTTGTACTAGAATTGAATGGGATTCACTATGTTCAAATGAATTCAATTAAAGAAAAGCAGAGGAAATAACATGAATATATTAATGCTCACGTTGGATGTATCAACCGATGATATGAAACGATAAAGAATTCGTATAAAAGCTAAATAAGGGCGAAGCTCGTGACAGACCAAAGAAGCATCGTCACGTTACCATTATATTGTGTGCGAGTTAATTTAAATAAGAATAAGTGATGAAATTCAAAATACTAAACGTTTAACGAAACACAACATTTCATATCAAATTAAATAAAAGAATGAGTAATATAAACCACAAGTTAGCGATAAATTAAAATTTTCTACTAAATAAAAAAATTATTAAAATATATATTCAAGAATAAATTAATGGAACCTTCTTGTCGTGACTTCCGGCTGAACTGGGAAAATTCATATTTGAAAAATGACATTGGAACCTTCTTGTTGTGACTTTTGGCTGAAATGGGGAAGATACCTTATTGTTATTAAAAATAAAACTTATGAAAATATATAAAATTAAAATAAAATTAAGAAAATTATTATTAAATTTTAAAACCAATTTGAATGGAACATTCATGTCGTGACTTCCGGCTGAACTGATAAGAACAGCATAAGAATAAGAACAGCAGAACGAATTGTACAACAGGTGCTCTACATGACTACCATCTGTTACAATATATAAATCTATTCATTTCAGTGAAGAATGTCAAATTCTTGTAAAAATAGTTTTGGTTCATGGTTATTTTTAATTTCATTACAAGCATCTTCTATTATTACCCAAAGCTGATTACGAGTTTCTATTGGAACAGCACAAACAAACAGTTACAAATAGCCCCAAAAACAAAAATCACAGGGGTTTAATCAGAAACATTTCCCATCTGGAAAACTTAAATGCCAATTGATTGGACCACCTCTTCCAATCCCTTGCACTGTGGTTTCTGGAGCCGAATTACGTGGCCAGCAGTAATATAATGTGTTTTATTAGAAACTAATGGTCTTAACTAGTTCAATGGTAATTAATAAGAAAATCAAACAATTTTGTATTAGTATTAGTATAACAGGACAGTGTACCCCAGAATTGCTTTCACGATAGATATAATTTACTGATATTTTAGTACATATTTTTTTAATCTTTACCAAAAGTCTACTCGATTCACACTGTATGCAATAACATATTATGAATAATTTTCTACACAAGAAATGTTATATTTAACTATCTAATTCTAATTCAAATATGTCTAATTCAGCAATAGGCATGATTTCTTCTAAAAGTATAGTCTCCAAATCATTTTTTTTACCTGTTCTTCATCTTCATCTGTTTGTTTAAATCCGGCTTGGTTTGGATTCGGTTCTAGGAGTAATCTGATAACTTCAGAAGGAAGGGGCAATTTATTTTGACGACGTACACAATCTTCTACGTGTATGGAAGATTTAAAAGGATCTGATGTATCCATTGCTCAGATAAAAATGTCTTGCAAATTGTTTTTTCTACTTGTTTTTCTGGCATGGAATTGCCTATCAGATTTATAAATTTTGTTTCTTCCTTCCGACCCTTCCTCTACCGGCAATACGTACCCCACCGGCAATACGGTATTTTCAATAATTTGTCTGCCATGAATTAAAATTTTGTGGATAGTTGGTGGCATGGCGTACCAAGAATATTTGTACATAAATAATCTTGCCCTTTCGTGGCAATATGTCTCAAATTTTATAGGGTCAATTTGTAAACTACAAGATAAACAAATTAAAATTATTTTAAACCTTTAAATTAATTCTTCACTGACATCTGTAATTTCGGAAAACAATTTTGAGTTGCTAAACGCTCGACGGCTGGTATTTCCGTCGTTGGTACTGCCAAACCCGTTGGATTTGGGTTTATCGACAACTAGATGCAGCTTTTCAAAAAATCGTTGTTAAACAAGTTTCTTTCTCTCTTTTAAAATTTTCTTATATTGATCCCCTCGAACTTCCCACACACACAAATCATATCTATTCGATATATGCACTGTGCACTCAGAGAGTCTAATCCATGCATGTAAAGGGCTTGCTTCAAACTGCAAAGTATTTGCTTTTGGCTTAAATATTTTTGTCGTTTCAAAATGTTATATTTCCAGCATCAGTCTTGGAGTAGCACCACATATGGGACAAGCTCGACTGGACTTTGTTCTTGTCAATGTATTTAATATTTTACCGTCAATTAATGTCATATATAATTTATATTTTATTTTTATGACTTTGTCTTCTATCAAACATATATTAACAATGTATGTAAAACTTGACTTCAAGCGTCTCAATTTCGTTATCAATATTTTGCTTCTCCTTTAAAATGTGCTCCAATCTTTCTTTAACGTACTCTTAGTTTGATTGGTCTACAAAAACGTACCTATTGTGGAGCGAAGAGGAATACATGTTGTTGCAAACAACGAGTTGTCAGAATGAGTACCAGGACTTTCAAATTTTTGTTTATAATTTGATTGACCACTACTTCCATCGAAGCCAGAACTGAAAATTATTTCTGCGTCTGTTTCTGTAACCTTGAGCATTTCCATATGACTCAAAATAACATCTATTTGTAATTCAACTATACGTCTACTTGTGTGCTCCAAAACAGAATCAAGTGGAACTTCTGCCTTAATATCGATAACATTTATGCCAGATGGTCTACATTTTGATTTACAAAGCCGCACTTGTTTGTAATCAGGATAAGTGTCGCATCCCTTTGAAAGAGCACCCTGTCTGGTGTCCAAATATTGGTGTTTACTTAAATTACTATTTATAACAAACTCTACGGCTTCTTGGGCGGTATATTTTGACATCTCTTTTTTGGTAGTAGAAATAATTTTTCGAATTTTGGATGGTCGAGATGGACTTGTGTATACTTCCTTCAAAACGGCCGCTAAATCATGTTTGCCTTGATGTTGTGCTGCCGAGGATGCAGCTTGTACCAATAAAGCGCATTCGTGATAATTTTCCTTGGATAATTGTGAAGCTTCTCTCCTTTGTGATCGGCTTGTTTTTACAGAAAATGGAAGAGTGGGCCGACCAAAAGATGTCGAAAGCGTGGGTTGGTCTACTTCAACAATAAAGTTTTCATCCAGCCAAGCAAAATTTGTCCTCTTAAAATATTCTTCTCGTCGACAAGCTCGATTGTACCTTTCTTCAAAATTTCGGGACAAACGGCAAATTTCGCAAAAAGTTCTTCTTCATTTGAGGCCATCAAGGATTCTCCAATAAGTGTTTTAATATAAATTAAAATTTTTCGGAACTTCTCCTTTATATTAGTGCCTTTCAGCCAAATTTCGAATAGGTTTATCTTTTTGAACACATGCATTGCTAGAAAAAACAACAATTTGTCATGCTTATAGCAGAAAATGGCAACGTAAGTTTAATCTTTTTTACTTCTTAAAATAAGGCTTAAAATGTGTATGCAAAAATAAATCCCGCCAAACTCCGCCATTTTTTATAAGTCATGTGAAACTTTAAAAATGATATATTAGGAAACCACAAACGGGGTTAATATTTTACATACTGAAATAAACATACCTGAGAGAATAATATAAAAATTACTGCACAAAGTTTTATTGAAACACACGGTCACAGCACTCACTCTGCTAAACGTGTCGTCGATAGACAAATGTGTGACTAATGACATCAAATTAAAATGCCAACTTGCAGTTATTTTCATCGGTAACTGGATCAGTTAAAGGGACTGTGCACGTGATTACATTGTAGTTAGGAATGTTTAGCATCTGTTATTATGTCCAAAATAACGCTTTCTTACAATCGAAAAATAGACTTTAAGCCAAGTAATCGGGCTCTAGAAACCATGGTGCATTGGTTTCCATGAGTATTGTCAATAAATTGACGAACGTCTCTGCTAAAATGAGCTGGGCAACCATCGTGCACGAACCATAAATTCTGTCGGATCATCAGCGAAACGTCGTCTATTCAATAAGGTAAAACATTTTCCAGAAAGGAAGATAATCATATCCCGTTAAACGGCAACAGCCAGGTAACTCTACAGGTCCCAGCAGCTGATTACCGAATTCACCTATCCAGACATATATACTAAATGTTTGCTGGTGCTTAGTCTCATTTATTGCGTGACGATTTTCACCAACATAGGCTTAATGATGTGCATCATGTAAATACAAAATCCCATCTCTGGCAAAGGAAGCTTTCATGAGAAGGATGAGAAGGATGAGAAGGATCTCATTCTTTTTGTTCCGTAACCGGTTTGAAAAATCTACTCGGGCAGGATAATCACTATCTAACACCGCATGAACTTTTTAAAAATAAAAAGGATAAAGGTTTTCTTTGTGAATAATATTCCTTAAAGAAGAATTGGAAATGGTAACATCAGAGTGTCTACCAGTTTCAGTATTTTTAGGAAACACTGAACCCGTTTATTTCAGTCTTTGGTATAGGTCTATAAATGTTGAGCGACAGAGATGCCTTCTGTTTGGAAGATTTTTGCTTATCTTCGATCCGCTGCTGAACGGGCGTTACATTCTACGTCCCTATCTACTAAATACGTATTAGCATATTTTTCATTAGAAAAATTAACCATTTTGAATAATAGTTAGATTTATTTTAGGTTCCTAGCACAACACTATTTACAATTTTTTTAAATCAAAATAGTTTGACATTTATAAATGTCTGTAAATGTCTTTAGCGGCTTAGTCACTATACTCTTCAAATCGCTCAAGATCCCATAGCAAGCATTTTTGGACTAAGGTAATTTAGGTTAAATCGATATAAAATGAAGTCTAGTATGTGGGATTTCCGTTTGGCAGGAGAGTTTCTGGACACCCTGTAGATTCAACATAATATCATCAAAACTATCAACAAACGCATACATAGTTGTAGTCAATCGTATTGCCAGAATTACTATAAAAATAGTAGTACCAGCATCATCAGAACTGCTCAATATTAACTGCATAATCAACACCACATCATCATAATTTTGTAAAGGCATCAATATCATGCTTAGTTTTTTTAATATAAAAAGTTTTATTCAATGCATACATCATTTGAATATTTTAAATGAAAATCTGATCTAGGGCTTCTCAATATTACAAGAAAGTATATGTTTTCGACGGTGTTGACATGTAATTGGGAAAAAATATATCCTGAAAACAAAAATAAACCCATTGATTTCATCATTGAATGGACACCATTGGATTGACCAGAACATTGAATTCAGCATGGAGGGTTTAGAAGCAAGCAGGACTTTTTGCAGGGGTTTTTCTTCTTTTCCGATTCTTAACTTATCTGGTGACATAATATAGTTTATCGCCTTCATATCAGCTTCAACATTATACAAATTTTAACGTAAATTTATGCTCAGATGATATCAATATTGTATAGTCTGTTCGATAAAAAGCGCCCAAGACTATAACGGCTTCATTTGTTATTTAATCATCAACAAACCATATATTCGACCCGTATATATTCGACATATATATATATATATATATATATATATATATATATATATATATATATATATATATATATATAATATTTTTACGAACCTTTCACAAGCTCCAAGATACAACCTAATACAAACCATATATATTATTAAATGGGACATTCTTACCTATAAGTTGGTGAAAAAAAATATTTTTAAACACCTTCATTTATTTGCTATGACCTCACCGACAATTGTTTTAAATGGTTCGGTATATTTATTATGGTGTATTTTGTAGAACATTGTGACTACTTTTCACCGGTCTAAATTTTTAGTAGGGTTATACTATGATTTTTTTGCAAAAAATGTAAAAAATGATTTGAGCAAGTAGGCTGTTAAATCCGAAATTCTCTGAAATGAACAATTTGTAATCGTAAATCAAAAATCGTAGATTTTGTGTAACTGTGTAATTGAATACATTATTTTTATAATAATGTTATAATTATTATGTAGAAAATTGTTAAAAAATGCACTTACGCCATCACTAGTTACAAAAGCATTATTTTCCAGGAAATTCGTAGGTTGAACTGAATATGTAGAATTCGTATTGTGAAACTTTGTATTATACTCACAATTTAAATTACCGGTAATTCGTTACACATATATTTCAAATTTTATATATTTATCAGAAAACATACAAATATATAAAACTAAAACATATAAAAGCATAGATATATAGAAACATCAAACATATAAAGCCATAAAATTAAGACAAACTTATGTAATGACATAAGCGATATAAAGACGTAATATGACTATATGGTTAATCATAATATGACACAATCTATGTAAATATTCTACAGGATCTCTGTTTCTATAATAGATTACTAATATTAATATCATGAGAATAACGTTTATTTTAGGGATGATTTGATTCAGGGATGATTATCAATAATTAGCAACAACATCGCGGGCTATATGAATGAATATTGCTTGGCCAATTGCATGCCCAGCGGTTTATCAAAAGTCCGGTGTATGTTGTAGGGTCAGGAGAAGTAATATTACTTGTAATAGTTCAATTGTTTTTGAGATACATGTGTTACTTCTAAATTCAGTGATGTGGCACATGCATAATCTAATTTTACATCAAAACTTAACAAGAATATTATTTAAAATAATTTTAAAAATGACTGAAAATTAGTTACCTTTGAAAAATATATACATAAGGGACTATGTGAAAAATCTGGTTTATGCCAAGAGGCTACTGAACATCGAAAAATACTTCTGGTTTGAAATTGTACAATTTTCGATAATTGACCTATAACCAATTTTGACCTATTTTATGAAAATCCATGTCAACTTCTGTATTAACAGTAGCGTTAATATGTATCATCAACGTGTGATTAGCAGTACTGGTTTTAATGTAATGGGCATAATTGTTACTTTCAGCATCATTATTATCATCAATATTATTATCATTATCATTAACGGTTTGCACCCAGGTCATATCCAAATTCTCATAATTTGTAATTTTTATTTGGCTTGTGATTTAGTGATAGTACTTTACGCTATGTTTTATTTTTAAAAGTATTATCGTGACAACTTCATAGGGTTCGTTTAACGGGTATTGTGTCTGTTAGTAATTTTTGTTAGTGAGTAAAACACAGATATATATTCAATGAGATTTATTCAAAAAAATTATGCAATGGGAAAGCTAAATGCAATACAATTTTATCATTTAAATTGGACGTTATTTATTTAATTATCTTTTATGCAAGCGACAGGTAAATAACATTAAGTTTTATCATTCAAATTGGACGTTATTTTTTTTTAATTCAATTACAAATTTTGCAAATATTTTGTTTAATAGTTATTGAATCTTTATTTATATTATCTGACCTTGAATGTTTGACTCTATTTTGTAAAATTGGTTATCATTAATACTCAATGTTGGAATTACAAAGTGAGATTAGCGACTTCATGTACCAAATTATCTTCAAATTTTTCCGAGAAGTTCCTTCAATACATGTCATCACTGCATAGAAATTCGTTAGCATTTGTGGCTACCAATGAATTTCAACGCCACCATGTGGATAGGAATAAATCACGTTAATGAATTCATGCCATAACCCATCTTCAAATTATGCAGATAAGTTATGGCATGATATTAATAGCATTTGTGTCTTCTATTAATTTCAGCTACAGGACCCGTCAGAACTTTTTGAGGTAATGTTATTTAAATTAAACGGATTCCCATTTAGTTATATCAGGCTCAATTCTAGTGCTACATATCTATACACACATCTATACATACGTACATTCATTCATACGATTGGTTTGGTTTGAAATGCTGAGATTGTTTGAATATTGGAGCGCTGACCATTTTATTTACGAGATGACATTGACTCAGATATCATTTAATTATCTGTATTGAGAGATTTATATACCCATTATATGTACTTGTTATTAGTTAGATTTTAGTAAACAAACTTGATTCATTATATCGGTATTCATTGTTTCGAAGTAGGAAAGGAATGACATGTACAATATTCCACTGTCAGATGAAAATATTGTCAGGACTAGGTATGAAATGTAGTTAAGCTCGACTACGCTGAAACAGCGATAGAAACCTACATTTCTACCTGTATTAAATTCGCTCCACCCACAGACGCCATCGCGTTGAAATGTCACTAGATAGGTGCCCTCATTAGTATGGAAATTGACTTTAGAGTAGGTTAATAGAAGCTATTATGACCGCCAATACTTTCTACCCTAAACCGGTAGGATCTTGCGTTATGTTTCTAAACAACGGATACATACGATTATCAAATGTTTTGCGACGAGGGAAAGGAATGACATTTACAATATTCTACTGTCATATAATAGTATATAACGCCATTAGGCCGATATGTAGCAAATAACAGGCGCGGGTTGAAGTTTGTAAACCGAGGCGAAGCGAAGCGGAGCGGAGCGCAGCCGAGGTTTATATTCAACCAAGCCTGTTATTTGCATATCGGCCGTATGTTGTTCGATACTTTTTGTAATACCTAAATTACAAAAACTGGTCAATTTATCAATATTAAATTTCAAAATTAATAAACTAGTTATCCAGGCGCAATTTGATACCATAGCAACATCAATGGTTCAAATACAAACAAACAAATCAAAGTGAAATTAGAAAAATAATGTCAGATGTGCAAAGTTCTTCGTTTTGTGGTATCCCCGAAGATGTACTAAATGAAGCAAATGCTGCCACAATCGATTTACTTCCCCAAAAAAGCAGCAGCAGGTATGAGAAAGAATATGAAGACTTTATTGCTCATAAATTTGCGTTGTCATTTAAATAACGTCCACGTTATTATAACGGCCAAGGCCTTTACGCCTGTCATATCGATCAAGCAGACAGTACTGATAAATGTCAATAACACAGAGGTATTACAAAAAAATATTATCAGGACAAGGTATGAAATGTAGTTAGGCTCGACTACGCTGATACAGCGATAAAACCTACATTTCTACCTTCATTAAATTCGTTCCACCCACAGACGCCATCGTGTTGAAATGTCAGTAGATAGGTGCCTAGATAGGTGTTTCTTTGTCTGAAATTAATCACTCTCGTACACATTAGTGCGTACCCCAGGGTCGCTCCACCGGTGGCATTCTAAGCCCTCCCAGTTATCTGAAGATGAAGGTAGTTTAAAATTCGAGTTGACGTCAGTTTATGCGTTCCTATAATAGTATATTAAAATACCAGTTGCAGAAGGCATCTATTGAAGCACGAATATGAAATTCCGAAACGAGCTGCGTAGCAGCGAGTTGAGGAACAAATGAGTGCTTGAAGGACCTTCTGCAACGAGTGTTTTATACTATTTTTTTCTATTTTGCCGCCTCATACTATTATATAAATTAAAAAATTAAAAATTCAAATCTAGGGGATTTTGCGGTGGTTAGTGACATTTATGTGGCGTTAATTTAGGCTGCTGTAGAAAAATAATAATTTGAAACGTCAGTTTTTTTTTCGCAATTTTGCGTTGTTTGAAAATGTATGTGTAAATTCTCAAGACAAATCGCTTGTAACTGTTAATGTGTATAATAATTGTACTTTCCACGGTAATAATTTAAATTAAACTTCGTTATCATTAATTTGCTGTTCTCTGTGAAATTTATTTTTTGACGTATGTCAGTTGACAGTTCAACGTCAACCGTCAACGCTACCACTACCAACATTAATGCAGTAAATTTTACTAGTCTATTCTAGCACACCAATCGCTCATTCTAACACTCAAATGACATCAATTGGGTGCTAGAATCGACTTATTCTAAACGCAAAATAGAAACATATATGTCCGCTTTGTCTCAATTGTGCATGTCCTAAAATGCCCCCTTGCCCTCTAAAACCTTTATGCGTATGTGTTTTTGTTTTATACATTTTAATTATGGAATAATTATGTTTAATTAATATTAAACATGGATCGGATCCTTACATTATGATCATGAGTACAATAACAGATTTTACATAAAGGCGTCACATTACCATTGTCATCTGCATCATGATATTTTCTTATTCTTAAGTCAAGCTGCAACTAAAATTTATATCATAAGTAGCAAGGCCAATAGCATTAGCAACACTATAACCATTATAATTGGCAACATTAGCAATATGATTTTCACTAATTACTATAATTAGCAAAATTATATATCATATTAATGTCACCACGCAGCTTCAGTATCATCAGCACTAGCAAAGTGATAACTGCAGAAGTCATATTCAAATGATGCAGCATTACCAGTACACATTACACCAGTATGTGGTATATTACCACAGACACATCAAGACCGGTTCATATTCTCATCTAATAGTATGGTTTGCTGAGCAAATATAACATAAAAGCATATAATAAATGAATTAACATTCATATTAAATTGAAACTATGTGTGGATACTACTTGGTGAAACATTATGATTAGGTTAAATCAAACACTTGGTTAAAGTTTTACTGTATTGGAAGAATAAACCTCTACAATTGTTTCGGCCTCCCGACCATTATCAAGAGTACAGAGATACTAAAATTAAAATTTAACAAATGTGCTATATATGCTAAGCTAGAAAAAAAAAATTTTTTTACAACATGGCAATATATGTATTACGGTCTTGGTTTTTCCGAACGGATGCCGCATAAAAATTTGATTTTCATCAACTCGAAAGACTTTTTTAAAAGGGAAATTTATTGTACACGCTAGCTCGATATAATTACAACTAAACTAGTTTACATATGTTGGAGTATTTATATTGAATATATTAACTTAGTAATCAAAAATAGTGATGACACGGGAAATGCGTTGCATGGCCCGTGGCGGTTCATATGGAATCTGCTGATGTGTTTCCTGGACATCCGTTTACGGTTCATATGACGGAATCACATAACTCCTCCCTTCTTAGACGAGAAGATGGCGCTGGTGAGATCTTCGATCTTAGGCTGGTGGTGTCTTCTGGTGACTTCTGGGATTTTCTTTTTATGTAGATGGTGTAGAGAGCCAATGATATCGTGAGGGTTCCGACGATTCCTGCTATCGTCCATAGTACGTTGTTGGATTTTTGGTGGTACTGGTCTAGCGGTTGGACTGCTAAGTTGTTGATCTGCTTGCTAAGGTCGTGAATCTCTTCTAGGTTGATTTTTTCTAGATGGAGGCTGGTGAAGTTGTTCTTGTAGAATTTGACTTTATCCAGTTGGAGCGGGGGCAAGATGTATGGTTCGTTTACCCGTAGTTCTTCTCGGTTATATACTTTCTGGTTTTCTACCAAGATGCTACATGATGGTGGGATCATGACCAGGCTTGGTTTATGTATGAGAGAATAGTGTTTCTCGTTGCAGTCCTCGAGGATTTGGACGCCTTCCGCTTTCGGGATAACTATAGCATAGTTTGACGACAGTTGTTCCACAATGGTTTCTCTGATGTAGGCGGTGGTCAGAATGCATTTGTCCTGGATGGTTTTTAAGATGTAGTTTGGGAGGCAATCTTCTTGATTGGCAATCCTAGGGTTGTTGCATATGAAAGTGTCTTCCAATTTTGGACATTCTGAGGTCTCGTAGAAGCTTTCGTCTTGGTTTAGTGCCAGGTAAGGGTAATTTGGTATAATTGTGAGGTTATTGAAAGGAACTGGGTAAAGTTCGTATAAATGATAATTATGAGGTTTTGCAATAGGGAAATGGATTGCGAAAATTATCTTGTCTTTGGAAAAGGTTACTTGTAAACTAGCTAACTGGTAGTACGTTCTACTATCTTTGAATTTTATAATTTGATCTGTATTATAGTAATTTGGAAGAGTTTTTAAAATTGTTATTAACTCGGTATGGCTAATTACGACGCTGTGCAATGTATTAAGTTTACCGAACATGATGGCATTTTCGATATTATCTAAAATTGTAATAAGAAGTTGGCCGTTTAAAATAATTTGGTTTATAATGGATTGCATTTGTAGATATTCTTCGAAAGAGAATATTGCTGATGTTAGAGATTTTTGCAGTTCTAGAATCTTATGTGCAATACTTTTTTGGTTAGTATCAATGGCTACGATACTTTTGTTAAAATTGTTTATAATTTGTTTATTTAATGTGATTTGCTGTAAGATGTTATTTTGGCCGGTTATTGAGTTTGCTTCAAGTTTCTGGATGCTTTGCTCGTAGTGGTCTGCGTCATCACTGTCGAGAGTACCAAAGAGCCATTTGCTTGCTTTACCAACAGCATCGATTAATCCTCGTTTTGATCTGTTAATGGGTTTAATATTCTCTAGTTTTAGTGAAGCATCGTTAATTACGTAAGTCGCGTGATCCATTAATTCTGCTAGAGGGAGAAAATTTACCGACGTGTTTGTATTGAATGATGAGTTTTGAAATGATTTTTGAATAATTAAAAGTTGCGAATTTAAGGTAGTAGTTTGATTGTAGAGTGGTGTAAGTTCTATATAGTGTAGAAAGGTATGGCGGGATGAAATTAATTTAGCATTGCCTAGTTTAAGTGGTAATATACCAGCCGTGATAGGTATGATTTTAATGTCTCCTGGGACTATTTCGTGGGTCCAGAGGATCGTTAGGAAGATCACGGTTGTCTTCATTCTGCAAATGATTGGGAATTGTTAATTCGCGTGGTTTTTTAATTATATTTTTGTGGCGGGTACCGTGTTTTGTGATTAATTTTTTATTTGTGTTTTTTATTACTTGTGTTTTGATGAAACGTGGTTTGTGTTTGGCAGAACGGGGTAGTTGTTTAATATACGCGGTTTCGTTAACTTTGTAATCTACTGGGTCTTCGCGGTGTTCATTAATTTTAGAGATGAGGGCAATTTTCTTTTTTTCGTTATTAATTTTGATTTTATCGTGGAGGATCTTCAGTAGGCTTTTATGTTTATGACTATATTCGTTGAGCATATCGTTTTCTGTAGTTTCGAGGGTTCTGTCTGTATTGCCGTTGACAACTTCAAATGGGGTAAATTTTGTAGAACTGTGGATTGAGTTGTTATAGCCGATAATAGCGTATTTCATCAATGTGTCTATATGATCGTTAGGGTATTGTTGCGATAGGCAACGAATTGAATCTGCTAAAGTGGAGTGAAAGCGTTCCACCGGAGAATTACTATTGGAGATTCTTATTGTTGTATAGTGCAGGTTGATTTTGTGTAATTTGCAAAATTCATTTAGAAGTTGGTTTTTAAATTCTGTGCCTTGGTCTGCTATTATAGTTTGAGGTATTCCGTGATGGGTTATATAGGTTAGGAGATTGTTCATTATATTTATGCTAACTATAGAATCTATGGGGTATGATTGTCCATACCTGGAGAAAGCGTCGATTATTGTAAAGAAGTTTCTATTTTGAATTCTGAAGGTGTCTATGTGTAGGGTTTCGAATGGTTTTGAGTATGTAGGTGTTATTTCAAATTTTATTTTGGGAGGATGTCTTTCATATTTCCCTGTTTGGCAAATTTCACACCTATTTATGTAATCTAGGACCATTTTGGACATGTTTGGCCAATAGTAGAATTTATTTAATTGTTGTACCGTTTCATTTATTCCGCGATGACAACTTTTAGTTTCATGCGCGTACTGGATCTTAATGTTTTGTTCGTTAATATCGACTATGTCGAGTAGTAATTTGGTTGAATGTGTCAGTTTTAAATAATTAGGTTTAAAATGTTTTTGAATTATTTGAATCACTTGTTTCATTAAATTTTCGTCTTCGAAATATAACGTGTATGATAATTTAGGTGAAATTTTAGTTTTTATGTATCGAAAGAGTTCGTTTTCAAATTTATTACAAGGAATAGATACTATTGTTCTTTCTTTATTATTGAATGGTTTGAATGATTTGATAAACGTTTGATCCGTTTCATTGCTCTTTATAATTATTTGGTTGTTGAATAAATTTAATGCTTTTTCGGTTATTGGTATCTGGAAAATTGGATTTTCCAAAGATGTGTGTACTGTTTCGTTAGTTTCCGCGGGACGTAACTTTATATTTTGTAAAACATTTATTCTTTTAGATCTGTTAGGTATGCCAAGGATTTCGTCGAGTTCTTCGTTTGGGACAGATGATGCATTATTTTTTATATACCATTCTAATTCATCGCTGGTATTAATTGATGGTCTATTTTCCATGTACCAATCAAGCGGGTCTTCAACGTCGGAATCGCTTGGGTTTACGATTACTGATTCCGTTTCTGTGGCGTGGAGTTCTATGCGTGATAGAGCATCCGCGTTTGTATTCATTTTGCCTTTTTTGTATACGATCTTGTAGTCGTATTCTTCTAGTTTAAGTCGCCATCTGACTAATCGGGAATTAGGTTCCTTTAAGGATACTAACCATTCGAGTGGTTTATGGTCTGTGACTATGCAGAATTTGATGCCGAAAAGGTATGGGCGAAAATATTTGGTAGCCCATATGATGGCAAGTAGTTCTTTCTCTATTGTAGAGTAATTGCATTCCGCGGGGTTTAAAGTTCGTGAAGCAAATGCGATTGGAAGGTCTTTGCCTATTGGGCCTTGAGAGAGTACGGCACCAATTGCGAAATTCGAGGCGTCAGTTGTTAATACGAATGGTTTACTGAAATCTGGGTATTGTAGTATAGGGTCGTTAGTTAAAATAGTTTTACAAAGCTCAAATGTTTTTAAGAAGATTTCGTCATGTATTATTTTGGCGTCTTTTTTCAGGCACCGTATAAATGGTTTTGCAATACTGGCAAAATTAGGGATAAATTTGCGATAATAGCCTAAGAGGCCTAAGAATGACTTAATTTCTTTCGCAGTTTTCGGGATGGGAAAACGTTTTATTGCGTCAATTTTACGTGGGTTAGGTTTGATACCGTCCGAGGTAATGACATGACCAAGGAATTCTACTTCCTTACGAAGGAATTCGCATTTGTCCAATTGGATTTTAAGGTTATGGTTTCTTAATTTTTGGAATACTAGTTTCAAATTTTTTATGTGTTCGTCCAATGAGGCAGAAAATATAATTATGTCATCCATGTAGACTAAACAAACTTTGTTTTGTAAGTCTTTCAAGATATTATCCATTACGCGTTGGAACGTGGCCGGTGCGTTCTTTAACCCGAAGGGCATTCTGACGTACTCATAGTGGCCGTGTTCGACATTAAATGCGGTTTTGGGGATCGAATCGGGATGCATTTCGATTTGGTGGAACCCTGATGCGAGATCCAATGTTCTGAAGTATTGGCATCTGCCCAGTTTATCTAGAATATCGTTGATATTAGGGATGGGGTAACGGTCGGTAATAGTTTTCTCGTTTATTTTCCGATAGTCCACTACGATTCTCCATTTTTGGGAACCCGAGGCATCTGGCTTTTTCGGTACGATCCAAATGGGGGAACTCCAGGGGCTTGTGCTAGGACGTATAATGCCATTATTTAGCATTTCCGAAATTTGCTTGTGTACTTCGTGTTTGTGCACGAACGGGTATCTATAAGTTTTTGTATAAATTGGTGATTCGTCTGTCATTTTAATGTCATGTTTGACTGCATTAGTAAATGTTAGTGAATCGTTATTTTTGTGAAAGATGTCTTGAAATTCACGGCATAATTTAGTAATATTTTGTGTTTCCTCTTTATTTAAATGTTCAGTTCTGATTAGACTTTCTACTGTGTTCTTTGAAACATTTATGGGGTTGTCTTGTTTAATTTCGAAATTAAATAAGTTATGAGTTTCGGTAGAAAAGGGGGTTACTTTAAGAGACTTCTTTAATGAAATTAGCGAATTGTTATCATTATAGTTGTGAATTTCAACTTTTGCATATCCATTTTTGGCAGTTGTTAGACATTCGGGGATATAGATCTGGTTTGTTTTAATTTCGGGTATAATGATGTCACCTTCAAAGTGAGAAAGCGGAATTTTTACAACAGAAACTTCGTAGGCATTAATTTCAATATTTTTATTTACGTCGTTTGATTGTCTGTAGTGGAGAGGGATTTCTATGAAGTCGTTGTAAAGTTTTTGGTTTACACAGTCTATGGTTAAATTTAAATTGACTATGTCTCTAAGTCCTAAAAGTCCGTCAAAATATTCGTGAAAATCGTACAGGAGTGCATTGATAGTTTTGTTCGTATTAAATTCTCTGAATGCAGGGATATTGGCGCTTTAAATCGCGTGGGAGATTCTCCGTTGCAGGTTTTCACAATTGAATTCTGATGGTAGATGCATTGAGGATAAATTTTTTCTACAATTGATGGTTTTATAATTGAGGTAAAACATCCGGTATCGATAAGTAGTTTAATAGGGGGTTCTTGAATTTGTATATAAGCAAGCGGATTGGAACTCAATTCGTTATTAATTTCGATTATTTCCTCCGTGTTTTTCGGCTGGTTTGCCGAAAATTTTCGGGGTGCATTGTATATTGCGTGTTTTCGAAAGGGTTTTCGCGTTCGATTTCGTCGTCAAAAGGTATTTCTGTATTTAGAGTCTCGTAAAAAGTTTCAGGTTGGACCAATGTGTTTTCGTCATAATCGTTTTCGTCCGATATTTGATAGAGTTCTTCGGCAACGAAATTACTGGGACCCGTGCGCGGGAAATTATTTTGATACGGTCTGAAATTATTATTATTATTGAAATTTCTGGTTGAATTTCGAGTATTTACAGACATTGGCTGATGGCTTTGGAATTGATTAACTCTCGGGGCCGTGTTTCGGGTACTAGTAGACATGGGTGTCGGATTTTGATGGGGATACTGAAAATTTCCTTGCGGTCTAAAAACATTTTTAGGTGGGCCGAATACTTGTCTGTTATTAGGGTACCTTTGCGGAGGGGCTTGTCTGAACTGCATATTGACTGGTTGCTTCGGAAAATTTGAATTATTTTGGGACGTGAACGCATTATTAAAATTATTATTTGGATTGTTATTATACGAGTTATTTTGTCTCGGGAATGGTACGTTATGCTTTAGATTAAAATTTGGTTGATTCGGTTTAAAATGATTAGGGGTTTCCAATGTAACGGGTTTTCCAATAAGAGGTGTTATTTTGAATAGCCCGCTATTTCGGTAGATGTCACTTTTGAAGCTGTCATTTCTTGGCATTTGACAAGTAGAAACTACGCCATTAATAAAAATGGTACGATACACGCTTCAACAACGCATTGAAATTATTAAAATTCACTATAAAAATGGTGAAAATTTGGCAGAGACGGTTCGTAAAACTCGAACATTTTTGGGTCGTCGTGAAGCACCTTGTCGGACCGCAATACAGAAATTGGTGGAAAAATTCGAGCTGTTGGGACAAGTTAGTGATGAGAAGAATAAAACCCGTGCACGTCGCTCAAGAACAGCCGAGAATATTGCTGCTGTAGCCGAAAGTGTTGAAGAAAACCCAGGTTTGTCCATTCCTCGTCGTTCTTTGGAATTAGGTATTCCACAAACGTCATTACACCGTATTTTGCATAAAGATTTGGGTCTTAAGGCTTATAAAGTCCAGTTAACACAAGAACTCAAGCCGGCCGATCATCAACAACGTCGTGACTTTGCTGATTGGGTCGTTGAAATGCATGAAAATGATCCGGAATTCCATCGAAAAATCATCTTCAGTGATGAGGCCCATTTCCACCTCGGTGGCTTCATCAACAAGCAAAATTGTCGCATCTGGGGCTCAGAAAACCCAAGAGTTATTGTTGAAAAGCCTCTCTATCCTCAACGTGTGACTGTTTGGTGCGGTTTATGGTCCGGCGGAATCATTGGACCTTACTTTTTCGAAAATGAGGCTGGCGCAACAGTTACGGTGAATGGATTGCGCTATCAAGAGATGATTAACGATTTTTTATGGCCGGAATTGGATGGTATTGATCTGGACAACGTTCACTTTCAACAAGACGGCGCTACGTGCCACACAAGCAACGAAACCATTGATCTTTTAAGGGAAAAGTTTCCGGACCGTGTTATCTCTCGAAGAGGTGATCACAATTGGCCACCGAGATCTTGTGATTTAACACCTTGCGACTTCTTTCTTTGGGGCCACGTGAAGGAGAAGGTCTACGCCAACAGCCCAGTATCGATTCAAGACCTCAAAGATGGAATTCGTGAGGCTATCGAGGACATACAGCAGCCACTTTGCGATTTAGTTATGGAAAATTTCATGAAAAGGATTTTGTCCTGTAAGCGTGGCCGTGGTGGTCATTTGCTTGATGTTATTTTCCACTATTAACGGCATACCTTCCTCTTTGTAATGAAATAAACATCTGATGATTTATAATAAAAAATGGCATTTTTCTTTGAATATCAAAATAACACCTCTTATTGGAAAACCCTTTATATTGGAAATTTTCCTCCTCTATTACGAAATTAATGGCGTCTTCTAGAGAATCGGGGTTTCGAAGCCGAATAATGCTCTGAAGTTGACCTTTAAGGCCGCGAATAAATGTTTTCAACGCGGTGTTATCGTACTGTTGGAGATGCACCAATTTAGCTGCATTTGGCATTTCGACGATTGATAATGAATTTATTTTAGAAGCAAGTTTACCACGAGCGGTTTGTATTCTTTCCGCAAAGTCAAGGGTTTTTTCATTTTTGTGTGGTCTTATATTAATTAAGTCTTGCACTAAGCAATCGTAATTGCGCAAATCTCCAAATCTTTGTTTAAGATTATTTTTAATTTGATTCCACGTTGTCAGTTCGGTACGAGAGCCGATTGCGATGAGGGCACGGTCTTTCAATTTACCGACAATTGCCTTTAATAAATAGTTATTTATTTGTGCATTATTTAGCGCTCTGTACTCGGTTAGAACTGATTCACATCGTGAGATAAAAATTTCCGTCATTTCGTTATTGCCATCGAAATTTGGAATTGTATCAATATTTAGTTTTAATAGTTGATAATCTATGTTATTATCGTTATTAGCCATATTATTGATATTTAAATTGTTTACTTGTTCAATTAAATTTTGTATTTGATTATTCATGTACGTACTACGAATTAGTTAAAAAATGCTTATGGGATAGGAACAGAGGATCGGACACAATACCTTATTTGTATGTCAATCTAATCTCTGGGGCTGTAATCGTGGTTGTAGGGTGTTGGGTTTCCTTCCGCGTGAAGTCGATGAACTTGCTGTGTCAGGCGATTCTGAATGCGATTCTAGCAGCTCGGCTTCTGCGGGCGTCCTTCGGTCGATGGGTAGATTCTTCTACGTGTAAGTGATTGAAGTCAGCTTCGATCCAAAAATTCTGCGAACTCGATGTCGTGAACTGATTTTTGGAGCGAATCACGTGATCCAAACGACTGCGCCAAATTTGATTTTCATCAACTCGAAAGACTTTTTTAAAAGGGAAATTTATTGTACACGCTAGCTCGATATAATTACAACTAAACTAGTTTACATATGTTGGAGTATTTATATTGAATATATTAACTTAGTAATCAAAAATAGTGATGACACGGGAAATGCGTTGCATGGCCCGTGGCGGTTCATATGGAATCTGCTGATGTGTTTCCTGGACATCCGTTTACGGTTCATATGACGGAATCACATAACTATAACAAAGGATTTACTCGAAATCCTAGAAATTCGAAAAGCGGTCACTAATGGGGATAACATTGTGAATGAACAGTTAATCTTTGATAATACGCCTTTGTTATGCGGCATCCGTTCGGAAAAACCAAGACCGTAATTCATTTATTGCCATGTTGTATTTTTTTTTTTCTAGCTTAGTATATATAGCACATTTGTTAAATTTTAATTTTAGTATCTCTGTACTCTTGATAATGGTCGGGAGGCCGAAACAATTGTAGAGGTTTATTCTTCCAATACAGTGAAACTTTAACCAAGTGTTTGATTTAACCTAACATTCATATAGTCAACAATTACAATGTTTATCTACGAGAGATGAATAATAAATTTGTTATTTACGCAACTATGGATACATAATCACCGTTATAAAATACGAGTGTTTTATGAGTTATAAAGCACTCATCAGTCAGAAGTGATTCTAGTTGTCTAGTTACACTATTATTTAATGTTAATTAAGTGTTTAGAGTTTTTACGTGTTGCATTGTTATAATGAAGTGTAGATAAAACGTCTTATTTGGCTTTGGCTCTTATATAATGGCTACTATTCACGAGAAAGAAATTACAACACCAGCGGCACTCTTATAATAAACAACAAATCCATGGATTAATAACCTCAAATGTATTACATGCATAAATAGGCCGACACCATACATACAAATTAACAAATTTAAAAATTATTAAAAAAATAAAAGATTGATTTCCAATGGGTAGACCTCAATTCTAATTCATCTTGTCCATAATTTTGTTTTCATATGACAAACATAATTTGTTGTTGCGAAAGCGATACGCAGGAACCTGCGGTTTGATAAAAAAAAACTGCGTGTCCAATTTGCAAACGCAAAAAGGCGAGTTAAATTAAAGGTCACTGGAAAAACTGCACTTACTGAATGTAGGTTTGAGCGATTACACGTTATTTTTTGTGCCTTATTGGAAATGATGCAGGAAAAGGAAATTGCACGTTTGTTCTTAATCTCGCGATATGCACAAAAAAACGTGGTGTCCTCATATAAACGCATTTCGGTTTATTTCTGTTCCTAGAGCTGGGCGCATTAATTTAAATGTATTACGCGTGGAATTCGAAATATTTATGGTAAGGTGTTACTAAATATTCGTTAAGTGGTATAAGCTTATTGGCGACCTTTGCATGTACAGAATTTTTACAAATCAATTAGTTTCAGTATTAATCAGTCCAAAATATTTCGTTATTAATCAGTTGATTTGTTTGTTTTTGATTTTGGGTAAGATTTAGCAACGTATTTCGTTCTCTGGAATGTCAATGTATACTTTTTTTTAATAAAACGTGGACCAATGCTGCAATGAAATTCAATTAGCTAATTTTATACCGATGAGTTCAAGAAGTGCAGAGCAGAGAGAGGTTAAAAGAAAATTCAATTCACATTTTGTAACATCTAATAATGATACTAAAGTTAGTTGCTAAAATTGTACTATTTATTTTTATCAAATATAAAATGACATTTGAATAAGTTTTAATTTAAACTCTACTAGTCAATGTAATATGTTTTAATGTATTAAAACATATCTTTATCAGGTTCATTATGTACTAACACAAGTGAAACGTTGCGTTGCATTCTTATTGTATAGGTATACAAATATTTAAAAAAAACAAAAATATTTATAATTATTACTTACTAAAAATTATCACTTATTAACAATCATCAATTATTGTTAAACTTAACTTAACCACCATTTTATAAATTTCTAAAACGCATATCTTTCCGATACAGTTTCTGTTAATTTCTCAATTTTACTTATGAACCATTATCATGAGTTATCATCTTTTAAAATTGATTGCTTGTTACATTTTTTTGCCTACTTTTTTTTACCTAAGTCCGATTCTATTTATCATCTACATGGACGAGATAATAAGAAAATGCCAAACGGGAACAAGAGAAATGGAAATAGGATACAGAAGAATGACGAATATCAGGTATTACTGGCGAATGAAGAAACAAAATTACAAAAGAACTTGGAGATATGGGAAGAGATACTTGAAAAGTACCAAATGGAAATAAATACGGACAAAACTAAAGTAATGGTAGTGGGAGGTATTGAAGCGATGAACATCAAATTAAAAGTCACCAAAATTGAACAAGTGGAGGAAATTGAATACTTGGGTGTAGTATTCAACAGTAACGGGGAACAAGTGAGTGAGATTGACACGAGGATTAAGAAGGCTACACGTACTTACCATAAACTGAACAAAACCATCCTATGCAGTAAAGAAATATCGACCAAAACAAAAACTAAGTTATACAAGACACTGATAAGACCAGTATTAACTTTCGGATGTGAGACGTGGAATCTGAAAAAGAGGGAGAAGGAAAGAATACATGCTGTGGAAATGAAATACCTGAGAAGAACGAAAGGGGTAACAAAATTCGACAAGATCAGAAGCTCAGTAATAAGAAATGAACTAGAAATAGAATCGGCCCTGGAATTTATTGAAAAGAGACAGATAGGATGGTGGGGTCATGTGCACAGGATGAAAGAAGATAGACAACCAAAACTTGTGTGGGAGCAAAATGCAAGAAGACCGGATGAGGTAGACCAAAGAAAACCTGGGACGATACGATTAAGGAGATATTAACAAAACGAGGACTAACAACGATACAAGCAAAGAACATGATAAACGACCGAAAGAAATGGAACAAATTTATAGAAAATTAATGGAAAGAAGAAAATGAGAAATGTAAAGAAAAACACCTACACTAATTGGTAGAAGGTGTAATGATAAATATATATATATATATATATATATATATATATATATATATATATATATATATATATATATATATATATATATATATATATATATATATATACTTATCAACCATTATCATGAGTTATCATATTTTAAAGTTTACTGCAGGTTACATTTTTTTATTTTTCATATTCACCTACAGAAGAATTAAAAAAAAATCGGGAATTGAAATGTTTCCTCACGTAAATTTGGTTTTAATTATTTGTCAATTAGTTATCTACTTGAAAGTACCTATAAAAACAAAAATAATCAAAATTATTTTTAAAATTAACTTGAACTTCAAACAGACATCTCTAATTTTCAAATATCAAAATTCAAATTAATAACAAATATTTAACATAAAAATAAGATCAGAATATATAAATACTTAAATGTATATCATGCCTCTGATGATGGTTTAACAAAAAAAAACAGAAACTAGTCAGGCAAAATAAAATAAATAAATAATAAAATAAAATAAAAATAATTAGTTACCGGTAAGTACTTTTATAAATATAAAAATATAACAACCTTAAAATCATTTTTAATTAGATATATGGAAAATAAATAATTAACGTAATAATTATTAGTTGTATTATGTTAGTATTGTATTATGCAGGTACTACTATTTCTGCATCGTTATGTCGAGTATTAAAAAATATGATTTGTTCAAATTTAGCCTATTTATTTATAAATTGACATACCATAAAATAATTTTATCCTATTTCTAAGAAACGGTGTTCAAATTATATATTTCCTTTTTTTTTTAAATTCCGCTGCATAGGCCTTCTTCGTCAATTTTCATCCTTTCAGATTCTTTTGTCAATTTCTCAATTTCCACCGCACTTCACTGGTTTTAAAAATTTAAAGTGAAATATCTTTTCTATTGCTTATCTCATCTCATATAATAAATTTTAAATGATAAAATTTCAGAGTGAAAGGTTAAAACTTCGAGGTTAAATGGGTGATGTTCCTTAACTAATGTATTGATGAATATATTAATATTGATTCCAGGCATTGGTAATAATAATACTAATTGATGACTTAAGATCAATTTATTTGCAAACTGTTCACAGTTTTTGCTTTCTTTGATACTTACTAATTTATTTCACATGATCATTGTATGAAGTTTTACCTTATAAGATTTTGAATGAAATACATGTGTTGCTACTTTTTTAACACGAAATGACTATTTCTAAAAAAATATCTTCGTGCGTCTTTGAATTCAGGGCGTTTAAAATTAAACCACCAAAATCGCCCTTTCAATCCACCAGATGGCAGTTATTTGTCTGTAGTAAAAAGTAAAAAAACAGAAGTTTGGCAACGCGTACATTTTTAATTAGTTCAAAAGTGTCCAAATGTCACTATAAATTACAGAAGAGAAGAGAATGTAGAATGAAGGAAATGTACTTCCTTCCATATTATTTCAATATCTTCACTGTGCAACAATATCAGCATCAAAATTATATCCGCAAGTCGAGAGATTTACTTTAAAATGACTGATGATATTTAATGGTAATTGGAAATTACTCATGATCACTGTATATGATGTTTTCTGTAAATGGCGATGAGTAAAACTGATTATGGTATTACTTAATATTTATTCATGATTTGTTGTTACAAGTCAGTTGATAGAATAGTATCCATTAGGTTGTATATAGTGAATACACTGGCAGAACATCTGTTATTAGGTAAATATAAAGTATTCACTTTATTAAGATGATTTAGTGTCATCATTCTAGTCATAAGCAAATAGAGTGCTATAAATTTAACGAGGACATATCTTATCAAACATAAACTAAATATATTATATTTAGGTCAATGAATACGATTTGCGTAAGTTTGCGACATGGTTATTATATAAATTCCAGTTAACAGTATAACATTTATTCACTAAATATTCGCAAATATGACGAAAATAAGTGGAATGTAAAACGCTCATAAATTATCACACCTTTTATAATAATAATAATAATAAAAATAGTCCTGGAGTACGGCCAGTAGTTCGTCAATTATAAGTAAACTAAGATGAATTTGGTAGAAATTGAAAAAAAAATGCGAAGACCGTTTTTCAACTTTTGCAGATTGCTACTTCGTGATAATTGTGATTGGTCGTAGCATCAAAAATATTTCACTATCAATTAAGCGAGAATATACGAGTATTAAATAAGTCTGTTACAAAGCGTCTCGCTTCAAATGCAAACCACATAGTACGTTCCGCATTGCCCAATTACCTTTTTATTGGACTCAAATCGATTTCGTGCAATACATTCAGTATGCAATTATATTGCGCCGTACACGTACACAAACACACATTTATACACATTGTTACACACGGCTCAACTCGAACGAAAACGAAAACACATTTCAATACGTTTCGCACGCTAAATATTGTAAGCAAGTGCACGTCCACCGACATGCAAGCTCGCATGTAACGTTTGGACCCCATAAATGATTGTTCTTGTTGCCTGCTATAAATATGAAAATGTATTAAAACAGCGTGTAGCAAATGTAGACGATAAATTGTGACTCTAGCTAGTGGATAATGAAGAAAAGTTAGTTACGAAATTGTTAGATCACGTATGATTTTCTTAATACCAGTATGTAATAGGGGTGATTAGCCATAGCGGTGTAAATATACCATCGTAAATTAACGAAGCAATAAGCAGTACCAATATAGGCTGAACGCGCTGTTGGTGACGTTTACTCTTAAGTTTTAACTAAACTAGTGCTTACAATTTATTTCTGTTTCCAGTTATGTACCATTAATATCTAAATCCATAAATCTCATAAAAAAACCTATCATGATATCTATCCACTATCAAAAAAAACGAAGAAGAGAACCTAAGGAAGAATCCAAGTGACCAGGTAAGAGGTGGGCTCTAGTAAATCATGAGAGCTGGCTAATGATTCATCACTTCGGAATGTATGGTTCAAATTTGTAAGTACGTATGTTTGCGCCATTAATTAATTCATTGACTTCGTGTATAAATGTCGTGTATGTGTATATAAATTTAATAATTTAATAATTTAATAATTTATTTATTATTTATATAAATGTTAAAAAATTCAGACTTCAGCAGTACCGTACCAAAGCATCGATCGTCCAGGCATATTTATTTCTTCATAATAGATATTATTTCGATCTGTACTGTGTCGACTTTCTCACTTTCAGAAACTTTGGTAAAGTCTTGGTTGACATCAATGGGGGAAAATTCGAAGTCAACGCAGTCGTTTTCGTCCAAATCTAAATCATCGTCAAAAAACAATTTTTTTTCTAATTTTTTTTTCTTGGCATCTATTGAAAAATGTTTAAAACGGAAGTTGTAGGGAATATTTTGTCTAATAAATAATTTTAAAAAAATAATAAAATTTGACCATTAGGAGGCGAGCTATTGAGTTTAACCGATTTTCAAGATGGCCGTCGTTCCACAAGGAAATTTTCTTGGATTAATATGAATATGGATACCTACTATGACCTTCCAATCAGCCTCAAGGAATTTGCTGGCCCTTCCATTTCGATATTTCCATGTACAATTTTACTGTACTAATATTACAAACTTGTGTATTCTAAATATCTTGAAGATGTAATTTTTTTTTATTATTAATATAATAAATAATAGCTTTTTTAAAGAGTTAAAGCAGTTACAAATAGATATTGTGCAAATAGCAGAATGTTTGAATTTTTGTGATGCTTCAATAAATTAAGAAAAATCATCCTGGTTTATATTTGATTCACCCTCGTATATTATTCTCTACTACTAATGAAGTTAACAATAATACTCTGACGCATAATGGCATTTAGAGAAGCATAAATGATAATAAAATCAATAAAGCTTTACGTGATAAGAAATCCAATAAGATTTTTTGCACACATTTTTCTATATGTGCTTCCATCATCATTGCGTTATAATTGCCCACAAGCAATGCATAATTGGTGATTCTTTAGATGGGTAGGAATTACAGGAAGGTGTATTATTTCTTGTGTTAATACATGAGAACAGCCTCCAAGAAACTCATATCAACGACAATAATGGTTGATGCAAAATTGCTTTCATCCTGTTTGTTTTGCGTAATTTGCGTCTGAAAGTGACAGCTTGATGGTGGAAAAGTAGTGATGATAAAAAAATTAGAAAATGCTACTTAACTTTGCTGACTTGGAGTTGTCTGGGTAGATTAATTTATGCTGTTGGCAATGTAGATATGACCTAGTGAGCAGTAATATGTTTTTAATTGAGATTCATATTTAAACCATGCAATTGAGTGTGGATAATGAATTTTGTGGTAATGATTAAAGCTGATAAGAATATGAAGTTGTTTTATTTGAGGTCACATACAAGCGAATATATAATAGTAACAACCAGGCACATAATATCATAATATTCGTGGGTGCAATTTAGCATAAAGGGGGATAAATAATATAAGGGTTCAGATTAAGTATCATTCAATAATTGTCGATTGTAGAATTAACAATATTAATTATTATTTAACTATCATATAATGTAGGGTATAATTCACGAGGATGCATACATACACGATCCGAATGCGAGTCTATAATCATCCGAGTGAATTATATCATATGTGCGAGTCAAATACGACGTTTACTGACTTTTCATTCACGTCATCAAACAGCTGTGTGATGAGGTTTTTTCGTACCAACGTGATTGTTTTCGAGAATATGCATAACAATAGTTTAAGAAAAGAAAATAATCTGAGGATCATTTGTTACATAATACTGATCACCGGTGGTTATAAATAGGTAATCGGTGTATTAACCGCAGACACAAATTTAGCCTGCCAATCATGTAATAAATCATGTTATGTTGGCGGCCGTGATATTTTTTTGGCGACGATGCCAAATCTTTTTCACTAACTCATACTCATACATGTGTGTATAACCAAACTTCTTTGACGTTTAACTTGTTACATTTGATCGATTATTACAATGCATATTTTGCTATTGTAGATGTTAAACCATAAGTACAAGATTGATATCTGGACGATAAAGAGAAGACAGAGAAGTCGACGAATTTGAGGCGAACCGCGCACTGTTGCACAAGATTGCTCGGGCGCAACAGCTGATTGCAGCCATTTTTAAATACCCAGCACAGCTGGCAACCTTGTAAAATTGTGCCATCATTATTATGATTATTATTTTGATGACGTGAACGCTAGTTGAGAAAAATTAGAGTATAACAAATTTTTGTCAATAAGAAAACTATTGTTAGCAACCAAATGTACATATGTATATGAGTTTACATGTGATGAATTAATTTATTGTATGGCATACACAAACATGATTATTGTTGTATTAGTACCAGTAGTTTTTTTCGTAATTAGCAGGCAATGGTCTTCGCATTCTTCGTCATGACCATCACGGATTGAACTAAAATAAATGTTCCATCATACTTGATATAAAAATGCATATACCGAGTGTCTGGGATAAGGGATGAACATAGAAATTTCACATGAATTATTAAATATGTGTAGTTATCAGCTCCCCTATTAATTTTAGAGAAAAATCGTAAAGGAACATTTTTTAAAATGATGATAAATAATTATAAATTCACGCTTGTCGTTTGGGATAAATCATAATAATAACACGTAATTTGCGAAAGAAAGATAATTTATTTATTTGAATTTACAATTCATCCTTGCTTCTTCCGTTACGTTTGTGTGTAATGTTAATTAATGTTAAATAATGTTTTTGAAATAATATTTGTTGAAATTGGAGTATTAAAATACCTTTTGAATCATCTGCCGCTACACTTGCTGTATTTTTAAACTTTTTCACAAACTTGCTAATTGTTGATACAGACCAAATTGGTCGATTGTTAAATTTAACCGAAAATAAGTCACCAACTATGCGTAACCTGACGCCACTGTAAAATGTTTTGATAGTGAATACCCTCTGTTTATTGGAATAGCTCAGATTATTGCTCATAGTAATTGATATCTGACTAGCAAAATTATTTTCACCATAACATGACATTTGTCAAACTCATGGCAAACGTTTTTATGGTACATTATTCAACTTAGTTTTATTTCTGAGGTGGATTCAGGATAAACGTAAATTAAATAAAAGATACGTTTACAGTTTTTAATAATCTAAAAAATATTTCATTGCGATTTTTCTCAAAAATTAATAGGGGAGTTAATAATTACACATATTTAATTTTACATGTTAAATTCCTATGCTCGCCTCTTATCCTAGACACTCGGTATAATTACTGCATCTGTCAATTTGCCGATTGTTTGTTACTCTCGATTGTTTTAAACTTAAAATCGTTATACCTCGGTAACAAAAACAGATCGAACAGATATTGATATAAACTTTATTATTTACACTGACCTACCTCATTTAATCATTTGATATAATTTGGCACACATGTCAAGAATCACTCTGTATATGATGATATGTAATTGCGCTGCAACGAAGATATTTTCACGAGTTCACAAGAGAATTGAAGTACATGGTTCTATTTTTGAGAATTTGCTAATAATACTAATAGACAATAAAACTCTGCGTTCAAACTTCAAACCGATGTATCTTCGAAATTATTGAGAGATTTATACGTATGTTCAAAATAATTTTTCTTATATATATATATATATATATATATATATATATATATATATATATATATATATATATATATATATATATATATATATATTTTGACCTATAATACCCCTCCTTTAAATATTTATCTTTCCCTGTGACTCACTCTGTATACATAATGAAATATAAGCTGCAAAACTGCCTGTATCGCTAGTTCTTATATCTGCCGCTGCTGAAAAGAAATGCGAAGATGTCGCGCAATCATAGCTCATTCATTATACTTGTTTCGCTAGTTCCATTTCTGCCGCTAGACGTCGTACCGGAATCAAGTCGAGCCCTATAGATAGCTGATTATTTTGAATCCTTTACAACAAGAATGGGCGCCACCAACTATTAATAAGTGAAAGAACTAATTCTAAATTGTCAGGTACAAACCGGCATTAAAATAAAATGTTGCATTTTAACTTAAAGGAGAATTTTATAATATAAATAAAAAACTTCCATAGCAGATATTAAAGTGTGCTTTGTTCAATTCAAAATAGTAGATAACGTATCAGATATACGTATAAGAGTAGATAACGTAATACTTCAACAGCAAGGGCAGATAAAGTTCTTTAATTTATATGGAAATAAAATACATTAAAAATTAATACTTCTACTATATTATTAATAATAATTAATAATATTGCAATCATCCGCAATTTTTCAGGCAATAACTTACCTGCTGCCACAACCTGGGAGTCCACTAGATTCCATTTTCATCAATAATAATTTAAACTTTACATCTGGCAACAATGTTATTTAAAAATATAACTTAAAATGCAAAACAACTTAACCTAATAAAAATTGACAAGTTCCATTGGAGAATTTAGTTATTTCCAAAACACTACCAACAAAATTACTTGATATTTATAGACTCCCCTGACGCAAAAACATTGTGAATGGAGAGTAGGTATGTAACAATTTTATTTTTAATTTTCTCTTTATCATGCATCGTACACAATTTATTTTACTGTCTCATAACATGGAAATTCTAGTAACAATCAAGATCACCACAATTTCCGTGGAGTAACTTGAAAACCTGATGAAATTTCATGACCCTCTTAATTTCACGTCGGGAATATAGACATCCGGCATTTATAATTCAGTTAAGGATATTATGATCTACACAAAAAAAGTGTATAAGCACTCTCAAAAATTCAACGTCTTCGATATAAAATGCGGGCTCTGCTTGTCTCGAATCTAAATTCGTATTTTTAACGTGGGTCTTGCACCTCAAACAACCATTCTAACCACATAAGCGGGAGGGTATCTCTCAACGCAGGAATAGTTTGCTCTGCCAGTAATGCGTATTACGTTACAGTGACATTGGGAATCGTTCATGGTATATAGTAAGGTCACACTTTGAAAAATAATTCACTACAAAACATATTTCAGGTTGCCATTCAAACACAGAATTTAATGAAGAATATGAATTTAGTTGAAATTGATTATTTATCAATAGTTATTTCCAGTTTATACTAATTAATGTTCAGATGACTTATTTTGAAAGAAATTTTTCTCATTTTAAAATATTGTAGTTAGTTGAAAGATTTTACTTTGATAGACAAGTGTTTTTTTTAATCTTTTTCAATATTTTCGAGATATGTGTAATCTTAAATTTTCTAAAAAATATAGCTGATAGTTTATAAATTCTAATTTTTTAAATGTTTTTGTAACTAAGTTTATATTCGATTTTTGTAGAACTATAGTAATTATAAACATTTCTTTGCACTCTAAATCTAAAAAATTGGTGAGAATTTCTCAATTTTTTTAATTCATGAAGGGTAATTTTCAAATGAAATTAGAAAATTACACTCCTTGAATTAAAAAAAAAAAAATTCTAAAACTTTAAATTTTCATAATTTTAAAAATTCTAACACTATAACCTCCCCTTAATAATTCTAAAATTAATCTTATATTATAATTTTCCTAATAATTAGAAAGCGTTTTCTTTCTCTGAAGTTTTAAAACACTAATCTTAAATTTAGATTTAAAATTTCTTATCGAACAATCAGAACAATTAGAATTTTATAGTTTGGGAATGTATTTAAAATATTATACCTATTATAAATTGAAAATATTGAATTAAAATATTAGAGTAAATTGATACGTCAATATTTCCTGCTTCCATTATAAAAAATAATATAATTTCTCATCACACGCTAAGCAATTCATAATTTGGGAGCTTTAGTATTAATGATTTTTAAGGTTATTGAAGTTTGACTAAATTTAATATGTATTTTTTGTCCCCCATGTTTCTGTTTAATCAATTATGATTACTATTTAATTTAGATGACCACATTTGCGACATCATCAGGATTTGTGAATTTTGAGACCTTTAAAAGTTTGCCGAACATATAAAATTTGATTAAATTAACTAGCATTTTTGAGGTGAAGGTATAAAAACGCTAGAGTACGCAAATATTCTAAGTATATTCTTAACAGAAAATTTAAATTAAATGAGTTTCACTTTTACAGAAATAAAGAAATTGTGAATCATGTTCACACATGTGAAACATTTTTACAAAATGTAAAGTTTATAAATTTTAAATATATCATTAAAATATTGTAATGATAAAATGAAGATGAAAATTTTGATTAATCAAAAAAATCAAAACTTCATATTTATTTGTTAATCTTATTACTTGTAAGATAAGTTTTATTGTTGGAATTATAGAGGATAGTCCCACCTATCCTCGCTCGGACCATTGCTGCTAGACTAATGAAAATTGAGAAAAATATCTGATTGGAAGTTATTGGACATTTGATGTACTACTTTTTAAAATTATTTTCGAGTATTTTCAAACAGATCATCCTGTATATTCTTTCATTATTAGAATCTGCTTTAAGCGGGCTTCGCAAATCATTTTAATTTTTTGAGATCAGATTCAACGTTGCCAAGTTATTCAAAAAAAAAACAACAAAACCTTATTATAAGAGAAGAATGAAAGAATCTGGGTATGTAAGTACCCAAGTAATATGCCAAAACATACACAATATTTTGAGTCCAGTAGAATACACAGGGTGTTCTGAAACAACGATACAATTTTGGTATTTTCAAATGGATAAAACTACTTTTTTTAAACGGAACATCCTGTATATAGCATCATATTATGAGTGCACATTTAGTGAGCTGGTAGCATGTAGCTGGTAGCTGGTAGCATATGTACTGTAATCTAATAATACTTTTTAATATGTAAATAACGATCAATCTCAATAAGTTTTAGCCATTTGAAAATAGCAAAATTCGATCGATGTTTCAGATCACCCTATGCATTCAACGTGACTCCTAATGTAGTGTATGCTTTGGTACATTGCTTGGGTATTCGCATACCCAGATTCTTTCATTGATCTCTATAATAAGGTTATGTAGATTTTTTTCCTCGTCTATGATTTTTCGTTAAATTTTATTAAAATGTGAATAACTTGGCAACGTTGCATCTGATCCCTAAACATAAAAATGATTTGTGAAGCCCACATAAAGCAGATTCCAAAAATGAAAGAATATATAGGGTGTGCTATTTAAAAATGAGACCAAATATTGTGTCCCGGATTAATGGTACGAAAATAATTTCAAAAAGTAATACATGAAGTGATCAATAACTTCCAATCAGATTTCTTCCTCAATTTTCAGCAGTATAGCAGCAATGGTCCGAGCGAAGATAGGTGGGCTACCCTGTATAAATGGAAAGTATATGAGCAACCGTTTGAAGTACAATGCCATTTTTTAAACTATTATCTGTTATTTGTTAACGTACTTTCTGGTATCTGCTAGTATTTATTTATTTATATTTCCTTAGGAGTTACTAGTATTGTAAATTAAATTATTTTTTTAAAGGCTACATTTGACTTTTTCTGTCGTGTCAGTTTGAAGTTTGTATTATAGTTAAACTTCAAACTGACACGACAGGAAAAGTCAAATATAGTCTTCAAAAAATAATTTAATTTACAATACTAGTCCCTGGTAAGGAAATATAAATAAATAAATACTAGAAAATACCAGAAAGTACAAACTGACACGACACAAAAAGTGAAATATAATCTTCAAAAATATAATTTAATTTACAAAAACCCCTGATGGTGGCTGAATTTTAAGCCGAAACTAGTAGGAAAAAATAAATAAACAAGAAGATATAAGAGATACAAGAAGAATACTAGAAGATACCAGAAAGTACTTTAGCAAATAACAAATAATAATCAAAAATATTTGGCAACATGGATAAAATACTAACATTTTTTTAATTTATATTACGTTTTCATAATGTCCTGTATCATTTTGTGACGAACCAGTAGTTGAGCGATTTTTAACTTGTTTAAATTGTTCTCGGTCCTGGATATCCATAGATATCCTTGAATCTAGGATATCTATCGAATATCTTTTCAGATGTATCGATATAATAAAAAAAAAAACCGTCATATTTGACTTTCTATTTTAACATATCTTATTATTTACGACATTTGCTCTTTCTAGAAACATCAAGTGTACAGTCATGCTCACATAAATCTAGTACAAGAAATTAGGTTATAATAGCAGTTTTATACCGCAATGTCAAATTGTTTGTACTAGATTTATGTGAGCATGACTGTACATTCACACATTATCGAAAACTATTTTGAATTTTCTCTTATGAATTATCAACAATACAAGATTCTACTTTTTGCCTACAATTTCTATTACTTCATTTTGAAATTTAGGAGAAAAATAATCTACAGACTTCAAACTGACACGACACAAAAAGTGAAATATAATCTTCAAAAATATAATTTAATTTACAAAAACCCCTGATGATGGCAGAATGTTAGGACGAAACTAGAAGGAAAAAATTAATAAACATATACTAGAAGATACCAGAAAGTACTTTAATAAATAACAAATAATAATAAGAAATAGTTGGCAACATGGATAAAATACTAACAATTTTTTTAATTTTTAATAACGTTTTCATGTCATCGATTCATGTATCGATACAATCCACAAAACTTTCCGTAATGTTTGATTTTTATTTTAACATATCTTATTATTTCCGACATTTACTCCGTTCTAGAAACATAAGGTGTACTTCACACATTATCTTTTTTTAATTTTTCTCTTATGAATTATAAACAATATAGGATCCTACTTTTTGCCTACAATTTCTAATCTTCATTTTAAAATTTAGGTGAAAAATAATTTATTGTTTTTTTGACTGCTAGATTTAATTGTAGCTATATTTTTTTCTAGAATTGCATTGTAGTGGCAAATAATCTCCAGCATAAACATAAATATTGCGCTATTTAAGTGTCCTATTTTATACGAGGAACCTCTTAATGCTAATTGCTTCGGTCACCAAACATGAATTATTATCTGTAATATTTGACGCTACTTCAGTTTCTAGGTGAATGTCATTTTGATTATTAGAATCAATTATTCTCGAAGATTTTAATCGAACTTTTATTTCTTTCCAGAGTAAGTATTTTTACTTATAGGCTTATACAGAGAGCGTATAAAGTTTCAAAACCTGTTTTTTTTTTCTGGATTCAGAGAGAACCACCTCTCTGCTTTAAAGTTATGACGCCAGAGACATTTTTTTAAAGCCTCCCCCCCCCCCCCCCTTACAGTGGATTTGGATAGATCACAGCAGTTTTTTGGCCAACAGTTCCTGAGATACTATTTTTTGAAAGTAAAAGTTAATTTTAAATAATTTTTTTAAGTGGTCTCATTTCTTAATACATTTCTTTAAAAAAAATATTTTGACAGATTCAGGCGTTTTTCGCAAATTACTACAGGGGAAAAATAATTCCAGGTTTCGAAACTTTATACAGTCTCGGTAAATTTCTATTAAAAAAAAAATCTTTCCGCAAACTAACTAAGAAAATTTCCCTTTGAAGAGAGTAAACAAGGAAAATAGAATAACGCATCTTCAGAGAATTATATAATACACATTGTGTTAATGTTCCGTTTCAAAAGTATCAATAGACTTGCTTGGTCTGGGATAGATTGACCTACGATTCATTTAAGCATTAGGTTTGATAGTTGCTTTTTATTCTGTTTACATTTTCTTCGACATACTTCATTTTCCCATCCTCATATTTTCTTTGAACTCATAATGATGCTTTCTGTAATTTTTATTTATTTTCTTAAAATATGTATTTCATTATTGAAACGAAGAATAGATCGAATAACGAATGCACCGTATTAAATTTAAACCAATTAAAATAAATTTGGTTAAAATGGATGACAGATTATCAATCATATTTAGTGCCTAGCAAAAGATAATATAACTACGAGTATGTATATATTGTGATATTATTTAAGAGATTTAATTTGTTATTTTATAGTATACGTTCGATATGATTTTGTTTATAGAAAATTATACTGAATATATTAGATTTAGTGTATTTATATATTAACAGGATTACTTAGGTAGTCAAATAGGAGATGTGAAAAGCTAGAATTATAATTAATTCAGGGCACAGTTAACGTAAAATAATTGTAATGAGTCAGTAATATAATATAAAATTCAATAGAAATTTTAAACTCATCGTACAAAGACTTTCGACATTCGCATAGAAGCAGAAAAATTCAAGAATCTCGAATATCAGATTATAATCACAATTATAATTTGTTGATTCTTTGCCGTGGTTACAAACTGGATTCGGGTAGCAACTCGACAATTTACACGCTTATTTGGATCAACGTATGCGGATTTTAACAAGCGAAAATCATTTGTTTAGCCGAGGTTTTAAAAGGGCTGAACGTCGATAAATAATCAGATTCGCTTTAGATCCCGGAGCATCCACGTCGGTCAGCAGAGAAAAGAAGAACAGTTGTACAGAAACAAATATCGTCGAACAATAGTTATTTACATTCACGCGTTGTTCAAAAACAGTTTGATTTACGTTTTGTTTACGCGGATATTTTGTAAACACTCGACGTGAACTAGGGAATCATTATCAACACGGAACAGCTGAAAGGAGTCCAAAAGGATTCAACAAGAACTTCAACCCAAAGACGATTCAGCGAGAACGTCAACTATAGAAGAGGATTAACCGAGTACAGCAGAACTTTGAATCGAGGGAATTGGTGCCGACTTAATCAAATTTACTGATTCGACATCTGCAACCAGGATTGCCGATCACAACTGCGAGTGGCCGCTATTCACCAGGAATGTGAATATGAATGCTAGGTAGAATTTACTAAAATGACTACTCAATTAGGAAGTTAATTGTGCGAATTAGGAATTTAGGGAATTATTGTTATTAAATATTAATAGTGTTAGTTTGTTAATTTGTTATAGGACTTGCTTTCTATGGTCAAGGCTTCATTTTGTTTCATATTGAATTAGTGTAGTGTTTGATTTGTTATCAAGCTAAAATATTTAATATTATAATAAATATTAATTAAAATTATTATTCTTTTCCTCCATCTAATTTATTTTGATCCCACTTTTTTACCCTGAGAAAAGAGAAAAACAAAATAATAAAATTCATAACAACAAAAGTAAGTAACAATTTTATGATTCTTAATTATCAACCCAATAATATATCTACGCAGTTAATAGACTTAGTATAACAGCACATTTTAAACTCCCGAACGTGGGGCATTGTCTATAACGTAGCATTTGGCATTTGATACAAAACACAGAATGTCGCTGTTTTCCATCGAGTAGTGTGTATACATATACAGTACTATTTAATATATTTAATGGGCGCTAAATTGGACGCCCATTAAATGTTGGAAATTATAATCACAAACTTATTTATAAAAATAAATTACCGAATTGATTATAAATTTGTTATTGTAAAATTCAATATTCAGCACCCATTTCCAGTGTGGAAATTAAGTTGCGGATAAATTCGGTAACTCCGTTAATATGTATGATAGAGAAAAAATCTAAAAGAGAGATAGCGATAGAAATTACTGCATACAATCTTTTTTTCAGATTAAAATAAATATTTTTTTTAATTGTGACGTCATTAATGTACTTTTAAATGACAACCTATATTTTTTATTTTTTATTTTGGTAGAGTTTATTAATCTGTTTTCAACCATACAATATTTTGAATATGATACATAAGAAAAAAATTAAAGAAAAACGGCCTTAAAGTTAAAAAAGTAAAGAAGAATAAAAGCAACAGACTAATCCTAGTTAACGGAGTTTAAAAAAATTAAGGGATCGACAATTACTGTAAATGTTAAAACTGATGACCCTGCACCATCTAGCAATATCCAAGACGGTAATAAAACGCATTTACCACGTTTTGAAGCATTCGAAGCGTTATTAACCTACAATCATGCCGAATTCTTTCTTTAAGGTCTTTTAAATTGTTAGGTCGGTTTTTGTGTACCATGTTTTTAAGTGCCCCCATAGAAAAAAGACTTAAGGCGGTAGATCAGGGCACCTAGCCGGTCATTCTACTGGACCCCTTCTTCCTATCCAGCTCCATGGGAACACTTCATTCATCTTTACTTTTTTAATTGAAAGCCGTTTTTCGTTAAAAAAAATTATGTTACCTATTCAAAATGTTGTATAGTTGAAAACAGATTTAAAAACTCAAAAAAATTAAAAATATAGGTTGTCATTAAAAAAAGAAACATTAATGACGTCATAACAGATAAATTTTGTTTTTAAAATCTGAAAAAAATATTTTCATATGCGCCGTATTTTATATCGGTATCTGCTTTTTAGATTTTTTCTCTCTCTTACACATTAACGAAGTTACAGAATATATCCGCTACTTAATATTCACACTGTACGTATTTGCTACCATATGCGAGCATATATAAAGAAAATATTTTTTAGAGGTCAAAATATAGATATGAAAAATAGGTTGTTCCGAATAAATATAGTGATTGTAAATAAATGTGTAACATAAATAAAATATTTTTATGACTCGATAAATAAATTTACATATTTAACATTCAGATATGTACTGTACATATACGAGTATGAATGTATGTACGTATGCATTTGTCGATTATGCCCATACAATCAGTAGTAGTAATAGTAGTAGTAGTACTACAGTCTAATATCAATATAAAGCTAAAATAATATAGTAGAATATTTGTGAGCATTGGTCGGAAAAAAACATAATTTGATTTTTTATTAATACTAGGTACTAGGGTTGGTGTGATGAATCAATTGATTTAAATTATGATTTAAATCATCATTTAAATCAACTGATTTAAAAAAAATCATTAATCATTTATTTAAATTAATCATTGTTTTGGACTGTTTGTACATTCCAATAGGCAAACAATTAAAAATATAATGAAACTATAGAGTCAGCATGCTTTAAAGTAGATAATTGTAAGTATGTTTTTTTTTAATTTTCTTTCATTTTTTAGTCCATCACATGGTTTCCATACAGAAATTTATTTTAATCATCAATTCTTGTTCAAATTCAAGAATTTTATATTTATATAAAAATCATATGATTTAAATCGTGATGTAAAATCAATTGATATAAATCACATCTACCCTGGCAAAACCCAGATTGGATAATTTAGTTATTTAGTCATTCTGTTTTTTTCCTTGCGTGGGTTTTCTAAGCATCTCAGCAATTCAATCATTCAACTCGGCAATACTCATTCCGTTACATTATAGTGTAGTGCTTGATGTACTAGGATTCTCACTAAATAAATAAATGAAACAAATGGATTAAACATTACCCAATTCATTATTATCAGTGTTAGATGTGGCACCTCCACCATAATTTTCACGAATAAATTTCTGTTATCGGCCCAAAATTTAAAAAAAAATCACATTGGCGCACAATTATTATGCACATTGGTTTGTCACCTAGTCTGTCACTGAAAACATTCACAGAATTCCTTGAATTTCGCTAATCGATTGGAGTAATTATACCGATTTTATTTTTCTTCGTCGAATTGGCGAAGCAATCACTGCTCGGCTTTGAACTTAGCAAAAATCCAGAAGTAAGTGCCGGCGTTCTTGGCAGAGGTTTTCGGCCCCAGCAATTTTTGGGCAAGCACTGCATGCAAGCACTTCACCCATTGGTCGTCTATGTAGATAGGAACACCAGAGACCTTCGGAGGCCGGTCAATGCGAGAGCGCTCTTCCGCGGCGCTCCGACCTCGGGCATCGAGGCTGCACTTACATATATAACTCGGTACGCGCAGCACTACACCATCGACAGTGCAAGACAGCATCGCCAGCGACAACATGAAATTTGTAAGTGTACAAAAAAAAAAACAACCATACACAGCAATACAAAAAAAATTATGGATTAAGTGTTAAGTGATTGAGTGATAATAATTTTGTGCGTGTGAGCAATGCGCCGGGATCGAACCCTGGACCATCGATACACAAATGTGTGGTGTTGTTCTACCAGGTTTCTGTCTTGGGACATTGAGTGGTACGCTAGTGATTATTGGGGATTAATTTATTAAACAGTATAAATTGGAGGAGAAATCTAATAGTCCTCATAACAGTGGCGTTATAATTTCTTCACTTTCGTCGCCGGAATTTCGCAGGATCATTAAAACTTGTAAAAAAATGTATTCTGTTTTCACTTTCTGCTGAGTCTCTCATCTAATTGCAGATGTTGCAAAGTGCCTCAGGACAAACCAGTTTGCTTGATGGTATTGACAATGAACCTCTATGTGGGTTAATCAGCCGGACCAATTCGTACCGCGAAAATCTTGTCAGTTCTAAGTGAAATTTTCGTTCGTGAAATCCGAAAAAAGTGGAAACGTCGCGTTTCCGGAGCAATATACCATTCCGCACAAAGCGAGTCGTGTCTAATGAAAGAGCATCATGCTCCACTGCACTAATTGACAGCGAGCTTTCACTGATATCCACGCGGATCGAATTCACTTTTATCTTGCGGATACATAAACCCACAGCGACAAATAGGTAAATTTTCCTCCGTCTCAACTTCCGATTAGCAGATGACCACCCATGAAAGTATCGTTTGCATTCAAAATAGTATAGTTTTATTTTAACGTGAGATTTACAATATGAAATTAATAATGCTAGCAATTACCTAGAACATACATTGTTCTTATATATTTGTATACTTCCTCTCATATGATCGACTCGATTAAGGTTAATCTAAAACTGGGCAATTTTTACAAACGAGTTAATATCATGCAGCCTAAACCAAAATTGATCCAATACAGTTTTGCCCAAAATTATGAAATCATCTACATATGTTATGCAAGTATAAAAACATCAAATGGTCAATCAAAAAACTTTTGGGTGTTTTGCGAAACTATAAATCCTCAGTTTTATCAAAATTTTACAATGTTATCTCATTCAAATACACATAGGCTGACTGGGCCATAGGCAACTAAAATTTTTAAATTATTTTATTTAAATCTCCGATTTAACGAGTTTTGCTGCTATGTCTAATTACCGCCAAGCATATTTTGCCCTAAATCCATATCGACACACTTGAACACTAGACGGGATCTACCTTTTCACTTTTCATCCAACGAAACAGCACTTTCGCGTTTAATGAAATTTTTCGAAATCACTCGAAGAATTGACTTCAGGCTTCAGGGACCTCAAAACGGATATTTCCGTTGAAATATAGAATCCGAAAATGTTCAGAAATCCAACACTTTCCCATTATACTTATACAGGCTGGTCACTTTTACGACGCCTACCATTAGGATCTATTAAACGTAAATATATACAGAGTTGGTCAAATAGGAGAAAAGTTTCTTATTTTCATGCCTTTTAATATTCTGAAAAGAAATCCGAGATACCTTGCACAGTTCCTGAAATATCGCTGAAAAACCGAAAAAGTGCACTTTCCTTTTTTTTATAACTTTTGTATTTTTGAAGGAATTTTTTTCGAAACTTGGCACTCTTACATTTTTCGACGTGAGCTTCCTGATGACAGTGCCAAACATTTTCTGCACCAACTAGATGCCCAAATTTTCATAGTCAACTTTAGATTTTCTTACGGCCGCCATATTGGATTTTAATAGCATTAAAAAAGCCAAATATTCCGATTTCAACCATGTATAGCACATGGGCAATCTGACATTTTATACGATTCCACAAACGCCGAAAAGTTGTTGGATCTGGCTGTTTCGGGATACAATTCACCATAAATTCTAGATGTGACTGTCGCATTTCTGTAATTCTTTACATAGAGATTGTACATGTCAATTTTTTCGTGTTGAGGATAATATCTTGACATTTTTAATAATCGAAGATACTATCTCATTTTTTTCACTTTATGCACAATAAAATTACTTAGAAGTTATTTTCTTTGTATGAAGAAATGTCAAAATGGTAATTTGTTATTTTCCATGGCAACTTGATTTTTAGAGCAGTCCACAGCAGTTTGGTTTTGCAACAAATTTTTGAATTATCGATTTTTGGTGGTAAATAATGTTAGATTACCTATGTGTTATACATGGTTGAAATCGGATTTTTTCGCTCATTTGAATGCATTAAAATTTTATATTGCGGCCATAAGAAAATCAAAAGTTGACTATATAAATTTGGGCATCTAGTTAGCGCAGAAAATGTTTGGCACTGTCATCAGAAAGCTCACGTCGAAAAATGTAAGAGCGCCAAGTTCCGTAAAATTTCTTCAAAAGTAGCAAAGTTATAAAAGGAAAATGAAAGTGCACTTTTTCGGGTTTTCAGCGATATTTCAGGAACTGAGCAAGATATCGCGAATTTCTTTTCAGAATATTAAAAGGCATGAAAATAAGAAAGTTTTCTCCCATTTGACCAACTCTGTATATATTTCCGTTTAATAGATCCTGATGGTGGGCGTCGTAAAAGTGACCACCCTGTATACTGGATGCTTGGCGCAAAACTATTAAGACATCTAGCAGTATAAAACGAAGTTGTAATATTAGTTATAGTACTTAACTGATTTTAATATCATCTATGACGACTTTACCATATGTATGTATTTCGTAAAAAAATAATTAAATTAACTGCTATAAAACTACAAATTTGTATGTAATACAAATGTGAAACAAACTGGAAATTTCTAGATTGAATTTTCGCAGGTAATTTTCTGAACGTAACATTTTGAGTTTTTGGGTCCACAAAGAGCTGAGACAAAAGTAATATCCTGAAGAATACAAAAAGAAGAAGACAAAAGAGCTAATTAGTATGTTACATTATAGGTCGGGTAAAAGGGTTTTTACTGGCGATACAACGGAATGACTGACGAGTCGCAGGCGAGTCTGTCACCTTGTAGAGCCAGTAAAAACCATTGCAGTAACAAAAAACACGTAATATATTATTATTATTTTTATATTATTTATTGAATAGAGGATGTTTGGAGGATTTTCAGTTGTATTATAACGTGGTAACAAAAATTTTAGGGTTTTCCTGTTCACCATTTTCAAGTTATTATATTTACAAAGTAAAATTATGAATTTTATGGTTTATTAAACGTTATTCCTCATTATTATGTTACAAAATTTAGCAATTGGGTCATAACAGTAAGTCATGACCATGGGTGTAACAATTACATCAGAGCTAAGTAGAGTAGATTGATTATAATTATTTAATTTACGATTTTTAAGTTACAAAATTATATAATTCGATGTTGATCAAATTTTGGGTTTTCTTATTTTTAGAGGAGTTTTAAGTGCTAATAGTAAATTTATCAAAAATGCTGAATTTGATATTTTCTCAAATTTGTACAAACTTCAAATTTTGTATTCGATGAAATTGTACGTGTAAAGAGATATAATTGTTGCAGATTAAAAATTTAGATTTGCAACTGAATTTAATAGACTTTGAAACTCGTATAAGACAGATAACATAATTTTTTTGGCATTGGTCTTTCTGCCTAATGAACTCTTGTACGTATGTTCCCATAAACTGGAAAGTTGATAGAAATACCCTGATAGAGTTTTTGAAATATTTACAAAAGAGTTCAAAATATATTTAATAAATCACCACTTCCGGTTTGTGGATTTTAGTCAAAAATTACTGGGACATACCAATGTATATAATTCGATATTGATAAAATTTTGGATTTTCTTATTTTTATAGGAGTTTTCAGTGCCAATAGTAAACTTATCAAAAATGCTGAATTTGATATTTTCCCAAATTTGTACAAATTCCAAATTTTATTTTCGATGAAATTGTACGTGTAAAGAGACATAATTGTTGCAGATTAAATATTTAGATTTGCAACTCAATTTAATAGATTTTGAAACTCGTATAAGACAGATAACATAATTTTTTAGGCATTGTTTTTTCTGTCTAATGAACTCTTATATGTATGTTCCCATGAACTGGAAAGTTGATAGAAATACCCTGAAGATTTTTTGAAATATTTACAAAAGAGTTGAAAATATATTTAATAACTACCACTTCCGGTTTGTGGATTTTAGTCAAAAAATACTGGGACATACCAATGTTTCCTTAAGGGTTAATTTTTTCTTTCAAAACAATCAGTTTGATCGTCTGGGTTGAAGAGAGGGAACAGAGAGGCGCTCACAGATAACCAATAAAAAGCCTCGAAAACTAAAAAAAAAATCATTATTACAATACTTTCTTTTACTACGAAAATAATAGTAAAACACATATTTTGAGTAGCGTTTACATTTACTAACTGAGGATATACCGAGTGTCTGGCATAAGGGGCGAAATATGTGTAATTATTAGCTCCCCTATTAATTTTAGAGAAAAATGGCAATGGAATTTTTTTAGAGTATTAAAAGCTGTAAATGTATCATCCATTTAATTTATGTACCAGAATTCACGTCAGAAATAATAAAATAAGTCGAACAATGTACCATAAAAACCCTTGCCACCAGTTTGACAAATGTCATGTTATAGTGATTATTTTTTGACGTTTCTCAAAACCAATGATATATTTCGATTTTTGTCATATTGATACTTCTGGACCAATCCCGTCATTATTATACTGGGAATATTCTCTAGAGATTATTATAGTGGGAACAATCTCGGTAGCTAGGTTCACTCTTGTCAATCAAAATATTTGTCAAATTATTAATTTATCAATCATATTAAAGTGTCATACAAAATGAATAAAAGTCGCTTTAGCTGCGTTTCGCATACTGAAATTGATAAAGAAATACTAGAAAGCAAAAAACGTCAAAAAATAATCTAATCAAATATAACTCGAGAGTTCGATAAATTAGAAAATAATTTGACAGATTATGTCTCAAACTTGTTGCCATTTGGCAATAGTCACTCGAGTCCTTCGGGCTCTCGTGACTATTGCCTGGCAACAAGTTTTCGACAATCTGTCAAATTATTTTCAATTTATTCTCACTCTCTTGTTATATTATTACTGAAAATAATTTTGCTAGTCAGATATCAATTGCTATGAACAATAATCTGAGTTATTCCAAGGAAGAGAGGGTATTCATTATCAACACATATTAGAGTGGCGTCAGTTTACGCAGAGTTCGTGAGTTATTTTCGGTTAAATTTAACAATCGACCGATTCCGGGTGCTTCAACAATTAGCAAGTTATATAGTATTAGTTTAGATTTTTGTAATCAACATAGTAAATTAAAATTCTAGAACTTCATTCTTTTATATATATTGTTTAAGTTTCGAGAATGAAAAATTACAATTATCGAATAGTCAGAATATAATATTTATAGAACCATTTAGAAGTTCTTAACTTATACTCTCTTAACAAGATTTTAATTCTAAATTATTTTAATTTTTACGATGTCTGGAGAATCCTTGAGACAAGAAATTTCGATCACAACCTCTAGCTGAGAGCAATCGCTGAAATCAAATGTAAAAAAAATATATCAAAACTGATGATTTGAAGTAGAGACATGTGTTGCTGAAGAGTGTTTTAATTTAAAATTTTGAACCTTTGAAGTTGGGAAACTTTGAAGTTAAGTATAATTTTTCAATTTTCAAATATTTGTTGCCTCAATGGCCTATGTTAGATTTAAATAATTTGTAAATTAAATGGGTGATTGTTGATTTCCTTAAAACCAAGAATTTCGAAACGGCACCTCGTTTCGATATCATTTTTGTCGGGCAGCGTGTGTGCGCAGCGACCATATCCACGCAACATGTTGCAATTTATAGTTGTAATTACTCGCTAATAAGTTTCAAAACTGTCGCCCCAAGTGATGCATTACTCCAATCCAAATTGTAGAGAAGTATGTGCGGTATATTGAAATTTTTGTAAGTTTCTTGTAGTAGTTTTGTTCTTATATTGAAGCAAGATATCCGTGTCTTGATATGAACGTTATAGATAGATTCGGTCTTTCCAAAATAGAGTATAAGTTCGCTGACAAAAATAAAACAGCGTTAAAGCACATCTCTTGACCGGATATGTTAGATTATAGTTTGGAGTTGGACGTATTTAGTACCGGTATTTGGCAAGTTAAGCATACATCAATCCGCAGGAAACTTTGATAGGAAGAGCAGAGATATGCCCTAAACACGTTCTTATAAATGTGTAACAAATACAGCAGGATTAAACGAAGAATACTTTGGCTAGCAAATACCTGTCAAATATTCTTCTTATCATAAAAATCTTCTAACTCTTCTCATATTTATCAATAGGTGGAAAGTCATCAAAAGATGGTACGCGTTACATTTACTCGGAAACATCTACGAGGAAGAGCTTTGAACTACCGGAGGAAGTGATGAAAGTTTGAGTGTTTTCTGGTCGTATGATTATAAATCACGGTGTGTGCGAGGTTAAAACTTGAAGGAGCGTATAACAGTTTCGGACTTGCCGCTTGTAGGATGTAATTTATCTTATGTTTCATCGACGTACGTTGCGGAATGCGGTGTGGAAATATTAAATGTTGCGGAATATTCTGGCCGTTTTCTTTAAACTGCTGTTGAAGTTTGACGGCTGAAGGTCTCGGCAGGAGTCACTTCCTCGATGAAAGTGGACCGAATATTTTGATGTGGATTACGATGCAATGTCACAATGTTGCAATATTTATACACGATATCTTAATCAATTTGATATATCCTCATTAGTATTTCTGTTTAACGACAACTCATTTTTCAAGTAGGAGTATATTTTATTGACATCATTGGCCCTTATCAGAGTTAATTGATTTGAATATGCTTTAGAAACACGGATTTTGGGGAAAACACTTTTTTTTTTATTCCACTAAATGAGATTCTTAAGGTCTGTGCATTAAATCTCTACGATTTTCTGTATTTTAATGCAATGATAACTAAAAATATTGGCCTCATCAAGAATAATTTATTATAATACGCTATAGCTAAGTCATATTTAAAAGAAAATCGTATTATGTCAAAATTGATTCATCGAATCATTGATTAGTCGGAGCTTTAACTCATTACGCCATACATGCTTATAAATCAATTAAAGAAATTCATTGTTGATTTCTTATTACAAGTACATTATGGTGTGGAAATGCTAATTCTGCAATTACTTAATTAATTGCAATTTCTATTCTCGTTTTAATTGATATGCAGGAGCAATTAAGCGCCCGATCACGTGTGTGAGTTTTCAACGTTGCGCAAACTCAAGTGCGAAAATGCACGTTCTCCACTGTAGAAATCGCGTGTCATCATAATTCAGAAAAGCGAAGATTTAACGCGCGGAAAATCTGAATTCCTCAATGTTTACGTAATCCGTTAATGTGCACGTTAACAAGTGAAAAGTGAAAATTAGAAAATTTACATAAGTACTTGAATGTAATCTCATTGAACAGTACATACTGTTATTATGGTATATTAAAATTGAGTTGTCTGCTTGTGTCTGATATTTTCAGTCTTATGTGCCAAAATCTTCTGATTCTCTTCTTTGATTAGTTCTTCTGGTTATCGGTAGATTTATACTTCGTATACTATCTTCTCGATGTTCCCTTCCATATTTTTTATGTTTGCCTTCTCCGTGTACTCTTCTCCCATCTTAAGGTTCTAAAATATACTATTTCTAAGCAGCTTATACTCGCCTCGCTTATACTTCCTATTATTCACCTTCTTTATCTTCTCGATGTCCCTTTCCAATTTTTTATGTTTGCCTTCCCCATGTACTCTTCTAGAATCTCAATGTTCTAAAATATACTATTTCCTGGCAGCTTATACTAGTCTCGCTTATCCTTCCTATTATTCTGCTTCTTTCAGCTTAATGTAGTACAAGTACTACACTAGTATTAGTTCATCTTTTATAACTTTTCACAAGTTGTCAAAAATTCAAATATTGTGTGTTGCCCTAGCATGTTAAAAAAGACTTAATTTATGGTAGCTGATAGTTTCTAATATGCCTTCCTATTTTGTATAAATCTTCTATATATAAGATATAATTTATTGAATCATTTACATATTTGTTGTTGTATGTACATTATTAAATTGTAAAAGAAAGTCTTGCTGCAATGCTTCAAATGGCGTTAATAACGTTGTGTTCAAATCTTCTATTTCTTTAATTCTCCCGTTTCTTCATATTCTTCATGTTTTGTATAATTCCATTCGTCCACCCTCGTAATAAATTAGTTATATTATTGCACGTCTCCTCTTGTCCAATTACCAGAAATGTAGTCTAGCCTTCATTGCGTACTTTGTACCTTATCTTGGATCTTTGTCATCAGAACACATTTTGATGACTTTGGGTCAATGTGCATTTCTATATGACGTAATCTAGCATCTAACACAACCATCTTTTCCAGCCCTTTCTTGGCTTCTCCCCTTTCTTCGATTCTTCTATTTTACAACCCCATGTATTTTTCCACTTCTTCTCTTACAATTGTATTTTTTAGGTTATCCATAGATAAACAGTAGAATCACTCCAGCGTTGATTAGTGCATTTCTATATGACGTAATCTAGCATCTAACACAACCATCCTTTTCAGCTGTTTCTTGTGCTTCTCCCCTTTCTTTTATTCTTCTATTTTACAACCCCCTATATTTTTCCACTTCCTCTCTTGCAATTGTATTCTATTTTATTATTTTTTCTCAATACCCAGCTCATTCACAATTTTGTAAAATTTTCTTAATTTTGTCTGCGTTGCCTACCAAATAATTTCCGAACAAGTATGAGAAATTACATATTTTTTATGGATACTTTCGGTTATCCATAGATAAACAGTAGAATCACTCCAGCGTTGACTAGTGCATTTCTATTTGACGTAATCTAGCAACTAACAAAGCAAACCTTTTCAGCCCTTTCTTGTGCTTCTCCCCTTTCTTTAATTCTTCTATTTTACAACCCTGTGTATTTTTCCACTTACTCTCTTGCAATTGTATTTTACTTTTAAAAATTTTCTCAATACCCAACTCAGTCACAATTTTCTTGAATTTTCTTAAGTTTGTCTGCGTTGCCTATCAAATAATTTCCGAAACATTATGAGAAATCTACATATTTTTCATGGATACTTTCGGTTATCCATAGATAAACATTTCATATACGTCATTTCTATATGACGTAATTTAGCATCTCACACGACCAACAGTTAAAGTATTATGTGCATGCGTTTGTACATTTTTCAATTAATTTGGAAACCTATACGAAAAGTTCCAATGCGCTAAGTAGCAAAAGTTATATAATTTTCTACATGGGAATATGGCACCAATTCTTAAAAAAATGTGTTACATACCATTCTGTTTCAACATTACACCATTTACACCAGTCTGTGATTATATTGTTGAAACGTAAGGAATCCAATCTTAAGGTGGTAAATATTTTAAACATCAAATTTTATCTATGTCTTTCATCTATCATTGATTGTTACTTGAAAATAAAAGTTTCCGTCAATGCGTACCATGCATATTATGTAAAAGTATTGCATACACTCCTCGGAGTCTGCTGGTTGCACTTTTAGCGTCCACATCGCGTGTACAGGCAATGTCGAAACATCCACTCCACGTTTCTTTTAATTAAACCATTTTCAACAATGAACTATAAGAATATCTCCAGAAACTCACTAGCTCAGCTAATTGTGACAGGCCACTTTTCTCCTTGACAACCCAAAACAATTATCACATTTGGAAATATTTGGAGGATTAATTAGTCACGTAAAAATTGGGACACGGACACCAAAATTTCAGAGAAATTGTTGCATGAGTTGCACACGCTACTTCAAGTTTATGGTTTCCCAGGAATAAAAGAGTGAACCTAAATCAACCAGAAGTTTTAATGGGTTATTTATTTCATTTATATATTTATTTTTTAGTTGGGGTGAGCGCATCGCCATCTATTGGCAATAGCGCTTTAATGGCATATTTAATGAAGAGATACTTTCCCTTATATGGCCAATAAGTAATACATCACTTAGGATTTTAGAAATCCAGATATTATGCTATACATTTTGAGATATTATATTTGATTTATTTATAATTAGATTTAAAAAAGTATGAGAATAAGGATATGTGGAGGATTGTCGGAGAAAGGAACCTCTGAAAGAAAATTATTGAAGAGGCACTCATAATGGATTCTAAGAATTAAATTTAGAAATATATTTACTGCTTCTTCTTCCAGTGCCTTCTGCTCACAGGAAGTTGACTACCATATGTTTGAACTCGTTCCGATCTTGTGCGAGTCGTATTAGTGTAGGAGCATCCCGAACCATCCGTCCATTGTCGGAACCATTCGAATAGTTCGAATTGTCCGAACCGAACCATTGTCTAAAGGTTTTTAGCCAGGAGTACCTCTTCCTTCCGATTCCCCATTTTCCTTCTATTTTCCCTTCCATGGTTGCAGGAATGAATATTTGTCATTCCAGAAGATATGCCGGAAGTATCCTGCTTTCCTGCGTTTCACTGTCGTGAGCATCTCTGTGTCCTTGCCCATGCATCTAAGTACCTCGATGTTTGTTACTTTATCTGTCCATGAGATTTCTAGCATCCTTCGATATATCCACATTTCGACTTTACTACTATTATATTAATTACCTATAACACAGAAAATTTATAGTTTTCATGGGAAAGTAAAAAACGAATTTGTACATACTTGATAAGGTTTAGATATATCTTATAATTTTTTTAGTAAATAATGAAAAAAAAACAGTAAGCACAACGGGTTTAAGTTATAGATAACAATCCTACATGATTTAGTTTCTTCCTTTTAAAGATATTTGCTTCTTTAAATCAAACTTAAACATATCTAGCAGAAATATCTTGTTCTAAAATAGACCAGAAAAGAATAATCTATTATGTTTGCATGCACCTTATTGCATAGGTATAAGGCCAATATCTAAAAATTCAATTAGCAGAGTGGTGAAACTTGTGTCTCACTTTTAACAAATTTTGCGCAAAAATTGATACTGCAGAATGAGATTGTACTACGAAATGCTTTGCAGGTAATTATTGCATAACTTGAATAAATTCAGAAGCAAGACTGAAAGTCGTGTTATTAAATTATGAATAGTATTTCAAATAACCTCTGTCTTTTGTTATAACCTTCGGTCTGCCATAAATCAAACCAACAAAAATTACTCTTCAGGTAATATCGGAATTTCAAGAAAGCACAGGTATAAGCCCAATATTTAAAAATTCAATTAACAAAGTAGCGAAACTTGTGTCTCACTTTTAACAAATTTTACGCAAAAATTGATTCTGCAGAATGAGATTATACTACGAAATGCTTTGCAGGTAATTATTGCAAAAGTTGAATAAATTCAGAAGCAAGACTGAAAGTTGTGTCATTAAATTATGAATAGTATTCCAAATAACCTTCTGTCTGCCATAAATCAAACCAACAAAAATTACTCTTCAGGCAATATCGGACTTTCAAAAAATATTTCAATATATCTACTGCTTAGTTTCTTTACATTGACAATTAATAAATATTTTTATTTATTATTCACTCTTTACAGTTGGTTTTATACTTTGCATTTATTACATGAAATTAAAAATTAAACATCCAAGCTTTGAAAACATTGAGAAGACAAGTTAAACACTGTAGGCACAGCTGAAAATAAATTTTTGGACATTCTCAGCTCCTATCTGGGGAAAAATAAAATTGAATGGAATATTTATTTTGTCAGTATGTAAATATATACTCGTATTTATCGGCTCAAAATTTAATAAACGAATCTCAGAAAAACGTCTACATATCATTCAGTTTTGATACATCAAACTTACAATACAATAATAACTTCTTTTAAATCATCAACATTCATTTGTTATGCCCTAGAATCAGAATAATCAGATAGTCTTCTAATAGAATAGTCTTCTAGATCAGTCTAATTGATATTTGTTATAGCTTTCAATTTATATTTATTTAGTTATTTATCTAGTTTATTAGTATTTATTAAAAAATTAATTAAAACAGCAGAGCTCAAAAGAACTCGACAAAAGAAATAACTATACCTTAAGCATTTATGCTAAACACATTTTGTGGTATACTTAATTGCACTAAATTACAAAGACTGTTTCACCTTATTTGTCATATTTTGTGGGAATGAATTACAGTATTATTTTAAAAAATATCTTAAAAATTTTAAGTACTACAACGTCATATATGTATAAGATGATCTTCAGCTTTCCATAAACATCTCACATATAATCTATAATTTAAAGTTTAGAACGAAAGATGCCAAAATAAATTATTTTAAAATATTTTTTTAGTACAGTTTGTATTAATAAATTTAATAGTAGTATTAAAGTATATTAGTAAGTATATACATTATACTTCCACTGATAATTCATTATTTATTTATTTAAATATTACACTTGTTAATCCATACATTATAAATAAGTATTAGAAAAAATCTAATATCAAGCATAATACTATAATATTCCTTTGAAAAATTAGATTATAATCTCGAAACACATGTCAGGTAACTGATATTTATAATTTGTTGCTTAACAATTATAATAATTAAATAAATATATAAAGAATATTATTAAGTATTTATTTCAAAATAATGGTTTAAATTCATACAAAAACTGACATGAATATACATAAATACTAAAAAAACACTATTGGAAAGTCAGATTTGAAGATTAATTGATAAAAATGTAATAGTGAGTATCATAATTAATGGAAAACAAAAATAATTGCAAACACATTCTGATTCTTGCAGGCGAAACTGTGCCCCCGAAAGTTTCCATTCGAACATTTCAAAGCGGCTTTATTTATACTTTCGTTGACCATCTGCCGTGTGGTTTCACTAATAACATTTTGAGTGGTCCAATCTGCAACGCAAGAATCTCCGTTGAAAATTTCGCTGAATTAATCCGAAGACTTTTCCGGTTTTGCCCCGTTTTCCGCTCGCTTAACGTCTCACGCCGGAGCGTTTTCGCCGGTTGGACGCGTCTTAATCGCGCCCTGAGGCCCTCAAATGAAGCGTGGCTTTAATTTTCTTATTAGCCCGAATGGTAATTGAGTATCGATTCGCAGGGATTCTCCAGGATTTATTAAGCCCTGCCGCGATTAACTGAGCAGCTAATTACGCTGATTGAGTTCCTTTTTGCAGGCAGCTACCCGGAAAAATAAATAACACTCCTAGAACCAAAAGAGTCGGCAAAGAGTGCAACCTTGACCGTTTAATAACGGACATTCCGCACTATTTCTCAAGTTGCGTAACCCATTATCGGCTCCGGCTCGTGTACTTGCATTTTTCATTCGCCGTTTTTGTCCGACGACTTGCAACTAGAACGTCTAGCGAAAACGAAATCAGTGTTAAGCTAATTATGGCATTAATTACTTCTAATGTTTTACTACTGCCTCTTAAATAATCACGTCGTTTATTTAACGAAATTTATAACTTTTACTTTTCGGTTTCTACTACGTTAAGCCACAGCATGCATCGTTGATCGTGAGAAGGATAATATGATTTCGGGATGATCTATGGATATTCATTTCTGATATACGATAATTTATAGCCAATAGGTTTTTAAGACATATGTAACAACACTAACTATTATTCATTGATAATTAATTAGCACTTGGCAAAGTTCACGTGTGCGATTCTCGATGGATTGCAGCTCAGAGGTCGCCAAGGTCATTGGTAGATTTTCACGGCACACTTTTGAAAGCGAATTCTTTTATGGCAGTAATTAAAATTACGAAATAGTCGCTGGAAGTTTAATTACACGCGCATACTTTCAAGGCATGATTAACTTCGGTTTTGTTGTAATCGTTTTATGGACCGTAAGTTGAGGGATTGTCTACGTATTGTTGGACACATAACTGTGCAGTTGCAATCATTTAATTTATGTTTATGTTCAACAGCTTGTACTTATTGCGAAACATTCAATTGGGAAGATTTCTAGAGGAACTAGTTACAAAATTCTGGCCTTTTCTAAATTTTGAAGACAATTTTTCAAATGTTATACTGTTTTGTGTAATGCTTGCCTACATACTTACACATTCATTAATTTAGTGCCACAAGTAAAAACTTCCTACAGTTACAAAACGCATTGTTTGTCTGCTTGTCTGCTAAGAAATATATAAATATATAATACAATATCAAATCAAATAATATAATCAAATAGTCAAAATCAAACAAAAAAATAATCAAATTCCAAGTTGAAGAGAAGCATTTTATGGTCGCTTTTTCTCTTTGGCAATAAATACTTGTATTGATATCAATATTTCTACATTTTATTAACATTTTAAATATATAACAAATTGTTTATTACAAGATGAATAAAAGCCCAACAGTTAGAGTAAATAATCATCACAAATTCTTGAATTATTCATATAATTAATTCATTTCCTAAGAATTTAAAAGAACTTACACAATAAAAAAAATATTGCTGGATTGTTCGAAGCTCTTTTATTATAAAACTTCTTCTTGAAGTAGTAGCGAATTTATAAAATACATTAAAAGCTTAAAAGGTATATTAATTAAAAGGTAATTAATTATATTAATCTTGAAGTTGAAGTCCACGTCAAACGTGGTCTGATGAGTATTTGTAAAATTTATTATTAGAAAAATGACAGAAAATAAGGTGGTATCTTTACAACATATGTTATATTATGAGTGACTGCCCTACACTAGTTTGGAAACAAATGTAATCTAGTTACCGGGTTGATGATGGTTTATTCACAATAATGAATATAAAGTACACTTACGCCGATAAAACAGATATTTTGCTGGTTTTAGGATTTTAGGAGCCCTAATAACAAGAAAGAAATTTTGGAAATTATAACAATTGCTTCATCCATACGATATCCAAATAGTGCAAGAGCTTTTACCAACTGGTTATGACCTACTTTTTGCGTTTTGCCGATTTATTCGGGAAAAAAGAGCTGAACATATACTTTTTAACCAGAAAAATTCTGTTCACTGATGATTTGTTTCCAAACAAGTGTAGCTCAGTCACTCATATTTTAATTTTTTGTGTCGAAACTGTAATAGATATAAAAAATTATAAAGACACAGAAAAAAATAATAATGAATGCGCATCCTGTATGATTTTTTTTAAATTTATTTGCTCTTGTGATTAAAAAATATGAATGTATTAATGTTGGGCCTCACTTGTTTTATACACAACCGGTCTACTGATAATAACAATATTATGTCAAAATATGAGTTATACCCGTATAAAGTGTCATACCAAACAACATCCAAATCAATGTAAACGTTCTCTTTTTATTAGCAATTTTTTTTTTTTTTAAATTAACTTTGAAGATGAATACTGGCTAAACCAAACGCATTTGTATATAGATAAGTTTTGTGAAATCGTCTCCTTTTGATCCCAGTAATCTGTGTTTAAGCCGTGTCCACATAATTTGTTTTTTTTGTTTTATCCATAAATTGCCAGTTACGTATTTAAGGTATTAGTATTAGGTACTTACTGGTAGAATTATTTTCATTTTATTTCATTATTTATTTATTTTATTTCGCCTGACCAGTTTTGGTTTCTATAAAAACAACATCAGAGGCATGATATATGTATTTTAATATGTTTATATCTTGATCTTATTTTTACGATAAATATTTGTAATCAATTTGATTTTTGAAATTTGAAAATATTTCTACCAGTAAGTACCTAATAATAATGCCGTAAATCTTTTAAAATGTTATACTTCATTATATATAGTAAAACTTAGCCATCGAAATTTAATTCATTATTTATTTTAAAAGTTTGACATACATTATTTTTAAGAAAACAACGATTTTCTAATATAGTTTAATTTACAACCTTATTAGATAGAAATCAGTAAATTGTATTTGTTTAACTTGTATCATTTGTTTTCCGTGGCAGTCTTTCACTTATTTGTCATCAGGCATGAAAGTAGATTTTCTTAGAAATTTTTGTTATGCAACCTCATGGTATTTTTAGATATTCGTGAAGCGAAAAATATTACGTACTATCAAATTTGTAAATAGGCAAAAAATAGGTTGCTATTTAAAAAAAAGTATCATTGTCATAAAGGATCGCATCACAAAAAAATCGTGGCAAATAATTACTATAACACTTTTGTTAAAAAAGTTTTTTTTTCTAAAAATAGTAATAAAACTTCTAGGAATGCGGTTCCTTAATTTATGCTTACCCTGCATATTAGTGTTCTCGTCCTAATATTTACAAAAAAAGTACCCAGTATGTAACCGGATTCAGTTTACAAAGAGATATTTTTTTAAGTTTTAGTTTAAAGTAAAAATGTTATAGGAATTATAATTCCTGCTTTGTCTGAAACTTCCAGTTTAGTTATTGAAACTTTAATTTATTTATACAGGGTGTTTTCAAAAAGAATTTAAAATTATATGCAGAATGCAGAAAATAATACTAAAAATTTTAAAAATCGCCTACGAGAGACATTTGCATCGATAACTAGAAGAAATACAAAACAGTTTTTAGTAGTTCCACACCAGGCTTGAATTGTGTGAAGAAAATTGTGGGTTATTTTTCTAAAGCGTCAAAATATATTTTTTTAAATTTATTTAGCTAACACCCTGTATAAATAAATCAATGTTTTTATAACTGAAATGGTACTTTTAGACCAATCTGGAATTTTAATTCTTATAACATTTTTACTTAAAACTAAAATTTAAAAAAAAAACCCTCTTATAAACTCAATCAATATTTCCGCATGTTTTTCTATAAACCGTTGAAGCGATTTAAAGATAAAAATATGAACACTTTTGCTGCCTTCTTTTTCTCATTTTGGTGCTAGAAACTGCAGAAGACAGAAGTAATATTAATGATTATTTACTTTAATTTAATTATTCCTTATAATTGGTAATAAGTATCATAATTTAGCAGAAGTATCTCTGCCAAATTATTATCATTTAAATACATGTATTTTTGAATGCACATGCAGTAAAAATTCGATAAATGCAACAGGCCTGATTCTATTTGTCAAAAAAGCTCTTGCTTTTAAAGAGCATTGCTATTATCGAATTGATTATAATAATTTTACCGCAAATTTTACTTTTTTTAATTTTATTTTTAATTTTTTAAATTATAATTTACCTAAAGAAACAAAGGTCAAACGTACTATATATTTTTAGTTAGGTTTATTTCAATTTAAACATAAGGGAGAACACAAACAAGAAACAACACAATTACAACTAGTTACATCTAGGTAGGTTACATCTGTCAAATGTCATAAGTTGCACTTATGGAAAAATGAATAAAAAATGGTTGCAATTATTTCAATTTAAACATAAGGGAGAACACAAACAAGAAACAACACAATTACAACTAGTTACATCTAGGTAGGTTACATCTGTAAAATGTCATAAGTTGCAGTTATGGAAAAAATGATTAAAAAAAGGTTGCAATTATTTCAATTTAAACATAAGGGAGAACACAAACAAGAAACAACACAATTACAACTAGTTAAATCTAGATAGGTTACATCTGTCAAATGTCATAAGTTGCAGTTACGGAAAAATGAATAAAAAATGGTTGCTCTTAAAGAGAGTTGCTAATAGAGAATGTTGTAATTACAGGAGTTGCATTTAACGTTTTTTTTACTGTATTAAGAATTAGTATCGATACTCAAAATCCACGTACTCTAAAGTTTGTATGTGAATCTTTGATGATTTTTTTTCAATGACTTATTTTAAATTAAATTGTATGAGAAAGTGGTTACTTCTTGGTGAAACATTTTGATTAGGTTAATAATTAACACTGTAACTTGTAAATGCCACTTTGCTCTGCTACAGTTTTTTTGTCTTTGGTGTTACTCAGAATATTGACTCAGAATACTACAGAATATATTCAGTTTATCTCTCTTGAGTATGCCACAGTGCCGAAACAATTGTAGAGCAATTGATTTTTGATTTTTTTAATAATGTATTCTACACGTGCACATTTCTGCTGTTGACCATCGCTAAGAAGCGATTTCTTCTTAAATGATAATAATAATAATAATAATAATAATAATAATGATACCTTTCTTTCACTTCATTCGTAACGGTTTCTTGTATAAGTATTTGTGTTAATATGTATTTGTACATCTCATGTAAAACCGATTACTGATATTAACATGCAAGGACAATTTAGCAGTACACCGAATTACGGTTTTATACAGCCCTCAAATGTTATATTTTCCAAATTAATTATTAATTTCATAAAAAATTATTTATTAATTTTATAGAAAATGAAATCTTGAAGTTGATTTGATTGTAAATTGGTTCATTATCAATAAAACTTTAATAAGTAATATTGAATGAAAATTTAAGGTTTTTGAGCATGAAAAATATATGTTTGGCAATAACAATGTTGTATTGGAAATATTTAATAAATCAATATTAACTCTGAGATTTGAACATCTTATATCAATCTATTTCAACCCTGTGGATTTCATTTTAGTTGTTTAGAGAAAACATTCATATTTTTATAATAATTATGAGATTTAATCATATTCACGTAGAAATATTAAATAGCAATGCTATAGAGTTCTGCTGGATTTTTACAGAGGGGTGTATCATTATATAAGTTCCGTTTTAATTATTCCTGATTCCTGAAATATTTTTGACTCCTTGTCATAGGTAATATTACGAATGAAGTCCAGCAATGTATTATTTATTTTTCTAAGTAGTTAAACCCGCGGGCTAACTTCTTCATTTCTATACGGTACAAATATTTATCATTAATTCAAATACATTCGCATATTCAATCAGTTACATTTGATTGATCTTGCAGTACTTATTTTGCATAAACGAGAGAGACTATTTTCATGTCATTGCCATGTATGAATGTTTAAGTTTCCACGTTTTATAGGTTCAGTATCACTACTTAACTCATAATATCAGTAATTTCAGCGAGCATTGAGTCATAATCTTGGGTTATTGAAACAGTACTGCAATTGAATTTGCAAGTGTAATACACGCAGCTCTGATATCAATTCCAAAGCTCCGCATTGGTGTCGCAGTGTGCAAATATTACAGTAAATCACCAACGTGGGTGCCTTTAAGTGCCACACTAGCTAGGAATGCGTCCGCTTCTCACCATTACAACCACCATTAAAAATTGTCCACCACACCCTGGCTCGAAGTAATCGACAATGGACAGGAATGTCTTGGGGACCTTGGCTGTTACTTTCAAGGCTTCCGGATCGCGAATCCTGAAAGCAGGATCAACGAGCTTGGTTGCGCAACTCCACAGCCAGCTATTTGAAAATTTTTACAAAGTTTTCTAGCAGCGTGCGTGTAATTTATTCGAAATTCACTAGCAAACAGAGCGTAACAGTACGGCCTCCGCTGTAAATTGCACTCTCCAGATTTCAGCAACAAACTCACACATACACAAGGATTTCATCATGGGCCCCAAATGCACTTGCTCCACGACTTCTGGCCTTCCGAAAATTATAGTTTTTCAGGATAGCCCCCTCCGTCATTAATATCCTTTGTTCAGGCGAGCATGACTAAATTTTTTCTTCGCGCGCAAAACTGGTAATCATTTACCATGGATACGTTAGGTAACGCAACGGAATTATCTCAGGACATTCACTACTGGACCATTTATGAAAATAAGTCGAGCATGGCATCCGAGTGCGGGGCCTGAAATTATTACCTTCTAAAACCATGCGGAGCTCGACTATCAATCTCTCGTTCCTCGCACTCCAACGCTTTCCTAATGAATACTTCAACTGCCACCTAATTTATTACGATTCAGGGGATAGTTTGTTCTCTCTACGCTCTGTCGGTATGTCTACACCCAATTTAATAGAAATCGCATAATAGAATTGAGCTCTTTAGCACTGTCTGCAGCTAATATCAATTTTTAGATTTCTCCACGCAAATAACTTATTTCAATAGAATTACGAGCGATTTAACAACCCATACTAAAACAATCGCTAGCTCCATTAATTTTGAATTCGTATCTCACACACAATATTATTGCTATTATCGTCTTAATTATACTTAAGAACGTGTTTAATTACCAGATTTCTAGTTTACCAGTTAAATTTCCGGATTTTTCCAAAACCCCGAAGCCAAAGTATGAATCTTCTATATTCACACAAAAATACATATTTGTATTGTTTTCTGTTTTGATTGTGTTCATTCAATTCCCGGCTTAAGCGTTATGTATAACTAACAAATGCCAGAAAAAAATGCTTTTGAATTTAAACAAACAAATTAGAACACAACTTTCTTCTAATTTCACTAAAAACAAACTTGTAATATGTAATGCAACTTTCCACTACGATAGTGTTAATTTTACTCTTTAGTTAAATACTTTTTACAACAAAAATATATAAAACGAAACTTTTAACGACTGTATACCAATTAAAAAGAACTGAAGAATTTTCGGTCTAATAAGTAATAGGGTTTTTTTGAATTTCAAAAAATATTTCTTTATTTAAAAAAATAAAATATAACTTTGTTATATTGTAATAATAACAGTATTGTGCCAATTAAGCTCGAACAGCTCAAGAGCTCAAAAACTAGAAATGTTGGCTTCAGAATAAAACAAACTTGATAATTAAATTTTTGGTCCCACAGCAACAAAAAATACTTATATCCTATTATCTTTCAGTTTTATCGATTTTCCTGCAAATTCCCAAAATATACTTAAGTAGGTACCCGTATTGCATTAGTTTTTGCTCGAATTCATTTTTTGACTAATTTAAAAAACGCATTTCTTTATTTAAAATATATATATATATATATATATATATATATATATATATATATATAACGTTTTTGTACCAATACTAAAAGGCAGTAGAAACTGGCTAGAGTGACACACTATAAAAATTTAGATATAAAGAAAAATAACAGTATTGTGCCAATTAAGCTCGAACAGCTCAACAGCTCAAAAACTAGAAATGCTGGCTTCAGAATTAAAAAAAAATTGATAATTACATTTTTGGTCCCACAGCAACATAAAATACTTATATCCTATTATATTTCAGTTTTATCGATTTTCCTGCAAATTCCCAAAATATGCTTAAGTAGGTACCCGTATTGCATTTGTTTTTGCACGAATTCATTTTATTTACTAATTTAAAAAACGTACTATATATTAGTGTTCAGTCGAGTGTGTCTTGCAAATTTACGATACATATTTATATTCTTTCAGTTAGTCGAATTTTGCTATTTCACAATTTCGCAATACATACTAATATTCTATTAGTTTTATGATAAACTGATATTCTTGAATATTCATAATTCACTGACATAATGTTTTAGTTTTTGATCGAATTTTCTTCCTGATTTGCAAAAAATATATATTGCATATAAGATTATAGATTTTATTATTAATCGGCAAAAGAGATCTTGTATATTGTATACCTACACTTTCAATCGTTTAAATTAATACGTGCAAAACTGTGGATTAGTGTATTTTTGGTGATGCGCAGATGGTTTAGGAAGATGTGGATAAACACTTTCTAAACATACATCTGTCACGTTTCTTGTTCAAAGTTATTCAATCATCTGCCAGAACATATGTCGATTTGATATCCATTGGAATGTGATCAAAATTGGACACTATAGTAGATGATGCTTAAATTCATTGAATATTCAGTTATTCTAATTCTTTATGAGAAGTTACGTTATTATGCATTTATTCAATCAATCGATTATTTGTTCGCCTTATGCATTTATTGAGTAGAGTTTCTTAGAGCATTTGCAAACTATTTATATTTTCAATATTCACTTCCAGAAGAAAATAAAGTATAGAAAAGCATTTGCCTAAGTCATAAGCGATGGCTTGATAATTGTGCAATTGTACAGAAATAACATTACCCGGAAATAGTTGAAGCTGGCAGTAATTTACACATATTAAATAAGTACGATTCAGAAAATCAACTATTTTTCTATAGATAAGAAAAGTCACCTTTAGAAATGTTAAACTAAATTTTACAGTTAAAATGATTTAAAACATTTACTGCCATTTAAGACCAGTTTAATAAATATGCCGATTTTTTTATTAATTTCACCTTAAGTATTTATGTCAACACTACAATAAAATTCATTTATGAATTGTTCTTTACATATCTAAACCAAATTAAGTCATTCAAGTCAAGTTATGTATAGAGCTTTCAAATAAAGTTTACATAAAGCAACCTCAAATTAAGGCAGATTTTATAGGGATTGCGCAACCAAGCAGAAATAGTATAAATTATTGTAAATTGAAGATACACCTGACTAGTGTAATTTACTGCTGTGCTGCTCCCAGTAAATTATGAATATTCATAAATTACTAAAAGCAGTACAGAACAGAGAAGCTTTTGGTAACGTGGTTGCAAAAATCTGGTAATGCCAATAATGGAGTGCACTTGGAGAAGTGTAATTATCAAATCAATCATGGACTCTTAAATCACAGTATATGAATTTTGAAAAAGTTCACTTACGTCATTTAAATAGTATAGACCATGGCAAGTTTAATAAGTATCTGTATAATTACATACTTCGAAATCGTTATATGTAAGCTACCTAAGAGCAGTTTTAAAATTAGCTATATGTCAGTTTTAAGATAAATTTGAATTAAGTCATAAATTATTTTTTAATAAATTACATTATATCGATTTCAGAATAAAATTCAGTAAAGCCACTTATACACGGTGGTCACTTTTACGTCGCCCACCATTAGCATCTAGTAAACGGAAATATATACAGAGTTTGTCAAATGGGAGAAAAGTTTCTTATTTTCAAGCTTTTAGCTTTAAGCTTTTTACTTTTGAAGGAAATTTTACGAAATTTGGTACTCTTACATTTTTAAATGCCCAAATTTTCATAGTCAACTTTTGATTTTCTTATGGCAGCCATATTGGAATTTAATAGCATTAAAGAAAGCGAACAATTCTGATTTGAACCATGTATAACACATGGGTAATCTGACATTTTATAAGATTCCATAAACGCAGAAAAGTTGTTGGATGTCTTCAAGCTGTCTTCTTTCGGGATACAAATTCACCATAAATTCTAGATGTTACTGTCGTATTTCTGTAATTCTTTACATAGCTATTCAATGTTTTCATGTTGCGGATAATATCTTGCCATTTTTACTAATGAAAGATATTATCTCATTGTTTGCACTTTATACATAATAAAATTACACAGAAGTTACTTTCTTTGTATGAATAAATGTCAAACTGCTAATTTGTTATTCCATGGCAACTTGATTTTTGGAGCAGTCCACAGCAAATTTATATTTGCAACAAATTTTTAAATTATCGAATTTTGGTGGTAAATAATGTCAGTTTACCTATGTATTATACATGGTTGAAATCGGATTTTTTCGCTGTTTTGAATGGTATTAAAATCCAATATTGCGGCCGTAAGAAAATCAAAAGTTGACTATGAAAATTTGTGCATCTAGTTGGCGCACAAAATGCATGGCACTGTCATCAGAAAGCTCACGTCGTAAAATGTAAGAATGCCAAGTTTCGTAAAATTTCCTTCAAAAGTAAAAAAGTTATAAAACTATAAGGAAAGTGCACTTTTTCGGTTTTTCAGCGATATTTCAGAAACTGTGCAAGATATCCCTGATGTCTTTTCAGAATATTAAAAGGCATGAAAATAAGAAACTTGTCTCCCATTTGACTCTGTATATATCTCCGTTTAATAGATCCTAATGGTGGGCCTCGTAAAAGTGACCACCCTTTATAGTACGACTTACACTACCTTAAATAACTTCAAAGATAAAGTAGACTTTATTGCCATTATGCAACGTTGAGTCTTAGTACGATTTCATGTAACTTTGCATTAGTGTTAACTTAAGCATAATTATGTAATCAATCATCAAATGCCTTCTTTTAATCGATACAAATACTAATTTCATAAATAACATGCCGAGTTATAGATTAGATTTATAACATTCTTTAATTTGCAAAGTGATTATTGACTTAAATAGCAAAAGTTACCTGAGGAATTTAATACTAAGGTTGACTTACCTTGACTGAAGAATAATTGACCGGCCTGAAATTATTTGGTTTCCTGAGCAATTATGAATTTTTAAAATTCTATCTCTAATTTTATATGCTAATATTATACTAACGATAAATTACGACAAGACATCAATTTGTCTGTAGTATAATATTCTTAGCCCATTAAGGGCCGGTTTTACAATCATGGAACATCCTTGTTCCTGGTTCAATTACCTAGGATACAATTGTTGAAACAATTGTATCCTAGGTAATTGTACCAGGAACAAGGATGTTCCACGATTGTAAAACTGGGCCTAAAACTTGTTTTTATTTTCCGAGACCAGTCTTTACAGTCTTTGATTACAAATTACAGTTTTTCATTAACATTATTTTTCGGGTGTTATGGTAGTCATGGAAACTAACCCCTGGTTAATGTTTTCGCATACACTTTACGACAGGACCCAACTGAGAAAACTCAAACGTCCATCGGTGATCTTAAATTACGTTAGTCGTCATTCGTTGGAATGTTTTCGCTATTCAAATTTGCAATAAGCAACCCAAATGAATTTAAGAACTTTTTTATTTGCTGAAATTTTATCAAAACTTTTTGCAATGGTTTGTGTATCAACCGATATAATGTTTGTTTTAAATAATTTTTTTTTTAATGTTTTCGCTTTTCAAATTTGTAATAAGCAACCCAAATGAATTTAAGACCTTTTTTATTTGCTGAAACCTTATCAAAACTTTTTGCAATGCTTAGTGTATCAACCAATATAATGTTTGTTTTCAATTATTCTTTTGTTTTGCGCACATTAAATGTTTCTGAAATAACCCCGAATTGTAACCACATATTTAGAAACCTTTCTAAAAACCTACACTTACCTGCAATGCACTGAAAATCTCGCAACACTAAGTGCTCCCAATTTATGTAACGTTGTTTCGATACTTGCGATGGTATTTTTTTTTAATTATCGCAATCATTAGCACTGATTGTTTGTTGGGCCTGCTTGCTCAACCTTCTGCACTTTAACTCGTATCCAATTTATTTTAACTTTCACCGATGAACGCCTTCAATTGTTTCCCCGCCTAATTAACACGGCTGCCGGCTGTGCCTGCTCCGGTTCATGAAGAAATCACGAAATCAAAAGGGAATAGGTTACTATCGTCGATCGAAATCGATTTGATGCGACGCATCTAAAAACCGTGATGGATGAATATCAGTGTGGGAAAACATGTTAAAGTTATATTCGTCTGCGGGAAAAGTTTCCGTACTTCATTATAAATAAAATATAACGCAAGATGTAAACTTTTAATGATGATCAATAGCTATATAATTTAACGAATCAGCATGTAGTTTGATGATGTTCATATTTTCATACGTGTGGGACTTACGCGATTCAAAATTAGGGGTTTATGTGCACCAATTCGTCATTTGGGGTGTAATGCTTGGTAAAGGATATTCAACAAATCATAATCGCAAGTCATTAGATTATAATGTTAGTTAAAATTGTATTAGTTATATATATATATATATATATATATATATATATATATATATATATATATATATATATATATATATATCCTTATTGGTAAGATATTTGAGATAGGTTAATCAAAAAGTAAAAACTGTGTAAGTGGCAATGAATTTCTGGCTCCTGTACAGTTGAATTTAAGAACTCTTGAACGTTTTTAAATACTCCGATTCAATTGCTGTTTAATATTACTTTTAACTTAAATTTTTGTTGACACATCTCTAGATTAATATGTATATATATATTTTTCGTTGCATACAATTTTGTTTAATATTTTTGTCGATTTTTATCTGAATCAACAAACTACTTACCTTACATTACAAAATACTTTAAGCCTAAGTTGCGAGTATTCGAAAAACTGTACAGCGTTCAAAGTTTGCATGGTAAATAATTTAATACTTCAAAATCATCTGCACATTCTAAAAAAAAAGTAGTGACATCTACAGCCAACTAATTAAATTGGTCTTGTCTTTAATTTCAGACCGTAGTTGTGTTCATGGCCATCTTAGCCCTTGTGAGGGCGCAGTTTGGAGGCTTCGGTAGCTACAGCAACCTTGGCTTCGGTGGTGGCCTGGACGCTCCCCTTCAGAACAACAGGGACGCCAGGGGGAACACAGGACCAGTACTTTTCCCCGCAGCGCCCCCAGACAACGGCGAGACCAGTGGCGTGGTCGTAGGTGCCTCAGGCTACGGCTTCGTGCCACCAAACAGCCCAAGTAAGAATTAGTTTTGTAAACGGATACTCTGTCGCCATATACCCCACTGCTGTAATGTAATGAAGTGATTGTATATATAAATTATATTTATTTATTTATAAACACACACCACTCCTAGTTTTACTTAATTACCCTGCGATACATCATATTGTCAGCACTTTATATAGTTTGTTTCATGAACTAACACCACATGTGACATCACTACACTAACAGTATTATGCAGAAGTTAATTAGTACAACCCGTATATTTGTATATAGTTTAATTTACTTCTGAGCAGAATTTCAAAGTGCCGGGTAGAAAATAGAGGTGAAGTCAGAAGACCTCATATAGCGGTGGAACGTCGGATTAAAAAAAAAGTAGAAACATCGACTACTAAATATAATGTTAAAACCTAAACCTAAATATAAACCTAAACCTAAATATAATGTTGTTCATTGGTTAGTAAAGGTTTTATTCATAAAAGTTATTCGCCGTGGTCAAGGTAGGAAGAATAGGCGAAGGAGAAACGGTCCTATTGAATAAACAATATTTATCAATACTTAGTAATCAATTCTATGTATCATGAAGAGATAACCTAATATTGCAATATTTCGACATCATTTCCACAACTGACTAGTTTGCACTTGTTGGGTTACTGCACTCCGATAAAGATACCCAAATGGCGAACAACTTGATTACTGAAATATACCTCTTGCATAAATGATATTCTTCAGGCTACCTCATACTACATACTTAATCTAGTTTTTACGTAGACATTGTCTTGTTAAAGTTTAGTTCTACTTTGCATATTTTACTACTACTAAAGTAGAACGGGTAAATTTAAAACAAATGTGTTCAGGGTATCCCCGTATTTTAATGCTCACCATTAAGATCTCGAAAACGGCAAGAGATATAAGGTAATTAGACAAAAGTTGATACATTTTAAAAACAAGTCAAATGATACCACAGTGCTCCAACTGCCAGCAATATGGCCATACAAAGGCCTACTGTAGACGAATCCCAAGGTGCATCGAATGCGCAGGAAATCATAAATCCTCTGATTACCCCAGGAAAACGAGGTCTGACGATGTTTAATGCGTTCTGTGTGAAGGGAACCATCCAGCAAGTTACAAGGGGTGTAGGGTGTACAAAGACCTCCAATCACTAAAATTCTCCAAAAACCAAACTCGTCAGACCAGAATGAAGACCAACACGCTATACAATTCATCAATACCTTTCGCCCAAGCAGTAAAATTGGGTGATGAACAAGCTACTCCACAAACTCAGAATGTAACAAATCCTACAGATTCCCCCAACGGCATAAAAGAACTCATAGACATGTTAAAAGAAATGATGAAGCAAATGGCGACGATGACAAATCTTCTTTTAACACTAACACCAAAACAGCGCAATGTTCGACTGTCTAAACATAGCCCTATGGAATGCTAACCTGCTATCAAACCACAACCTAGAGGTGAAAGTATTTATAGAATCAAACCAAATTGATATATTGCTAATATCAGAAACTCACTTCACAAACAAAAGTTACTTCAGAATACCCAAATACAACTTCTAGCATACAAACCACCCTGATGGGACAGCACAAGGCGGAACCGCCATATTAATTAGAAGTAACGTTAAACACAACCTGGCTAATCACTGCTCCACTGACAAAATACAAGCTACTAATGTCTTAATAGAAAACTGGTAAAATCCTATAACAATAGCGGCAGTATACAGCCCTCCCAGACATACAATCACAAAAGTTTATGACGAGGCCCTTTTTACAACCATGGGACATACATTTATAGCAGGAAGAGACTATAATGCCAAACACCCATCATAGGGTTCCAGAATCACAAACCCAAAAGGGAGGCAACTCAATTTAAACATAATCTCAACTGGCAAACCAACTTACTGGGCCTCGGATCCTAGGAAAAAACCCGATCTTCTTGACTTCTGCGTCAGTAAAAGAATACCACCCATGTATCTAACATGTACCCCAAGTTATGCCATATCATCTGACCACTTCCCAGTCCTAATTATGTTGAACAAACAAATCACAAAAAGGGTAAAAGCATGCAGACTGCACGACCGAAAAACTAACTGGGTGCTGTTTAAGGAGCTAGTGGCTGCCACCATAAACATTAACTGTTAAAAAATGAAATTGACCTTACGGAAGCAGTGGAGCACTTCAGTCAATCTGTGCAATATTCAGCATGGGATGCCTCCCCTAGTGTAAACTCCCCTAAACCGGAAGAAGACTGTCTTCACTCACAACCCATAAGCACCAAGCTAGCAGAAAAATGCAGAGCCAGGAGAATATGGCAGCAAACAAGGTACCATGGTGACAAAAAACGACTAAACACCCTCACAGCTACTCCTCAACATAGACCTAACGAATCAGTACAGGGGTACCTAAAATACATAGATGCGACTGCATCGACAGATTACGCCTTTTGGAAGGCAAGCAAGAGGCTCAAACAGCCCATCTTATTCCAACCCCCAATACGTAAAAATGACAGCTTATGGGCTTCGGAGGACATGGAAAAGGCCGAAGTGTTTGCAGATTATCTAAAATCAGGTTTTAGTCCGAACCCAGACGAAGGTACAAACAAGTATGGCGATGTCTCACGCATCATTAGCCAAATATATCAACTGGATCCTCTTCTAAAAACAGTCACTAAAAACGAAGTCAGTGGCATTATACAGAAACTAGACCAAAATAAGGCCCCAGGGTATGATCTAATCACAGCTAAGCTCTTGAAGGAGTTACCAGATGAAGGTATCACCTTCCTGACTCAGCTGTATAACGCCATTCTAAGCAGAGGATGTGTCCTTCCGCAATGGAAGGTAGCTGAAATCATCATGACACTCAAGCCAGGAAAAGAGGCTGAACAAGTAAAATCTTACTGCCCTATTAGCCTCCTCCCAATTCCGTCGAAGGTGATGGAAATTCTATTCCTAAACAGGCTGCAACCTCATATTAGCAGCAACAATCTAATCCCTAACCACCTATTTAGGTTCAGGCGCAAACATAGTACTAGCCTTTGAACAGAAAGAATTCTGCACCGCAGCCTTCCTAGACATAAGCCAGGCCTTCGACCGGGTATGGCATGACGGCTATTCTACAAAATCAGAACTTCTCTGCTATTAAACTTCTTGATATTCATCAAATCATATCTTGAAGACAGACATTTCTTTGTGAAGCATGGTGATGGGTCTTCCAAACTGCAAGAAATACAAGCTAGCGTCCCACAGGGGAGCGTGCTCGGACCGATTCTGTACCTAATATTCACCGCAGATCTACCTGAAACGGCAGGTATAACTACAGGAACCTTTGTGGATGACACAGCTATCCTTGCAACAGACAGTGACCCCAAAATAGCCTCAAACAAACTGCAGAGCAGCCTAACCAATATTAAAAAGTGGCTAAGAGACTGGAGAAAGGCCAATGAACAAAAACTATCCAGGTAACATTTACCACACGCAAGGGCACATGTCCACCAGTCATACTAAATGGCACCCAAATTCCTCAAGCCGAGGAGGCCAAATACCTGGGAATCATCCTGGACCGCCGGCTAACCTAGAAAAAGCCCATCTACAACAAACCCCTGGCTCTCGGACTGCAATTCCGGAAACTACATTGGCTAATAAACAGAAAATCCAAACTGTCTATATCGAACAAACTACTAATATATAAATGTATCATCAAACCGAAATGGGCATACGGCCTCCAATTATGGGGCTCAGCTGCAAATTCAAATGTGGAAATCCTGCAGAGGTTCCAATCCAAAACGCTGTGGACAATCGTAGACGCTCCATGGTACATAAGCAATAAAAGGCTACACATAGACCTCGACACCCCGACGGTAAAACAAGCCATCAAAGCAGGGGCAATGGCACATAAAGAGCGTCTTAAAATACTCCCAAACCAAATGGTGACCAAACTCATGGACGACGATGCTGGAAACAAACGTCCTAGATTAAAAAGAAGAACCCCAAAAGGCCTGTTGAACTGAGGGCTACAATGAATGCAGGATGCTCAAATGGGATAATTCAGCGCGACAATCAACCGAATCTATAAAACCCGTGAAAAAAGCAACAACCTATTGACTGTTGATTTAGAATCAACAGATTCTAAGAAGATCTAATCAAGAACACCATTGTAGTTATACATGTCCAATTAACAAAACGTCTAGGTAACATAACGCTTGACTATCTTCTCTTGCACATCAACGACATTGCGAGATGAAGTCACATGAATATTATACAAACCAACAAAGAAAATTGAATGCCCATTCAAAGAAACATAAATATTTTAGCCACAAGTAAAGAATTCAACCAAAATTGATTTTAACAACTATGAGAAATAGTTTCTAAATAAAGGCGTTAGAAACGAAATTGTCGATGAACCGCATACTAATCACTTTATACTATACTAGTCACATTGGGGATATTTAAGAGTTCCACACGTTCGCAAATTTCGATGAGGAATCGAAGACAAAAAAACTATATGGCCATCTTACACCTAGACGTGAGTACTTTTTTAAATCCGTAATCGCACGTGCTAACGCCCGGCAAAAAAAATTATGGGCGATTTTCTTAACCCTTGGCTAAATCGGTAGTCCGGCCTCCAAGCCCCGTACTGAGTTGACAACCGTATGAACATTCAATAATCGATAAAAATATTTCAAAGAGGTTAATTCTTTAGTTACTAAGTAAAATTATCCAATAGTTACGACAAATGTGTTAGAATAATGTTTATTTATTTTTGGTACTAATATAACATGCAAGGCAGTATGGATACGTCAAATTTACAAAAAAACTGAAACACATATCGAAAAAATAAACATAAATCAATCTTGGTCTGCACTTTACCCTAGAATTTCTTAGCCACAAGGTACAAGGTACAAATAAATAATCTACTTCCTTGCACGTCTTTTATTTTATGCACACGCCGTTTCCTCTACTTACCACTCCTCAACTATATATCCGTGTTGTACAGAGCCATACTGACTAGTGAGTTAAGCTCCAAATTATACTGAATCGAAATATGTAGATTCTAAACAGAGACAGTTGAAATTTCAGCAGGATTTCCCTACAATATTCCATTTCTTACATGAATTTCCTACAGGATATTCCAGAAACATTAAAAACAAATTTAAATCAATATATGAATTATGTTAACTTATTTTTCTAATAGTGCTATAAATATGTATACCTAATTAAATTTTTGAAGAAGTTTGTTGCTATCCTACAGATCTGCGAAACGGTCGTAAAGTTAAATTTTCTCCGTAAAAATATTTTTTTCATTATCACACTACCTACACTTGTGCTAAATATAGGGTGATTTTTTTAAAAGTATCCACTTAAGATTGTTAAGAAAATAAGGGCACAATAACAAACTGCCGAAACACGTCAATTTTTAATTTGAGGGGGGCAGCTTTTGACGTACTGTTACCATGTGTGTCAGTTACCCCCTCCCCTCCATTAAGCACCTCTCCAAAATTTTAAATGGGATGTTCTATTTTTTTTTGCAAACAAAATTATATAAAAAATATATATAATTTTATTTATGTTGTATTTATGTATAAGAGCACTAAAATTTTCATTATGGGTGCTCAAAATAAATGTTCTCGAGCAACGGCTAGAGTTTCAAATGGGATAACCAACCCACTATGTGGCCTCTTTATGCCAGTAATAGTGCACTGCTCATGTTTTTTTCACTAAGTCGTCCAATTTTTTTTTAAATTTAAATAAAAATAAGAAATAACACAGGAAAATCGTGAAACAATAATGTACATTAACGAAAACATATTTTTATTAAAAAATATATATATATTTTTTAAAAAGAATATAAAAAAATGCACAGCTTTATTACTGACATAAAAAACTTCCAAATGAGGTATCACAAGGTGGGTCATACCATATAAAATTTTCGAGAGGTGCTTATTGGTGGGGAGGGGGTAACTGACACACATGTTAACAGTACGACGAAAGATGTCACACGAGAGGCAAGTGTGCTAACCTCTCGGCCTCCATCGACCTACCAATTATTGGTTATTGGTATATTGTAAGACCGGGAGAAGTGTTGTATACTTAAGCCTATATTTAAGCCTCTATTACTGGATTTATTTTATCGATGGTTAGTTTCGGTGGTATTCAATGAAATTAATTTAAACTATCAAATTCAAAATCAAAATAAATATGTAAACTTAACGGTCGGGAGAAAAATTTTGTACGCAATTCGGGAATAAATCCTCAATAATCCCTCAGCCGAAAATAACTTAGGGCTTGAGGATTAAAACCTTTATTTATTCCCTTATGCATAAATAACTATTATTTAAAATAGTTTTCATTTAGTTTCTACGTCAAATCGTACGCAGCAATGTATACATTTATAATTGTAATTCTATTTTTATTGTAGTTTACTTTCTCATGCATAGTAATGAATTATGAATTGTCATCATTGTAATCTAGTGGCTTAATTGAATAAACAATATCTTATCTTATCTTAGCATCTGACTATTTTTGCAAACTTTAATGAAATTGCGCAGACCTGAAGTATTGTTCATTGAGTTAATTGCAAAACATAGATATAACAAATCTCTATTATAAAATGGCAAAAAATACATATACAGGGTGAGTTTGTTCTAATGTTTAGTATAGGGATCTCGGAAACTAGCGGAGATAGAAGGACGATTAAATGGGGAAATAATTGCAGTTTTTCGAGGTCAATTTCATGAAATTGAGCAAAAAAATTTCATTTACAAAATTTTTTTTTTGTTATTTTGTTCGGTGCCTATGGCTCTGATATTTTTGACTTTTTTTTATAAAGTCATGGCCGACTATGGTTTCCATTAGAAAAAAACTCAACTTTGTGTAATTACTCAAAAATGATAGCTTAAATAAAATAATCGGTTAGACTGTATTAGTAGGAACATAATTAATTACCTACTACTTTTTCCTTTACACATTTTTTCTAAAGTCAATAATAACAGAACCATAGGCACCGAACAAAATAACAAAACATAAATGTTTGCGAGATATCTAGTTAGCCATGCACTATTTCCTAAAAAACAAAAAGCACATAACATTGAGCTCGTAAAACTCCAATTCTTTCCCCATTTAATCGTCCCTCTATCTCTGCTAGTTTCCGAGATCCCCATACTAAACATCCGAAAAAACTCACCCTGTATAAATGAGTAATCACACTTTACAAACTTTTGTTTGATAAATGCTTTAATTAGTAAGTTAATTTTGTCAGGATATTCAGAATAACATCTTGTCTTGTAAATAATTTCACTACAGCTTCTCAAGCAACCAATTACAGAAGAAAACATTATTTTTAGAAGGCAGAAACATACCAATCTACTTTCAAAAACTTGTTTATTTTTCTTAAAGATTTCAGTGAAATTTTGAGAAATACTCCCGATGTTTGTAATTACCAGATAAATTAATACCTTCTGACTTCATCATTCTGACAGTGTAAATATAACTATAATTATTATTACAAGATAAAACAAAATTAGAAAATTTCAGTGTTCCTCTATCTAGAGAAAATTTTGTTTTTAACAGTATATAAGTCTAAGATTATCTAATTAAATAGAAAATGTTTATAAATTATTAAAATAACAATATAATAGTATATTATAAACGAATTTCGAAGTAGCGTTTCAATTATATCTTAAAAATTATAATTATCGTCGACTAGCGACATTCATAATCATACTTAGAATGGTCAATATGCAATAATCATAGTCAATAATCCTTACGCAATGGAAAGTGATATGAGTAGGAAGAAGAAACAACAAAAAAAAAAACAGAAATGCAATAAAAATAAGTACTTGTAATATAAGAGCAATGCTGACAGGTAAAATGATGGAAGTAGCAGAACATCTAAAGTAATATAGAGTAGAAATAGGAGCAGTCCAAGAGGTGAGATGGCAGGGAAATGGACAAGTTACAAAACATAACTTTACATTTATATATACAGGAGACGAAGTCAAGGGAAAACGGAATTGGCTTCACAATAAGGGGAAGAATGAGAGAGAGGATAATAGAGTTTAAACCAATTAACAGAAGAATAGCCTACATAAGAATACGAATGAAACCTTTCAACCTAATACTAATAAATATATATGCCCCAACTGAAACAGCAGACGATGAGGAAAAAGAGAGTACTTACGAAAAGTTAGAGCAAATATACAGACAAATACCTGCACAAAATACGGTTATATTACTAGGTAATTTCAACGCCACATTGGGAAAGAAGAATACATATCAGATGTAGCAGGGAACACACAATCCATGAAACAACCAATGATAATGGGCACTGTGCAGCGGAATTAGCAATGGTGATAGCTAGTACAAAATATAAACCCAGAAATGAACACAAAGTAACATGGATGATACCGGGAAAAGCCAAAGGAAATCAAATTGACCATGTCATGATAACAGGTAGACGACAATCAGGAATAAAAGATGTGAGAACGTACCGAGGAGCATCAGTAGGCACAGATCACAGATCACTACATGGTCATGGTGACACTTAAACGAAAACTAAATAAAGAAAAAAAAACACACAGAGCTATACAAAAATGGAATGTAGATAAATTAAAAGAAGAAGATAATAAAGAGAAATATGAAAAAAGACTGGACGTACTCATGAAGTAGAAGGAAGCGAATGGGAAGACAGAACAAGACATTGAAAGTGTTTGGCGTGAAATAATAAAGAATATAGAAGAAGTAGCAGGGAAAAAATAGGAAAGACTTAGAAAGAATATAGAAACGATTGGTGGAACGATAAATGCAAAGACGGAGTAAGAATAAAAAACGAAGCAAGAATAAAATGGATGAAAACTAACAAAACAGAAGACAGAGACGAATACGAGCGAAGGAAAATGACAAGAAACAGAATCATAAGGACAATAAAAAGAGAGAGGATTGATAATAAATTGGATGATATATAGCGCGAAAGAAAATTGAAAAACTAAAAGAGCTTCTACCTAAAAATAATGGTACATAAAAACGAACTCTCTGAATATCAAACGAATAATAAATAAATATGGAAAAAATACATCATGAATCTGCTAACAGAGGAGAATGAAGAAAACTTAGAGGAACAAGAACAAATATGAAAAAACGAAACTGAGGACCCACCGTCGATGGACGAGATATTGGAAACAACAAAAAGCAGCAAACATGGAAAAACACCAGGAAGCGACGAAATAAATGTGGAATTAATAAAATATGGAGGAAAGTAAAATACCTCAAGAATAGATGCACAGAAGGATATATACTATATATAAATAACATGACCTGGGGAATTGTGTAAATTACAGAGCTATCACACTACTAAATGCAGCATAGGAGATATTAGCATCTATAATAGAAAAAAGACTGACTGACAAAACAAATAATAGAGAATATAGCAAAACAACACAACATCAAACAAGCATTCGACAGAATTAAAAGAGCGCAATTAATTACTGCAGTAAGCGAATTAGGAGTATCACAAAAATAGAGAAATTTAATAGAACTAAGCATGAAAGCAAGTACAGCCAACGTAGTGACAGATTATGGAGAAACCGATAGTTTTACAATAGATATAGGTGTAAGATAGGGTGACGCACTGTCAAGCACGTTATACAATATATCACTAGGGCATGTAACAAGAAGAATAGACAACTCTGGTACACTGAGAAATAGGCGCACAGATAATAGCCTACGCAGATGATTTAATAATTATAACAAAGTAGAGAAAATTAATGACAAACATTTTAAAATAAATTGAGGAAGAAGGCAGTAAAATGGGACTAATGATTAATATAGAAAAAACAAAGATAATGCAAATTGGAAACAAAAAATAAAGCAACACACATAAAACTGGTAAAACACGAAATCACAATCACACAAAATGAGAATGAGTATCGAAGAAGGACAAATAAGGAATTGGAAGAGAAGATAGGCGGAGAGACAGTAATAAGATATACAGGGTGTCCTAAATAGAGCGGGATTGCATGGGTATCTTTCTAATTTTGAAAGCTAGAGGTATGGTTACATAGACAATATTGTGCAGTTTTATATGTTGGTTCAGATTATGATGAAAAATTTTCAAAAGTCGGAGAAGTTTATAAGTTATTCTACAAAAAACTAAAAATCGCGATTTTCTAAAAACTCCGATAAATTCATAATTATTAAAGATGCGGAAAAAAGTTTAAATTAAAGTTAATTGGTTCGATGGCACTGACATGAGAATCAAGTCAAAACAAAAGTCAACATGCGTGACATTGCCCATTTAACCAGATCTCTAGCTTTAAAAATAAGAAAGATACCCATGCAATCCTACTCTATTTAGGACACCCTGTATAACAGCTCAAAGAATAAGGTGGATAGGGCATGTATCGAGAGTAGGAGAAACAACAGCAATCAGAGCTATCATGGAATGGAAATCAATCTGTAAACGGAGAAGAGGAAGACCACGACTACGTTGGTACGATGAAGTTGAAAAAGATCTCAAAGAAATGGGAATAGAGAGATGGAAGGAACCAGTGGAAGACAGACAGGAATGGCGAGGAATAGTTAAAAGATCGTTTGCCATAGAAAATGAGTAAAATGAGGACTAATCCACATCGGAAATTGGATTGTGAAGACTCCCTAGGAGTGGCCAAATCCCAAAGAGAGCGTAAAGCCTTAATAATAATAATAATAATAATAATCAACACGCATTTGCAAAAATCTGTCACTGTTACAATAGTTTGCCATAAAGTGTCAATGTTGTGCCAAAAAATGCCTTATTAACGAAATATGTACGCTAATTTGACACTTGAATTTGACACGAACTTGAATAATTTTTAAAAATTAATTGTATATTAAAACTCCTGTATGAAATTCGTTTATTGTGTGAGATTGTAGCACTCGTCAAATGATCATATTGACTTCGCTAATACGATAAAATTAACTTAAGCATTATATTACATAGGAGTAATAATTTAATAATATACTATTATAAGAAAATTTATTATAAATAAAGAAAAACAAACTTCATAGCAATCCGTAACAACCCCTATAATACTATTGAAATTTTAAAGTGTGCTGGCTTTAATTTGTAGGTAGGTACGAGTTGAGTTTGCTCATTTTACCTTTTAACATCTGCAACAGAAACATATAGAATTTTACACACGACGATAAAATTTAATTAACGACTTGCAAAAATTAATTCACACTTGTCGCTCATCGATAAAATATCATTTAATCGTCTTTATAAAAATTACAAATATTACTACAGGAATAGTGAAAACAATACAAATTTATTTGATGTGTTTTAAGAATTCAGTGCTTAATATGAAAGAGCTGGCTTAATAATGGCTACTGGCCTAAACTTTTCGCATTGAAATTATTTTTGATGTTAGATAAAACGCACAAGCTGCAATATAGAATTCATGTAAATACTATAACATACGAGGAGAGCTTTAGAATCTAGTAAATACCAGAACCTAAGATTTGTCACGAATGAACTTTCTGATTGATTATGAGTGGGTAAATGTTGTGAACTATAATTCATGGTGTGCAATCATGTTTGATGGCCCCCTAAGCCGAGACAATGGCCTGAAGTATTGTAGCAAAACATCTTATGGAAGGGTTGCGTAGGAGTCCTTATCCTACACCCCTCGCACCCGTAAATAGGTTACGCGTGGCATTGTTCAAAGGCGGTCATTCGCACAACAAAGACGGACTCGGCTCGTGCTCAAAGCGTGATTTAATTCCGAACATCTAAGAGCTGATTAACCGCAGCGTCAAACAAAGCCCCTCCTATCAGTTAACTCCGGCATAACTTGCTTACTAATATAATTCCAGAGGAAACTACTGTTATTGCTGCCGTTATTGAACGCGAATATTGCCTCCCAGGTATTGACTTTTTACCAATAAACACGACGAAGGGGGCGGCAGTCAAAGGGTGATGTTTGTAATTAACTGACCACGCACGTTGCAACTTGCTAACTAGCTAGGGTCGGTGCTAATTTGCGGCCAAGACTCGACGTAATAAGGGTTCCTTTTGGCTTTAAGAAAATTAATTACGATCCGGTGATTCTCGCGTAATAATCGACCCCGGCTCCACGCGATTACGAAATCCATTTTCTCCACAATAAAAGCATGTCCTGTTCCTTAGCCTCAGGCTCACTTTTTACTTTTTCGCCCAATTATAATTTGCTACGTTTCGATATCTATCACACGACTCGCGTGCTAATTAATATTTTTCCCAACTCATAATAAAGTTAAGTGGAAGGACATTAATTCTGCAAGGTGAATGTCGGTCTTGCACCTCAGCCGGAACCGGACGGCAACACATATCTCTCACATTAATGTATTCACGAACATAAAGTCATTTCTAAAAAGCCATTGTTGTTTAACGGCATGTTTAACAACGTGACGATTTTTCCTAGCAAATTAAATGGTCGTGTTAACCTCATATGCTTGCGATAACAGCAAATTACTCATAACTGTACTTTATTTACCAAACAAAAAAATATTAACACGTAAACTGCAATCTAGATAAATTTGCGTATATTTTATCAAATATAATGTTGTGTGTGCTATTTCTTTACATATTTAAAGATGTAAATTTATATCTTAATGTAGCAGTTATGTAATATTTAGTAAAATCATTGACCTTTTGAGACATCCGCTTTATTGTAATATTTTCAAAAACCTCTATTGAATGTAAACTCAATATCAAAGTTACTAGTCCTACAACTATTGCCATTCTTATAGTATATCGATATACACGTACTCCAGTGCACTCAAAGATGATGCCCAAATATTCTTTTGTAGTATTTGATAATAGTATATTATACAACGAGCACATAATGACGGCTATTAATCACGGGAACGACGTTTCCGGAGCGAGCCGTTAGGCGAGTGGAGTCAATAGTTCGAGTGATTGATAGCCATTATACCCGAGTAGTATACTATACGTTGTCCACGACAATATTTCATAGAACTTCCTAAAACTGTGATCATGTAAATCATATTTGGAAAGATTGCAACTACACATTTGTAGTTTATATAACTTATTTTTAACTTCTATTCTTGTTCCATAAAGTTTTATACAAACTTAATTTTACGACAATTTTTACTTAGCATATTGTTCTAAAGAAATTGCGATACATGAATACAAAATATTATCTATATTTATACTTGTAGAAACAGCAGAAGTAATGAAATATAAAGAAACACAGTTAAAAATGTGCATAAGTAAAATGGAAAAGATAACTTGGAATTTGTTACTCCCATACCGAAGGCAAAGAGAAATCGAATAGTCTCAAATTATTGTTATCAAAATGTTACGAACAGGATTTATTATATCCCATCTTATCTTATGTTATACCATCGTATATTATACCATCTTATGTTATCTCATCGTATCATCACACCTTATGTTAACTAAACACCTGGAGTTTGTTCTATAAAATTTGTAGCGTTAACCGTTAATTCATTAATTATTTACATCGAATTTGAACTTAAATAATTAGCACTAAATTGCATTTTAATTAAATATTGCAATATACTATCTGATACCATGAAATTTAAATTGATGGTTAGGCAGTTCCTGTTACAAAAAAAATGTACGAAGTAAAAGATTTTTGAAGGTACTATTTCAATCTCTATTGTACTTTATAATTTTATACTTTTTAAATTTAAAAATGATAAGTTTGCGATTTGTGATTGTATTTTTTGTTAATGTGTTATGTAACTATATTTACAGCGCAATTTTTACAAAATAGTCACGTCTTTAGTGTCGTACCTGCAAATGTCATCTAGTATTGAATAAATAAATTATCTCTATCTCTTGATCGTCTAATATCGAATTTTCAAATACTAATATTCAAATCTATTCAATTTTGAGCTTGCTGGAAAATTATACCAAATTTACGCTACAACAGACCGAATCTGACGTATTTTATTTTGCAACTCACCAAACCTGTCCAATTTTCTACTGCGACTATCAAAATCTACAGTGTTTTTTAAATGTTAACGTTTAAATGTTTTAAATTCAAATTGGTCATTTGCATCTACAACTGTCGTTATTAGTCGATATTCAGTGGGAAAATTTGTCAGATGCTATTGCAAATTATAGCTGAATATTCAAATCTATTCAATTTGAGCCTGCTGGGAAATTATACCAAATTTACGTTCAAACAGATCGAATCTGACGTATTTTATTTTGCAACTAACCAAACCTGTCCAATTTTCTACTGCGACTATCAAAATCTACAGTCTTTTTAAATGTTGACGTTTAAATTTTTTTAATCGAAATTGGTCATTTGCATCTGCAACTGTCAATATTAGTTGATATTCAGTGGGAAAATTTGTCAGATGCTGTTCCAAATTATAGCGGAAGGTAAAAATCTTCATCTAAAATTTACAATAGCATATGCCACCGAAGTCATTAAATCTGTTCAATTTTCAATTGCAATTGCCCAGTTCTGTCAATTTATTAATACAACTATTTAAATACTAAGCCGCCGATGTAATTAGCCGCCAAATTTTATTGCTGTTTTCAAAATTTTCAAGAGCAATTTTCCAAAACTGACATATATCTGAATCTGTCATAGCCTTATAAAAAACAAATCTGTCAAATATTAGGTTTTATATTTTCAACTGCCACTTTCAAACAAGTATACTCGAAATTTATAACAATCAGCTTTTGTCAAATGGCTAGCTCTATTATTGCAAATTCATAAAAACATGTCTTGTGTCATGGCTATGCTCAACACACATGACTTTTCTAGTTTTGTATAGGTTCAGTAATTCTAGAATATAAATACATGGGGCATTTAGCCATAAATATGACGACAAGGATCTCTGTATTTCAATCGTAGAACAATGCATATGATCGGCATATTTGAATTTAAAAAAATGCGTTTCGAATCAATTCGTCAAGTATATGCGAAGACGAATATATATATATATATATATATATATATATATATATAATTTCATATTGGAAATAACTTAGGATTAGACGTTACATAAAATTTTCAGTTGCTCACATGTTGTAAATGGCATATCCTATATTTTATTATTTAGTTGAATTCAGAGTCTCATTTTACTTCTCTTTCAAGCCTTATATTTTGTCTAAAAAGTTGGTAGTTTGTGCGATAATTTGGATTTTCTCAAAAATGAACACACAGATATTAAGATACTAAAAGATATAAAATGCGATGCTGAACATGTCTAAGTTATAAAATATAGCCATTTAAAAAAATCAAGTTATGGCCCTTCAAAGTTTACCAGAATTAATGTGCTACAGCAAGATGATGCCTTAATTTAAATAGACGATCTTGCTGCCAAAAGATACCCCAAGCAGTTGTTTAGACACAGACCCAACCTGATATACCAACAAAACAATGCACCGCATTTTTTTTTTCATAAGTGCCTGCAAACGCATACAAAAATAAATAACTTCTGAATGGTTAGAGCGCATTTCAAAAACTAAACGGATTTATAAAGCATAAAACGGGGAAAATTCAAATATGCAGAGCTATACAGGGGTTCTATTTAAAAAATCACAACTTAGATACTTTAGTCCTTTTGGAACACCCTGCATAATATGAAATTAATTTTAAAAAGTAACCGTAATAAACCCCCATATATCCCAAATGTCACACTTTTTGAAACTCAAGTATTTTAGTCACAATATTCCGTGTCCTTTTAGCGCGAATAACCCTGTATATAAATATTGTTTACATTGCACTCTATTATAATTGAATAATAACTCCTATACAGGATATCCAAGATAAGGATCAACAGCATTGGGATCTCGGAAACCGTAAAAGCTACAAAGGCTGTGATTAGTGATAATTCTGTTCAGAAAACCAGAAAATTAGTTTTTATGTTTTTCTGAAGTTATTTGAAAATATATAAAAAACAAAAGGCACTTTCTCGTTGCCACTTTTCTAGCAGCTCTACAAAACAGCGTTCTTAAATTCTCAGTACATTGTTTCGTTTCGAAGAAACCATCATCAACTTCATAATCTTTATAATTATATGGCCCGTAAATAAAGTACAACCTGTATTAAATAGCATTTTTTATTACGAATTCAACGATATATACATTTCGAACATTTTGGTGTAATAGGTGTTGAAATGAGCGGCGAAGACAACATTTATTACCTAATTTTAAGAATTTCAGATAATTAAATGTACAGAGGAATTCTCATAATACCACAGTAATAAAATAATAAGTGTGGTTCTCAATAACTGTATTGTTTTAATGTTTAACAACCATTCTTGCTAAAGTGTTTTTAGATACTATTTTGGTACCTATTCTGAGTTAAAATTAGGTAATATTTGTTGTCTTCGTCGTCATTAAAGGAACAGAACAATTCTCATACCACAGAAAAAAAAATAATAGGTGTGGTTCTAAATAACTATAATGTTTCAATGTTTAACATCTATTCGTGCTAAATTATTTTTAGTTACTATTTTGTTACCTATTCTGGGTTTAAATTAGATAAAAAAATTCTCTTCGACGTCACCATTTCAACGCCTACTACAAGAATATGTTTGAAATGTATTGACAAGCATTTTTATGAATTAAAACATTAGAAACCATACTGTGATATAAATAGTTGAATTTGTAATATGAACTGCTATCTAATACAGGGTATACAGTTTTTATGGGCCATATAAAAAAATTAAGTTGATGATGGTTTCTACGAAACGAAACGTTGCACAGTGGGAGAAAGTGTGCTTTTAGGTGGACAAATGTCTGAAACTTGGTATATGCACTTGGGACCCAAGATATTAAAAAATGACCACACAAGTGTATACGGGGTCCTGCACAACCGATGTTGGAGCGTCAAAAACTTGTTATTATTAAGATTAAAAAAATTAAGATTGCATATTTGCTTCAAATTTTACTAAACATACAAAGGTGGCTTTATAAAGTGAGATAAACTGTTTGTTGACGAAATACTCACAAAAATACTTGTTTTTCTGACACACCCTGTATATTTTATTATGTCCTTTGTCATTGTAATGATATTTTTTACAAAAGTGTATTTGTGTCTCTTACACTTATTACTTTATTTTTGCAACCAACAAACATTTTGCGCATATGTTTACGTTGTTAAAAACAAAAAAAAAGTGAATCAAGGAAAAAACACCGTATTTGTATTTATCGCAACTACAAAAGATATAGCCTGAGCTCTAGTCAAAATTTTAAATCTTTCCATCATAATTTTATTTAAACGGGTAAAAATTATGATTTGATAACGTGGCCAAAAAAAATATTTCAAAAAGCTGCATTTAATGGACGGAAATTTTATCCTTTTTTCTATACGGAAACTTTCATTTTAGACATTTTTTTACTAAATTAATATTAATGTAACAACAGGAAAAAATAGAGGAGTAGTACATACCTACAATTATATTGTTCATATTTTTATTTTGACATAATTTGTTTGGGTAAGGAGAAAAAAAAATCCGTAGATTTCGGTGTACACAGCAATAGCCATGCGTTTGAGAGTACTGCTTGAAAATGCCTCATGTTTCTACTTACACCGCCACTTACTTGGCATTTTGAAAATTTTGTTGTAGTAGGCGTTGAAATGAGCGACGAAGACAACATTTATCACATAATAGGGCCAATTACAAATTTTACCAGTATTTACCCTAATAATTAGGCTATTAATTTATGCATGAATTTTTGGAAGTAAACACCATGAATATTTCCACTTTTGGCAAGCAAGTTTTTTGGCACGGCCCGATCGGCCTCTGTGCGTTGTACTGAAAATTTGCAAACGCTTTCTTGTAGAGCTAAAAAAGTGGCAATGAGAATGTACCTTTTGTTTTCTTAAATATTTTTAAATAACTTCCGAAAAAAATAAAAACGAATTTCGAATTTTGTCGAATATCTCCGAAAGTAAGCAGAAATTTCTATTTTTTTAACAGAATATTACTGACTACTAACTTTCGCCACTTTTTTGTAATTTAACAGTCTTTGTAACTTTTACGGTTTCTGAGATGCCCATGCTGTTGATCCTTGATCCCTGTTCTAGGACACCCTGGATAAGAGAGCATGTCCATAACAACCGGGGCGTTAACGCCCTAAAAAAAGGTTAACCATACAATTATTGCATCTCTTCTTAAACCCCCGAAAAACTCCCACAACCAAAATTACTATATGTAATACAGAAAAGTCAACATAACCACCTTTTATGAATGCCAGAACTTTTTCTCCTGTTAAATCATATGATTTCTTTGGATGATATACCTTCGATTTGACTCTTAAGAAGGAAATCAATTGAGTGTAATTTAGCATGTCAATTTTAATTCTTCGAAGTACGCCAATACGCCAAGTACAGTGTCATTTACGATCGCTATCCATGTTTTGATTGCCATATCCTAAAGGTTTCGTACTGATTCGTACTCATATCTTTCTTTCGATTTAAACTGCAGCAAACTTTCGGTTGCTTTTTGAGCATATTCTTGTACACATTCTGGTAGTATAGTCATAATTGCAATTTAAAATCAAATTTGATATTTGGCGTTTCCGAATTATTATATCCATCGAACGATATCCATCTCTAGGGCTACAGCCCTCGAGCCGGATTTCAGAGTTCTGTGGGCCACAGTGGCTAATTATTAAACACTAGCGCGCCATAAGTCCAAATTTAGAAACAATTTTTTTGACATTTTTTTCATTCTGTTAATTTCTGATGTCTGCCGAAGTATGGACAGGAGTGTCAATAACATTTACAATCTTCGTTGACGAAACGCTATGGAGCCAGAAAATAACGTAAAGTTATTTTTCCAATTTATATCGCTGTACTACACCATTGGAAGAAGAGTTGTTATTTATATTCTCGGGGGAGCGTTTTCAATAGTTGAAACATGAACATGTCCTCCATGGATTGTAATAGTCTGGGTAAATTTTAACGTTTGTTATATTATTAATAAAATAAAATTAAATTAAATGAACGATTTTATCACTTTTATAGCGATTAAAAAAAAGTTTCATTTTGTATCACACCTTTATTTTGTTAGATATTTAGATTAGTATATTGTCTAAATATACACCTACGTTTTTTTTGTTTCCTTGAATCTCTTTTAAACATTAATATTTTTTTGAAGATCTACCGCCCGATCCTAGTCGTATGGATTTGTTCCAATTAATGCGATCTGAAAATTTATTAAGACATGGAGCTTCATACAAAGTTATTTATGGCTTAAAGATGTATATAGTGGACACTACTAAGTACTTACATATCGAGTCAAGCGATGCCATTATATCGGCGCAATCATCGTAGTAACGCCTGTGATGCATAAATAGCTATTGATGTAAAGATGCTATCGAATCTTGTTCTATAAAAATAAACGAAAGAATAGATTTTTTGGATACAATAAGTCAAGCATAGGCCAAAAGAATAAAATTTATGAAATTAGGATTTACATAACAAAATCTAGGTTGTAAATACATATGATAAATTTAAATATAAAATACCAACAGCACAAAAAAAAATTAAAAACAATTCCTGATCAATACCTATCTATAGTTTTTAAATAATTATACCTTACAACGTCTTAATTAATACTAGGTACTGAACTGTATAATACACTACGGATGGTTAGCGTCTTTATAATCATTGCGTGTTTACATATGGAGGTTTTCGTGAAGAAATAGTCGATGTTGAAGTGTAAATATTTCGACGATTGTGATTGCCATTAATGTAATAATGTGATAATTCACGCCCTTGAGGAGTGAATGCGATCGAATCGATTACGTTGTGATTTATGTCGATTTGGTTAATGAACGCTAACCCACGCAGTGGCAGTAATAAAAACTATATTTTACATGCATTGTTCCCTACAAGTTTCATGTTAACAATACAGGATATGATTTGCTGTGAAATAGAAAGCCGAATTTAATCCACTCAATCACAATCTATTTCCCGCGTGGCAGTTAAGAAAAAGACCTTCGACGATCCGATTTTCAATTAGGAAATAAACATTTGCTCAATATGCAAAATTTCATGCGCCTTGCGGACTAATTAAGTGAGAGGCGGCCCGCGGTATCCAGAACGAATGTGCATTACATATTTCGCGGGTTCAATAAAGCATGACGAATAATTAACGCGTTTTTATGGTTGGCCGACTCTCGTGCCGACACCGATTGTGTGTGAGCCTTAAAAGAGGGTTGATTAACCAAACATCGCGGTTACGCGCATTAACCCCATTCGAAGTTCGGCGCACGGAAAAGAGGAGAATAATCGAATTCATAATGAAGTTGTCAAAGCTTCTGCCAGGCAAACCGTCATTGTCGGAAACGAAATTACTTTATTTATTAAGTAAGCGGGGGGAGTACAATAGATAGACGCGTCGGAGCGCGTGTGTTCTCAGAAAATTTTCGGCGCGACCCCGGAAATGTTACTGCTCCACGAGCATGTGTATTTAAATTTTTGATTAATGCATTCAACCTTCACAATGCCCGGCCTAACAGCGCCGCTCTATTCAAACACCTCAAAAATTCATTAATCAAAACCTGCATCGACAAAAGTGGAAGTGAAATTCTACCTTATAATTACAGCTCCAATTATAGCCAAACAGCTCTATCACTTACCGTAAATTAACTACAAATTCAACCAAACATTGTTGCAACGTATAAACACCTGCGAAACAAGCCACATTTTAAAGTTACCGAACGTTAAAGGAAGACATAAAACTTGTATTAATTACATATTCATACAGAGACGTATGGATTTAGTTCTAGATTGGATGCAATGGGGCGTGAACGCATTGTCGTGGTGAGGCGGTAAAAGCGGCTTTCCTGCCGTTGCAATGTTTATATTTTATTGCCCCTTTTCACGCAGAAATAAAAGTAATTTCATTTTTATTGCTGCACCGTTTGTTTTATGCATTGCAGCAGCACACAATTTGAAAGTTTTATACACTCCCGAGCGTTTACTACGGTCCTCCTTAATTAAAATATTGCGGGAATTGCAAGCTATGAACAATTTCTCAGTAATATACCTAATACACATTCGGAATTGAAAAAAAAAAGTATATTTAATATAAAATAAATCTGAATTTTTCACACTGTTTTGCTATGGGTTTAACGTACACACTTTTCAGCATGTTGACAAATGTGTAACGGATACGGAAAACATAACAGCGAGCGATATGATATTTGTGTATGGACAATAGAAATATTAGTTAACTCAAACTATTGAAAAATATTGAATAATACAGAAAAGCGCTGGGAAAAATTACAACCCAGTTCATATTTGTTTTATTATAATCAATAACAGAAACTTACAATTATTTGTGCGGAGAGAAGATTTAATTCGGCCCGCCAATATTTTAGAATGGCAACTGCAACAAAATTGGTATTATGGAGCTGACGAGAGATTGAGAATATTGGGAGTTAGAAACTGAAGGGTGGTACCTTGATGTAGAAAAATAATAACCGATATTGTAAGGCACGACAGAACCCCCTCTTGGGTTTCAGAGCAAAAACCAAATGTAAAGAATAAAAAATAAAAACTTTAGTACTACAATTGTTTTCGCCTGTTGTTATTACAATTTTCACTTTTCCATTGCAATTTACCCATTTTTTTCTCAATTCAGTTAGTAAACAATTAACATATGCAGTTTATAGAAACAAAATAGAGGGAATTTGTGTTGAAGAAAATATGCTTCACTTGAAATTTTCTATTTATGTCACACAGTTTTAAAAAAACAATGTACAGGGTGGCCCACTTTGGGTGTTTCTATAGGGGATCTCGGTAACTAGAAGAGATAGATAAAATCGGATGGCGTATCCTCGATCTTTTTTTCCAAGACCAACTCAATGGTGAAAATAAAAATCGGCTATCGTCTTTTGTTCTCAAGTTATGGTCAAAAACTCATTATATTCCATTTTCGATTTTTATCAATATTTAATGTATTTCTCATTTTATTAAAATAAGAGTTACACGTTCTTCAGGCACTTTTTTACGGACAATTGAATAAGTTTTACAGAATTTTAATTTATTCGTAAATAAACAAGATACAATACAAAGTTGTGTTTTTTTATTTACAAGTCGTAGTTGGCTTTGGCCTTAATAAATTGGTTATTTTGTCTCTTTTTAATGATATATCACATGTGAATGTTATAATTGAATTTTTGTTGAAATCTATTAAAATTGTGTCAACACGTCATATGTTCTCTAATTGGGCGTATTAGACGTGTAGTAGGCTTGTATTGTATAAAGTAAAATTATTTGTTGAAAATTTATTCCTAAAATACATGAGCAAGCAAATGGCTTGCACGATACAAAGAAAATCCAGAAAATTGCCGAGTTCGATAAAAAAAAAACTAATATTCAAAAGGGGAGAAAACATCGACCGATCGACTATTTTTAACCACAACAGTTGGAATAAGGAACCAAATACCACGTGGTTTAAAAACATTCCAGTTGGCATTAATGAAATTAGCAAATGGCTAAATCTGCCGCACAAAAGATTGGTTTAGATACAAAGAACGTTAAAATTTCAAACCATTCCAACAGACCTACGGCAGTAAATCAGCTGGCAAGTTCTGGAATTGGGGAACAGCAAATAACTGAAGTAACTGGCCATAATAGTTCAACGTCCATAAAACCAAATTTACAACTGAACAAGGAGTATAATGCTGAAATATTATCCAATTTAAGAAATGAAGATGTGAATATATCCATGACGGCAACTTCTAGCAATACCAACAACAAAAATAGATTTGGATAATGTTAAAATTAACAATTGTATGAACTGTACATGTAATATCAATATTCATAATAAATAATCATTTATTCATTTAAATGTTGATTTCATGAAATAATCTTATTCTTATTAAATACAACTCGTGTCATTAATGATTATCAATAATTCCTTCTCTAAAGTTTCCTTCTCGCGCTAAACGCACTCGTGTGGTTGCTAAGAAGCATAATTTGATTCTCAAAATCGAAGAAATTTGTATTTCGATAATCATTAATACTCTTGTTGTATTATACAGTTTTAATATCACAAGAGCATAAAAAATAATCGATTATTTTACTAGTAACGAGACGGAATGTGCGAAAAACCACGAGAGCGTAGCTCGAGTGGTTTTTTAAGAATGATGTTGAGTTATAAGTGAGAAATAATCGTTATTTTCGATTGCTCGAGTGGTATTCGTTACGATTATATAATGAATACACTGAATCATTACACTTATCATTTATTTTGTATTAATATTCATGTTGAAAGCCCAGTCTCTTAGAATACCTGCCAAGTGTTCGTTCGAAGTCTGTTCAAGAAGTTCATATTTTCGCTGTTCACAAAATGCCAAAAAATGCTTCCAAATGCATTTGTGCGTTTTTACCGTGTTCGCAGGCGTTAAAGACTCAATTGCTACGCTTATTTCTAAACCTGAAACTTTTCCGAAGCGATTCGGAGTTAATAAATACAAAACTTTGTTATCATGACAGTTATTAAATCATTACTCTAGATTTAAATTATTATCCATTATTTTTGCTTTGTTAGACCCACCGAAAAACCGAAGTGATTAAACCACGTCGTCAAGGGTATATCCGTTTATCAAAACATGGTAACTATTTATAATTTGTGATTGCTATTGGCCAAATTTATGATGAATTATACAGGGTCCTGCAACAGTGCGCCGGGCTTTCGTAGCGCATTTCCCGTGAGAGATAGAAAAAAATGTTTCATACAAAAAGTTATTGGTTTAAAAATCCCAATTTTGCGGAATAACAAAAACAAATATTTTTTTAAATGGAACACCCTATATTTATTCACGTTTTCCGATGAAATTTTTCAATCTCTACATTATTGTCTACTTAGTTTTAAATTCTGTTACAGTGTTGCCAATTTATAATTTTTTTCTCCAAATACCAAATTTCTCCAAATAATCTCCTATCATGCATAAGCAAGCTCAACTTTTTAAGGTCATAGCGAACTCGTTTTTTGAAGGTAAGAATAAGTTTTAACAATATTCAATATTCAATATTCAATAGCAATGTAATGAAATACCCCCTATTTTAAGTTAGTATTCGATAGGTATTTTTCTTCTCTTTAATTTGATGAGGCATATCTTATGTCGGGACACCATAGTTGTTGAGATATTCAATATGTTTCCCAAAAGTAATCATTTACTTACATTTCTATGCACTGAAATAGGTCATGGTGAGACAAAACAACTGTCAAAATGTAAGTTAGAATAAATATGAGATGAACAAGAATATTAAAATAGTAGAAAGAAAAATTATTAATTCAAAAGAGAAACGATATACAGTAATATTCAAAATGTTTTTGTTCATCCCACATTGATTCTTACTTACATTTTGACAGTTGTTTTGTCTCAGCATGGCCAACTTCAGTGCATAGAAATGTAATTAAATGGTTTATTTTGTGAAAATTATTGAAAATCTCAACACCTATGGGGTTCAGACATAAGATATGTGCCATACAAACTGAAGAGAAGAAAAAGATCTATCGAATAATGACATAAAATAGGGGGCATTCTATTAAAAAAAGGGTCATACCGCTTTGAAATTTGCAAAGTTTGGCATTTTTTTCTGGAATTACTAAATTCAAAATTCTTATTACAAAAATGTTGCTTATTAACCACACTGAGATTATTGCTAAAACTTATTCTTACCTTAAAAAAATGAGGTCGTTACGATATTTTAAAATTGAGCTTGCTTATACACGATATTTGGAGACAAAAAATGTAAATTAGCAACACTGTAACATAATCCAAAACTAAATAGAAAACATTGTAGAGGTTGCAAAATGTCATCAGAAAACTTGAATAAATACAGGGTGTTCCATTTTAAACAAATGTTTGTTTTTGTTATTTCGCAAAATTGGGACACCCTGTATATTTGAAAGTAATTTTACGGCGTACAGATTTTTGAACCAATCACTTTTTGTACGATTTTTTTTTCTATCTCTCACAGGAAAGGCGCTGGGAAAGCCCGACGCACTGTTGCAAGACCCTGTATAATCTCGAAAATACTTCTAGTTGTATTTTCAGCATTAAACCGCCCCAAAACATGCTCATATATTTATTGAAGGCAATACTGATCTGATGCTAAACGACCAAGAAGATACCAAGAATCTTGCAACATGTAGACCGATAACCTGCCTGCCAATTATCTGTAAAATACTAACTTCATGTAATACACAAAAATATCGAAATTCATAAAAGGCAACCTTCTAGTAGAAGAGCAAATAGGCTGTAGATGAAACAGAAAATGCTGCAAAAAATAACTGTTCACAAAAAGTTTAGGTTTGGGATATATAAAACAACAAAAAAACTATGTGGGCAGCGCATGATTTTTTATAGTAATATGAATATAATTATATAAATTAAATTTCAGAATAGTTTTTTCCACAAAGCAATAGAGCTACGAAATTTGATTTCTCACACAAAATATGCAGTTTAAGATTGTTTGTCACTTTTTTTAATATATATTTTTTAAAAAGCTGTCATATTTTCTAAATTTATGATAACTCAATAAATATAATGAGAATAGGCACCCATTTTCAGATTTAGATTTTTCTCAAACACTTCCATATCTAAAATGTCTTAAGAATCTTAATTTCAAAGTTTTTACGTATTGCCACATAAAAAAAAATCAAAACGGAAAACTCTGAATTCTGGAAAACAATAATTTCGTCATGCAACACGTCTCAGTTTTTTTGAAACTAGGTGTTACAGGGTGTTTCAAACTAAACCACCCAAATCGCCATCTCCATTATCCACCAGATGGCGCTCATTTAGGGTAAGATAAGTAACTCTTGACAGCTCTACATTGTGATACATTGTGAAATAGGTAAAAAACACGCACAGGTTACTTTGTATCACTTAGATTTAATCTAAGGGTATCTTAGGGTAAAGTAAAAACCAATAAATTTCGCAACTAAACCAAAATATAGAACAGGCATCTGTAACATGTATTATACCGGGTGATTCAAGTTTTATTACCAGGCCAAAAATGGCGACTTCTAATTGAAATAAAATCTGACGATAAAAAAAATCGTAATTTTAAATTCGAATTCGTAATTTTATTTATATAGTTTTTGTCAGAACATACTTTAATGCTCTTAGTCAAACAAATTGCACCAATTATTAAATTATATGAATTTTGATATTGCAACAGTAAGATTGATTACTAAATAGTAAAATATGACGGCTGCTTCCAGTAATCATCCCTATAATGGATTTTATGGGTTTTATGATAGGGGCTGACAGGGATATAATATTTATGATAGGGATTACGGTCCTGCAAGGCTCGTTCAACCCACGGGCGACTGGCGGAATCATAAAAAGTCATAAAGTGTTCCAACCGCACTCTTGACTTACAAAATCATAAATCATACCGAGGAAAGTTGGTCAGTAATGTAAAAAATGCTTTAATTTGTTAATTTGAAATCTAATCATATTCGTTTACTTTTGATAACATAAATGGGTTCTATGAATAAAATAAAACAGTTTAGGGCAAAAATAACGATAGAGAAATTAGCCCGAAAAGAGTTTTTTTTATTTTATAACCGTCTATACAATTATAGCGAAAAAGTCAAACTACCTTTCCGTAGATTAGTATCACACCTATATAAATCCAAATTATCATATTTTTTGGGCAACTCCAAATGCCTAAAAAACCCATGGTAATAAAACTTGAATCACCCGGTATGTATTAATGTCATCAGTTGAAGTTTCGAGATTTATAATAAGTCAGTATTCTTTGCTTGTCTTACATGGAATTAATACATTGATTTCATAAATTCGCAATTAAACCTCGTTTTTGTCAACTAACTCAGGGCATATTTATTAAATATGTATGTTGACCATACCTTTTCAAGAAAAACGGACAATAATAACAATGTAATAAATTGATCACTTACACGATTATTTTTGATTACAGTTATATAGTCATTTTGAATTTTATTTGGAAGTCGAAGTAGAAGGCTTGCTTCAATTATATTTCTCGGAACTTAAAATTTCCTTCAACAATTGTGGATGTGAATGTGAATTTGATTATAAAAAATTAAACATGTTGTTGCAAGTTACATCGATATTCATATGCACTTGTGCTACCGCTTCTAATCTGGGAAAAGCTAAAGCATTTATATTCAGAACTACAGTAACATTCGACGATATTATGGCAATTGATAAATTTGCATAAAACTTTCAAATTTCTTGGCGGGGTTTGATAAAGAATAGCTCTCAAGTACTGGAAACATTCTAGCCATCGGTTTTCGGTGGAAGTTGTGTTTAGAACTCCAATATGTAATTCTTTTCCATTTTTTATTTCATTTTATCCTTTAACAATTGTGGATTTAATTAGAAAAAAATCTATATTTTGTTGCAAGTTACATTGAAATTCATATACACTTATGTTACAGCTTCTAATCTGGAAAAAGCTGAAGCGTTCATTTTCAGAACTGCGGTGTTTAATAACATTCCACAATATTATGGCAAATGACAAATTCGCATAAAATTTGCAAATTTCTTGGCGGCTTTGATAAGGGATAGCTCCCAAGTACTTGAAAAAATCCAGCTATCGGTTTCCAGTGAAAGTTTTTGTTTAGAACTGCAATAAGCAAATCTTTTTCATTTGCTGCAAAGTTTTTCAATAAGCTAAATTCATCAAAACATGCACCTTCATTGAATCTACTGCCGATTGGTTCCTTATAATCTTCACATGATAGGAGCAGCCAATGCATATAACTTATTTTCTTAAACCGACCCATTGAAACAGCTTTCATGCAGATAGATTTGTTGTCAAATTGTTGTCATTATAGATTATCAAAAAGCGTTTGTTCCAGTTTCTCATTCATAGGTAATTCGTGTTCTCTATAAAATACACTCAACCATCATACACTTCTTACAATTCACAAAAATGGAAAGCAAATTTTATTACTCACCAAATTTGCAAATTAAAAAGCTACAGATAAAAATAGGTCATTTTGAAAGTACTCTTATGGTACGAATCCAGTTAGCAACCTATACAATTCTACTAAATATAGCCACCAAATACAAGAGAAATGGGAGTCCACATGATTCCATTTCACCTACTAACCTACTATACAGTGTGTCTCAGTAACTACCAGACAAATTAACATAGGGACATTATATAAGACCAACTACTGCCATGAGCTACATATTCTGTATTGAGTACCCAACACAAAATATTTCAAACAAAGAGAAATTTACTTAAAATATCAATTCATATTATCTAAATCTAATGCTAAAAATAACAACAGTCTGACAGTAATGTAAAATTGAGTAACGGCGGAAAGACCGGTTAGGTCGATAGCCGAATAAAGATCGATCTACTACTACTGTAAAATTGATTAATTCAACTACCTGCTGTTTCATTTGTAACAATAACATTTTTAGATATAGATAGCAATGGTTGATCCTTACCTAATCCACGAATGTTAATTTTGCTGTATCTGGTAGTAACTGAGATACACTGTATATAAATAACAAGTAACCAAAGCCAAAGAAATATATGAGGAGCGTCCATACAAATGCGCACATATTGGTGCTAGAATTTCTTGAATTAAATGAGAATTTGATATTAAAATTGCCCCAAAAAATCTTGTCTTGTCCAAGATCCCAAGCAATGGCTTATCTATTGCTTTATGCATGAAGAGTGTATGTCAAATAACACAAAACTACATTTAGTGTATGCATTGGCGCAATATATGATGTAATATATGAATGAAATGTGGAATAGAGAAATGTAATACCATATACATAAACAACGGTAAAATCACAAAAGAGGAAGAAATAATGATACCTATACATAGCCACCAGCACTTGAAGAGAAATTTCCAAACCAGACAACATTTTTCAGAATATTTCTTATTTATGCAGTTCAGTTTAATATAATTATTTTACTCATGCATGTCTGTCTTATTAATAATTACTTAATTTGCTATTTTTGTTTATTTTCAGGTTCGAGATCACAATACTACTCATTCTACTGATGAGTCTGCTCAAGAATCCTCAAAATCCGGTGCGTGCCTGGTTAAAATCTCAATCGACGGGGTTTTAACGTCACTCAACTCCATTGCTGCCTCTACTTTATTTATTCTTCTCATCCTGTGACATCTACTACTTTTCTACCTATTTTATTTCCAAAGGACATGAGTGTTGCTAATTTTAGTTTTTGTCTATATTGTAAATAATAACGTTTAATTTAGTTCAACGATATATCATGTTATTGAGTTAATCACGAATACAGCGTTGTATATTATAAATGTATAGAATATTAATTATTTATTAGGTATACTGTTTATAAATTAATTTATTATAAACCGACTGCGTTTTATTATGTCAACGCTGATTCCAATAACGTTATTCGAAGCAGCAAGTCATGAAGGTAAGTTACAAACATGGTTGAACTTTAATGTAATTATTACGTAGTCAGTGTACTTTGATTGACAGATAAATGAGTTATGCATTTTTTAATACTAGTCAACTCAAGTCTTACATTCCAGATTAAATTTATTTGCAGGTTAGTTTAGGTCGGGTTAAATTTAGGTCCGGACTTACAGTCATCAATTAATTTTAATTAATGGTTAGTTCGTGCGTTAACATATTATAGTTTGCTTAACTTGGGTATAGCCCAGTTAGTTGAAGAGGAAGATAAAACGCAACGCTAATGGATACTAAGAAATAATTGCGGTTGCACCCAAGTTAATGTGGGCTCGACTATTTACTTAGATATGTTATTTTTTTGTAGTTGGTGTAAAAACTGTGAGTACTTGAGTAGTTGAAAGCCAGGTTGTTGAATGATAATGCAAATATTTTTGTCTGCATCTTGAGCAATCGCGTAAGCACTGGAAAATTGTGCAAACAGTCTGAGCATAAATTTTACATTAAAAAATGCAAATTTATCCCATTACCAAAGGAGTTTTTGTTTATCAATCCAGGTCAAGTGAATTGGCGGAAAGTAACAGTGACGGAGTAATAAGCGATGTAACAAAATTGCAATAATTCGCAAATCCGGTAGATGCAGACCAACATCAAATACCGCAGCATCGGATGATCATTGAACCACAGTAAACATTACTCCAGAAGCTTTTAGCGCAAACGATGCCATGGTGGACACATTAACTACTGTTTCTGATAGCGTTTAAGCACCAGGATTAAACGACCCAGTGATAATCTCTGTAATCACATTGGGAGCCGACGATTCCACATACAAATTACACAATTCAATAATTAAACCTGCCTGGCATAATAAGCAGAATACCATCGGCACTTAAAGTAATTGTCCGCAATGCTTCATGTATTACTGGTGTTTATCGGTTATTACATAACTTCGTAGGTCGGCTTAATTGGCGACGAGCAGCGGAGTCGTGCCGCTTTAAATTAGATTACTTCCATGTTACGTAATGTATTTTCCTATCAATATGTTTCCTATCACTCATTGATGTGCACTTGATTGTGCAACTGCAAATAGGCGAGTTCCCGGTGGCATTAACAACGATAGAGTCGTGACGATGACGAGCGTAGATGCGACTTTATTACTCAGAGTATTTTAATACAATGCCCATAAACTGAGTAGCAATTATATAATAAGTAGATTTATTTAACAACTTCATAGCTGTGGGAAATAGTACCACAGGATATTGAGTGGTTGCAAATAATGTTCAATTATTACTTCATGCACTCGTAATTGACTCCGGCCGAGCGGAATTAGTTGATAGAAAATTAACTTGCGTGTGGCAAAAATACATAAACTTGCATTTATTAGGGATATTATCCGCAGGTGGCTAGATCAATTTGATAAACTACCTATAATTAAATGATTAATACTGGATGCTTTCATTTCGTTGGCAAAGGTTCTATTGTTAATCAACATTTAACAATATAGTTGGTATTTAAGGCTTCATTATGATCAACAGTGTAAAAATTATAATATTGATTTTTTATTCTTTTCATTCTTCTTTTCGAGTACTTACTGGCTAACTTAATTTTTAAATTATTTTAAATTATTTTAAAAGTAAAAATATATTTTTAGGAATTATTTCAATATTATATATACTACATATAAAAAAATACCCCTCTGAAGATGGCATAAATAAGGCAATACTAGTTAGGTAATAATAAAAATTAATAATTTTTTTATAGAAACCAAATTTTTTTATATAATAAAAATACCCACCAGTAAGTAATCGAAAAGAATAATAAAAAGCAGAAAATATCAATATAATAATAACTGGATTTAAAATGGATGAAAATATAACAAAAATAAAAAATATAACATCTAAATATTAAATCATACACAAAAAAATGTTTAATCAGCTAAGAATCAGTTATGACTGAATTTACACCATACTATGCACATTGGGGTCCTTATCTGTACCTGGCGATTTTTGTTTTCGTTATTTATTTCACGACGCTTGATGAAAATGTGTGCCAAGTTTGAATTCGATCGGGGAACGAGAAGACATTGAGTTTGAAATTTCGAAAACCCGACCTTGTATAGCGAATTTCTTTGTCAGGATCCTTCCGAAATTCGTTGTGTTCAGTAAGAAAATGTTCTGTGAAAATTCTCAGGGCTGAAAAATAACAGGAACACGTGCCCGCAAAAACAAATAAATTAAGAAACATGAAAATTTATAGAATAGAGAAACTCCCGTTGTAATAACTAGGTTTAATTTTTATTACAATAAGTAAGTAACATATTTACAATTGTCTCGATAATGTACTTTTTTTTGTATCTGGGAATAGTCGTCGATAGTCCGCAACGATTTGAAGTATACCTTGTTTCTCCTCCTCGTTTTTAGTTAGAACTTCATTATAATCCAGCATGAGTTTAACTCCTCGTTTTGCAATATCATTAACAACCTTGAGCCTCTTTACAATTACAGCTCCTCTCTTAAATCCGTCATCATTCTCCCATATAGGAGGATCCTTCTCAAGGAATTCCGTTGGCAATGAAAATTGTTCAAAATGTTTCAGAGATTCTTTAGAAATTAAGTTTTCGATCCCCTGATTTGTGTATTCGCCAACATCTTTCAGTAGCATTGCACATTTCTTCACGGTTTCTTCGAAAATATCATTGTATGTAGGACCATGCACCACTCACCTTCTTGTGTCTACTGATATTTGACTGTTAAAAAATGACATCTCAGATGTTTCTGGTACTAAATACCACAGAAGGTTACAATTTTTTTTTGTAACCGCATTTGTAGTCGAACGCCGTTCGACTTGTATTTTCGTCAATTTCGGCGTACGCCTGAAGATTTTGTATAAATTGCAAATCTTGACAAGGTGCTTTTACAGCATTAGGGGCTAACGTCCAGGCTTGAACGTATAAATGGGGCTAAAAAATGCAAATGTCTCTAATTCCAGTTTCTTCATATCCTAAATTGAACTTGCACGTTGCAACTTTACGCATTTTTTTTTCATTGATGCGTTTTAATACATTAGCCGAGATTGTTAATCGCCATTAATATTCGTGTTGATTACAATATTTTCCCGTTGATTTTAAATTATTAGCACTATGAGAACTGCTCGCAAATTTATTTAATCTTCCAATGCAAACAAATTTGAAATATATCGTAGTTACGCAATAATTATGATGCCTTAAAATAAAAGTCACCGTTAATAAAGCATTCGGTCGGTCAGTTTTTCGAAACAAAAAAATTAACGGAAAAAAATATATTAAAAAAAGGTAAATATTTACACATTGTGTAATACACTGTATATATGATATATGTATAACCGGTAGGTATATTGAGAAACTTTCAAGGAAAAATATGCAGGATTCGAAATGACAAATATATTGGCATAGATAATATTTGTATTTCAAGGTATTTTCTTTACATTTGACAGATTTCAAGATTTTTTAATAATTTTTTTTTAATATTCATATAAAGGAGAAAAATTTGAAAAACATAGTTTGATGGAATTTTTAAAATTTTAAATATTCTAATTTGGATATGCCACGTTGTTCAATCGATCTCAAATTTTGCACACATTATTTTTCCACGTAGTGGCATAATTCTAGGAGGCGTCGTGACAACAATTTCAACGTACAAAAATAAGGTCTACCCTAATGCACATATAAGAATCAGAACTAATACTATTGTTAATTTCACATGCTGAGAAGATATCGCCATCTACACCAAACATATTTACACAAAACTACGAGCCCAGGCTCATAATAGTTCGGCCGGTTTACATTTTCAAGCAGAAGCCTAAACAAATCATAAAACTTACACAAATGATGAGACATTTCGACAAAATTGTTTCGACTATTTTAAAATACATACTTTAAAATTACAAAAGCTGAATATTTTATCCGAATAACATAAGGAACAAAATTTTATATACCAAAAACTTTAGCTCATAATCGTTCGGCCGATATTTAATATTGGGTTACATTCTTCTTTTAGTTTTCTTTTAGTTTAGTTTTTACAAACTTCTTTTGCTATACTTTCCCTCCATAGCATAGTTTTTTCTTTAGTATTCCATCTAAGGTTTGTTTTTATAATTCTACGTAAAGATCGTTTATCTGCTTCCGTAATTGTAGTTGGCCTGACGATTTTGTTTTTTTTTTCTCGACTTTACCGGTTCTTTTATACTAATTAATAATATCTTGCCCTGTAGAACGTGGAACTAAAACCGAAACAGATATACGACGTGCCCAAATGTCTTTTTTGTGGGCATTAATGATGGACTTGTGCAAATCTTTATTTAAAGGCATTTTACTTGAATATTAACATAAAAAGACAGTGTATTACTATTATTGTGTCTCACAGCACGTATACAACTAATATTGACATATATTTGTTAATTTGTTCAGTATGTGTTTTGTTTTAACAGTACCGGATTAATTCCATGGCGATGTAACCCAATATTAAATATCGGCCGAACTATTATGAGCTGTCCGTTTACTAAAGTTTTTGTTATAATATTTTTGTTCATTATGTTATTCGGATAAAATATTCTGCTTTTGTAAGGTTAAAGTATATATTTTAATATAGTCGAAATTTTTATATCGAAATGTCTTAACATTTGTGTAAGTTTTATGATTTGTTTAAGCCTCTACTTGAAAATGTAAACCTACCGAACTATTATGAGCCTGGGCTCCTAGCTTTCAACTACAACTAGCATGGTGAGAAATAGTCTATCAGATTTTAAGGAGGCAAAGAAAAAACTAACCACCGTATAATTGACTCTAGATGCAAAACTATGCTGTATTTCTAATGCTGTGACTAATTATCGTCGCCGCAAAGCGTTTTATTTACAGCTAATTTACTTGTACCCACCGTCACATTATATGTATAGCATCAAGTGGTTGGCATCCCTAGGCATGGAACTATCAAATGCAATATAACCAATATCACAGCTTCATAAAGCAATAACTCAATGTAATACACGTTTCAATAATGCCATACAAAATAAACAATTAAATCTGTTAATTCTTTTATACTAAGGCTTATTGATATATAATGAAATCCTTCTCTTGTTCTTCCTTAGTTATTGTTTTATTTTCACTTGCCGCCAGTTTTCTGTTAAATTAATTAACCATCCTCAGGCTTTCGGTTCGAAATAAAAGACAAAATCACATCACAACAAGCACAGGGCCATATATGTAATAATATGGGTAACACGGCAGATTTAAGCTTTTCATGTGTCTAGACAATATTGCCTGGGGATGGTTAATTAATTTAACAAAAACCGTTCGCAAATAAAAATTAAAAAAAAAATACCTAAGGCAGTACAGGAGAAGAATTTTATTATATAAGTAATTAAATATTTTTCAAAGTAAACAAGGTGTTTCACGGAAGCCGGCCGTTAATAGTTTATCATGTTTAGGAATAAATAAAATTTAGGAAGAAATTATCCAAATATAGCTGATTCTGTAGTCCTCCAATGATATATCATCTACAGGGTAGCCCACTTATCCTCGCTCGGACAATTGCTGCTAGCCTAATGATAATTTAGGAAAACATTTAATTCGAAATTATTGGACACTTGATGTGCCACTTTTTAAAATTATTTTTGAGTATACATAGTTTAATAAAGCCGGGACACAATTTTTTTTCTCCTTTTCAAATTAATCACCCTATATATTATTGCATTTTTAGAATCTGCTTTATGTGGGCTTCATAAATCATCTTTATTTTTTGAGATCAGATGCAACATTGCCAAGTTACTCACATTTTAATAAAATTTATTATAAGAGATCAATAAAAGAATCTGCGTATGCATGTACCTAAGCAATGTGGCAAAATATAGAAAATATCTTGAGTCACGTAGAATACACAGGGTGTTCTGAAACAACGATACAAATTTGTTATTTTCAAATGCTAAAACATTTTTTTTTCAATTGGAACACCCTGTATATAGCATCATATTCTGAGTGTTCATCTAATGAGCTATTCTATGGTAGCATATGGACTGTAATCTAATAATACTTTTTAATAAGTAAATAACGATCAATCTCAATTAGTTTTAGCTATTTGAAACTTGCAAAATTCGATCGTTGTTTCAGAACACCCTGTGTATTCATTATGACTTCGAATATATTGTGTATGTTTTGGCACATTGCTTGGGTACTTGCATACCTAGATTCTTCCATTGATCTCTTATAATAAGGTTTTGTTGAATTTTTTTCCACGTCCATGATTTTTCGTTAAATTTGATTAAAATGTGAATAACTTGGCAACGTTGCATCTGATTCCTAAAAACAAAAATGATTTATGAAGCCCACATAAAGCAGATTCTAAAAATGAACGAATATACAGGGAGGTCCATTTAAAAAAGAAACCAAATTTTGTGTCCCAAATTTATGGCACACTTGAAAATATCCTTTTATATTTTAATATATATTTTAATGTGATAACAATTATAAACAACAGAGATATTGCAAAAGTTCACTTTAAATGTGTTAATATCGTTCTTAGTACTTCTTGGCATAACCATTTTAAAATAATTATTACATACACAAATTAAGAAAATATGTAGTTATTTGTCATACATGGTAACGTAATACACGTAAATACACTACGAGGCAACGTTGCATCTGATCCCTAAAAATAAAAATGATTTGTGAAGCCCACATAAAGCAGATTCTAAAAATGAAAGAATGTACAGGGTGATCCATTTAAAAAAGAGACCAAATTTTGTGTCCCAAATTTATGGTACATTCTGTACACTTGAAAATAATTTTAAATAGTAGCACCTCAAGTGTCCAATAACTTCCAATCAGATGTTTTCCTCAATTTTCATTAGTCGAACAGCAATGGTCCGAGCGAGGATGGTGGGCTACCCTGTATGTACTTCCAACCTTCTATCACTTCCATTATCACTATATGTTATTATGTTTCAAGGTGCGTTATGTTTTTGTATGGCTTTGCAGTTTAATTTTGATTATCTTTCGTAGAGATATATGTATAATTATATCTTTAAAGTTATTAGACACAAATTAAATTATAGGTGGGGTTTTGCAGGATGAAAATGGACAAAAAAAGTAGGCCAATAGTAGTTCAAATTGTCATTTGTTCAAACAGGGACACAACAGTGCGCTAGGTTTAGAACTCAAAGAATTGAGAACCATCTTCACTTCAAGCTAAATAAAACACACATGTAAGCTAGCTTTCGGACTTGGAGTTTTGAGTACCCCCTTCTTGTTAAAAAAACACATGGAAGTGTGAGAGAAGTCACTCTCAGACAAAAGTGGGAAGGTAGTGAGACTTCTGAGTCAGTGAAGTCAGTCATTGACTTCACACCACACGCAATTTTATGCTACTTGATAGCTGATACGTTTTCCATCCCATGTTTTATTATCACTATTATTAACACGGAGCCCAATAATTCAAAATATATATTACTTTGGACCATAAGGTATGTCCCTTATATGGGGTATGGGGTTTTTTCAACCTGTTTTTAAGCTTCAACTGTTTTACATTAAATGTTTCTGTTAATTCTCATTAATCGCCTCGATGTTTGTATTTAATTATGGCCTTAATGTTACACATATTAATCTCTACTGGTTAAGTGTTTTGTTTGTTAGTGGTACTTAGATCTCTAGTTGCAACTCTTATATTATATCAATATCCTCCCTATTTTTAACCTTGTTTACTTATGTGTGTTTCTTACTTGTGTGTTTTATTTAGCCTGAAGTGAAGAAAGTACTCAAATCTTTGAGTTCGAAACCTAGCGCACCATTATGTCCGTGTTTGAGTAAATGACAATTTGAACTACTGAGGGCCTACTATTTTGGTCGTTTTCATCCTGCAAAACTAAAGGAATAATCTATAAAAGTTAAATTTGAATAAAAAATTATTTTCAAAAGACGTTTTGAAAACTGGCTTCAACTTGATATAATGATGATATTAAACCAGGAGTTTTATCTCCTATTATACCTGAAATATATCCCCATGGGTGATATATTTTCATGTAATAACAATTATAAACAACAGAGATATTGCAAAAGTTTACTTCAAATGTGTTGGTATCGTTCTTAGAACTTCTTGGCATAACCATTTTAAAATAATTAATACATACACAAATTAAGAAAATATGTAGTTATTCGTCATACATGGCAACTGCGACATAGTTGTTCAACGAACTGTTTTTATAGGGAACCCCATAAACTTTTAACGGATGGTGTTCACCAGAATCCTGTATAGAAACGCTCGTTTCAGTTCTCCTCCAAAGGAGTTTATCAAATCTCTGGGCTATGGACGCCTACGAGGTGATTTTCTTATTTTTTCTAAAATAAACGTGAATATGAATATCTATGTAATTAAATAAATAACTTAAAGCCAATAACAACAATAATAGAGGAAATACAGCTAGGTTGGCTAGGACATATACACATAGAACATATACATACAGAAGATAATAGAATTACAAAAAGAATACATGAAGTAAAAATACAAGGCAAAGTAAAGTAGGAAGACCGAGGAAGGGATGGAATGAACAAATGCACCAGCGGAAATAAGAGGAATAGAATGGAATGAAATAAGACAATTGGCACAAGACAGGGACCACTGGAAAAGAAGAGTGAAGGAATTAATTAGCGAAGACAAGTGATTGTAAAATGTATTATGAATGTAATTGAGCAGTCCGACACCCGAAAGAGTAAAATGACGTAGGATAAATAAAAATGACTGGACTAAGTATCCTGTATAGAGTAATGTATAAGAACCAACTCCATGTATATTATTTTAATCGTATTAACTGTATGTGAGGAGGGTTGGAAGTTATACAGAAACTTATCGCAACTGAACCATAAATGATACACGACTCTGTGCGGTGCGGATTGCCGTAATAGGTGCTATCGAACGTGTGTAATTGCAACAAATTAATATAATGCCCCATTACAAAAGATACGGGATAATTAGTTCGCCTGGAGAGTTTCTCCGTCTCTCGTATCCCAAGTGTTGGTCGTATATCATTCCTGCCGGGGGAATTAATAAGCGAGACGCTGTTACATCGGTATTAATAATTAATTGTATTATTTAATCGAAGTATCGCCGTAGATATATTAACTGTTGTTCTGCTCTGAGATTAACTGTTATTATACAATGACGGCAATTGATCTGACATCATTGTAATTTAAAATGTAAATGTTGTTATGTAACTACAAATGCCTTTAATGCTTATTAGTACAATGGAAATTAAACAAAATGGATCAACAAATTTTTGAGAACGATATAATTTTTAGAGATAGGTTTCTTAGGGTTTTTGTTTACTATTTTTCCTACATACATTTTTCAGGGATTGTTTTTTTGCAATATATTACGTCCTCCATTGTTTTTATGTAGATATTCTATTTTAAGAATATTCAGTATTGCTTCTCCATAGTGGCGAGCTTTGATGTGGATTGAAGTACCTACATGTAAATAATTGATTTAATAACATTCATTAAATGTAACAAATAGAAACAGAAGAAGAAATATTTTATTGTATTATTAACATTAACATGCCAGCCACCCCAAAAAATACAGGAATAAAGTAATGTTGAACTTGTCTATACATTAATTAAAGATAGAACCAAATTTTCAATTTTTATGTGTGGGGTTCTCAGGTTAACAATCATATAACAGCCCTAGTAGTTTAAGGTATTTCTTTGTTGATCCTAGGTTTACCATTGCCTTGATCCATAATTACACATGCCTACATTTTTTTTCATGAAAAAGGGTTTCAAGTTTAATAGGTGTCCTATAGTAAATGCCAAAGTGATCGCCAACGTCAGGGAGACCGGACACGGCACTTGAAAGAAGAAGATAGTAAATGGGGTGTGCTGATCACGAATCTGTGCTTAGTTTTTTCCAGCATGTCAGGTATTCAGGAAAAGTGTGTTGGAAATTTTTCATAGAAACTGCCAAAAATATTGAGAAAATATTTATTGAAACTATATTTAATAGAAAATTACACTGCAAAATTGAGTTGTTCATTAAAAAAAAAAACGATGCAGTATAATCTACGTTAGACAATCGTTGTTTGTTTTTGAATAAAATCGATCTCTTTTTCCCTCAAAACTGCGTTTTGTAGTTTTCTTTTTGTGGATTTTTGTGAGCGAGTCCCCTCTTCAAGGTCCAGCAGTAATCAGCCATCATTCTAATATCCTATCTTCCTTGGTAACGTCTCTCCATCGCCTTTATGTCTTGATGGAACCTCTATCCCTGTTCCTCGCTGACAGCTCCAAGGTTTTCGGGAAAAAAAAGTTAACGTGGAAATTAAGAAAATTAAGTTTGACGCTCATATTGCATCCCAGTTTTTTTAATAATTTTCCACCATGTTGGCTACAATGTCTTTGCAGTTTGGAGACTTGTTGTTTCCAAGGAAACCGTCTATGACTTCTACGAAAGAACTCCATGCTTCGGAGTCATCCTGGGTCATTGTATTCTGGAACAAACTGTCCGATTTTAAGGTTCGTATTTAAGGGCCTACAAAAATTCTTTCTTTAAGTTTAGCTTCAGAAAGGTCAGGAAATTTGTCGCACAGGTATTTAAAGTAGTCACCTTGTTTATTTTAAGCTTTGACAAACTGCTTCATCAATCCTAACTTTATGTGAAGGGGAGGCAAAAAAACTAATTATGGATCAACTAATGCATCACGCAGCACATGTTTTTGTCCCGGTACAAGTCTTTCTCTGAGTGGCCATTCTTTCTTAACGTAATGTAAATTTCGTGCTCGACTGTCCCACTCGCACAAAAAACATGGATACTTTGTGAATCCAGACTGCTGACCCAATACCATGGATATTATTTTGAGGTCTCCACAGAGTTACCTACAATATTCGCTATACTTTATTGTATTTAGCAACAGCTCAAGATTCTCATACGTTTATTTGAGATGCACGGAGTGAGCAACAGGAACCGAGGCATAAGTATTAGCATTGTGCAACAAGACACCCTTCAGACTTCTCTTAGAAGAATCAATAAATAACCTCCATGATGTGAAACCGTAATTGTCAGCTCCCAGTTTCATGACTACTTCAGGAATATTATTACAATATACCAGTGAACCCTCTTGACAGAAATATTATGCGAACTCTTTTTCACGTTGCCTATACCACGAAAATGTGGTTCCTGGAGCCAACAGATTTTTGTCTTTGAGTCGTGATCCTATGATTATCCTTCGATAGGCCCAAGTCTCTCACTAAGTCATTTAGTTCAGCTTGGATAAACTGTTGAGGTTGGTCTACATCAGAATTGAATTCATCTTCATCGGTTTTTTCGTTTGAACTTCCATCTGATGATTGCTGCTGGATGGTGTGAAGAAAAGGCAGAGGAATGGGAATTCCTGGTCCATGACGTATAGGTCCTTTAGCAGACGGTACATCAAGATACTGAAATGTATGTTTATTTTTCGAATTGAAGCCCTTAACATCGCAGCAGCAAAAGTAACAGTCGTCTCCATGGCTTTTTGTTCCCTCCATACCATAGGAATGCCAAAGGGTTAAGAGCTACGTGTACCTCTTGTCCATTTTCTCAGTAGCTCGACACACTGAAAGCACAATTTGTGAGTAGCCCAGGGTTTGTCCTGATCACCAAGCTTTACACCGAAGTAAGCGTGATACGCATTTTTGATAAATTCTGTTATGTTTCGTTGATGCTTCGCTATCGTTAAATCACCACACACGAAACCAAATATATCAGGACTCTTTTTGCACTTTCTTGATGACATTATGACGCACTAAACACTCAGAAAACAAACGACAACTCGATGCTACAAACAACTGACGGTAACTAACTATTTCGTAAACAACTGCCAATGTCATCAAGTTGACCTTGACAGATTCGAAAATGAAACAGTGTTGTCATTGAAATGAAATAAACATAATATTATACTATAATATATTGTGCATCAAGGGCGGAAAATAGGCTCTAGCAGCCCGCGGTATTAGGGACTCTAACCGTATTAGGCATGCAGAATTCAAAAATGTTATTCATTTTGCAGAATCATGACGACGGAATTATAAACAGATATGGGACCTAACTACACCTCGCCCGAGTAAACATCTTTATTTTACCCTGATACTTCCGCAATAACAATAAATTTTGTAATAGAAAGAAATAGTTGTAGAAAAAAGTATGTGTGATATACAATTTCTGCTTGCAAATTTGGATTCAGCGTGAAACAGTATATCAAACTCACTATCAAAGATCCGTGTTACACAAATCGTGTTGACCATGTGAAAACAACCGAATTTTGCTTCAGGTACGGCTGCACTTTGATGAGTTTTTTTATGTCAATATTTTGTTTTATTTTAAGAACCGACTTCCACATTGAATGTTCAAACTACAATGTAAGTATATGCTTTGTTCAGCTATATACGCTAGTACTGTATTTTCTGCAATGTTTTTTGACTTTTTGGCCGTTTTCCAACTACAAAACTTGTAGAGTGCATACCGAGTCTAAAATTTTATTGGTTTATTAGGTTAGCGGAAGCGGCTGTGGCAATTTCTCTTACCGAGTGGTGTAAGCCAAGTTTTCATCGCTGCTAACATCCATTGCACTTAATACACTTTTTAATTAGAGAGTAGGTACAATATATCTGTCACCGTATCAGTCAAAATGACATTTGTTTATGAAAAGTATACCGCCATCTATGGTAAAATTTCGGAAAATTTTCAGGGCCTCTAAATCTCATTTTCCGCCCGCAATTTAGGACCGAAAAATGAACTTTCAGAGCAGGTAGGCGGAAAAGGATTTGGCAGCGTCGCGGAAAGAATATCACTACCGCTAACATAACATGATTTTTTACATGATTGGTATGCGAAAATTGTGTGCCCGGTCAATACGCCGATTACCTATTTACGAGGGCTGTTTGACGGAAGAGTGACTTTTCAAAGGTTGGTAACACTTTCCCTATAATGATTATGTTGATAGCTCCTGAGGTCTTTCGGAGGTCTACTGTCAAAATTTGGCACCAATCTGACAGATAGATTATGTTTTATACTTATTTGAAGAAAACTGTTTTCGTTGTTGTGTAAATACGGAGAAAAAATAATTTCGAGTGTTGATTAAACATTATTTTCTACGTGAAAAAACAATTAAATAAACCGAGGAAAAGTTACGTAAATATTATCCAGAATCTGCTCCATCCCATGGAATGATAACTCTATGGCCTTGTAATTGGCAATCGTCGAATAAAAGTTCGTGAGATAGCTAATGAAGTGAACATCTCAACCGAACGGGGATACAATATTTTGCATGAATATTTCAATAAGAAAAAGCTATCCACGAGATGGTTGCCGCGTTTGCTTAATGGTGATCAAATGCGCGCCCGCATTAAGAATTCAGAAGAATGTTTGCCCGTCTTCAACGTAATTCAAAGGGTTTTTTTCGTCGAAATGTCACAGTAGATGAAACTTGGATACATCATTATACTCCAGAAATAGGAATACAGTCTAAATAATGGATTTCTCCATGCGAACATGCTCCTTAAAAGGCAAAAACACTTTTTTCCACCAATAAGGTCATGGCCACAGTTTTTTGAGATTCTAAAGGTGTAATATTTATTAATTGTTTACAAAAAGGAAAAACGATTACTGGCCAGTATTATGCTGAGTATGCAGACACGTTTAGATGCCGATCTTGAAAAACAACGACCGCATTTGATGAAGAAAAAAGTGTTGTTCCATCACGATAATGCGCCCTCACAATCGTCTGCAATCGCTACAACTAAATTGGCTGAATTGCATTACGAATTACTGCTTTATCCACCATACTCGCCAGATCTGTCTCCCAGTGATTTCTTCTTATTTCCAAATTTAAAAAAATGGCTGAGTGGAAAAAGATTTTAGGCAAATGAAGAGGTGATAACCGAGACAAATGCATATTTTGAAGACTTTCCGAAAGATTTCTTTTTGGAAAGTTAAACAAAACTGTAAACTCGCTGGGCTAAGTGTGTACAGTTAAAAGGGTGTAATGTTGAAAAATAAAATAGATTTTTAACAGAAAAATAACGTTTTCGTTAAAAAGTCACTCTTCCGTCAAACAGCCCTCGTATAACCACCGGTGATAAATGTTATGTAACAAATGATCCTCAGATTAAGTCCGATTCTTAAACAATTGTTATGCATATTCTCGAAAACATTCACGTTAGTACGAAAAAACATCATTACACACATGTTTGATTACGTGAATGCCACTTTAGAAAAATAATAGTATAGCTATTAGGATCTTGTAGTATAGGTTATTGTGAGTAATACTATTGTCTGTATTGTTTTCGATGCTTAAGGTAGAGTAAGTAATTGATCAGTAAATTACATATATGAAACACTCCTTCAAAATCTAAAATTTGAGAATTGATTACTAGTATTAACATACTATGGGAGCACAACTAATGTCTCTATAAACAGTCGATGATCAGGAAGCATCTACTGTACTTGCAATTTTCAACCAAAAAATCTGCTCCTGCACCACAAGCAGCTTCAACTTGAGCGTCGATTATATGTGCCAACATAATGAAATAAACTAATATGTGTATTTACTGTCGATGTGCAGGGTGGAGTGTATTGAATATTTTGCTCAAACGAAGACGTCGTGTACATAAAAGGATCACTGCAATCTACTGGTCAGCCGCAAGTTGCAACATGACCATTGACTGGCTAATATTGGAGCGCAACCAGTTTGATTACGATTAAATTTGCATGCTTCCGTTACTGAACTTTAAACTAAATTCCATATGTGGACATTATCAATTAAATTATGCAAGTAGCGGCTAAAGATTTTTTTGTGATTCCTATCTATGAATGCTAATGGTTTAATTGAAGAATTATTGTTCAATTTTTCTGGATGAATGTAAATGCCAGGCAGCGCATAATCGCATTACGTAAAGTCTCCAATAAAAATCCTGCATTGTATGTCCTCACCTTGCCTAATGGGCAATCGGCAACATACGGTTGCGTCCAGGTAAGCGTGTGCAATTGCACGTACACTATATGCCTATCAATGCCATGGCAATTCAAGGTCCTAAAAAGAACGCTTGATCAAGATTCGGACTCGACGGGGGGCTTTTAATCAAGTCGAGATCCCCGACTTTCAAGTTCATGCAATAGTAACATGTGTGCGAGCATTACCTTGCCCTCGGTCCGAAAGCCGCTTTATTTGTTGTTACTTTTTATGCGGCATTGAATTATTGAGCTCTGCTCAACGGAAATCGGTGGAATTTTCTTCCTGGTCTCGTTTTTTGAGAGCAATGGTCATGTCTGGGTTTTAGATGCCTGGTGCTTCTCAAGGCCACGCACAGTATGCTTAAATCTTTTTTACAAAAATACACCGGTAGACATATTCCTGCCGAATCAACCATTCGCAAAAACTATGTCGAGCAAGTATATAAACATACTATTGAGGAAATAAAAAAGATAATTGGCAACAATTACATATGGTTCTGTGTAGATGAAACTACTGATTCATGTGGTCGGTACATCGCCCATTTAATGATTGGAATATTAAACGAAGACTCCACCAATGAATTTTTAATTAGTTCAAAGCAGTTAGAAAAAACAAATGGCAATACCGTTGCCAAATTCGTTCACGAAGGATTAACACTTTTTTTTTGCCAAACCCCGTACCAAATATTAAATTATTATTGATGCTTTCTGATGCCGCTGCATATATGTCGAAGGCATATTCTAATTTAAAAGTATTTTTTGAATAATTCATGCATTGCACCTGTTTGGCACATGGTTTTAATCAAGTTGCTGAAACGATTAGACTGCAATATCCCCTGGTCAATAATTTGATAAAAACCAGGAAAAAAATTTTCCTAAAAGCTCCACTGAGGGTTGAAATGTTTAGGGAAAGAATGCCAAATGTACCTCTTCGTCCGGCACCGGTTATAACTAGATGGGGTATGTGGCTAGATGCTGCCTGCTATTATGCCGACCATTTCGATTCATTTAAGAAGCGTGTGTTAGAGTTTCCCGAAAATATGCCAGAGGCAATTAAAGAATGCCACAAAGTTCCTAAAGATAGGAGGGTTGTACAAAATTTAGCATTCCTAAAAACCATCTACAGTTTCGTAAGCAAAGCGATTGATAAACTCCAAGCAAAGGACACAACTTTGGTAGATGCGGTTCAAATAGTTGAAGATTTTAGGAACGACGTCTCAAACGAAAGGGATCTATAGGAGAGATTATTAAAAAAAAAAATGATGCAGTTTTGTCAAAAAAATGAAGGGCTTGGCGAGTTACAAAAAACATCAACAGTTTTTAAAGAGATTTCGTGGAAGATTTGCTGATAAATATAACAATTGTTCCCAAATTTAAATATGCACCGATTACAAGTGTGAATGTGGAGAGAAGCTTTTCACACTTAAAAAATGTGCTCAGTGATAGGAGAATGGGATTTTCCGTTGAAAATTTAGAAAAACATTTAATTATTAGTTCATTTAAAAATGAGCAGTAATCATTATTTGTTATTAATTATTATTGTTATTAATATTAATCACCAAAACCTATGTTATTAAAATATTACGTTTATCTCCCTATAGTACGTTCTTGTTAATAAAATTATAGTTTGTTTTGTTTTTCTGTATTTTCATAAAAAATAAAATATGCCTTTTTATGCTTTTTCTGCGTTTTTGTGCTTATTCTAATCTTTATGCTATTTTATATGCTTATTTTCAAAGATTTTTATGCATTTTTAAGCGCATATTTTGTAATTTTTTTATGCTTTGGGCAAATCCGCGCTTTGGTTATGACGTTAGCGTTTTGTTTTCTATATGGCGTACCTATTCATGTAGATTATTTTTGTACTTTTCGTCTATGAAAATATTTAATAGGGTTATTATGACAATATTTTTTCAACAAATGCAAAAAAATAGTTTTGGCTAATAGGCCATTTCACAAGTCTGTCAATAATTGTTTTTGTTTAAGTGTGCGTGCCCTTGAGAAGCACCAGGCATCTAAAACCCTTAAAATAAACTTCAATAAAAATTAAATTCAATATAAACACAATAAACAAAATAATTAATAAACAACATACGGATTACATACTTAAAATCACAATTACTTAACCCTAAAGAAAAAACTGAAACATCTGATAAAAATGGAGTAACAAATATTGTGGAGCAAAATATATATGAGAAACCGGTAGAGCCATAAAAATAAGAATAAAAGAACCCCTCTTGGTGTCGTAGAGTGGGGGGGGTTAAAAAAAGGCTCCACGTAATTTTAACCTCGCCACTACTTCGTCACAAAGGGGGGGCTCCACCCTACCTGTGTGGGTTAACGGCAGACAGTCAGCGAAGTTCAGAAATTACGAACTGTCGCAACGGCTGACCATCTGGCGCCCACACCACTAGATTTAAATCTCGCAATGAGAATAGGAAGTTAAACTGAAAAGAATGCCCGATTGAGAAAACGTGGGGGGAACAAAAAATAACAGGTGTGAATTTTGTGGTGTAAAATATCTGCGTTTTATTACACAAATGACGGGACACCGTGTCTGCGCTCCCTGAAAAAAAAACCTTCTCTCGTAGATCTACCGCGCCGCATTCACTGGACTCGGCCGAATCCCGCGCACGCGTATCGCGCGATGCGAAGTACAATCGGAGCCACCTTTTTCTTACAAAAGCGCAAAACACGTACGGCACGAAACACGCAACGCAAAGTTACACAAAGGAAAATGATATATATATATATATATATATATATATTAAAAAAATAAAGACAATAAAGGAGAACAAAAATTATAGATCTGGCCTGCGTTCCTCGCGGCGACTTCGCTGGCGGTTCTGGGCTCGGCTCTAGGACGTGCTGCGGCCGGCAATCGTCGGGGACGCCGTCGCTAAATTTCGGTCCTCAGAAAAACTCTGGCAGGGTGGTCGCCGGCCCTAGCCGAGAACCTGGCTGGCTGGGTTACTTCAGCCCCTACCCAAAAAACGCCTGAAAAGCACATGGCCTTATTAACAATGGCCGGACACGTGTCTTTACAAAAAAAGGTGTCGGGTTTAACCACTTACTCTGGTGTTTCGAGCGTGTATAGTTGATTACTGCAGTACCCTCCCTTGCCTTGTGCCGGTGTCGTCAATCCCTCATAGGGCGGTTAATGGAGGACGCGTTTTAAATCCCGGAAACCGGCTGGCGATAGCCCAGAGAAAAACTATGACCTCTTGACACTTCTGCACTTCAGGAGAGTTGACTAGCTTTTACTTCATCGCAGCGCCTCGCCGCCGAATTACAATCACGCGCATATCGGAAACACGTCACGTTTAAAAAAACGTGTGCGTAGCGGTTGCTTACGTTGGCGGTCCGTGAGCGCAATTAAAAATTAAGACAGTTTCCGTCGGAGGCAAAACCGGCCGGTTACAAATTCCCCCCCAACAAAATTAAAAACTCCGGGAAGCGGATGTTTTTTTCAACGCCAGATAAAACCCCAAAAACGTAAAACCTAAAAGAAGAGTAGGTTAGTCTCTTCTTACCTAACTTAGAAAAATGACAAAAAAAGAAAGATGATAATAGAGGGAGTAACAATGTCTCGACACACTCGACGCATAACCACAATCATATTCATTAAATGCCCCAAAGGGCTAAGCTAAATAGCTAAACTAGGGAGTCGTCGAAAAATTCCGCAATGCGGAATGTCACCCAAGGACAAAACACGAACCATCCCATAGAATATAAAAGTTTACTCACACCGTATGATTCTAGACAAGTGACAGCCACTAAATACCACCAATCAAAACTAACACAACTCATAGCTTGTCACAACTATCCTGGTACTACACTGAATAACAATAAAAATTACTAACCAAAAATTCGACCTACTCAATACACTCAATACGTAGTGGACATAAGCCTCCTAACAGAGATACTATTGTCGCCATAATACCACCCCCATTCGGCGGCAGGACCTATCCGAACATATGACGACAACACCCAAAACACACTTAGATGTAGGTGTTCGAGCGTCGACTCAACTAACTACCACAATACCAACAACAACTATAATTTGACTGGTCAATGTGTCTGGCACCCTGCAGACATGTACCCCGAAAAAAAAAATACCCAAAGGCTTCGAGATAGCCATTCTAATCCCGCTATGCGGCTGGTCCCAAAAATCCAACAACTAACTACTGTGACCCAACAAATGGCAAATCCCCTGATACACGCAGAAACTTGGTCCATCAAACATCGACCCACAAATCAAGAAAGGTTTCCCAAAAATCAAATTCACAAAAACCCAATCGAGAAGCGATCAAAATTTTCGAAAGTCCGATGCACCTTGAACTCTGTTGGTGTCTCAGAAGATTGCCGCTAAAATCCCGCAAGCGGATGGTTACAAAGAACCAACACGACAGATCTCCCGATGCACGATCCCACAGGTTCTAGCATCGATACCATCACTACCAAATAACAAAGTCTGGGCTACAAGATTGTGCTACAAAATTTGTGACACCTAATGAGCGTTAGCAAATTACAAAAAAAAGTCATAAGGACATGAATTTAAGACTACAATTACTATTAATTACAAAAAGTTACAATCCTAACGCCAGAAGGGCTGAACGCGACACGAAAATGACAACAAACAAAAGTTTAAGTAATGTATCCGTAAGACAAACTAACTAACTAAATCGTCGACTCACCGCTACAGGTAGTCGGAACCAACAATAAGTCAAAACGGCATACGAGCCAACTATAGTAAAGTAAAATCATCGACTCACCGCTATGGGTAGCCGGAACAAAAATGACTAACTCACGATATACAAATACGCAAAACAAAACAGTACGCGATAACTAACAAGTTACAAAACCTACAAAACATACTGTATAAAAGGACGGGCCGAGTGCGAACAAATAATGGCCGTCGTCAGGATCTCGGAATCGTTTGATCCGAATCCACACAAACTACGAAAAAAAATTAAATCACCCACGCGCTACCGCGAGCTCTCTAACGAAATAAAGAAGAAGGAAAGATATCGAATCGCAACGCACCATGAACATACTAATGGTCGTGGTGGTCTCTAAGGAATCGTCATCCAAAAATCCGGTAACTAGACGGATAGTCTACGACTAACAACAATCGATTCCCGACGAGCAATCGCGAAGCTCAGGTGGCTTGAAACGAATCGACACCAAGGACATGACTAGATAGTCAACAAAAGAAAAGTGAAAAGGTGGTTACCTAGGAAAATCATCGAACACAGCTGCAAAATTTCCCTTAGACGCAACCGAACAAAACCAGACGGAACACATTAAAATCGCGTCATCGCCTATGTCACGACGCGATACGCCAAATTCTCGCCAGAGTAAGGAGATTACGAAGCATTTCGAAATGCGTTGGTTATATTAAATTTATTTATCAAAAACAGCTACTAATAGCACCAAAAATAGAAATCCTAGCCGTAGTAAGCTCGAACCCACAAAATCATACCCAAAAATCTAACTACCTATCAACCAAATATGTATGATCCGTGGTCGCCCGTTCACTATCTCACTAGTTTCTACAAAAACCAACAATAAATCTATAACCAACGAATATTAAAATAATTTCTACACAATAGTAGAACCTATGCCAACGAAAAACTAGATACAGGCCAGAAAATTCTCCAAATTCAAAATATTTAAATTTAAAGTTAACTTTAAAGATAAAGTCAAAATATTTTCTTGTGTGTACACTATATTGCCCACAAAACTTACAAAAACTCTCAAAAACTCACAAAACAAACACCCCTAATTTTCTCAATATACTAAATGCTGAAGGCTGATCAAAAATTTGAAATACTGTCAAATTTTCCAACTACCAGTTCAGTTTCCTTGGCGTAAACTTAAGGCCTACCACAAAAATGTATTCCCAATCAAAAGGGCACAAAAATAAACATAAGGGCCAAAAAGTTTTCGCGAAGGGCTGGAGGTTCAAAATGAAAATTAGTGCCAAAACTACTAAAAACGCATTAAATTGAAAAAGGGCACTAAAATTTTCTAAAGGGCTAAAAGGGCCAAAACAAAAATTGAAAAAGGGCTGCTAAATTAACTATATGAGGTCTATTTAAAATGAAAAATATAAAGTCCTGAAGGGATAGAAATAAATTTACAAAAGGTTGACAAAACCCTTAAGCCTCTAATGATGTTAATGAGCTAAATATGATACGAACGATAGCTATTGTTGCTATTGTTGCTATTGCCCCACGTTGGGCTCCAAAAACGTGTGACGTGCCTGAAGGGCTATCAGTGCGTTAGGCCGCGGAGCGAGTAGAGGGTCCCTTCGTAGCAGCGATGAGGGCCAGGCTCTCGGTGTCGGAGAGTGGGGGGGTTAAAAAAAGGCTCCACGTAATTTTAACCTCGCCACTACTTCGTCACAAAGGGGGGCTAAACCCTACCTGCGTGGGTTAACGGCAGACAGTCAGCGAAGTTCAGAAATTACGGACTGTCGCAACGGCTGACCATCTGGCGCCCACACCACCAGATTTAAATCTCGCAATGAGAATAGGAAGTTAAACTGAAAAGAATGCCCGATTGAGAAAACGTGGGGGGAACAATAAATAACAGATGTGAATTTTGTGGTGTAAAATATCTGCGTTTATTTACACAAAAGACGGGACCGTGCCTGCGCTCCCTGGAAAAAAAACCTTCTCTCGTAGATCTACCGCGCCGCATTCACTGGACTCGGCCGAATCCCGCGCACGCGTATCGCGCGATGCGAAGTACAATCGGAGCCACCTTTTTCTTACAAAAGCGCAAAACACGTACGGCACGAAACACGCAACGCAAAGTTACACAAAGGAAAATGATATATATATATATATATATATATATATATATATATATATATATATATATACTATATATATATATATATATATATATATATATATATATATATATATATATATATATATATATATATATACAGTACAGTATACATATACAGTATGTCCCCGGATTGAGTTTACAAGAGGAAAAACTTTTTTTTCTTTTATTTTACGCCAAAACTTCAAAGGAATAAGATATTTTGCTTGCCCTGAAACCAGCAAATATCTAATTAAAACTTAATTATTGTGACTCAGTGGAAAGAAAAGTTCATTTTTCTTTTGATATCGGACTTGCTCTTCTTTTTAAATCTTATCACATTGGCCGTTTTATTTTTTACGATGTCACTTTGACAAATGAGTTAACGCAAGTTAAATGATAAAACTGTTTGTGAAAAACATAATTTTAATAAACAGCAACTCACAGAAACAGCTTTAAGATAAAAAAGTCATTTTTAACAAGAACAATCATTATTCAATTAACCGTCTGGTGTGCCGTTGGTTATCACGGGATAATAGGTCCATACTTTTTTTATAACACCGTTAATCATCACACATATTTAGATATGTTAGAAAATTTTCTTAGCGATGGGCTTCATGCTTTAGAAGTTAGGTGCAGACGTACAATGTTTTTTCAGCAGGATGGTTGTCCTGCACATTATCTCGCATTGTTACTAACTGGTTAAATGTTAATTTTGGAGATCTGTGGATTGGAAGAAATGGTGCAGTATTGTGGCCTGCCAGAAGTCCCGATTTAACAATTTTGGATTTTTATTTGTGGGGACGTTTAAAGCAAATTGTGTATATGGATAACCTACCTAATAATGCCGAAGATTAAAAAAATCGAATAAAAGACGACGTGGCATCATTGTCCAACGAAGAAATTCAAAGAAGTTTCAAGGAGCTTCGTTTTAGAGTAAAATTGTGCACAGAATTGAGTGGGGGGTCAATTGAATAATGATTGTTCTTGTTAAAAATGATTTTTTTATCTTAAAGCTGTTTCATTGAGTTGCTATTTATTAACATTATGTTTATCACACACATTTTTGTTATTTAACTTGCGTAAACTTATATGTCAAAGTGACATCGTCAAAAAAAAAAACGGTCAAGTGATGGGATTTAAAAAGCAGAGAAAGTCCGAAATCAAAGGAAAAATGAACTTTTCTTTCCACTGAGTCAGAATAATTAAGTTTTAATTAGAGATTTGCTGGTTTCAGGACAAGCAAAAAATCTTATTCCTCTGCAGTTTTGGCGTAAAATAAAAGAAAAAAAGTTTTTCCTCTTGTAAACTTAATCCGGGGACATACTGTATATAAAAAATTAAAGACAATAAAGGAGAACAAAAATTATAGATCTGTCCTGTGTTCCTCGCGGCGACTTCGCTGGCGGTTCTGGGCTCGGCCCTAGGACGTGCTGCGGCCGGCAATCGTCGGGGACGCCGTCGCTAAATTTCGGTCCTCAGAAAAACTCTGGCAGGGTGGTCGTCGACCCTAGCCGAGAACCTGGCTGGCTGGGTTACTTGAGCCCCTACCCAAAAAGCGCCTGTACAGCACATGGCCTTATTAACAATGGCCGGACACGTGTCTTTACAAAAAAAGGTGTCGGGTTTAACCACTTACTCTGGTGTTTCGAGCGTGTATAATTGATTACTGTAGTACGCTCCCTTGCCTTGTGCCGGTGTCGTCAATCCCTCATAGGGCGGTTAATGGAGGACACGTTTTAAATTCCGGAAACCGGTTGGCGAAAGCCCAGAGAAAAACTGTGACCTCTTGACACTTCTGCACTCCAGGAGAGTTGACTAGCTTCTACTTCATCGCAGCGCCTCGCCGCCGAATTACAATCACACGCATATCGGAAACACGTCACGTTTAAAAAAACGTGTGCGTAGCGGTTGCCTGCGTTGGCGGTCTGTGAGCGAAAATAAAAATTATGACAGTTTCTTTCGGAGGCAAAACCGGGCCGTTACAACTGCGAAATTAGCGGTAGGCAACAGCAATGAGCAGTCAAGAGAAAATTGCAAGAAGAAAATCCAGCCTATCTCTATATAATAAATTTCTGATATATAAACAGGTACTTAGACCTGTTTGGATCTGTGGGGTACAGCTGTGGGGTTGCACCAAGTCTAGTAATAGACAAATTATACAAACATTTCAAAATAAGGTACTGCGGGGTATTGTTGATTCCTAGGAATGGAAACAATAAAAGAAATGATCAATAAAACTGCAAAGAGTCATGAAGAAAGACTATACGAACATGTGAACATCGAGGCCATCCAGTTATTGGACAACACAGGATTAGTGAGAAAACTCAAACGGGCTAAACCACACGAGTTAGTGTAGTAAATAGTGAAAAGCAGAGCTTGTGTTAGTGTACACGCCAATCATAGTGTAACCAAAGTCAAAAATGTAAGGGGTGCTGATGAGATATCTTAAATACTAATGTAATATATTAAGTTAGAAACAAATTGCTTATTGGTTTGTAGACCAGATTGTTATCGTATATATGTATATTGTGAATATATATATAATTCATAAAAATAAAAAATTGAAATCTTGGCAACAGTTAAGGTTTTGTGACAATTTAGTATGGCCACGATTTCTCAGCTGTAGCAGTTTTGTCTGACGGTATTTTAAAAATATGGTATTCGAGCGCATGTTTTGCGGGAAGAAATCCGATTCATCGGGAAAGTTGACGCTTCATAAGTAAGTGAAACGAAATAATCTGAAATAACGGTCCTTCTGTCTGAAATAAGTAAACATGACCTATATTTATTGTGATTTTATGATGTGAATATTTTCAAGATGGCCATCCCCTGCCGCCCAATTGCGCCGATTGCCGCAGAATCGTGTCACAAAACCTCAATTTCACTGTCATGGCGCCGTTCAATCAGGCACGCTCTCAGATGCCAGAATACAGCGTAAGCCCAATCCAGTTAATATACAGATCAGTTGCTATAACGTTCGGCAGTTAGTGTGCCATCGATAAAGAATGGGCCCACAATGTACCGACCAAAGATGCCGCACCAAAAATTAATACTAAATCTTTTATGAAAATTGCTCACTTCCCTTCAGTTTTCGTTGCTTCTGCGATAACGTTTGTTTTGTTAAACATGCCATTGTTGGTGAAAGATCATTCGTAGGCTTTGTCGGGAGTCACGTGGTATAAAAATCCCGTCGCTCAGCTCGCTCGAAAGATGTATTAAATGAACGCTTTTTTTCGTATTTTCATGGAAAATCTGCTATTTTTGCTTATTTCGCTTCTTTACCATTCACTAGAATTTTTTTTGCCAAATTCAGGTCCACATGAAAAATACATACAAGTATTATTTTCCATTTTGTTCTTGACAGTGTGCCAATCAATGTCGAAAGGCCGCACAGACATTGAGGAGAACTTCTGGCTGTATTTGTCTCATTTCGACTTGGATTTTTTCTTATGGGATTACATCAAAAGTAAAGTATACTTTAATCGCCCAACCACAATTGAACAATTGAAAGAATGGATTCAAGTCGAAATGACACAAATACAGCCAGAAGTTCTCCTCAATGTCTGTGCGGCCTCTCGACATCGATTCTCACACATAAGTCACAAACTTATCTTAAAACAAGTCATTAGTATTGATGATATTGTAATAAGAATGTTTTTCAGATTGATCAATTTTGTTTTATTCCAATATTTAAAATCCAAGCCTGTTTTGCTAATTTTGTTTTGTTAATTTTACCATTCTAAACAACTGACGTTGTTTAGAATGGTAACTAAATGCATTCTGCACATTGAAATAATAATTTAATAGTTTTTCTTTAACGAACTTTTTCTCAATTGTTTTCAAATGTTACATATTGAAAATGTCATGTTGAAAACATAATAAAAAGTACTATCAAAATCAATAATAAAAAATATAGGTTGTCATTAAAAAAAATGGCTCTGACGTCATAACTTCAAAACACAGAGAGATGGAAAATTGAAAATGGTCTCAAAATATTTGTTTGAAAAAAAATCATTTTGACCTGTTGAAGCGTTATTCGAAAATTTATACAGTGGAAAAATAAAGCCAGGTCTTAATACTTTATGCGCTCTCTGTATGTATATGTTTATATTACTGTTATTTTAGCTTATTTGCCCGGACCCTACTAATGACTATTTATTATATTAGGTGGTGTTATCAATAAATTTTGCAATTTTACGTTACGAAATAATAAAAGACGTCGACATTATCTGTTGTGCACATTTAAAAAAAATGAAAGCATAAATTCTGTTTTTTGCAGCAACGAGTAAAAATCAACTTGCAGCAATGAAAACTTTACGGGCATAAACGTGATCACGTGCCAGTTATTATTAATTATAAGTATATATAACAGTCATTCCATACAAAAAATACAGTACTTGCGAAGGCAGTATTAAAACCATAAATAGTTTAATTGCATATCAACATTCTTTTAAAATTAGGGTGAATCATCGCTCGATCTCCTTCATTGCTATTCGTTGCCGATTCTGTGGAAGTACGCCACTAAACGGGCGAATAATGATTCGGTAACCACGACTCGATATGGCCCGATAAAATCAAATCATTTGTAAGGTGACGGAGAATGCTTGCATTAACATAACAAACGGCCCTAAGGAATGGAGCAGGGAAATGGACGACGTCGTTGCCTTCCCCAGGCGCTTTCCACGACGACATTACACGCCATGTGACTGGAAAACCGAAGCATTCATTAATTTTCAGCGAATATATTTCTTCCACTTCCAACCACATTCATCAATCAAGTGCTCACTAAGTTCTAACGATATTATATTCAAATTATGTATAATTCAGAATCAGTGAGCGGTTGTTATTGCAATTATTGGTGCAGAAATATTTTTTGCTGCGTGATTGAACCTTGCAGTTTCTTATTAATTTATGCTCACGATATTAAACTTTGGTAGACTGGAGGAATTCTTTGCGTACAAGCCCAAGAACAATATTATTACTCGCGGTTTAAAAGCAACACCACTAACCACCAAAAATGAAAAGCCTTGCCTAGATTGCGCTTAATCTGGGCGAGGCTTTAACAATGCTGTGCACCTTAGGCATTTAGCGTGGGCTACTATTGAATCTTTAAATTCCTAGCAAAATTTACGTAACGAGAGACGTAAATCTGCTCGAGGAGCATCAATCGATCGGATTGTCATTAATTACCAGGGGGCAATTAACTCGATTAATCATAGTGTTCTTGTTCGCCTCCTCGTAGACGTTGCTGCGATGTTTCCCTTTTGGTATTGGGATTAAGGCTCGCATCCTCAACGGTCCAGCCTCGTTAATAAGCAAGGAGTTTAAATAAATTGTAAACAACGCGCTAATCTCAGTAATCATTTTTACATTAGACCTGAAAAATAAACAATACCCGTTCAAAAAGAAAGGGTGGAACATCAGTCATCGAAGGCTGTAATTAGCAGAAGAAATCACCATCAGAAATATAAGGCAGTTAAAAAAACAATTTAAGAAATACCAGTTTAAAGAGAGCAGCATTTAATTTAAAGAGAATAATTGATCCTAGCAATACTTTATAGCAATTGAATGTGCCTGCCTTACGATCAACAACAAATATGGCAATTGTTAAAATGTTACAAGAAACAAATCAGTTTTTACTAGTATGCACTATATGGGATTTTAATCGTGAATAATGTTTTTCAAATCTGCATGTAATCCCACATTATGGAGTCTTCTTCGCACAAAATGAACAATTTAGAAAAAAAATCTGTGTGGGTATGTAATCAAGTTAAACGATGATGTATAGCCTTGTACACCGTTTCTTATCAAAATTTCATGCAGAGTTAAGCATGGGACGATTTGATGGAGTGATATTGACAATAATGATTTGCAATTATATCTATTTTCTCATAATGGTGTTTAACATTAGTGTTCAATTTACCAACAATTGTGTGATATGTAATTACTATAAACCGGATAATATGCACTATAAAATAGTGAAAATATATATGCACTATTAAATTAAAAATTTGCACTATATGCACTATTAAATTAAAAATATGCACTATGTACAGAATTATTTTTTTAGCAAATTGCTTTAATGTTCTAGGCATATTTGTTGATTGTTAATTTATTGTAATAATTAGTAGACAAACTATGATTCAATATTCTAGTGTAACAAATTTTATTTGTCCATTACATTATTTACACTTAAATAGATTATTACATAAATAAACATGTTTATGTGCAAGAATTTTTATAACAGTATACTATTATATATTTTTCTAAATTACATGGTGTGAATTGTTGCGTTTGCCAGATAATAGTATATTGTTTTATTAGAAGAAAAAGTTACTTTGTGTGGTGAGTCTGTAAGTTTGATGGCCGAACTTGTGGGGCCGGCAAATACAGACACAGCACACAAAATTGCTTTTTCTCCGAAAAAATATGTTACTTTTTCTTGAAACGCAAGAATATTTTTCTTCAAAAATATATTAAAGAAAAAAGGTGAAAAATACAAAACAAGCATCATGCCAGCTGTGGTTGCTATGGATATATTTGTAATAAACAGAACAATTAGAAATTGACATTTACAGTTTTTAGTTGTTCAAAACTGTGTTACTATGGAGTGCACACCCCACCAACCAGCTGAAATTACTCAAATAGCGCAAGCTGCTATAGAACGATTGCTGCCTACAAAATCGGCGAGTATTTATGAGGTTGCATACCGAAGATTCATTAAATGGTGCATGGAGAAGAACGTGGACAATTATTCGCAAAATGTGTTGATAGTTTATTTTACCGGACTGAAGCAGGAGAACATCATGAAATGTTCGTCTGTGTGGGACATGAAGTGGATATTAGTAAATAGTTACATCTTCGTGCATTCCTCAAAAAAAAATAAGGGCTTCATACGAAAAAAGCCAAAAGTCCTAACAAAAGAAGAAATTGATAATTTCCTGTCTAATGCTCCAGATGGAAAATATTTGGGGATAAAGGTAAAATTACTTTATGCCCAAAAGTTAGAAATCATGCCTGTTATTTTAGGTTATTTTGATATTTGGGGTATCGGGTGCCTGTTGGTGTGATGAGCTGGTAAAAATTAAAGTTCACGATATTGAAGACTTGGGTTGGACTCTGCTAATAAAAAATCCTGATAGTAAAACTCCCAAGAAACGATTATTTACTATCATTGGCGATGTATACATAAAGAGAATTTTACTAAGATACCATAATGGAGTCTGCCATCGAATACTAATGGGAATTCATAAAATTGGAGAAGCAGCCATACAGGTAGCATCTTATTTAAAGTTACCAAATTGGAAGGAATACACTGATCATTGCCTACGACGAACTTCGGCGACATTGCTGGTAGACGGAGGCGCTGACATTACCTGTTTGAAACGCTATGGTGGATAGAAATCTAGTAATGTGGCTGAAGGGTACATCGAGGAATCTTTAACAAATAAGAAAGATATTGCAATGAAAATTCTGGAGCCTAATAACTTTATTGAAACTGTGAATGAACTTGAGACTCATCATGAAATAGCAAATGGATCCAATATTAATAACACTAAATTTGTAGCAGGTATTGCTGGCAGTAGTGGGTTTAATTTTCAGAGCGCCACTATAATTAACTGTACATTTAGTGTAAATTTTCGTAATAAAGAAAATCACAAATAAAAGTCTAGTTATGGGTATTTTTTACTTTAACTAGCTGTACATTTAGTCTTATTTTTTGTAATAAAGAAAATCACAAATAAAACTATAGTTAAAGTATTTTTTTAATTTTCTCCGCCGGCAGACAAAGTAAACACTTTTTCTTCTAGGAGAAATGTGCGTATCCAAGGACACAAAGTGTTACGTTTGTGACGTTTGAAGAAAATAGTATATTGTTTTATTAGGAGTAGAAGTGACAACTACAGACGAGCCACAAAAAGTTACTTCTACTCCGAATAAAACATGTAATTTTTTCTTCAAACGTCGAAAATAGTTAAAAAGATAATGGAATTAATATTTTTAATTGTCCGAATACGTATAGTTTTAATTCCCAAAGAAGCATGCTATGCAGAGCGTTGCTATGGTTTTGTTTAATTCATTATTTGACATTAAAGTGTATAAAATGGACGAAGACATGTTTCAATGTACACCGCCAGATATTTTAGAATCGGCAAGGGCTGCAACAGAGAAATTATTGCCCACTAAGTCCAGTACCATCTATGATGTGGCCTACAAAAAAATTATTAAGTGGTGCGCCGAGAAAAATGTAAGCAATTATAGTGAAAATGTTTCACTCGCATATTTTTCGGAAATGGCTAAGAAGAAAGTAAAAAGTTCCACTATGTGGTCTCAGTATTCCATGGTAAAATCGTTATTAAATATTAGAAATGGTGTAGATATTACCAAATATTTAAAACTACGTGCATATTTAAAAAAACAAAATGAGGGTTATACACCCAAAAAGGCAAGAGTGCTGACAAAGGAACAGTTCGACAAGTTCTTATCCGATGCTCCTAACGAGAAATACTTGGCGACAAAGGTGAGTTCTTAGAATAATAAACAAATACAAAATTAAACCCTAAATCGTATTTTCAGATTATTTTGATATTTGGCATATCAGGGGCATGCCGTTGCGATGAACTCGTAAAAATGAACACGACAGATATTCAAGACTTGGGATCTTTGCTACACGTAAAAATACCAGATAGTAACACATCAAAAGTACGTTCGTTTACTATTCTCGGCGATGTGTATCTTACACTATACAGAAAGTATGCTTCCCTGCGCCCATCAAGTCTAAATGAGATGCGATTTTTACTAAAATATCAAAATGGTGTTTGCTATAAACAGGTGATGGGAATTCACAAAATTGGAAGTGCGGCAAAAGAGGTAGCTTCTTTTTTAAACTTGCCAAACTGGAGTGAGTATACAGGACATTGCTTACGCCGAACTTCTGCCACACTGCTGGTAGATGGAGGAGCTGATGTTACTTGTTTAAAGAGACACGGGGGGTGGAAGTCCAGCAGTGTGGCAGAAGGGTACATCGAGGACTCTATTCGAAATAAAAAGGATATTGCGAAGCTAATTTTGTCACTAAATAGTGACAGTGTTGAGTGCGGCGAATCTTCGCAAGAACCGCAAGTAGAAAATATCTGTGGTAGCAGCAAAATGGTTGGCGACAGCGGTGCTGTAAGTGCTGCTGTTGCTGCCAGCGCAATCAGTTTTCAAGGGGCTAAAATATCAAATTGTACCTTTAATTTACATTTTAACAATAAATAAATTTGTGTTTTGTTTGAATTTTTTGTTTTGTTCATCATGTATGCGCACCATATGTATGTGCAATATTAAACCCGCCCTCGTAGGGCGTTCTTATTACAAATTATCCAATCATGTTGTCAAATTTACTTTTACTGCCTAGTCAGTAAAAGTGAAACTTTTACTGAGTAGGAGACGAAGTAAAACTTTAAGATTGTGAATCGAGTCACTAAAGGTGTCACTTTTATGACGTTTGAAGAAAAAATAAATTTATAGGCAGAAAATGTTCATTCAACGTCAACAGAAGTAACAGGACAATATTTGTACAGAGGTAATTTCGAGTGGCAATTCAATATATTCGTCTATGCAGCTACCTATATGTTTATTAATTTTGACCAGTGTTTCAAAATCCGGATTCTTTTTAAGAAATTTTTCAAATTTGTCCCTTAAAATAAGCTGATATTCATGTTGTAAGCTTTAAAAAAATATTTTTTATCGGTTACATATGTCTCGCATACTATCATACAGTAACAAGCCACTTGTTTCAAAATATTTCATTAATTCAGACAAAGATGAGAAGTGGGTGTAAAGCTAAGTCTTTTATTAGGGTCTTCAATTGAAAAATGTTCTTGCTATCCAAAATAGCCGCAGAATCATATTCTAAAGTATCTACGATGGTTTTAACAGATTCAAAATAAGTAGCATAAAAACAGCTGCATTTGCCCATATTCCCTAACGGGTTATGCAGGCTGTGGTGGTAATGATAAATTAGGGTATAATCTTTTATATAAGCTGACCCTAGAAGGAGCTTCCACAAATACATTTTTAACGCAAGATATAAAATTATTTACATCATTGTAATTGCTTCGAATTTAATACAAGTTATATGTAAAAGTTTGGGAAAAAGTATCTTCAAACATTTGCTTTGATCATATATGGGGTAGCATCAGAAATAAAAATTAAAACTTTGTTCGAAATATCCTTGTTAAATTCATTAATAGCACTGTTGATGAAACGAGCCATTGACGCATGTTCCAAGGTGTCCAAATTTTTGCACCCAATTAAATAAGGCTTCGATGGCTCTTCTTCTGCCATCGCTTATCAAAGATAAGTCTGAAGAACTAGTTGAAGCATTCTACGACGACATCGAAGAACTCATGAAACTCACGAAAAAAGGTGAAATTACATTTGTCATAGGAGACTTCAACGCCAAAGTAGGCGCCGGCCCCGAGAATAATACAGTAGGAAGATATGGCCTCGGCGAAAGAAACAACAGAGGCGATCGACTAGTACAATTCTGCACTGAACACAACCTATATATTTCCAACACTTTCTATAGGCATCACCCAAGAAGACTGTACACATGGATCTCTCCTGCTGACACAAAAGAGCACATAGTAAGAAATCAGATTGACTTCATAATGTTAAATCAGAATTTTAAGAAATATATGAAATCGGTAAAAACATACCCAGGAACCGATGTTGGCTCTGACCATAACCCAGTCGTTGCCGACTTCAGGTTTCGTCGTTTTAAAACAGTGAAAAAAGAAAAACCACGGAAGAACATAGATATAGAGAAACTCCATGACCCGACTGTCAGAAACCATATAGGCGAAGCCTTGGAAGAGGAGTTAAGAGCAATAAGATCAAAAAGCTGTCCGCAGCCAAAAGAATTAGAGACAACATGGAATGCAGTTGAAAAGACAATAATTAGTATACAGGAAAACAAGATAGGATTCACGGAAAATAATAAGAAACAACAATGGATGACGCCGGAAATTCTAGAAATGTTGAAGGAGAGAAGACAGCATAAAACAACAGATCAGGCAAAGTACAAGGAGATAAACAAAGCAATTCGAAAAAAGATAAGAGAGGCTAAAGAACGATGGATGGCAGAAAAGTGCGAAGAAATAGAAGATCTACAAGCAAAGCACGACACGTTTAACTTACACAAAAAAATTAAAGAACTAGGAAATAGAAGCCGAAAACACCAGACAGCGATCCTAAGAGACACAGATAATACAATAATAATAGGAATAGAAAAAAAACTCAAGAGGTGGGCTCAATACGTCAAAACACTATATCACGATGACCGACCACATCCACCCTCGTTGGAAGATGTAAACGAATTAGGACCCGAAATAACTAAAGACGAAGTAATACGTGCTGTGAAATTACAGAAAAACAAAAAAGCTACAGGCCCCGACAACATCTATGCGGAAGTACTTAAAGTAATAGCAGAACAAGATGGCTCCAGCTTAAAACTCCTTACAACAATATTCAACGCAATTTACACCACGGGGAAGATCCCTACTAGCTGGTTGAAATCTACCTTCATCACTTTGCCTAAGAAAAACAACTCATCCCAATGTGACGACTACAGAATGATTAGCCTCATGTCACATGTATTGAAAATATTCATACGAATAATCCACACAAGAATATACCAGAAATGCGAAAACCAAATAGATCAAACACAATTTGGGTTTAGAAATGGAGTTGGCACACGCGAAGCACTATTCGCCCTAAACATCTTAACACAACGATGTCGAGACATGAATCAAGACATATATACCTGCTTTATAGACTACCGTAAGGCGTTTGATTGCGTACAACATGAGAAAATGATTAACATCTTAAAATCAACTGGTGTGGACAGAAGAGACATACAGATTATCACCGAACTGTACTGGAACCAAACGGCCGAAGTAAGAATAGACCAGGCAGTTACTGATACTATTCAGATCAAAAAGGGTGTCCGACAGGGTTGCGTGCTATCACCGCTTCTCTTTAACATATATTCAGAGACAATTTTTAAAGAAGCACTCAATGAATCATCAGGCGGAATTAAGGTTAATGGGAAAATAATAAACAATATTAGATATGCCGACGACACAGTCATCATAACAAGCAATCCAAATGACCTGCAACAAATAATGGACAACATAGTTCAACATAGTGAGAGATTCGGCCTATTTACGAACACAACCAAGACAAAAGTAATGGTATTTTCAAAAACACCGATAAACGTTGCCATATCAATCAATGGCAACATTATAGAACAAGTGACCAATTTTAAGTATCTGGGGACCATAGTGAACCAACACTGTGACAAGACAAAAGAGATAAAATCGAGAATAGAACAGGCAAGAAAGATATTCACTACAATGAGAAACTTCTTTGTTAGACCGGACCTAAGCCTAGAATTGAGAATTCGCATGCTAAGATGCTATGTGTTACCAGTACTCCTATATGGATGCGAGAGCTGGACCCTCAACCCCTCCATGGAAAAAAGAATTGAAGCCTTCGAAATGTACCTCTACAGACGCATACTCAAGATATCATGGATACAAAGAGTGACCAACGTCGAAGTACTCAATCGCATGAAGAAGCAAAAAGAACTACTGCTCACAATTATGGAAAGGAAAACTCAATATCTAGGCCACATCATGAGAGGGAGGCGGTACGAACTTCTTCAACTTATTATTGAAGGCAAAATCCAGGGGAAACGATCAGTCGGAAGGCGGCAGAACTCGTGGCTGAAAGATTTACGTCGATGGTTCGGTTGCACATCAATTGAAATCTTCCGTGCAGCAGTGTCTAAAACAATGATGGCTATTTGGATCACCAACCTTCGAAGGGAGATGGTGTGAGAAGAAGAAGGCTCTTCTTTTTTCAATGATCCAATTAATAAATTTGCCACGTATCTTCCACATGCATCGGTAGTTTCGTCGGAAGAGATCCATACGTATTTCTATCCTAGATCTACACGGATTTCATCTATTATTATCGTGACAGCGGTTTAACACGATTTTCGAACTGTAGACCCACTTGGGAGGACTTCTCCCTCTTTACAACAATTTCTTTGCAGACAATTTACGAAGTGTGCATTATTCAATTTCTGTAAAGGAATATTATTGAAAACTAACCACTGGCCCAACACCATGGGTAAACTGAAAGTAGTAGATGTAGAAGTTACTGCCATTGTTTGATTATTTCCTAATTTTCCTTTCTTAATAATAATTCCTAGGGTTTTACTAATTTTATTTTAACTGACGTTGTTTTGAATGGTAACTAGATGCATTCTGTAGATTGAAATAATAATTTAATTGTTTTACTCTAACGCACTTTTTCTTAATTTTTTTCAAATGTTACATATTGAAAATGTCATGTTGTTGAAAACATAATAAAAAGTACTATCAAAATCAATAATAAAAAATATAGGTTGTCATTAAAAAAAATGGCCCTGACGTCATAACTTCAAAACGGAGAGAGATGGAAAAATGAAAATGGTCTCAAAATATTTGTTTGAAAAAAAAATCATTTTAGTCAGGTCTTGATACTTTATGCGCTCTCTGTATAATGTACCCAACGATAGCAGTATAAACTGACGAAAGTATCAAGTTCTTCTTTCATACTTTTCACAAAATAATTGTTAGCCCTAGTACTCATATTATCTTTGAACTTTGGGTAATTTTAATTACAAAATGTCAGGCAGCAATTGCAAAACTACGTGTCTTTACAAATACTATACATATTCGAAGACAATCAGATTTAATGAAGTAAAAGTAATATCCATGTAATTCGTCACAAATTACGAGTTCGGTATATTTATTATGGCTCACTAATGGGGTGGTTTATTACAAAATGTCGGGCACCTATTTGTTCCGTAAAAACTACATGTCTTCTAGAAATACTATACAAATTGGATCAGATTTAATGAAATAAACGCAACACCATATAATTCGTTATTATTTTTTTATTTAGAAGTATTATGGCTAACTAATGAAGCGAATTTTCAGAAAAACTGATAAAATATGTACAATAAACATAAAATATGAATTATATGCACTATCCTTACAAAATAATTCATTATTCATTTTCGATTTAGGAGTATTATGGCTCACTAATGGGGTAGATTTTCCAAAAACTGGAAAAATATGCAGAATAAACGTACAATATCAATTATATGCACTATCCTTACTAAATGGGCAAAATATGGAAATGCATATGCAAATATGCATAATGCATATTTTCTAGTAATAACTATCATAAAAAGTAAAGTCCTCTTATACGTATAGTGGGTGAATTGTTGGTCATGAAATGAATCTGAATTATAGCAATTAACAATTTAATTATTTCTGATGTGACCTAATTATAATTAATTTGGTAAATATAAGTACGTAAATTAGGGACTATTACAATATGCTCCTACTTTACCATTTGTAGTACCTATAGATATAGTTATTTAAGCATTAAGGGAGGTAAGTATTGTTTACCAGTCGAGGTCGAGTTTGCGCCCGAGCGACAGCGAGGGCTAGCAATAAAGTCCGAGACTGGTCAAAACTTACCTCTCGAATTGCTTATAACTGTGTTTCCACTCCTGAAGTTGGTTTAATTGTCTGTGTTTGATTAATTTATTTTCGCAACTTGAACAAAATGTCAGTACGGCTTTGGTTGCTAAGACTATTTCTCAAACAAAGTGTGAATGTCAGAAATTGCGTTCGTTCAGTTGTAAAATTAATTCCAATGAAAATAAACAAGAAATGGCAATTGAAGAGGCTGCAGATGCTGCCTGTTCCTTCCTACTGCCGAATAAGTCGAAGGTGCGTTATCAAAATGCGTATAAGTGTTTTAAAAAGTGTGCCAGAGAAAGAACGCTTTTGAAATTATTTTACTCACTTCCCGTTGTTCATAGTAACCAAAGCTTTATCGGTAAGTGGGTCACTTTCAGTTTCATCAAATCAATGTCACAACAGTGTACTTACCATGCAGGGAGTGGAAAAAAGTAATTTAATCGTCCATCTTAGTTTTATTACGGAATTTCTCTTGTTGCGGTCGCCATTATACAAAATAACATACAATTTACAGAAAACACAGTTTTATTATTTATATACATGCCGACAACGTAACTTTGTGCTGAAAATGTTTTTGCTGACAATAGTAAGCCGGATGTTTGAGTTCATTCTTGAATTTTTCATTTTATGAATGTTTTACAAAATTACTGTCATAATTAATTGATTACTAAAATACCTTATTATGTTAACTTTACTGCTACTACTTCTTTTACTTTACTACTATAAAAGTATTACATCTTCGTACAAATAAAATCCCATTAATATTATTGCCATAAATCGTGAGATGACAATTCATTCAAATAACTGGCATTGGCACTTATGACACAGCGCAGCTTGTTTATAGCAACCAATTATGAAGCTTTAAGCCTCAGGCAAAAAACGATGATTGCAACGGCCTTGTCTCCGATTTTCCATTTCGCGGCATTTAATGCAACATATTTTTCACGTGGAAGTCTTTGCCTGTCAAGTTTATTATAGGCTCGTGTTCGCTATTAAAGATAATAGCAGGTTACGTTGATGCGGAAGTTAGGGTGCAGATGCTGTTTTTCAGAAAGTAGTCAATTATGTAGTGATTGCCTTAATATACAGCGACAATCATTGCCAAATTAAAGCTTTTTATTTGCTGCTATCTGATTTACAAATTTTGAAAAAAATGAATATGTATCATGTTACGATTCTGTTCAGATTTAATGTTTTATGATTGTTAAGGATACCGAAAAATAACAATCAACGGAGAGAAGTATAGATGGAATAAAGAAGCAAAGGGAATGGAATCAACCGGGGTCTCAAAAAACTGAAAAAAAAAACAACTAAAGAAAAGAAAAGGATCACTAAGAAAACGACACGGCGAGGAAACTGTAATAGAAAGGAGAAAAACATAATAAAAATAAGTAGAAGAAATGAAAAACTAGACTATCTAGGAATAACCGAGACAAATATGAAAGATAGGGGACTGAAAGAACTCAAAGACGGATACAGGTTATACTGGGCAGGAGTAGAATATAACAAGAGAGGAGCATAGGGAGTAGGACTAATAGCAAAACCGGATAAAATAAACAATATAATAAATGATACATACGAAGACGGAAGAACCCTAAGAGTAGAAGTCAAAACAGAACAAAATAGTACATGGAATATAATTTTGGTATACGCACCAAATGAAAACGACCCAAAGAAGAAAAAGACCAATTTTATGACAATCTATAAAAATAATAGACGACGGCAAAGGGAGCACAATAGTGATGGGGGATATGAATGGAAGAGTGGGAAAAGAAAACTTATATGGGAACATATAGAGAGGAGAAACGAAAATGGGAAAAGAATAATAGAATTATGCATAGCAAATGACCTCATTATAACAAACACAAAATTTAAGCACAAAGACATACACACATTTACAAGAGAGGTTAGATCAAGAAAAGAGAAATCAATAATCGATTTCTTCCTGGTAAACGCCGAAGAATGGTAAAAAAAGTTAAATATATTAAGGTAACAAAACAAACGGAAATCGGTAGCGACCACTACCTGGTAAAAATGGAAATCAACATAGGAGTAAAAGACCCAAAGAGCAGGGAAACAGAGAGAAAGATAATTAAAAAAAATCAACGGCTACAAACTAAAAGAGGAAGAAACAAGAAGCAAATACCAAACATAGATAGAAGAGAATAGCTACAGACAAACAAACAAAGCAGAAGGAGTAGAGAAGAAATGGCAGAAGTTCAAGAAAATCATAAGCGACGCAGCCAAAGAAAGCTGCGGAACAAGCACAATTTCAAATAAACAGACGAAGAAAAATAAATGGTGGTCGGAAGAGATAAAACAAACAAAAGAGGCAAAAAAAGATAAATGGAAATCCTACATAAGAACAGGAAGAGAGGAAGATTACAGGAGATATAAAACAGGAAACAAAGAAACGAAACGCAAAATCAAGATAGCAAAGCAACAAACATGGGAAGAGTTCGAAAAGAAAACAAAGGAAACGTTCACAGAAAACCAGAAGATGTTCTACAGCACAATAAAACAAATGAGGAACAAAAAACCCCGAAATAAATTACATAAAAGATAAAAATGGAATTACAATAACAGAACAAAAGAAGATTATGGAAAGGTGGAAACAATACTTTAGTGAAATGACAGGAACAAAGCACAAAGTGAAAGAAGAAAAAACAGACAACAGAACCAATGGGAAAATCAGAAGGATATCAATGGAAGAAATGGAGATTGCAATCAAAAAAGCAAAACTAGGAAAGGCTCCAGGCACAGACGATATCACAGCGGAAATGATGAAATACATGGGAGATAAAGGGAAAGAGGAATTTCTGGATATTCTTAATGAAATAAGAAAGGAAAAAATAATACCATTTCCATAATGGAACAAGAGAATCATAGTACTCATCCACAAAAAGGGAGAAACAAAAATATGCGTCAACTACAGAGGAATTACACTCACAAGCATACCAGGGAAAATATTTACAAGGATATTAGAGACAAGACTGAAAGAAAGACTGGACCCACTATTGGGAGAAGAACAATACGGGATCAGGAGAAATAGAAGTTCACAGGACCTATATACACATAATGAAACAACTAACAGACAAGACGATCAGAAAAGGAACAAGGTGAGAATAGGAACAAACGAATGAGAGGAGTTCAAGACCGAAATTGGACTAAAACAAGGATGCACTTTAAGCCCTTTACTCTTCGCATCAGTCATAGATGAAGCAATAAGGACAAGCAAGGAAAGAGCAGCAAACACGATTATAGGATATAGGAAACTGGAAATGATAAAAATACACATACTTATGTTCGCAGACGACATGATAATAATAGCAGACTCAGAAGAAAAAACTCCAACGTAACCTTAATATATAGGAAGAAGAACTGAAAAAGATAAATATGGAAATAAACATTAGCAAAACTAAAACAATGGTAATAGCGTCAAAAGAAAACAAACAAAAATAGAGCTAGAAGGGAAACAACTAGAACAGGTGAATCAATACAACTACCTAGGAACAATAATATAAGAAAAGGGAAAGATTGACCAAGAAGTAGAAGAAATAATAGGAAAAGCAGGAAGGATCTAAAACACAATAAAAAACACGTTTCTAGAGAAAAAATAAATTACTAACGAAATAAAAACTGAGGTATACAAAAAAAAAATAGTAAGGCCCTCTCTAATATATAGAAGTGAATTATGGAAAGAAACAAAAGCAAGATCAACGCAATGGAAATGAGATTCCTAAGGAAGATAGAGGGAATTACAAAAAAAGATAGAGTGAGGAACACAAGAAGTAAGGAAACGGCTCAACATAAAGCCAAAAACAACAATAATAGAGGAAAGACAGCTAGGTTGGCTAGGACATATACACAGGCTAGAAGAGAATAGAATAACAAAAGAATACATGAAGTAAAAATACAAGGCAAAAATAATATAGGAAAACCGAAGAAGGGATGGAATGAACAAACGCACCAAGCCGCGGAAAGAAGAGGAATATATTGGAATGAAATAAGAAAATTGGCACAAGACAGGGACCACTGGAAAAGAAGAGTGAATTAATTAGCAAAGACATGTGATTGTTAAATGTATTATAAATGTAATTGAGCAGTCCGACACCAGAAAGGGTAAAAGGACGAAGGATAAATAAATGATTGTTAACACGGATTTCTTGAGAATCGTGAATTTGTTGGTCGGGGTAAATATAATGCGAATGCTGTGAAATAGTTTATTTCTCCCCAACGTTACAATGAAATAGAGTGTATTTGAACATGATCGGACGGGCCTTCTCGACCGCGCTTGCGAACTTTTGGTTGAAACTGTTGTTCTCTTGGTAAGGGAGGTTTCGGGTGACCGATATGATGGCCGAGCCAAGACAATGGCGTAAACAATGATGATATGGTGATATAACATCTCTTAATGTGATTTCAGCATAATCCTCTTCCTTGTTCCTTCATCTAGATAGGCGAATCGCCTGTTCATAATCGATTTTGCCTGATTTTCTATTTTATAAAATGGGGAGGTTGTCGCTCCACCGTTTTCGAGGACTTCCAGTGATCTCTTTCCTGATGGTAATTTTTCTCTTGAGATTTTGATGATTCGGCCATCTGATATTCTGTCAATGTGTTCGTTTCCACTCTGTTTTCCTTTCTAACACTCAATCGTTGACATTGTTAATATTGCATATCCACCTAATGTTGTTATTATTATCTCTGCAAACAGAGACCAAAGTCCGCATTTATAAGGAAGCAATCAGACCTATTCTAACATACACAACAGAAACAAGGCCCGAAATATCTAAAACTTAGCAGATCTTAGAAACAACGGAGATGAAAGTTATACTCAGAATAATCGTAAAAATAATTAGAAACAGATTTCAGCATAATAATTATTATTATGCGTGTGGAAAAGTGAGTTTAGCTTCTGATTAATACTCAAATGTTCAATTCTTGCCCAGCAAAAACTATTATTTCTTGATACAATTGTTTCGCCACAATGTGATGAATCAAATCACACGAGCCTGGAAGTGTCTCTCTTCTAACGCGTTAAACATGTTATTTTTGCATGTACTTAATGGAAAAATATACAGTGTATCTCAGTGACTACCAGACACAGCAAAAATAATATTGGGAAATTATGTAGGGATCAACTATGGCCATGGGGTACATATTCTTTCTGAGTGGCGAAACAAAATATTTAAAACAAACAGAAATTTACTTCTGTCAAATAATTTTCATATTTGTTAATTATTTAAAGGAATATTGATGATAAAATGGTGATATTGAGTGTATATATGTCAGCAAATTCTAAAAATAACAGCAATCTGACAGTAATGCGAATTTGATTCAACTACCAGCTGTTTTATTTGTGACAATCACATTTTTAGACACAGCAAAAGTTGATCCTTACATAATTCACCAATGTTAATTTGCTATGTCTGTTAGTCCCTGAGATACACTGTAGACATAATACATACATTAAAATGTGCTATGAATTATTGTCATCAAGGGATGACAAGGGCCCTGCTGGCATTTGTCAGTAAGGTTCACTTTAAATGGCGTTTATGGCTTTTCATAAAGTTTCTTCTGGGAACAACTGTACATACCTATAACTATTGAAAAGCAATTCCGATTTTCTTAAATTTTAAATAGAGCCTCAGAATGATTTTTTTTGTTGACCCTCGTTTTCAACATTTTTATGGGAAAAGTGTAAATAACTTTGCAGCCCTGTACTAAAATTGAAAATATAAAAAAAAACCTGATTCAACAATATTGTGCTGCAATAAAATATCCCATATTATACACCGTCTTCTAATTTTAAAAAAAACAGTATATTATATTGATTTTATCGTATATAGGACGCTCTGTATATATGAAACTAGTTTTAGTATATGTTTTAAGCACTTTTAAATGTGCTTAAACTTGTATTTATTTTTTGTTTGTATTTTCATAATTAAACGAACTATCTTCCGTGCCGCACTTTCGACTCACCCTGTATATACGTCATTACGACAATTAAACGACATTATGACAATTAATGACATTTGAAAAATTTTAATTAAATTATTTGTTTGTATCCTAGGAAACATTTCAGCAACGCAGCAAAACATATTTTATTTGCATCTTGAACAGTGTCACTTATTAGTAGAGCTGGGATGTTGTACATATCCCATTTTCCCAAAGTGCATATCCTATAATATGCATATGCTACTTATATAGTTTCGTATCTACGCGAATTAGGACAAGACGATTGTAAATTTACAACTTTTATTTTGCATACTTTGCATACTTTCGGGTTTCTAAGCACATTTATTTCGTTAAATGTTGCATATCAATGCATGTTTGAACACTATTCGATTTTTAACGTATTTATCTATTTTATATTTCAAGTGACAACAAAATTCTAAAAGGACAGCATTTAGGCACCAATAAGAACGCATATTTTTCTGCATTATTCCGGCAACTGCCATTCCGTTTTATGGGATATTTAATTACAATATATTAAATATGAAAGATAAAGTTCGTTTTGTTCGTTTTCCAAAAATTTGAAAAAGCACATGTTTTCAGGTTTCTGAAATAATAAACGATTCAATTACCAGACGGGGCACTTGATTAATTAGATGGTGCTCTTACTTTATGCCGAGAATTGTGAAGCAATAAAAGCGTGGTGCTATTTGACTTAACTGGAAGCTTAAAAAAAAGTGTACAGTCAACGATACTATTTCAGAATAAATAAAAACAAAACACATGAAGTTTTGAAAAATATACACTATATGAGCGTCTAACCAAATTTTATAGTGAGTTGAAAGGAAACTAGGAAGGAATAGAAATCTACCCATCAACCATTAGCACATATAAATTGCACCAGTTACATCAGTCGATGTAAAAATAACGTTTTCATCATATAAGCAGATATTGTCGGAATCGTGGAAAATCGTTTTTAATTGATAATTTAGAAATGCATCTTATTATCCGAATTTACAAATCGTCGGCTTGGTATTACAAGATTGCATGTAACATTTTTTTAATTTTTAGTTCTACAGCTTTGCAGGGCTATATGTTTTCAAAGCGGGACCTTTCAACTTGTTGGAAGATTAAAATTAGATGATTAGGAACCTGTGATAAAAACATATCTATTGACAGTGCAAAATTTATCATTTTTTAATAAAGCAAACATATTTAAAATCCTTATTCCCAAATTTACAAATTTTCACATACAACCTTGTAACATTAAGCTGACGAAATGTTTAGTAAATAACATATACCCTGCCTTTTAGGGTTAAGCTATAGAGTAGCGACCACATTTTTTGCCAATGGAATTTGTTTTCTTCATTTCTTGTAATATGAATTATTATTGAAAATCTCTGCATATTTTGGCTAAATTGTGTGCATATACAGGGTGAGTTTTTTTTTCATTTTAAGCATTGGGATCTCGGAAACCATAAGACACAGAGATTCGATAAATGAGGAAATAGTTGTCGTTTTAAGAGCTTATGTAGGATATGCTTTTGTTTTTTGAAAAAAAGACCACCAGTTTTTCAGTTATAAAACAAGCTTTTTTTTAATGGGAATCATAGTTGGCTTTGACATTTTTAAAATGGACAAATTTTTCTCTTTATATCGATACGAGGTTTTCTATACTTACTGTGATAAATAAAGGCCATTTTCGAAAATTAACTTTATGAAAATTATTACTTACTTTGACAAATAACATTATACAGGGCTATTTATATTATTGAGAGTAGCAAAAACAGAGTTTGCCACGGATTTTTTCTCCCTCTTACTACAAGAATTCTATTAATATTTCTATTCTAATTGTACTAAAGTCTATTAAAATATTACAACGAAAATTCCTGCATCTCATTTATTTATGAAAGTAAGTATAGCAAACCTAATATCGTTATAAAGAGATTTTTTTTTAATTTTAAAGCCAACTATGACTGCTATTTAAAACAAAATAAGTTTGTATTATAATTCAAAATCTATGGCATTTATTTTAAACAAAAGCATATCTTGCATAAGCTATTTCTTCAGTTAACAGAATATATAACTGTTAACTATATTTTATGGTTAATCAAAAATTAAATCATATCATTTTTCATTATACGAATAATATTTTTAAGTTATAAATTGAATATTACAAGATAAGTGTTCAAGTGGTGGCAACTATAAATATTCTATAATATTTATGTGCACACAATTATCTAAATAATAATATTGTACAATAAGCAATATTATACCGGGTGTCCATTTCAAAACTAGCTAGTCGCAAACAGCCAGTTTTAATTCAAGGCAGACAAGTTTTGATAAGTATTTGATGTTCATTTGTTTAACCCCCTTGCGGCAGGGGAGGTAAGCCCATTTTTTTTAATTGGTCTTGGGGTTAATTTGTAGCGCATTTGCTTACTTATTTCGCAATACAACGGTGTATTGATTTTTGAAATCTGTCGATTATGTGGATGGTTTCGACATTTACTACGTGGTAGTCCATATTTAAAAACAGAGCAACAGATACACTTAACTATGTTGTAACCACAGTATGTTTACTGATATACCGAGTGTTTGGGATAAAACCCGGTTCTTTCTAACACAGTAGTTCTCAAAGTGGGGCGCACGCCCCACCGGTGGGGCGCGTAGGTTTTTCAGGTGGGTCATAAGAATTTAAGGTGGTCTTATGATATTTGAAGTTGGATTTTAATATCGAATTAATATTTGCTGCAGCACTCAATTAAAAATATATTAAATTATAATATATTAAAATTTATATACACATATGTATATAATATACATATATCATAGCGTTTTACTTAAGCGTTATTGTACTATTAAAATAGTGGCTACGTTATGTTGCAAAACCAGAAAGTGATTAACGTGTAGGTCATTGCCATTTTATAGCGTGTGTTCAATGAACTGGGTTCATTTGTATTTTTATCTCGTACTATCACATCTGTACAAATATTACCAAAAAAATAGTAAATATAATATAAACGATATAGAGAAGTAAACAAATTTCCGGAAGAAATTAACTGCAAGTAAGTATAAGGACAAGTATAAGTATAAGTATAAGTATAAGAAATTTTCATGAAAATTCCAGTTATGGATCATATCCAACAAAAATGCAACAATACAAGAAATTTTCATGAAAATACGAGTATTGATCAAAAATTAACAACATATGTTGATAAATGCAACGAAAAATCAAAAAATCTTCAATTTTTGAATGAACTGATTTAGTTGCCATGAAAATTCAATGAAACTTTTATTGTAATATAGAAATAAACAAAATTCTAGAAGATATTCAATGAAAAATATAAGAACTTTTACGAAAATTCAATTTTTATGCAGAAATTAACAAAAGTTTATAACAAAGCATTGAAACATATAAAAAGCTTGCCTTTTTGCATGAACTGAACCATTTGCTATGTGAATTGCATTGTTGTATAGAAGTAAACAAATTTCCAGAAGAAATTGAATGCCAAATAAGTATAAGAAGATTTCATGAAAATTCCAGTTTTGGACCCTATCCAACAAAAATGCAACAATACAAGAAATTTTTATGAAAATACGAGTATTGATAAAAAATTAACAATATCTGTTGATAAATGCAATGAAAAATCTAAAAATCTTCTATTTTTTCATGAACCGAATCACTTGCCATGAAAATTCAATGAACGTTTTATTGTAGTGTAGAAATAAACAAAATTCCAGAAGATATTCAATGAAAAATATAAGAACTTTTACGAAAATTCAATTTTTGTGCAGAAATTAACAAAAGTTTATAACAAAGCATTGAAACATATAAAAGTTTCTCTTATTGCATGAACTAAACCATTTGCTATGTGAATTTTACTGTTGTATAGAAGTATACAAATTTCCCGAAGAACTTTAATGCAAAATAAGTATAAGAAATTTTCATGAAATTTTCAGTTTTGGACCCTATCCAACAAAAATGCAACAATATAAGAAATTTTCATGAAAATATGAGTATTGATTAAAAATTAATAATATATGTTGATAAATGCAATGAAAAATCTTCAATTTTTGCATGAACTGAACTACTTGGCATGAAAATTCAATGAAACTTTTATTGTACTATAGAAATGAACAAAATTCCAGAAGATATTCAATGAAAAATATACGTACTTTTATGAAAATTCAATTTTTGTGCTGAAATGAACAAAAAATTATAACGAAGCATTAAAACATATAAAAAGATCGTCTTTTTGCACGAACTGAACCATTTACTATGTGAATTTTACTGTTGTATGGAGGTTAACAAAATTGCTGAAGAAATTTAATAAAAAATCGCTCATGCGAATTCAGATTTAAATGACTTCAAATCATTAAAAGAGAAATTCGAAAAGCGAACAACCATAAAAACTTGGTTCACTGCGAGAACTGCTGTTGCTAATCGTACCTTAGAGGCAAGTTACGAGATTTCTTTATTGATTGCAAAATGCGGAAAAAATCATACCCTGGGCGAAGATCTTATTAAACCCTCGATATCAACATTTTTAAAAACCGTTTTGAATATTGATGACAAAGAAGTGAAAGCATTACCACTTAGTAATGATACTGTCAGAAGAAGGATAGATGAGATGAGCGATGACGTTGAAGCACAGCTTATTGAAAAGCTTCAGTCGAGATACTTTTCTTTATAAATGGATGAATCTACTGTAAGAGGCAGTGAAGCATTACTATTGGCTTACGTAAGATATATTGACAAAGGTGAATTTGTCGAAGAAATGTTATTTTGTAAGCCACTGGAGACCACTACAACCGCATCTGATATATATAATGTTTTAAAAAAATACTTGAATATCAATAATATACCTACAAAAAATTTAACATCTTGCGCAGCTGATGGAGCTCCTGTAATGATGGGCAAAAAGAATGGTTGTTTAAAATTAATGAAGGCCGACAATCAAGATTTATTTACTATACACTGTGTGATACATAGAGAAAATTTAGTATCGAAGAACATTTCGCCTGTACTTAATAAGGTATTGAAATCTGCTATAAAATGCATAAACGCAATCAAAGCTAATGCTAAATGTGAGCGCATTTTTAAGAAATTTTGCGAAGAAAGCGATATTGCGCATGTTAAGCGAATTATTTGATCATCTAAGTGAGTTTTTGAAAGGTAATCCTGAAATGATAGTATTGCAAACGATCCATGGAAAAGCGTACTTGGGATATTTGGCTGATATTTTCGAAAAGCTTAATATATTAAATACTCAACTTCAGGGAAAAAATGAAACAATTATCGATGCTAAAACAAAAATATTTGGCTTTGTTTCACTTCTTGCAATGTGGCAAGAACAAATATCGTCAAGTAGGTTTGAACAATTTCATTGGTTAAAGACGTTTCCGCCAACTGACTCTGCCATAAAAGTTATTGTAGAACATATTGTAGTATTATCCAATGATTTCAAGGAGAGGTTTTCTGATTTAAAAAACATGCATTTTCCTTCGTGGATAACGCAACCAATGTTGGTAAATTTATCTGATATTCCGGAAATATATCAACAAGAAATCGCTGAGCTGCAAAATGACGACTCGACAAAACCGTTATTCAAACATAAAGGAGAATTAGCTTGGCTTTCTGATGAAATGGAAAGGAAATATCCAAAAACAACGGATTTTGCAAGGAAATTGTTATTACCACTTCCGTCATCTTATCTGGCTGAATGTGGGTTCAGCAGTGTCAATGATATATTAGTAAAAAAGAGGAGCTCTTTAAATATCACCATGCGAGGAGATTTGAGACTCATGCTGACTAAGTTTGCACCGAACATAAAAAGTCTTTGTAGCAGACACCAGGCTCACGGATCACATTAATTAAACCAATTTTACTTACAATTATTATATCCTTTGTTTTTTTCTTAAAAATTTTCGGTTTATACTTTTACTAATATATACCTACATATACAAATTTATTATAATATTTAATTTTATAGCGATATTTTATTTTTTTTGTTACTTTGAACCTGGAAGTTATTATAAACAATATTTTATAGTTCTTATTAAAAATTCGTTTTTCTTGAATTTATATTTTATGACCATTCTACTTTGCGTATATAGACGAAGAAAAGCAATTAATAATTTAGTCATGCTGTGCAAAAGTTCCGACATTTTGTTTATTTTATATATGGGGCATCAGATATTCAGTAGCTAATTGGTGGGGCATGGATCAAAAGAGTTTGAGAAGCACTGTTCTAACAGCACTAGTATTTACGGTTAAACTATACGAATATGCCGAATCTGTTAGCTCGGATGTATAACAAAAGAATTAGCTGATATTTTGTAAAAAGTTTGCCGAAAATGTAGGTTAAAAAAGATATATGCAAGGTTGGTCATGTTCGTCAAAATAACATTAAACGGTCAAGTTAAAAATAAATTCAACATAGAAACAACATGAAATAGTAATTTCTCACTCTTAAAACACAATGGAAACTAGTCGAACATGCTGTTGGATCCAGTTGACACAGGTGTCAGGAAAATTACTGTACCAACATTCCAGCCAACATCAAGCAGGGATTTTGTAGGTTGGATTATATTTTTCTCTCCGATCATTATTGATTGAAACTACAAGATTTTTTTGCTAATTTCCGAAACGGTAAATGCAGAAAGTATTAACAGGTACTATGGGTAGAGGCCTAATAAAAATTGCAGCTTTTGATAATTTTCCGAATTCTTCAAGTTACACCAAACGTCTGAAAAGACAGGTTTCTGGATATTAAAAATGTTATTCAAGAATACATAAATAGACAAGTACAGAATGCGTGTGCAAGAAATACAATAATGTAGAAAATATTTATAAGAAATAATTTTATCAGAGCTTTTTATGTGTATCACATTTCCAATAGTAGTATTTTCCCTAACCGAAATACAGAATATGAATTGAAAACTTTATTACGAAAGTTAGTAAAATGTATGAATTTCTAAAAATTAATCTAATAAAGTAGTTGTTATTGATATTGCTCATATAGGGTGTCAATTTGAAAAGTTGCCACCGACTTTTTCATAGAACTACTACTACTACTACTAACTGATTGGGCGAAACTTCGAAATTCTGACACAGTGATGTAAGAGCGCAATATTCATATTAATTTGAATTACATCGAGAGAGTTAGAGAGAGAGTTAGAGTTAAAGTTTAAATTCTTATTGGTTTTGCTTTATATTGTCTTGGCCAACTAGTAGAATAAAAGTATAAATGGGAGAAATTATTATTACTGTTTGAGAACTGTATGAGACTGTAAGTCTTACTTTGTTTGTTAAACCGTTACAAAATGAGTTATAAAATAATTGCATTAAAGTATAAATATGAGAAATTATTTCTGCAGTATTAGTCGTATGCATTTTTATATCCTCGTGTATATTTAGTTGCATACGGTAATAATGTAAATAGAATTTTATTTTAAATTTATATGTTTTTAATTCACTATTTGTCAATACATATTACCTAGACAGGACAAGGTAACAGTCAATATTTTTTAAATTAATTACGTGGCTACTTATTAATTTATTTCAGTCCTGTGAATAATTGTGCAACCCAAAGAGCTACCACGAATTTTCTCCATAATGTAGTGATCAATCACGGTGTGTTATTGTGTATGTATTGACGTTTGTGTATAATATACACACAAAGTAAACGTCCCGTAGGCCTGTTGATCACCCCAAAATTGGCTGCCGATCGACGTCTTGCCCAGATATCATTTATTTAGCTGGTGGTATTTAGCTTCTTGAAACTAGTGACAGTTTCCAACTCATACATCGAATTTTTAATTTTGGTGCCCAGAGAAACAAACAATGAGAAATGTAGTTTTACTAGGTATCTAGCGGTAATGAAACTAAACTGTTTATAAAATTGCTGCCGACATTTCAATGAGCAAAATTACATTGACAAGATTATCAATCGGTTTGAATTAATTTATTTTCTTATCTGCAAAACATCAAGTATGCCCTGGTAACAGAGGTCACCACGTTGAAATTCAGTAAATTAAAAAAAAAAAACTTTCATATTGAGTCTAAGAGTACCTTGTGTAACAAAAAATAATTAATACCATATTACAGGTTTCAAGAAATTCATTTGTTTTTAATTTCAAATGAATCAATTTGTAAATTACAATAAATATTCCTATAGTGTAAATAAAAACTCGAGCATGGATTGAACGCTAACTCCGCTATATATTTATTTATATGAATAAATTAGTCGATACATTTTTTTTATTAGATTGGGAAAAAATATTCTAATGTAATAATATAGTTTTCAATCATATCATCGCTATTAATTTACATCACAATCTATACATCCCGCATTAATTTATAGTTTGACTTATACCATGGTATAGTTTTAATATTGTTGAGTTGTGAAGGTGCAATATTGTTACTTATTTTAGTCTATCCAATCTGTTAAAAGGAGTCATTCTACAGGATGTCACAAACAGTAAGATATAGAAAGTCACACTAAAGTAAAATATTAACGTCCGTATGCACAGATGACCCCAGTAGCAACTAAAGCTACTGGGGTCTAAGCTTAGCAACTACTACCTAATGCTAATCAGAATGCGATTTACCTTGCTGAAAGGACAATCAGTGATGAACTTCATAACCATTTTTAGTATATACTATAGTTTATAAGCTGATAAGTTCGCCATGCATATGGCTGTATGTATTTTATCTTTAAAATCATTATTTATTTTCTTTATAACTTTTATAATTGAGGCGTTTATTTTGAAAAGTGCATATGTCCAAAAATCAGTTTGTGGGAAATTTAAAAAAAGTTACAGTGGAAGTTATACTCACAGTACTGGCAAAATAAATCAGGCGGTTGTATTTATTTCAACTTATTTAAAAATAAAATTGATTTTAAATAAGAACGTTGAAACAAGAGAAACACGGAGAAAAAGTTGTAATGTAACAGACGTCTAACAAGCAAATGAAAAAAAAAATAATTTGGCTGTTACACGTGACTTGTATTGTTTTTCGAGAAAACGAGTTTGTTAGTGCATAGACATTAGTCTTAAGAGTCGTTTACTATTAATAACTCAATGTGTGCATTTTTGGACTTGTGTTGTTTTTAAAATAAACGCCTCAATTGGAGACTGATATTAACATTGATTCATCCTTTTTCACTGCAACATGCAGGCACCTATGAACACATTGGACAGATGTTTTTATTTTGTTTTTTTTTATAGTTATAAGGTGTAGAATATTTATTCCCTCAGATACTGCATAATTGCATACTTTTTACTAACTCACTGTTTCTGACTCACATAAGAACTTTTTATCGTGTTCACCCTGTAAATAATAATGTCAGCCGTATGAGTAAACGCCTGAGAAAGAATTAAAGAGAAGGAAACTGAACAAAGCATTTGTGTGTTGCTTGTTGAAAAGCTAATTTTAACCATAAAAAGACTTGAAATTATTCAACATCAGGGGCAGTCAAAATTATTTATGCATATTCTATGATGAGCACCGTTAATCAAAACATTAACTTCGATAATTATAGTTCGCTAACGCGATTTCTTAGTTGCGTTAACCATAATCCGATAATTTTAAAATAAAGTAACGAAGATTAACTTAATCCGTTAAAGTTAACTAGTGTTAAGTATAACTTTATTATAATGTAACAAAGTACAGAAAAATAGTTTTAAACTTGTAGAAAACGTATAATTATTTGAATTCAATAACAAATTAGTTTTTGTATTGTATTTTTTCTACGAACATCAGTAAAAGTTGAATTTTTAACACGGCATACATGAATTAAAAATGGAATATTTTTCGACTAGTGTTAAAAGTAATCACTTTTAATACTAGTGTTAAAAGTAAACCGCCTTTTGTCAAAGTCACATATTTGATTGAAATATTACAAACATAATACATCGATAGAAATAATAACATGTTACAATATTGGGTAGGCATCAGATTTAAGGTTGCCCTAGGTTTGCTTCAATTTTTTTTGGTAATTCTGCATGCATAGTTATTATTGAGACTTTTTATTATTTGACACATGTGTCATGCAAAACGTAACTTGATTTACTTACTTCATAAATTCCACAACTGACATATTTGATTGCAACCTTTTTAAAGAGATTTGTGTTGGGTTTAATGGTGTTTGTAGAAAAAATAGTGTATGTTTTACGTGTTAAAACGATTTTATTTTGTTCGTAGAGTTGCTCCATTCGGTTCGAACATGTCGCAAACTTCCCCACTCACAAAATGAAATCCAACTTTTAACACTTATATCATAAATAACGATTGTCAAGTTTTTTTAATATATTGCTTCACTTAACAATATAAACTAGCAATTAATTATAATTTGAATCAGGGAACTATTATTTTGGAGGGGATTGAAAGGTAAAATTAAAGAATAAAAATACTATTAAAATGAGAAATTAAAACTAAAATTATAAAACATTATTATAATTAGGTATCGGTTATTATGATTATAATTATCAATTATTAATTGATAACATTTACGGCACATTGTATCGGATACCATTTAAAAACATTAATTTTTCAAAATTAGGCCTAGCTGCCAATCATCATCCCCTCTTGGGTATATCATTTCCCAGTGAGAAAAGCCATTCCACTGCAGCGGAGGATGGAATAGGACAATAAAAACCTCTTCTCCTAAGAAATTGGAGTTGGCTAGGCCATCCTTCCCATCCTAGCAATTATCAAAGTAGTATAAGCAAGTCTAGCTAAGTATCAACAATCCTTTTGGTTTTCTGCTTGATACCGGTATTTTCATTCAGGCATCCTGCATCCTGCCTGTTCAATAGAATAAACCATCTTATTATTGTCAGATTGAGAGACTTTGCTGTAGGTACTTTTGTTGCAGAAATGTCATATTTATTTTGTACTGGCTCTACAATGTAACAAGCTTGCCTGCAGCTCGCCAGTCCTTTGATCCCCAGTAAAAACCGTTTTACCGGCATATAATGTAAATGGAACACTTGGTTGGAGTTTCACTATGTAATTTAGTGAAACTTCAACCAAGTGTTTGATTTACCTTAATTATCATGTTTCACCAAGTGGTATCCACACATACTTTCAACTTAATATAATGTAAAATACTGTATTGTATTTTTGGGTTCTTGTTAATCTCTTTATGCTCTTGGGAATTTTTGTGTTCCTCAGTTCAGTTCAGTGAAACGTTTTTTTGTTTCAAAACGAAGAAAAAATTGTAGGCGCAGAGATCAAGTAATTCCAAATCCCTTCGTATTCAAATAATCTATAAAATGTGTAACAAATAATGTTTGTCTATGACAAATAAATAATGTATTTATTATGTACGTAGCTATGGTAATATAATGTATTTAGTTAGACAATAGGGGTTGTATTATGATTTAATAATACAACAAGGGCTATATTATAACTTCATAATATAACATGGTGCAGCCTCTCGTATTAAACTATGAATAACGCTTTTCATCTATTTATTTTTACATTCATCCCATGACAGTTGTCAGTGCAACTGTCATATTTACAACAAATTTTACAGTGTCGGTCGTCACTATTTATAGCTTAACAGTGAAAAGCAGAAGATTAATTACTGTTTCGTGCATAACCTAAGGACCTCGCACGTGTATGATGTGTAAGTAGTAGATATAAGTAAATTTAATGTGTATTCTAGTTTTTTAGCCCATATTGAGCGTAGGCTTCCCCCAGTGATGCTCATTCTCGCCTGTTGTTTGGTCTCTTTGGTTCATCGACCTGTGGTTTTGGTCACTCTGTATTTTGTGTTGTCTTCCTCTGCTTCTTGTGCTCTATCTTGGCGTCCAATCAGTTATACGTTTGCTCCAACTTTGTTGGTGTTTCCTGGCTATGTGGCTCGCCCATGACCATTTTAATGTTTTTATGGTTTGTACTATGTTTGCTATTTTTTTTCTTCGATTTATTTCTTGGATGGTTACTCTTTGGTTTAATCTCAGTCCCAGTATACTTCTCTCCATTTTGTTTTGGCATACGTTTATTTTGTTTTCTTCAGTATTTGTCATGGCCGTTGGCTACCATATGTAAGTACAGGTGAGATGATTTGGTCAAAGATTTTCCTTTTCATTTCCATTGAAAATTTTCCCTTCATGATGTTCTTCAGTGACCAGAATTTTGCCCATGCAGATTGGATTCTTCTTTATTAATATAGATATAGATATAGATATATTTGTCTACCTTTTCAATTTATTTATTTTTTACTTCGATTTTTATATTTTCATTGGTTACTAGCTTTGTTTCTGCATGATTCATTGTCAGGCCTACTGTCTTGCTTCTTATATCAAGCTCTATCAGCATTAGCCTTAGTTCTTCTTCGGTTTTGGGAATAATGACAATATCGTCGGCAAATCGCCAATAATTTAAATAAGTTCCGTTTATGTTAAAACCAAGCTGCCTCTCATCCCAGTTGAGATCTTTAAAGATTTTGTCTAGTACACAATTAAATAGGTCTGGGGATAGAGGGTCGCCTTGTTTTACGCCTTTGCTTATTTTAAATTTAGGTCCATCGATTTCTAGTTGTATTTGGGCTGTGTTGTTGTTGTACATGTCTCTAATTATTCGTATATATTTTTATTTATGCCAGCTTGTTTTAAGGCTGACCATATTGACGAGTGTTTTATTGAGTCGAAGGCCTTAGTATTGTCAATAAATACTAAGTGTAAGTTAATGTTATACTCTTTTGTTTTTTTCTATTAGTTGATTAATTGTATACAGATTATCGGTGGTGCTGTAGTTCTTCCTGAAGCCAGCTTGGTCTCTTCTTGGAATTTGTTCAGTACGTTTCTTATTCTTTATTATATTAATTTGGAGAATAATTTGCATAAGGCGGATTGTAAGCTTATAGGTCTGTAATTGTTTATTCATTACGTCTCCCCTTCTTGTGAATCGGTATAATTTTCGAGTTCCTCCCCTGTTGCGGTGCTATGCCTCTATTAAGGATTTTGTTGAAGAGGACTCTTATGTGTGTGATTAGTTCTTCTTTTCCTAGTTTTAGTAGTTCTTTGAAGATTTTATCATCTCCTGGACTTTTTCAATTTTAAGGTTGTCTTTTGCTTTTCTTACTTCAGAATTACGGAATTCTGGAATTTCTTCGTCTCCATCTGTCTCGTTGATTTGGACGTCTTCATCGTTCCTTTCTTCGTAGAGTATTTCATAGAACTGCCTTGCGGTGGTGATAATGTTTGATCTAGTGTGATTGGTTTTACCTGACCTTTTAGGCCTTCCATCCATTGTTCACCTGTTTGCGTTGCCTTCTTTAGTTTTTTTGTTGAGCCAGAAGTTTCTATTATTTCTGTAGTTATTTCTTCTTCCCTTCTTTGGTTATTTTCTCGTATCTTCTTTTTTACTAGTTTTCTTAGTTCTGATAGTTGGAATTTTTCGTGGGTTGACTTTTTTTTCTTTTTTTCGACGTTTGTTCTTTCCTTGATTAGTTTCATTATCTCTTTGTCTAAGGTTTTCTCTTTCTTTTCTTGTTTATTTGCCCTGTTTTTGATCGTGCGGATTCCAATATTGCTCTTTCTAAGTAGTATGTTTCTTGGGTGGTTGCTGTATTGGTTTCTTGCTCTAGATGTTGTAGATGGTTCCTTAGTAACTCTGTATATTTTGTTTTGTTTCCTATTATGCTTTCTCTATGTATTGGCCTAGTTGTCTTCCTGTGGTTTCTTCTTCTATGTTCTGTTTTTACTGTTGCTCTGATTAGTCTGTGGTCGCTAAGGAAGTTAAAGGCACTTATAACTTGTACATCAGATATATCTCTTAGGTTTTGAGTTAGTATGAAATCTATTTCGCTCTTATGTCTTGATGGGGATTTCCCGGTCTATTTCATTTCTTTGCATTTTGCGAAATATGTATTTGCAATTTTTAGTTCGTTTTGAGTTGCAAAATTTATCAGCAGCTGGCCTCTTTCGTTTCTGTCGCCATATGTGTTTGATCTCATAGTGTTCTGTTCCATGTCCTGGCGGTGCCCGATTTTCCCGTTGAAGTCTCCCAGTATCATGTAACTCTCTGGTGTATTGTTGATTATATGTTCTACTTGGTCATAAAATTCAGCGATAGCTTCGTTTGTTGAGATACAAGTGGGAAAATGGACTTGAATTATTTACATTTGGTCCTTTCCATTTGTTTTTATTGTTACAATTGCTATTCTTTCGTTAACAGGAACAAATTCGATAACTCTTTCCTGCCACGTATTTCTTATCAGAAATCCTACTCCTAATTGGCTATTTACTGCTGCAGAGTGGTATAACAGATAGTTCGATGTTCGCTGAGTTATGGTGGAGTAGTTTCTTCTCATTTCCGCCAGTTCGATGATGTCCCATTTGATGTTTGACAGAGCATACTCCAGTTCTGTAAATCTATCTTCATGTTTTAGTGTTTGTGTGTTTAGTGAGCATATATAAATGGTGGCGTCTTTCTTCGCAGCGTTTTTTCCTTCTTTAGGTGTTGGGGGGTGTTAGCCTATAACTTCCGTGGTGACGGGCCATTCTGGAAGCTTTTTCGTTTTGTTTTTTGTTTTTGCTTTTTGTGAGTTTGTGCCATTCTCGTTTGTCCATGTGTTTGCCTAAGTAGTTATCTTGTTTTCGGTTGTGTTCTTCTTTTCTAACTATGCAGATTTGTCTAGGCTTGGAGTGCTTCCTCTAGTGATAGTCACTAAGTAGCTTCTAGGTCTTCCGAAGAAGCTCTCTATCGGCTTCTGTGTGGATATCGATTTTTGGAAAGCTAGGTTAGGGTTTTCTTTTTGTTTTCAACTTTTTGCTTTGATTGTGGTAGCTCTGTTTCATCGTTGGATCTATTACGTTTTTTAAAAGCAATTTGCTGAATGTCGCTTTCATTAACATTAGCATGGTGACCTTCTTGCCTCATTTTTTTCATAATAGGATTTAGGTTTTTTCGTTTTTCTTGGTTGTGTTCCGGAAAATTTTCCACCATTAAAATGTTCGAGTCTTTAAGGTTTTTCCTGTTGTTAAGTATCTCCCATGTCTTTCTGGTTGCTACTAGTTTGATTAACACCGGTCTGGGCTTTTTGACACTCTCTTTTCCTACTCTCTGCATGTAGTCTATTTCTGTTAGAGAGAGGTTGACTTTGATTTCTTTTTTATGAGGTTTATTATGGCCATCTCTTCTTGGTTATTCTACTCTTCTTGGAGTCCTAGAATTAGCATGTTTTTTTTTCTCTCTTCCCTTTCCAGGTATGTTAATCTCTTTTCGTGGTGCTCCGATTTTTCATTTATTCCCGTGATGTCCGTTTCGATCGTCTTTTGATTGTTTTGTAGCTCCGTTCGCAGTTGGTTTATGTTTTCGTTAATGTTTTCTTGCATTTCGTTCTTCATCGTTTGTAGTGCTTTGATGATTTCTTCTACGGTAGCCCCCATTTTTGTGGTACTGCCGGCCAGTAAGACTTTGGCTATTTGTCTGCAGATGGTGCCTTGTGGGTGAGCGAGGTGTGTTTTATTTTGGTTTTCCGATCCACTCAGTTTTAGGTTATGTTTCTGGGTTTTATTTTACCGTAGATTTAGTTGTTTTAAAAAAAAGGTATGCTTGTTTCTTCTATTATTGTGTATGGCATATGATAAATAAGTTCAACCCATGTAAGCTCATTTCAATATGTACATTTGTTTGCTAATATTTGGTTTCTCTTTGACCAAAATTTGTTAATGAGATTTGTTTTATTTGAAAAGTAATAGATAAAAGGTCGTATTTGACTCGCACATAATGACTATAATTCACTCGGATGATTATATAGTAGGCTTCGGCTCGTATATAAAATGCATCCTCGTGAATTATAGCCTACATTATATGCTCGTTAAATAATATACCATTAATACATAACAATTTAATAACAATATTCATCAAGTCGTAAATTATTGATGTTATCATAGCCTTTAGGTTGTCGATTCCCAGAAAATTTCACATTTTTCATTCACTAGAAGAGCCTAGCTACAATCTCATTTTATCTCTCCCCCCGAAAATTTCCTATTAAGATGTTAGAATAAAATCATCTATAAACGTCTCCTAGTCAGTGACACGTAAATAACAACGGGGACTCCCAGACTGGCATGGAAGAATATCATTAGGAGCGCATTTAACCCACATGCAGAACCACCATTTGAAATCCGCCATTCTCCCCCGGCTTTCCATGAATACATAAGCTGTTAATCTTCTTTATCAATCTGTTGAATGCGCCGACGCCATAAATCACCGTGCTCATTGTGCGTTCCTTCTGAGCGACCATTTGTTACTAGCCATAATTCAATATCGAAAATATGCAGAAATAAAGAAGTGACGCGATGGAGTGTTACTATTTTAATGGAGTTTTGTTATTGTGCAGTAGCCATAGGGTAGAAGGATGATGTTATTAATAAGAAATATAATTTTAAAAAATGAGACGACGTTACGTGTACTCTGCACACGCCAATATACAGATAAATCCCTTTTGATGTAGGTAGACTTTTTTAATATCAGAAAGTAGTTACTTCGGCGACAGCTATTCCTGCTGATACGTTTTCAATTTATTACAACCTTTCATCTCGAAAATTAAAAATAGTAAATAATAACTCGAGGGCCGCGTCTCAAGTTGCGCACTATTGATTATCCGCACTTGTGTGAACGTAATAAACGTGAAGAATATTTGATTGATTTTTTCCCCGAAAACCAATCGACTTTGTATCCCGGGAAAATGGTTTTAATGGAAACACGACCCCAGCCACAATTTTTAATCTAATTTGATAGACTTTAATTCCCAGAATGTAATATGTTTGTTACATAAAGCTCGCATACACATTTTTTAAATGAATCATGTCTATGCGCGAGTCTGGAAAATACATGAGTTTGCTACAAATATTATTTCAGCCAGAAATTGTTTACGAAACTAAATTGGTGTAGAATGGATTGCATTTTTGAGACGCATATAAAAAATAAATCTCGTGAGATGCATATATCTCGCATTATTTCAGTTTCAGCAAACGTTGTAGTGAAATATGCAATAATAAAACGATATACCGACATTGTGTTTGGAGGAAACGAATTGAATACGGGTTTTAGTGGTGTGTAGACAATCTAGTTAGTCACAACCGTAACAGTTATCGAGACATAAAAGGCAACATATTGCCGCGGGAGCAGCGGGAAGAAGTGATATAAAATACAAAGTTGCATAAAAGATTATACTACCATACCATATAGATATATTTGCAATGTTGGCCATCGTCCCAGAGTCCTGGGGTACACACACCGGTTACATAACAAACATTGTGTTTTATGATATATTTTATGGATGGCATAATAAAATATAAGGTCAGATGGGCCGGATCGAATATGTAAAAGAAGCAGTTAGGGAAGAGGGACCATCCGATTGTCCTTCGCGGCCGGAAGGGATGGATGGATGGTGGGGATTTACGATATCATTAAAAGCGTGACGAGCGGCCCCCCGGATTACGCTGGACAAAGCGCCGGATGATAAGTTATTATGGCATAAACGTCGCGCACGTCGTAGATTTTATGACGTCGGAATCGGCCGTTAAAAAATGATTGGAATGATCTGGATGGCCGTGGAGTTTACTGCCTGCTTCTACAAACAATAGAGCATAACGCTAATTTATGCCAGATAAAATTTTAATAGGACAACCTTTCGGCGTGACCGTGTTTTATAGTTAACGGAGCGGCGGCCTCGTAAGGCCGCCTGAAATTCTTTTAAGTCGATTGAACATTTAGAGCGCCCTTTGTTTATTTAATAATGTCGTCCCTATGATTCTCTTTAATGGACACTTCATTACACGTTTACTGCTTTTAAAATTCAATTTAGATTAAGTAATCCACCCAGCCTTCCACAGACTACTCCATCATCCTCTTTGAAAAGGGTTTACAAAAACCCTTTCTGCGCTTTCAATTAATTAACTAATTAATCTTACTTCAAACGCAATGAAAAGTACATAAAAATAATAGATATAAACTTTTTTTTACCAATTATGAGTGTAAAAATAATTTATATAGCTACTGTGGTTTATCTTTCTCTAAATGCACCAATGTAACGGGTTTTCCAATAAGAGGTGTTATTTTGAATAGCCCGCTATTTCGGTAGATGTCACTTTTGAAGCTGTCATTTCTTGGCATTTGACAAGTAGAAACTACGCCATTAATAAAAATGGTACGATACACGCTTCAACAACGCATTGAAATTATTAAAATTCACTATAAAAATGGTGAAAATTTGGCAGAGACGGTTCGTAAAACTCGAACATTTTTGGGTCGTCGTGAAGCACCTTGTCGGACCGCAATACAGAAATTGGTGGAAAAATTCGAGCTGTTGGGACAAGTTAGTGATGAGAAGAATAAAACCCGTGCACGTCGCTCAAGAACAGCCGAGAATATTGCTGCTGTAGCCGAAAGTGTTGAAGAAAACCCAGGTTTGTCCATTCCTCGTCGTTCTTTGGAATTAGGTATTCCACAAACGTCATTACACCGTATTTTGCATAAAGATTTGGGTCTTAAGGCTTATAAAGTCCAGTTAACACAAGAACTCAAGCCGGCCGATCATCAACAACGTCGTGACTTTGCTGATTGGGTCGTTGAAATGCATGAAAATGATCCGGAATTCCATCGAAAAATCATCTTCAGTGATGAGGCCCATTTCCACCTCGGTGGCTTCGTCAACAAGCAAAATTGTCGCATCTGGGGCTCAGAAAACCCAAGAGTTATTGTTGAAAAGCCTCTCTATCCTCAACGTGTGACTGTTTGGTGCGGTTTATGGTCCGGCGGAGTCATTGGACCTTACTTTTTCGAAAATGAGGCTGGCGCAACAGTTACGGTGAATGGATTGCGCTATCAAGAGATGATTAACGATTTTTTATGGCCGGAATTGGATGGTATTGATCTGGACAACGTTCACTTTCAACAAGACGGCGCTACGTGCCACACAAGCAACGAAACCATTGATCTTTTAAGGGAAAAGTTTCCGGACCGTGTTATCTCTCGAAGAGGTGATCACAATTGGCCACCGAGATCTTGTGATTTAACACCTTGCGACTTCTTTCTTTGGGGCCACGTGAAGGAGAAGGTCTACGCCAACAGCCCAGTATCGATTCAAGACCTCAAAGATGCAATTCGTGAGGCTATCGAGGACATACAGCAGCCACTTTGCGATTTAGTTATGGAAAATTTCATGAAAAGGATTTTGTCCTGTAAGCGTGGCCGTGGTGGTCATTTGCTTGATGTTATTTTCCACTATTAACGGCATACCTTCCTCTTTGTAATGAAATAAACATCTGATGATTTATAATAAAAAATGGCATTTTTCTTTGAATATCAAAATAACACCTCTTATTGGAAAACCCACAAGTATAATACTTTTAAGGAAAAATTAAATTAATAAATTATTTAATAATATTTTTAAATATTACTGAAAACATTGCCCGGCGCATGCACCACAAATGTAACAGCATATTTAAGTATTCATGGTAGCGTAATGTACAACGTGGCGTAAACAAGCAATGATAATTATTGTTAATTATTGTATGAATAATAGCAATGGAAATATTAACTTAAAAAAATCAAATTATTGTTTTTCACCAAAACCCACTATCAGTTTTTCTTTTGTTATTAGTAATTTAATCATTATTGAAGACTGTTTTACATTATTCTATTATCTATTGTATTATAAAAATAAATATTGTTAATAGTAACGTAGTACGATTTCTGAAATTATCTAAATTTGTTTAGCGCTTACATAGTAACGTATACAGAGATCGCATAAACTATTAAGACCTGGCTTTATTTTTTCTCCTGTATAAATTTTCGAAAAACGCTTCAACAGGTCAAAATAATTTTTTTTCAAACAAATATTTTGAGACAATTTTCAATTTTCCATCTCTCTCCGTTTTGAAGTTATGACGTCAGAGCGATTTATTTTATATGACAACCTATATTTTTTATTATTGATTTCGATAGTACTTTTTATTATGTTTTCAACAACATGGCATTTTCAATATGTAACATTTGAAATAAAAGAGAAAAAGTGCGTTAAAGTAAAACTATTAAATTATTATTTCAATGTGCAGAATGCATCTGGTTACCATTCAAAACAACGTTAGTTAAAACAAAATTAAGAAAAGAGGCTTGAAATTTAAATATTGGAATAAAACAAAATTGATCAACATGAAACACATTCTTACTACAATATCATCAATTACAAAAATAAGAACAGAAAAACCAAAAGAATTTTTTATCGAAAAAAAAAATACTAATGACTTGTTTTAAAATAAGTTTTTAAATAATATGAAGTCACAAAAATAATTAAAATAACGAAAAATATTGGTTAGGGAAAAAACAAATTAGATGTTCAAATTGTTGACCATTTTGTACTGGACAGTGTGCCAATCTGTGTTAAAAGGCCGCACAAACATTAAGGAGAACTTCTGGCTGTATTTGTCTCATTTCGACTTGGATCCTCATATTCTGCACTTTGAAATAATAATTTAATAGTTTTATTTTATCGCACTTTTTCTCATTTTTTTTTTCAAATGTTACATATTGAAAATTCCATGTTGTTGAAAACGTAATAAAAAGTACTTTCAAAATCAATAATAAAAAAATACAGGTTGTCATTAAAAAAATGGCTCTGACGTCATAACTTCAAAGCGGAGAGAGGTGGAAAATGAAAATGGTCTCAAAATATTTGTTTGAAAATAATTCATTTTGACCTGATGAAGCATTTTTCAACAATTTATACAGGGGAAAAAATAAAGCCAGGTCTCAATACTTTATGCGCTCTCTGTAAAATATGTGCTAAGTTTTTTGGTTGTGGAACAAAGGTGTAATTTAACTTTATTTCCTGGTAAATGAATGATTGGTTCCAGAAATACTGAAATATTAATATTAAGTTGATGAAATCAGAAAAACAATAGAATAGTAGATTTCTGAGTCATTCAAAAAACTATATTTTTAAATGGAACACCCTAGACATTATTACATATTTTTAAAGATATTTTAATTGTGAACAAAAAATTATTAATACACTATCATCGCCCTGAAATAAAATAATTTAAAGAAGAAGTAGTATACACTTAACCTTCCTGAAGGTTTTTTATTTAAGGAGGCAACGGAAATGATAGAAAAATATCTTTTTTCTACTAGTATATGTGAAATTAGCTCAACGGTTTTCTTTACAGCATGTCCCCGGATTGAGTTTACAAGAGGGATATTTTTTTATTTTTACTTTTATGTAAAAATGTTATAGGAATTATAATTCCTGCTTGGTTTGAAACTACCAGTTCAGTTATTGAAACTTTGATTTATTTATACAGAGTGTTGGCAAAATCAAATTTTTTAAATCTTATTTTGACACTTATTTATTTACTATTTGCCAAAGGAATTTAAAATTACACTTAGCAGCATTAAAGAAAAATAAAACCGTTCGAACAATCCCCAAAATGCAGAAAATGATACTGAAAATTTAAAAAGTCGACTACGAGAGGCATTTGCATCAATAACTATTGAAGAAATCTAAAACAGTCTTCAGGAGTTCCATACCAGGCTTAAACTGTGTGAAGAAAATAGTGGGGTATTGTCTAAATGATATAACACCCTATATAAATAAATCAATGTTTTAATAACTGAAATGGTAGTTTCAGACCAAGCCGGAATTTTAATTCCTATAACATTTTTACTTAAGAGGCCTCTTTACCCCAGCTAGTATACGGCATTATTAATAAGCGATAGCCAAATAATTCATGAACGGGTTAACTTCATTACAATCTGAGAACTGATATAGAAAGTTTAGACACATATCTACAATTAGACAAAGTAGTTTTAAGAAATAAATCAAAGGTGACTTATTTCTGATCACCTAATCGGATTTATGTGCAGACAAGAATACTCCATTATAATTCATGATATTTAAACAAATAAAAAGAAGGTGGTTCGCAACAACATTAGCTCCAAATACCCGGTGGGAATTTCCATTATATGTACCCTGTCTTAATTAAATAAATACAGAAGAAAATTTCACAAATCGGCTAAACATGCCATTCTTTTAATCAACAGAATAAATCACCATTTTACGTATTATTTCTTAAAAACCACACAGCACAAATGTAGATAAATGTCGAAACTTTCTAAATCAGGTCTCCGATTGAAATTATGTTCACCCGTTCATGAATTATCTTAGCTGTCCTTTACATGCAATTCCCTATACCGCGTTTGGGTAAAGAGGCCTCGTAAAAGGAACAATTAAAAAATCCCTCTTGTAAACTCAATCCGGGGACATACTTTATATGAAAGTAATACTTTTTCCCTCTAGAGATGAAAGTAAACATGTAAAATTACATGGAAATAATGCATTAATTTCTATGGTAACGACTTTACAAATATTAATTTCAGTAATTTGCATTGTGACAGTTCGCCTTGAATTAAATTGAACTTGAAAGTTTTGAATTTGAAAGTTCTCTTATATCAAATATTTTATAAACTGCAATATCGTAAAAAAACTCATTTCCTACTCGAGATGAAATACATTTTTTTTTTGTGAGTGGACAGTTGTTCACGAGCCGCGCGAGCAGCGAGTGGGGCAGGTTAGGTGCAGGCGCACGAACAACGAACAACGAACAACGCCTTCTAATTTAGACAAGGTTTTTTTTTGTCGGATTTAAAAAACTTGTTTTCAATATGTGAATCTTGTGAAGCTTGTTGAATGGGTAAACTAGATTTTAGCTTTAGTAAATATCTAATCCACTGTGGTAAACAGTAAAAAGTAAAATTTATGAAGAAAAGTTGTTCGGAATAACCTTAAAACACCAAATCCAAAGTCTCTTTTCTTTCTATTCTATTTTCACATGATTGTCATGATTTATTAACAATACCCAATCACATGAAACATTGATAATTTGTAACGCTCCGATATAATTTTAATATAATTATTTTATTATTCGTCGTTTTTATTGTGAAATTATTATATAATTTCTTGATTATTTTGGCTCGTGATTTATTATATAATTTTTTAATTATTTTTGGCTCGTGATTTGTGATCGTATTTAGTACTTACACGTCGTGACGTTTAATTTAACTACCGTGATTACTCTCAAAGTACTTTGCTGTTGGTAATGTGTTAAGTAACGTACACAAATAATGGATTATTACAAGAAAGCACCAATTTAGGGATTTGTTTTGTTTATTTAATAATAGACACGCTGAAATTGTAAGACCCAGGGAAATAAAACACAGGTTGACGATGATGTAAATTAATTTATATAATTATAATATACAGGGAAATAAAACACAGGTTGAGGATTATGACATGAATTGATTTATTTTCTATATTTCGTTAACCTTATAATGAATGTGTAAATTCTTTTATTTATTCAATTGATAGTTTGAAAATGGTTGTGACTACGAAGTTTATTTACGAGAGTTTGTTATACATGCACGTGCTTCTCTTAGACCATTTATTACCATGCTCTTTCACTCCATTTAACTACGGGAAAGTGATATGATCAAAAATAGAACTATTTAAAGATGTTGAAATATCCCCAGTAATTCATGAATGATCACTAAAGGTATCTCGCGATGTGTCGGTGTCCACACAATAATGTAATTATTGGAGCCCCATTCTCTACGTTGATTGAGGAAAATTAGTAATTCTACCCACGACCACAGCACGCACCCATGTCACAAGTAGTCATCACCGTCAAACATGTTACAAGTTGTGTCAAATAACAGTTCTGCTACCTCAATCGGAAATGTTTATGTATATTATAATATATTATTATTAGGAACATTGGAGGTTATTAATAACTTCTCTTGTGATTATACCAAGCTCCATTCTCTCGTTTATCATTCTTTGTCTATACGGGGTTTTAATAATTCCACTTACTTCTTGTTTATGATATTTAACCACATATTGTCATTATGTTTTCAAATTATTGAGATTTAATCTAGCTTATTCTATTTCTACGATTCTAAATTGTTCTGCCCAATGATATGCATGTTATGTGCTTCTTTTATGATTTGAAATAGAGAAGTCAGTATTTATATCCATTATGTTTTAAATTATTACTATTTACTCCAACTTATTTTATTTATACGATTATAAATTACTCTGCCCATTAATATGTAAGTTATGTGCTCATTTTATGATAGTGAAATAAAGAAGCCATTATCTTTATGAATTATGTTGATCTGAATATGATGGTGTATGTTGGAGGGTAACACTGAATGCCTTGATTAGTTATTAGAGTTATGGTGAATACAGTCAAGTTATTTTGCGATCGCGGGCGCGATGTATAATGAGTTTATACGTTTAGATACTTATGATGCAGATAACGATTTGATTCTAATGCGGGAAGTGATTCCACAATAACAGGTGTGTGTACGAAGTGCGCGGGTGGGCGTCAATTAAACCTGAGATTGCTTCCTCTAATGATTCGTAAACATGAATAGCGTTCGAGCCGCCTTTGTTTACTGATAGGAATAGGTAATCGGTGTTTGGTTTTTCTAGGTAACTTGTGGTTTGTTAAATACACTATCTTCCGTCAATTTGAATCAGGTGCGGGAATTTGATTTCACAATAACAGGTGTGTGTACGAAGTGCGCGGGTTGGCGTCAATTACACCTGAAATTGCTTCCTCTAATGATTCGGAAACACGAATAACGTTCGAGCCGCCTTTGTTTACTGATAGGAATAGGTAATCGGTAATTGGTATTTATAGGTAACTTGGGGTTGATTGAAAGGAATAAGCACTCCCGTGAATTTATAATGAGACTGGTGTAATGAGACTGGAGACTGGTTAATTTAATTATAAACCCACGTGAATTTATATACTCAAACCGCGAATGTCTGGTGCGTTGCCCGTGGCCGACGCGACTTTCTTACTGATCTCGCTCGTGTGTGGCTTACGATTAAATAGTTTTTTTTCAGTTTCAAATCTCCACTCCCCTAACATATCTACTGCTAAACATTCACCCCCATCCCTTAGTTATCATAGTGATTATTAATCTTGAGTGTGCGTGTGGTATTGATGCGTTGTAACGGTCCAGAAATAGCGTTGGCAGAAACTGCACTTTAATAATTAATTGGCGTATAGACCTGCACGGTAGGCAACCGTGGGCGCATTTTTTTTTTGTGGTGGTGACGCGTTTCCCCTGTGGGCGATTTTTAAAATTCACCGGGCGAGGTGCCGCCATAGACACAGAATTCAGCTACCTTGCGTACAAGTACGAGCGTGCCAGAGGAACCGTCGAAACAGTGGTACTACCATCCGGTTTCCGGGAAAAGCGACGGAGACTCAGTTAACCACCCTTGAGGGGATTGGGGCACCGGTTACGGGGCAAGGAACCATACAAACGCTCATACCATCGGAGTAAGTAATTAAGCCCGTTACAGTTAAGTAGTAGTAGAGTTATACACTTAACTTAAAGAGTTGCCATTCGAGGTGATTTTCACGTGCCTGGCGCTTGCTCGTTTCTAAGGGGTGCTGATACCCAAATTGTTTATGTGACACCACGACATGGAATCTTCTAGACCCGTGCATATGCATGCCTTGGCTCTTGAGATATTTGGCGACACTCTGTCGCGAGTTCCGATGGCTATTTCTCACATTTCACCCTGGGATTATTTGTAAATGAATTAATTTTATAATTTTGTTGTATTCATGATTTTTAAAATATGGGTCACTTTATTGCGTAAATGCGTATTATACTGGGCGTATATTTGGGCCCATTACAAATTTGTCACACTCCTTATAACCTTTTAAAATATTATTAATTTTAATTGATTAAGGCTGCAGAGTTGCTCGTATTTTTCCTGCTCTTCCTTAGTGTTCAATCTCATTGCTCTGTTGTTCGTTCTCGCCCTTTTCCTTTTATTTCGGATATCCGGTATTACTTGTATCATTTTTGCCCCTACCATATAATGATCGCTGTCAGCATCCAGACCCCTATACGATCTAACCTTCCTTATAGCCTTTTCTTATGGTTTCTCTATTAGGATATGATCAATCTGGTTCACCGTATTCCCGTCTGGTGATCGCCACGTTCCCTTGTGGATTTCCTTCCTTTCATAAAATGTACTTATAATACTCAAATTTCTTTCTGTTGCAAAATCTATTAGCAATGTTCCATTTTCATTTGTTGTCTCATGCTTACTATACTGCCCTATTATTGGCCTATAACCCACTTCCCTACCTATTTTGGCATTTGCATCACCCAATATTATTTTCATGTCGTACTTAGGAATTTTTTCGTACACTTCCTCCATCTGATTATAGAAGTCTTCTTTCATTTCTATATATTTTTCCTCTGAGAGTCCGAAGAAATGAAAAATGTGGTACGAAATGATAATATAGACGAAGATTGGATGCTGATGAAAAGAAAGTTAAAAGAAGCCGCGGAAAAGTGTAATAGGACAAAAATCAGAGGAAAAACTATTGGTTCGATGAGGAATGCAAGAGAGTTGGATAGTAGAAAAAAATTGCGATCAATAATGATAAAACAAGGAAATGAAAGTGCAAAAAAGTTATACGAACAACAAAGGAGGAAAACAAAGAAACTATTAAGAGCTAAGAAAAGAAAGCACTTTGAAAACGCAATGGATGAAATAGAGGAAAGTTACAGAAGTAAGCATATCAGAAATCTGTATCAAAAGGTACGGAATGAAAGGAAAGGATTTCAACCCAAGGCAGTAATTTATGCGGGCAAGAGTGGTGAAATGATTGCGGGAGAAGAGGAACAATTAAACAGATAAAGGGAATATTTTGATGAGTTGTTGAACGGAGAAAGCGAAGAATTTGAGAGAGAGAGAGAGACAACACAAGAGGGTACGTAATAAACAGCAGAATATAGAGAGGGCACCAAGTAAGGAGGAGATCGAGGAAATAATATTGAAAATGAAAAATAATAAGAGCTCAGGCAGTGATGGAGTAACAACAGAATTATTGAAATATGGAGGATCAAGTGTGGTTGAGCATATGCACAGGCTACTAGAGGAAATGTGGAAAAGAGAATCGATACCGAGGGAGTGGAAGGAAGCTATAATATGTGCAGTGCGCAAGAAGGGGAACAAAAGTGACTGTCAGAACTATAGGGGTATTTCGCTACTAAATATAGGATACAAAGCAATGGCAACACACATAAAGAATAAGCTGGTGGAAGAAATAGAGGATAAAATAGGAGAATATCAATGTAGCTTTAGACGGGGAAGGAGTACTACTGATGCAATATTTACAATGAGAGAAATCCAAGCTGAAAGTTTCGAGTTTAAAAAATCACCAATGATGATGTTCATAGATTTTAAGCAAGCATATGACAGAGTAAAACGGGTAGCGATTTACACAGCTCTGGAAAAGATTGGAGCTACCAGTAAGTTAATAAGTATGGTAGAAATGACACTACAAGAAACGGAAAGTATGGTAAATATGAATAATAATACAACGAAAAAGTTCATTATCAAACAAGGACTAAGACAAGGAGATCCGTTATTGTCCATTCTGTTTAGTGTAGTACTAGAAAAAGCAATGAGGGAGGCCAACGTCAACAGAAGTGGTCTGGAATATCGAAAAAGACACAAACTTATAGCATTTGCGGACGATGTGGTGATACTAGCGAGAAGCAAGGAAGAAGTAATGAATACAACTAGTAGGCTGGAAGAAACGGCAAGAAAAATGGGATTAATAATGAATCAGGACAAATCAAAGTATATGGAGTGGACTAGTAAGGAATTCAAGAAAGGAAACTATGTAACAATAAAGCCAAATAACGAAGAACTAAAATTTGAAGAAGTGGACAGATACATATATCTAGGCACACTATTTACAAGAGAGCCTAGCATCGATAAGGAGATCGATGTAAGGATAATGTCAGGGAACAGGTGTTTGGGGGGCTGAACAGACTGATGAGAAATAAGAACATCTCCAGGAACGCGAAATAGAAGCTATACAAAACGGTAATAAGACCTACTGAAACGTATTCCTGCGAAACAAGGATCCTAAATAAGAGGGATCAGACAAGGTTGGAAATATGGGAAAGAAAGGTACTGAGAAGGATTTTTGGAGGAAAAAAAGTAGGAGAGATGTGGCTAAGGAGAACGAATAGTGAAGTGAGGGAACTGTTTAACGAAACAAATATAATTGGGGTCATCCAAGTCCAAAGGTTACGGTGGTTGGGTCACGTGCATAGAATTGAGGAAATGAGAATTCTTAGGATGGTATTGAACAGCACAATGGGAGGACAGCGGGGGAAGGGAAGACCAAGAACCAGATGGAAGGAGGACGTGTCGAAAGATTTAAAGAAACTAAACATCATAGGATGGGAACAGAAAGCGCTGAATAAGAGGAATGGAAGGAAATAACCAAACAAGCCATGGGCTAGCTAGGCTCGCCGTGCTAAACTATATAATATATATATATATATATATATATATATATATATATATATATATATATATATATATAAGGCTGCAGAGAGGCTTACTATAAACAAAATAGTGGACATTGTGAAACTTCAATTTATTTTTGTTTTCCACCAAACTTGGGATTTGGCATTTTGAGGTGATTTCCAACAACTTTTAATAATAAAAAATTTTCATGGAAAAATCCCTAATATGTTGTCTCAATTTTTGGCGTTAATTTGTGATCACAGCAGGCTAGTTATTTACTAAGGTTAAAATGTAGTTGACCCATTCAACTTTTCAAGTTTATCCATTCAAAATTCAATTTTTGATGAAAAAATCTATTATATGTTGTCTCAATGTTTTGTGTTCATTTGTGATCATAGCAGACTAGTTATTTACTAAAGTTAAAATGCAGTATACCCATTCAACAAAACTTTATAAGCTTCCAATATGTTTTTAGTAAATCCACGGACAAATAAAAAAGTTATTGAGGTGTGTCACAGTCTAAAATTCAGTCACAAAGTCACCCCCCCAATAATTATTACAAAAAAATGTAGGTACAGTGAAATAATACATTCAAATATACTATAATATAATAAAATTTATGATACGCAGATATCAAATAAAAACAAAATTACTAAGGGTAACTTTGCGCGCCTTATTTCCAGCAAATTGCCTTATAAACTCTTGCATATCTAAGGTAATTAATCAATCTGATTCTGTTATGTTGTAGGTTTAATATGAAACGCACTTTGACATATATATTACTTTATTCGATGGTGGATGTAAAACGACTGACGCTCCTGTTCTGCACAATTCAACTGCGAGCGTCTTATACAAAAACTCTACAAATATAGTTCAATAGCGAACATGTGGCGGGACACCTGTTCGCCGGACATATATATATATATTCGATACATTACAATATCCTTCCCTTTAAAAATAACGAGACTAACTAAACTAATATGCTAATCGCTCAGGAGCCTTCAATAAATTTCTGGGTCTAAGCGTTCTTTCATTTTGATCGTTATTATTGACAGTTTCTACATTATCCGAACTATTTGCTATTTCAGAACTTTCATTCAAATCTCCTGAGTCCTCCTTACTACTAATAATCGTTTCTCTTGGGACGCAAACTGAATTTCGCTCCCTTCGATTATCAACCTCGTAACTTGTTGAATTAATTTGGTTCACATGTCTTTTCAGAGAACGGTTATCACTTGTTTTTACTAAATATGTTCTCTCGCCATATTTTGTAATTATCTCTGCCGCGCACCAACTCACTTTGTTATTACCGTAGTCTTTTACACTAACTTTGTCTCCTACTTTAAATGTCTTCTTCCTATTACCTTGATAATTTTCACATTGTTTGCGCTGATTGTCTTCCACTATATTTTCTGCGAAGGGTGATAACAAATTAAATCTGTTCCTTAAGCTCCGCCCTAACAATAACTTTGCCGGTGATTGGCCCGTTGTTATATGTTCGGTATTTCTGTATTGAAATAGAAATCGATCAATTATAGTTTTGGTATCTAGGTTTTCATTCTTACATTTTCCCGTTTTCAGCGCTTTTTTCATAATTTTTACCGCATTTTCAGCAGCTCCGTTTGTTGCTGGATGGTATGGCGCTCCCATTAAGTGACAAACTCCATTCATCTTAAGGAAGGTTTGGAATTTTTCAGAAGTGAACTGTGTGCCGTTATCGCTTACAAGGTACTTAGGTATACCAAACCTTGCGAAAACTTCGCGCAGAATTTTAATAGTAACTTCCGAAGTTATACTTGTCATTTCAAAGCATTCAATCCATTTGGTTGTTGAATCCATCAAAACTAAAAAGTATTTGTCAAATACCGGGCCCATAAAATCTATATGTAGCCGTTTCCAGGGCTCCTTATCGTAATGCCACGGAATTAACTCAGCCTTACTTGGTGTCTGAGCAAATTTAATACAAGGTTCGCATGACCCTATCAACTGCTCAATATCTTTATTCATGTTTGGCCACCACACGTAAGAACGAGCAAACGATTTTGTTTTAACCATGCCCAAATGAACAGTGTGCAGTTCTGCCAGGATGTTTTCCCTAAATTTTGTAGGTATCACTGTTTGATATCCTCTCATTAAACATCCAAGCTCCACAGACAATTCATTTTTACATCTTAACAATGGTTGAAATCTATCGTCTAATTTTCCATTAGGCCACCCATGCAAAACAAAATATATCACCTTACTTATCACATTGTCTTTCTTACTTTCGCGCGCAATATCCTTATAATTTAGAGGGAAACTTTGATATGTGAAATTCATGCACGATACCTCGTTTTCTATATTTATGCTGCTATCTTCGCACGGAAACCTTGAAAGTCCGTCCGCCATGTTTTCTTTTGACTTTACATATTTGATTGAAAAATCGTATCCACTTAATATAAATGCCCATCTTTGAAGCCTATTTGCCGCGATTATTGGGATACCCTTTTTATCACCAAATATTGTGATTAGCGGCTTGTGGTCAGAGTAAATCACAAAATGTTTCCCATACAAATATTGATGGAATTTTAACACTCCAAACACAATTGATAGAGCTTCTTTTTGGATCTGTGAATATGCCTTTTCTGATTTGTTTAGGACTCTAGATGCGTCCGTAGAAAGCAATCGGTCGGAGCGTCCTTGAATTGTCATCGGCCGGGTGGCAGATTACTGCCCCCATACCATATGAGCTAGCATCAACTATTAAAATGACTGGCTTGTCTAGTCTAAAATGACACAGCACTACGTTTGAAGTTAATAGTTGTTTTACTTTATCAAAAGATTTCCTGCATGATTCGTCAAAATTAAATTTTACCTCCTTTTTCAATAGCTGGTACAGGGGAAACAGAGTTGTCGAACAGTTTGGGATAAATTTAGCATAAAAATTTACCATGCCTAAGAAAGATTGCAGTTTTTTTACATTATTTGGTTCTTTAATTTCTAAAATTGCTTTGACATTGTTTACATCTGTGTGAAGTCCGTGTTTATCTATCGCGTGACCCAAATAAACTATTTTATTTTGGAAAAATACGCATTTAGACCTTTTAACTCGAAGTCCACTCTCTTCCAACTTCCTAAAGACCAAATCTAAATTATTACAATGCTCGACATCATTCCTTCCCGTAACCACTATGTCATCCATATATACTACCACATTGGGGATCTTAATTAGCAATTTCTCCATGAGCCTCTGAAATATGGCTGGGCAAGTTTTAATACCATATGGCAAACGCGTGTACGAAAACATGCCTTTATGAGTTGAAATTGTCAATAATTTCCTTGAATCCCTATCTACAAGTACTTGTTGGTATGCCTGACTTAAATCAATCTTCGAGAATTTCTCCCCATTATTTAACTCGGTGAACAAATATTCAATTCTAGGTAAGGGGTGAGATACTTCTTCCAAGACCGGATTTATAGTTACTTTAAAATCTCCACAAAGTCTTATGGAGCCATCCGACTTAAGGATTGGAACTACGGGCGTCGCCCATTCCGAATACTCTACCGGCTCCAGAATACCACAATTAACCAAGCGGTTTATTTCATCCTCAACTTTTGCTTTTAGTGTGAAAGGCAGAGGTCGTGGCTTAAAGAACTTAGGGGTGGTCCCCCTTTTAACCCGCAGTTTAATTGTTTCCTTTGTGAACGTCCCTAACTCATCTCGAAATATATTTTGATATTTTTTGTATAAGTTGTCAAGGTTATTTATGTTAAGAAAATGACTAGATATCGTAAGGTGCATCATTTTGATTGCATGACGTCCTAATAACGGTGGTCCACCGTTTTCTATGACATAAATTTCCAAATCATACATTTTATTATTATATTCTCCTTTAACAAGTATTTTCCCTACAGGTGCAAATGTGTGACCTACGTAATCCTTCAAGAATATATCATTTTTTTGCAATTTACAATTTTTAAAATGCTTCTCATAGTAGCTTAGAGATATAGCCGTGTATGCGAAACCGGTGTCTACTTGAAATTCCACGATAACCTTATTAATTCTAACGCACACTGAAAATTCATCTACATTTTTTTAATTTTCGCTATAAAACATGCTCACTCTTTCCAATTGTTCCGACATATGATTGGAATCCTTAACTTTAGCCTTATTTCTACAAATAGGAGCTAAATGTCCTTTCCTGCCACGTTTATGGCATTTATATTCACGATACCTGCATTCTGATGTTTTATGGTTTTTTCTACCGCACACCTGGCACGCTGAAATGCTCGCACTCTGATGCCCTCTTTTTCCCTGGCTCGAGCAGACATCAACGTCTAGACCGCCATTTCTGCCTCCTTGAGCGCCGCTGAATCGACGCTGCTCTCCGTCACTTCTTCTTTGATTTCCATAATGACTCATTTTATGGATGTCCCTTGGTTCCAATTTGACTCGTGATGATTCTACCATATGTTTTTCTCGATCCGCCGCTTCCCTGGCTTGCGATAATTTTACCATTTTGGCCAAATTATTTCCAGCTCTGGTTGCGTCTTCTTCCAGCAGTCTGTCCATAATTCTTCCAGGCCCCATGCCCATGACAAATATATCTCGCATGACGATGGTAAGTTCTCCTCCAAAACCGCATTTTGCGGCTAACGATTTTACTCTGGCCGCCCATTCGACCACGCTTTCATCGCCGCCTCTTCGCGCCGAATAGAATTCGTGCCTAGACGCGAAGTGTGATTGCACTGGACTAAAATGAGTGTCAATGATTGTCACTAATTCGTTATATGCAGTCGGCCAGAAAACACTGTTGCAGCCGTTTCTTATAAATCGCCCAATCTGCCGATTTATAATAGAATTCCCCGATAAGAAATCTCCTCGGGGGGGCCGCTGCTGTCGCGATCGCCTCTTCCATAATTTATCCTCGTCGCCACTGTTATGTTGTAGGTTTAATAGGAAACGCACTTTGACATATATATTACTTTATTCGATGGTGGATGTAAAACGACTGACGCTGCTGTTCTGCACAATTCAACTGCGAGCGTCTTATACAAAAACTCTACAAATATAGTTCAATAGCGAACATGTGGCGGGACACCTGTTCGCCGGACATATATATATATTCGATACATTACAGATTCAATAGAAATGCTAGCCAAATTTGAAGACGTTCTTGAGACATTGATGATCTTAGATAGTTTTTAATAAGTTCCTGTTTTGAGAATGATCGTTCAGCAGAACGAAGAAAACAACTTACTACGTAGGTTGGTGGACGAAAAGGAAGATAAGAACAAAATTCTTCATGAACATATAATTCTCTTGAAGGAGGTGATGGACTCTAGAACTGCAAACAGCAAAGTAAGTGTGACTCCATGGCCCCTTACTGACTTACCAGTGCATGATAACTCCAAAAATCAAGCTAATAAACCAACTAAGAATGTTATTACGAGACATATACCAAATGCTTTAAACAAAAAAACTTTCTGTAGGAGATACTAACAGTAGCCCCCCGATCTGCGAAACTTTTCATAGTGCAGTGATAAACAATGCAAATGTCTATCATGTTGTAAATGCATCGCCGGTTGGCACTAAAGCAAATGTTGTTGATGATAATGATATTGGTACTCTTCGAGCCAGCGAAGCGGATGCTTCACTCACACAAGGCCCCGCAGAAAATACAAAAACAAACGTGAGCTCAGGAATGATTGAGCATGAATGTATAAATCCTAGTAATCGCCAGCACATGAGTAAAAACGGAAAAAGAAATAGAAATAAAAATACCAGCACATTATTTGGAATATCTGCGAATACAGACTTAAAAGGTGCAACTCGATACCACCAATATCATTTAAACAATCTACACCCAAGCACCACGGTATATGATATAATAACCTTCCTCAATAAATTGAGTATAGTTGAATCTAAATGCGAACAATTAATCGCTAAATATCGGGATATGTACAGCTCTTTTAAGGTAACTGTCCCATCCTAATATGATGATCGTATGAAAGACGCGAATACCTGGCCCAAGGATGTCCGTATAAATCGTTTTTGTTTTCAATATCGTGAGAGAAAAATTACGAATCTTTAAACGGTTGCATCTTGGTTCCCAACGCTCGAACGTTTAGAAGCAAATCAAATGACGTGGAACTTCGTGAACAACAAAATGATATTATATCAGAGCTCGACTCTGGTAGCTATACACTGTACCACACACACGACAAAGGAGTAAACAATAATGCCGCAAAAAGTCAAGAAAAAGCAATAAATAACTTAGCTATATTATTCCTCAATACACGATCAGTCAGTAACAAAAATTAAGTTTCGCGAAGCAGGTATTTACGACACATCGATTAACCTCTTAGCACTACAGGAACACTGGCTTCTGAGTGTGGAGATGGACGCTATGAGAATCGGAAACTTTACTGCTATGTCAAGTTTCTGAAGAAGTGAACCCTACGGAGCAAGTGCTATTCTCTCTAATAACTCCGTTTCCGCTGTTGAAAAGGTGAATGTGCAATCTTTTAATATTCCAAATGTATGTGAAATGTCCGCTGTTATGATGTCTGATATAATTATTGTGAGTTTGTACCGTCCGCCGGACAGCGATTTTAAAATGTTTATAGAAACTCTAAATAAGTTTCTTTGCAGCTGCAATTCCTTGAATGAAAGTTTAATTGTGGGCATTTGAACTCCAGGTTGGTACAAATGAACTCCAGGTTGGTATGTTATGCGGAGTGATGCTAAGTCATAACTTAATTCAAACAGTCAATTTCAACACGCGTAAAAATAGCTGCATTGACAATATTTTCACTGACCTAGAGCCTACTGAATTTTCTGTCAAGTCAGCCGATCCCTGTGTACTGATCATGCAGGAATCCTTATGGAGATCAACATTCGAACCCCTGCAAATGAAGCACCACACTCCATTTGCGGACCAATATGGCAGTTAGGAAAATGCAAATTTTATAATGCTCTTTCACACACGGATTGGTCTTTTATAGAAGACCATGATCTCACGGCAGACTCAAAATCTGCGACTCTTATGAATTTGTAAGCGGGTGAAGTGCAGAAATCCTTTCCTAAGAAATTGAACATAAACAGAAATATTCTTAGACAAAACAATGTCAACTGGTTCACACAAGATCAATGTGAAAACAGAGAAATGATACATATGCTTAACGAAGCCAGCAAGAATAATCCCCCGTTTCAGTCCGACCGTAATGAATATCGTAGGTTCTACAAGTCGGAGCTAAAATCTGTAAGAATTGCCGCTACTGATCGGCACATTCCTTCTGCCTCTAACAAATTTAAAGCCGCTTGGGAGACAGTGAATTCTTTAAGAAGTAAACCACTACCCATCAGTAGTGACCTAAGCTCTAGTCAATTCAATAATTTCTTTACTTCCGTTGCTAAGGAAGTTATCAATAGTCTTCCAAACGCGGACAATAATCCCATATCATACCTGGAAAACTCAGGGTCAACTACCCTCAGCCCTGATTATTTTCTGTACAAAGAAGTCTCAGGTGCAGCAGTGCGCTCAGTGATCGACAACTAAAAACCGTCCAAATCAAGACACATATGCGGCTTGAATGCTGATATAATTAAATCAGTCAAGGATATCATAATATCTCCACTCGCCCAACTCCCAAACTTATGCATCTATAATAATAGTTTTCCCGAATGCCTGAAGGTGGCTAAGGTCATACCAGTTTTCAAAAAAAGGAGACCCGAACCAATTGAATAATTGCCGCCCTATTGCCGTGTTACCAGTCATATCTAAAATGTATGAAAAAGTTTTGTATCTGCAATTACGAGGGCGGTTTGATGGAAGAGTGACTTTTCAATGAAAACGTTCTGTTAATATTATATTTTATTTTTCAACATAATCTCCTTTTAACTGTACACACTTAGCCCAGCGAGTTTGTAGTTTTTCCAAACCTTCGAAAAAGTAATCTTTCGGAAACTCTTCAAAATATGAATTTGTCTACGTTATCACCTCTTCATTTGTCTGAAATCTCTTTCCGCCCAGCCATTTTTTTAAATTTGGCAATAAGAAGAAACCACTGGGTACCAGATCTTACAAATATGGTGGATGAGGAAGTAGTTCGTAATGCAATTCGGATAATTTTGTTGTTGCAATTGCGGACGAATGAGAGGGCGCATTATCGTGATGGAACAACTCTTTTTTCTACATCAAATGCGGTGGTTGTTTTTCAAGTTCGGCATCAAGATATGTCAACATATCAGCATAACACTGGCCTGTTACCGTTTTTCCTTTTTGTAAATAATCAATAAAAATTACACATTTAGAATCCTAAAATAGTGTGGCTACGATCTTATTGGCTGAAAAAAGTGTTTTTGTCTTCTTCGGAGCACGTTCGCCAGGAGAAATCTATTGTTTGGACTGTAGAATCAATGTGAGATGAACGAAAATTGTAAAATAGTAGATAGTACTTCTGCAATACGATTAATTATTTTATTCCAAAACCATGAGAGATAACAAAATTATTAATACAAAAGAGAAACGACCCTACAGCAATATTCAAAATGTTTTTGTTTATCTCACATTGATTATTACTTACATTTTGGCAGTAGTTTTGTCTCAGCATAACCTACTTCAATGCATATAAATGTAATTAAATGGTTACTTTTGTGAAAAATATTGAATATCTCAACAACTATGGGGTTCAGATATAAGATATGCACCATCAAATTAAAGAGAAGAAAAAGACCGATCGAATTATGACATAAAATAGGGGGCATTCTATTTAAAAAAAATGGGTTATACCGTTTTGAAATTTGTAAAGTTTGACATTTTTTTCTGGACACCCTGCATTACTAAATTCAAATTTCTCATTACAAAGAGGTTGCTTATTAACCACACTGCGATTAATGCTAAAACTTATTCTTACCTTAAAAAAATAAGGTTGTTACGAATTTTTAAAGTTGAACTTGTGTATGCATGATATTTTGAAAAAAAAAATTGTAAGTTGATAACACTATAACATAATCCAAAACTAAATAGATAACATTGTAGAGGTTGAAATATGCTATCAGAAAACTGGAATAAATACAGGGTGTTCCATTTAAAAAAAATGTTTGTTTTTGTTATTCCGCAAAATTGGGACACCCTGTATATTTGAAAATAATTTTACGGCATAAAGATTTTTAAACCAATAACTTTTTGTACGAAACATTTTTTTCTATCTTTCTCGGGAAACGCGCTAGGAAAGCCCGACCCTGTATACACAACAACGAAAACAGTTTTCTTTAAATAAGTATAAAACAAAAGCTATCTGTCAGATTGGTGCCAAATTTTGCAGTAGACCTCGGAAAGACCTCAGGAGCTAGAAACATAATCACTATAGAGGAAGTGTTACCAACCTTTGAAAAGTCACTCTTCCGTCAATCGCCCTCGTATATGATCACTTTGAAAGTAACAATTTGTTCAGCAACTCACAATTCGGGTTTAGGAGAGGTAAATCAACAGAGGATGCAATAAACTGCCTCATTGAGAAATGCCTGGATTCATTCGAATAGAGAGAATATTTGCATGCAGCTTTCCTGGATTTATCGAAGGCGTTTGACTGTGTATCGCATGTAATTCTGCTAAAAAATTGCACTTTTATAACGTAAATCCAAACAGTTGTCGGTTGCTGCTTTCATATCTGCAAAATCGCGAGCAATGCCTCTACTATAGTGGCGAATTCTCATCAAGGCTCCCTGTTGATATTGGTGTTCCACAGGGATCAATCCTGGGCCCGCTACTGTTTATAATATTTATCAATGACTTTCCAGGGATCCTTGATGACAATGATGCAATTTTGTATGCCGATGATTCCACTGTACTGTCAAAAGGTTGCAACCTGCAACAAGCAATGCAGATTGCAGGTGGTGCGCGGTCGAGGGCTACGGACTGGTTCTGCTGTAACAAGCTTAGTTTGAACGAGTCCAAAACAACAAACATCTTGCTCTCGTTGTGACCATTTCAGCCAGTGCAGGATTGCAATGTAGTAACCAAATTCTTTCGTATATACATAGACAATCAAATAAACTGGTCTGAACATACTCGACATCTAGCAGCCACTATTAACAAAAACATCTTTTTACTCAGAAATTTAAACTGTAATTTCTCCATAAGTACCATCAAAATGGCATACTTTGCACTATTTCAAAGCCACATGACTCATGGGTTACCTGCATGGGGCCATGCGACCGCGCCTCGAATGAAAATTATTGCGATTCAACGCCGATGAATTCGTGTCATCACAGGATCTGGCTACCGGGAAGACTGTAGAGCTCTATTTAAAAAAGTCGGTATTTTGCCACTATCGTGCCTTTACATACTGCAATATGCATTGTACATTAAGAAAAATAGGCACTTGTATCTCAAACACAGTGAAATACATGACCATGATACTAGATAGAAGGTTCATGTCTGTCTGGGGAACACCAGTCTATCGCTCGCCCAAAATGGTACGAGATATCATGGTGTTCTACTGTATAATGCACTGCCAAATAGTTTACGGTGCCTGGAGGGCATTAATTTCAAGGTCAAGGAAATGCTAACACAAAAATGTTACTACTCCACTAAAGAATTTTTATCCCATGATCTATAACCTTAGATGTTATTTTGTGATTTTGTATTTCAATTCAATATGTATTGGATTTTGTACTTTATACTTTTATGTTTTATACTTTTGTATCTGCTTTATGACTTGTGGAAGACTTATTTGTCAATAGTACCAATAAAGATTATTATTATTATATATTATTACTATTAGCTGTTTTTTGACTTCTTTAGAGCTATAGCTTGTTCAATTATAAATTATTCGAGAGTAGTAATGTTTTGACTTCTCTGTTTTGAATTTTTAGATGTTACTTTTTTTCTTGTACTCTCTTAATTTGATGTACTTGTTGATGGAATGTCCTGTTATTTCTACGTTTAATTTCCTAGTGTGGTACCTGTGTTTCTTTGTATAACTTCTATTTCGGGTGTTGTATTTGTGAGTATCCTCATTTGTTGTTAGCGCAATGTTACTTCTGATGAGTCCATTCTTAATCTTATGTATCAGTGTCAGATTACAGATTATGTAACGTGATTGTTGGTTTAATGTATATTTCTTTTGGGATTTGTAAAACCTGTGTGGAGGGGGTTAGGTATGTTAGATTGTAGATAATTTAGTATTTTATTTTGTTGTCTCTGTAGTTTATTTATGTTTTTTTAGTAGTAGTGCTCCAATTTTCAACTTTAATTTTCACATCACAGATATTTCTTTTTGTTTTTTTGCTTAACAACATATTGCATTATATTTTCATTTTATAATTATGTAAATTAACGATTATAACTATTGTATTGTGAATTCGTGTGATGAGTGCTGTTGTAGTCACGTACGACATTTTTTATGGATTCATTAGTACATGATATGTGTGTTTCACGATGTACCTATTCTCTGTATTTAATAATTCGTTACGGCAATCAGCAGACACTGTAGAAAGCTCTTTAATTAAATTCCATAGGAATTGCAAAGAAACCGATGGCAAGTGAATTCCTGCCGCACTCCATAGCAAGGCAGTATTGTAATCAACCGCATTCACCATTCCCCGTCCCATCTTAGTGGATGTTTTTTCCTCTTGAGATACGTCTCTATACCGCACGATTTCCTTTATTTATGCCCGGGCGTGGGTGATCCTTTAAGATCGATCCCAGGCCGCCTCCGGCACTTACATACATTTAACACCGGATGTTCTTTTATTATCCGCATTGGTAGCTGCACAACGACCCAACGACTCTGAAGAGCGGAGAGGAAGGAAAAAATGTGCGAGAGCGCGTTACTTCCAGACCGTCGCGCGGACACGGGGATATATCATTTGATATTTACACATGTTTCGCCGTCCTTTAAAATAAATTCCTCTTGAAATGGATGGGTCTCGGCCTCCTCTGTGCGTACGATGGCTACATAAAGCTTGAAGCTACACATATCATCCTCACATAGTGCAGGGTTGCCAACACTTTATTTACCTTGAATAAAATACTATACCAATTTATTCTTGTTTACGTGCCTATCGTTGTCTGATATTGGCGATCATCCTTGCAATTAATTAACTATCTCAGTTGTTAGGCGAAACAGTTATATTTATGTACCTATTGCATAATTATTGCTTTATATTTTCAAGCCGTAGTTTCTGTTTCAATTTCTACAAATTTAAAAAGTATTACAACTATTACGACAATACATTGTCATCGTCATTATTTTCGAGTCATTTGCATCAAATATTTCAATTTAGTACTATTTTCTGCAGCGCGCATCAAGTTGCATGTTAGCCTTTTGATGTCGTCTGTCAATGGTAATTTGTCGCCGTATATATCTAATTGATTCCTAGTATATTCATAAAAAAATTAACACTGAGGTAATCGAAGAATTATTTTAAAACGCATATTTTTTACAGTATTACTCGAAATTGTAACTAATAAATTCTTGCACAACATTACTCGACATGTAAAAATTAATGCTGTTGGAAACCCTAGTCGGCATCGTCGGTTCATGTGGGCGTGTTCGCTTTCGTTGGAACGAAATAAAAACAGCGCACAGTTTGGTTCGCGAAATATGATTTACGGTCCGGCAATAATACATGTTTATGATCTTTGAGTCTTTGACTGTGCGAGAGTTTATGGATTCGGCGCCGCGCCCCCGCGCCGCCATCGTGTAATGTTATATTTTTAAAAACAATAATAAAATTTCGCGTAATGCGCTCGGGTTTCATGTGGGGCCGCAGTGGATCGGGACGGTCCCGCGATGTTATGGGCTTTCAGATTGGTTATCATTTTTCATCCTCTCTTTTACTGCTTTATTTACCGACACAGGACACGATTCCTTATTACCACGATAATATATTCGCCCCGTTTTATTACCACTATACGTTCATATTTTCACCGATCGGGGAAAATAAAGGCACGAAAATGAAAACAGTTGCAAATTGATATACAGATATATCTTTAATTATTTTCCTAACCATATCAATGGTTTTCTAAGTTCTACCATTTACAATTGAATATTCGCAGGTACTCAAGGCTACTCAAGAATATCCTCTCAGAAGAATAACTCTTTGCTCAATGTTTCTACGTAGAATTTGAAAGGCGGTACAACATATCAATAGTATATTATGCAACGAGCTATTAATAACCATTAAATGTGAGTTGCATACACTATTTTTTCTACGACAAAGCATGAAAAGTGGTAATTGTCAAAATTTATTAAAAGTAAATGTACAACACAATAATTGTAATATATTTAACAATATGTTTTCTACGACACAGCTTAAAAATTATGATTAAAAATTGGCAAGTGTCAATTCATTCAACTTATATAATATCGTCACCTTAGTACTACAACTGGATAACTTTAAAAATAACATTGCTGAGTAAACTGATTTGAAAATTTGCATAAACTTAAGTGCTTTACAGCTAATAAACATTCAATATAATTTTTATTGTGTTTTGCTCACTTTATCAGAAAGCAAGTATATTTTGAAATGTGTATAAGATACTTTTTTAACATTTTGCAAATTTTTGAAATAAAACGAGATACCTATTTGTTGCACTAACTTGAAAATTGATTTAATAGGAGTTATTCACTTTTGATTTTGGGAAGACAACACACTGGGAGTAACTTAAAGTGGTTTTATTCGCAACATTAATAATCTATAATTCTGAAAATAATCAAAATAATGAGAATACATCATTCGTTCATCTTCAGGGCCTGTATCGTCGCTTCCTGAAAATTCCTGTCGTCGGACTGCACTCTTTTATGTGTCTCCTTGGTGTGGCAAATTTTCATAAAATGGTCTGTATTCTAGCGCTAAAGCTGGAGTGGCTGACGTAAATAAAGAATTCAAATTGTCGTATTTTTCTTTTAGAATGGGAATTAATGATATGTGTAAAGGTTTCATTGTGTCTGAAAACGGTAGATTCTGATTACTGGCCCTCGTTTTCTTCTTGCAGTCAAGTACCCTAAACTCTTCATTATAACTCTATTTGAAACGTATGAGTAATGGGCTCATTTTTTGCCAACTGACTGGTTTACCGTTTACGTCTTCTTTCCTGATAACCATGTGCCGGTTCAGGTGAAATTTCCAATATATTACATTTTCAGTGGTAATCTCATGAACAACATACGGTAAATACGGTAAATACGGAATCACGTTCCATTTCGCCATGACCGACAACTAGAAATTTCAGATCAATGGTTTGTATGGTAGGCAGTTCTTGAACAGCACACTATGGTTTCTAGAGCCCGATTACTTGGCCTAAACTCATTTTTTCGATTGTTAGAAAGAGCATTTTTGGACATAATAACAGATGCTAAACATTCCAAACTACAATGTAATCACGTGCACAGTCCCTTTAACTGATCCAGTTACCGATGAAAATAACTGCAAGTTGTCATTTTAATTTGATGTCATTAGTCACACATTTCGTCGGCTTGGTGTTACAAGGTTGTAGGTGCAAATTTCATAAATTTGGGAAAATCGATTCTAAATATTGGGGTGTTACAAAAAGTGCCGTACCACTCCTATTCGTTTGATTTCTGTTTTGACTTTTTCATAAAATTTCTGTATTAATAATCCCGATATTTCAAGCTTCCAACATTCCAAATTTTTGAGCTATGAAAAAACAAAAAATTACATACAACTCTGTTATATCATTTTTGTGGTTTCGTTAGTAACATACAACTATGCAACTTTGAACGAAAATACGAGTACGTATTGTTTACAAAATGTGATAATATTTTATTTACTAACACATTTAATGGGGTCATTAAGTCAATAACTCAATAACAATATTTTAAATTTATTAAATTTACATAGTTTATCTTCCATTCTTTCCTTTTTTGTCACCAGTTTTCGATTTCATAAGAATTGCGTCAAATAGTCTTTATCAACTGCAGGCATCCACCGGTACATTGACTTGATTGCATCAATCTTATTTTACGGTATCTTATTAAGGGTTCCCTTTGCTTGCTTGGGTACAGGGAAGTCTACCTTAGTTTGACCCGTTGACAACTGTTTTTTACCAAAAGCACGCTTTTTGCTTTGTTCGACAAATTCTTGATCAGCATTGGAAGTTTTGTAGTAAATATTAAATACAGATCCGCAAAACTTAATTTGTTGAATCTTTGTATGCGGCACTAGAGTATAGTTAAGTAAAGTCGCGCATTCTTGGAAGTTCTTGAAATGAATTGCCTGCATTTGTATTATTTTGTAAGGTTTGATCATCTGGGCAATAATTACGATCTTTTATAGAATCATCACTTTCATAGTTTTCACAAATTTGATCTATATTTCACAAGACTCTCAAAATAGAGTCGGTTAGAGTTGTATGCGTCTACATACAACTATGTTACACTAAAGTGTAACTACCAAATTTGTTATACAACCTTGTTTGACAGTAAATAAAAATGTTTTGACAAGTGCTGCAATCTATAAGGCCTTTCCAAAAGATAGTTTATAAAACATATACTTTTATAATACCAAATACTCAAAATCTTACAAAATGTTACATACAACCTTGTAACACCAAGCCGACGATTTGTCTATCGACGACACATTTAGCAGAGTGAGTGCTGTGACCGTGTGTTTCAATAAAACTTTATACAGTAATTTTTATATTATTCCCTCAGGTATGTTTATCTAATATGAAAAATCTTAACCACATTCGTTGATTTTTAATGGTTCAAATTAATTTTAATCAATATCGATGTTTGTGGTTTCCCAATATATCATTTTTAAAGTTTCACTTTACTTATAAAAAATGACGGGATTTGGCGGGATTTATTCTTGCGTACACGTTTTAAGTCTTATTTTAAGAAGTTAAAAATATTAAGCTTACGTTGCTATTTTCTGCTATAATGATGACTAATTGTTGTTTTTCTAGCAATGCATGTATTCAAAAAGATAAACCTATTCGAAATTTGGCTGAAAGGCACTAATAAAGAGGAGAAGTTCCGAAAAATTGTAGATTTTATTAAAAAAACTTATTGGAGAATCCTTGATGCTCTCAAATGAAGGTAAACTTTTTGCAAAAATTCGCCGTTTGTCCCAAAATTTTAAAGAAATGTACCTTCGAGCTTGTCGACGAGTAGAATATTTTAAGAGGACAAATTTTGCTTAGCTGGATGAAAACTTGCCGAGGCAATACAATCTCGAGGTCGCTAAAAGATTTCGCGGCCGAGGTGTACACAACGTTTTTCGTGCAATTGATGCACGCTGCAATGAGTCTCCTAGGTTGTGAACAAGCGACTGTCAATTTTGACAAAATAATAGACGTCAAAAAAATTAATCGATAATTCAGTTAAACGAAGTAGAAATGAATACTAGTGATAGTGATGATTTAGAGTGTACACCTCCGGAGTTGAGAAAAATTGCAAACGCTGCCACAGATCATATAATTCCAGAGAAAAGTAGTAGTACATTTTCTTCTGCAGTAACTTCCTGTGGTAACTTCCACATGGATCTTTTATGTCAACACCAGGTACATAATTTCCCCTATCCCACTATCAAAAGGCGCATGCTCATCTTCCCAATCTGAATGATGATCTGACGAGGGGTGATATTCAGAACCGTCAGGAGAGAAAGGTTCAGTTTTTGATTCAAGATCGAAATTTTCATTGTTAAAAAACTATGAGAAGTAGAGGGCATAGGAATATTTTCAGGTGGTCGCTCTTTTAAAGTACGGCTCGAATCTGCAATAAAAAGTTATCACAGTTAATAATCCCGTCAATTCGAGGCTTGAGTACACATTTTGCATGACTTCCCAATATAAAATAACTTGAACAGAAAAACACACTAAATTTACGAACATAACCTCAAAATGTTCGAGTTAATAAATCTCTTTATGTTGAAATCATGCAGAATTGACGTTTTCTGTACATACCAGCTTCAACTTCTAAATTTCGAAGAGCAGCATCACAACACAACACAAAATATTATCACAACAATAATAAATAAAGTGTGTGTATAAATAGACAACTGTTATTATTAAGGGACTTTCACAAAAGCAACTAGACAACTCAAGATATCTAGTTAAAGCATGAAGCGTCGCACTACTCAGCCTCATACCTACTTGATGCAATAACCAGCCGCGTCAGAAAGAAGCGCGCTAGTTATATACGAGGGCTGTTTGACGGAAGAGTGACTTTTTAATGAAAACGTTATTTTTCTGTTGAATTTTTTATTTATTTTTCAACATAACACCCTTTTAACTGTACACACTTAGCCCAGCGAGTTTACAGTTTTTTTAAACCTTCCAAAAAGTAATCTTTCGAAAAGTCTTCAAAATATGCATTTGTCTCGGTTATCACCTCTTCATTTGCCTAAAATCTTTGTCCACCCAGCCATTTTTTTAAATTTGGAAATAAGAAGAAATCACTGGGAGCCAGATCTGGCGAGTATGGTGGATAAAGCAGTAATTTGTAATGCAATTCAGCCAATTTAGTGTAGCAATTGCAGACGAATATGAGGGCGCAGTATCGTGATGGAACAACACTTTTTTTCTTCGTCAAATGCGGTCGTTGTTTTTCAAGTTCGGCATCAAAACGTGTCTGCATAATCAGCATAATACTGGCCAGTTATAGTTTTTCCTTTTTGTAAACAATTAATAAAGATTACACCTTTAGAATCCCAAAAAAACTGTGTCCATGACATTATTGGCCGAAAAAAGTGTTTTTGCCTTTTTGGGAGCATGTTCGCATGGAGAAATCCATTATTTAGACTGTATTCTTGTTTCTGGAGTATAATGATGTATCAAAGTTCCATCTACTGTGACATATCGACGAAAAAAATCCTTTGAATTACGTTGAAGATGGCCAAACATTCTTCTAAATTCTTAATGCGAGCGCGCATTTGATCACCATTAGGCAAACGCGGCAACCATTTCGCGGATAGCTTTTTCTTATTGAAATATTCATGCAAAATATTGTATACTCGTTCGGTTGAGATGTCTACTTCATCAGCTATCTCACGAGCATTTATTCGACGATTGCCAATTTCAAGGCCATAGAGTTTATTAACCATTTCTGGAGTAGTTACAGTAAATGATGGTTTCGGACGATCTGCACCAACCGTGCTCATATGGCCACTTTTAAAGGCAGAAACCACTTAAAAATCATTCCATGGGACGGAACAGATTCTGGATAATATTTACGTAACTTTTCCTCTGTTTCTTTAGTTGTTTTGTCACGTAGAAAATAATGTTTAATCAACACTCGAAATTATTTTTTCTCCATATTTTCACAACAATGAAAACAGTTTTCTTCAAATAAGTATAAAACATAATCTATCTGTGAGATTGGTGCCAAATTTTTACAGTAGACCTCCGAAAGACCTCAGGAGCTAGCAACATAATCATTATAGCGAAAGTGTTACCAACCTTTTCAAAGTCACTCTTCCTTCAAACAGCCCTCGTAGTTATAGAATATAGTTGTTTGCAATCGGATTGCAAGTATTGGACAGCAATTAATTATAGGTGTACATAGATTTAATTTAGTTATGCATGTTAGTATTAAAAACCCATTAACAGTTTATAGCACCTAATTGTCGGCAATTTAATTCCTCAAAGGGCACTGTGACCACCGCCAGATTTGAGTGCTCTTTGTTATGGCATAATTTGCAGTTTACGACCAGCTCAACACGTCGAGATTACAGATGTTTGGAAACCCAAAGTAATCCATTTCAGCGAAGTAACAATTAGGTTGGACAATTGAGCAGTTGGTACCGAGAATTCTTAAGCCGTATTTTCCAGCCATTTGGCAGTTCGCTAAAGATCATTAAGGGTGCTAGGTACAGCTATGCCCAAGAGTTTGTTACATCTCCCCACCTTTAAGTAACTACGCCCTCGAAGCTATAACTGACCAATAATAATGTAAATAGTGCACCCCCACCTCTTTAGATTAAGTTTAGTTTTAAGATTTGATTATTTCAGACGGGAGTTAACGTTCAGTCTTCGTACAAACCGGTCGAAACTGACTGTCATGTCTGGTGTTGTATTCCTTTTTTTTATTGTACAAAGTGTGTAAATATAATTCTTAAACTCCTACATTTACGACTAAATATTATTCACACACAACCTAAATAACGGTCGCTCTAGAACCAGGAGATAACACGACCGTGCCCTAACAATAGTAGTATAGCAAAATCATAAAATTTCTAGTTACCTAGTTATAGTACTAAGGTGACGATATTATATTGACATACAACAAAATTTTAAAATAATAATTTTTTTGTTGTATAGTATATTCTGGATAGTACAGCTATGAAAATGTAATTGCGCCAGTGAAATATTGGTGGATGTCGATGACAATGTAGATGTTGATGGAGCTGCAATATTTATTGAATTGTTGGTTTGGTTGTATTCAATCGAATTCAAAATTTGATTGCCTATGTTTAATTTATTTTGAATTGATTCATGAATGTAATTTTCGGCTACTGCCGTGGATTTCCATCCGCCGTGACGTTTTAATGAGGTTATATCGCCACCGGCATCAACTAATATTGTAGCAGAAATGCGTCGGAAACAAAGTCCAGTATATAAATTTAGATTCGGAAGATTTAAATAAGAAGCAATTTTTTCCCATATTTCCAAATTTGTCGATTCTTATGTTTTGTACGGTGCATTTTCCGTTTATGTAATTTATAAAAACAAAATAGGGAGTTACACAATGTTTTGGACGTAGGTGCATGTACTTATTACTTATTTCATAATAATATCCCGTCACTATGAATTTTCGTGTTGTTTTTGTTTTTATATCTTTAATTGTGACTTCATTTATATCTCTAAATTCCAACTTGTGCAGCTCATGTCTTCTACAACCTCCCATAATACCAAATATACATGCCACCTATGAAGAAATACAGTTTTACATTAAATAAAAAACTAAGATTCACCTTGGACAATAAATATTTAAAATTCAAAAAATAATTATACAGGGGGTTTCAGACCACCCGTATCAGGCCTTTTTCTCGGTAATTTGACTCGTAGAGGTTCGAAAAAAAAATTGCATAACACAAGCCTACCTGAAGAATTGAATAGAGGTAATTTCGATTTCTGGAAGTTACCGGAAGTAGCCGTAACTGCACTCAACTTCAGAATTTTAAACATGTACCTAGGTCATGTGTGGCATCGTTGGATAGGTATTTCAAAAAGAAACAACTATTGTGAAAAGTATTTATGTAAATGATATGCTTAACGAAATTAAAACTAATGTTTCAGACAATCAGTCCTGCTATTTTCTCAAAAGTATGACGTCATAGAGGTCCAGAAAAAAAAACAAGACGACATAAGCCTACATAAAGAATTTAATAGTGATAGTTTCGATTCTTGGAAATAACCGGAAGTAGGCGTAACTGCTCTCAGCTTTTAAGTATTTTTGTATATACTATATTTTTTCTCCGATTAATGTCAAAGTGACTGTTTTAGGCGTGCTTTCGCTTGTAAAATATACAATTCTGATACAATACGTTGTTAAAGAAAAATAACAAATTATCCTTTTTCACAACGACCTTTATTTTGCTAAATGTACATTTCAACCAGTACGTGGTTATCTTCAGTAGACATTTGTACTGTACAAACAGTACAGTTTGACAGTTTTACAGTACAAATGCCGACTGAAGATGACCACGTAGTGGTTGAAACGTACATTTAGCAAAATAAATATCGTTGTGAAAAAGGATAATTTGTTATTTTTCTTTAAGTGTTAATATTTTAGAAGCTCCAACCGATTATTTTACCAATACGTTGTTGCTAGGCAATAAAACTCAATTGTACTGGAATGTTCTTTCCGGCCTTAACCACATATTTTTCTGACAACCTAGGCAGTAAACACGCCTAAAAATAGTCACTTTGAGAGTAATCGGAGAGAAAGTATAGTATTTACAAAAATACTTGAACGCTGAGTACAGTTACGCCTACTTCCGGTTATTTCCAAGAATCGAAACTATCACCATTAAATTCTTTAGGTAGGCTTCTGTCATGCAATTTTTTTCCCGAACCTCTATGACATCATACTTCCGAGAAAATGGCGGGCCATGTTGTCTGAAAGATTAATTTTTATTTTGTTAAGCATATCATTTACAAAAAAAAAACTTTTCATACAAAAGTTGTATTTTTTTTCAAGTACTTATCCAACGATGCCACTATGACATAGGTTACTATTTAAAATTCTGAAATTGAGAGCAGTTACGCCTACTTCCGGCAACTTCCGGAAGTCAATTAAAGTCATTACCTCCATTTAATTCTTAAGGTAGACTTATATTATCCCATTTTTTTTTCGAACCTCTACGCTGTCAAATTACCGAGAAAAGGCCTGATACGGGTGGTCTGAAACACCCTGTATATTGGTTTGTCAAATAAAATATTATAATACAAGTACAAAATAATACATGAAGAAATGGTTTCTAAATTGTTATTACAGGTATTACTTACAACAATAACTAACTTGAACTCAATTTTCTCACCTATTGAATTTGTGTTTTTTTCTTTCAATTGCCTTATTTCGTGTTTCTGAATTGGTGATTCATTTGATCTGGTTTGAAAATAAATATGTATTACTATTAATTTATTAGTTATTCAAATACGTTGAGCAGATGCGTTCGTGATGTATAAATTCGCAACAATTAATATGTATAATGAATTGCTCGTGTTTAATAGAGTTGGGGCATGCATTTTGGGTCATAACTCACGACATAATGCCCCAATAAAGATTTTATCATGTTATTACAGCACAATTAATACCCCCGGAAAGCAGACAGAATCAATAATCGTTATTAGCAATTAACAATATCGCCTGGAAAATTATACTATACACAAAGCTCAGTCACCTTGATATTATAATCAATAATAATTTATGCCTTAATAATTTAGGAGAGTTTTACTTCGCAGTACATTATTAAAAATAAAATGTTTACTTTAAATATTTCGAGAACTCGAACTGACAAAATAATTCTGAAACAGTTTAGATTCGTTTCTCACGAAAATTGATATTTCCGATTTTGTCACAGTTCAGTAGTTTTTGTCATTAATGTCATTAAGTACCCAAAGTAGTTACACATTACTTCGGTACTTATTACATTATTACATTTCCAGGAACATCAATTAAGCGAAGATTTAGGTTTTTATTTAGCTCGACAGTGGCCGAGAGGTTAGCTCACTTGGCTCTCGTGCCAAGAGTCGCAGGTTCGAACCTCGTGGGCCCGAGAATTTTTGAGCAATTAAAATTCTCCAACATCGAAGTGCCGTTCCTTTGGAAGTAAACTGAAGCAGACGTTCCCGTGTACTGTTCAGTTGTACGGTCACGATAAAGAAGCCGATATGGATGAAGCGACATTTATAAAGGCAAAATTTCCAAGTTTGGTGGGTAGCTCATTTTCTACGGTATTTAACCATAGCAACAGAAATAGGCCGTCGTTAAGTAAAACAAATAAATAAAAATAATCGTAGATTTACGTATCTTATAAACTTGACATTATAACCAACTAAATGTTGGTTATAATTATTTAATTACATTTGTACAGTCGTGTTCATTAATATGTTGTATAGCATTTCTGCTGTGTGAATGTGACTTAATTTCACAAAGTTCAAAAAAGTGTTGTACATAGACATATTTTGAAAGGTAAGATCAAGGTCTATTTAATTAATTATACAGTGCGAGCCTTTGTTGAGTAAAAACACAACCATCGATAAGCTTCTAATGGTAGAATAAATAATACTCGCAAGATCTAGAGTAATTAAGTTTCATATAAGGAATACTACAATAATAATTTTTGTCACTGTTAGTTGTCACTTTGACAGTTCTGAAATGTATCTACCATTGTCGAAGTATACAGCCAACTATACAGGGTGTTAAAAAAAGAGTGTAAAATATTTAAGGGGGTAGTCAGGCTTTACGCACTCCTTGTATATTGCGATTTTGTGAAGAGTTGATACCCTAGTGCCGTCTGTGTCGCTAGCATCGGCAGCATTTGGCAGTGTTCTACAATTATTTATCGGCAGCAGTGCTCGCTAATGGCGTTACCGGCTGTTCCATAAGGAATTTACTTGATTTATTTGACGTTTAACGAATTATTTAAAAATCGGCTCATTTCCGTTCTACTCATAATGTCAAACGGCTTATAATCCTCGAACATGCTCGTCGCAGACAGTCGTAGATGCCACGGTAAGTATGGAGTGGATACGATAAGGAGTTATTAGTTATAATCTACCCCTTATCTCTTACCCTGGTGCTTACCTGGTGCTGGTATTAACAAATTGACGATGGACTTGGGGAAAAGGCTTAAGAAAAGTTAGAAACTTTATGTATTAAATACAGCTTTTAAGATTTAGTTCGGCATAGGCAGTCAATTTTTGTAAAATACATATTTTAACTTTAACTGTGACAGGCAGATTTTGTTATAATTATTAATCTCAGTTATTTTTCTATAATAAATGTCGACATTTTTACAAATATATGAACTAATCTTTGTAAACATTAACTTGACCTTGACCGTAAACAGTCCTTAATAAAATTGAACTTACTCATATACATATTGCATTTTATTTTCTATGTGGAGTTTCAAGAAGAGTTAATATTTATTGTATTTGCAGTACATATTTATGATTGCATATTATTTATGTGTAACCAAGTTAACTGATTCTCTAAACTTTGAACACAATAAATTTTGAAATTGTTTTTGGAAAGAGTTTTAATTTCAAATTTTGAATTTCTATTCAGTTTAAAGCTCCTGCCAAAAATCGTTCTGTAATCAGCGCCAATGGCGGCACGGGGGCTGCAACTAAGTCTGAAATGTTTTGCAATTGGCCTATCTATAAGGGGGTTATCTACGGGGTCGATAGCCAGTTAGGGATAATATCCCTAACAAATACAGTTACTACTACTAAAAAAATGAGGTAAAAAAGAATAATTTTCCATACCTCCGAAAGCGTTACTTCGAGGACCCATGTTTATTAAGACTTTTTTATTGTGGTTCGTACTACTACCCCCTTCAATATTTTACACTATTTTTGTAACACCCTGTATATTTCTGTACAAAACAATTTTGAACACGACTATATATAATCAGTTGTGACACAAATCACACGGGAGAAGGTAATAGATTTATATACTTAATTGCCTTAGGATATTTCTGGTCTGTTCTGTTCTGAGGTGGATTCTGGTTCAAACTGGTAAGTTCTGGTAAATTAAATGGATGCTGCATTTACAGTTTTTAATACTATAAAAAATATTTATTTGCGATTTTTCTCTAGAATTAATAGGGGCGCTAAGAATTACACATATTTAATTTTACATGTTAAATTCCTATGTTCGCCACTTATCCCAGACAGTCGGTGTAGACATATATAAAATAATTGACGACTCGAGTTTCGACTTCTTACGGTCATTTTCAAGAAGTCGAAAATCGCGTGGTCAATTACTGTATATATGTCTATATATCAATAAAAAAGAGAAAGCTATGTGAGAAAAACATAGCAACGTGTATTTGTTTCTCTGTTTTTATCTGTCGATTTTTTTTTAGCTGAGTTAATACAAAATAAAAATATTATTTTGATTGAAAACAAGAGTTGCAGCTCTGGAGTAAGTGGTGTTTTTAAAATAAAGGCTCACAATTTCAAAACGCTCTTAAATGGAATAAACCATGTTAGAACTGTCAAATTGACAGTTTCGTTCTTTTTACTTTTGTTGCTAGATATATTTTTGTTGTTAGAATGTCATGTTTATTTTGTACTTTGCTTGCTTGAAATTTCTTGCAAACTAATAGACAGAATTTAAAAAGATATTCACCGTTGTATTGAAAATTAAGTAAGCTTTCAACTGAGCCAGTACTCAACCCCTACTCCAATTAAAAAAAGGGCTTAACCTCCCCTGCTGTAAGGCGGTTACACAATTGAAGATTAATTTCCTGCCGAATGTTGTCCCTCTTTAATTAATTGACATGTCTCAGTGATTTCGAAAAAAATATATATTCGTAGATATTTAGGGTGCTTCCTTCCTCCCAGGGCACCCTGTATACCTAGTAATTCCAGTAAAACTATGCCGCTGCATGCGGCCAGAGATCGCGGTTTGTCCATCAGTGCTGTATACGAACATCTGTAAATCGTATTTGTTTAACTTGTATAATTTTTTTTCCAAGGCATTCTTTCATTTTTCACAGTTTTGTTATGACGCATTAAACTCAATTTTCTGAGATATATTTGTTATACAACCTTATGGTATTTTTAGATATTCGTGACGAGAAAAACAAATGCTATCAAATTTGGTAATAGTAAACTTTAGGTTACTATTTAAAAAAATAACGACGACGTCTTTGTTGAAGTCACAAAAAAGTGAAACCTTCAAATTATAGCCAATAATCAGCAAGAAAACTTCTATAAATCAACCTTTTTTTATAAAAATAATAATAAAGGCTCTAGAGAGGAGGTTTTTTACTTTTTACTCGCCCTGTATTATTGCATCGTATTCTCTATTGCCAATAAAGCATTGAATTCTATTTTGTCCTATGAAGGGTTGGCATAAATCATCATTATTTAAATAAAAAATCAAAACCAATGATATAAAAAAATCATAAAAATCATAATTTATTTGATTTTTTTATATTTCTGATCAGTTTTTGCCAGGGTAGATGTGATTTATATCAATTGATTTACATCACAATTTAAATCATTTGTTTTTTTTTTAATAAATTCTTAAATTTGAACAAGAATTGATGATAAAATAAATTAAATTGAAACTATGTGTGGATACTACTTAGTGAAACATTATGATTAGGTTAAATCAAACACTTGGTTAAAGTTTCACTGTATTGATAGAATAAACCTCTACAATTGTTTCGGCCTCACGACCATTATCAAGAGTACAGAGATACTGATATTTAAAGATAAAATAAATGTACGTGTGCACATTCTGCATCATGGAACAAAAAAATGGAAGAAAAGAAAAATATTTTACTTACGTACAATTACAGTGGTCAAAACAATGTTTGTCCCTTAGACGTAAATAGCCGATTCCGATAGAATTTTTTTTTGCTGATTTCAGATACGTCAACAGGAAAATTTCTAGGACGTCAGGTTTTTGTGATATTTTAATTTTTCAAAATGTGTAACTTAATTTTTTTCATGATGCAAGACCGATTCCAATGATTTTTGACATAACTGGATTCAAGTTTCAGTTTGACAGCTACCGCTATCACTTTTCTAACCTAACTTTAACTGAGAAAAAAACACGTTATCAGTTAAATAACGGGTTTTCCAATAAGAGGTGTTATTTTGAATAGCCCGCTATTTCGGTAGATGTCACTTTTGAAGCTGTCATTTCTTGGCATTTGACAAGTAGAAACTACGCCATTAATAAAAATGGTACGATACACGCTTCAACAACGCATTGAAATTATTAAAATTCACTATAAAAATGGTGAAAATTTGGCAGAGACGGTTCGTAAAACTCGAACATTTTTGGGTCGTCGTGAAGCACCTTGTCGGACCGCAATACAGAAATTGGTGGAAAAATTCGAGCTGTTGGGACAAGTTAGTGATGAGAAGAATAAAACCCGTGCACGTCGCTCAAGAACAGCCGAGAATATTGCTGCTGTAGCCGAAAGTGTTGAAGAAAACCCAGGTTTGTCCATTCCTCGTCGTTCTTTGGAATTAGGTATTCCACAAACGTCATTACACCGTATTTTGCATAAAGATTTGGGTCTTAAGGCTTATAAAGTCCAGTTAACACAAGAACTCAAGCCGGCCGATCATCAACAACGTCGTGACTTTGCTGATTGGGTCGTTGAAATGCATGAAAATGATCCGGAATTCCATCGAAAAATCATCTTCAGTGATGAGGCCCATTTCCACCTCGGTGGCTTCGTCAACAAGCAAAATTGTCGCATCTGGGGCTCAGAAAACCCAAGAGTTATTGTTGAAAAGCCTCTCTATCCTCAACGTGTGACTGTTTGGTGCGGTTTATGGTCCGGTGGAGTCATTGGACCTTACTTTTTCGAAAATGAGGCTGGCGCAACAGTTACGGTGAATGGATTGCGCTATCAAGAGATGTTTTTTATGGCCGGAATTGGATGGTATTGATCTTGACAACGTTCACTTTCAACAAGACGGCGCTACGTGCCACACAAGCAACGAAACCATTGATCTTTTAAGGGAAAAGTTTCCGGACCGTGTTATCTCTCGAAGAGGTGATCACAATTGGCCACCGAGATCTTGTGATTTAACACCTTGCGACTTCTTTCTTTGGGGCCACGTGAAGGAGAAGGTCTACGCCAACAGCCCAGTATCGATTCAAGACCTCAAAGATGGAATTCGTGAGGCTATCGAGGACATACAGCAGCCACTTTGCGATTTAGTTATGGAAAATTTCATGAAAAGGATTTTGTCCTGTAAGCGTGGCCGTGGTGGTCATTTGCTTGATGTTATTTTCCACTATTAACGGCATACCTTCCTCTTTGTAATGAAATAAACATCTGATGATTTATAATAAAAAATGGCATTTTTCTTTGAATATCAAAATAACACCTCTTATTGGAAAACCCTTATAATAAGTAAATAGTGGAAAAACTATATAAAACATCAAAAAATAAACGGCCTCCAACATTTTTTTTGTATTTCGTACATATTTATAGTAAATACTTTCCGAAAAAATCATTTAAATTGAAAGGACAACACAGTCGTCAACATTTGTCAACCGGTGTTATCTAGCTACTTTAAAGTATGCCAACTTTACAGTTATATTATATTTTTAATTGTTCACCTATTGGAATGCACAAACAATGCAAAACAATGATAACTTTAAAAAAAATCAATTTGGATTTAAATCAATGATGTATTTAAAAAATCAGTTGATTTAAATCATACCAACCCTGATCCTATGGTTTGTTGTATTACCAATATTATGTCGAATATTATGTTTATTTATTGTAATAATAGAACCAAATGAAAACCACCGGGGCAAAAGGGCCAATTGTATGTTGAAAAACAAAAGTTGAGCTTGCTACATGGCGGAAGATCTTGAAGTTTATATTTTTTATGTGAAAAAAGAGTGAATATGTATGAAACTGTATTGTCCCCGACGATAGTATACGGATTCAATTGTTTCCGCACACTCACACATTGCAGCAATTACTACCGCACAAAAAGACTTGGGCGTAGAATAGGGGGAACTATAGGCCCCATTAAACCATACAGCATTTGCAACGGCCCTAAAATTTTGGCCCTTTCATGTTCGATTGTAAATTTTTTATAGCTCCTCCTTTTACGATTTGCGTTCCATTATTTTCAGTGCTTCTAAAGATTGACGTCCTAAAATACACACGTGTAACTTCACCATTATTAAATTACACAACCATTTATTCAAGAACTCTATGAGTGTCTCTTTCGATGATAACCCCCTGATAGATGCAGTATCCAAAGTAATGTAAAATTTGGATCTTAATATCATATCCATCCGCCAATAATGCAAAAATTAGCAAGAATTTCAAAATAAAAATTTAAAACTACAATAATAATAAGAATAATAAAAATATATGTTCTTTTTTTAAATTATTTAGAAAATAAATTGTCAATATGATCATTAAAGAGCAGATTAAAGACACTAATAATTTAAAATAGGTAGGCACATAGGCAGAAATAATTATTTAAATATGGAAAAATAGATAGTAATAAAATTTGATAGAAATAGTGTATTAAGTATGCAGATCTGTAAGGATTTTTACCGTTCAAACAGAATTTTTAGAAGAAGGAGCGAAGCAATGATTCTAATTATTATCTGAGAACGGCAACCCCGTAACGTTCGACGTATTTATAAAATCGTTTGCATGATCGCAATTAAAATTATACACAAAAATATAAATCACTTACTCAGAATTTAAAACTAGCGAAATACATCGAAATGATCGAGGTGATGTGGCACATCAAGAGGTAACCAATTTGTTATTTGTCAAATAAAATTTCATAAAATTGTGATTGTGGCTGTCTGTTGCTAGTATTGCACGTCAGTTAAGAGCGATTCCGTAAGTGATGGACAGTTTGAAATAGATGAAATGAAATAGGTATGGGGCATTGGATATTCGACGGTGATACCATAAAAGTCAAGGGGCCGTAATAAGAATACCTACAAAGTGATTTTAAAAGTAAGTAAGTATGTTTTCTGTTCAGTTTTTAGATAGGTAAGTATTTATGCTATTCGACTTTTACATCGGTAAGTAATTTTGCTGTGGTCGTAGGTAAGCAAATAGGTAAATTCTACTTATTGTCATGGAAACACCCATGGAAAATAGTCAGATACAGCAATCACAGTACACATGGTAATGTCTATTTATTTTTAGAATGACAAAGTAATATCATTTAAATATATGTTACTGTTAAATTTGTTCTTTTCTCTGAAAATAGATTCGGAATTAGTTTTATTATTTAAATTAAGTAGACATTTTGTCACCCCAAAGTAAAAGACATGATTCTGTCACACAGAACTGACAAAGATAGAGTTTTAAGTTAAGTTAAGTTAAGTTTAAGCTTAAGTTTTTTATTGAACTTAAGTTAACGTTTAATTAAGTGAGATATCTTTCTTTTCCATACCGTCCGTGGCAAATAATTTTCTTTAGAATGGCGATATTTTATAATGAAAAACACAAATGTGGTTAAAGACGGCCATTATGACAAAAATACGAAAATATGTGGTAATAGTATGCAAATATGACAAACATATGCAAATATGGCAAAAGTGGGCAAATCTAGGCACACAAAGACGTAAATATGAAGTTCTTATAAAACTGCTCAAATCGGCAAAATAGGCAAAAGCAAATACGGCTTAAAATTTAGGAAAAATAACAAAATATAGTTCTGTAGGTACTCTCAGTTTGTTGAGGCTTATAAAAACTACTGATAGGCATTTAGCTTACAATCGGCCCTTTAATGAACACCATTGTAATGCTGTTTTTTTATCTAGCAGAAAAAAAGTGAAAAAAGCCCAGCAAAATCAATTAGGTTTTAAAATCTGAAACTTTTATCTAATTTAACTGTTTCCGAGATCTTAATGGTGGGTACTGAAATTCGACACACCTTATGTAGATACTATTTATTTTATTTCAAAATAATGCCTTATGAAAAACAATTAAAAAACTGCCGAAATGTCATGTTTTATTAAAGCTGTTCCAGTTGTTCATTCGTTTTGCATTAGGGCTTTTTATTTATTTAAGGTATTATTATTTTGAATTTACTGGTAGAGTTAGTTTTATTTTATTTTATTATTTATTTATTTTATTTTGCCTGACTAGTTTCAGTTTTTAACAAACCATCATCAGAGGCGTGATATGTCTACAAATGATACAATAATTAGGTTAAATATAAATTAGCGTTAAGTTTGTTATAAAAATGTTTAAATATAAATTATAATAATATTTGTGATGTGTTTATTGTTGTAATATGTATACATTATTTAGTATTTATGTAATTTGTTAGTGTTGATACAAATTAAAATGTGTGATACTATCTTTTTTGGGGGTATTAATTTTGGTGATTGAAAGTAAAATCACTTCTTAAATAAGTGTTTTATTTATTTTACATGTATACAGGGTCTGTCATTTCTTTTCTAGGTCTTTTTCGTCCGAAAAATATTTTTCGGCTGCAAAAATAAAAAAAAGTAAATGGTTGATTAATTTATGGCATAACATGGCTCTTACCATAGAATAGTGAGACTATGCAGTCGAATATTTCGTTTGTCGAAACAAATTTGAGAAATATGCCAGTAAAACATTCTCAAACGAGTTTTCTGCAAACATCTTTTAATTTGTTAGGAATTGAGATAGAGGTGTAATTTGGAAAAATGTTGTCTTTTAATTCCACATGGAATGACATACAAATATACAGGGGCTCCAATTTAAAATAAGAAAAATAATGTGCTTTAAAGTTTGAAAAGTTTGATACTATTTAACGAGTACCTTGTATGGTTTTACTACCAAGGCATATTTTTATCTCTTATTAATTTTCTTAACCAACGGTGCAAAACTGATGTTTTTCAGTTTTTATTTTGTTGTGCTAAAATCACTTAACCAATTTTAATAAAATTTTATATCTATGTAGGCATACATAAAGGGCACCTAAATAAGCAACAAAAAATATACCATGCTATTTAAAAATATACATCATCATGACGTCACTCCTTTTTGACACCCTGTATAATCAAAAATATTTTCCAGAAATACGCCCCAGAATGCAAGTAAAGCCTGCAAAATATCAAAATCCTAACTTAATTAGTAACTGAGCTATAGAAGACGGTAGGTGACATGACGGACCCTGTATATTAAGAGTTATATGCTTACGTATTTTGCTATGTTACGGGTGTTTTATTTAGAGGTATAGAACTTCCGATAAGGATATCTGTCAAACCAGCTGTCAAACTCAGCAACTGTCTGTGACATTTATGTTCAGTATGCTTTGGCAAATTACCATGCAAAGACTTACAGCCGAACAACGTTTACAAATCGTGGAAATTTATTTCTAAAATGCGCGTTCTGTGCGCCAAACTTACAGAGCACTTAGCTCACATTAAGGTGCGCATAATCGTCCATCTGAGCAGCTTATACGCAATACTATGGATAGATTTTTGACAAAGTTTACTCTTATGGATAATATTCATCCAATACGGACTCATACTGTGCATACCGAAGAAGCCATCGCTGCTGTAGAAGAAAGTGTAGAAGAAAGAAGACGGATCCAATGTAACCATCAATGGCAAGCGCTGCAGGCAAATAATTCGCAATTTTTTGGTTCCCCAAGTCAATAATATTCGGCTTAGAGCTAAATGGTTCCAGCAAGAAGGCGCAACGTGCCACACAGCGCGAGAAACCATCACCTTATTGGGACGGACTTTTGGTGAGCGAATCATCTCAAGAAATGGATCTGTTAATTGGCCTCCTAGGTCATGTGATTTGACTCCGTTGGATACTTTTTGTGGGGATACGTCAAGTCACTGGTCAATGCTGATAAACCAGCCACGATTGACGAATTGGAGGCCAATATTTGGCGCGTTATTGGCGAGATAAGCCCAGGTATGATGGAAAAAGTGGTGCAAAATTGGACCGATAGGATGGTCTTCATAAGACGCAGTCGCGGTGGTCATATGCCCGAAATTGTGTTCAAACAGTAAATGCCATAAAATGTGCGAGCTACTAAAGCCAAAATATTGTCTATTTCATTGTTTTTTTTTTGTGTTTTTTTTTTGAAAAAAAAGTTCTATACCTCTAAAAAAACACCCTTTATATATCTTGATCTTATTTCTATCATAAATATTTGTAATTAATTTGAATTTTGAAAGATGTTTGTTTGAAGTTTAAGTTAATTGTTTCATACGTTAAATGGATTATTTAAAAATTTATAAAGAGGTTTAAATGTTAATTGAGTTTGCTGATTAAGGCACTGCATGTTGTGTTCTGTGTTGATAGTTTTATCTATTTCAAAACCTCCTAATAAAATTTGTTTTAAGCCTGTATCTGTATTGTGTAAGAGTTTAGTAATTTTGTTTATGTCGAAAGAATGATTATGAAAATGTACGTGTCGTCCAAAATTTGAAATGTTTATGTCCTTTAGATGTTCCTTTATTCTTAATTTTAAAGGGCTGCCGATTTCTCCAATGTATTTTTCACCACAATCGTTGGAGGTTATTGCGTAAATTCCATTTTTATCTAAGAAGTTTGTGTTATCTTTAGCTTTATACAGTTGTGTTTTGATTGTGTGTTTGGTTGAAAAATATGTTTTAATGTTATAATGTTTAAGTGTTTGGTTAATTTTGTTGCTTATGTTTCCTTGAAAAGTGAATGATTTATAATATGTCGTATTTCTATCGTTTTCTGTTTGTGCTTTTGATATAATTGTACTATTAATTATATTGTTTAGTTTTTTGAAATAATTGTATGTTGATTTTTAATTATTTTCTTTATTGTGTTTATATTGAAACCATTATTTAAAGCGATTTGTTTAATTAAATTTATTTAATCTAATTTATTGGGTTCATCAAGAGGTGTTGTTGACATTCTGTGTATGTATGTGTGTAAAGTGTATTGTGGTGAAAAGAGTTTGGTGGGATAATGATTTAAAATTAAGATTAAAGGAACGTCTAAGAGTAATAAATATTTCAAATTTTGGACGACACCTACATTTTCACAATCATTCTTTCGACATAAACAAAAATACTAAACTCTTACACAATACAGATAAAGGCCTAAAACAAATTTTATTAGAAGCTCTTGAAATAGATAAAACTATCAACACAGAACACAACATACAGTTCCTTAATGAGCAAACTCAATTAACATTTAAACCTTTTTATAAATTTTTAAATTTAACATATTACATTTAACATTTAACATATGAAACAATTAACTTAAACTTCAAAGAGACATCATTCAAAATTCAAATTAATTACAAATATTTATGATAGAAATAAGATCCAGATATATACATAGCAAAATACGTAATTTAATAACTCTTAATATACAGGGTGTCTCAAAATTGACGCCCGTCCTCTTGGGATTTGATCAAGTAGGCTAAAACAAATTGAAAATTAGGAGTGGAAAATTTTCCGTTTGTCCTTTGTTATACAGTTAATGATGAAAATGTAAACAATAACTTTTTTCTACGCCCACTACTCAAAACATCATTTTGATTGATTAATTTTATCAAATCTGGAGACATAACTGTCAGATTTGACAATTAGTTGTGTTACATAATTCAATTAGGTTCAATTGATAAGTATTTCGCTTCTGCGTCTCGTATTTTGTGTATTATGGAACGATACTACAGTAATCGAGATTATGTCGATATGTTGAAAGCGGTGCATGCAATGACAATGCCACTGCTGCGGCTAGTTTGCAAAGAAGTTTCCAAATTGAATTTGTTGAGGCGGAACCAAGTACAAGCCTTCCAATTATATCGTCCCAAACTCATGCCCAAAAAGATACAATTCACAGATTGTTAAGGAGAAATTGTTTGCATCCATTTAGGCCCCAAAAAGTTCAAGTTTTGCATGACGGGGATAGGGAGCTTCGAATCATTTTTTATAGATGGGTTGCTTCATAGCGTAAACAATAATCCATATTTCATTGAAAAGATCCTGTGGACCCTGAATCCACATTTATCGAGACAGGTATCATAAATACGCATAACCTGCATAAATGGAAGGATGAAAACCCCTACTTAATACGCCAAAGATCTTCTCAAAGACGATGGTCAATTAACATTTGGGCTGGCTTATTAAATAATAATGTAATTGGTCCATGCATTCTACCTAACCGACTTAATTCAGCATTGTATCTACAATTTTTAAATGAAAATTTACCACATCCAATGCTTGGTGATGAAGTTCCATTAGCAGGTAGATTAAATTATTGGTTCCAACATGATGGTGCACCGGCACACTAAGGAATAGAAGTGAGAATTAATCTGAATATAAAATTCCCTGGGAGGTGGATTGGAAGAGGTGGGCCCATACCATGACCTCCTAGATCGCCGGATCTGAATCCGCTGGATTACTTTTTTTGGGGCTATTTGAACACATTTTGTGAAAAAATATGTGGAGAATATATTGTTTTCAATATTATTATCATTTAATAAAGTATACAGTTGAAAAGTTTTTTGTTTTGTTTTTATCAATAACTCTATAACAAAGGGCAAACGGAAAATTTTTCACTCTTAATTTTCAATTCGTATAAGCACCCTGGATCAAATCCCAAGAGGACGGGCGTCAATTTTGAGACACCCGGTATACATATAAAATAAATAAAACACCTATTTAAGAATTGATTTTACTTTCAATTACCAAAATTAATACCCCCAACAAAGATAGTTTCACACATTTTAATTTGTATCAACACTAACAAGTTACATAAATACTATAGTTATTTATGTTACAAGTACGCTAAATAGGTGTTTATGGACGCGGCCGGAAGATTAAATGGCGAGGCGTTAGCCGAGCCATTTAACCGGCCAAGTCCATAAAGACCATTTAGCGTACGTGTAACATACAACTTTTTTTTTAATTTGTACACATATTGATTTGAAAATAATATTGAAATATGTTATTTCCAACCATAACAACAGTGTTGTTGTTGACAAATTAAATTTGACAAAATGTCAGATATCGAAGATAATATCGAAGAAGATTATGATTTGCCACCAGAAGTTATCGAGCAAGCTGCACAAGCACAAAGTCGATTGATGCCCGTGAAGTCGGCTGCCATTTACGAAAAAACGTATAAGTTGTTTTGCGATTGGCGCAACAAAATGTCTGTTCGAAAAACTTCGGAACAAGTCCTTATGGCTTACTTAAATGAGAAATCGAAACAAGTCAAACCATCTAGTCTTTGGTCATATTTTTCAATGTTGAAGAAAGTGCTAAAAGTAAAGGAAAAAGTGGATATTAGTAAGTAAGTTCTAATATTGCTATGTATAAATTCAATACTAGATTTGTATAAATTGTTAGATATGCTAGTGCTCAAGAATTTTTGAAAAATATTTCCCGAGGTTACCGACCTAAAAAGTCAAAGGTATTATCTAAAGAAAATGTCATGGCATTTTTGAAAGAGGCTGATGATTTCCATTTTTTATTTGCAAAGGTAGGTAAACTGTATTTCTGCTAGACAAACTGATGTACCTATATCAAATCTTCTCAGCTTGTGGTTCTTTTTGGAGTTTTTGGTGCTTGTCGTCGCCAAGAACTTGTCAATTTGACGGTAAACGATGTGAAAGAGAATGGCTCATTTTTACGGGTGTTTCTTGGAGCGACAAAAACCGACAAAACAAGATCTTTCGTAATTACGAATGATGCTGATGGATTCAACGGTTATATGCTTTACAAAAAGTATTTGTCATTGCGGCCAGGTCATGTTAAAACTACAAGGTTATTTTTAACTTATCGCGGAGGAAAATGTACTGTACAGCCAGCTGGAATACACACAATAGCAAATATTCCCCAAAAAGTTGCCGAATATTTAAAACTTCCGGATTTTAAATTATACACCGGACACTGTTTTCGGAGAACATCGGCCACTTTGTTGGTAGAAGGTGGAGGTGATGTATTTGCGTTAAAAAGTCTTGGTGGATGGCGCTCAACGAGTGTAGCGGAAGGATATATTGAGGAATCGGAGTACCAGAAAATGGAAATTGCAAAGAAAATTACAAATTCGGCGAATAAAACTGCTGATGACATTCCATCTACATCATCTGGAATCGTCTCTAATAGCAATGAACAAACGATTATGAATGATATATGTGACGACGGAAGAATTACGCTTAGTGGACACTTTAATAAATGTACGTTTAATTTCAGTATTGTAAAGAAAGATAAATAATTTGTATGTGTTTAGATTATTATTATTAACTAAATAATAATTAATTCGCAATCTCGTTCTTCTAGTTATATCGTCCTCTCGTATCTCATTCTCTCTATCTCGTTAAACAGAAAAGTCCGCTGTGGCGGTTTTTAACGTCCGTTGCTATAAAACAAAAAATTTAACGTCCGTTGCTATAAAATATTGTAGCATTGCACATAAACGGTTGTTTAGATTGTTTGTTATAACGACGTTAATGACGTCTTTATGAATACAAATTAAAAAAAATAATTTATACATACTACAACAATAAACACAACAAATATTATTATAATTTATATTTAAATATTTTGATAACAAACTTAACGCTGATTTATATTTAAACTAATTATTGTATTCTTTGTGATATCACGCCTCTGATGACGGTTTGTTAAAAACTGAAACTAGTCAGGCAAAATAAAATAAATAAATAATAAAATAAAATAAAAATAACTCTACCAGTAAGTACAAAATAATAATACCTTAAATAAATGACTGATAACTTATGGATAAAACCTTAAACTTTTTATTTACAGTTACGCTATTTATCGTAGTCATTGGTTTATAAGATAATTGATGATAAAATTAGTTTAAATAAGTACTATTTTTTTATGCATGTGAAAATAAGGAGAAAATTACTTGATTGAAACATCTGGCTTTATGAAACAAAAGTAATTATTTTATCACTTCTGCGCAAATTGGTAACAAATATGAGATACATCATTTTCAGCATGAACTCAACAAACTGGAATCTATATTTTATGTGTAACGTGATTGTTTCTTTAATTACTTATATAGTGTTATAAATGTTGCGGCTGCATTCTATCTTCTACTTGGATGTTCCATAGATGCGCGTTTCGTGCGGACACATGGAACAATCAAATTAACAATAAAACGACACGGAAAGCAATTGCCGGGGCCCCGGCTGTGCGGTTGACAGAGGCGAAATCTCTTTTCCCTCCCCCGAAAATAAATTACAGGGAAAGAGTAACAATAGATAAAACGTTTTAGTGCGGGCATTGTTTACTGTCCTGCGGATGAATGTTATGAAGTGCTAATATAAATAAATAGTCCGAGGACAAAACGTCCCATTCCATTCAGTCTATATGCTCGCACACACATACAGACGCACACATAGATGTCCACTAAATGTAACCGATATTAAGGATGACTGCGGTGACGTCCAGCAGTATTTCACCCTGAGTGATGCTTTTGTAGTGGTGGAAGAGTGGGGGTAGTATTATGCGCCACATTTCCTCCAACTCGTCTTTATTTGCACGAGTTACTCTCAACTGCACCGTTTTATAAGCATGGGACATGGGTAGTGAGTTTAGGCTCCGACCATAAATTCGCAATTCACAGTCATTAGATATTAATATCGCCCAGAGCAATATTAAAATTATTCTGAGGAGAGCATTTTGTATGGCATCTATTAAATTAACAGATTCGTCGTATTCAGAATAAACCTAGACAGGTTGACAAAAATTGGGACATCCTTAAAGGCTGATTCATAGATTAACTACGCGACGCAACGCCACGCTATGGCAACGGAAGGGCCAGTCAATTCTTATGAGGTTCAATAGAAGGTCATAGTAGGGGTCCAAATTCATATTAATCGAACCAAATTTCCATATGGATGGGCGGCCATATTGAAAAAACCGTTATTCTCGATATCTCGCCTCCTATTGGTCGAATTTTATTACTATTCTTTGTTTTTTAGGGGAAAATATTCCTTACAATTTTTGTTTCAAACGTTTTTCAATAGCTGTCAAGTAAAAAAATAGAACACAAAATGTGGTTACGAGGTATCCCCAGTAGGTTTTATCCACATATTAGAGAAGGTGGCTTTCGTTGCTGCTGAACTTCTGATGACAATATATCCGAATATTTGCTTTTTGTCCATGGTCCTCTATTAATCCTTTGTTTATTTGGAATGGTTCTGATATTCCGCCCTGGCTTATGACACGGTTGTCATTTCCTTCATAAATGTTTTTAATTATTCTTATTATTTTTTGGTTGATGCCTTTCTCTTATATTACCTTCCATAGTATTCTTCTGGAAATTTTGTCAACAGCTTTTTCCATATCAATAAATCTTACAAATATTATTTTCCCCTCTTGTTGGCATTTCTTTTCTATTAATTATTTTATTGTAAATATTTGGTCTTGAATGCTTCTGCCTTTTCTAAATCCGCTTTGCGATTCTGCCAATATATTTTTTATTTTTGCTCTGATTCTTTTGTCTATTATTTGTTCGTATACTTTCATAACCACACTGGTCAGTGATGTTCCTCGATAGTTATTGCATTCATGTTTGTCTCCTTTTTTATGTATTGGTACTATGAGTGTGGTTCTCCAGTCTTTAGGGATTTGTTCCTCTTCCCATGCATTGCTTATTATCTGGTGTAATTTATCCGTAGCTTTTTGTCCCATGTATTTTAGTATTTCCGTCGTGACTCTGTCGTATCCTGACTTTTCCCATTTTCCAGGTTTCTTATAGCTTCTTTTATCTCTGTTATGGTAATTGCCGGTTCTTTGTCCTCTCTTTCCCGCGAATTTTCACTTCTGTCTACTGTTTGTTCTTTTTGTTCCGCCCATAGATGTTTTTGAAAGTGCTCCTTCCATCTGTCCATCACTTCTTTCTCTTGCGTTAGCAGTTCCCCGTGTTTATTTTTGATTCCTCTTGTGTGTCGGATTCTTCCTCTTCTGAGTGTATTTAGTCCCCTATAAAATAGTTTTTGGCTTACTTTGCTGTCTCTTTCCATTTTATTGCCAATATTATATTTATATTTATATTTATTCAATCCATTGTTGTCTTTTTGCGGCTATTACCAATTCCTTGACTAGCTTTCTTTCTATTTTATATTTTTCGTAATTTTCCATTTCTTATTTTTAATTCTTATTTCATTTTTTTTTTCTGACCACCAGCTAGTTTGTTTCTTTTTATTACTTATCCTACTGCTTCCACAAACCATTTTTGCGGTTTGAAATAATGTTGTTTTGAAGTGTTTCCATAATATGTCCGTGTTATCTCGCCTTATCGTATTGTTTTCGAGCTGTAGGCTTTAATTTGTTAAAATTCTATTGTTTTTGTTAATGTTGTATACCGTTCAGCCGCTTCTGCCCTTTCCCTGATTTTTGTAGTTACTAGGAAATGGTTGCTTCCAATTTCCGGCCCTCTTCTCACTCTCGTGTCCATAATTTTATTTCTACTTGTTTTCGTCACCATTGTGTAATCTATGATTGCTTTGTCGTTTCTGCTTGTCATCTCTCGTGTATATATGTGTATGTCTCTGTGTTTAAAAAATGTATTGGTAATTATTAGGTCCTGTAGGACACAGAAGTCGAGTAATCTTGTTCCGTTGTTATATCTGATTTCTTCTCCATGTTTTCCTATTACTGTTTTATACATTTGGTCTCTTTTCCCCACTCTGCCATTGAAGTCTCCAGTTACGTATATCTCGCCTTTTGAGTTTTCTATTGTGGTGGTTAACAATTCCCAGAAGTTATCTTTGTTTTTGCTTGTATCGTCTTCGTTGGGCCCATACACTATAACGATTATTTTTATGTTAGTGTTAGTACTTCTTGATTCTACTGTCATCATGCGTTCTGTTACGCTTTCCCAGTTGTGTATTTGGTGTTCCATGCTATGGTAAATTAGGCACCCAACTCCGCATGCCGCTCATTTCTGTATTTCTACTCCACTGTATATGAATGTGTGCCCGTTTCCTGCTATATATGACCCTTGTCGTTTTTTCTTTGTCTCAGTTATGGCTAGTATTCCTAGACCTGTTTCTTCAAACTCTTTTTCTAGTTCTGTTTCTTTTCCGTTTAATCCTCTCACATTCCATGTGCCTAGTTTCCAATTTGTTGGTTTTATTGTTACCAATTTGTTGTTTTTATCATCTTTGTTGTTTTTGTGGGCCTTTCCCCTTGTGTTTATCATTTCATTATTTGTACTCGTGTCCATTTCCCTAGCCATATTCTTTTCCGTCCTTCTTATCTGCGTTGTGTAATTTTTTCGTTGTGCGGTTGTTATTTATCTAAGCTGCTCGTCTATTTTCATTGTTTCTGGAGATCTTTCTGTATATGTCCTTTTTTGTCTTGTGCTTTCATTTGTCTTTTCATGATTCATGATCAATCACCTCATTGCCTTGTACTTCGCAACTAATCGACATGAACCGTTTGTTATTTATTATATCACAATATATATAATAATATATTATTGTTAAATTGTTATCAATTTGTTGTATCTAATAACTGCGTTTTAGCCTTTGTTTCTAGCGTCTTTTAGGTTCGGGACGAGGTTCCTCCTTTCTTTTCTGATGTTTCTTGGAAAGTCTTGGAAAGTCTCATCAATCCAGATATCCGTGCCTTTTAGTTTTTTAGTACTCTTCATTATTATTATTTTCTGGCTATTCTTCATCAATCTCACTAATACCGGTCTTGTTCTATCTCTATCAAATTTTCCAAGTCATTTTATTTCATTGGTGACCTCAAAGGGGTAGAATATGAAGTCACCGCAGACTTCTTCGTCTAAATCTAAATCATCGTGAAAAATATTTTTTGTTCTAATTGTGTTTTCCTTAATTATATATGGTGTTAAAAAAATAATGTAATATATTTGAGGAGGTAGTAGTATGAACCACAACAAAGAAAAGAGTCTTAATAAATATGGGTCTTTAAAGTAACGGTTTCGGAGATGTGGAAGATTATTCCTGTTTTTAGGGGTTTATGTATAATAAATACAAGGGCTTTGTTTCAGCCGGAAAGCAATTTTATTCACAAGTTTTTATGAACATTATTACTAACACAAAAATAAGCAGCTACAGTTTCTGCTTGGTGACTTGCTTAATCAAATGTTTAATTAAGAGTGAGTGGTAGTCTCGTCTCCGCACCCTCGTAGGGTGGGGAGTGGCATCTTTTCTCCCACTCAAGCGCATGTCCGCTTTAAGTGGGGATGCATCCCTTGATGTTATATGTAATAATAATGTGGAATAATGTACACAATAAAACAAAAGAGAACTACGTAACATAGCCGGCCGCCTTGAAACTACCGGTTTCGAAAACAATAACATAAAATAAAAGAGATAAGATCTAAAAACTAGAGAGAAAATAATTAATACAACTATTATTATCACTATCCTAATTTAACACATTATATACATATGTACAAAAATATCAACAAAGTAAGAAAAACACATAATTAATAATTAAATTGTAAAATGTAATAGGGTCAATTAGTGTTATCTGTGAAAATAAGCGTAAGGCATCAAACTGTCTCATGTCCTGGCAACACACTTATTTTTGCCACATTACGCTTTGTAATACCGTTTTTGGTACGCACTGATACAACTCGCACCTTATTGTCTGTTCCGGGATGCAACTCCTCAATCCTACCCAATTGCCATTGCATAGGTGGCTGATTGGCATCATGGAGCAGCACCATGTCTCCAATTCTAATGTCGGGTCCTCCCTCATCGCTCCATTTGCCTCGGCGTTGTAACGAGGTGACGTATTCCTGAGACCATCGCCGCCAGAAATCCTGTCGTAGTTTCTGTAAATGTTGATAAAGCGATAGTCTGTTTTGAGGTATGTGATCTAATCGAGGGTCCGGAACGTAGTTGTACGGTTCTCCGATTAAAAAGTGGGCCGGAGTGAGAGGATCGAGGTCATTCGGGTCATTGGATAAGGGTGTGAGGGGGCGAGAGTTCAGACACTCTTCAATTTGCGCAGTTACGGTACTTAATTCCTCATACGTTAGAGATGAATTTCCTAAAACTCGTTTTAACTGAAGCTTTACAGATTTGATTCCGGCCTCCCAGAGTCCTCCCATATGGGGAGATCTTGGCGGAATGAAATGCCAACTTATGCATTGAGTAGCTAATTTTGACTCAATATGTGATTTCTCGACGGCCAAAAAATTAAATAGATCCCGTAACTCACGTTTCGCGCCTACAAAATTGGTTCCATTGTCTGAATATATGTGCTGTGGAGCACCTCGTCTGGCGGAAAATCTACGCAAAGCGGCGACAAAGGCTTGTGTCGTAAGGTCACTTACGATTTCAACATGTATTGCCTTTGTTGCAAAACATATAAACATACATATGTACGCCTTTGTATATTTGAAAGGTTTTCGTTTTTTGTTCCGAATTTCGATTGGGCCTACATAATCGACCCCGCAATTGAAAAATGGTCGCGATGGTGTTACACGCGCGGTGGGTAACTCGCCCATCAGCTGAGTGGCCATTTTGGGCTTTACGCGAAAGCAATTTTTGCAATTGCGAGCGACCTGTTTGATCAAGTTGCGACCAGAGATTGGCCAATATCTTTGGCGCATGGAAGCCAGTGTGACCTCAGTTCCCGCATGCAACAGGCGAACGTGCTCATGTTTGGCGATTAATTTTGAGATATGGTGCTTGGCAGGCAATAGTGCCGGATGTTTTTTATTGAAGGAGAACTGGGATTGCTTAAGCCTACCCCCTACGCGCAAAATGCCAGAATCGTCCATGAATGAGGATAAGGCTTGAATGTTGCTGCCCTTCTTGATTGGCGCCCCCTTGGTTAAATTCGAGATTTCTTGCGAGAATGACTCTCGCTGGGCTAATTTAATTAAAGTGTCGGTAGCTTGATATAGTTCAACGGGGCTTAAATTTCCAATTGTTCTTGATTCAGTGGACCGTTTAGAATTCTTTATGAAGCGCATACAAAAGGCGGTAACGTTTCGCAATCTACTGAAAGAAGAGAAATTCTCAACCCATAGGGTTGGTGCGGTTACGTTTATTAAAACGATGGGTTTCATTTCAGGTACCGGACATTCTTGATCTTGGTGAGATTGGGCGGGCCAATGCGATTCTGATTTATTTAACCAGGATGGTCCTGACCACCATAAATTGTTATTGATTAATTCGCTTGGCAGCGCACCGCGTGATATAATATCCGCAGGATTGTCATGCGTGTCAACATTACGCCATTCACAAATTTTGGTGGTTTCTTGAATTTCGGTTACTTGATTAGCGACAAATATTTTCCACTTATGTGGAGAACCCTTAATCCATGTTAGGGCGATTGAACTATCTGTCCAAAAATAGCGTTGTGATATGTGATGATTAAGACTGCAAGTCGCTACCTTAGTTAGGCGTGCTAAAACCAGTGCACCGCACAATTCTAATCTTGGTATAGTGATAGTTTTTAGAGGTGCGACTCGGGATTTCGCGCATAATAAATTTACTGCACTATTGTTTAAATCATCTGTTGATTTGAGGTATATACACGCTCCGTAAGCTCCTTCAGAAGAGTCACAGAAACCGTGTAATTCTAGCTAAATGAGATTTTTGACCAGCAAATTTCGCGGAATTTTTAAGTTATTTATGTCATTAAGCGAATTGCGAAGCATTGTCCATTTAGTGTGTATGTGTAAAGGGACTGATTCATCCCAAGATGATTTTATTTGCCATAAAACTTGCATCAATATCTTTCCTATGACCGTGCATGGACCTGAAAGACCTAACGGATCGAATATCGTGGATATTGCTGATAAAATGCTTCGTTTCGTAATTTCTCGTTTGCCAAAGGAAACTGAATAGGATAAACTATCACTGTTGGGTTCCCATTGAAGGCCAAGCGTTTTGTGTGATTCGCCGCGATCAAATTGAATGATGGCATTTTCTGTGAAATCTTGTTTTAGATGGTTGGTCAGCTGTTGATTATTAGCAACATATTTGCATAACTGAAATCCACCTGACTTTAAAATTTGATTAATGTCTCGTTGCAACTTCAACAACTCATCAATATTATCACTTCCTGTCAATAAATCATCGACATAGAAGTCATTTAATATAATTTTGATGGCAATAGGGTGAGATTCCTTGTGCAACATCGCAGTCTCTTGCAAACATCTAATCGCGAGAAATGCAGCCGGTGCCAATCCATACGTAACCGTATTTAATTCGAACGTTTTAATTGGTTCATTTGAATTCGGCCGCCATAAGATGCGCTGTAAGTGTCGTTGATCAGGATGGATCAGAACCTGGCGGTACATTTTTGTAATATCCGCAGTAATTACATATTGATGTGTTCTAAAGCGTAGAATTATATTGAGTAACTCATTCTGAATGACTGGACCAACAAGTAACATCTCATTTAATGATTTACCTGATGATGTTTTAGCCGAGCCATCGAAAACGATTCTTATTTTGGAAGTTAATTTTTGCTCATTTATAATGGGATGATGCGGTAAATATAATGAGAATATTTTCTCTGGATTGCTAATTTCCGACACATGCCCGAGTTTGATATACTCTGACATGAATTCAACGTATCGTTTTTTCAAATGGGGGTTTTTGTTTAAACGACGCTCCACCGATAAGAAACGCGATTCGGCTTGGCTCTTTGATTCGCCGAGTTCGCCTTGAACACCTAATTTCATGGGGAGAGTCACAATAAAACGGCCATTAATCGTTCGCGTGGTTGTTGTCACAAAATTTGATTCGCATTCCTTGTCTTCATCCGATTCAATTTTGGCCATTGCTGGCTCCTCGATTTCCCAAAATTTTGCTATTTGGTCCTCTAAACCCCGGTTGAAGTAACACTGCGGGCTTTGATTTGATGAATAAATGTCCAAATCCCCCGCGATGACCCAACCGAATTGAGTTTTTTGCAATGTGGGAAGTCCCCTTCCTAACTTGACACTTCCTTGCATTAACAAGTCATGGTACAGAGATGCGCCAATTAATAAATCAATGTGTCCCGATTCGTTATATTCTGGATCGGCTAGTTTCAGGTCTTGCGGTATTTGTAACAAATTAGGATCAAAAGACACGGACGGCATCATATTAGTGATTTGAGGGGTAATTAGGCATCGCAAATGGGCCTTGAAATTATTGTGTTGCGATTTTATTACGACCGTAGCTCGTTTGGTGATATTTAGCACGGTATGGGAAATACCGACGATTTGCAAGTTTACTGGGGATGTTGCTAATCCTAATCGTTTTAAAAGTGCCTCTGTCATTAGATTGGATTGGGACGCGGTGTCCAGCAGCGCACGCACATTATGGTGTTTCCCTTTTGAGTCGGTGATAGTAAGCTTAGCCGTTCCTAGCAATACATTGTCATGGGAAGACACATTACAGGAGATTAGGGGGAATGCGTCTGTTTGCGAAGAACAGCCCGCTGAGAGCGCTTCAACAATTGGAAGCACTGCAGGTGTGCTTAAGCTAGGTTTAGTAAAACGCAACATTGTGTTGTGCCGTTTATTGCACTGGCGACAATTTCCAGATGATTTGCATTGTGCAGCGGAATGGCCCACCATTAAGCAATTAAGGCAAGCGTTGGCACCCTTAATTACTGTGAACCGCTCTGGAATTTTGAGATTAACGAATTTTTGACACTTGTAAATCGAATGACCTTCGCTACATAAAATACAACTACGTGAGTTTGTGGTAAATGAAGTGGCTTGCGACTTATTGAACAGACTCGATTTGTTAAATTTGGAGTTCATTGATTCGAGCATTTGACAACGATTACTTAAAAAACAAGAAAATTCTGCCAATGTTGGCAATTCACCCTCAATCGAATGAAGTTCCCAGTCACGTAACGTGACGGTGTCCAATTTCGATGTTAAGATGTGCAATAACATGATGTCCCATTCATTTACATTTAGCCCCAAAGCCTGCAGAGCACGCATATGTTTTGTATAACCCTGTAGTATGTTTCTCAAGCCTTTGTGACATTCTGATGTTGTTTTGGTTAAATTGAAAATTGCCTTTACGTGATTGAAGACAATAATGCGTTTGTTCTGATACCTTGATTTTAACAGATCCCACGCAATTGCATAATTTGCGTTTGTGATTTGGAAACTTTGAATTGTTTCCAAAGCGCCATGTTTTAAGCAAGAACGGAGGTAATGTAGTTTCTGAGAGTCTGCTAGATTTTGATTGTTATGAATAATGGATATAAATGAGTCATGAAAACTTAGCCAATCTTCGTAAGCTCCAGAAAATTCAGGTAAATTTAGCGTGGGCAACTTGATTGCCGGGCTAGCTGGATTTACCACGGGAGTGGAAAGTACGGGGTTTAGACAATTGGCGATAAATTTACGCGCGGCACCTACGGCATCAAAATAAATATCCTCAAAGCTGTCGAGAACGTCTATATTTAAGCATTCGGGGTCTAATGCACGAGCATTTTCGAAATTAGTGCTAAATTCTAAATCGAGGTTTTCTATGCGTTGAAGACGGGCCTTTAAGGTTTCAATGTTGTCGAGGTTCGGGTTAAATTTACTGGCGTACTCTGCAAATCGTTTAACATTGTGTTGAATTGATTTGCAACTATTAAGAAATGCATGCAAATCGAACTGGACGTCGGAAACAGAACCAGAAGCAACAGACGATTGTTTGGTTTTGGTTCTAGTCATTTTGGAATTAAGTACTTAATAACTTTGCAATGAAAATTGAGAGGGAGTAGTATAAGGATGCGACCCACCTTTATTAGGAGAACACGTCCGTATTGAAGTCTGCTAGACTCCTGAACTCGGTGAGGACATCGTCGATGAATCTGCTCTATGGATTCTTGTGGAATCCTGGAGGCGTTGAGGAACTCGTCGGGAGATCTGCTGAGCTCGGTGGGCTCTGCAAGATGTCCTGCTGACGACTCTATGGATCCCTGGAAGTGCTGAGGAACTCGTCGGGAGATCTGCTGAGCTCGGTGGGCTCTGCAAGATGTCCTGCTGACGACTCGATGGATCCCTGGAAGTGCTGAGGAACTCGTCGGGAGATCTGCTCGGCTCGGTGGGCTCTGCAAGATGACCTGCTGCCGACGATGTGGGATCCGTGGAAACACTTCTGGGACCTCTGGACTGTTTTGTGCACTGATGACACAAACGACGGCGAAGTTTGCAAGCGATGGTTGCAACGGAAAACACGAATCACTTGTTTAATCGCGTATCCGGTTCGAAGGACCAATGTTTTTAGGGGTTTATGTATAATAAATACAAGGGCTTTGTTTCAGCCGGAAAGCAATTTTATTCACAAGTTTTTATGAACATTATTACTAACACAAAAATAAGCAGCTACAGTTTCTGCTTGGTGACTTGCTTAATCAAATGTTTAATTAAGAGTGAGTGGTAGTCTCGTCTCCGCACCCTCGTAGGGTGGGGAGTGGCATCTTTTCTCCCACTCAAGCGCATGTCCGCTTTAAGTGGGGATGCATCCCTTGATGTTATATGTAATAATAATGTGGAATAATGTACACAATAAAACAAAAGAGAACTACGTAACAATTCCTTTTTACCTCCCATTTTTTATTTTGATAAAAGTTGCATGTTCTTATCATAGTTGGCTAATGTTTTGTGAAATAAACATTCAGTATTTGACAGTTGTTGTTAGTACACACGTTTTCATTGTTATGACTGTTTACTCTAATGCAGAATTAGCCGACATGCATTTCATATATGGTCGTGCTAATGGAATTGCCACCGAAGCACGACGTCCTTAAGTAAAAGCTTATCCAAATCGCCAGATTCCTTCATATCGTATGTTTAGAAGAAATCGCCAGAGATTGTGCGATAAGTCTATGGTAGTCTATGGTAAATTGCCTCGAAGAGCTGCATTTAAAAATTAAGGAAAAGTGCCAACAAATACGAGCCAATGAGGATGTTTTAGAAAGAGTTCGAATATGCTTGAGACAAAGATATCGTGCCTGCTTGGAAATGGAAGGAGGGCACTTCGAACATCTTCTGTAACTCTATTCTATGTTTTTGCTAGAAGCTCCCTTTGTTTGTGTGCACATAATCAATAAGCAATAAATAATTGCAAATAGGCAAATAAATGTTTTAAACAAAGATAATCTTCCATATCTCCGAAACCGCTACTTTGAGGACCCATGTTTATCAAAACTTTTTTTTAATTGTGCTTCATACTACTACCGCCTTAAATATTTCACATTATTTTTTTAACGCCCTGTATACAGGTACCATAGCTATTGCAAAATGTTTTATATATTTTTTATTTACTTGTTTTATTTAACGACGGTCTATTTCTGCTGCTATGGCTAAATACCGTCGCCAAGTAGCGATCCACCACACTTGGAAATTTTGCCTGTGTAAATTTCTCTTCATCCATATCGGGTTCTTTAACGTGCACGTACAACTTAACAGTAGGTACACGGGATCGCTTACTTAAGTTTTCCTCCAAAAGAACGGCACTTTAATGTTAGAGAATCGCTCAAAAATTCTCGGGCCCTCGAGGTTCGAACCTGTGATCCTTAACATGAGAGACAAGTGTTTGTAGCAAAAAATTTCAAACAAAAGTTGTAGGGCATATTTTTTCCTACAAAATAAAATAAAAAGTAGTAAAATTCGACAAGGAAGGATCCAAAGGTAATCAGAGACGAAGCCAAAGATGAAAGACATAAGGGAAATAGGTAACAGTTGGCTATCAGAAAATGTGGGTTAATGAACAGATGTGGATATGGAACGAGAAGAAATACCAACCCAAACCAAAAAACTGAACAAATGTGATACGAAAAGTAAGAAACAGACACATAAGAAGACAACAGCATTAAAACAGGAACAAAGACGACATTGCGGCATTAGACTCTTTATGCCCTCTAAAAGCTAAACCAATACTGACTATTAATTTTGTCACCGAGATGATACTTTATAGAACTTATTTTTAATCGCTGTCTTGCGATATCTCATTTTAAAGCTTAAAATAAACTTAATCTAGTGGCGTAATAAAAACAGATGTTTTTCTACTTCCTTAATAGAAAGTTGGCACTTTCGTCTCTCATACGAGGGTAGAAAGTTCTACTTTTCCTCCCACGGGAGGCTAACAACTTTGCCTCCCGTGAATAATACTTAGAATAGAAACATTAAATAGCTGTAATAATAGTGTAAGCTCTTATTGATAGCGTTGAGGGTTACATGACCCGAGGCTGTAATAGTATTGATAACCGTGGTGTACGTACTATTTTTTCACTACTAGATCAATTACAATAATTTAAAATTAAATATTAAAATATAACAAACAGCTGTCATTACATCAATAAAAAATTGATATTGATGTATTCAACGAATATAGTGAAATGCGACCAGCAAAGGCCGGCTAATTGTGGTACATGTACTTAACATGCCAGAACTACAAAAAGATTCCCCAAAAGACGAAACCTTGAACAGCTACATACACCGTTGCAAAGCATGTATTCACATTTATTTTAGTTAGGTCAAAACGTTCAATATAATCTCCTACAAAGAATACACCCAGTTTTACTATTTTTATTTATAAAAATTCGTACATTCCTTGTATACTTTGATTTTTAACAATAAACTTATTCTAAATATTATATTTTGACATTTGCTTTTTTAATTGTCATGCACAAGAAAATATAATATTTATGCAAAACACTGTGAAAGGTCGTAGAAAAAATCATATGTATTACGCGGGAGCAAAGTGCCATTTCCTCCCTTAGATTTCGATGCCCTCTGCTTGGCGTCGGGCATCAAATATCCCCGGGAGTAAATGATGCACTTTGCTCCCTTGTCAACAAGTCGACGCACATTGCGAGGCAGATGTTAAAAACTATGTTAATTTAATATAAAATGTTACCTCCCTCGCCCTAGCGACTCTCACTTTAAGTTCGTTTTATAACTTATAACAAATATGATATAGAGGTATAACAAAAATATATTAACATCAGTACATTTGGCAAATCAAAATATTATTTCAGAAATTGATTATTCTTGCTAGGGTGAAAGGGGGCAACATTTCAAATTTAATTAACCCGATTTTTAATGTGGAGATTTTTTTTTTATCGTGCAACATAGGGTTAACCATTTTACTTATACGCTTCTGTCACAATGACAGCAATGTATCAAAGCGTCTTTTTTTAAATGCAACATGCAAATAAAATTAATTCGCTGTGAGGCTCTTCAGTTGTATACATTGTTCACTTCATAAACTAATAATTGCCTCACAGAGAATTACTTATTGTATGTATATTGTATATTATATTGTATAGTGTATGTATATGTATATTTTATGTTGCACATATTAAAAAAGACGCTTTGATACATCGCTGTCATTTGAAAGAAGTGTGTAACTATTGAAATGATTAAACCTATGTTGCACGATAAAAAAACTCTCTATATGCCTCGAAATCCGCTTCAACTTGTTTTTTTTTGTTTCATTGAAAAGAAATTCATTTCTATTTCTAGTTGGTTGCATGTGATATCTAAATAGAGCTCGACTACCGCAGTGCATATGCATTGGTCAAAATGAATATAATTGATGATGGGAGATTAAATGTTATAAGGACCTTTTATATATTTTTGGAACATGTATAAACAGAAAATTGGAATGATTAAATTTTTATAATGTTTTTTGCTGTGTTAGAGGGTGCAACTCTAAATCTAAATCATTGAGACATAGTTTAGCATTCTCGCAAACAGGGCAACTTGTTTGTTGTAAATTCGTTAAACAAAATTTACGACTGAGCGCACGTCCGTATGTAAACACATAGATTATTCCGGTCGTTGACAAGCCTGACCATAAGTCATTCTGGATCTCTCCCTTCCTGTTCAGGGGGTGAACGGGGTCCGGTGTGCGTGCATGTGAATGTGCATGAGTGTGTGCATTCGACAAGTCGCGGTTTGAAATTTAAAGCGGAAGAAAAAACGATTTGAATGCAAAGGGGCCCTAACAAAGGGTTCCCGAGATTGGTAGGTAAGGCGCACGGAATATTTCCACTTCAAATGCCGGACGTGATAAAACAAAACAAATGTCCAAAGCTTCGGGATAGATTTTCCTTGAAGGACCGCTCCTTGTCCGCATTGTTTACCTCCGCTGTAGAATTTTTATTAGCCCAACTTTGCGCAACTTTTATTAGAAAACTAAAGGAGACTCGAAGTTGTGTGCGGCCGTGACCATATATTTACCTTTTCCCTTTATTTAAATGCGAGCATTCAAATATTTTCTCCCCGGTGGATGGGGAAGGAGGGCACAAATTCAATCTATTAAGCAACCCCTGGCGTAAACGCCAGACGTTTACCCGGCCAGGATTCAGCATTAAAAAGAAGAAAACGAGAAGAGGAGATGACGTCCGACCTCCACTACGTAGAGGAAGTAATCCAGCTACAGAATCAATTGTAATATAAAGAACGGCCGTCCACCTCATCTCTCACGACCGAGAACGATCGCAATAAAAACGATGCTCTAACTACTGTGATAGCGACCGAGTTTACGACGCCCTTAGTACTTTTTATTATTCCTTCTCCTTGGTTTTTACTTTCGATGGCGCGGCTTTTATGGATGCCAGCACCCCCTAAAGCGCAGATAAAACGCAGAGTATCGCCAATCTACGGGCCCTAGTCAGCCCCCGCAAGGGGCACCCACAAAGGTGTTGGTGCGCCACCCCCGCAGCTCATTTGACTCACTGGGCGTAGTACCCCAAACTCCCCCGCGCACCGAATATCCCATTCGAACAGTTGTAAAAGAAATAGCGGTGAATGGAAGTGGATGGGATTTTCTATCCTCAAGTTACGATCATCGCATCACTATCAGAAAAGTGTGAACAATGTAGGAACTAGACACCTAGAAAACGACGTAATTCAACCACTTATTTCTATAATTAGCAATTTAATTAATATCTATAGATATGTGGATTACAGCGGAGCAAAGTGCATCATTTTAGGAGAGAATAATATCACTCATACATAAAACGGTGACAGTATAACAATGCGGTTTGTATAGTTACGCATGTATTATTAAGTAATTATGCTGAAAATACAACTAGTTGTATTTTCACTTATAATCACACGAGAGCCTTTTTTGTCGAAGTAAACTTGACATTTAAATAAGAACATTGTTGCCTGGCACTTTAACGAAAAAAGCTGCATTTGAAAAAATTACGAGTCCGTAGGACGGATAATTTTTGTTGGCAGTTTTTTGAGTTAAATTGCCTAAAGGCAACCAAACTCAAATTATAAATGTCAAGTTTACTTCGACCCAAAAAAAGCTTGAGTATAATTCGGCAAGACAATTTAATGAATACGTAAATCAATAAATTAACAAATAAGGTGTAAATTAGTTTATTTAATTTAACGTTTAAAGTACAATTGAGGAGCTGGGTGCAAGAACAGCGTAAGTCGATTTATGCGGTTTTTGAGCATAAAGATATTAGAATATTTGTATATTAGAATATTTGTACCCTTATTTAACTCTGTTAAAAAATATATAGTTACTGTTCATACAAATTGCAAAAAAAAAATATTTAATAAGTCGCACTCGAATGGATTTACGGAAGACTGGATTTGTGGAATAACAGCGTAAGTCGCTTTACGCTGTTATCGCGTAGAAACCTTTTCCTCGTGCCCCCATTGGAGGGGAGAGTCGTGTTTACAGATTACTTAATCGAATTTTGATCATAATAGTCCGATACTAAGAGCCGATATGGACACTGCTTCGAACAGTTCCTTCGATGAAAATAAAGGTATTGTGGCAAGGGTTCTTAAACGACAGAGAAATGAACCCAAATGGAGCAAAAAACTTGAAACTTTCAGAAACCAGAAAATAGGCGGCACAGCGGACAACCTTATACTTCTGGGACGACTGGTAAAGAGGTTGCCCCTGAAATGGGTTTCATCGTGCTGCAAGAAACGGTTTGTTTTTGTATTTGTTAAATAATAACGATGCTATCATATACAGTCTGTTTGATTTATTGTGACACAGTAATTATTTGTTATTAGTACAGATAGAAAAAAAAATTGGAGAAATAAGAGTCCTTTTTGTCATTTATTTAATCCTAATTTCAGAAGAACAATTGAAAATCAAATAAATACGTGAAAGCTATGAGCTTCATTTTCTTTACATGTATCGTCTAAAATAGGCCAATATCAAAACTTGATTATTTCCTTCACGTTAATTTCTTGCCATTCGCAATTTATTATTAAAACAGCCATTTCTGAGTAAATTTTGTTCAAGTCTTGAAAAAGTGCGATAAAGTGGTTGTCTTTTTTCTGGATACACGTTTCCATAAGTGATACTAGCTTTTCTAGAATTATCGTTGCATCTAACGAAGACCTTCGGGATATCCATTTTTTTATCGTTAGTATAATAAATATCACCCATCTCTAAAGATGTGAATCAACAATATGCAGGACTGGAAGTTACTAAGCCACTTTGACCATAAAGCGATAGCAAATTGTTTTACGTCAGCATGAAATTGTAATTCATGGCATTTGATAAACTTTATTTAATGGCAATTGTCGCGTTATTTGTATAATAAAGGGGTACTTATGTGGTATCATTATAAAGCTAATGTTATTGCCTATTAGAAGTTACCAAAATATACAGGGTGTTCCATTAAAGAAATGCTTATAGATTTCACGTTTTCACTTTATTTAATTTTCAATTGTTCTTCTGAAATTAGGATTAAATAGACGACAAAAAGTACAAAAACCTTTGTCTTCAACTTTTTTTTCTATCTGTACTAATAACCGAAATATTTGCTGTGTCACAATAAATCAAGAAGACTGTATATTAACCCTTTTGGCCCTAGCGATCACATATGTGTGACCTAACGCCTGATGTTCACATATGTGCTCATCTGTAAAACGTAATATTACATTACCGCCATCTGCAGTCCAAATGTGAAAAAAAACAGATATTCGTCAGAGTGTGTTAGAAGCTGTCAAGAAAATACCGGCCATGCGTACAGGTAAGTTGCTTTTTATATATTTAAGGATTGTAATTTTGTCAAATAATCAAAAAAATGTGCATACATATTTTAAATAAGTCTATAAAGAACATATCCCAATATACTTGATATCCCTATAATGTAAAATAAGCATCTAAATTCCTTTGTAGGTAATGTACACAAATGTGACCAAGTAGTTACAAGGTAAAATTTAGTATGTAGACATATGTAATCTAGGGGCCTAAAGGGATGTGCAAGTATTTTCAATTACTAGACAGCTACATTATATTTTATTTATAAAAAGGATCCTCTAAATGCGACTTATGGGAGATGAAGCGTCATCTTACTGAAAAAGAGCTCCAGGATGCAGTTGATCAATGTTTGCAAGATTTTGAAATCGGAGATATCTCGGATCTAGTGGAAAGGGACGATGAGCTCGACGAAGAAAACCATCAAACTTTGATTGCTCAATCAGAAGCAGGAGAACTTGATGATCTAGATGAAACCAGAAATGACATTGAAAATCCAGAAACAAGCGATGATGACTATATAGTAGAATCTACAAATAAGGAACGATGCAGGAAGGAAACGTCAAGAAAGAAAATAAAGGTAAAAGAACAATGGATTAATAAAAGATTTACCCCTATAAGAGAACCATTTGAAGACGATACAATAATCAATGACAATGAGATTATTGAAACCCCATACGAGTACTTTAATCGATATGTACCTGAATATTTATTTGAAATAATTGCCCAAGAAACCAATTTATGTTCTGTTCGACAAAACACAAGAAACATAAACACCAATAAAAATGAAATAAAGGACTTGTTTGCAATTCACATAATCATGGGCATATTGAAACTTCCTAGAATGAGGCAGTATTGGAGTTCAGTTACAGAAATCCCAACAATAACTGAATCAATGACCAGAAATCGGTTTATGAATCTCAGAAATAATCTTCATATTGTCAATGAAAAACCAGATAATACTGACAGGTTGTGGAAAGTAAGACCAATTATAGATTCTTTCAAATCCCGATGTACATTATTGCAAATTGAAGCAAACAATTTCATTGATGTACAAATGATACGTTTCAAAGGAACCCTAGACATAAAACAATACATAAAAAACAAACCTTGCCCATGGGGTATAAAATGTGATCTTTTATGTGGAGCCAGTGGTCTAGTGTACGATTTGGTTGTGTATCAAGGCAAGACTACCCCTTTGGACCCCGACATTCTTATGGAGTTCGAGACGACTGGAGCAATCACTCTAAAACTTGCAAGTAGAATACCTACAAACAAAAACTTCAAATTATACGCTGATAATTTCTTCACTTCAATTGCTCTTTGTAAAAAATTTATAGACCAACAAATTTGGTTTTCGGGAACAATTCGCAAAAATAGGGCACAAAAATGTTCATTTAAATTGAAAAATGTTGACGTTAGGGGCTTCATACATGAAATTGTCAATATGGATTAAGCGGTGGTTATCACGGAATGGAAAGATAATAATATTGTGTACATGGTTTCCAATTTTGTAGGAATAGGGGAAATGGATGAGGTAAATAATATCTAGAGGAAATACATTTTTGGTAACTAAATTACAGATTTACAGGCTGGACGATGGGGTAAAACAGAAAAACAGTACGTTACCGTAAATAGGCCTGAAGTTATCGTGTTATACAACAAAAATATGCGAGGAGTGCATAAGACCGATGTTCTCATTCAACTGTACAGAATATTCATTCGGTCAAAAAAATGGACTCTTAGAGTTATTTTCCACGTTGTAAATATGGACATTATCAATAGTTGGGTAGAATATCGAAGGTAGTGTACACCCAAAACATCAGTTGGACCTGTTACCGTTTTCATCTGAAGTTGCTCAATCTCTATTGAAGTTTGGACGAGAGGTTGCCAAGCGAAAAATTGGGCGCCCAAGTGTAGCTCGTAGCTCCTCTGTTTTGAGAAAAAAATTGAACCTTCAATTCGTCCACAAGAGGACGTACGATTTGATAATACTGAGCATTGGCCTAGGATGGACCAATACCCCCAACGGTGCAAGATGGAAAACTGCACATCTCGGTCAAGAGTGAATTGCTGAAAATGCAAAGTACATTTATGTACGAACACAGCTTCGAATTGCTTTTTCAAATTTTACCAAAAGTGAATATTTTGGTATAAATATATATTTTTTCAATATAAATGAAAACTGATGTTTGAAATTATTTTCATTCTACAGCCCAGGGGTCATATAGTGTACATGGTTATTTTTTCAAAATAAAAAAATAAAAAGTTTTTTTTTACCTCAACATCCTTACTGAAGTTCCGTAAACGCGAAAAACACAAAAAATATTTTTTCTTTGCGTGTATGAAAAGTCGGGTCTGAAAGGGTTAAGGCTGAACAAATATAAATAATTTATAATTTGTTTATAATAATATATATAATTTATATTTGTAAGTAATAATTTGTAACTGTCAGTAAAAATATTTTTTCCACTCCCTGCATGGTAAATACACTGTTGTAACATTGATTTGATGGAAGTAAGCTCCACTTACCGATGAAGCTGTGGTTACTATGAACAACGGGAAGTAAGTAAAAAATGACATCCCTCAGGGAGGTAAGTAAAATAATTTCAATAGCGTTCTTCCTCTGGCACCACTCTTTGGAACACATATACGCATTTTGATAACGCCCCTTCGACTTCTTCGGCAGTAGGAAGTAACAGGCAGCATCTGCAGCCTCTTCAATTGCCATTTCTTGTTTATTTTCATTGGAATTTATTTTTCAACTGAACGAATGCAATCTCTGACATTCACACATTGTTTGAAAAATAGTCTTAGCAACCAAAGCCGTACTGACATTTTGTTCAAGTTGCGAAAATAAATTAATCAAACATAAACAATTAAACCAACTTTTGGAGTGGAAAAACAGTTATAAGCAATTCGAGAGGTAAGTTTTGACCAGTCTCGGACTTTATTGCTAGCGCTCGCTATCGCTCGGGCGCAAACTCGACCTTAACTGGTAAACAAAACTTACCTCCCATAATGCTCAAATAACTAAAACTGACGTTTATATATTCACCCGTCACAAAATAGACTTTTTTTCCAGCCGCATTAAAGGCATGACTTTTCTTCCAACTGCCAGGAGTCTGTAAGGTTGACATTTTCTTCACTAAGAAAATAAAAGTATCTTAGGAACAAAAATATTCACTTTTAATCCTAGGAGCTAAAGTAGTCACTTTTAATCCTAGGAGCTAAAGTGGTCACTTTTAATCCTAGGAGCTAAAGTAGTCACTTTTAATCCTATGATGGTCACTTCTATTACTAAAATTAAAAGTGCATTTTGACTTAATTTTTTTTTAATTTCTTCTGGAGAAAAAATAGCATATTTTATTCGGATTAAAAGTTACATTTTTGTCTTGCAATTTTCCATCCGCTCGGCTACGCTCGGCTACGCTTCGCTTCGCCTCGCAAATGCATAAGTTGCTCGCCAAAAAATTACACTTTTAATCCTAATGAAAAAATATACTATAGTTTCACTGATTTTATGTTTTGATTTGTCTGTTTATATTCATCATTTCCTGCCGTTTTAGACGTTTTAGATGACAATATATCTGGCGACAGGCAAAATGAATTATTTATTTCATTTTGGGACATCGGGGACAAAATCAAGCAAAATTAAGCAATATTTTTTCATGGCAACTTTGATGAAAGTTTTTTTGAATCACTCGATATTATTATCCAACGCTTGCAAGCACATGTCATACTATACACACAAATAAAAACGCAGGAATCACTTCTTTGTCAGAAATTTAGTTAGACTTTGCACTAAAATCAGGGAATATAATTAAAATCACGTGGGCCACGTGATTATTCGACCACGCTTAATTATAATAGTCGCTGCATTTTCATTAATACATTTCACGTGGGCAACAATGGCTCGAAACTGCGTCCGCCAGCTGTTGCATCACTATAGCGAAATTTTCATAGTGGGTGAACGACCAGGTAACACGTTACGGCCGGTGTCTCATTAATAATAACATTTAATGTGTAATTTGTACGGGGTCTTGTCATGTTTGCTGTACAATGAGTCGGCGGATTCGTCAAAGAATTAACAATGCAGTCTGGCCCGAAGCGGGTTAATGTCAGCTGGATGTTTCTGATGCACACACACACACATACACACTTGCGCACACACATAGCATCAGTGCAGATGTGTGTGCACAGTGTACAGAGAGGAAGACGAAGAGAGACAATGCGTGGTAATAAACTTCGTTTTCTGGTTGTTACACATAAATTACAATTATCGCAGGGTGCGCACTCGCGCTGTTAATGGAGTCGATTATTATTTCGTCTGCCATATTAATCATTGTTGAGCAAGACTTTTATCTCAAAATAAACAGCGGGCATTTGCGCAGAATATGAAATTATTGACACTAAAATCAACATTGTAATATTTGGAAGTTATCATTTTAGAATAATGTTCCTCGTATTATACTTCATTTATAAAAAAAAAATGCATAAAATAATTTTTACATAATTTTTACATTATCATTATCGTTTATATTATAAAACAAATATTGCAGAATTTGTGACAAAAAAGTGCTGAAATTTTCGCCTTTGTTTTCGAGTTGTACACAAAAACTTATTATTTTCCATGTTCGACTTTTATCAATATCTCAGTTGTTAAAATTGCATATTATTGAAGGCACTTTTTTAAGGAGAATTTAATGAGATTGGCAGAATTTCGATGTCTTCTTTAATAAACAAGATACAATACAAAGTTGTGTGTTTATATAAAGAAGTCATAGTTGGCTTTGGCCTGAATAAAGAGGTTTTTTTCAATGATGTGGTTGTTTTATGTGGACGTTATAATTGCAGTTTGGTTGAAATCTATTCAAATTCTCTCAAAACTTCTTAAATATGTTCTCTTATCAATTATGGAAACAGTCTATTTAGAACAGTGACAACGGCATAGTACCAGCCGAAACCAGCGTATTAAACGTAACGATAATAATAATACACTCGATTACAATAAATTAATAGAAAGAAGAAAATTGATATGAAATCAATGTTAAAGTACATGCCACAGGTGGGCAGAAAATTCTATGAAAATTATAGTAATCCGAATCCTGTGTAATTACAGTCCAAAAAATATTTTGTATCAAATTAGTATTATTTTTTCGTATTATTTACATGGACGTGGATTAATATTTTTTGCTACAAAAAATTATGCAACACAAAATTCATCATGTAGCATGTCCATCTAACAAAGCCCAAATTTAACATTTTTTCAGCAAATGCAAGTACAGTTTCGTTTACCGTAATAATATTCCTATTTAAATTGTTAACAAATGTAGTCACATTCACGAAATGAAAAACAGTAGACGGATTTTCAAATCCCAATACTATACTATTACATTAAGGGACTTGATTCAAAATAATTCTCAGTTGTCAGTCTACGATACGTAACATCATTTATAGCTTAAACAAAATACAAAATTGCAGAAAGTTTTAATAGAAGGTGGGATTAAATAACCTGGATGAATCCAAACACATTCCAATAATAAGTATTTATATTATTTTATAGTTGAATATCTATTATAGATATTTAAAAAATAGAAACAATATACACTTATATTTGTAGTGATTATATTGTTTTTTTTATATAGTACACAATTTGTTACCATTCAACTTTCTCACAAGTGTTAGAAATATAATTTCATCGAAATATTTAAATTTTCAAGCTTACAGTCATTGAATAAATAATATAAAATTGTTTAAAAATATTTCTTTAAAGAAACAATATTAATTTACAAATTGACACTTATAACTGAGTTATAACTGAAAATCTAGAATTTATAAATCCTACAAATACCACCAAATCACGCATTATATTCCACTAATAATAATAACATGATTTAATCAACAACAAACAATGATTCACTTGTGAATAATTGAAAACACGAGACATTATGCACGCGAATGCACGCAACTATTAAAATAATGTATAAATTGGGCTTATAAAGTCAACATGTATAATATTTGTTCAGCAATTTGCTTCTATATTAAATTTGATATACTATACAATAGTAACTTTATTCAGAAAAAAATTAATACCCACCATTAGTGGGTTTGTTGTTTGTTATTTGCCATTAACGATGATGTTTATATTAATATTATAAAATAATTATAATAAGCCGCTAATTTGCCTGAGACGCGAGTATGAGAGCCACTGCCAATCTCGGACGACTTGAACAGATTCCGAAATGGTATTTTATAGCGTTGATGGTTTCCATGGTAAAAGTGCTTTGGAAACAAATTTGCTTCAGAGTGTCAATATTATTTTTATGCCATAGTATTGTTTACAAGTTTGAAAACAACTTGAATTCTTCAATTTTTAGAAAGGGGTAATAGTTGGCTAAAGAAAATGGAGTGTCAAGTACAATAAAATGAACATTTCTGAAATATATTTTTGTTTGAATTTAACTGAGTTAAGCATCTAAGGCCTTTCCAATGCCGTTTGGAAAGGCCCCTGGAAAATGTATCTACTGCACGAAAATATTTTTTCGTTTTAAAAAGGGCCAGTTTGATAAATATGATTTCCCAGGTTAAATTATTCACTTTGTGACAACCAAATAAATCAACCCGGGAACTGGCCAATATGATGAACTATCGCCAATTAACCATCGTACGACATTTACATTCTAAAGGCAAAGTTCAACAGTTGGATGTTCGGATACCATACATTTTGAGGGAAACAACAAAAATTAAAGTGCTACTATTTGTGCTTCTTTGCTTGTTTTATTTTTGCTTCTTCATTAGGAGGTTATTTTACATCCGCCATATTCTCCCGATCTTACTCCATCAAATTTTCATCTTTTCCACTCTCTATCCAACAATTTCTTCAAGATGCTGCTCTTCAAGAGTGGCTGGACTACTTCTACACCTCCAAACCACCGAATTTCTTCGGAAGTAGACTAGAGGAAGTGCCATAATGTTTGCGTTAGGAGTTAATCATAAATAAAACAGGAGAATATATTAATGATTGACTATATTAGTATTAATACTAGCTTTTCATAGCCTACACGCACGCAAGAAAATGGATGATTCCATTGGTGTTGACGGTTGCTATGTCAAGGAGAAAAAACAGTACTGTCATATTACATTCCCGGGGCCGCCAATGAGTTATTCCTGAAGGTCTACACTAAATAATTTCATTTTCAATCTTCCATATTTTTATGATACTTGCAAAAATATTCCGATGGGAGAAAATATAGTAAGTGCGGTTCATACATAAAGTGTCTTCCCGACCACTTTGGCATGGGCACTGTTTCCTTGTAGTTTCATTAGGGAAACAGAGATCGAAGGAAACCCGCTTTTCCAATGTCCCTATTTTCCGCGATCAAAATATCAATCGTGTCGTCAAAAAATATTAAAAGCAATACTATTATTTTCAACGATTTTAGTTAATTTTAAAACTTTCAACACATGTTAAGATCACCGATAGTTTGTTACAGATAATTTCGGATGTAAAAGCCTACTAGCTAAAACTAGTGTTTTGCAAATATTTCATACTATAACCCCCCCTAAAAATCGAGACCAAGAATAAACCTAACAACAACATACGTCGGTGACATCAAATAAAGGAAGGTTTAAAAAAAACATTGTTTTTCACATACATGTAGCAAACACTGTCCCATTTAAATAATACACAGGATGTTAATAAACAAATGTATACTATTGGTAGGACATACGGGTGGTCACTTTTACGACGCCCATCATTAGGATCTATTAAACGGAAATATATACAGAGTTGATCAAATGGGATAAAAGTGTCTCATTTTTGTGCCTTTCAAAATACTGAAACGAAATCCGGGATATCTTGCACATTTCCTGAAATATCGCTGAAAAACTGAAAAACTGCACTTTCTTTTTCCTTTTATAACTTTTTTTACTTTTGAAGGAAATTTTACGAAACTTGGCACTCTTACATTTTTCGGCGTCAGTTTTCTGATCACAGTGCCAAACATTTTCTGCGCCAACTAGATGCCCAAATTTTCATAGTCAACTTTTGATTTTCTTATGGCCGCAATATTGGATTTTAATGGCATTCAAAAGAGCAAAAAATTCCGATTTCAACCATGTACAGGGTGGGGCAGAATAACAAGCGATTTTAATAGTCTGTTAAAAAGCAGATTTTTGTTTTTTTCAAATAATTTTTTTTCTAGTTAAAGAACATAAAAATGCATTAAAGATTTTATTTTTTGAAAATAACTTCGGAAAGATGACGTCCGTTTAGGCTTACACATTCTTCCAATCGTGATCTGAAATTATTCATTACGTTCCGCAGCATTGCTTGCTTAATTTGGTCCACTTCCTGTCGGATCCGTTCTTTCAAGGCTTGAACTGTTTGTGGTGGGTTATCTTGAAACACTTTAGTCTTCAAGTAACCCCACAAGAAAAAGTCGCATGTTGTGAGGTCTGGTGAACGAGGAGGCCAGGTCCCCATTTCGAGAAATCACATGATTTGGAAATAACCCATTAATAATATTCATGCTTACTCTCGCTGAATGGCAGTTCAGTTTGGCGGAACAGTTTTTAGATTAGTTCGCGCAAAAAATGTTTGGTACTGTCATCAGGAAGCTCATGTCGAAAAATGTAAGCGTGCCAAGTTTTGTAAAATTTCCTTCAAAAGTAAAAAAGGTATAAGAGGAAAAGAAAAGTGCACTTTTTCAGTTTTTTCGTTTCAGTATATTGAAAGGCACAAAAATAAGAAACTTTTATCCTATTTGACCAACTCTGTATGTATTTCCGTTTAATAGATCCTAATGGTGGGCGTCGTAAAAGTAACCACCCTGTATAGTACAGACGTCTTTTTAAAATAAAAAAAATATATATATAAAATTAAAATCAACTCTATCTCTGAAACGATTCATTTTAGGACATCTGGATATAACTTTTCGGTTTATTTTGGTCTGCGCTATATGTCCTAAGAATATTATACCTAGATTTGTTTTTTAACATCCTGTATATGTTTGTTTATGGTTACATAACAATTGATGTCGCTATAGGCTTGGGCGCCTTTAATAGAATAGACCGAATACATTAGAAATAATAACTTAAATAATAAACGTTACAATAGCTACTATGAAATAGATTTAATTTAGTAGCGTAAAAATAGTCTAACCCAACCTAACTTAGCACGTATATCTCTCAGAAATAGATTTAACAGAATTGTAGAAAGAATGAAAAATATTATTGATTACAAAATTGATAAACCTGAACAACAATCTAGTACAATTATGTGAAACAAATTATTACCTACTCACAGTGAGATTGGCGTTTCGTTCGATTCATTGTGTCACAAGTTAATTTCGAAATGGTTCGACATTTTTCGGAGGCACAAAGAATTGAAATTCTTATGATTAGGGGTTGTGGTGATAGAATACGGTCTTATGATGAAGTGTGTTTTCCCTAACCAATCTTTTTTCGTTATTTTAATTATTTTTGTGACTTCATATTATTTTAAAACTTATCTTAAAACAAGTCATTAGTATTTTTTCCTCGATAAAAATTTCTTTTGGTTTTTCTGTTCTTATTTTTGTAATTGATGATATTGTAATAAGAATGTTTTTCAGGTTGGTCAATTTTGTTTTATTTCAATATTTAAAATCCAAGCCTGATTTCCTAATTTTGTTTTAACTGACGTTGTTTTGAATGGTAACTAGATGCATTCTGCACATTGAAATAATAATTTAATTGTTTTACTTTAACGCACTTTTTCTTAATTTTTTGCAAATGTTACATATTGAAAATGTCATGTTGTTGAAAACATAATAAAGAGTAGTATCAAAATCTATAATAAAAAATATATGTTGTCATTTTAAAAAAATGGCTCTGACGTCATAACTTCAAAACGGAGATATGGAAAAATGAAAATGGTCTCAAAATATTTGTTTGAAAAAATATCATTTTGACCTGTTGAAGCATTTAACAAATATTTATACAGGGGAAAAATAAAGCCAGGTCTTAATACTTTATGCGCTCTATGTATATTGCACAAATAAGACGGTTTAACATTAGTTTCAGCTTCATCCATGGTAATAAACAGCCGTAATCACACCCAAGTCAATTTCGTCTCAAATATTTGTACATAGTCATTCTCACATAAATCTAGAACAAACAAATTGAGGGTGCTATATAAAATTGCTATTGTAACCTAATTTCTTGTACTAGATTTATATGAGCATGACTGTACCTATTTATTTTTGTGTACAATTTGGCATTTCATTGTACCTGATACAATTATAGCTAATGCAACTATATTATTCAACTATATTTTTTTATGCTAATGGTAAAATCCATATTCATCGCACATTTTTCTTTTGTGTGATAATAATGCACCTAATACTATGTATTTATACATGCGATTTTGTATAAGCACTTAATTCCCTATCATTTCGTTTTAGAGCTCGGTTCGCCGCATGTAAAGTACGAATCTAAGCAATTTATTCCGGGCGAATAATTTTAATAATTTTTATTACATATTCGTAGGGTCAAAGGTTAAAATACTCAGCGCGCAGACGAGTCGGACCCAGCAGACAACATAATAAAGTTTCTTTTTGTTTGGCTAACAATCGATGAAATTGCCCAATTTTATGTTTTAATAATAAATGTCATCGCGGCTGCACGAGAGCGCCGGCCGAGTCATCCCCAATTATTTTAATTAGAACTGGAAAAATAAGCAGCGAACCCGCGAAAAGGACAGTCGCCCCGAGGGAGTTTAATTAAAAACGTAGAGATTTTAATTTCAAATATATTCCTGTCCACGGAAAAGTTTATTTATTAATTACAAAAGGGTTACTGAAAGGATCGGATCTGGGAGGTTTTAAAATGTAGAGAGATATTCAATCAACCCCACGCCACCCCGCCAAGCTTACAACGTAAATATTTTTATATTAAAATCTAATCAAACAAAAACACGCAAATTCAAACAGGCGGAACGCGCGCCTCGTTTTTTCATCGAGGTGTTAGTTAAATTAGATTTTAAATTTATGCGGCGGACGCTATCAACGTTTTTCCTGAAATGTGCAGCATAACAAATGAGTTTCTGTATGCTTTTAATTTAGAAACGAACGTACACAGCGTATACATATAATCATTTAAATTAAAAGCAATGTCAAAAGAATTTTCATAATACGCTTTTTAATAAAGCTTTTTTCAAACATGCAAATCCCGGGATTTATTTCGCCCATTTTCCGTGGGGTTTATTAATTTTTACGACGGCTCTAGAAAAAACAATTAAAATATCTTATCGCACCAAATTTAAATCGCCGGCCGATGCTTAAGCGTAACGGTTATTGCCGGAGAAATGATAATATTGAGACCACCACCGTTATGAATCGTGGACGTTGTTAAACATTGGCCTTCGGCTACCATAACATGTAACTGCTTCGACGCAGTAAACAATAATAATCCCCAAATCTCTATCTCTAAACTACAGGCCGGACCTTTATTAAACCAGACATGGAAGCAGAGCCGTCTTTATAGTTTTGAAGCCCTAGGCTGTAGAATATTTCGGACCCCCTTTCATTATTACTTCCTCCATACAACATATATGGGCAATGTTTTCATGAAAATTTTCGAATTGCAGATATTTTGGTATGTGTATTTAGATATTTAGGGTAAGATTTACATTTAAATACATTTTCGACAATAATCAATATTCGTAAGTATTAGATGACCGTTACATAACTTTTGCTTTTTATGACTAATGTCCCACATAAATATACTTTCAAAATTATTTTAATGTAAGTAGTAAATAAAATCTATGATGTTGGTGCAGATTCACGATTTTGTTACTTCTCTCATTATTATTATCATATTTATTTCCGCAGGTGGAGGAGCAGTAATATTTATTATCGTCATTAGAGTAGAAAATTTCTTAATATAACTATTGTTATTGTTACATAGAAGTAAATTAATGAACAAATGTTAAAATGATATTAAACAAAGAAAATTTTATATGAGAGTTATTTGAGTTATATATAGTTATATAGTTATATATATATGAGTTATATTCATATAGAGTTATATGAACAAATTACACAGATAACAAATGGATGACTAATATCCCACATAAATATACTTTCAAAAATATTTTAATGTAAGTAGTAAATAAAATCTATGATGTTGGTGCAGATTCACGATTTTGATACTTCTCTCATTATTAATATCATATTTATTGCCGCAGGTGGAGGAGCAGTAATATTTATTATCGTCATTAGAGCAGAAGATTTCTTAATATTACTATTGTCATTGTTCCATAGAAGTTAAGTAATGAAAAAATGGTAAAATTATATTAAACAAAGAAAATTTTATATGAGAGTTATATGAGAACTAATTACACACATCACCGATGGAGGAGCAATATAATTTGCAATAATACTAATCTGATGCACCGTTTTAACATGGAATTACCACTATTATTACCGCTAGTCTGGAGAGCCTGAGGTCACAAACTGTACGATTTCCCTTCAAATAATCATCTTATCTAGAACAGCAACAATATTTAAAACTAAGATATTTAGTATCGATTATTTATCATTAGGATAAATAAGCACTTTCAAAATAGGTGCTTAAAAAAGCAGGGGAATTAAGAAAAATAAGCAACAAAACACTGGTGAAAAGCTTCAATACAGCAAAAAAAAAGCAAAAAAGCATTTATTTTCAAATAAAATAAAAATAAAAAATAGTAATGTAAACAAATATACAAAACATGTATGTCAGTGTAAAAAAACTCAATATTTTTTATGAAAACAATTAATTATAGTGAGTTTTTTAAAATTTCCTATTAGAAAATTTTTCCTTTAATCGGATAGAATATGTTTATAAACGGGAAAACTTCTCTCGACATCCACCGATGTTATAGCGCGCGTACTTATGGAAGTACTTAGGAAAGTATTAACATATCAATTATAAATTTTCTTCCGAATTGCCTTGTAATAAATTTCCTATCTTCTGAAGTTTTACAAATCACTTTTTCTGAGTACATCATCAAATGTGTTGCGTGTTATTTGCTCAATTTTTCTCAAAAAAAACTTCTCTCGACATCCACCGATGTTATATCGCGCGCAGTCCTTTGGAAAGTAATTAACATATCAATTATAAATTTTCTTCAGAATTGCCTTGTAATAAGTTTCGGTCATTCCGAAGTTTTGTAAAACCCTCACTTTTTCTGAGTAGATCATTAAATTTGTTGCGTGTTATTTGCTTAATTTTCTCAGGTTCTTCTTGTAGGGGTTTTTTTAAATCACGTGGTCAATCACGACTGATTCCACTAAGGACAATCCTTGCTTTTCTAGTTTTTTTATTCAAATCACTGGCAAAAGCATAGTTAGATTTAAGAAAAGCTAGATGTTGTTCTGTCTTGATTTTTTTTAAATATATTTTGACATTTATGTGACTTCAGCAGACGATTTCAAAACTACATTGCCGCATATATCTAAAAACCACATCTAGTAATGATTGGTTTCGGAGGTAAAGGTATATGGGATATATGGGAGGTATAGAGTGGCTTTTAGTTGGGCTCTAATTGTTTTTGCTGCTCTATTTAATCATGTGCAAGCTATGTAAAGTAAATTAAATTTTATTGAGTTATTATTATATAAATCGATATATGAAAAGTGACACTTGGTTACTCTTAATAGTTACCGATAGAGAGCAGTAACGTCACTATTATATTAAGACAAGTAATATGTGTTCTCTAACTGGAATAGTGTCTCATCTGGTTGAGTCGAGGAGGTGTACGTTTCTGGTTAGAGTAAATTTACATTTTTTTACATGTGAGCCTTTTCTAATAAAGAAAGCAAGAAATACAACGTTTGTATTTAAAATAAAACGGCATATTTCCAACACAGGGAGAGTACAAAAATAGTAGCATGGCGTCAGGCCAAATTCAAAACCCATATCCAAATAAACTCAATATATTTGATGAAAATACCTCATATATTGGATCTCAAAGAAAGCAATCATATCCTCGTAAAGGTTACAATAGCTATTTATGTAATAAGTTCATAGGACTTTATGGATGAGCCATAACATTTAAGGTCCGAGCGAGCCTGCGAGCGAGGTCTATAAATAGGGCGAATCCATAAGTCCTATTATGTACGTATTACATACAAAGCTATATGTTCGACGGCTTTTAGCATTTTGGGAATACTTTTGAAATAAATACTGAAACCATATATACTTACGTATTTTTATCCAGCTGTTACACTAATGTCAGTCATTATAAATTTAATGTAATTTGGATGAAATTACAATTGCGGAGGAGATTGCAAGCCAAGCATTAGATGCAAGAGAATCACTACTGTCAACTAAATCGATTTGTACTGTATTTATTTCATGTTGTCCTGCTTAAAATTTAAAGTTGATATTTCTTACATTGACAGGCGTCAGTTTTACTTTATCATTATATACTAGTCCGAAATGTGACATTTTAGCCTTCTAACAAACACAAAAATAGTATATTGTTTTATTAGGAGTAGAAGTGACACTTTTTGTGGCGAGTCTGTAGGTATTGGCTGCCGAGCGGAGCGAGGCAGGCAACTACAGACGAGCCACAAAAAGTTACTTCTACTCCGAATAAAACATGTAATTTTTTCTTCAAACGTCGAAAATAGTTAAAAAGATAATGGAATTAATATTTTTAATTGTCCGAATACGTATAGTTTTAATTCCCAAAGAAGCATGCTATGCAGAGCGTTGCTATGGTTTTGTTTAATTCATTATTTGACATTAAAGTGTATAAAATGGACGAAGAAATGTTTCAATGTACACCGCCAGATATTTTAGAATCGGCAAGGGCTGCAACAGAGAAATTATTGCCCACTAAGTCCAGTACCATCTATGAAGTGGCCTACAAAAAATTTATTAAGTGGTGCGCCGAGAAAAATGTAAGCAATTATAGTGAAAATGTTTTACTCGCATATTTTTCGGAAATGGCTAAGAAGAAAGTAAAAAGTTCCACTATGTGGTCTCAGTATTCCATGGTAAAATCGTTATTAAATATTAGAAATGGTGTAGATATTACCAAATATTTAAAACTACGTGCATATTTAAAAAAACAAAATGAGGGTTATACACCCAAAAAGGCAAGAGTGCTGACAAAGGAACAGTTCGACAAGTTCTTATCCGATGCTCCTAACGAGAAATACTTGGCGACAAAGGTGAGTTCTTAGAATAATAAACAAATACAAAATTAAACCCTAAATCGTATTTTCAGATTATTTTGATATTTGGCATATCAGGGGCATGCCGTTGCGATGAACTCGTAAAAATGAACACGACAGATATTCAAGACTTGGGATCTTTGCTACACGTAAAAATACCAGATAGTAAGACATCAAAAGTAGAAAATATCTGTGGTAGCAGCAAAATGGTTGGCGACAGCGGTGCTGTAAGTGCTGCTGTTGCTGCCAGCGCAATCAGTTTTCAAGGGGCTAAAATATCAAATTGTACCTTTAATTTACATTTTAACAATAAATAAATTTGTGTTTTGTTTGAATTTTTTGTTTTGTTCATCATGTATGCGCACCATATGTATGTGCAATATTAAACCCGCCCTCGTAGGGCGTTCTTATTACAAATTATCCAATCATGTTGTCAAATTTACTTTTACTGCCTAGTCAGTAAAAGTGAAACTTTTACTGACTAGGAGACGAAGTAAAACTTTAAGATTGTGAATCGAGTCACTAAAGGTGTCACTTTTATGACGTTTGAAGAAAAAAAAAATTTCGGACGGTCGAACATGCATACTTTTATATTACAGTATTTAATGAATAATAACTATTTGGAAAATTATTGTAGTTAACATTGCCAATAATTTGCTGCTTATATCACGGTTTATATTATGCTGTTCTGCTCTATATTATGCTGTTTATATTTTGTCACAATTTCTTTATTTACTGTTATTTTTGCTTACTTGACTTTGTAAGTTCTTGTTTGAATATGGTGATAAAAATTATATGAGTTTGGGTAGTTAAATTCTCCATTACGACTATTTTTAGTAATCACAATATTTGCAATATTTTAATTTACTAAAGGTGAAAAGTACATAACTCAAAACGCGTGCGTTTTGAGCAACAATCGCTACCATGAGAAAAATTGTGCCAAAATATTCTACAGAAGGGTTCTAAAGATATCATACTAACAAATTCTAGCAATAGATGTTTCTTTGTACATACAAAATTATGTTGCGATTGAAAATATCTGAATATATTCTCCTTTTTGCTCTCTGTAAAAATGCATAATGTAAACCACTATAGCAATACATAATGTCGTCGGATTACAAGTGAAATACACTCATAAACTTGACGTGAAAGTCAATTTTTGGCTGTTTTTAGTTAAGTTTTATTTTGATGGTTTACTAAATTGTAACAAATCTCAGGCTCCGTAGGGGTATAGTAAAGGGTCCTGTAGCCGAACTTCCAAATTATTAACTCATTAAATGACTGAGTAGGAAAGGTAACAGCAGAGTCACTTGAAATCTTGTGCGAAGAGTTTGAAAGTAGCCTATATTTTTGGTTAGAAAACAATAGAAGCCATTTCCAACATTTACTTTAACATGTTATTTGAATTGAATACATTGAACATTTTTAAACTTTATTTTCACTAAATTCCAAAGTTAGTTAATCAAATCATATTGTATTAATAATGACTAGAAATTATTTTTCAAGAGCTTTCCAACGAAGTATCACAAGTAGAGGGGTGCCATTTAATTTTTTATGGAGGTGACTGTGGCTTAAAGGGTGGGTAGGGGAACGGCACTACCTACGCCATTTTGGTTCCCCTTTAGTACCACCCCAACGGTTTTGAGTAAATTTAAAAAATAATCATGTGCTCTATGAAAAAAGTCGATGGAAACTTTTCAAATTGACACCCTGTATATTGGGTTTTCTGCATATTCATCTCTAAACACCCTAATTGGTATTCCTGTATCAGCTTTCTCGTCATAGATTCTATGTCCTCGAAATCTTGTGTAAACGTGACATGATCGTCCATAAATTTCATGTACGCAGCTTACTGGGATACCCATCATTTGGCACTTTTTCTTCTAATTTTAAAGTACCTGTTGCAACGTATGTTGCAACTGTTGCAACAACTGTTTGTTGCAATTGTTTAAGTACCTGTTACCTTAAAGAGAGTTGGAGATATGCAGCACCCTTGCCTCAACCCCTTTCAAACAGCAATTTCTTAGCTTTTTATTTCAAGGTATCTATGATTTTATAAAGGTTTTAATTTTAATTCGTCATTTTTTTACTTTATGGATAATGAACAATAAAAAGTAATAACATAAATTAACGCAGTATTTTTTTATCAAAGAGTTCATTAGAGTTTCTCTCTAAAATAATTAGGGAAGACTATATTTAAACATTTAAATGTTTGCAAGTAAATCCCTATGGTGCGTTTTCCGAAGTTTCAAAAAGTTTCAAAATTTTACTCTTTCTTTCGGAATATTTTATCTAATCCAAAAATGGTTGTAATCGGTTAAACTCTGCCACTTCGTATAGTTTTAATGTTAACATATATTTAAAAGTATGTAAATTGAATATAAAATGTCGCCCCTCCCCCCAGCGACTCATACTTTTATTACAAATTTTAAATTACACCCCTACGTTGTGATACCTTGTTTTAAAGCTTAAAACAAATACAATCTAGAGGTGTAACAAACATATATTTACGTCACCATTTCCCAACAACAAAATATATTTTTCAAAAATAAATTATTCTGTCGTTCATTTCAGGAGTAACCAGTCTCAATAAGTTTATAGTCTCAACGGCTATTGAAAACAAGGTAGACATCTGCATTGTCTTGGAGATAAACAAAAATATGATTACCAATGGGCCCTGGCTGGCCGACAAAAAGCACGATGCAGCAATAAGTATCTATAACAAGCGATTGGCAACAACAACGTGGGACCAAGAAGGTTTTCTATGGCTGGATGTGGATGATGTAGTTATACATTCATGCTACTGGTCACCCAACAAAACACTAACACAGTATGGAACATACCTCAGTAAACTCGGGGCAAGCATCAAGCGGCAACACAAACCGTTTATAATAGCAGGGGATTCTAATTCTAGAGCGAGGTTCTGGGGGACTCGCGGGACGCAAAACAGGGATTGCTTCTCCAGGAGTTCCTGGCCGAACTAAACGTAACCATTGTTAATGCCGGGGACAAACCCACATTTGTTAGGGGCAATTCAAAGTCTTATATCGATCTTACAATGTGCTCAAGCAACCTAGCAGAAAATATGCAAAACTGGAAATAGATGACAACCTCAGTCTGCACCGGAACATATACTTTGACCTGAGAGAACCAAAAAAGGAGAACTAAAAACAAAAAAGAAAGGCTGGAAAATAAAACTAGAGCTAGTACCACTACTCAAGGAAAGGTTCGCCAATGAAATAGAAGCCATAGAAGAACCAACTGCGGAAGAACTCATGCGAATCATAAAAACAGTAATGAACAAAACCTTTTCCAATAAAGGCCAAACAAGAAAGCACAACACAGTTTACTGATGGAGTACGGAACTGGATACATAAAAAAAAAGCTGTCTGGCAAAGAGGAAGTCGCTAAGAGCAAACGGCAAAGGAAACGTAGATCCAGAAACCAAAAAAGAGCTGGGCGAAAAATATACTGAGGACAGGTCTAAACTTAAAAAAACGATACTGAAAGCCAAAGAGTTAGCTTAGAAGAGGGTATGCGATGACGTGGAGAACGACACATGGGGTCTAGGTTACAAGATCGTAACACAAAAGCTAAACCTAGCACAAAGAGCCACACTAAACGACGAGCGACAAAAGGAAATTGCGCTGGAACTGTTCCCCTCACACAAACCCACAATGTGGGAAACCTTTAACATCGGGAAATAGATCCACTCACATTGAAAGAACTATACCTACCAACGTCACCAAAGAAATTGTCAGAGCCGCACCAAAGAAAGTATTTGAAATTTTTAACAAAGAATTGGTCACGGGCAACTTCCCGGTTGTGTGGAAAGAAACGCGACTGGTCCTCATCGAGAAACCGAGGAAAAACGGCGAGGAACAAAAATATAGACCCAGCTGCTTGTTAAACTCCATGGTATTTTTTTTTCGAAAAAATGATAGAGGGAATATTGCGAGCAGAGATGGAAGATAAGGTACACCCAAACCAGTTTGGGTTCAAGAAAGGCAAGTCGACCATCGATGCAATGGAAGAGGTAAAAAAACCGTCAACGCAGCCAATGATTTTGCTACGAAAAATAGAAAATACTGCATACTGATCACACTTGATATAAAAGAATGCGTTCAATTCGGTGAAGTGAGACGAACTGCTAAAGGCTATAAAGGTAATGAAAATCAGCCGGATGTTGACAAAGATAATCATAAGTTATCTCCAAAACAGAAAGGTACTGATAGGCGAAACTGAGGTAATTATACTTACTTGCGGGAAGGGTCAATCCTGGGATCACTACTGCGGATCATCTACTACAATAGAGTGCGACAAATGAAGATGCCCGTAGGGATAAGAGTGATTTGTTTCACTGATTATACGGCCATAGTCGCGTGGGCTAAAACCGAGAGGGAGCTAATCCGACTGGCAAAATACGCAATTGAGAGAACGGTTAGCAAAATCGAAGAACTGGAGTTAGCTGTGGCTGAGGCTGTGACTCTGTACGGGGGCAGGAAACTGAAAGTGGTCTCCCTAGCTCTGGGATCAAGAACCCTCAAGACGAAAGCGTCCCTGAAGTATCTCGGAGTATGGTTTGACCATAACTTAACCATGAGAGAGCACGTCAGGCAGGCAACCCTAAAACCTGGAAGGGCAGTATCGGCACTAATAATGATCATGCCTCGAACGCATGGGCCGTCTGCTGCCAAGAGGAAAATTCTAAGCATGGTGGCGCACTCCATCATGCTTTACGGAGCCCAGATATGGAGAGAAGCTCTGAGATATACAAAATACCTAAACTTACGAATATCTCAGCAGAGAACCATGGCACTGAGGGTATCGAGCGGTTACCGCACTATCTCGGCAGAAGCCATCCAGGTCATCGTCTCTATCCTCCCGATCGAGCTGACGGTCGAACATAGGAGACGAGTATATAAAAAACCAAAGAACGAAAAGGAAGATGTACAAAGCGAAATCCTAGCAGAGTGGCAGCGGAATTGGGAAAAGAAATCGGGCAAGGGGGAGTGGACCAAGACACTCATCATTGACCTGGATGAGTGGATCAACAGGAAGCATGGGAATGTGGAGTATTGACTAACGCAGTTCTTAAGCGGGTATGGCTGTTTCAAAGCGTACCTTAAACGCTTCAAAATAAGGACGGAAGACAGGTGCGCCCACTGCAACGAGGTAGAGACGGCAGAGCATGCGGTTCTCAACTGCGAAATATGGAGCATGGAAAGAGCGATGCTGTGCAAAGAAATAGGGGTAATGGGGCTATCAACCTAAAATATTATTGGACAGATGCTGAGCAGCGAGAAAAATGGCAGGGCATCTATAGCTATACCCGAGAAGTTATAAAGACCACCGAGAAGGATGAACAGAAGCAGTTACAACAGCTAGGGTGAGAAATCATCCGGACGACCTACCCTGATGATAATCATGATTCCGGGGTAGGACACAAATCGTCAAGTGGATTAGGAGTTTAGTGGATGAGAGCTCCACACACAGACTGGCAGAGCTTCCCACAGCCACAATAAAAAAAAGTCTCAATAAGTTGTCAATTTGATTAAAAATCACATCGGTGTAGTTTTACACATTTTAAATACACATTTATTTTTACAATCTATAAATAAATATACCCTAATTAATAGAGTAATAAAATATGAATAGATATAATCGATAAGACATATTATTATCTCAGGAAACGTACTGACGGAAATATATGTTTGTTATACCTCTAGATTGTATTTGTAATAAGCTTTAAAACAATGTATCACAACGTAGGGGTGTATTTTAAAATTTGTAATAAAAGTGAGAGTCGCTAGCTGGACGGGGTAATATTTTATGTTCAATTAACATACTTTTTTAACATCTACCTCGAAAACTGGTTCGACGTTTTCGAATTTTTCTTATTAATTTTTTTGTTTTCAAATCGAATCGACAAAAATATGTTTAATATTACGCGACTAGGTTTTTTTTAAGCTTTAAAATGAGGTATCGCAAGATCGGGGGGGGGGGGGGGGCATTTGAAAATTCAAATTGGGGGTGGCTAGGGAGGAGGGGGTGACACTTAAAATTTATTTGACTTTGTTTTTAAACTTCACCCTCCAAAAATAAATGGACGTGTTTTTTGTTTTATCAAGTAAGCTTGCATTCAAAAGTTATTGAGACTGGCTAGGTTTGAAATGTACACCCGGTATAAATAAAACACAATTGGTGTGAGTTTCACAAAAATTTTAAAATTGTAGTGCGACAATTATTTCGCCACACAGGCTTCCTAAACACAAATTTCGTAAACAACCAAAATTTACCGATACATATGTCTAATTATTTTAACTATAGAAAAATTAAGTACTAATTGCTAACATGAAAATTAGCTTTCTTTTTCTTGAATCTGAATTTCTCTTCAATTTCTTGTTTTCAGAAGAAAAAACTAAATGTGCTATTAGTCACTGAGGATATTAAAGGTTTTTTTTTTATTATTCGCCTCGAAGAAGACACAATCTATACATTTATGACAAAACAAATTGCAAATTTATGACACAAATAACTATTATTTCCTCAAACAAAGGTTAGTCCTGCAATCACAATAATTTCTGATCTAACAAATATGCTGCTCACATTATTATTATTATCCTCTTCTGGTTGTGTGTCGCATGTGTGTTTTGGTGATTGGGGGGCGCATAAAGGGTTGTTCGCCGCCGGTGCATTATCGACCCGAATGTTTATGTGTTGCAATAGTGATAGGGAAAGTGCAATATTGATTGTAAATGAACCGCTGGGGGCAGAGTGGGTGGCATTGCATGCGCCCGTAATGGCCACCGCTGTTGCCATGCAAGTCGAACAAGGGCTTAAAACGGACGAATTTAATGTGTATTGTGTATGTCCGTTTATGGTTCGATTCGAAAATTACGGCCTGTAAGGGAGGCGATAGCCCGGCGCCTGCACCATTTTACAAAACCAATAATGAATTGTATACTCCCACTGACATTGTCGGTGATGACGAAAATATTATTAATTGTATTATATCATTATTAACTTAATTGATATTATTGTTTATTATTATTTTTCCTTGCAATAGAATTAAACAAGGTAATAATTATTGGTGATGACATATTATTGACATGTCACGTTCCTGATATAATATAAAAATAGCATTATTAAAAAATACGTATCTAGTTATTTATATTATATTCGAATAAAAAGTATTGTTACAACCAGTAATTTAATTTTATACATATCGTCGGCTTAAGTTTTATTTTGATAGTTTACTAGGTTGTAACAAATCTCAGACTCAGTAGGGGTATAGTAAAGGGTCCTGTAGCCGAACTTCTTAACTCATTTAATGACTGAGTAGGATAGATAACAGGAGAACAGGATAATAAAACTTTAATTGCTGTTTCTCACATTTTATAGTTTTTGACTTCATTTGTAAGCCGACGATATAATGTCTTGCTATATTTATACAGGGCATTTCTGACCATCCGTCCCAGGTCTTTTTCTCGGTAATTTGACCGATACCGTTGAGGGGGAAAAATAGCATAATATAAATAATATAATAGAGTTACTTTCGATTTCGGAAAGTTAGAATTTTAAATAGGAACCTAGATCATGATACATCGTTGTATATGTATTTCAAAAAGAATGATATACTTAACGAATAAAAATTAATGTTACAGACAACCAGTCCCGTAATTTTCTCGAAAGTATGACGTCTTGTCTGGTATGACACTTTTTTTTTAAATATGGAACCAACGCGCCGGAAAACCAGCTCTAAATAACTAAAAAAATTCTTAAACAGGTGATGTTAGTTATTTTTAACATATGACGTCCATGAAGTTTTCTTTAAATCGAATTTGTTTTTTTTTATTTTCGCAACTTTTGTAGAGCTCTTTACAGTCACATATTGTTTGACTTACATAATGACATTTATTTGTGTTTGTCTAAAAACCTTATTAGCCCGTATCGATGTACCGAGTGATTTTTACTTACCTAGAAAATATCGTTTTTCAAAATGATTAAATCCGAAATGTGATAATTTACGGAAATTACGTGAGATGTCAATGAGTTTTTTTTATTGCGTGTTAGTTTTAGATTACTGAATCATTTAAAGTTCATACGTTTGTTTTTGTTTTCTGTAACTTTCGCAAAAATTGGATTTAAAATTTATTTTTCAAATTTTTAAGTGACCACTTACCAAAACTAAATTTCAATTGTTGCAAAAGTTACAGACAATAAAAAAACTTTATGACTTTCAAACGATTCAGTAATTTAAAACCAACAAGCAATAAACAAATTTCGCCTGATTTCCGAAAATGAGCACCATTTCGATTTTCATCATTTAAAAAACGAGATTTTCTAGGTAAATAGAAATCACTCGGTACATCTGATAAGGGCTAATAAGGTTTTCAGACAAGCACAAATTAATGCCGAAAAATGTTTTTTGAAACATGAACGAAAAATAAGCATGTTTCGCAAACTGTATTGCATGTGTAAATAGCATAGGCGAAATTACATGATGCAGAAATTCAAATTTTCGAAATATTTCAAAAACTACTTATTTTGGGAATATGGTTGTATAATAATTTTTTGTAGCAAATTGTTATGCCAATTGCTCGTGAGATAATAAGTATGTCATTCCATAAAAAAAAATGAAATACGCTAACTTTAAGTGGGCTCTTAACTAATGACATATTTGAATGGCAAATTGTAAAAAAATATGTTTAACAGTACAAATTAGCACGGATTAAGTACTAAATATTAGCATAAAAAAAACATAGGGGGTGGGGGGTCTGGAGCGGTTTGGTTAGACACGAAAGTGTCTTTTAATAACTCTATTAATAATTACGCACAAATTCTGCAATTAACGGCACAAATTAGCACTAATTAAGCACTAAATATTGGCATAAAAAAATGGAAAATTCAGACCTGGGGGGTGGGGGGTCTGGAGCGGTTTGGTTAGACATGAATAACTCTTTTATAAATAAAATAACTCTTATTAATTACGCACAAATTCTAAAATTAACGGCACAAATTTGCACTACAGTACTAAATATTTGCATTTTTTTTTGGAAAATTCATAGTGGGGGGGAGGGGCGGTTTGGTTAGACATGATTAACTCTTTGATAAATTACGCACAAATTCTGAAATTAACGGCACAAATTAGCACTAATTAAGCACTAAATATTAGAACACAAAAAAAGAAATTTCAATGGGGGGGTGGGGGCTGCGTGAAGTTAGCCCCACCCAAACAAACATCAAAATTACGGCTAAACTAAAGAACCAAAAAATCGGCCTCTATTTTAGAGAAAACGATCAGTAGGTATTTCTGCAAAAAAAGAAAATGCAGAAAATGTTCGAGGATTTTGCATTTTGCAATTATGTACTGGGTGTCTTGAAATTACCAGAAAACGGTGATTTTTAAGCGGTGAAATATTTGAAAAAATATCACACATTCATTCACATTTTGAATATACAGGTTATTTGTTTTGACAGAAGAATCATTTTGAACTCATTTTTTAATGGAACACTCTGCATATAGTAATATTTTTGCAACACAATCAATTGTAAGTACCTTTTGTACAAAAATAACTTAAAACAATTTAGATAGTAAAAATATAGGGTAAGTATTGTAACTTTGGTATGATACCAATGAATATTTATTTTTTGACGATATATATAACAAAATGACAAAACTACCAACAAGTAACATACTAGATATAATAAATGTTTAAACTGATAATCCTCAGCAGCTTGAAATGTTCCAACCTCGATTCCACCTCACTTTAAAAGTTATCAAAACGAATTTGTGTTACTTGTTGGTAGTTTTATCATTTTCTTCCAATTATTAACAAAATAATTACCACACATTATTTGATTATCGTATGTATAGAAATACTTTTAAGTGGTTTAGTCTAACATTAAAAATATTTTAAGTTAATTCTGGTGTACATATGATGCTTATAATTATTAGTATGTTTTAAAAATGCTACTATGCAGGTATACAGGGTATATATGAATACCCTGTATATTCAAAATATGATTGTATAAAAGACTGTATGAATTTAGGGAAACTATGATTGAATTTTTTTTCACCATTTAAAAAATATTAAGGTGTTCCAGTAATTTCAGGTCACCCTGTGTAATAATAGATATTGAACGGTACAAATCTTTGATTTACATACTGTAACGTACTCCTAAACAATATATATATATATATATATATATATATATACAATATATCACGGTCGGTCACGCACAATGCTATATATAGCATTGTGCGTGACCGACACGTCATTAAAAACCTTTGAACCATTAGATTAAGATTTATCATGTTTTGTACTATTGCATGCCATCGTTTCAGTAGTATTAGTTCGAGTGTTGTACAAAAAGGTCGCTTAATAACTTGTCAAGCAGACAAGTCCTCTGTATAAGATTTAATAAATGTACTAAATCTACTAGAAGGCACCTCTTATTCCTTCATACTTCCAATACAACGATAACCTACACATAGAAAGGGTTACACAAATAAGCCATGTACAATGTACATAGCCAAATTACTTCACTACTTCAAAGCTTCGAAAATGCCTACATTAACTAGAGATATCTAGCTATAAAAATTTAAACAGTGTATGCTATTCTGAAAAAAATCCACATCATCCCTATAATTGATACCAAGAGAGTTTGGCGTTTCAATTACTTCTGTTCGTAAAACGCTGAAAAAGTATTAATACAAAGCATACAGATTATCTAATTACCAGCAACTTTTTGAAGGTGATAAAATCAAAAGAACAGATTTTTGTAAAACATTATTCAATTTAATACCTATATGAAAATGAACATATTTAAAAAAAAAACACCGACGAATCATCGCATTCTTTGAATGGCACAGTAAATTCACATAATTATCGGTATATATTCAACACATATTTATCCTTTCTACTTGACCTGTTCCTTTGTTAGTCTATCAGGTATTGCTCATGTACGAATCAGCATGTACAAAATCTACCCGACACTCAGTATGAAGGTAGAGTTAACGTTTGGGCTGGAATTATCGACAGTTATCTTATTGGCCCAATCTTTATTGACGGAAACCTATACGCAACCACGTTTTTGGACCTTCTTCGGACACAAATTATGCCAGCAGTACAAAATTTAAATATTGAGAGCGCGTGGTTTCAAATGACCGGAGCTCCACCGCATCCCATGAGGCCAGTCACACGCACTCTGGCCTGTGGCCGATTTATTTGAACTAACCGGGCAAAACACGTTTTTTTAAATCTTCTCCGAAGCAGTGGATCATTGCAGGTATAACCCCATGCTTTCATAACCATTTACCCCTTCTTGGATATGTAATCCATTTTCCACGAAATACCCTTAGAAAAGCTAATCACGCTTTGCCTCTAGTGGTGAGTGATTTGCTTACTAAATTAATAGTATTACATTATGCCTGTTTCTTGATTCTTGAACGTTGTCTTCAAAGTTTTCTGATATGGATCTAGTACAGTAAGGTATGTACAAAGTTTTGGTATGAAACCAATTTTAATAATTGTCATCTTGAATACAATGATTATTAATTAAATCAATGCGCGAAATTATACTTTTAAACGAAGTAAAGCAATTTTCAACTTGAGTTTTTAAAGAACTGCCACTAGCTGCACCACCAATGTTTATCACAATGGAAAATGCAATTAATATACTTTAAACGGCGTAAAAAAATGTCTCATCCCCCTTTTCAATATTTGCAGATTTTTCTGTTCAGTTGTCGGAAAGGCAACTATTCGATGTTTGGCGTGTTTGACATGTTTGGACGTAAATTGTTCTGTTTTCCGATATGTGTTCGATGTTACTGATATTTTACTGAACAGAAGACGAAGAGCACTCAGCATCTGAAAAAGTTCGTCGACACGTTTTTCTCTCGAACCAAATATACATGGGTGGCAAGCCATTACATAGTCAATTTTGCTATTTGCAATTTTTATTTCTGGAATATTTGGCACCTATTTGTTACTTCAAATAGTATTAACAGAGCAAATAACTCATGTTTTGATATTTATTTCAACTGATAAAATTTTGTCCCGGTAGATTGGCTCAATCGGCCACCATGACACGGTTTCTTAATGAAACTTTCCAACATCGCTAAATAGGACGATTTGGGCCATTTACGAGGCCACCTCGTTAGCCTGATCTATTCCCAAACGATTTATTTCAATGGGGTTATCTGAAATCAAAAGTCTATAATAATGTGGCAACACAGAATGTAGACGAGTTCAAATATCGAATACTCACTGCCTGCAATTAACTATATAAAATTTTGTAAGCAATGCAGTGCAAGTATTTTAAAATTGTTTGGGATGTTCTTTAGAACACGAAGGTTTTGAAAATATGTTGTTATTTTTTGGATACATGTTTCTGTTTTTTAAACTTGTCATTATAATTAAATAATATACTTATTATAATCATTATTATAACCATTATTATTATTATTAATAATATAACATACAACTTAACCCAAAAAATAATTGAATAGATACTCTATTAAGGCGAAAGGCCCCGACCATAGTGTGTGTTATAAAATAAAAGAGAGCGCGACAGAAAGTCCGAAATTTATTTGGGTTCTCATTTTAAAACGGTACGTCAACAAAAAAATATAATAGAACGGATTGATTTCAGAAAAAATGTTTATTTGATGGAACTTTCGCACATTTGAAAAAAGTAAAAAATTTAAAAAAAAAAGAAATTTTGCAACTTTCTAAATACAAAGCCAAAAAAACAAGGTATACAAAACATACTAAACATTCTCTTGAGTAAAACGCATTATCAATTATAAAATCTGATGATGGGAAATGCATGAATTTTTGCTTTACCCTTCAATAATAGAGACATTGTCGTGATTTTTTGAAGGTTTGCCGCCGAAAACCATTTCATAAACTCAGCTGCTTTCTGGGAGTGCTGATGGATGCCAAAGCATAAATAAATTTACTTTTCAGCGGCAAAAAATTATTTTTTTAAAACTAATCATCAGATTTTAAAAAATAATATACTGTTGCATTGAAAATTAGGTAAGCTTTCGAATGACCTCTATCCCTACTCAATTAAATTTAAAAAAATGGGTTTACCTCCCCTGCAGCCAGGGGGTTAAGCAATTGAAGACCATTTACCTACAAAAAGTTGTCCCCCTTGAGTTAAAACGTAACCTGGTTCAGCAATTTCGTAAAAAAAAAATATATCATTGATATTTAAGGTTATCTTTCTCTGGGGGGACACCCCGGGAGCAATAACGGACCAGCAAACTAATCAAAATCATTTTCCTATTTTATTTCCCTATGTTCCGCGGAAAATCGATCACCCGGTATAAAGAGGTATGAATACTCATACCTCGATTTTCCCGGTAGAAAGTTCTAATAAAAACCGTGTAAATCGAAACCGTGCAAAACGAGGGAGGTACATCTTTCTTATATGTAAAAAAGGAAGATACTTTTTACCACGTATTCATAATATTCAAAGCATACAATTTTAAATTCGAAAATTGAATTGTTTTATAAAAAAAAAGGGGGACAAATATGGATATACCATGAATAATATAAAATAATAATATAAACGAACCAATAGCAATGAACATTAGTTTTTATCATTCATAGCTACTTTAAGAAGCAAGAATTTGTCTTCACTTTGGTCTTCTATTTTTGCTTGAGTATGTAATAAATATACTCTTAAACAAATATGTGTGTATTGTTTCATTCCTATATCTTCTCTCACCATCAAACAAAAAATTTCAAAGGTAGATCGCGACTAATTGAATCAAAAATTATTTCAGAAACCCGACAATTGACATTTTTATGATTTTTTCTTTTTTAGGGAATACGGTATATCAGTAACCAAAGCGCATATTTTTGCATTATCCATTTAAATTACATTCATTTTTATGGGATATAAAATTACAATATATAAATATGAAAAGATATAGTGATTTTCTTCGTATAATAGATTAGTAATAACATAATTATTATATTTTTTTCGGGGCTTATATATTTTATGGGTTTTTGGGCCAGCGTGACGCAGGCCTGAATCGCAGGCCTCGGCGAATAAATGAAGCATCAGAGGTTTTTTTGGGCGCATATCGCTTACTCATCTAAATGTCGTGCGGGACAATATGATTGTTCAGTGGCGCATAAGCATAACAATTCAAGTAGATAGATTAGCAGAGTTGCAACTAAAATTTTCAAGGCTATATTTGCTATATTACCACATTACAGTTGGCTTAAACTTTTCCAAAAAGTAGACTTAGACAGTTTTTCCTGTATACGGACAATATATCTATACAGGGTAGGCCACTATTTTTTATTGTTTATTGTTGTCAACGGCTTTCCATATACGGCTTCATTGTGTTGGTAGCCGGGAATATCGTTTAGTGTTCTTTGAAAGTGAACTTTTGAAGTTTTTAATTAGTCTTTTTGTAAACTTTTCTGTAATTTTTAACTCGAAAAATTACTTATGCAAAGTATTGAAATTTTTACGCAACCGTAGTAATATGATGATCCTCTTTAAAAATAATAATTGAAAACGTAGGGTTGAAATGGCCTTGAAAGTCATTGTAACCATACAACTTTTGTTAGGGTCAACTTTCGTTATCGAACATATCTTCAGAGTGACTGTATAATGCAATAAATCTAACATTCGAAAACGATGTAGATACCAACGACAGAATAGTACTTGATTTATACAGAAAAAATAACAGAATAATAAAAGATATGAAAAAAGTAAAATATTCTTATAAAGATAAATCCATGATATCTCTTTCAATTCCAACTTTGTAAATGAAATGAAAAATTTTATTTATCATTTTATTTAAATTGTATGAAATTTTAAATTGAATTTTGGTTGCTCAATTTATTGAAACAATTGACACCAAATCTTTTAAATTTATTTTTATTGGGGGAGAAAATGACAAAACTTTTAGATTGGTAGTTGTTATTGTTCTTTTGTTCTTAGATAATTTTAACCTACAAAATTATTTTGAACCTGAAGAAAAATGCTCGATCCCTAATATCTGAAAATGCTAAGCGAAATAGTAGTAAAGAAGATTTAACTGCAAATTAAAAAAAAAATCTCCTTACAATGTACAAGGCTATCATAACAATTGCAAATAGCAATGGTATAATCATTTTCAAATTAATAACGTATCAACGGTATTAAAACCATTAATACAAAATTAATACAATTTTACGTCCCTTCTAGCTAAATTTCTCGCGGGCTTTCGCCTTAGGATTGATCTGTATTTTCTAAAACTGAACTAAGGAATTTTAGCCTATGTGTGGCCTATCATATATTAATTTTCTATAATGTTCACCAACTAAATGAGGAGCTAAATTTCAAAAAGAATATTATCCATTAAATTAAACTAATGACTTATAGGTGGCGTTAGGGGCTTCAATACCACATAATTAATATACTGAAGACGAAAATGTTTAAAAAAAAATCTATCCCATCTAAAATATATGTCAAAACATCGCCACTTTTTCAAAAGGATTATTATCCTATAAAGTTCGTGTCAAAAAGAATTTTATTTTTTGTTTACTTATTAGAACCGAAAATCGGCTCGTTTGCTTTACTCGAAAGTATTTTTATCAAAAAAAAAATGGATATAGAAGGTGTTTTAGTGAGTGAATATAATGAAGGTAGCCTAAAAAGGCAGAAGAAAACTTCTAAAAAGGAGAAAGCGATTAAGGTAATATTCCCATAATTTTATTTATAACCGTACTTTTCTAATATTAACTGTTATGTTATACAAGGTGTACCTAAATGATTGCAGTTACGTAATCACTTCAATTCAATTGTGCCGCCTTTCGAATATGTATACCGTACTATTTGAGAACTGTCACTGTCAACCATACCTGTCAACTGTCAGACAACATAATAACAGTAGTTTGTTAAAATGTACACTGATCACAAGAACACTTTTATTATTGAGGCTTACTTTCGTAATGGACGATTTGAAAATGGTGAATGGATATATTCAATTCCAGAGTGCGTTCGGGATTTTCAACACAAGTTCCCTGACCACCAATTTGAATACTCGGTTTTGTCAATTGGCTATGCAAGCTGGAATTCCCTCGAGCACCTGCCATAAAATTATGAGAAAGAGGTTGAATTTACACCCTGATAGGGTCTCAGTGGTGCAAGAATTGTTGCCAGTAGATCCTCAACGCCGATTGAGTTATTGCCGATGGTTTATGGAAAATTTAAATGACGATCGATTGCTCGATTTAACATTTTTCAGTGATGAGGCTTGGTTCCACCTATCAGGATATGTTAATTCACAAAACTATAGGTGCTCGCATGCTGAAAACCCTCATCTTTTTGTGGAAGCACGACTACATCCTCAGAAGGTTGGAATTTGGTTGGATATGTCTCGCCGTAGAATAATTGGGCCTATATTCTTTCATGACACAATAAACGGTGAGAGATATCGGCAACAAATTATCCAGCCTTTCATAGAACAATTAGATGATGAAGAATTGCAGAACGGATATTTCCGGCAAGATGGTGCAACAGCTCATACAGCCAGAGCAACGTTAGCCTATCTGCAAGATTTTTTTGATAATAGACTAATTAGTCAAGGACTATGGCCGCCACGCTCTCCAGATCTAACTCCACTGGACTACTCAATTTTTGGATTTCTAAAAGATAGAGTTTTTCGTAGAAGACTGCATACGTTGGAAGAGTTAATGGCAGAAATCATAAATGTTTGCCAAACCATAACTCCTTAAATGTTAATCAACATTTTTAACAATAAAAGAAGACGAGTGCAAATGTGTTTACAAGCAAAAGGTACACATTTTCAACATCTGCTTTGATTATATATTTTATTTATTAATTATGTTTTGTAAATCTTTACTTCTTATGATTCCGTTTATTAAATAAATTACTTTGATTACTTTAATAACTACATGTGATTGTTTTATTGTCTGCTACTCCTCAATTTGCAATAGTAAAATATTTTGTAAAATTGTCAGATTTAAAGCAATTATTAGCTGCGTCGCAGCTCGTTTATTAAATTAATTCCTGCATGATTTTCAGTTTACAGCTTGTTTGTGCCGTGGAGTAATCTGCCACACTTGGGGATGTTGCCTGTGAGGACCTAATTTTCATGCATATCTGGTTATTTTTATGTACACACAATTTAAGAATAACTTCGACTTTAAAAGTAAGGTTATGTAGACAATGTACATTCAAATTCGTTGGCCCTAAGTAATTCTTCATTGTAATCTTTTCATGTGCTTGGAAGCCACAAATATTGCTGAAACTAATAATAATTTAGTATTTGAGTAGTGAAATATCGACTGTCACAATTGAGATTTCAATTACATGAAGATAGCTTTTAATGCCATCTTTATGAGTAATGAGTAAGATGTCTCTTTAAATAATTCTTTATTGTTGTCTCTTCATGTGTTTGGAAGCCACAAATATTGCTGAAACTAATAATAATTTTGTATTTGAGCAGTTAAATATGAAATTCTGCAATAGAAATTAGAATAGCATGAAGGTAACTTTTATTGCCATATTCATGTCTAATGAGTGTAAATGAAGTTGCCTATGTCCAAAATTGAACTATTTGGACTAGAGCGGAACAAAAATAATTTACATGGTTACGTAACTGCAATCATTTAGGTACACCTTGTAGATATGTGGATAGATTACCTAACTTAGAATATTTTGAACGTCCGTGCACACATAATGGGCCTACATATAAATATTTAAAAATAAAGCGTCGCGATATAATTACAGCAAGATAAAACATTTTTCATACTCCGTATAAGTATGTTCAAGATAAAAAATTATCATTTTTCTGCAAAGTTTCGAATCCAAAGAGGCACAGGGAAAAATATAAGCCCAATTGACGAAATCGAAAACATGTTTTGTCAGCTAAATACCGTATGGTTAATGAAAATGGTAAAACCTCCAGAGTGTGCCAAAAGATAATTTAAAATGTTTTGGAATTTCTTTAAAACGGTTACATACGATTACAAAAAATATAAAATTTGGATGCGACATAAAAGAGAGAACAGGAGGGGACAGGCGTTCATTAAAGAATAATGAAAAAAGAGAGGCGGTTAAAAAGTTTATTGGTAAACTGCATGCAAAAGAAAGCCATTATAACCGCAATAAATCGAAAAGGTTGTGTTTGCCCGCCAATTTAAATATAAGAAGATTGTGGAAATTGTACGATTCTTCTGTTGAGGAACAATACAAGGTAAAATGCGGATTTTTTCATAAAATATTTTCTCCTAATTTAAAAATTGGCTTCGGGTCACCAGTATCGGATGTTTGTAGTTTCTGCTTTAAAAAGAAAAATAAACAAAAGAATTGCACTGAATTGCAAAAAGTTAATTTGTTGACAGAGTTAAGAATTCACAAATTCAAAGCGAAACAATTTAATATATTAATGAATAGCTATGAAGAAAACAGTGAAGTATTTTGTTTCGACCTACAGCAGGTTCAGAATCTGCACAAACTGCCTGTGGGACAAGCATATTACGTAAGGCAGCTTTATTTTTATATTGTTTGTATTACGGATGTCGCGACTTCATCTCCATTTTTCTACACCTGGAATGAAAGCCAAGCCGGTAGAGGATCTAATAAAGTGGGTTCTGCCATTACAAATTTCTTAAATTCGCATAAATTTTCCGATAATTGTAAAGTGTTACGATTATTTGCAGACGGATGTGCTGGGCGAAATAAAAGTTCATATGTAATGTATGCTCTGGCACTTTGACTGTCAAAAAGTGCTCCTGAGTCATTAAAAGAAATTAAAGTTACATTTCCGGTTCGAGGGCCCGCTCGCTTTCTGCCCGCTCTGCCCGCTCAAAGATCGGGTCTTTGGGCTTCTAGAAAAGAAGCTTAGGAGAATAGAAGTAATAATGAACGCTGAAGAGTACATAGAAATTTATAAAGAAGTTGGAACTGTAAAGAAGCTAGGAATAGATTGGACAATCAAATATTTTAATGCCCTTGATGCAAGCTTAAAAAAGTTAAAAGGTGTTAAAAGTTAAAAAGACATGAAAAGAATTATATTAAGAAAAGACAATAATGGAGTTGTAAAAATGAAAATGGAACAATATTTTAGGAACGATGACTCTCGAAAAGTTTTGAAAGTCTAACAAAAGAAGGTATAGTTTTAAAAGACTTGAATGTCAATGAAAAGGTACTGAAAGTCCCAGTAAAGGAAGAGATATTGAAAAATCTCAAAACATTACTCTTATTATATGACGAAAATTGGCAGCAAGACGAAAAACTTAAGTTTTTTAAATAATTACTATTGGATGAACCAACGTTAAACCCAGCCACCAGCGACGAGGACCATGTACCTTGTGATTGCAATGAAGATGATAGTGGTGTTCTTATATAATATGTACTTAAAAATAATGTTATTGTTTCATAAAAATAAAATGTTTGATAATAATAAAGTTTTTACTTCCAATTTGCAATAAAATATAACGCTTTGGTACATCAAAATTATTTAAAAAAGAATTTTATCAATATCTTTTTAATCCAATGAATTTTATTTTTTTTTTTTTTGAAAAGCAATGTTATCCAAATTAATTTGTCAATAATAATAATGTGTAAATGAAATCGATTTCATTTTTTTTTCATATGGCTTTATAAAAGTGTGTATTACATTTACCACTTTAGAAATTTAATTTTGGTTATACAGTTTTGCCGCAATCACAAAACAGTTCTTTTCTCCTATTTTTGACAAATGGATAATAATCCGTTTGAAATTTAGCTCCTCAAATGTGAAGTATTTTTAAACGTTTCTAATATAGAGCCCCTATGAGGCCGCATTACAACGATCTAATGGAAACGTTTAACAAGAACAGTTATTCACGCATTGTTTGCTATTTCTTCTTGAGAGACTTCTCTATAAGTTAACCGCCATGAAACGAGGAGGGGTGATTCTTTATGCAGCTTGGGTTTAACTGCACGTGACGTGTCCGAATACATCCCACCATCTACCATGATGAAGAAGTTGCGTGTCCATCGCAAATTCGGGGCACCGGCACCGTTCCGGCAACCGGAAGTCGATTAAAATCAGGCGCCCACTGCATAATACCGTTTTTGCAGTTTCAGAGGGCTGCCATGCAGAGAGATAGATGATAGACGGGAAGGTGGATTTCGTGTGCACTTTTTTCGGCGATTAATTAGAGCGACGTAATCGCATATAAATCCTACATAATAATGAATTGTTTGTATTGTGTATGTCTAGAATATTCCCACGATTTCAGGGGTGCCAGAAGATGCCATATAATGAGGAGTGCCTTCCGTGTGAGTTCCTCTGGCGACTTCTGAGGGCTATAACGCTTACATTGTACAGATTAATAATGTACGAACCAGGAGCACTCGTACCCACTGAGCCATTATGAGTGGGAAGGATAGATTGAAGCATTAAATCCTTTAATACTTAACCTTAAGCAGATCCGTAAAGAGACCCGGGCCCCTAAATTTGATAATTACATTAGAAGTCGTAAAGTGCAGTCAAGTCTGTCTGGGTATTCTGTTCATTTAATAACCTGATTATTCCAACTGGAGAATTGAAATCGTCCCCGTTACTTCTCAGTCGTAAAATATTCTACATAAATTCATTTCTGCAGCTTTATTCCATCCGTGACATGAGCTGATACGTCCGTTAACATCCCCCATTCCATCATCATCCCTCATTTGCATGCCAGCAAACAAGAACAAACGCGATTCGAGCGCTTTGATCCCGTAACATCCGCGGCGCTTTAAAAGATTCTGGAAAAGATGTAAACGTCCATTACCAGGGGATAATTAAGCAATAAACTGTCGGGGGTTAAACGGGATGCTAGTTGTACAACAGAGAAGCACTAACGCAATTAAGGGACACTGTAATTATCCAAACTGGTAGAATCGCCTAAAAAAAGAGGAACACTGCCAAAAACAATGAAGGATAAATTGCGAGATGCACGGCTCGAAGTTTTGTCTAAAAAATACTGACAGTGTGCATTATCTCCGAGTTGCTTAAATTCATACCTACAATTTTCTCCATTTACGCTGATTTGTGTATATTGTTAGCTCGTGCCAGTACAGCGATTCGCGAAATTACTGCAGGATCACAAAGGAACCGTTTAAATCTCCGGAATTGACCTTGTTAATGTGTGAATCACTGTTCAGAAATAAAACCATATCTTAGTGAGGTCGTGGCATCTAATAGTTCGATTCTTCCACAAAGTTATGCTTAAAGTTATAAACCAACCGCTTAATTTTCAGTCAAAAGAACAAAAGGTGTTAAAGAAATGTTTAAATTCAAATATCATCCGTCGGCTGTTGGGATATGATTGTCGCAAACTGTGGATCTACGAATGGGTGGACTGAATAAGCGAATGGACGGACGGACGCAGCTTAGCTGCGTAGCCTCAAACCAACCCAATTTTTTTTCACCTTGGTAAAAACAGATACCTTTTTTACCGGTAAAAATAGACACTTATTTTACGTTGTAGTTTCGGACGAACATTATTTTTACCTTGGTAAAAAAATATATTAACCACTAATCATAAAAAACAACTTTACAGTTTTTGATACATGACACAGTAATGTGGTTTTTAACTAGTAGTGCAAATATAGCTATTTGTATTACAAGGGAGCAAAGTGCATCATTTTCTCCCGCGGATAAATCTAAAGGTACTTTACAATAGTACAAGTTGCGAGCCCCTAAAGCCTGATGATCCTTGTGCATAAAAGGCTTCAATGACTGTAAATTATCATACTTTTTTTTCTCAATTTTAAGAGATTGGTTGTATAAATTCTTGGGTTGGATGTTTTCCACATTCCCCTTCGTTGTGGAAGTATACTCCATTTATCTCATTCGTCCCATTTTTATAACGCTAGCCGCGTATATTTGCCACTGTAGGATCCCCAGGTTTTTTACCAGGCGTATTGAAGTATAATTAAATGGCAGTACCTCATAATTTTTAAAAAAGGAATATTCCAAATGATTGATTATGTAGGGCTGTTTTTTTCAAGCTTGTCTCATTCTATTCACATAATCGGTGGGTGTGTAAATTGGAGGGGAAAAAAGATTCTCCTACGCAGAGTGAACACTGTCGACCTCCATCATGGTGTAACCTTTTTCCAAAATGATCTGCTCTATTTCAATTTCATTCCATTTAGTGTAATTTGCTAAAGCGCTGGCCTATATGCGATTTCTCTTCTGATATGCACAGCCGTCGGAAATGATAATTATTTTTGAATAGTTGGAATACCATTAAATTAATTAAATATAATTCCATTAAATTCCGAATAAAATCCATTATGCAACCAGTAAATTCGTCGGATGAAACACCTTCATCACTTTCATTCTATACATAAAAATGTACATCTTATTGGAAACGTATACACTAAAATTGTGAATTTGCAGTTTTTGTTTATAATACTGACTAGAAACAAGCAACTTTGGACAAACCAAAACACTTTGAACATCCATGGTGATAACTAGTGTTAATTCTGATATTGAAGCAATTGCATTTTCTTTAGCTCGGCGTGCTTCATCCTTTTTTATTTCTTGCAGATCATATTCATCTTGTGGTAAGTTTCGTTCCTTGAACATTACACATACATCGCATTGGTCCTTTCGTGGTTTGTGTATGGATATTTTGTTTTCCTCCAATACTTCACAAAACCTCTTCCTTTATACGGAACAGATGTTTTCAGTTTCACACCAGTCTTTGTTAAACTTGGTCCATGTGCACAAAGGATCAAAATTTAGAGTCCACATAGATTATTTTACTTGAAGTTCTCCAATAATGGCTGGGCATTTTTGGGATTGCTTCTAATCACTCTAACCCAGACTTTGATTTGGGGCATATTTTGTTGCCTAGTGGTACTTTTATGATGGGTTTCTTGACAGTTTCGTCGTAATTTTCTTCGGATACACTTTCAGCAATTTCACTAGCTTTAGATTGTATCCAATTATTAAATCAGTCCCTTTTAATATCCAAAGTTGACACAAAAAAATCCGCGACACACTCGAATCTTTGTTCCATCGGCATTAGGCAAGAAACAATCATAACCATAACGCTTCTTTGCTGTTCGATTATTTGTTTCTTTTCTTCTTCTTTGAGGTTGTCTGAAATCAACAAGTCTCTTAAGATAAGCTTTCTTTACGTCCTAACTACTTAATTTCCAGAAGTTTCCACAGATTTATTTTCTAGTCTCTTCATTAATTTTGTTGCATATAAAAGAACGTACAGTTGGATTGATTCATTTTCTGTAGTTACATAGTTTTAGCTGTACTTTTTTTTCTCTCTTTCAGTTATTATGTACTCGTATTTTTCCCTACTCGTTTACGCTTCTTACTTTGAAGTAATCGGTTTGTCATATTAATTGTTCTCTTAAATGTTTCTTGTACACCATTTTCTTTTTCTACAGCAGTTTTCAGACTGTCGTCATTATTTTCTTTCGCATTGTCTGGGCTACTATCTTCTGAATTGGACACTGTCTAATCTGGGTCATTAGAGTCCACTTTTTTATGTTCACCTTCCTCAAAAACTTCAACAGTTTCTGATTCCATCCTGTTAATTGTATCCTCCACTTCTAGATCATTATTTTGATTAATTATTTCATTTGTGGGAGTATCACTAACTATTAACTCCATAATATGGCCACCTTCATCCAAAGATATTGTACTAACATTATTATGGTTATTCCCAGTTCTAAAATTGCTGAGGACAAGTTCGTCAACGTAAACAGAGTCGGTATTAGCATAAAATGTAGCATAATATTCTTTATTTTCATCTTCCTCAACATTTATAATTGTTTCCACGTCTTTAACTTCGTGTGGTATATTAATAGTACCACACACTACTTGTATATTATCAACTTGCTCCAAGGAAACATCATTACTGCAATTTACTGTTGTAAAATTGCTTAGGTCTACTTCATCGAAGTAAACAGAACGAGAAACAGAGCCAATATTACAATTATCAAAATTTTCCGCAATGCAAAATGATATGGCGTTAGTTTGACTATCATTCGGTAAAATCATAATATTATCCAGAATATCGATACGTCCTTCAATTTGGCCACGTACTATTTGTACAATTTTGTTCTCCTCTTGTGCACTCTGCCATGGTAAATAGTAATGTAAATACGAAGATATAAGCTCACTCCTGTAATCAAATTTTACATAATAGGAAATTGTTTTTTGATAGTTCGTAATCAATCTTGTTACACATTGTGCAAATTGCAAAGTTATATTTATTCCAAATTGCTTACCTGGCAACACAAACACTTCTTTGCAATATTTCACTAATTCTAACCTCTAAAGTTGGAAAATAATATAAATACTACACATAGCGATTTTAAAAGTGTTGTGGTTGTCATTGTTAAAACCAGCTGTGTGATTTTAATTGACGGCAAACTTCACATAGCTGCTATTTGGAGAGGCAGCTAAGTGAAATATTCACATGGCAACATTTGTAATCGCTAGATCGTATTTTTCTGCTTCTAGTTGTAATGGTCCGGAAACGCCTTCGACAGAAACTGCCTTTTAATAATTAATTTGGCGCACAGACCTCCACTGTAGGCGACCGTACTCACACTTTTTTTGTTGTGGTGACGTGTTTCCTATATGTGTGTGATTTTTAAAATCGCCGGCGAAATGCCACCATGAAGACAGAAACTAGTTGCCTTCCGTGTAGTGCAGAAGTGCCAGAGGAACCGTTTTAATTGGTATACCACCATCCGGTTTCCGGGATAATAAACGGGGACTAATTTAACCACCCTTGAGGGGATTGAGGCACCGAGCACAAGGCAAGGTACTATCCATACGCTCACAACATCGGAGCGTTTTTTTACGGGGTAAGGGCTAAGTAGCTCAGCCAGTCAGTTCTTGGCTAGAGGCAGCGACCATCCTGCTCTGAGGTCTGGAATCGAGTGATCGGCGTCCCCGACGCTTATCGGCCGCCGCCCGCCCAGGAGCCGAGTTCAGCCCGCCAGCAAAGTCGCAGACGAGGAACACAGGCCAGACCTTTATATTAATTTTTTTGTTCTCATTTGAATTTAATCCCATTTGATATATCGTTTATTTCTTTTGTGTAAAATTTGCGTTACGTGTTGCGTGCCGTACGTATTTTGCGCTTGTGTAAGAAAAATTCGCTCCGACGGCCCTTTGAATCGCGCGATAAGAAGTTTGCGATATTCGGCCGAATATGGTGAACCCTGCGTGATAGGGTTGCGGACGGAGGTATTTATTTCAGGAAGCGTAGGCACGGTGTCCTGTCGTTTGTGTGAATAAACGCCGTTATTTTACACCACAAAATTCACACCTGTTATTTTTTTTCCCCCACGTTTTCTCGATCGGGCATTCTTTTCAGTTTTCAGTTCTTATTCTCAATGCGAGATTTAAATCTGGTGGTGTTGGCGCCATATGGTCAGCCGTTGCGACAGTTCGTGATTTCTGAACTTCGCTGACTGTCTGCCGTCCATCCACGCAGGTAGGGTGGAGCCTCCCTTTGTGACGAAGTAGGGACGAGGTTAAAATTACGTGGAGCCTTTTTTAGCCCCCCCACTCTCTGACACCGAGAGCCTGGCCCTCGTCACTGCTTCGAAGGGACCCTCCGCTCGCTCCACGGCCTAACGCGCTGATTGCCCTTCAGGTACGTCACATAGTACAACACATAAGTGATGTTCGCAAATATTTTTACATATCTGATGTAAATTCTCACGATATACGACTTGAGCTGATTTCAAGCTCAAGTACGGACTATAGATACGGGCATGAGTCAGACTCAAGTCGTATATTTGGTTGCGTATTTTCTATGTACGTTTATGTACCAAACGCAACCAAATATACGACTTGAGTCGTACTCAAGTTCAAGTACGGTATAGATACGGGCCTTAGACACAGATAGGGACTCGTTTCCGCAAGCTTTTCATGTTGTCAGTGCTCTTTCAAGCTTTCAAGTGCTGATTTCAAGCTCAAGTACGGACTATAGATACGGGCATGAGTCAGACTCAAGTCGTATATTTGGTTGCGTATTTTCTATGTACGTTTATGTACCAAACGCAACCAAATATACGACTTGAGTCGTACTCAAGTTCAAGTACGGTATAGATACGGGCCTTAGACACAGATAGGGACTCGTTTCCGCAAGCTTTTCATGTTGTCAGTGCTCTTCAGTCTCTGAAATTTAGAATCCTCAGTTGACGAAGAAGAAAACACAAAATACGGGATTAAATAATGAAAATATAAATTTGTCTGCAAAAGAAGTATGTGATACCATTATACTCAAAATAAGAGACCGTTTTGCCTTCAAAGAGCATTTATGTGGAGAAAAATTATTGAAACCCGAATTTTTCGATGAATATAAAAAAAACTACCTGAGATAAATTGCACAATTTTGTAAGTAATTTCCTAAGATAACAAAGGTACTGAGGATAACTTAGTTGGAGGTGTTCTACTCAAGACTAGAACTAACTGAGGAAAATATGACCGGGTGTCTGAATACATTGAACATAATTACTTCTTTTGGATTAGACACAACATTTAACGAAATTACAAAAGTCGTAAAAAAATTAGTCACTATTCCCATGGCCATTTCTGAGGCAGAAAAATGTTTCTCAACATTAAAGATAACAAAGTCTTATTTAAGAACACACAATGTGTGACACACATGACACACAACATTCATTGACTGAAGAAATATCCAACTTCAACGAACAAGTTATAGAGAAGTTTACTGAAAATAAAAGTGAAGATTAGAGTTTTCTTTCAAACTTTTTGTAAAAAAATTCATTTTAATTTATGTTTTTATGTTTTTTTTTATATCTTTTGAATGTCATGTGATGTGAACATCTTTAATATATGATATGAATATGTGATGGGCTCAAACAAAAAATTCTAACAGACCGATAGCTATTATTGCACATATTTTTCCTAAGACTCCAAAAGCTTCCTTAAACTTTTTTTCGTTTGTTAACACATGTACTATTTAAGGAGACTTTATTTATATGTCCAAGATAAGTTCCTAATTTACAAATGCTTATTTGTTGGCGTTAAGTTGGCGTTTTCTTAGGGCAGAGCCTTCCCTTGTCGACAAGTCACGCGCCGCCACTGGTTAGATATCTTTTCAGAAAATAATAGAATATGGAGAAAATAATTGCGTTAATTTGTACACCAGGTTACGTATGACAAGTTTCATATGAATATTTTATTTATCTGTGACAGTTTTGCAAATATAGGTAAACACTAATAAATGAACCACCCTGTATATCTCAGAAACACTTTAGATGCCGACCCATGACTAAGATGTTTTTTTGTTTTCATCAGTACTATTATTGGGTAAAATATCCGACAAAATTTCTTTTGACACCCTATAATACAATCGCAGCCATCCAAAAGTGAACGATAGTTAGTCAAAATTTCCGTATTTTTCATTAGATTAAATTAAGCTTTATTCATTGACGTTCGTGTGGCATGAGTTACTTTTCAGGCTGTAATATTTTAGGACGCCTATGATTCAAAGTAAAAATCAAACTAAAAAAACAATCGCTATTGGATGGCCACGGTTGTATAAAATGTATGTTTGCAAAGATAGTGTTATTAGTCTAACTTTGAATGCGTCATTTTCATGTTAGAACTAGGCCTTTGTTGAGACGTATCAATTCTGGAGTGGCACAAAACTTTTGTGCCACGTTAGCAAGAGCAACGTGGCACAACATATGCTAGCATACATGAATTGGAAGTTAAATTTATTTTAAAATACTAATCGCAATACCCTGTTTAATTATATTGAATGGTTTGACATTTGCAAATAATGAAAAGTCAATTCTAATTTTGCTTTGTTCACTTTTCAATTATTAGTTTTCTATCGTAGAAAAAAGACCATATATATTACATGTTAAAAGAACTTTGTGACAATTGAGCGATTGCTCAACTTTCGGTCCACGTGTTACAAAGTTACCCTTTTAACACTTAATATAAAAAATGCTATGAAGGTCAGTATATTTATTCGAAAATGGAGTCATTCCCAGTGATAAGTCATTGAGGCAAAGAAGGTTAATTTCCGACAATAGGAAGAGGCTTGTCTATAGACATTCAGAGCCGGCACCAGTAATTGAAGATTAAGAACGTTGGAGTAGGTAAACATATTTGCTTAAATATAAGATTATTTGGTGACGGTCCAGGACGACCACGATTTTCCGGTCTAATAAATGGGTAGGTTCTAGAAACGGTTAAGTTTCTATTTCATTTATAAGAGAAATAATGAATATTTTTTTAAATTATCTATTTGAAGCAAAATTTCAAAAACTGGTAAAGATAAGTGCTCTACAGGCTTAATAAAATACACTTCCGGACAAAATTAAGGGACCACTAGTAAAATTCAATATAAATTTAAAATCCGATAACGAAATTTAATGAAATGAGTAAATATATAAATCCAAGTGTTTCCTTGCAGTTTAGTTGACTTAAGACCCATTATAATTAACAAACTTTACTTTTATGGACTTGAAGAAATTAAGTTAAAAAATAATCAAAAATAACAATGGTCTTCTTATGAACTGAAATCTTAATTTTTAATAAAAAGTTACATTATTAATAGTGTGTATGCCCTCCTCTTACAGCACTTCACGCTTCTGATCTTCTCGGCATGTTTGAGATTAAGGTTTGCATTCTTTCTTGAGGTATCTGTTCCCATTCTTCAACAAATATGTTAGAGAGCTCACCAAGAGTTACAAGTGGTCTCGGTGCGTTTTTAATTTTTGTACCCAATTGATCCCAGACATGCTCAATAGGATTGAGGTCAGGGCTTTTGAAAGGCCACTCCAAATATTGGATATTTGCATCTCTCAACGCAGTTGTGACAATGTTAGCCGTATAAAGTATGCCATTGTCTTGCATAAAAATGAATCCATTGCCGAAATTTTTGGCAAATTGTTGAACATGGGGTACAATAATCTCGTCTCTATATCTTCTTGCTGTTAGCGAACCACTTCGTATGAGAACCAATTCTGTACGACCATTAAATTGTATCCCACCCCAAACCATTGCAGACCCCCACCATATTTGTCAAATTCTGGAATGGTATATGGTGCAAATCGCTCCAGTGGTCTTCGTAAGACAAGAACACGGCGAGCACTCTTGTTTAAGAGGAATCTGGACTCATCCGAAAACAAAACGGAGTTACACTGCCCCACGTCCCAACCTTGATGATTATGACAAAATTTTAAGGGATTTCCTTTGTGCGTAGCTGTGAGATTAGACCGGTTGCTGGTTTTCTAGCAGACAAATTGACTTCTTTCAGGCTTCTTCTTACTGTTTTGGTTAAAATTTCTGTTCCAGTGGCTATTCGAAGATGATTTGCGAATTCACTAGATGCTAGATGTTAGAAACCGCTTTCTTAAACCCTGAAGTTCGATAAAACGATATTCTTTGTGTGTTTTATTTTTATTTTAGCACCTTGTCCGCATCTTCTTTTGGAACTACCAGTCCCTCTGAACCGTGCTGCGATCATCTGTATCCTAGATTTGTTGGTATTTAGAATTCCAGCAACTTCTATTTGTGAATATCCTTCACGAAGAAGAATAATCATTTTTGATACTTCTTTTGGTCTGCAATGGCGTCTAGGCATATTGAATTAACTTATTGCAAACAAATTCACTATTTTTTGAAACACAAAGCACTCTTTATTAATTAAATTCGTTAAAAAGGTGAGTCAACAATTAGAGCTTGTTGTTAACTTTTCGTTTCCTAGCAGATAATGTCCTGATATTGTTAATGGTTTCATGGCAAAATATTTGAAAAGTGCCTAATAAACGTCAATTTATGACATATGAAAGTCTATTCACAACAACTTGTAAATTCGAAAAGTTATTTAAAGTTTATTTGGTGGTCCCTTAATTTTGTCCGGAAGTGTATGTTCAGAATTGAATGAGCAATCTGATTTGTAAAAATATCTAGGGTTTTCCATTTAAAATAACAAAGTTGATAGCTACTTCCGGTAGAAGCGGAAGTGATAGACACATGTACGTTTTCTATTTTGAGAGATCATGACAAACCATGTGATTTTGTTCAAATTTTTATTTCATCAGGAACCCCATAAACTTTTAACCAACGACTTGCGTGAGACACCTTGTATGCAGTTTATTTTGAACTTTAAAAAAATATTTTTTCAACACAAAATCGAGTTAAAACAATCAAATATATTTAGCAGTTTTTAAGTTATCGTGTCAACATAAATTTGTGACCCATACTACTTATGGAGACTCTTACATACATACACAATAAAAAAAAAATGACCATCACATAAATTAATCATAATAATAATTAAAAATTACTAGTAAAATAGTAACCTGGAATAAAATATTAAATTTCTCTGAAAAACAAGAACTGTCCCATCAATGGCGGGATGAAAATAGATGTTTGTCCATACGTTTTGGAAAAAAAATGAAAACTTTCAAAACAATTTGTATCGAACGAATGCAAGTTGAATGAATCAACATATCAATGAAACAAAAAAAAAAACATGTCGAAGCCGTTTTCCAGGCAGATGTTAGAAATCATGTTAATTAAACATGAAATATAACCTCCCTCCCTTAAGCAAGAATAATTTATTTCTGAACTATTATTTTGTTTTTCTAAACGTACTGCAGTAAATATATTTTTGTTACACCTCTAGATTATATTTGTATTAAGCCTCGAAACAAAGTATCACAACGTATGGGAGTTATTTAAAATTTTATAGGGCACAAGGGTAAGAGGGGTAATATTTAATATTCAATTTACTTGGTTTTTTACATCTGCTTCGAAAACTGGTTTGACTTGTTTTTTATTTCATTGAAAGGAACTTAAATTTGTTCAATATACATTGTTTTGGAATTTTTCATATATTTTTTATCCAAAACATAAGGACATATATATTTTTTATCACGCCTCTCGATTTGGTTTATTTTAAGCCTTAAAATGACATATTGCAAGGTGGGCGGTGCCATTTAAAATTTCAAAGTGGTGGTGGCTAGGGAAGAGAGGGTAACACTTAAAATTTATTTGACGTTGTTTTTAAACTTTCCCCTCAAAAAATCATCGACGTGTTTTTTAAAAATTAATTTAAATTGCACTCAAAAATTATTGCTCCTGGCTAGTTTTGAAGTGGGCTCCCGGTTCGTATAACGTGCGTTAAAAAATAAGTTTGTCCTAGTAGGCGCCGACTTCAATTTAAAATTACAATTTTTAATTAACAGTGTATCGATGACAGAATTGGTTTGGTCACTGCTATCATTTGTGTAATCTGTCAATTAGGATACGGTCAAATCTATTTTCCATTGCGTACTCAGCCAAAGTTTTTATTTGTATGCACGATATTATCACCTTTTGAATCACCCTGCTTGCAAAATTTATTTAAAAACTGTTGAAATCTGCATAATTTTCAATTGGGAAAATTTCTATGACATAAGACCAATTCTCAAAGCTGTTTCAGCACTAAATCTGATTATTAATTGCCATAAGTTTCATTTATCATGCCAAATTTCTACAAAGTAAAGCAGTGGTGGGTGGCTTGAACAGTAAGGTTAGGCTGGTACAAAACACCCACTAGTTCGGGTTTTCATCTTGTTTGTAATTAGAAACAAAAAATGAGTAACAAATACATCCGAATGCGTATGATCTTATCTACCAACCTCACTTCATGCATCACGCCAACAACCACTACTGGAATGCGATAGACCAAGCTTATCTAACAAATTCGGCTCAGGCTGAAAATCTGTCAAATGTTTTCTAACTTTCTAAACGGGCAAAAAATTCTGACTGAGACATTCAAAATCTATAAAATTGTAAGCTTCAACTGTGAAAATCTGTCCATTTTTCATTATATACAGCCCGAATCTGTTAAAATTTGTCAAGGAAAAATAAAACTCTTAGTTGATTTTCGCTGATTTTGATAGATTTCTACAATTGTTTCGGCCTCACGAACCATTTTCAAGAGTTATACTACTTATACATATAAAACTGGATATTATTTTTATATGTATAACTCTTGAAAATTTGAAAATGGTCGTGAGGCCGAAACAATTGTAGAGAAATCTATCAAAGTCAGTGAAACTCATCCAAGTGCTCTATTTTTACTTTAATTGAACTATAAATATTAATATTAAAAAAAAACGTTAGAAAATAATGTGTACATGATTTCTTGAGCAGTCAGGGAAATGCAGTTTTCGTGACAAGTCAGGGAAATGCAATTTTCTTGCCGCATTTGGGGAGCAAAACTATCGTTCTGGTTTCAGAAACAATAATTATTAGGGCAGAACATTATAATAAAATGTAATGTTTTGTTTTTATTTGTTTTTCATTATTTAATGTTTTGTCGGTATCTAAAAACATATTAATATAAATATTCGATAAGTAATAGTGAATAATAATAACTTAGTCATTACTATCACAAGTCTGATTCTGAGAAAGTTGCAGTAACAATTAATTTGGGAAGAAATATGTTAATATTAGTTGCATAATAGTTATTTACGTAACCAGTTATGAAAAGTGCGATATTGTTTGACGAGTGTAATATTTGTCAAAACGAGCGAAGCGAGCTTTGCAAATTACACGAGTAACACAAGTACACTTTATTTAATTCCGTCAGAATTATTTAATCAACTATCTGAATAAGAACGTTCCTTGCTACATCACAGAATCAGATCACCTTATACCTCTTGTTTCTATGGAAACATAACTGCACTGGCATAAACAAACTTGTCAAGAAACTAAAAAAATCCACAAATTTAATAATAATGCCAAAAAAAGTCCTCAAATGGCGATTCAGAACTAACTTATGATGTTACAGATTCTGCTAATGTTGCCATGGGTAGTTTACTACCAGAAAAATCCAGATATAGATACGCTGTAATCTACAAATAGTTTGAAGCTTGGTGGGAACTGCAGTTATGTAATGTCTTTACATAACTACATTACATAACTGTGTGCTTGACAGTTGTGAAAAATTTTACGTTTCATAACGACAGAAATTTGTGTAAAATTTGACTTTTCAAAACGGAATTAAATAAATAATAATGTACCTAGACATAAACGTATATACAATGTGAGTCAACATTTACTCCCCAGGCCTCTAATGTGTTCTACAAAACAAAATAACAAAATAAAATGAAAAATACTAAAATCTCGAAAGCGGGGCCATTTTCAGATAAAATTAAATTGAAAATTTAAATTCAAATTTTGGATTTGTTTGTGATCTGGATGACGGCGATTCGGCAATTATTCCATGTACAAACGCTCGGCAGCACGAGCGTTATCAGTACAAGCGCCTTATCAAACTTTTATCATATCGACGTAACCTTTCTTTTTTAATTTGAAAAAACTGCTGAAGCTTTCAATGCCTTCAATATCAAAGGTCAAATAAACATAATAACCTCCAAGTCCAGTAAATCTCTCCAAGTTGATTACATTTTATAAGACACAAACTGCTGTTGTTTCTTTTTAAATTTCAATTTTACCTGAAAACGACCTCGCGTTTGAGATTTTAGTATTTTTAATACCGCAGAAACATGTTTTCAACATAAACATGTTTTTAACGCAAGAAAGGGATTATATAGGGCAATGATAGCGAGCTGGCTGGAATACGGAGAGATTAATTTCAATGTACTATCCTGCGACACTAATCCCATCAATACCGTTCAATTAACAATAATCAACCGTTAATCCCGAAATAGTAACTCATCTGCGAAATGGAAGAAATTGGTTCTTCTTTGGCATAATATAATACATTTAACTCCATTTCTTCAGATGAGTTATGGCATCTAATAGTACTTTTATGATGGCCAATAACGACGCATCGTGTACAGTCATGCTCACATAAATCTAGTACAAACAATTTGACATTGCCATATAAAATTGCTATTGTAACCTAATTTCTTGTACTAGATTTATATGTGCACGACTGTACCTACTATTAAATTTAGCGATTATATTAGAAATTGTTTCCATTGATTGTATTCGCCTGTCAGGATAATACACTCAAAATAAATCTATCTAAATCCGCATACTATTTCCAGCTCGGTACCACTTGAATTTGAATATTTGAGTACTTTTTTGGGTTGAATAAATTTTGTGAACAACAAAACAGTGTTAACATTTGAAATGATCCATTTGCACGCGCTAGTAATTTTGGTTGCACAACCGTTGCATTTTAGCAATGCATTTAATACTGTCGTTTTAAAACTGAACATAGCCTATGTTTAGAGATAAGAAAAACGCGCGGTATATATTCTTACGTGTCCTACCCATGGAGATGGGCAGGACACGTGGTAAGACTTGATTCCAATAGATGAACTAAGAAAATCATGCAATGGTCACCAAGAACATCTAAAAGGTATATGTGGGTAGACCACAGAAAAGGTGGCTTCATGACGTGAAGGAGGTAGCCGGAAAACGATCGCTACAAGTGGCGATAGATATCGAGAAGCTTGGAGGACTATGCATGAAGCATGGGAATTGAGGCTGATAAGAAGAATGTAAGATTCCTGGCGGAGGACCCACCGATTCCGGGGAAGTCCCGGCGAAGGAATCACCGATCACGGGGAACTCCCGGCGGAGGAATCACCTATTGCAGGGAAGTCCCGGCGGAGGAAACCGACTACCATCGGTTGCGTTCGGCCTGGAGCAGACAGAGGAAGGGGATTTGGGATGGACGAAGATGACCGGACAGAATATAGACATAATTACGATAACGTTGTTAAGACATACATCTGTACTCTAATTGAATTTCTATTAAACTTGTAACTACAATTGAGTTGTTACTACAAGAAGATAAAAGAAGGAGATTAAATTTAATGAATTGTGTGCACATCATTGTGGACACCATTGTGAACATTATATTCCATTTAGTAAAATCAAAATTTGTTATTAAATTACTTGAAATTGTAAAAATATATTTATAGCTCATCAACGAAAATAAAATCGTTGTAGGGACACCTTTGGTTCTTCTAGTTCAGAAGTTTGCCAGTTTTCATTGGTATTGTAAATATGTTTTTCTCATTCCAAAAATGACTAGCGTTGGAATAAGCGGACTCTCGTAGTATATCCCTCAATAATCAAGGACGCTTTGAGAAATGTACTTGCATTTGCTCAGTCCATTCCGGTACGAAAGAAGGCGGAGTTCCGGGTTTATTGGAAAAGGTATGGACTATAGCAATAACATCCTGGATATATCGTCACCGTAGTACTACAACTGGATAACTTTAAAAAGCACATTGCTGAGAAAACTGATTTGAAAATTTGCATCACATTGAGTGCTTTACAGCTAATAAACATTCAATATAATGTTGATTGTGTTTTGCTAACTTTATCAGAAAGGAAGTATATTTTGAAATGTTTATAAGATATTTTTTGACATTTTGCAATTTTTTGAAAAAAAGAAAAATTTGTTGAACTAACTTGAAAATTGGTTTAATAGGAGTTATTCGCTTTTGATTTTTTGGAAGAAAACACACTGGGAGTAAGTTAAAGTGGTTTTATTCAAAACTTTTATAATCTATAATTCTGAAAATAATCAAAATAATGAGAATACTTCATTCATTCATCTTCAGGGCCTGTATTATCGCTTTCTGAAAATTCCTGTCGTCGGACTGCACTCTTTTTTGTGTCTCCTTGCTGTGGCAAATTTTCGTGGTTAGTTTGTATTCTAGCGCTAAAGCTGGAGTGGCTGACGTAAATAAAGGAATCAAATTGTCGTATTTTTCTTTTGGAATAGGAATTAATAATATGTATAAAGATTTCAGTGTCTGATAACGGTAGTTTCTGATTACTGACACTCGTTTTCTTCTTGCAGTCAAGTACCCTAAACTCTTCATAAAAACTATCTTTGAAACGTATGACTAATGACCTGTTTTTAGTGAAATTCAAGTAGCTCATTTTTTACCTACTGACTGGTTTACGATTTTCGTCTTCTTTTCTGATAACCATGTGCCGGTTCAGGTGAGATTTCCAATCTATTATATTTTCAGTGGTAATCTCCTGAACAACATCGGCTTGTCACCTTTCCTCCTAGCAGTTCGAGCAATTGTTTTCCAATCGGCAGGCCAGTTTACTTTTCCGATCCTTTTTTGTTCCGTACTTATGGCCGATGCATTGAATCACATTCCATTTCGCTATGACCCACAACTAAAAATTTCAGATCAATGGTTTGTATGGTAGGTAGTTCCTGAACAGCGGTCAAGCACACTGCAGCAACAAACTTGTTAAGATTCTGCCCACCACATCTGTCACTGAAACAGGAAATGTGATTTACAGATGGAGGAAGAGATTTAAAGTATTGATATAGACAGCTTGCAATTTCACAACTGATTATTTTCCCTTGTACTTCTGACCACATGAAATTGTCTCCACGTTTTGTGTTGACGTCGTATATTGTGAAATTAAAAGATTGAAATCGTTGCTTTTAAAACAAAGCATTGTTGGTAGGGTCCATTGGAGCCAACAGAACTTGCCGAAGACCAAAATTGCAACTCACCATTGTCTCGTTTGAATTTACAGCTTGCTCTTTGTCCCTCGATTTTCGGCTCGGGCCCTATCTTTTGCTACAATATGAGTCATAATTTGCTTTAATTTCATCTTTGTTTTCGGAAGTATTGTATGCCATGCAAATACGGCACTGATCTTTCTTTGGGCGGTGGAACCCTAGATTGTACTCTTCTGTGAATTTTTTTCTATATGTAGCTAAAGTAGGCGCTACATGACCATTTTCTGTGCATACTGACTTATACATGGAATACATTATTGTGATGTTAAGCGAGGAATCTAAGTATTTTCTTTTTGTTCTTGAGCGACAATAATGGGAATCAACAGTTAAGTAGAAGTAGTACTTTTCACGTTCCGGTCTCTTTTATCTCCTTCACTTGTATTTTCTGATCATGGCCATATCTACAACACCTTTACGAATACCAAGTGTATTCAAAAACATGGTCTTACAAAGTTGGACCCTTTCGTTGCTTTGTGGTAAATAAAAAACCACAGTAAATATTTTTTTCGATCCCTCTTTTGTTGCGCTTTTTTTACCAATGTTATCTGCGTTAGAATGAATAAAATCGCGTTTTATTTCATATGTCTCTAATTTATAATACAGCCGAAAATTTTCCAGTCTTTCTTCTGGTGAAAATTTCCGATTACACTTTCTTCTGCAGTTATTTTTCACATGGATCTTTCATAGCAACACCAGGTACATAATTTCCCCTAGACGAAACACAGCTTTCTCCACGTTACCGTTTTGTTTTAGCAACATTTCGTTTCCATTTTTCTGGACGTCTTACCCGTTGCCTAGGATTTGCTGTGTGTGTAGGTGTTTCTTCCATACCTTGTAATTCCCGCTCTTCGTGTGAAGGCTGTAAATCAACAACCTCATTTTCGATTTCACTCTCAAAAGGCGCGTGTTCATCTTCGCAATCTGAATGATCATCTGACGAGGGGTGATATTAAGAACCGTCAGGAGAGAAAGGTTCAGTTATTGATTCAAGATCGAAATTTTTATTGTTAAAAAAACTATGAGAAGTAGAGGGCATAGGAATATTTTCAAGTGGTTGCTCTTTTAAAATACGGCTCGAATCTGCAATAAAAAGTTATCACACTTAATAATCCCGTCAATTCGAGGCTTGAGTACACATTTTCCATGACTTCGCAATATAAAATAACTTGAACAGAAAAACACACTAAATTTACGAACATAACCTCAAAATGTTCGAGTTAATAAATCTCTTTATGTTGAAATCATGCAGAATTGACGTTTTCTGTAAATACCAGCTTGAACTTCTAAATTTCGAAGAGCAGCATCAACCAGTTTATTTCCTCTGGTACCCATAATTATTACTCACAACACAAAATATTATCACAACAATAATAAATAAAGTGTGCGTATAAGTAGACAACTGTTCTTATTAAGGGACCTTCACGAACACAACTAGACAACTCAAGATATCTAGTTGAAGCATATGCGTCGCACTACTCAGCATCATACCTACTTGATGGAATAACCAACCGCGTCCGAAAGGAGTGCGCTAGAGTTATCTTGTTATAGAATTTAGTAGAGCATTTCACGTTGTATAATTTGGGTTGCATAACTCAAAATTATAAAATTTCTAGTTACCTAGTTGTAGTACTAAGGTGACGATATCATTTGTATTTAACATTTTAAGTGATATTTGACATTTAAGTTTGTAGTAGTTGCAATTAGTTTAATTTAATAGCAACCGCTTTATTTGTTTCAAAATTTTGGATGTATAAAAGGTAATATAATTACAAACATTAAAATAATATTTTTTTATAATTATAATACTAATTAATATAGTTACAATTACTACAATTATATATTCTGTCGTGTCTGTGATTTCAAAAGTTTTTCGTGAAATTGTCTGTGCCAATAAATTGTAAGATGAATTGTAAAAATTATTAAAAGGCGGGTAGGGACAGCAAATGAATAATATAAGTGCAGGCAATTTAATGAGTCGCCGTCGAGATGAACAGCGCGACATTATAGCGCTAATATTTTTAGTCGTCTTAATTCAGTTTTTCCCGTTTCTCCTGTTTTCAAGGCAGGCAAATATAAAACCACCTGTGTCAAATTAGGCGGGAGACAAAAGACTCCCGGCGGCGGCGGCGGCGCCTTACAAGAAGCGAATTCCCATTTTTTATGTGAAACTAATTTGTATTATGCGGTAGTTTTATTAAGTTCTGCGCGAGACAGTTTTAAATGTCTCTATAGAATACCAGCCTCGCATTTACACGTAAACAATATTTCATTTTCGTTTTATTCAGCAGTTATTTATATTTCACCTACGACGGCGGCGGCAATGCTGCCGCTTTCCTTTTTTCCCACTCGCGACTTTAAAAGTTTCCTCGCTAATTAATACAAACTTGCCTCATTCGAAGAAATTTATATTTGCTCGAATTTACATTTCTGTTTTTTGCCGACATTCGGAGCCCTCCACGCAAATTAGTTTTTAAAATACACAACTGCTAATTTAATTTAACGTAAAAAAGTTTTTAAGGAGCGTCTGGATTACACGATATCTTATTATTACAGCAGTGAGCGATTGTAACGTGATTATCGGACGAGAGGTACGATCAAAAATATTGACAGCGTAATTCGCTTAGTGTTGTAATCGAGTTAATTCCCTGGCATAAGTAAGTCGGTTTCATTGAAAATGACACCGGCTTTTAATATTCATATCCTCCTAATTGAGTCTGCTCCCTAATGCAGTTACACTAATTACCCGTCTGTCTTAAAAAAAGGACGGATTCGGATGAAACTTTTTAATCGAATCGGGCTCGTTTGAATATGCAGGTCGTCTGCCGCTACGTTTTAAGCACAAAATTAAGAAAAGGGCCCCTAACAACGTTATACCGGTAAACAAGTGAGGAATTTCATTGGATTACGCATCACATCTTGCGATTTCAATACACGATACGGTAGGCATGTAATCTTTATGGAATAAGAATGTAACAAACAGTAAGGAAAAGTGGGAAACTCTAAACTTTGCAGCACCCACTCCAATTCTAACATCTTTACACGGTGCGACCCGGAATCCTGGACACGGTTTCCTCCGCATACTGGATGCGTGCTGCTTTAAACTTTTCCTTTCCGGGGAGCGATCGCAAGGGGCCGGAAGATATTACCATTTAATGAAAAGACTTCACCAACTTTTATTTCCACTGGAGATATCCTCAGGCGCGTTATAGATATACAACGAGCGGGATGTGGAGTTTTTGTTAAATGGGACGAAAATCTCCTGCTCCGATATTTCTGAATATGAAAAGGAGCTTCTGAACGCCGATAAGCATAAATTCCTGTATTACCCAGAGTGGGTGTCATATTTTAGGATCTGCCGATTTTATTTACTTTTCCCACTTTTATATAACGATATTTCTTCCATATTCCTATTGCCAAAAATGTTTTCCCATCTTCCTGCAAATACAGTATGTAATAAAATAACAATAATGTGTAGCGAAATTAATTTTATTTCCTTTGACTTTTAGACACTATGCTTAGATGCGATTCTCGTCAATATTGCTAGCTAACTCACCGAATATGTGCACACATAATATTCTACAATGAACAATAGCTAACACTGCCACATAATCGCTATAAAGTTTACAAATGCGATTATAGGCGAACTCGGTTCCCATGCCGAATATTATTTCTTTACATAAAATAACTGATCCAGATTTGCCACATTAACAATACTTTGTCTTAATAAATTATCTATTAATAATGACCTTATCTTCTTTGTTAGATGTATTTGTATATAATCATTAGTTGTACAGAGCTGGAAAGATGTATCGGAACACATGATTTCTGGGTAAATATTTCTTACCCTTTTAGAATAGTATATAGTTTTTTTTTAAATTTAGTGACGTATTTTGATTTACAACAGCTACCCTATTTTTCTTTATTTTTATATATTTTATACCAGTTTTTTTACATGGGTGACCTTATACAGGGTGTCCTAAATTGAGTGGAATTGCATAGGTATCTTTCTCATTCCTAAAGCTAGAGATCTGGTTAAATAGGCAATATTGTGCAGTTTTATATGCTGGTTCAGATTATGTTGACAATTTTTCAAAAATCCGAGCAGTTTAGAAGTTATTCTAAAAAAACTTTAAAATGTGATTTTCTAAAAACTCCCATATTTCCATAAATATTAAAAATGCGGAAATAAGTTTAAAATAAAAGTTACTTGATTCGATTGCACATACTTAAGAATCAAGTCAAAAAGAAAGTCAAGATGGCGGTTTCCCAGATATTAATATCAACTTTCTTATTTTAAATGGCCGCCATATTTGATTTTTATACGTTTCAATGGACTTTTTATTTCTCTTTTCAACGATGTATAACAACCTATGTCAAAATAAACAATATGGGATATATCAATTTATCCAATTTTTATTTTTATTCTATAAATTATTTTTAAAAACATAAACAATTAAACCAACTTCAGGAGTGAAAAAACAGTTAAAAGCAATTCGAGAGGTAAGTTTTGACCAGTCTCGGACTTTATTGCTAGCCCTCGCAGTCGCTCGGGCGCAAACTCGACCTCGACTGGTAAACAATACTTACCCCACTTAATGCTAAAATAACTATTTCAAACAAAGTGTGAATGTCAGAAATTGCATTCGTTCAGTTGTAAAATTAATTTCAATGAAAATAAACAAGAAATGGCAATTGAAGAGGCTGCAGATGCTGCCTGTTCCTTCCTACTGCCGGAGAAGTCGAAGGGGCGTTATCAAAATGCGTATACGTGTTTTAAAGAGTGGTGCCAGAGAAAGAACGCTATTGAAATTATTTTACTTACCTCCCTGAGGGAGGTAAGTTTTTACTTACTTCCCGTTGTTCATAGTAACCACAGCTTTATCGGTAAGTGGAGCTTATACCCTGCGCATTCTATACGATTTAAATTGACCAGGTTTCGTGTGGGCACAGACCTATACAAAATAGATGGCGCCAAAATCTGTAGTCGCTTACAGGGTCGCTGTATTTTTTTAAAGAACTCTGTCCGCCATTATTGACACATTATATGTGCTGAAAAATCCAGTGATCCACATTCATCATAATTTCCATTGTTTGTGAATAACGCCGGTAGCATACAGATAGATTGTATGTACCTTTTGAATCCGTTTGCCGTTTGAATCGTCAACAATACAGACACAGATAAATACAGATCAAGTAAAGCACAATGAGAATACCACATTGCTGCATTAGAGCGTGCAAGCTGGCAGCCCAGGTCTTTTCGGCGAGAACATCCGCCATGCTACTTTTTTTTCTACACTTGGTAAGTGAATTATTTTTTTCATACGACATTGAATTAATTTTCATACTTTTTTTAGATAAGCAGGGATATGCGACAGAGACAATGCTTGGTACGTCGGAGTTTATGTTAGTTTTTGACAAACTATTTGACAGTGTAAATGGTTCGACAGTAAGTGGTGATAAACCATTACGATGTGCCATAACCCAAGAAAGCCAGCATGCTGAATTTTATTCCGAAGCAATTCAAGTTTTGAAGACAATTAGATTTATTAGACCACAGGGCGAATATATTCCACCCTGCATTGCAAATTGGATAACCACATTAAAAGGTATGCAAAGCATCTAGAACAAATTACACGATAAGGGAATAAAATATCTTTGTCCGAGAAATTAAAATCAAAACCCCGTTGAAAATTTTTTTGGTGGTGTCCGAAGTCATGGTGCTCGGAATATAAATCCAACACCTGCTGCCTTCAGAGCTTCTTATAATGCTTTGATTATTAATAATCTTATGACTCGCCATTCTTCATTTGCAAATTGTAAGGAAGATGGTTGTAGAGGGGCACTAAATTCTGTACAAAACTTAATAACGATTAAAGTTCCTACGCCAACTGAGATAGTGTCCCCAAATGTCTCTGATGAGTTCACATTTATAAACAATCTCAGTTTTCTGGCGGACAATATAAATATGTACGTATCGGGATATTTGGCCCGCAATATGTTGAGAAAATTACAAGGATGTATTATATGTAAACAGGACCTGGTTTCCGATACGTTGGAACCCATTCACTCCTATATTGAATGTAGGCAATTTACACGTGGAAATTTGCTGCGACCCAACTGTAACTTCTTCAAATACGTTAATCAATGTGTGCAAATTATGCGGTTTTACATACCGAAGATTTGCACTCATTTTAATATAGTATCATTTTTACACATAAAATTTCTTGTCCAAATTTTTATCACTGTCATATTCACAATTTGGAGGACCTAATTTTAAGTCTTCTGATCCCATTTTATGTTTTGGTGTGGATACAGAACATCAACAACATACTGCAAGGAAAATAACTTAAAATTAATGATACTGTGAAAAAACTAGCATTAGTTAAATATCAAAAAAACAGATCGCGACATTTAGGCCTTGCAGAATCAAACACTGTCATACATTAGTTCCTCGTTAAATGTCTGCATTTGGTTATTTGTACAGGCATTATTATATATTTGGAGTTTTTTGTAAAGATTTTTTTTAGTGTTTAGTTTTGTAGGATATATCTTCCTTCAATTTGCGTATGGATTGACAAGCGCATAATTTTATTAATAATTGGACGTGGCACATTGTATAGTTATTTGTATTATAAGTAAAGAAAAGTATTGTTTTTCTTTACATTTTTTATTGTTTATTTACACTATTTTAAATGTATTTATCTATCATTTAATTATTATTAACATTTATTAATATATTTAATGATTTGTTTATATATGCATATACTAGTGTCATGTAAATTACAATAATGTTATACAATGCTACAATACAAACAATAGCCCAGGAAAATATGTGAACTAACGTTTCACCCATTTAAATCTCCTGCAATCGAATCGACTGCAGCACTATCTTGAAGACATTGTTTGCACGGGAGCACATTATACAGGGTGTATCAGCCAAATGGAATAAATTCAATAATAAATAAATGGGGGCGTGTTCGAAATAACGCTCGGACACGTCGATTGTTATTTTTAGTTGCGCATTTTTTTCAACAAAAACTTTGTATACAGGGTGTGTCATGTGACCGTGGCCAATACCAACTTTCTTATTTTAAATGCAACACCTGGTATATTATTCAATTTTTGGATTCTTCAGAAAATTCTAGACATATTTCATGTACAATGTCCTATACCTATCTTCAACTGTTTCGGAAATATTAAGTGTTTTCAGATTTATTGCACAAATTAACATTAAAAAAAGAAAATTATTTGATTACAGAAATTCGCTACAACACATTCAATAATGATTTCCCATTTAGGTCTTGATAATGAGAAAGTAAGCAAAAACCATTTCAGCGTTCCTTTTTACCTTTTTACGGATATGAAATAAACAAAAGCTATAAATACTTTTGTTTACTTTTGTTTAAAACGCCTGGGCTTAGGAAATTGTTGTCTGCCTGCATGACAGTTTAGTTGTCAGTGTTATAGTCGTTTGAATTTCGTTAACTGCATATCAGAAAAATGGTTAATTTAACAGAAATGCACAAAATTACAATTCTACAGATGATTGGTTATGGAGATAACACACGGACACAAATGGAAGTTGCTCGCTAATTTCATGAAAAATTTCCAAATTTGTCGCCTATTTCCCAAGGGACAATTAGTAAAATAGAAAAGCAGTTTCGTGAGCTTGGACATGTAAGGCAGATAAAAAAAGCAGCTGCCAATGCAATAAGTGATGATACCAAATTGGATATTATGCTTGAGTTTGTGGAAAACCCACATACTTCTAGTCGACAAGCAGCCACAATGTTCAATGTTAGCCATTCATCGATTTTTCGAACATTAAAAGAAACTAAAATGCATCCCTATAAAATGATACCAACTCAGGAGCTCATGGAAGACGATTTTGATAGGGGAACGTATTTTTGTGAACAAATGATGGCAATGTTAGATAACAATGTGATCCAATTAGAACATGTTTTGTTTTCTGATGAGTGCACCGTTACACTTCACGGTCATGCTAATCGTCAAAATTGACGCTATTGGTTGACGGAAAATCCTCACTGGATGAGAGAAGAACATACGCAATACCCTGTAAAGGTTAATGTTTGGGCAGGAATTGTTGGAGAACATATCATAAGTCCCTTTTTCATTGATGGCAATTTAAATGGTGATAATTATTTAGCACTACTCCAAAATAATGTTGTGCCAACTTTGACAAACTTATATCCTGATCCAGCAAACCCACAAGTTCCAGCGAATATGATATGGTTTCAGCAAGATGGAGCACCGCCCCATTACCAAATCAATGTCCGGAACTACCTCAACCGAATATTTCCAAATCGGTGGATAGGGAGGCGAGGATCGATAGAATGGCCAGCACGACCCCCTGATCTGACGTCATTAGACTTCTTCTTATGGGGATATGTCAAAAGTATTGTAAACTAAACCCCTCGACTTAGCTGACTTAAGAAGACGAATAATGCTTGCGATTAGATCGGTCACGCCTGAGATGTTCAGTAACGTTAGAAGAAATTTCTATTTAAGATTAGGATGTTGTCAAGACGTTCACGGCGAGCATTTTGAACATCTCCTCCATTGAAATTTATTGTTTTTTTTTTGTTTTTTTACATTATCAAGAAATAAACAGTATTACTTATTAGTTTTTGAGTGTGTTGTAACGAATTTCTGTAATCAAATAATTTTCTTTTTTTAATGTTAATTTTGGCAATAAATCTGAAAACACTTAATATTTCTTAAACAGTTGAAGATAGAAGTTATAGATAACAGTTGAAGATAGGACATTGTACATGAAATATGTGTAGAATTTTCTGAAGAATCCAAAAATTGAATAATATACCAGGTGTTGCATTTAAAATAAGAAAGTTGGTATTGGCCACGGTCACATGACACACCCTGTATAAAAAGTTTTTGTTGAAAAAAATGCGCAACTAAAAACAACAATCGACGTGTCCGAGCGTTTTTTCGAACACGCCCCCATTTATTTATTATCGAATTTATTCCATTTGGCTGATACACAGTGTATATTATAAGTAAAGAAAAGTATTGTTTTTCTTTACGTTTTTTATTGTTTATTGACATTATTTTAAATGTATGTAAATGTATCATAATTATTATTATAAACATTTATTAATATATTTAGTGATTTGTTTATATATGCATATACTAGTGTTATTCTTGAGATAACTACTATTTATAAAATTATTGTATAGCGGGAAAGTTTAATCAATTAATTTAATGAGCTAAGTTGTATTGTCAGCTATAGATTTATTTTATAGTGTTTTTAAATCAAATATCATCGACGTTTCGCAACTACGATTGAAAGGTTCTTCAGGATGTTTAGATATATAACACAAATAACTAACTATAATCTAAAATTTAAAAGAATTGGAAAATTAATTTATAAAGATTTTTATTTATTAGAACAATTCAAGGTTATAGTAAGTTATTTGTGTTATATAATCTAAACATCCCGAAGAAGCCTTCAACCGAAGTGCGAAATGTCGATGATAATCGATTAAAAACCATTATCAAATAAATCTCCAACTTACTCCAATACAACTTAGCTTATTAAATTAATTGACTAAATTTCCCGCTATATTATAATTACATATACAGGGTGTCTCTAAATTGTGTGGAAATGGATTAACCACAGGTTACTGGGATCAAAATAAGACGATTTAACAAAACATATCTATATACAAATCCGTTTGGTTTAGATAGAATTCAGCTTCAAAGTTAATTTTATAAAAACAAAATTTGCTTATAACAAGAGAACGTTTACATTGATTTGGATATTGTTTGCTATGGCACTCTATACGGGTATAACTCATATTTTGGCATAATATTGTTAATATCAGTAGACCGGTTGTGTACAAAACAAGGGTGGCTCTACATTAATATATTCATATTTTTTAATGACAAAGCAAATAACTTAAAAAAAAAACAAATCGGAAGCAGGCATTCATTATTAAGTTTTTTTGTATCTTTATAGTTTTTGATATCTGTTACAGTTTCGGCACAAAAAAATAAAATATGAGTAACTGCCCTAGACTCGTTTGAAAACAATTGTAATCTAGTTACCGGGTTCATGATGTTTTATTCACAATAATAAATATAAAGTACACTTACGCCGATAAAACAGATATGTTGCTGGTTTTAGGATTTTAGGAGCCCTAATAACGAGGAAGAAATTTTGGAAATTATAGCAATTTGCTTCATCCATACGATATCCAAATAGAGCAAGAGCTTTTACCAGCTGATTATGACCTACGTTTTGCGTTTTGCAGATTTATTCAGGAAAAAAGAGCTGAACATACACTTTTTAGCCAGAAAATTCTGTTCACTGATGATTTGTTTCCGAACGAGTGTACCGCAGTCACTCATATTTTATATTTTTGTGTCGAAACTGTAACAGATATCAAAAACTATAAGGATACGAAAAAACTTAATAATGAATGCCTGCGTCCGATTTGATTCTTTTTAAATTTATTTGCTTTTGTCATTAAAAAATATAACTATTAATGTATTAATGTTGGGCCTCACTTGTTTTATACACAACCGGTCTACTGATAATAACAATATTATGTCAATATATGAGTTATAACCGTATAAAGTGTCATACCAAACAACATCCAAATCAATGTAAACGTTCTCTTGTTATTAGCAAATTTTGTTTGTATAAAATTAACTTTGAAGCTGAATTCTGGCTAAACCAAACGCATTGGTATATAAATAAGTTTTGTTAAATCGTCTTATTTTGATCCCAGTAATCTGTGGTTAAGCCATTTCCTCACAATTTAGAGACACCCTGTATATATTTATTTATAAATCCCGCTTTTTTTAACGATATAGCGCCATCTCCTGGATTTTGGCTACATTCAGCTATAGTGGCGCCATCTCGTGTGTTCTTTTGTTAAGAAAATGGCACGGACCTATCATGCATAGAGGGCTCAAACGCGACAAATGTTTTTTTACAGAGAGTGGTCTATCTGTATATATATATATAATCTGTGGGGTGCATCTATCCATAAAATTGTATTTATAAAATCACCATTTTCCGTAATTTTGTTGATTAACCTTCTGAAAAATGTTAATATACGGATGTTATCATTTGCTTGTAAAGTATGAGAAAAATGCAATTTATAAGGGTAAAACTTATGCTTTTTTTAAATTGATGAAGCTCTAGATTAAGATACGTTAACTTGATTTTCTATTCCCCGAGTTGAAATGTTCGGATTAGCGAACATTTTAAGCTGTCAATTGTTTTTGGTCAATAACCGTCAGCATTTTGAGCATTTTTTGTAGTTTGTACTAGGTTTTTTTATTTATTTTTTTGCATTTGCATTAAAAATAATTAAAAAATAACAATAAAAATTGGAAAAAAATAATATTTCCCATATTTTTCATTGTGACATAGATTGTTATACATCGTTGAAAATAGGAAAAGAAAGTCTATTTAGATGTATAAAAATCAAATATGGCGGCCATTTAAAATAGGAAAGTTGCTATTAATATCCCAGAAACCGCCATCTTGACCTTTGTTTTGACTTGATTCTTAAGTTTGTACAATCGAATCAAGTAATTTTCATTTTAAACTTATTTCCGCAGCTTTAATAATTATGGAAAAATCGGACTTTATAGAAAATCGCGATTTTTAGTTTTTTTAGAATAACTTCTAAACTGCTCGGATTTTTGAAATATTTGCAACATAATCTAAACCAGCATATAAAACTGCACAATATTGCCCATTTAACCAGATCTCCAGCTTTACGAATAATAATGATACCCATGCAATCCCACTCTATTTAGGACACCCTGTATATGTTTACATATTCAAATTGAAATAAGAAAAACAAAACACATTCTTCAGAAAACACATTTATTCAATCTAAATGTACATTTCAATCGCTAGGCGACCATCTTCTGTAGAAACATTACTGACTAGCATTTTTTTTTTTTTTAGGAAAAAAAATATTCGAAATTGATACAGATCGAAGAAGAAATAACAACATAAACTTAAATGATTAAATTTGCAACAATTTGTAACAGAGGAAAAACCTCTGCACAAGTATCTACCTAGTATCTAGTTTGTATGAGTTGTCTACAACATAGACAACTCATACTGCACATCTTCTTTACACCTTGAATACGGATTTTGGACCTATCGACACTGAAAATAAAAGACTTTAGAAACGGACAACAAACACAGTGTTCAACAACTAATAATAATAATATGCATCACAAATCTGAAATAAGTTCTATATAGTTTCTCGATAAGTAAGCACTACTTACCACTTAACCAATTAGTCCAAAATAACATATAGTTTGTATCTTGCCAACTGATAGCAATTACGAATTACATGTGGTCACTTAACTTCACTTTACATCTTGAAATCCTTTAGTGCTGCCTTGTTTTGAACTCCTCACTATAACCTACGCTGTTGCCCTTAATAGCCCACCATATATTACATGTAACCTTTCTATATGCAACATAATTATAGTTGTAATTATTATCTTTGTTTGCCACACTAATCTTATCTCTACACCACTCTTATATTTTTGTTTTTATATTTTATATGTTTTTTTTATATATTTTAACTTTAAAACAATATTCTTTTAATGTAACATTTTTTGTAGTTTTGCCTGAAGATGGTTATATAATTTAACTGGAACCGGTCGCAAATGAAAATTAATAAAACATTAAGGAAGTACAAGAGAACAATCTTTTCCCATATCAGAATAATAAAATGCGCACATTTTCTCTTTATTCGCTATAACCATTGACAATGTGAATATAGAAAAAAAAAACGTAAATTCGCAGTATCTTTTTATATCAATTGATTTAAATCATTTGAATCAACTGTTTTTTTTATATAAATCATTGATTTCAATATTTTTTTTCCCAAAATTAATCATTGTTTTTGCACTGTTTGTGCATTCCTATAGGTGAACATTTAAGAATATAATGTAACTATAGTGTTAGCATGCTCTAAAGTTGATAATTGTAAGTCAGTAAAATATTTTTCTTTTCGCCCTTTTTTTGTCCATCACACAGTACAGATGCTTAGAAATTTGTTTGAATCATCAATTCTTGTTCAAATTAAAAATTTATTTAAAACACATCATATGATTTAAATTGTGATGTAAATTAATTGATATAAATCACATCTACCTTGGTAAAAACTAATCAGGAATATAAAAAAATCAAATAAATCATGATTTTTTTAGATTTTTTTAAATTGAAATCGTTGATTTTTTATTTTTTTAATCATGGCTTATTCCAATCCTGCTTTAAAGAGAGAGTTTTTTATCGTGCAACATAGGGTTAATAATTTTTAGTTGCGCACTTCTGTCACAATGAACAGCAATGTATCAAAGCGGTTTTTTTTTTGATGCAATATACAAGTGAAATTATTTCTCTGTGAGGCAAATATCACAGTTTACGAAGTGAACAATGCTAAGCTGAGGTTTTCAACATTATCCATTTGAATTACTGAGCTCTTTCTTCAATTGTATACATTGTTCACTTCGTAAACTGTAACATTTGCCTCACAGAGAATTACTTGTATGTTGCATTTAAAAAAAAAACGCCTTCATATATTGCTATCTTTGTGATAGAAGTGTATAACTATTGAAATCATTAACCCTTTGTTGCATGATTAAAAAATAATTCTCTGTATATACCAAATTGCGCTCGATGAAGATCAATCATTAGCTCAAAAATTCAAACTCGACGGAGTGGATGATTTTGATGAAGAATAAATGGATAGTAGAAAGACTTTATCTTTAGAAGATTTGGAAAAATAAAAAACAACATAAGCCAAATAGAAGAAATAACCAGGGGCCAAAGTAATAATGGAAGCTGGATACAATACAAACAACAATGCTTACTGTGTCTAATTTTTAAATTATATCTAAAAGGAGAAAAGACACCGATCCCGTGAAGATGGCGAAAACTATTTTTAATTAATTTTCTGGCTCAGTTAATATTCAGTAGGCCCAAATCACGAAGAACTGGGTAAAAAGGATATTGAATAAAAAAAGAAAATAAAGAATGTGGACTATTTGTATATAAGAACTACTGTCATTTGGGGGCGACTCAAGTAAACGATGAAGATTGTAGACTAGAAATAAAATGCCCATATTCTTGCAGAGATGTGTCACCGAAAGAAAGGATCAACAAAACGGTGGTAAAAAATATGAAAACAGTAGAAGGGACATATAGACTGAAGCGTAACCAACTACTACTATCAAATCCTAGGCCAACTGACAGTAACAAATTGAATATTTTGTTATTTCACAATTTGCCGCACAGTGGGACAACTTTGGCCGCTAGCCGGACAAAAATCCACAGAAAAGCAGAAACATCATCAATGTTGTTAATACTAGTACCAGAATTTTAATTATAGTCTAAAGCACCCATGGTACAAAGGGTTTCTCTTTAAGAAGAGTTTGAATGCCAGTGTTACACCGGAAGGAGTCGCGTGTCGTGAATAATTCTGGCGCCTTAATATCCATGCGTTTTTTTTTGTCAACTTGTAATTACTTTTTAACGTAGGGTCTTGATTATTATACTTGCTTAGTATTTTTTTTCTAGTAATCAGTTATTTAGTACGACATATACATGCTAAATTACAACAATATTATCTTATCTTGTTTATTTCTGAATTCCCATAAGATATGCAAATAAAAGGGCGATATTTTTATGAAATAGGGTGCACGAATTATGCAGGGGTTCGCAGGGATTCAAATTGTATGGCATAGCATGCTTTCAACCTTCATCTATCATATACCATTTCGTTCATCTGCCACGTTTTGCCACCTTCGGACTTAATAGTATGAATGTAGGCCACGTCCTATCAAAAATGAAACAAAGTCACTTTTCGACTTACATTTTTTTTTTTTATTAAATTGTTTTGGAATGCCAATGTCATTTAAAATATAAAATATGTCTGCACTTTTTGCAAAATAATTTCGTTAGTCAATAGGTGAAAACTACCCTTAAAATTTTAAGTGGAAATTAGTTCGAGTAGCATATCACTACTTAATCGTATTAATTATAAATGATAGCGATGATTGTAATGATAATTATGACTGAATAAATGTTTGATTTTTCTATTATGCATTATACCTTACCCACTTCAACATTAAAAGATTACAATATTAATACTTGGCCAACATTATGAAGACAATGGAAAACTCTTAAAACGTACAGGATCATCCATAAAGAACATGTATTGTGTATATATTTCTTAATAACATCACTGTCGATTTTCTTTCAAAAACACTGACCAACATTTATGCTTTACGCGATTTTTACGTTTGATAATAAAAAGGCGCCCCTTCATACATTTTAAATAATTGAAACTGCACTTTGATGTTTTTTTTGTCGACTTTAAGTGTCAAAAGGCCAAATAAACGATTTCAGATTTTTGTCCGGAAAAAATCGCTCCTGTCCCACTGTGCGCCGTTGGATTTGATAGAAAAGATTTTAAAAAAATCTGATTTTTGGAAAAAAACGAATAAAAATTAATAAATTTCTATGTTAATTATTGATTACCGGAAATAATAAGGAAAACATAAATTATTATTAGTGTTCAATCGTATGTTATTTGAACTATTTTACAATAGCAGGTGACCTTTTACGTGCCGCCGTTAGGTCAACCACTTATTGAGATCGCTGAAATAGAATAATAATTCAATAATATAGTTATAATTTTTAATAATAAGTAAAAGGAAGGCCCCCCGGTAGAAATTAGTCCAAGTATACATTTTTAAACAAATTTAACATTATATTTATGTAAACAACCTGAGAGTGTAAAAATCGCACAAATCTTCTATAATACCAATTATTTGTTGAGTACTTTTAATTCAGTTTCGATTAAAATAATCTAATTATTATAAGTAATATAACTGAATAAAAGAAAATACACTTGATGATAAGATTTTTAAAAGGAGTGACGTTTCACCACGAAAGATGAAAATAATATATATTATATATAATATATATATATATAATATATATATATATATATATATATATATATATATATATATATATATATATATATAATATATATATATATATATATATATATATATATAAAATAATAATATAGTAGGTACGTACCATAAATTGAAATAGTCCATAAAAACCTCTGATAATAATTATCATTCTTGAGAAAGCGAGAAACCGCTCAGGCATTTACCAAAATTGATAAGATATATAGTTGTGTTGAAAACGTTTCCGGAACGTTGCCATGTGACTATGGCATTCGCTTGTCTCCGGGTGGGAAAATAGGTACGTGCCCTGGAGTTGATTTTCTCTGGAGCGTGGATAAAGCACAAAAGGGGCGCCCAGTTAAGTCCATTGTGCAGATCAAAAGCGTGCGTTTTAACGGGGCAACACGCAATTTTCAAGTTTTCAATTTTCTTGCGCGAAACTGACCGTAAGCAAATTTACGAGCTGCGTTTGTACGGCTCGGTGCCCTAGACAAAGGCTGGACTAACTTTTCGGGTTTAGATAGGGCGGACGGAGCGGACCGGGAACAAACAGGAAGCCCGGGTATCCGCCGTCCGACGCTTCCGGTCAAACACATTTCGCCCTCGCGGAGACGAAAGGCAGGTGAATTGCGGGGGTGGGACTGAGCTGAGCTCCCAGAACCAACCCCTTAAAATCTGAGTCGCCACTGGATCAAAGTGCAGGATGTAATAATCCCCCAGAATAACGCGATTAATATTTCATACAGTTTCCTCATTGTTTTCTGATTTCGGTCCCTTGGCGGGCAAGCTTTCGCCTTGATTCGATTTTTCCGGCGGACTTCCGCTTCTGACAACGCATTAAGGCTTTTTTAAATTAAAATGGAAATTTCGCCAGAAATGTAATGTATCCTTAAAAAAATAAACCAGTGATGCCCATTTATAATTTAAACAGAAAATGTATTCGGATGCCGCAATTTAACCCGCAAACAGAAATAATATACCTTCTTGTGCCATTATATATGAGAATAATTTGTTGCGAATGTGTATACTTATTCTCGCCGTTGCGGTCTTGAAGAGCGCAGACGTTATAACGACCTCCAGGGCATTTTGCGAATTTATTTACAGGGCAGGATCGACACAGGATGGTCCATTAAAACTTAGCGGGTGACCGCTGAAGAGGCGTCATTCAGTGCGTTGGTCGTTCTGATAACAATTAAAACAACTATAAACTAGGCGGTGAGGGCGCAATCTATGCGGCTAACCGTAACGGCCGAAATAAAACAGACGAAAGGACCTCGAAACGAAAATTGCATCATTTATGCTGCATGCGCTCGTAAACAATGCGGCGGTCGCAGTCGGCGTCGATAATGAATCTCGCGAAGGGCCTCAGAGTTAATAACGGTGAATAATTAACATTCCTATTTCGCTTCAGGGCTTTTTTTCGGTTGGTGCCGCCGACGTGCCATCACGATGCACGTCCAATTCATGTGTGGGGTGCAGTTTTCGCAATTAATGCACAACGGAATGTTCAGTATCACTCCAAGGAATTTATATGTTAAATAATACTAAAACAAAACAATAATCACCGAATAAACTCGCCTTTATTCGCACATACCACAAAAGCGGTGATGGGATTAATACTAACCTAATTAATATGTTAATAATTTTTAAGTTGATAAATTTAAATAGACCAGCACCGGAGTCAGACCTTATTGGTAACAGTAATAAATGTATTTGTTGTATGTCCATTTAAAATGTAACATTGAATGAAGCAAAAGAATAAACAAAGATTTAATATCGTGTATTTTACTCATATTCAGAACAAGCAACAAGCCTTTGATCTTACAGACTTGGTTAAAGTATGTACTGAACAAAATTTCTGGACCTTCAACAACAATATTTACAAAATGGCAGATGCCCTACCAAAGGGCTCGCCTATCTCTTGCCTCCTAGCTAACATATTCCTTGATGAGATTGAAAAACATATCTGTGATGGGTGGGAAAAACAGGAGAAGTCAAGAATTAGCATTTTAAGAAAACGCCGCTTGAAGATTTTGACTAGTTATAAACATACACGAGGCTGTGAAAATAGTTTTGACAATGTTGTAACAATTTTATTAATTGGTAATTGTTTTTTGTTTGTATCACTTTCATTATGTGATTGTAAAAACATTATGACAAAACAATTTTTACAACAAAAAGGATTGACTTATACTATTTGAGCCTTTTAGAGAGCTGACTTATACTAAAAGAACCAAGTAGATAAGTAATTAAAATACGTTGTTTAGGTTAACTTTTATTCAACTGAAGTGTACATTTTAATGTCTCCTTTGAAAAGAATTCTATATTAGGTAATAATAAGAAAAAAATATAATGATTGATGTACCCTATACTTGGTTTTCATCAGATTCTTCAATGTACCTTCAGCGTCAGCAGATGTTTTTAAATTGCGATAAAAATCTCGAAAAGGGAGTGATATTAGTGGAAGAAGTTCTTATAAATTATCCTTTTTCTCCGCAGATATTGGGACCGTGTCAAAATAACACCTGTTAGGTGTAAGTGTCAAACTCCTTCTACGCCGCACACTGAGGCAAGATACCTTCAAAAGTGGCAATAAATAAATTTCAGCTTAAAACACGTTTGGTGTTAGGTATTTATTTCAAGAACTCATGTAGAATAAATAAAAACATATAGATAGGCGGTAGAATATTTAATTAATAATGTACAATCATTTTTTGTTAATATTTGCGGTACACAAAAAATAATACGTTAAGGCAGTCTTAATCCTTAATATATCCCAGTGCATCATGACTACTACCACTCCTTTAAACATAACTTTCACCGCTATCATTACTTTGATCATCACTTTCGTCATTATCATCACCGTCGTGAATATTACTGTTATAATTATTTTTATCAGATTCCTTAACGAATGGAGCTTTTAACAACTCTAATGCTTCTGCTGGCAGATGTTATAACTTTTTCTTTGTTTTTTTTGTTTACTGGTGAGCACAGGATCAGAGCTCAATAAGAAAAAGTTAAAAATGTCAGTGTTAGTTTTCTCCCTATTGCATTTTCTTGCATAATGCTCTTTGTACATTTTGAAATCTTTATTCCGAGCCTCTCGTGCTTCTTCGGTCAATTGTCCTATAGGCAAAAGGGCCGAGGATATAATTTCTGGGCCATGGATCAAATACTTGTGTAGTGTTGGGGGCATAATGTACCAAGGATACTTCGAGACGAAATGTCTGACCGTTTCATAAGCGAACAGATGATATTTTTCTACATCTATCTCATATCCACTGGCAACCAAAAAATCAAAATCTATTTTTGTGATTTGAGCAGAAAGTTCTGAATGTTGAAAAAAACGCCTGGCAGTGTTGCCATCGTTCGTGTTACCACATCCAGGCTTAGGTTTGTCAACAATTAAACCACATTATTAATTAAACCACAATAAAAATGATTTGTGAAGCCTACATAAAGCAGATTCTACAAATGTAATAATATAGAGGGTGGTCCATTTAAGAAAGAGACCAAATTTTGTGTCCCGGATTTATGGTACACTCTGTATACTGGAAAATAATTTTAAAAGGTAGCACATGAAGTGTCCAATAACTTCCAATCAGATGTTTTTCTAAATTTTCATTAGTCTAGCAGCAATGGTCCGAGCGAGGATAGGCGGGCTACCCTGTATATAGGGAAAATAGGCAGAGCCCTTAAAATCGTTTAAAGAAATACATAAAGAATAAAACCACCTCTAATTTTGGAAGACACCTTTGGTTTCATAATCACACTTGTAACGACCAAAATAACATAAAAAAATTACACACAACTGAAACGACCAAATTAATAATATGGAAATACCATTGTTCGCATATCTAGCAAGATAGCTAACACAACGTAGCAGACCACCAAATATACACACACACACAAACGCTACTACTTCGTAATAGGAAAGTTCAAGTCGATACACGATAAATACACAGAAGCCTACAATTTTTTTTTTTTTTTTTTGTTAATATTATTTCAAGACCGGGCAATATCAGCCACCCACGAGACTTCGTAAATTAATAATATAAACCACTAAAACACTTATTAATTTAATCTATTCTCTTAAAAACACGTAACTTATTAATATTATATAATATGTACAAATTGTAATCTGTTGTTCTTTTTAGTTTTGCCTGATGCCTGATTTTGCCTGATTAAATGCAAAAGTAATTATTTTTTTTTATTGATTTTTTTTTTTTTTTTATACGTAAGTAATATAAAAATATAGAAAGCAATTCTCGTATTAGTAATAAAACTTGCTAAAAACAATTAAAAATAGGAATTGCATTAAGCATCGATATGATTTAATTAGTTTTCTTGCTTCCACGTATAGTGGGGTAAGTAAGTATAACTTAGTCTACTGATCTCGAAGTATACCTCACTGTTAAACAAAATCAGTTTTGTCAGATTATTTAACTCATATGTGAAATTAGAGGTTTTTGGAAAGTTGAGCTTTCATTTCCTGCGACCTATACTGATTATTATAACCGGCGAAAACATCACGGGGCTATGCACTGTCTGATCATTTATTACCATCATACGTGCCAAAGATCCTCGAAAAGTTACGTAAACTCAACATATATAATAATTGTACATTCAATCATAATAACTATTAAATTTATAAATTTCCTGTGTACATTATTGTAATTCATTTATTTTGATCATGAAATAATCTACCTATATAAAACTCGACGATCGAAAATACTCGAATCTCGACGTATTGCCTTTTAAAATGCAGCTCGGTGCTTCTCAATAGGCAATGCTTCTGGGATAATCGATTATTTTCGATCGTCTAGTTGTATAACTTGAGAAAATACAACTAGTTGCAATTTCACGGGAATATAACTTATACCTAAAACAGTGAGAGTTTACCAGTGCCGTTTCTACGGCACGCATGTATTAATGCATGTACATGCATTTATATTACGCATGTATTAATAAGTGATAATACTGGCAATTTAGTTCATACACTAAAAATCCCATAAGCAACTGTGTTTATGTCATTATGACAGCGAAAAATGTTTGCCCTAACTTTTCCAGCGACAAAACTGAACTTAACGTTTGAAAGTGTCTGATTCTAGTAGGTCACTAGCAACGATCTCTAGCAACCCTGGCATGACAGAAAAGTATCTAATATGTGAAAATGTCGCGATTTGGAGAGTATTCGATTGGAGAAATTGAAAAGCCATCAATAATAATGTGCATCGGAATACTGTGAATTCAACTACGTGAATTCGGCAACCATATTTAAGCTGTTTTGTGTGAAAAAAAATGAACTCATTGAAGAAACATCCACTGAAGAGTTAGCTTATATTTTATGTGACTGGGCATTAAACACGAAGAAGAACAATGGAGAAGATTATAAACAGAGTGCACTCAAGACGATTTGCCGTTAAATAAAATAAACTAATTTACACCTTATTTGTTAATTTAGTGATGACGTATTCATTAAATTGTCTTACCGAATTACACTCAAGCTTTTTTCTTGGGGTCAATGTAAACTTGACATTTATAATTTGAGCTTTGTTCCCTTTAGGATTTGTTGCCAGGTAACAACATTCTCATTGAAATGTTACGTTTACTACGATAAAAAAGCTCTCGTGTAATTATAAGTAAAAATTCAACCAGTTGTATTTTCACACGAAAGCCCACGAACAAATGTCGCTGGACGCTGTCACCACACAACGATAATAAAGACGACGACAACATACGAAAGAATAATTATATGTCACGACGAATTATATATGCCCGAAATGTCAGTGTGTCCCTAGTACTAGTACGTACATAATTGCGGTTTACTGTTTGAAAAATGAACTGATCTAAATAAATATAGGCATTTAAGCTGTACATTTAAGTTCGTGTTTATTCTGCTTTACTAGATAAATATATCAATTCATTAAATTCAATTCCTAATTATAATTCGTGGTGTTCTCAAAAACCGATAATGATTTTAAAAATCCTACTCGTTTTAACCCCAAGCATTGGAAAAGCATTTTCGTCGTTGGGATTAAAATTCGTAGTATTTATAAAATCATTATCAATAATGACACCACTTATTATATTAGCTCTAGAAATAAAATTGCCTTTCACCATATTGAATGCCTCTCTCACTTTCAAGCAATCATCAATAATCACATATTTGTGCGAATAAAATCGCACAAATATATCTGTGACTAATAAGAAAAATAAAACAATTGTTGCAAGAATAACTCTATACAATTATTTGAAAGTTTTTACAAAGTTTTATATCTTTGTGAAGTTATTTAAAACAGAAAATGAAAATAAACTTTCAAAATATATCGCCCGCATTAATTAATTTATTAAGTCTAAGTTTTTACATCTACCGATTGGTAATATATGATGAAGGATTTGAAGAATTTAAAAACACATAATTAATTTTAGTTTATTTGCATTAAGATACGTCCGGAATTTGCTTCGAATGCGTCATATTTACAAAAACTGTATACATGTTTTTATATAAATAAACAAAATTTTAACATATTTGGGCAACAAATGGCGCATGTTATGTCTACAAGTCGCCAGCAATATTAATATTTACGTTGTATTCGTGAAAGCATACATCTGATCCAACGGGAATAATGAATACACGGTTTAAAATAAAATACTCACATGAATGTGCGTTTACTATCCTGTATTTAATAATAATACTATTATGAAAAGCAGAAAGGAAAAATCTATCATAGACTTAGTATTGATGCAAAATGAATACCCAAAGGAAATACATGACGTAAAAGGTGTAGGGGCCCAGATATCGGGAGCGACCACTATCTAGTTAAAGCCAAGTTAAACATCGGTGAATATACTAGGACTACAGCAAATAACACTTACAACTGCCCCAGTATTAAAATATATAAACTAATGGAACCTATAGTAAACGAAATTTACAAAATAGCCCTAAAAAAGGAATTCGATAAAGCAGACTGGCATAACAACAATGAGGGAGAGAGTCTATGGAAGGTATTCAAACTAATAATCTGTGGAACAGCAGAGGCAATATTCGGTAAGTCCATTCAAAGAACATATAAGAGCATTGCATGGTGGAATGACCAAGATAAATCAGAAATTAAAAACAAAACAGAAAAGAGAAAGCAAGGGCCAAGGAAGAAAAACAGATAGCATGGGAAGAATTTGGAAACATCATAGAGAAAACCAGCCAAGGAAATGGCAAACTACTCTATCGAACGCTGAAGGGCCTAAGGAATACAAATAAAAGTGGCATCAACTACATAGAAGATAAATTAAGCAAACTAATCACAGTTGACAAACAAATTGTGGAGAAGCGGAGAGAATATTTTACTGAAATATTGGAAGGGGAACAGAGGTAGAGAGGGTAAGGGATGGAGATACTGAATACCATGGTATAGAAGAGGCAATATCGTGGAAACAGCGGTCAAGAGTCTTAAAAATGGCAAAGCAGCGGGCCAAGACAATATAAAAGCAGAAATCGTTAAATATACGGATGAGGAAGGATTCGCTTGCCTGCATAAATTGATAAATCTGGTCTGGAAAATAAGAACAGTGCCTAGGGACTGGACGGTAGCAATAATTTTACCAAGTTTCAAAAAAGGAGATGCAAAAAATGCACTAACTATAACGGGATTTCAATATTAAGCGTTATCAGTAAAGTGTACGAAATAATACTAGAAATACTTGAAAAAAAATTAAGAAAAATTGTAGACCCCACCATAAACGTGGCTTCAAACCATCATGGGGGACAACAGATTTGATATTCAGTATAAGGCAACTAACAGAAAAACTCTGACTCATAATAGCAAACTATACGTAGGTTTTGTTGATCTTACTAAGCCCTTTGACAGTGCGGCCAGAGAAAAAATATGGGAAATCCTAGAAGAATGCAACATTGGTAGAAATTTATTACGAGCAATTAAAAGTATTTATCACACGACAAGAAATGTAATAAGAACAAATAATGTGTACTCCAAAGAATTTGTAACAACCATGAGAGTCAGACAAGGAGGGGTTCTTAGCCCGTTGTTGTTTATACTACTAATATATAAAAATTATAAGACATGCAGACAACATATAAAGGCAGCATATATAGGGGTACATAAATTACAACATATATACATATCAGAAATGATATATGCTAATGAATTATTAATAATAGCAAACTCGAAAACCGACTTACAGAAGAACATCAAGATATGGGACGACGACCTCCAGAAGAATAATATGAGTATCAACATCGAAAAAACAGAGGTCATGGTAATAGGCAAAAAAGAGGAAGAACTGGAGATAACATTAAACAGCAACACACTAAAACAAACAAAACAATTTAAAATATCTGGGCTCAATAATCAATGCAAAAGGCACCTTAAAAAACGAAATTGATAATAGAATCTCCTATGCCACTAAACTGTTTTACGCAATGAATAAAACATTTATAAGAAAGAAGGAAGTCAGTCCTACTACCAAGATTAAAATTTACAGAAGTGTATTTGTGCCGATGTTAACTTATGGATGCGAGACATGGGGACTAAGTGATCAAGAAAAAATCAGAATCCAGGCTAGTGAAGTGCGCTATTTAAGAGCAGTAGCGGGTGTAAGAATCAGAGACCGGGTAAACAATAACCTAATAAGAGAGCAGCTCAATGTAAAACCTTTATTAAAGACAGTAGAAACGCGACAACTAATGTGGTTTGGGCATATGGTTAGAATGAACGAAAATAGAAAAGTGAAAGTGATATGGAAGCTAGGAACGGATAATCAGAGAACAAGAGGCAGGCCCAAAAGAACGTGAAACAGTGTGTGACATGCCTGAAGGGCTATCAGCGCGTTAGGCCGCGGAGCGAGTGTAGGGTCCCTTCGAAGCAGCGACGAGGGCCGGCTCTCGGTGTCGGAGAGTGGGGGGGGTTAAAATCAGGCTCCACGTAATTTTAACCTCGCCATTACTTCGTCGCAAAGGGGGGCTGCACCCTACCTGCGTGGGTTGACGGCAGACAGTCAGAGAAGTTCCGAAATTATGAACTGTCGCAACGGCTGACCATCTGGCGCCCACACCACCAGATTTAAATCTCGCAGTGAGAATAGGAAGTTAAGCTGAAAAGAATGCCCGATTGAGAAAACGTGGGGGAAACAAAAAATAACAGGTGTGAATTTTGTGGGGTAAAATATCTGCGTTTATTCACTCAAAAGACAGGACACCGTGCCTACGCTTCCTGAAATAAATACCTCCTCCCGCAACTTTATCGCGCCGCGTTCACTACATTCGGCCGAATCCCGCGAATACGTAACGCGCGATGCGAAGGGCCGTCGGAGCCACCCTTTTCTTACAAAAGCGCAAAACACGTACGGCACGAAACAGGTAACGCAAATTTTACACAAAAGAAAAAAACGATATATCAAACGAAATTAAAGCGACAAATGAGAACAAAAAAATATATATAAAGATCTGGCCTGTGTTCCTCGTGTGCGACTTCGCTGTCGGTTCTGGGCTCGGCTCTAGGACGTGCGGCGGCCGGTATCGTCGAGAACGCCGTCACTAAATTCCAGACCTCAGAGCAACTCTGGCAGGATGGTCGCTGCCCCTAAGACCTGGCTAGCTGGGTTACTTAGCCCTTACCAAAAAAACGCTCTGATGTTGTGAGCGTGTGGAGTTGAGTCGTACAGTACCCTCCCTTGCCTTGTGCTTGGTGCCGTCAATCCCTCTCAGGGTGGTTAAATGAGGACACGTTTTATATCCCGGAAACCGGTTGGTGATATACCAAAGAAAAACTGTGACCTCGTGGCACGTCTGCACTCTAGGGAAGGTGACCAGCTTCTCCCTCAAGGTAGCGTCTCGCCGACGATTTTAAAAATCACGCGCATACAGGAAACACGTCACGTTTAAAAAAACGTGTGCGCACGGTTGCCTACGGTGGAGGTCCATGCGCGCAATTAATAATTAAAAGACAGTTTCCGTCGGACAGTAAACCGGACCGTTACAAGTGAAGTAGCCAAAGTCTTACAGACGAAGAAAACTGAATGCAGAGACAAGATTGGCTACTGATCGTCGTCGGTGGAGAAACTTCTGCCACGACACCTCGACACCGTAAGGTACAAGAGGAAGGATTATGCATGTATGTATGTACTATTATGGAAGACGGTGAGGGTATAAGCCACCGGCTAATAGTAAATGGTTTTGGGTCTTATACTCGTCCTGGAAAACAATATAGATATCTATTTTTTCATGGAATATGAGGCTAATTATCACTTTTTTTGCGATTGATGCCTCATCTGACAATGCCAACATGACATTTTAATAATTTCATTTAAATATTACCACTGTGAAGCTGTTTGCAACGTCAACATGGAAGTGAAAACTATCCGTGGGTAGTACGAATTAACGTCTAAATTCCTTAATTCAAGCAAAATGTCATTATAATAACATTTGTCTTGTAACTATTATGAATTTCATAAATCCTTAATTATTTTGTTGGAATATTGCTTGTTATCGTAGCATTTTTTTAAATCATTGGGCGCGAGTAGCGAACACAACTGTTGATTAAGTTGACTGACAGAGGATCGCTGAACGAGTCCGCTGACCTTGCGCTAACCGTCAGCCGGTGTTAAATTTACAAAGCGCAACTTTTGTGCGCAGGCAGTCATCAGCGGTGTTTTCTAACCTCAAATATACGCGTGTATTATGCGTTATCTCATTACCTCTATAACTGGATTGACATATTCAGCAGTTTTGCTTCTGGATCGTTCAGCTAACTTGCAACAGTTCACTGTTATTACAAAGAAATCAGGGATGACTGCTGATTCTCAACAGTTGCGGGTGCTTAACGCGCCCATTATTAAAAAAAACGCTCCTTTTCTTTAAAATGACTACGGACACCAATGCCATAAAAATAAGTTTCATACAAAATGTCAACATATTTTTCAATGCAATTTCGACTGTTGTTCTTCCATCCATTCAGTAAATCTGTTATATTCCTATCTATATGTGACTTCCGACTCTGAGGAATCAATCTACTCTCGGCTTTGGCACTTATATTATTAATATTTTTTACGCTCCCTACAAGGTAAGTACACTGTTGTGACATTGATTTGATTAAATTAAGCCTCACTTACCGATAAAGCTTTGGTTAGTATGAACAACGGGATGTAAGTAAAAACTTACCTAGGAAGTAAGTAAAATAATTTCAGTAGCATTCTATCTCTAGCACCACTCTTTAAAACATTTTAAAACATACGCATTTTGGCAATGCCCCTTCGACTTCTCCGGCAGTAGGAAGGAACAGGCAGCATCTGCAGCCTCTTAATTGCCATTTCTTGTTTATTTTCATTGGAATTCATTTTACAACTGAACGAATGCAATTTCTGACACTGACACTTTGTTCTGAAAATAGTCTTAGCAACCAAAGCCGCACTGATATTTTGTTCAAGTTTTGAAAGTAAATTAATCAAACACAAACAATTAAACCAATTTTAGGAGTAGAAAAACAGTTATAAGCTATTCGCGAGGTAAGTTTTGACCAGTCTCGGACTTTATTGTTAGCCCTCGTTGTCACTCGGGCCCAAACTCGACCTCGACTGGTAAACAATACTTACCTCCCTTAATGCTTATATAACTATTATTGCATTTTTTACAAGATGATGACAAATTGACGGATTGCTTTCTTGCTGTTTATTAAACACCTTGACAACTAAAGCTACAACAATGGTCATACCGAACATGCTCCAAATTACAAAGCCATTTTAAGGTAAAAATTCTATAAAGTATGCTAAAAAGTCTGGTCTAAAGTATTTGGTCTTTCAAGTACTCGTTTTATAGCAAACTCGCACGTGTTTGAAAGACCTAAATATCCAACGTACGTTAATGTACAGTTAACGCATAAAAAAGAAGGACACGCTGTTTTTCTTAATTGGGGTTTTTATAATAATGTTATAGGTTAAGGTTAAGCTTTTGTATTATGGTTTAGTTGTGGAATTATGACATATGGTTAGAAATTTGATGCTGACGTTTACATAATAGTTATTTACACCACTACTGTTCGGACGTCCACCCTGTATATTGTAATTGTGAGCGACCGGTACGCGACTGAAGTGCGCGTGCGATAATTGTATTTCGCGCGACACCCGGGCTCACGGAAAGAGAGTCTCGAAACGTACGTTGAAGAGGACACACAGAAAATAGTGAGAGAAGAGAACAATAGTGTCGAAGCCAATAGTCAAGTGACGCCGCCCTTCTGGTCGATTCAAAGGTAGGTGGTAGCAAGTAGAAGCTAACCCCGCGGCTCGCTCACAAAAATATTACATTACAGTCCACTTTTTTGTAGCAAAGTTGCGTGTCGTGGTCATTGGGCTCAAGTATCGCCTTCAAAGGGCTTGTCCTCGATCCACGGGCGTACATTTTGGTCCTTCGAACCGGATTCGGTTTATATTGTGATAATTAGCGCTGTATTAATTACAGTTTTTCGCTTATTAATACGTTAGTTCTCGATCCCGTCGCTCGTTTTGTTAATCGTTCTAGCATTCGTTCTCTCTTGACCTCGTTGTGTGGTCTCTCTCTCACCACATCTGGTACATCTGGTCGATTCCAACAGTTGTATGTTTTGTGATCGTCGATATTTATCGGCGACGGTTTCTTTATAATCTTCTTATCTTCTTATCATTTCTCGCTCAGTTTGTAGTTTAAAATTAGCAACATGCCGTCTCTCGAGGAAGTTATATTCAAGGTGGAAACTGCCCGTCGAAAGATTTTGCGTGTCGAATTAATCGCACAATCGGTAGACGCCGACCCCGATGATAAGAAGTCAATAGCGCTTCTTAAAGTTATGTCGGAAGGCTTGGAGGATTTGTTTAGGGAATTTAATGACGCGATTGGTAGATTATCGGCGTGTTATAATAAGTTAAAAACACCGAAAGATCTCCAACCAGACATAGAAGAAGTAGAAGCGTCTTATTACAATGCCAAAGCCATTATTGCAATGGCATTTCCTGAGTTTCATCGCAATCGCGACCATTCGGTGGGTCCGATTACGCAATCTTCAAACGCCGTCTCCGGAGTCGCGCTTCCGAAATTAAAATTAGTTGAATTCGATGGCGATTTAAATCAATGGCACAACTTCTTCGATATGTACACGTCCACCGTGCACAATAGTAATTTGTCGGACGTTCAGAAATTCATGTACCTGCGATCGGCACTGCATGGAGACGCCCTCGCACAAATTTCGTCGCTACCGTTGACCGCAAATAATTATCAGGTTGCATGGGATACCTTACAGGATAGATATAACGATAGGAAACTACTAACTAGTTCGTACTTGGATGAATTATTTAACGTAACGCTCACGTGTGATCCCACATCCATGCGGAAATTCGTAACAACGCTGACAGAGTATTCTGGTGCGTTATCAGCGTTAGGTCATGACGTCGCGAGTTGGTCGGTGCCTTTATTACACTTGATTAAGAAGAAATTGACGCCCGTACTGAGAGAAAAGTGGGAACAAGCCGTCAGTAGTTGTGAAGTAGGTACATTGAAGCAATTTATATCGTTTTTGTCAAGTGAATGCCGAGTAATAGAATCTTGCGGTGATTCTATTAATTATAAATCGATAATTAATAAGAAACAGTTCTCGAACGCCCCCGCAAGGTTTACTTCAGCTAGAAAGGCAACTACATCGTTGGTAGTTCGCACGGAGACAAAGGCAAAGGATCTGTCGTACTGCCCACTGTGTAACGATAATCACCATTTAGCACAGTGTGCACCATTTAGAAATAAATCCATAATCGATCGATTTGAATTCGCAAAGAGGCAGCGTGTATGCCTTAATTGTTTAAACTCGGGTCATTATCTAGCGCGTTGTGACTCTAGAGGCTCATGTAGGATATGTCGCCAACGCCATCACACTTTACTCCATATGCCACATAAAGAGGTTGTGGAAGTAAAAACGGAGGATAAGTCACCCTCCCCCGAAGTCAATGAGAATTCAGTGAAGCACGTTAATGATGCCCTAGTACGCAACCTCCCTAGTGTATCATCGCTACAAACGTCCACTAGGTCTTGTGTGTTATTGTTGACTGCACAAGCATACGTACGTGATCATTCTGGACGGTATACACGCGTACGAGTTCTACTCGATACTGCTAGTGAAGGCACACTTATTAGTGCGCACTGTTCAAAACGACTAGGGTTGACACCACAGGTCGCACAAGTCCCAATATTCGGATTGGCGAAAGTTCCAGTAGGGATCTCTAGTGGCACAATTAAGTGTTCATTTGAGCCTGTCGATAATATTTGTTTAGAAGTAGATGCTATGGAATTTCGAAACATCACTAAGTGCCCGTCTATGCACATTGAACAGTATAATTGGCCTCACTTGGAGGGATTACCCCTCGCCGATACGGCTTTCCATGTACCACACGATGTTGATATCTTGTTAGGAGCAGAGTGGTTCCCGTATATCGCACTCGGTGAACCTATTGTCGGTCCTAAAGGGACCCCTAGTGCCCTTCTTACAATTTGGGGATATTGTTTAATTGGTCGTATCGAGCCACCGCCTGCGGGATGTTCGAACAACCCGTCAGTATCGTCATTTTGGATGACACTGCAAAATGATACGGATAATCTGATTCGGAAGTTTTGGCAAGTAGAGGAACTCCCTTCAGTAACTGTATCGTGCCCTACTGAGCAGGAGTGCGAAGAACATTACAAGAGAACGGTCTCTCGCTCGAGTAATGGTACATATGTTGTTGAGTTACCATTTTTGTCCTCGGTTCTCAATCTGAATGACAGTCGCGAGTTAGCTTTGCGTCGATTTCAGTTATTAGAACGAAAGCTAACCAGGTATCCTGAGCTACGGTTGCAGTACAATGCGTTTATGACGGATTATATTGAGCAAGGACATATGAGTCTAGCACCACCTTCTCAAGAGGGATGTGGGTCATCGTACTTCATACCACATCACTGTATCTTCAAGCGTACTGACGACACAGCCATTGATAATATAGTAAAATTTCGTGTCGTATTCGATGCATCCATGAAAACTAAACATGGCCCATCACTGAATGAAATCCTACATACGGGACCTAAATTGCAATTGAATATCGTAGACATATTGATTAAGTTTAGGATTTATCAGGTAGTTGTAGTGACAGACATAAAGCAAATGTATAGAAATATTAGATTAGCGGAGAAGTACCATCAGTTTCAGAAAATATTATGGCGATGGGATCCATCGGAACCGTTAAAAGAATATTGTTTGTCCACCGTCGTTTATGGCATATCTGCCTCTCCTTTCCTCGCTATAAGGACTCTGCACCAATTAGCTCAGGATGAAGGTGCCAACCTACCTGACGCTGTCGCTGCGATATTAGAGTGTACATACATGGACGATTTTGTTATGTCCGTACCGACTGTAAAAGATGCATTGAATTTACAGTCTCAGCTAATTAAATTATTGAATCAAGGAGGATTTGCCCTTAGAAAATGGATGAGCAATTGTCCGGAAGTATTAGAAGCATTGCCAAAGGATCATTGTGCAATATCCCGTAAATCACTCGTATTTGGGGATGATCCGAATGCATTCACCAAAATTCTCGGATTAGTGTGGGACCCTTCTACGGATAGCATGTCGTATCAAGTTGTCGTTAGCCCAAATCAACTCACAAAAAGAGCCATTTTATCGGATATCTGTAAGCTATTTGATCCAATGGGATATATAGCTCCTGTCACATTTATGGGAAAATGGATCATTCAATATCTGTGGCAGTTGGGTTTGGATTGGGATCAAACTCCTCCAGAAGACGTTTGCCGCAAGTGGATTGCATTTCGAGAGGAATTACCTTCATTATCTAGTTTTCAATTACCGAGGTGGTTGAAGATTGATCCCGCTTCCAAAATCCAACTTCACGGATTCGCAGATAGCTCGGAAAAGGGATACTGTGGGGTAGTGTATTTGAGGGCAGAACACGCTAATGGTGATATAGTCGTTTCGCTTGTCATTGCAAAGAGTCGAGTGGCTCCCTTAAAGAGGGAGACATTGCCTAGGCTTGAATTATGTGCCGTTGTAACAGTCGCCAAATTAGTGCAACATGCTCGGAAATTATTCGCATCGCAATTCCCGACAATGTCACCGTCAGTAGTTTGGACAGATTCGATGGTCACATTAAGCTGGATCCGCTCCTCGCCTCACAAATGGAAAACATATGTTGCAAATAGAGTTAGCCAGATTCAGTCAATTATGTCACCAGAGCAATTTCGCCATGTACCTTCCGCCCAGAACCCCGCAGACTGTGGTTCCCGAGGGCTCACTCCCAAAGAGTTGCTCGATCATCCATTATGGCGTACAGGACCGGAGTGGTTAGCGAAATCGGAGATAGAGTGGCCTAAGGAGAAAGGGAATCCAACGACCATCGAGGGCCATGAGCCTGAGTATTGTGAAGCTAAGGTGCTCGCTCTACACATTACAGTGGAGGACACACCGATAGAAGACGGAACCCTCCCCTTCGAACGATTCTCCTCATGGACGACGATGAGGAGAGTAGTAGCATGGATCCTACGTTTTTCACATAATTCGCAGAAAACTGGTCCTCGACGTAAGGGTATGTTAACAGCGAAGGAATTGGCCGCAGCAACTGTTGTCTGCGTTAGAACTGTACAAACTAGCGAATTTAGACGGGAAAAGTCATCTATTCGAGAGGGAAAAATTGTGTCATCTCGGTTACGCAATCTTAATCCCTTCATTGATTCCCATGGGTTGATTCGAGTCGGTGGGCGAATACATCATGCTCCAGTTTCATTCAGCCGCCGCCACCCAATCTTACTACCAAAATCATCACATGTGACAAATCTTATAGTAGATTTCTATCACCAGTCTTACATGCACCCGGGACCGCAAAATCTACATTGTCTTATACGAGGTCAATATTGGATAATCTCTGGTCGTGATGTGATCCGTCGTCGGTTACAACGGTGTCTCCAGTGCTTCCGTACCCGGCCGACGGCATTGCAACCTATTATGGGGGATTTACCTGTGGCGCGCTTGGCATCCGTAAAGGCATTTATGGCCACAGGAATAGATTTTGGTGGACCATTCGAAATTTCACTAGGAAAAATTAGGAATGCCAAAAGATACAAGGCATATATTTGTTTATTTGTGTGCCTCGCTACAAAAGCAGTCCACTTAGAGTTGGTATCGGAGCTCACCACGGAAGCATTTCTGGCCGCACTCAGACGCTTTGTTGCACGTCGAGGAACGGTAGCGCACATATACAGTGACTGCGGCACAAATTTTGTTGGTGCAAAACGCAAAATTGAAGCATGGGCTCAGTTGTTGTTGTCAGACGAGAATAAACGAGAAGTAGGTGGGCATTTAGCGGATCGAGGCATTCAATGGCATCTCAACCCTCCATCCAGTCCTCATTTTGGTGGCATATGGGAGGCTGCTATTAAATCCACTAAGCGGTTATTAGCACATACCATTGGAAATCAATTTCTGACGTATGAAGAATTTAATACGGTACTGATACAGGTCGAAAATACATTAAATTCACGCCCACTAACTCAGATGTCATCGGACCCCAATGATTTGGAAGCATTAACTCCAGGCCATTTTTTATTACTCGAATCTCCTACGACGTTAATGGAACCAGAGTCATCTGTGGGAACTGGCACTACTCGTTGGAAGTTACTTTCACACATCGTTAGTTCCTTTTGGAAGAGATGGTACAAGGAATATTTATGCACGCTCCAACAACGGACAAAATGGACCAAAGTTTCTGCAAATTTAGCAGTTGGTACCATGGTCCTCATAAAGGATGACAATCTACCCCCACTTTCCTGGCGACTGGGCCGTGTATTAAGCGTATACGCTGGAAGAGATGGAGTTGTTAGAGTTGCTGATGTTAAAACTGCAACTGGTGTCCTTAGGCGAGCGGTGGTAAAATTATGCCCCTTGCCTGGGTCTTCTGAAGTATAGGTATAAATAGGGATGTACGGGAACCTAGGGTGTCGTATCCTGACATGCCTATCCACTTAAGGGCTACCTTTCTTCGCGAAGTCTCCCCTATCGCCCGGGCGGAGTGAAGTTCGATTGATCCTGTACCCTATATCCCTGTCCAAATATAGCCAACTTATCGCCTAGCACCCTAGGATATTGTTATATGGTTATATAGAAACATCAATTTTGGTTTGTTATTTGTTACGAATTGTAACACCCCTTTCGTTGTTGTTACGTTATTTAGTGTCGGGAATTTTATACTACTCGTAGGGAGTAGTATAACAAATGAGAGTTAGTTTTGGTATTATCGAATTTTGTTTTGGTTTATTAGTTTTTGTTGTAAAACCGTTTCCAACCGGTTTATCTCCTTTGTTTGGGGCTTAGTCGGTTGTGGTGGATTCTTTAATTTTGAATTTTTGTTGTTGCTAGAATGAACAATTTGTTTTGGAATAGGATATTCCAAGGTGGGCGGTATGTTCGGACGTCCACCCTGTATATTGTAATTGTGAGCGACCGGTACGCGACTGAAGTGCGCGTGCGATAATTGTATTTCGCGCGACACCCGGGCTCACGGAAAGAGAGTCTCGAAACGTACGTTGAAGAGGACACACAGAAAATAGTGAGAGAAGAGAACAATAGTGTCGAAGCCAATAGTCAAGTGACGCCGCCCTTCTGGTCGATTCAAAGGTAGGTGGTAGCAAGTAGAAGCTAACCCCGCGGCTCGCTCACAAAAATATTACATTACAGTCCACTTTTTTGTAGCAAAGTTGCGTGTCGTGGTCATTGGGCTCAAGTATCGCCTTCAAAGGGCTTGTCCTCGATCCACGGGCGTACAACTACATTTTACCAAAAAAATCGGTACAAGAGTTGTCCTACTTTTTTTCTGCGTCAAGTGTAGGTACATACTAATTTTTATTGTGCAATTGGTTTCAATATTATTAGGCAAAATTTGGAACGAAATCATAGGTTATTAAAAAAATGCGCCAAAATTGCAAAATGAATAAGAAATACATTGAGATAATTGATAATAAAATATTTAACCTTAATATAAAAGAAATATGTATATATACAGGGTTATTCAATTTCGATTACCACTATGGGAATATCAGAAACGGTAAGAGATACGAAGTCGGTTAAATTGGGGCAAAGTTGAGTAATCATATGGGGAACAATATTCAACAAAGATGATTAAAAAAATGTCAATGATTGCTGAGTTTAAAAAAAATGAAATTTCGCATAATCTTATTTATTTTTTCCTGTCGTTACTTAAAAAGATATTAAAAAATATATAAATACATCTTCATTGCCATGCGAATTTCAGATTTCGGAGTAGACGTTTCGTGTGAGTGCAACCGTCATCAAGTTTAAATTTTTTAATACGGATCTGCAATTTTTATTTTTATTTTGAGTTATACCCGTCTTTACTGTTACAATGATGTGCAACACTTGAGGTTTTAATGACGTTTTAATATGAAAATTAATCAAAATCTACAATTAGCACTAAACTGGATTTAAAAAATAAAAATATAAACTAGAGTGCCATGAAAACAGTTTAAAATTGGAGACATTATTATAAATGTTAAATTGCATCTTATGCAACACTAAGTTTTTAACAAGAAATACATATATTTACATTTACAGTACATTTAATACTAAATTAAAATAAATCTATTTCTAATAGAAACTGTAACTGCACATAAACTTATATAAATATATACAGGATATACCGAAACTGCCGCTAAAGCTTCAGGTAACCTTTTTCTGGCATGAAATATGAACACAAAACTGCAAAAAAAAATTGAAATTCGCAGGTTAGTTTTCTTGTAAGATGTGGTTAAAGTTGTCATCTTAAATAGTTTTCTTGTAAGATGTGGTTAAAGTTGTCATCTTCAATAGTTTTCTTGTAAGATGTGGTTAAAGTTGTCATCTTCAATAGCAAATTATAAGCAATTATAATGAAAACTTTACGAAAACGCATATTTTATCACTATAAAATGTATTTAATATCAATAGAATTGTTATAATTTGTTTTAACTTTTCGTATTTCGCTTTTGAAAAAGTGGTAAAATATGAGAGATTTTAAAATTAAATATGACAACTATGTCAGGTTTTTGCTGTTCAGATGTGACACTATAAGATTTATTATAATAAATCGTCACTTCCAAACGGCCTTCTCGTTCAGTACATTAATTACACAAACCTAACAGTGTAGTCACATTTGATTTTCTTTGAATGTTTCGTATGAGGATACTTACAGTGTTATTCTTAAAAAAATAAACTGTGGTTTAGCGGTGGTTTCATATTCATAAAAAAATAAGCCGTGGTTTAACGGTGGTTTAAACTTAGTAACCTTAGTAACCCTTTGTAAAACACGGTTTAGCGGTGTTTTTCAAACGGTTACCAAGGTTACTAAATTTAAACCACCGTTAAACCATGGCTTATTTTTTTATGAATAACACTGTAAGCTGCTAAAGCCATTTTCTTTGCAGGTTTGTGTTCATTTTCCATGATGGAAAAAGGTTACCTGAAGCTTTAGCGGCAGTTACGGGACACTCTGTATATAATTATGTACAAGTAATACAATAGTTATTTATGATATAAGTTCGTGGGGTTGCTCCATTCGCTTCGCTCATGTCGCAAACTTCCCCACAAAATAAAATCTTACTTTTAACACGTATATCATACACTATTTTTTCTGCAAACACCATTAAACACAACACAAAGGACTTTAAAAAGGTTGCAATCAGCCTTCAATCAAATATGTCAGTTGTGGAGTTTATGAAGTAAGTAAATTAGGTTACGTTTTGCATGACACATGTGTCAAACAATAAAAAGTCTCGATAATAACTATGCGCGAAGAGTTGCCGAAAGAAATTGAAGCAAACACAGGGCAACCTAAAATCTGATGCCTACCCAATATTGTAAGACGTTATTATTTCTTTCAATGTATTATGTTTGTAATATTTCAAAAAAATATATGTGACTTTGATAAAAGCCTGTTAGTTTACTTTTAACACTAGTATTTAAAGTGATTACCTTTAACACTAGTGGAAAAATAAACCATTTTTAATTCATGTATGCCGTGTTAAAAATTCAACTTTTATTGATGTTTGTAGAAAAACATTTTTATTACTTAGCTCATATACCGTTTTGGCCCTTTCATAGAGAACAGTTCTTTATACTTTAGAGAAATTTGTTTAGATAATGATATAATTGTAAAGCGTCCGTTCTCTTTAACTTTTTCATCAACTTTGTGCACCAGGTCATCAATTTGTAAGTTATACTTCTAATTTCATTGAATTATAATTGTTTTTCAAAGAGGTAACTTACAACTTTAAATAAATTGCATATATGCTTTGAGTCTAAATATTTAAATATTCATCACACAATTTAACTCCAAAACTAAAATTAAATAAAACTACGCCTGTTCTGCCGGCATGAAAAAGTAAATACAAAACACACACAAACAGGAAATTTAAATTGCCAAAGCAAACTTCTCGACTCACCGACACGTTGGCGTCGTCTCCATTCCATAAACTTTCCACGTCCACCAAGGCACAAGACACGCTTAAAAACTCACTTAATTAAATAAAATTTTAACAAATCTGTGCATAATTAAATGACAGCGGGCGGCGAGCATGAAGCTTTGTACGCTCACATCCAACTGTTAACTGACAACATACTACAATGATAAAAGTATGAAAACTGTAACGAGATATGTATAAACTATATTCTAATAGTTTTTTCGCGTACCCTAACTGGAAGTGCGCATATTATATAATATAAATTCACTCCTCCATATAATTAATGCATATTACAATAAAAATATATCTACCACATAAAATTAAAAATGCTTCATATTAAGTGGAGTCTTCATCTAGAACTAAACGCTCCCAAATAACAGTGGTACTAAATCAAACGATCTCGTTCGAAGAGTTCATTAAAAATAAACTTTAAATCTAATATTATAATGTAAAGCACATAAAAGTCAATACAAGTGCCAAATGGGAAAACATGGTGCATTTTAATCAAAAGGAGAACCATACATGCGACTGTTGTATATGTTGGGGTTAGGTGAACGGTGCACATTCAAAGACGTTTGAGCGTAGACTGTTCTTTATTCATGGGAGTCTCTCTTTACAGTTGTAAAACTCTTAGGCAACCGCATGTACATGGCCGTGTCACAGTGTATGTTCGATATACCGTGACATTTTTTTAACTCTGAACATAGTCAATATGTCTCTATGTTTAATTTTAAAAAACACAGGTCAATGCGTGGTTGTTATCTAGTGATCTAGTAGGTAAGGTAACGTTAAAATAGCCATTTGATGGGTTATCAACCCATCAGGTTATCATGGATTATACCATGCAAATCAAAGCATAAGAAATGTGCTTGACGTTACTTATCCCGATGGACCAATTCCATCAATGGGAACAATTAGTGACGTGCCTGATGGGCCTTCAACGCGTTCTGCCGCGGAGTAAGTGGAGGATCCCTTTGAAGTAACGAAGAGGCCGGGTTCTCGGTGCTATGCTTAAATTGCAATAAGAGTTTTGTACCGCTCAGGCGAATAGCAGACAGCTTATAATAGTTATTGTTTCTTTCAACCACAAGCACTTTGAAAAACTAAATCTGATCTGAGGACGTTTTTTCTTCATTTTTCACTTTCAATTATCATTTACTCAAAAAATTTCTTATGTAACATTGCAACATTTTCATACTGTCACTTTGACAATGAAAAGATCTGTCAAAATCAAGAACAAAAATAGGGGGTTGTCATTTATACAATGGATGACGTCATTACTCAAAAACAAATGATAGTTAAAGATCGACTGTTATGCAAAAATGTGTATTTTTATCAAAGAAAATCGACGTGTTCAAGGATTTTTTATTTTTTTTTTAATTTCGATTTTAATGATTTTATTCCATACTTTGGGCGCTCACTGTATATCTTCTCTATCCTAGAATACAACCATCATGGCATTCGTAAGCAACCTCAATAAGATCGTCAGCATAAAGGTGTTTATCAAGATCGCCGAGATGCAGGTCGACAAGGAATATAAAATACTCAGCAGCCAGAGAACCCACAGCAAATATGGAGAATGCCTAACAATAGAGATCGATGATGGAGTGCTATTTTTACCCAAGAGATTTAATGAGGTGGATATTGCTGAGTTGCAAAGAGCGATATCAAAAGCGCTCTATATTATCAGGAGAGCAGACAATTCGTTGTCATTCGAAGAGTGCAAGTAAATGAAATTATCTGTGATTTATCGAACAATAAATATATATATACAGGGTGTATCAGCCAAATGGAATAAATTCAATAATAAATAAATGGGGGCGTGTTCGAAAAAACGCTCGGACACGTAGATTGTTATTTTTAGTTGCGCATTTTTTTCAACAAAAACTTTTTATACAGGGTGTGTCATGTGACCGTGGCCAATACCAACTTTCTTATTTTAAATGCAACACCTGGTATATTATTCAATTTTTTGATTCTTCAGAAAATTCTAGACATGTTTCATGTACAATGTCCTATACCTATCTTCAACTGTTTCGGAAATTACCCCTCGACTTAGCTGACTTAAGAAGACGAATAATGCTTGCGATTAAATCGGTCACGTCTGAGATGTTGAGTAACGTTAGAAGAAATTTCTATTTAAGATTAGGATGTTGCCAAGACGTTCACGGCGAGCATTTTGAACATCTCCTCCATTGAAATTCATTGTTTTTTTTTTGTTTTTTTACATTATCAAGAAATAAACAGTATTACTTATTAGTTTTTGAGTGTGTTGTAACGAATTTCTGTAATCAAATAATATTCTTTTTTTAATGTTAATTTTTGCAATAAATCTGAAAACACTTAATATTTCCGAAACAGTCGAAGATAGGTATAGGACATTGTACATGAAATATGTCTAGAATTTTCTGAAGAATCAAAAAATGGAATAATATACCAAGTGTTGCATTGAAAATAAGAAAGTTGGTATTGGCCACGGTCACATGACACACCCTGTATAAAAAGTTTTTAATGAAAAAAATGCGCAACTAAAAATAACAATCGACTTGTCCGAGCGTTTTTTCGAACACGCCCCCATTTATTTATTATCGAATTTATTCCATTTGGCTGATACACAGTGTATATATATATATATATATATATACAGGGTGGAAACTTTAACTGGAATAAAATTCATAACTTCGATATAGGCGATTTTTGCAAAAAAATCCCGAAACACGCTAAGTATTGTTTTTTCTTGCCCTCATTTCTATGTATATGCTGCTTGTTTATCTGTTCCCGGAAGAGCCCAGCCACCTCCGACTTTTTTTTTTTTCAAATGGAAAGGTATGTCAAGTGACACCTCGTTTGAAAGGTCTCTTCGCAAGTAATACAACACACTATTTATTTCTTGAATATTTACAAATCCCACGTGATAAAAAAAAGAAAACCACTTTTACGTTGAACATGTTTCGGCGTAAAGTTGTATGTTTTCGACATGTGTTTTGATGCTATGGAACTGCGTTGCTTAGTTACTAGTGATAATAATAGTCACCAAAGCAGTCACATACGCTCGTCAAGTTGTCGAAGTGATTTCTAAAATGCCGTATTTAACCGAAAATCTCCGAATCGAGATTCTGATGATGATCGGTTATGGTAACAGAAGACGAAGTCAGCTTGAGGTTGCTCAGTTATTTCGAGAAGAGCATCCGGATTTATCACCCATTAGCCAAAGTACCATAAGCAAAATTGAGACACAATACAACAATTTGGGTCATGTCAGGGTTGTGCCCAGACAGCGAAATCCCACTGTTCAAGCAGATACCAGGCTAAACGTATTATTAACTCTTCAAGAAAATCCAGTGACTCCAGCCAGGCAACTGGCCCGTGACAACGAGATTAGTCATACTACTGTCCTGAAAATTCTTAGATCAGCCAAGCTGCATCCTTACAAGATGCAGGCACTCCAAGAATTAACGGAGGATGACCCGGACCGCCGAATCGAATTATGCCAGCAAATGATGAACATGATCGACAATAACCAGATTTCATTAGCATCAATTCTTTTTTCCGACGAAAGTACTTTTACCTTACATGGTGACGTTAATCATCAAAGTTGTCGTTATTGGGCCGATCATAACCCTCATTGGATGCGAGAAACTCATACTCAGTTCCCGCAAAAAGTCAATGTATGGGCTGGAATAATAGGTGACCAGATTGTAGGACCAGTATTCTTCGATGGTAATCTGAATGGAGCAACATATCTTACGTTTCTTCAAGACGACCTCATGCCAGCGTTAGCCACTTTATTTCCAAATCCATTAGATCCAGATTTACCTGATGAACGAATATGGTATCAACAGGACGGAGCTCCACCCCATTGTGCTGTGATCGTTCGTAGATATTTAGACGAAGTTTTTCCCAATAGATGGATTGGAAGAAGAGGTCACATTGAATGGCCGGCGAGATCTCCGGATCTTAGTCCCCTTGACTTTTTTTTGTAGGGATATCTCAAGAGTAAGATCTATGTAACCAAACCAAACGACATTGAGGACCTTAAGCAACTTATTAGGCATGAAATACGGCAAGTCACACTAGAAATGTTACAAAACATTAGAGATGCATGTTATCATCGATTTGCACTTTGCCAAGAAAGAAACGGTGCCCATTTTGAACATTTGTTGCATTAAATAGTATTCAAGTTATAAAAGTGTTTTTTTTTATCACGTGGGATTTGTAAATATTCAAGAAATAAATATTGTGTTGTATTACTTGCGCAGAGACCTTTCAAACGAGGTGTCACTTGACATACCTTTCCATTTGAAAAAAAAAAGTCAGAGGTGGCTGCGCTCTACCGGGAACAGATAAACAAGCAGCATATACATAGAAATGAGGGCAAGAAAAAACAATACTTAGCGTGTTTCGGGATTTTTTGCAAAAATCGCCTATATTGAAATTATGAATTTTATTCCAGTTAAAGTTTCCACCCTGTATATATATATATGTATATACCGCGCGTTTTTTTAATCTCTGAACATAGGCTATGTTCAGTTTTAAAACGACAGTACCAAATGCATTGCTAAAATGCAACGGTTATGAAACCAAATTTACTAGCGCGTGTAAATACATAATTTCAAACATCAACACTGTTTTGAGAAAATTTATTCAACGCAAGAAAGTTTTCAAATATTCCAATTCAAATGGCACCCAGCTGGCAATAGTATACGGAGAAAGTACTCAAATATTCAAACTCAAATGTTACCGAGCTGGCAAAAGTATACGGATTTTGAGAAATTTATTTTGAGTGCATTATCCTGACAGACGAATTCAATCAATCGAAACAATGTCTAATATAATAGCAAAATTTAATAGTAGTTACATGACGCGTCGCAATTCGCGTCATCATAGAAGAACTAGGAAATGCCAAGTTTCAACTGACGAAATTAAATGGAGCTGGAGAGAATTTGGGGAAAAATTGGAAACAGACAGCAAAGGAAATCAGAAGCTGTTCTATAAAATGATCAAAAGCCTCAGAAAGGATAAGAATGGGGCAATGTTGTCAATCAAAAACAAGCAAGGGTAACTGCTTACAGTGGAGAAACAAGTTATGGACCGATGGGAAGAGGTATTATTTCCAGAATTTATTAGATACAAGAAATAAGGTAAACCAACAAGAAGAACTAAGTGAAGAAGAATAAAATATTATTGACGAAGATACAAATGAGGAAATAACGATAGAAGAAGTAACAGAAGCAATAAATAGGCTAAAGAATGGCAAGGCGCCAGGGCAGGACAAAATAACTACAGAAATTATTAAGAATATGGGGAAAAGTGTAATGCATCTGTTCCTAAAAAAATGCAAACAGATATGGAAAGAAGAGAAGATACCATGAGACTGGGAGATGGGAATAATAGTACCAATATTTAAAAATGGAGGTAATAGGGACTGTAACAACTACAGAGGTATTACACTTTTAAGTACGGACATAAAAGGGTAAAAACACATCGCACCCCGGCAAGAAAAGTGACATAATTCAAAAATGCAGTTTTTGAGAAAAAAAGAAAAAAGAAATTCGTCTTGCAAACTTATATTGCATTGTATAAGCTTCTTTTAAATTTCAGATAACCATCTGTTGCGGTAAATGTTATTATATACTATAGAAGAATATTACAAATCTGCTATACTATATAATTTACACTCAGATGCAAAAAAAACGGGTCATTGGGTCATTGTTTGCGGAACAACCTTTTTTTTTTTAATTTTGATGTTGGTATAGTCCTTAGAATAAAATTGTTAGTGTTTTACAATCAAAGAGACCGTCAGGATGTAGAAAGAAGCAACATATGGTACTTATTATTTATTTAATGAACATTAATAAGCGAAAACGATAATGTACGTATACACGAAAGCAAATGAATTTCTGCAAAATAAACTTAACATAGATTTATAATGTAAATGACAGTAAATTGAAAACAAACAAGTCAAAACCCAGTAGCCACCTTGATCCTCTATGCATAATGCCGAATGAGCAATAAGTAGTGAAGAACTATCATATCATATGTTGTTTTTTTCTACATCATGATGGTCTCTTTGATTGTAAAACACTAAAACTTTCATTCTAAGCACTATACCAATATCAATATTTTAAAAAAGGGTTTTTTTGCAAACAACGACCCAACGACCCGGTTTTTTTGCATCTGAGTGTATGTAAAAGTTTTTTTTTATTTAATGCCAACTTTAAGCCCGATTTGCCCCAATGGCGCCGGCTCAATTTAATTGGATCATCTCTGGACCAGTTTAATTGGGGGTTAGCCTATCATCTGGGGGCTGACCTAAGTACAGATGATCTGAGAGACTTGATCTGATCTGTAATTGGATCATTTCAATGCGCCGGCTCAACTTAATTGGATCGTCTTCTGGAGGACCCGCCTTGATCTCAATTTAATTGGATCATCTCTGGACTAGTTTAATTGGGGGGTTGACCTATCATCTGGGGGCTGACCTAGGTACAGATGATCTGAGAGAATTGATCTGATCTGTAATTGGATCATTTTAATGCGCCACCCCTTATCTCAATTTAATCTATTTTAATTTTAGATAGATCAATCTGGGGGTGTCACGGTATGGGGGATGATTTTTAGGGTATATGGTTTGATAGGGGATGAGTTAGAACTATCATTGTTTTACCTGCTGACATCCCATTACAAAACATTCTACTGAATACCACAATTTTACGAATAATTAAAATCTTTTCACAATTAAACAAGCATTCACACCATGTTAGAGTACCCAGCAATCCAATTTTTAACTCATACAACAATTTCCTCTATGTAGGTACAAAAACCCACCCCATACTCAATGGGTAAACTTATCAAATCCGCTTCTTTCATATTCTTATATCCTATAACCATTCACGTAATGTGGAAATCCGTCATAAACACAAAACCCCTCCAATGATCGTTTATCGAGTATCTATGGCCACGTGCTTACTTACACCAAGAACTCGTTATCATACCACCCCAGTAATCATTTTATCACAATTACTCAATTACCATATTAAAATAGTGAAATGGAAACAATACGGGCACAAAAGATCGATACACTGAAATTACTCTAAAGCACTAAAAATCGATAACGGGTTTTAAAATCCAAGTCTGTTTTCCTAATTTTGTTTTAACTGATGTTGTTTTGAATGGTAAGTAGATGCATTCTGCACATTGAAATAATAATTTAATAGTTTTACTTTAACCCACTTTTTCTCAATTTTTTTTCAAATGTTACATATTGAACATGTCATGTTGTTGAAAACATAATAAAAGGTACTATCAAAATCAATTAAAAAAAAAATAGGTTGTCCACCATTTAAAAAAATGGTTCTGACGTCATAACTTCAAAACGGAGTGGGATGGAAAATTGAAAATGGTCTCAAAATATTAGTTTGAAAATAAATCATATTGACCTGTTGAAGCGTTTTTCGAAAATTTATAGGGGTAAAAAATAAATCCAGGTCTTAATACTTTATGCCCTCTCTGTATATTAAACTATAATATACTGGGTTTCTCGATAGTCCATTAGTTTCATATATAGGATATCATTGTGGATTTTCAGACGGTGTAATCTTATTGCCTCGTCCGCCTTCTTCCCGATGTTTTGATAAAAATGAGCAAGTGCTCATTTTTATCAAAACATCAAGTGATGGATGTCTGTATCGGGACTGGGAATTCAATTTCTCGTCAAACTTAAAATTCATAATCCAATAGAGAATAAATTGCCAAGGAGACACATGGGAGGGACCGGCGGATATCGATGAACTCGCTCGCGTACTGGAGCCAAAGTGGCCTCTCCAAAGCTAATAATTTTGTGTCCTGCCGAGGACGAGGTCGTCCCTGTCTCGTTGTCTGTATGTAGCAAGGACCTTTCGAGTTTCAGGTGCAAGGATACTACAAGGGTAATTTATGTATTGGGATTTTTTCACCGGCATCTCTCGAGATAGAGAGTTATAAGATATAATAACTAATTGAGCACAGCATAATAGAATATTTAATAGTAATAATACTGCTTAGATTGGCTACATAGAAACATGCATGATTATAGTCTGGGTGTGAACTTAGGTGTGATCCATCGCCATTTTGTTCGTATCGATGAAAAAAAATCTCGTGCATCTATTTTCAATTCTGTCTGTTTGCCTTGCTTGTTTGCCTGACTTTTCATCATTATATTTTGTTATACCTTGTTGCAGTTCATACCTATTTTTTCTTTTCGTCGGTTTCTATTTATGACGTCAGTTCTTTATTATCGTGTGCTTTGTACTTTTATTTTCAATTGTGACAATTTTTCGCAGACTTGTTCTGATTTTCAGTTTGTAATTCGAAAAGAAGATATTCATTGCGTGATAAAGCTACAATATTCGCTGCACTGTCGGGCCAATGTAAAATCGTGTGAGCTGAAATCAAATAAAACTGAACCAAGTCGAACGCCTTTCTTCCAACCGCAAGGAATTCACATCATGCCCGGCAACGTGTGATAAACGGCCAATCTATTAGATATATTGCATTTTAAAATTTAAAACGTGATACTTCAGATGCCGCACTGCTAGCTTTGAATGTATATTATAACGGAGAATCTGAATCACGAATTTGCCAATGTAGTTCACACTATCATATGAATTAGCTGATACAATGACTTAAGGGTGGGTGTTGGTGCGTAGATAACGATACACCCAAATTCCCGTTACTGGCCGCCTCCTGATAATTAGCTCCAATGCATTTGAACAATTTTAACAACCGTTCGCAGTAATCCCAGCGTAATTGTCGATCAAAACAATGCCAGGAGCGGAGACGATACAATAACCAGTCTACGGAGGGATTCAATTCGAACTCGGCTTTCTATGGATGGGTAGACTGGGGCTGGCTCCCAGTGGAATTGAAAAAGATCACAATGAGTTAAATATGTCATGTCATTGAAGTAAATCCGCGCGGAACGTGGGTGGACAAGGTGAATAAGTGCTGAAACTCGACGAAAAAATGAGGGTGATAGCTGGGGGATGGAGATGGACGGTTGAATCAGGAGACAACGGTTTATTCATAATGCAGTCTGTATGTACTTTTGATGGAATGTATCTCTTACAGTCATCTCAAATATAAATTCTATATCATTGATATATTTTTTTTTAATAATAATAATAATAATAATAATAATAATCCCTACTACTCCTCCTTAATATTACCAACATTTATTTGATGTAAATTAAACATACTTAATACATGGAATAATTAATAATATAGTATGTACATATAACATATATATATATATATATATATATATATATATATATATATATATATATATACCGCGCGTTTTTTTTTTATCTCTGAACATATTCCATGTTCAGTTTTAAAACGACAGTATCAATTGCAACCAGTTATGCAACCAACATTACTTGCGCCTGCAACTCGATCATTTAAAATGTCAATACTGTTGACAGAATATATATTCTACGCAAGAATTATCCTGAGACACCAATCCCATCATTCCTGTTTAAATAGGAATCATCAACTATTAATCCCGATATAGTAACTCATTTGTGAAAGAGCCCTATTTCTTTCTTGCGTTGAATACATTTTCTGTCAAAACTATTGATAGAAAATTTATTCAACGCAAGAAAGTGTTTAAATAGGGCACTTTCACAAATGATGCAATTGCAATTGATACTGTCGTTTTAAAACATATTTTATCCAAAATACATCAGCAAGTGTGCATTTGATGTTCCCAATTTATTTCCTCCTAATTTTAAGACGCCGTAAATAATATTTTTACAGTAATTCTCTGCAAGCTATTCAGACTAGCACAATACCATAATTACACAATATTATAATTTAAACTCTAAAAAATTGAAACGTAGTTTTTTGATAGCAGTATCTGTACCACTCGTTTTAGAGGCGCCACTGCCACATGAAAATGTCAAAAAATATGCATGTTATCAACGTGACATTAATTTGACGTGGATACAAATTCAAACCGTTCTCAACCGTTTTGGACCACCCTGTACTTCTAAAATAGATTAATACAAATTAATAAAAATAAATTATACAAATTCACGTACGATCAAAGCTTTTGGGCTACACATTGATTCCAGTTGTAAGATGCATTATTTAAATACTCGGAACTCTCACTTCCTTTGCCCTCGACGCATCTATTAGCTAAATTCTTAATAGAGGCTATTTCGATGATTACGTTACTATGAAAATTATCCAATATAGAAAACAACTCAACAACATCTTCATTGCAATTGACTGTAAGAAATCTGCAGGAGGACTCGTACTTGGTAGACATAATTTTAAATTCTTGCAGTATATCTTTGGTGTTGCTCAATGAGATAATATCACTGGCCATCTCGCAAGGCTGGAAGTAGTGAGGATAGGTTATGTAACCTTGCTGTATGTTATCGATCTGACTTGTCCATATCGCGCAAAACTTTGAAGTTGATTTCATTATAGACTTGATACTGTCAGCGCGGTTATTTAGGGCTACTCGCATGTTGGAGATATTTGCTTGGATGGAGGCCTTGGTTGAAGATATTTGTTGCTCGAGAAACTTTTCTTCTTCCGGAATCCTCATGATTAGATCTTGGACATCAAGCAGCTGTACCTCCTAAAATTACCAATAATTAATTAGCATTATGAAAATATTACACAAGAAACTTAAGAAAAAAATAAATTGCTGTAGCTATTAACTGAGAGTTAAAAACTACAGCGATATTAAAGGATGCGCAACGTGTTTATTTTTATTAATCAATATGATTAAATTCGAATATTTCATTATTATGCTTAATTAAAGAACTCTTATCTTGTTTCACATTTTTTATAATTTTGTCCCTCTACACAAAAATTTTAATTGCAAAGCAGTTATCTTCACTAGGTTTGACAAGTTATTAATAACGGTTGCGTTGTAATCAAAATAATATAGAATATATTGAAATCATCTTTATTTAATGGTCGTTAGTTTAGTTTAGTTTGTTTGTTTTATAATATTGTTCAGTTTAGTTTAGGTACTATTAAATAAAATTGTAAAAAGAGGTCGACATAGCAACAGGGATAATGCGGCTTAATTGAGAATCCAAGTATGCGAAAAAAGGTGAAGTGACGCCTATCTATTGTCAGTATTAGGGAAAATGCGCATGATGTCAAGAAATAAACAAGTTTGTTTTTCGAAGCGCGAGACGCAATAACACACACAGATTATATACCGGGCTTTTTTTCCTTATTACACATGTGATGGACAATGTATAACCGGTTGCCTGCATCTACCAGCAAGGAATTTCCTATGTGTAATTCTAAAAAAAAAAATCAACTCATTAGCGGCGTCGGTGCAGGAAAGTGTCAATTTTGGCATATATTACACAGAGAGGTTATGTTTTTATTCAAGACAATACACGAGAGTATTCGTAATGTATCAAGATCAGCTGATATGTCAACAAATGATTATTTTCTTTAGGGTTACCTGAAAAGTAAAATTTTTAATGACGTACAAATACATAACGTAGCTGAATTGAAAGGCCGTATACGTACTGCATGTAATGGCATAAATCTACAATACATTACGAATACTCTGCGTGTCTTCAAAAACCCTGTCGTGTATTGCCTTGAATAAAAACATAACCTCTATGTGTAACATATGTCAAAATTGACAGGTTGTTGCATCGACGCCGCTAATGCGTTGATTTTTTTTTAGAATTACACATAGGAAATTCCTTGCGGGTAGATGCAGGCAACCAGTTATATATTGTCCATCATATGTGTAATAAGGAAAAAAAAGCCCGGTATACAGATAGGCTACTCTCTGTAAAAAACATTTGTCGCGTTTGCGCCCTCTATGCATTATAGGTCCGTACCATTTTCTTAACAAAAGAACACACGAGATGGCGCCGCTATAACTTAATGTAGCCAAAATTCACGAGATGGCGCTATATCGTTAAAAAAAGGGGGATTTATAAATAAATAAATATATGTAATTATAATATAGCGGGAAATTTAGTCAATTAATTTAATAAGCTAAGTTGTATTGGAGCTATAGATTTATTTGACAGTGGTTTTTAATCGATTATCATCGACGTTTCGCACTTCGATTGAAGGCTTCTTCAGGATGTTTAGATTATATAACACAAATAACTTACTATAAACTTGAATTGTTGTAATAAAGTAAAATCTTTAGGAATAAATTTTCCAATTCTTTTAAATTTTAGATTATAGTTAGTTATTTGTGTTATATAATCTAAATATCCTGAAGAACCTTTCAATCGTAGTGCAAAACGTCGAAGATAATTGATTTAAAAACATTATAAAATAAATCTATAGCTAACAATACAACTTAGCTCATTAAATTAATTGATTAAACTTTCCCGCTATACAATAATTACATAAACAAATAGTAGTTATCTCAAGAAAAACACTAGTATATGCATATATAAACAAATCACTAAATATATTAATAAATGTTTATAATAATAATTGTGATACATGAATACATTCAAAACAGTGTGAATAAACAATAGAAAACGTAAAGAAAAACAATACTTTTCTTTACTTATAATATATAATGTGCTACCGTGTGAACAATGTCTTCAAGATAGTGCCGCAGTCGCTTCGATTGCAGGAGATTTAAATGGGTGACACGTTAGTTCACATATTTTCCTCGGCTATTGTTTGCATTGTAGCATTGTATAACATTATTGTAATTTACATGACACTGGTATATGCATATATAAACAAATCATTAAATATATTAATAAATGTAAATAATAATTATATGATAGATAAATACATTTAAAATAGTGTGAATAAACAATAAAAAATGTAAAGAAAAACAATACTTTTCTTTACTTATAATACAAATAACAAATGTGCCACGTCCAATTAGTAATAAAACTATGCGCTTGTCAATCTATATGCAAATTGAAGGAAGATATATCCTACAAAACTAAACATTAAAAAATTCTTTACAAAAAACTCCAAATTTATAATAATGCCTGTACAGATAACCAAATGCAGACATTTAACGAAGAACAAATGTATGACCGTTTTTGATTTTGCAAGGCCTAAATGTCGCGATCTGGTTTTTTGATATTTAACTAATGCTAGTTTTTTCACAGGATCATTAATTTTATGAAGTTCTTTTCCTTGCAGTATGTTGTTGATGTTCTTATCCACACCACAACATAAAATGGGATCAGAAGACTTAAAATTAGGTTAGCCAAATTGTGAATATGACAGTGACAAAAATTTGGAATAATTGTACAAGAAATTTTATGTGTAAAAAGTTATACTATATTAAAATGAGGGCAAATCTTCGGTATATAAAACCGCATAATTTGCAAACATTGATTAACGTATTTGAAGAAGTTAGAGTTGGGTCGCAGCAAATTTCCACGTGTAAATTGCCTACATTCAATATAAGAGTGAATGATTTCCATCGTATCGGAAACCAGGTCCTGTTTACATATACTACATCCTTGTAATTTTCTCAACATATTGCGGGCCAAATATCCTGATATGTACAAATTTATATTGTCCGCCAGAAAACTGGGGTTATTTATAAATATGAACTCATCAGAGATATTTGGGGACACTATCTCAGTTGGCGTAGGAACTTTAATCGTTATTAAGTTTTGTACAGAATTTAGTTCCCCTCTGCAACCATCTTCCTCACAATTTGCAAATGAAGAATGGCGAGTCATAATATTATTAATAATCAAAGCAGGTGCCAACACCGGCAAGTGTTGGATTTATTTCCGCGCACCATGACTTCGGACACCACAAAAAAAAAATCAACGGGTCCCTGATTCAAATTTCTCGGACAAAGATATTTAATTCCCTTAGCGTGTAATTTGTTCCAGATACTTTGCATACCTTTTAATGTGGTTATCCAATTTGCAATGCAGGGTGGAACATATTCGCCTTGTGGTCTAATAAATCTAATTGTCTTCAAAACTTGAATTGCTTCGGAATAAAATTCAACTGCCGGCTTTCTTGGGTTATGGCACATCGTAAAGGTTTATCACCACTTACTGTTGAACCATTTACACTGTCAAATAGTTTGAGAAAAAATGACACAAACTCCCACGTACCAAGCATTGTCTCTGTCGCATATCCCTGTTTATCTAAAAAAAAGTATGAAAATTACTTCAATGTTGTATGAAAAAAATAATTCACTTACCAAGTGTAGAAAAAAAAGTAGCATGGCGGATGTTCTCGCCGAAAAGACCTGGGCTGCCAGCTTGCACGCTCTAATGCAGCAATGTCGTCTTCTCATTATGCTTTACTTGATCTGTACTTATCTGTGTCTGTATTGTTGACGATTCAAACGGCAGACGGATTTAAAACGTACATACAATCTGTCTGTATGCTACCGACCGTTATTCACAAACAATGGAAATTATGATGATTGAGGATCACTGGATTATTCAGCACATATAATGTGTCAATAATTCCGGACAGAGTTCTTAAAAAAATTACAGCGACCCTGTAACCGACTACAGATTTTGGCGTCATCTATTTTGTATAGGTCCGTACCCACACGAAACCTGGTCAATTTAAATAGTATATAGTGCGCAGGGTATGATCACTCAGTTCGGTTTCGAAGCGTAAGGCGACCAGAGAAGAAATTATAGACGCAGATCACAGACACTAATTGGTGGGTGATAAACCCGAATGGGATAGTCACCGTCGACGAAACTTCAGCCAAAATCGCTCGCAATTCATCCGAATGCGAGCGACGACTTGTGAAGTCTGATTTGAAGCCGTGTAGTACCTGCTCAGAAGAACGAATCATCCGAATGCGAGCGACGAATTGTGACGTCTGATTGGAAGATAGACGCATAAATTAAAATAACACTCACAGAACCGCGTAGCGCCGTAATTTCGTAAAGTCAAATGTAAATATTAGTTTTTGTTAAAAAATTTGATAATTATCAATACTTTACATTTATTACATGCCTATTTTCTTTGTTTCTTGTCGGCTTCAATTAGCATTGTCCTCTTCATAAAACCCTATTGAACTTGCCCGAGTAAGAATTTCGTGAGTAGTTCAAAAAGAAAGTATCCTACTACTATTGTCACATTAAAAGTAAAAACATTACAATATATGCCGAGTTTTTTTTTCTTTATTACACATACTAGTGACAATGTATAAATAGTTGCCTGCACCTACGTGTAAGGAAAGTTCCTATTTGTAACTTTAAAACAAAAAGTATTTACAGGTGTAGGCAACCAGTTGTACACCTTTAAATTTGGCATAAACTAACGTGACTTTATAAAGAAATCGCAAAAAATCAGTTTTAATGAAGACATTTTAACTGTATGATATTTCAAACTATATGGCTATATCTAAAAGCAACCCTATGGGCCAATCCTAAACACAACACAGGATATTCAGTTTCATTTCTTCTGTTAAAACACGGTTGCTTTTATCCCGTAAAATTTATAATAACGTGCAAATATGTCACTCGCGTACTGCATACGCCCACAATTCATTACAAATAAAGTAAATGTTTTTTTATTTTCTTCTTCAGTGTAGCGCAGTCATTCATATTTTATTTTTTTGTATCGAAACTGTAACAGATATCAAAAACTATAAAGATACAAAGAAACTTAATAACGAATGCCTGCGACCGATTTGATTTCGTTCAAATTTATTTGCTATTGTCATTAAAAAATATGAATGTATTAATGTTGGGCCTCACTTGTTTTATACACAACCGGTCTACTGATAATAACAATATTATGTCAAAATATGAATCTTTTGAATGAACTTTGAAGCTGAATACTGGCTAAACCAAACGCATTTGTATATAGATAAGTTTTGTTAAATCGTCTTCTTTTGATCAAAGTAATCTGTGGTTAAGCCATGTCCACATAATTTAGAGACACCCTGTATATGAATTATGTATACATGAATTTAGAGCTGCTCGTTTTATATGTTCTGATTGGTGTGAGTCAGATGGAATCATTATATTTCTTGTTGTTGGCTTTCTATACATTGAGAATTTTAATTTACAGGTTTCAATTTTTGTTGTTACGTCTAGAAAATGTATTTTACCAGTTTGTTATTTTTCATTGTGAATTGAATTTTTGGGTTTATAGAGTTTAAGACTATTAAGAACGAATCAAGTTGTCTCTCTGTACCATTCCATTTGAAATCATAGCATCCACATATCTGCACAAAAATATCTATTTACCCTTAATAAACAACAGAACATTAAACTTATGACATTTTCTTTTTTATTATAGATTTTTCATGAAATTCAATTTCGGCATTAATTGTGCTCGTCTTATCTTGTCCTTATTATCCCCTATCAAAAGTACCGAGTAATTTTTACTTACCAAGAAAATCTCGTATTTCAAAATGATGAAACTCAAGATGAAATCACGCAAGATATCAACGAGATTTCTTTATTGCGTATTAGTTTTATATTACTGAATCATTTAAAGGTTATAAGTTGTTTTTTTTTCTGGAACTTCTGTATAAAATAGATTTTTTATTTTTTTTATATTTATATGATTTCACTTACCAAAATTAAATCTCTAATTTTCTTTTCGGGTTCGATAAAAAGTTAAAAGATGTATCATTAGAACAAATAATACAGACAATTATTTTTTTCTTTAGAATTTATATTATTTGCCTAAATGAATTATTATTTTTTATTATTGATTACTGAATACTTTCTGAGTTTTTGATGCAAGGTGCATTTTAAGAGAAATATTTTTCCATGATAATTAATATTTATTTAAATACCTTCTACAAATATGAATCTGCCCCTGCTAATGGTTTAGTTCAACACGAAACCCTGTAGGTGTTCTTTTACAGTGGCCCAAATGAGTCCTAAATAATAGGAATAAATATCGATTTTTTGGTTAGAAAATCAAATCCTGGTGATCAATAATGGTGAAGAATAACTAATACACCAACTAAAAAGTGACATTATATCTCAATATTAATATTTAATGAAAATTTTTAAAAAAGGCACCCTTTGTTGATGAAGCTCCTTGGCGACGGTATTTAGCAACAGGTGCAGAAATAGGCCGTCGTTAAATAAAACGAAGAAATTAAAAAAAAAAAAACGTGGAAACTATGCAGTGACATTTAATTAAAAAATAAAATTATAAGGAAATAAGTACTTATACGTATTGTTATTCTAATGATACATGTTTAAAGTTTTTATCAAACCCGAAAAGGAATATCTTCTGTGCAGTTAGACGCATTTCCATCACCCAAAGGAGTCGTGTATCTGCCAATTATGCGAGAATTCAGCTACTAAGCCCTGCAACTTAACGACAAAACCGTTCCATTCCTCAATTTGTCAATTATAGCAAAGCAAGAGTCTGACAAACAAGTGACACGTCCATGTAATCCAATCTATTCTTTAATTTATAAAAGCATCTAATATCTAATCATCGATCTCTAACCCCTACGTTGTGATAGCAATTATAATCAATTTTTACTATATGTGTAAACTTTATACAGTAATTGTTCTGTTACTTTATTTATTTCGTTTTCTTATATATGACTTGTTATTGTAAATAACATAACTGTAATCTAGAACGATTGTCTGCGAATAAAGACTAATTGAAAAGGAAATTTTAAATTAAGGTTTTGGTATAATATTAAAAATCTAACTTTTGCAAAAGTTACAAAAAACAAGAAGACTTATAACCTTTAAATGATTCAGTAATCTAAAATTTACACGCAATAAAATATCAATAGTAAAAATCACAGGGTACATCTGATAGAAGCTAATAAGGTTTGTAGGCAAGAGGCAAGCACAAATTAATTCTGTAAAAAAGTTATTTGAAAAATAAATGTTAAAAATATATTCCTATATGATTTCAAACTTTTTGCGGTCGATGTATATATTTTTTTAAATCATCAAAAACGATGAAATTCAAAAATTTCTGTAAATATTAAACTGTAAATATCGAAATATTCACTTTCTTTAAATTCACATTTAAATTATGATATTTATAAATTGATAAAACTAGAAACTAAGTGAGAAAATATTGTACAAAAGCCCAATGCGGCCTACATGCTGTAAACCAAGACCATTGAAGCGGAAGGCCCACTTACAAGTTTTGGGAATACTTTGCGGGCCCCATCACTTTCTATCAAGGATTTCAAATAATCTTCAGATGTGTAGCATTATTCTACGAAATGTTAAAAAAACACTCTTTGGTGCACATTGCACAAACTCGTCACTATTAAGTAAAGCCTAATTCATACAAATAAATATAATAATTATCATTTTAAACCTTAGTAATTATTGACTGAAAAAAGCAAATAAATAAAAACTTTATACTTGAAATAACTATGAAATGATTTTTTAAGAAAACTTATACAAAATGTATAATAATAAATCAAAATATTTTTTAATATGATTCCTTACAAGTATATTTATCTACACTTTGATTGATGCTAATATAAGCGAAGCGATTAACATCAGTTAACGATTTTTCGTCTTTGTCAATTTCAGCGAAGAAAATATTTCTTCAATTGTGCAAAAAATGATAATATACAGCACGTATGTTGCAGTATATATGAGGGTACAACAAAACATAGTTTTTTGTAAAATTCTAGAATGGTATTATCTTTAAATGCATCTTCGAAGATTATAATTTGATTGTAGTTCTATCATTTTTATTTGCAATTAGGAATTGTTTCTATTTCAATTGCAAGTAGACCAGTGAATATGCTTATTAGGTTTTCTATTACATCTGCTTTTTATGGCACATAATTGATCTGCTTTGTAAGTTAGGAAAATTTCTAAATTATTATATTCGTGCTCTATTCTCTAAAAGAAATGTTTTATCATGAATGTTTTAATATCCGTTAAAAACTCCATCAAAAGCCAGAAAACCGCAAATGAACTAAGAACAGACCAAAGGGCAATTGAATGTGCTATGCTTCGTATAAGCCTCAGAAATCGGATCCGAAATGAGTAGACCACAGAAAAGGTGGATCGGCGACGTGAAGGAAATGACCGGAAAACCGAAAACCAGATGACCGGCTACAAGTGGCAATAAACACAGAAGCAGAAACATATTGAATTACACACAGCGGGCCTCAACCAAAATGTTTACAGTTATAAACAGTAACATTCATACTTCAAAACTTTATTATTACCTATGACCATTACTTTTTATTAATATGAAAAGTTAGCAATTTTAATAATTCAATTTCATAATTTCTTGATTTGTGTAGTAATTCATCATTAAAATATTTGCAATTGGCGAAGTTCTACTCATAACAACCTTCGAAATACCATGCGATTGATAATGTTGAAAAAATATAAAATACATTAAGGATGCCGGCTATGAACACGTGCACAGATAGAATGAAATGCTGCAACAATTTTTCTATTTTTATAAATTTTCTAAATAACTGACAAACCACTCACCACATTTTATGGATAGGTTTAAATTACACTTGTTTCTAGAAAATTGTTCTGCTTATTGCCCCGTCATACAAAAAATATCTCATTCCATGAAAATAATGAATTATGACGTTTTGAAATGTACCTGTAAATAACTGAACTTTTGAAATGGTACATACTAGTGAAATATCAACACATACGAATTATTGTAATGATAGAGCCATAAGTCTGCTACAATATACAAAAAAGTTTTAGTTTCTATTTCATTCTAAGAGAAATTATAAATATTTTTTAAATCGTCTCTTTGAAGCAAGATTTTAGGAAACTATTCGTTTACTCAAAAACTACTAAAGACAAGCATAGGCCAAATTTTATGTGTTCATAATTGAACAACGCGCGATCTGGATATGTAACAATATACAGGATGTTCTATTTAAAATAACCGAGTTGATAGCCACTTCCGGTGGAAGGGGAAGTGATAGAAACATGGTCATATTTTAGTTTAGGAGAGCACGACAAACTATGTGTGTGTGAATATTTTCAAATTTTTATTTCATCGGGAACCTTAAAAACTTTTCACCAACGACTTGCGTGAGACACCGTGTATAATGTCAAGTGCATTTTTCTTAGCTTTAAGCATTTTTACTACCTAATTTCAAACATTATATTTGGATACTTTTTTTGCTTAAAGTTAAAGGAAAATACTACTTTACACACATTGGTTCATATTCTTCTTGCGTTACACCACTGCCATCGAGATTTAAACTGCAATTTGGTAACAATCCATTCTGAGCCAAGCAGGTCTGGATTGTAAACGATATTTGAATTAAGAAATACAAATTCAACAATAAACATATTTCTTTGAAACGTCCGAAAGTTGTGTAACTTGCTCATACAGGTGATAAAAAATTGTATATTCTGAAAGTTACAAAAATACACAATTTCGAATAAAATTATTATTATTATGCTGTTAAATTGACAAGCGGAAATGCTAAGATTGACATAATTTACAAATTATTTTTACAGAAATTTTCGTAAATGTTTCTAAAACATTAATTCCCAAAGTTTATTACAAATCAAAATAAGGACAAATGTGGAGACAAATAATATTCGCTTTGTTGAACGCCTCCAGACATAGCCAATTGTAAGTAGTGGAGTAGAAAAACAACCCAAATAATGGAATGAAATATCACTGAAAACCAGGATTGGTGTGATTTAAATCATGATTTAAATCATGACTTAAATCAAATGATTTTTAAAAAAATCATTGATTAAAATTAAAATTGATTCCCTTTTTAAATCAATCATTGTTTTTGCACTGTTGCTGCATTGTGCGTTCCAATAGGTGTACAATTAAAAATATTATGTAACTATAGAGTTAGCTTGCTTTAAAATAGATAATTGGAAGTAATTAAAATAATTTTCTTTTCTTCCATTTTTGTCCATCACATTTAAGAATTTATTAAAACAAAAATCAAAAGATTTGAATCGTGATGTAAATCAATTGATTGAAATCACATCTAAACTGGCAAAAACAGAAATATGTAAAATTTAAATAAATGAAATAAATCGTGTTTTATTTGATTTTTTTTAAGAATCATTTATTTTTGATTTTGTTTTTTTCATTATGATTTATTCCAACCCTGCTGAAAACAGAATATAAGTAGAATAGTTCTGGTTTACACCTTTGGCTGCTATTAAACTAACACCGAGGAAAAGTTATCACCGGAAAACGCTTTAAATATCCTAACTTATCTTACATTACTGACACTTTTACTATTATTATTAATATTGTTATTATAATACTTACTTGAACCACGCAGGCAAATATTAAAACGAGCACCAAGCTACACTCCATTGTAATGCTGTACACGTTATGACAACTTATACACTAAGCCTTACTTACATATGTATGAATCTAGGCACTGATTGGAATTATTGGTCACATCAGTCATTCTGCTGATAATTAAAAAACCGTAAATGCATAACTATCTCATTAAACAAAGGAACACATTGACTTATGTTTGATACAGTTCCTATAATTTTTACCATCATCAAATTTTTATTTGAAAATATAGAGATATTTGCTAAGTTGTGATTGATTGAGTCATATGTGATTGCTAATCTAATCGAGACTAGAAATATGTTTCTAAGAAAATACGATTCATAATCAACGTACTTATTTTGTAGGGGCCATAATTGGCGTTACAATAATATGCACGGTGTTATTTAAGTAAACGTAATATGCTTATAAAGTATCCTACACACTGTGGGACACCGCGAATATTTCTCATACATGGTTGTAACTATGGAACAGGTACTGAATTATTAAATGGAAATTCAAAAAGTTACACTGGGAATATAACTCATACCTAAAATAGTGATAGTATAACAATGCGTTTTCTATAGTTACGCATGTATTAATAAGTGATAATACTGAAAATACAACTAGTTGTATTTTCAAGAGAAATACAACAAGTGTATTAATGATTATCGAAATACAAATTCCTTCGATTTTGAGAAACAAATTATGTTGCTTGGAAACCACATAAGCGCGTTCAGTGCGAGTATGGTTTTATACGAGTTGTATTTGACAAGATTATTTTACGAAATAAACATTTAAATCGAATAAATTATTATTTATTATTATGTATATTGATATTAAATGTACAGTTTGTACAATTGTTAATTTTAACATTGTAAAAGTCCCAGATCGTGTTAACAACCATCTCCTTATATTCACTTCCATCAGTTTTCGCTTATTGTATGTACATTAGGTAAGGATGTTGGCAAGTTTTTCATCAGGAGTGTTTTCTTCGAGGTAGTGATTTTTTCTTTGAAAAATACCGTGAATTGCTTCCACAAGTACGTTTTGGAGCGCAGAGTATTTTTCAGCGTTTGTTCTTTCACTTATTTCGTCCAAATTAAACTTTGCAAAACGGATATTTGGATTAATTTTTGCTGCTCGTAAACTTTGATACAAAATTGAAAACATAGTGTTTTCATACCTTCACTCACTTTAGTGACATACCTTCACTCACAAATAATTTCTAGTCGGGCGCTAATAAAAACATAACCCAAAATGTCGGTGTGTCTATAGTAGGTACAAGTTCGTACATAATTGCGGTTTTTTGTTTGAAAAGTGAAGTTATGTAAATAAATATGGGTATTTAAAGTATGTACAGGGTGAGTCAATAGGACGGGCAGGCTCGATTACACTACACCGTTAATGATATCGAAATGAACCAAATGGCACTGCAAAAGAGAGGTTTTAAACCCCGATAACTAGGATTAGTATGTTAATATCATTAATCTTTTTCTAACTTTAAGGATGTTTTCTTGATTTTTTTTCTTATGTAACCTATTCAAAATGTTGTATGGTTGAAAACAGATTTAAAAACTCTACCGAAATAAAACATAAAAAATATATGTTCATTAAAAAAACATTAATGGCGCCACAACTTTATAACTCTATGAAAAAAATATTTTCATATGCGCAGTATTTTATATCGCTATCTCCCCTTTTGATTTTTTTTCTCTCTCATACACATTAACGGAGTTCCCGAATTTATCCGCTACTTAATTTCCACCCTGTATAGTTACGGTATAGTGATGCTATGTTCGCAGTAAGTTAGTTCTACTATATAGCCACAGCATAGTAAAACTATGTTATTACTATATATTTTTATTATATCGCCCCTATATATTTACGATATAGTAATATTATCTTAGCAGTAAGATTTAAAGCTTCATCCAAGATGACTTCGAGTAATCAGTGTACAATCTGCCATCAGTCCTTTTTGGATACAAAAGGCATTATACAGTGCAATGGGTGTAGTATTTACTACCACAGAAGCAGTGCTGTAATGTATCTAGATACATGTATCTAGACACATTTCAAGTACCTGAATACGTATTGTAAGGGTTCGAATATCCATATTTTGAATAAATTTATTTAACATAAAACCACGAAAAATGACTGATATTAATTGAGACGTTTAGTAGTAATTTCAAAACAATTTCATACTCAGGTATAAACATTGAAAACACACGTAATGGCCAAGTATTGTGTTAGAATAGGAAGGGGTGATCATTTGGGTGAATAATAAGTAATCTGTTTAAATATGAATTCAATTTGAATAGATTACAAACGAAATTACGAGAATTTTATAATCGTTAATATTATAAAACGTGGTCCATGCGCAATTATATAAACAATCACATATGAGCGCCCAGACTGATGACTAATCATAACAGTTGGGTAATCGTGTGTCAATACCCTTGCTATAGGGCACATGTGAAATCACCGAAATGATAATTAATGTTAAGGGGAATCACACAAAATTGCAGAGTGGACGAAATTTTAATATAAATAGCATCGTTTTGCATGCGAAAAGTTTATATGGTTCCATATTCGCGAGGCGGCAGGCCGTTATTATCGTCGTCAATAGTATACCAGAATAACGTAAGGAAGAGTATTATTCGATTTATTATTTATAAAAGTTACTGTGTTCGAGGTGGTATTGATTATTACGAAATTGAGTGGCAATAATCGGTACATTCCTATCAAAGTATTAAAAACAAATACCCCGTAAAGTATATATATATATATATATATATATATATATATATATATATATATATATATAATCTTTCTGGTTTCATATACGTGGGTCTTCGAGAGCTTTATTAATTTCTGGCATACGCTTTGAGCGGTGTCGTGGTGGTTAATAAGGTAATCTTTCCAGTTTCATATACGTGGGTATTCGAGAGCTTTAGTAATTTCTGGTATACGGTGTCGTGGAGGTTAATGGGGTGATCTTTCCGGTTTCATATACGTGGGTCTTCGAGAGCTTTATTAATTTCTGGCATACGCTTTGAGCGGTGTCGTGGAGGTTGATAAGGTAATCTTTCCGGTTTCATATACGTGGGTATTCGAGAGCTTTATTAATTTCTAGCATACGCTTTAAGCGGTGTCGTGGAGGTTAATAAGGTAATCTTTCCGGTTTCAAATACGAGGGTCTTCGAGAGCTTAATTAATTTCTGGCATGCGGTTTGAGCGATGTCATGGAGGTTAATAAGGTAATATTTTCGGTTTCATATACGTGGGTCTTTGAGAGCCTTTTTAATTTCTGGCATACGTTTGAGCGATCTCGTTGTGGTTGATAAGGTAATCTTTCCAGTTTCATTCTCGTTCAGTCGGGAGAATGTTACTGTCTCCAAATATATTTACCGTAGTAGACATGATTAACAATACCCCTCACAAGCTAACAGAAGTCATAAAAATATCAAATAAAATGAAATAAGTAATATCATTTGAAATTTCTCTTTAATAAAATACTGTTATTATAAATTTAAAATGAAGTATAGAGAAGATAATACTCTTCGGGAAATAAGTATAAATTATTAAAATATAACCTAAATAATATCTTTTCGCTAAAGTGGCAAAACTTTAATTTAATAAGATTTAATAATTTTAATAAGAGTAATTAATAACATGAATTTGAATCAAATGAAGATTAAGTGTAAATGAGAAACATTACAGAAATAAAACTAAAGGTTAATTAAATGAAATCCATAAAATTATTGAAATTGCTTGTTTAATAAATCTTATTCTAAATTTAAAGCTGAAATCTAAAAACCACAAAGTTCTACAGGGAATCACTATAAAATATTAAGGTGTAATTTACATAAAAACTGGGCAATACTGTGGCAAATTATTGGTTGTTTTGTGTAATGAGTATAAACGAGTTATAAATAATCATAACGCAAATTCATTAATATCAGTCATACGAACAATTTACAGGTTATATTTAACAAAATTGTATCTATTAAAACTTAGTTAGTGAATCCTGAAGTAATAGATGGAATGCGATATTGGAAGGCACAAACAGTGACATATTTCATGAAGTGGTGATATGCGTTGAGCAGTTTTGCGGGCACGTAGAATAGAGCAATGTGTGAAGCCATTGACGTTAAGTGCATCTTTTATCCACAACTTACTAATACCTTTTGAATCAATAAAGAAAGTCATTAAATTCAAAATTGATGTTTAATTGTGGTTGCAAAATCCTTTAATGTGAATAAATTACACTGAATCCAAAAATATGTGTCTTTATTTTATTGATATTATTCTTACTAACATACGCATTACCTCTAAAAGAAGTTGCAGTTGTCACGATAATGATTTAATATCAAACATAACGTAAAGAAGTACTGCCATTATACGATCACACAAAATAAACATAAAATATATAAATCATCAGCCATCAGCCATCATCAGCCAAAACAAATATCATAAATTATAAGAATTTATGATTGCAACTAAAATATACCTAATTATTAATTATTGGGGAAACCGAAGTCTTACAGTATGTAGATATAGTCTTGCCAGAGTACCTAAATCTATATCGAGATACATTTTCCAAGTATCTCAGATACTTAGATACAACTTCAGAAACACAAATGCTGTTGATATCGAGTATTATCAATACATGAATGATAAGTCCCGTGAATTATCAAGTCTAAAAACTGCTGCAACTGTTTGATCAGTTTTCAGAAAATATAACACTATTTTTCGTTCCTCGGCTGCCGTAGGGGGGCTTTTCAGTGCTGGTGGACAAATTCTGACACCCCGTTGAAATCGTCTGCCAGACGAACGTTTTGAAACGTTATTAATTTTACAAAATTAGTCTTCTATCAAATTTAAAATTACATTTCAAATAAATTCAACATATATAAACATTAAATACATATGCACCATCTTCACAAGCATATTTCATAACTTATGCAATTAAATAAATATGCAATTAAGAGGTTTCCATATGACGAGGGATACATGGAAGTGCAGAATGTATTGTATAGCCATCAAAGAATATACTAAAGAAAGAAAGGGCATGAGTGTGTTTATCGGATGAACCGTCTCAGCTGCGCCCACTACAGCGATGACCGTTAACTAATTGGGTTCTGAACTTGGATAGGGGTAAATATCTGTACTACAGTTCTGAATTGTGTTGAAATTAATATTCATTATCAAATTAGTAGTTTGTTTAAATAATTAAAAGACTATTTTTTTAAACATTTTACTAATTTCGTAAACCACTTTTTTTGTTTGGGGAGGATAGAAAGAGTGAACGTGTATACACAATTATTTATTTGCAGAGTGTACACAATTCAATAATAATACAAATTACATCTAATTATAAATCATAAACAATACTTGACTACAATATGAATAAACCAATACCAACAATCCTTTTAAAGTGACACATGTTTCGATATTTATATCTCATCAGTACGGATTTACCTTAATATAAATCTAAGCTGACACAATAAATTAAAAAAAAAATACACAAATGTAAACCAACACACTGAACATTGAATATGACTAACTCAATAACTATATTATAATGGAAATAGAAGAATTTTATATATTGCTGCACAACTTAAAATATTAATGATCACGTATTAATCATCCGTAGACACATGTTTTGAAAATGACAATTATCATTCATCCTCGACAATAAACAAATAGGGAAAACATTTAATTCTATGATAAATTACTTTTACCATCCCTATACAATATCAAAACATAATTATACAAATCAGGCTAACTAATTGCAATTTCAGCACATGTGTCACCTCACAATAGGTTACTTAATTTTTTAACAGACTCTACATACACTTTTTTTCCGTGGGCCTAATAGAATTTGTCGATTAACACCAATTCGTTTCTTAATACCAGACTACGTTGAACGTCTAATTTCAACTGTGGGAATATCTGCAAAAGATGAAACAAGTATATAGACACTCAAATACATTATGCTACAAAATAACTACATATGTTAAACAATACATTGTTCTTTCCTAGAAGAGAGAATTGGGATTGATAACATTGTTACTATTAAAGTTAAATTTTGCTGAATTCAATACCTGCTGTTCGGCGATGAGGCTCAGGTGAGACAATTCCAAGTGGTGATGTATCGGGCAGTAGTGAAACAGGCTGTGGAGCTAAGCTAGAAGAATTTTCCGCTTGCATACGGACATTGTGCAGTGAAGATTGATTTTAGGAACCATATTTCAATTCAGAGATTTCCTCTCAAGCGTTGCGTATTGATAGGTCTCAAAGTGAGCATCGCAAACACGATAATGTATGAGAGTAGTATGACCTTTTCCAATTAAATATGGATTTTTGGCTATTTCGACCCATTTCGACATTCATTGAAGATTACTCGGGAAGGAATGCAAACGTATGTTTGGATCAGAAATGTTTCGTCCACAACCAAGAATCGCACATTTTTTGTTAATTGGGAATTGCGAATTCATCTGAAAAACATAAACATTTTAGATCGCAAGTTATTTATAAAAATTTGTACGCCATAATACATTTACTACCACTCAATAAATATTATTATTAGTATTATTAGGAAATACACAAAGTTGTTCAGAATGCCAATGGTCAAATAAATCGCCAAATTGCCAAATTTGTGTACTAATTTTAATTAAATACTGCAGTGCACCTCTGGCATTTCTCTCAGTTGCACTAATGGTTCGTGACTCGAACTTTCCGAGTGTTTTCCCGTCACGGACGGTTGTTGGAACACAAATTAAACTACTCCGTTGATGTTTTAATTGTTACTTATTTAAGTATGAACTGGATGATACAATATATCTGGTGTAGTGTTAGAATGTAACTTATAGTTTTGAAAGATTACACTTTAGTGTCCGAAGGTTGAATGTAACTAAGGTTGAGTTAGACTGTGTAGTGTTGAACGATTAAAACATAACGGTTCGTTTGGAAGATTGAATATGACTCTCGATTATATTTTCTGTTCCCTCAGCCCTGGATATGACAAACTGCCATTAGGGCAGACCAGAACTTTGAACGCATTAGCGAACAAACAAGTTAATTATTAATTGAGTCGTGGATTGATGAAGCATGGTCATAAATAAAACACTAGGTTGTTTGGGATTCACAGAATTATTGATAATAACTATAACAATTGTTTCGCCAAATCATTATTAATCAACCTGATGAAACCACTTTGTGCCGAAACAATTGTTGGTTATTAGCAATTAATCTGTGGAACTCAAACAATCTAGTATTTTATTTACCAATTCTACTAATTTACAGGTAGCGAATGTAGTTTTATACTTACGTTTAATAATTAAAACAGTAGGTAAGTTCAATAACAGCTTTGAAAAGCTTCGAAGCAATCTGTTAGCACTGGCGCCTGTTCGCAAAATTCTCTGACAATGGCGTGTGATGTCGTGAACAGGCGTGATTGACGATATCACGTGACTCAAATGGCATGTCAATATCACTATCCCACTAACATTAAATGTGTGAAAATTTTATGGGACCGTGGGGACATCTATCCATAGGTGTGACAATCCTCCGGCACTCGTGGTGTCATCTATAAACTAGTCTGGTGACCTTTTCAAGGGGACCGAGGGTCTCATATGCTTGGCAACCGCATGATAGCCATCGAAGACAGTGAGGTTATGTGCGGTACAATCCGATGTGATTAAAAATATCATAAATCTACCAAAAGCCAGCAATGTTGTCAGTGTTTTTATATAATATATTAGATAAATATATATGTATATTTCATATTAATTTATATTAACCCTATCATTTTCTGATTCTCCTACATTGTAACAAGAATGATTTATTATATAACAGCTATACAGGGTGTAACAGAAATACGTGTGTTAATTTTAAACATTGATAGAAGTCGTTAAATGAAACATTTTTTCTATATGTTTTTTTTTTCAAAAACCAACGTTAAACTGATTTAAAATATGTTCTAGTTTATCTACTAAAACGCGTACCCGCCTATGGTTAAAGGTGTGCAGCGATAAAATCTTTTGTTGTGATGGCAACGGTGTCATAAAGGTACATCATTGCTTGTTAGGCAAAACACGTTTAGGATATTGTGCACTGTACAATCTACGGGCTTCTGCGGCATTTCCAAAAGTTAATGTTAATTAACCTGTTAATTCTTGATTAGAAAAATTTAGCATTTTGAAATAAACTTACTTGACAATTATAGTGACAGTACCTGAGAACGGCTCGTTTGGTCAAAATTAGGGGGCATAAAAATATTTAAAAAAAAAGAAAAAATGTTTTATATAACGAGTTCTACCAATGTTTAAAATTAACACATGTATTTCTGTTACACCCTGTATAGTACTACTATATTGTAGAAATATATTACTACTATATAGTATGTAGATATACTACTACGTAGTAACTATATGTCGGTATTCACTAACGGCTTGGCGATTACTGTTGTAAACGACGAAGAATCCGCTGTGGTAGCTGGTGAAAGGTATATCATTTCAACGTTTGTCCATTTAAAATTGTAAGTACATTTAACATTGCAAGTTCATTTAACAGTACATTTATTGATTATACATGTCAGTTCAGTTCTTGTCAGTTTCCAGACATTCAGGTGTAGTATCATAAAACGTAAATAGTAACGTATTCATTATATCACATCACATTGTGATGCAAAATGGCAGATGCAATTATGACATAATAGCATTTGATATTGACATTTGAATGTGACCGTTTCAAATAAAGTACACCTTACTGTTAACGTTTTTTTAATTCGCAATACACCCCATTAATCTACGAACGTTTTCTACGTTGAGAAGTAGATGAAGGCCTGGCAAACAGGGCTCCATTAAAATTTATAAATTGAACAGCGCTTAGACGTCCATTTGAATTTCAAATGGCAAATCCTTAATCAGCTCATCGACTCAGGGGAGCCAATTAAAGCGCGAGATAAGCTATAGATGCGGCGCGATGTAGACAAAAATTAATTAAAACACGTACAAGTGCAGACCCGTCTGAGGAGTTTGTGTTCTGAATATAAATGTTTTAAAACTTCGCCATTTTTTTCGGGTTGCTCCGGGTCGGAAACTTTATGGATACATCCGTTCCTGTAACGCACGTGGAGCGGTGCTCCCTTTTATTCAGCGGGCGGAAGGCGCGTCTCGCTTGTTTCACGCCGCCGCGCTCCTGAAAGAGTTCCGGATGAAATAAGTTAATTAATTTGCGAGTCGTTTTGTTTTTCGATTCCTTTATTAAGAGGGAAAATTAATTTGTTTCTTAAGCGACTGGCGGCAGGAGAGAGCACGAACGTAATCCGCGGGGTGGCCGGTGGGAATTCAGGAAGCCCAACAAATTAGGCATTGATGGAGGTAACATGGAAGCACCACCACGTAGGTATATATTGGGTGGTGAGTGAGAAGCTACGTTAATTAGTTATCCCTACTGTCCCTCTCTGCGTATATATACGTACATATGAATAACCTGTGCAGACACCCCCTCATATTAGAGCCCATATATCCAATGTCACGACCGCATCGATTAGCAGCCATAGAATAAATTCGTTAATGTCAACGTTCCTGTCAGTCGATTCCATGACTTCCACACGTTATTTTAGCGCATTTTTTTATCCACAATTCAGCGATTCTGAAAAAACACGGGTCATCTCAAATGAGTCAAGAAACCGGAAGCAAACAAGTTGTCAAGTACCCATCATTGTTCAGGATTGATCCGGGCTGCCGACACGGTTCGCCGCGTGTATTTTTAATGAGTACTAAACACTCCCGCTTGATTGATGCTCGCATAATTGTAATAAATGAGAAACAATAAATGGAGCAATGGCTGCTATCGGTTTAATAATCACAAATATGTACATATAACACTGTCACAACTAAACGGACATGTTTATATGTGTACATTTTATAAAATTCAGATATGAATCACATATTTATTGCTCATAATATGAAACTATAAATATAAACAGTGTTGATAGCATGCAGCAATAACTTAAAAATAAAGTTTGATAAACTGCTGAATATCCAAAATTATTTAATATTGGCATAAAGATATGTAGAAAAACAAGTAGACATGCAAAAATGCTCATGTATAGCTACGCACGCAAACCTACAATTGTCAGAAATGATATAGCATCAGATAAATAGATATAAAGACAAGTGTTATACACTGATGTAGTTTTTTGCATACCTCTTTTATCGTGCAGCATGCAGCAATAACTAAAAACTAAAGTTTGATAAACTGCTACATATCCAAAATTATTTAATATTGGCACATAGATATGTGGAAAAACAAGTAGACCTACAGAAATGCTCACGTATAGTTACGCAAATGTACAAATGTCAGAAATAATATATCATCAGGTAAACAGATATAAAGACACACTAATCTAGATTTTTGCATACCTCTTTTACCAGTTTGTGTATTTTTCAACCCCTCTGCATAAGATGTATCTAGATGGTAGCTTTACAAGTACATACTGATACATACGATCACTCACTCTCCCTCTCTATCTCTCTATCACCTCCCCCCGCCCCCACACACTATCTCTCTCTTGCAAGCAAATACACACACACGCGCACACATATACTTTCACTCTGACTCTCACTCTCAATTTTCGCCATAAATTAATAGTGTTGATATTTGTTTTCTATAAAATTGTAGAAGTTCCAGATTTGTGTAACTTTCATAACAATATTTTTAAATATCTGTAATTGTTTATAATATTGTATTAGATTATAAGATTCATGTTTTTTTCGTGTTTTCTATGTATTCACGGAAATTATATGATGTGGTGAGAGTAATGTCAGACTTTTTATTTCCCAAGAAAGTTTGCACTACCCAAACGAAATCATACCAGGCGTATTGCTCATTATACAGGGTAATATTTTAGCTCACCAATAAAGTTTGAGAGATGAAAAGTTATGTATTTTTCATAGAAAAAGTTTACATAAACATATGCCCGATATTGATTAGTTTCGGAATTAGAAGATTTCAAAGTTTTTCAATTTGTCAATTTGTCTAACCAAAACGAGTTTTAACACCGAATTGAATCGGATTTTGGCCATTGCAAATTCTAACGGTTTTTCCGATTAACTAATTTTGAATATCCTAAAGAAAAAACAAAGACACCAAACAATGTCGCAAGGTTTTCTTTTTGTAAAGAACACTATATTAGATAAAAAATACTGCACATTCACATATATTGAAAACCCATCCATGTCAGTTAGTTAAACATTGAAATCTCTAAATATTTCGAGTGCAATCAAAACAAACTGCAAGTTAAGTAAATATATTAATAATGCCAAAGACAAGAGGACAAAGAACAAAGAACTAGGCGTATATTTGTAGGGTTGTGGGGATTGCCCCCTCGTATATGTGGGACAAACCGGCCGGAGTTTTGAAGACCGTGTATCAGAACATTGAAAGTGCTTCCAGCAGTAGAAAACAAACTCTACATATGCGAATCATCTTTTAAACCACAATCATAATTTTAATTCCGACTTCAAGACTTCACATATGTAGTAAAGGACTGAAGTTAAATTTGCTAAAACATTTTGAGAATAGCAGATACAAAAAACGCGGTATTGTACTGAATGATTAATTAGATGTTAACAACTCGCCCTTAATTAATCTGTAATTGCGTATCATCATAGTGTATTTGTTTTTTTTTATTATAATGTATATTTTTTAGTTGTATTTATATTTTTTTTATTTGTAATGTATTTTTTCTTGTATTTATCAGTATTGTGTTTGGTGTCACTTGTGATGTGATAAGCAGCCTAATTAATCATCTGCCTGATGAAGCCACCATGTGGCGAAACAATTGTTGCAGTTAGTAGCAATAAATCTGTGAAACTTAAATAACCCAGTATTTTATTTACCTATTCTGCCAATGGTTATTATAAGCAATATCAACAAGATAAGGAATTTGATTTGAAAATTCTATGGTACGGTAGGATTAATCATGTTTCACAAGAGACGGTGTAAATAATTTTCAGAATGAACATATTTGACCTTTACTACATCCGCCTGCTACAAGATCAGGGAATTTAAAAAAAAATACTATTAATGATTGGGTTGAAACTGCTCACACTAAATTTCTAGACTTGTGTGTAGTGAATCAACGTTTGAATGCAACTAGAATAGTTACTAACAGTTATTGGAAAATATACTGTTGAGTTTACTAGAAAATATACCACTTAAAGTGGAGAGTGAAAACGTGTTTGGTTCATCGCTATGAAGCGTGTATTCAAGAGTGTTGGCCGGGGGGGAGGGGGCATGTTGAACAATTATGGAAATTGTTAGATGCAATTATAAGGTGTTTTATTAATTTATATTAATTATTTTAAATCAATAAAGCAAATACTGTGAAGGTATCTAATTTCTAAACTAGTTTATATTGTGTCAAAGTTTGTTGTTGAGCTAAAAATTCGCCCTATATGTTATACAACCGATGAATTTTGGATCATATATTAATTGTTTGACCTGTGGGTCGTCAAAAATGCCTTACATACTATTGTGACTATCACCGATTTATTGGTTGAACTTTGCCTGAATGTTCTGGAATGTACAATCGCGGACATTAGTAATGTCCCACCTCAGCAAGCCGGCGCGTATTTTTTTCTGATCGACCAAGTTCGTGCGAGATGTTTTAAAAATGCGAGCGCGCGCTTTTAACCACTCGTATCTCCTGGACCGCCCGTTACCTGCTTACTAGTAACCGTCTTCAATGGTTTATTGGGTAAAATAAAACCGAAGATCATCGCCGGTGTTTTATTTCTGCTGATATTTGTTTTAGAAAACATTTTGTTTTCATATTACAGTATTTAACAAGAACAAAATCAGAGGTGGCTGTGGAAAATCAATCGTATGTCCGTGTCCGTGACTTGATTCAGACTTACAAATAAAATGGCTACTAAAATTGTTGAAAATAACGTCCATTTTTGCGTAAACATAATTGGACTGCAGCATAATTGCTGCCAGAAGGAGCCGACAGTTTTTCGCAATTTTGTAAAAAAATATTTTTTTAGTTATAAAATCTGGAAAGTTCTGCTGGAATTCTACCATGAAAGCTTGGACACCACACCAATTGCCCATTTTTATTAATTCCATTATGAAAATAGAACACAATTATAAATGTTTTAGACGTGTCACAAATCTTGAGGTACTTCAAAAGCTCAACAAAGATGAAGAACTAATAAATACTATTAAAAAATGGAAACTGCAAAACTCGGGCCATGTCATGACAGGGGAACTGTATAAGTTGCTGAGACTAATTATGGAAGGAAAGATAATAGGGGAGAGATGTATAGGAAGAAGAAGGATTTCCTAGCTTAAAAATTTAAGGAAATGCTGCGTTCTAACATCCAATCAACTATTTAAATCGGTTGTCAATAAAGTAAAGATTGTCATGTGATATCCAACATCTGATAGGAGATGGAACTTTAAGAAGAACAAAAACGTTTTGTGTTCTAAAGTGAAACCATTTTTGTGACATTGACAGCTCAATGATATGAAATATATATTTACAGCTGAGTCAAGTTAGCGCTTACAGTTTATAGTTTCCATAGCCACCTTTGATGGACTTTTTGCACTTTTTTTGAAGGCCATTTGAGTACATTACTTTAATAATATATTCTATATCACTTTCAAATATTTATTTTACATTTCACTGCAATATTTCGCCCCACTGTGGCTTCTTCAGATGAAGAATTTTGATAATATTAAAGTTTGCAGTTATTTGTGAGCAGTTTCTAAAAATACTCAATATTAGCATTTCTGTCAGATATAATGCAATGATGTAATGTAATAATGTAATAATGTAATGATATAATGCACAAACAAATATTTTATTTCAATTTTCAAAATTTTAAATTTTTCAAATGTTCAGCAACGGCGAAGACGACAAATCTGATCATTAAATAATATTCCAATGTTTTTCCTTTTATTTATTTCTACATTTTCCAATAGATTTAATTTCTGTCCTCTATTGGCCATATGTAATATCTTGAACTGCTCTTCGAACTGATGATTTTGATCTATTAGATGATTAGAATACGTGGAATTTGATGTTTTATTATTGAAACATTTTCTGTGTTCTTCAATTATTACTTTAAATTATCTTCCAGTTTGTCCTACGAACATTTTAGTGCAGTCTTTGCAATTTAACAAATATACTCCACTTTGTTGAGTCTTATTAGTATCATCTTTATTATTTTTAATTGTTTTAGGGAGGTTTTCCGTAGCTAAGCCTTCTTTTTGGTGATAGTATTTATCAATAAACTTTGTTTAAAAGTTTAAAAATTCGGATGATAATAGCGGGTTAGTATTATCTTTGATAAATGTTGGGGAAAATTGTAGCCAATTAACATATGGTAAAGTGAGAACAAAGTTTGATTGAAGGTAGATAGATTATTAATTATTGTGCTTCCTTCAATTGGTGGTACGTTGGTAAATACATTTTTAACATGAAATGATACTAACTTAGTATTAGTTGGTAAGTGAATCTGGCCAATTATCAATACTCATTTCTAATAGTAAGCAAGATCATATCCTATTATTCTTAATATTTTTTGTTACTTAGCAATATTTTCTATATACGATATATAGAAAATATTGCCAAGTAACACAAAATAATAAGAATACCAAGATCTGATCTTGCTTACTATTAGCAATGTGTATAGAGAATTGGACAGATTGTCTTTAATTTTATTAATTAAATCTGGATTATTTTGAATTGAAAATTTAGATTTAAATTTAGTGTGTTCAATGATCTTTTAATTTAATTTCTTTGATAGTTTGTAAGAATGAGCATTCATATAGGACACTTCCGGTCTTATTGGGTTATCCTTTTTGTGCAATTTCATTAAACCGTATAACTTAGGTGCCTGTGGATTCATATTTATTAAATTATTTTTTTTTTTTAAATAACATTTATGAGTTAATTATTTTTTTAAATTTTGTTGGTTTGTTTTATTTTGTTGGTTTTATTTGGTTACCCTTCTTCCAGGGTCTTTCTACTTATTGTAAAATTATTGTTTAACAAAAAAAACTCCACTATGAAAACATAATTATTTTTATACATTGCGATTACATTATTAACTTTATCAGTTTTATTGAATATGATATTTTCTTTTCTTGATAGTTGACGTACTCATTTCTCAATTAAAGAGATATAGAAATTTGCACATCTGAAAAATATGACAATAATAATAAAACAAACAAAGAAATCAAAATTCTTTATTCAAGATAAGTTAGTATTTGACTACTAGCTCAAATCAGTTTTTTAATTTTTTTGCAAACAATACATAGTATAACTCTACAAAAAAATTACACCTGTGAAATGTACTTAAAATGCTCTACGATAATACACCAAACAAATCATACTGAGTCATTTTAGAAAATCGTCGGTGACGTCACAATCAATAAATGACTGTGTTTGAAAAAGATTTTTTTTTCAAAATTGAGAAATTGTGGCTTGAAAGTTAAAGTAAGATGTGAATTTGACAGAGTTGACATGCTACACATCAAGACCACTGGGTTATGGTTCGATTCGCCTCTCCTACGATTTCTATGATTATTGTATAGGGTATTTTCCCGAAATTGAGTTGCTTTTATTTTATTTACATATTTTGTCTTAAAGTTGTTTTTGGTGTTTATTACCTCTATAATGGGTTAAAAAATTTAATAAAATTTAAAAAAAAATTACGTCATTTAAGAAATAATTATTAAAATTATCAAATTGTTAAGTAGAAAAGCTACTACAATTTTATAAGACTAATAACACAAGTAGCTGAAAAATTTTCTGAAATTCATTTATTATTTCTAATACTAAACTTGCAAATAATGAATGCAAAGTTCAGATGATTTAATAAAAATATCAGATTAAATATCCTTCAATAATAATCTGGAAGATTCAGAATTATAAAAATTTTAAAATACAATTGTAATTTACCGAAATGTGCCAGTAAATCTGCAAAAACGTTGCAAAAGTGCAATGAAATAAACAAACAAAAAAACACGAAAGAACGAGATTATTTTAGAAAATTTAATTACAATATCAAAATTTACAAATAGGTATATCAGTTATGCCTTATTTGATAAAACATTCAGAACCTTTCACAAAGTTTTATGAAAATCTGAAGGTTATCTGATTTTCACATGATTTGCGGAGGCTTTAACTCAACATTTTTGTAAGCGTGTATAATCTTGGTTAGAAACTCAACTTATTAAAAATGTATTTTAACATTTATTAGCCACAAATTGGTAAGAATTTTGTACATAAAAATATGGAATCCACATGTTTTATTTACCGAATTACCGGTAAAAATATGTAATTTACCGGTAAACATTTTGAAGGTGTATTTGGCGATTTAGATAGACCGGTAGACCGGTTTGCCGGTATTACAAGCCCTACTCACAATGACGAAGCAAAGGCTGCCGCGAATTATGTGAAAATTAGATAGAAGATCCACCAACACAACGTAGCAATTTCTCTCGAAAGTATTAGTGGCACCTCTGTTAGTGTCATTAGTATTTCTCAAAAATGTGGTTACTGTTAAATATGTAATGATCTTTGTAGTGATTTTTATTTTAACTATAGACTATAGAATATGTAATCAAAATATCAAAAGAATTTATTATAGGTCAGAATTTTACACCATTGGCATCAAATCACAAAACTTAACGAAAATATTATGAAACTGAAAAAACTGAAAAATCAGACACCTTTATTGAAGTTGCAGAAAACTTAATATTAATATGAAAATATATAAATAAATATACTGGCCTTTCAGCAATTTTAATACATAAAATAATCAGTAATAATATCACAAGTGAGTGAGAATAAATAGAAAATAATTAGACAGGTTTTCGAAAGTTCGTTGCCGGACAAGAGCTAATTTGTTATTGCCAAGTGGCAACAAGCCTGAGATTAATCTGGAGAATTATTTTCGATTTATCGAACTCTGGTGTGGTATTTGCTAACATTTTTTTAGACCATCTATAGCATTAGGAAATAAATATTGATTACTTGCGTATTGTGACAATGATTTGTTTCAATTGCTTACTTTATATCTCCTACACTGATTTTAAACACATTTTTATGACCATGACGTTTTATAAACTGACAGATGCCGTGCTATTACAGTGGGAATATAACTCATACGTAAAACAGTGACGTCATAACAATGCGGTTTCTATAGTTACGCATGTATTAATAACTGACAATGTTGATAATACCACGGTTGTATTTTCAGGATAATACCACGAAGAAATGTCGGTCGCTGTCACAATTTTTGGTTAAGCACAAATCGCAGCGACGATCGTTGCGATGGTGTTATTTATCGGTTGCGCCCACAATCTAGTCGGCCGCTGATAAAAACATAACCCGAAATGTCAGTGTGTCTCAAGTACAAGTAAAATAGTAAAATGTGGTAACATGGTTTGCTGTTTGAAAGATGAAGTGATCTAAATAAATATAGGTATTTAAACTGTATATTTAGCTTCTTGTTTATTCTGCTTTACTAGATGAATCAATCAATTCATTATATTCCCTTCCTAAATATAATTCGTGGTATTCTCAAAAATCGATAATGGTTTTAAAAATACAACTTATTTCAACCCCAATTTTAGAATATGCACCTCGCCCTTTGGGCTCGGTGCATTTTCGTCGTTGGGGTTGAAATTCGTTGTATTTATAAAATCATTATCGATAATGAGAACACCACTTGTTATATTACCCCTGGGAATATAACTCATACCTACAACAGTGAAGTGACAGTATAACAATGCGGTTTCTATGGTTACACAAGTAATAATTAGTGAAAATAATGATTATTGCATTCGCGAGTTGATAAACCAATAAGAATGCGCGATATTTCTTAGTTACAACGTATTACAACGGTTATTTCAGTAATCAAGACGACTAGCGATTATACGAACCTTTGTATTATCGATTATACAGAGGTTCGTATAATCGCATTATTAACATATTCATCATCCTTGAAAAGAACTGAGGTAAAAACTAATAAGCGATCAAATGTATACCGGGCTTTCTTTCCTTATTACACATAATACTCCTATATGTAACTTTAAAAAAAAAGTCAACCCATAAAGCGGCGTAGTTGTAGGCAACCAGTTATGCATAGTTAAGTCTGACATAACCACATAGGTTATATTTTTTACAATAAAGAAATCGCAAAATATCAGTTTCAAATAAAGACATTAATAAACATGACAACATACTAGGTTAAGTGTGGTTGCATCCTGATGTTCCAGCAAGTTTTCAAAATGCCCCCCCTCCCCCCCCCCCCCCCCCCCCCGGTGTATCAAGGTAATACGCAAGGCGGAATCTTGGAAGCAACGCAGAGTATTTGTAATAAATTGTGAGGTTATGCAGTACGTATACTGCTTTTTAGTTGATTCAGGTGACATATTTGCACGTAATTATAAACTTTACGGGATAAAACCAACCGTGTTTTAACAGAAAAGGTGAAACTGAATATCCTATGTTGTGTAAAGGAATGGCAGATAGAATCGCTTTTAGTTTTAGACAGTTTGAAAGATCATACAGTTACAATTTCTTCATTAAAACTGAATTTTTGCGATTTCTTTATAACCTGAATGTGGTCTATAATTGCGTTGATATAATTTTTTAAGTTACACATAGGAACATTACTTACGCGTAATAGGCAACCAGTTATACATTGTCACTTGTATGTGTAATAAAGAAAAAAAAGCTCGGTATAATAAGTGTGCGTTCAATACTAATAATCATTAAATTAATAAATTTCCTGTGTACTTGATTATAATTATTTTATTTTGTTCATGAAGTAATCTACCTATACAGGGTGTCCTAAATAGAGTAAGATTGCATCTTATTGTTAAAACTAGAGATCTGGTTTATGGAGTGGGTTTTTTTGGATGGGCAATATTGTGCAGTTTTATATGCTAGTTCAGATTATGTTGAAATCTTTTCAAAAGTCCCAGCAGTTTAGATGTTATTCGAAGTTATTATATATAATTGCGATTTTCTAAAACCTCCGATATATTCATAATTATTAAAGATGTGGAATTTTTTTTAAAATGAAAGTTACTTGGTTCGATCAAACTTGAGAATCAAGTCAAAACAAAAGTCAAGATGGTGGTTTCCGAGATTTCAATAGCAATTTTCTTATTTTAAATAGCTGCCATATTTGATTTTTATACGTCTAAATAGACTTTTTTTCCTCTTTTATTTACAACTTATTTCCGCATTTAAATAATTATGGGAGTTTTTAGAAAATCACGATTTTTAGTTTTTTTATAATAATTTAAAATAATTAATTTTATTTTATTTAATTAAACTCGGATTTGCTTGGATTTTTGAAAAATTTTCAACATCATCTGGACCACCATACAAAACTGCATAATTTAACCAGAACTCTAGCTATAAAAATAAGAAAGATACCCATGCAATCCGACTCTATTTAGGACACCCTGTATACAACTCGACGAAAACACTCGAATCTGGACTTATGCCTTTTAAAGGCAATTTGCGTATTCAGGCAATACGTCTCGTATAATCGAATATTTTCGATAAAAAATCATTATTGATAATAAGAACACCACTTATTACATTACCCCTGCCAATGAGCTAAATACACTATTGCCGGTGAAATAATGGCATGATTGGACAACGGGAGAAACGTGATCATAGATCAAGTCATTGGTTCAACATTGTTTAAACAATTGTCTAAAAATTATCAATAAAATTACAGAATACAAGTGTTTTAGGTACTGTTTTATGGAGATAAAAAAAATCCAAAATATGTAATTAAAATACGAAGTTTGTTACATCGTCCAGAATGTTAACTCAAGAAGAATCAGAATCTTCAGATACTGCGACATTACACCCAATGTTAGAAATTATGAAAATTGCTAGAAATTACAGATCATGTTTTCAATGTTTTAAAAAGTCTACAAATTCTATAAAAATAGTAATGCAATTAAATCTAATGTATAATTGTAATGCTAGGCAATGCGGAAATACCTCGTATGAGGTCGATAGCCCAATAAATATCGTTTATATACAGGGTGATTTTTCTAAAAATCATTTTCTCAGATTTTTCTCAGAAAATAAGGCCAAAATAAAATAACTCCCGAAACACGTAAATTTTTATTGCGACATCTTTTAACATATTGGCAGTTGTATCCCCCCCCCCCCCAATTACCATCAATAAGCACCTGGTAAAATTTTAAATAGGATAACCCATCTTGTGACACCTGATGTGAAAGTCTTTACGTCTTTATGTCAGTAATGCAGCTGTGATTTTTTTTTCTAAACTATATTTTTAAAACAACAATGAGATAAGGAAACCAATTTAAAAAATACTAAACAAAGCTCATATTCTATAATGAATAATCCTGATTTTCATGCTATAGATGTGGCAATGTACTATTTGTATAAATACTAATTTGTGTTTACATACAAGTATGTACCTACTAGATATGCCAATAATTTTGATTTTGTTTAAGTGTGAACTGAAACACTAAAAAATGCTATGAGAATGCAGTTGACAGGGTAGTTAAGTAGTTACAAAGTAGTTAAAACAGGGTCGCTGATATAAGATAGAGAATTCTTCATTATGTGATTTACTTAATGTCACCCATTGAAAATCTCGCTCCATAGAACATTAGTGAGTTAGGTCATCATTCCGTGACAGTAAAGAAAAATAATAGAAGATAAATTACATGACCAATAGTGTATGAGTAAACGCAATTCAAGTCGCCCTTAGTCAATCAAATCATCGCATCTTTTATGACCATCATTTGATATTCTATAGAAATACAAGGTGACTTCATAAAATGCCAATCTCCGACCTAATAAATTCCTCCACCCTCTCCCGCGCACACACAAAGAGGCTGGCACGTGGGCCTTATTCGATGAAGCCTCCTTACTCCTTATCAAATCGGGGATGTCCTCTCGTTTGTGTGCATCGGCATGTAACGTCCGGGAGGTCTGCAGGGGCATCGGCGTGATTCGAAAGATCAAGCAGTCTTTCAGCACAGTTTGACAAACGAGAAGGGCAAGGGCCAATATGCAGAGTGCCCTGTGGACGACTCGAAGAGAATATCAAACCGGACGCCGGCCGTATTGGGAATACCAAATTGTAGAGCATATTCACTGGGCCTGTGGTAAATAGCAGAGCAATCGAGGCGGCTATTATAATCGTAATATCAGAGGATCAAGAATGAATATTCGAGTAGCTGTGAGATGGGAATTTCTTGCTAGATCAAGCAATATGGATGGATGTAGTTTTAATGCACGTTTCTGGGTCGTGTCCGAGCCTGTTTGCAAATATTATATGCATGGTAGAGCGGATGATGTATTGGGGCTATAATTGATGTCACATGGCAACTTTCTTATCTACCTTTTATATGCAACGTCGTGTAATTATATTATATATATATATTTGTTATTAATTATGTTTTCAAGAGGATGTTTGCTACTTTACACGTATATACAGAGAGCTTTTTTTATCGTGCAACATAGGATTAATCAGTTTTATAGTTATACGCTTGTATCATAATGACAGCAATGTATCAAAGCGGCTTTTTTTTAAATGCAACATACAAGTCAAATTCATTCTCTGCGAGGCAAATATTAGAGTTTACGAAATGAACAATGTTAAGCTGAGGTGTGCAGCATTATGAATGAAATTGAATAACTGAGCTCTCTCCAGTTGTATACATTGTTCACTTCGTAAACTGTAATATTTGCCTCACAGAGAATTACTTGTATGGTGCATTTTAAATAGGACGCTTTGATTTTATATATTGCTGTCATTGTGACAGAAGTGCGTAACTATTGAAAAGATTAACCCTATTACTGCGTTCGTTTTATACATTTTATCTACGACTAATTTATAATGTAAGTATTATACTTGAGGTTTTTGCAGTATAATGCTATATATTATTCCCGTATGCCCGGTTGCATCAACATTGTTTTAACTCTGGTTATGTAACCCTCAGTTATATTTATGTCAGAGTGACGTTTCGAATCAATAGCATCAAAATTCGATGATGTGGAGTAACGTATAGCAACAAAACCCCTCGGGTTAAATAAAACGGGTTATTTGTGAATGAATCAAGTTCGTATAACTCGCATTTTATGTTTTATTTCAGATCTGGTGTTAAGTCATTTTTTAGGTTAATCCCGAGTTACATTTATAACCCCGAGTTATTTTTTAACTCGCGATGATGCAACCGGGCATTAGGGAATAATGACTAGGGATTAATAGTCCTTATTTCCTCATATTCGTATAATTACTTGGAAGGGCGCTTTTTTTTCTCTACACAACCAATACAAATTTTTAAGTTAAATTATTTATGTTGTTAAACTAATTTACTGAAAATAAATGTTTGAAACAAAATTATATTAAATGAAGTACTCAAATAGAACGACAATGATAATAATAAATGTAATCTAATTGAAAGCCCGTGCTACTCGCATGTGTTTTTTTTAGCTATGTTTGTTGTATTATTACACACCAAAAATGCACTTACAGATAAAGATAAAATTCAAGCAGAAATTAGCAATAAGTATAATACCGAAAGACGTGTGAAATAATACGCAGATGGTATTGAGCGTTTAAGCCAGGGCAGGGGCAAAATCGTTGGCGACACTCTTGTCTGCGGGCGTCCGACCTCTAAACAGGGCATCATGCTACATTGCTCGGTGCCATTAGTAAAAGATGCGTGCGCTTGCAAGAGGAAGGCATGATCATCTTGCGTCATTAACAAACCTGAAGTGCGGAAAATACGTTGTTAATCGTGTTGCATAACTATAAAATGTCACGAAATATTTAAGTAATGATATAAACAATCGATCACACGACTTAAATAATAGCGACGATTGATTTGACAGTATTTAATGATCTATGCTCTGGTATCTCTGCTGTCAACACACCTACATCAAATTTTAAGTTTAATTGTAGGATACAATAAAAATAGTTTGAGAAATTATCCTCCCAGATAAAACTCGAACTGAATAAATTAGTGGCTAGTTAATTGTTTCAATTTGCACTCGCTATTTTATTAGATTATTAATTGTAAATTTGGTATCGTTAAACTACATTCACAACCACTCAATTAGTAATTAACGTAAAATTTCTTCACAGCGGCCAAATTAGTACTTACCCTGAAAATAGTAATTAACGCGAAATTAAAAGCTAGAATAAGAGCATACTACTATTAAGAAGTTTTTTTTTGTGAAAAAAATGCTGTTTTGAACATACATAATATGCATTATTGGAACGATGAAAACCCTCATCATACTGTAATACGGAATCACCAGTATGGGTTTTCTATTAATGTGTGTGCAGGTATAATCGATAATTATCTAATTGGTCCATTTCGATTGCCCAGACGATTGACAGGCGAACACTATCGACATTTTTTTTGGAAAATGAACTGAACACTTTATTAGAAGATGTCCCATTGGATATTATAATAAGAATAATGTACTACATGCATGACGGCACGCCAGCTCACTATTCTCAAAGATCAAAGTAATTTCTTCAAAGAAGATTTGGAAATAGGTGGATTGGTCATGGGGGACCTATATCATGCCCAGCTCGTTGTCCTGATCTTAATCCCCTCGATTTTTTATTTTGGGGGTTTATGAAAAATGAAGTGTATGCCGCAGAAACAAACACTGAAGAGCAATTATGGAACATAATTATAGGTTATGCTGATACATTTCGTAATAATCCGAACATTTTTCAAAGATGCCTTCAATCATTAATACGAAGATTGGAACTGTGCATCCAAGAACAAGGTCACCAAATTGAACACCTTCTGTAGAGCTAAATACCTTACCTTTTTTAAATATTGCTGCATTTAATAAATGTCTTCTTAATTTATTAAAATTAATTTAAAAAAAACTTAACAGCCTGTAACTTGAAAACCAAAAGCGATCGAACATTAGTGTATAGGATTTTTTTAAATTATTTGTTGGTCTTCGATCGCGTGGTGCTATGCATTGCAGTTTGTTCTATGCCACCCTGTATATATATATATATATATATATATATATATATATATATATATATATATATATATATATATATATATGTATGTACATATATATATATATATATATATCTATATATATATATATATATATATATATATATATATATGTATGTACATATATATATATATATATATATATATATATATATATATATATACATGTATATATATATATATATATATATATATATATGTATATATATACCTCTAGATTTTTATTTGTTTAAGGCCTTAAAACAAAGGATCACAACGTAGGGGTGTAATTTAAAATTTGTAATAACAATGCGAGCCGCTAGACGGTTAATATTTTATATTTAATTAATATACTTTTTTAATCTGCCTCGAAAACTGGTTCGACTTATTTTTTTTATTTCATTGAAAGGAACTTAGATTTGTTCAATATAAATTGTTTTGGAATTTTTATTATTTTTTTATTTTTTCCAAAACGAATCGTCAAAAATCTTTTTTTGTTGCGCCACTAGATTAGGTATTTTTAAGCTTTAAAATGAGGTATCACAAGGTGGGGAGTGCCATTTAAAATTTCAAAGTGGGGGTGGCTAGGGAAGAGGGGGTGAGACTTAAAATTGATTTGACATTGTTTTTAAACTTCCCCTCCAAAAGTCAATCGACGTGTTTATTTTTTATTTTTATAAGTTAGCTTGCATTCAAAAGTTATTGGGACTGGCTAGTTTTGAAATGTACATCCGGTATATACTGGGTGAGTTTTTTCGGATGTTTAGAATGGGGATCTCGGAAACTAGCGGAGATAGAGGCACGATTAAATGGGCAAAGAACTGCAGTTTTACAAGCTCAATTTCATTTCACTCAAAAATGATAGCTTAAATAAAATAATCGTTTAGACTGTACTATACACATAATTGCGTATAACTTTTTCCTCTACACATTTTTTCTAAAGTCAATAGTAACAGAGCAATATGCTCCGAAGAAAATAACAAAAAAAAATGTTTTCCAGATATCTTGTTAGCCATGCATTTTTTCCAAATAACAAAGAGCTCATGAAATTGAACTCGTAAAACTGCAATTCTTTCCCCATTTAATCTTCCCTCTATCTCCTCCAGTTTCCGAGATCCCTATACTAAACATCCGAAAAAACTCACCCAGTATATTAGTAAAAGTAAGTAAAATATTTTTCTTTTCTTCCATTTTATAGTTTATCATATGGTACAGATACACATAATATAATAATATATTGCCATACTCGAATCGAGCGTCGGCTATTTCCCCGCATACGTCAGTGTGTGAGTGTCTGTATTGTAGTTACAGTGACGTATGGCACCTACAGTTTAACGTCGGCTGCGAACGACTGGTTTTGGGGAAACTATCCTGGGCAGATTACTCTCAGTGGTTTGCCATTGCCTTCTGAAAGGAGACGAGCGGATTTCTAGATATTTTTACCGGAGCCCGGGATCGAACGCGGGTCCGCCGCGTGAAAGGCCGACACTCTGACCGTTTCACCACACTCGCCACCATACAGATACACATACAATTCTTTTAATCATCAATTCTTGTTCAAATTAAAGAATTTCAAAAAAAATCATATGATTTAAATCGCCAAAATGCCAAAAACTGATTAGAAATAAAAATATATCAAATAAATCAAATAAATAATGATTCATTTGATTTTTTTTAAATTATTGATTTTAATTTTTTTTTTATATTAAAGTTTAAATTTTAAATTAAAATTAAAATATTCCTCATCCTTGAAAAAACGAGCAATAGACTAATAATCGATCAAATTTATATAATAATTCTACATTCAACAATAAAAATCGTTAAATTTATAAATATCCTGTATACTTTATTGTAACTAATTTATTTTGTTCGTGAAATAATCTACCTATATACAACTCGAAGATCGAAAATAATCAAATCTTTTTAAAACACTACCCGGCGCTGCTGTTTCAGGCAATACGCCTCGTATAATCGATTATTTTCGATCGTCTAGTTGTATAACTTACGATAATATAATTCATTCTAAATTTGGCCAATATCAATCACAAATTTTAAATAGTTACCATGTTTTGATAAACGGATATACCCTTGGCGACGTGGTTGACTCACTTCGGTTTACGATGGGTCCAAAAAAGCAAAAATAATGGATAATAATTTAAATCTAGAACCATGATTTAATAACTGTCATGACAACAAAGTTTTGTATATATTAACAACGTTAATATAATCGCTTCTGAAAAATTCAGCAGTTTTTGGCATTTTGTGAACAGCGAAAGTTTGAACTTCTTGAGCAGACTTCGAACGAACACTTGGCAGGTATTGCAGTACCAATATAGCTAGCTCAAGCTCATCGACATAACAATGTTTCAAATATTATTTACAATAATTCTACGTTTAATAATAATACAAAATAAATGATAGATGTAATAATTTAATTATTATTGGTCTATTCATTATATAATCGTAACGAATACCACTCGAGCAATCGAAAATAACGATTATTTATCACACGTAACTCAACATAATCCTTAAAAAACCACTCGAGCTACGCTCTCGTGGTTTTTCGCAGATTACATCTCATTACTCATAAAATAAGCGATTATTTTCGGTGGTCTTGTGATATTAAAACTGATTATTTCATTCGCGTGTTGTTAAACTAATAAGAATGCGCGATTTTCCTCAGTTAAAACGTATTACAACGGTTATTTTAGTAACCAAGACGACTAGCGATTACACGTACTTTTGTATTATCGATTACATAAAGGTTCGATAATCGCATCTTTAAAATCTTCCTTATCCTTGAAAACAAAAACGAGGAAAAAACTGATAATCGATCAAATGTATCTAATAATTTTCGTTCAATATTATTAATCATTAAATTTATAAATTTCCTGTATACTTTTGTTAGGTATCAAATTGTATTATTGACTAATAAATGATTATTATTATTGGAGGCGGGATATGTGCTTTGTTTGTTTATATAAGCCGGAGCGAGACGCTCAGCTTAAGAACGAGTAACGAAGGGCACATTGAGTTACGTGGTTTTACGGAGTGTGGATGCAAGTTGGGTGCTGATAGTGGGGAAAGCATGTGTGTTCTAATGTTTTGGTGTGCGTTGCAATGTGGATGGTTATGGATTAGGTGTTGGAATGGATTAAAGGTCAGTACTTAAATTACAATATGTATATCAGATTGAGGTGTTCCGACATATGTGTTCCTCATGATTATATAAAGGCGGGATTCGTTCCTGGGTCCTTTGCAAATATGCTTCGTGCAGATAAAGGCGGGAGTCGTTCCTGGGTGCTTTGCAAATATGCTTCGTGCAAATAAAGGCGGGATTCGTTCCTGGGTCCTTTGCAAATATGCTTCGTGCAAATAAAGGCGGGATTCGTTCCTGGGTCCTTTGCAAATATGCTTCGTGCAGATAAAGGCGGGATTCGTTCCTGGGTCCTTTGCAAATATGCTTCGTGCAAATAAAGGCGGGATTCGTTCCTGGGTCCTTTGCAAATATGCTTCGTGCACATAAAGGCGGGATTCGTTCCTGGAATAGCCGTAGAGAATAATGGTCGAAGCCGTGACTGCTGGGAATCCAGTTGGCGAGAGATCAATTGGCGGGGGAAAGGGGAGATGCACCCCCGGTAAGTCCTTCCAATTATAGTTAATATACAATACCAAAAGAATACTCTTTATATGTGGGGAAATCATTTGGAGCCAATGCCATCTTCGGATCGAGTTCAATATATAGCCTGCGGATCCTGACCAATGAAAATACAGTATGTTATGTAAGTGATTATTATTATTAATAGGTAAAATGGCGAAAATTTATGTATTAAATATGGCGTCAAGTTAAGGCTACGATTGGAAAAAAAAACTAGCTTAACACTTTATTGTAATTAATTTATTTTGTTCATGATATAATCTACCTATTACAACTCGACGATGGAAATGACTCTAATCTCAACGCATTGCCTTTTAAAACACCCCTCGACGCTGCACGTATCGTGGTGTTTCAGGCAATACGTCTCATATAATCGATTATTTTCGATCGTCTAGTTGTATAACTTACGAATTTTTTTTGCTGAATTAGAAATCCAATCAAATGCATGTATCTGTACTCACGTGTGCGACAATAACCAATCATAATAATATTAGACTGACTATTACACTTGTCACATTTACATATGAAACTTCACACTGACGGACCAATGAAATAACCCAAATTTTAATTTGCTGGCGAATTAGAATCCAATTATAGTGATAATTGCTGTCGGACACTTATCACTTTCGAGGAGGTTAAGATTAGGTATCAAGAGGTTTCTCATATTGTATGCCCAATCGGTTAAAATCAGTGCAATTTGGTGCATACTCGTAGTTTCATATAGTTACATACTTTTTTTCATCGCAAAATGTTTCAAATTATCTGCAAATATAATCTTGTGACTTTTTAGTATTCTCTGGCTCGGAGCCAACAATTTCTTGCTTTATATTTGTAAGAGATTTGATGCCAAACCGGTTGGAAGACATTTTTATAATATTTATTAAATATTTGTCAATGTCAATATGACACATGCAATAGTCATGCACAATATGTTTCGTGCATAGTTCCTTGCATAGATAATTCCCGCTATAGTGATGTAGTCGAGCTTGTACTCGCTAGAGTGATGCTAGAGTGATGCACATTTTCACGGCAACAAGCTCTCATGCCACTATAGCGGGTATTATCGGCAAGTCACTATGCTCTTAACATATTACTATTGATAACTACCCATGGACAGTTTTCACTTCCAAGTTGACGTTGCTAGCTTGCAAAAGCTTTCACAGTGCTAATATTTATATGAGCCAAATGAGGCTTCAATCGCAATCAAATTTCTAACCAAATAAACGTCGAGCATTGATAAATAACCTATAATATTATCGCAACTTCCTCAAGCACATTGCACGTCAACCAAGTTTCCAAGCAATGTACTTTCGGAAACTGTGATAAAATAATTTCGTAGTTATCATTGTCCTAGGGTTATTAGCCACCATTAGATATACCGAGTGTTTTGTACTTACCTAAAAAATCACGGTTTTCTAAATGATGAAAATCGAATTACTGTATTTTTTTCTAAATCAAGCAAGGTATCTATCAAATTTTATTATTGCATATAAGTTTTAGATTACCGAATTATTCAAAGTTCATGTTCATAAGTTTTTTTGTCTTCTGTAACTTTTGCTAAATTTCAAATTTTAAGATTTTTTCATATTTTTAAGATTTCACTAACCAAAACTAAATATTTGATTTCATTTTCGTGTTTGATAAAATATAGTTATTCTACAAATAAACTAAGAGTTGAACTAAAAAGAAGAAAATTGCAGTAAATATAATCATAATATCCAAATATACTAATAAATATGCAAGGAAACAAGACAGTTAAAACGTTAACAATGTAAACGAAAATATTAAAATATCAGAATGTTCAGAATCGGCGAACGTTACATCAAACAGTGTTACAAATTACGAAAATTGGGGAAATAGTACAAAATCATTATTTCATTCTTTCATTTACTCTAGGGGATATTCAATTATTTCGTATGTTCACAAAATTGCAGTGATATTAGCAATATCACTTAAATGTTATGTTTAGAAAATGTAATTATTATAATTGTATTGTAAGTTGCTAAACTTATCGATTTGTTCAAGGATAAAACAATTTTTTTACTGATAATTTGAAATTACATTTAACAATGTAATTTACAATTATTTTCGTGTGCTGCAGATCAAAAATAATATGTATTAATGGAGAAGTATTTATGCACTCCCAAGACGAAACTAGTTAATAAAAACCTATGTTTTTATTAACTAGTTTCGTCTTGGGAGTCGTCTTTAGCATTCCAATCTTTAATTAAGAAAATATAGTTATAATTCAGTTACATGACAATTTGTTTGTTTTTCAAACTTACAGTCAATTATATTTTTTTCAAATCTGGTGGTGGTATATGGTGGTACATCGATTTTGTTTGAAGACATGTGACGATGAATTGTGTGATATGAAATGATTGTGACTGTTTTTTTAGCGTTTGCACAAATTAGCAATATTTATGGATCCACACACATTCCAATAATATGTATTAGTTGTTTTTATCTCGGATACTTTTTTTCTGTTGTCCAGTGTTATTGGAGATAATTTTGTGAAGGATGAAAAATAATGTGTAAACCACGGACGGTAAATTGATTTTCCAGGCTTCTTACCGCCTAGGTCAATAATATACTATTTCCCTTTCATTTACGCAGTAAAAGAAAGTACATATTGTAATCATGTAAATTCTTAAAACTGAGATATTTGTGGAAATATCCGTTATCGAGTCTGTTTATTCAGAAGAAGCATTTCGAAGTGGTGTCAATCTGTTTCTCTGCATTCCTGAAGGTGCTCTCTCTTCAAGCTTAACGAATCACTTGAGACCTCACATTTAGGGTTTCAAGAAAAATTGATACATCCCATAGATTTGTAGCTGAAATCCACCAATTGGAAGTCGTAGTTTATTGGAGAGTTTTTTGCATATTGCAAATATCAGATTTATGAAAAAAAACAAGACAGATCATAAGTGTTTTGAATTAAATTTGCCACAAATTTTATCTTGACATTTTTCAAAATAAAATTTCTCAAGAACTCGTTGTCATTATTCGTTACTAAACAATTTCGCTAAAGTTATCATGAAGAGAAATTCTGTAAATTTTTTAATTAATTTTAGGAAAATAAAGTAAACAGTGTCAGTTATTTACTCTTAAAGATCATAATTTATTTTCTCAGTTAAACATTTATTAGGCCGCCTAGGCCAATACAAAAGTTGTCTCGTGGCTGTACCAAACAGTGAAGCACAATTTATTATCATAAAAAACCAGTTATATCCCAATTTGTTAAAAACTTATCCCCTTGTAGAAGCTGAGTCCTCAATTGAAGAGATAAACATGTCTAATTAGCGGCTGATTGGCGAAATGTGGTTATATTTCTGCCAAAAAATTACAAATATGTATAAGATCGAGAATGAAAGTTTCCACACAACAGTGCTATGAATGACCATAAACTTTCTAGGATAACAACTCGATGTTAACTAAGAATGAGCCAAGCGTACGCTGTTATCGTGATGCAAAAGGGGATTAAACGCATTATTTTATAAATCATCTAAATTTACGATCAATCCGGCACTCGCTATGTAAAGTCCCAGACATAAATCGAGTGGAAACGTCCTGGACTCTAGTTTACGTATTCTAAGTGTAATCAGATTGGACGCGGGGCCCCTTCACAGCTGACAATGAGTGCCGCCAGCCTGGAAATAAGTGGACTCCACTCGTCGCATCTGCATACAAAGCCTATAAATTCATAGCCTCTAATTGAAATAGAGTGGTCAGTCACACCGACTCCACGGATTGATTAATGGAGTCCAGGCCAGAAACCGGGATGCTACGCAGGCAACACGGGTAATAATTTATTGGATAACACCTAGACACACTCGTCGTGCAAATAAGGAAAAAAATGGGTGAGCATGATGGAATTCTGTTGGTGCTCAGAAGAGCGCTTTGTCATCTACCATTACAGTAAATTCCAATCGGAGAACTGCAGTTTTAAATACGACCAACTATTTGCAAACATATTTGCAATTACACATTATATTTGTTCGTATCAAAGATGTTAAAAAGAAACGTTTGTATACCATGATATGTAGTCGAGAATATTCCGGGCAAGGAATATATATATATATATATATATATATATATATATATATATATATATATATATATATATATATATATATATATATATATATATACTCGACCCACGTATATTGTGACATCCGGCAAAAATTTTAACCTTTCTGCATCCACTGTTCAGAAAACAGATACGTGTAAAAGAAAAATATGACTTTATAAAATCGATGTAAGAATGCTCATAGGAACAAAAAATTTAGACCATACACAAAATAAAATAATTAAAATTACCATCTCTTTGACATCCGGTATACATTTTTATTTCACTCATCTTATGACATCCATAAAAAAATAGTGTATCTTGTGACATCCTTGCAGCGTTGCCAATTTTACAAATCATTTAGAGTGCTCCATTGCTTCACATTTTAGTTAAGAAAAATAAGTGTTGTGAATATAACATTAATGTTTATTTAACATTTAAATTCTTAAATAATAAAATAATAAAAAATACAAATAGTTCATGACATTTTACTTCTTGCTGTACTTGTTGACAATGAATATTTTTATTTGGGTCCAAGTTTTGTTATAAAATGTTGTTGAATGCTTCTTCATTAAATCGAGACACTCATGTTTCCTTGGAGCTTTTTTAGATGCCAAATGTTTTTGGAAGTATATTTGGGCAAATTTCTTTTGTTCGCTTGTCCATGGTATCAGGACACGACATTTTTTCTTCTGCAAACAAGTGTTAGAACATTAGTAAATAACATATAACGGAATAAGGACTGTAAGAACATTTTTGTGTCAGAGTAAAGGGAATGCAAAATATATGGAAATTGTAAATGTCATCCTAAAAAATACAGGTAAGTATTCCTCCTCTAGTGCATGTGAATGTAAGTAACTTTTTAACAGTTTTATTAAAATTATTTACGTGTATCTGTGATATTCTTACCTGATTCTCATCATTAAGATTTGGAGATTGTGTTTGTTCTTTTATAGTACGTAAGGTGTGCTTGTTTTCTGCCAACTAAAATGATTTTTTTTCCATCAGAAGTAAAAGTTTAGATACTTTAGCAATTTGCAATTTATCGTCAGTTTTTCTATAGTAGTTTAAGTGTGTTGCTTTCTCATGTCCAAGATGAGTCGAAAGTTGTTCCAAATCACTGTCTTCCATTGAAATTATTTGTGCAATAGTCGCAATATGTTTTCTTAGACAAGTCACCGTTATAGATTCAATATTTATGACCGCACAATCATCAGCAACTTTCTTCAATACCTTGTAAGACCACAAAAAACTATTGTTAGTGCTTGGGTTTCCAAAAAGGTAATACCGCTCTACCTTTTTTCCGCGAATTGTAATTCGTTTTATGTTTCTAATTAAAACCAGCTCTGTGGCCGTCAGTGACTGATAAATATCTTCAATTGCTGATTCATCTTCTTCTCTTAAATAATCCTCTATTTTAATTCGTTGCGCCTCACCGGATCGTTTTCTGTTCAAAAGAATGACATGGGCTAGAAGGGCTTCAGTCAGATTTCTAACATATAATGAGCTATATGGATCGTTCAGCAATTTTGTACACCACTTTTCTTCTTCTCTAACAACGAACTTATTCATTTTTATAACGTCCTCTGTTAATGGTATCATGCTGCCTTTCTTCCAACTCTTAGCAGATAAATCTTTGTTTGCATTAGTAGAAACGTGGAAGCGAAATTGGGTTTCTATCATTTGTCTTAATATTTTAATTTCTTTATTTTTAACCATATTATTTTCCTTCGCAGCAACAAACATGGCAGTATCGCAAATCTGTTTGAGAACAGTCGCCCATCTTAAAGCAAGTGAGGGGCTTCTAAATGTGTCTCTATCTGGGTCATAACCGGAGAGTTCATTAGTAGCATCAACTAATTGGTCAAAATAAGAGGGTTTCAGGTAATCAATCAGTTGACGTTCGTTAGGTTCTTTATTTTGCAATACTTTTAAAAATCTGGCCAGTTCTCGCATACGCTGGGATACCGTATTAATTAGATGTTTTTCTTTGTGGCATCTATAATACCTCTGTCCGTACAATTTAATAAGAAAATCATTCATGACACTTTTTGTGATTTCATCAGCTGCCATATGAGGAAAAACTTTTAATTTCAAATCTTCAAAATTATTTTTACTCGACATATAAAGAAGTGTTAATCCATTTGCCTGAGCATGCTTTGACTCTGTTTCTTGAGTTTTCTTGAAATATTTCTTCATGTGGCGATGAAGATAAGTTCGTGTGAAAAAGCCTTTACATCCGGAACAAGGCAAATAGTCAGATGAGGTTTTCGGACATACAGATTTAGGTCTCCTTACTGGATTAATAAATCCTTCGTTCCCAAATGAATTTATAAAGTTTCCTGAAATAAAAACCACCCACAATTTTTAATGAATACGCATGTTAATTAGATTAAATGTGTGCACAAAAATGAGTAATAAGAAGAGCAATTTCATCTCGGTATTGAGAAACACGCAACATTATAAATAAATTGATAAATTGATCGTATTATACGTGCGATCAATTTGAAATTATTCGGATATTTTTTAACTCTTGTTAAAAAATTCTACTTAAAAATCTTGACAATTTTTTTTTAATTGAAGTTGAAGTAAACACTTTTATTTCTACCACGCATTTTTTCACAATTTCTCCCTTAATTGTGTACGTACGTACGTAGTTGCATATATTTCCTATGTAAATTAGAAAGTTTGCTCTACATTAGTAGATTTAGCCGAAATTATGTATATAACATAATATATGCGGTAATAATTTAAAAGTTTTAAATTTAGTTATACGTATTTTTTCGGAATTCAATTTGTTAGAACATATCAAACTTTGTGTTGAAGTGCGATTTTTGAACTTGAAACAAGAAAGCATTGTAAAAAACAGCCCAAATAATTTCATCTAAATCCAACGCAATAAAATATGATATTTAGTTTTAAAAATGAAATGTTGGGCCTGTATTCATAATTGTGAGATGTAGATTCTGGTTTTGCAAATCTACATTCCAACTGCCAACTATATGCAACTTATATAAGCTAAATATATAAGTTAACTTCCAAATATAAATACCTCTTTTACGAATATCGTCAAACAAACATTTTCTCTGTTTCGAAGATTTTGGTAGTGACATTATTTTAATAACTTCAATTTCGGTTTCATGCTTACGAAACAAGTGTCGTGAAAAATTGGTTATATTCTTCTCACAAAAAATACAATGTTCTTTTTTGTATCTTTTAAGCGTTCCTTTTATATTTCTACTGGAACTTTTAACTACTCCGAATTGATTAAATTGAGTAAAGTTCTCGTTATTTCTTCCACTCTGTTCATGTTGTTTCTGTGAATTTGCATTTGTACCGTCTTCTTCAATTTCGTTTAATTGTGTTCGCTTATCTGGCATTGACTTACTAATATCTACTTTGGAATGAAGTGATAAAGGAAGCTCAACACTCTCATTTGAGTCACTTGATAAACCTGAAGAAATAAAACCTTTATAAAAGAATTATTCCGACACCAGATTACAAGTTTACCTAAATCACTGGCACACGAAGGAGTGGATGGAACATATTCTGTTCCAGAATCTGAAAATGGGCTGTGTTCCTGACCAAAAAAGTTCAACTCTGCATCAGCTGTAGGAAATACGTTCGTCAACTGAGTAAATGTAATCTCTTCGGACTTGTCATTGGTCTGTTCATTAGAATGTATTTCTATTAGTGAAGGTTCTACCATTGTTATTTCTTTATCAGCCGATTCGAAAACTTCGAATCTGTTATCTCCTTCTTGGACGTTCAAAGGTATCTCTGTATATTGCAAATCTGTAGGCTTTATAGTAAAATTCGATAATACCTTTATATTCTCAGTAATACTTTTGCTACATAGAATATCTATTGATGATGTATTTTCTTTATTTCTGTTGTTTTCGCTATTCACATCCATTTGAAAATTTACTGTTTCAGTAAATTTTACAGATTTTGGAGACAAAGATCCTAAAAAAATAAATTAATCGAATAAAATGAACAATATATTTCAAGAGGGTCATTCCCGGGAATTTTTAAAGATTTTTATTTCCCGGGAAATTCCCGGGAAATGATAGGCGAAAAATACAAAAATGTTGCAATTTAATATATTATATCATGGCATGATTACTGAACAAATTTATGTTATTACTGTTATTATTCGCGCCAAATTCGCTGTTTTATGGAGCGGAAGTGCGTACTCACGAAAGACACTTTTAGATTTTAAGGGTTTATTGTAAATGATGACTGATTTATGAGCGAAATCGTCTATTCTTCGATACTGGTATGAACGTTTCGACCACTCATTCCCTCTCCTTTTAATGTACACATTTCATGTCTTTCTTCCCGTAAATGCGTGAATGGAGAAAGATGCCTGCACATAATTATAGTTTTTAGAGTTAGTATACATTGGGGTGTCCGTAAGCTATAGCTAGTGTACCCCCTCCCCATCGCCAACAAAAATACAAAAAATAAATGTGACTGTTTGAATTACAAATAATTTAGATAAATTATTGAATGCTCTGATGACGATAGTGCCTACATCACATGAAAGTGAAAGATTTTTCTTAGCATCGTCAAATTTTTGCAGACAAAAACATCATATTTGAGCGATTCTCACTGGGCTTTTTCAACGTCTTTTTTTAAACCAATAAAATAGTATAATGTTACCTGATTTTAATGTTAATTAGTCTTTTTTTATTTTTATAATTTAACCAGTTTTTTTTAAATAGATCTTTATTTGATTATTTTCATCTTTATTTTATTTTTCTATTTTCAGGGATTCCCGGGAAATATATTACAAATTTTTTATTCCCGTTTCCCGGGAACAAAAAATGTCAAAATGATCCTGATATTCCTCTATGAACAATATTCAGGCATTCCTTTAATAAATCACTGTAGCAGTATTAACATAAATATAAATAAGTTGCAAATGTTTAAAATACCTATTGTACGAATATGACGAGTATAACATTTTCCACAATGTCTATTTCCCCTTAGGAAAAACAGTGAATATCCTCCTCGGGACCGAAATTATTACTTCGGCACGATTTTTAATAAAATAAGTACGCCATTTGTCAACCTCGTATCTCTTGTAAGAAGTAATGATTCGAATCTCATTTTTATCTCAAATTTAACTTTAACTTTCTCAAATTTATAGTTTTTTTTTCAAAAACAGTTTTAGAAAGAATAGGTAACTCACCGAGGATTTTCTTTTTTAATACATTTACATCAATTTCTCTCAAATTTACACCTTGGGTAGTATGGCACGTTGGTTGTTTTAGCTCTAGTTGTCCAAGTCGTATAGTGTCTTTATGAGAAACCATAGCTAAAATACGCTTTCCTCGTGATGACATGGTGATATCTGGTTGGATATTGTACCTATTAATCACAAAATAATGCTTAAAATTGGTCGATTATTTGTCACAATCGTTAGTTACAGGACAAACCGGTAACAATATTATACAACAATAACGATAATGTAAAACTGCGCGGTCGAAAAAAAAAACGAGTCTGAGTTTAAGTTTTCAAATTTAAAATATGTGTTCTGTTAAAATAGAAATAAATTTGTGTTTGCCAAATATATGTTAGACCCTTACGGAAATATGTCTTAAATTGCATCGATACTTAGGCACTACGTCAGCCGGGTAATTCGCCAATTCTAGTCAAATATAACAAGAATGAGTCTCTGCTTGAGCTTTCACATTAATATTTGAATGGAATTAAAATAATTCTAACCCGACACGAAATTATTCAAAACGCTACTATTATTATGTTAGCGTCATCAATTTGGAGTTCCATCATCCGGGGAAGTCCACTCCACGAGGTTGCAAATGGGGACAATGCCGGGGAAGTCCCTTATTAACGGACTTTTCAAGCTGTGACCACATACCATCGGAGGGGAACAGGTTCCGACTCTATGGATTGGGATTGCACATTTTAAATTAATTGTGTACTTACCTAGAATATAAAGCACAATCGCACAAATACCACAGTTACACACTTGTACCACGTTGCCACGTTTTGGAGGTTATAACGGGCGTCAAATAAAAATTAATATACACGATCAACATCCGGATGTCACGACAGCCGCTAAAAATATGCGAATTCTTTATACAGAATATACAAAACCGGTTCTCTTGCGCGCCCCCTAATCAGTATGAAACGGAACTAAAAATATACAATCATTTATAAAATAGTGTAATTTGACATCCTCCCGAAATGTTTACTACGCACTTCTACCTCATTTTCTAGATGATTTAACAAGTAAAACGTTGTGACATCCAATTTTGGATGCCACAATGTTTAAGGATGTCAAAGAGATAGTAAAAATTTCATGAACGGATCTCACAAAGATAGGTGGATATATATATATATACAGGGTGTAACAGAAATACGTGTGTTAATTTTAAACATTGGTAGAACTCGTTATATAAAACATTTTTTCTATATGTTCTTTTTCAAAATTTGCAGGTTTTTTTTACATTTTTTTGCCCCCTAATTTTGACTGAACGAGCCGTTCTCAGGTACTGTCACTATAATTGTCAAGTGAAGTTTATTTCAAAATGCCAAATTTTCATTTTCATCAAGAATTAACCGATATTGTGTTGGTATATGGCTGAGCCTTTGGAAATGCCGCAGAAGCCCGTAGATTGTACAGTGCACAATATCCTGAACGTGTTTTGCCTAACAGGCAATGATGTACCTTTATGACACCGTTGCCATCACAACAAAAGATTTTATCACTGCACACCTTTAACCATAGGCGGGTACGCGTTTTAGTAGATTAACTAGAACATATTTTAAATCAGTTTAACGTTGGTTTTTGAAAAAAAAAACATATAGAAAAAATGTTTTATTTAACGAATTCTACCAATGATTAAAATTAACACACGTATTTCTGTTACACGCTGTATATAATTATATCAAGTCATAAATGGTTATTAGAACCTGTTTGATAAAGAAGGAAAATATATAAATAAAACACAATTGGTGTGTGTTTCACAAAATGTTTAATATTGTACTACGACAATTGTTTCGCCACACAGTGGCTTCATCAGGTATATGACAACTGCATTCATCTGCCTGATGAAGCCAATGTGTGGCGAAACAATTGTCGTAGTACAATATTAAACATTTTGTGAAACACACACCAATTGTGTTGTATTTATATATTAACATGGAGTTTCGTCATGTATCAGCCTCATCAATCCGATATTTAAAAGAAAAAAAAATCAAATAACCTTCTTCCCTAATCGTTTTCCCTCTCATACTTGGAGCTCCAGATATAGATTTTCCTCGAATAAATAAAATAAGATTTTGACCTTTACCTCCTTCATTTTCTTTGCTACAAATAAGACACTCCCACAATTTCGTAAATGGTCTCAATATATATATACAGGGTGTAAAAAATGTTTTATTTAGTTCTACCAATGTTTAAAATTAACACACGTATTTATGTTACACCCTGTATATATATATTTTTTTTTAGAAGAGTTAATAACTGTTACGATTGGTAATGAAATAATTTTCAATTGTCGGTAAAATATTCGTTAGTTTAGGAAATAGGCAATAATTAAGAATATTTGAACATAAAACATTTTTTTAGATTGAGTTTGTTATTTTTTTGTATATTTTTTGCATATTTATTATGAAATCTCAGTGAATTTGTAGGAATATATTTTATGAAACTTCGTATATTTTGCGAGTATTTCCAGGAAATTTTAGTAAACCAAATAATCATAAGTAATATAACAAGAGTGTCAAAAATAATCGAATATAGCTGACGTATGCGAAATGTGTTCTGAGAAATACGCCAAGTCCGTAGTATACGCCGAAGTAGTCGCTATATTCGGATTATTTTTTATGCTCGAGTTATATTCGAAGGACTATATACCGAATAATAAATCTAAATACAAGAAATATTTTGTCAATTTGACTTTCGTGTATACATCTTATGATTCACGGCAACTTGATTTTTATTAACACCTAAATTAAATTAAATTCGTAATTATGACTTATGAGAACTTGATTTATTTACGGTATGTATTATTAGAAGTACAATTATTATAAATTACCGAGCCACTGGAATTATTATTATTATTAGATGAATCAAGAGAAACTGAGGAAGAATTATTGATAGAAGAATTTTCAATTTCCGATTCCATTGATTCACTTCTTAAATTTGAAATAAGATTTTTAAGATGATTTTCACTTAGATTCAAATAAGGTTGAATTGAAGCAGTATTGTTGTGTTCAGTTATTTTTATAATTTCTTCAGCGTTAATACCCGTACTTGATAATTGACTAACTGTAGACGATCTGTTAGAATGATTTGTAATTTTTATAGTTTGGTATATATTCCGATGCTTTTAGCAGCACTTTTTGTCCATTTAATAATCTGATTGTATCCTAAAGGCATGTTTTTATACCAATAGCTATTTTCATGTTTTTCCTAATCTTTATTTACTGTAAGAAACAGGCGATTAGTTTTAATGTTAGGTGTCCGTTTAGAAAACAGTTTCTTTAGAAGTCGAATGGGGCACATGTCTATATTGTTTGAATTTGGGGTAATACATTTACTATCTGCAAATTTCTTATCACCTCCTTGTGCTGTTTTGGAGAAAATTGTGTTGTATTCCATCCGACCCGGTGGAAAACCGTAATTGTTTATTTCTTCTTTGAAATATTCTGTCAAGCAAGCACTTGCTTCTCCTCCTCTCCACGCAAGTTCAACAGACGAAATATGGCAAAACTTTCGCTGTAGACCATCAGATGTATTTCCATTAAAATAATTTATAATTCTTGTTTGTTCTTCATGGGTTAAAGCCGACGAACTGTGTTTTCTATTTTGAAAATTACGTTGTAAAATTTTTCTCTTTCAATTGCGAGCATCTCTTGCTATTTGAAATATAACGCTTTTAAAAGGATCTATAACTATTTTGAATTTATTATAATAAGTAAGTTGAAGTAGCTGTAGCTGAGTAGCTGTGAGATTTCAGGGTGTTTTCAATACTCCTTCTTTATAATCTTCACCATTAACTTTTCGCATGTTGTAAGCCTAGTCTTAAAAAAAATTACATAATTCTTCATCCGACTTTTCTTTTATATCATTTTTTTTTCTGAACAGAAGTGATCAAATTGCCTTATAGCATAACATTCGGTTCGCACTGTATTAATGGGTTTTGTGGATGTGACAGATTCTTCGATTTTATGAATCTCATCAGATCCAAATCGATTCATATTGACCGCTTATTATATACTGAATGCAAGAAATATTATGTCATTTTGACTTTTGTGTAAAAGTATTATGATTCACGTCAACTTGATTTTTATTAACACCTCATCGAAATTCGCAAACTAACTAGTAATTAAGGAAATTTCAATATTGTGATTGGTCCATTTAACTATGAGGTATACGATATTAGTTATAGTTATTAAAATATCAGATTGCTATTTTTCAGCATTTATTGCAGCTGTTAAATAGATTTTCAATTTATTTAATATTGTTTCTCTTGGATAAGTTATCTGTTAGGGCTAACCAGAAGATTAGTGCTGCTTAATGAGCTTGTCAAATTTCAATCTCCAAACTATTCCCGCCCATTCGAAATTGATGAATTATTGAGCCTCGCTGTGATCCAAATGTACGCTGCTTTCATGTGGTTGCTCGTAAACTACGGTGGAGGGTGGCTGGATTGTCATATTATTACCTTGCGTTCGGGATTAATCACACTCGTTTACAATCGCGGATTAGCCGTTTTACTGACTGTTCCATGCGCATATAGTAATTTATTCCGGCCAATTTATAATAATGCACTTCGCACTGCGTCTGACAGACAGTAATTTATAACCAAATAAGTGTACAAATTACGTTCGGTGACTTTGCTCGCTTCTGCGTTGAAAGGAATGAGTGAAAATGCGGCGTCGTGAACGAATCGGTAAGAAATATTGGGTTTATGTGCGTTTTATGGAGCAGATTTATAAAACTCTTCATAAGTATTTGAAATTTATAACGTACCAACTAGGCAGTCGAAACCAAGAAATCGTTCAATATAATAATAGGTAAACGCACAAGAACGCCCTATATTATTCACCAGTTGTTTCATACGTAAATATCATCCCCTGGCTAATATTTAGTTTAGCCCACCCTTGTTCATATAAGTCGGTGGTTTCGTTTGCATTGCAATCGGCGAGTTGGAGTAATGACGACGTCCATTCTCAATTTTCATCCTTGATTAAAATTTGGGTCTTGATATTTAATCAAATGGCTGCAACCCTTTGATGTGCGGCGATATCTGAAGTAATTCGCTGCGGCTTGCTTGTTTATTATTCATAAACCGCTGTATGTCAGGAACATGATCTCCTGACGTGGCAGTGGTCAGTGGGTCTCAGATGACAAAAGTTTCATTAGTATTCAGGAGTCGTGGAGAGAGGCGGCGAAGTTTAGGTCCTTTCATATCCTTTAATCATCAGAATGGTCTTGTAGTTACTCTCTTTAGGCTACATAAAGACTAAAATATTATGATTACAATAAAAATTTAAACATAACTTTCTCCATACAAATATTTATTTCAAATACAGGGTGTCCCACGCTAATAAAGCATTAAAAACGTATGTAGTAATCATTTACTTTTGTATTTTTTAAATGGAATACCCTATACCGGGTGATTCAAGTTTTATTACCAGGCCATAAATGGCGACTTCTAATTGAAATAAAATATCCAAAATAAGTACACATGTTTGGATATTGATGAAGCCCAATCTGACGATTAAAAAAAAATTTAACCATCCGGCAGTTTATAGGTTATTTCACAAAGAATTCGTAATGTTATTTATATAGTTTTTGTCAAAACATACTTTAATGCTATTCCAAACATTCCAGTATAATCCAAGTAAAAAAAAATGCACCAATTATTGAATTAAATGAATTTTGATATTGCAACAGTAAGATTTATTACTAAATAGTAAAATATGAGGGCTGCTACCAATAATAGTCCCTATAATGGATTTTATGGGTTTTATGATAGGGCCGTACCCAATCCGTCCTGCAAGGCCCGTTCAACCCACGGACGACTGGCGGAATCATAAAAAGTCTTAAAACGTTCCAACCGCACCGGCGCGGTCAATACTTTGTAGGGCTCTTGACTTACAAAATCATAAGTCATACCCAGGAAAGTTGGTCAGTAATGTAAAAAATGCTGTAATTTGAAATCTAATCATTTTCGTTAATTTTTGATTTCATAAATGGGTTCTGTGAATAAAATAAAACAGTTTAGGGCAAAAATAACGATAGAGAATTTTAGCCGTTTTTTTAAAATTATTTTATAACCGTCTATATAACTATATCGAAAAAGTCAAACTACCTTTCCGTAGATTAGTATCAGACCTATATAAATCCAAATTTTCATATTTTTTGGGCAACTAAACATGCCTAAAAAACCCATGGTAATAAAACTTGAATCACCCGGTATATTATTATGTTTTTGGCTCCGCCATTTAATTTTAACACCTTTTGTAGAGATACACTTATATTTTGTATTTTCTGAGAAATAATTAAATGGAAAAATGGCTTTGATTTCTCTTACAAATAAGATAAAAACAGAAATATGATAGAAACGGATCCCGAATTATACCTGAAAGGTACCACTATGATTGATATAATTTTGCAGCCGAAATTTTTGACAATTAGTCATCCAAAAATGTCATTAATCCATGTCATTAGTCTTTCTAGATACACTTTCCGGTACATCGAGTATAATCTAGTTTTTTTTTCATTTGTTAACTCATGCTTTATTTAAAGCAACTTTATTTATATGTGCAGCGTGTATAATTAATAATTTATGTAATCGTTAAGATATTCGTTTTATAGAGGGTTTAATAGGGGGTTTAACTTGTTGTTGTTTTTAATATTTCAAATTTATCACTATGTGGATTACCTTTTTATCTGGATTTTATTCAAAGGATTTCATTTTAGAAGCTTTCTCTATATCTTATTTAAATATTTATATTTATGTTATTTTTAAATTATTTCTACAGGATGAACAGTTTGTTATACGTTTAGTTTATTATACAGGGCCCTGCAACAGTGCGTCGGGCTTTCCTAGCGCCTTTCCCGCAAGAGATAGAAAAAAATGTATCGTACAAAAAGTTATTGGTTCAAAAATCTTTATGCTGTAAAATTATTTTCAAACATACAGGGTGTCCCAATTTTCCGGGATAACAAAAACAAACATTTTTTTTAAATAGAACACCCTGTATTTATTCAAGTTTTCTGATGACATTTTTCAACCTCTACAATGTGGTCTATTTAGTTTTGGATTATGTTACAGTGTTACCAATTTACAATTTTTTTCTCCAAATATTATGCATAAGGAAGCTCAACTTTAAAAAATCGTAGCGACCTCATTTTTTGAAGGCAAGAATAAGTTTTAGCAATAGTCTCAGTGTGGTTAATAAGCAACCTTTTTGTAGTGAGAAATTTTAATTTAGTAATACAGGGCATACAGAAAAAAATCCAAACTATGCAAATTTCAAAGCGGTATAGCCCTTTTTTTTTAATGGAATTCCCCCTATTTTATGTCATTATTCGATAGGTCTTCTTTTCCTCTTCAATTTGATGGGACATATCTTATATCTAAACCCCACAGTTGTTGAGATATTCAATATTTTTCACAAAAGTAACCATTTAATTACATTTCTATGAATTGAATGAGGTCATGCTGAGACAAAACAGCTGTCAAAATGGAAGTAAGAATCAATGTGAGATAAACAAAAACATTTTGAATATTACTGTAGTACCGTTTCTCTTTTGTATTAATAATTTTGTTATTTATCCTGGTTTTGGAATAAAATAATTAATCGTATTACAAAAGTACTACCTACTATTTTACTATTTTCGTTCATCTCACATTGATTCTTACTTACATTTTAACAGTTGTTTTGTCTCAGCATGACCTATTCCAGTGCATAGAAATGTAATTAAATAGTTATATTTGTGAAAAATATTGATTATCTCAACAACTGTGGGGTTCAGATATAACACATGCTCCATCAAATTGAAGAGAAGAAAAATACCCATCGAATAATAACATAAAATAGTGGGCATTCTATTTTAAAAAAAATGGGTTATACCGCTTTGAAATTTGTAAAGTTTGACATTATTTTCTGAACACCCTGTATTACTAAATTCAAATTGCTTATTACCAACATGTTTCTTATTAACCACACTGAGAATATTGCTAATACTTATTTTTACCTACAAAAAATAAGGTCGCTACGATTTTTTAAAGTTGAGCTTGCTTATGCATGATATTTGGAGAAAAAAATTGTAAATTGGCAACACTGTAACATTATCCAAAACTAAATAGACAACAGTGTAGAGGTTAAAAAATGTCATCAGAAAACTTAAATAAATACAAGGTGTTCCTTTTTGTTTTTGTTATATCGCAAAATTGGGACACCCTGTCTATTTGAAAATTATTTACGATAATTTACGATATACGATATACGATATATTTACGATATATAAATATTTATGCATAAATATTTCTAAACCAATAACTTTTTGTACGAAACATTTGTTTCTATCTCTCACGGGAAAAGCGCTAGGAAAGCCTGACGCACTGTTGAAGGACCCTGTATAATTATTTATTTGGAAGATTTAATTTTTTCATATTAAATTCTTTAAATGATAAAGTATATAATATGCTAAAAGGTGTCATAGGTATAATCGGGTTTATTTAGTAATTGTTGGTGCTAGGATATTAATATGATTGGTTCAATAATTAGGATTTCCCAATTCTGCTCGAATTAATAGGCTGAGAAGAAGCGAATAAGGCTGAGGAGAGGCGAATAGCCTGAGTTAAGTGCCCACTTAAATTAAACCTATTTCAATTTATTTTAAAAGGAATGACATACTTTTTATCTCATAGAGCCATTGGCATGACAATTTGTTACTATAAAGTGTTTCTTTTCTGTAGGGAACAGCAGTTTTAAATTTTTAACAGCTTTCATTATTTTTTGTTTCAATAAATTCATAAAAGTTAAGTTGGTCTTTTTGTTATTATCGACAATTATTGCAGTAAAATATTTATGTAGCTAGGCTTTAGTAATAAAGAAAGAAAAAAAAAATAACTTAATTTACCCCGAGAACGAAGAGTGTTTTTTTTTTTTTTTTTTTTTTTTTTTTTTTTTTTTTTTTTTTTTGTAGGGTCTTGGAGTCCCGCCTCCAAGCCATAGGGCTTGGCTGCGAGCTCCCAACCCAAAAAAAGAGTGTTTTATTTTATTTTAAAAAAAATGAAGTATAAGATTATCTTAATCTTTTATTGCATATTCTATTTTCGATTTTTCTTCCCAAAAATTTAAATTTCGACCTGAATTTTTGAAATTTGTTTAAACTACTTCAAAGTTTTTTTACTCCTAGAGCGGAGTAATTATGTAGTATTATCAATTATCTATTTTAAATCCTCATCATTTTTCAGTTAAATATTGTTCTTCTTGTATTTGTACGTTATCAGTAAATTTTATAGACCTTAGACTAAGATAAGCAATACTGAAAATGAAACATTTGGAGAAAAGCTGATGTTAACGTTCAAGAAATACTTGACAAACCTACTCAACAACAAAGACAAATTTTTGTATCAGAATAAATGGATGGCATTCAAAACTATAAGGAAAGTCTAAGATCGAAAATGGAGTAAAGGGCTTGTTACAGCAAAGGACAGAGCTGATGTTAACATTTAAGAAAAACTCCACAAATCTACTTAACAACATAGACAAATTTCTGTATCAGACTTAATGGGACATGAAATGAAATACGACTATTAACAATGATCCGTCCCGCTACATCTAAACGAAAATCAGTAAGAATAAAAACAAATATGTAAAAGAATATCTACAAAGAAGTTGAAGAACAACAAAATCCGAGATACAAGGGTTAAACTTTAAAGTCAAATCCAACAGTTTAATAGTGGAAAAGAATATTGTGAAGAACAATGCAAAGCAGTGGAAAAGGCCGTATAAAATCTGAAAGTAGTTATTTACGCATTGAGGTCGGTCTGAAAGAAATAGTTTTTTTTTCAAATTTATTTATTATAATAAATCTTAACAATATTAGATTTACATTGTCTATGTGTACATACTTTTTTGTGCATGCAACATGAAGGAAGCGCCTCTTCTTCGTCATGGATGTCGCTCTGTCGAGGGTATTTCCAGGCTGGTGGTATGGGTGCTTCGCTGTCGGGGTGGATGTCGGGCATCTCGTGTTTAGTGGATCTCTGCCTTTCTTATTGTTCGTTTGAAGGTGTCTATATTTTGTGTTTTTGTGATGTTGCTCAGTTTGTTCTATTGTATTATTGATGTGGTTGTCAATTCCAAGGATCGATTTTTGTTTTTGTGTTTGTGTGTTAGTATTTCATTTCTTGCTGTTGTGAGGTGTTCGTGCGTTTCACTATTTTTCATTAAGTTGATTGTGCTTGTTATTAAGTTGTTGTGTATTTTGTGTATAAGTATGATGTTTTCGGTTTTTATTTGTTGTTTTATGTTCAGTATTTTTGTTTTTTCAAAAACTTCTCTTGTCGGGGTTCTGTAGGGTAGGTTGTATACTATTTTTAATACTTTGTTTTGTTGTTTTTGGAGTTTTTCTAGATTTCTTTCTGTGGTGTTGGACCATATGCTCGATAGGTATGTAATGTTTGTGTTGAATAGATTATAGTAAATGGCGTTTCTTAGTTGTGTGGGTACCATTCTACTGATTCTACGTATCATGTATGTGGCTTTAGCGTTTTTCTTTAGTATCGTGTTTATGTGTCCGTCCCATTTCATGTTGTTGGTTATTGTAAGGCCCAGATATTTGGTTTGTATGGTGGTTTTTATGGATTTGCCATAGATGGTTATCTGTATTTGTCCGTTTTCTTTGTTGGGTCCAAATATCATATATTCCGTCTTTTCTTCGTTCATGGTTAGGTCGTTCTCCGCGCACCAGTAATTGATTTTTCTCAGGTCTTCATTGAGGTCTATTTGTAGTTCGTCTATATTTCTATTAGAGTGTACCATGCTTATGTCTTCTGCGTATATGAACAGTGTTCCTTTGAGTGTTAGTGTTGCAATGTCGTTTGTATACATTATGTATAGGATTGGTGGCAGGTTACCTCCTTGTGGTAGGTCGCTGAAGGTCTCGTCAACTTGTGTGCTCTGTGGTCTGTCTTCTAAGTATGTTTTTGTTATTTTTATAAGTTTATCTGGTAGGTTGTATCTTTTCATTTTTCCTGTTAGCTTGTTTCTGTTTATTGTATCGAACGCCTTTTTCATGTCGATATACGTCGTAATAACGTTTCTGTTTTTCTCTAGCTGTTTGTTTATCTCTAACATGAAGTCTGTTGTTGCAGTTATTGTGCCTTTCTTCTTTTGGTATGCATGCTGGTTCTTGTTTATAGTGTTATTTTTTTCGAGGTGTTGTTCTATTCTTGCTTTCATTAGTGTGTCTAGGATTTTTGTTAATGCCGAGGTTAGTGCTATGGGTCTGTAGTTGCAAGCTCTGTCCTTGTCTCCTTTCTTGTGTATTGGTTTGATTATTGTCCTTTTCAAGTACTCTGGGTTTTTTCCATCTGCCAGTACTCTGTTTTGGGATGTTATTAGTTATTCTGTCGAAACCCGGGGTTTTGTTGTTTTTGAGGTTCTTTGTAATTAGTCTTACCTCTTCTTCTGTGGCTTGTTGTATTTCGATGTTTTGCTTCGTTCCGTCTCTTTCGCTGTTATTTGTTGTATTTGTTTGCCGTTGCCTATTTTGTGTGTGTGTAGCTAGTTTCATTCCTATTTCTGCAAAATATTTATTTATTATGTTTGCTATTTCTTTTCTTTCTGTGGTGGTTTTGTTGTTTTCGTCCTGCATTTGTGTTATATTTGTTTTTTCGTTGTTGTTTCTGTTTGTTATAGAATTAATTGTCTTCCAAGTTTTTTCCGGGTCGTATGTTATCTGTTGTAGTTTGTCTTTGTAGAAATTTCTTTTCGTTTTCTTTATTAGTTTGAAGGTAGCCGTTTTTAGTTTATAGTATTCTGTTTTCAATATGTTATTGTTTGGTTTGGCTCTGTATTTGTGGTGTGCTCTGTTTCTGTTTGTTATGTTTCTTATTATTTCGGCCGTTAGCCATTTATTCGTCGCTCTTCTTTTGATAGTTGTTATTTCTTGTTTTTTTTTTCTATTATTTTGCTGATGCTTCTTGATAGTTCCTCAAAGGTGTTTATATTAGAGTGTTCCATTTGTTCGATGTCTATGGCTATTTTCCGTTGGTTGGTCATTGTCTTTTTGCATGTTGTGGATGGTGCTTTGTTGCATTTTATTTTTATAGTTGTTTCGATTGGGTAATGGTCTGATATGCTGGTTGGCAGGATCTTTACCGTTATTTTCCCAGAGTTTATATTGCTTATTGTATGGTCTATTATTGTGTTCTCTCCACTTATGTTTATGTGTGTGTAATGTTTGTTTCCTGTTTTGTTGTGTATTTTATAACATTCTCCCTGTAGTGATGTTTTGTATTTTCTGGTGTTATTGTTGATTTTTGCTATGTTGATGTTTATGTCTCCCAGGATTACGTGTTCTTCCTGATATTTGTTATGTGCTGTTATGTATGCGGACAATGTTTGACAATGTCTTCATTTGTCCGAGGGGTATCTTTCTTTCTGCCCAAGATACGTAAAACGTTTTACGCACAACTGAGCTCAAGGCGACCAAAAAATAAATGTTATCTCAAATTGTGGTTTGTGGAATTGCAAACATGGGCACCCGCACTAACATGTTATGAACACTTATTATCAAAATTGACAGTTTCCAATTATTTTACTCATAGAGGCATCCTCTAGGTACAATTAGAAATATAACTCATAATTTGATCTTATTCCTAAGAGAAGTTATAGACAGATTTCAGGCTACCTTTTAGACATAAAAATTTTAGAAAAAAAATTGTTTCTTCAAAACTAAAAGGGATAAGTGTACATATGTTCTTACAAAATATGTTCCAATTTAAGCGAGGAATTCAAAAATATAATAATATATGGGGTGTACCGTTTAAAATAAGATAGTTGGTGCTACTTCCGGTGGAAGCGGAAGTGATAGAATGTTGAAAATATTTCACATGAGGATAACTGATTCAACCGTGTGGCGAGGATTATTTTGAAATTTTTAATACAACGGGAACCCCGTAAACTTTTAAACGAAAGGTTTAGGACAGACACCCTGTATATATATATATATATATATATATATATATGTTTGTAATAAAATGTTGTTATTTTTGGCAATGCATTTATTTTAAATGTCACAGGGGTGCCTAATTATTGTAGCCCAGAGCACCAACATGTCTTAAAACGGCCCTGACCTTACTGCATGGAGTTAAAGCCTGAAACAGTATGGAAAAATGCGGAAGCATTTGAGATGTGATGGTATCATCGAAAATAATAGAATTGACCTGATGAAGACAGAGAAATTCTCAAACAAATGAAAATATAATGTGCAAGCTTTCACATTATTTATACCAGGAAGCCGACTACAGGTTTGACTGTATTAGTGCTATTTATATCTGTGCAGTTTGTTGTAATACTTAATTACTTCAATTCCATTTTTTTCTTATAAAGGTACATTCTATCGAAATATTAACTGTAACGAATATAGAGCCCGTATTATTAATTTTAAAGGATTTATAGAGCAAATCACGCCTAGAGGATTCATTACTGTGAAATGTTTACTCGTACTTTCTGCGCGAATCGGTCTGAATACTTTAAATAGTGGACTTCGTCCTATCGCGTTAATAAGCAGGATTGTTCGGATTCCTTGTCCGAGATGCGGTTTTCTTCGGACACGCACAGCGGCGCCTAACACCCCCTCGCACCCTCGGTTTGTGGTCCTCGCGAATTACTAAACAATCTGCAAGTTACACCGACCGGCTCTCGGTGGGACCGCATGCCGCCCCATGCCCCGCCTCGCACCCCGGAATTGTCAAATTAATTGAGTTTTACGGTGTCGTACACAATGAAGCTCCGGCTGGAGGGAAAGTTTTTAGTGCGGTTTCGGGATTACGTCGGCTTCAGCTGCAATTACTTCAGCCGAATGCATTGTAATCTTCCACGCAAAAATTGACGTGGGCAGTACATGACTCTCTGGACATTCATAATTGGTTACAGATTACTGGGATATCTCATAATTTGAATGAAAAATTTAGTTTGAAATTCATTTTTAAAGCAACTATCTTATAAATAAATTTTTGTAAGGTAAAGTACGGTAAGGTACGATACGCGCCAAATTTAGTAATACATTTTATTATCTACAAAATTGCATTGCATATAAATATGTATTGTATTACCTATACGATGGTACCTAAGAACCATCATGAATACTTCACTCTGAGAGTATTTACTGATGGAATCATCGGCGTAATTTTAATTGTTTTCTAGTTGTATATCCACATAACCATTAGTTGCAATTTACACCTCTAATGGCCGGTTTTTCAATGGATGATTAAATACCTGATTAACTTTTTTTATTTATTTAATCAGCCACCTTTCTACCTTTCGGTGTAAGGCCTTCTTTTACATCATAGTATTTACATTTACATTTATTCTGTTCGATAGTATTCCCTCCACTTCTTTCCATCTTTTGTCCGTTGGAACTCACTTTTCTCCTCGCCTCTTCTCTTATTGTGTTCGCTTATTCTCTTATCTTCACTCTTTTCTTGGTCTTCCTCTATGATTTCTTCCTGTCGCTCTTGCCTCATATACTCTCTTGGTAATTCTTTCCTCGTTCATTCTGCAGATATGTCCAAACTATCTCATCTGCCCTTCTTTTATTTTATCATTGATTGGACTTATCTTTAGGTTATTTCTATGTCTCGTTTCTTATTCTGTCCCTTCTGGTCTTATTGTCAATTTTTCTGACAAATCTCATTTCCATCGCGTTAATCCTATTTTTTGCTTTCCTGTCATAGTTCACGATTCGCTGCTATATGTTAGTGTTGGTCTTATAACTTTTTTGACGATTTCTATTTTTGTGTTACTTGCTATTTCTGTCCTGTTTTGCTTACTTTGTCGTCTATTTCTTTTTCTATTTTTCCGTTACTCTCTATTATAGTCCCTAGATATCTGTAGTGTTCAACTTGTTCTAACTTCTTTCCTTGTAACTTTATTTCATGTTTTTCCTTCTCCTTAGTTATTATCATGGTCTTCGTATTGTCAAGGTTTATCCTTATATTAATTTCCGTTAGTTCTTTGTGCAATATTTCCATGTTGTGTTGGAGGTCCTCCTCTGTTTCTGCAATTATAGCCTTGTCATCAGCGAATAATAACTCTGCTAGCCGTATTCTTTCCATTTTCCAAAATCCGATCTGTAGCGGCCTCATATTTTTTTCTTTTTTCATTGCCTTGTCCGGTACTATTGTAAATAGCAATGGGCTCACCATGCATCCCTGTTTTAGGTCTTTTTTTGTGGCGAATGTTCCCGATTTTTCATTGATTGTTCTTACTTTGTTTTTGTTTTCACTATACATGTGTTTTATTACATTTATCATTGCCTCTTCCGCTTCTCTCTCTTCTAGTTATTTCCAAATGTCCTACCTGTTAATACTGTCGAATGCCTTTGCCAGGTCCTCAAAGCAAATGTGGATTTTTCTGTTCTGTTTTATTAGTTTTCCGCTTAATTGTCTTAATATGAAGATCTGGTCTTGAGTGCCTCTCCCTCTTCTGAACTTTTGAACCCCAGCCCCCGCCGATTATCTTCTATTGTTTATTCTAGTTTGTTTCTTAGCCTTATTTATAAGATTCTTGTCAGGATCTTGCTCGGTATGCTTGTTAATGTAATTCCTCTGTAATTTGTGCAGTTTCTTTTGTCTCCTTTTTTTATAAATAGGGAGTATTATTCCCGTGTTCCATTTTCTTGGTTTTTTTTCGTTCTCTATTATTTCATTCAGTAGTTCTGTTAATTGTGTTATTCCTTCCTCTCCCATGTAGTTCAACATTTCTGCTGTTACTTCGTCTACTCCTGGCGCCTTTCCGTTTTTTAGTTTTCTTATTGCTTCTTTTCCTTCCTTTTCTTTTATCTTCTTCATCTTCACCTTATTCAACTTATCTTGTTTCTCTTCCTTACCTTCTTGTGGTTCGTTCTCTTCTGTTTCCTCTTTGGTAAACTCTTCGAAATATTGTCGCCATCTTTCTATGATTTTATCTTCGTTTGTAATTATTCTTCCGTCTTTGTCTTTTATATTCATCATGTTGTGCTCTTTGATTTGTTTTAAGGTTCCGAAAAATAGTTTTTGATTTTCTCTGTAGTTCTCATTCATTGTTTTTCCAAATTTTGTACATGATTTTTGTTTTGCTTGTTTTACTTCGTTTCTTTTTTCTTTGTATTCTTCATAGTCCTCTCTTCTATTGGTCTGCAAGTATTGCCTCCATTTATCCTTTTTGTCTTTAATTTTGTTCTTTAGTTCCTCTGTCCGCCATTCTGTTTTCTTCACCTTTTTGTTTCCTATTTTTGTTGTTCCACCACACTCCCTTGCAGCATCCAGTATAATATATTTAAATGCCTCCCATTTCCTTTCTATGTCCAGTCTTTTTTTCTCTTTTTCTTTGAACTTTCTTTGTAATATATACCGATAATTTTATTGTGTTTGTGTTTCTTTTAGTGTGTAAGATCTTATCTTCTCTTTTACTTTTTTTCTTCTTTTGTCTGGTCTCAGTTTAACTTTCCATTGCATGTCCATTCTTATCAAGTGGTGGTCACTTCCGATTTCTGCTTGTCTTGATACCTTTATGTCCTTTATTTTGCTCCAGTTATTTTTGTTTATTAGGACGTAGTCAATTATGGATCTCTCCCTTCTAGATGGTTGAGTTCTCGTGAATTATATATATATATATATATATATATATATATATATATATATATATATATATATATATATATATATATATATATCTTTGTGTTTGAATTTTGTGTTTGCTATTATTATGTTGTTTTCTACACATAATTCAATTATTCTTTCACCATTATTGTTTCTAGTATATTCTCCTTCTTTTCCCAGGATTTCATTTAGTACTACGTTCTGATTTCCGACTCTTCCATTTAGGTCTGCCATTATTATTATGTTTTCAGTTCCCTCATCTATTTCTATTTGTAGGTTCTCGTAGAACTTATCTTTTTCCTCCTTCCTTGCGTCTTCGTTTACTCCATATGCTATAATTAATATCCATCTCTCGTCTTCCGTCATGTTCATTTTTATAGTCAACATCCTCTCGTTTATATGTCTTTCCTTTATCACGTCTTTTATTCTTTCCGGTGCTATTATTATTCCTACCCCTCCGCTTGCTCTTTCATTTTTTTCTACTCCTGTCCATATGAGTCAGTTCCCTCTGTGGATTCTCTGGATTCCTTTACCTTTCTTTTTTGTTTCTGTTATTCCCAGCATTTCTATTTTCTATTTTTCCATTTCTTCTACTAATTCTTCTTCTTTACCTTTAATGCTTCGTATATTCCATGTGCCCATTCTTATTTTAGTATGTACTTCTTTATCTATTTTTATTTTATTCGCGTGTATTATTCCTTTTTCGTTGTATTTGCTATGGTCCTATTCGTCTTTCTTGTTATTTTTTAGTTTTTTTAATCTGGTCGTATCAATTTGTTTGACTCTTTTCTGTGTTCTATCCCATTTGTATTATACGTCGTTTATTTTTATCTTCTGATATCCTACTTTGACAAACTTTCCTTTATTCCTTCGCAATGCTTCTCAGTTCTTTGTGTATTTCCCTCTCATTTCTTGTTAAATCGTGATCGATATATACCATGCTATTTTTAATGTTACGTTTTGCTTTCATTATATCGATTTTGTGTTCGAAGGACTGATCTTCAGCCATTATCATCTCCGTGTTCTTTCCTCAATTCATTTTGAATGCCGACTTTATTTTTGCGTCAGTATGCATTTATTTTTTCATGAATTCCTCCACTTCTTTTCCATGATTACTCCTTTTAGGTTCAGTCCTTTTATTACTATGTTGTTTTCTTGCGGTCTCTCTCTACATTTTCTAATTGGCTTTCCAGTGTTTCGATTTTGGCGGTCAGTTCCTTCGTTTCTGCGTTCCGTATTTCTTCTTTGTTTTGGATTTCTTTCCTAATTTCTTTTAGAAATAACTTATCTCAATAGATGTTAACATTAATCGAAACAATTTAAAATAAGTTAAGTTCTCCGAGTTTTTCAATAGTGAACGTAACTCCGATTACTTTAGTCGTGATTACTCTCCTTTTACTAGAAGGCTATAGGTTGTCAATTTATGCAAACTTCAAATGATTGTATCGAATGAGTTTCCGAGCTTGTATATCAGATTCTAGTTTGAAAATAATCATTATAATAGCAGAAAAATGTAAACAGAATGCAAATTTTACGAATGCGGAATGTGATGTATTATTATTATAACACCAATTAAAGAACGGGAAAAAAATAAAAGAAGACAGATGCAGTAACAACAGCTGTTGGAAGTGCACAGTGGTTAAAAAGATGTGAACAAGGTCTTGGTTGAACTCAGACTAACTTTATTACAAAATGGCTACTACAAGTAAAAATACATGTTTAGATGTGTCAATCGTTAGATGGCGCTAGAGGGATATTTTTAGTTATACATTTTCAACACCCCCACTATAACGACAAAATATCATAATTACGTTAAGCCTAACCCCTTATAAAACTTCACAAGTTTTGTTGCATTTAGACCTTTTTTTTAGAACATCAGCCATCATTTCATTGGTCGGAAGATATTTCACAATCACGAAGGTAAATTGTTTGATATAACTTCTCGTACGAAATGATGCCTTATATCAATATGCTTTGATCTTTTATGGTGGACTGGGTTTATAGCCAATTTTTGAGCACTCTGACTGTCATTGTATATACTAATACAGTTAACATTTCTTGTTAGTTCCTTTAACAGATTTCTCAAATAAATTGCCTTATTCGAAGCTTCACTTAAGGCCACATACTCTGCTTCCATACTTGATAATGCAATTGTTCTCTGCTTGTTGCTTTCCCAGGAAATTGCTGATCCCGAGAGTTTGAATACAAATCCTGTGTAGGATTTTCTGTCTTCATTACTTGCCCAATCGGCGTCCACAAATCCTTCTAGTTCTGCGTTATTTTTGGTGTGAACCTTAAACATAAGTTTTTAGAACCTGCAAATATCTAAGTATTCTTTTTGCTTGATGCCAATGATGTTGGGTGTAACAGTTATTGTATTGGCTTAAATAGCTCACAGCAAATGATATATCAGGGCGAGTCAAAACTGCCAAGTACATCAGACTGCCAATCAATTTCTGATACGGTAAACTTTCAATGCAAACATCCATGTCTTCATTGATGTGGTTCTTGGATTACAGGGGAGTACTAACACACTTGCAATCAGCCATGTTGAATCTAGCTAATATTTGTTTCACATACTCTTCTTGGTCTAATGTAATGCTATCTCAATTTTCTTCTCTTCTAATCCACATTCCAAAAATCTGCTTTGCCTCTCCTAAATCTTTTACTTTAAATTTCGAATTCAGGTAGTTTTTCAATAAATTTGTACCTACAGGATCATACAGGAAAAAACGAAAAAGTCATCAACATAAAGTGCAATAAAAGTTAGTAATTCATTTTCTCTCTTTATGTATATACAAGGCTCTAACTCTGATCGCATGTATCCCAATTTTAACAAAACTTCATCGATGCATTTATTCCCCGCCCTTGAAGCTAGCTTTAAACCATAGATAGCTTTGTTTAATTTACAAACTCTTTGCTCTTCTCCTGATTTCTCAAAACCCTTTGGTTGCGTCATGTACACATCTTCCTTTAAATAACCGTTTAAAAACGCTGTCGTTATATCCAAGTGATTAATCTTCAAACCTAATTCAACAGCTAAACTTATTAATAGTCTCAACGTCGAGTGCCTTACAACCGGCGAGAAGGTTTCTTCATAATCTGCACCTTCTCGTTACGAGAAACCTTTTGCCACAAGGCGTGTCCTATACCGCACTTTGTTCTCGGAATCACTTTTACGTTTGAACACCCATTTACAACCTACAACTTTTCCACTTTTTGGTAAGTCGGTCAAGTCCCATGCACCAATCTGCTCAAAACTGTGCATTTCTTCCACCATTGCCTCTTTCCATCTTCCGGAATCTGGTCTTGACAATGCTTCCGCAACTATCAAAGGATCTTCTAATACTGGTTCTACATCACAACACAAGTACGATACATAATCTTTAAATAGTTTCATTTGTAGCGGTCTTGCTGATCTCCGAATTTCAGCATGATATGGCTCATCTGGTATTGTATCTGGGTCATGATCATCTTCATCTTGTGGAGGCTCTGCTTCCCGATCAACAACAATGTCGTCAATAATATCTTGCGGTACCTGTGGTTGGTCTGTTCATGTTCAACTGTTCATCTGTTGAGCGGTCATTTACCCCCACTAAAACTATAGTCTCGATATCGGATGAAGATTTTGTCATCTGACCCATTTCAGCATCTTCCGTCACAATAATATCTCTAGAACTTATAACAGAATTTGTAGCAGGATCATACACGCGATACCCTTTTGTGGTATCACTGTATCCAACTATAACCTTCTTGTTCGATTTTTTGTCCCATGTCTTACGTTTTTCTTTTGGAACACGTACCATAACTGTACTGCCAAAAATTCGCAGGTGATTAACATCAGGTCTTTTATTCCACCATAGTTTATATTGTACTTTGCTATGTCCAGAAATTATACTTCTGTTCTTTAAGTATACGGCTGTACTTACAGCTTCTGCCCAAAATTTCTTCTGCAATTTACCATCAAATAGCAAACACTTTGCTCTCTCGACTATGGCTCGGTTTAGCCTTTCCGACATGCCATTTTTCTCAGGGGTTTTTTCTTTTGATGCACGATTCCTTCTTCCATATGAAAACTGTCAAGATCTTTGTTGCAAACTTCCTATCCATTATCAGATCTTAATACCTTAATCTTGCAATTTTGTTGATTTTCAACTAAAGCTTTGAAACTTTTGAAATGAGTATACACCTCACCTTTATTTTTCATAAAATAAACGAAGCACATCCTACTATAGTCATCCTGAAATAACAAGAAATATCTCGATCCACCAATTGAAATTTGTTCAATTGGCCCATAGACATTTGAATGTATTACTTCCAGAGGATTTAAAGCCCTGCTCCGTTGATGCTTGAACGGTAACCTTGTCTGCTTGCCTTCACAACAAACGATGCAATTCGTCTTTGCAGTTGTTGCCTCTTCGTTGAATGATAGACCATCCACTAAACTATTGTTCATCCGCTTCAAATCAGCACTATTTAGGTGTCCAAATCTTGTGTGCCATGTGCTTGCGCTGCTAGCAAATTATCAGGCTTATATAAGTTTAACCTATAAACACCATTTACTAAATCTGCAGTTGCTACAGTAACGTTTTGTCCATTAAATATCTTACAACCATTGTCCTCAAACACTACATTATTACCGTTTTTAATTTGTTCGCTAACCGATAATGAGTTTGTCGTTAATTCTGGCACATATAAAACGTTGCGTACTGTAACGTCAAACGCTTGTTTATTAACTTCTGTTCTTATGAACACATTTCCCGAGCCACAAGCTCGCACTTTAGCTTGGTTGGCTGCCATAATTTCACTCGGAATAAAGTTTGAGTTTTTACTTGTAAATAATGTTTTGTCCGTTGTAATGTGAGCACTGGCACCTGAGTCAATATACCAATCACATTTATTGTAATCACCAGTTAAAAATACTGCACTAAACGCATTACTAACCTTTTGACTTCTATCATTTGAATCATTGTAAGGGCACTTATTTTTAAAATGTCCAAACAGCTTGCATTTGTAGCATTTGACATTCTTTTTGTCAAATCTGTCATTTTTGACATCCTGAAGTTTGTACCTTTCCTTTTTACCCAGAAAGCGCTCTCTCTTCTTTACCAGCAGTGATGTCACTTCCCATCTAGATGATGGGAAGTAGTTTGGTCTTGATGACGTTAGTGGTGATGGCAATCCCTGAATGCTCAATCGCCATTATCATTGGGGAAAATTTTTCCGGCAATCCCGCCTAGAGCAAGGATCCGATCCACTCGTCATCAATATTGAAGCTCGTGCCTCTCAGTGGCTGTCCGGTCTCTATGATTTGATTTATATAAGCACCCATCGAATCACAGTTCTCCAGCCTGGTTGAAATTAATGTTCTGAGCAAACTGATTCTGCGTGTAAAACCTGAATCGTCAAACATTGCTTTCAACTTTAACCATAACTCCCTGGTGGTTGTTGCCTCATGTTGCCCATATCTCGAATATGGACATACAGAGACGTATCCAGAGTTAATATTAACTTGGCCTTAGCCTTTTTATCTTTGGCGTCATCCATGTCTCCGCTTGGTGTTTGTATGCATTTCACCAAATCTTCTAATATGAGTAAATTTTCTGCTGAAAACACCCAATCGTCATAGTTCTCGCGGCCTTTTAACTTGGGAACATTTATTAGATAACTTGCAGCCATTCTATCACAAACTTCTATTTTCACAACTAATTCTCAACACGTGGTTTTGGGCCCAAAACCTGTTGGAAGTGCAAAGTGATTAAATCTGGCTAAGTCTGGAACTCAGACTAACTTTATTACAAAATGGCTACTGCAAGTAAAAATACATGATTATACATGTCAATCGTTAGATGGCGCTAGAGGGATATTTTTAGTTATACATTTTCAACAAAAGCAAAAAGAAAATTATTTGGTAAAAATTGAAAAGAAATGTAATTTCAATATTGGGACATGTTTAAGAAGTGTCAAAGAAATGAAATTAAAATATGATAATACACTCAGATGCAAAAAATCCGGGTCATTTGGTGGTTGTTTGCAAAAAAAAACATTATCATTAAATTTTGATGTTGGTATAGTCCTTAGAATGAAAGTTTTAGTGTTTTACAATCAAAGATACGATCATGATGTAGAAAAAAACAACATATGATACTTATCAGTTTATTTAATAAGCGAAAATAACATTTAAAGGTATGCGTTCTTCACTACCTATTGCTCATTCGGCATTATGCATAGAGGATCAAGGTGGCTACTGGGTTTTGACTTGTTTGTTTTCAATTTACTGTCATTTACATTATTAATCTATGTTAAGTTTATTTTGCAGAAATGCATTTGCTTTCGTATATACGTACATTATCGTTTTCGCTTATTAATGTTCATTAAATAAATAATAAGTACCATATGTTGCTTCTTTCTGCATCCTGACGGTCTCTGTGATTGTAAAACACTAACAATTTTATTCCAAGGACTATACCAACATCAAAATTTAAAAAAAATGGTTGTTCTGCAACAAAGACCCAATGGCCCGGTTTTTTAGCATCTGAGTGTATAAAAATATAGCTCTTGTTACTCTACGTTTAATAAGACAAGCTGTCGATTTACTAACTTCACCAAGCATAAAAGCATAAATCATAGTAGCATAAAATCGAAGTGTAATTAATAAGTGATGTAGAGCTGCGACAGCGTGATTCCTATAAAACAGTTTTCATAACAATTTCTGGTCACTGATATAGCTGATATAAGCACTCTGTGATATTACTTGTATTACAGTTATACATACGTACCTCATAGTGGGATGTCTCGCAACTTCCTCGATATTTTGTAATATATACAGCACATAATCTTTTGATAATACAAATCTTTGGAAAAAATCTATACTATTCATTAAAATTATCTGGTTTTTGCTGCACATTATATTGTCTACTATTATTTTCCATATCATTAATTAATTTAAATTCTTCATCTTTACTAATTTCGATTGAAAAAATCCATTGTCCGATGGCTACAAGTTTCTTTTGTTGGTTACAAATGTCGATAACCAGGATTAAATTCTTTAAATCGGACCTTGTTGGTCGATTAAAATATCTCTGCTTAAGAGTTATATTTAATCGTGATTAAGGTTAATCAGACATTGAAAAACGTATACATGTATTTAAATTAAGATTATCTTTTAGCGGTGTACTAATCAGCTAATAAAAAAACGGGCTCTAAGTGTCTCATCAAATTTTGGTTTGGACAATCTTTTACTTTTATAAACATATTTTACACATACCTATCATAAGATTAATATTATTATTATTCTGATTATACAATAATGTTTACAAAAATGTGGAAATATGAATTTCTTACGTCGTAGCAGTGATTTTTTGTTGGAGAATTTTTCTCTCAATCCTAGTAAATAATAAAGTTATTGTAATAAAGAGACTGCGATAAATGAAGAAATTGCGGATCACGTAAAAGCAAAAAAAAATAATGAACATAATAAAATTTCATACTTTATCACTGAGTAAATAACCCAATAAAATATCTGGAAATATTGTATCGGCGGTAACGTTTCCTTCTCGTGCAATCTTTTCGCAGAGTAAGCACGCGAAGCGACCGACGCTACGTCTTCCTCCAAATTGGTTGAGATCCAAAATCAGAGAAGAGTATTGTCTGCAACTCATAATTTAAAATTTGTGGACAAAGAAACCAAATATATTTAGTATATACGAATTAATTAATTAGTATCATTATCAGTAACGTTTGGAAATATAATTAAGTGGGTATCGTATGAATATGATTCTTTAATTCATACATTATTTATAAAGCTTTTACGTATAATTTGTCGTAAGTAATAGAAGGTAGTATTCATTTATCAATATTAGGCCTTGTTAGTATAAAAAGATATAAATTCACACTAGGTAAAAAACCTGTACCATATTTTTATGCCCGCGACCTACTTTTCCAAGTTACCAAATACACAATAATAGTTATTTATATAACACCTCATAATAAAAGCTCCATTGCTAAGGCGATTTTAGACAAGGAATGTGGCTTCTTACCAACGCACACTGATTACCCACGATGCTAACCAAACGAGTGGGCTTTTTTTTTAAGTCTCTCATATTCGTCACACAGTATGAAAATTACAATTACGAAGAGACGTATATTTCTTATATACAGGGTCTTAATTTGAAAAGTTGCCATCGACGTGTATCATAGAACACATGCTTATTATTTTAAAAATTACTCAAAACCGTTTGGGTGGTTTGAGGGGGGAACCAAAATAGCGTAGGTAGTATCGACCCCCTACCTACCCTTTAAGCCACAGCCACCTCCATTAAAAAAATTAAATGGCACTCCCCTACTTGTGATACATCGTTAGAAAGCTCTTAAGAAATGCTCAAAATCAACACACAAAAAAAACTAAAATATAGTTGAGGTTACAAATTTATATAGCCATGTGGAGACTAGTGAATCTTATTTTCATGATAATTGGTATATGAAATTGTTTACAATGGAAAACCTTACTTGTCTAAAACTAAAAACTGTATTTTTCTGTTGTGTGACACATATTGTAGATTAACTTATATGCTTTTGTGTATTTGCCGTGTATCGTGAATTCAACTTATAACTAGTTGCGTTTGTGTGTGTATATATTTGGTTGTTTGCTGCGTTGTGGTGAGTTATCTTGTTAGAAATGCGAACAATGGTTTTTCCATAATATTAATTATTAAGCCGTTGATCTTATAGAATTGGTTAAAATATGTACTGAACAAAATTGCTGCATATTCAACAACAAAATTAATAAAATGGCAGATGGATTACCAATGGGCTATCTCATGCCTCCTGGCTAACATATTCCTTGATGAGGTTGAAAAACATATTTTAGAGCAAAGATAAAACAAACACTCACATCAAATTTTGGAGAAGGTATGTAGATGACATTATATGCATCTGGAGCGGAAACTTAAAACAATTGGAAACATTTCATGAAAAAATTAATAACATACATCTTAATTTGAAGTTCATACTAGAAATAAAAAAAAAATAATAGCATTAGATCTTCTTCACTTCTTAGATCTCACAATCACTAAAACAGCAGGAAGCCTACAAGTATATATATACATATATATATATATATATACAGGGTGTCTCAAAATTGACGCCCGTCCTCTTCGGATTTGATCCAGGAGGCTTATAGAAATTAAAAATTAAGAGTGGAAAATTATCCGTTTGGCCCTTGTTAACGAGTTATTGATAAAATAAAAAAAAAAACTTTTCAACTTTAAATTTTATTAAATGCTAATAATATTAAAAAACAAGATATTGTCCACACCTTTTTTCACAAAATGTATTCAAATAGGCCGCTTTCTACTTCAAGGCAAACATTCACACGATTTATTATGGAAGCACGTACTGACTGTAGCATATTTTCATCTATTAACGTCACAACAACGTGAAACCGAGCTACCCCATCTTCAGGATCAGAACAGATTCGCGATAAACGTGTTCTTTCAAATAGCTCCAGAAAAGTAATCCAGCGGATTCAGATCCGGCGATCTAGGAGGCCATGGTATGGGACCACCACTTCCAATCCACCTCCCAGAGAATTTTATATTCAGATTATTTCTCACTTATATTCCATAATGTGCCGGTGCACCATCATGTTGGAACCAATAATTTAATCTACCTGCTAATGGAACTTCGTCAAGCAATGGATGTGGTAAATTTTCATTCAAAAATTGTAGATACAATGCTGAATAAAGTCGGTTAGGTAGAATGCATGGACCAATTACATTATTATTTAATAAGCCTGCCCAAATGTTAATTGACCATCATCTTTGAGAAGATCTTTGGCGTATTAAGTAGGGGTTTTCATCCCTCCATTCATGCAGGTTATGCGTATTTATGATACCTGTCTCGGTACATCCGGATTCATCACTCCACAGAATCTTGTCAATGAAATATGGATTTTTGTTTACGCTATGAAGTAACCATCTACAAAAATTGATTCGAAGCTCCCTATCTCCATCGTGCAAATCATTTCTCTTTAACAATCTGTGAATTGTATCTTTTTGGGCATGAGTTTGGGACGATATAATTCGAAGGCTTGTACTTAGTTCCGCCTCAACAAATTCAATAATTTGCTGTTCTTGATAGATGCTTAGCTTAGATCGACGTCCTGCCTGATTTTGTCTAGGATTCAAATTCACTGTTTGCAGTAATCTTTGTTCTGCAAGTCTAATAGTTTTTGCATCAGGGTGCCGACGATTTGGAAACTTCTCTGCATATCCCTAGCCGCAGCAGTGGCATTGCCATTGCATGACCTAACGCTTTCAACATATCGACATAATCTCGATTACTATAGTATCGTTCCATAATACAGAAAATACGAGACACAAAAGCGAAATACTTATCAATTGAACCTAATTGAATTAAGTTACACATCTAATTATCAAATCTGACAGTTGTGTCTCTAGATTTGATCAAATTAAACAATCAAAATCATGTTTTGAGTAGTGGCCGTAGAAAAAAGTTATTTTTTACATTTTTATCATTAACTCTATAACAAAGGACAAACGGAAATTTTTCTACTCTTAATTTTCTATTTGTTTTAGCCTACTTGATCCAATTCCAAGAGGACGGGCGTCAATTTTTAGACACCCTGTATATCGAAAACCGACGCAGACATATACTATAATACCATATAACTCCTTTCACCATCACAATCATAAACTCTCCACGTTTCAGTCTTTAATACCTAGGTTAAACGAAATTATTTTATCCCCGGAAGATCAATAATATGAAATCTCAATTATTAAACAATTGGTCAGTACTCATGGATTTAATATCAACACTATTAATAAACTTATTAACAGAAAAGAGACTGCTATGGAAAATATATTAATTTACAATCCCAACATCTCAGAAGAAGTAAAACAAACAAATCAAATATTCAATTTTAGGTCCTTCACATTTCAAGGACATATTAACACACGTTTATCCAAAATACTACAAAAATATCAAATTTAAACAAGCTATAAAACAAACAATACTATAGAAAAGAGGCTGATTAATAACAAAGAAAAATACCATATTTGGATAATGCATATCATATCAACCAACGAATTCAAAAGCGAGGTCTGAAATGGTTTGGACACCTCATGCGCATGGAAGAGGAACGATGGCCCAAGCGAATATTCCAGTGGGTTCCCCCCGGAAAACGTAAGAGGGGACGTCCGAGAAGATCTTGGAATGAAGGCATGAGGAAGGCCATGACAGCCCGAGGATTAGACGAAGAAGACGCTAGGGATAGAAGAGGATGGAGATTAGGAGTGGGAAGGCAGCCTGCGGCTGTATAACAACCCTTAAAAAAAAAAAGGATAATGCAGGAGTGTATTCACTTACATGCGACAACTGCAGTGCCACCTACACGGTGAGTCAATAGGACGGGCAGGCTCCATTACACCTACACCGTTAATGATATGGAAATAAACCAAACGGCACTGCAAACTAGAGGCCAAAGTGCAGTTTGTAAAATTATTTTGCCATATACAGGGTGTTCCATTTTTGCAGGACAGCCTTGGACCTAGTTTTTTTAAATGGCACCCCCTGTATAAATTTACATATTTGAATTTACCCTTTTTTGGGCTTTATAAATCCGTTTAGTTTTTGCAATTCACATTAACGCAGAAGTTGTTTATGTTTTTCTAAAATTTAATGCATTTACTGGCACTTATTAAAAAAATCGCAGGTCACTTGTTTTCTAGGATATCGGGTTGGGACCTTGCCAGATTCTAAACATCTGTCTGGGGTATCTTCTGGCGATAAGATCGTTGATTTCCATTGTGGCATCACTTTCTGTGGGGCATTAATTTTGGTAAACTTTGAAGGGCCATAACTTGATGTTTTTAAATGGCACACCCTATATTTCATTACTTAGTCGTATAGAGCATCTTATTTTACATCTGTTTCGCCCCTTATATTTTTTCTTAAAAGTTCAAAGGTTGAGAAATAATTTGGATTTTCTGAAAAATGAACCCAGATCTCATCGATATAAACTTAACGTGCATTGAATATCAATTGTTTCTGTCATGTCAACGTCAACGTGACATTTATTGTACGACACGTTGTAATTTTTGTCGTGAACATGAAATTTTCGCATGATGAAATAGTTTAATTCAATTGTTTTTGATGTTGATTTGTTATGCCTCAACAGAATCTCGTCACCAGCAACGGTTTGCGCTGTCAGCGTGTACATAAACCATATCAACTATTTCATTATGAGAAAAAATCATTAGGAAAATGCGCTAAGAAATATAAAACGTTTCGTACAATAAATGTCACTTTGACGTTGGCATGACAGAATTAAGTGATTTTCATGGCCCGCTAAGTTTATATCGATGAGATCTGTGTAAATTTTAAAGAAAATCAGAATTATCTCTCAACTATTAACTTTTAAGAAAAACAATAAGGGGCAAAAAAGATGTTAACTGTGACTCTGAAGGGGACTAAGTACTGAATATAGGGTGTGCCATTTAAAAAAATCAAGTTATGGCACTTCAAAGTTCGCCAAAATTAATGTGTCACAGCAAGGTGATGCCACAATGCAGATAGGCGGTCTTGCCGCCAGAAGATACCTCGGTCAGTTGTTTAACTAAGTGCCCTGCGATTTTTGTGCCTGCAAACGCTTTAATTTTTAGAAAAACGTGAACAACTTCTGATCGGTTAAAGCGAATTGCAATAACTAAACGGATTTATAAAGCCCAAAAAGAGGCCAAATTCAAATATGTATATTTATATAGGGGGTGACATTTAAAAAAAACCTAGGTCGAAGGCTGCCCTGCAAAAATGGAACACCCTGTATATGACTAAATAATTTTCAACTGCACTTTGTCATCCAGTTTGCAGTGTATTTTAGTTCATTTCGATATCATTAACGGTGTATGTGTAATCGAGCCTGCCCGTCCTATTGACTCACCCTGTATATAGGAGAAACAAGTAGAGCCCTTAAAATTCGTTTTCAGGAACACATTAAGAATAAAACCACGTTTAATTTTGGAACATATCTTTGGTTTCATAATCACACTTGCAACGAGCAAAATAACATAAAAATTTTACACACAACTAAAACAGGATTCAGAATGAACTTGTTTGAAAACCTAAAAGTAGACAGAGATAGAAGGAGAGCCAATAACTTAAATTTGAACGACCAAATTATTAATATGGAAAAGCCATTGTTCGCATTTCTAACAAGATAACTCACCACAACGCAGCAGACCACCAAATATACACACACAAACGCTACTAGTTATAAGTTGAAGACGATACACAACAAATACACAAAAGCATACACATTAATCTACAATATGTGTCACACAACAGAAAAACACAGTTTTTAGTTTTAGACAAGTAAGGTTTTCCATTGTAAACAATTTCATATACCCATTTTCATGAAAATAAGATTCACCAGTCTACATATGGCCATATCAATTTGTAACCACAAATATATATTTTTTTTGGTCGATTTTTATTTTGTATTATTTCAAGACAGGGCAATACTAGCCACCCACGATAATTTGTAAATATTAAACCGCTAATACACTTATCTGTGTAATCTATTCTCATGAAAAAAACGTAACTTATTAATATCACACATCTCATTTCATCATTGTCTTGTTGTTAAAAATTGATAATGTACAAATTGTAACATGTTTTCTAATATGTAAACAAATTGTAAGATGTTCAATTAATTGGTCAATTGGTAAAATAAATAAAGTATAATTGTGGAAGTACACATTTTTTACTGAATTAATATATTACTTTTCGCTCTACATTATAACTATTAACTACGGGGCTTCTCTTAAAAGCACGAAATCTTAAAAGCTTAAAAGTTCCTTTGAACAAATGTTCTGCTGCTACGCATTTGCGCTGTCCGAAAAAAACCCAGATTATTTCAATATAGTTTTATACAGGGTATTCGAAAAATATGGAATATACTGAAGCTGAAGAAAAATTTTACTGTACATTTGCTGATGCAAATATATTATGCACTGGCATACTCACACTTGTCACATAAGATAGAAAATAATAGGTTTATTTTTGAAATAAAACCTACAGAATCATGTCGCCAAGTGTTTGTAAAAAATAAAATTCTCAAAGCAGTAAGCATTTACATGGTACATGTTAATGCTGTTCATAAAAAAAGTCCAACAGGGTTGGCTGTGGAAATTCAAACGTATGTCCGTGTACAAGCTCTCATATGGTGAATAAAACTTTTGTTTTTATTGTTGCATAATTTTGTAATAAAAAAACATGGATTTTCCATGAAAACAACAAAATGTTTCGATTTATATCTTCCTAGTTTTTATATGATAATAGTAATCCCTACTACTCCTCCGCTAATGGCGTAATTGGTTACTGTCATTATTTGACAGAGAATTCTGACCCAATTGCATTTAATTTTACCATAGGCCTCTGAATTATTACTAATTATGCGGGCATTAAAAGAAGAGGGCAGTGTTGTAACAGACACATTTTTTTTGTATCTAGATACAGATACATATATTTCAGAAAAAATGTATCTAGATACACATCTAGATACAAATTTGAAAATTTATCTAGCTACAGATACAGATACATTTTAAAAGTATCTAGATACTTCTAGATACATTTCCGATACATGGAAAACCAAAGCAAAAATTGTTTTCTTTGTGAACTGAAACTGAAATAAATTTAATTATAAACAAAATATAATGTTCAAACTATTTATTGTTCTTAAATAATGCGAGAAACTAACGTTAATTTATTTGTTATATTTAGTACCTACTGGTAAGAAATTTTTATTTTTATTTTATTTTCTGATTTATTTCTTTAGCCTGACTAGTTTCGGTTATGAAAAACCATCTTCAGAAGCATATGTATTTATTGTTTATATATCTTGAATTTATTTGAGATGCAATTTTAATTTGATAGATCTAATTTTGTAATATTAATACGTTTCAAAACGTTCGTCTGGCAGACGATTTCGACGGGGTGCCAGAATGCAGCCGAGGAAGGCAAAATAGTATTATATATTTTTTTAAACTGAACAAACAATATGGTAGTTTTTCAGACTTGATAAATCGCGGGACTTATCACTCATGTACTGATAATACTCGATATCAACAGCATTTGTGTTTGATGCGAAAGGTGTATCTGAGTATCTGAGATACTTGAAAAATGTATCTAGATACAATTTTAGGTACTCAAGCAAGAATGTATCTAGATACTTGAAATGTATCTAGATACGTATATAGATACATGTATCTAGATACATTACAACACTGGGAGAGTGGCACTGGCATTATTATTATTGCCCATCTGCGCCTGCATGCGACCTATACGAGCCCTAACAACTTACTGTTCGAACGGTACCAATTTGTATACATATTTACTGATTGTTGTTCTGTAAATTATTTATAATTTTTTTTATTCAAGAATTCGGGATACAACTTCAATAAGGGACGCTTTTGTTAAACAAATATTTGTTTTATATCAACAAGACACGAAAATAGAGAAAAAAATATTAAAAATGAACAAATTCTAATGACAACTTAATGTTCGGCCGACGACCGTTTAAATTATTAATACGGTGTCTCATCACCTTTCGACTTTATGATCTCTCGTATTCTGGCTGGTATGGTTTCCAGCAAAGAGTTGCAGTAATTTGAAAAGGTCTCCACATTTCTCTCAGTTTAGTGTCCAAAGCATGTACATTTCGTTGAGAATTGTTCTTCGACTGACTTTTCATATTGCCACAAGGTCTCAATAATATTTAAGTCCGGACTGTTAGAGGGCTAAGACAGAACTTTCATTCCGTGATCTGAAAATCATGTTTTTGTCGTCTTTACTATATGGCTTGATGCACCATCTTGCTGGAATATGAAATTCCCATCTAGATAAAGCTCATGCGCTCTGGGAATAAGACTATTATACGGAATTGTCTGATATTTAAGAGCTTAAATTATACCATCCTAATTATGTTAAACAAACAAATCACAAAAAGAGTAAACGCAAGTAGACTGCACGACCGAGAAATTAACTGGGTGCTGTTTAAGGAGCTCGTGGCTGCCACCATAAATATTAACTTGCCGTTAAAAAATGAAATTGACCTTACGGAAGCAGTGGAGCACTTCAATCAATGTGTGCAAAATCCAGCATGGGATGCCTCTCCCAGGGTAAACGCCCCAAAACCGGAAGAAGACTGTCTTCATTCACAGCCCATAAGGACCAAGCTAGCAGAAAAACGGAGAACCAGGAAAAGGTGGCAGCAAACAAGGTACCATGGTGACAAAAAACGACTAAACACACTCACAGCAGAACTTAATCGTCTCCTCAACATAGACCGTAACGAATCAGTACAGGTGTACCTAAAATACATAGATGCGACTGCATCGACAGATTACGCCCTTTGGAAGGCGACCAAGAGGCTCAAACAGCCAATCTTATTCCAATCCCCAATATGTAAAAATGACAGCTTATGGGCTAGGGAGGACATGGAAAAGGCCGAAGTGTTTGCAGATCATCTAAAATCGGTTTGTACTCCGAACTCAGACGAAGGTACAACCAAATCTGGCGATGTCTCACGCATCATTAGCCAAATAACAGTTACTAAACTAAAAAAACTAAAACTAAAAAACAGTTACTAAAAACGAAGTCAGTGGCGTTAGACAGAAACTGGACCAAAATAAGGCCCCGGGGTATGATCTAATCACAGCTAAGCTCTTGAAGGAGTTACCAGATGAAGGTATCACCTTCCTGACTCAGCTGTATAACGCCATTCTAAGCAGAGGATGTGTACCTCTGCAATGCAAGGTAGCTGAAATCATCATGACAGTCAAGCCAGGAAAAGAGCCTATTAGCCTCTTCCCAATTCCGTCGAAGGTGATGGAAATTCTATTCCTTAACAGGCTGGAACCTCATATTAGCAGCAACAATCTAATCCCTAACCACTAATTTGGGTTAAGGCGCAAATATAGTACTGCCTGCTATAGTACTATTGAACAAGTCCACAGACTGGTAGACAAAATATCATTAGCCTTTGAACAGAAAGAATTCTGCACCGCAGCCTTCCTAGACATAAGCCAGGCCTTCGACCTGGTATGGCATGATGGCTTACTCTACAAAATCAGAACTTCTCTGCCATTAAACTTCTTCATATTCATCAAATCATATCATAAAGACAGACGTTTGTTTGTGAAACATGGTGATGGGTCTTCCAAACTGCAAGAAATCCAAGCTAGCGTCCCACAGGGGAGCGTGCTAGGACCGATTCTGAACCTAATATTCACCGCAGATCTACCTGAAACGGCAGGTATAACTACAGGAACCTTTGCGGATGATACAGCTATCCTTGCAACATACAGTGATCCCAAAATAGCCTCAAGCAAACTGCAGAGCAGCCTAACCAATATTGAAAAGTGGCTAGCAGACTGGAGAATTAAGGCCAATGAAACAAAAACTACGCGCAAGGACACCCGTCCACCAGTCATACTAAATGGCACCCAAATGCCTCAAGCCGAGGAGGCCAATTACCTGGGAATCATCCTGGGCCGCCGGCTAACCTGGAAAAGGCATATCTACAACAAACGCCTGGCTCTCGGACTTCAATTCCGGAAACTATATTGGCTAATAAACAGAAAATCCAAACTCTCTATATCGAACAAACTACTAATACATAAATGTATCATCAAATCGAAATGGGCATACGGCCTCCAATTATGGGGCTCATCTGCAAATTCAAATGTGGAAATCCTGCAGAGGTTCCAATCCAAAACGCTACGGACAATCGTAGAAGCTCCATGGTACCTAAGCAATAAAAGGCTACACATAGACCTCGACACCCCGACGGTAAAACAAGCCATCAAAGCAGGTGCAATGGCATATAAAGAGCATCTTAAAATCCACCCAAACCAAATGGTGACCAAACTCATGGACGACGATGCTGGAAACAAACGTCCCCGAAAGACCTGTTGAAGTGAGGACTACAATGAATGCAGGATGCTCCAATGGGAGGATTCAGCGCCACTGCCTGCTACACACCTAACCGTCTACTAAATGTTACTAAAGACGTCTTACTAAAGACAGATTGTAGAATATAGATATAATAAACAATATTCCCGCGAAATATTTGCCCCCGTTTTCCCATTAAATGAAGCCGTTATCTCTCTTACAGTGATTTCTCACTGACTTTTACATATTTTCACAAGATGCTTCTTCTTTCTGCATATCATTTTACTGGGTTGCCTGGTACTTTTATTCCGAATTTTGTATCTGACTCAATCTCCATAGCACTGGGAAATATCTCCTACCGTTGACCTCGCTAAATTCAAATTATCGCCGATTGTCTTCATGCTGTTTCCTTCATGGTAGGATTTCACAACAATTGGACGAATTTTATTTGAGGTTACTTTACCACGACTCATTTTCATCAACACACATAAAAGAAAGCAGTACATCGACACTTATCACATTAATAACTATCATTTTAACATGTTAACCTAAAAAAAAAAATGTAAGAAAGGAGCCGCCCGAACATTAAGTTGCCAGTAAAATTGGTTCAGTTTTTCATTTTTCTCTTCTTAAAGAGGTAAATATTGACAAATAATATTTATTTTTTGGCATCAATGGTGCTTAATAATGCATTTTTATGAGATCATAAATATAAAAAGTAAGTTGCAGCTTTCAACAAAATAATCTATAAGTAATAGTAAAAATGGGCATCGTCCGAACTTTAAGTTGTCAGCTCTCGTAGATGGTAGAGGCACATTTCCAATATTTGTTGCGAGGAAATGGCAGAAAAACCACCCCAGAAATGCACCAAGAACGCAATCTTGCGGTCTAGAAGCGAATGCGCTAACGCTCACTCCACCGCGGCTTATCGTAGAATCCGAATTTATAATAAAAATGGGGATTCCCACGCTCATCCTCGACCCTTCAATAGGGGTGGTGTGGGCGGACTAAATTTAGCACCAGTAGATTCCCCCCCTCAATTATATTAACTTTTACCTGGAACGTTTTTTTCGACCGTTTTGATACTTTTATGGGGATTATTTTGATTTTAAATAAGAGGCACAGCTCCAGAGCAATCATTGTTATTAAAATAAAGGATCACAATTTCAAAATGCTCTTTAATGGAATAAATCACCTTAGTTCTGTCAAATTGAAGATTTCTCACTCTGCACTTTTATTGATGGATACATTTTTCTTGCCAAAATGACACGTTTATTTTGCACTTGGCCCAACCTAAAAAAATAATTTCTGGAAAACTAATCAACAGATTTTTAAAATTGATACACCGTTGTATTGCAAATTAAGTCAGCTTTCAAGCTACCACTCGACAACTACTCCAATGTAAAAAAAAGAGTTTACCCCCCTTGAATTAAAACTTGGCTGTTTCAGCAATTTCAAGGAAAAAAATATTTTCGTAGATACCCTGCATATATTTTATAATAGATAGTGAATATCATTGTAAAATAGTGTTTTCTGATATGCGGGATTAGAGCCATTAGATAGAGCGGAAAAAGCAGGTTCAGGAACACAACTTTTTTACTAAAAATTCGGATACGAGGTATTAGGATGAAGGTATCGATATTCTATATTATTTCGAGATTTGCTGAGATGAGCAGCAGATACAGTGCTGGATATCAAGAGGGGTAGGACAAACTGCGTCATAGTGGAATAAAGTATGCCTTATAAGTGAGTATACCTGTTACTTCCTAAATTGGAATATATTCAACAGGAACGTTCAACAAGGGAATTCGGAAGTAAATAAGTAAATCTAACGAAACCCAGGCAATCACTGTTGACAAAATTATTCTCCCTGCGTCGCCGGCCTGAAATCACAATGAAGTAGCGTGCGCCCCATCCACAATTCAAAGTCCAATCGAAGTTCTCTTAATTTAAAATCCGAAATGTCAAAACAAATTTATCAAACCCTGCTGATTGTGCCCCTATCGGCCCCTGGGAGGCGGCGCCCGCACGATACACTTCCTCCTGCATTATCCGCAGCTGCAATTATGAGGGCGATAGTGGAAATCCAATCTGGGGGCGGCGGTGGGGGCAGGCGCCGGCACTACACCGTCAACGATGATGAGGTCCCTCGTCTGGTTTGTATTCATCGGACATGTGCAATCAAGCGGGCTAGGTCGCGCCTTTTGAGACTCCCTCGTCTCTCACTTTGGAATATGGACCCGGGGCAGGCGAATTAAAAGCCTCGCATATCAGGAGAGGCTTAATTAACTCCAACCTCGCCAAATCGGAACTGTCCTGCAGTGGCGTAGCCCTTTTTTCGTCGACACAGAGCAGCATTTATGGGAAGTGGGAGAAGTTTATTCAAATTCTCATTACATGTAAATAACTCCCGGGGAATGGATTTTAAGGGAAAAGAAAATTTCGGCGCTGACACTATTTAAGGTGAATAAGATTTTTAAACGAAAAAACTCTTAGATAAGGCAGTTAATACATTATTCAACGCGTTTTCTGCTTAGATTACAATTCTCGATGAAGAGCTGAACGTTCCATCTGACTTTCGTTTGCTTTAACTAACAGTGGGATGATCTCACAGAGAGTTTTCCAAAGTTTTCGTACGACGAAACTATTCACATATACTGATATTTTATCAGAATGCCTTTGTTATTTTTTAGAGTAGGTACATATAAAAAATAAATAAAATAAGTGGGTAATATAAAACATGTAAACATGTAACATAAACACGTTTTTAACCCTTTATAGGGCAAAGAACGACGAATAAAAATGAGGATATTTTATTGTAAAATGGCATTTATCATTTTATTAAAAACTAAAAGAAACGACAAACAAAAAAAAAATACATTGTTTAATATATTTAATGAGCAGGTCGATATTTCAACCACCGTATATTTATGAAACCATAAAATGATGTTGGATCTTGGTCTAAAATCCGACGACGTCTAGAATATATACAATAACATTTATTTATTATGAAAAGGAGAAAAGCAGGGAATGCAAAGAGCAACTTTACATCTAGAACACTCAATGTTTGATTTTTTTGTTTTTTTCTCAGTGCTACATCTAGCACAACTGCGAGAGGAAGTATGAGTTGGTAAATGATCACCCACGTTTGCAAGTCTAACCGTGTTTTCAACGCTAACCATGGCCATCACATTTCTTCATTTTGCTTCGTCCAATTGTTAACTATGCTGACATTCGCTTTCTTCCTGAATAGGTTCCAATCAGTTGATTCGCCAAAATGCTTATATAGGTAAGGTGATATTTCGGTTTTACACTTTCTTTGGAACAGGCACTTTTGTGTAGTATGTAAGAGTTTACAATCGCTGAATCCCAGAAATGATAAAAACATTTCAACCACCATTTGCGGGATTTCCAAGCAATATTATAACATGAGTGAAGCTTATCAAATAAATCAAGTCCAACCATGTATTGATTGTAATCAGCAATACTCTTGTGACATTCAATAGCTACTCTTTTTCTTTCTTGGTTTAGCCGGAGCACTGTTGATTTTTCCGTCATTGCATGTATGGAATGACGGATCTTTGCAACTACTACATACTTACGAGGGCGGTTTGACGGAAGAGTGACTTTTTAATGAAAACGTTATTTTTCTGTTAAAAATATATTTTATTTTTCAACATAACACCCTTTCAACTGTACACACTTAGCCCAGCAAGTTTACAGTTTATTTAAACCTTCCAAAAAGTAATATTTCGGAAAGTCTTTAAAATATGGATTTTTCTCGATTATTACCTCTTCATTTGTATGAAATCTTTTTCCACCAGCCATTTTTTAAAATTTGGAAATAAGAAGAAATCACAGAGAGCCAGATCTGGCGGATAAGGCAGTAATTTGCAAAGCAATTCAGCCAATTTAGTGGTAGCAATTGCAGACGAATGAGAGGGCGCATTATCGTGATGGAACAACACTTTTAAATCATGAAATGAGGTCGCTGTTTTTCAAGTTCGGCATCAAAACGTGTCAGCATAATACTGACCAGTTATCGTTTTTCCTTTTTGTAAACAATTAATAAAGATTGCACCTTTTGAATCCCAAAAAACTGTGGCCATGACCTTATTGGCTGAAAGTTTTTGCCTTCTTGGGAACATGTTCGCATGGAGAAATACATTATTTATACTGTATTTTTGTTTCTGAAGTATAATGATGTATCCAAGTTTCATCTACTGTGACACATCGACGAAAAAATTCCTTTGAATTACGTTGAAGACGGCCAAACATTCTTCTGAATTCTTAATGCGCGCGCGCATTTGATCACCATTAAGCAAACGCGGCAACCATCTAGCGGATAGCTTTTTCATATTGAAATGTTCGTGCAAAACATTGTATACCAGTTCGGTTGAGATGTGTACTTCATTAGCTATCTCATGAACTTTTATTCGACGATCGTCAATTACAAGGCCATGGAGTTTACTAACCATTTCTGGAGTAGTTACAGTAAATGATGGTTTTAGACGATCTGCACCAACCATGCTCATATGGCCACTTTTAAAAGCAGAAACCATTTACAAATCATTCCATGGGACGGAGCAGATTCTGGATAATATTTACGTAACTTTTCCTCGGTTTCTTTAATTATTTTTTCACGCAGAAAATAATGTTTAATCAACACTCGAAATTATTTTTTCTCCATATTTACACAACAACGAAAACAGTTTTCTTCAAATAAGTATAAAACATAATCTATCCATCAGATTGGTGCCAAATTTTGACAGTAGACCTCCGAAAGACCTCAGGAGCTAACAACATAATCACTATAGCGAAAGTGTTACCAACCTTTGAAAAGTCACTCTTCCGTCAAACCGCCCTCGTATTTCCCCTGTCCCTCCATTTACGTACTGTAATGTTACCAGATTTCACCGAATCATATTCACCTGTTGCTAAATCTTTGTCGAAAACATGCTCTTTATTAGGGATTTTTTTAGGGAAACTAGTGCGCCCTTTGAAAGATATTATGCTTTCATCAACCGCTAAATTTCTTCCGGGGGTAAAAGCATTGAAAATGTTTTTATTCAAAATTGAAATCGTCGGCGGAATTTTATTAAGTTTGTCATAAGATGGCACTATTTTTTTCGGCATCAACGTGTTATCGCTGATATGCAAATAACGTAATATTTAAAAAAATCTTTTATCCGGCATGATATCAGAGATTCACGATTTATGAAAATTTACGTCAGATGACAAATATAGTCGGACGCTAGGTAAGGTATTAAATTCCATAATAATCAGCATTCCAAAGAAAGCCTTCAGCTCGCCAAATCTAGTTTCGTACTTTTCTGTTCAGCGTAACGTTTGTATTGTATTAGAATTGCTTCGATCAGTTCATGGTCAAAAAGACTTGCAAAAATCTCAATAGGAGATTCTATAACAACGGGTATCATCGGTCCAAAATCTTCTGTAAAAATGAACTATTGAAACGATGAGCTGGATATGAAATCTTGGACCACTTTAATTCACTTTGCAAATTGCAAATTCACTCACAAGCAAATAAATATTTAAAAAAATCAAATCGGACGCCGGCATTCAATATTAAGTTTTTTTGTATCTTTATAGTTTTTGATATCTGTTACAGTTTCGACATAAAAAAATAAAATATGAGTGACTGCGCTACACTCGTTTGGAAACAAATCATCGGTGAACAGAATTTTCTGCTTAAAAGGTATATGTTCAGCCCTTTTTTCCTTAATAAATCGGCAAAACGCAAAACGTGGGTCATAATCAGGTGGTAAAAGCTCTTGCACTATTTGGATATCGTATGGACGAAGCAATTGCTATAATTTCCAAAATTTCTTCCTCGTTATTATAAGTGTACTTTATATTCATTATTGTGAATAAACCATTATCAACCCGGTAACTAGATTACATTTGTTTCCGAACGAGTGTAGGGCAGTCACTCACATATAATTTTTTTGTGCCGAAACTGTAATAGATATCAAAAACTATAAAGATACAGAAAAACTTAATAATGAATGCATGCGGTCGATTTGATTTTTTTTTTAATTATTTGCTTTTGTCATAAAAAAATATGAATGTATTAATATTGCGCCTCACTTGTTTTATACACAACCGGTCTACTGATAATAACAATATTATGTTGAAATATGAGTTATACCCTTATAAAGTGTCATACCAAACAACATCCAAATCAATGTAAACATTCTCTTTTTATAAGCAAATTTTGTTTTTTTTAAATTCACTTTGAAGCTGAATACTGGCTAACCCAAACGCATTTGTATATAGATAAGTTTTGTTAAATCGTCTTCTTTTGATCCCAGCAATCTGTGGTTAAGCCATTTCCACATAATTTAGAGACACCCTGTATTATTGTACTTACTTACCAATTTTTATTGGGCACTTCACAAAAATAACACAACAAACTGTTTTTTTACGAGAACAATGCACTATGTACGCAGTTTGGATGTTATGTTGAAACGAACGCTGGACGATTTTTCAGATAGTTAAGAGCGGGGTTTTGGCGCGAAAACTGGCCTCTAGTTGTTGATAAATCCGCCAGGATTTGATTTAAAAGCGCTCTGTAACATGTTTTGCATTCCTTACTAACGAAATTTGCGTGCAAAAAATTGAACATGTTGCCATGTGTTTAATTTGTATAGCCAGTTTTTTTGCGGCGGACCACAAATAATTTTACGATGAAGCAGCGCGAGATTTTTTTCGACGCATGCAAATTTATGAGCATAAACACTTTATTTCCGATACATTATATTATATAATTGGGTAACAATTCTCTTTCAAACAAAGACAGTAACCAATTACGCCATAGGTGGAGGAGTAGTAGGGATTAATATTATTATTATTATTATATTATATTATATATTTTAAGAGCCGTCTTTACCCAAAGGCGGTATGTGGAATTGCATGTACACGACAGCCAAGATAATTTATGAACGGGTCAACATAATTGCAATCGGAGACCTGATTTAGAAACTTCAGATATTTATATACAAGTGAGCCGAGTAGTTTTGGGAAATAATAAAACGGTGATTTATTATGTTTATTAAAAGAATGGCTGTTTTAAAAGTATGACATATTAAAAGAATGACAGGGTACATAAAATGGAAATTCCCTCGGTTTCTTTGGAGCTAATATTGTTGTGAACCACCTTCTTTTTTTTGTTCCAATATCTTGAATTATAATGGAGTATTCTTGTCTGCACATAAATCCGATTAGGTGATCAGAAATAAGTTACTTTTAATTTATTTCTTAAAACTTTGTCTAATTGTAGATAAATGTCTAAACTTTCTATATCAGTTCTCCGATTGTAATTATGTTAACCCGGTCATAAATTATTTGGCTGTCGCTTATTAATAATGCCGTATACTAGCTGGGGTAAAGAGGCCTCTCAATATCAGGGAATAATTTCTTTAAAATGTTATATTTATTTAATTAAATTCACTAAATCCTTTTACAAGTTTTGTAATTTATGTGACCAAATTTGAGTCTTATTAAGATTACTGTAAGCTTATTAGCCAAAAAAGGTATATGAAACATTTCTTACACTTTAAGATCACTTTTATTTTAAAATAAATAGATGCCTGACACAGCCAATTCCATTTTCGTTGTCGTGACGAGGGATTATTTGATCGCGAAATAACATTGGAAAACGAGTTTCCTTCAATTTCACCCTAATAAAACTATAAGTAAACTGAGACCATATTTATTTTAAATACTTTTATTTTTGACTTCAAATCAAATGTTTGGTGTCAATATAAGCAAGCTCTTGGTGACCTCTTCAACTGTCCAAAAAACTAATACCTCTGTTCCATAATAAGTGAGCCATTACCGATGTTTATTTTTCACAAAATAAGTTTTGCGTATATTAAGAATATCAAAATATAAATTAAAAAAATAACTAAGTGTCAATAAGTTTGAAAGAAAACTCAAATGGCTCACTTATTATGGAACAGAGGTAGTATTAAGATGGCAGTTATAAACGACCCAAGAACTTATCTCCTTATCTCGTCGGGACCCAAATTTTGTGTACATACTTATCCCTTCTTAAAGTATTATAAGTGCATGCATTTCGCCCTAGAGATTTCAACAACACCCCACATGCAAATAGATTCATTTAGGTTTCTTTACATTCGGGTGCGTAGTTAATTTGAAAATCCTATTCAATTATGGTTGTGCTTTCTTCGTCTGTTTCTGCTTTGGTTATTGTGCGTTTTGGTTGTGTGTGTGTTTTATAAACTTCTGTCTCCCCCGTGACTATCTTTTACTTTCACCCTGTGACAACTATTGTGTCTGTATTTTGTGTATGACTAACACCTCCCTATGACAATTATTATTGCATATTTTATATTTTTTATATTTAGTTAGACTATTAAATCTTCCTGTGACAATTTGCTTGTGCATTGTGTAGTTCTTTTGCGTATTTCGAGATTTGTGTGTATGGGAAGGATATCACAAAAATTGAATGTGTTAACCATATCATAAAAAATTATGGGAAGAGATTAAGCTCTTTAAAAAATGACAAAAAAAAATGTTTCATGGCTGCTAGAAAAATAGTAAATAAAAAACTAATTTCCTTATTACAGAAAATAGCACAAAAAACCCATTTACGATAATGCCCATTTTGATGGGGCAATCATCATTCGTGTTGCAAAGATTTAGAATGTCCTGCATCAAGAATTATAAGAATTACGATATTTCGCGGTTTAAATGCGAAGTCCGCAAAATAATGTCGGCGTTAGTTCAAACGGCTGAGCCCCGACAGAGCTGAAAAACAGCGGTAAAAAATGCCCTTTACACTTGATTCGCATATTTCAAACTTCAGTTACAAGTGTTGGCAACATGGCTTAGCAATAATGTCATTGCTCCATCTCGTAGCGAACATATGAACTGCTAGGAGCAAATTTTTAACTATTTTCACGGCGGGATATTCAATTTAGGTACATTTTAAATAATTAATAAAACCATAAAACATCTGTTAATTAATAAGTACTATATCTTATTAGATACAGTATTTTACAAGGTTTCAGGATATATTTTTGGAATGAATAAACATAATTTCTCTGAATCAAATTATTTAAATAATATGGTAAATAATTGGTAATTTTAATTATAAACCATACAGTGACACGTAGAATCAGGTCTATATTCATGTAAAGCTTTAAAATTGCGCAAATATTTGCAAATACAATCCATGAAGATGAAAAACGGCAAAAAGCGACGATTTCATGAAATTTCATAGAAAAACGTAAATAATCAAAAAACTTACTATACAGCGACACGTAGTATTTATTTTGTTAATTTATGGTACAGAAAATATAACGTGAAAGTGATTATTAACAGCGTTTAAGTTGAAAAACACTTTTACGCCCGAAAAACCGCGCTCTTAACTGCTACTTTTGGACAAATACGTATTGGGTGAATTTTAGACCTGTATCGTATTGTGCGAACCTCTCGCAGTCGACTGGCTGAAAATCAAACCGATAACTCTTTAGGAAACTTTTTTTCTGACTGTGGTTGCAATATCGACAAGTACCCGCTAAAGGGTTAAGTTGATATATAGACTCATTTTTTCTACAAGTATTACAGCTATTCAAAATGTGTATAATTTGTGGATAATGATTTTTCCGCCTACCTGCTTGAAAGTTCATTTTTCAGTCCAAAATTACGGGCGGAAAATGAGATTTAGAGGATCTAAGGCCTCTAAAATTTTTCAGACATTTTCCCATAGATGACATCATGCTTTTCATAAACATATGTCACAGTGACAGATATATTGTACGTATTCTCTAATTCAAAAGTGTATGAAGTGCAATGGATGTTGGCAGCGATAAAGACTTGGCCAACACCACTCGATATAAGGGAAGTTGCCGCTGCCGCTTCCGCTAACCTAATTAACCAATAAAATCTTAGACTCGGTGTATACTCCAACATAATAAGTTTTGTAGTTGGAAACAGTCAAAAAACATTACAGAAATTACAGTGCTACCGTATATAGCATAAAGAAGGAAATAGTGCTACATTGTGGTTGAACATTCAATGTTGAAGTCGGTTCTTAAAATAAAACAAAACATTGACATAAGAAAACTCATCGAAGTGCAGCTGTTCCTGAAACGATATTCGGTTGATTATAGAGCAAAAAAGTCAGATATTGTAGGTAGGTGGAAAAATAGCGTGTGTACCGCAGGCAGAAGGCTTTAGCAGCCCTTCGTTTCTTGGGCTGCTAAAGCCTATTTTCCGCCCTTGATGCACAATATACTATAAGGTTTGCCTGATCGCATAATTAAATGATGTCAAGTAACATAATGTCAAGTTGAATTGTTAATTACTAAAAAAATAATTTTAAAGTTTTCGTGAAAGAGAGTTACAATAAAATTTGTGAAACATAAGTTGATTCCAAGAACTTTAGTCCCCCTTGTACTTCACTAGTATAGTGCCCTACAGTTTTTAGATATTGTATAATTATATCATTATTTTTAAGTATCTTTGAAATATTGTTAGTAGTCAATCATATCAAAATTAACCTTACTAAGAATTAACATAACATTCGTAGAATTATTATATAATTACTATCATATTTTAGTAATTTTAGAATAAATTTTAAAATAACCTCAAATTGTTTCAAGAAATATTTCAAGGGTACAAAACATAATATATAAAAATACCCATTTTAACTTGAATTTGCGTATTATAAATTTTCTTTCTGCTGTATAAAAAATATAGTATTCTAGAATTGGTTTTCCATATCCATAAAACTAACACCCAGGAACAATCGTGGGTGGTAAATTGGCATAATTTTCTAGTAGGACGCCAAGAGGCTGAGGACTGAATGACCGATGGCTTCGAGTGGGTAGGATTGAGTGGGGACGGCTGAGTTATTCAAAGGAAAAGGGCACGTTGACAGATTGGCGGTGAGGATAAGGACTGCATACCAAGCACTTTTAACGACCTGACGGACGCTTGCAGGATAGGAAGGACTTCCTTTCCTTCGGCCCCCACCGGAACCGCACCGTGCATAAATAACTCGTTTGCGAACTCGATGCCCTGTTTCAAGCTTACAAGCGAAGGTGGAAACTTTTGTGGTAAATAATTTTCTTATAAAGTTCTCTCGCCGACTGTAAATGACAGTCAACTGCAACTGCAAAAAATACGTGCTGAACCGACTGTCGCCAGTTCTAACAACTCACTAATAATATATCTTGCACTAATCATGTTATGATTTTAACTAGTTAAAATCGATCTTATAAATAAGACGCTCTTAAAGTGTTGAACCGACCATTAATCGCTTCCTAAAATCGTAATAATGTCTTACATTTGAAGACGTCAAAAATGGCGTCTTAAGATTCAGATTCTAACCTAAAATACAAAGTTATTTGTAATGTTCGTGAATAATTGAGGCGTTTATTTTAAAAACAACACAAGTCCAAAAATGCACAAATCGAGTTATTAGCACTAAACGGCTCTCAAGACCAATGCACTAACAAACCCGTTTTCTCGAAATACAAAACAAGTCGCGTGTAACTGGCAAATGATTTATTTTCAATTGCCCGTTACACGCCTGTTATATTCCTATTTCCCCCCATTTTTTTTTGTGGTTTCACAGTTCTTATTTAAAAACATTTTTATTTTTAAATAAGCTGAAATAAATACAACAGAATAGCCTGATTTATTTTCCCAGCACTTTGAGTATAAGCTTCTCTGTAACTTTTTTTAAATTTGCCACAATACTGATTTTTGGACATTTTAATATAAACGCCTCAATTGCAACTAATGCGAAATATGGCTATGATTTGTTAGCAATAATGGCTATAAATGCATTTGATGCAGATGCTGCAGATATTGCAGATGGTTTTCATATGCTAGTAATACCTCGTCATATGTATCAACGAGATAATTATTTTAAAAAATATAATTTTTAATTTGTAGGTTTAGGTTAACTAAAGAAACTGTTGAATGTCCTCGAACAAATTGAAGGCAGTTTAGAATACTTTCACATTCGGTGAGTATATGTAACTACGTTAATACCAAATATACTGCAATAATATGTTTGAAGAAACAATTTTTCCTCACTGAATGTTTCATAATAATCCACATATTCTTTAGTGAGTCTTTCTCCCTCCTCGTATTTAATGCTTGGGCATTAAATTTGATCGCAATTGAGTCCCAAGTTTCCTCCTTCTACTTGTTTGTAGCGGCGTTTGTCACTTTATTTTCCGCAATTTTGGGCACACGCACCAGCGACAACAACAAAGTCCTCTCTTCCTTAGAAAAATTTACTCTCTTTGATTGAATTTTTGCCATTGTCAGTTTCTCAAATTTCTCTTGGCTGCTCAAATATTCTGGCCAGTTTGATAGACGATTTGGCAAGATTCATTGAAATCGCAACGTTGCCTAAAGTGATTAAATCTTACCCAAGATGTCCATCTATTTGTTTGGTGCAACGGAACATAAGATTAAGATCTACTTATAAATAAGACGTACTTCAATAAGATGCATCTTAAGATTCGTTGGAGAAATCGGGCGTTAGACTTAGATTTTCATATTGTCACAGTTAGTTAACTTAACGAAAATTAGATCAGCCTGGCTATGTTAAGTTAGATTAGACACGTTTAGACCATACACTAACATTTAACAATTTGTCTTTTGGATCCTTCTTATTTAAAGAAATAAGAAGTTGGTTAAATTAAACCAATATTACTCAATCACGTGCGAATATCAAATATCTGATGAGATTTTCGGTATTTGCAGAAGTATTTGAAATTTGGTGGAATAACTGTTTTATTTTCTTTTATAACTAACCCACTAAAGATTGTTTACATTATATCAACTAAATATTGTTATAAGGAAATACAAATGCGTCTTCAGATTATATTTTCACAAAGCATTGAAATAAAGGAATTACTACTTTCGGGTGATTCACTCGGTCTTATAATCTTGAATTAACTTTAAAAGATGAGTAATTTCCATAACTACTATTGCGTTTGCAATGGTATCCAAGAAAATTAACCGTCTATTAAAATTAATCAGAATGTAATGAATATAATAAATGGTAAGGCAAACAAACTTAACACGATAATCGCTTAGTCACTTACTTTTTACAAGTGATATTTGGTTTTGAAAGTGTGGGAAGAACACCTGAAGAATTTGCCGCTCCTTTGGAGCGGCAAACAAATTACGAACAATTACTAGGTCTAAAATTGTTTGTTGATATTTTATTTTATGTAAAATTTTGTCTATAATATAAACTCATGGAAGAAAAATATATATTGTATATCTGGTTACACCGCCATCTAGGCCCATATGTAAAATTATATGAACTTTTTGCTTGGTTTCCATCGCTGACTCGAAATCCAAATTCATGGAATACGCAGTAAGTTTTGCTCTACAAAAGTCTTCATTATAGTTTTTCCCTAAAATAATAAGGGAAGAAAATATTTAAAGATTTAAAATTTTACATGTAAATCCATATGGTGCATTGTGCGACGCACTACCCGGTATATGGCTTGTTGATGATTATATAAAAAAATGAACTCGCTATAGCCTTGGGCGCTTTTTATCGAACCGACTGTATATGCCGGGTGTACATTTCAAAACTAGCCCATCTCAATAACTTTTAAATGCAAGCTAACATAATAAAAAAAAAAACATGTCGTTTGACTTTTGGAGGGTGAAGTTTAAAAGCAACGTCAAATAATTGTATTGTATTTGTTTAAAGTTTTAAATCAAGGTATCACAACGTAGGGGTGTAATTTAAAATTTGTAATAAAAGGAAGGGGTAATATTTTATATTCAATTAACATACTTTTTAACATCTGCCTCGAAAACTGGTTCGACTTGTTTTTTTTCATTTTTTTTGTTTCATTGAAAGGAACTTCGATTTGTTCAATATAAATTGTGTTGGAATGTTTCTTATTTTTTGTGTTTTGCCAAAACTTTTTTTTTCTTATTGCACTACTAGATTAGGTTTTTTAAGCTTCAAAATGATGTATCGCCAGGTGGGTGGTGCCATTTGGAATTTCAAAGTGGCGGTGGTTAGGGAAGAGCGGGTGATACTTAAAATTTATTTGACGTTGTTTTTAAACTACCTGCTTCAAAAATCAATCGTTGTGTTTCTTTTATTAAGTTAACTTGCATTCAAAAGTTATTGATACTGGCTGGTTTTGAAATTTACACCCGGTATAATAATTAATATAAATATATATATTATACAAAAATGTATACTCGAAACTGAAGCGATAATAGAAAAGCTCCAAATAAATATTTATGTTCGACTGTCCAAAAATACAAACTTTTTACGTTAACTGCTAAAAAGTCATACAATTCGTACTGGTACGCAATGGCTAGTACTCGTATCAATTTATATAAACCGGAACAATGACAATAATTTAGAGCACGAGGTCAGTAAAGGATAGAGTACATATTTTTTAAATGTTGAAATATCTTGAAAACCTGAAGAACTAGAAGGTCGAAACCTGCGTTGTTAGATGCGCCTAAGTTGGGTACCTGAAGACGAATAGTGAGGAAACTGGCTTCATTGTATGCGTCAAATAGAGCTGCATAAAAATGTCTATCTTTTAATTTTCCCTCAGATCAATTATTGCGGAGTTATTAAATATTTCTAAAAATGAATTGTTATTTTTAATTTATCAGGCATTTATGACGCAAAAATCGACGTATTACATCGACTTCGTCACATAAACCTCTGTCAAATGTTTTTGCAATCTATGTAATTTTACGTGTATTTCGAGTGTTCTAGTGTTTACACGTTCTAGTACTCGGTTGTATTTCTATTTTCTCTAGTAACAATATAATATATGGTTTGTTAGTGTTAACAAACAGGATTTATTTAAACTGAAAAAAAAATTAAATGAATTATTTTGAAAACCTGATGATGTAGAGGGTTCAAGCAGCTGCGCTTGGATGGACGATAGTTGGGTGCACAATTATTAATTCTCGACAATTTTCGCTCAGATTATTGGTTTTGAAGTTATTAATTATTATTTGGCAGGAATTTTATTATTTTGGTTCGATTTATTTTTAATTGAAATAATAATTACATAAAAATGAATATCTTTGAAACCTGGAGACAAAAAGTTACGAAACTTACTTCATTGTACGCGTTGAATATAGTTCTACAAATGTGTGCCCTTGTTAATTTTCGCTCAGATTAATTGGTCAGGAGTTATATATATATATTATAAAAAATCTATTTATGTTTTTATTTTGTCTCACATTTTCCACGCAAAAACCACCTGATAAATTTATTTCGTCATATAAGGTGCTGTAATTTTTGTTTCCAGAGCTATAAACTTTATATTTATAGACAATATGGGGATAACATCTGAGAACGTTGATTGTTAAATTTCATTAATATTCCACGTTTATAACTGCCCAAAACAAAATTATTAATGACTGCATATAAAAATATTTTTCTCGATCTGAACTCGATTTCTCACAAAAACGGCAAGAGAAATTTCAAAAGAACAAACAACAGACGATGGACCTATCGAAGCTCCACAATTTTGAAGCAAAAAAAAAAATCCTGCGACGCGTAGTTTTCGTAATAATAAATATTTTATGTAAAATTATATTTTTGTATCGTATCGAAATCTCGTATCGAATAAAAAATTGACAACTCGGATTCGGGCGAAAATAACGACACGGGTCCAATTTTGCACGGAGATTTAGAATTTCGCATATATTCACCGTAAAAAAAAGCTCCCACCCCCTGTACAGGGCCGTCTGAAGTACAAAAACATGTTTTTTCGAGGTTTTTAATGTTTTTTAATTTTTCCGCATACTGGCAAAATCGCCTACGAAATATTTTAGTGGAGAAAAATAAGGTGCTTTGTTTTGTATCATTGGAGTAGCGGTAGGACGATTCGAAGTGACCGACAAAAATATTCCATTCCCTAATTCTATTTTCCTAGAATTATTTTCTAACGGGTGAACATAATTAAAATCGGAGACCTGATGTAGAAAGTTTAGACATTTATCTACAATTGAGCTAAGCAGTTTTAAGAAATAATAAAATTGTGATTTATTATGTTAATTAAACGAATAGCATGTTTAGCCGATTTGTAAAATTGTCTTCTGTATTTATTTAATTAAGACAGGGCCCATATAATGGAAATTCGCTCAGGGTATTTGGAGCTAATATTGTTGCGAACCACCTTTTTTTTTGTTTCAATATCATGAATTATGATGGAGTGTTCTTATCTGCACATAAATCCGATTAGGTGATCAGAAATAAGTCATCTTTGATTTATTTCTAAAAACTACTTTGTCTAATTGTAGATAAATGTCTAAGCTTTCTATATCAGTTCTCCGATTGTAATTATGTTAACTCGTTCATGAATTATTTGGCTATCATTTATTAATAATGCCGTATACTAGCTGGGGTAAAGAGGCCTCTTAACTGAAATTACTTTCCTACAGAATTCAGTTTGTAATTTTTTTAAATTATTACTTATGATAGCACTATTAGCACGTTAATTTTAATTGCGATCGAAAAATAAATAACAGAGCTGCCAATGTTTTCTGCACACCCCGCCCTCTTTCCTGCTCCTGTTTCATTTAGGGATTCGCCATATTTCTATTGAGCTTACTTATTTTTTCTACGTATGTTAAAAAAAAATTTTCGACATCTGGAACTCCATTAGTCCCAAAAGGTAAAATAGTCGGATTTTGCGTGCAATTTTAAATTTCAAATTTTAACAAAATTACTTCCCAATGGAATTACAAGTTGAAATTTGTATATAGGATTTTCTAGTGGTAGATTGTTAATTTTAATTGCGATAAAAAATAAACAACACGATTTCTACATTTTTTCGGCGCCCACTTCCCTGTCACCTCACGCTTGTTCCCCTTAGGGCTTCGCCGTATTTTTTCTGAGCTTCCTTATTTATTCTACACATGTATGCAAAAAATTAATCCCCTATGACAACGGGAACTCTATTTATCACAAAAGATGAAATCGTCCTGATTTCGGTGTACTTTTAGTATATAAAAAAAATACTTCCCTAAAGAATTGAGGGTTGAATTTTTTTCATTGGTAGTCACAAGTAATAGTTCTAATTGTGTGTATAATTTAGTTAGTAGGTTGAGTTTTATAAACTACAAACTTGAAGTGACCCCATTAAAAAATCCAGAGGTCATAGATGATCTAGGAAGCCATTGGATAGGGCCTCTTCTTCCAATCCATTGATTTGGGTAGTGACGCTCTAACCATGCACTAACTGGAAGTATATAAATATTGCGGAGGGCCACCATCTTGTTGAAATTGTAATGTATGTTCGCTAAGTTCATCATTTCCATGTTCATCTGTTTGGTTTTCAATCTCCTGAAGTATGAGAGGCTCAATGAGCCAGCATCATTCATCCAGCAAATTAGCATAAATTTCGCCGTTCCTTTTTTTTGTATGGGTCACTTGAAATCTGTAGTTTATAAAACATAAATAAGTAAAGAATCAGATGCTATTGAACAATTACGAGAAATAATAACACAAGAATGTCGAGCTATTACTAGACAAACCTTTCAGAAAGATCACGACTTGAAACCAGGTTATATTTTTGTTTAGAAAATAATGGAAACGATTTCCTACATTTACTTTAACATGTTATTTGATCTTAATTAATTGATCACATTTGCACTTTATTTGCTCTTAATTCCGAAACTAGTTCACCAAATCATACTGTATTAATAATGACTGGAAAGCAATTTTCAAGAGCTTTCCAAAGATGTATCACAAGTAAGAGGGTTCTATTTATTTATTTTTAGATGGATGTGGCTGTGGCTTAAAGCGTGCGTAGGGGGTCAACACTACCTACGCCATTTTGGTCCCCCCTTCGAACCACCCAAACAATTTGGAGTAATTTTAAAAATAATCAGGCGTTCTGTAAAAAAAAGTCGATGGCAACTTTTCAAATTGACACCCTGTATACGAAGAAACTAGCAACTGGATAATTATCAAAAATAGGAGATCGGGCACATTTAGCACAAAGGATGGGGTTAGGCAGGAAGATGGACAGAGTCCGCTTTTATTTACTACAGTTATCAATGAAATCATCAGGGAGGTTAAATATAATACCAAAGCAATGTATATAGGACATCAAAACATGGAGAGAGTGTATATGTATATCCAAATATGCATTTACCAATGATGTTGTAATTGTAGCAGATTGTGAAAAACGTCTTCAGGAATATTTAGCAATACGAAACGAGAAACTAACAAAATATGGAATGAAAATGAACAAAAGTAAAACAAAAACAATGGTAATTACGGCCGAAAGGGTATATATCCATATCGAAATAAAAGTAAAGATCGATTAAGTATCGATCTAGATACATATATCTAGAGGTCGTACTGCAATAAACGGGGAGACAAGAAAGTGAAATAAATATGAGGATCGAAAAACCAATCAGACATATTACAAAATGAGTAAGGGTTTTTAACAAAAAAGGAATTGAAAAAGCAAACAAAAATAAAGGTGTACACAACTATATATTGACCAAGCCTAACATTTGACTGTGAATTCTGGAAATGTTAATAGACTGGAGCTAGAGCAAATTACTGGCAATGGAGATGAAATTTTTAAGAAGGGTAAAGGGAGAAAGAATTAGGAGTGACCCAATTAGAGAGGGACTGTATTGAAAAAAGACAACTGGGATGGTGGGGACATCTGCATAGGATTAATACTGAAGTGCCAGCAAAGAAAATCTGGGAAACCAGAATATAATGAAAAATGAGAAGAGGAAGACCAATCGAGACATGAGATAGTACAACAGAGAAAATACTAATGAAAGAAAGGACAAACATGGAACGAGGCCAGGAAGACAGCTATGAGAGGGACAGAATGAAAGAAGTTTGTGAAGTAGACACATTTTCAAACCCCTACACCCATTTTATACCCAAGGGGATTTTGTAATTCATAGACGTAAAAATGTAAAACAATAAAATAAAAATTACTTATTTGTTTATTTTGGTCAAAATTAAGAAATTTCAATTCACCTGCACGTCCTCTTGTAATGTTAGATTTTGAACGTACGACCGAGATCAGGAGGTTGTCTACAATAGTGCCCTGGCACGATAATTAATTCAATGCTATCGGTATACTATCCCTTGCCCCATACCATCAGTTCTCGTATTGGCGAGCATTAAATCGCATTATCATTAATAGGTCGCGCATGCGGGTTGGTCAGATAATTGTCTGTAAGAAAGTTCGTGAAATACCGGAATTGTGACTGCCATCGACGTATGATTTGTGGCTAGAGTGGCCTTTTGTGGTTTTTGGTGGCCCTACCGTTATCAGTCAAGCAGTTTATCAAAGCAACCTAGATTACAACTCATCTCGGCCGATGTAGACGTTTTAGGCCGTTTCTTGAAAGGATTCCTTTACGGGTTACAACCCCCATCACCTCCCACTACACAATTATTTTTGTATAAATAAATTTACGTAATTGCAGGTTATTTTTCGTAATTTAAATTAACTATTCCTGAGTTCACCCTACCACCTTATAATTAAATTACGTGGAGCAGCACGCCCAACTAAACTAGTAAAGACCGAAGGACTGCAGTACACGCCGTCTTCACTCCGCTGCCCAGGGCCAAGGTAGTATTCATAGGGGTGAACGAACGAGAGCATCAACAACAAAGGTGGAGTATTGGAGAGCAAAGAAAGAAAAAGGAAGTTGCACTCTAAATATAAATTTATTTTACCAAAATTTTGCAAGTGTCATTATACAGGGTGTTAGGGAAGTCGACCGAAAAATGTCTAGGAGTGCATCATAAATCACTGTTAAAATTGGTGCCTAAAATTTTTAAGACTGCTGAAATTAAACTTTGAAAATGCATGGATTTTTAATCTAGCATGTGAGAAGGGATGTGAAAATATGGATAGATTTGTTTATATGTTGCTATAACGTGGAACTGCGGCAATTGCATTGCCACTATATTCCCCATACACAAAAATGGTGAATGTTCAAACGTTCAATTTGACCCTTTTAACAAAGTTTAGAGGGTCAAATTAAAGATAATTCAAGTAACATACTAGATTTAAAAAAACAGGGCATTATCGAGATTTATTCAGCAATTTCAAAAATATGCGCATCAATCTGAACACGGATTTAGGGGGAAACTATGCGTCTAGGCCAAAAGTGGCAAAGGAACATTCGACTTGCGCCGTGATTCAATCCTAGACATTTTTCGGTCGACTTACGTCCTCTATAGAGTGTGTCCCATGGAAACAGAACATTAAAAGTTTATGGGGTTCCGGATAAATTAAACATTTGACAAAAATCACCCAAACATAACTGATTTCGTTCTCCTCAGCTGAAAACTTTTTGACCGACGACCGGAAGTAGCCATCAACTTTTGATTTTTAACTGGAATACAATATATGTATATGTTTTTGGCGTTCCCAATTAATTTGGAACATCATTTGTAGAGATCTTATCGTATCTTTTTTTAATTTCTGAGATATACATTGAATTCCTAGAGTTTGACCTCACAAAGACGATATAAAAAAAACAAATTCAATTTCTCTTACGAATAAGATAAAAACGACAAACTATCGGGAAACCCATAAAGTTTTAATGGACGGTTTTCGTTGAAAAAGTATAGACACAAAGTAGGAGGGTGAGATGTGTGATAGACTTTTTAATAATAAAATTTGTTTTCCGATCATTTCTGAAGCACCCTAATTTATACCTATACTTTCTTATTCAGGGTGCCCTGGGAGAAAGGAAACGCCCTAATCCTTACATCTTAGCTCTACAAAATTACGAATATATATATTTTTTCAAGAATATGCTGAAAACGTCATATTTCAATTGACAGAGGAGTAGTTAGGCAACACGGTTTCCAACGCAGGTTAGGTTAGTTTTCGATTAATTTAATCCGCGGTTTTTATTGGCGGATTAATCAATTACCGCGGGCAGTAACAATGGGTTGATTGCGGAAATCGCGAGTAATTTAATCACAATTGCAGGATAACAATGGAATAATTGCAGATGCATTACATTAATTACAGGTGCATTACTGCAATTACAGGTACTTTAATTGCAGGTTAATTGACGATCCGCGCATTTAATTGGCAGTCTAATCACCGCGAGCGGTAACAATAGATTGATTGCGAGTAATTTAATCACAATTGCAGGATAACAATGGAATAATTACATCAATTGTAGGTACTTTAACTACAGGTTAATTGACGATCTGCGAATTTAATTGGCAGTCTAATCACCGCGGATCAAATTGATATCATAGTTCGCAGGACTGAGGATCGCCACACAGTCGCCGCCCCTCGATCCCGCCGCCCCCCGCCGCCCCCGGACCACCCACGAGGCCAGAGGCCGCCGCCCCCGCGCCGCCCCCCGCGCCGCCACCACCCGCCCCCCGGGCCCCGTGGTCCACTGTCACACCGCCCCCGATGAGGCCGTGCGGCGAGTTGAACCAGCGATAAGGCCGGGGTCAGCCGAAGGGTCGCCCCACCCGCGGTATGTAATGCGATACGGCAGGAAGTAATCACTCAAACCGGCAGGCCATAAACACATCAATTTTATCATTATGATTAAAATAAAACTGCCGGTTCCCAGACGGCTATAAAAAAGAAAAAGTGGCAGAGTCTGGAGATTAAGACAGCTGATAAACACGGGTGTCACCCGATACGGGGTTTTCGGGCGCAGCTATAATCATATCATTATAATTAAGTCACCGGGGCATTCAGACGCGATAACAAAAGGTCGGGGAGATAAGACAGACATGATAAATATATCAATTTTAACGATGTCGTAAATTGAATACTAATGGAAAATATAAAAAATTAGGCGGATGCAGCTGTGAATTAAGATTAGATATCTAACGAAATATGCACGTGCACCAATTAACTTGATGTCGCAACAAGTCGAGACTAGATAATCCCTGTCTGTGTGAAGAAGCACGCCATCACACCCCACCCCTGCGAGGGGTATTTAAACGAAAAACTTCATGCCACGAGCATCAGTCTACTCCGACCAGTGTCGAAGCTCACATCTAGCCCTTCAAGTTTCTTGTGTTACCCTCTGTGCCAGCACCGATCTCCTAGTGAGTGTTATCGTGTTAACTCACCGTTCAACATACAGTGCCCGACCAGTTTCGAATAGGTAAGTGCTTATTTATATTAAATTAAATATCCGCGGGCCCCAATTTAAATAAAAATTATTAGTGCAGCGGTATAAACTTAATCGATTTAAATGCATTTTCCTGGATATATAGCAGATGCCTCACATCGTAATTTAATGTAGCGTTTGAATCAGCATGAATTAATAGTTTGTATTTTATTGCTCGCAGATATGGACTTCGTAAGCAAGCTGAATAAGATTGGGATGGTAAAAGCTATCATCAAAATCGGCGAACTGGAGCAGGACGTTCAACACCGCATCATCGAAGGCAGGAAAATCACCACCAAATTTGGCGAGAAGCAAACGCTCGAGCTGGAGCAGGGGATCCTATTCCTACCGAAGCGTTTCAACAGCATCAGTAGCGATGAGTTTGGGGAGGCAGTCGCACGCGGTCTGTACATCAGCAGGAGATCGGACAATGGACTGTCGTTTGAGAGTGATGAAGAGAGAGCTGCGCGATAGGACGTTGTTGATGAAGCGTAAAATCGCCGAGGTTAAAAAGATGATCGAGACGCGCAAGCGCAGCTTCGAAATCATCAAGCAGATGGCATCATTAAAAATAAGTGTTTAGTCTTTTAATGTCAGCACAAAGAGATGGACCGCATCGATATCCTAATGAAGAGGTTTGACAGAGAATTCACATTGGAGGAGACGCTTCTGGGCAGCTCTACATTCTCACTCAATAAATCCCAAACAAAGCACGTGAGCATTGGGATAAGTCCTACTGCGGGTTTCATACCCATCGTCAAAATATGGGGTCCATTCGCCTCGATATTCTTCACAGCGGACGAGTGGAAGCAGTTTACCGCCCTCAACATTGGAGGATTGACAGAGCCCATCTCGATGGAGCAGTTCGACATATATAGAGAGGCCTCACTGTGGATCGAACAGAGAGAGTTCAAGATAGCTCTGTCTGAAGAGGCTGTACATACCCTGGTGCGCATTAAAAAACTAATAGACTCTAAATTGGATATTTTAACAGAGTGCGCATTTAAAGACTATTACAATAGTCTGCTGTGCGCGTGTGCAAAAATGAATAATGGTGATTTAATGGATAATATTATGATGTTAATAGATCCACATAAAAAATTGTTTCGAGCACAAATAATGTTAGAATATTTGTACATGTATAATGATGCTATACTGTCAACATATGAAAGTTTAAAATAAATATCTCCTATATCTATTTATGTGTCTTATTAACCACCTGTAATAAATAAAGAAAAATAAAAACAACGGATAATAATAATACAGATTTATTGCTCATCATGTTACATCTCTATCAGGGAATTACAATACATTTGTGCTATCTATCCAGGAATTAAATACATTATCATGGCCCAGCCACTTGACAAAGACTTTGCTGCCCTTCCGCTTCAAGACCTTCTCAACGAGGTAGGTATCAGGATGTTTCGTCAGCTGCAGCTCTTCATTATAGAATGCTCCGCGTATGGGGGTCCCATGCATGTCCTCGAGCAGATATGAGGCAGGATCTGTGATTTGAGCCTGCTTAATTTTAAATAATTCAGCCGACCAATTTGGCGTGTACCCCTTCTCGAATAACGCTTTCTGCCTGCTTATTCGAACTACATCATTAACGCTAAACTTTCGCACACCGGACATTTTAACGTGCGAATAAACGGTATCTAGAAGATGTTGTTCATGCTTCTTGGTGACGTCACAGGGTCTCATGCCAATAGTACGATGTTTCCTGGCATTATATTCGGCGGCGGCATCGGTGAGAATGTCTATCCATGAATATGTCCCCCTCAAACTAAACGATCGATAAAGACTATTTTTTATAGTACGTATCACGCGCTCAGCCATGGATGCCTTGATTTTAGTATAGGATGAATAATGATTCACTTTATATTTAGCTAGCAGCGCCTTCATCGTAGAGTTGTAAAATTCAGTACCATTGTCAGTCTGCAAATTCTTCGGAGTACGACGCCCGCGAAAAATATCAGCGAAAGCGGCACTAACGCATTTAGCAGTTTTATCCTTTAGTGGACGAGTCCATAGGAACTTGGAGAAGCAGTCAATCACCACCAGAATGAATCTGTGACCCTTATTATCTCGAGCGTAAAAGGAGAATTCCGCCAAGTCAGCTTGCCATAGATCATCAAGTCCTTTAATGATAGTCCTCCTTCTCCCAAAGTTAACACGAGCGGGTCTATGGAGCTCATCAACGATACCGCTCTTAATAGCACTCATTATTTATGTGCGGCTACGGGCTTGCGAGGAGTGACGCCCGGAGTACGTCTGCTCTCTCTTATAGTCTGCTGTACTTTGGTATGTATCAGCTCTCGCAAATGTACATCATCATCCTGGCGCTTTTTCTTCAGGTCGGCTAACTCGCCTATAACAAGCGCATCGTGAGCCTGCATTCTTTCTTCCTGCTGCTTCTTTGCATCATCCAATTCCTGCTTAAAAGCAGCGCCATAAGCCTGAAGTTTTTCTCTCTCAGCCGACAACTGAACAAATAACTCGCGCAGCTGCTCTACTCTGGTGAACACCATCTCTCTCAGTTTTACATCGCTATCCTCACTCTTCTTCTTCAGATCGGCTAACTCACGAGCAGCAATTACATCATGGATCTGTAGTCTTTCTTCCTGCTGCTTCTTCAGAGCATCCAATTCCTGCTTAATAGTAGCGCCATAAGCATGCAGTTTATCTTCCTGCTGCTTTTTCAGGATAGCTAACTCCCACACATTAGCCTGCAGTTTTTCCTCCTGCCGCTTCTTCAGATCAGATAGTTTCGCATCGACATTTTTCTGCAGATTTTGCATATTATGCGCAGCAGCCTGCGAATAAAGTGTCAGTTTCTTGCGAGCAGCACCAGCCGCACGCTCTAAAATATCAGCCTCCATCTTGTTCAAAGAATCTTCCACGAACCTCCTGCTAGCCGCATCGTCCAAATCCGCGGGCTCCTTTATGCGTGTGAGGCGTCTATTATTTAAATCATAATGACCGCTCGGCGTTAGCATAAATCCTATGCCATCGCGACCTCGAGAGCATTTTCGCGTACCTCCCGCTCTAAAGAAACGTCCGAACTTGTCGACGCTCATCGTATATTTGAGCAGGTAGCGCACATGTCGTTCGTTTTATTCAATTATATCAGCTTCGCGGAGCTCCTCTTCAATAGCCAGAATCTCATTACCGACGCTACTATTCCCAGCATTCCTAGCAGCATGTAGCAGACATAGCCTATCCACCAGCTCTTCTATATTATCCCAATAACGATATTGTACTGGGGTTTTTAAGTCGCACTGCATCTCAGAGTCGAACCCTAGACCTCCAGTAGTTTTAACGCGAGATCTAGTTAGAGCTGGCGAACTCGTGCTCTTTAATAAAGGTGCGATAAACTTCTTATATTTATGTGTGTTATTTCCTCGAACGCGGCTGTTTTCATCGAAATTGAAATATGCGATTTTGGTTTTATCGATGATATCAGCATAATTGGTTACATCTGCGTCGCTAAATGATTTTGGCTTCTTACTAAAAATCAGATCATAGAGGCCAGGGGTCCCCGCATAGATACTTCGCCCGACTAAAAGATCCTCCCCATCTGGGTTAATAGGTGAGTTACCCAGATGAAATCCGCCAGTATGACGATTATAGACTACACCGAATGTCTTATCTAAGTCCTTATCATCACCCCTAACTAACATGGTGAAATATTTTCTAGGTGTAGGCAGCATGCCGTCCAGTAAATGTAAGAGCTCATCCCCTCTAGACGATGTATCCATATCTTGCTCATCGTCAGCCTCACTACCATACTCCGAAAACTTTAGATCCCTCGAAGCCTTTTGTAGCTTGGCGATATGGCGTTGTACTTCTGCTTTCGGTGTGGAACGTATAACAGGGGTTGCAGGTGTTGCCTGTAAAGGCGGGAGAATGATGGGTGTAGACATGCTGGTTGCAGGCGGTTGAAACAGAGCAGAACGTGTTGGAGGAGTTGTCGGTGTATAGGATATGTTGAATGTGGACGGTTGATGTAGAGCAGAACGTGCTGCGGGTCGAGGCTGCATTGGAGGCGGTGAACGTACGGGGGGTTGAGCCTGTATTGGTGGCGGTGGTCGTACTAAGGGCTGAGCCTGCATTGCCGGCGGCACTGGAGCCTGAGCCAGGGTTAACTTCTTAAGAGGATCTGTGATTGGCTTATAGCGACGCTCCAGCATCGTGCTATTATCACCGCGTTCTAATTTTAATGCAAATACTTTACGACGTATCGCATTCTCAATATCAACCAGCTGCCGCTCTATTAAATCGCTCATGATGTGTACTGTACCAAGGTAGAATTCACAATGAAGCGTTACCAGATGCGGTCGTAATTTATACTAATTAGCTGTCAGCGAGAGTGTTTCGACCTGTCGAGACAAGTTTAAACACGTCAAAACCTGTCTAGACGCGCGAATCGAGTAATATAAACTCATCCAGACCTTTCCTATATCTGCCCTCAGCTATATCGCTATCCTTATCTATCGTTATGAAGGAATATCTCCCATCCCAGCACGCCATACACATAGCCTTAAACTGCTCGAACTTCATATCGGTACTAACATGATCCTCATATGCATGCCTGAGATTTAGAGCATCTTGCTTAAATAGCATGATAAAGTTTGCATTATCTCGGATAAGGTGTTTCGGTATTCTAGAATAAGTCTGGCAGAGGTAAAATGAATCGACTTGACTGTGTCGACCCATGCTGAAATATTCTCTGATTTTTTCCTGCTTATCACAGGCAACATCATCGAAAATAAATACTGAATGTGGTTCGGCTTCGGAAGGGTCGATTATTTCTTCGTTTTCCTTATATGCAAAATATCCTATCTCTGGAATATTGGCCATTAATCGCTCTAGCATTCTATACTTAGGCTGATATAGCGATTTGGAAAAGATATAGATATTCTCAAAGCGCAATCCATTGTCGGCGAACAGTAATGAGAACATGACGTTTGATTTGCCGCAATTAGAGGGTCCGCATACTAGCGCCCTGATTGTATTGGGTAGCAATTTGCTGTGTCTTGTGAAGCTCGCCTCAAACCCATCACCCGTCCATTGATCCATATTGATCACCTCCAGCGATTGTTGCTGCTTGACGACCTTCATCGTACTAAACCTCCTGCACCGCGGATGTGCTATATATATAGGGGTCGGGCGGATCGAAAGGTTCAGATGAATATGTATCAAGGTCGAGGCATCATCAATTCAGTAATAAACGCACTCCCGTTCGAGGCACACATACCCGGCTATCAGTACTGTGGTCCTGGTACAAAGTTGGAAAAGAGGTTAAAACGAGGAGATTCTGGCATAAATCCTCTAGACAGCGCCTGTAAACAACACGACATCCGCTACTCGCAGAACAAAAGCTTGAGCGAGCGTCATATAGCTGATAAGGAGCTCGAAGAGGCCGCCTGGGCCAGAGTCAAGTCGCAAAACGCAAAGCTAGGTGAGAAGAGCGCTGCGTGGATAGTGACGAACATGATGAAGGCGAAAAGGAAGATGGGGATGGGTCTCCCGAAGACAGCTATGCGAAGTGGGGTGGTCATGAAGGCTAGAAAGGCTATAAAAAAGTTTAAGCGTAAAATCGGTAGCTCTCAGGCATTTAAGGAGGGGAGTCGAGTTGCACTAGCTGCAGCAAAAATGGCCGTTCGCGAGGCTGGCGGTAAGAAAAAAATCCGCGTACCGAGGATAATCCCAATCCCAAAGAGAGGAGGTATCCTGCCGCTAATACCCATATTCGCCGGACTTAGTGCTCTAGGCTCTCTGGCTGGAGGCGCGGCCGGCATATATAAGGCTGTGAAGTCGGTGGGAGATGCTCGAGCGTCCGCTAAAACTATAGCTTTAGGTAAAAACGGTAAGGGGCTATTTTTAAAGCCATATCGGAAAGGCATGGGTCTATTCCTGGCTGCACCAAAAAACTAATTAAGCTGCCCAAGCGCGCCCTCACAAACATCGATCTAAACGAGCATGCTAAAAATATAAAATATTTCCGTGGAGTATTCATGCGAGATACATTGCCTGTTAAACCTCATTACAATGAATCAGCAATCGTTAATTTGGATGTCAGGGATGGAGAAGGCACGCATTGGGTGGTCTATAGAAAGCGCGGCAGATCAGTCGAGTATTTTGATAGTTTTGGGGATTTGACCCCGCCCCCGGAACTTGTATGCTACCTGGGCGATAGCAAAATCACATATAATAGACAGCGCTATCAGAGGTTCAACACTTATAATTGTGGTCATCTGTGCTTGGAATTTTTGTATAAATAGCCTTGCATGTACCGACATATCTCAGTCATGTCTCAGACATTCACCTTGCAAGGTACAGATAACATCCTCAGCGCTGATTATTATCCGCCGATCGAGCTCGATGATAGGTCATCTTATTGCTTGGGTTTAATAGGGCTACATACATATAATACGATACCGAATATTGAGGAAGGGTGTAATAAGTTTATATATAACGGAGGTAAGGAAATTGTAATACCATCAGGCTCATACGAAATTAGCGATATTGAGGCGTACTTGCAGCAGCAGTTATTATCCGACAGTGGGGATCAGCTCGCCGATAATATTTTTTCGCTCAAGCCAAACAATAATACGCTAAAGTGCGAGCTTAAAAGTCTATTCAGCGTTGATTTTTCGTCTGATAAAGGCACTATCGGGAGTTTATTAGGGTTTTCGGGAGAGCGTATATTAGAGGCAGGATCACAGCATACATCTGATATACCTGTACAGATAATTAAAGTATCGAGCATCAGGGTAGAGTGCAACATCATCACAGGATCCTATTACGATAACAGACTATCTCATACGCTATTCGAGTTCTCACCTGCCGTAGATCCGGGCTATGCTATAAATATAGAACCCAGAAACATTTTATACCTACCCGTCATTAACACAAGCAGCATCGATAGTATAATCATTAGGATAGTGGACCAGAGCGGCGATCCGGTTAACTTTAGAGGCGAGAAAATATTAGTTCGATTGGAGCTGAGACAACGCTAACATGGGCATCTGCTTCGGGAGTATAAATACGAAGACGAGCTCAATATCAATCAGTAGTAGGCGAAGAACCGCAGCCGCGACATCATCTGCTGTTAAGCGCAAGCTCCTTAAAATCGGCTATAATCTAAAAAAGAAGCTAACGAAATGACTGAGCTGAATATTTTTGAAGATGTGGTTTTCCAAGACGATATCATAAAGACGCAGCATCATGCATATCATCCCAGATCGGCAAATTTCGGTAATAATGATGAAATCCGCATTACGATCCAGCAGCAGGATATTCTGACTTTGCCTCACGATAGCTACATCTATATTAGCGGTGAGGTCGAGCCTCCTGCAGGAGCAGGCGGTATTCCCATCCAATTTTCTCTTACTCAAAATGCATTCAGTTTTTTATTTGAGGAGGTGCGATATGAATTGAATGGCATTGAGGTAGATAAAATTCGCAATGTTGGCATAACTAGTACAATCAAAGGGCTGCTCTCAATGCGAGGTGAGGATATAAACGCTGCTGAGATGGCAGGATGGTGTCCCACCGGACATTTGAAAACCTTTGTCGTCAATAATAACAAATTTTTCGCTATAATTCCGCTCAAGTACTGGCTCGGATTTGCAGAGGATTATCGTAAAGTGATTACGAATATCAAGCAAGAATTAATACTTTTGCGATCTGCCACTGATACTAACTGCTATACCGGTACTGCCGGAGCTGTCCTTAGACTCAATAAAGTTGAATGGCACGTCCCTCATATACAGCCAAATTCTGCGAATAGATTAGCTCTCTATCAAAATATTCACAAGAATGCACCGATTCGTGTAGCATTTCGCGGATGTGAACTGCGTGAACTTACAGCTTTACGACAGACTGAAAAAGAAATCTGGCCCGTAAAGACTTCGAGTAATCTTGAGAAGCCTCGCTATATCGGTATTGTATTGCAGCAAAATAGGAGAAATAATGTTGGCGTAGACTGCGCGAGATTTGATCATTGCAATATTAAAAATATTCGAGTTCATCTAAACTCGGAAACTTATCCTTACGATGCATTAAATCTCGATATCGCAGATGGCGATTACACGCGTGCGTACCATATGTATGTCGAGTTTCAAAAAAGTTATTATGACCGCGCTGATGCTATGCCTATGCTGGATTATACTCAGTTTAGAGATCAGATGATCTTTCTATTTGACGTATCAAAGCAGAATGATAGCATTAAAACATCTACAGTCGACTTGAATATCGAGTTGGAGGCGACCGCAGCATTTGCTGCCGGTACTCGAGCATATTGCCTCATTATGTACGATAGCATCGTTGAGTACAGACCTCTAACAGGAGAGGTTAAAAAGCTCACTTAAATGCCGAAGAGAGTAAGCTTTGATTTATGCCCCATAACGTTGATGTATAGACCTCATGAGGGTGATCAGCATACACAGTGGAAACATATTGTTGCTGATAGGCTACGTTTCGAGAGGCGCATAGCTGAAGCTGGGAGAATGCTGGAACCTGTTCTACGCAAGCATATTGCTTCAACGCTGCGAGTGCTGGTCGTTGATATACAAGGCTTTTGCACACCTGAATTTACACCCAAGGAAGTGGCTCTAACATTTGATGGAGAGGGGATAAAGACATTCCTATTCAAGCCGCCCAAACCATTCATCGCGCTGAGCCGGAGCTGCCAGAAAGAGATTGTGTGGCTGGAGAGGATGCACCATGGACTGCCCTACAGCGGAAGTTATTCAAATCTATCCAACATTGGAAACTTATTTAGGAGATATCCAGTTGATGTTGTCTATGTCAAGGGCGCTCCAAAGGCTGTATACCTCAGTAATTTTTTTGATAACGTTGTTAATTTAGAAGAGTATGATACCTGCCCCAAACTGCTAAAAACCCGAGATTGTTGTAGACTTCATGTACTTAATGATAAGAATGTAGCTTGTAGTTATAGGAATGTTGTAGTTCTGTACGAGTATGTAATGGATATTTTATATGGTAATAAAAAATAATAATACAATGTAAAAACTTTATTTTATTCACCCCCTCCACAGTGCATAGAGAGAACATCATATTAAATAAAGAAAAATCATCAAAAAATATGTACATACAATAAATAAATATACAAGATAATAAATAAAACATAATAAATAAAAACATAACAAATATACAAGATAATGAATAAAACTGTAAAAATATATACACACGCACATATACATATTAAAAACTACACTAAATGTCCATGACCGCTAGCGAATAATGTCCCCAGGGCAGCGTCTCGTGGGATCCTGGCAGAAGATGACGCTTGTCATCGCGTGGACTGAGACTGATTTTCTTCTGCCTGATGGTGAACACCTGGTGGTTGAAGGATCGGATAGAGCTCTGCTCGTGCACCATCTCGACACCATTGTTGAGGCAGGTCAGGTAGTCAGCAAAGGATATGTGTTTCTTGACAACATACCCTTTGATGCCCTTGGCCTTCTTGGTGTCCGCAGATGATGTCACTCGGCACGCATACATCTTTGCCCGGAGTCCTACAAACTCCTCCATGATGCGGCCTGTAATAGAGAAATAGCACATTAGTTTCAAGCATATCGATTTCAACACTCAATTACTTACCGCAATTCTCATCCTTCATTAGGCCCGGGATCTTCTTATTTGCTAGCGGTATGCCATAGGGATTGTCGGGGCTATAATCGGAGGTATCGAATCTGCTGATATCCATCCTGATGTCCTGATAGATATCAGCAGTCCTGATGTCATATATCAGAGAATCGGTGTCCGTATAGCAGAGGGTACAGTCCTTACCGTATTTATTCTTCATATACGAGTAGTGAAACTCGTACAGAGCGGTTTTGGAGATGTCTAATATAGCCATCCCCACGTAAATAGGCTTATCGAAGAAGACCTCCGTCTTCAATAGCTCGATTAGCACCAGGTCATCCTCGATGATACTGGTGCTGTGGAAATTCGGCTTTGATATCAGCGACTCTGCCGCATATCTCCCATGCCACTTGTGTACGAGCTTCATTACTCGTCGGTTCCGGACATTCTCCATGGTCTTCCCGAATACGGCGTTGCTCATGAGTTTGAAGAAATTCTTCTCAAACTCATTTCGAGAGTTTCGCCGGAGCTCTGCATTCAGGTCAATGTACTTTCTTAACCATGGAGACTGCTTAAACTGTATCACCCTATGTATTTTCGATACAATCAGGCCCTCTGCTACATACTGTTTGAGATTCCTGTAGTGAATTATATAATTACGCTTGCCCTCTAGCGTGGCAAGCATCTTATCCTGCTTCGAACCGGGAGCCCTGCCTTTCGCTGGCGCCATAGGGAGGTCACTATGGCGGTCGTGAATATGCATCGGGTAGTCCAGATCGACCTCCAAGACATATCCTGTAGGGGTATCGTCTGGGAGGTTGAAGTTAAAAGAGGAGACATCACCCTCTACCCACTTCAGCTCTCCTGCAGGCAGGTGCTGCGACATTGCCCAAGCATACATGGCATTAATATCATAGTACATGAGGTAGTTAGTCGGTGAAGCTGAATCATGGCCACTCATGTACTGATTGTTTGCTCGGGCATGCCTTTTCGAGCATTGGGTGAGTCCTCCTCGAATACCTCGTTCGAAGAACATCAACATATCCACGTCGCCAATCATGTCAAGCTGGACCCCCGTGTTCTTCAGCATGGCGTCCCAGCTCAATGACGGTGCGGTCATGTAGTGGGCTGGATCGAGGTGGTAATTATTCAGGCAGACATCCCTGAAGGCCTCGAAGACATCAGCCAAGAGTAGCACATCAGTCTTAAGGTATAGATCGCTATACTCGCCCAGCGTGGTGATGTTGAATTCCCGCCATACTTTCTGAGCGTGCGCATAATCCTCGCTGCTGATCTCGGAGTCAGTCAGCTGACTCCGGAAGGATTCTCGGCTCGGGAGGTCAGTCTCGTCAAGATTGACCCAACTCTGTACGTACTCGTAGGGGAATACTCCCTTACGGGTGAGCAGGTCAATCTTCTCGTCGTTGTACAGCGGGAATTGGCTGTGCACTATCTTCTTGACTTCGAGGTAGGAGCTCAACTTATCCAGGGATGATGCCATGAATCTACAGGAATCTATAAACTTGAATTTGATGTCTGTCCCTGCCATGCTCTTAAAGAACGAGATGAACTTTTCTGTGTTGTTGGGGATCAGCGTCATCCTGCCCTCTAATCCTCTCGCGACATCCCGGATTAGGAAATGCGAATCATAGCCGCTGAAGTTGTGGAATACTACCGGGACGGTGCGTGAATCCTGGAACTCCAGATTACATTCGTTGTGAGCGGCTCCTCTGAATGCTCCGGTCAGATGGTCATGATCACGCACACGGTCCTGCCCCAGCGGCTTTTCACATATGTGGCAGGATGACGCTTGCCGAAACTTGCACTCTTGTTCGGCAGTCAGCACGTTCATCGGCAGGGGACATTTGAACACCGTCTCGACATTCTCTGCGAAATCTTTTAGTTCCGCGGTGAACCAGGCAGCACAGTTTTCTCCCCTATAGCTCCGATAGTAAGAAAGAGCATCATCGTAGGAGCACTTGACGTAATAACCAACGCTATACGCCTCGTGCTCCTGATACTTTTCTCCTGCAAAACAAGATTATTATTAGTATTTTTTATTATTAGCACGATTGGAATATTTCTTACCTGTGCTGCCAAATTTGATTGCCGTAGACTTTAAGATGCTCTCAAAGTCCGCATATACAATGAACGGGCACCGCTCTTTGTTCTTATGCGCCTTAAAGGCGATCTTTCCTCCCGGGGAAAGGTTCACCTTAAAGGCGTTCATCTTCTCACAGTCCTGAATGTGAGAAGACAGCTTCGCCTGGGTTCTAAAGTAATGCAGGCATCGGTCGCAGAAGTATTTTGCCATCTTTTCCTTGCTCAGCTGGGATGAGAGCAGCCTGGAGAGGTTTTTCGCCCACACATAATGATATCTGACGGGGACGGCATTTGTATCATCGTCTTCATCATCGGCCTCATCAACATATACATCCTGAATAAGCAGGAGATTTACGTGTCTATCACGCTTATCCCGGGTGAGGCGCGACGGACTAACTGTAAATTTACCTCTATTCTTAGTCAAGATGTATACGTTTATTGATAGAGAATTCTGCCGCTCGAATTTCTCTATCTGAGGCCTTTGCATGGGCATGGTGATCCCCTCCAGGTTCAGGACGCTCTCATACCGTGGATAGGACGACATCCTCTCGGTATCTCTGGGGGCAGGATGTAGCGCTGAGGTGACCGCCCAAGCGAAGCAAGCCTCATCGCTGTTTCGTACATTGACGCAGGAATTTTTCAATTTTATCTGCGGCGGCAGCTCAATGTACGAGGATCCCAGCAGCGGCGTATACTTGTTGGTGTTCACATTGAGGCTTACCACGCTTGCAAGGGCCCAGCCAGACTCACGCTCCTATAATAAACATGGATATATTAGAGAAAATTAAAGTAAATTTAGCGGGGTGTACAAACCTGAAATTCTTCCAGCTGCTCCAATAGCGGCACCATGACGTGGAGCATGAACCACTCGGCCAAGTCTGTATCCAAATCAATCACCACATTCTTGGTGTTGAAATGTTTGTACTCCCAGATCTCCTCACCGCCCGCCATCTTGGTGAACTCTCCGCAGAATGTGGTGTTAATTTTTAGGAACGGTTCCTTGGCCAGAGCGTTCCGGGTCCTCGTCGCAACCCTGGGGCCGCAATCCTCCAGGAAGTTGATTGGGTCTTTGTGGGTCCGGTTGAGGTACGCCCCCGTGCGGATCCGCCCAGCGAACGCCGACTTGAGGTCCACATAATCTATGGCAGCGGGGAGTCTCGCTCCTCCACCTCCTCGGATGAGTCTCGCCTTGAGCTGCGTCCGCCTACGCTGCATCTTGGTGATGGCGCTGGTCAAGCCGTTGAGGAGGCCGAGAGTTCCGGCGGGGGTTCCCTTCAGCTGTGTGACAGCTATATTGAGCGCCGCCACATTCCTGCGGATTGCCCCCAGCCAGCTCTCGATTATGCGAGGATCTCGAACATCCTGCCTGCAGAAGGTGTCCACGCCTCTGACAAGCGTGGTTGCTGTCTCCATAATAGACATTTCTTAAAATAATAATAATCATTTTATCGCGTGCATACATTTAACTTTGATATAACATACTTGGATTAGCTGCGGTGTGCGTGAAAATTAGCGGTGTGATATAGATATATCAAATATATCTGGAAATAGGATAAATTAATATTTACGGTTCTCCTATATTTGTAAATATTGTTGGTATTTGTTTCTGGATTTAATGCTGCAGACTCACCTATTAAATTATGATAAGCGTTGCGAGCGGGCTGATCTGTTCTGCTTTCAATCTAGGCTAGAGATATATTTGATAATTCCATGATGTATTTATCCTTTATTTATTTATTTATTGCCCGCAGCAATAATTTTTATTTAAATTTTTATTAGCTTACCTGATCAAAACACGATAACACTCACTAGGAGATCGGTGCTGGCACAGAGGGTAACACAAGAAACTTGAAGGGCTAGATGTGAGCTTCGACACTGGTCGGAGTAGACTGATGCTCGTGGCATGAAGTTTTTCGTTTAAATACCCCTCGCAGGGGTGGGGTGTGATGGCGTGCTTCTTCACACAGACAGGGATTATCTAGTCTCGACTTGTTGCGACATCAAGTTAATTGGTGCACGTGCATATTTCGTTAGATATCTAATCTTAATTCACAGCTGCATCCGCCTAATTTTTTATATTTTCCATTAGTATTCAATTTACGACATCGTTAAAATTGATATATTTATCATGTCTGTCTTATCTCCCCGACCTTTTGTTATCGCGTCTGAATGCCCCGGTGACTTAATTATAATGATATGATTATAGCTGCGCCCGAAAACCCCGTATCGGGTGACACCCGTGTTTATCAGCTGTCTTAATCTCCAGACTCTGCCACTTTTTCTTTTTTATAGCCGTCTGGGAACCGGCAGTTTTATTTTAATCATAATGATAAAATTGATGTGTTTATGGCCTGCCGGTTTGAGTGATTACTTCCTGCCGTATCGCATTACATACCGCGGGTGGGGCGACCCTTCGGCTGACCCCGGCCTTATCGCTGGTTCAACTCGCCGCACGGCCTCATCGGGGGCGGTGTGACAGTGGACCACGGGGCCCGGGGGGCGGGTGGTGGCGGCGCGGGGGGCGGCGCGGGGGCGGCGGCCTCTGGCCTCGTGGGTGGTCCGGGGGCGGCGGGGGGCGGCGGGATCGAGGGGCGGCGACTGTGTGGCGATCCTCAGTCCTGCGAACTATGATATCAATTTGATCCGCGGTGATTAGACTGCCAATTAAATTCGCAGATCGTCAATTAACCTGTAGTTAAAGTACCTACAATTGATGTAATTATTCCATTGTTATCCTGCAATTGTGATTAAATTACTCGCAATCAATCTATTGTTACCGCTCGCGGTGATTAGACTGCCAATTAAATGCGCGGATCGTCAATTAACCTGCAATTAAAGTACCTGTAATTGCAGTAATGCACCTGTAATTAATGTAATGCATCTGCAATTATTCCATTGTTATCCTGCAATTGTGATTAAATTACTCGCGATTTCCGCAATCAACCCATTGTTACTGCCCGCGGTAATTGATTAATCCGCCAATAAAAACCGCGGATTAAATTAATCGAAAACTAACCTAACCTGCGTTGGAAACCGTGTTGCCTAACTACTCAGAGGACAGATGCCAAAAACATAATAACTAGGGTGTTCCAGTTGAAAAAACAAAAGTTGATGGCTACTTCCGGTCGTCCGGAAAATTACGAATATAATTTTTTATTCACGAAATTATCGTCATAACACGTCAATATTTAATTGACAGAGGACAACTTTTGGCAAGCAAATATTCTTCAATTGTTCGACCCAATTGAAGAACACATTTTTTTTTAAATTGGAGTAGAAGTTTAGTGATAGCTCATTTTAAAGCTTACTTAATTTTCAATACAACAATGCATTACTTTTTCGATTCTGTCTATTGGGTTACAAGAATTATTTTTTATATACAAAATATACATGACATTTCAGCAACAAAAGTACAAAATCGAAACTATAAATTTTACAGTACTTACGCCCGGTTTCTCCAACGAATCTTAAGATGCGTCTTATTGAAGTACGTCTTATTTATAAGTAGGTCTTAATATTATGTTCCGTTGCACCAAACAAATAGTTTAATTACGTTTGGCAACGTTGAGATTTCAAGGAATTTTGACATATCGTCTATCAAACTGGCCATAATATTTGATGACATTGCTGGCATATAATAATCATCTGCAATATCTGCAGCATCTACATTAAATGCATTTATAGCCATCATTGCTAACAAATCATTAGCCATATTTCGCATTAGTTGCAATTATTCACGGACAGTACAAATAACATTGTATTTTAGGTTAGAATCCGAATCTTAAGCGCCATTTTTGACGACTTCAAGTGTAAGACATTCTTACGATTTTAGGAAGCGATTAATGGTTGGTGCAACACTTTAAGAACGTCTTATTTATAAGATCGATTTTAACTAGTTAAGTATTGTTGGAGAAACCGGGCGTAAGATGGTTTATTTTAGCGTTTTTGATGTTTATAACGGAATTATTTTGATTTGTATTTTGCTGCAGCTCAGGACCAATTATTGTTTTCAAAATAAAGGCTCACCATTCCAAAACGCACTTCTGTGGAATAAACCATCGTAGTACTGTCAAATTGACAATTTTCGCCTCTATATTTACTTTTACTGCTGGATAAACATATATTGCTGGAATGTCATGTTTATATGCTCAACTTGAAACAATAATTTCTTGCAAACTAAGAAATTACACGATATATTGCATATAAGTAAGCTTTCAAATGAGCAATTACTCAACCCCTATTCAAAGTTTTAAAAAATGGGTCTACCTCGCCTGCTGCAAGGGGATTAAGCAATTGAAGATCATTTGCTCGGCAAAAGTCGTCCCCATTTACTTAAAAATGACATGTTTCAGCAATGTAATGAAACAATAATTATTTAAGGATTGAGGGAGGTAAAAAACTCACCTCTTCAATTGCTTATAACTGTTTTTTCACTCCTGAAGTTGGTATAATTGTTTGTGTATGATTCATTTATTTTCGCAACTTGAACAAAATATCCGTGCGGCTTTGGTTGCCAATACTATTTTTCAAACAAAGTGTGAATGTCAGAAATTGCATTCGTTCAGTTGAAAAATGAATTCCAATGAAAATAAACAAGAAATGCTAATTGAAGAGGCTGCAGATACTGTTTGTTCCTTCCTACTGCCAGAGAAATCGAATGGACGTTATCAAAATGTGCATAAGTGTTTTAATGAGTCGTTCCAGAGAAAGAACACTACAGAAAACTTTTTACTTACCTCCCTGAGGCGAGGTAAGTGTTTAATTACATCCCGTTGTTCATAGTAACCAAACCTTTATCGATAAGTGGGCCTTACTTCCATCAAATCAATGTCACAACAGTGTACTTACCATGTAGGGAGTGGAAAAAATTCATTGCTGTTTTTTTTTTAATCATGATTTACTCCAACCCTGCTTATAAGTCCACCTTATGCCTTATACAAATATCAGCTTGAAAAGTTAACAGTACAATTTAATAACTGAATCTTGCACGAACTGATTGCAAATCAGTAAATGTAGTAACTTGCATTTTTAAGAAAGTTTAAGTCATTACTAATCAATACAATTTAAAGAAACTAATAGTCGTCTGTAAATTTTGGCGACCTTCATTTCTAACAAAGCATGACAGCTTTGACAGCATGACATCGGTGTATCTAAAAGCCGCTACTTACGTTTTTAACGAACCATTACTTAAAAATATCTAGTGGTGATTATCACGGATTATCACGTTCAAGAAATCATTGGCAATTGGCCATAAGTAAAATTTCAATTTCCAATTTCAAGAAAACACAGTTTTAAATTTCAAGAAACGTTGAATTATACAGAGTGTCCAAGTTAAGGATCAACAGCATGGGGATCTCGGAAACCATAAAAGTTACAAAGGCGGTTAAACTCGAAATAAGTCGCGCAATTTAGTGGTCAGTAATTTATGTTGAGAAAACTAAAAATTCCGCTTATTTCCGGTGATATTCGACAAAATCCCAAATTTTGCGATATCGTTTTTATGTTTTGCTGAAGTTATTTGAAAGGTATAAAAATAAACAAAAGGCCCTTTCTCATTGCCACTTTTTTAGGTCTTTAAGGCAGCGATTATAAATTTTCAGTACAACGTTTCGTTTCGAAGAAATCATCATAAACTTTATATTTTTATATGCCACGTAAATAAAGTACACCTTGTATTAATATTAAATTATCCTATTACGAATTCAACGATTTATATCAGAGTATGATTTATCATGTTTTTTTCAGAACAAAAACATTTAATAATAATAATAATCCCTACTACTCCTCCACCTATGGCGTAATTGGTTACTGTCATTATTTGACAGAGAACTCTGAGCCAATTACATTTTATTTTACCATAGGCCGCTGAACTATTACTATACTCTGATTTTTCTAAACTGGCGTGTACGTCATCAAACAGCTGTGCGATGAGGTTTTTTCGTACCAACGTGATTGTTTTCGAGAATATGCATAACTATAGTTTAAGAATCGAAATTAATCTGAAGATCATTTGTTACATAACACTGATCACCGGTGGTTATAAATAGGTAATCGGTGTATTAACCGCGGACACAATTTTCGCCTGCCAATCATGTAATAAATCATGTTATGTTGGCATCGGCGATATTTTCTCGGCGACGATGCCACATCTTTTTCACTAATGCTTCAAACTTCTTTGACGTCTAACTTGTTACATTTGATCGATTATTACAATGCATATTTTGCCATTGTAGATGTTAAACCATAACCACAAGATTGATATCTGTACGATAAACGGTAGAGAAGTCGATGAATTTGATACGAACCGCGCACTGTCGCACAAGATTGCACGGGCGCAACAGCTGATTGCAGCCATTTTTAAATACCCAGGACAACTGGCAACCTTGTAAAATTGTGCCATCATTATTATGATTATTATTTTGATGACGTGCACGCCAGTTTAGAAAAATCAGAGTATAGCTTTGCGGGCGTTGAGAGGAGACGGGCAATATTATTATTGCCCATCTGCGTCTGTATGCGACTTACAGATGGTATTTTTGGTGTAGTAGGCGTTGAAATGAGCGACGAAAACAAAATTTATCCCCTAATTTTCTGATTTTGAGACAATTAAATGTACAGAACAATGCTCATAATACCACAGTAAAAAAAAGTGTGGTTCTGAATAACAGTAATGTTTCTATGTTTAACGACTATTGGTGTTAAATTGTTTTTAGATACTATTTTGGTACGTATTCTGGGTTAAAATTAAGTAATAATTGTTGTCCTCATCGTCATTAAATGAACTGAACAATACTCATATCACAGTAAAAAAATAATAAGTGTAGATCTAAATAACCATAATGTTTTAATGTTTACCAACTATTCTTGCTACACTATTTTTGTTACTATTTCTGTACATATTTTGGCTTAAAATTATGTAATATTTTTAGTCTTCGTCGCCATGAAATGAACAGAACAATTCTTGTATCACATTAAACAAATAATAAGTGTGGTCCTAAATAGCTATGTTTCAATGTTTAACAACTATCCTACGCAAAATATTTTTAGTTACTATTTTGGTACCTATTTTGGGTTAAAATGAGATCTTTTTTTTTTCTTCGTCATCATTTCAGCGCCTACTACTAGAAAATGTTCGAAATGTATTAACAAGCCTTTTTCTGAATAAAAACATGAGAAACTATACTGTGATATAAATTATTTAATTTGCAATAGGAAATGCTGTCTAATACAGGGTGTAAATTTTTTTTACAGGCCATATAAAAAATGAAGTTGATGATGGTTTCTTGATGGTTTCTTAGAAACGAAACGTTGTACTGAAAATTTATAAACGCTGTCATATAGAAGTAATAATGTAGCAATGAGAAAGTGCTTTTGGTTTTCTTATACCTTTTCAAATATCTTCAGTAAAAAATTAAACGAAATAATAATGAAATAATATTACTGACCACTAAATTGCGTAACTTTTTTGTAATTTTGCCGCCTTTGTAACTTTTACGGTTTCCGAGATCCCCATGCTGTTGATCCTTATCTTGGAGACCCTGTATGTTATTATCATTTATACACTCACAAATTATGGTAATATTTCAGTTTATCGAGGTACAGGGATTTTGTTTGCGAACACTATAGTACTTACATCGATGATTTTTTAATGACATATTTCTAGAATACTGTCCTAAATGATCAACGACGAGATTAACTATCAAACTGTCAAAACTGTTACATCTCGGCACAATTGGCTTGTTCAAAATATAAATTTGCTAAATTTACATGAATTTGGTGCAATTTTTGTACAAATAAATTGACAAGAAATTCACGATGATGTGTGATAGTATTCTCAAAATGCCTCATTAAAAAATCATCGCCGTAAGTACTACAGTTTCAGCAAAAAAAATCCCAGTTACCCAAATGAGCTTTACTCACTCTCGAAATACTTGATCATCACCGCATGCATTGTTGAATATATTTTCGTTACTTCCCATTTCCGGTGTATTAAACGCATTGTTCCGAGCTAAAATATAAAAGCGTGGCTTCATTGAAGATTTTCATCGAAGTAAAAAGTATACAGAGTGTCCCACGCAAGATGTTGGTTGATAGTTTATGGGGTTCCCGATGAAATCATGTGATGAAACGTTGTACTGAAAATTTATAAACGCTGTCTTGTAGAGGTAGTAATGTGGTAATGAGAAAGTGCATTTGGTTTTCTTATACCTTTTCAAATAACTTCAGTAAAACATAAAAACGATATCGCAAGATTTCGGATTTTGTTGAATATCTCCGGAAATAAGAGGAAATTTCTAGTTTTCTCAAAATAATATTACTGACCACTAAATTGCGTAACTTTTTTTGTAATTTTACCGCCTTTGTGACATTAACGGTTTCCGAGATCCCCATGCTGTTGATCCTTATCTTGGACACCCTGTATAAGATTAAGTGATCTTCACATTTAGAAAAATATGACTAGTCGGTAGATTTTTGGACCATTTTTTATCAACAAAATTGTAAATATATTTATTTCGTAACCATCGTTACAGACAAAAAGTTAAATTAATTTTAAATTTACAATTTTTTTTACATGCATGGTCAAGTAGTTGTACTGCTACGTACAAACTGTGCTATTGACTGGTATCCCTTTCTTGCGCAGGTGAGAGTGTGATATCTCCATGCTATTTCGCCACATAGACGGCAGATGCAGTCTTCGTCTGGGGGGTGGAAATGGTCTTTCTCACATATTATATGATGGTATCCATGTAGCGCCAAACATGTTAAAAGGTGTATTTCCTGTTGGTTTGATGTTTTCCACGAGTTGCATGCAAAGGCTGGGCCGTCGGTGTACCTTTCCACCACGAAGTTCAAAATGTACCGAGATTTACTTACAAGTTTTCTTAAATTTTTGCAATATTTATATTTTCGCAAAATATAATTTCTGTAACTGTTTTTGACCGTTTATAAAACATTTTATGTTATTTATTTTATACAAAAAATAATAGTAATAAATAAAAGTAATAAAAAAAATCATTCTTACTTTGCGGCTGCAGTTACTGGTTGAATATTAGATATTGATATTTTTTCTTGTGAATCTGAAATGAAGAGATGGGGACTGATGTGGATAGGTATATAAAAAAGTGTATTTAGACAATGGTTATATTTATTACGCTTTAAAAATCTGTTTCTCCAATTTATTACTTTTACATATATAAAAAGCCGTCAAAAGCTCGATCATTTTATATCATATATTATTAAATATTGATATCGGATTTTCACGCATAGGTATTCAATATAAAAAACATTTCCACATACTCTGTTAATATCTGTTTTCATCTGTTGTGCGAAACGTTGTACGCTGGGCGTGCTAATAGTGACTTTGCTCTCACAAATTTCTCAACAAAAATATAGTCAAAAAGAGTTCAATTTATCCTTTCGTATAAAAGCGAATATATCATATATTATATATATATACAACAAAATTAGTCTTAGAAATAGTAAAGCTCTATGTCCCGCGGACAGCGTACAATGTCTCCGGTATAAAACTATAAATTTTTTTATAGCCTAATAGTACAAATAGATAAATTTACATAATATATGAGGGATGAAGATCCTAACACCTCTGCATGCTTATAACCAACGAGATAGGTACTCTAGTAGTGTCGAAATGACATCCTCAATTCTGCAATTTGTGTGATATATATGCATGCAGCCGCCTGAGCGGATCGTCCGGGGCAGTCCAACGTTCTTAGGATATACATATTTGGCTATTTGGAGGTCATGTCACTATGTGTATGGCACGTGTATTATACATAACACTGCTGTTCATGATAAGGGACTTCCCCGGACGATCCGCTCATGCGGCCGCCGATTGAACTAAAGGCCCACCGTTCGTCGATCCTCACAGGATCTCCGAACCGGAAAACATAACATATAAAGAAAAACTCTGATGATATTGCTAAACTCTTAATAATATAAGTATCAATAATAATAATTATAGATAATAATAAAAACCCGGAGCGGAGTAGGGCTGCAGCATTTGTACTCAATCAGTAATCACCGCTAATTTTGTAACACATTCTTTTCTTTTTCATAACCAACAATGATAACAGCGTCCTGCTCGTTGTACTTTATTTAGTTTTTTTTTTGCTTGTTTGTTGAAACAAATTGTTTTAGAATATATAATAATTATTTATGTTGACACAAATGTTTGTACTATGGATTGGACTGGTTGGTGGCTAGCGTCGGTACATCAATTAGTCTAGCGCGGAGTGGCGGTGTGTTTGTAAATAAGATTCGCTAGTACAGTGATTAGGATATGTAGGGAATCTCGTTTAGGCACACCGTTGATTCGGGAACGGGCCCCGACGCCAAGCCGCCCAGCCAGGGAGGTATTCATTACTTTCATCATCATGTCTTAGAACGAAAAGTTAAATGAGAAATGATAAGACAGTGAGTAACGAGCATCAAGCAGGACACATCGGAGGTGTCGTTTATCTGCATAACAAGTGGCGCCAGTCGAGCTCTGCTAAAGTAGTGCCATCGCTATCTAATGCAAAGAGAGAGCAATGCAGAGCTGGACCGCACCCTGCAACCCCCTCCGCACCCTACTACAGTACGCTATGAACATACATAAACTACCTTCTCAACGCGCAACACTTTCCAATAGTAATATGTGTAATTGAAAACAGCGAGGGAGCGGCTATTCTACTAAATACAGCCGCCGGAGGCGGCCAAAAAACTACGACACCAAAAACATTATTAATTGTTAATAATAATTATTATAATCAAAATTTGTACTTCGATAGGAGAGGACCGGTGGAACCCCGAGGGATACCCGCCTATACCAAATTAAAGCAGTGGCGAGTGTCATTCGGGGATTCACCTAGTAACGCAAAAGCAAGGGACTCCACACAACCATGAGTCGACTAAATACAACACTTATTACTTCCTAAGCCTTACACGTCTAAGTAATATATAAAAACCTTTTCAATTTCCACATCAATTTCGTACAAATTCAATAAAAAACGTAGCAATTTCTTCTCAATATAAAAATTATCACCTCGATTATAAATATACAAATCCTATACCTAATTTAGATCACACTTGATTCCGGAACCGTGCAATGCCAATATGCTTGAGCCAATGTATATAAATATATAAAAAATTATTCACAGTGGGTTCTTTTATTAATTAATTATTAATTTTTTTTTTCGTAATGAGACGGTTCCAATGTATACGAAAGTAGCCAATGAGTATAAAAATATATGTAAAAATAGAAGCTCTTGTACAAAATCACTTCTTCGCTTAGTCATTACAGACTATTGTAATGGTTCGCTTTGCTCATGGTTGGTGGACGACTAAGACACCTATAGCGACAAAAGCGACACACACACGGATACACAAGTCATAAAACTACTGCTGCAAGCTACACCTAAAATCATTATCAATATAGTGGTGCTCTACGGTACGACCCTTACCCTGATTGCGCCTTCATGTAGGTATTGTGCATCGACAGCCTTTTTTAGATTTTTTTTTGTTTGAGTTTATTATTACTTTACGCATGGAGCAACCCCCTGCCTCCTGCAAAAATAGGGGGAAAGTGAGTGATGAGTGATCGGGTATCAGCGTACCTGAGTTTATCTTATCACTAGATCGTTACGTCATATTAATTGATTGCGCTAACTAACTACGGCTTAAGTTAGTGCTTATTGCGGGGCGTTTATTTGTTTAACCATTTAACAGATGAAGACACCACCCCCACGCCACGTGGCAATGTGTCTGTGAGGTACAGCGGTTGTTTTGTGTATGCGTATGTATACATGAATGATGAAGTGTGCTGGAAGGTTGCTCCGTTTTTATTTTTTTCTACAGTTATTAAAAAATTCATATCGTGTCAAGAGGACGCTGCGCTTTGTCAAGAGGACACTGCGCTCACCGCGATTATCGCGTTTCCTTTTCCGTCATCTCCACTTCTCGAACGCTAATTGAACGAACTGAAAGGATATATATTTATAAAGAGACGGGCGTGATGTAAGTGTGTTTGTTTTTTTCAGTTTCTGTTTGTTGAGTAGTAAGTTATATTATTGCGATAATAATATTCGAATGAGTCGAGCTCTGGCAGCCACCGATTTGGTCCTCGCACCAGCTGGGGTGCCCGCGCCTCCTCAACGACTACACCTATAATTCGTATTTTTAGACTCACGTAAAAAATGACTACAAACTAGACTTACGATTATCGACATATATAATACCAAATTTTTAATCTTCATTAGAAAAACTTAATGGCATTTCGAGTTCGAATATTTATATAATATATTTATATATCATAAATGTATTCATTATATCTATGTACACACGTGTATTTTTATTATTATTATTTCTTCCTCGCCGTCCCGCGGATGTCGGACGAGCGGATTGTATCATTAATATTTTTGTTTGCTTACCTATTATAAATTTTAAACGTGGCTTTTCGCACTTTTTTACGCAAGTGTATCGTATTTTTTGCTTTTTTTAATTCTTAATCATCATTTATGTATAACAATAGATAGACCGCGAATATTAGGCCTCGAATATTACGGCTGAACCTGTCCGGGAAGAACTAGCGATCCTATCTAAGCGGGTGCATGCACTACGCTAGCTACTTGTTTTAAACCACTAATCGTAACTACAACCTACTAAACTACAACTCTAAGCTCGCTCACACACGCGCAACAATTCAAGTCGGTCGATGTGCAGAAAACAACTGAAGCGGCAGCTAAGGAGGAATGGGGTGGGTGTGTGGTAGGATTGGGGGAGATTAGGAATTATTTTACCTTCAACAATCGCTTATATGTTTATCATTTATTTATAAAATTTGCAAAAGTAACGAACGGTTTGTACTTGAAGCAATTTCCTATATCCACCACGTTCATCAAATGCTGAGTACTTTGTACGTCTGTTTCTGGAAGGCTCCGGGTGCGTAGGATGAAGGTGGCGGTGCTACTCGCAAGGGAGACCGACCGTCCCCGAACCCGTCACATGAAACCGGCATTCTTTCGGTCGCAAACACTCACCGACGGCCAAAGGTCTCGAACCGGAGATATCCGGAACGAAACACCCCGTAAAACCGTCGCACTCACACCTATCACTAATTATTGGGACACAGCAACTTACAACTCACCTACCATTTAATAATAATAATTGTATCGTTTTTACTTATTTCCAAGCGATCGCATCAATGATTCCTCAACAATACCAACGTGCATAAACCACTAAAAGTTTATTTATCTACAATAGTGTAAAAAAGTGAAAACCTGGATTGCTTATAAATTCCTTCAGTTTTACAAGTTTTACAAGTAAATCACAAACGTCATTAATTTTCTTTTATATAAAAAAGACTTAAGTTGGATAAATTCACTATAAACTAACAAACATAATTAGAATAATAATAAACTAATAACATAACGTATTGTTTTAAACAGATATCTCGACGTGAACCCGTCAAAAATAAATGCGTTTCAAAATGCAACAACATAACAAAGAGAACTAAGGTGTGTTTTTTTTTTGGAGGGGTGGGGAAGGTCTGGGTGCATCTGGGGGGTTCCTTCGCTGCGAGTCTACCGCTCGCGGGTCAGCTGCATGCGGCAGAACTCGTCGAGCCGGAGACCGGCCAGTTCACGCCACAGCAACCCCAGGTCCAGGTCCATCAGGTCAGGGGGCGGCGAGGGCGGCGCCTTCGCGGGGGCCGCGGGCTATGGCCACATCTGAAGGGTGCGTGCCGGGGGGCGCGCGTAGCAGTACGGCAACGGCTTCACGAAGTGCGTGTCCAGGGTGCGGCAGTGCGGACAGGGCACCATGTGGCTGTAGTCGCTGAAGAAGTTGAGCCGCTGCGCCGGGTGCAGCACCGGCTTGAAGCAGGAGTTGCACTGGAAAACAAAAAACAGAACTATACCTGGGAACTGCAATATTATAAATCTCAAAAAATTGCAACAATTACCAACGCATCGGTAATGCATGTCGTAATACCAGCACGCATATGTGTTTGCGCCTAATGGGTAAACGTCTGAGTGACATGAAAGTGTATAACTCGCATAACGTTGCATGTCGTTGACTTGCCGCTTTGCTATTTAATTTCGACGATTTCATGATTTTCTTGGGTGCATTAGAAGACTTTTTTTTTTAATTTTTCAAATCGTATTTCAAATGATTTTATTATTTTACTATTATTTTACAAGAATTTAAACATTATATTTAACATAAATTTAAATCAAACATCTCTTGAATAATCTGGCTTGGTAATAAAGCGAAAGAAAGTACCCATTTAATGGTACTTAGATTCGGGGTGCAGGCGACAATTTTATTTTCAGTTTCAAACGTTTGGAGCCAGAAGATAATTTTCTCTGACAAGATGCATAAAAATGGAGTAAAAACTGTATATTCTATTTTTTCTAAACTGGCGTTCACGTCATCAAAATAATAATCATGATGATGACACAATTTTACAAGGTTTCCAGCTGTCCTGGGTATTTAAAAATGCTGTTGCGCCCGTGCAATCTTGTGCGACAGTGTGCGGTTCGTGTCAAATTCGTCGACTTCTCTGCCGTTTATCGTACAGATATCAATCTTGTGGTTATGGTTTAACATCTACAATGGTAAAATATGCATTGTAATAATCGATCAAATGTAACAAGTTAAACGTCAAAGAAGTTTGGTTATACACACATGTAAGAGCATGTGTTAGTGAAAAAGATTTTTCATCGTCGCCGAAACAATATCACGGCCGCCAACATGATTTATTACATGATTGGCAGGCGAAAATTGTGTCCGCAGTTAATACACCGATTACCTATTTATAACCACCGGTGATCAGTGTTATGTAACAAATGATCCTCAGATTAATTTCGATTCTTAAACTATTGTTATGCATATTCTCGAAAACAATCATGTTGGTACAAAAAACCTCATCAGACAGCTGTTTGATGATGTGAACGCCAGTTTAGAAAAAATAGAGTATAGTTATGATTAAAGCACGGACTGTATGCAAAATGCATGTCCTGAATTAATGATATGACCACGGAAAATTCAATAGATCTACACGAATCATAAAGAGACAGAGCGAATTAACTTTTTTCTCTTTTGCATAGAAAGCATATTTTATGTATTCAATGCATATTTTTGTCAATAATTGCATATTTGATCATATAATTGGATATTTGTGACCGATTTTTTTTTTTACTAAAAAAATTATAAGTTATTAAATAAAGTACCTAAAATTTAGTATGCAATGAAAACATAATTCAAATTCATTCAAATAGTATGAAAAGTTAATTATTAATAATCGAATACAAAATTATTATTTCGGGGATAACCCTATTTATCTTGTTCACTATTCATTTTTTGTTGTCAGCAAATAGTTGATCGCTCCGTAGTTCAGTGCCTACGTAGCATAAACCGACTGCGATTGTGTGGGGTAATATTAAAATTGTGTGTGTATAATGCCGAAAGTTAAGGACAAGGGAATCGTATCTCGAATGGATTAAAGATTATAAAGATCTAATTTTGGAGAATTGTGTTGTATTTTGTAGGCCCTGTAGTAAACCCGTAAGTTTAATTTTTCTACTGTGCCGTTGTATAGTTTGTAGACATTTGATTTTTTTATTTAGATGTTACATCAGATTCCATGTGAGAAAAAAATTCAAATAATACAACACATTAATACAAGTTTACACGAAAATAATGTAAAAAACCAAACATCAAAAAAACAACAAACGCTACATGAAAGCTTAAGTTCAAGCTCGAACATGAAAGAGAAGGGCGCTTTTAATTTTGAATTATGTAATGCTCTAATATCTGTCAATATTCCGTTTAGCAAACTGAATTACTCAAAATTGAAGACGTTCTTGCAAACATATTGTAAAATAGAAATACCAGACGAGAGCTATTTAAGGAAAAAAATATGTTGATAAATTGTACAGAGATACAATGCTTACCATAAGAACAATGATTGGAAATAGCTATATGAACTTCATTGTCGACAAAACGTCGGATAGCTGTGGACGTTACATCGCAAATTTATTAATTGGGAGTTTAAACGAGAATAAACCAGGCAACTCGTATTTAATTAGTACAAATGAACTTGACAAAACAAACAATGCCACCATATCTAGATTCGTACATGAAGGATTGGCTAATTTTTATTTGCCTGAGATTAGACGCAGACGCAGCATCATACATGGTGAAAGCTGGACCACATTTGAAAATATTTTATAAAAACCTTATTCACCCTCCCTGCTTAGCCCTTGGAGTCAATAGAGTCGCGGCAGAAGTTATAATTCATTTTCCAATGGTAAATAATATTGTTAACAACGTAAAAAAGATATTTCTCAATGCTCCTTTAAGAGTACAAGTGTATCGAGACACATTACCAATGTGTCTCAAATGTGGCATTGCCACCACAGCCAATTATGACAAGATGGGGTACTTGGATTGATGCTGCTGTCTTCTACGCTAACCATTTTTTGGCCACTAAGGATTTGGTTCTCAGTTTTTCCAACGATTCGATATCTATTAAGGATTGCAAAACATTTTTTAATGATCCCAAGATTCCACAAGAATTGGCTTTCATAAAAACGAATTTTAATATGATTAGCGATACTTTAAAAAATTTAGAAGAACAAGGCATGTCTCTAAATAAATCAATAGATCTTGTGAAATATTTAAGTGACAAATTGAATGAGGTGGCTGGTGGGCCTGGCAATCGAATTAAAGAAAAGCTTAAACAAGTGTTATTAAAAAAATGAAGGTTTTCAGATACTAAAAATAATGTCAAATATTATGAAAGTAGAATTTGACGAAAATCTACCTGTTGAAATGGATCCTTCAATAGTTGGATGCTTTTCAATTTGCTCCAATAACTTCCGTTGATGTGGAAAGTAGTGTTTCTTCGTACAAAAACATCTTAAGCGATAGGAGGTGCTCTTTCAGTATGGAAAATTTGGAAAAATATTTAATAATTAATATTTTTATTTAAATAGTTGAATGATAAACAAATTATTTTCATATATATATATATATGTGAGTGTGTGTGTGTGTGTGCGCGCGTGTGTGTGTGTAATATAAATAAAGCATTTTTAATTTCTAAACGTGATTTGTATTAAATATATTTGCATATATAGGCATATATTTGTATATTTGAAATGTTGGTGCATATTTCTTTAATTTTGCATGCATATATATGCGCATATTTTCGTCTTTTTTCGTGCATATTTGTCCGTGCTTTAGTTGTGACGAAGCTACGAGTAGTAAATGATACGGCAGAAAGAGGAATCAAACTTATTGAGGATTATAATAAGATTTTAACAAATAATTAAGAGCAAAAACTATTGTTTTGCAAGTTGTAAGCAACTATCGCCATTGATTTCCTGATAGTAGTAAACAAACACTATTGAATAGACCATATTAATGTTATCATTGGTTTATCATATTATATTATTTTACATTAATAAAGTATTTCATCATCAGAACAATTTACTTGTGTATTATTAATTTTATTCCAAGTATAAAATCGCATTTATAGTATAAATACAATTATTTTAAATGTAGTTCAACATTCGACAATAAAATCAAAAATCATGTTTTAGCATTATTCAATTGAGCTCAAACTTTGCATAGACTAATTATTCACCAGATGGAACGAATTTAGGTGGTGCCGCGAAACATATTCAAGGTCGAAAAATTAGGGCCACCCTAGTGTACACTTATCTTTTTTACTTTCTGAGATAAAAATAAAATTGCAAGATTTTGACCTCAAAAAGACGTTAACAAAAATTGCTTCATTTTCTCTTACATACAGAGTGGTTACTTTTCCGACGCCCACAATTAGGACCTATTAAAGCGAAATACATACAGAGTTGGTCAAATGGGATAAAAGTTTCTTATTTTTGTGCCTTTCGATATACTGAAACGAAATCCAGGATATCTTGCACAGTTCCTGAAATATCGCTGAAAAACCGAAAATGTGCACTTTCATTTTCCTCTTATAACTTTTTTACTTTTAAAGAAAATTTTACAGAACTTGGCACGCTTACATTTTTCGACGTCATCTTTCTGATGACAGTACTAAATATTTCTTGCGCCAACTAGATGCCCAAATTTTCATAGTCAACTTTTGATTTTCTTATGGCCGCAATATTGGATTTTAATAGCATTCAAAAGAGCGAAAAAATCCTATTTCAACCATATATTACACATGGGTAATCCCACTATTCTATGGTAAGAGCCATGTTATGCCATAAATAAATCAACCATTGATTTTTTTAATTTTTGCTACCGAAAAATATTTTTCTGCTTAGGATGAAAAAGACCGTTACCTAGCAACCATGGTGTTTAACACAATGATGGCGTTTTTGTCCAGATTTTCATACCGAAAAATACTATCTTATGATGCAATCGAATAAAAACTACGTTTTGTGACTTAAATTTTATTTTTGATTCCCAATGAACATAAATATCTGGCTGGGCAATGGCCAGAACTAGAGTACTTGCTCGGCCAGTACTAGCTAGCACTCACGATTGCTCAGACAGATATATGTGTTCATTAGGAATAAAAAATGAAATTTAAGTCCAAAATCTTATTTTATTTTATTTGGTTTATTCTAAAATTTGGGACTAATAGTTACTAATAGAAAATTTCGTAAGCATGAGGCAGCTATGAGGCATTTTTTTGATGTAGAGTTAATTTTTAATACTGTTTTAATACTTCTTTTTAATATGACAAAAACTCAGTTTTGTGTCTTATTCTGTGTTCTATAGTAATAAATATAGTTTTTAATAGTCTCTTTTCTTGTTAAAAATCATAATACCACAACAAAATTAGGAAATGAACATTAAAAATATACGTTTCCGCACAAACCACGTATATTATAGCAGTGACCCGTCAACTGCATTTTTTTAAATATTTTTAAGTATTAAAGGATAAATATTGTAATTGAATTACTGGCAATTTTCACGTTGAAGAGGTGTTAGCTAATATTCAAAAAAATGTTCAGGCCAAAATGTATATTAATATCAAAGATATAATGTTTTTCTTTGTTAACAAACGGACTTCAGTGATATTTTTTTGTATTTGGTGCACTGCTGATCCGAAAGTATACCCCAAATGCCTTTACTGATTTATTTATAGCCCCCAGCCACTGATTGATAATTAATTAAAAGACACATATATACAAAAAAAAAACCTATTGATGAAAAGCAAACAGGTACAGGAAACTGTAGTTTTTTCTACTTTTTTTGCATTTATGTGTATGTAACTAATATTATTATGCTTTAAATATTTGTATGTAGGAGACTGATGTCAATCATCTTGATTATATATCGTCTCAATTAAAGATCGGCCATTTGCATTACATATCCAGACACAATACAGATTAGATACCGTTTAGAAAATGATAGCTCTTAAAGATAATATAATTCTAAGGCAGTTTCCGAAAAATATAAAAGGTCTACCACACCATCGATGAGCTTGTTGATGTTGTCGAACTTTCTTCGGAAGAACAATCAGTACAAAATATTGAGAAAATATTGGTATTACTCCAGAGAAAGGTTCGAAAATTCAATGATAGTTGGAGGCAAAGTTAGTGTAAATGTTGGCGTTGGTGTAAATGAGAAAGTAGGTTCTTAGAAAATCAGAACGTTTTGGAGTGCAGTATGTGGTCTCTAATGGTCTCTAAAGACTATTGGCACTGGTTACACTTTAATGGAACATAATCCTAATATGTAATTATTTTGGGCTTAGTTAAAATTAAAAAATAGACCTTGAAAAATCATGTCGGACAATAATGTTTTAACAAAAAATTTCCTTAAATTTGACATTTTTGAACAGAGGAGTATATCAGTTAGTGAATTTTCATTTCTGCTGAAGTAACGAATAATATTTGACTTTTTTGGATTTAAGACACATCTGCCATATCTGAAAATTTGCTTAAGAAATATACCAAAATTTCCTCCAAATAGTTAATTTCACTCAAGTATGTTTTTTCCGAAGCAACTTATAATCTTTGAACAAAATTGTGCTTTACAAATTTGAATTGAGGAATTCAAAATTGTCCAGACTTTTCTTAAAAATAATCAAAAATTAAAGCGTTTCAATAGAGTAAATTATTTTCCACTTGTTTCAGCTTATATATTTAAACCAGCCCGACTCTCGCCTTAGAGAATGCTATGACGTCAAGAGGGATCTGAGAGGAAATGCACATCATTAGAAGTCTCAATGAATTGTAAATACTACAGAACTGAATTCATGATGATATTTCAAGTAATGGAAAAAAAAGATGCATTTTATGCTGTTATAAGCGCTGCAGAACCAATTAATTTATTTATGCCCAATTTAGCGATAGTATACCATCGCAATAATTTACAGAAATGTAAGGTGCATGGACATTGTTGTTGAATGTTTTGTACTTCTTAAGTCGGTTTTCTGCAAATAAGTTTCCACCACAGGCTGTATCATGACGTGTATGTACTTAATCACTGTTAGGCCGCCTCGGCTGCCTAATTGAAAATTCTCACCCCAGTGATAAATTCCATACTCCAGAGTATGTCGCATATTTCCCTAATTAGAAGTCACCGAGAATATCAATTGGCAACGATAGTATGTCCATATTCAACTGGTTGACCAACCAGTTTAATTACAATGACATAGGGCCTCGAGATGAGAGTTATCTCGAAAAGTAAACCGTACGGTAATTCTTTGCGCTCTGTCATTACAATAGTTATTTATGTAACAAGTACTCCAAGTAATTCTCTAAGAGCGAGGTCGGAATATTAAATGCGAGGCGTTAGCCGGCGCACTTAACTGTCCGAGCTCTTAAGACTGTTTAGAGGACGAGTAACATACAAAATATTTTGTAATACCTACCATTGTATTGGATTAATAAAATACTGAATTGTAGGGTATTTTTAATAATAAAATTATTTGTGAATATCATGGTGTGTCATTAAGATTTTACTGTCACAGTGACGTTTATTTAAAAATGTGCGAATCAGATAAAAAATTGCCTCAAAATTTTTTAAACAAGCCAGATAAGCACGTGCCATAGTATTGCCCCAAAATAAACAAGGCATACGTATGAAAAGGCCTACAGCATGTTCTTTGAGTATTAAAGTATCAATATCACCGTTCCGGAGCAACAATGACGCAACTACAAAATTATGATTTTTTTTTTCAGGAGAGGCGGAAAATGATTTGAAATTATTGATATTTATCGTACATCAAAATTATTAGTAATACAATGTAGTACATATTAAACTATTTAGGCTATATTAAAATAGCGATTCAAAAATCGAGTGTTGCTATCCTGTTTAAAGATAGCAACGGCAGATTTTAATTTTAACGGCCGTTTTACCTTTAATTATGTTATAGCATATAAATTACTTATTTTAGGGAATTATTTAGGTTATTTAGAATGCTCGTTTCGAGCGTCCACTATTTTTTTTTTTGCGACTGTTGGAATTTCACACACTTTTAGATTCATAATATTAAACGTATATTTTTGGAGTAAAGATATAGCACAGAATTGATAACCATTAAAATAGGTGCAATAGTGAACCCTTGTGTAGCTTACAGCTATCCTAATGTCTGTTTTACACGCAATTATACAAAAAATGCAAATGTCAAGTAAGCAATCAATGATTGTCAATAAAAAATAAAATCTCGACCATATGTCAGAATGGTTAAAAGTACCAAGTTGGATTGAAATAGTTATTAATATGAAAGAAATGATTATAGAGTTTGCATGAGAATTAAAAAAAAAAAAGTATAACAATGCACATGTAGGTTCAATAGGTATTCCCTTTCAAAAATATTTTAGACACCACACGAATTGGCACTAGGTAGTGTATATATAATCTAGAACCATATTGGTGTAGAAGAGATAAATACAACACAATCTGGCGAGGCGAAAAGCATATTCCGCTTCATGAATTTTAAATCTAAGTAGAAGCTAAAATAATATGGTAGAACAGATTATTGAAATAATAAACATTTAGATGAATGGGTGAACTATGATAAGTGTGTTGTATACCTATAGTAGAACTAATGAAAGTTTGTTAAAGATAATGCGGTGTAATGTGATGTGAGAACTTAGAAGATTGATTTGAACTATATAATAACATGATGTATACCAAAAACTCACTGTTTACGTTCAATTAAGGCTTTACAGCTAGTAGGTTGTCGCTGAAATAATGCATGAACCAAAGTTGAAGAATCGATTCTTAACATCCACGATATACTATGGAGAGTAACAGAAAAGATGCACAGCATTTAAAAAGGTAACTTGCTCAAATTACACATATTCAGTTAGGTAATCATGATAACTGTGCAAAATAGTTACACAGCACACGAGACGACAAACTTATTGCACGCTACATAGTTCACTTTGATAAGATTGTAATATAATGCGACAAGATCCTCATTATTGTCACCGATATCATTGCACCATCTATGCTATTATTATCATCTAATATCGGAACATACTATACATCATCATAACATTAGGATAATTATTACATTTAACATGAGAACATCATCGACATCATTATTAACTTCTACATCAGACTAATCTTGTTTACACTCGTACTGAACTCATGTTGTGTAGAATCGGCCTTGTAATTTAGCGCCGTTCACGTGAACATCTTCATAGTAGTCATAGTCTTGAAATTGGACAGACTATAGTGATAAAAATTAATATAAATGCATATTTTTTAAATTTGTATTCCATTATACCATCATCATAAATTCCACAGTCCTTTTTATCAGGGTTTGAATAAGTCATGAGTTAAAAATAATCAAAAATCAATGATTTTTTTTTGTATTTTTGATTTTAGCAATTTTTAACAGGGTAGATGTGATTTAAATCAATGAATTTTTACATAATTAAACCATACGATATATTTTAATAAATTCTTGAATTTGAAAAAAAAATGATGATAAACAAAAAATATTTTAAATTTAATATTTTCGAAAACTGTCATGAAAAGTTGACATTTACGTTGAATTTTCAGTTGACAAAGTGAGTCTTTTTTGTCACCTAGCTGCGAAGTATTTTTATGTTCTAGAACGCCAAAGTCTTTTTCGTTCCAGAAAATAAAACAAATGTCACAATAATTTGTCAATTATACAACTTAAATTTATAATTTTATTAATTAAATACATAACATACGAAAACTATTTCATACCTACTACATATAAATTGAAAGATATTGCAGTGAGTCAAATTTATGTCAGATCCAATGCTGTCCGTTATCGTAGCATTAGATTTGCTTTTCAAATATGGTATTAGTTTCGTAAATTTTCTGACATCAACATTTTATTTGACATTCAATGTACTTTTTTACATCGCATATACCAACCACAAAGTGGAAGATTTAATTTGTTTCTCTTTGTGTTCGAAATATGCCAATAATACGGCTTCGGACACTTTTTGAATTTTCATCAAACTACACCAACCTTTAAATTCGTGTATGCAATCTCATATTGTCTGGATGATTTCTTCAGGATCAATTGTGCAACAGCACTTTGTGCTGCTTCAAACACTTCTTCTGGTAACGCTGTTCTTCGCTTTCCGAGCCCATTTTGAATAATTATACACTCTTAGAACACGAATTAGAATAATTATTAATAAAATAAAAAAATTAAAACAACTGATTTTTATTGTTTATTTCGTGGCTACCGTTACGATTAACACCGCACCTAAATCGTATGGATTTAAACACGGTTCAAACAATTTCAAATATAAATGAAAGTGCATAACAAAATTGTTTTGCTGTATTGCAGTTTCTGCAGTTTTCGAAAAAAACGTGTTTGTATCTCGAACCCGAAATGCTTTTGCGTTTTTGAATGGATATTTTGCCTCAATAAAGCCTCGTTCACATTAGGAAAGTTTACTGGCGGAAAGTACTTGCCGCCAGTAAAGTTATGATGTGTAAACAAGAAAAAAGTCTTACTTTCTTGTTTTTGGTTTCTTTCTTGACAGACGTTTTCCTTATTTACACATCGTAAGTTTACTGGCGGCAAGTTCCAATTGTAAACGAGGCTTACCCCTTCGGCAAAATTACTTCCATTCTTGAACGCAAAAGTGGCATTTCGCGTTCTAGATACAAAAATAATTATATTTACAATTATCTATTGTAAAGCATGCCAACTTTATAGTTACACAATAATGTTAATTGTTCACCTATTGGAAGGCAATGACGTTGCAAAATCAATGATTAATTAAAAAACAAAAGATGTAAATCATCATTTTAATCAATTGAATTATATCACACCAACCCTGCATACTATAAAGTTGATAATGACTAATTAGTAAAGGACCTTATTCATCAATATGAGTAATGTTGATGGTTGTGATGACTATAAAAAGAGTGATACATATTGGCAATCATAATGATGTTAATGATTCGATTTAGGACAAAAATAAGCAATTTATTCATAAAAGGCATATTGATAAATATAATGATGATAATGGTATTAATATTTGTCTTACTGTTGGTCATAATAATGGTATTAATATTTGTCTTACTGTTGGTCATAATAATGATACTGATGATTAACCGATGATGATCAAGGTATTTTGAAAAGCAAAATATTTAATTTTATGAAATAAATCCCACAAGGTTTTTCGATGCTTATAAATACTTATTGCATATATAATGTAAGTGACACACACATATTGCATATTTTTCACATATTGTAGTGTGCTATGCGAGACTCCAGTAGGTAGCATGGATTCTCCGTTGTAGGAATAGGTCTTCATATCAGTGTCCGGTAAATTCACCGCCGGCGCCGGCTGTCAATTTTCCGCCGTCAATTCACCGCTGTCAATTCATCGCGTCAATCGTTCACCGTGCAAACAATTCATCGACGCCAATATACCGCAATATATCCATCGCACCATCAGTTGACCGTGGCATCAGTTTACAGTGTCATCAGTTTACCGCGCCATCAGTTGTTATCTGTATTTATTAACCTTTTTTTTATTTCTGTAAGTAGATCTCATAGAGGGGAGTCATTAGAACTTTAATAAACGTTTATTAAACGTTAATAAACCATATCCTACAGTACAACTACCTATACTTAACTGATGGCAATCAAAGTGCAAAACAGATAAAAACAGACGAGAGGGGTAGCTCAGGGAGATAGCCTTAGCCCAACCCTTTTTCTGCTTTATACAGCAGACCTTTCAGAGAAATTAAGAAACGGTACACAAACCATCCACATTCTCATGTATGCTAATGACCTGGTGTTCTATAGTAAAACTCCAATGGACATAAAAATAGCACTAGACAACCTATCACGATATTGCGAGGCAAACAAGCTAGAGGTAAATTTATCGAAAACGGAGATAATAAAATTCCGGAAAGGAGGGAGACTGGTGAAGACGAACTGCTTGTACTTGAAGTAGGAAGGAGGAAACAGTAAACATCACCAACAACTACACCTACCTTGGAATAACCTTACAGACCACTCTGACATTCACAGAACACATTAAGAAGAGAAAATTCTTAGGGATCCGAATAATAAACACTCTTAAAAACCTCCATCGAATCTCAAGAATCTGGGCAGCCGAACTTTTCCAGCAAAAAATTAGACCTATTATGACGTATGCACTGAAAGAAATAGCGCACCGACTAAAAGCGAAAGATCCTTTTGAAATTGATAAACTAAAATCCTACTTTGTGAAAAGAGTTTTAGGGGTCGACCAATCCGCCTCGAGTACGGTATGCTACAATCTAATAGGGTGGCGTACGCTGATAGAAGAGCTGAAGAGTGAATGCGATTTTAACAAAGAAGAACTCCTCAAATATAAGACAGTAGTAGAAGACAAAAACTGGACTTTTGTAACTGGGAACTTTATAGAGGGCCCAGCTTTCAACTCGGTTTCTTGGAAGAAGGCGAACCAAGATAATAGAAGCAAGATTTGTCGCCTAACCATCCACGGTTTCCACCACATCACCTGCAACAAGCCGCACTTTCACCACTGGGACACAGAATGTATATGTAAATTATGTTCAACCACCAGTGATAATCGATATCACGTTTTAAAGTGTGCAGAGGTGGCGGAATATACTCACCTATTAACATGACATACCTATTATTTCCTGATTTTTTGTAAGATTTATAACTTTTCTGTTATGTAAATAAAGTATTATTAGAACTTTAATATGACCTTCCATACTCAAAAGAGAAGGTACAGAAGATATTTCACAAAAAAAAAAAAAAAACTACACCTAGGAGCGTGAATTACGTAGATACTTTTAATTTTTTATAAATATATCCGGGTCTATAAATCATATAGGAGGTTAACCATTCGACGCAGGGTAGCCAACTTCATAGAAAAACGCCAAATCGTGAAAATAGCCAAACATATCACATCGGAGTTATTGTCCCGAAGTGTCGATATATACATTCCACAATATAAAAAAAAGGTGATAATGAAGTCGAATTTTTATCTTTCCCATCTTCAGTTAGATTATTTGTTAGATAGTTATTATGGGCCAGCCAATAAGCAATTAAAAATATTATTTTATCAAGCGGATAGCTACTGACTGGAAGTATGAAAAGAAAGACCCCTTTCCCAACATCGTAGAATTGACTTTAGATCATGACTTTAGCTTTGGTGTTAAAGTTACCATAATCGTAACAATAGAATCAGCTATCCCGGCACCATTGTGATTTTATGTTAGGCTAGGTTAAATAACGTGAAGTGGTGAATTGACGGCGCGATGAATGGACAGCAGTGAATTGATTGTGGGGTGTACTGACACCAGTGAATAAATGGCGCGGTGAACTGATAGAGCAATGAATTGACAGCGGTGAATTGACGGCGGTGAATTTATGTTGGTGAATTTTTCTAAAACTCTTATACACAATCATACAATGTACGATCGCCGTAAAAAAAAAGTGAGAAGTCTTATAGTGAATATGTCTAAAATTAAGGTGTGTAATCAAGTAATTCATCTCTACAAAGAAAAGTCAAGCAAAATATAATTGTCATTGTGACATAAATACCTACATGTTACTTAATAAAAAAACACATTTTCAAATGACCCCTCAATTGAAACCATGACGCCTGAGCTCTAAGCTATGGTTATGATTACAGTCCTCAATCCTTTCGGATACAACATAAATTATTACCAAAATCCATCGTTAATAAAGCAAGAATAATAGTGAAACTGAAAATGAATGGTCGATCAGGCAAATTGCATTATTTTTTGACATATTCAGCTAAAGCAAATTAACACTAGGAAAAAGACCTGTCCCAGCTTTTTATGGCCACGACCGTATGATGCAGTTGTGAGAATTAATATGATAATTTATCGATCGCCTATTTCTGCTAACATAGCACATACCAGTGCCAAGCATTCTGCATACTTGGAATTTATTAATCTACAGAATTCGGGATGTTTTCCTCCAAAAAAACTGTACTTTGATAACTTTACCAATTATATCAACATTATCGTTATTCATCATGTTCATTAGCATAATTATAATCTTCACAAATATCATCATTTATCATTCATATAATTATACTAATGCACGGAATTTATTCGGTATAAAAATGTTAAATTTGTAATGACCTTCATCGTAGAAACTTTATTAACACCGTGAGATATATTTATGTCATATTTCAATATATCAATTTTGCACAAGTTCATTGTGAACACTATATGAACACATTTGTACACTCTTGTGTGTGAAATAAATAAAACTCAGGACTATTCTTTCATGACGAGGATAAGTTATCTGTCGTGTACACATATCCAGAAGAAGTATAGAAAGTTGTACTAGAGAGTTCCTATTGGTTACCTTACACCCCACATAACTCTACCTAACACCTGTTACATAATTCTTTTGAATGCTTTACGTGACATAGTAAAACTATTACATCTGGTTAACTATGGAGAAACATGTTGGTACGGGTCTTATCAATTTGTTCGACTTTTCACATTTTTGCCAGAGCTCTGTGAAATGGCGTATATATGTAGAAGATGTTTAAAAGTCCATCTACATCTTAGTTGGACAGCTGCCGAAACTAAATATAGTGAACAATTTTCGTGAGCAAAATATTTCGAAATGCACTATATATCGGACAATTCGGGAATGTGAAGAGGGAATTCCATATGGAAACCTACAAAAAAAAAGGCCGTCCTTAAAAGTTAACAGAACTTCAGGTCAATAGAACAACCTGGCCAATTGTGCGGCTGTATATTTGGGACATTTCTTGTGTTTTCTATATTTTACATCTTTTCTTGCGATATACCGACGAATTCTAGCAATCGAAACATGCAATCGACGGGCAAGTTTATGTGTGGACATACCTATGGTGTGTTTTGATTGCACGGCTAGTCAATTGACCCGAACTTCTGTTAACTTCCGTGGACGGCCTGTTTTTGGTACGTTTACACATGCAATACCCTCATCACATTCCTAAATTATCCGATATACAGGGTGTTTTGAAACATCTTTCCCACGAAAAATGTTCACTATATCTCGTTTCGGCAGCTGTCCAACTTGTAGATGGACTTTCAAATATCTATTTTTTCCACTCCCTGCATGGTAAGTACACTGTTGTAACATTGATTTGATAGCATTGTAAGCTCCACTTACCGATAAAACTGTGGTTACTATGAACAACGGGAAGTAAGTAAAAAATTACATCCCTCAGGGAGGTAAGTAAAACAATTTCAATAGCGTTCTTTCTCTGGCACCACTCTTTAAAACACTTATACGCATTTCGATAACGCCCGTTCGACTTCTCCGGCAGTAGGAAGGAATAGGCAGCATATGCAGCCTCTTCAATTGCCATTTCTCGTTTATTTTCATTAGAATTCATTTTACAACTTAATGATGCAATTTCTGACATTCACACTTTGTTTGAAAAATAGTCTTAGCAACTAAAGCCGTACTGACATATTGTTGTAGTTGCGGAAATGAATCAAATCAATAAATGAATCAAACATAAATAATTAAACCAACTTCAGGAGTGGAAAACCAGTTATAAGCAATTCGAGAGGTAAGTTATAAGAGGTAAGTTATAAGCAATTCGAGCGCCAGCAATTCGCTGGCGCTCGGGCGCAAACTCGACCTCGACTGGTAAACAATACTTACCTCCCTTAATTCTTAAATAACTATTATTCGCCATTTTGCAAAGGTCAGACGAAAATGAGAAATGTCATACAAAATGACAAGATCCCTAGCAACATGTTTCCCTATAGTACTAGATGTAATGGTGTTACTATGTGACGTAAAGCATTAAAAAACAAAATCCCAAAACTTATGTAACAGGAGTTAGAACTAGAATGAAAAATATTAATTAATCAAGTGTAATGAAGTATATGAAGCCGAATCAATCAGCAGTGGCCTAAATCTGGAATAAACAATAAATTTTTTTAGAAGAATGTAATGAAATTTAAGTACACAGAGTGCTATAATGAAATATTGACACGAACTAATAGAAGTATATTCTGTGTAATATCTGTATATTACAACAACATTTGAGCCACGTTGTCTGTATCATAATACAAGAATTTTAGGTAAACTCTGAAACCGTCTCAACTTATTAAACTATCAGAAACTAACCATATGTGAAAATTAGGCTCAGTTCAGAAAACAACTTAAAAAATCGCAACGTGGCTTTTTACTTTAAATCCATACCTACATCCCAACAACTAGGTGCAAAGGAGGCGGTTAACAAAGCTTTCAAACATATAATTATTATAAACATATATAACATATTATAACATAAATTTGCGAATTAAAACTATTTCAATGAGGATGTAAGTTCTTACCTTGATACGTTCGGTACAGCAGGGCATCGCTGCAAATATGTCGTATGAGTACATCGTGCCCAGGACTAGTGAGGAGCCATCCCACTGCTGACTGCAGAAGCGACAGCGAATCGCACGACCACAAGCGCCTTCGAGGCACCCCATGCACACCACCGTTAAAAACTGTGTCCTTCCTTCCACTTTAACCTGCAAATAAAAATAATAATATTGTACCTATGAGATCGTATGTGGAATTAACAAGCTTTTCAAGTATGTATTGGATATTCAAAATTTAAATATCAACGTTACGACAGTAATAAATAACCGAAATATACTCGTAATTTACACTTTGTAATGAGTTAAAAAATCAAGAAAATAATAATTATATAAAATCAAGTTAAAAATCGGTATGATACTGTGGGTAGTTTACACTTTATACAAGTTTAAGGATCTATACTTCTTTTAACAAAAAACGTTACAGTTATACCGTTTTTTTTTTCATTATTACACATAACATTGACAATGTATAACTGGTTGATGTGTATTTATAAAAAAAATCAACTCTAGCCGCGTAGGTGTAGACAACCAGTTATACACTGTCAATTTTGGCATATGTTACACCGAGGTTATGTTTTTATCAGTAAGGAAATCACAAAAATTCAGTTTTAAATGAAGAAATTAATTTATTCAAACAATTTTAACTGTAAACAAAACAATATAAAAAGTAAAGTGTGGGTGAAGTCTAATGTCCCAGCAAGTTTTCAAAATGCCCTCCCTGTCGTTCAAGGCAATACGCGAGGTGGTCTTTGAAGCTACGAAGAGTATTCCTAATGTATTGTGGATTTATGCCATTACATGCAGTACGTATACGGCCTTTCAATTCATCTACGTTATGTATTTGCACGTCATTATAATTTTTACTTTTCAGGTAACCCCTAAGAAAATAATCATTCGGTGACAAATCAGCTGATCTTGGGGGCCATACTATGGGGCCAAACCTGCCAATCCAGTACGGATCGGGACCAATAACTAAACGATTAATGGAAAGGAAATTGAATATTTTTCAATGGATGAATGTAAGATACAAACCGAAAATTCTGAGAATTGACCTCGCCATTCATTGTAAATGTAGCTTCATCGGTGAAAACTACTTGATTCAAAATTTCTACATTTTCGTTTATCAAATGAAACATTGTTTCGCAAAAATCTGTCCTTTTTCCTTTATCTTCCTCGAAAAGCACTTGGATATTTTGTACAGCTTATAATTGAATTCTTTCAAGGTTTTGTACACCGGATTGAATCATATATCAAACCGTCTGGCTACATCTAAAAGTGATCCTATAGGCCGTTCCTCTATACAACATAGGATATTTAGTTTCATCTCTTGTGTTAAGACATGATTGTTTTTTTTTTAAATTATTATTTGTGGTAACTTAAAACACAACCATCTGTCTTGAATTTGTTCCAAACATTGAGAATTGTTTTCGTACAAGGTATAGGCCTGTGAGGATATTTCGTTGAAAACATGTCCCGAACGCTTCTTAAACTATTATTTTTCTGGTACCACATTATCATTGTCACTTTTTCGTCTTTAGTGTACCTACTCATGATTTCAATAAATATAAAATTTTCTCTAAATTGTATTTAATGTGTCAATTAGAACAAACATCAAACAAACAATTTGATTGTTTTTAAATAACAAATTAAAATTGTGTGTAACTGGTTGCTTACTAGTCACAATGTATAATGGTTGAATAACGTGCATATATGTCACTTGGATGAACTAAAAAGCCGTATATGTACTGCATAAACCCACAATTCATTACAAATACTCTGCGTTGCTTCCAAGAGTATTAATTTTGCTTTCCATTAATCCTTTAGTTATTGGTCCCGTACAAATCCTCATGCCCAAAATCTAACCCGCACACAGTACCCTCAAAAACTAAATGTCTGGGTTGGAATAATTAATATGAGACTTATTGGCGCATTTTTTATTGATGGAAATCTCAGTGCAGCAAAATTTCTGGACTTGTTGCGAGACCACATAATTCCATCAATTAAGACGCTGAACGTAGATGAACCTTGGTTCCAAACGAATGGGGCTCCAGCACATTCTACTAATGCCGTCAGAATTTTATTTGACAATACATGGAAGACGCTGGAAAAGCAGGTTTGACCCCATAGTATGCCCCCTAAGATCAGTTGATTTGTCACCAAATGATTATTTTCTTTGGGGTTACCTGAAACGTAAAATTTATAATGACGTGCAAATACATAACGTAGATGAATTGAAAGGCCGTATACGTACTTTATGTAATGGCATAAATCCACAATACATTAGGAATACTCTGCGTTGCTTCAAAAACCGCCTTGCGTATTGCCTTCAACGACAGGGAGGGCATTTTGAAAACTTGCTGGGACATTAGATTTCACCCACACTATACTTTTTATGTTGTTTTGTTTACCGTTAGAATTGTTTGAATAAATTAATTTCTTTATTTAAAACAGATTTTTTGGGATTTCCTTGTTGATAAAAACATAACCTCTCTGTGTAACATATGCCAAAATTCACAGTGTATAACTGGTTGGGGACACCTACGGCGCTATGAGTTGATATTTTTTTTCTTCTTAGAAATACACATAGGAACATTCCTTGTGGATAGGTGCAGGCAACCAGTTATACATTGTCAATGTTATGTGTAATAATGAAAAAAAAAAGACCGGTATAACAAGACCTGATATTTTTTTATCGGTAAATTTTTATTGTTTACGAAAGTTAAATTATTAATGATTTTTATTGCCACAAATAGCCCCAATAAATTGATTAATTTAATTTATTGTATTAATTTAAAGTTATAATACCACCTAAAACTAAATATATATATAAGCTACTGAAGAATTAGCAATGAAAGATTTAATTGTTGCTCAGTAAGATTGACGAGTACAAACTGGCATTGATAAAAATATGTATGCAGTTTGTTTGGACATATGTACAGGTACATGATGTTATTTCAAGTAAATTGCGATCTAGGTGGTTCTTTCAAAAAACAAGTTTTATCTGTCTATTATCAAAATATTACATACTTATTGAAAGGTGAAAGTTTCGGTGATGCGCAATTAATCTTATGGAGCATTGATGTTATCAGTCTTACCTCGATGCAGCTTTTCGCGTGCTGTCGTGGACTCAGGAAGAACGTCCCGTCCACTAAAGGATACCTGTCGAAGACCAGGAGCTGTTCCTCGCAGAGCACGCAGGTAACCCTGGATCGTCCTTGCGAAGCCAATGTCGAGAGGATGAAGCAGCGGGTGTCGTCGTTGCCGTGGTTGCCTTCGTCCTCTGTCTGCAATGTAAAAGCACAAATAAACACCAAGACCCTCTTTGCATACATCCCAAAATCACCACCCACACCCAAGTCGAAAGCTCAACTCCCGTACGGTACAATATCCGGATTCGGGGCATTTAATGAGCACGAGGGCCTCGGGACCGGACGCAATAACTGCCACTAGACAAACACCCCCCAAAAAGCGCCCCCCGGGGGTGTGCCTTTATGGACCTAGGCTTCTTCGCGGCCTTAATTTCAATAAATCCGCCGTAAAGGGGAAGATTCCGGGCGCTAAGCCGCGATCCTATTTGTATAAGTGCATCGTAACTGTTAGGCAGCGGTGTGTGAATTTTTCGGTTTTGTGCCAGTATGTGTGAATGCACGTGGGTGTGTGCGCTGTGTGTGCGCAACTAATTCGTGGATTTCTTTGTGGCCGGGCCCAGTGCATTAAAGTGAAGCTTATTTCACTAAAAGCTACGCGGACGGCGCTTCCGTGCCCATTTTCACTCAGACGGTAACGACTTGTTTACTGCAGAGTCCACATATCTACTTCCTGGATACCCCAGCTCCTACATTATAAAGTTACATCTTATCATTTAAAACAGAAAAGAGAGATACATTCAAATATACATCATAGCACGAAAATACTGTATATGTGTTAATAGTCAAGAGAATGCAATTGATAAAAGCACAGACTCTAAAACTGCAGTGGGCAATAATTTGCATCTTACCCCGAAAATTAGTTTTTATTAGAAACTACATAAATTAAAGACTATCCGACGAGCATATTGCTATTCAAATGAAGATCTACGTTTTCATATTATATAGTATCTAATAATAAAAACCCCACGAGAACGCGAAATGAAAATAAAGCGTCTTTTCACATGTATCTTGAATCGTAGAATTTTGCAAAATCATCGCCACATATTTGAAATTCGAAAATAAACGTATAATATTCTAGATTGATGACAAATTGTGAAATTTGGTGTAAAATCACTACATCTATACATTATTGGAAAATATTTACATGTCATGAACATTTTAAATAATTGAAGAAAACTCACTTTAAAATAAATATTGGTACCTGCTACTTTTATACTACAAATAACATAAACTCTAAATAACTACTCGGTGGAAAGCACTACTAAATTCCCAAAAAACATGTTTTTTCGATTATGCGAACTTTTGTACTTGGCGCTAGGGAAGTTAAACCCACGTCCCGACTAATTGGACGCTCCTGATTCCAAAAACCTCACTCTCAGGTCTGTAGCTCCAGGGGTTGCCGACGATGGGAGCTATATATTTTCCAAGGGCTCTCCAGGGTAAACATTAGGTTATCTTCTCTCCATTCACGATGCTTTTGCCCCAAAAGTGATCAGTGATCGTTAATTAATACCCAGTTCTCATTTTTGCCTGAAGCTGTGAAATATTTTGAAACACGCGGTTTGTCACTATACGATAGTATTAGAAAAATTTCTGAAATACGGAATAAATTTGCTCATATTCCAAAAAGCATTTCTATGAACATAGGTGAAAAATTTGAAAATGTACTTAAAAAGAACCCAGATTTCGATACATTTTGTGAAATTAACAATCATATCAATGGAATCACTGTCTGGAAATCTAGACATTCCCTTACATATTTTACCATTATATAGATATTGTCCCGTGACATCTGTTGATGTTGAACGCACATTTTCAGCATATAAATTAATCTTGTCTGATAAGCGTCATAGATTCACTCCAGAGAATTTAGAAAAATATATAATCGCATATTGCTACAAGAATTATTCATGTTTATAGTTGTATCTGTTTCTATCTGTTTGTTTCTACGTATATTTTGTATATTATGTGTTTGATAAATAAATCTTTATAAACTGAATATTGGCTCGTGTCACTTTATTGCAATATTTTACCTTTTTTCAGAGTGATTTACATATCTCGATTTATATATACATAAAAAAATGACTCTATCGATCGTGCATATTTTTAGTTAATAGTGCATATTTTTACTGTTTATAGTGCATATGATAGTGCATATTTTTTACATTTTATAGTGCATATTTTCCCTAGTCTAGTGATCACAAACCTAAAATCTACAAATTCTGCAGATTTTTACGGGTTAAATGTTGACCTACTCAAATGTATAAAATACATTATAGTTTCCCCGCTCCAGTATAACCTAAGCATACAAAATTGACAAAATATATAATATAAACAATCTTTATTGGGCTATCGACCCCATGGGGTCTTTCCGAATGCCTCAAAACCGTTGTTGTGAGACCCATCTTTAAAAAGGGCAATAAAAATAATTTTGCTAACTTTCGACCTATCTCATTGTTGCCTATTATTTCCAAAGTATTGGAAAAAATCATGGATGACCAACTCTATGCTCATGTCAAAGATTGTAATTTTTTCTCAGAACATCAATTTGGTTTTAGGAAGAGTATGTCAACAAAATACGCCATATTATACCTTACTGAAAAGTGTATGCGAAGCTTTGACGAGAATCAATACCTTGGGGCAGCATTCCTAGACTTATCCAAGGCATTTGATTGTGTATCACATCGAATTCTCCTTCGCAAGCTTTATGCATACAAATTCCATCCAAACAGCTGCAGACTACTTACCTCGTATCTATCAAACAGAAAACAGTGCGTGTCGTTCAATGGTGAATTTTCAACTTTACTTAGCATCAACATGGGCGTGCCCCAAGGATCAATTCTGGGGCCTCTGCTGTTTATAATATGAGTCAACGATTTTTCAGGAGCAATTACGAATGATGTAGTTCTGTATGCGGATGATGCGACTCTGCTGACTTCTAGCAGTAGTTTACAACAAGCGATTGAGAGTGGAAGGGAGGCTGAATCTTAAGCTAATGAATGGTTTACAAGTAATCAATTGAAACTTAATGATCAAAAAATAACTTACATCATGTTTTCACTAAGGGCGACGGCTGACCTGGAGAATGTTACCGATAGCACAAAGTTTTTGGGCATTTATCCTGACAAGCATTTAGATTGGTATGTGCAGGGAGAGAAACTTGCGGCGAAATTGAATGGTTATAATGCTACAAATGCTTAAAATCGGCGTATTTTAGTCTGTTTCAATGTCATTTAGTTTACGGGCTGTTTTCTTGGGGAAACTCAGCCATATCACGGCAAATATTTGCTCTACAAAGACGTGTTATACGCATAATTGCCGGAACGGGCTATCGGGATGATTGTAGAAGCCATTTTATAAGGCTGGGATACTTACCATTTCTATTTATTTTAGAATGTTTAGTGTTTGTAAAATATAACATGCATCTCTATCAACAACCCTATTCTCAACCCTGTACCCTATTCATAACAGGCTTGCAGGCACAACAAGGGGTACAAGCTTTTTTGGCATTAAATTATATAATGCATTGCCAGAACACGTTCGCCAGCTGGACACCAAAATATTTAAATATTGTATAAAGTCTCGCTTAGCACAAGGTGCATATTATACCTATGACGAATTTATGATAAATATTGTAAAAACCATTTAATGTATATCATCTTTTCTTAATTTCTTTGTGTTTCTCGGGCTGTACAAACTATGAATTGTTCAACTGTTTTAAATATTACTGACGTGTGTAAAATTATTTTTGTTAAAGCATCAATAAAGTATTATTATTACGAATATCTAGTAATTTTGTTGGTACTGTTTCGAAAATAACTGAATTCCCCAAAGAACTTTTAGGTTAAGTTGTTTTCAATTTGAGGTTATATATTTTAAATAACATTGTTGCCAGAGGTAAAGTTTAAATTATTAGAGATGGGAAATGGAAGGGCAGGAAAGAAAACGAAAAATAATGCATTGAAAAACATTCAATTTATTGCAATTTCTGGGTTCGAAAATGCAGCAAAAAAAATAATGATATCTTTAAAAGCTAGTAGTGAAAAAAAATGTAAGTCTGACAATGTGGTAGGAAGCAAATGTCTAATAGACATCGACACAAAAAGATAATTAACTTCCGTTGCATCACTGATCAGTTTGTTCAATATAACAAAAAGAAAACGCAGCCAACTTGGTTGTAAAATTATCGCGAATGTATATTATATAACTTTGACACTGACAGAATAACTAAAATAGCAAATGTATGAGACATTTACTGTCTCATTTTATTTAAACGTTTTCGTAGGATAGAGCTAATCCGCTATTGCATTTATTTCTTCGAAAGACATTCCTTTAGAATGAATCATGAGCCACCTCTAGTGATTTCTATTATAATAAGATAGCAATAGATATCACTAGGGCGGTAACTACTCCTAAAAGAGATACACAACATAAATTAAAAAGTAAATAATAGTGTGCAAAATATTTGCCTTATTATTATTTTGCAACTGGTGAAATGTGAAGTACAGAACCACTTATCGTAATTTACTAAACTGCATGTACGGATATATAATTATTGTACCCAATCCCCTTTTATTCCTCTATAATTCCTGTAAATATTTGATGAACTGATTTTAAAACTGCATTGGACATCCCCTATATTTAATATAAGTAGACGCGAATTAAATAAAGTAACTTCATTTTCCGCTCGCTTTATTGATTATATTCACACCATATTTGCTTTAGAAATCGGGCTAACGGTACATATTTATGCAACATGTGTCTAAAGTTGCACTTTATAGAAAGGGCGCGTAGATTAAAAGTACGAGCGCAGCGTGATCTAAAAAGGGACTTGTCACAGAAGTTGCGCTATATTTGGTATGTTATACTTTATTCTAGTTATATATTCAGGGGAGAGTGTTATACCTCTGAACATTTTCGAATAATTTTTTATTTTTTAAAAGATATCGTTGGTTGGTATACAGCAGAAAGATGCCAAATTATCATCATTTCAAGTTATTTGTATTTGAATGTTTGATGGATAATCAAAATTCAGTGAATCGCCACAATGAATTTACAGAAAAAAGTACAAATTTCTTAGAAAATGGATTTAGTAAATATCTCATGAAAAGATAAAAAACATACTTATCTTTTCATGAGATATTGTACATAGTTACATTGATGTTAAAAAAATAAAAATCTTTAAGTTTTGAACTTAGCCACTATCTACTGTATACCAACGATATGGTGTATTTTAATCGGGTTTATTTTATATTGTTTAGCTGTACTATTTTACGTGGTTCACTTCAAAAATTAAAAAAAAACATGTGAAAAAAAATAGAACATTTAAATTACATCAAGTAATTGTGTACCCTTCAGAACAGTATATCATGTACCTTTGTACACAAAATAACAATTAAAAAAAAAGTAATCAAAAGCGTAGGATGGAAAAAAACACTAATTAAGTTTTCGTAGTTCTGGAATTTCATAAAAACCTCGCCTTGAATCGATTTGGGAGAATTAAAGGAACCAAGAATATCTTTCAATGGGTAATTTAAAACATCTTTTTGTAGCCATTTACACGATTTTAGGAATTTTTGAACGGATCAGAAACAATTACGATGATGATGAATCACAATTTAACCGTCAGGGTAACCTTCGTTTTCGTACCTAAATGGAATAATTGAATCGTTTATTTCAGAAACTGGTCAAGTACATTTTTTCAAATTGTTGGGACACAAAGAAAAACATTATATCCTTGATATTTAAACAGATTTTCGCCTGAAAAAACTTCTGGTATTAGTTAACATCTTCCCGAAGTTAATGCTGCCTGTAATTAAATTATAATATTTTTCCCTTCATTGTAAAAAAATATTGAATATATTGCAGTTGACTAGTTTCTGCAATAAAATACGCTTTTAATGTAGAAACATATTTTTTTAGTGGTAATTTCCTAATTTTTTGTAGTATTATGAATTTTAACAAACAAGACACTATTATAAACTATATATTTTTTATTTGAACACAGAATAAAACAAAAAATATTCCGTGTTTTCATTAAAATACAATAAAGAAATTCAAACTAATTTTCTGATTTGTTAAATATACCAAACTAGTAAGCAATGGCAAGTAATGGTAAACCAATTGTAATTGTTACCATGGTATTAGTATTATACAAAATACCACAGGACTTTGAAAGAAGCGTTTGCGACCCATGTTTATGGGACATTTTTTGCTTCTTTGGTCCCTGAAATTTACTCTCAAAGTTTATACAGATCGTTCAGGGACACCCTGCATCTGAATTCATACCGCCTCTGCTTGAAATTTCACGACTTCATTACAGTAACCATAGAGCTCTAAATTTTGTAATATCGACACTGTCGCAAGGTACAAGTGTTCAAAGGAGCAACGCCCTTCCCTATTAATTATATTTATTTCTAACGTTTACTCTGCAATAGCGAGAATTTGCACAATATTGAGAATGACATTTTTCAAGTATTACGGTTGTCACTTTGCTGTTTTCTTACTTGCACAGTAAACGAACATAGAAATGAATCCAGAATGGAAGCCAGTTCCACTACATCTTCTTTGTAATTTTGTATTATGTAATGACTACGCAATGTGCAAATCATGCGTAAAATTCAATATCGATGTTCATTTTGAGTAGCATATTTTAGTACGTCTTTCCAGATGTGATAATAGGTTATCTACCGAACAGCTAAAAACTCCCCACCGTATTTCCATATTTCAAACTGTAAATCGTTGAATATCCACGAAAATTCTCACAATTCATCAAACGTACTACAAATCATGTAAAATTCTATTTGTCTGTAACTTTGCAAAAGTAAATCTTCAGATTTGCAAAGAAGTCGGCACACAAACGGGAGACAGACACAAGCGGCTGCCCCTCGACAACAATGCATATATAAAGGTATTAGGTTATTGGATGCAAACAACGTCGGACTCTCACGTGCACCCCTGTATTTGTATTGGGCCGGTATGGCCAGTGCCGGTGCGGAGGGGGGTGATTTTAATCCCGAGATTGATGCGCTACGAATCCGCCTTGGTCCAGGTCAGCTTTGCGCCCTCTTCGTGATAAATATCGGTCCTTTTATGCCGTCCCTAAATCTCAGTCGCGTTCCCGCACAACTCGATCTTATATATTGCCCCAGAATTTATCAATACGCACATACATGCACGGAGAATGAAAAAAGCCGACCGACAAATGCACCTTAAAGTGAAAATTGTCAATAATTCAAGTAAAAACCTTGCAAGTGGATGCACCCGGCGCCTCCACCATTAATGATGTTGCCTTAATTAATTTTTATTTCATACAAGTGTCAAAAATGTAGATGGCTATACTTACTGTATAATAATTCGTAGAAATATAATTATCCAGCGCAAATTATGTATGGTAATTATTTATGGTAATTAACACTTTGGTTATATGTATGCCTAATACAATTCATTATGAGTGGTATGCTGAAAATCATATCCTTCCTGTACTTTACGTATAAGGCTGCTGTGTGAAAATGATATCCATCCTGTACTTTAGCGTTCTTCAACCTGTGTTCCGCGGAACCCTTGGGTTCCGCGAAGTTTCTCAAGGGTTCCGCAACAATTATCATGGAACTGTAAAAATTATCTAAGAACTGCGTAGTGCAGCGGGATGCAGAATCTGGATTTGGATTTTGTTAATTAAAAGATGAAATAAGAATTTTGTTGTAAGCGAACATGCATTTGAATTATCTTATAAATTAAATGATATAGATGACTGAAAATAGCATATCTCGCAGATATATTTACCTATTTTGTCTCTTTCCAAGCAAAAAATATGAATATCTTCGAAGTACAAAATAAAATTAATTCTACTATTCTCCAATACAAATTTTGGTCAGATTGCATTTTAAAATAAAATACGGAGTTTTTCACTAATTTACGTAAAATTATTTTAACTAATAACGTTAAAATGAATAAAAATTTACAAGATATTATACTGCAGCACTTATCAGATTTACAACAATCGTTCCAGGAGTATTTTGCATTTAAAAAAGAAGACCTTTCTTGGATTCAAAGCCTGTTTGAAAAAGCTTGTGATAATTATCAGTTGTCAGTATCAGACTCTCAGTAAGAAATAGAATTTAACAAAGTTGATATTAAACATTTTTTGCTTCAAATTTTTCATGAATATCCCGAGATTGCTAAAAGAGTTGTAAAGCACTTGATGTATTTCGTCTCAACTTATGTCTGCGAGAGATCATTTTCTCTGTACACTGCAACAAAAACCAAATTCAGAAGATGACATATGGTTACAAATTTCTCCTATTGTTCCTGACAGAAATATGATTTGCAATAAAAAACAGGCCCAGGCTGGTCATTAATGTGATTTAATTTAATCTTTATTTTTAATTTTATATTTAAAGTAACAATACATTAGTATTTGTTACTTTATTGTTATATTACTTCAAAGTTAATTAAAATAACAGGCCAAGCCTGGTGTTAATATTATATTGTATTTTGAAATTAAATTCGATTGTAAATGTGTGACTAATTCTAGGTTTTGTTATAAAAATAGCTACTGCTCTAGAGTTACATAGTGTGAAGGGTGCGAAGCAAAACCAGGCAGTTTAGCCAGTAATGTGATTTTCTTTACAGTAATTATTTCGTTTAGAATTGTTTAATAAAAAATATAGGCAAATTTATTTAAATTTACAATAATAATTATATAATTATAATTATTTATGTATTAGTATTTGTTACTATATTGTTATATTACACATAAGTAAATGTTAAATATTTTTCTGTAACAATTGAAAATGTTACAATTGAAAGGCAGAACTGCATCAGTTTTAGTAACAGCATGTAATCTTTGACATTTCAATAGAATTAAATTATTCGCAGTTTACCAATGTAATTTTGATAGTAATAATTGTAATTTTGACAGCAATAATTGCTATTTAGACAGTAACAATCGCTATTTTGACTGTAACAATTGCTATTTTGACAAATACGTGCAGCTTTGATGTTATAATTTAAATTGTTTTATAATGACAAAACAGCATCAGTAGCAGTAACAGACATTTTATTAAAAATTTAAATTTTAACATTGTAATAGAATTAAAGTATTGGCAGTTTGTCAGTGTAATTTTGATAGTAATAATTGTACTTTTGACAGCAATAATTGTTATTTTTACAGTAACAATTGCTATCTTGTCAGTAATACGTGCAGCTTTGAGGATATAATGGACACTATGTCATTAAAAATTGAAAATAGTCGAAATTTTAAGAGAAAGTATTAACTGAAACTTTACCAAAAATTAAAATTTGCCAGTAATCTTTAAAATTGCAATGAATAGTTTGACGAGTAATCAATGCAATGTTGAAAGAAATAATTTAATTGTTTACAGTAATTCTTGAATAGGGATTAAGGCAATAATTGCTACTTTGACAGTTATAAGCTCACATTTAATGGTAATAATTGAAATTTTAGAAATAACTCAAATTTCATAAAAATTAAAATTTTGCTGTAATCAGCATTTTAATTTTAACGGAAATAATTTAATTGTTTACAATAACCCTTGAGTAAGGATAACGATAATAATTGCTATTTTGACAGTAACAATTTCTATTGTGACAATAATACGTGCAGCTTTGAGGTTATAATTGAAATTTTATCTTTGAAAAATTGATTTTTTATTTAATTTTAAAAGTACTAACTCAAATTTTATCAAAAATTACAATTTACCAATAATCTTTGAATTTGCAATTAATGCTTTGACGAGTAAGCATTTACTCTGACAAAAACTGATCAAAAATATTTTAAAAAATCAAAAAAATCAAATAAATCATGATCATTGATTTTTGTTTAAAAAACAAACATTTATTCCAACCCTGCTTTCAATGCTTTAATTCTATCGTAATGTTGACGATATATTTTTTAATTTGAACAGGAATAACTGAAATGATACAAAGAATGATCATTGTAATTTAAACAGTAATCATTGCAATTTTGGCAGTAATCACTTCAATTTTGGCAGTAATAATTACAATTTTGACTGTAATAAGTGTAGCTTTGACAGTAATAATTGAAATTTTGACCTTAAAACGTGAATATAATCTTTGACATTTTAAGAGTAATAACGAAAATTATATTAAAAATTAAAACTTGCCATTTTGAACTTACAATTAAATATTTGGCGATTAATCATTGCAATTTTGACAGATATAATTTAATTGTCTACAGTAATCATTAAATCAACAAGAATTGAATACAATACAAAAATAATCAAACATTTTACTGTGAGAATTGAAAATTCTAAATAACAGACCCAGCCTGGTATTACTATTATATTGTGATTTGAATTTAAATTCGTTCGTAAATGTGTTTTTAAAACTAATTCTAGATTTTATTTTTCTGTTAACTATTATGATTAGAATTTCTTAATAAAGAATATAGCCAATTTTAAATAATAATTATTTAAGGTTGTTGTATTATTATATTTACGAAAGTACTTACTGGTAAATATTTATTTTTATTTTATTATTTATTTATTTTATTTCGCCCGACTAGTTTCGGTTTTTTTAAAAAACAGACTCTGATGATGTTTTTTTTAAAAAAAAAACGAAACTAGTCTGGCTAAATAAAATAAATAAATAATTAAATAAAATAAAAATGTTTATTTACCAGTAAGTACTATTATAAATATAATAATATAACAACCTTAAATACATAATTGGTATTTTATGGATAAAACCTCAAACTTAATAATTATTTATTTTAATTACAACGGTTCCTTTATAAATACCACAAATCAGGAGGGTTCCGAAGGCAATGGAAGGTTGAAGAACCCTGCTATACTTTAAGTATGTGGCTGCCGTTCTATTGCACTGCATTGGGCCATTCAAGTTATAATTATAGGCAAAGATAATTTTTCCCTGGCATACAGAACAATAAAATTTATGAACTCATTTTAACTTAATTCAATTTAACTTTTATTATAAATTTATTACACAAATTACTTATACGTAATTATTATTCACTACTAATTAAAACGTATCATTGCGAACAGTGCAAATCGAACCATGTTGCATAAAGAATTAAGGCCGCGACTAATTTCAATAGTGGATTTCGATTCATTGTCAATATTAGGGCAAAAGTAATATTGTTCAATGTCCCTTCCAATAGCTAGAGCACGTTCTAGGAATTTGTCAAACATAAGCCAAGTGCTCATAGCAATCCAAGCTTTAATTTAAGGGAAAAAATAACACTCACTAAATAACATTGCCTCATCTCTACAATTCCCATGTCTAATTCTCCTGGAAAAACATTAAATATTTGCCGAAATTTGGGTTATTAACAACTGGTACTTCATGCGGAAGGACTCGCGTGTCCACGCAAGCGTTATTTCATTTCGCAATATTAAACTCTGCAGGGTTTTTATTAGTTTGTAAAAAAACCCGAGGGCGTGAGGGGCGGCGCTGTCCGGGGAGCCCCCGGGCCATGCTGAAACAATAGACCGCCCCTCGCTGATGGTTATTGCAGACAATATTGGTACGTTCGGAGTGATTATTTCGCAATTTATACCGCAGAGACTCTCCCCCTCTTCCGCGAGATTGCGACGCAAAAACGACCCCCCAAATCGGAGCCCTGCACTGTGCGAACGCATCGGCCTGGACGAAAGGTCAAATAAGTTGCCAATAACACAATTAACATTTCAATTAAATACAGTAAACGCTGTTAATTGTAATCGTGAGGCTAGTCGTTTTTATAGCCATGAATGCATTCTCCATCCTATCTCTTTACCCCGTCTGGTAACTTGAACGTGGTATCAATCTATTTAAGTTGTACTTGAGTTTAATTAGATTAAATTTTATACTCAATTGATCGAGTTTGTGGGTTTCTCGTCCAGTTTTTACACTTGCCACATTCAATTTAAATAATCAATTCGTAGGTTCAGTACAGTCCGATTTACGAGGTTGTGAGGAATATTCTCGCAGTGGTTTTGTTGAACCACCTCCCGAAGATCCTATTTACTAGTCCAAATTTATTTAAGCAATTGCACAAATTTGTATTCACTAAAAAAAATGTAATTTATGTAATTGTATTTTAATGTTTCCTAATGTTTTTGTTATTACGCTAAGGATAGGATCAGATGCACTGAATCCATGTTAAACTAAGTATAAAACTATTTTGTGTTGAATTATCTAGATTCCGCTATTATTCCATTAAATTATTTTAGTATTTTTTGTTTAAATAAAATGAATGTGGATCCTTAATATCCTGTTCTACAAGGAATCCAGTTATAAAAACAAATTTGTCAGTTGTTTCCGCAGAGTCTAAACTGAATTAATTGCGAGCATTAGGGCCGGACGGAAAAATAACGTCTACTTAAATTTTATTATTCGTGCAAGATTGTAATAAGCGATTAGGCAGCCGGGAAAGGACGGCGCTTCTAAAAACTTCGTGTAATCCACTTTGCCTCACTACACCGTCGCGTATATTACAGCCTGAAATACGGCTCGGTATATTAAAACGGACTTAATGCAATATACACGCAATTTGACGTTTTTTTTTTTAACTTAAACTCTTGCGTTCCTGTTAAACGTAACACCGCTGGGGGCCTAATAAACTTCACGCCTCGTCAATTTAACGATCCAGCTATAATCAAACACGAAATACCAGCGCTACAGATATCACACGACGAGTTATGTATGTAAAATGTAGATACAGTTGTGATATATTTGACTATAACATAGGTATAATCATATCGTATACAATACGATTTTTAATTAATTATAGACATAAGAATAGTATCAATCTACTACTAGATCATAACATCACCTAATCACTTAATAAGTTTTACGAACTAATAAATAATTGACTAAAAGTAAAGTGTGCAGTAAAACTATATTATCGATAACTTACAACATATATCAAATGAGCAAAATAAATAGAAATGGCATCAGAAACAATAAAAAGACGCAATAGATATTTTGTCAATAATATTTTGTAGAAGCAATAAAAAATTAAGTTGTGTCAACGATAACTTAGCACAGAAATAATATCAGCAATTAATTTAAATTAAAATAATATTAAGATAACGTTGAATGTATAATAGCTTGAACATACTTTTGAGTCGAAGTCGAGACAGTAGCAATGTAGGCGGAAAGAGCTGTTGGTGAGGATTACTCTGCCAGAGTTAATAGTTAGTTGTTAATGTTACGCTCAACGATAACTAGAACGTAAGTACTCCACGTTGTTACGCTGGGCGAATTCGCATAATCATAGAATAAACTTAAGGTTTTAAATCGTTGCCGGTTACAGTAATTCTATTACATCCAACAACCACTGAAACCTAAATCCCTACATACCTGGAAAATCTATTCACAAAATCTATCCACTATCCTAACTATCCTAAGGTGGTGGGCTATTGCATCAGACACACAAGATGTACAGTAAATAATACTCCTTAGAAATTTGACAGAAACAATTGAAATCTTGATAAAAATAATTCAAAGTGTGGCAAATGAAAATAAAAATTCTACAAAAATCAGTAAAATATAATAGCAAGAAGTTAAATCTGAATCAAAACAATTTAAGTTTCTACAAAACTTATTTAAAATTTGACAGTGATAGTTTACATTTTAATCACAATAATTGAGAGAAATAAATGACTACGGTATGCCATTGATTTCATTTAAATCATGATTTAAATGAACTATTTTTTTTTAAATTAATCATTATTTTTGCACTGTTTGTGCATTTCAAGAGGTGAACAATTAAAAATACAGGGTGTCTCTAAAATTATGTGGACATGGCGTAATCACAGATTACTGGGATCAAAAGAAGACGATTTAACAAAACTTATCTATATACAAATGAGATTTGTTTAGCCAGTATTCAGCATCAAATACAAGGTTGTGTATAAAACAAGTGAGGCCCAACATTAATACATTCATATTTTTTAATGACAAAAGCAAATAAATTTAAAAAAAAATCGGACGCAGGCATTCATTATTAAGTTTTTTTTGTATCTTTATAATTTTTTTATATCTATTACAGTTTCGACACAAAAAAATTAAACATGAGTGACTGCGCTACACTCGTTTGGAAACAAATCATCAGTGAAAATAATTTTCTGGTTAAAAAATATATGTTCAGCTCTTTTTTCCCGAATAAATCGGCAAAACGCAAAACGTAAGTCATAATCAGCTGGTAAAAGCTCTTGCACTATTTGGATATGGTATGGATGAAGCAATTGCTATAGTTTCCAAATTTTGTTCCTCGTTATTATGGCTCCTAAAATCCTAAAACCAGCAACATATCTGTTTTATCGGCGTAAGTGTACTTTATATTCATTATTGTGAATAAACCATCATCAACCCGGTAACTAGAATACATTTGTTTCCAAACGCGTGTAGGGCAATAAGCAATAAAAAAATGGGTCATTCCATTAAAAAAAAATGAATTACGGGATATTTAAGAGGGCACTTAGATATTGACATTTTATGAACACGTATTACCAAAATTGACAGTTTTCAATTATTTTACTCATAGAGGTATCCTCAAGGTACAATTAGAAATATAACTTATAATTTTATCTTATTCCTAAGAGAAGTTATAGACAGATTTCAGGCTACCGTTTAGAGGTCAAAATTTTAGAAAAACTTTTTTTTTTCTTGAAAACTAGAAGAGACAAGTGTACATACTTTCTTACAAAATATGTTGCAATTTAAGCGGGGAATTCAAAAATATAATAATATATGGGGTGTTCCATTTAAAATAAGAAAGTTGGTGCTACTTGCGGTGGAACTGGAAGTGATAGAAAGTTGAAAATATTTCACATAAGGATAACTGATTCAACCGTATGACGAGGATTTTTATGAAATTTTTAGGACAACGACAACTCCATAAACTTTTAACGAACGGTTTAGCGTAGACACCCTGTATAGATAAGTTTTGTTAAATCGTCTTTTTTTGATCCCAATAATCTGTTAAGCCATGTCCACATAATTTAGAGACACCCGTATATAGCCTGTAAGAATTTTTTTTTCCGGCAGCTTGGATAAGACCATATAACCTCATTTATTTATAGTCATTTGAGTTTGGTAATGTAATTCATTACCACATTTGGTTACATCTAACGAATTTTTATTTACAAGAAAATAGACAAAATGTATTGAAATAGGCAACAATACAAAAGAAAAACTACTTATTATAAATATTGATCACACCCTTATTCCCAATGAGGTGGAATTAAGTTATAGCAGTCGTAATTAAGCTGTAATATTACCTCTATCCAACTAGTACTGTAAATAACTATTATACGATGCTTCATTTATCGTATAGGCAGCAGCATTTTTTATAAAATCTTTAGTAATTATATTTTGCCGATAACGAATATAAATGTACCTACTTACTTATATTATGCTTGGAACTATCATTCTATTATCGTACCTGCATTAATCAGTGAACAATTAATATACCTGAGTGGTTTAGAGACCATAAAACTATAAAATAACATTACCAGACTTGAGTAACGACGGATCGCAGATAGCGACGACAGGAGAGGCCAGATAAACCAGGAGAATTATTAATACACTTTTAATGTAATTTATTATCCTGGCGTGGGTGGAGAGTCGGGTGATAAAATGGCTGCACGGTTTTTCAGCGGTGTGCTTCGTTTTTCTCGCGCATATCTACACTTTTGTTTCAGGATGTGATTTAATGGGATCAAGATACTAAACTCCACACTCTTCGACATCCTCTCATAACGTAACACAAGACTCCACTACAACCCAGTAGAAAATAATACTGCAATCTTTGTAACATAATTTACAAATACAGATGGAAATAAAACCATTTCGTGGTATCATCTATTCATCATATATTTAATTGTAATAACAATAATAATAATAATAATAATAATATTAATAATACATATTAAGAATAATTACAAATTGTATTTACATATACATATCATATACATATTTGTCATTTTTGCCAGAAATATAAGACCATTAAATTAATCAACAGCTGATCAGGAACTCTATGAAATACAGTGTGTCTCGCGCAAGTCGTACAAAATTCACACAAACATGATTCGTCGTGACTACCCAAAACAAAATACGTAGTCATGCTCATAAAATCTAGTACAAGACATTAGGTTACAATAGCAATCTTATACAATGTCAAATGTTTTGTACTGGATTTATATCAGCATGACTGTACATGTTTCTATCACTTCCAATTATACCGGATTCTACAATAATTCGTAAGTGTTGATATTTTACTCGTACTATATCAAAATATTTACAGGTACACTTAAAAACGTCATTATATATATATATTAATGGAATGACATATTTTTTGCATGACGGGGCAATAGACAGAACCATGTTCTACAAAAAATTGTAAAACAAACCTATCCATAAAATGACTGGTTTGTCAGTTATTTTGAAAATTCCTTAATTCTAAAATTTTTGCACCATTTCATTTTATCCCTGCACATAGATCACAACATTAATTTAATGTTTTTTTTTTCACTATCATCAATAATATTACATTTCGAAGTTTCTTTTGGGTAGAACTTAACGAATGGTATATATTTTAAAATGAATAATTAATGCACAAATCAAGAAATTTATTTTACATAACTAAAGATAGACCCTTTATTATTACCTGGGGTAATATGACAAGTGGTGTTCTCATTATCGATAATGGTTTTATAAATACTACGAATTTCAACCCCAACGACAAAAATGCACCGAGTCCGAAGGGCCGGATGCATTATCCAAAGATTGGGGTTTGAAATGAGTTGTATTTTTAAATTCATTATCGATTTTTGAGAACACCACCAATTATATTTAGGAAGGGAATATAATGAATTGATTGAGTCATCTAGTAGAGCAAAATAAACAAGAAGGTAGATAGAAGATAAAGGAGAAGCAACAGTTTAAATACCTATATATGAGGAGCTAAATTTCAAAAAGATTATTATCAATTAAATTCAGCTAATGACTTATACGTGACGTTAGAGGCTTCAATGCCACATAATTAATATACTGAAAATAAAACTGTTAAAAAAAATTCTATCCCATCTAAAATAAATGTCAAATCATCGCATCTTTTTCAAAGGATTATTATCCTATAAAGTTCATGCCAAAAAGAATTTTATTTTTTGTTCACTTATTAGTAACGAAAATCAGCTCGTTTGCTTTACTCGAAAGTATTTTTATCAAAATAAAATGGATATAGAAGGTGTTTTAGTGAGTGAATATAATGAAGGTAGCCGAAAAAGGCAGAAGAAGACTTCTAAAAATGAGAAAGCGAAGCAATTAAGGTAATATTCCGATAATTTTATTTATAACCCTACTCTTCTAATATTAACTCTTATGTTATAGATATGTGGATCATTTACGTAACTTAGAAAACTTTGAACGTCCCTGCACAGATAATGGGCCTACATATAAATGTTTAAAAATAAAGAGACGCCATATAATTACAGCAAGAAAAGACATTTTTCATACTCCGGATAAGCATGTTCAAAATAGAAAATTATCATATTTCTGTAAAGTTTCGAATCCAAAGAGGCACAGGGAAAAATATAAGCCCAATTGCCGAAATCAAAAACATGTTTTGTCAGCAAAATACCGTATGGTTACTGAAAATGGTAAAACCTACCGAGTGTGCCAAAAAAATATTTTAAAATGTTTAGGAATTTCTTTAAAACGGTTACATACGATTACAAGAAATATAAAATTTGAATACGACATAAAAGAGAGAAAAGAAGGAGACAGGCGTTCATTAAAGAATACTGAAAAAAGAGAGGAGGTTAAAATGTTTATTGGTAAACTTCATGCAAAAGAAAGCCATTATAACCACAATAAATCGAAAAGGTTGTATTTGCCCGCCAATTTAAATATAAGAAGATTGTGGAAATTGTACGATTCTTCTGTTGAGGAACAATACAAGGTAAAATACGGATTTTTTCATAAAATATTTTCTACCAATTTTAATATTGGTTTCGGGTCACCAGCATCGGATGTTTGTAGTTTCTGTTTTAAAACGAAAAATGAACTAAAGAATTGCACTGAATTGCAAAAAGTTAATGTGAATTCACAAATTAAGAGCGAAACAATTTAATTTATTAATGAATAGCTATGAGGAAAATAGCGAAGTATTTTGTTTCGACCTACAGCAGGTTCAGAATCTGCCCAAACTGCCTGTGGGAGAAGCATATTACTTAAGGCAGCTTTCTTTTTATAATTTTTATATTACGGATGTCGCGACTTCATCTCAATATTTCTACACCTGGAATGAAAGCCAAGTCGGTAGAGGATCTAATGAAGTGGGTTCTGCCATTACAAATTTCTTAAATTCGCATATATTTCACGATAATTGCAAAGTGTTACGATTATTTGCAGACGGATGCGCTGGGCAAAACAAAAATTCATATGTAATGTATACTCTGGCACTTTGGCTGTCAAAAAGTGCTCCTGAGTCATTAAAAGAAATTAAAGTTACATTTCCGGTTCGAGGGCACCCGCAGATCGGGTGTTTGGGCTTCTAGAAAATAAGCTTTGGAGAATAGAAGTAATACTGAATGCTGAAGAGTACATAGAAATTTATAAAGAAGTTGTGAAGAAGCTAGGAATAGATTGGACAATCAAAGAGTTTAAGGCCCTTGATACAAGGCCTTGATACAAGATACCTTGATACAAGATACAAGGCCTTGATACAAGGCCCTTAAAAAAGTTAAAAGGTATAAAAGACATGAAAAGAATTATATTAAGAAAAGACAATAATGGAGTTGTAAAAATAAAATTGGAACAATATTTCAGGAATGATGACTCATCGAAAAGTTTTGAAAGTCTAACAAAACAAGGTATAGTTTTAAAAGACTTGAATGTCAATGAAAAGGTACTGAAAGTCCCAGTAAAGGAAGAGAAATTGAAACATCTTAAAACTACTCTTATTATACTACGAAAATAGGCGTCAAGACGAAAAACTTGATTTAAAAAAAAAATACTATTGGACGAACCAAAGTTAAACTCCAACCAGCCACAAGGACGATGAACCTTGTGATTGCAATGAAGCTGATGTTGTTCTTATATAATATGTACTTAAAAATAATGTTATAGTTTCATAAAAATAAAATGTTTGATAATAATAAAGTTTTTACTTCCAATTTGCAATAAAATATAACGCTTTGGTACATTAAAATTATTTCAAAAAGAATTTTATCCATATCTTTTTAATCAAATGGATTTTTTTTTTCAAAAGCAATATTATCCAAATTAATTAGTCAATAATAATAATGTGTAAATGAACTCAATTTAATTTTTTTGCATATGGCTTTATAAAAGTTTGTATTACATTTACCACTTTACAAATTTAATTTTAGTTATACAGTTTTGTCGCAATCACAAAACAGTTATTTTCTCCAATTCTTGAAAAATGGATAATAATCCTTTTGAAAATTAGCTACTCGTTTATTATCACTTCATCTTTTAAACAGTAAACCACAATTATGTACGTACTTGTACTAGGGACACACTGACATCTCGCGTTGTGTTTTTATTAGCGGCCGACTAGAAATTTATTCAGTCGGCTTATCGGTTATTCAACCGATAAATAAGACGATGGGTTCGGTTATCGACGTGACATAATGAATCTTTCGTATGTAGTCGTCGCCGTTACGGTCGTTGTATGGGACTCAAAATTGTTGAGTTATTAATACATGCGTAACTATAGAAACCGCATTGATATGACGTCACTGTTTAGATATGAGTTATATTCCCATATGTAATAGAATTAAACTCTTATCAGATATCAAAACTACATATAAAAGATACTCCTTTTTGTGTACTAACTCGTCAAGTAATTAATTTATTAATAAAATAAACAATAATCGCAAAATAATATAAATTCGTGTTCTCGCCAAGCACGCTTAAGCAGAGTTCCACCGCACTCTTCCTTCAAACATCCCTCGGGATGTGGGCGAAGCCCACAGTGCCTACCACTGTGGGCTTCGCCAACATTCGACCCCAACACATATATTTATGTAAGAATATTTATGCACTCTCAGGTATAGGGTAATGAATACCTTTGTTTTTATGAACTTTATGAAAGCTTATGAGTTCATATAAACAAAGGTTTTTATTACCCTACTCCTGAGAGTGCATAAATATTCTTACATTAACTCAAAACTCAGGATGGATAAACATCCATTCGAACATATATTTATGCTGTTGCTATTTGTCGCATGTAGTGTTTCACTAATTGATAATAATGATAATACTAATATTTACATTTGTTTTAAATTTTATTCTGTACTATGCTTTAAATAACTCTTATTTATTATGTTTTTTTACGATTTTACGTCGCCTCGGGATTAACACCATCCAAGAGTTTCGCACTCATCAAAGATTAACTCCTCAGCTTGAAGCTTGTTTAAAATTTCAGCGTTCCAGGGGATATTAGTCGGGTGACATAATCAACTGCTCGGTGTTAATCCGCTGCAGCTGGGTTGTTACACTTGTTAAGCGTCTCTTTGTTTTTAAGTATTTACCTCCTTCCCATTCCGCTTTACACCTATTTAATCTGCTTACCGTGGACGCCTCGAGTTTCCGTCCCCAGTGCTAAAAAGGACGGAAAATGTTGCAATAATAAAGGTCGGACGTCGTGCATCGATTCCCATCTATGTGCAATCGTGCAGCTCTAGGGCCATGCAGGTTATCGACAGCTATCGAATCGCCGAGTTCAATTGATTAATGCCAGAGCGGTTTAATTTGAACTCGAATTAGACAAAATATTATTACAGCTTGTTATAATTATAGGATTTGATAAAAAATTACTATTTAATTTACGTAACTTGGGACATATAATTAGATGTGCAGTACAATTCAATGAGTACTTCGACCAATCGTAAGGTTTTTACTACAAAACAAGCATCCAAATCCATTACCCCAAACTGAGTCTCAACTATTTTGATTAATCCGAAGTAAAATGTTGTCAACTACCTCATTCCATGGGCCATTTTGAGGTATTGACATGTTACCCTAATCATCCAATAAGTTATCTTTCAATTAATCGACATAAATCGATTCCGGCAGGACGTACGTTTTCCGCCTTTCAACGCCAGTGGATTTCCGATTGTCAGCCTTTTCTATATCCGGAACGGATTCCTTCTCTTATTACAGATTCGACGAGGATCAGGGCGACGTGTGCACAAATCCGTAGATATTTCTGGGTAAATAAGTTACACAAATATATATATATATATATATGTATGTATATATATATATATATTGTTGGTTAAATCTTCAATAGCAGTATTAAATATACACAAAGGGATGAAATATTCAAGTTTGATTTGTTTTAAGTTTACTTAATACAAAACATACTAAAAATAAAAGTCATTCGTGATTTGTAACAAAATTTCTGTTAATGTTAATTACAATACTAGTTTTTCATATTTATTTTTATTTTTACGTAATCAACTTACTATAAGCTCAATTTACAACATCCACTGCATGCATACATCCTGATATTTCATCTCTTTGTGGCATGATCCATGCCATCATAGTTCTCGATAGTTTCGACGGGCGCCTGCCGGTCCCCGACAAAACTTTCCTCTTAATAGTTTCGTTCGCTCTCTCATCAATTTACTTCCATTACTTCCCCTCATTTCACGTTTTTTCCTCGCCCGTCCTGCACACATCGAATAATGGGAGTGACGTCCCTCAAATGTGTATCACAATGGAACACTGGACGCACACAACCCTGTCACATATCAACAGATAGAGCGCAGAAACAATACGGTCGCCTAGGGCTGGCTCGACATGGATAAAGCGACGGCCCATGTTTCACTTAAATAACAATTTTTGCTCATTGCTTTGCTTTGCTCTTTGCCAGAAATTCAAATACGCGACCTATGGTTTATAACACTACTTTTGCAGCGCCACACTAAACCGAATTACGTAGAAATATTTACATAAAAAAATGAGTATTTAGATTACAACTTCATAAAGTATGTGCATAAATCCCATTTTCGCGACTGATCAATACTTATGAGTTACGAGTTATAAGTTCGATTCTCGGATTGTAAAATTGTCAAAATTCTTCCACAATCTGTTTTCTCTATGGCAATTGGAAAAAATTGGCTGCAATGTGTTACGCCCGTTTGGTGTAAGAGTTCAGTTTTCGACTAATGCATAATTAATATAATAAAAAAAATAATTAGAATAATGTTTATTTGCAAATAGAGCAATACCTTTTTTGTACAGCTGCTATAGCGATGAGTAACATCCCAAAATTTTCCTCTTTTTGTAGAAAGTAATATGACATTATAGACGGTTGGAGAGAAAAAAAAACGTTTTTATGTTTTATACATTTCACAAATCAATTTTTAGTCACGGACCACTTTCAAAATTTTAACAATCGGACCTACCCCTTCCAAACTTAATTGGAGGGAAAGAAAATAAGGCATTTTGAAAAAACAAAACAACATTTAACTATTATCAAGACAAAGTAAAGAATAGCGCGTGCCGCTTGTTTAATGAGACGGTTGCTGCTGCTTCCTTTCGATAAGCACATAGTTTTGTTCGCTCTCTCATCAATTTACTTCCATTGCTTCCCCTCATTTCACTTTTTTTTTCTGGCTTGTCCTACACACAACGAATGTGTGCAGGCACATTAAATTGAGGAATTGACTTAGGGCCGATTCCATAATATCAAAGAAAAGTGTCCTTTATGTAAAGCTTACTTAATAGAAAAGTTGACTTTAAACTCTGCTTCTGTTCCATATGATAAAAGACACTTTTTCGTAAAGTGACGTTTGAAAATCAATTATGGAACACGTTACAGTACTTAAAGGCGCCCTTTCGGTTTAAAGGAATCTTTAATACCATTATGGAACCGGTCGTTAGTTGTTAGTGTTACGCTCAACGATAACTAGAAAGTGAGTACTCCACGTTGCTACGCTCAGCGAATTCGCATAATCATAAAATAAACTTAAACTTAAACTTAAAACCTAGAAGGCTTTAAATTGTTGCCAGTTACAGTAATTCTGTTACTTCCAACAACCACTGAAACGTAAATCCCCATATACTTGGAAAACCATAACCTAACCTAAATTCTGCTCGCAATACTGCTTTGGATCTCATGTCAACTAAATCATCTTTAATAAGATTTTCGTCATTGATATTATTCATATCAATCATAAACGGACTAGTACCCATGTCTAATGATTAAGGCTTCAGGGCAAAAGTACCCTTCAAAAGAAATCTGTAGCGTTTCAAGATGTTATCACACTTCCTTTTGTTCTCCATTTGATAAACTTCTTACAGATTGCGCTTCACTATATGGCAGCAGCTCTTCCAACTCAAAAAAAAATTGCAGTAACACCCGCCCCCACTCTCCTTTTCCAAAGAGGCAGCTTACTTGGATAAGCTTTTAACCGTTCAGTTGCATCCACGATGGTGACTGCAGGACCCTGAAGAGACAAATTTATATCGTTCGAATATCTCTTGCAAAAAGTTTTCAGTCTTCAGAATTGTGTACGTGCGCTTTCTTTCTCTTCCAGAAATATCGAGACTTCCATACGTAACTCGAATAAGCGCTCAAATACTTGTCTTCTTGATAACCAGCGAACTTCTGTATAGTAGAGCAGTACTTCGTGTTCGGATCCCATTTCGTGACAAATTTCCTTAAAAAGGCGGCGATTCAAGCTCTGGCTCTTATGAAGTTAATTATTTATATACACGTGGACTCCTTGACTTCTTTCAGGAAAGTAGGCTAAGTACGTGGCGCCAATGCATGTCGGTGTAAGAAACAATGAGTTATCGTGACATTAGGAACCTCTTTCTTGGCCAATGCTGCAAAACCAGAAGTGTTTCCGAGCATAGCAGGTGCTCCATCTGTACATAAACTGCCAAGTTTATTCTTCCAATCAACGTAGTGTTTCGCAAAAAAACTTTTTATCATATTGAAGACATCAGCCGCTTTTGTAGTTTCCAAATTTGAGTTGCAAAAATGAAACTCTTCTTTTATACTTTGCGTTTCGTAATGTACGTAACGTACGAATACCAAGACCTGACTACACTGTGATACATCTGTGGTCCATCCAGTTGCATGCTAAATGAAAATCACGAGGAGTTCAGTTCTTCAATGACTTGGTGCAAAACTTTAGAAGACATTTCAACAATTCTAGAATGAATGACATCATTTTACAAAGGCACCGCTTCAACTTTCTTTCTTTGATCTGTATCATGCACAAGTTCCACGATATCTAGTGCACAAGGCTTTACAAGAGTTTCTGGGATAGTGTGTGGCTTTTTTTTGCTCGGAAATGCGATATGCAAATTTTTACGATGCTTCTAAGCATAGTTTTTGTGTTGGAGTGAAACCTAGTTTGGGTAAAGTGCCGGGTTTCTCAAACCGAGTTTTTGTGGCACGAAAAACATCCACGGTATCAGATGCATTTACTGGGTTGACAGATGTAAGGTGTTCTGACAATTTTGCTGGCTTCATACTGCCATTAGCAAGCAGTTTGCCACATAAAAAGCACTGCGACTTTTGTGTTCCATCTCGTTCAGTAATAAAAGTGAAACCGTGGGTGACATACGAATCGTTATATTTTCGTTTCTTTGACATTTTCAACTGTAAAAAAAAAAAAACTTTTTAAGTAATAAGTAATGATGTTTTATACTCACATTCCTGTTGACTCGAGTACAAAACTGATTTGAGCAGTAATATTGTTACTAAGAACGTTATAAGACGGATGCAACCAATCGTGAAAAGCAATATTCATCTCCGCTTGCGCGGAAAAGTCACAATAATAGCTCAATAGCACACATTTTTCTCGTGGCATCGGGTGGCGTGGTATTGGCTTTGCCATCGCCCGTAATATCTGACATGGACCCCCAGCACCCATGCCATGGACCCCAGGTTAAGAAGCCCTGCAGTAAGGGCTTGTTCATTAACAAATTTCCAATTTCTTCAATAAAGACAAAAGAATATCCCATGCCTCAGCTAAAAATCATGTCTGCTCTTTGTTTTAGTCACGAATTATAAAACGCCACCGAATAGCTAAAAAATATATATTAGCTTATTACTGCACTAAAGTAATAATTATTGGGTTGTGTTTGATGCCGAGTGAAATATTATGACAAACATGCCATTTTGCCTCTCCAAGCAACATTTTCCCGCATATTACTTTTATTGCAGTAAAACATGTAAATTATATATTATCTGTAAAATTCTCCAATTTTCCAATGACATCGAATCTATTCGATAAATCCATTTGCAATGCAGGAAGTGCGGCGGCTATTCGAGCTACGTTCGCAAATCGCGAGACAACATTCTCGCTCCTTACGTTGTCCATGCGATTCCCTTTCATCCTTCTCACTTTAGAGCCACTCTAATTGTTCCTGGCTTAAAATATAGATGTACATTTTGTGCCGGTTCGTCTGCTGGCCCATTGCCAATGCGCCGGAGCTTTCCTTTTTCTTTCGGGAGTTCGCGTTACGTCTTGCCCAGCCAGAGATTCCGTAACATTATCTCCGATAACAATAGCGTTAAAGAATAAGTTCCAACTTCAGGAATAATGAAAAATGTTATAATTATGTAAGAAGAATAAAATTCGATCAAGATTTAAGCATTGGCAATAAAACAAATTAGGTAAATATTCGTAAATGAATATATTAATAAATAAATATAAACTTACACAATAAATTGTATATTTGAATCGGGGTTTCCAGAAACTAACCGTCCATTCAATTTAATATCAAAACTGAATTAATCTTTTGAGCTGTATCCAATATAATTTATTTAAATAATGAAAAACTGAGTAACTTTTCTTCACTTATTTATTTTGGACTAAATGCTTATTTCATTTTATTTGTAGTGCTAATGATCACCAATGTTCACTAATAATGATCGTAACTTAGTGACCGAAATGTGCATTTAGTACAAAATGAATAAGTGAAGAAAAGTTACTAAGTTTTAAAATATTTAAATAATCGGATTGATGAGGCTGATACATGATGAAACTCTATATTAATACATAAATAAAACATAATTGGTCTGAGTTATACAAAATATTTAATGTTGTACTGTAACAATTGTTTCGCCATACAGTGGCTTTATCAGGCAGATGAAAACTACTCAGTTTTCATCTGCCTGATGAATCTGACGTCATAACTTCAAAACGGGGAGAAATAGAAAATTAAAAATGGTCTCAAAATATTTGCTTGAAAAAAAAAATCATTTTGACCTGTTGAAGCGTTTTTCGAAAATTTAAACAGAAGAAAAAATATAGCCAGGTCTTAATACTTTATGCGCTCTGTGTATAATAATTAATAATATAACAGTAAAAATTCAATCACATATGGCTAAGTATGGGCTGTGAGCAGGATTGGAAAAAAATCATGATTTAAAATAAATATATTTTAAATTAAAAAAACTGATATTCCCTAAGGGATATTTATTTACAATATATTAAATATGAAAGATATGCCTAGTGTTTTTTTTTTCTGTTTACTGAAAATTAAAAAAAAACTACACTTAGCGGGTTTCTGAAATAAACGATTGCATTATAGATACTATATAGTTCCATACATCAGTATCATGTACTAATTTTATAATTAATATTTCAGTGATACCAAGCGAGAACCCAATTCAATATTATCAATGTATTATTTATGTCATTTTGCATTATGGTGGATGCGCAAGGCATGTGCTTTTATATATTCGAACGACCCATCCCATACTGCTGCAATGCAATGCATGCCTAACGATTTTTGTTTTATTGAGCTCACAAAAATTTAAATTTAAAAGTGCTGATATATGTTAATTGAAATTATTTTACTTTAGAGATTTTTTCTTCAAGATAATTAACCATTATGTTCTTCAAATCTTAATTACAAAATTGTATTCACTTAATTAAGCCGCTTTTGACTAATACTGTCTAGATTTAACTTATTTAACAATTTGAATTTTTACATTTTTCATTCTGAGAAGCATAACTGCTGACCAACTAAGCCATCATGTAAATTTTACATTTTAGTAATTTTGATAACTTGCGTGTCGGGTGTAAAAGGTATTGGAAATCAGGAAATTACGTACCTACGTAACTACTTTTTCCAATGTTAAATCCATATGACTACCCGATCTATATTTTTTTATTAAAATTTGTCAATAAAAACTCAAATATATCCCAAACAAATTTAAGATTCAAGTAAAGTTCACTCATTTTGAAACATGAACATAAATAGCATGAGAAGACACGAGTATGAGAATTACTAATACGAGTGTCTTAATAACCATTACATGCGAGTTGCATACACTATTTTTTCTACGACAAAGCATGAACAGTGGTAATTGTCAAAATTTATTAAAAGTAAATATACAACACAATAATTTTAATATACACTCAGATGCAATAAAAACGGGTCATGGAGTCATTGTTTGCAAAAGAACCATTATTTTTTAAATATCGATGTTGGTCTGGTCCTTACAATAATTTTTAGTGTTTTACAATTAAAGGTTTAAGTTTACAATAATGCCTAATGAGCAATAGGTAGTGAAGAACGCATACCTTTAAATGTTATTTTCGCTTATTAAATAAACTGATAGGTATCATATGTTGTTTATTTTCTACATCCTGATGGTCTCTTTGATTGTAAAACACTAAAACTTTCATTCTAAGCACTATACCAACATCAAAATTTAAAAAAAAAAGTTTTTTTGCATACAACGACCCAATGGCCCGTTTTTTTGCATCTGGGTGTATTTAATAATGTTTTCTACGATACAGCATAAAAATTAGCAATAAATATTTAACATCTGGGGCGTCTCTAATAAATTGCTTTATTTCGTTGGTCGCAAAGTTTTAGCTTTTTTAGGTTTTGTGACGTACCTGAAGGGCAGTCGGCGCGTTAGGCCGTGGAGCGAGTGGAGGGTCCCTTTGAAGTAGTGACGAGGGCCAGGCTCTCGGTGTCAGAGAGTGGGGGGGGGTTAAAAAAAGGCTCCACGTAATTTTACCTCGTTGCTACTTCGTCGCAAGGGAGGCTCCACTCTACCTGCGTGGGTGGACGGCAGACAGTCAGCGAAGCTCAGAAATCACGAACTGTCACAACGCTGACCGTTTGACGCCAACACCACCAGGTGTAAATCTCGCAGTGAGAATAGAAAACTGTAAAACTGTAACTGAATATAGAAAACTGTAAAGAGAAAACGTGGGGGGGGGCAAAAAATAACAGGTGTGAGTTTGGTATGGTAAGATGGCGTTTATTCGCACACACAAATGACAGACACCGTGTCCGCACTCCTGGAAAAATACCTCCGAACGCCACCCTTTCGCGCAGGGTTTACCCTATTCGGCCGAATAACATAAGCTCCTAATCGCGCGATTGAAAGGGCCGAGGGAGCAACCTTTCTCGTACACTAGCGCAAAACACGTACGACACAATTTACACGTAGACGCAATTTACACACAAGAATAAACAGAAAAGTGGCCCAATCGAGCACACAAAAAAAGAAATTATATATATTGTCTGGCCTGAGTTCCGGATGGTCTCGCCGTTGGCTGGGTTCAGCCCCGGGATGTCGGCGGTTTCCGTCGACGGCGTCTGGGCCAGGTCCGCGGCTTCCAGCCAAGAATGGTTCTGGCCGAGCGGTTTAGCCCGTCGGCAAACGCTCGGGTGTTACGAGCGTGTTCCCTGCCCTGTAGTCGGTGCCTCAATCCCCCTCAAGGGTGGTTAGCTGAGAACCGTTGATTATTCCCGTAAAACGGATGGTGAAATACCTTATCTGCAACGGTTCTTCTGACACGATCTATCTCGGGCACGAGTCAATGTAGTTCTGCCCGTAGTGGCGCTTACGCCGGTGAATTTAAAAATCGCTCACCGGGGAGACGCGTCACCACAACAAAAAAAATGCAAGCATGGTTGCCTACCGTGTAGGTCTACACGCTAGTTAATTTATTAAAAGCCGTTTCTGCCGAACGCTATTTTGGACCGTTACAAATTCCCCCCCAACAAAATTAAAAACTCCGGGAAGCGGATGTTTTTTCCAAACCCCCAAAAAGAAAAATAAACTCATAAAAATGACGAAAGAAAGATAGTACTAGTGGGAGTAACAATGTCCCGACACACTCGATGCGTAACCTCAATCATATTCATTAAATCCCCCAAAGGGCTAAGCTAAATAGCTAAACTAGGGAGTCGTCGAAAAATTCCGCAATGCGGCATGTCACTCAAGGACAAAACACGAACGATCCCATAGAATACGAAAGTTTACTTACACCGTATGGTTTTAGACAAGTGACAGCCACTAATTACAATCAATCGAACTAACAAAACTAACACAACTAACCTAATACTAAACTACACTTAACCAGAAAAATCTAACAAACACCTAGTTCGAAAGCGAATGATCATCGTCCAGAGCAGGTTTCAAATCTTTCACATGCCATGTCCCTCCTGGATCACCAAAATCATTGGTTAGATCATACGTCCACAAAGACCTCTTATGGGCCACTACAAAAGGACCAACAAACTTAGGAGCTAACTTCGCGTTAAAATAGTTTAGAGCATTCGACAAAACATGATTTCTACGCCACACTCGATCACCAACCTTGTACTGTACATGCCTTCTACGGAAATTATACGATTTCGCATTTTTCTGATACGCTTTCACCAAACGTCCCGCTATCTCTTCTCGTAATGCGTCGAACTTATCAGGATCGCGTGGTTTGTCCCTGATGGGGTCCTCTAACAATTCGTCAACCTCCGGAGGTCCACCAAAGGTATTGCCATACAATACGTGCTCTCGCCCAAAATTGGCGAAGTAAGGCGTATGGCCAATCACCTCGTGTTTTGCCGTCCGAATGGCACAACCAATCTTTGGAAGACTCGCGTCCCACACGCGGTGGTTATTGCTCACATACGATGCGATCATAGTCTTAAGGACCCGGTTAATGCGTTCCGCCGGATTAGCCTGCGGATGATACCGAGCAGTATACAATACCCGAGTGCGATAGGAGTCGCACATCTTAGTGAACTCTTTACTACGAAATTGAACACCGTTGTCTGAGATGATGTATTGAGGGGTTCCAAATACAAGGAAAACTTGTTCTTCAATGGCTTTCGTGACAGCTGAAGCAGTAGCTCGTCTCAACGGGAAAAACATACTAAACTTTGTGAAGGTGTCGGCCACAACCAAAATATAACAATTACCCTTGGTTGAACGCGGCAAAGGTCCCACCAAATCAGTACACAAAATTTGCCAGGGTCTCGTCGCTCGAGCCCTAGGCGCCAAAAAGCCAGGTGGAGCCTTTTGTTCAACCTTGTGTGCCGAACACACCTCACACTCACGAACATACCGAGCTATATCTGCCTTCATCTTCGGCCAGTAATATCGTGTCTTAAGCCTTTGACAGGTCTTATACACGCCCCCATGACCAGCAGTTGGCAAATCATGGTTTTCCGAAATAAGGGCACGCCGACGCGGTTTCGCTACTACTATCTTCCACGAGTCTTGGGGTTCCTCAAGGTCCCCAAACCTGGGAGGCAAAAACTTATATACGACCCCAGCGTCGACTTTCCAAAGAGGATACTTCCGCGGTCTCTTCGCGATCGCGTCACGCATCTTAACTAACCACGCGTCGCCTTCGGAATGATTAACGACGTTTACAGCGTCTAAAACCGGTACTGAACGTGATAACGCATCAGGAACCACGTGGTCCTTCCCCTTACGATGAATGATATCGAAGTTAAATTGTTGGAGCCGTACACTCCAACGCGCTAAACGACCAGAAGGACTCTGTAAACGGTTAAGCCACAGCAAGGAATAGTGATCGGTGATCACGGTGAACTTAGCACCCTCAATGTAAGGTCGAAATTTCTCTACAGCCCATACTACGGCCAAACATTCTTTCTCCGTAGCACTATAACGTCTCTCCGGTCCTTTCAATGAACAACTATTGTAACTTATTACCTTCTCTCCCTCATCAGTAACTTGTGTCAGTACGGCGCCTAGCCCAAAATCGCTAGCGTCGGTCTGAATGACGAAAGGTAAACTAAAATCAGGACAAGACAAAATAGGAGCGCTAACCAGACAATCTTTAATAGTGTTGAATGCCGATTCACAGTCTTCCGACCACATAAATTTAGTACCTTTTCTGACCAATGCCGACATTGGTGCAGTGACTGTGGAAAAATTCGGAATAAACCTACGGTACCAACTAGCCATACCGATTACTCTACGTACACCTGTGACATTAATGGGTGCTGGCATGTTAACGATTGCTGAAACCTTTTCTGGATCGACATGTAACCCTCCCTGATCAACAACATAACCCAAGTAGCGTAACTGTGGCCTACAGAAATGACATTTATCGCGACGCAGCGTTAAACCTGCTTCTGTCAGACGACTCAAAACAGTCTCCAAAACTCTAATGTGCTCCTCGAACGTCGAAGTTACGACCACGATGTCGTCTAAATATGCAAAACATGACGGCTCGAGATCAGCACCTATCACTCTATCAATGAGTCGCTGAAAAGTGGCTGGCGCATTATGAAGGCCAAATGGCATGCGTCGAAATTGATATAGACCACGGTTCGGAACGGTAAATGCTGTTAGCTGCCTCGATTCTTCCTGAACAGGGATCTGCCAGTAAGCCGATCGAATGTCCAAACTCGACAAATATTTCGCGTCCCTCAACCGATCTAATATATGAGAAATATACGGCAGAGGATACGCGTCTCTTTCGGTTACACTATTGACTCGCCTAAAATCTACACAAAAACGGTATGTGTCATCCTTCTTTTTCACCATCACAATTGGTGAAGACCACGGCGATTTAGAAGGTTCAACTACCCCTAAACTTAACATTGAATCTAATTCCGCGTTTACGTGACGTTGTAATGTGGGAGACATCGGATAGTAGCGCTGCTTAATTGGTGTAGCTTTAGTGCTGATGACATGCTCTACCAAATTGGTACACCCGAGAGTATCACTCATCTTCTCGAAAGCACTGGTTAATGATGACTGAAGTTGGACGTGTTGGTGTGAGGTTAACCCATCACTGGTGTTTAACGCATCTACAGCCATATCTTCCAAACCCGAAAACTCCCAATGACCACTACGTAGGTCTGGAATAATTCCTAACCGTTTCCAAAAATCGGTTCCCAAAATCAACGGCCTCGTAATTTCCGGAATTACCAATACATCCAACGTTCTCGTCACGCCTTCAACCATCATCGGAAGTGTAGCCATTCCAATTACCTCGCAACTACGTCCATTCGCCACCGTACAATATTTCACCGACGAAGGTTTCAACCGTACCGCTAAATTTTTGAACATCTGCCACCCTGGACCGCCAAGTATGGTCTGGTTTGCTCCTGAATCTAATAACCCCAACAACGATACCCCATAAACTACTACATTTAAATATGGATGCTCATCGCCCCGCGAACTAGACAACACAAAATCTAAACAAATACGTGTACGTTCACTAAGTCCCTTAAAATTATCTGTCGAAATTCCCAAAACCTCGGAGCAACACGTTCGACTCAAGTTCTCCTCGACCGGTTTAACGAATTTAATGGAGTGCAATTTGGGCACCTCGGTTTTGTTACTCCCACTTTCCCACAACCAAAACAATATAAGCGTCTCGGCGCGCGACAATCCTGACTTGAATGTCCCGGTCGTTGACAATTATAACAACGCGACTGAGAGGGCGGACGAATATTTGTAGGAGTGACTTCGTGACAAGACACACTCGGCACAGCCTCCACATACGCCAAGTCTGGCTCTAACACACGACCTTTCCCTGGTGGGGGTGTGTACGAATCGTTAGCGACCGTACTAGCCTCCAGCCTACGTCCTAATCTAAGTAGATCAGCAAAAGTAACAATGTCTAGTGACCACAAAGCCATTCTGTATCTAGGATGTAGATTTTTGGTTACGGTTCTGAGCTGAATATCTTCAGGGAGAGGATTAGGCAATCGCATGAACAGATTTTTCATCACAGAAACATAGAGACTGATGGTCTCATTAGGTCCCTGTGTGCGAGATTTGATTTCTTCGAAGAGACGTTCTTCGTAATCAGGAGATTGGAAGGCCTCTCTCAACCCTAGGACTAACTCATCCCAGTTCCCAAAAGATCTACGGTTCGCTCGATACCAAATAAGGGCATTCCCCGTGAACAAATCTAATGCTGACGCAAACAATAATGCCGAAGATACGTTACGCGCAACGCGCAGTTCTTCTACTCGCTCCAAAAATGAGGACAACGAACCTTTGCCCTGCTCTCCACCAAAAGTGAGATTCCAAAACCTAACCGCGACAGGTTTTACATCTGTAGAAGCCAGATGATCTTGGTCATTGTCTGAATCAGAATCTGAACTTGAACTATTCGATTCAGCAACTACTCGCGATGAATGAGCGACAGCTTGAATCACGGACAAATTAAGCAACGAACTCTGAGTTGCAGTGGTTTTGCGCTTAGCTAATTTAGCCCCGGAACGCATAGTACCGGCGCACGCTGCTAATCGTACTAAAAGTCTGGAGACCTTACCTCGTTCTTCGTCAGTCGTAACGACACAACGATTAATTCGCCCGTGTGCGTGTCCACACTTAGTGGCGAGCTTCAAATAGGTCGAAGAGGTAGTAGGCTCCTCGAAGTCCTTTACTAACCCCTCGATCTCCGTCAACTTCAGTTCTAGTGCCGCAAGGTCGTCAGTTATTTTAAAGGGATTAGGCACCGGCGCATAGGAGGCAGAAGACTCCAATCTAATTAGAGTTCGTAAGGTGCTACGCTGCGCATCAGCAGTAGTTACCCCTGTAACTCCTCGACGCTCAAGCTCATACACCCGCTCATCGGCTGATAGCCTATTAACTTCTACTTTGAAATCCATCACAACTAATGGACTAGTGAACAAAAAGAAAAGATTCAAATTTCAATTCAAATTGAAAGAAAAATATACGGTATACGTGTACCGAAAAAGAACAAAAATTTAAACTAACTTATCGTAATTATTACGATTACTATAAAAATCCAAAAAAAATTTTACCTAGTCGTAGTGAGCTCGAACCCACAAAATCATACGCCAAAAACAAAAATAAATCAACCAATCAACCAAATATGTATGATTCGTGGTCGCCCGTTCACTATCTCACCAAGTTTCTACAAAAACCAACAATAACCAATAATAAATTTATGGTTTTTCGTAACCAGCGAATAATAAACTAATTTCTACACTATAGTAGAAACTATACCAACAAACACTGAAAACAGGCCAGAAAATTCCTTAAATTAAAAATATTTAAATTTAAAGTTAACGTCAAAGTCAAAATATTTTCTTGTGTGTATTCTAAATTACCCACAAAACTCACAGAAATTCTCAACAACTGACAAAACAACCACCCCAAATTTTCTCAATATACTAAGTGCTGAAGGCTGATTAAAAATTTGAAATACTGTCAAATTTTCCAACTCCCAGTTCAGTTTCCTTGGCGTAAACTTAAGGCCTACCACAAAAATATATTCCCAATCAAAAAGGGCACAAAAATAAACCAAAGGGCCAAAAAGTTTTCGCGAAGGGCTGAAGGGTCAAAATGAAAATTAGTGCCAAAACTACTAAAACTTTTTCAATTTTATGCGTTTTAGTAAAATTGAAAAAGGGCACAAAAATTTTCTAAAGGGCAAAAAGGGCCAAAATGAAAATTGAAAAAGGGCTGCAAAATTAATTAAATGAGGTCTATTTAAAATGAAAAACAAAATCCTGAAGGGCTAGAAAAATTTACAAAGGGCTGACAAAACCCTTAAGCCTCAAAAGATGTTAATGAGCTAAATAAATAAAGATACCAACGATAGCTATTGTTGCTATTGTTGCTATTGCCCCATACGTTGGGTTCCAAAAACGTGTGACGTACCTGAAGGGCAGTCGGCGCGTTAGGCCGTGGAGCGAGTGGAGGGTCCCTTTGAAGTAGTGACGAGGGCCAGGCTCTCGGTGTCAGAGAGTGGGGGGGGGTTAAAAAAAGGCTCCACGTAATTTTACCTCGTTGCTACTTCGTCGCAAGGGAGGCTCCACTCTACCTGCGTGGGTGGACGGCAGACAGTCAGCGAAGCTCAGAAATCACGAACTGTCACAACGCTGACCGTTTGACGCCAACACCACCAGGTGTAAATCTCGCAGTGAGAATAGAAAACTGTAAAACTGTAACTGAATATAGAAAACTGTAAAGAGAAAACGTGGGGGGGGGCAAAAAATAACAGGTGTGAGTTTGGTATGGTAAGATGGCGTTTATTCGCACACACAAATGACAGACACCGTGTCCGCACTCCTGGAAAAATACCTCCGAACGCCACCCTTTCGCGCAGGGTTTACCCTATTCGGCCGAATAACATAAGCTCCTAATCGCGCGATTGAAAGGGCCGAGGGAGCAACCTTTCTCGTACACTAGCGCAAAACACGTACGACACAATTTACACGTAGACGCAATTTACACACAAGAATAAACAGAAAAGTGGCCCAATCGAGCACACAAAAAAAGAAATTATATATATTGTCTGGCCTGAGTTCCGGATGGTCTCGCCGTTGGCTGGGTTCAGCCCCGGGATGTCGGCGGTTTCCGTCGACGGCGTCTGGGCCAGGTCCGCGGCTTCCAGCCAAGAATGGTTCTGGCCGAGCGGTTTAGCCCGTCGGCAAACGCTCGGGTGTTACGAGCGTGTTCCCTGCCCTGTAGTCGGTGCCTCAATCCCCCTCAAGGGTGGTTAGCTGAGAACCGTTGATTATTCCCGTAAAACGGATGGTGAAATACCTTATCTGCAACGGTTCTTCTGACACGATCTATCTCGGGCACGAGTCAATGTAGTTCTGCCCGTAGTGGCGCTTACGCCGGTGAATTTAAAAATCGCTCACCGGGGAGACGCGTCACCACAACAAAAAAAATGCAAGCATGGTTGCCTACCGTGTAGGTCTACACGCTAGTTAATTTATTAAAAGCCGTTTCTGCCGAACGCTATTTTGGACCGTTACAGTTTATATCGTTCAGTTTTCTTTCTAATATAGCATGTTATTTGGGATATTTGGATATGTCCACATTATGTTTGATACCCAACGTAGATTTTAAAATTGAATATTGTGTCCATAAAGTTAGAGATTTCAATTGTTTTGATAATTCATTAAAATAAACAAGTAAGACGTTTTCGGAAAAGCTGCTGACCTTATTTGTGTTTCCCTAATCCATAAAATTAGAGTAAAATTTCTCGTAAGTTTTTAACGATTTCACTGGTAATAACCACAAACAATTTATGGCCTGCTCCACAATGTCCGGTGGGGTTAAATTTTCCATATCACTATAACTATTCGACGTGTTTAATGATTTTATTTTAAAAAGCTACAATTTATTAAGAATAAGAATCACCAATTCCCCATGCACAGCTGTCAAAACTAATTAATTTTATATCTGTCGTTGTCATGGCTTTTTAGATAAACTTGTATCTTAATGAAAAATTTGTATCCAAATGATATTTAGGTACAGTATCATTTAGGTACAGGTAGCGAATGTTTAATATATCAATTAAAGTTAGGAGTAGATTTTTTTTTTAAATATCCACAATATCAATGATTCCTTATAAATTTATTTCAATTACCATTTTACAATTTTCAATATAACACATTCAGTTACTACAAAATATGGAAGGCATATATTTTTTAATTATTTAGAACTCTTCCAGCGTTTCATAATTTCCATAACAATAGAAAAGAAATTGTTGAAAATCGGTCGAACCTACCGCATACATTTTCTACGTTCAAAATTATTGATGTATCTGTGTAACATACAGAATTCTGGTTAAAGCGGATTTGAAACATTTTTCATCCTTCATATAATTGTCAAGTAAAAGTGGGGAGTATTAAAGTTGTGACAGTTATTGCAGACGCCATCCCACAGGATTCTGATATTAATGGGCACAGGCGTCCTATTAGGGACCTAAGTGGTGCAGAACTTTTCCTCCAGTTTATTATTTTTAATTGAAGAATTGATCGCCGGAAAGCGGCGCACGGATGCTGGCAAAAAACCGACGCCTCCGCCCACATTATTTATTTGTGAATTATTTTTGCGGTGTCTTCGGCGAAGGTTTTAATTAAGCTCGTACCCCTTGCGAAAATAAGCCTGTCAGGGATTAAAAGCGTGAAATTACTTCAAACCAGGGTTCGTTCCGTGAAATTATCTCCACGGGATCTGATCCCGACGTCGGATATAAAACGCGGAGGGGTTTTATTTTTCGTTCTGTCGGGGCCGGAATGCAGGAAGTGTAAACCGGAAGTAGAGCACACTGATACCGGCTTAATTCGGCCGAGGTGCTGACTTGTGAACGGGGGGATTACGCTAAGCCGCTTAAAATACAGCTCGCACGTTCGCATCGGGTGAAAGAGACGGAGGAAAACGCGAGGGGCATCTTTGAAGATAAACTTCTTTTTCTGTGGCACTTTTTATGATTGGTCGCAAATAAATTTCGTTTAGAAACCAATTGAATATATTCAAGAAGACTTTTTTATAAATATGCATCTTTTATTTACAAGTTATGATGAATTTTGACTGGGTCCTTCGAACATATTTTCTGGTTTGAATCGTAGCTACATACTTTAGATACATAAAAATGATACTTATTATAACTTGATTAAATATATCTCACTGTACTTTGAATTTTCTCAAAAGTTCAATCCGAAAAGGTTGTCCTGGAATCCTGAAATCCGTAGTACACATGAAACAGAACTTTCTTACAATGTACCAAACAAGGGTACAATAGTTCACATCCTAAAATATCAATTTCAGTCGAAACTTTCGAAAGTTACATGAAGATCAAATTTCATATTATAAACATTACACGAAATCGCTACCGATCAAGGTTGATTTACCTAGTATGAAGTTATTTTCGCTTATATATTTTGTTTACAATATGAGGACAAATCTCTTCAAAATATGAAACGGCGATATATGAATAGAGGGTAAAAAAAAAAATTATATTATAGAGGTTTGGACGACTATGACCACTCGCACTCCTATATTAGGTGATGCATTCGAGTGAAATTAAAATATATTATGCCAGCTTATTTGAGATAAAGTACATTGTATATTCTGTATGCAGCGTTGTTGAAATGCGGACTAATTTGCAGTTTGGTCACATTTGTGCAACTTTTACACTTCACAGCATCACTCCTTCAGGTGCAGCGTGCAGCTAGAAAAAAATCCGCACAATTGACGGACGTGCCTCGAGTCGCCCGAACAATACCGACCCAGACAACAATTGCGCAATTATTTCTGCACGCTTAATCGAGCGGTAGAAAAAAAAATGGCAATTTGTACCGGAAGTGCAGCCGCTCCGGAAGCGCCGATAGCCTGCAATTAAGTGACGCGCGAACGGCCGAATTCCTGATAACAACGGTCTCGGGTTCATCACCCTGCGCAGGCCGTTGATTGCGGCAAATGCCGTCGCATTCCTGGGCGTATGAGCGAGTACGCCTATGTTCGTCACGAACCACACAGAGCCAATTATGAATTTGCAGGAACAAATTCAAAAATAATATTAATTGGCGCTTGCAATTTCCGCAATTAAGTCGTAGTAATATAAGTGAGACCAACAAACACAACCCTCGATATGGGAACTGTGCAACTCACCAACTGTGACAGATACAGAATAGTATATTCTGTAACAAGGTTGGAATGAAAATGCGATACGAGTAGAAGATTCGGAAGATTCAGAACGCGAGCGTCAGCGAGCGTGAGGAACCACGAGTAGATCAAATTTTCATTCTAACTTAGTAACAGACTGTATTTTCTCCACGAGCAGAAAGTATGAATCAAAAACAAGGGAATCAAATTCCATATCTGATTCACTATGACGCCAACTATGACGCCGCATTTACATTTGACAGTGACAGTTATGAAATATATATATATATATATATATATATATATATATATATATATATATATATATAATATTCATTTTGTCATTTGTAATGACATGTTGAAAAATGTTCTTGAAAATACATGCAAAACGCATAAACAGCAAGTGTTTCAGAATAAATAATCTATCTCAAGAGTGAGAATTTTCTATTATTAAAAATGATTTCGGAATTATTACATTCACTAATGGTCGTGGAGAAAATTGATTATACTATTTCGATGTCTTCTTTGGGATGGTTAAAATGGTTAAAACTAAAATTATATATCGCCTTTTGTTTTGAGTTCGAATTTTCATATTTTGATACATAAGTATCGATATTTTTGCGCGTTGTAAATTTTGATCTTGGGTTCCTAAAAACCTATCCAAATAAGAGTATTGCAAATATTTAGCTGTCCAAGAGCTAGACAGCTAAACGAAATATTGTTATTACTAAAAAAAGACGGTAAAAATATAATTCTATACATTTCCTACCGTAGTCCTTTTCAGAACATTTTCATTTTAGAAATAATAGTTATTTACGAACCAAATGCGGAACACAATTTTCCCGCACGAACGTAATTCATCATCTACGTGAATGAGGGAAAAAAATCCCGCAAGAAGTTTCTACAATAATTTTTGAAACGAACATAATGATTAATATAAACTCAAGTAACTTCATTCCGTTTCAACATATATTACAAAATATGAAATAAAGCAAAACCATGCTAGTAAAGCATAACAATAATTGTTTCTTTGACCGTTGATTTTTTTATAGTCTGCAGTTAGAAAGTGATAAAAATATATTCTGATTCGTCAAATATTCGAAGTTGTCAATAACAGGTTGACCTAAAAAAAAAAGTATTAACACTCAAAGTTCTGCTGAACTTTGAAAGTTAAATCAGATTTATGCAATACCATAAAAAAAATGTAAATTTAATAGTGAATTTATAGACATGCAGTTTTTATATGCAAATTTTAATCTTTTTATTTTCAAGGGCCGGATCCGGACCGCGAGCCCTAATTTGGGTCTAGATTATTGCAATGTCTATGCCATCCCGATTTGGTAGGCCAAAATAACGATTTAGAGCGTTTGAAAAAAAAACATTGAATTGTCAATACAATGTTTTTTTAAACGCTCTAAAATGGTTATTTTGGCGTATCAAATCAGTGCATAAAATGGCATTATTGGCCAAAGCCGATAAAATTGCCACAGCAACAGTCATTGTGTGTTTCCTTTCCACCCATTCTTTAAATACATTATATAACTTTTCATATTGCCCCCTTAACTTTTTGGGGAGCAAATTTAAAGTGGCTTCTCTTGCCTATTGCAATATTTGTAATATTTTTAAACGTATGTATAAAGTCACTTTGTCAACCAAATACAATGACAACCACAACTAAATTCAGAAAAATTAATTCATTAATTTCTATTTCATTTATCTATATATATATATATATATATATAAATAATCTTTATTGGCCTATCGACCCCATGGGGTCTTTCCGCTTATGATTTATCTCTTATTAGAGAACTTATTAAAAATATCTTTTATATGTACAACGGCCGCAAAATGCAATTCTCGGCCTCGGAATGCAGTGCACCCTGGTCTTAGTAGGTTGCTAAATATTTTTCCGCCAAGAAAATGTATTTTTATAGATTGAACAATTCTTAATCGCCATAATTCTTAAACCTTTGTACGTACACTGAACTACGGTGAATTTATAAGCTCTGGGTCGGCCTGGTCTCCATTTACCTGTATTTATTCATAATGTTAACACCTACAAATATATTTTAAGAACGAATTATTCCTATTGACTGGCAGAAAATTAATTAAAATTGCAGAAAAGTTATACTAAATGCAGAAATAACGGGGAGTTGGAGCTTGTGAAAGTATGTTTAGAAATAAAACGTAGCACCTTTTTCACAAAAAACATTTATTTTCACTAAATGTACATTTCAGTCGCCAAGCGACCATCTTCAGTAGTAGATACGTACTGTATCTACTACAGGTGCTAAAACGGTGCTACGTTTTATTTCTAAATGCAGAAAATTTAATGAAAATGCATATATAATTTCAGAATTAGAAAGTCTATGAAAATAAAGTATATCCAAAGTTAAAAATAAAAATTATTTAATAGAAAATTGAGGATTTTGAAAATCTCTGAAGGCCTATTTACCCCAGCTAGTATACGGCATTATTAATAAGCGATAGCCAAATAATTCATGAACGGGTAAACATAATTACAATCGGAGCACTAATATAGAAAGTTTAGATATCTACAATTGGACAAAGTAGTTTTAAGAAATAAATCAAAGGTGACTTATTTCTGATCACCTAATCGGATTTATGTGCAGACAAGAATACTCCATTATAATTCATGATATTGGAACAAAAAATATGTGCTTCGCAACAACATTAGCTCCAAATACCCTAAGGGAATTTCCATTATATGTACCCTGTCTTAATTAAATAAATACAGAAGAAAATTTCACAAATCGGCTAAACATGCCGTTCTTTTAATCAACATAATAAATCACCATTTTATTATTTCTAAAAAACTACTCAGCACAAATGTAGATAAATGTCTAAAGTTTCTAAATCAGGTCTCCGATTGTAATTATGTTGACCCATTCATGAATTATCGTGGCTGTCGTTTACATGCAATTGCCTATACCGCGTTTGGGTAAAGAGGCCTCTTAATTAATAAAATTAAGTTTTCAATAAATGTAAACACAGTTTATGAAAGAATAAAAGTACAAACTGTACAAATAAAAATACAGAAATGTTCCTAAAGTTTCTGAAACATAATAGGAAAATACAGAAATAAATTGAAAAACCCGTGACCGCGACCGCCGAGAAGAAGTCTCCGGTGAAGCCGAAGAAGGCCGGCGCGTCGGCGGCGGAGTGGAAGGCCGCCGCCGCTTCCGTAGCCAAGCCCAAGGCGAAGCCGTCGCCTTCGAAGGCGAAGAAGGCCACCAAGGGCGGACCCACGAAGAAGCCGAAGGCGCCCAAACCAAAGAGGGCGAAGGCCGTCCCGAAGACGGTGGGAAAGAAGCCGTCGCCGAAGAAGGAAGAAGAAGTAGTGGGGACCGAGCCGCCCCCGGCACGACCACCCCTCTTCTGAGCTTCTCACGACGCCGCCGACGTCGTCGGCGGTGCTAACAGCACCACATTTGGCTTTTTGCCAAATGGGTTCAAACAATATATTTAAATAATTGTTTATTTACAATTCAAGGGCATTATTCAAGGGCATTACATAAGGGCATTCACCCATATATAGGGTTACATAAAGAATAGGGCATACCAAACAATGTCGGAAAATGTATATGTACTACAATTGCGTGCCTTATAAATGGATAAATGGATTTGAATATTAGGTTATCCATCTTCATCTGTGCAAGCAGAATCATAAATTGTAACTAACACATTTAAGCCTATATGAAGAAGAATACGAAGAAGTGTAAATTCAGCAGATACTTGAAATGTTTACATTTTCACTTAATTCACTATAACCATTGACAACGTGAATAAAGTATAAAAAAGGTAAATTCGCACTATCATTGCAATTTAACAATTGCAAATAAAAATTTTACAGATTTCGTCGGTTTTAATTGAGAATTTGACATGCAATATTCAGATTCAGGCAGTATCTTTTGAAACATTGACAGATTTTCACAGCTGAAGCCTTTAGTTTTCTAGATTTTGAATGTCTTAGTCAAAAATTTTACCGATTTTGAAAATTGTTAAAAAATTCACAGATTTTGACAACTATAATTGTAAATTTGGCAGTTATCAAGAGTATTTAATTAAATTTGACATACAGGGTGATTCAAAAAGTGGGGTCCAAACATTTAGGTGTAATTGGCGATATTAAAATGCCAATTCCGTCATAAAAAATAGCATTTGTTTGACATATTTTTCACTATGACTTGATTTAACAGCACATGATAAAAATAAATAAATCCTCTGTGACTAGATAATGGTTGGAAATAAGACATAGTTTGTCAACATTGTTTGATAAATTTTTTATCACAGAATTATTTTGTTTAGCATCCCACATCACACCCGTAAGTTTGGACCATACCTTTTGAATCATCTTGTATATCCGTAAATGCGTTATACAGCGATTATCACCTCGCAGTACTAATCACTTTGTGTAAATACAAAAGAACAAATTGATCTTTTAAATTTCACTTTTTTAAACTACTTGTTCATTTAGTGATTCTTTCATTGAAAATAGCCCTAACTATTAATTTATTTTGAAACTGTGGTTCGCGTTAGCAAAAAAAAATGTTAACTATTCCTTCTTCTTATTCATTGTTAAATTAGCCATTTTGCACGAATTTTCAAATTCGTTCTTATTTAAATTTGCAATTTCTGAATTCGGTCATTTTTAATCCATTGAGCAAGTACTGCCAATTTTTTGTTTCTATTTAATAAGTTGTAGTTGCTTAGTATCAGCAACCTTTTTTGTCTTTGATGACATCAATTGACAATGAAATCGGTCTCACAATATGGTATATATCTCACTGATAAAACTGGTGAAGCAAACCACAATAACTTTCAAGAATATGAAAAGAGTTTATTATGATATAAAGAAAAAGTTTCTTTTTCGTTATAGCGATAGCGTAAATAAATAGTTACTATTGTTTATTTTATTTGAAATTATAAATTAAATCAGGTACCATGTATAATTCAAATTTCAAATGTGCAACTCTCAGAAGCCTAAAAGCCTAAATCTGTGAAAGGATCGAAAGCATCGCGAGGTCATCAATCCAAAACTATATTTTCCGGATCTAAAAATGAAGATACCATAATTGCCGATACTGATCGCAGTAGAGATAGTGATGACAATAATTATCAGATTGAAGTCCAAACAGAAAATCGCTGTTAAATTCTACATTAGGTTTACGAGCTTAAAAATCAATCGAAGAAGAAGGTAATGTTACATGTGAACCTGTTGCATCTGAAGAACAAATCGCCAGTGGAAATCCTAGTATTATAAAGTATTTACAAGACAGTTGTCGATATTGAAATAAGTTCGATTGAGATGAGTAGATGAGATTGTCGACAAAAAAACTTCTAGGTTGTACATTTTGAAAAAAAAAGCAGATAGCATGTTTTGCCTTAACACTACTGATTTGTCAGAATCTGTTTCGCCTTTAAATTGTTTTGTACAGTAGGTACTGTTTCTTTAGCTGATAGATAGATTAGCAAATGGGTAAATTCATAGAAAATAAGGCAAAGAAGCATAAGTGTGTTGATTTTAGTGAGATCATCAATATATTAAAATAAAATAAAACAAAAGAAAAGGGTAATAAAAATTAAAATCTGGTCGTGACTTCCTGCTGAACTGTGAAAATTCCATTTTGAAAAATGCTTTTGGAATCTTCTGGTCGTGACTTCCGGCTGAACTGGGGAAGATACCATATAATTGAAAATATTACTTGGAAAAGGCCAGAAAATATACTTTTAGATAATATATGATACTACTATGGAGGAACAAGCTATATACTCTTAGCACTAAATGAAAAGGGGCCCGTCAGAAATCCAGACCTGAGGGCCCGGGCTAGAATGTGGGGCCCAAGCCCTGGGGAGTCGCGCGTCTTTACAAGGGGTGCGGCGGAATATTGCAAAAGCTTTATAATTATCTTCAGTGAAAAGTTCATTCCTTAATAAAATGCTATTAAGGAAGTACGACTTTTCACGAAGATAAAAATAACCTTAATATGAGAAACATACCAGAACTTTATAATTATGTTTTTTTCTGCAATAATGCAGTTGTCTGACTAGTTCATTATATGTCCATTACAATTTCTTCTGGTGTTATACGATTTATTATATTTAGGTGTATCTCTTACTTATCTATACTTGGGGAAGGGCGCCATGGGAAAACTTTAGTTCAAAAAGTTTGAAAGCGCCGCGAGTCGAAAAAATTTGGGAACCTCTGGGTTAGACGATAGCTGAGATAGCACACAATCGGATGTTGACGTGCGTGAACTATTCCTTATATTAATTACATTCACTACAGTTACCCGAACTGATGTAGAATTCGTAGAAGCCTACCCAATCTCATCGACGCGAACCATTCCCAGGATAACTACTGCTCCCCGAAGCCACATCCATGGGTACACGTTTAAATTTTGATTAAAAAACTTATTACAACAAACAACGATAACATTCTCATAACCGATTTAATGTAGTTTTGAATTCACACTTTACTGCCAACGCTAAAGCGGGGGCCCTTAGTATTTTATAACCACCCCCGTGTGCAGTATGCAAACTTCTTTTTACGATAATACGCCCCAGTTCTATGCGGCCCCTCGATAAATCACCCCCATAATATTGCGTCGTTTGCGGAGATTCGTTTGCAGGGCAGCAGTGGAAGGGTTCGTAATTTCATTATGGCAGTCGATGTTGATCGATTCACAATGCGAGAAGGGACAAATGTTTACAGTGCCGGGACAAATACGCGCTTTCCGCCGCCCCCGTAAGGAACCTAACATAGGGAGCCGGATCGATGTCCTCCGATTGCTAATTAATACTTTATCATTTATAGTGCGCATGCCGCTAGTTGTATGTGAGAAGATGAAGTAGTGCCTATTCTACGACCAAGCCCAAATTCCTTAGGGGCAGCAAAATTTCATTTTTTAAAGGTTTCAATATTTCAAGTGCCTCAAGAAACGGATCAATGTATGAGTTAATTTAATTGCTTTTGCAAATTCTTGGTGATAGTTGGAGTGAGCATTTGTGTGTTTGAAATTTCAAGAACCCGAACTGGATGAACCGAAATCTATAGCGACACAACATTACAAGTATTGTAGATCGTTCCATGGTGACGATTATTAAGCTACATGGTGCTGATTGGCGGTCATTAAATGAACAAAGGATCAAACGCATTCCAAGAGCAAGAAACGGATTTATGTATGTAGGTACGATATACAAGATGTACCTAAATGATTGTTGTTATGCAATAACTTGCATAACGTTTAAATTGTGCCGCCTTTCAAATGTGTATACCGTACTATTTCAGAACTGTCACTGTCAACCATACCTGTCGACTGTCAGACAACATAACAATAGTAGATTGTTAAAATGTACACTGATCAAAGTACACTTTTATTATTGAGGCTTACTTTCGTAATGGACGATTTTAAAATGGAGTATGTATTTATTCATTCCATAGTGCGTTCGGGAATGTCAACAAAAGTTCCCTGACCACCAATTTGGATACTCGGTTTTGTCAATACATATTTCACGAATAGTGCACCGTTTTAGGGAAACTGGCAGTGTTCAGAAAGCGAAATCCTCAGGCAGACCCTTAATATTAGAAGAGGTTGTTGCAGATGTACGTGAACGACTCGAAGTAAGCCTTCAAAAATCAATTCGTAAATTGGCTATGCAAGCTGGAATTCCCTCGAGCACCTGCCATAGAATTGTGAGAAAGCGGTTGCATTTACACCCTTATAGGTAAACCAGATTCTAACAATAGAAAAGCGTGACGCAGGGGGTGGGGGGGGCTTTGATTTTTAAATTAATTAACAAAGAACGCAAAACGCAAAATATACAGTGTGTCTCCTAAAAAACGCAGCTGGCCATAACTCCATAACTCCCTAACTATTTATTGCCCGATTTCAATAAAACAAAAACAAAATTAAATGTCTTCACATGTTCTACAAAGGGGCCCTAATTTTCTTTTTTTGCAAAATCAACTTTCATTTCAGCGATAGTCTGCTAGATTTTGAAAAAAAAAATTAGAACAACTTTGTAGAACATGTGCAGCCATTTAGTCTTGTTTTCGTTTTATTGAAATCGGACAAAAAATAAAGGACAATTTTTTTTAACAACATGAAACATAATGTCAAATTTACAAATATAATAAATACGAGGCATGTTTCTAAAGTACCGTTTTGTATTTTGACCGCTGTAGCGCTGCTACCAAATACGGATATTGGCGAAATATATAAGTTTATAACATCAAAACAGCGAATAAAAGATCACCCCGAAAAAAAAACCCAATCTTTCAAAAGTCGGGACTTTATTCAAACGTCGCGGGACGCGGGACAAATTTCTAAAAATCGGGACTGTCCCGCCAAAATCGGGACGTCTGGTCACCTTACTTATAGGGTCTCAGTGGTACAAGAATTGTTGCCGGTGGATCCTCAACGCCGATTGAGTTATTGCTGATGGTTTATGGAAAATTAAAATGACGATCGATTGCTCGATTTAACATTTTTCAGTGATGAGGCTTGTTTCCGCCTATCAGGATATATTAATTCACAAAACTATAGCTGGCATGCTGAAAACACTCATATTTTTGTGGAAGCACCACTACCTACTCAGAAGGTTGGAATTTGGTTGGCAGTGTATCGCCGTAGAATAATTGGGCCTATATTCTTTCATGACACAATAAACGGTGAGAGATATCGGCAACAAATTGTCCAGCCTTTCCTAGACCATTTAGATGATGAAGATTGTTGAAGATATTATTTTAAAACTTATCTTAAAACAAGTCATTAGTATTTTTTTCTCGATAAAACATTCTTTTGGTTTTTCTGTTCTCATTTTTGTAGTTGATGATATTGTAATAAGAATGTTTTCCAGGCTAATCAATTTTGTTTTATTCCCATATTTAAAATCTGTTTCCCTAATTTTGTTTTAACTGACGTTGTTTTGAAAGGTAACTAGATGCATTCTGCACATTGAAATAATAATTTAATAGTTTTACTTTAACGCACTTTTTCTCAATTTTTTTCAAATGTTACATATTGAAAATGTCATGTTGTTGAAAACATAATAAAAAGTACTATCAAAATCAATAATAAAAAATATAGGTTGTCATTTAACAAAAATGGCTCTGACGTAATAACTTCAAAACAGAGAGAGATGGAAAAATGAAAATGGTCTCAAAATATTTGTTTGAAAAAAATAATTTTGACCTGTTGAAGCATTTTTCAAAAATTTATACAGGGGAAAAGATAAAGCCAGGTATAAGCAGGTATAAGATAAGCCTAATACTTTATGCGCTCTCTGTATAATACCACGAATTCGTCTAATATTACCAATAATTTTCTTTAGTGCATTTTTGTTTTCACAATCGGGCCGAGTCGCAATCGAGGGACCACTATAATTGCAATAATGCACGAACAAAAATTGTACAGGGAATATTAGATGCACGAGTGGTATTCGGAAGAATATTGTTCGATTTTAAAAGAATGCTAATACAAATTGAACTAGGCCCTTACCTTCATAATAGGATGTAATCCATAAAATCGAGAATTTTCGAATCTCAAAACTAAAACATGTCAAGAATTCACAACCTCCAGTTAGAACTTAAGAGACATTAGCTCATGCGTATTCTTATGGCCCTCGACATGTGCGTTAAATTTGTGAAAGAGTAGATCGACAGTTGATAGTGACACCTAAATAAGCACTCGCTACAAACTAAACACCAAACAAACACGAAATTTAAGACGAAACGAAAGAAATGAAACAACAAACGTACACAACATACAAAATTATAGAACGTATTTAACGGGACGTTACCACATGTACTTTTACGAATATCCGCGCAGAGGGAACTGACATCGAACTTTTGAAATACTCAGTACTGGCCTACGGTTGATATATTGCCAATAATCTTGTGTACAAAGAAAGTTATACAGTACTCAATAAAGTCATCGCTCGGCCAGGCCGTCTGCGGTTACTGACTGCGAAAATATTGGAATTTAATTATGAGAGGGATGTACCAGAATAAATGCACCGGGGCTGCACTCTCATTTAATACAGGATATAATTTCCACAAATTAAAAAACGAAGACAAAACATATTTGAATAAGTTTTGCCATACGAGAGAAAACAAAACAATTATATAGAAAATATTACTCAAACAAATACAAGGGAGAAGATGATTGTGAATATGGACCAGAAGCAGCAAAACCTGACATGATTCATTACGCATTTCAAAGCGCATACGAAAGTTTTATAGGTACTATAAACAACACGGACATCACAAAAACACGAATAGAAATCAGGACAGAGGACAGAGAAATAACCTGAAATGGTTTGAAAGTCGGCGGAATATTTTAACAGCGTCAAATTTTGGGAAAATTTGTTGTCGCAAAAATGTCCCCACTGACAACAAATTGAAAGACTTATTTAAAAAAAAATCTGCAGACAACAGCAATTCAATATGGGGTTGAATATGAAGATGAAGCTCGTACCCGTTTCGAAGAAAAAAGTGGCCTAAAAGTTCGAGATTTCGGGCTGTTTATACCGCCAAATGCGAAATAAATTTTTGGGTGCCAGTCCAGATGGTGTAATTGATGAGAAGAGCATCATAGCAATAATACGTTTATTTTCAATAAGAGATGAAAAAAATTAAGACGCTGCTAGTATCAATAAAAAACTATGCGTCGAAATGAAGGATCGCACATTGTATTTAAAAAACAAACATCATTATATGTTAGAAATCCAAGGCAATCACATGAAGAGAGCGATGTTATTTGGTACTATTTACAAATGTCGACTTAGAAATAATTACTGTTGAAAAGAATAATGACTTCTGCAAAGAAATGGTACTGAAGTTATATCATTTCTGGGAACAAGACGGTGTACCTGAACTTGTCGATTCGAGAATCAGAAGAGGATTGAAAACAAGGTAATATATCTTTTTCCAATTCGCATTATTAAAATGTTCATAATGTATATTGAATCTCATCATTAAAACAACACTTTAATCGAATGGGTGAATAAAATGTTTACATTTTCACTTTATTCACTATAACCATTGACAACGTGAATAAAGTAAAAGATACGTAATCTTGAAAAAATCTATCCTTAAAATTTTCGTTGTCACCTGACGATGTGACACTTCACGCAAATTCTTCAATTCTGATAACGAATTGGAAAAAATCTTGTATGATACAAGTGAATAAAGCAATATTATCCACTCGAATACTCGCACTCGGCTTCGCCTCTTGCGCTAAACTGTTTTTTCGTGGATAAAATTCGACTTTATTCAGTTATACCATAAATACCTGCTATATTATACTTATATAGAATTTCGATAACGTAAAAAACTTTCCCTATTTTTCCTCTTAAAATGATCATTACCTGTATTGATTTTTTAAATTAAATAACATTTTAATCATAAAGGTGAATAAAATTAATCAAAATAGTGAATAAAATGTTTAAATAAAACACTTTATTCATACTGCTATTAACAACACGAATGAAATTAAAAAAAAAAAATAAACATCGCACTACCTTTGAAAATTTCCTTGCTAGGATTGTTTCATGTATCATGTGACATTTCGCGCAAATACTTCAATTTGCCGATTTCAAGTCCGAAATTTTGTTTGAAATGGCAAACAACCAAAAAGATCTAAAAAAATAATATCAGAAGATGTTCTGGACGCAGCTACGATTGCAGTGTCAAATTTATTGGAAGAAAAATCTAAATTAGTTTACAAAAAAAGAGTACAAAACATTTTGTGACTGGAAGAAAAATTTTGACAAATGTAAATTCAAATGAAAGGCCTGGAACTTCCACTATACTTGATTCTGACGAAAATAGAGTCAACTTTCCTGGTTTAAGAGTTCATCAAATTAATAATAGAACAATTAACATTTATGTAAATAAATTACCTAATCAATAAAAAAAATCTACAAAATTGAAAAAAACTTGTATGATACACGTGAATAAACAAAATTTTATTCACTTATTCCATAAATAGCGATTATTCTAGGGTGTAGGTTTTGTAAAAAAATGTGATATATAATTGAAATTATATCAATGTATGTATTTAATTTAAATAATTTATATATTTTTGTATAAAGTTCTGAACACATTTCCTTTGTACTTGAACAAATTGTTAGAACACAAATTATTCATTAAAATTCATAAAATATGATTTATCATTTTCATATATTTTATGTTGAGGTTGATTGATGTTTTGACATTGTTATACTGCTTAAGGATAAATATAACTTTTTAATGTTTTAAATACTAACAGTTACGGCCAACTTTAATAATATGGCAATGCAGTTTTTAACCCATTCAAAACATTCACGTAGTTTCAATCAAAATTGAAGGTTGATCCGTTAAATGGTTTTCGTGACACTTGATTGTAATTACATATTATCGGTACTATCTCCATGTTTGTTATTTAATTGATATCAGCCACGCCCGTTAAAATTTAACAGCCGTGGACATTTTGTTCTTTAATTATTTTGGTATTCACAAGCGTTACTACACAACCAGCACATCATACTTGAAATATATAATTATGATTTATGAAAATAATTTCGAAAAATGTTATCCTTTTTATTTTAGTATCACGAAAACTATAAAACAACATATGACCGATGTGGATATAACAGACTCGGTTGATTATACAATAATCGCTTCGATTTTACAATATCTCAACCTCGTCTGTTATATAATCCATATCGGCCTGATACCATTATGTACTAATTATTTGTTTTTATATTCTTTATTATAAATTATATGTTACATATCAACATTGAATTCGTAAATAAAAATAAGTTAAATAGGTACCTGTAGTTTTTTATTACACGTATGAAATAAACCGACATAGGTGCAAAAACGCATGGCTTCTTGGACGATATATTCGAATACATTTCATAAAATTAGCCTGAGCTTGCTATTCAAATCGTATGTACTATGAAATTTACACTTTACACGTTATTACAAGACGACTCGAAGACAGCAGCAACCATTTCTTCGGCGTTCGATGGATTATTGTAGTCATAAAAATGTAGTAAAAGTGTCACGCAATAACGGTGGAAGGGCAAAGACGTTTTCATTTGAATAAAGTTTTTGACTTTAACCCTTTAAATGATTTACTTGAAATTATAGTCAATCGAAAGTGTATCGTTAGCTCTAGGGAATGACAAAATATGAATTATGTGCAAAATGTAGTTTTCTTATAAATCTCAATAAAACAACTGAAATGCAAGAAATATTCAAGATAAAGGCTCCAGATTCTTAATTAGCTGTTCAACTTTAATTAAAATTTGTCATAATATAGCTTATAGCATAATAGTGCTTCAGTCAAAAAATGTTTTGTTTATCTTTATAAAGAAACGAGTGGATTTGATGTAAGCTAGTTTCTGTGTTATAATTAATATGAACAATATTTTGGGAATAAGGGATTCTTATGCAAATATTATCCAAATCTCAAATGTGATAAGATCTGCTTCCAGTAATATTAGCTAAAAACCATGTTGAATGCATGGGATACCCTGCCCCTAAGCATAAATTTAGTGGTTTGGCCAAATAAATAGAGTTAATAAGAAATTACAAACAAGTTGAAAACGAAACTTTTACTGAGGCATTTTTCTGATAATTCCCTATAAAAGTTTTTACTCTTTTTTGCAGGATGATTTGAATTTGGCAAAAGCTTATTGGGTCACCTGATGTTAATATGAAAAGATTGGTCCTCGTACTTAAACACTAATCAACTGTCAGCACTACCTCAAGTTTATCTGGTATACCTCCGGGATGCTGAAGACTATTTTGTATCTTATGATATGTCTTACCTGAAGAGCTTCTCTCTTGCTGTTCAATTTTCGCACAAATTTCGCTAACGTTCCTATTAACAAGTTCCAATACCTCCTGTAGAGAATGGTCGAGTCTTAATTTATATATATTTTTATTGACATTATTTCTAAGAACAATAAATAAGTAGTAATTGCATGTGAAATGCTCTTCAAACATCTTGCACATCTGGTTCTGTGTCTTGAGACGCTCGTAAATTGAGTTTTGAATATTGGCGCTGTTGCAGAACAATTTGTGCCGGTCGTTCGTGTACTGAACAGATGGCCTCAGTTAAACGGGTACACATCGCACGGGTCCGAAAGTTACGAGTGACAGGACAGGTAATTGGCAATCCGCGATCCTAAATCGATTAGTCCGTCTGAGGCTGCTATCGACTCACGTCACTCAATTACACCCGCCCTCTTTGGCTGAGGTGTAGGAGCGACCGTCCCATGGAAACCGGACGAACACATCTCGTCAGATACACGGCGAGCGGAATTCGGCTGATGATAAGGCCGGTTGTTTTTATTCTGCTTTGCACAAAAGCGAATCAATGTGGACGGTGCAAAAGTGAGAACGAGGAGAGTATTTACGGCTCTCGCGGCGAGAATATTAAATATCTTCGCGTTTTATTGCGCCTCTGCGAATTAATTTCGCAAATTCTCGCCGCCGGCGGATATGTGCAGTTAATTGTGTTGGATTTTTTCCCGGACTGCAGACGGACGAAAATATTTGCATTGCTGGCGGCTGCAAAAAGCGCCGAACCGAACATTAACGTTTTTACTCATTTCAGTAATCCGTCTGAAATAAAGGCGCTCTCCGCTGCTCGGGGGAACAGCGAAACGTTATAAAAATGCAACATAATGATTTCGCATTAGCATACACAGACGGAGGAAGGGTTCGGCCTCGGGGTTAAATGGTAAAATTTCGAGTTATAACGGACCCAATGACGTGCGGGGGTTGAAAAGATGGGCGCCACGTAAAAGTTTTATGCGAATGTTAACATTTCACTGGCAGTTTGGTTGCAAGTTACGCTTCCACCCGCGACAGTGCTGGGGATATATTGAAATTTGGACGGTTTTAAAGCGTCCCTCGTAAAGCATATGATATAAACACCGGTGAGTCGCGTCGTTAGGATGCCGTTTCGATTCAGCACGGCTCCCCATAAACTCAGCAGACAACCATTGCTGTGAAACATTTAATTTACTATCCTTACAATCACGTACAAATTTAAAATATGAGTGCTGAAATATGGTTATATCGTATTCATTTATTTGCATTCAAAACTACAAAGGCAACTTACATGCGCATCTAGCTTTAAAAGTTAATAATTTGTTCAGTGATCGTACCATGGCTTTAGACAATGAGGATCTGTGTCTGGTGCACTAATCTATCTAAATAATGCATGCAGTTTGCAAGAGGCGAATATCTAAAAGCTACTTTTCAAAAGCTTTTGATTATGTTTCACATCAAATGCAGTTCAGTGAATAGCACTGCTATAACATATATACATCCGTCTGCATGCATGTTCCTCCTCTCCTATTCATCCTATTCATAAATGGCAAAAACTCCATTTTCTCGCCCAATGAAAGTGGAGGTGCCCATGGATAAATTTTTAGCTATCACAGTTTTCTATTTTATATAAATGACTTGGGTTGACTCTGGAACCGACCAATAATGTTCTTTTGGCCGATAACGGGGACGTATTAACATCCTGATGAAACTTGCGGCTTGCTTCCGTGGCCAGTGAGGCACAATCAAATGCTAATACCTGGTTCAATAGCAATATTCTGAGCACTTCTTAAATCAGTAATGATGACGTAAATGGTACGTGCTCATTCAACCTTAAAAGATTGCGAGATCAGATGAAAAACCTAGTACCAAATTTTCAGGCATCCACATCAAGAGGCCTCTTTACCCAAACGCGGTATAGGGAATTGCATGTAAACGACAGTCAATATAATTCATGAACGGGTCAACATAATTACAATCGGAAACCTGATTTAGAAAGAGACATTTATCTACAATTAAGCTGCATAATTCTAAGAAATAATAAAATGGTGATTTATTATGTTGATTAAAAGAATGGCATGTTTAGCCGATTTGTGAAGTTTTCTTCTGTATTTATTTAATTAAGACAGGGTACATATAATAAACATTCCCTCCGGGTATTTGGAGCTAATGTTGTTGCGAACCACCTTCCTTTTTTGTTCCAATATCATGAATTATAAAAGAGTATTATTGTCTGCACATAAAGCCGATTAGGTGATCAGAAATAAGTCACCTTTGATTTATTTCTTAAAACTACTTTGTCTAATTATAGATAAATGTCTAAACTTTCTATATCAGTCCTCCAATTGTAATTATGTTATCCCGTTGATGAATTATTTGGCTATCGCTTATTAATAATGCCGTATACTATCTGGGGTAAAGAGGCCTCTTAATGATAGAAATTAAGATACAAAGAGCATAACAAAGCATAAATAGCAATAAAATCTTTTCGTGATACATAATTGTCCCGACTCACTGTTGCAGGACCCTGTATAACCCATATCGGCCTAATACCGTTATACAGGGTGTCCTAAATAGAGTAGGATTGCATGGGTATCTTTGTTATTTTGAAATCTAGAGATCTGGTTAAATGGGCAATGTCATGCAGTTTTATATACTGATTCAGATTATGTTGAAAAATTTTCAAAAGTCCGAGCAGTTTAGAGATTATTCTAAAAAAAAAAATTCTATAAACTACGATATTTCCATAATTATGAATTGAATTTTGCATCGGTTCGTCGGAAAAGTTGTCCCTTTTATATTAATGTGTATTTAGTTTTAATTATAATAATACATTTCGCTTTTTTGGAATAAAAAACTAAATATTATTACAAAAATACAAATTTTTGTTATTAGTACAGATAACTGGTTCTTGTTTTACATTGGCGCTCGCGATGTTTTTTTTTGTTTAATACTTAAAACTTCTAAACTATGGCAAATCGGACCCACATTCATAAAACATATTTTTGTTAAAATAGCATTAGTTTTCATTTCCCAAAATGTGTCGTTATATAAATAATGAATCACCCTGTATATAGATACTTCCGAACAATGCAAATGAAAATTATACCCAAATATTGAACAATGAATTGAGACTTTCAATAAAATTTCCTACAAACAACTAACATTAGACAATCTTGATTTATTTAAAAGAAATATTGAACTAGATAATGGAATATTACTATTTCATACAATAACATCATGTAATGCATACAAGGTTTTATGTGAAAATTTGTAAATTTGGGAATAAGGACTTTAAATATGTTTGTTTAAATATGTTTAAATATGTTTGTTATTACAGAAAATGATGTATTGTGTACTGTAATTAGATTTTTTTATATCACAGGTTCTTAATATTCCGATTTTAACCTTCCAACAAGCTCAAAAGTCCTGCTTTGAAAACATATGGCCCTGTAAAGTTTTTTCAAAAGTTTTAAATTAAAGTTTCAAAAAATTGAAAAAATGTTACATGCAACCTTATAACACTAAGCCGACGAAATATTACACAAATGTCTGCGTTTTGTTATTCAACACGTGTTTTACAACGTGTTATATGTTATCGCTTTGGTAGCGGTAAAGATCAAAGAATGTTATAAAACAAGTGGAATATAAAGTTATATAACAGTGTAATAGACGAACACAAAATAGTTTGCGGTCGAACTGTTGTAGTTCCACAGGGTATAAGAGAAGTCAACCGAACAATTTCTAGGAATGAATCTGGCTGCAAAATGAAGTCGAATATTCCTGTACCATTTTTTGTTTAGATAGATCGTTTCCTCATAAATCACTGTTAAAATTGGTGCCAAAAATTTCTAAGACTGCTGAAATTAAACTTTGATAATGCACCGTTTTTATATTCTAGCATGTGAAAAGGGATGTGAAAAAATATATCGATATATTTTTGTGTTGCTTTAACGCCGAATTACGGCATTGCATTGCCACCACTTTCCGAATACACAAAAAGCATTAAGTTTAAAAAGTTCAATTTGACCCTTTAAACTTAGTCTAAAGCGTTACATTCAAAAGTAATGCAAGTAATATGCTAGGTTTAAAAAAACAATGCATTATCGAGATTTATTTGGCAGTTCTAAACATATGCGGGACCAATTTTAACACGATTTTAGGGGGAAACTATGCATGTGCACCAAAAGTGGCAAACGAATATTCGACTTCATTTTGCGCCTTGATTCACCAGTAGAAAGTTTTCGGTCGACTTCCCTAACATCCTGTATAATGCCTTTAAGCATACCTGTCCCTAAGCTAACGTAAAAATGTTTTCTACTATAAATATTTAAAAAAAATAGTAATAATCCACGTAATAAATTGCATACAAAAATTATATAAAATCGCATGGAAATTCCTTCGATTTCGGTGTTGACATCAATACACATTACAAAACTATACGTCATAATTTATTACTAGTACTTTGAATATGACTATTTCTTCTTGAATACAAAATTCGGTCGTTGGCAACACAGTTCAGACTTCCATCCTGACTACCACTTGTTCGTATAATTACACAACATAAAATCGCAATGCATTGATCAATACCTATGAAGTTGTTGGCTATAATAAATTAATCTAACCTTATACCCCACTAAAAACGAGATTGAGATTAATAACCGAATAGTCACGTGCCTTTACATATTGATTGATTTTTGCATAGAAAACCATTCCCTTCCCATCATTTCATGCCTCGACTGTTATCATCATCAATTACCAGGGGTCTAAATATCCAATACCCAATATTGATGATGGATCAGTACAAAGAACGAGGAGAGAGTAACGCTTGACTGCGGAGAAAAGTATACGGTTGTTCGTGCGTGCTAATGTTCCTCGCAATATTACATTTGTAATTTAATTATGTTAAACGCTCTTTCTGCTCTCGACGACGCGGCAATTAGTTATTTTCGTTGTCAGTGCTTGGTGTCTGGTTCGCAGTTCACGAGATGTTTTCGCTTGGAAAAAAACGTAAAAATAAGTGATTTATAATAAAGCGCCGAGAACGCTTCGTTAACATGCAAAGTTCAAGAGGTCATTTGGGAGCCTCTGTCAATATTTAAAGTTACAAATGAAATGTAACAAATTATAGTAGATATATTATAATTATAATATATTATATTATATATTATATTATATATATATATATATATATATATATATATATATATATATATATATATATATATATATATATATATATATATTATATATTATATATTATATTATATTATATTATAAGACATATTATAATTATAAAATATTGTATCATAAAGTTTGTTCTATATTATGATTATAAAATATTGCGTATCACCATTGATTAACTAAATACCAAAATTAGCAAATTCGTGTTTAGTTGTTATGATTCGGGGATTACTCCACAACTGGAAAGTGCCATTTTGTTACTACACATCGAAGGGAAATGTCTTGAGTGAATCATTAAAAGTAATCATAGAAAATGTTATAGATGCACTGTATAAATTAAAATTTGAGCCCATGGTATTAGTGTGTGACCAAGGGGCCAATAATCGTGGTGCATTGAGACTATTAGGAGCTACAAGAGAACATCCAGAAATACACATAAAAGGCAAAAAAATATTCACTTGCTTTGATGCACCACATCTGGTGAAGAGTCTAAGAAATAATTTTTTAAATCCAAAATTAAAACTATACATCAATAATAAACATGTATCTTGGAGCGACATTACTAAGACATATGATATTGACAAAAAAAGTGAAACAACAAGAACTATGCTAAAAATAACGAACTTTCAAAAAATGAAAGTAAAATATGCTACGCAGATATTTTCGTATACCGTTGCTGCTTCTATAAAAACTGCTCATCACACGAAGGAGTTGAACTCCGAAACGGCATTAAATACTGCAGAATTTATTGAAAATATCAATCAAATATTTGATGCTTTAAATAGTCGAGTCGTAAATGACCCCAATCCGCACAAGAGACCATTGTCAGTGTTTAATACTGAAACCACAGAAATTTTACGAAATGCGTTAGAGTATTTCGAAAGTTTTGAAATTTATGATGAAAAGGGTAAGAAGAGGAATAACATATATTGCATTAATGGTTTTATATGGACCATAAGATCTATTTTACTTCTTTGGGATGATCTTAAAATTGATAATGTTAAATATTTATTAACACGGTTCATAAACCAAGATGCAGTAGAAAATTTGTTTTCTGTCATTCGAAATAGGAAACAGAAATGGTTACAATCCCACTCCAACCGTACAGCAATGCAGAATAGGTCAGCAACATAACATGAACATTAGATTGTGTATGGAAGTGGATAGCGCCAATTGTGAAATAGACGACACAGACCTACTCGAAGTGGACGAATGTAAACACCCGATAGTGGACAACACTGATGTCGAAGAACAACCTATCGAGGACGATGCAGATGAAAGCACAATGGAAAAATCAGCAAGTATTAATGTAGACGACTCTGAAGAGTTAATACTGGAAGAAGAGTTGGAATCTGCATCTAGAACAACAGACACTGCAGAAGCTATAGCTACTACATCCAAAGAAAAAAAATTGTTAGATCCTAATAAATTTACTTTGGAAACTTCATCCAATATTTATGTGGCAGGCTACATACTCCATAAATTGCAAAAAAAATCAACTGCAACATTTGTTTTTCCAATTTATTTAAAGATGGAGAAGAATTGATTAACAAAAATGAATTTTTCATTTTATATAAAGATTACTCCACTGACCAAAATATTGCTTTTTTAAGAAGGCCAACTGATGAAATGGCAAATGTATTTGACCATATGTTTAAAGAATTTACATTTTTATTTCATAAGTATAAATGTGGCGAAAATGTCCGCAAATTAATTACTGGTGACCTAAAACTATCAATAGAAACCCATTTTAGTTGGTTTGTAAACGTCAGAAGAGAATGCATGCCTCACACAGATTTCATTATTAACATGTTCATTAAAATGAAAATATATAGACAACTAAAATGGGTTTCTGCCGATAGTCGAATAATTTCAAAACCAATGTTAAAGCCGCATCGAAAAATACGAATATTATGTAACAATTAATGTATGTTTATATTTTCGTATACCTATACAGGGTTATGTATAATTTGGCAAAAGAACTACACATGGCGATGTACGATGTTGGTCAAAAAATCGAGTCGAAAATCTTAATACCAAAATGTTGTACCATGCTTTCTGAGCCTGCACCAGGTCCTGAAAGTTTTAACATCAAATCGTTTAATAAGCATTATAATTCTTATTTTCATAAAAAACACCCGGTAATGGTGAACTTCGCTTATGTCAGTGTCATTTTTTTACACTTACAATAACGAATTCATTTAAACTTGCTAGTTCCAATTTTTCTACATTTTTTTCCTTCCAACATTTCGCAACAGAATTCACAAATGCAACACAGCAGTCAGTTGAATTAATCAAATTTGCATTAGTGTAAGATTGCTGTTATTTTTAGAGTTTGTTGACTCAATACTACTATCACCATTTAATTATCAATATCCCTTTAAATTATTATGTAATATAAAATTATTTGACAGAAGTAAATTTCTGTTGTTTTAAATATTTTGTTTTGACTATTCAGAAAGAATATGTCGCTCGTGGCAATAGATGATCCTTAAATAATTTCCCAATGTTTGTATTTATTGAATTTGTATTATTGAATTTGTATATAAATTTATATTTTATGTATGTTTTGTAAGCACGGTATGAGCATTGTTAGCATTAATTTTGTTAATACACTAATCATTTGTATGTACATCAGTTTGTTTATTACATAATATATTTTCTTTTCGTGACGTTCGCTTCAGTATTACAAATTATATTTTATGTCACCGATATCGTTAGCTCGGGTTTACGGAATTTATAAAGAGTGTTATTTTGATAATTCAATTAACTTATTATGTTGTATTAAAATTAGTAAGTAACTACTATAACGAATTCAAATTTACAATATTTTATGTTAATGTTCTAATAAAATATTTGATGTATTTTTATATTCAATTTTTATTGTAGTATTTGCGGTATTTACAACGACTACACACGATAATAGTTGACATAATTATGTATCACGAAGATACCTGACCATCGAAATCGTCGAAAGTCGATTTGGATTTGCGTGTAAATTACTCCGTGCGAACGATTACGCGGCAAATGGGTAACTCTTGGAAGGTCCGCGTATTTGCGAGTGTCGCTACTTTGCAGGCGTGTAGTTTTAGGACTCGAGGGGAAAGGGGACGAAAATAGAATGAGATAGCCAGCTCTTAACAGAGAATATACGTGCGTTGCACCTCTTTATAATTTCTATACTCACTGGTATCACAGAATTGAATAGAATCGCTTGGTTCAATAATGCAACAAGTAAGGTAAGTGACTTTTTGGGAGTACATTTGATGCATGCCCTTCAAATTCATAACTCATAACAGAAATTAGATGATTTGTGAGGTAATGTAGTAACATTTAATAATCTCAAGAAATTTGTTAATCTTCATTAGTCATTAAAAAAAAGTGAAAATATGCAATAATAAAATAATAATTCTGTTTACTGTTACTGGATTAAGCCCTTCTGGAATATTAGTGCAATCTTAGTTACAGCACCATATTTGAATACGTATATCAAGTATGTGGGTACGACAATATTAAAAATAGTTTCAATACATAATTGATGCTAAACGTCGGACGTTGCTTTGCCCCGCCCATCGCTTTAGATTCTATGTTTGTACATACATGCACATGATGATTTAATACGTTTATTTTTGTGGAAATAATGGGCTACTGTTTCAAGAAATTAATTCTACGCTGCCAACAACGCGAAATAACAATTAAACCATCGCCACACATCAAAATGATTAATAATAGAAATAAACACCTTAATGCCTTTCGATTCATTCACTTGCTTCGTCTTAGAGAGCTGCGATCCTTAGTAGGTCAACTCTTTAGCTCATCCTACTGTTGTTGTGGCTGATAGCTTAATAGCCGGCCCGTCTGGCGGTGGGTCTCTAAAAATGGCAAAAGAGCTGTTGCAAACCAACGTTTTCCGACCAGGGGTCGACGTCCTCGTGGATGTGTGCCGGTGCAGTGCGCTGCATTCTGGGTGCGACCGAGCCTGGTGCACACACCCAGCTCTGCCCCGCGCCTCCGCACTGCAGGATTAACATAATGCAATCATATTAACGCGGTATCTACAAGTATAATGCGGTCCATATACACCAGGGCAGGCAGTTTATATCGTGACCTGGAAAGCAGCTCCACAAATTTCGAATCTGATAGTTGATTCTGATCTAATATGAACAATTTATGGAAAATGATGCATTATAGTAATAAAATAGATATCGATCTTAACAATAATAATAATAAAGTAATAACTCAAGAAGTGATTGCCAGCCTTTAGTAATGGAGAGCAAAACAAGAAAAATAGAAGAAAATCTCCCACTGCTTCTTTACCTGTTGTTTGCTTGGTTGCTGTCATATATGACAGATAATACTAACATTTCACAATGTGTTATTAATAACTTAACATATTGCTCAGTGGTACAATTATTGATTAAATTTATCATTTATTAGATTTCATGACTTGTCATTTTGTCAATTATATAGAAGGTAATTAATCTTCAACATCTTGTAATTAGACCATCTAACCATCCATTCTTGCAGTTGATAGAGTATTTAGTTTTTAATAACAAATAAACCGCAAATCAATTTTTTATTCAAACATAAATAGTGTCTGCGCCAAGGCCATTCCAGGGGCGAGCAGCGTGTAACTTCCTTCCCAACAACAAAGAATCAGGTACCTGGACCGACCCTGGAACGACGAAAACTCAACCAGAAACGGAGAACTTGATCAGCCTTCAGCGCAGCAACATCCACTCATTTTGTAAACCTATAATTGTTAATCTTTGCGTCATAAGGTCCTTCGAAACCAAGCACCGGGTTCAATAAATGTATTAATCGTCATTGCTTATTTTATTCACCCGGTCAATCAACGGAAAACGTAATCCGTGCCAGCGTGCGGCAACAAATAGGTATCCAAAGAAAAAACATTTTTTGCATTTTTTTTTTCAAAACATGAACCTATGTGCACATGTGTTATTTAGAATTGTGTCAGGCCGACTGTTATTACATTATCATTGGTTCATTCTTAAATCGTTTGTTTCGACTAAAACGTGTAAAATTGCTTATAAAACCTAGGAAAAATATTGCATCTATTTAGATGGAAAACTATAGAATTCAAATATGTTGCAGACAAGTTTAATGGAATCTGTAACATATCAAATAAACACTGATACAGTTAAAATTCTGAGGAATGTTGATGAAAGTTAGAGATTTTGAAAAAAAAAACTATTGGATACCTATAGAATTTCTACGAAATTTGTAAAATTTCAGTAATATCTGTTATTTGAATTAAAATATATATATATATATATATATATATATATATATATATATATATATATATATATATGCAGTGTGGAAATTAAGTAGTGGATAAATTCGGTAACTCCGTTAATGTGTATGAGAGAGAAAAAATCTAAAAGGGCGGTAGCGATATAAATTACTGCGCATACAATAATATTTTTTTTAGATTAAAAAAAAAAGTTGTGACGTCATTAATGTTTTTTTTTAAATGACAACCTATATTTTTAATTTTTTATTTCGGTAGAGTTTTTTAATCTGTTTTCAACCATATAATATTTTGAATATGTAAAATAAGGAAAAAAAAATAAAGAAAAACGGCCTTAGAGTTAAAAAAGTAAAGATCAATTAAAGCAAGAGACTAATCCTAGTTATTGGGGCTTAAAACAATAAAAAATATTAAGGCTTCGACAATTACTGTAAATGTTCAAACTGATGACCCTGCACCATCTAGCAATACCGAAGACGGTAATAAAATGCAGTCACCACATTTTGAAGCATTCGAGGCGTTATTAACCTAAACTCATGCCGAATTCTTTCTTTAAAGTCCTCTAAATCATTAGGTCTGTTTTTGTATACCATGTTTTTTAAGTGCCCCTATAGAAAAAAGTCTTATGGCGTTAGACCTGGGAACACTTAATTCATCTTTACTTTTTAACTTCAAGGCCGTTTTTCTTTATTTTTTTTCTTATGTAACCTATTCAAGAAGATGAATCAGGTAAAACCAATCACTCTAGATCAAACATTATCAACACCGCAACGCAGTTCTATGAAAAACTCTACGAAGAAACGAAAGATGAAGACGTCCAAATCAACGAGACAGATGTAGACGAAGAAATACCAGAATTCCTTCATTCTGAAGTAAGAAAAGCAATAGACACCTGAAAAATGAAAAAAGTCCAGTAGATGATCAAATCTTCAATGAACTACTAAAACTGAGAAAAGAAGAACTAATCACACCCATAAGAGTCCTCTTCAACAAAATCCTTAATAGAGGCATAGCACCGCAACAGTGGAGGAACTCGAAAATTATACTCATTCGCAAGAAGGGGATACGTAATGACATAAACAATTACAGACCTATAAGCTTACGATCCGCCTTATGTAAATTATTCTCCAAATTAATACAAGTAAGAATAATAAACCTACTGAACGAATTCCAAGAAGAGAACCAAGCGGGCTTCAAGAAGAACTACAGCACCACCGATAATCAGTATACCATTAATCAACTAATAGAAAAAACAAAAGAGTAAAACAGAATAACGGTATTTACAGAAAAATACGATGGCATCCGAGTGTCACAGCTATTACAAGAGTCCCAAATGAAGTGTAAACACCAAGTCGCTCTAAGCGATTTATTATTCAACTGGCTGACGATAGGATCTCTAAAGCAAGTAACCGATATACAATGTGCACAAGTGAAGTAGAGATAAAAAATATTGTATTTTAAAATTGGTACTACGCACCAAAGCACGTACCGACGCGTAGAAAACCTTATTCAAATATTGAAAAGTCGCCAGCTGAAATAAAGTGCGTTCCCCTCAACTTACACTTAGTATTTATTGACTTCGAGGCCTTCGACTCAATAAAACACTCGTCAATATGGTCAGCCATAAAACAAGCTGGCATAAATAAAAATACATACGAATAATTAAAGACATGTACAACAACAACACAGCCCAAATACAACTAGAAACCGATGGAATTAAATTCAAAATAAGCAGAGGAGTAAAACAAGGCGACCCTCTATCCCCAGACCTATTCAACTGTGTACTAGAAAAAATCTTTAAAGATCTCAACTGGGATGAAAGGCAGCTTGATTTTAACATAATCGGAACCTATCTAAATAATTTGCGATTTGCCGACGATATTGTCATTATTGCCAAAACCAAAGAAGAACTAAGGCTAATGCTGATAGAGCTTGATATAAGAAGCAAGACAGTAGGTCTGACAATGAATCATGCAAAAACAAAGCTAGTAACGAATGAAAATATAAAAATCGAAGTAAACAATAAAGAAATTGACAATGTAGACGAATATATCTATCTCGGACAAACTGTATCATTAAATAATCGGACAGACCGTGAGATCCAAAGAAGAATCCAATTTGCATGGGCAAAATTCTGGTCACTGAAGCACATCATAAATAAAAAAAAAATCACAGGAAATGAAAAGGAAAATCGTTGACCTCTGCATCTCACCTGTACTTCCTTATGGTAGCCAAACATGAGCCATGACAAAGACTCAAGAAAACAAAATAAAGGTATATCAAAACAAAATGGAGAGAAGTATAATGGGACTGAGATTAAACCAAAGAGTAACCATCCAAGAAATAAATCGAAGAACAAAAATAGCAAACATAGTACAAACCATAAAAACATTAAAATGGTCATGGGCGGGCCACGTAGCCAGAATACACCATCAAAGCTGGAGCAAACGTATAACTGATTGGACGCCAAGATATAGCACAAGAAGCAGAGGAAGACAACACAAAAGGTGGAGTGACAACATCACCTCTGTGGCAGGAAACCTTTGGGTGCGAAGAGCAGAACAGGCGAGAATGGGCATCACTGGGGGAGGCCTACGCTCAATATGCAATATGGGCTAAGAAACTAGAATACACATTTATTTTACTTATATCTACTACTTGTACGATTTGTTAATAAATGGCTAATAAATTAATTAATTAATAATTATAATAATAATCTGTAACATTATCTACCATTAGGAGTAAATCTATATATTGTCCTTCTATCCAAGTTTACATTTCAAATAATTTAGCATTGATTTTATATGCAAGGTATATTTATCAAAGTGTCAATCTACATAACAAATACAAAACTTTATGCCATATGATTCGCTCTCATGGTGTTTGGATCTGGCAGTCGTTGATTAACATCTAACAACTTTTTACAAGTTAGCGGCCTAAAATTGTCTACATTAGCATATATTTGTAAAAAAAAAATATTTCTGTTCTTAATAATCCAATAATTAATAATCCATTTATGGTCATTCTCTGTATGAGCCATCTTGACCGCTCCTCAGTAGATTGTTCTAAATCTCGGAGCAATGGAATATAAAATATGCGTCTAAAAGCCCATATATCTATTATACCAAATACCGCTGGGCAAGGCATCGCTGTTCCGACGTGTCTTAATATGGCTCACGTGGGACCGGCTGAGCGATTTCCCACAATCGCCCCCTGGGAGACCTGCAGCAATCCTTCATGAATAACCGCATTTTTCAATTTCCTCAAAATTTACAAAGCACAATTCCGCAACGCCATCGAATCTTAAGCTGCTCAGCAGAACGGCTCGCACACCGGAGGAATACAGAACGTTTTCACGGGTCGACCTACACGGTTGTTCACTCACCGTGGATGAGAAAACCGCAACTACATTTACAAATCGCACAAACACAATAAGTATACAGGGTTATTCACGCTATAAAGCACGGAATATTGTGGCCAAAATACGTGACTTTCAAAAAGGTTAACTTTTTATATATATGGGGGTCTATTATAGTTACTTTAAAAAATTAAATTCATATTATACATGGTGTTCCAGTCCGACACACGAAAGGGTAAAAGGACGAAGGATCAATAAAATACAGGGCGTTCCAAAAGCCCTAAAAGTATCAAAGTAGTGTTTTTTTAAATGGAACCCCCTGTATAACTTTGCATATTTGAATTTGCCCCTTTCTAGGCTTCATAAGTCCATTTATCATAAACCCGTTTAGTTTTTTAAATTCGCTCTAACCGTTCAGAAGTTTTTTATTTTATGCGTTTGCAGGCACTTATTCAAAAAATAGCAGGGCACTTTTTATTGGTATATCAGGTTGGGACTTTGCCTATGTCTAAACAACTACTGGGGGGTATCTTTTGGCGGCAAGATTGTCTATTTGCATAGTGGCATCACCTTGCTGTGACACATTAATTTTAGTAAACTTTGAAGGGCCATAACTTGATTTTTTTAAAAGGCATATCCTATATTTTATAACTTAGTCGTATCCAGCGTCTCACTTTACATCTTTTAGTATCTTGGGATCTGTGCTCATGTTTTCAGAAAATCAAAATTATCTCCCAAACTACCAACTTTTGAGACAAAATATATTGGTATCAGTGCCTGCAAACGCATAAAAAAAAAACTTTTGAACGGCTAGAGCAAATTTGAAATACTAAACGGATTTATAAAGCCTAAAACGAGGCAAATTCAAATATGCAAAGTTATACAAGGGGTTTCAGTAAAAACCACACAACTTTGATACTTTTAGGGCTTTTGGAACACCCTGTATAATATGAAATTAATTTTAATAAGTAACTATAATAGACCCCATATATGTACAGTATGTCCCCGGATTGAGTTTACAAGAGGAAAAACTTTTTTTCTTTTATTCTACGCCAAAACTTCAAAGGAATAAGATTTTTTGCTTGTCCTGAAACCGGCAAATCTCTAATTAAAACTTCATTATTCTGACTCAATGGAAAAAAAAGTTTATTTTTCTTTTGATTTCGGACTTTCTCTGCTTTTTAGAACCCATCACATTGGTCGTTTTATTTTTTTGACGATGTCACTTTAACAAATGAGTTTACGCAAGTTAAATAACAAAAATGTTTGTAAAAACATAATTTTAATAAACAGCAACTCAAAGAAACAGCTTTAAAATAAAAAAGTCAGTTTTAACAAGAACAATCATTATTCAATTAACCCCCCACTTAATTCTGCGCACAATTCTACTCTAAAACGAAGCTCCTTGAAACTTCTTTGAATTTCTTCGATTGACAACGATGCCACGGCGTCTCTTATTCGATTTTTTAATTCTTCGGCATTGTTAGGTAGGTTATCCATATACAGAATTTGCTTTAAACGTCCCCACAAATAAAAATCCAAAATTGTTAAATCGGGACTTCTGGCAGGCCACAATACTGGACCATTTCTTCGAATCCACTGATCTCCAAATTTTACATTTAACCAGTTAGTAACAATGCGTGAATAATGCTGAACCATCCTGCTGAAAAAACATGGTACGTCTGTAATTCATTTCTAAAGCATGAAGCCCATCGCCAAGAAAATTTTCTAACATATCTAAATATGTGTGCTGATTAACGTTGTTATCAAAAAAGTATGGACCTATTATCCCGTGATAACCAACGGCACACCACACAATTTCTTTGGTAAAATACTGCCGACCTTTTAAAATTCTGAAATGTGGATTATTATCGCTCCAATATCTTACATGCTGTGAGGCAACTGTCCCATTGGTAGAAAATGTTGCCTCACCAGAAAACATTATTCTGCGGTAAAAGCTTCGGTCTCTAGATATGTGATCTCCCAGCCACAAACAAAAATATAATCGTTTTGCATCATCCCCAGGTTCCAATGTGTGATTAAATATCGGCTCGTATGGGTGACAATATTCCGTGCCGTATAGTGTGTTAACCCTGTATATGGAGGACAAATTAATGTGTCTGTCTATACGAAAATGTGCGCAATAAAAAAATTCTATTTTATAAAGTATTAATATTTTTTACTGACAAACAGGGGATTTACACTTAAAGTATTAAGGAGAAGCTTTCGCTATAATTTTTGTATTACTTATTAAAAGCTGAAAGCTTGGGACAAACACAAAAAGTATGCTCCCCATTATATTGTAGTAGTGGACTCGGTTGTTTTTCTGGTCCAGCGAAATATGATCATTGAACATAATAAAATTATGTGCCGTCAAATAATGGTCCGATTTTAGATGTTATGATAATATAATTTAGAATCTAGTTATTATTTATTAAATGTTAAAAAATCGTGTAAATAACACACAAATGCATATGATTATAAGCGCTGATATGAAATTATTTGTATTTGAATGTTTATTATGCACCCGGAATTTTTTTCTGTAGACTGCTGCCAGCATCGTCCCATTGTATACTGTTTTCAGCTGGGAGCAGTGAGTACCGCCGTTTTGCTTTTTGCTGGTGCTCTCTTTCCGACTGGGATCCATTGAATACCGCCGAAAGAATGAAAACATCGAGACATTTTTTTGCGCCCGTAATAAGTAATAACTGTAAGAAACAGTCTGACACAGCAGAAAACAATCACGACATATATCTCTGGCGATCATCAAAAATCAGTCAAGGGCTTTTTTTTGTGGCTCCTCTCTTGACTCTCGCCGCAGCGGCATTGATGAATACGCTGTGATTACAGTGATGAAAATACTTTTCTCATTTCGAACACCACATATCGCGTATTTATGTGCACTGCATGATTGCTTGTGGAAATGCGTATCTCTTTGGACTGTACAGGGTCTGTAGTGTGATTATTAGTAAATATTAGTTTTCTCGCTTATCTCGTTTGTTGGTGCATTAATGGTAATCGCGCATCGCGGAAGCTGTCTGTGGGCTCCGATATGAACGTGTTGTGTCCTTATAAGGTCGGCACCAATAAATGTAATGCACCGATTTACTGAGCGTAATTGGGCTTACGCGTGCTTTATGCACCGCCAAAGGCGGATAAGGCGAGTGAAATCGGCGAGGCTCGTTCCAGATAGACATCTGTTTTAAGAGATCTGAGCCTATCCCAGCTAGGAATTGAATTATCATAAAGCACTTCATGTGCTCACCTCGCTGTTTTAATTGACCGCAATTAAGAGCGCGTTTGTGTATTTCGATAAGTGAGAAATGATATTGCTGTTTACACGGATTAATTGCAATGCAATTACGGGCCGTAGCTATGCGAAATATTCTAACCCACTTTGAATAGCTCCACGGTTCAACTACACAGGGCCATCGTCCTGTACTGCATAAATGCCACGCACATTTGCCGGATAATTAACGCTAATGCACGTTTTCTGCCCGAAACTCGCCACGTTGCGAATATAAATCGCGTGTCTGCGGAGGCTCGTGAAGTATTGCAGTTTACATCAAAGTTGGACGTGGGATGATTGTTTTCCGTAAATTTCCCATTAGAAATATTGCGTTCTTGAGGTCCTTGGGGAGCCAGGCGAGCGGATCGCGTTTTTCCTGCAGACGAACGAAGTGAAAAGTGCAGCGAAACGCCGTGCACGCGCCGGCAATCAAATTAATTTTGATCAAATTACTTGCTAGAGAAGCTTTTGCTCACGTAACTGAATTAAATTGGTTTTGCGCGAAAACCGAAGCGATCTCTCGATTCCAATACAACACCAGCATAAAATATAAAATATTCATACTGTAAACTAAATTACTACACAAGTCGAAGTTAATATAATATTAAGTGTAATTCGTTTAATTCACTGGTACTCGGAAAAACGACCGACTCCAGAGTGCGTTATAAAAAGCGCATCGGAATTAATCTAGTATGCTGCAAATCTCAACGCAATTGCCTTAAAATTGCTACAATCAAATTAAACTTCGAAATAAATACAAACAAACAAGAATAATAATAAAAACTCGTATGTTATTCTAATAGTATAAAATAATTAAATTATATTGGCAGATTAGTTACTTGTGGGTTCACTGAAAATACTTAGTAAACATAGATTTACTGGTGAATACGTACAGCCACGGACTCTAAGAATGACGCGTCCGTCCGTCCAAGCAGTCTGCTATCCTGGTCTGGTTCTACACGATAGGGGCACAATAGACAATGAAAGAAGACCGCTCGGACGGACAGACGGGTCATTCTTAGAGTCCGTTTCTGTACATATTTTTACACGTCGAAGAAGTAGACGACGAAGTAGAAGAAAGAAGTAGACTTGACCTGACCGAATATGAAAAAAAACTTATTTAAACTTAGTTACACTTAAACTTTAAACGAAATAAAGTTACAACGAAAGAAGTTAGAACAAGTTGAACACTACAGATATCTAGGGACTATAATAGAGAGTAACGGAAAAATAGAAAAAGAAATAGACGACAAAGTAAGCAAAACAGGAAAGATTTTTAATATGGTGAAAAATACATTTTTCAACAGGAAAGAAATAGCAAGCAACACAAAAATAGAAATCGTCAAAAAAGTTATAAGACCAACACTAACGTATAGCAGCGAATCGTGGACTATGACAGGAAAGCAAAAAAATATGATGAACGCGATGGAAATGAGTTTTCTCAGAAAAAATGAAAATAAGGCCAGAAGTAACAGAATAAGAAACGAGACATACAGAAATAACCTGAAGATAAGACCAATCAATAATAAAATAAAACAAGGACAGATGAGATGGTTTAGACATATCTGCAGAATGAACGAGGAAATAATTACCAAGAGAGTATAGGAGGCAAGAGCAACAGGGAGAAATCATAGAGGAAGACCAAGAAAAGAGGAATAACACAATAAGAGAAGAGGCGAGGAGAAAAGGGAGTTGCTGGGAAGAGCTAGAGGAACGGACAAAAGATAGGAAGAAGTGGAGGGAATACTATCGAACAGAATAAATTTAAATAGAAATACTATGATGTAAAAGAAAGCCTTACACCGAAAGGTAGAAAGGTGGCTGATTAAATAAATAAATACACTTAAAACTTACTTAAACTAACCAAAGGATGAAACCTTAAACAAAAAAAGTAAGTTTACATTTTTTCATATTCGGTCAGGTTAGTTAACCTGACCCAATATTGATAACCTATATTGGTTATGTGCGGTTACACTAGGTAAGGTTACATTTTGTTGTTGTCTATGCACATTTATCATAATCTGTAGGCATTAATGAGAATAATCATAATTCCGTTGGTTAATGAGCATTATAAATATTTGCATTTATATAATGTATTTGTAAATGTGTACATTACCCTGATAGTATACTTCAACACAGTCAAGCTTATAATCCAAAAAATGTATAATAACATTTGCATTGAGTACGAATTGTTTTTCTCTTTCTTAAAAAACTGAATTTGTTTCATTTACCTTAAACTGCCAATAATATGTGTTGCCTTATTTAATTTTCTATCATGTTCAAAGTTATAAAAATTATATATCGCTAATAAAGTAACGTAAAAAAAATTAATAGGAGCATTTTTCAACAATAAAATAACAATAACTTACTTTTTTATTACTTTATTTTAGCGTTTTCACTAGAAGCAAATTGGCATTTATAAATATATGCAGTTTGCTGCCATTTGTTCGAGTCAATTTAGGTTTGTTGTGCAAAAGAATGCAAAAAACAGAATTTGGTTTTTATGAATCATTTTTTGAATATTGATAAAAATTTACTGCAAGAAAAATAAGGAGTTCGGTTTTTTTTTACACATTCAATTTTTATATTGAAGTTTTGACAAACGTAACTGCCAATAAAATATATATATATATATATATATATATATATATATATATATATATATATATAAACAATCTTTATCGGGCTATCGACCCCATGGGGTCTTTCTGCCCATTTTTGTATTATCTCCTAATTAACCCATAATCTGCCCAAAGGCAATACATTAGTATGTTTAAATTTAAAGTATTCAAAGTTTGTCCTTTAAATGTAAGACAGCAGTTGTTTTTAGCAAGACAAATTCCAGAGCTCAGTTAATGATTTTTTTTTGCCGTTAGTATTGCTATACAGGGTGTCCAAGATAAGGGCCAACAGCATGGGGATCTCGGAAACCGTAAAAATTACAGTGGTCAGTCATATTCTTTAAAGGAAATCAGAAATTTCCGGTTACTTCCGGAGATATTCGACAAAATTCCAAATCTTGGGATTTCGTTTTTATTTTTTTCTGAAGTTGTTGATACTTTCTCATTACCACATTTGCAGCTCTACAAGACTGAGTTTACAAGTTTTCAGTACAACGTTTCGTTTCGAAGAAACCAACATCTTTTGTTTTTTATACATTTTCAAATAACTTTAGAAAAACATAAAAACGATATCGCAAATTTCGGATTTTGTCGAATATCTCCGGAAGTAAGTGGAATTTTCTAGTTTTCTCAACAGAATATTACTGACCCCTAAATTGCGCAACTTTTTTTGTATTTTAACCGCCTTTGTAACTGTTGCGGTTTACGAGATCCCCATTCTGTTGATCTTTATCTTGGACAGTCTGTATATTTATATATTTCAAGCGCTACGCGCTCATCGTCGGTAGCAGTAGCATTTGTATCAATTGTTTTCCAACGCTATCTTTAATTTTTCACATTTTTGTTATGCAACCTTGTGGTATTTTTAGACATTTGTTAATAAGTAGAAAAATTTGGGTTGTCATTTAAAAATTATCGATGATGTCTTTGTCAAAAAGTGTCCCATAAAAAAATCATCAAATTGTGGAAAATAATTAACTATCAAATTTTATTATACATCTTTTTCTAAAAATAATAATAAAGATTCTAGGGAGGACATATCTTACTTTTTGTTTTTGTTGGGATGAGCGCATCGCTATCTATGGGCATTAGCGCTGAGCTTTTTCGTTTTTATTCACCCTGTATAAGGCAAGCAGACATGAACGGTACTGAGAATGACTAATTGTTAATTGATGATAGATAATTGAAACTATGCAAATCAAAAGCGAAGCTGTGCTAATTTTCAAGAATGTTAAAAGTAGCCGTGCTTACAAATGTCTCCCCAATCTCCTTCAGGACATAGTAAAAATCACGATGTAAACCGCAGAAGACGGGGCGAATCCTTGGCGTTCGGCATAAAAACGGCGTTTTAAGGGATCGAAAATGTTCGAGTGATTCTCAGAGCTTTCGACGCCGGCGTTGTTGCCCACTTTTTCCCCTTTTTTGCTCTCATTTCGGTGTCCGGGATGTTTTGTAAGGAGAACTTTGCGCCCGTAATTTATCGCCCCCGACCGTGGGATTTATCGCTTCCCGATGTGAAAAATTAAATTTCGCAGAGCGAGTGGAAACGGCGCCGCCCCACCCCGCCCATCACTCCTTGTTTACCGCATAAACAAGGTCCGGCATGAATTAAATAACCGATTTATATTGCAGCGAACGCAAACACGTGCACGGGCTATGAAAATAATCGGTATGGAAGCGTATTGCTGCCATTCCCAAACAAAACACTGCATTGTTGAAAGAAACAACAGCGCGTCGGGCGTTTGCGTAGGAAATTGTAAACAAAACGAGACGGCTGTGGAAAACTGAAAATCCTCCGTTAATGACCGTTCTTGTAGGTCACAGGCAATAGATAGCGATAAACTCGTTACGACACGGTGTCGCTTTGCACAAGCGACGTGCACTGAATGCACACCATTATCTCGTATTACAGGTCAGTAACAATTGACAATGGCTGTTGTCTCCCAATCGCCTCCATCGCTAATTGCAGTGATCCACAATTATAATTACATCAAAGCATTTATATCTCTCATAGAAGCAAGCAATGGTTGCAGCCAAGCCGATATTATTGTCTAGTGATAAACAGTTTGCACTTAATTGGCTTACATATTTTATAGGAGAGAAGAACTTAATAAATTCATAAATCGACCTAAATGTTGATAAATTAATTGCCTCAAAAAGTTATAGTAAAATACTTTGATGAAAATCAGAAAATGTACAAATTTCATGTAAGTTACGTTCCCGGATAGCAATAGCCAACACCAAACGCGTAACTTAAAGTCCCTCAGCCTAGTAGTTGCCAATGTTTGTGAAAATCTATAGTTGGTATAAACTGAGATGGTTTTCAAATTTCGCAAGCCTCATCAAATCCCGTAAGAGTATGTGGGAGTATTTGCATCCACTGTTGTGTTCACTACTGAAAATAGCTATTTATGGTATAAGTGTATAAAGTCGAATTTTATCCACGAAAAAACAGTTCAGCGCAAGAGGCGAAACGAGTGCGATAATGTTTTCGAGTGGCTAAAATTGCTTTATTCACTCGTATCATACAAGATTTTTTCCAATTCGTTATCAGAATTGAAGAATTTGCGTGAAGTGTCACATTATCAGGTGACAATGAATATTTCAAGGATAGTGCGAATTTACCTATTTTTTTTACGTTAGTCACGTTGTCAATGGTTATAGTGATTAAAGTGAAAATGTAAACATTTTATTCACCCATTCGATTAAAGTGCAGTTTTCGCATTATAATAATGCGAATTGGAAAAATAATCCTTTTCCAATACGCATTATTAAAATGCTCATTAGGTATATTAAATCTCATCGAAAAAATCGTTATATGTTTTTCTGAAGTTGTTTGAAAAGGTATAAAAACAAAATTCACTTTCTTATTGCCACTTTTTCAATTTTTATCAATTGTCAGTACAACGTTTCATTTCGAAGACATCATTAACTTTATATTTTTATGTGGCCCTTAAATAAAGTACACAGTATATTAAATAGCATTTCCTATTATGAATTGGAACGATTTATATTACAATATGGTTTCTCATGTTTTTATTCAGAAAAAAAGGATCGTTATACATTTCGAACATTTTGGTGTAGTAGATTTAGACCGGTTGGGTACAAAACAAGGGTGGCCCTTAATATATTCATATTATTTAATGACAAAGCAAATAACTTAAAAAAATCAAATCGGACTCAGGCATTCATTATTAACTTTTTTGTATCTTTATAGTTTTTTTTATATCTGTTACAGTTTTGGCACAAAAAAATTAAATATGAGTAACTGCCCTACACTCGTTTGGAAACAAATGTAATCTAGTTACCGGGTTGATGATGGTTTATTAACAATAATGAATATAAAGTATACTTACGCCGATAAAACAGATATGTTGCTGGTTTTAGGATTTTAGGAGCCCTAATAACGAGGAAGAAATTTTGGAAATTATAGCAATTGCTTCATCCATACGATATCCAAATAGTGCAAGAGCTTTTACCAGCTGATTATGACCTACGTTTGCGTTTTGCTGATTTATTCAGGAAAAAAGATCTGAACATATACTTTTTAACCAGAAAATTCTATTTTCTGATGATTTGTTTCCAAACGGGTGTAGCGCAGTCACTCATATTTTATTTTTTTGTGTCGAAACTGTAACAGATATCAAAAACTATAACGATACAAAAAAACTTAATAATGAATGCCTGCGTTCGATTTCATTTTTTAAAAATTTATTTGCTTTTGACTTTAAAAAATATGAATGTATTAATGTAGGGCCTCACTTGTTTTATACACAACCGGTCTACTAATAATAACAATATTATGTCAAAATATGAGTTATACCCGTATAAAGTGTCATACCAAACAACATCCAAATCAAAGCAAACGTTCTCTTTTTATAATCAATTTTTGTTTTTTTTTAAATTAACTTTGAAGCTAAATACTCGCTAAACCAAACGCATTTGTATATAGAAAAGTTTTGTTAAATCGTCTTCTTTTGATCCCAGTAATCTGTGGTTGAGCCATGTCCACATAATTTAGAGACACCCTGCATAAAAGAATGAGTTTTTTAGCTATCCTATGACTACCGACGAACTAAAATATTCATTTTTTTGTAATTATTTCAGCAGATCTATTAAAAATGCTATCCATATCAAATCATATAAGAAATATTGTTCATTGTTACACAGCATCATGGTGGACATATTCAACACTTATGACGAATCCAATAAACCCCACATCTTTATGAGTATACATGTGTCATTATTTTGTGTATACGTTAATTTAAAAAATATTGCATCCATATATTATTTAATTATGATATATAAATAAAACACATTACTTTGTTAGTATCACATAAAATTATTTATTGATCTAGATATCTAGATACTCTGTTTGATAATAATTACTTAAGTAATCGAAACTAGTAACAAATCAAAAGATTATTTTATGTGATACTAACAAAGTAATGTGTTTTATTTATAGGTAATAAAATGTATCACGAAATAGATGCCACCACCATTCAAAATATAATTATGATATATTCGTGAATGATTTTTTTTTTAATATTATGTATTAAAATTGTACAAAAAATTACGTAATGGTACATGTACCATAGTTTCAGAAACGATGCTCTAAGACGTCATAATTTCCCTTTTTGTGTAATTTTCCGTGGTCTCTTGTTTTATCACATGGCTTATCTTCATTTTCAGCAGCAATATAATCTTGAGTGGGCTTTGATCTACTCTAAAACATACTTCCTTCTGTGTACCATGTTGTGTATTCTCGTTTCAATAGATTGATATTCTAACATATCATAGCATTCAATTAATCCGATTGAGAATGTTAAATTTGTCATACCTTAAGATCGTGATGTAGATTTTCTCTTCAAACAATGTAGTTTGAAAGTTATATTTTTATTAGAATTAAAAGTTTGCGTTGTGATATAAAAATCAATTGTATGTCTGATGAATTTAATCAGTTATGATATTTTGTTGCGGATTAGGCGCATAAAAAATTATCTGCATGCCACTGAATGGGTTTGTGTGCTTTGCGTCTACAGTTCTGGCCGCTTGAACATTCCCGACGTAGTGCATACTGCATACAGTGAGGCGATGCATTTATAATTAGATGTCCTTGTGTTCGATAATAGCCTATGTCGTTATCCTGGCGTAGTTCACGGCAGGTCAGTGCTGCAAACGCGATAAATTTATGTACACGCTCTGCTCGACGCCAGCGCAATAAATCATAAATTGCGCACGGTCAATTAACAATGGGGGCGAGCATCGCGTCGGTAATGGAACGCGACCGCAGACAAGCCATCGATGACAACCTCGAAGTTCAGTAGCTCCTGCAATCTACATTGTATTCCCTTATTGCAGTCACAAAAATCATTCCAATGCGTTGTTTTTTTTCTGCTGCGTTTCAGAAGGCATACGACTGGACTTCTGAAGTATAAGCTAAGAAGATTATGAAAAATAACATAACCTCAATAACCTTTGTTAGAATGACAGTTTTGAAGAATGTAATACTCATAACAATCAAGTGGCACATACAAATTTACATGCATGCAAATTTCACAGGTAACTCGATGTAATTATTTAAAAGTATTTAAAGTTTAAGTATTTGTTAGTTGTTGGGCAATATTTTTTTATTGTCCAACGAATCAGTTTTAAGTTTCAAGTTTATCATCACAGTGATGGTATTTGCCCGGATGAACGTTAACGAGGTAACAATTGCATACTATAGGAATGGCATAAAGCTACAATACAAATTTAACAATTTAAACTAGAAATTTCGTCTTTCAGCAAAATTGTGAAATTATGATCTATACCGTATTTTGCATTGTGGGCATATATTTATTTGACGCAAGTTAATAGTTTGCAATAGAAAATTTATTGCGTTTATGGTTAGTGTACACATACGTGATGTTTGGTGTGCCGTGACAAGGCGTGCTACGGATTCAATTTCCTTGTTGGTCGACAGACGCATTAAGGATAACAAGATTATAACAGTTAGCTGTTCGACGTTAGGAACGTGCCCATAATGTGGTTTTATAAGCGCTAAAGCGTCTGTATCTGAAATGAGATCTGCGATAATGAAACGGCAATCAAAGCGGGGCGTCGTGTGAACTTCATGTGTGTTCAGACGCTGTTCGCAGAGGATCTGGCCTTGAAATATTAATCGGTTTTGATCCGAGTTGATCTCGGGGTTACTGCCTGATCAATTATTCGCTGACCGTGTGGTGGTAGTAGCCAACAATTCTCCCCGGAAACAGTAGATGGTAGAATCTGTGAATACTAGAGATCACGTGGGCGATTTTGCGATTCCCGATTATTCAATGGAGTCGATTAATTTCGCAGTTCGGCGAGACGCTTCTTTTATAATAGTGCGGAGTAAACAATGGACGGATTAATTGAAAAATGGAGGAATTATAAGGGGGACGACCACCTGTACCGAAATTTAATTTCCATCATAATCATCCGGCGTTATTAAGCATTCAAAGCGGCGCGCCGGAGGCAGCCAAGTGGCAATTATTGTTTTTGTTTACATTACAATATGGAACGAGGCGAAAAACTTTTGCATTTAATTATAAATCGGCGCGTAAATGGCAATCAATAGAGCGCTGCATTAATATTAATAACGCCGCTTTCCTTGAGGATTTTTCTGCGCGTATCGATACGTTTCGACACCGAGGCGAAACACACAAACCCGCGATATTTATTACCCGGCTTTTACGATGGTTTATTTTCAATTTGCCGCGGCCGTTAACAGTTCCTTGAACCCGCAAACACAAAGGCCCATTCATAATTGTTATAAATATTATAGTTGCGCTGTTATCAAACACGTATTGCTGGCTCGAATTGTTTTTAGTGTCGCGCTCTGTGGATGAATTACGATTGAGTGTTCCTTGTACGGATAGAAATCCCGGCCTGCAGTAAGAAAAATCAACATAAAAACCATGCAAGGCTTTCTGTAACTGCATTTCTGTGTTACTAACAATACTACTTGAATTATTATATTCAACTGCCATTCTTACTTTGAATGGTTACAAAATATGTATTGCATAGATTTATGCATATTATAATGGATATTGGAAACGTATTGAGCATGTAGGAGTGGGTACGTATAACCGTCAGATATTTATCCTCAATTTTCAAAAGACACTCCATAAATTAAATGGTTGACCCTATATTTTATATTACCTATGTTAGTACCCATAGTATATACAGGGTGGCCCACCTATCTAAGGTGACCAGACGTCCAGATTTTGGCGGGACAGACCCGATTATTAGAAATTTCTTCCGCGTCCCGCGACTTTTCAAAAAAAGTCCCGACTATTGAAATATTGGGGTTTTTTATCGGGGTGATCTTTTATTCGCTATTTTGAAGTTATAGGCTTATATATTTCGCTAGTATTTAGTAGCAAGGGGAGACTACAGCGGCAAGAAATACAAAACGGTACTTACTTTAAAAACATGCCTCGTATTTATTATATTTGTAAATTTGACATTATGTTTCATGTTGTAAAAAAAAAGTTTTTGAGTTTTGCGTTCTTCGTTAATTCATTTAAATAACAACACTGCCTCCCCCAGTCCCACTTGTTTGAGAAAAAAAATCTGATTGGAAGTTATTGGACATTTGATGTGATTGTACTACTTTTTAAAATTATTTTCAAGTATACAGAGTGTACCATAAATCACAACATTTGGTCTCATTTATAAATGGAACACCCTGTATATTCTTTTATTTTTGGAATCTGATTCATCTGGGCTACACAAATCATTTTTATTTTTAGGTATCAGATGCAACGTTGCTAAGTTATTCACATTTTAAACAAATATAACAAAAAATCATGGACGTGGCAAAATATTCAACAAAACCTTATTATAAGAGATCAATTAAAGAACCTGGGTATGCAAGTACCCAAGCAATGTGCCAAAATACACACAATATGTAGAGTCACGTTGAATACACAGGGTGTTCTGAAACAACGATCGAATTTTGCTATTTTCAAATGTCTATAACTAATTGAGATTGATCGTTATCTACCTATTAAAAAGTATTATTAGATTATAGTCCATATGCTACCATTCAATAGCTCATTAGACGAGCACTCAGGATATGATGCTATATACAGGGTATTCTATTTGAAAAAAATTACATTTAGCCATTTGAAAATAGCAAAATTGTATTGTTGTTTCAGAACACCCTGGGTATTCTACTCAAATAGCTCAAATTATTGTGTATATTTTGGCACATTGTTTGGGTACTTGCATACGCAGATTATTTAATTGATCTCTTATAATAGGGTTTTGTTGATTTTTTTCGGCGGATGTTTAAGCGGATTAAAAAAATTAAATAATATACAGGGTGATCCATTTAAAAAAGAGACTAAATTTTGTGTCCCGGATTTATGGCACACTCTGTACACTTGAACATAATTTTAAAAAGAAGTACATCAAGTGTCCAATAACTACCAATCAGATTTGTTTCTCAATTTTCATTAGTCTTGCAGCAATGGTCCGAGCGAAGACATGTTGGCCACCTTGTATATACAGTGTATCTATGGACTGAGTTCACAATAGGATTCACTTTTGTATATTTTATTTTCGAATTGATGTAATTTATTACGAAAATTTTTGCACATTCTCAAAATCCTAAAAATGTCATGAAATGTTGAAAAACTCGATGTTCCAAATATTTCACCCATTAAACCTTGTAACGTCTATATAATATTAAAGATTAATAGTCAATATAAATTTTCAGTACATCTTGGCCCCGCGAACAACTGGAGACAGGTTTCGACCTGGTGGGTCTCATCAATAATGTATTTCAACAAGAGGTGGCGTTCATACGCTTCTCTCACACTGTATTTAATGAAATGTTCACATGTTCACTATTAAAGCAGCGTAATTGCTTACCAAAGTATTACGTGATTGAAAAATGTTTCGCACAACTAAGCAATTAGTTTATTACGCCAAAATTTACGTCAAAAAACTTATTAATAACATTTCTTCTTCTGCAAGTGCCTATCCGTTCCGGATGTTGGCTATCATATTGGCTATCTTTACTTTGTTCACAGCTGCCCGGAAGAGGCCTGCGGTTGTCGTGGAGAACCAACTCCTCAAGTTTTTAAGCCACGAGATTTTTCTTCTCGCAATGTTTCTTTTTCCTTCAACTTTTTCCTTCTTCCAACATGCAATTATTTTTATTTCGTTCACACGTTAACATGTTCTGTAGGTACAAAAAAGTATTGTTTTTTTCGCACAAAAGTAGCGAAGTACAAAGTATTTCAAAGCATCGAAATTGTTATGCCAATTGCTTTGAGATAAAAAGTATGTGCTACCATTAAAAGAAAAGATGAAATACACTTCATTTAAGTGGGCACTTAACTAATAACATTTTTGAGTGACTGAATTGTAAAAAAATTCAGCTGCAAAAGATGTCAGTCATTTAGGCACCTTGAAGGTATAATTCGGGATACATTTTCCATTTTTATCTTATTTGTGAGAGAAATTGAAGGCATTTTTCATAACGTTTAGAGTTCAAAATGTTGGAATTTAATTTTTATCTCAAAAAGTAAAAAAAGATAGGTGTACACACATCTGTACAATATATGTTCGAAAATAAACGGGGAAACAAGAAACATAATAATATATAGGGTGATCCATTCAAAAAACAAAAGTTGATGGCTGGCTGATACAAGGTTGAAAGTATTTCACCGGAGGAGAACGGACTCAGTCATGTTTGAATGAATTGTATAATTTTTTTATTGTATCAAGAACCCCATAAACTTTTAATGGTCTATCAGCGTGGGACACCCTGTATGTAAACATGAGAGAAGCATATAGATGCCATCTCGTAGTGAAATCGATTATTACTGAGAGCACCTCACCACTCGCGGCCAATCACCATTGTAACAGTATAGGGGGATATGGATCTCATAACCACGTAAAGGAGGGAAATTTTATTTCTGCTATGGCCAAAGAAACCTAATTATATTAGTGCAATGTCGTATACAAATTGTATATTACCTCCGTGGATAACTGGAGACTGGTTTCGACCTGGTGGGATGCTGAAACGACTAAGCTATAAAATATAGGGTATGCCATTTAAAGAAATCAAGTTATGGTCCTTCAAAGTTTACCAAAACTAATGTGTAACAGCAATTTGATGCCACAATGCAAATAGACGATGTTGCCGCCAAAAGCTACCACAAGCAGTTATTTAGATACAGGCAAAGTCCCAACCTAATATACCAAAAACCATAAAACGCAAAACGTGCCTGCAAACGCATAAAAATATAAATAACTTTTGAACGGTTAGAGTGAACTTCTACCACAAAACTTAAATTTATAAAACCTAAAAAGGGGCAAATTCAAATATGCAAAGTTATACAGGGTGTTCTATTTAAAAATACACAACTTTGATACTTTTGGAGCTTTATGAACACCCTGTATAATATGAAATTAATGTTAAAAAGTAACCATAATAAAGCCCCATATATCCCTAAAATGAAACTTTTTGAAAGTCACGAATTTTGGCCACAATATTCCGTGCAGTATAGCGCGAATAACCCTGTATATATTAATATATACAGTGTGTTCGATGAAAATGGCCTAAGAGTGTAGAGATTTCATTTGTTATTTAATTATCAACAAACCATATGTATTATTAAATGGGACAGTATTAGCAACAAGCTGGAAAAAAAATGTTACCCTCATTTATTTGTAGTGACGTCACCGACATTTTTTTCAAATGGCTCGTTATCTGTTTTTGTGTATTCTTGTACAGCAGTTTAAGTAATTTTCACCGGTCTAAATTTTTAGTAGGGCTGTACTATGAAATATTTGCCAAAAATGTAAAAAAAACTGATTTGAGTTAGTAGGCTGTCAAATCCGAAATTCTCTGGAACAAATAATAATTAAGCAGGCTTAAAATAAGATTTTTTGTTTTGCAGCATCATCATTCGTAGTAAATTATGAACTAGGTTGACGAAATGAATTGATAAAAGTAAATTAATATCGTAAGTAATAAAGATGTAATGCAACTTACAAGGACGTAATTTATGTTTACTTAAAATGTGGTGAACCGTGCTAACAGATGTGTTAGTGTTACGTCCAATTTCATGAATCAACGTTTGAGGTATTTTTTTGATGTATTATTATGATCACAAATTGTTTATATTTCAGAAAATTTAGGATTGAATAGCCTATTAGTCTAAATCAGTTTTTCACACTTTTTGCAAAATTTTCATAGTATAACAATTCTAAATATTCAGGCCAATTCAAAGTACTTTTATGTATTCTTGTACAGCACCAAGAATACATAAAAAAAAATTATGCCGAGCCATTTAAAAAAAATGTCGGTGACGTCACAACAAATAAATTAAGGTGTTTAAAAAAGTTTATTTCTCACCAACTTGTACCTAAGGGATGGTTCCATAATACCACAGAAAAGTCTCCTTTATGTAAAGCTTATTTACGGCCGGTTCCATAATGGTATTAAAGTTTCCTTTAAACAGAAAAGGCGCCTTTAAGTACTGTAACGTGTTCCATAATTGATTTTTAAACGTCACTTTACGAAAAAGTGTTTTTTATCATATGGAACAGAAGCAGGCTTTAAAGTCGACTTTTCTATTAAGTAAGCTTTACATAAAGGAGACTTTTCTGTGACATTATGGAACCGGCCCTAAGACTGCCCCATTTAATAATAGGTTTGTTGATGATTAAATAACAAATGAAGTCGCTACACTCTTGGGCCCTCTTCATCGAATACACTATATATATATTTATATACACATGCTTATTCGCGCTATGGGAACAGAATATTGTAGCCAAAATACGTGAAAGTGATATTTTTTACTCTCTAGAGATTAAATACGTTTATTTCATTTGTGAACTAGCCCTTCTCGCCGCTCCCGTGGCTCGCAAACAACTGTAAACTCACGAAAAAATACTATATTTTCATTTTTTGTTGCAGCATATACTATTTTAACGTAACGTAAAATCAAGAAAATCTAAACCCATAGCTTGGCTGACAGGTTAGAAGGCCTGCTTAGAATCCACGAAGACCCGAGTCTTCGGGCCCCAGTAATACATTTGTACTGAGAAATTGGTGCCATTCGTCGTTGGGAGCTCATTAACGGCGTTCCAGAGATCGAAGGCGAATTTTAATAGTAACAAGGACTAACCTTATTCACACACACACATATGGTAGAAAGACCCGATAGCCAGATAGCCAGTTAGGGATAATATCCCTAACAAATACGTTCACTACTACTCAACAAAATCCTTAAAAATTTCATACAAATTAATAAAAACTAAACTTTTACTCTGTAAGCCAGTCTTATCAGTTATAATAAGCTGAACTTCAGGAAACAGTCATATTGTCAGCAAATAAAAGAGCATTAAATTTAAGCCCATATGTTTTTCTTTGATTTAATATTGAAAAGCGAAGAAATTCCTTAAGATTTTCACAGAACTTTAATTAGTAAAAACTAAACGTTTGCTTTATTAGTAAGTCTTATCGGTTGCAGTAAGCTAAACTTCAGGGAACAATCTTATTGTCTGAAATTAAAAGTGAATTAAAGTTAAGCTCATATATTTTTTTTATGTTTGTCTTACGGCTGTTCTCCGGACGAACAGGATAAAAACCTTGGCAAGGCCGGGAAGTAAATTTTTCGGTCGAAATGGCTTGCGCAGAAGATCGTAAATTCTATTGTTCGATTGTTTTGAGTCTCCCTCAACAATTGGATGGATTGTTGGGTGCTAGAAAGTGTATTATCTCTATATAAAAATAGTGTTTTTTTTAACTTTATTTTTAGAAATATCTAAAAAATGTACTTATATAATATATTTACAAATGTAATTCTCGTGTCATTATGCATCCGATTAATTAGTTTTATTAATTTTAATTAGTCATCTTGTTTATTATTAATGATACAAAGTAATTAAATGCACAAGGACAAGCGAATCAACTATTTAAAAAGATTTTGTAAGAGACTTTTTTTTAAATATTTTTTTAAAGATTTTTTTATATTTAAAAACGTATTTTGACGGACCTGTAACAGCCTTAATGCAGATTAATTTGTATTGCATATTGGTAGCAAAGTTTCCTCCACTTAAGTATCAATATTTTTTAGTAAAGCCAATAATGGAACTACATATATGTTTTCTATAATAAAAAAAAAATGCCCATGGGAGTGCCCTCCAGAAATGATAATTGGAATTAACACTTCTAGATTTCAGATTGCTTTCAAAGGAAATTATTTGTTTTGATATCCGTAATTCCTCGGCGGGCTTTATGTAGTGATAACAAGCCACCCGCAGACCTGGCTCCGGCGGTTACGTCCCGGAGTAGTCCGGAGTGGGTGCTGGCCGCAGCCAGGGGCGGCTTCTTCAAATATTTGCGTCCGAAAGGAAAAGTAAAGCAGACGATCTCCTTTAAAATTATCGAGCCGCCCCCGGACGCCCTTCACATATCAAGCGGATCCGCGGGGGCGTCCAATATTCCCCCATTACCCTCTATTCCGGTATGTAAATAGAAATAGAAATAGACTCGTAAAAAGTAAGCGACAGTAATCGTTTAAAAGGCCGCCCACGCGCCGCGACGCTCCCATGAGAAAGTGCATTACTTACCACCCGACGAAGAATCCGCCACTTGCCCAATTAGGGGGTGCAAAAAAAACAGCCCCCGCACCCGAAGAGATCGGCGATACCGCCGCCCCCGCGCTGTTTATCTAAATCCATTGTCTCCGGTCTGGAATTAATTCTTTCGGGAATAATGGAACGCAAAAAGGGATCCCTCCCGGGAGGGATCAACGCTCCCATCCCGAGCTACTTATTAATCTCCTTCTAAGTGTTTATGTGTGTTAGTGTAAACATACACTCGGCGGCGCGCCTAATTAATCAAGGGCAATAATCAAATGGCTCAGCATTAAATGTTTGCCTCCAACAATTAATTAATCAGACTACCCGCTGCAAAACGTTAACGTGGTGATACTTAATTCATCCGGCCGATCAACTGTAATAGCTCCTCGCCTCCTCCTGGCCGTTCTATTATGCAGTGAGCTCAGTCTGGTGGCATCCCTGCCACCCCTGCCCGCCCCCATACATAATCCACGGATGTATGAATGTTATATGTTTGTATTGTGTAAGATCCAGAGGTGAGCACATCCACCGAGATAACGAATGTGTATCAGAGGTGGTTTTGTACCACTCAACGGTGCCATATATCACCCCACTGATATAGTTCAAGACGGCAAAAGTATGAAAAAGTAGACCATATTTTCTTACATATTGCTTAATTTAAGATTAATTGATCCGCAAAACTATCGAACAAAAATTTACGCCATCAAAATGCAGCTTTACTCGATGGTTACTTTCTAAGTTCAACCTCACATTTGACAACCCTGACTGTCATAGAAACTAACTATCGGTAAACAGAGATTTAAAAAAAAAAAACAAATTGATATTATTCAGTTGATTAACTAATTACTAATTTGACTGATCAATATGAGTGTAGTTGTGCGCCTAAATATATTATGAAACGGCAGTCTAACATATATTATGTATCTACATTTCATAACAAATAAAATTCAATATAGTCTAGAGTTTCAAATGCGGGCGATTGTCTAATATAAACCATCCCCAGTGCACTAACCATAAATTCATTTCGTTCAGCTTAGCCCCAGACGTACCCAAATATATTATACATCACGAATTCGATTCCCCACGCTTATTCGGGCGTCGCTTTTTTTTTGTAAGACGTGCGATCACTTACTCTATTACTAGCCCCAGGTTGGGTGTTCAGCCAGCTTACCTGCAACACAAAGAAAATTATTATTAACAACGGAACGAGACACGGAGCAGACGTCGGAGCAGCACGTGGGATCCAAAGAGAAAAAATAACATGGCGATTCGATTTAAAAGTTTAACTCGGGAAACTTCGCTACAAATCGATTACCGGACTACACAGCAAACTCCTTAACTGAATCAATGGATGGATAGTAGATTAGAGAAGATACGCGATGAGTATTGGCAGTTAACTGCGGCGATTAGAGGAGTAGGGGAAATAAAACGGCGAAGTTTCAGGGACTGAGGGGTGATTCGATTCGGTGTGATCCGTGATTTAAAGTTCAATAGGTTATTAAAACTCACTTATAACTGATCAGTTATATTCAAACCATTAACTTTGGTGATATCATGGGATATATTTCAACATTTTCAATATTTTTTCAACCCTGCAGTTTAAATGCAGATCTGATCTAAAGCGATTACTAAAATTTATACGAGTTTCAATGAAGGTATTAAAATAATCATTGAACTACCACTAACATTAAAATATAACAAAAATTAATTAAAACTAATTAAGTGATAGTATACGGAATTTGTACTGAAAATAGATTATTACACCTAAAATAGGTGTTTATCAATTTCTTACGGCAACTCTTCATGCATAGTTATTAGCGAGTTTGAACATGAATGGAACCGAATTAAACAGATACAGGAACGTTCAGACTAACATAACGCTGTTGTAAGAGAAGTTATAGACAGATTTCAGGCTACCTTTTAGAGGTCAAAATTTTAGAAAAACATTTTTTTCTCAAAAATTAAAAGAGATAAGTGTACATACGTTCTTACAAAATATGTTCCAATTTAAGGCAGGAATTCTAAAATATAATAATATATGGGGTGTTCCATTTAAAATAAGAAAGTTGGTGCTACTTCCGGTGGAACCGGAAGTGATAGAAAGTTGAAAATATTTCACATGAGAAATAAATCAGAAACTGATTTAACAGTGTGACGAGGATTTTTCTGAGACTTTTAGTACAACCGCAACCCCGTAAACTTTTAACGAACGTTTAGCGTAGACACCCTGCATATATATATATATATATATATATATATTCTTTTTAATAAAAAATGCTCATTATAAAACTCACAGAAAATGTTTATCCCAACTAATAACATGCCAGTTACATATCACCAGAGTACTTAGTTGATTAAGTACATATTCAGAAAATTAAATAATTTTGCAGCATTTTGGGACAATGATGGAACATGGGTTTATCACTAGAATGTAATAAAATAAATTGATCAGACGTGAATATATTCAACTTTTCGTCAACTATTTGTGTGTGTGTGTAAAATGCAACATTCTTTAATACACAGTCAGCTACAAAAATTGAATAAATCAGTAGGACATACAAAGATTTATACCAAACTAAATATTAGATAACAGTATAGGTAATAGTTAACGATCACATAATATATAATTCAACAATCTAACAATACAAAACATCAAAACTAGAACAATTAAATTGGTCATTCGATAAGTACCTCAGCAGTAATAATGTTACGAAATATTGCTTGTTGCTGATTGTGTTCTTTTTACATTCGACTTTTTTTTTATGTTTGAGAGGACGTTGAAACCAGATCATAATTTCCAAAATAGGTGAATTTGCATACAGCGAACAGAAGAGAGGAACCGGAAATTTTTTAGGACGCCTAGTCGCCATAATGCACTGGAAATATGTATATGTATGTGCAGAGAATGTGCGTGCATACAAGAGTGAATAAGTATGCATTTGTGTCTACATGCACAGACACACACATGATTGTGTTCGTTTCGATGTATGTATGTCTGCAGATTTGGATTTACGTGGATGTATGCGTGGGAGGATTACTGCGGTGGATTTAGTTCTCGTGTCGTGAGTGTCTCCGGAGTGATTTTCGTATTTCGTCGATTTGTGATGAATTCATATTTGAAGGAGATTGTGTAAAGTGCAAATTTAAAAAAAAAAGGTTTATGCATAAAACCTTTCTTTACGTAGGATCAAACGTACGATATATCAAAATGTATTCCTGCTGTAAGCCATAGTTCATACAAGTCCCAAGATTCCCAGCATAAATATTGATCATTCCTGCTAGCGTGTAGTTGTTTACCCTTACGAATTCTCATTGGTCGCAGTGACCTTCATTATCATTATTATTATTTTTATTTTAATATGTTATAGCTCCTGTTCTGAATAAATTTATACTAAATGGCAAAAGAGCACACATGGGAATTTTGGCGTTAAGAATTCCGCTTCCTAACATTCTCTATCAGTACAAGGGATCATCAGCTTCAGTTCCACACAAAATAAATTGCACTTTCAGCTGCATTTTAATCACTCGAATAATTCTAGGGCCCCTAGTTTTTGACTCTTGACATGACATACTGATACGTTCTCAACCTATCAACCAAGCGAAAAATTCTATATGCATTTTCTACATTTTCCTTACAAATTCTCTTCAAACCACAAAATTCTCATTGAAATTATATCATGTCGATCGTAAATTACAATGGATGCTGCATTTCTAGATTAATGGAATTCATCTGCGAATTTTTTGTTGAAAATTATAAAGGCTTTCCGCACAAATCGAAAAATCTAGAAAATAGAAACTGTGAAATTTTCGTCACTTTCATTGCAAACTACAAAATTTCTTCGAAAACCCCATAAATAGTGATAACATTACGACGAATATTGCGAAATTATGATGATGGATTTCAATATTTCGATAGAAATTATGGAATATTAATTCAACCATATTAAAAAGACAAACATTAAAAATATGCCACGATCGTACTTTATCCTACCCAGAATATTTTAATATACCGAGTGTCTGGGATAAGGGGCGAATATAGTAATTTAACATGTAAAATTAAATATTTGTAATTATTAGCTCCCCTATTAATTTTAGAGAAAAATCGCAAAGGAATATTTTTTAGAGGATTCAAAACTGTAAATGTATCATCCATTTAATTTACGATTGTGCCAGATCCAACTCAGAAATTAAAAAAATAAGTTGAACAATGTACCATAAAACCCCTTGCCATGAGTTTGACAAATCTCATGTCATAGTGACCCCTACACCCATTTGGGTATTCAAGGGGATTTCCGATTATATACAGGGCGATTCATTGGAAAATGCGCATACAGGAATGGTAGATGCGGCACACTGAGGTGATTCTAAATAAACTATATTTTATGGGTCTATCGTTCTTTATATCCAATATACAGGGTGATTCATTAATATTGCCCATTTATTCAATTAATCATAACTTACGAACCACCTTATAATTTTTTTATAATATTTGGTACGTATGTTCTTTGTCCACTGTAGTGTCGATTAACATAATAAATGAAAATCTTATTCTAGGTCCGGCCTTAAAAAAATTAATAAGTAGGTTTCGACTCCAAACAATACCCTGTATATCAATATTTTAAAATTTTGTTTGCGTATTTGGAAACAGCAGAAAAGAAAGTAACACTGAATGTATTTGGTACTTCCGCATACAACTTTGTTACTTATTAACTTGAGCCAAACCTAGATGTTTCGATAATAAAGTGGCACAACATTAAAAATAAATAAATTTCCTTTCCGAAATGATCATTTTCCAGCTTTAATTAATAAAATCATCAACTATTTCACATTCTCTTAATTTCTTGATCCTAACCTTAACGTAAAACGAGAGGACTGGTGCGCATTCGGGACTAAATATTATTATCAATGACCAACTTTCAAACACCCTGTATGTGTAAAAAAATGATTATAACATGTGTTCATTGCATTACATTTAAATAAAATGATTAAAAAAAATCGAATCCGAGAAAAGCATAACTTTATTTTAAATAACAAAGTTGCAAAAAATCTACATTTTAAAGGTTAAACATAACAGAAATTAAAAAAAATGAGATCTTTATCCGCGTCTAATTATTTTTTTCAGCTAGAGCATGATCATTTCTTGACTATTCTGATGCATTCTTGATACATAATAATAATAAAATAAAGCAGTCTGTACGTATTGTTTAATTTAGTAAACTTGGGATTTTGTATCATACCTAAAGTGTATTATTTACTAAATTAAACAATACGTACAAGCTGCTTTATTTCTTTATTATTATGTATCAAGAATGCTCCTCCTCTTTGAATATTTGAAAATATTCCTTTGCGATTTTTGTCTAAAATTAATAGGGGGAGCTAATCATTACACATATTTAATTTTACATGTTATATTCCTATGTTTGCCCCTTATCCCAGACACTCGGTATATACCATTCCCATTCATAAATGGTGTTATTATTTGCCTTATTATCGTCCTATACAATGGTCTGTTAGTTGTACGTGCATTCAAGTAAATTGTATTCAAGATGGAATGCATGCATGTGTTATGCCTGTATAATGAAAACGAGAACGTAATAGCAGTGTATTAACTAATTGCGTAATTATCTCCACCCACACATTGCATACGCAGCAATAGTAGGTATGTACATAATAATTATTAGCATTGATAACTAGCAACTTTACTTTGTAAACAATGGTTTGCGAACTTTCACTTCATGCGCAAATTAATAATAATAATAACAATAATTATAATAGTAATAATAATGATATATAAAAAGGGGAAAGGGCTCAAGGTTATATAGCGACTTCAATTGTTGTGTAACCATTAACAATTTTTTTATGTATTCTTGTAAGATATATAAGATAAATACTTTCACCGGTCTAGAATTTTAGTAGGGTTATACTCAAAAAACTTTTGGAAAAAATGTAAAATCTAGTTTGAACTAGGAGGCTGTTACATCCGAAATTCTCCGGAACAATCAATTGGATGGTGTAATAATAAGGGCTTTATAAAGCTAATACTATCCTTCTAATAAATAATATTCATAAATTTGAGTTTTAGTATGAACAGAAAAAAAATGTCCAGTTGTCACTAAAGTAGACGAATGAAACTATTTGGTTAGTACTAATATTGACTAGACGTCATAGTTAAATGGACCAATCACAATATTGAATTTTCCTTAGTTACTTCGTATTACAGCGCTTATTACTAATTACCTGGTTGTCATGGGGCGTGTTTCGAATATATCGTTAGTTTGCGTATTTCGATGAGGTGTTAGTACAAATAAAGTTGCCGTGAATCATAATACTTTTACACAAGTCAAAATGACATAATATTTCTTGCATTTAGTATATAATAAGCGGTCAATATGAATCGATTTGGATCTGACGAGATTCATAATATCGAAGAATCCGTCACATCCACAAAACCCATTCATACAGTGCGAACAGAATGTTATGTTATAAGACAATTTGATCACTTCTGTTCAGAAAGAAATTATGATATAAAAGAAGAAAAGTCGGATGAAGAATTATGTAAAATTTTGGAAGACTGGGCTTACAACATGCGAAAAGTTAATGGTGAAGATTATAAAGAAGGAGTATTGAAAACACTCTGGAATCTCACAGCTAAGCATATTCAACTTACTTATTATAATAAATTCGAAAGAGCTATAGATCCTTTTAAAAGTGTTATATTTCAAAGAGCAAGAGATGCTCGCAATTCAAAGAGGAACATTTTACAACGCAATTTGGCAAACAGAAAACGCAGTTCGTCGGCTTTAACCCATGAAGAACAAACAAGAATTATAAATTCTTTTAATGGAAATACACCCGATGGTCTACAGCGAAAGTTTAACCATATTGCGTCTGTTGAACTTGCGTGGAGAGGAGGAGAAGCAAGTGCTTGCTTGACAGAATATTTCAAAGAAGAAATAAACAATTACGGTTTGCCAACAGGTCGGATGGAATACAACACAATTTTCTCCAAAACAGCGCAAGGAGGTAATAAGAAAATTGCAGAGAGTAAATGAATTACCCCAAATTCAAACAATATAGACATGTGCCCCGTTCGACTTCTAAAGATAATGTTTTCTAAACGGACACTTAACATTAAAACTAATCGCCTGTTTCTTACAGTAAATAAAGTTTGGGAAAAACATGAAAATAGCAATTGCTATATAAAAACATGCCCTTAGGACAAAAAGTGCTGCGTAAAGCATCGGAATAAATACCAAACTTGTAAAAATAACAAATCATTCTAACAGATCGTCCACAGTTAGTCAGTTATCAAGTACGGGTATTAACGCTGAAGAAATTATAAAAATAACTGGACACAACAATACTGCTCCAATTCAACCTTATTTGAATCTAAGTGAAAATCAACATAAAAATCTTATTTCAAATTTAAGAAGTGAATCAATGGAATCGGAAATTGAAAATTCTTCTATCAATAATTCTTTGTCAGTTTCTCTTGATTCATCTAATAATAATAATCATTCCAGTGGCTCAGTAATTTATAATAATTGTACTTTTAATATTACATACCATAAATAAATCAAGTTCTAACAAGTCATAATTATGAATTTTATTTAATTTAGGTGTTAATAAACATCAAGTTGCCGTAAATCATAATATGTATACACGAAAGTCAAATTGACAAAATATTTCTTGCATTTACGTTTATTATTCGGTATATAGTCCTCCGAATATAACTCGAGCATTAAAAATAATGTGAATATAGCGACTACTGCTCAATGTGTTGCTTCGTGTGTACGAGGCGTATTTCTCAAAACACATTTCGCATACGGCAGCTATATTCGATTATTATTGAAGCTCTTGTTATATTACTTCTGAGTATACTACCCTATTAAAGGTACTAAGGCAATTATAATCAATGGAACTACATACGACGATAATATGTATACACTTACTTGTAAGTTGGTTTACTTCTCGGCATTGAATATTTCTACCAGTAAGCATCTTTTAGACTGCATGAATTAATTCATTATAAATCTGAATCAAGTTCGCCCATTTCGGTAATGGTTTAAATGAGCGATTCCCTCTTAATGAAATGTTAGTTCTAGAAGTTTGACGAGACTTACGGCCAAATAATAATTTCGCGTGCGATTGGGGGTGCACCTAATCGTGGCGAACGAGCGAAATCTGGAACGTAATTATGACAATGTAATAGGGTGGAAATGAATGGCAACGGTAATATCTGGCGCGGTTATCCTTTCTGTTGATTGGCAGGATAATCAACAGTTGGGGGCGGTGGAAGGAGAGCCATTTGATCAGGGCGGCGGCGGGTGGTGGCAGCGAGTGCGACTTTCGGGGGAGCCCCGTGGTCCCCCCTGGCGCTTGTTGGTATTCAGGTGTATTATGTAATATGATTCCTAATAAGCCCGGCGTCTCGCCGTCCTCACTTCTCATTATGTAATCTGATCGCAACAATGGCTGTACTCGCTCCGAGCCAAACAGTTTATTTAATACGATGTTCTCCCATTATTAGAATTACGGATGGCGTACCTGCCTTATTATTATAAAGCATAGCGAGAGCAGACGTCTAAACGGGATGAGGAGCGGATTCACTAATATTTATCTGAAATTCAGATTTAAATTAGGGGTGGATAACATTAGCAATTTGCGCCCCCGCCGTGAGAAATGTAAATAGTGGAGCATTAAAATATTTAAGCAGAGTCCGCGCTTAGGGGCGGCTTAAAAGTGTGCATACATAAGTTAAAAGACAGAGGATCGATTCAGGTGCGTTGACTTTCCGCTCGTTGTGGAGGTGCCAAAAAGGCCTACCTCAAAGTTGGGATAAAGCCAAGGCGCAGACAATTCACACAGAGGAACACACATACATTCGATCAGTTAATGGAACTTGTCGAGACTATAAATTTGAGCAGCGCGCATATTAGTTAGTTGTTCAAGTAGTAAGTAACATGTAGCGAATAACAAGTGAACACGGGTCGTATCTGCTCCCCCCCTTCCCCAACTTCAGAAACTAATTACGCCCTGATTGATACCTAAAAAGACGTGCCCCCCATCGACTACCCAAGCCCGTCAGGACTATGGGGGATTCGTCCTTCTCACACCAAGGACACGGCGGAGGTCCTCGCCGACACCGGATGCAGGTGCCGAATGGAAGTTCCGAACAACGGGCCAGCCACTATATTATCCACCCAGCCGCCCCAACATACTTCAAAAGTGATTTCATTTTATACACTTAGCTTGATTACAGGTAGGCAGACTAACCGAACTTTATGTCCAATTTAATTCTGTCAAAAATGTACCTCCACCAAAACTTTAAAGGACTAATACCATCAATGCTAAAATACCGAACAGGTTCCATATGGTAGAAATATAAATGCAATAAAACTACAATTATTACATATAAATCACAATCTTTTTAATATTAACAAATAATGAAATAATAAAAACAGAAATACGAGTTAAACCTATAACTTCTTGCCTATAATCGTCCATTCTAATCTCGCTGAAAACCTAATTAAAAGTGTTTTAATTTTGCTCCGAATATGCATGTTACATATTCTGAGTTAGTAGTAATACCAGTGATCATAAATTGATGCCTTAAATGAAGCAAAATAATAATATCAAATAGTAAACAAATAATTATCCATTATCATGTTTTTCGCTGATTTCAGAATTTTAGTACAAGTTACAAAAGGCCATATATTCAAGCATCAGTCTGAAATTCGAGTATTTTCTCCGTTTCGCGTTTATTCGAATTATATTTCATAATGTTTTATAGTTTAGGTTAATTTTGATATAATTGAAATGTTGCTGATACTGATTACTTGATTAGTAATTGTTCCTTCACGTCATGCAGAACGGGTCTTTCCGCCCTATTCAATATAATTTGATAAAAAAGTATTTGTGGCAAAAGAAATATAGTAATAAACAGTAATAAATAAAATAATAAAATAGATAAATTAAATATTTATTTCGACAATCGATTAAACTTTAGTGTCAATATTAATTTCAGAGGCTCTAAAATAAAAGAGCGACAAAAGTACGTTATAATGAAGTCCATTGCAGCAAATAAGGATGCATCCTAATTGCAAAAGATAGAAATCAATTACTACTGTAACCATTGGCTTTGTAGTGGAAAATTTCTTATAATATGCCACAGAATATTCCTATAGCGTTATTCATAAAACAATAAATCATGGATTAGCGGTCTTTTACAAAGAGTTACCAAGGTTACTAAGATTAAACCACCGTTAAACCATGGCTTAAATTTTTATGAATAACACTGCAAGAATTCAGGGTGATGTTGAACCAGTTTAATATTTCTCTGCACAAGAAAAGAATCCACGATTAATTAGTTGCAGCTTTAACTTACTACGCCATGGAGCTTAGAGCCGATTCCATAATATCACAGAAAATTCTAATTTATGTAAAGCTTACTTAACAGAAAAGTCGACTTTAAAGTATAAAGTCGTTTGACGTTTAAAAATCAATTATGGGACACGTTAAGTACTTAAAGGCGCCTTTTCGGTTTAAAGGAAACTTTAATACCATTATGGAACCGGCCGTTAATGTAACAGAAAATGTACTTAACTACCTAATAAGTACAATCAGCTTTTTAGTACTCTTCTGCTATTGTAAGTTACATGGAGTTAGTACTTATGAAGTCCGCTAGTATATAATATTCTATAGGTACTAGTGGCAGAAATTTTTTAGAATACATAAATCTTTTATACCCAGCTCCTTCACCAAATCTCTGTTGATTTTAAATTGAACTTGTTAAAACTAACCGAAAGATCTCAAAAAGCTACCGAAGTATTAACTTTAAGTTCCAAACTTAAAATCTAAATTAGGGGTTAAATTTTGGTCCGGAGTCATATATCAAATTGTTAAATTTGCAACATAAATTCGTAATTTATGTTTATATTGTGATGTTATTTAATATATTTAATTTGTTATTTTATAGTATACGTTAGATAGGAATTTGTTTATAGAACATTATACCATTGATTAACTAAATACATATAGATGCGCAACGAGGTCTGAACTGTGTTAAGCGATGAAAGTTCTCGCACCTAGTTCGCGCTACCAGTATCTGAGAACTCACCGAGCGGTCGCCCGTGGTGGGGGCAAAACACTGCTTCACACTTCCAATACGACTGTGGACTGGCGACGTTCTGCGAGCTCCAAACCGTTGCGATTTTGCGTGTATTTTTGTGTATTTTCAAATCCAAGATGAGTACAGTCGCTCATATTTGTGTGTACAATAATTGTTGTAATGACAGCCGAATAAACAAAGAGATTAGCTTTTTTCGATTTCCACTGAAAGATTTGTCGAGGACAGAGGAATGGAAGAAAAATTGCGGGAATATAAATATAGTTTATATGACCAATGAAAAATTGACAAATAAAGTTGTGTGTGAAAATCATTTTTTGCCGACAGACTATTATGAGTCTAATCGACGCAAATTGTTGAGAAAAAATGCAGTGCCTGTTAAATTTAGTCAACAAGGTACGTATTTAATATAGAAAGGATATTTCACGGCGTCAATATAAATTGGCGGATTTTTCTTGAATTCTGTTCTTGACGATATTTTTTAATACCATAATTACTTTACTATTATGACGTGATATAACTAATTTAAATTTTGGGATATATGGGGGTCTATTACGTAGTGATGGGCATAATCGAATGATTTTCATAGTCGAATTATGCCAATACGAATGATGGCAATAATCGAATTATAATTAGAATTATTTAATAATAATCATTCTTTTTGAAATCATTGATAATTCGATTTTCACTAATAATAATTATTGCGAATTATTTGAGCACGCCGCAGTTATTCCTTTGATTGTTTTTACCGACACTTAAATCGCAAACGAAATGTGACCACGCCGACCGGCGCGGTTCTATTGGCGGTAGCCCTTGTTTGTTTTTTTATGACAGTTTCTTTACATGCATAACTCTTTGATGTGCCGCCCGCATCGGTTCGACATACATATATTCTGGGTGTTTTTTGGCCATTCTCAGTTTGGCTGCGTTGGCGCATATAACAAAAATAAGGTTTTTCCTTATTGTTAATCAGGTTTCTAACATCAACAAATCTTTGGCAATCTCTTCGAAAATAATATTTTCTTGAATTATAAAATAATATTTTTAACATTTTACAGAAGAAGATATATCATTAAAAGTATATCCGTATCCGTGTTTGTATTTATTGAATTTGTATTATTGAATTTGTATATAAATTTATATTTTATGTATGTTTTGTAAGCACGGTATGAGCATTGTTAGCATTAATTTTGTTAATACACTAATCATTTGTATGTACATCAGTTTGTTTATTACATAATATTTTTTTTTTCCGTGACGTTCGCTTCAGTATTACAAATTATATTTTATGTCACCGATATCGTTAGCTCGTGTTTACGGAATTTATAAAGAGTGTTATTTTGATAATTCAATTAACTTATTATGTTGTTTTAAAATTAGTAAGTAACTACTATAACGAATTCAAATTTACAATATTTTATGTTAATGTTCTAATAAAATATTTGATGTATTTTTATATTCAATTTTTATTGTAGTATTTGCGGTATTTGCAACGACTACACACGATAATAGTTGACATAATTATGTATCACGAAGATACCTGACCATCGAAATCGTCGAAAGTCGATTTGGATTTGCGTGCACCTATTACTCCGTGCGAACGATTACGCGGCAAATGGGTAACTCTTGGAAGGTCCGCATATTTGCGAGTGTCGCTACTTTGCAGGCGTGTAGTTTTAGGACTCGAGGGGAAAGGGGACGAAAATAGAATGAGATAGCCAGCTCTTAACAGAGAATATACGTGCGTTGCACCTCTTTATAATTTCTATACTCACTGATTATACTGAATATATTAGATTTATTGTATTTAGATATTAATAGGATTACTTAGGTAGTCAAATAGGATTTGTATCTAGCTAGAATTATAATTAATTCAGGGCACAATTAACGTAAAATAATTGTAATGAGTCAGTAATATGTATAAAATTCAATGGAAAATTCAAACTCATCGTACAAAGACGTTCTACATTCGTATAGAAGCAGAAAAATACAAGGATCTCGAATATCAGATCAAATCACAATTGGAATTATGGTTTTTCCGTTATATGGATAATTATAATCATAATTATAATTTGTTAATTCGTTGCCGTGGTTACTAACTTTATTCGGGGAGCAACTCGACAATTTACACGCTTATTTTGATCAACGTAGGCGGATTTTAACTATCAAAAATCACTTGTTTAACCGAGGTTTTAAATAGGCTGAACGCCGACAAACAATCAGATTGCTTCCGATCCCGGAGCATCCATGTCGGTCAGCATAGAAAAAAAAACTGTTGTACAGAAACAAATATCGTCGAACAATAGTTATTTACATTCACGCGTTATTCAAAAACAGTTTGATTTACGTTTTGTTTACGCGGATATAATCAATTTCGGGACAGTAATTATTTGCGTTCAAGCATCTGTAAACACTCGACGTGAACCTGGGAATCATTATCAACACGGAACAGCTGAAAGGAGTGAAAGAGGATTCAACGACAACTTCAACCCCAAAGACGATTCAGCGAGAACGTCAACTATAGAAGAGGATAAACCGAGGACAGCAGGACTTTGAATCGAGGGAATTGGTGCCGATTTAATCAAATTTACTGATTCGACATCTGCAACCACGATTGCCGATCACCACTGCGAGTTGCCGCTATTCACCAGGAATATGAATATGAATGCCAGGTAGAATTTACTAAAATTACTACTCAATTAGGGAGATAATTGTATGAATTAGGAATTTGGGGAATTATTGGTATAAAATATTGATAGTGTTAGTTTGTTAATTAGTGATAAGACTTGCTTTCTATTGTCAAGCGTTCATTTTGTTTCATATTAAATTAGTGTAGTGTTTCTTTGTTATCAATTATCTGAATATTTAATATTATAATAAATATTAATTAAAATTAATATTCTTTGCCTGCCATCTAATTTATTTTGATCCCAATTTTTGACCCTGAGAAAAGGGAAAAACAAAATAATAAAATTCATAACAACAAAAGTAAGTAACAATTTTATGATTCTTAATTATCAACCCAATAATAAATCTACGCAGTTAACAGACTTAGTATAACAGCACATTTTAAACACCCGAACATGGGGCATTGTCTATAAAGTAGCATTAGGCACCCTCAACGTGGGGTAAATCATAATTATTGTGTTAAAATAATTAAACCCTAACAATAACAGAGCAATATATATTTTTAACATGAGTAACGAAATCTAATAATAAACAGAGAAATAACTTGCTATGTTTTAACCATTTTCTTACGGTCATTTTTCTATTTTTAAAAATATAATTAATTAAATAAAAAAAAAAAATCCCCTCTCATTCTAAAATAAAGATCAGTTTGTGAAGCAATTGAACTATTTTATTATTGCCCTTGATAAGAATCGAACCCACGATTATTGGTTAGTCTGAGGCAATTGGGATACATTGGGATTACTTTATTCAAGTAATCACTCCCTAAATACTACCAAGCCATCAATATCAATCTCGTATAAATTCATATAAAAAAATCTTACAAAGAAAATAACCTGGAGGAAATTATAGAATTATAATATTGTCACCGACAAGAATTGAAACAATGATTATTCATTGGTCGGAGCCTTAACGGTATCAATTGCTAAACAATTTACTTTATTTGACAAGTTAAATCCAGTTTCCAATACAAATTACAAGCAAGGTAAATAAAGATGTCTATTTTTAGCAAATTATTATACAGATATGATATGTGCATAATGGACTTTTCTCGTTACCGATTGAACAACCTTCGGTTTGAGTCGCCTTCGTAAAAATAATCGTATTCATGCAAAACGTTTCTTCGAGTTGTGCACGTATTTAGACTTCACAGACTCCAAATGATTGATTATAAATACCTGTAAATTCTATAATTAACAACCGATGACATAACGGAGGCAAATTATTGAGAAGTAAACTAATACTATATATAACGATCTTTATTAAGGCAATCGACCCCAGATGGGGTCTTTCCGCCCTATTCCCCCGCCCCCGTATATTTATAACAAAATTATAATTGTAATTAGTACCATTTAATTCTAAATTGAAATAACATCAAATTGGCAAATATTTCATAAAACGATTATTTGTCATAATTGTGTTAATTGTTAAATAAGTGGTTCTAAAGTATCTCAGAAAATATTTTCTAGCAGAGAAAGTAAACTAATTGTTGCATTGAGCCGTTGAGAACGTTGAAAACAAATTCACTGCGTACACGAATATCGCTTTAACACGTTTTAAGCCACGTACTGATAGCTGGCGATGATTGTTTACATCTGCGAAGTTGAAGTGTGAAAATTTCCTGTCATAATTACGCAGTATGTCGAATTAGATTTCATAGAAAATAACTGTTTTATTACCACATATAAGAGTGCACTTCCGCAATAAACCATCACAGAGCAGCTCGAACTATTTCCCGACAACATTAAAGTGATGAAACATTTTCAATATGAGTTTAATGCACTATTTATGTATACCTATAGCAAAAGTTTATATTTTTGTCCGAAAATGTTACAGAATAATGGCAACAACTTAAAATGGTAATTAATATTTAATAATAATTTAGGAAAAAAATCTGCAGCCAGTCTATTAAAATGACATAATACATTATTTTTCAATCAATCAAATATTGAAATGAATGATCTAAATCAAAACTATAAATGCAGTATAAAGAGACATTGGCATCCCAAACCTAAACAAAGACAATGAGTATCACATTCAGTGGCTCCCAAAAAATGGAATTTCGGCAATCGGAATCTGCACAGTAGTCTCCATCAAAGTGCTGTACAACATTTCTGCTGTGTGAATGTAACTTAATTTTACAAAGTTCAAAAAAGTGTTGTACATACAAATATTTTAAGAGGTTAGGTCTAGGTCTAATTTATTCATAATATAGTGCTAGCCTTTGTTCAGTAAAAACACAACCACCGGTAAACTTTGAATGGTAGAATAAATAATACACTAAAGGTCTAGAGTAAGTAATTTTTATGTAAAGAATACAATAATAATAATTGTTGTCACTGTTGGTTGTCACCTTGACAGTTCTGAAATATTTCTACCATTGACAAAATATACAGCCAACTACCTATTTCTGTACAACACATTTTTAAACACGACTTACAACAGTCAATGATCTGTGTAAAACATATTTTTGAACACGACTGTACTCCATTTAATTTATTACATAACACAATGATTTTTAATAAACAATTACTGAATTTAGGTATAATTCTTATGCATAAATCTGCTGGGGATTTATCATAATTCCCATAATCCCCCATAATCTTAACTCGGTACCGGTACGGATGCGTTCACCGCAAAAGCATTCAGCATCGAAGTCTGGAAAAAAACGATATCCCACTATATGATTTGACATTTTCGCAGGAGAGAAAAACAGCGAACCGAATTCCGCTCCGGGACACGAGATTTGCCTGCATCGGCGCCGGTGGAATCCAATTTTTTGCCGGTTTTTTTGCTGCTTTGTTTGCGTCCGCTTTGATTTCCACTCGTCCAGACTGGACACATGCAAAACCAATTGTTGGAATCTAATTCGCCCCGGGAATGGGTTTACTTCCACCTTCTGCACGTCTAATTGACTTAAGGCGCGTTCCGATCGCATGAGCGCCAGGCATGGAATGGGGGCGTCTGTGTGGTTTATGGATATTGTAATTTATTGCGTTAATAAGTAATCGATTTAGCGTTATCGCTTTTGCCCGTATAAGGCTGGCAGTTTGTTGCAATAAGTTACATGCAGTTGGAGTCGTGCCTGAGTTAATCACGATGTGTAGTATTTATGCAGACATTAATTAATTTATTTAGAAGAAAAAAAGTCATCAATATTGTATTACTGATATATCATATAAACGGTCCACAACACGTTCATATATACGAAATAATAAGGGGTAAGATATGTTATTTCAAATTTTTAAGTGAGATTTAAATATGATAACAAAACAGCAGATTGCCATCACAACTTAAGCACAGTATATAGTGTGGCAGTTCCGGACATTCATTGAAAAAACAAATAATATACAGGGTTATTCAATTTCGATTACCACTATGGGGATATCGGAAACGGTAAGAGATACCAAGTCGGTTAAATTGGGGAAAAGTTGCGTAATCATATGGGGAACAATATTCAATAGAGATAATTAAAAAAAAAAAATGATTGCTGAGATTTTTTTTAAATTGAAATTTTGCAAAATCATATTTAATTTTCCTGTCGTTACTTGAAGAGATATTAAAAATATATAAATACATCTTCGTTGCCACTTTTTCTCATCTATAACATGGGAATTTTTAATTTTCGATCAGACGTTTCGTGTGAGTGCAACCGTCATCAAGTTTAAATTTTTAAATACGGACCTGCAATTTTAATTTTTATTGTGAGTTATACTCGTCTTGTAAAATGTACAAAGAAAAATCCTCAACAGTACCTACCTTCAAATTGAAAATTCCATAAAAGTGTTTTAAATTTTTGAGAATTGAGATAAAATACAAAGAAAAGTAACAAACGTACTTGAAAAGTATTTAAACGTATGAGAAAATTTGCACAAATATCGCAATAGTGCTCAAAATTACCTATATTTTTTGTATGCCATAATAATTACACAAATGCCTAGAAATTTAAAAAAACACCAAGACAAAATCCCCATGGCTTAAACAAATCTGCATAATATATTAATAGGTAGAAAGCATAAGACCCTTAAACAAAATCTTACTTTGCACAAAATACCAAGAAAATTTCCCTAAAGTGCTAGTTAAGTGTCAGCTTGTTAGGTTTGGTTAATTTTATAATTTAATAATATCCATCATTGGATATTAACATCTTCAGCCTTCACCTGCTGCCACGCATGGTATTCCTATTTCCAGGACATTGGAAGGAAGACGTATTCGTGGCTCCTAAATTAGGGACTGGACAGTTCATCGGTTCATACTACATAAAAGTAACCGAGGACAAAATAAACATGTCATTTCAGGTCATTACGAAATGTACAAATATTTAAAATTATAAACCACAACATATGAGGACCTAAATTTCAAAAAGAATATTATCCATTAAATTCAGCTAATGACTTATAGGTGGCGCTAGGGGCTTCAATACCACATAATTAATATACTGAAGACGAAACTGTTAAAATAACATTCTATCCCATTTTCAAAAGGATAATTATTCTATAAAGTTCGTGTCAAAAATAATGTTATTTTTTGTTTACTTATTAGTAACGAAAATCAGCTCGTTTGCTTTACTCGAAAGTATTTTTATCAAAATAAAATGGATATAGAAGGTGTTTTAGTGAGTGAATACAATGAAGGTAACCGAAAAAGGCAAAAGAAATCTTCTAAAAAGGAGAAAGCGAAGCAATTAAGCAGTTCTAGATAGAAAATTATCATATTTCTGTAAAGTTTCGAATCAAAGAGGCACAGGGAAAAATATAAGCCTAATTGCCGAAATCAAAAACATGTTTTATCAGCAAAATACCGTATGGTTACTGAAAATGGTAAAACCTACAGAGTGTACCAAAAAAAGATTTTAAAATGTTTTGGAATTTCTTTAAAACGGTTACATACGATTACAAAAAATATAAAATTTGGATACGACATAAAAGAGAGAACAGGAGGAGATAGGCGTTCATTAAAGAATAATGAAAAAAGAGAGGAGGTTAAAAAGTTTATTGGTAAACTTCATGCAAAAATAAAGCCATTATAACCGCAATAAATCGAAAAGGTTGTATTTGCCCGCTAATTTAAATATATGAAGATTGTGGAAATTGTACGATTCTTCTGTTGAGGAACGATATAAGGTAAAATGCGGATTTTTTAATAAAATATTTTCATCGGATGTTTGTAGTTTCTGTTTTAAAAAGAAAAATGAACTAAAGAATTGCACTGAATTTCAAAAAGTTAATGTGATGACCGAGTTAAGAATTCACAAAATAAGAGCGAAACCATTTCATTTATTAATGAATAGCTATGAGGAAAACAGTGAAGTATTTTGTTTCGACCTACAGCAGGTTCAGAATCTGCCCAAACTGCCTGTGGGAGAAGCATATTATGTAAGGCAGCTTTGTTTTCATAACTTTTGTATTACGGATGTCGCGACTTCATCTCCATTTTCTACACCTGGAATGAAAGCCAAGCTGGTCGAGGATATAATGAAGTGGGTTCTGCCATTACAAATTTCTTAAATTCGCATAAATTTTCCGATAATTGCAAAGTGTTACGATTATTTGGAGACGGATGCGCTGGGCAAAAAAAGTCATATGTAATGTATGATCTAGCACTTTGGCTGTCAAAAAGTGCTCCTCATTAAAAGAAATTAAAGTTACATTTCCGGTCCGAGAGCACTCTTTTCTGCCCGCAGATCGGGTGTTTGGGCTTCTAGAAAAGAAACTTAGGAGAATAGAAGTAATACTGAATGCTGAAGAGTACATAGAAATTTATAAAGAAGTTGGAACTGTGAAGAAGCTAGGAGTAGAATGGACAATCAAACATTTTAAGGCATTTGATACAAGCTTAAAAAAGTTAAAAGGTATAAAAGACATGAAAAGAATTATATTAAGAAAAGACAATAATGGAGGTGTAAAAATGAAAATGGAACAATATTTTAGGAACGATGACTCATCGAAAAGTTTTTAAAGTCTAACAAAGAAAGGTATAGTTTTAAAAGACTTGAATGTTAATGAAAAGGTACTGAAAGTCTCAGTGAAGGAAGAGAAATTGAAAAATCTTAAAACTTTACTCTTATTATACGACGAAAATTGGCAGCAAAACAAACAACTTAAGTTTTTTAAAGAATTGTATGAACCGAAGTTAAACCCAGCCACCAGCCACGAGGAAAATGAACTTTGTGAATGCAATGAAGATGATGGTGGTGTTCTTATATAATATGTACTTAAAAATAATGTTATTGTTTCATAAAAATAAAATGTTTGACAATAATAAAGTTTTTACTTCCAATTTGCAATAAAATAAAAAAAAAACGCTTTGGTACATTAAAATTATTTCAAAAAGAGAATTTTATCCATATCTTTTGAATGAAATGGATTTAATTTTTTTTTTCAAAAGCAAATCCAAATTAATTAGTCAATAATATAATGTGTAAATGAACTCAATTTCATTTGTTTTTCATATGGCTTTATAAAAGTTTGTATTGCATTTACCATTTTACAAATTTAATTTTTGTTACACAGTTTTGCCGCAATCACAAAACAGTTATTTTCTCCAATTCTTGAAAAATGGATAATAATCCATTTTGAAATTTAGCTCCTCAATATGTAGAACTGTCCACAATAGCAAGGAGTATGCTGGGACATAATATAAAAATTAGTTGGATTGCGTCTTCTATTTGTCATAAGTCATAAGGTTTCTTTTCTTTGTCGTCCGCTATGGATCTTGATCTAACTTAAATTAAATAAATGGCCCCACCCTGTTGGGGGTTCCGTTTTAAACTATAGTGCCTATTAATGCACGAAGTGAAGTGCATAATTGAAGTATAATTAATTTGATAATAAATGAGTTCGGACAACAAAAACCGCACCTCGCTCCATGCAAACCGCGCAAAGTTAATTGCCAGATTGTAACATTGAGTTTCGTTAATTTCGTGTTTATGCAATGGGAGCAATTATTCGCCTGGCGTGAGTTTCAATTGTGTTATTAAATTACGGTCCTGAAATATTGAACAGCCGGTCGGGGGGCTCTAATTTAAAAAGCGAGTGCCAATTAAGGAAACTACGCGCTCTGTGGGCGAGAAACTTTCGTTTTGCATAAACGAAAATTTAAAAAAAACGCAGACATAAAATAAGTGGGGAATGAGCGTAACTCTTCATTTTGTTGTGCTCTCCACTTTTGTGTAGGTAATGCGACATTGAAAATGACGTGGGGCTTTCTACAGAGGATTCTGGTTCGGTTTCTGCGCTTTCAGACATTACACGCCTCTGCGTATGTGGATATTTTGTTACAATTGTATTACGTTACAGCGCCTGACACCCGAAGCGAGCTACTTACAAAAATATGACAAGGGTGAACTTTAATAAAAGACCGAATATTCGCTTACAGTAGAAGTTTACAACACTTTTTTACCAGCGCTGTTCCTGGTGTTCGACGCAAGCGGGAACAATATTCCACAATACACATTTTTAGTCACGGTTTAAATTTGGAATATTTTGGCAGAATATATTCCTAGGGCACATACACTGTATAAAACACCATATTCGTATAGCAAACTTACTGTCAATACTAAACAATAATTAATTTATAAATAAAATACTTGGTAGGTTTCACAATTTCAATACATGACACTACAATCGTTTCTGTCTTGCGGACATTATCAAGGGACAAATAAAACCAGATTTATTTGTCATTTAACACATGACATGACTGCCAGACTACCACATAGGTATGGATTTAAGAAATGTGTCCATCCTACATCTGCTATGTCCTACATCATGTCATCAATGTCTTCAGGGCAAATAATAGTTTGGTGATCATTTATAATCGGTGATCACTTTTTGTAATTTAATTACTTTTCAAATAAATAAAATATGATTTAAAAAATGAATTCTACTATATTTAGGTAGTCTGTCTACTTAAGTTCGCTACCAGAGAAAAAACTTTATCTGCATGGCCTAACACCAAAAGTGTCATCATTATATATCAAAATTTATCAGTCATACATGTATACTGGATTTATTAGAAAATATATTATTTTTTGTGAAAAAAACTAAAATCTTATAATTCAAACAATATCAAGGTATCATTAAGAAAATTTATTTAGAATTAAAAACTACGTTCAAATATGTTGTCATACCATTCATTCTGAAAATTACCCCAATTAAAGTACATAATTGTTCTCCAAAATAAAAATGTTAAATTTACGACATTTCTTCTTAGTTAGAGTTTCATAAATAAAGGTGAATATTCAAGACGATTTAGAAAGCTTTTGATAAAATTGGAAAAATTACTGCTAAATAGCATGATTTAGGATAACTTGCAAAGAATTCTATCAATATAAGAAATATATTGTTAAATTAAAGAAGTTTCTTCGAGCACTTTTTTTCGAAAATAGATTCAATATCATGATTTAGGACGAATTGAAAAATATTCTTTGAAATTTAGGCAACCAATGGTAAATTTCGGAAGTTTCTTGCAGAAACTGTAAAATCATTGAAAAAATCGCAAAACTTCAACTGGACATCAGAAATTATCTTGATAAAATTGCTAAGATTCATGCTAAATATCATGATTTAGGACAAGTGGTGGTCCGGACCGTATGCACGAAGACCTGAATTCGAGCGCCAGTACAGGTAATACATTTGTAATGAGAAACTAGGGCCATTCGCCGTTGGGAGCTCATTAACGGCGCTCCACAGTGTTACGATCACAAATATGGTAAGGGGGACAAAATTCACAACATGAAATTTACTACAACGGAACTTTTTGATATTATTTGTAATTAGTGTAACTTAGTACGTAAACCTGTTTATTTCGGGTATTCGGAAAGGTCGTTGATTATTTCAGTAAGAAATTTAAAAAAATCCTACCTTTTTGAGTTTTCAAATCTATATATAGGGTGTCTCCTAAAAAACGCCGGTGGCCATAACTCCTTTATTTATTGGCCGATTTCAAAAAAACAAAAACAAAATTAAATGATTCCACATATTCTACAAAGGGGCCCTAATTTGTTTTTTTTTTGCAAAATCAACTTTCATTTCAGTGATAGCCGACTTTTTTTTTTTCAAATAGTTACACACATATATATATATATATATATTATGGTAGTGATTATTCTTCTGAATCCAAAGATGTATAATAAGGTAACTTTGATGGAATATTCGTTACAGAAAAATAAAATAAAATATTAAAATGTTAAACGTGTTTGCTTTGTTTTTCACGCCACACTTGAAAAATTATTTAAACTTTTTTTTTTGTCTGTTACGAATATTCCATCAAAGCCAAGTTGTTAAACATCTTTGGATTCAGAAAAATAATCCCTACCAGAAAACAAAATAAGAAAATATATGTAATCATTTGAGAAATAAAAGTTGACTATCGCTAAAATGAAAGTTGATTTTGCAAAAGAAACAAAATTAGGGCCCCTTTGTAGAACATGTGGAGCCATTTAATCTTGTTTCTATTTCTTTGAAATCGGCCAATAAATAAAAGAGGTATGGCCGGCGGCGTTTTTGGGAGACACCCTGTATATGTGCTATTTATATCACTGAGGTTAGCAGAAATGAAACATACTTTTTAAAAAATATCCAAATAATGAGTTTTAAAAATATTGAATTTTTTATATTTTGTTATTTAAACGTTATTATTTTTTTAAAACTTAGGTAACCCTCAGAATGCATAAAATACAATCTGAATTTCTAAACCATTCAAACCATTAACGTAGCATCCTAGAAAAATTAATCTAGTAATTTATAATTTTGTGGTATAGTGTTTATAGTATCCCAGTGGAATATCTAAGTGTTTTTGTTATTCTAGACTTCTAGTTACATCAGACCACCTTATATCATTAATTCGATTAAAATAAACTACACATAATTCAGATATGCCTGCAGAAGTAATAGGAAGGTAAGTAAAGTAAACTTTTAAAAATTAATTGAGATTATAAAGTAGGTATACTTTCGGTGGTGATTCGTTTACTCGGTGGTAAACAATTCAATATAGTTTCTTGTCGATTCCTCTTCATGGTGAAGATACAAGTTCTCCAAGTATTTAAACTAAGTATTACTTGTATATATTATTAACTATAAAGTCTACAGGATGTTTTATAGTTGGATTAGACATTTTTAAAAAGGACAAATTTTCTCCTTATTTATCAAAGGAATTATAGCAAACCATATATCATTATAAAGAGAAAAAATGTCCTCTTTAAAAATGTCAAAGCCAACTATGGCTGCCATTTAAAATAAAAAGTTTGTATTTCAACTGAAAAACTGTGGTCTTTTCGCAAAAAACAAAAGCATATCTTGCATAAGCTCTTAAAATGACAACTAATTCCTCATTAAACAGAATCTCTATGTTTTATGGTTTCCAAGATCCCAATGCTTAAAATGAAAAACTCATCCTGTATATACAGGGCGTCTCATAAAACACGCCGCTGGCCATAACTCCTTTATTTATTGACCGATTTCAAGAAAACAATCACAAAATTAAATTGCTCCACATGTTCCACGTGGGGCTCAAATTTTATTAAAATTGCGGGAGTTTAAAATGATTCAGTGTACATCTTACTTTACTTTATTATCACGTTTCCTGGTGAAATTAGTCACAATCACAATAATTACTCATATATGACAGCATGCCATTGTTTCACTGTAACATTTCCAACCTAGAAACGCAAAACCCAATTGCAAAAAAAATCAAAAACCTCTATAAGATTCGCCCGGAATTTTTATTTGCACATATTTATTATAATTAAAATCCATTAGGATTTATTAAACGGAAATATATACAGAGTTAGTTAAATGGGAGAAAAGTTTCTCAATTTCATGCCTTTTAATATTCTGAAAAGAAATCCGGGATATTTTGCGCAGTTCCAGAAATATCGCCGAAAAACAGAAAAACAGTACTTTTATTTTCTTTTATAACTTTTTTACTTTTGAAGGAAATTTTACGAAACTTGGCACTCTTACATTTTTCGACGTGAGCTTTCTGATGACAGTGCCAAACATTTTCTGCGCCCAACTAGATGCCCAAATTTTCGTAGTCAACTTTTGATTTTCTTATGGCCGTAATATTAACAGATAATCTGACATTATTAGCACCAAAATACAAATAACCATTTTGACATTTCTTCATACAAAGAAAATTACTTCTGAGTAATTTTATTGTGTATAAAGTGCAAAAAAGGAGATAATATCGTTGATTAGTAAAAATGACAAAATATTATCGTCAACATGAAAAAATTTACATGTAGAATCTCTATGTAAGGAATTACAGAAATGTGACAGTCACATCTAGAATTTATGGTGAATTGTATCCCGAAAGAAGACAGTCAACAACTTTTCGGCGTTTCTGAAATCGTATAAAATGTCAGATTACCCGTGTGTTGTACATGGTTGAAATTGGAATTTTTCGGTTTTTTTAATGCTATTAAAATGAAATATGTTATTCCATGGCAACTTTATTTTTAGAGCAGTCTACAACAATTTGATTTGTGAAACAAATTTTTAAATTATCGTATTTTGGTGGTAACATGTCAGATTATCTGTTAATATTGCGGCCATAAGAAAATTAAAAGTTGACTATGAAAATTTGGGCATATAGTTTGCGCAGAAAATGTTTGGCACTGTCATCAAAAAGCTCACGTTGAAAAATGTAAGAGTGCCAAGTTTCATAAAATTTCGTTCAAAAGTAAAAAAAAAGTTATAAAAGGAAAAGGAAAGTGCACTTTTTCAATTCTTCAGTGATATTTCAGGAACTGTGCAAGATATCCCGGATTTCGTTTCAGTATACTGAAAGGCACAAAGATGAGAAACTTTAATCCCATTTGATCAACTCTGTATATATTTCCGTTTAATAGATCCTAATGGTGGGCGTCGTAAAAGTGACCACCCTGTATGAGAGTTCTCTTCCATCGTCGAAAACTCGACTATCGTGTGGTTCAAACGACTTGTTTTAATTTTATAATGGAGTTTACATGTTTGCTAACAGGCCCACTTACCCTAATTCAAATAACGATACTTTGTATAAAACCAATACCCTTATGGCCCAGTTGCCCCAATTTCTAGGGGTAACTGGGCCCATCAGACCTTTTTTCTTCAATTTTAAATTTAAAAAAGTTATCGGAGGAAAGGAAAGTGCACTTTTTTGGTTTTTCAGCGATATTTCAGGAACTATGCCAGATATCCCGGATTTCTTTTCAGAATATTTAAAGGCATGAAAATAAAAAACTTTTCTCCCATTTGACCAACTGTGTATATATTTCCGTTTAATGGATCCTAATGGTGGGCGTCGTAAAAGTGACCACCCTGTATAGATACACATTGTGGTAAAAATATTGAAACCAATTTATTTGAGAATAAATTGATATGACCGCAAATTTCCAAATACATTTTCAATATTAACAAGATTCCACAATATTATTTTTCGAAATCGTTAAAAATAAAAATAAAATAACATTTATATTTTGTGACAAACGCCCTTTATAACTAACCCTTTATTTTGATATCTGATAGTGGCATTTTTCGTTTTAAACCATGCAGAACCTTGTATAAAGTGTAACTTCTTTGCGTAAAATTAATTATAATAAAAGTAGCACATAGAAAATAGTAAACGGAAGTAGACAGACTGTATATAATAAAGGTTGGAAAACAAATATGTAAGTAAAGATAGAATACCTAAGGATTTTATTCAAAGACTAGCCCCTCATGATTTATCAATCAAGTTGTAAATTTATTTTTCTTAAATTCTAGGATATTGTTATTTTCTTAGATATTGTGACAGTGGCTAATAATATATTTAAAAAAAACGAGTGCCATAAGCTTTTGTTGTCATAGGCGACTAACTTTATTGGGCCGGTTTTGGGCTTTATTGGACCGTCGATATCATCGTTACAAAATAAAAAGATTCAAAATAAATATTGTATACTGGTAGCCGTTACTTTGTGGAACATTGTAAATAAGAAAATTAAATAAAACAACGTTGTTATTGCCACTCTTATTTTTGAAAAATATTTAGTAACTGCAGTTTCGACGGCCTTTTTCGAAGGTCTAGTCATTATCAAACTAAGTAAGTACACTCAGTTAATCTTAGTTTGATAATGACTAGAACTGAGTCGAAACTGCAGTCACTACATATTTTTCAAAAATAAAAGTGTGAGTGGAAATAAAAAGTTTTATTTAATTTACTTATTCAAAATAAAGTTTACAGTTTACAGAAAAGAATACATGTATGTACAAAATTATTTTAAATTACGTCAATAATAACTTAATTTAGCATAAAAATATATGCGTCTTAAAAATTGTTTGCGAAATATCGCTGTATGTAACCGAGGGTTGTTTCGGTCATCTAGATATCAACAATGAACTGTTTAGGGACGCTGCTGGATGTATTGGTGGTCTCCGGCGGTGCGCACCGTATTTATGAAGGTGTATTGATGCTCAACGACTGGTGTTATCTTCGTACGGTCTGGCAACCACCGCCGACTTCCTTATCTCTCCCACATTGTCTCAGGGACCGCCACCTGAACCATCAACGGCGCAACTGCAATCACTTTAAATCACGCTTCACTTGCCATTTTCGCGAAATATGACTTCTGCTGGTAGATTTTTTAGTTCCCCATTAGCGAAAGAAGCTTCCCAGACAGACGCCGCCCCTTGCCCCCGTGCCGCGGCCTCCCTGACGGACGGCGAGGAGAACGTTGCACTTTTCATTGCGTCGTTAATTAGCGGAAATCGCCGGCGGAATCAATCAATTAATTAGTTTTATGGCCGGCGAGGGGAAAAACGCGAAGCCTTCGAGGAGAGGAGGATGTACGTCTATCTATCAGGGTATCTGGGGATTACGTGAAAAAGTAAGTGCCATAAAGAGGATGACGGGATTTTTCAGTTTTGCGCCGATGGACAAGAAACCAAGATAGGATCGTTTGTCTAATAACGGATGAGGCCACATAAACTCAGGACTGATATTAATCCAATAAAACAACTTCACTTCTCACCTAAATGTATAACGTTTACTAAGAATTAATTCAATTAAATTATTTAATTTGTAAATATTACAAATAAACATTAATGGCATTTTTTCTGAACACTGAATGAGTTGCGAATAGTAGTCAGATAATTTAACCAGTATATAACTTCACTTTAACGCCGGAATAATTGATTACCGCTATGGCAACAAACAACATCCAAACATCATCAACAAACATAGAGAAATAGAAAAATATATTTGATAATTGTGAAATAATCTATTAATAACATTATATAATAGTATTCAATAAAAAATGTGTACTTCCTTAATTTTATTTTATTTATTTACTTTTGCGACTGGTTTCGATCAATCAATTGATCATCTTCAGGCAAAACTAAAAATAACATATTACAATCTGTACATTTACAATTTTTAAAATTAAAAAAAAAGACGATGATGAAATGAGATGTGATATTAATAAGTTAGGTTTTTTTCCATGAGAATAGATTACATAAATAAGTGTATTAGCGGTTTAATATTTACAAAGTATCGTGTGTGGCTAATATTGCCCTGTCTTGAAATAATACAGAAACAAAATTGACAAAAGAAAAACAAAATTAAATTTGAGGTTACAAAATGATATGGCCATGTGGCGACCTGTGAATCTTATATTCATGAGAATGGGTATATGAAATGGTTTACAATGGAAAACCTTACTTCTCAAAAACTAAAAACTGTATTTCTCTGTTGTGTGACACATACTGTAAATTAATTTGTATCCCTTTGTGTATTTCTCGTGAATCGTCTTCAACTTATAACTAGTAGCGTTTGTGTGTGTATATTTGGTGGTCTGCTGCGTTGTGGTGAGTTATCTTGCTAGAAATGGGAACAATGGGTTTTCCATATTATTAGTTTGGTTGTTCAGATTTAAGTTATTTTTTTATCAATTTTGTTTCTGTATTATTTCAAGACTGGGCAATATTTGCCACACACGACACTTTGTAAATATTAAACCGATAATACACTTATCTATGTAATCTATTCTCATGGAAAAAAAAAACGTAACTTATTAATATCACACATCTCATTTCATCATAGTCTTGTTTTTTTAAAAAAATTAAAAATTGTTGTATATGTACAAATAGTAATGTACAAATTGTAATATGTTGTTCTTTTTAGTTTTGCCTGAAGATGATCAATTGATTGATCGAAAGCGGTCGCAAAAGCAAATAAATAAAATAAAATTAAGGAAGTACATATTTTTTAAATGACAAATGACCTTAATATGACTAAAATACAAGATTATATAATAGATCAAAATTGATTAGGGCAATTTCAACTGACAGTACTTACAGTTTCTTATGACAAGCTCTTTACTTATGACGTCGATTTAAAGGTTTTATTTTACTGAACTGTTGTGTACAATTTGATTTATGTAAATATTTTTTTAATTTAATCTGAGGCACATAAAAAATTATGAATTATTAGGTGTACATAAACTGTTTAACCCTATGCTAATACATTTTCAGCAGCAGCATATAGTATCCAGATATCAAGTAAACACGTTTAAATTTCTTGTTGCACAATGATGTCACGTCGAGTGAAAATATGGAGATGCGCTGGTACTTTACGTATGTCTCTAAATGTACAGATGCTGGTAAAGAGATCCGCCTGGGACGACGTCTGAAAGTCATACTTTCCAGCGGGCTTTTCGGAGCCAGCAGCCGTGACAGTGAAACGAGATACGAACTACGTAATTATACGAAAAATACGTTTTGTAGTAACTGGAGACGTTCAAGATAGTTCATGTCGAGTATGTGTTTCATTTAGATGCAATACCGCCTATTTCAATTCGACACTTAAAAACCTTTGGTAACTTTCAGATCTATAAAGATGATTTTAGGAAAACGGGAATATTTTTTTATTGGATTAATCAATTATATTACAAGTAAATGACTCTAAAAGTTGTGGTTATATTAGCACCATTAGAGAGAGAAGACCACATACGCTCGGCCGAAGATTGTGAATGTAATTGGCGGGTACAAATAGTTAACGATAACGCCCGAACAAGTCCGATACAAAATCGTGCAACCTTCAATTATCAGAAAAGTAAATATTTATAAATGTTATATGGATAATTTTATGTTTTGGCAGGTATGTTGTGTAGCCATTGTTTTCGTGATTACAAACAAAACATAAATGCTATATAATTTGCCTTAAGTATTTCCTTGCGCATAGTATAATATTCAATAGCGAAACTTCTGGAAATTTTAATGTTTTCAGCGTATGACTGGTAACTGCGTAGAACTCCAGTATTTGTGATATGTTATTTCAAATGCCTCTAATACAGGCATCAAACTTATAAACCTCCTCTACACCTTAAAGTACACACATTTTCGATTGCCTTAACCGTACTGTGTATATAATCGTTACACTTAACTAATTGGAGCAGAAGAGCGTGTCTTCAGGGCCTACATCTACCCCATAACTGTTAACCAGATTTCCCTTCAGATAATTAGGGCCTGATATTTAGCGGTGTACCGTGCAATAACCGTGTGGCTGCACACATTTAATAGAAGAGCCACGTCTTCCCAATGAACCCCGTCGCAGGGCTGATGGGCACGCAACCCTTTCCGTGGTGATTCGAGCCCCTTTACGGCGGAGGCGTTTAACACTAACGGAGGAAGTTACGCCGTTTTTCAAAGCCGCCTCCGGCCGTTACCTCGGCCATCGGAGGCGGCCACCCCTAGGAATGACAGAGGGGACGTTTTTACGACGCACCATAAAGCAGCTCGCTATTTTTCAGCAACGTGACGAGATGCGAGGCCTCAATTAAAGCGTGATTTGCATAAGCATAAGCATCAGTGTAATCATAAATATGAGCATAAGCACTCCCCCCAATGCGTGCTTCTGAAGACGTGACGTTGCTTTTAATTCGTCTTTTTAACGAGATGACCGGGGCATCCGCGGTGAGCTTTTAACGGTTGAACTTGCTAATGTCGAGGAACATAACGGTTTGCTACCGCTTGTGGATGAACGAGTAAAAACTGGTGGTAATAAGCTTCGTGCAGGATTGGAGCTCTAGTTTACAAATTGGAACGCCGCAGCGGTACCGGCATAAGCAGGATCACCTGTAAGAGGCCATGACCCATATACCAAGCAGACGCTTTAATTTGCTATGGGGGCCCATAACAATGCACGCCAGGAAACGGTCGTCTTCCACGAGGTTAATTATACATAAGTTAAACAGCATAATTAGGGTAATGATTGCCTGCATGCTTTAAAACCGTAATTTAAAAAGTGGTTCGAACAAGTACTATTAAAAACATAATCGTGATACACTTAAATTAAAATATTAATCATATTTGTGTTTCGTAATCCGAGGTTCGCAAATTATCATTAAAACTGAAAAAAAATTGGGTAAATTTCTATTCTCAAAATACCGGAATTCAAATGTCAACTGCATTTATGTCACAACTGCATCTGCCATTCGAATGTGACGCTGTCAAATAACGTACACGTTACTGCTAACGTTTTTGGATACGCAATACAACTGACTATATACCTCCTAGTTAAAAGGACCAATCACAATATTGAATTTTCCTTAGTTACTCGTATTACAGCGCTTATTACTAATTACATGGTTGTCATGGGGCGTGTTTCGAATATATCGTTAGTTTGCATATTTAGATGAGGTGTTAATAAAAATCAAGTTGCCGTGAATCATAATATTTTTACACAAAAGTCAAAATGACATAATATTTCTTGCATTCAGTATATAATAAGCGGTCAATATGAATCGATTTGGATCTGATGAGATTCATAAAATCTAAGAATCCGTCACATCCACAAAACCCATTACTACAGTGCGAACAAAATGTTATGTTGTAAGACAATTTGGTCACTTCTCTTCAGGAAGAAATTATGATATAAAATAAAAGAAGAAAAGTCGGATAAAGAATTATGTAAAATTTTGGAAGACTGGGCCTACAACATGCGAAAAGTTAATGGTGACGATTATAAAGAAGGAGTATTGAAAACACTCTGGAATCTCACAGCTAAACATATTCAACTTACTTATTATAATAAATTGAAAAGAGTTATAGATCATTTTAAAAGATTTATATTTCAAAAAGCAAGAGATGCTCGCAATTCAAAAAGGAAAATTTTACAACGCAATTTGGAAAAAAAAACAAAACGGAGTTCGTGGGCTTTAACCCATGAAGAACAAACAAGAATTATAAATTCGTTTAATGGAAATACACCCGATGGTCTACAGCAAAAGTTTTGCCATATTGCGTCTGTTGAACTTCCGTGGAGAGAAGGAGAAGCAAGTGCTTGCTTGACAGAATATTTCAAAGAAGAAATAAGCAATTACGGTTTGCCAACAGGTCGGATGGAATACAACACAATTTTCTCCAAAACAGCACAAGGAGGTGATAAGAAAATTGCAGATAGTGAATGGATTACCCCAAATGATTAAACAATGTAGACTTGTGCCCGACTTCCCGACTTCTAAAGAAAATGTTTTCTAAACGGACAATTAACATTAAAACTAATCGCCTCTTTCTTACAGTAAATAAAGATTGCGAAAAATATGAAAATAGCTATTGGCATAAAAACATGCCCTTAGGATACAATCAGATTAGTAAATGGACAAAAAGTGCTGCTAAAAGCATCAGAATAAATACCAAACCTGTAAAAATAATAAGTCATTCTAACAGATCGTCTATAGTTAGTCAGTTATCATTGCGGGTTTTAACGCTGAAGAAATTATAAAAATAACTGGACACAACAATACTGCTTCAATTCAACCTTATTTGAATCTAAGTGAAAATCATCATAAAAATCTTATTTCAAATTTAAGAAGTGAATCAAAGGAATCGGAAATTGAAAATTCTTCTATCAATAATTTTTTGTCAGTTTCTCTTGATTTATCTAATAATAATAATAATTCCAGTGGCTCAGTAATTTATAATAATTGTACTTTTAATATAATAGAAATAAATAAATCAAGTTCTTATAAGTCATAATTATGAATTTAATTTAATTTAGGTGTTAATAAAAATAAATAATAAAAATAAGTTACCGTGAATCATAATATGTATACACGAAAGTCAAATTGACAAAATATTTCTTGCATTTACATTTATTATTCGGTAGATAGTCTTCCAAATATAACTCTAGCATAAAAAATAATCTGAATATAGCGACTACTGCTCAATGTGTTCCTTAATATACGCCTCGTCGGCGTTAGCACAAAGCAAACATAATGTGGAAAACACAAGAAATACCTCCTAATTGTATATTAAATACAAGTTATGTAATAACGAGAAATTGTCAGTTGTGTATTCAACAAATACACAACTGACCCAAAGATGGGCGTCAGCCTGAGCAACTTTTGTAGATACGTTTGTATTTTCTGATGCATATTTTGAATTATTCTAATAAAATATGACATATTGTTTTCCACATTGTGTTCGCTTTGTTTTTCACGCCACACTTGAAAAACTATTCAAACTTTTTTTTTGTCTGTAACCAATATTCAATCAAAGCCAACTTGTTATACATCTTTGGATTCAGAAAAATAATCTCTACCAGAAAAAAAAGAAAGTATGTATATGTAACCATTTGCAAAATAAAAGATGACTATCACTGAAATGAAAATTGATTTTGCAAAAAAAAAAAAAAAATTAGGGCCCCTTTGTAGAACATGTGGAGCCATTTCATCTTGTTTTTGTTTTTTTGATATCGGCCAATAAATAAAGGAGTTATGGTCAGCGGCGTTCTTCAGGAGACACGTTGCATATTCATCATTTTCTGTCCAGAAACCAGTTTAGTAGTCCAATATAATAAATACCACTCTTCACATTATTTTGAATTATTTTAATTTTACTTTATTGAAGTAATTCTACGAGTATTAGATTCGGTTTGTTATGAGTATAATGCATTGGATAATGAAGTCACATTTTTGTTAACATTTTAATATTGTCACTTATCTGTTAAAATCCTCTACTATAACCATTGCGAAAGAGATGCCTATTTGCCATAAAACTGTGTTATTATTATTATTAGTATTTGAATTATTATTATCAATTTATTATCATTATAGAAAAGGGGATATCTTCCTACTAAAATATAATTAATTAGCTTACAACAGGTTTGGGTTCACAAGCAGTATTTAATACAATCGTATTAAGACATTTTCTACAATAATGTTATATTTTGTTTAGCATGAGTTCTTACGAGTTTTGCACCGTCAATAATATATATTTTACTACTTGCTACCGAAATGGTAAAAGTACAGAGCATTAGCATACGCGATCCCACCCGCCCTTAATATAAAGTAATCTCATAAGAAAAAGTCTTAATTGCTCAATCTTTCAACATCTGTTAAAACAAGTAATCCACGAGAAACGTCGATAGTATCGATCAATATGTGAAATATTATTGAATATCTAGCATAATTTAATTATAATTTTAAATATTTATGCATTTGGAAATTATCATCGCGGACAACTGGAGATCGGTTTCTACCTGGTGGGTCTCATAAATCCAGTACAGCCGGATTAATTCCCAAATGTACACATTTGAGTTCATATGCTTCTCTCACACTTCAAATATCTATCATATCATATCATAGTAGTATTCTTAATACTTGCTAATTATATAGAAAAGGTAACGGATAAATGGATCGTTTAAGTTACAATGAACAATTGTTCAGATAATATATCCTAGAAAAGGACAAAATTGCTGTGAAGTTTACAAGAAAATCACCAAAAAAGCATGTGGGAAGTGTGTAGCATTATAAAGACATTTTTCTTATTACACACAAGTATTTTGTTTTTTGTATTCTGACATTTTTTCAACATTTATAGTTAGTGCTTTTATATTTTTAATTACGTATTACACAAATTTTTAAATAAATTTTCTGTCAGAAATATGTATGTATATATTTTTTTCTGACCTATGTTTTCATAACTCTTGCCAAGTATCATCATTGGAACACGATCAAAATCAATTAAAAAAAAACAGGTGTAAGTGAAGAATTTAAACGATTTGCCACAATGACAAATTCCTTCCTACCATTTTACATTCTAAGTACATTGTACGGTAATAGATGGAGATTCACTGTACCTATTAGACTTTGCACACCAGATATGTCCACTTAAACTTGGCGATATTCTTAAATTAAATCTTTCTTGAAAACATCCGTGGTCACCCTTAACACAGTCCTGTCGTTTCCACTTAGGGTTTACTTCGCTCCTCCGCTGTTCACCGCGACATGATCTCTAATTACATGTGAAGATTTGCATATAATTCGTCGCCGAAATGGCAGCGGAGTGTATATGTTCTGTAGGATTAGGGGATCATCCGCAACTCAAACTAGCAGTAGTCAAGGGGGATTTGCCTAGGTGCTGTTTGTAGTGGCATTTCGCGGCCCAGGACCTGGGGGCTGCTCTCCGCCCTCCGCCACCCCCACAACGTGCCAGTTGTTTACCCTGGGCCGTGCAAATGAAGATGAATACTCCCGAAATCCGCACAGTACATAAAACTGTTCTTCGGAAGTACAAAAAGGGGGAGAGCAGAGGACAAGATAGAAAGTGGCTCCCAATGAAAGCGTTTATAAAAAACAGCGATTTTGTGCGGATCCAATCGCTCGTGTATGGAATTTATATATTTTTAAAGGAAAACAGTTGTAGCCGCTGACAATTGATTTGACAGCGGGGAAAGTTTCGCTTCAGGACGGACTGGATGGGGGATGGAAAAAAGCGGACGACAGCGTCTTATCTGGAAAGTTTGTATTTATTCAGGCGTGTAATCTAATGAAATATGCCTCCGTCCCGAAAGCCACGAATCCCGAGACTATTAAATTCTAATTACGGTTTTAATATCTCTATTAGAACAGCGCCGCGGACGGAGACATCTGCAGCTAATCTCGTTCGCACATTAATATTATCCAGGGATTAAGTAATCGACCAGAAAATCGCCAGGAGACTTCGAGATGGCGAGACTGCACAACTACCTCGTTTTAACGCACGACATCTAATATTAAATCAGTTGTAATTACGATGCTCGGATCCTTAAAAGGATTACGTTACACGAGAGGAAGTAATTTGGTACCTTTAAATTGCTACAACTTCTCAATATGTCTTCATTTATTAAATAAAAATTGCCCTTCCTTGAAATTACCAGTTAAGATGGGGAGCAACGTTCATACATTGCAGCCAAAAATATGCAACATTATTTCTTAATAATTTTTGAATATATAATATCGTCGAGTGATTGAATCTGAGCCTCAAAGATAATATTAAACATGTACAGTTGCGGAATCAATATAGTTTATGCTTTACTTTTTTCAGTGTAAGTTCATAAAAATTCAGTCGCTTAGCAATAAATTTAGTTTGACAGGTAGTGTCAAAACATTTCAGAACGACTTAATTCACCTAAAATGCCTCGAAATTATTTAAACGATGAACAAAAAAGAAGAATATTTCAAGAATTAAGGCAGGAAGATTATTGCGGTAAACTACTGTTGATTTATTGTATCACATATACGTGTAGCAATAATTTGCAACTGATGGCACCAAAATGATCATTTTGACCGCTTAGGACATACCGGGCAGTGGAGAGTTTATAGAAATAAAGAAGATGAAGCTGTAGTGGAATATTTGTGGTATACTCTATTTTTTTCTAAACTGACGTTCAGTTTATCAAAATAATAATCATAATAATGATGACACAATTTTACAAGGTTTCCAGCTATCCTGGGTATTTAAAAATGGCTGCAATCAGCTGTTGCGCCCGTGCAATCGTGTGCGACAGTGCGCGGTTCGAATACCAATCTTGTCGTTATGGTTTAACATCTACAATGGAAAGAAGTTCAGTTATACACACATGTATGAGCATGTGTTAGTGAAAAATATTTGGCATCGTTGTCGAAAAAATATCACGGCCGCCAACATTTATTACATGATTGGCAGGCGAAAATTATGTCCGCGGTTAATACACCGATTTCCTGTTTATAACCACCGGTGATCAGTGTTATGTAACAAATGATCTTTAGATTAATTTCGATTCTTAAACTATTGTTATGCATATTCTCAAAAACAATAACGTTGGTACAAAAAACATTATCACACAGCTGTGTGATGACGTGAACGCCAGTTTAGAAAAAATAGAGTATAACTAACTTTCCAGGGCATGTGCGTACGGCAAGAAAAATAATTAAAGAAGCAGGCCTGAAAAACTCCGCTGCAGCTAGAAAGCCATTTTTAATAGAAATATTAAAGCAAAGTAATTTTGAGCTCAACCCCAATGAAAATGGGGTTTGGGATTACTTGGTAACTACAAAAAAATATATATTCGACCTTAGAATAGAGATGAGCTCTGGCAAGCTATAAATGAAGCATGGAATGATTTTGAAAATTACAACATGATGAACCTAGTGCAATCAATGAACCGAAGGCTGCAAACGGTGACTGACAAATTGACGATACAATTAAATATTAATCTTATAGATTTTAGTTTCGCTTGCATAATAAATTAAACTGGTGTGACATTGACAATTAACACTGACAATAAACATTGACGTTCAAAACCACAATATGCAAAAATTTAAAAAAACGGTAACTAGATTTAAAAAAAAAAAACTATATTAATTCCCCAACTGTACATATGTGCGCAACAGCTAACCAACACATTGAAAATCGAAATCTAAGCCGGTCGTCCATTAGGGAAACATTTGCCTGCGATACGTTTTCGATATGTCCTCGCATGATGGTTCGTTTTTAGACGCCACATAACCGAAAATTTAGACGCGATACTGTCTTCAATGTGAGTCAACATTTCGTCGACTTGGTGTTATAAGGTTGCATGTAACATTTTTTCAATTTTTAGGTCTATAGCTTTACAGGCTTTCAAAGCTGGACTTTTCAACTTGTTGCAAGGTTAAATTCGGATTATTAAGAATCTGTGATAAAAAAAATTAATTACAGTGCACAATACATCATTTTCTATAATAACAAACATATTTGAAATCGTTATTCCCAAATTTACAAATTTGCACATATAACCTTGTACCGTTAAGCCGACGATTTGCCAATGTCAACATATAGACCGGCCTAAACTCCCTCCGCGGCTTTAAAGACAGTTTTATTGAAACATATTGGCGCCATAACAATTACAGCTTATCGCATATACATTTCATCCGTACGTACTTTATAACTATTATTATACATAATATCACAACACGAATCAAGCTCGTCGCAAACTACTGTAAAATGACTATACGAATCCATTAGAACTTACATATGATATCATCATAAATATCATCAGAAATTTTACCGCACACACTGGGAAATGTAAATGCATCAAAACTACCAACTTCCCAGTCACAACGTTCTCATAAATCTCCTCATAATCACGCAAAGAAAGAAAAACACATACACAACTGTACCTAATTTCATTAATAATTTATAACACTCCTAATTAATTATTCAACGCTTCCTCTTCTCGCACTACACATGTTATAAGCTGCAGTAATCGAATCCGCAGTTACTGCAATGAGTAAAAAATGAACCGAAATCACATCGAATGCATTAACATGTAAATTTTGAGCCCGTCATCCACGTTAATTTACACGCCGCGTTAAGCACTGATTTCGAATTAATCGAATCGCAGGAAATGGATATGTGATTAGGAACGGCTTTTTAGTCATGTTCTCGCTGTAGAGCAGGATGTGTGGAGATTAATGCATTGATTAGAGCGGGATCTACTGTATATCTTTGTCAAAATAATTGTAGATTATAAGTGGGAGTGGGAACTAACCTTGTTTGAATATTTCGTAAATTGGTACAAGATTGGTGCAACAAATTTCTTTGTGAATAAACATGTACATATTAGTATGTGTTGTAAAGTGTATGTACAATTTAATAACTCTATTGTATACAATATTACTGGTGATAACAAATTGGAATGGACTGGTTATTTTTTTATCAGATATTTAGATACCCGAACGATATATTTATTATTATTATTATCGTATTGGCTAGCCTCTGATTTTTGAACTAAACTTGAAATAGTTATAATTACTGCAATTTACCTGTGCACGATAAAATATAAACCTAAAATAATTCATTAAAAAGTTTTAACTGTGATTTAAGAACATGACCTAGCTATCAAAATTTAAAAAAATAACAACCGGAAGTGTTATGTCACTCTTCTAATATGTTTTGTTGTTATCAATAAAGATAAAAGTATAACAGATAAATAAAGAAAAATATGTTAATAAAAGTTAAGGGTAATCTAGAACTCAATAATTTTTGTAGAAAATATAAGCTCTCTTGCTGTAGAGATAAAAATGAGTTGAAATTTACTCGTCATTTTTAATTTAACTACCAAGTATATTTGAAATGATTTAAAAAAAACAATTTTAGTTTAATAAAACAAACACTTTTCTTGGTTTACAAATATCACACTGTTTATTAAAATTAGTGACTATAGTTTTTATCACGTTCTGATCATTATCAAACTTAGAGTAAAATAAAATACAAATAAAACACCTATTTATACATATCTATAATACAGATTTTTGTTTGTTTCATTTAATTTCATCATGTATCACTAAGTAGATGCCTCCAACATTGACCAACCAATTATAGTTATTCGTCAACTATTTAAAATGTGTGATAACTCATTTTTATATTTAATTATTTTCGAAATGTTCAGATTTCGCGTACAATTTGTAAAACACATGTGAAATTATTGTTTCTTTTATTTGAGTATTAACGAGAAAGGTTATTGATTGGGTTATTGATTGGGTTAAGGTTTTCAAATATTTTAAAATTATTAGGTTTTATGAATAAATTTAATTTTATTTTTAAATCTAGAACTCAATAATTTTTGTAGAAAAAAAGATCTCTTGCTGTAGAGATTCAACTGAGTTGAAATTTACTCGTAAATTTTAATTTAACTACTAACTATATTTAAAATGTTAAAAAAAACAATTTTAGTTAAATAAAACAAACACTTTTCTTTGTTAACTCATATCATACTGTTTATTCAAATTATAAATTAGTGACTATAGTTTTTATCACGTTCTGATCATTATCAAACTTAGAGTAAAACAAAATACAAATAAAACACCTATTTATACATATCTATAATACAGATTTTTGTTTGTTTCATTTAATTTCATCATGAATCACGAAGTAGATGCCTCCAGCATTGACCAACCAATTTTAGTTATTATCGTTTCTTTTATTTGAGTATTAAAAAGAACGGTTATTGATTGGGTTATTGATTGGGTTAAAGTTTTCCAAATATTTTAAACATTATTAGGTTTTAGGATTTTTTTTTATTTTTGTCATTTTTTCAATTTATTTTCGACGAAGGTAATTTAAAGAGAGATATACGAGTGGGTTTAAAATATTCGCGGTACCGTATCAGGGTATGATGTATGATATGATGTATGACTAATTTAAGCAACATAATTATATGTTGACATATTATATGTCATTAGTTTATGGACACTACATTAGGGTATACACAAAATGTGGTTATGTTTCTGACTAAAATAACTAAAATTTCAAATATGTGTGATCGTAAATGGAAGTCGTGTAATTAATACTCATCCATATTTCTGTTGGTTTTAATTTTATAAACGTAACGAAAATATTTCAAACTTGGAAGACACTCACTTATTTGGTACGTTTGATATATATTTGTTTTTAATGTCCCAAAAACTGCAGGTCAAATTTAATGTGTCGATTAAGATATTAATCTTAAATAGCTGGGAGTAACAATGTTTTTTAATATTTTCAGGAGATAATGTTTTTTTAATAATGAATATGTAAAGTTGACAAATCATGGAGTTATTGATGCAGAAAATTTGTATTAATATTTTGTTTCCAAGCAGTGAATTGTTTCGATACAAAAAATATTAAAAGAGTGCACTCTGATTCAATGATTGGCATTAAATATTCATAATTGAAAAACTAAAAGGTCCTCAAACATTTACAAAGTTTTTAGCATATCTGGAATATTTAATGATTTACATGTTTCATCGTTTTGTACCCTCATGATGGATTTGAAAACATATTCGATTGAAATGTTTAATGACTTTTTATGTGAATTGCATAATTTTGCTTTTCTACTCCCACATTAGTAAGTTGTTAAATACACACGGACTGCATGGCTAGTAAATCAGTTATAACGTAAATGCGTTATGTAATGAAAGTCACTAGTATTGCGTAATATTGGTATACTTTTTTTTTGTTTATTACACATACTAGTGACAATGTATAACTGGTTGCCTGCACCTACGCGTAAGGAATGCTCCTATGTGTAACTTTAAAATAAAATGTCAAGGCGTAGGTACAGGTGCAGGCAATGCGTTGTACACCGTTAAATCCAGTATAAGTCATAGAGGTTATAAAGAAATCGCAAAAATTTTAATGAAGAAATTCTAATTGTATGATATTTCAAACTGTCTGGCTACATCTAAAAGCAATCCTATGGGCCTTTCCTGTACACAGCATAGGATATTCAGTTTAATCTTTTCTGTTAAAACACGATTGGTTTTATCCCGTAAAATTTATAATAAGGTGCAAATATGTCACTTAGATGAACCAAAAGGCCGCATACGTACTGAATAAGCCCACAATTAATTACAAATACTCTGCGTTGCTTCCAAGACAACGACTTTCGTATTGCCTTGAAATATACGGAGGGCATTTTGAAAACTTGCTGGGACATCAGGATTTAACTACACTGAACCCAGTATGTTGTCATGTTTATCGTTTGAATAGTGTAAAAATGAATAGTATAGTATAGGTGAATAGTATAAAATAGTGTCTTCATTTAAAACTGAATTTCTGCGATTTCTTTATTGTAAAAAATATAACCTCTGTGGTTATGTCAGACTTAACTGTGTATAACTGGTTGCCTACACCTATGCCGCTCTATGCATTGATTTATCAATCAATTGATTTATCAATTTATGCAAAAAAATTCGAGGGAGTAGAAAAAATAGCGTACATTACTCGAGTTGTAAGGCAATTGCGTTCTCAAGAAATTACGGACCTCTCTGCTGCACGACTCGGTACGTAAAATTTCTCTTCGTGCGGAATATACTTCTTACCTCTCTCGTTATGTAATATACCCACTATTGTCACTTGATTGAAATTTTTAATGATTTCTAATTTTAAGGTTTAATAAGGTTTTAATACGTGGCGATACTTTGTAGATTTATAGAATTCGATACTGGGAATTCACTGTTATATCTAGCTTCAAAGTTTTATAAAATTAAGCAGTATATCTTTTTAACTCACTTATTTGAAAGGTGTGATATTTGATTTATTTAAAAAATATATATACACGTAGCTATTTTGCTAAATTTTACAATTATTATTAATTAGTTATTTATGAATTTTATGTGATCTACATGTGATTTAAACCAAGTCCATCGTCGTGGAATAAATGGATTGTAAACGTCAATAAGAGTCTATGATTACACAAAATTTCACAATTATTATTAAATGGTTATTTATGACTTAAATTTGATTTAAATTAAGTCCATCAATTGCAAAGGTCGAAATCGAAATTCGTAATTTCTCAAAATTTCAAATTCTCATTTCTGTCTCAAAACTGTTGTCTCGGCATTAAGAGTAGACAGAGAGCCCCTCATTTTAAAGCTCACCATTGGGATCGTGAAATCCGTCAAAGATTCCACGTCCATCAAATAAGACTAAATTTGCTTCATTTTAAGAATAAGTCATAGCTCACCTACAGATTTTTTTATTAGTTTACTAGATTTTAGGGGCACTATATTGGACAGTTGTGACATCTGAAGAGCAGAAAGTATTACCACGATTAATAATTTATTTTGAAAAATCATACTAAAAATATTTAAAAAAAACACTATCTTTATTTTTTATTGCTAAATTTCTATAATTTTTTGTTCTGCCATATTTTATTTCTTCCATTAAAATTCGTTTCATTGCAAGTATGTATTATTTTTATGAATAAAATTAAATTAATTTAAAAAAATGTAAAATACATCATTGTAAAACTAATTTTCTTCCTTTTTGGATATGAATATTCAATATGCTGCCTATAAGAAATTAAAAAATATTACTAAAACCTGATAAGTTTAAAAAAATCTGAAGTTTGCTGTAAGTGTCCTTAATATTAAGCAACTTTTGCCTAATTTCTCTAATCTCTTATCTCTTTCTTTATCGAGATCCCAATGGTGGGCATTCAAATACTGGATAACCTGTAGAACCAGATTATATGTTGTTTCATTTAAGAAACTGACTGTTATGAGTTATGAATAATTACCAATGATTAGCCAATAGGTATAACTCAGTCTATTTTCAGGGATATAAAACAATGTTATTATTACTTTAGGCAGTAATCTAACCCACGACTATTGATTTTACGCAATCATAATTCATAGCTTTGATATATCTTTATATCTTGTTTATAGTCTATCATAATTCATAGCTTTGATATATCTTTATATCTTGTTTATAGTTAAGCTCAGAGTTTATCCAGTCGCAAAAATTGACGCCCGTCCATACACATGACAATAACGGTGCTCAACTTCGCACCTTTGTAATTTCGCAAGTTCGGAACTAATGTGGGCATTTAGTTCTCAACTTTCCGTGTTGCCTGGTGATATAATGGGGGCCTACTTGGGTACTCGGGTCGCCTTTTTAGCGTCTAGATAAGAGTTAGTCGAGCTCATACTCAATTAAGCGATGTGTGACAATTAAGCGCTCTTAATTGACTTTAATCGTTGTTATTAGTTTATGTAGCACCGTTTGACACAATTAATTATTATATTCGACCAATTTAGCATAGGTAATTATTTTTCGTAAATAGTCAACGATAGCATCAGAAAGAGGAATGAAATAAAAGCACAATTTTTCTCTCTCCATATTGATATTAAAAGTGGTAATACTGAGTATTACAACTCGAGTAATGATTGATACAGAGCATTTAAGAAAGTAGTGTCAACTTTTCCAACTAGGTCCAACGAATTAATGACAAATAATAACATCTGAAAAAATCTGGGGTAATCTTGTAGAATTGGTCTCCCGCGCGAGCATTACGCGAATAAGTTGGAAAGGGAACGTTTTCACTGTTGCCTTACCTGCTTTTCCAATCATATAATAATGGGTAATGTTTGGTTATACCGTGCAACGGAGACTTTACCCTGCTTGTAATGTAAAATACTATTACATTATAAGCCGGGTAACACGGTTTTTCCTGGCCTACAAGGGAATTACTGGCGAGCTGCAGGCGAGCCTATCACCTTGTAGAGCCAGTAAAAACCATTACCCGGCGTATAATGTACAATATTTTATTTGTTAAACAAGCGTAAATAGTTAAATTAAGATAATGACATTATAGTAATTCAGTATAAACATTCGATGAATGCAACAAGCCTGATTCTAGTTACTTTTAACGAGTATTGCTATTATCGAATTTATTATAAAAATTTAACGCAAAATAGAATTTACCGATGCTAATAAAGGGTGTTCTTTTATAGGTATAGACTTTTAAAATGAAATGACTTGTATTAAAATCCTAGTAATGACTATTAAAATGGCTTTATTAAATGATAACTGAATGCCATAAATGTTTGAATATGATTTCAGGCAAATGTGTGCACCGGCTGGCTCGAATGAAACGTAATCTGAAGGCCAATTTTAGACCACTTTTTGGAGCAGCTGAGGCCGTATATCGGCAATGACTCCACGAATGTCGGCTTCCAAGTGGTCCGTTACTTTTTGTGGATGCAACGGTGTCTCGATAATAGCTTCTGATTGTTCTTCACTCGTTTGAGTAGATGTTGATGTAGAAGATGTTGTGGTGAAAATAAGGATTAAGAGCAATCTTGTTTTGCTCATTCACCGAACCTGCGATGAACACGATGGTCAATCGGCTTCAATTCTTGCACGAGCTGGATCTTATACGCTCGTAAACCAATATATTTCTGTAAAATCTTCCATGATGAGTACGGACTTCCATAAAGTCAATTCCACGATGGCGAATTGAATTATTTAGGTCTTCTTCAACACTGCGCTCTGCAATAGCAACACTGCTTCGGTGCGCACTGTACCACATCTCTGCGGATGCGCATTTTCAATAAATAATGCGCGGTGTGAACACTGTCCATTGTTGCTCGAATTGACTTGAGCCTGGCATGTTTCACGAACTGAACCATGATTTTCAAAATAAATTTGCACAATTTGCAAACGTTGTTCTGGCGTAAGTCTATTCATGTTGAAATGGCAAAGCGTACTGAATACAAATCAGCCGTCAATTGTCAAAATGGTTGTCACTACAAAGAGTATTGGCAACTTAAAAATCAAACCTCTTCAAAAACACCATTTACATATAGAAAGTAAGGCCTAACGTACTATATATAGGGTATTAACAAAATAGTGTAAGATAGTGTAACATATTTAAGGGGGTAGTAGTATGAAAAGCAATAAAAAAAAGTCTTCATAAACATGACTCCTGAAAGTAACGGTTTCGGAGATATGGAAGATTATTTCTTTTTACCTCCTTTTTTTATTTTGCTAAAACTTGCATTTTTTTTATCATAGTTGGCTGGCGTTTTGTGAAATAAATATTCAGTATTTGACAGTAGCAGTTAGTGCACAAGTTTTCATTGCTATGGCTGTTTATTGTAACGCAGAATTAGCCGACATGCTCTTTTTTTAACACCCTGTATAGTTTTTATTAGGTTGATTTAAATTTTAACATAAGGTAGCTCACAAACAAGAAGCAATACAATTATAACTAGTTAAGGTTATATCTGTCAAATGTCATAAGTTGCAGTTATCGAAAAATGAATCAAAAATTGTTGTTCTTATAGAGAGTTTCTAATAGAGAATGTTGCATTTACAGGAATTGCATTTATAGATTTTTTACTGTAGTAACAATAAAATATATCACATTTTTATAAATACGATAAATATCGTAATTTCAATTACAATTGCATTTTTATATTTAAGAACGACGGCAAAGTTGACTAAACAATAATAATTCAAAATTAAAAGAATAAAATAATATAAAAATGACATAGGGAACTGCAAATTTGACAGTACAAGTAAAATTCCTACTGGCTCGTGCCACTTTTACAAGCTTGGTGCTTGTAAACAACATCTTAATAGGATACTGCATATGCTGTTACAGTGACATTTACGCGTGTGTATAATTTTTTTTTTTTATAAGATCATTACCCGGCTTATATTGTAAAATACTATTCCTTGTATCCTAGAAAACATATGAGCAACGTTGCAAAACATTTTTTTTTTATTTCGCGTTTAGAATAAGTCGATTCTAGCACCCAAATGATGTCATTTGAGTGGTAGAATAAGCGGTTGGTGTGCTAGAATAGACTAGTAAAATTTACTGCATTGATGTTGGTAGTGCTAGCATTGACGGTTGACGTTGAACTGTCAATACGTGAAAAATAAATTTCACAGAGAACAGCAAATTAATGAAAACGAAGTTTAACTTAAATTTTTACCGTGGAAAGTACAATTATTATACACATTAACAATTACAAGCGATTTGTTTTGAGAATTTATAGTGACACCATGTAAATTATCATCCGACACAATATTTTGATAAAGATTACTGAACATTACCAACCACCGCAAAATCCCCTAGATTTTTTTTTTTTTTTAAATTTATAAAATAGTATGATACGGCAAAATAGAAAAAAACAGTATAAAACACTCATTGCAGAAGGTCCTTCAAGCACTCATTTGTTCCTCAACTCGCTGCTACGCAGCTTGTTTCGTAATTTAAAATTCGTGCTTGGATAGATGGCTTCTGCAACTGGTATTTTAATATACTATTTTCGAATCATATTAAAGAATCTGTACATTTCTTATATATTTTTAATTGAGAAAGTTGTTCAGTCTTCAACTGCGGAGAAAATTGGACACTTTCTCCACGGGTTACTGACCAATGTGAAGACGATATTTTACTTTTCTCCACGGGTAGTATTTATTGTTAATATTAAAATTCATTGACATTGAAATTTGTCAGCGAATCAGTGTTTGTTCCACCTCTACAAAATATCGAGAAAAAATGGAAATTATTGATGATATAGAGAATTATACGCCGCCAAACGTGCAAGACTCTGCCAAACTTACAATACTTAACCTCTTGCCACAAAAGTCGAGAAAGAAATACGAGTTAAGTTACAAAACTTTCATGGATTCGCGCAGCACAAAGAACTCGAATTCATTCTCCGAAAATGTTCTCGTGGCGTATTTCTACAGACTAGAAGAGAAATACTAATCCTCTTCATTATGGTCTCAATATTCTATGCTAAGATGTACTCTGAGCATTCACAACAACATTAATATTGAAACCTATCCTAAGTTACGTGCATTTTTAAAAAGAAAATCCGAGGATTATCAGGGCATAAAATCAAAAACATTTACTCCCAAGGAAATTGATGAATTCTTATGCAGATGAAATATATCTTGGAACAAAGGTAAAATATCAACTTCTTATGCTGTCATGTATACCTACAATTAAGGATATTTTTTAAGGTTGCTCTTATAATGGGCATTATGAGTGCTTGCTGGACCACTGAAATACATGCCATGGAAGTGAATGATATTGCTGACATAAACAAAACAATGTTGGTCACCATCCCTGTCACAAAAACCAAAACTTCACCATAACTGATAAATTTTATTATGTTGTTCAAATCACTTTACGTAGAACAAATGTGGCGACCGATAATTTTTTTCTAAACAATCAAAAAGGCAAGTGCACTTCTCAAAATATAGGTGTCAACAAGATATCCAAAATGGGGCGAAATATAGCCAACACTTTAAAACTGCCGGAAGCTGAAAAGTATACTAGACACAGTTTCAGGCTACAATACTAGTAGATGGAGGTGCCGATTTAACGGCTTTGAAAATACATGCAGGGTAGGGTGGAAGTCCACATCAGTAGCCGAAGGTTATATAGACACTTCCATTAATAACAAGATGGACTTGGCCAACAAAATCATCAACGCAGTTCAAGCTTCTAGCAGCAGAGTACGAAATGCAACGGAAAATGCAAATATAACTAACAACAAAAACTTAAACATTGTCACTAGTGTAGATGTAAAATCATCTCCATCTACTATCGTTAATTACGGTACCGTTAATGTATATGTTGATAATAAAAAAAGATATAAAAAATATTACAATTATTACTTAATATTTTAATATGAATAGAAAAAGTATAGTATTAATTAAACTCATGAGAAATGGCCATTTCCACTCGAATAAATTACTCCACTCGCCTTCGGCTCGTGTCGCAAAGTTTATTCTCATGGAAATGGCCAACTTTCTCACTCGTTGAATAATATACTATTATTTGCATGTTGAACAATTTTATCTATTAATATCCTGCGTAAAAGTTAACACCACTTTCTTGAATGCTGTGTATATGTAATATCCGGGAGTCATTTTAACGTGTGGATGATAAACACCAGTTAATGCTTTGCCTTCTAATAGGTGTATTAATTAATTAACGTTAGTGATGTGTCATGTTGCTGATGAACGGTCGCCTTATTTTTTTATTGCAGCTAGTATTATTTTGTGTTTAACCATACAGGCTTTTTTATTTTAATATTCCTTTTTTTTCAATTGTGTTTCGCAATTTTTCAAATGACCGATTATATTACGGTAGGTCTGTGCGCAATTGCATTATAATTAAATATAAGTTATGCTATTAATTATTCAGTGTATTGTAATATAAAGTTTGCCTAATGGTAAAAACCGCATAATTACACGTTTCTCTCAACCTAGCTCTACAAGTTTAGGAGCTGTGTGTGCGTCTGCCACTTTTCCCCTGTAGCGTTAATTTGCGTTGCGTCTGGCATGAGATTTTCCAAATTACATCTAAACGTCATGTTTAACTCCGTCTGAAGCCGTGAGCCTTGCGGTCCTGAAAATCTTGTGCTTATCCCTGCTGAATTATAATTGCCTCAATTTGACGATTTCAGGCCGTATCATCGCGGAGAGTGACGCTCGAGGGTCGGCCCCGGATTTCCAGCCAATTCGGGATCCTCAGGTCCACCAAACGCTAATTAATGCCAAACGGCGCACTCTTTTTCGTCCCTCATCTCGTTTTGCTACCAATGCGAATATAGAATATTATATCCACTACATAGGCAAATATTTGAAACCACCTGAAACCTCCACGTTGTCCTAACTGCGTCGGCCTCGAATTCATAATGTGTAAGTGGTGGTTTCCAGGCGTCGTTTTTTTGCGTCACCGAATTCCAGGACAGCTTATATTTATCTGCTGGACGCGAGAATATTGCGTGCTCGGGGTTTAATTAAATTCCCCGGTGATTGTACATCAATCGTGCGTTTTCTTGCACAAAAAAACACGCATCATGGAAATATTTCATGGCCCTGATAAGCCGTGTTTATTCTGTCAAATATTATTTAACGTGCAATAATATTTTCGTCTGTTGATAAATGATGATATTAATATGTATATCTACGGTAAACATACGGTTTATCAGAAAATGAAATTGTGCACAACAGAATTTCAACGCAAATATATTGTATAAGTGCAATTCTACTTTCACATTAACGAAAATAACAAATCAATTTCTGTTTAACTAAATATAAATACTTATATTCATCCAATGATTGCCAGTAAGACCATGTGGACCATGTATTGTGGACCATGTATCTTTTAATGGGTATCGGTATTACTTTTAGCTTGTTTTAAAAAAACCTATGATTTTGTTAGTCATTCAATAAAAGAACTGGAAAAGCAAAGATTTTCCTTAGTAGAATCTCTTGTGATTGACCATGATTTCAAAATATCCCTTCACGAAGAACCTCGCAAAATTGGGCAAATAATACGCAACAAATTTTATGATGGTGAGGGATTTACAAAACATAGAAGATAGGAAATGTACTACAAAGCAATTTTGAAGAAAATTTAGATGTTTAAACCTTCCTAATACCTATATGTATTTAAGTATGCGCCTATAACATCGGTGAATGTCGTGAGACATTTTTACGTTTATAAATATATTTTTTGCACGATTTGTTGTTTTGATCAGTTTACTATGTCTATTTCCATGACAGTAAGTTGATGTTACTGGTTGCTAAATCTAACAAAACGGTAAGTAATTTACTTATCGTTCAATGAATGGTAAGCAAATAAATCTAAAAAAATAAAATTTTGTGATTTATTTATTAAAATTAAATGTACAATTATTGTAATTAACAATTGTAATACCACTCGCATTTTCGCAATTTCTAGCGTGGTTGTTAATGGACAGACTTTTAGATGTAGAACTCCCAGGTTGTTGTAGAGGTCAACCAACATATTGTGTAGAATTTTTTTAACAAATTCAATTTAGTTTTGGAGGGAATCCAAATCTTATCTTTGCTTATCTTTAAGATAAGCAATTAATGTAACAAACATTAAAATGCCGATAGCATCATAGAGAAAAAATGTACTCTTTAGCATTGAATACTCCGCCCATAAACTGCCTGGGGCCTTCATTTGTCCACTTCTCACCACAAAATACGCTAACAAGCCCTTTTCATTTAAAACAATCTTCTTTGCTTCACGCCATTCCTTAAAAATCTTGTATGTCTGTCCATATCGGTATTTTGATTTTTCTGGGAATATTACCGAACATCCTTCTTGCGACGCTTCCTCTAAAGCATTCGTTAGATTATCACTATCGATATCGAAATCGCTCTTTTTTGCTTCGAAAACAGAACTATGGACGATTCTATCAAAAAACACGATTTTACTTTTTTGGAAAAAAAAAAAACATAGAAACCATGGACAAGTCACCCAATATTTACAGTTTCAATCTTCCCTATTATTAAAAATTTGTAGGAGTATTATTCCAAATACTCCAATCGTGTAAAAAACGTTATAAGCATGTCGAACGGATTTGAAAAAAATATAGAAACCATGGAAAAGTAACCCAATATTTTCAGTTTCAATCTTCCCAATTATCAAAAATTTGTAGGAGTATTATTCCAAATACTCTAATCGTGCAAAAAACGTTATAAGCATGTCGAACGGTAACAAACTCTTACCGTTCTCCATACTTAATATATAATATCCAAGAAACAATCTTCTCGATTATCAAAAAATGGTAGGAGTATTATTCCAAATACTCCAATCGTGCAAAAAACCTGATAAGCATGTCGAACGGACTCGAAAAAAAACATAGAAACCATGGAAATTCACCCAATATTTTCAGTTTCAATCTTCCCAATTATAAAAAAAATGTAGGAGTTTTATTCCAAATACTCCAATCGTGAAAAAAATGTTATAAGCATGTCGAACGGACTCGAAAAGAACCATAGAAACCATGGAAATTAACCCAATATTTCCAGTTTTAATCTTCCCAATTATCAAAAATTTGTAGGAGTATTATTCCAAATACTCCAGTCGTGCAAAAAACGTATAAGCATGTCGAACGGTAACAAACTCTAACCGTTCTCCATACTTAATATACTATATCCAAGAAACATTTTCAAATATAAAATTTAGAAACACACATTGTAATTGTTGTCATAAAAACTATTGAATATTTCTTTACACTAACATACATATTTTATATATTTTGTTTATATTCCTGCTGCCTTATTTTATTTTTATTTAAAAATAAATTATTTTTCTGCTATTTTGCTTTATTGAAGCTTTTTTTCCAGTGCTTTGTTGCTTATTTTTTCTAAATTCGCCTGCTTTTTAACCTCTTGTTTATAAATTTTAAGTGCTTGTTTATCCGGACACTAATTTATAACCAATGAAGATATCGATGAAGGCAGTGATTGTAAACATTGGCCCTTCGGGCATACAAAACTATGTTTATGAAGCGATGAGGCATAAGCTGATTATATAGAATCAAAATCAACGAGCTGTTACAAAAAAAATAGAGAGTGGACAATAAGGCCGGTAGCACACTAGCAACTTTTTAATCACTCAATTCAAGCAACTTTTTAATCAACGAAATACAACACATTATTACTTATAGTTGCCCGTGTGCAGTCTACTATAAGTAATAATGTGTTGTATTTCGGTGATTAAAAAGTTGCTTGAACTGAGTGATTAAAAAGTCGCTAGTATGCGGCCGGCCAAAAGCTGTTCATAAAGTTTTTCCATCATATTTCAGCACTAGGCACTACAAAATTTCCAAATTTTAATTGTAACAGAGACTCGGGCTGAAATTAAATTGCAACCTATGATATATTGGATATTACCGAGTAACGGGTTCTAAAATCTCAAAATTGAGTTGTCGAAAGTTTGCATTGTTCCACGTTTACTTTTATTTGTAAATGAGGATGTGATGGAAGTTCCCGGCATAATTGGCAAAACCCTCGACCATCATCAACCATGTACATAACATAACGTACAGAGTGGGTAAATTTCGACTATTATTATTATTATAATTATATTATTTCAACTATAACAGGTATGATAAAATGAACCCCCACCCCGATCTCTTTTTTAGAGAAAACCTTAATGGTGAAAACCAAAATTGGCTATTGTCGTTTGTTTTCGAGTGATTCGCAAATATTCGATTTTTTTACTTTTCGTTTTATGGCTGTAGGTCGCTCATTTATGAGAATAGAAAAAAAATATTTCTGCGTTCTGGGGGCACTTTTTTGATAAGAAAGCAGAGGCGTAATTAATTTTCCAAAAAACAGTTAGAAATTCGAGTTATGATATAAAGTTGTGTTTTTTTATATAGTACTTATAGTTGGCTGTGACTTAGCTAAAAAGAGGGAATTTTTATCTTTTCAACAATATATGACATGTGGGGCCAATTCTTAATTTTCAATCTGATTTTATAAAAAAATCTCATTTTGGAAGGTTTTTCGCGTAGTAGGTCTATTACTGTTACGTTTACAAATTGCTACGGATAGTAATTTATAAATTATATTAATAAATACTTCGGATCCTTGAATGAATAAACCCACAAAACATAAAAAAATCATAATATTATATTTCATCCTACACTATAAGAAATTCGAATTTTACCATCCCCATAAAGGCGGGAAAGTATAAGATTATAAGGTTAGTCCGGCAAAACATTCTTCAATTATTTTATCACTAATAATTTACACGAGAGTTTTTTTTTGTCGAAGTAAACTTGACATTTCAATGAGAAATTTGTTGCCTGGCAATGTTACGAAAAAAACTAACTAACCAAGAAAGAAAAGAGCAAATTACAGGCAACTGAGATGAAATACCTCAGAAGAGTAAGAGGCGTTACAAGGAGAGACAAAATCAAAGAAGAGTTGAAAGTAGAATCGTTAGAGGAATTTATGGCAAGAAGAAAACTGAACTGGTGGGGTCATCTACAAAGAATTAGAAACACAAGGCCAGTTAAGAGAATATGGGAAGCCAGACCAGGAAAACGAAGAAGCAGAGGAAGACCAAGAAAAACATGGACCAACTCCATAAACGATATTCTGAAAAACAGAGGAAAATCATGGGCAGAGGGAAGAACAATGGCGAAAAACAAAAAGGAGTGGGCAAAATTTGTACATATGTAAAAAAAATTGTATTAGACACCCTACACCATTATATGGTAGAAGGGATACTGATTATATATATATAAGTTTACTTCGACCCAAAAAAAAAAGCTTGAGTGTAATTCGGTAAAATTTAATGAATACGTCCAACTCTTCAGTGGATGTTTCTTTAACGAGTTCATATTTTTTTCCACACAAAGCAGCGTAAAATGTCGGCAATTGACCTAGTTGAATTCACAGTATCGCGGGATACATTATTGTTGATGGCTTTTTCAATTTCTCCAATCGAAGACTCCAAATCGCGACATTTTCACAGATTAGAAACTTTTCTGACAACGCAAGTTTGAGAAAAAAATGTTTACAATATTGGTAGTCATGCCAGGGTTGCTAGAGATTGATGGTGCTGATCTACTAGAATCAGACCCTTTCAAACGTTAGGTTCCGTTTTGTCGCTGGAAAAGTTAGGGCAAACTTTTTTCGCTGTCATAAGGATAAATACACCGCTGCTTATGGGATTTTTAGTGTATGAATTAAATTATCATTGACATTGTTGACAGCTCCGTCAATGGCAAAATTTTAACCTGTATTAGAGCTCAATTTATTAATTACAGTATTATATCTGCTTTGAATTAATAATTTATTAAGTATCATGAATTTTATGTACCTAAATTGCGAGAATGAGATAGAATATTGCAAAACGTAAAAAGGTATAGCGAAAACGTGACTTTGGCTTATCTATCATGTAGGATATTGATGTGCCCATGCTGTAGTTCCTTTTGCACCAATTGTTATTGGAGTTTATTTTGTGTAGGAAGAAAAATAATGTGTAAACCACGGACGGTAAAGTGATTTTCCAGGCTTCAAGAAGTGTCCATGCTCGCTAAAGCTCGTTTCTACATTTCTTCTTTCGGCCTGGAAAATAATCACTTTACCGCGTTGGTCTACAATATAGTATTTTGTATCTACAGTACATCATCTTGACATTTTATGCTTTCAGGATCTTGACTCATCAAAAAGGCGGGTAAGATTCAAAACAATCACATTTATCTTCATTGCATGTGCTGGTGTGTTAGTCCACTATACATACATTTTCCGTGGATGATTAAATTTACTAGTACCTCCTACAAAATCCAACGATACTAGACGGGAAGATCTATGAGAATTATTGATAAATCGACTGAATCTGATAATACTGATAAAATATCATCTGATGAATGTTAATTTTTGATCACAAATTGTGCGTTCGGGGGAATAGTTAATTAAATATTTAGTTTCTGTTTTTCGTACCGCATTGTTAGTTCCATGGATATTACTATAAATAAGTAATAAGCTGTATAGGTAATATTAGGTACCTACATTATATATAAATATGTTATTATATTCTTCAACATGTATACTTTTCTTGCCTATTCTATTATTTCACCTATAACTAGTGAAGTATGAAATAACAACGCAGAAATGTTAAAAAAAACGGCTGTATTTTTTGACCTTTGGCAAAGTGTTTCCAATAAATCCATGGCATTGTCATGGCTCAAGGTCGGGACGATTAAAACCGAGCTTTTCAGGCAATTGACCGTGGAGGGAAGAGCCAAACAATCGTTCGATTCCTCGACTCTTTCCATTTTTTTCCTTCTATTTATCGAGTGCACGCTTCCAAGCCATTTTGATCATCGGATCCACTCCGAAACTTTGCATTCTCCTGCCACAATTTGAATAAATTATGTGCGACTCTATCGTCATGGGGGTAAATTCGGAATTAAATAGCACACAAAACGCGTACCGTAATTTCATCGAAGTTCTTGTTATTGTTGCCGAATTAATTTTAAAATTCACAACTCAACCCAACGAAAAACTGAATTAATACGAGAGTCAGCGAGACGTGCAAACAACTCGTTTTGCTCTCATCCACAATGCGCAGGTAATTGAGTGAATGTTACAAAATAGTCTGCAGTGCGCTAATTAAAACATATCATTCTTACCATGTGTTGAAAAATTTGGCCTTGCTGGTTGACTCACCTAGAACAAAAAATAAAATGTAATATTGGGGTTGCAGAATTTGCACTCGTTTACGTTGCTTGCTCAATATTTTGGGCAGTAAGCAGGTGAAATATTTTAAATTACAACACAAACATTGCTTTAGTGGAAAAATGTGCGTGCAACCACGGTGATGAGTAATGTGCCTCACTTCTACACCACGCTATTTTACTCCTGTGAAAATTAATCGACGCGAATAACGGTTTGTTTAACAGTCGGAGTGAGAGCTAGAAAGAGAGCGCCGCGCAAATGGGATCGGAAGAATGATTATGTCTCTCCCATATAGAGAGATAAAGTGGATCTCGTTTGCAGAAACAAATAAGCAATGAATTCCGTAAGCACCAGATCAAAAGTGGGTGCCAAGAGATTACTGAAAAGATAGTAGACATTTGTAGCGCTTTCATGGCAGTCGAGCTATGGAAATGAGACGGCAACTTGGCGAATATAATTAAACTCGTAGTTAAATAGTGTAGAGATTTTGGTGGGGGTGCGCGGAGAATTGCACGGATCGCGGAATACGGTGGACACGATGAGACGAAAACAATTAATAATCCTTCAGGTTTATTAGCCGTCAGGATGCTGGCCTCCGCATAGCTCTTGAGGGCCGAGTGAATTATTTATAAAGCGGCTGGTCTAAAATTTCGTGTTTTCTCTGGCGTTCACCGCTGGGTGAAATATTCGCGTCTGATGCCCGGGGAGGTAATGGCTTATACAAGGGATGTTTGCGCAATAGCCACGGAAAAAGAACGTAAATAACTGAAAATTGTATGAGAACATCGAGAAATTTAACCTTCTTATTCTCTCAGCTACACACGTACACATAAGGATATAATTATTTTCAATACTGCGCGTTTGGAAACAAAACAATAATTTATAATAATTATTAAGGACATAAAATAACAAATAATTTCAATTCGAGAATTTTCTCCAAATTCCAAATTACAAGATTTCATTCAACACTTTCACACATACACCATACACGCACAGGCAATTTTAAAAAAGTCTTCTCTCTTATTTCAAAACGTACGTGTATTTTCAATGCAATCTGGAATTCTAATTATTTTACGAAAACAGTAATTTCTCAAACGTGGTACCTATATGGAGAAAATAATTATGGTAAATATCCTGTCCTGTGAACATAATATGTCGAAAGAAGTGAGTTTACGCAGGAATTGCGGGACGCTACAGATTCCAAAGGAGCAATCAAAATTTAAAAAAATACAGGTGCAACTGGAGAGGTACTTTCTAACCTCCTTGTTTATCAGTAAATACTTATCTAAATTTAAACCCATCCTATATTGACGGAAGTTGTAAAAGAAATTTAAAATATTTAAAAAAAAATCCTTATTACAAATTAAAAATAGTACACACAAAAATGTCTGTATGTGCCATCAATGCCATTAATTAATTTTCAAATAATCTGATAAATTTAACACTACTGAATCAATGAGGGATCAATTTTAGAGTAACAATGGAGGGATCAATTTCTAGTTACAAATGTGTATTTTCAGAGAAAAGACAAAATTTTACAGTAGAAAAGAAAAACAGTTAAATTATGTACGGTGTCTTGCGCAAGTCGTTGGCTATAAGTTTGTGGGGTTCCTGATATAAAAAATTGAACACATACACCTAAACATGGTTTGTCGTGATCTCACAATAGTATTTTATGTTACAAGGATGAAAAACGAAATATTTCGGACGATTTGCTGGAAATTGATGGACGAGGCAACGCCGAGTCCAGCAAGAGCAATGAGTCCGAAATATGTTTGTTGTCCGTATATCATACATCATTTTTTATTCGATTACAAGAACTTTACAAACGACAAAATTTAAAAAAAAATTAATCTAATTGCAGTAAATGTTTTATTACAATGTCAGTGTGAAGTTCGATCAACAACGAAAATATTAAAATCATTTTAAAATGTCAAGTGAAGACGAGTTAATGTGTACTCCTCCTGAGATGCAAGAGTCGCAAATCAAGTTTCACTAGAATTGCTTCTGTAAAAATCAAAAGAAGTTTATGAAACGGCATATCAAATATATAAAACATACCGCCCAGAAAATAATATTCCAACTCTCTCCGAGAATGTTTTACTGGCATATTTCTCAAATTTGTTTCAACAAATGAAATCTTCGACTGTATGGTCTCACTATTCTATGGTAAGAGCCATGTTATGCCATAAATTATAATTTTATAAATTAAAAAATGAAAATTTTAAATCTAGGGGAGTTTGCGGTGGTTGGTGACATTTATGTGGCGTAAATTTAGTCGGTTGTGGAAAAAAATTAATTTGAAAAGTCAGATTTTATTTTCGCACATTTGCGTTGTTTCAAAATGAATACTGAAGAAAATTAGTATGGCACAAATAGAAACATTTGTGTTATAGGCAACAGTAATGTTCATCAAAATATTGTGTCGGATGATAATTTACACAGTGTCACTATAAATTCTCAAGACAAATCGCTTGTAACTGTTAATGTGTATAATAATTGTACTTTCCACGGTAATAATTTAAATTAAACTAAGCTTTCATTAATTTGCTGTTCTCTGTGAAATTTATTTTTGACGTATGTCAGTTGACAGTTCAACGTCAACCGTCAATGCTAGCACTACCAACATCAATGCAGTAAATTTTACTACTCTATTCTAGCACACCAACCGCTTATTCTACCACTCAAATGACATCATTTGGGTGCTAGAATCGACTTATTCTAAACGCAAAATAGAATAAAATATTTTTTCAACGTTGTGTCGAAATGTGAACATATCAACATTTAAAACAAACGTTGAAAATGTCACGCTGCAGCACTTAGTGCAGCAAGAAATCATGCCGCACTTGTCAAATTTCTTGCCACACTCTAAGATTGAAAAAGTTTGTTATCAACAGATTTTATGTTAACAAATTTTATAATGTTATATGAATTGTACAAGAGTCACAATTGGTTAAATTAACCTTGGAAAGAACTGGAACAGTACGGATAGATGTGGTTGACACCGAAGAATGAGATGTTTCCTTCGAATTGTCCCCCATTATCTGCTTAGCAATCATAATTTTATTGTTGACACTGTCTTCAAGGTACCTTTCTGCAACTGTTGACGAGCGCCAGCCACGTTGTCTCTTCAAATTTGTAAATTAAATAACAACCGTTTAGGAACTTGATCTATTTCAGATTCGTTATTTGATTTAACATAATTATAATGATAAACGTCACGTTGACATTTATGTTTTGAAACATTTAAAATAACATTTTCGCACAATCGTGTTGTTATCGCGATTTAGAGTCTCTGCTTATACACCTTGTAAGTTGAACATAACAATACTGTGGCTAGTCTCCATGGAAACGCAGTTCTGTTCGAGTTTATAACAGCTCTAATGCGGTAAGTAGTAGTAATATTTTTCACCAACAGATGTCTATTTATATGGAAAAATGAAAATTACAGTTGGTACAATTATATACACCTTTCTTTTGATATTTTAGGAACCTAAGATTCAAAACCCCTTTGATACGATTCTTCAATGTCTGTATTTATTTAAAAATCTTCTCCATTAGCCATTGTGAAAAATTAATACTGAAACTTCAAATTGTTTATTCGGTTTCTAACCACAGAACGTTTCTAACGAAATACATTCAAAACACTCTGGAATACGTATGTATACCATTTTGTCATAAAAGTCAAGACAATTAAATCGGAAACAACTCAAATTTTTGTTATCTTATTCGGATTATGGGATTGTGCGAAAAACGTTATACTCGACACGGTTGTTAAGTGTAATGTAATCTCGAAAATTAAAAAATCTCGACTTCGTCTCGATTTTTCAAACTTTTTCTCGATTCTGGTATAACGCACTTACCAACCTAATAGCGTAATATACTATTACGATAAATCATAAGTTCCCAACCGTAGAAAAAGCACTATGCGATACACGTGTGGCAATGGCCATTGCAAAACGTGTATGAAAGTTCCAATCATATTACTTGGTGGCGATACTTATATCGCAATGTACTATTTCTGCTTAGGACGAAAAACACCGTTAGCTAGCAACCATGATCTTTAACAAAATGATGGCGTTTTCGTCCAGATTTTCATACCGACAAATACTATCTTATGACGCAATCGAATAAAACATAAAATACGTAAATGTTTCTACAATTATGGAATTTTCAAAATAACTGACATACCACTCGTTTCAGGGATAGGTTTGTTTAGGACATATTTGTAGAAAATTGTTCTGTCTATTGCCCCGTCATACAAAAGAATTGTCATTCTATTACCAAATACGAATTGTTGTGATGTTGAGAGCAATGCTTTAGCTACAATTCTCAAAAAAGTTCAAGTTTCTACATAATTCATATGAGAAATTAAAAATATTTTTTAAAATGCCTATTTCGAAAATTCTTTTTCGCGGAAGTCTATTTCGCAAATATTTCGGAAATTATTTTTTTCCTCAAAAACCACTAAAGATAAGTGCTCTATAGGTTTACTAAAATGTATTCATAATTGAACGAACAATCTGAATAAATAAAAATATACAGGGTTTTCCTTTTAAAATAAGAAGTTGATGGCCACTTCCGGTAGAAGTGGAAGTGATAGAAACATGTACGTATTTTATTTTAGGATCGCACGAACCATATTTGTGTCATTTAAAAAAAAATACTTCATGAGGAACCCCATAAACTTTTACTACCAACTTTTACCCCAACTACTTGTGTGAGACACCCTGTATTTGTCATTGCGGAGATAAATAGGCATTGCAATCGGTCCTGTGGCTGCTGTATTATTTATTTCAGGTGGTTATGATATGTTGTTCTGTGTACTTCTAGTTTTGCAATAATCTTTTTGTTTATTTTAAATGCCTGTCAAATTCTTCGGCTGTTACTGCCTATTATAATAATTATTACTGCCTTTTGCGTACCTATTTTAAGACTTATTAGTACTTAAAATCCGCTCTTTATTTGTTACATTGTTTTGTAATGTATAATTTTAGAATACTTAAGTTTAAGGGTGGTGGTTTCTAAATTATTGTGAGGTGATTTTGTTATTATCGAAGTTGCATGGTCTAAATTTAAATTTAAAAAAATATTTAAATGTTGTTGTTATAAAGTTAAATAAAATTTATTGAGTTTATAACAGACGATAATTGGTCGTCTAATCATAGCCATCGATGTCGTAAATTATCTGCTCAAAGATATGTATTTTGTATATGTCAATGTGTAGAATAGGTGAATTGTGGTGAAATTATAATAACTGTTATCTATGTGTCATCAAATTTGCATTTTTAGATATAAGCGCCGGTACTCGTTCAGATTTCGCGATTCGTTGAAAGCTGTGCCGTTAGTGTCGCCGATCTTAAAATAAATTTACATATGAGACAGATAAATTAATTACGAACAATAAAATGGCAGCCATTTCGGCGTGAACAGACAATGGCTCATGATTTATACATTACAGTGGCGCACCTTTCGGAGATGGGCACGGGGAGGGCGTAAATCACTGCAATATTTATAAAACGCGGGTGAGAGGGCCCAGCACGCGAACATTAACTCCAAATAACCCTCGCCACGTCGAATTTCGGACGCGTAAATCCACAATTTTAGGGTGTGTACCGTGTGCGTGTACATTCATTTCTGGCTTGTGTGCACAACGTCGCGTTTTGTGCGCTTTTGCCGACAGAAATATGCCTATGCATGTGTTTAAATTACAACAAAACATTCCCATCAAAAATTGAATATTAATAATTTATTTTTATTACGTATAAAAGTAAAGATAATAATTGAATGTTGCAATCATTATAGATAGTTTATTTTAGTTTGCCATGCATAAATAAATAAAAATAATAATATTTGAATATTTCGCACATAATAGTTTATTTTAATTTGGTTCAAATTGAATTTACATGTATTTATAATTGGCGCTGTATTTATTATTATTTAAGTTGATATAGAAATGTTTATTAAATAGCATTCAATTAAAATTTCAGCGCCGCTCCATTCCATTATGAAGAGAGAGGTAATCAAAATTACCATGCATTTACACAACAAGAGTGGCATCAATTTGTGTACCCCATTCACCTTATACTTATTCATGTAAGATTTCTATGCCTGATGCCGACGAAAGGTAATAGCGCATGCTGAGGGGGCGCCGCCCCTCGTTCGGGGGTGGCTGTTTATGCAACGGCGTATCTACTGCTCTTGTATTTATTTTACACGAAAAAACTCGAGTAAAAAAAACGTACACGAGCGCCGTCGAGATGCCGTTCGCTGCATGCGCTTCACTCCTTTATGTTTTAATAGAAAAGTCTGGGCGAGGACTTTTAGGGATCTCATTTCCCATCGATGATTACTAATATCAGTATCCGGTGCCGTGGGGAGCAAACCCGCCCCCGGCAACAACATCATCCGCGAATAGTATACATCCCATCAATAAACGCACTCTCTCTCCCTCGCAACGAAACGCGAAACACTTTGCTCGCAATACACATTTCAATAAAGTGCCGAACTTCATTCATATTTCACAGGATGTCCGATGACAAAAACCGGCCCAGACGACACCGGAAACTTTCTCGGCTGAGAAAAACGCGCCGCTGAACTCTCAAGCAATTAAATGCCCTGCGGCCGCAGGAATATTAAATTTCGCGCGTATGGCGGTAATAAACATAAGCAGGAATGCAATAATGTCCGAGTATTATACTGGTTCGTCTGTGCGGATGCAGGCGGAAATTTCATTGCAGTGCTGTAAAGCCCTGGAAACAGAACTTTTCTTGGTGGTATTGCGCATGAAATGGCCCGAGTGTTGGGTTTGGTGATGAATAAAATCCTCCAGGATGCAATTGTCTGCTGCAGCTGCTTATAATTTAATAACCGCGATTCTGAAGAAATACATGGTGGAAATATGAATTGCTGAATGATCGCGCTTAATACAGAAAGTGTCATGACGGTACTGAAATTCGAATGTAATTTAAATATTTAGTGCAACTAATAGAGAAAATGAGATGCTTAACAATACAGTTTGGTTGTGCAGAAGTAATAGTAGTAATAGTAGTAGTCGCATTATTACTATAGTGGTTGAAGAAAAACAATAAGTAACTCTTCTCAGGTAAATTTGATATTCTAAATTAGAATCGAAACCATCGAATTTTATTTAAAGTCATAAAAATACAAACAAAGGTACATACGAGGTGTGGCAATTATGTTCCGAGACTGTTGCTATAACATCTGTATTTCGCAATTTTTTACAATTTTTAATTTTCCCCCTTCAATATACTCCCCTTCCGCAACCCTACACCTCTCCATGCGAATCTTCCACTGTGCGATGCAGTGCTGCAGGTCATCTTCCGACAGGCTCTTGAGTACCTGCTCCGATTTTTGTTTTACGTCCGCCAATGACTCGTGGCAGATTCATTTTAAGCAAAATTTGATTTTTGGGAACAAGTATAAGTCGCAGGATGCTAAATCTGGCGAATAAAGTGGGTGCTCCATTACTGTGACCTGGTTTTTGGCCAAATAGTCCTCGACAGAGTGGACGTTGTGAGCCGGCGCGTTGTCGTGATGGAGGATCCAGGAGTTCTCTTTCCACATTTCGGGCCTCATGTTTAGTTCTTCATGCAAAATTTGTCTTACAGTTTATTTATTAATGTCCACATATTCAGCAATGGCCACTTAATCGACGGTCTTTTCGAACCATCTGGGTCACTTTTTGAACGTTCAAGTCACTTTTTGAAGTCACAGGCTGCCCGGGGCGCTCTTCATCTACAACATTCTCCCTCCCCTCCTGAAAACGTTTGTATCACTCAAAAACTCTGGCATGGGAAAGGCAATCATCCCTGTAAACCCTCTGCATAGTTACATAGCTTTCGGTCGCGGACTTCCCGAGTTTTAACAATGACTTTAAATTCACTCTTTGCTCAATTTTTGTATCCAACATTTTTTCGGCGCGATCAGTTTTTTCACCTTCGTTATTTGACGATTACAACGAGACTATTTGTTGCAGCTGCTTGAAATTTTTACCCAAGGTCAAGGGATATATACAGATCTAAACCACGCCCATTTCATTCTTCTAGCTACGCAGGTGTTCGATATAAAAAATCAATCTCGGAACTTAATTGCCACACCTCGTAGATACATGTTTATTTATTTACGTTATATTTTCCCAGAAAACACAAAAATAAAAACAAAGACTTCTCAAAACTTTAATCCATGGAATTTGGTGACACAAATACCTTTGCAACCTATTAAAAATTACTTATAAAACAAAGTGTTCAAGAATTAAAAATATTACAAAAGTAATTATATATTTTGATCTTTTTTTAGCACATGGGCTTTTCTTTGTTGTGCTTTAATATATTCAGTAGCATAAGGTCGGCGAGATGCGTTTTTTGCTCGACTGCCCGCGCCGTTTCCCCAGGAAGACGATTTTGTCATGCTCTGATTCCTTCTCGTGTGTATTCTGCGTCATTTATTTATCGCCGCATAAATCTCCAACAATAACGCGTGCACACATTAAATTATGCAGACCAAAGTTGTGTCGTTTGCTCACAAAAAAAAATAATACACGATCTAGTTTATGGCCCTGGAGATTGGACGCACGTGTTGCCTACTGCTATTTTTTTCATATAAAATATATTAAACTTAATTCCTAAGTTAAATAATCAACTGTACTTGAATAAAAATACTAAGGTTCTATGCAAATATGAAAGACGTGCATATTTTAACTTTTCTTCAAATATATAAAACTTAAATATGTATTCGAAAATAATGCGTTCTATGTATCATCCGCTCGCTCGATTTAGCAGACATTTTTTGGTAAACTTGAAGTTGATGTGTATAATAAATAGTTTTATAAATATAAATCAAAATATTTCACACTTCAATATTTCAATATTAGGGGACGAAGCCCCCACCGGGGGAGGGGAAACTCGACATATATTCGATTTAAGAGTAGACTACCATGATGCGACAAAATATGTTGTTCTTCTCAACGTTGAATTCAAGATGCTCTTCAGACACTTTTGTAATGAAAATTGAATGAATTTTTCATCGTATTTTTAGCCAAAACTCATTCAAAGCAAATATGAAATTTCATTGTGTCTCTCAATTATTTCTATCAGTCTATATCAAATGTTTTTATCAACATTTTTAATGAATTGTACACATTAACGAAAATCATAAAAAATGTTAAATTTCATAATTTGTAAAACTATTTTAGGATCTATTTTATGAAATTGATAAATATAATTGATATTGATATATCATTGATATAATATATTGATTTATAAAAAATTGCATCAATACGTTACTTAAAATTTTATTGTTCTTTAATGTATCTAAATAGTCCTAATGAAATATAAATATTAATTGTAAAAACTGTAATAAAATACTTGTTAAAATTGTTCGTAAAAATACTTTTGAACAATTCTTTTGTATAACATATAATAATTTAAAAAATGAAAATCCCTCAAAAAACCTTTGAATCTTATTGTTTCTTGAATGATTTCGATCAGATTTATACAGTAATTCTTAATGTTCTTAAGAAAATATTTAAATATAGAAAATCGTAAATAAATGGTCAAGTTCTATTGTTTCTAGAAATGTATTATGACTCTTTTTTTAAATTACTTAAATGCAATAAATTGCCCATATACAGGGTGTAACAGAAATACGTGTGTTAATTTTAAACATTGGCAGAACTCGTTATATAAAACATTTTTTCTATATGTCCTTTTTCAAAATTTGCAGGTTTTTTTTACATTTTTTTGCCCCCTAATTTTGACTGAACGAGCCGTTCTCAGGTAGTGTCACTATAATTGTCAAGTGAAGTTTATTTCAAAATGCCAAATTTTCATTTTCATCAAGAATTAACCGATATTGTGTTGGTATATGGCCGAGCCTTTGGAAATGCCGTAGAAACCCGTAGATTGTACAGTGCACAATATCCTGAACGTGTTTTGCCTAACAGGCAATGATGTACCTTTATGACACCGTTGCCATCACAACAAAACATTTTATCGCTGCACACCTTTAACCATAGGCGGGTACGCGTTTTAGTAGATAAACTAGAACATATTTTAAATCAGTTTTACGTTGGTTTTTGAAAAAAAAAACATATAGAAAAAATGATTTATTTAACGAGTTCTACCAATGTTTAAAATTAACACACGTATTTCTGTTACACCCTGTATATTAGAGATGCGAAAACACTATATAATTTCAAGACTAAACTCAGAATATTTCTCTTAGTTAAATGCTACTACTCGTTCCAAGAATTTGTAGAAGATATCGCATGTAGGTAGTAATATCCGTACATATTAATAAGAAATATTCTTACTAATTAGTGTTTATGTTATTTTGATTTTGTTTTCTGTATGTACTATACAGGGTGTACTACGCTCATAGACCATTAAAAGTTATAGGGTCCCTGATAAGATATATATTTTTTTAAATCATTCAAATAAGGCTGATTCAGTTCTCCTCAGGTGAAATACTTTCACCCTCTATTACTTCCTGGTCAACCGGAAGTAGCCATTAACTTTTGTTTTTTTTTTAATGGAACACCCTATAATATTATTATGTTTCTGGCTTTCCCGTTTAATTTGAAACATCTTTTGTATAGAGGTGTGTACACCTATATTTTTTAGTTTCTGAGATAAAGATTAAAATCCAAGATTTTGACTTCATAAAACAGTTTTGAAAAATGAGCCAATTTCTCTTACAAATACGATAAAAACGGAAAATTGATCTCGAATTGTAGCTGAAAGTTTGCTTTTTTAACTGATATATGTTGCAGGTGAAAACTTTGACATTTAGTCAAACAACTATACCTTTTCAAGTTCAAATTGAGACCAATCAAGTTCACATTAAGACCAATCAATTTCAAATTTAGGCCAATCAATTTCAAATTCAGACCAATTAATTTTAAATTGAGACCAATCAATTTCAAATTGAGACCAATCAATTTCCAATTAAGACTAAACAAAATCAAGTTGACACTAAACAATATCAAGTTGTCATGAGACATTTTATTTGTTTACTCTCAACTTGATATTATTTAGTGTCAACTTGATTTTGTTAAGTCTAAATTTGAAATTGATTGGTCTCAATTTGAAATTGATTGGTATCAATTTGAACTTGATTGGTATCAATTTGAACTTGATTGGCCTCAATTTGCAATTGATTGGTCTCAATTTGAACTTGATTGGTCTCAATTTATACTTGAAAAGGTATAGTCAACATTTGAAAATGTCATTAGTTAAGTGACACTTAAAGTAAACGGATTTAATTTTTTTTTTCAATGGAATGACAATTTTCTACAAAAAACTATTAAACACCCATATTCCCAAACTAAGTAGTTTTTTAAATATTCCGAAAATTCGAATTTCTGCAAAATGTAATTTCGCCTATGCTAGTTACACCATACATCATAGTTTGCGTAATATGCTTATTTTTGTCACTGTAATAACCAATGTTAACAAAGAAATTTCCATTTTGAAAAGTTCACTTAAATGTGTTAAATATCGTTGGTAGTCCAGTCATATTAGCCCCAAAAATTAAATATTTATATAGTTCTGAAATTTGGTATGCATATTCTTGAGTACTCTATGAATTGAATATCGTCGAGTTTCCCCTCCACAGGTGAGGGCTTCATTCCTTAATATTGAAAAAACATCCCGCAAATGGCGAAGTCTTATATTTCGCAATTATTTCGTAAACGGTGCACCGCCTAAAAAAAATATATAAGGAAAAGTTGATGGAAACTAAATTTTAAACAAAAATTATATTACACGGTTTGCCACAAAAGCTATAGATCGCAAGGTGTAGAGGCAGGAAGTAAAATTATCCAGTAAATCCAGTCAATTAGATGTTTTGGCGGAAAAAATACATAGTTTTGAAACTTTACAGAAGTAACATTTCTTTGTTAATATTACTTATCACAGTTACAACAGATAAGCATGTTTCGCAAACTATTTTGCATGTGTAAACAACATAGGCGAAATTACATAATGCAGAAATTCGAAACTTCGAAATATTTCAAAAACTAAGCATTTCAAGAATAAGGTTGTAAAATACTTTTTTATAGTAAATTGTTATGCCAATTGCGTTATTAGATAAAAAGTATGTCATTCCATTTAAAAAAATTGAAAATGTTGTGTTAAACCGTTTAAAAAGTTTAAAATTAATAACATTTTTGAATGACTAATTGTCAAAATTTTCAGCTGCAAAATGTATGTGTCTTAGAGGTACGGTCGTATTCATTAAAGTGTTGTACAGCATGTCTGCTGTGTGAATGTGACTTAATTTCACAAAATTCAAAAATGGGTTCTACAATGTACATACAAATATTTTGAAAGGTTAGATCTAGGTCTATTTAATTAATGATACAGTGTGAGCCTTTGTTAAGTTAAAACACAACCACAAATAAACTTTTATATAATACAGTATGATAAACAGTTCTGAAATGTATCTACCATTGACAAAATATACAGCAAACTACTTATTTCTGTCCCCCACATTTTTAAACACGACTTACAACAGCCAATTACCTGTGTACAGCACATTTTTGAACACGACTCTACAACTTGTATGAGAGGAATTGCACAGGCACAGGTACAGTTCGGTACAATTCGAGGTACAATTCGTGATAAATTTTCCGTTTTTATCTTATTTGTACGAGAAATTAAAATTATTTTTCTTAACGTCTTTTTAAGGTCAAAATCATGGAATCAAATTTATTATCTCAGAAAGTTAAAAACGATAGGTACACTGTACACACATATCTCTACAAAATATGTTTCAAATTAAAATGGGAAGCCAGGGTATTCCATTAAAAAAAAAGTTTACAAGTAGCTACTTTCGGTAGAACCGGAAATGATAGAAGGTTGAAGTTATTTCACATGAGAAAAACGGAATCAGCCATATTTGGATGATTTTTCAAATTTTTATCTCATCAGAAACCCCATAAACTTTTAATGGTCCATGATCGTGGGACACCCTGTATGTATAAGTTTATAGATTTAAGTATATTACTTTATTTGACATAACATCTAATCTGTACTGTATAATAGTATAACATTATAATGTTACAATATATGGTGGCACATGTTAATAAATTTATTATTATAATTACTATGAAAATCATTCACAAAACATTGCAATTCTATTGGTTTACTTAATTAATTTGATAAAATTTATAAAAGGCTTTATCGAATGTATAAATTAACACAAATCGCAGAAAAAATTTAAAAAACGTGATTTAATTTTTATATTTATATATGAAATACATAAATATGTAAACTGTCCAAAAAGAACGTTGACATATCATCGTTTTTCTCAATTATTCCGATCATGTTTGTAAAGGGTGGCCAAATTTGGATGTTTCTATAGGGGATCTATAGTTTTGCAGAATATGACAATTTTGATACCTTCATAATAAACTAGATGAAACACAAAGTTATATTTTTTTAAATAGAAGCCATAGTTGGCTTTGGTGTTCATAAAAAGTTTTTTGTTTCTTCTTTTCAGTGGTGTATAACAGGTGGATGTTGTGGACGTATTTTTATTGAAATAGGTTCTATTCAATTCGTCATTCAATAATAAAAGTAGAAAAAATTCCAATGAGAATCACAGTAATTATACCACATGAGATGAGTGAATGACAAGTATTAGAATAATGGTTACTAATAATTATTGCAAATTAATATCTATAATACTTTCAAACATATTATTCTATTTGTGACTGCTATCTGCACGATTGGCTTCGTAAATATAAGTCTGGCTGTTCTGTTTCAGTCCTTGGAGTTGCATTATAACCCTGGAATTTATTCGTGCGGCCATTAAGAGTTGGCCGGAAGTTGGTTTCTGTGAAAAACAAGCGTGGGACATAAATACGTGCCGCAAAACGACGCCTGAAAACAAAGCGAGACCGACCAGTCCCTATAAAGATTAAGTTTAATTGTAAGTTAAATTTTCAGCAGATAATCCGAACTCTCATCCGCAAATCTCGTCGCGACTGGTGAACTTCGCCATAAGAAAATGAACGCGGGGCGGGCGGGGGTGGATTAAGGGATTCCCACTAACTTGCAAATTAACGATGTCCACGGAATAAAATGGAGTTTTCACTGGATGTTAAGTTTTAACTGGATGATGAATGGAGAGGCGAGAGTGCTTTATGTTTACACAAAATAGTTAATGGCTTTGTTGTCCAGCAACTTATTACACTAAATAACTTACATACCGTATTAACATTAACGATATTACATTTGTTTAAATTAGTTAATGTAAAAGATTTTAAATATAATTGGATGGAATCTTAGTTACATTTCACTTTTTTCGATGATTTCCTCTCAATCTCCTTAGAATGCCCATGAGATTTTAATAGCTTATTAATATTTAAAAATCCAGGAAATTAATTAGCCCACCCACAACCCCTCCTTCTTCGCAACAATATCGCAACGTCGGAGGAAAAAATATTAATTCCCTTCGCCGGAGTAATTATTGAGAATTTCGGTGATCCTCTTAAGGAGACGGCGCCCCGTGCTAATGGCTCTTGAAAAATAAATGGACGCCCCCAACCACTCATTCCTGCGTAGCTTGGCTCTAATTGTGACTTTGCGTATACTTAGGAGGAAATTATAATTAATAAGTTGATAAATTTTAAATTGGGTGATTAGTGTGTTCCGTGGGTTTTCTGATGTAAAGATACTCGAGGCAGAGTGATGAAGTGGCTGCTTTCAAGTTATCAGAATTAATATTGGTTCGAAACAATGAAGATCACCCAGCAAATAATTAGCTTAAAAATCTGCATTCAAAAGTACCTTCCGGTGATATAGTAAAGGCATATACAAAAATTTAAAAATAAATCAAAATTCAGGATTATTTGATGATTCAGGATTTTTTTTTTCTTCTCACTTCCTCTAGTATTTACAAACTGAGCTTTAGTGTATACACTATACACTAGAGCTCAGATTACGGAACCTAATACAAGCTTGTTTTTCCCAACAGCATCGATTTTCCCGTGCGTATGGACAAGTCAAAATTTTCCATTTAAATAACGAGGGTAAAGTTCCGCAAAAGGCTTATATATATTTTTTGTCGCAAGTTATAATGTCGCAAGTTACTTGCTAGTGGACTCGCACCCTAAGTGCCAAATAAACGTGTCTTATCTTCATAGGTAGATTTATAATTTTTCTTTACAAGTGACTACTTCTTGCCCAAACTGCATTAAATGAACCTCCGCTTGTACTGCCATTCAACTACATTTCATAATCTCATATATCCTGCGCCAAAGAAGTTTAAGTGGTTTTTAATAAATCATAGTTGTGAGATAGAGAGATCTATACTAAGCTTATCCACAATTGTGACTAATAACAGACCCAAAACTGATTCCATTAAAGATCCATATGGTTAACACAAGCGGCACACAGAGAAAGCATTGGTGATAATTGGTAACAAGCTTTTGGGTCTGGCAGAGTGGTAGCTTTTCCTCGCTGTCTCCCACACCGCCGTACGTTATTTATTGTGCAATCTGATAATTGTCGTTGCTCGGTGGTGCTGTGGCATGACGATGTACAAACATGCACCCGCATGACTCGACCACAACGCACTGGTGATACGAAATTCCAGCTGCACACTCCTAAATCAAACGGGGAACAACGCCCATTCGTCACAGCCTTACACGAACGCCGATATTTTCCGCGAAGCGAATTTAAATGTACTATCCTTGCACACGCACGTGCAATCCCATCATCTATTTGCTAGGTACGTAATGGCCGTTTCTTTGGCACTAAGAAATTCTTGTTAAATAATTTCACTACGAAATATTACAATCAGGTAATTGTAGCCCGACTGAAAGTGTAGTTTCTAAATCAAATTGCTCCTAAGATAAGGAAGAGATGATTGTCTTTACCATTATTTAGACTTTGAAGCGATTTATAGCTTTGGCACTTTTGGGTATAAGTTTTGTTGCCTAATACTACTAAAACAGACACATTTTGTGGTGATAACTAACTTCGAATACATTCTGTGCTTTCCTACTACATTAACGCAATCCTTTATGCACCTTTTGATGCAAGTTATTTGCTGCTACTTGATGATTCTGCTTCAAAACTAATTAGAGGCTTATTAATCTAAAAGTGTGGTATAAAGAGGATATTGTTTTAATTAAATTTTCTAATCATATTAAAGAATCTGTACATTTCTTCTACATTTGTAATTGAGAAAGTTGTTCGGTATTCAACTGTGGAGAAAATTGAACACCTTCTCGACGGGTTACTGACCAATGTGAAGACGAGATTTTACTTTTCTCCACGGGTAGTATTTATTGTTAACATTAGAATTAACTGACATTGACATTTGTCACCGAATCTGTGTTTGTTCCACCTCTACAAAATATCAAGAAAAAATGGAAATTATGGATGATATAGAGAATTATACGCCGCCAAAAGTGTATTTCCAATAGCGTATTTCTCCGGACTAGCAGAGAAATACTAATGCCCATCATTATGGTCCCAATATTCTTTGCTAAGATCTACTCTGAGCATTCACAACAATAGGATATTTACCTAAATTACATGCATTTTTAAAAAGAGAATCCGAGGGCTATCAAGCTACAAAATCAAAAACATTTACTCCCAAGGAAATTAATGAATTCTTATGCAAAGCTTCCGATGAAATATATTTTGCAACAAAGGTAAAATATCAACTTCTTAATAATATGCTGTCATGTGTACCAACAATTAAGGATATTTTTTAAGGTTGCTCTTATAATGTGCATTATGGGTGCTTGTAGGACCACTGAAATACATGCCATGAAAGTGAATGATTTTGCTGACATAAACAAAACAATGTTGGTCACCATCCCTGTCACAAAAACCAAAACTGTACGTAAATTCACCATAACTGTTAAATTTATTTTCTTATTATTTTCTTATTTTCTTTGTCAAGATTTATAATCTTGTTCAAAAATATATCAATTTACGTCCGCCAAATGTGTCGACCGGTATTTTTTTTCTAAATAATCTAAAAGGCATGTGCACTTCTCAAAATATAGGTGCCAACAAGATATCCAAAATGGGGTGAGAAATAGCCAACTATTTAAATCTACCGGAAGCTGAAAAGTACTGGACACAGTTTCTGAAGATCATCAGCTAGAATGCTTGTAGATGCAGGTGCCGATATAACGGCTTTGAAAAGACATGGTTGGTGAAAATCCACATCAGTAGCCGAGGGTTATGCCGCGCGTCTTTTTTATCGCTGAACATAGGTTATGTTCAGTTTTAAAACGACAGTATCAAATTCATTGCTAAAATTCAATGGTATGCAACCAAAATTACAGGCCGCGTTACAAGAACTCGGTTATTTCAAATGTCAAAACTGTTGACAGAAATTGTATTCAACGCAAGAAAGTGTTTAAATAGGGGAATGATACCGAACTGGCTGGTATACGGATTGTGCCACTTAAAAAAAGCCTTTACGGTGATTTGACTCTCTAATGCAATATCTGTTGCTTGCTATTAATTGAGTTGAAGTGATTTTGTAACAAATACTAGCTTAGATGTCCTGACACAAGATCTATAGCTATCGCGCCCATTGAACGAAAAGGATTTATTAATGTGGGTACTCATGAAATCTTGTAATGAATGAATTTCCAAAGCCAAGCCATTCTGATCATAAGACTCTAGACCAGTAGTTTTATGTATTTTCGAATTGTTAGTACGTACCTACAGTGAAAGCTTTTGCCAAGCTAAATTAAGCTTATTTATGTAAAAGCACAATTCGCAACAAACCCGATACCAATTTGATCATGACTAAATGCATTATATTCCAAAGTCACATTTTAAGAAATATTCACAATAAATTTTCGGATTGTTATTGTACAGTTACCATGAGCTTCCAATTGCGAATGACCATTGAGAGCTCAATAAGCTCTTAACAAGTTTTTTCCCTTGGCTATGTTTTAAGTGTACTAAATTTCAATAACTCTGTTCAAATGTAGGGTAGTACAAACCAGGTTGCATCTAAAAAAGGTCCAAGTTAATGTTAATACAATAAAAATCTGAAGAAACCATTAAATGTTAAATATAAAATTAGTATATGGTTGCAATATCTCGTTACGTTTTCACAGAACTACTCCATCGAGCTTCTAAACTAATCCCACAGAACGCTTCAACTGTTGCACATTCTGGATGACATTTAGCACAGCCATAGTTCAAATGAGTAAACTTTGGAAACGCACATTAAAACAAGGCGATGCATTCATCGCACGCCGGGGACGCTCGCCGAAAGTTCATCACCGCAGCGCATCTCCACATATACGTACATATTCAAACATACACAGACACAAGAATGCATATACACATGCCTATAAACTCGCACACGACCCAGGTGATTCATTCGAAAGGCGAGAGAGCCGAAGCGCCGACAAAGGATAAACTACAGCTATTCAACAGTCGAAATAAATTACTCTCGTTTGGTTTGAGAGCCTGCACATTTGCCTCACAATTTTGGATATGAACGTTAGGATATTTGATTTGTTGTTTCAATTAGGATAAATAAGGAGTCTAGCTTTTTGCAATAGACGTAAGCCCATCGCGATGCATTAGTTGGAAAAATACTCAATATGTACTCGTATATTTGTTTTATGGGGTTTTTGTATATTTATAAGGAAATGTTAATATCATCCTAGGAACTTCTCGAATGAATGAAGTAATACAGTTTAAAGAAACAGCAAACGGAATCATATATATTCAATTATAATAATACATATAGTATACTTAACAACTTAATAATACAACAATATCGAACAACAATAACAACTTAATAATAACAATAAACATCTACTCAATCTTAAAATTATTCAAGTTTTTGATCTGTGGAATAATTTATGTACGAAATAAGACTAAGAAGGAATTAGAATTTAAATTTCCGTCAATGAAAAATGGGTCAATTAACGTATTATTAATAACACCTGCCCATACATTAGCCAAGCTGTTGTAGTAAGTCCTTGTTAAATTTTGGGGGTGTGGATTAGTTTTTGACCAACATCTGTAAGGAAATTAATTACAAGGAAATAGGACATGGTAAATCAATGCAGAGGTGCGGATTAGTCTTTGAAAAATATTTGTAAGGAAATGAATTACAAGGAAAGAGGACCTGGTAAATCAATGCAGACTAACTGATAATTTTCAGAATTTACATCATCATCAAATGTAAATGATGCTTCGTCGGTAAATACTATTTTTTTTCTAATATTTCTTCATTGTTATTTATTAATTTAAACATCACTACACAAAAATATATTTTTTTAAATTTTGTCTTCATTGGTTAGTAGCTAGTGATTTCTAAAATTGTAAGGTTTATATTTAAATTCTTTAAAACCCTTTCTGATTGAAGAAGACGAAACTCCAAAGTATGTTTTCTTCTGCATAGCATAAGATGTTTAACATAGTTTCTTGTGTTAGGACATAGTTTGTTCTAATTCATTTGTGGTGTTTATACTCAAGGCATCTGTGGTTGGTAAAACTTGAAATAATGATGAAAAATTGTTCCCGTCGACGGAATTTCTCTATCGGGATAAGTGACTGAAAAAACGTCACCCACATTTCTTATGCTCTGACTTGCATGGTATAAATGCATTATTTGTATATTTTCTTCTGTTAAATACATTTCTTTAATGTATTTTAGCACAATAATAGTTCAAACAACTTGACAGTTCTATTTATTTTCATTGCCCATCAAATAATTATTTTGACGTTACCTTTCCTAGGTCACGTTTTCTTCTGCATAGCATAAGATGTTTAACAAAGTTTCTTGTGTTACGATATATTTTGTTCTAATTCGTTTGTGGTGTTTATACTCAAGGTTTATACTCAAGGATTGGTAAAACTTGAAATAATGATAAAAATTGTTCCCGTTGATGGAATTGGACTATCGGGATAACTGACTGAAAAAACATCACCCATATTTCTTATGCTCTGACTTGCATGATATAAATGCATTATTTGTATATTTTCTTCTGTTAAATACATTTCTTTAATGTATTTCAGCACAATAATAGTTCAACAACTTGACAATTCTATTTATTTTGATACCCATCAAATACTTATTTTGACGCTACCTTTCCTAGGTCACTTGATAACATCTACGCATTAACCTGTGTTTTTTTTTTAAATTGAGCATTAGGACGTTGTATTGACTATGTTCAGAGTTAAAAAATTGTCACGGTATATTCCAGCTTAATTCTGTAGTGACAACTACATTCGAAATTTACATTTTTACACAAAAGTCATCAGGCTATGAGAGAAAGGTTGATAGGAAAAAATAATATAATTATAACAAGAGAGATAGTGTGAAGTGTGAATCAATACAAAACTTGACATTGTATCTCATAAGAAGATTAAATATTTTATTAGAAATAGTAACATTGTATTGTACTCATATTACTTAGAACTGAATTATAAGGTGTATAAGGTGAATCAGCAAAATACACTAAACAACTTACAACCAACAGAAGAAGTATATATTTACTAAAACGTTAATCAAGATTTGATGAATCCTAAACGTAGTTAGATACTTAGTTACTCCTAATTTTAAACGTTGTTTCTGAAATTTCTAATGAAACTTTTATTTTCTTCTTCTATTTTGTCTCTCTTTGACCTCATAGTCACTTCCTAAATTATCATTGACACTAGGCGCTTTATCTATAGGTCTCATACATTTCGCATGCTAGTTTCTGTGCTCGGCATGTATTAAAAAAAAAATTAAGACCATATTCTCCATTTTGTAGAGCATATCGGGCAAAATTGGCGTATAGCCTCGTTTGATAATTTTGCTATATTGTATCGTCTTATGATACGTTACGATACTAATATCGTAAATAACTATTACGCATTATTTAACACAATTTCATAATTATACTTACAACATTTCTGTAGTATACCATCGATATTTTCATTTCTAAATGGCATTTTTTAAGCGTTTAAAATATTTTTTTATAGTATAGTATTGGTTGCGTTCTTAGAACCAGAAAAGAGGAGCAACATTGAGTAGGTAACATTTTTAATAAGTTATATATATATAAAATATATAAATATATAAAATATTTTTTTGTAGTATAATTTTGGTTGCGTTCTTATAACCAAATAAAGTTAGAAAGTTAGTTATTTGGTTATAAGAACGCAACCAAAATTATACTATAAAAAATATTTTAAATGTATTAAATGTATTAAAATTTATTATGTTGGGATAGTAGAACCTGGAAAATCTGGACGCGGGCAACAATTATTCCCCAAGGAACAGGTCGAGTGATTCATGGTCGAGGCGCGCGCTATCGAGGGTGACGCATAGGGAACGTGCGTTATTGATTCCCGGCTTCGCCCCCAAAGAGCTACCCTAACCACCGACACATTGCTCCACATTGCACCCTCTCCGTCCTATCCGCGTGCTCTCCACGAGGGTGCACTTCCCCTCCGGAGTGCGGGGGTGAAGATTGGAAAGTGCGTGCAGGGAATGTCGGGTAATTGGAACGTTTCTAGGGTAGCAGGGGTAAACAGGAGTGGAAAGGGTTGAGAATTATTTTCCGCGTAACTGCCAGGCGATTATCTCCAGAGGGAGGGCAGAGCGCGCAAAACGCCGACGGGGGATTGAGCCATTTCAACCCTTTAAAACTCCAGAACGGTTTTCAATACGCAATCGGCAATAATTGGATCCTGATGGGAATTTTATTAAAAAATAATTTGAATTACGCCCCCAAGCTTTTCTAATATTGGCAGAAATAATTTAATCTGCGTAATAGTCTACTTTAATTCCGAGCCTTGATAAAACTCGATTCCAAAATACAATGAATAGAGAAGCTAGGATTGTCTCTAGGTTCTTGCCAAACCCAACTCCAAACTGTAAGTAACTAAACAGTTGGAATGTTGGCAAATGTCTCCTACATAACTAATGAACTAGACTGGGGTCGTCTATGATATTACATCAAAGTTCTTCACTGATGATATTATTGATTTTTTCGCATATTTTTGCCCGATTAATTTAATTTAACAATTGAATAACTCCTACCCACATAGTACCTCATGAATTTACCGCTCTGTGACATTAATAAGGTCTAACATGTGTAGAATAAGGGGACAACGTTCTTCCCTATCATAATAAATATAATTTAAAAACATTATAATAAGCTAGGGCAAAAAGCTGTCATCACATCTCTATTCCCGTGTAGTAGAAGACTAATTTCTCGCTCTGTGCATCGCTCGATCCGGCGCAGATCTTCAATCGAATTTGTCCCCGATTTTTTTCTTGCATAGGTACTGTTTGCTCGCCTCTCCTATGGGATCGTCCCTGCCATCATCCAGACACCGCCGAGGGGTGCGTTTTTTCCCCGTCCCGTAATTTCATTCACGAAGGCACTCGTTTTTATCAACTTTACAGCACACCCAAAAAAATAAATTACACAATTTGTAGGAAAGCAAAAAGTGACATGCGGACGCCGTATCAAGTGCCAGAAGGTGAACGTAATGTGGTATTAATTTGATGTTATTTGAATGATTACTTGACGTTCCGATAGAACCTTACACATCCCAGTTTTCTGAAATCATTGATATTAAATTTAGTTTAATGCTAGCGGCATGAGGTGGCGATTTTCAGTCCTATAGAAATTTGTAACTTTTGATAAAAACACATCAAATGTGTAATAAATTAATTATTTCCGAAATTAAAAATATTTTAGAAAAGCCCTCGGATACGTCGATTTTAGTTTTCAAAAATACATATTGTGTTATATACCTATCTAAAAATGTTGTCAACATTTCATTTTGAGTTATGACATCATCGACTTTTTGTTAAATGGCAACACAAATATTTTATTTGATAGACCTTTTTTTATATAACGGTATACATTGTTTTATTCCTTACGTAAGAAAAAATTGTCCAAAAAGCAATTCATAGTTAGAAATGTATTGATAAGATTTTTAGATTAATTAAGTGTGTAAACCGTCAAACAGATATTTCAAATATTATCAGTGGAAGAAAAAACCGTCCCTCAATGTAGCGCCAATGGCAGCCCATAATATCGAAAAAAATAAACAATAAATGCGTATTATTTTTTGTATGTGTATTTATGTATGTAATGTGTATTATGTATTTAATTAAATCTAATGTAACATATCTGCTTAACAATTTTTTTTTCTGTACGTGTGTACGTACTGAAAGGGTAATTAATGACATCGGCATTCCCATAGTTCGTGAAGGGTGAGATCGGACGTTCTGGGGCACTTCATATGTGATTTATGATGTTTCGCGTGTGCAATTTGTCTTCATTTTATGTAGTAAAAACGAAAGTCACGCACATTCGATTTAATATGATTGGAGTTGAGTTTATGATCAATTGTTCTTTTTTTGCACATATACTTGTAAGTATGTAGGTAAATAAGCAAGCATAAGTAAACAAGTAAGTTTGTAAGTGAGTAAGCAAATAAGTATACATTAATAGATAAGTATGTGCGTGAATAAGTAAGTGATTAATTAAGAGGCCTCTTTACCCAAACGCGGTATAGGGAATTGCATGTAAACGGCAGCCAAGATAATTCATGTACATAATTACAATCGGAGACCTGATTTAGAAAGTTTAGACATTTATCTACAATTGTGCTAAGTAGTTTTTAGGAAATAATAAAATGGTGATTTATTATGTTGATTAAAAGAATGGCATGTTTAGCCGATTTGTGAAAATTTCTTCTGTATTTATTTAATTAAGACGGGTATATATAATGGACATTCTTTCGGGGATTTTATAGCTAATGTTGTAGCGACCACCTTCTTTATTTTTGTTCCAATATCATGAATTATAATGGAGTATTCTTCTCTGCACATAAATCCGATTAGGTGATCAGAAATAAGTCACCCTTGATTTATTTCTTAAAAGTACTTTGTCAAATTGTAGATAAATGTCTAAACTTTCTATATCAGTTCTCCGATTGTAATTATGTTAACCCGTTCATGAATTATTTGGCTATCGCTTATTAATAATGCCGTATACTAGCTGGGGTAAAGAGGCCTCTTAAGTAAGAAATATAGTACATCTTGTATAATTATTTAATAAAATGTTGATATTTAAACATAGATGTTCGCCGACATCAATGACATGATCATGAATCATGAATATGTGATTTTATTATTACACGTGACTTCTCTGTCTCATAAAAATGGTCTTTCTAACGTTATGAATAACTTATACAGCAGATAGTGATGCCCACAAAAAGGTTAGAAAAACCTATAACAATATTCTGCCTTTACATAGTTGATGATAGCATATCTATTAGATAGACGTACCCTCAATAAGGTTTGAAACAATGCGTGTTCTATCTTGAGGGTTATCTTAAACTATAAAATAAATATTTGCCGTAGTACCAGTGGATGGAAAGACAAGACTCAATTATACCAATGCTAGGATGACGAATAACGAAGATTGTCTACAACTGTCTCAAATGTCTACTATCATAATAAAATGATAAAAAAAAAATGATTTAGGAAATATTTTGCAAATGGTGCATAATTCCAAGTAATTCAAAATTAAACCTCCCTCTGCTTTAATAAAAATTATAACTGTGAAACGTAGAAACATAAAAAGACTCAAATTTAACGAGGAAAAATTACCAGAAACGGAATGCGAAGAAGAAATTAAAAGATATCATCATCGTCTCGCCATAACGGGGCATATTAAATATAAGTGCAGAAATATGATCGTTCGCGAACTCTGCTCCATGTACAGTTGCAGTTACACGGAGCACATGAAAATTCAGATACACATATTTAATTGATTAATAAAAATAAATGTATTATCTCGTACTTTCGACAGGTGCTTAAAAAACAAGAAAATATAATATTAATAAGCATGGCCTACTGTCACTGATTGTCAAGAACCATCTCATAGTGACAGTAGAAAACATTTTTATATGAAGCACCATATTGTGATTTACAACCCTTCCAGTTTTCCTTTGATAGTGGGGAGAAATCCCCGAAACACGAGTTAGGGAACTGATTAATAAATGATGCAAAATAAATGAAATAAATTCCATCGACAATATACTCGTGGAAGTACTCATTATATTAGATAAACATATATTTAGAGATAATGTAATAAAATGTACCAAGCTATAATATAATAAAATGTACCTTTTAATATTAAAAATATTACTATTTAGTTTTTATGATTGGGTAAATAACGCACAGTTTGAGTAGAGAAAAATTATATTGTCTCTGCGACATGTTTCGACACACGAGTGACGATGAAGTGACATACTTCATCGAGCAGATGAATAATGATTTTACCAATATGCAAACATCTAACTTCATAACTAACAATGTTTTATTGGGGAGTACAATCTAACCAATAAAAATATTTTAAGGAAGGAGACATACGTAAACCTTCTTTTATAATTTCAGATTTTTTAAATTTAAAACAAGGGATATATTCATTTCTGTTTGTTCATTTAATATAATGCCTAACTTGTCAAATCTATTAATTTCTAGACTCTCCGTTGAATGCAGAATTCGGAAATTGTCTTTGAATTGGTGTCCCTCCCCTAGTAGGTGGGTGTCGTATGTGGAGGATGTTTTTTTCCAGCAGATGTGACTTCTTATGTTCCTTAATTCTTTCTTCAAGTTTTCTTCCCGTTTGCGGACATAAACTTTATTACCGTCTCAGCACACTCTAATAAATAAACACTTGAGTTCGAGTTTTTTGCTGTTTTGTCTTTGCATTTGCATTGATGAATTTGTTCAGCGAGTCAACGGTTTTAAACGACACAATTTTATCCGGATTTTCAAATTCTATAGCTATTTTTAGAGAGGGTTTTCCGTTATACGTTAACGCTATAAAATTCTTGTTTTTAGTTTTAACCAACGGGTAAATTAGCGATGATGTGATTTTTTTCAGTACACAATATAAAAAGTTTTTTTTTTAACTCGAACTGTGCGTTATTTACCCAATCATAATAATGGAGTTTAAACAAGTATCCGGCAAATCTATATCTATATTTACTTTTTACCTGTAATAGTCGTAACATCTTATGAAGAAGTAAACACCCATAGTATTAACTAAATATTAATAATAACTATAATAACATAACAGAACAATAATATTGATTAGTAAAATGTAAAAAATCGTTATATACATTAAGAAACCGGACCCTACATCATTCACTAACTAATTGGTTTCGATTTTTAAACGGTTTCCATTGTGCCCATAAATCTGTAACTAATTAAAGTACTCAGTGCTGATGCTTTAAAGTTCGTTTGAAAAGAAGACACAAAATTCAAACGCGACGCCGGATATTTTACAGCCAGCAATAAACTCCGACGTTAATTAAGTAATAAATGTAGAACCAATTCCGTCAATGCACGTAACACAAGCATAAAACGGAAATAGAAGCGGACTGTATTTAAGTGCAGGTGCTTCAGCCTTTATTTCCAATTCCTGGAGCGCAAATAATTCATTTGTTTGAAGTTCGTACCATATACAAAATATTGAGGCGGACATTTCCCAAAAAGGATAAATATGAGCGACTTTTACAGTCGTCAATAAATATCTATTAAGAAGTGTGGTGTAAAATTTTTATGATTGTACAATATTGAGTGAATTCTTTTTATGGTCGCAAGTTTAATGTTACTGGGAATATAACTCACACCTACATACAACAGTGACAATATAACAATGCGGTTTCTATAGTTACGCATGTATTATTAAGTGATAATACTGAAAATACAACTTAATTATCGGTTGCGGAAACTTTAAAACTTGTAAACAATGGGCGCGATTCCTCCACTCACAAACAATTTCTAGTCGGCCGCTAATAAAAACATAACCCGAAATGTCAGTATGTCCCTTGCACAAGTACCTACATAATTGCGGTTTGCTGTTTCAAAAATGAAGTAATCTAAATAAATGTAGGTATTTAAACTGTATATTTTGCTTCTTGTTTATTATGCTTCACTAGATAATTCAATCAACTCATTATATTCAACTCCTAAATATTATTAGTGGTGTTCTCAAAAATCGACAATGATTTTAAAAATACAACTCATTTCAACCCCAATCTTTGGAAAATGCACCACGCCGTTCGGGCTCGGTGCATTTTCGCTGTAGGGGTTAAAATTTGTAGTATTTATAAAATCATTATCGATATTGAGAACACCACTTATTATACTGGTAATACAATAACCACCAATAAACTTGTAATTTTAAACAATACAGGTGGATGGCTGTATACATTAATTATATTTTAATTGTTATTGTACTTAACATAATCTGCCTTACAATTAAATCAAATATTAAATAAACACCTCCTTAGACATAGTATTTTCTGCGATGTTTTTACAACACGGTCGTTTTTTAAAATTTCCAATCTCGGCAAAACTCATGCCTATTAAAACATACTAAATTTAACATCTAAACCACAAAACGCGGCACATTAGAGTATTGTGTACATAAACATGTCAGTTGCACTGAATACTTGTAAATTACGGAATATTTAATAGTTACGAGACAGGAGAATAAATCAGGTTTAATAGTGATATATGCTACTACATTAAAGGAAGGTGTAACAGTGATTTATGTTAATCTGAAAATGATGTAGGTAGTCAAGACATCTGTACTAGATATATATTACTTGCTTCTAATAGAAGAGATCCTAAAAATCATAATGATAATAGGAGCTAAAATAGTATCAAATATATTAATTATATCAAATAGTCAGTTGTCAAACAAAAATCTGCAATTTACAAAGATATTATTACTTTTTATTATTATTAATAATGAATTGGGATTGTTGGGTAAGGACTAATTTAAACAACTTTTGTTCGATTTTGCAAAAGTAGGTTAGTTGTATGCTAATTTTTGCACAATCGAACAAAAGTTATTTCAGTTGGTCCTTACCCGGCAATCTGAATAAATTATCTATTTTCAAGGACGCAATTTTTCGTCATCATTATTATTACTATTTAAACAATCATAAACAATCATTTGTACTGAGGAAATATAAATCAAGAGAAATAAACAATTTTTCACCAATCAATGGGGTAATAATATCAAATACAAACGATATAATAATCAAAGCAATAATATTAGTGGATTAGTGAAAAATATTCGATTGCTGATCTGGATTTGAAGATTAGACTCTCGATTGGAATACTATTAATAGAATCCTCTTGTATTTTCTATTACTTGGTGATAATTTGTGGTACAAAGAAAGGCCATTTCCTAACTTGAATTGATAAAATGCGAAGAAAATTGGTTCAATACAGTTATAACTAAATATTAAAGTTCATTATTAACATACTAAATGTATGATACAATAAAATTACTCATTTAGCGGTACGTTTCTTGGTATTATATAAGATAGCCGCAGGTTGTTCCATTCTCAACTTCCTGTTGACTTCCCACGAAACGCATTAGACAATAACACCACCTCAATGCACTTATTAAAAAAAACAACAAGCAGACATCTGTTCGCTGCAGGTGCCAAATAGTAATAAAAAGAAATGTGCAATGGTTGGCCCCATCTGCCCTGCCGAATTCGTAAACTGCAGGACAGCTGTAGATCCATGTTACCACCCAAAAATTTACATCGCAAATTCCAAACGGGAAATTAATAAATTACCCTCATCTACCGATTACAATCGACCGGCTTAATACAGAACTCTAGGCGTCATTCCATTAATAACTTCATCCTACATTCAGAAATAATCAAACTGGCAATACGTTTTAATTTTAAAGGGATACATTTTCAGAAAATCTAATCTTAGAGGAAAAACAATCTTTATTAGGTCGTCGGCCTTCCTGCCTTTGATTTTTTTTCAATCTTGACATTTTGCCACATTATTGTTTTATTAACATTTCACCTTTTTGTGTATTTTCTCCATGTAGGGCATTTGTTTACATGGTAATTGGCCGTTGAAACATTGAATTGATATTACAAGAAATTTCAATGGTATTTTCAGCAAATGTAATTTAAAAAACTGTGTTATTTACGGGTGTGAGGTTAGAAGATTAGAAGATTAGAAGATTCCAGCAATAGATTTATAAAAAAGTTTTCTCAAAAAAAGCAGGTTTTCTTGAATGTTTAGGCAGTAGGATGGTTCTCTTAGCGCACCAGAATAAAATCCACCCCATTTCAACCCAGTATACAATAAAATGTATACTGACATTTTATTTTTAATTACCAGCACGGCTGACATCTTATTTACATTTTCTGGGTGTTGGCATGCTCCCATACTAAAACTAATGATGGAGCATTGTTGCCCATAATCCATAGAAAACGAATCAAGAAACATCCGGATGTACTATGTTCATATTTACGAGAAAAAAAAATCATTTATCTGCAATTAGTCAGAAATTCATGCGACATCTTATATTCAATTTTTCCAGCAGTTGGCACGCTCCCATAGAAAAACTAATAGCACAAAATTGTTCCACACAATCCATAGAATAGGAAAGAAGAAAAATTCGGATGTACTATTTCCATATTTTCGAGAAAATAATCTCAAAAAAATATTTATCTGCAATTAGACAGAAATTCATGCAATTCGTCAGAAATTCATGCTATGACATCTTATTTTTCATTTTTCCGGTCGTTGGCACGCTCCCATAGAGACACTAAAGACACAACATTGTAGCCCACAATCCATAAAATAGTAATCAAGAAAAATCCAGATGTACTATTTTCATATTTTCAAAAAAAAATCATGTATCTGCAATTAGTCAGAAATTCAAGCTACAACATATTGTTTTTCATTTTTACGGCCGTTGGCACGCTCCCATTGTAAAACTAATGGCACAAAATTGTTCCCCACAATCCATACAATAGGGAACAAGAAAAATCCGGATGTGCTATTTTGATATTTACGAGACGAAAAAAAAAACATGTGTCTGCAATTGCTCAGAAATTCATGCGACGACATCATATGTTCCATTTTTCTGGCCTTTGTTTACTATTATTTCATTATTTTCGAGAAACAAATTTGTATATCTGCAATTAGCCAGAAGTGATAACAATACTACATCATTAGTTTCAGTATAGGAGCATGACAATGTTAATTTAAGTAACCGGTGTTCGCTTTCTTTCAAAATATGTCCAAGTTAGGCAATCTTTCTACATGTGATGGTGTTCAGCAGTTGTAATATTATTTTTTTTCTCGAAATCGTGAATTTTGTCAGGGACAAAGTCCGAATAATTATCGGGATAAGCGACCGCCAATTAAGGCGTGATATTGTTGAAGAGTGTGTGGTTTAGTGATAGCCTCCCTCAACGTCAGCTAAGAGCTGGATTAATTAGGATCTCGAATTCGTATACTTATCGGCCGTTATTGATCTGTAGGTAAGATTTCATTTCCCTTTTCATTTTCGTTAGTGGTACTTACACCACCCCCTATCTGTAGGCCAAGTCGTTACGGGCGCACGACCCGTATCGACAACCCTAACGGCCGGAAAGTGTGAAATAAGATGTCAGCCGGCCTGGTAATTAAAAATAAAATGTCAGTATGCTGTCGGGGTTGAAATGGAGTGGAAATTATTCTGGTGCGCTAAGAGGACCAATCCTACGTCCAATGATGCCCGAACATTCAAGAAAACTTGCCTTTTTTTGCGAGAGAACTTTATTATAAATCTATTGCTGGAATCTATTACTAACTTAACATCAGTGTGTTATTTAACAATTTTGGTGTTAATGAAATTTTCTCCAAATTTCGTAGAATACTGAGTTTTTAATATAATTTTATTTATATTATTAGCAAATTTAACATTTTGTGCTATTTTATTGTCATATGAGACAATTCCATTACAGTTTTCAGCAATTAGTTACAAATCTGTCCATATTATTGATATTTTGAGAAATTTTAATCGATTTAAAAAAATTTATTTGCACATATATTTATTTAAATATTATCTGCAATTTTAATAGCATTTGAAACATTCTTGATTTTTTTAGTATTATTAATAAAAAATCTTGGTCTTTTATTAGTTATTTACCAAATAGTTTACTATTTAGTAAATAGTAAACCTTCAGGTGAATGCAAGAAACTACCAGAAGTTATACAGGGTCCTGCAACAGTGCGTCGGGCTTTCCTAGCGCCCTTCCCGTGAGAAATTTTGTTTTGTTTTTGATATTACGTCAAATTGGGACATCCTGTATGTTTGAAAATAATTTTACGGCATAAAGATTTTTAAACCAATAACTTTTTGTACGAAACATTTTTTTCTATCTCTTACGGGAAACGCGCTAGGAAAGCCCGACGCACTGTTGCAGGACCCTGTATAAGTAATAATATATAGTTTGAAAGCAATTTTACCAGATACCTACTGCAAAATCGTCTATTTGACATTAAAATTACTATAAAAAAATTTAGTACATTTTCTAGTATTTTTTTTTTTACTTTTTGGGTGGATTTGAATTGGCAACATCTATCCTCAGTGTTTAGTAGGAATGGACCACTATATGCCAACTCCTCTTGTCCTGGTAGCGTACATTCCCATTTTAGAGAATGTTATACAAAATTTAAAAAAAAAATCAAAAAAGGTTTAATATGCGACTCTAACCATATTAGGCATGCAAAATTCAAAAATGTTATTCATTTTGCTAAATCATAAGGACGGAATTATAAACTGATATAGGGCCTAACTACACATCTCGCCCGAGTAAATTTTTCCCAGATACTTCTGCAATAACTATAAATTTTGTTAAGGTTCTATCCATTTAGTTAGGCGAAATGTTTTGAATTCAGCGTGAAACAGTATATCAAACTCACTATCATAGATCCGTGTTACACATATCGTGTTGACCAGTGTTATTAGTATGCTAGGCTTATATTTTTGGCAATTTTGACATTATGTAAATAATAAAAAAACGTATTTTTCACATTACTTAACAATACTAATAATAACAAAAAATATATTGCGGTTCAAACATATCACAAAATACCTAATATTGTAAACAATTTTATAAAACACTTCATATCATTCCAAATGCACACAGAAAATTTTATATAGTATATTAAAATACCAGTTGCAGAAGATCTATATTCAAGCACGAATTTGAAATTCCGAAACGAGCTGCATAGCAGCTAGTTGAGGAACAAATGAGTGTTTGAAGGACCTTCTGCAACGAGTGTTTTATACTATTTTTTTCTATTTTGCCGCATCATACTATGTTATAAATTAATAAATGAACATTTTAAATCTAGGGGATTTTGCGGTGGTTGGTGACATTTATGTGGCGTAAATTTAGACGGCTGTGGAAAAAAATCAATTAGAAACGTCAGAATTTATTTTCGCAATTTTGCGTTGTTTGAAAATGAATACTGAAGAAAAGTTATCACTAACGCCGCCGAAAATTGGGCAAATTATACAAAAAACCTTAGAAAATTTACTGCCTGACGTATGTCTTTTATGTCTTTTTGACGTATGTCAGTTGACAGTTCAACGTCAACCGTCAACACTACCACTACCAACATCAATGCAGTAAATTTTACTAGTCTATTCTAGCACACCAACCGCTTATTCTAACACTCAAATGACATCATTTGGGTGCTAGAATCGACTTATTCTAAATGCAAAATAGAAAAAAAATGTTAAAACACTACTTGGTCGAAATCGAAAATTATATAGTCAAGTGGTGTTTAACCTTCAGCAATGAAGCTGCGCATGAAGACAAAAAAGTTAAAACTCAAAACTCGAAGAAATATAGTCACAGTTGCAAAGTTTTAGTATAATGGCGCTTTGTTATAAAAAAATAAATACGAATAATTTGTAGTATTTTTTTTTAATTTTTGGAGCCTAGAGCAAGTAAGAAACTTATACTGAGAAACAAGACCATTCGCCATTAGGACGTCATTAATGACTCTCTTGAGTTCAGCGGCAAATTTTTAGAGTAACAAGGCAATGTTCACAATTACATAAATCTTATTGCAGAAAAAATAGTTGGCCGAGTTAGGGGCCAGTTAGGTCTAATACCCGTAACAATTACTAATTGAACCACTATTGTATACTATAATGAACATTATTATTTTATATTTTACTGTGTATTCCCTGTATTTATTTGTAAATTGACGACTGCAAACGGATTTGTATTTTAGCATGAATAAACATATTATTATTATTATTATTACTGAAGTAACGCTCTTATAATGGATTTAATAATTAACGAAAGTACGCACATTTTGCAAATATTTACAAATAAGTCTTCTTCATAAATAAAATATAACTTAAAATACAGGATGTCTCTAAATTATGTGGACATGGCATAACCATAGATTACTGGGATCAAAATAAGACGATTTAACAAAACATATCTATATACAAATGCGTTTGGTTTAGCCAATATTCAGCTTCAAAGTTAATTTAAAAAAAAAAGCTTTGCTTATAAAAAGAGAACGTGTACATTGATTTGGATGTTGTTTGGTATGACACTTTATGCGGGTATAGCTCATATTTTGACATAATATTGTTATTATCAGTAGACCGGTTATGTATAAAACAAGTGAGGCCCAACATTAATACATTCATATTTTTTAATGACAAAAGCTAATAAATTTAAAAAAATCAAATCGGACGCAGGCATTCATTATTAAGTTGTTTTGTATCTTTATAGTTTTTAATATCTGTTACAGTTTTGACACAGAAAAATAAAATATGAGTGACTGCGCTGCACTCATTTGGAAACAAATTATCAGTGAACAGAATTTTCTGGTTAAATAGTATATGTTCAGCTCTTTTTTCCTGAATAAATCGGCAAAACGCAAAACGTAGGTCATAATCAGTTGGTAAAAGCTCTTGCACTATTTGGATATCGTATGGATGAAGCAATTGCTATAATTACTAAAATTTCTTCCTCGTTATTAGGGCTCCTAAAATTCTAAAACCAGCAACATATCTGTTTTATCGGCGTAAGTGTACTTTATATTCATTATTGTGAATAAACCATCATCACGCCGGTAACTAGATTACATTTCTTTCCAAACAAGTGTAGGACTGCCCTAGGTCGGCACAAAAAATAATATATGAGTGACTGCCACTCATATATTATTTTTTGTGCCGAAACTGTAACAGATATCAAAAACTATAAAGATACAAGAAAACTTAATAATGAATGCCTGCATCCGATTTGATTATTTTTTTAAGTTATTTGCTTTGTCAATAAAAAATATGAATATATTAATGTTGGGCCACCCTAGTTTTGTACACAACCGGTCTACTGATAATAACAAAATGTCAAAATATGAGTTATACCCGTATAGAGTGTCATACCAAACAACATCCAAATCAATGTAAACGTTCTCTTGTTATAAACAAATTTTGTTTTTTTTTAAATTAACTTTGAAGCTGAATACTGGTTGAACCAAACGCATTTGTATATAGATAAGTTTTGTTAAATCGTTTTTATTTTATCCCAGTAATCTGTGGTTAAGCCACGTTCACGTAATTTAGAGACACCGTGTATAAGAATACTACTTTTTTTAATATGTAACTTTAAGCAAATCTTACTAATTTTACATAATTCCTCGCGATATGCTAACCACTTGTGTAGAGTCAAATACCGGCTCCACCACGTTTTATTCGTGACTTTTTGAAAATATTAGGGATTGTAACTTTAGAAATGAGTAATGCATCCAGCTAGATGCATTTTCGAGAAAAAAGCGTTAGTGAATTTTTGTACTTTCCTGTAAACGAGTTAGTGGACGAGTACGGATTATTTAACAAATAAAAATGTTGCGTGAAAATACAAATCGATTAATTTTACCGATGAGTAACGCATTTGGCGAGTTGCAACTTCAAGGAAGCATTACTCATCTGAATACAAATTGTTTGAGCTGCTTTTCTGAAAATGCAAATGATACTTGTCGTATGTTGGGCAAACTACAAAACGATGTGCAAACTTTTTTTATTTGCGTTTAATAAATAAATAATGTTAGCAATGAAATGCTGTGAGAAACTGTTTATTTTCTTTTATCAGTCTGTTATTTTTTCTATCAGTCCTTGCGCGGAATTTCTATTGTTATGTATTAAATCAAGGACTGTACCACAATGTGTAGTTGGCTCGTTTTTGCTTGTTTCGCAGACTCGAATATAGCTCTTAACTGTTTTTAAGAGCCCCTATAATGGCAATAAACGCTGTTATAAAAATTGTAGGACCGCGGAGGCGCTGCGCTCCTTATTCGCATTTAATTCGCAACATAATTTTCTTAATACCACCCTTGCCCGCCCCGTTGTTTCAGTGCCCAGACCGGAGTCAGACATAAAGGGAATTATTTATGGCATTAGATAAACGAAAGTGTATTTTCTTAGCGATCTGGACTCTTTTACAAAAAAAGGGCTTTATGTTTTGCAAGCGGGCTGCTCATCCCACGGCCTGCTCTCTGAAATTATCGTGGAGAATATGATTGTGCGCCGTAAGTGATGTTTAATACGGGGAGTGAGCCGTCTAGGAGGCTAATATAAATAGACTGGAGGGTGGTTCGTGCTCAGGTGCAAACATCCACCGGCTTCCTTTACAAATAAGCCCCGAAATTAAAGGAATAAAATGAGAGATAGACTGCACGGAGCCGGTTTGTTTTACAGCTTAAACATTAACATCCAAAGGGCTGGGGGCTGTTATTCGCGACGGTATTGCTGCAGAAACGTCCAATTTGATTTTGTTGTACTGCTGTGTTAAATAAAAACGGACTCGGCTCTCGCTGTTATTAAACAGAAGCACATCATTCCGCAAATTTAGGATGCCAATAACGGGGCAACGCAGACGCTCATAATCATAAAGGCGCAGGTTGTGATAATGCCGGTTTCCTGCATAGAGCGCACGACGGGGGCTGAATAACGAATATTTTATTATTATGAATTGAACGTTGTCATTAAGGGAGTCCACTGCAATTCCACCCAACACACACGCATACACACACATCACGTATTACTAAATATTATGAACTTGCGAGGGAGAAAAAGTGAGCTTCATTTAGTCGGCGACGTCTCGCAGAACTGCAAAAACTTTTAAGGGCTTACAAGAACACGAACATTTTTATAATTCGAGATAATGGAGCATGTGCCTGCAACGAATGGCAGCGTCTTAAGTATCAGGAAAATGTATGCTCCTTAATTAGACCTCTTTTATTCCCGTCGTTTTTTTTCCGCGCAGGCTTAATTTTTTCCCCGGCTTCATATAATAACGAGTGGTTTACATGTACAAATAGAGAGCTGCTTTGTCGGCTGTGCCGGGGAATGTGAGCAGAATGCGAGATATCTCTTAAAAGTAGCCTATTGAAAATTAGATCGCTACTCGAGGAGAGGCAGCGGCTTTTAATTTATCATTGACGATCCGTCGTCTCACGAGAACTCGTTTTATCTGCAAACATAGAAATCCTAATGAATTTTACAGTTACTAAATACGAGCCGACTGCGACCGTAATGTCATAAACACCGTTAAATCGCCGTGTAAGAGCACACAAAAAACTGCCATAATTGGCGATGCTTAACAGAAAAAAAAATTGTCTTGCACTTCTGCAATAACACGAGGCGCGTTTAAAACGCCAATTAAAACGGATTTTTTTTAGCCCCCTCCCTCTCAATAATTGCCTGCGATTGCTGCTTTCACGGTTTACCCCCTGAATCGTAAATATGTAAATCGCCGTCGAGCGTATTAGCATTAGAATTGAAACGCGCTGACAACGCGAACACATCCGATCGTGACGGATTTATCAATCGCCGTCTATGTTTTGATTTGAATACAATTCAATAAAATCAATCGCGTGCCTACCTATGTCACTGCAAGAATGGATGGTAACGAATTAATGTGGGGCAATCGGGGCAAGGATTTCATAGAATGCTCAATCACAGATTGATGAATGGCATAAATCCTTGAAATCGATTTTTAAGTAGGCGTGTATGTATTCAATATTTCATAACAATCAAATATTCTACTTATATCAGCAATGATATATTTTTTTGTCAAAACCTCCGCGTTCACTGCACTAAGTTAGGATAGTAGGCTCAACGCATGTTGTATTGACCCGAATTTTCAGAAGTAATATAACAAGAGCGTCAAAAATAATCGAATGTAGCTGACGTATGCGAAATGTGTTTTGAGAAATACGCCGAGTTCGTAGGACGAGGCGAATTTTAAGGAACACATTGAGAAGTAGTTGCTATATTCAGATTATTTTTGATGCTCGAGTTATATTCGGAGGACTATATACCGAATAATAAATGTAAATGCAAGAAATATTTTGTCAATTTGACTTTCGTGTATACATATTATGAATCACGGCAACTTGATTTTTATTAACACCTAAATTAAATTCATAATTATGACTTATAAGAACTTGATTCATTTATGGTATGTAATATTAAAAGTACAATTATTATAAACTACTGAGCCACTGGAATTATTATTATTATTAGATGAATCAAGAGAAACTGACGAAGAATTATTGATAGAAGAATTTTCAATTTCCGATTCCTCCATACGGTACAAACCCTTTTATATTTTGCTATTGTTGATGTTAAACCATAACCACCAGATTGATAACTGTACGATAAACGGCAGAAGTCGACGAATTTCAAACAAATCGCACACTTTAGCACAAGAAACACATAGGAACACATGTCTGGAAACGTCAAATACCGCCCAAGGCTAGTACGTGAATGCGCCACCGTGACGCTGCCGCCTTGATGTAAATCGCCTATACTGAATGCAAGAAATATTATGTCATTTTGACTTTTGTGTAAAAATATTATGATTCACGGCAACTTGATTTTTATTAACACCTCATCGAAATACGCAAACTAACGATATATTCGAAACATACCGCTAGTTTGGCTGACAGGTTAGAACGCTTGCTTAGCATGCACGAAGACCTGGGTTCGAGCCCCAGTACAGGTAGTACATTTGTACTGAGAAACTAGTGCCATTCGCCGTTGGGAGCTCATTAACGGCGCTCTAGAGATCGGGGGCGAATTTCTAGAGTAACAAGCCCTAACTCAATACACATACTTACACAAAACACACGGCAGAAGGACCCACGTCGGTCGATAGATAGTTAGGGATCATATCCCTAACAAATACAGTCACTACTACTACTATTCGAAACACGCCCCATGACAACCAGGTAATTAGTAATAAGCGCTGTAATACGAAGTAACTAAGGAAAATTCAATATTGTGATTGGTCCATTTAACTATGAGGTATGTAGTCTACAATATTCAACAATAAAAAGTATAGTGCAACTATGTGTATCATCACTGCACTATAAAATAATCCTACAATAATTTCGTTTAATGTAAATTCTAGTAGCATGATTCATATATCCCACATATAATTTAGAAAATAATATAAAATCAATACTTAAATCGTAATTTTGTTAGAATTCTTAAAAAAGTACTATCCAATTTAATAATCCAAATTTAAAAAAAAACATTTTTTTTATTTTTTATTATAACGTCCGGGTTTTAAAGACTAGATCTCGATATCAGGTCTTACAATTCGAGTACCTAAATCCGGGTATCCGGGTGTTGCAACCCGGTTCCGGGTACACCGGTTTTAGAACCCGGTTCCGGGTACTCGGGTTTTAGAACCCTGTTTCGGGTATCCGGTTCTTAATTGTTCGAGTAACCGCAGCTCTCGGAAACGGTTGCCCGGTTATTTGTGACACCACTACTTATCAGAATATGAAAATGTTCTACTTACGCGTCCTGGAATTATCGTATCGGTGTAATCAAATTTGCAGCAGTAACTCACCTGAAAAAAGGAAAAGAAAATTTACACTCTATATTCAATTATGTATTGCTTTCATTATAGCAGAAGTTTGTACTAACTTCAATTGTTATAGTTTGATGTTTGCACAATTTGTGCTATCAAGAATTTTTTCAATAATAAAAAAACATGTACAATCGCAGCCATCCAAAAGTGAAATACTTAAATGATTAAAAGTAAAAATCAAACTATAAAAAAAAAAAAACGTTCACTTTTGGATGGCCTTGTAACAGATTGGGCAAATTTCCATGTTTTGCTAGGGATTCTCGAAAACTATAACAGGTATAATAAAATGAACTCCCCTTCCTCGATCATATTTTTCGGGAAAAACTTAATGGTGAAAGACAAAATTTTCTTTTGTTTTCGAATTATTCGCAAACAATCGATTTTTTGACTTTTCGTGTTATGGCTGTAGGTCGCTTATTTATGAGAATAGAGAAAAATATTTTTATTTTCTGGGGGCACTTTTTTGATAATAATGTAGCAGCGTAGTAAATTTTTCAAAAAACAGTTCGAAATTCGAGTTATGGCATAAAGTTGTGGTTTTTTATATGGAACGCATATTTGGCTGTGACTTAGCTAAAGAGGGAATATTTCTTAACAATATACAATTATTATTATTATTAATATAGTTTCATTTTTATAGTATTATTTATTAATATTATTAATATAGTATACGAGGGTCGTTCAAGAAGTAATGCCCCATACTTTTTTTCTCCACAATGAGCAAAAACTGAAAGTTGCACTTCTAGGTACTTCAAGTTCAGTGTTTCTCCTCCCGGTGGCCGAAGTTTCAAATCATTCCAACAGATGGCAGAGCTGTAGTGAATTTTCAAAGTAGCATCTGTTAGTGATCCACGTTACAAACAGCGAGCAGTGAATAAGTTCTTGATTGCAGAGAAAGCAATTGCAAAGCGATTGCAATCATTCTTGTTGATGTGATGCCAAGAAGGACAACCATAAATTCCGAAGCATACGTGAAGACCTTGGACAAACTCAAGAAACGTTTCCGGCGTGTTACGCATGACAAGAATCCGGCTGAAATTTTGATCCTGCATGATAATGCACGCCGGCACACAAGTCTCAGAACCCGGGAACACCTCACCAAATTGGGTTGGACAACATTCCATTCGATGATGATGAGAGCGTAATTCAAGCGGCGAAAACATGGTTTCGCGCACAGTTCAAGAGTTGGTACCGGCAGGGAATACAGGCTGGCGTTTCACGCTGGCGTAAGACCGTACAAGTTCATGGAGACTATGATGAAAAATAATACGTGTAGGAGAAACATGTAGCTATATTGTCACCAAAATTTAACAGTTTTGAATAAATAGTTTCTAAGAAAAAACATATGGGGCATTACTTATTGAACGACCCTCGTATAATATTATTAATATAGTTCGAAATTCGAGTTACGACATAACCACAAGTTGTGGTTTTTTTATATGGAACTCATAGTTGGCTGTGACTTAGCTAAAAAGAGGGATTTTTTCTTAACAATGTATAATTATTAACAATATACGACATGTGGGGCCTATTCTTAATTTCGATGTGATTTTAACAAACATGCTTATTTTTTAAGGTAGTTAGATGCTTTATTTAAACATTTTTCGCGTAGTAGGCTTGTGTCATTTAAAATATTTTTAAACAAACCTTATTAAACAAAGTATCTATCATTGCGTTGTTACAATACCGGTCGTTTGATTGACATAATTGGTCACATTTAATTATTTATTGTTTAATTACTGCTTATAATATTTCATCTTTAAAAGTTTTAAATGGCTTATGAAAGTTACGAAAAGTTTGATATGTTAGAATGTTTTATTCTGAGTAATAATAATTCTGAAGTTGCAAGTGAAACATAATTTAAACGTTACCCAGACAGAAGCCAACCTAATATATCTATTTTTGGAAGAAAAAAAATTCTTATTAATTATGGGTCATTTAACAAACCAAGATCAAAGAGTTATAATATCCAAGATGCTGAGGAAGTTGCCGTCAACGTTATTTATTGGAATAACAGTTACAAATCCTTCGATTTCAAGCAGTCACATTGATACTTGTAACGGTTCGAACCCAGGTGTTGTACAAATTCTCATAATTTGTAATATTTATTATTCATTGCATTTATTTAACTGCAATTCATCCTTAAATGCAATTGGATGCATTAAATTTCTTTAACTGCATATTACATGAATTCTTATAATTCAAGTAATTGATTTGGCTCGTGATATACAAATTCTCGTAATTTGTAATATTGATTTGGCTCGTGATTTAGTGGTAGTACTTTACGTTATGTTTGATTTTTAATCAAAATCGTGACAACTCATTTTAGTTCGTTTTATGGGTAATGTGTCTGTTAGTAATTTTTGTTAGTAAGTAAAACACAAATATATGGATTTTATATGATTTATTCATATTAAAAGGTGATGCAAGCGACAGGTAAATAAAAGACAGTTTTGTTACTCTAATTGGACGTTATTTATTTAATTATATTTATTTAAAATTTGGAATAGATTTGTTTAATAATTATTGAAAATGTATTATATTCTTTGAATTTGAATGATTTATTTTATTTTGAAAACTGAGTAACTTATTAATACTACGGTTGGAATTACAAAGTGTTACTTAGCGACTTCGTGCACCAAAATCTTCAAATTGTGCCGAGAAGGATATCTGATACATGTCATCACTGCATAGAAATTCATTAGCACGGTGCCTACCAATGTATTTCAACGCCACCTTGTGGATAGGAACGAATCACATAACTTCACATTAAAATACTTCACGCGATTCCAGTGCTTCAAGCACCCAATGTGTCCTCATTCGGAGATATTGCTAGTATTCGCGTTTACCAACATTATCAGCCATGTGATCGTAAAAACTTTAATAGGTATTGTTATTCAACATTGATTATAGATTAGTATGATTAAGCTCCATTCTACTTCTACTTTTCTAACTACTTAAGCACTTGGAAACATTCGCTTGATTCATTCATAAGTCTGAGATTACTTCAATATCGGAACGCCGAGCAAGTTTATTTATACGATTTAATTACCCAGAATACCATTGAATTATTTATATTGAAATTATTAAGTTATGTTCTCGAATCAAAACTATATTTTATGTTTTTGATTACTGAAGCCACAATTTTTATCAAATGTTTGCGACGAGGAAAGGAAGGCATGTTACAATATTCTCCAGTCAGTACGAAAATATTGTCAGGACAAAGTATAAAATGCAGTTAAGATCAACTCCGCAGTTTTCGGCGTAAGGATCCCACAGTTTATACCTTTGTTAAACTTCGCTCACTACCAGCGGCAAGGCGCGGTAATGTGACTAGATAGGTTATATTATTAGTATGGAATTGACTTTAGAATTGTTAGAGTGAAGATATGTTTGATTAAATGTTTTGCGACGAAGGTAATTAAGGCATATTACAATATTATCCAGTCAGTACGAAAATATTGTCAGGACAAAGTATAAAATGCAGTTAAGATCAACTCCGCAGTTTTCGGCGTAAGGATCCCACAGTTTATACCTTTGTTAAACTTCGCTCACTACCAGCGGCAAGGCGCGGTAATGTCACTAGATAGGTTATATTATTAGTATGGAATTGATTTTAGAGTTGTTAGTGTGAAGTACATTTGATAAATTTATGTGATATATTCACCTGAGGAATCAATGCTCAAAGTATATGAGTTGTCGTTGGGCAGCGTGACGCTCTGTCTCGATCGGTACATCTCACTCCTTTTATTTAATTTCATCAGCTGTATTTATACTGTTCCCCAATCAGGGGGGGGGGGGGGCATTTTATCATACCTATTATAGTTATCGAGATTCCCTATTAAAACATCGAAAAATTTGCCCACCTTGTACATGTATACTAAATACTGGGTTATTTTCAATATACGTATGGTTGCATTTTCGTGTTAACTTTTACATTTGTTGTAAGGTTCATGCAATTTTGTGAAAAAATTTTGAACATTCTCAAATGAAACACATTCAGAAAATTAACAAAAGTTCTGAAACTTTTCATATTATTGAGTAGGTATAGGTTATGTTGAATTTTTAAAAACATTGAAACGATATAATTTTAGCAATTTGTTAAATGCATAGTTGATATTTCCAGTTTTTGAACCATCTAATAATTATGATGTTTTAATTACATATGGGATTTTTTTCAACTATTCTAATATCTTGATTGTATATTTTGCAAATTTTAAGTAAAGCTCCATAAAATGTTTGTGAAGGTTTCCTCAAACCATTCGTTCGCAGCGGACGTTATACTGTAGGTGCCATACGTCACTGTAACATTGAAATTTTCCCACCTTGTACATGTATACTAAATACTGGGTTATTTTCAATATACGTATGGTTACATTTTCGTGTTAACTTTTATACAGACACTCATGCACTGACGTATGCAGGGAAATCGCCTACGCTCGAAATCAAGCATGGCACTCAAAGAAGAAGAAAACCTTTGTGAAATATTCTGTAACTTATATATTTATATTATATTTTCTATACTATATTCTATGTTTATACTTATATTTATTTGTATATTTATTATAAAATGATTAAATTTATTAATTGATCATATTTTATTGAAATTGCTGAAACTTTAGTTTACTTATATGTATACCTCGATGCAATGATTAAATTTTCCGCAATTTAATTTTTTTCTCATTATTGACATTCTTCCGTGCCATATCGGAAATTTTCGTTAAATTTATGAATATTATTGCAATTTCTAAACCCGCTTAACGGATGAATTTTTGATTTAATAATCTAGACCAGATCTGTTCAAGAGGCGGCGCGAAATTCCATCCAGCCCGCGAAGTGATTTATAAAATACTTTAAAAAAAATTGTATAGTAAAAAAACATTAAGTTGGTTTTGAGATCCGTGTCCTGCCAAAATATTACATCAACAAGAAAGCAACAAGAAAACAACTACAAATTTATCTATACATAGTGACCACAGTCTTAATTTAATTCCAACATTTTTTTTTCTCTTTAAAATGCACAAAAATACGTTTTAAATAATCAAAAATACCATTATAATCAAGTATGTTCTAATAATATGTATACCCTTGTATTATTAAAATAAACATATTCTATATATATATATATATATATATATATATATATATATATATATATATATATATATATATATATATATATATATATATATATATATATATATATATATATATATATATATATATATATATACGTTTTTGTTTAAAAATATTGCTTTTGAAATTCATAGAATAACCACTTATAAAAAAAACACAAAACTAGGAAATTTTTAAATGCGAATCAAATTTTCGTTCGCCGGCCACATTGCGAACGAATATTTGATTCACATTTAAAAAAATCGTATTTTTGTTTTTTTTTTTTATATATAAGTGGACGGCCCACATTGAAAAAAACATTTTGCCCACCCCAGTCTATTTTTCGACTGTGCATTCCAAATTAATTCATTAAATTTCGTATTGGCAATTTCTGAAACCTTCGTGAAACTAAAAGTTTCTGGCAATATCTGAAACCATTGTGTAACTTGTATATTTATTTGTAATTTATGTTTATTTTTGCAAGTTTTGCTTTATAATTTCGCTGTGTTGTTCAGATTTACTGCTATGTTTCAGAAAATTTAGGAACGTTTTCGAAAGTTTTCTATTATTTATAATTGAAATGTTTCTGGTTGAACTTCGGACGTTTTTATTAAATTGTTAGCAATATTTTGTACATTTTCTGCATTTTTGTATTTTTTAAATGACACGATTGTTAACCATCTTCGATTTATTAGAAATTAATGAAATTTTCAGAAGTTCTAGAACTTTTTTAAACTTCTCGTATAATTTTAGTAGATGTTTTTGACAATAATAGAAAGAACTTTAAATCGGATACCTTTATTTAATGTATTAAGGAACGAAAGGCTCTTCCTCTACTTTTGAATTGAATCAATAATGGTGCAAATATTCATATATCATGACTACATTTGAAAATAACATATTTATTATTTGCCTTTGGATTACTTATTATGTTTTAAAGGTTCTAATTTGTAATAAACGAGCGATCAATTATTGCAACTTTAATGTCATCCGGTATAATATACTCATATTTACAGGTAAAACAGTTATTATATTATATTATTAATAATAAAAAAAAAATGGCGAATGCATTTCAGTCCAAAATAACATAAATACCGGCCCGCATTCACAGGACAGTAAAGTACGCGAGCGCATATTTCACCTGGCGTTAAATGAATAACAAATAGTATACTAATTTTCGCGTTGCCTAATCAGTACACTATAAATATGCACACAGGCAGTCAACGACCGCTTACCTAACATACCAAAGTGTGAGCAAACAGCACGCGTACGAGCGTGAGCGTATACACGTATCTGTCCATGTGCCTGTGTAGCCTTTCTTATGTCATAATTGTGTCCTGGCTATTTAATAAATACAGCTGTGAGTTTTTATGTGTTTATATAGCCTGGGCTTCTTGTTTTCGGGATTTTTAGCTGCCCAATGATGGGCTTTCGTAATGGGACGAGAGGATGGGTAGCTTCGCAACTGGACAGCATTAACACACTTTCTATTCCAGTATTTATTGTTTATGGGCCTTAGTGGTCCCACCGATGTCGCTTTTTAGATTTCATAGAGCAATGAACTAGCGCAGCTGAATTTTAATCTGATTATAAAGGCGCACGCCACTTCCCAATCGCCGAAAGAAGAGTAATATGGGAACAGGTGCTAATTAAATAAATAAATTGAACCATATTTTACATCCAGTAAAAGAAAGTTAGAAGAAATATAATTGACATTGATGAGCAAGTAACCCTGATTGTTGCTGATTATTTGTAAGTACAAATTTGCTTTAAGTAAGTAATCTGGATGACGCAAGTGACAGTAAGTAATCGGGATCTACACAAAATTATCTGACAAACAATGCCACAAGAGGAACATATCAGCTGATATAGTAGAAATAGGCGAGAAAGACACACGGGTTACAGAATAACAAAATTAATTTAAGAAGACTGAAATATACAATAAAAACTATGAGGATTATTAGACAGAAGAATAAAAATAAAATTTAGTATAGTATAAATACGTGTGAAACACACAGAACAATGACACAATAGAAGAAGAAATATAAGAATATTCAAAATCTGATAATGGAGAAATTGACAAAAAAATAACAAGCGGATGATCCAATAGATGAATAAATATAAGAACTTAAAAATTTATATAGAAGAAATATGTAAGAATTACAAGTCAATCGTACAAAAATACAATTCAACAGTACATATGAGGAGCTAAATTTCAAAAGGATTATTATCCATTTTTCAAGAATTGGAGAAATGAACTGTTTTGTGATTGCGGCAAAACTGTATAACCAAAATTAAATTTGTAAAGTGGTAAATGTAATATAAACTTTTATAAAGCCATATGAAAAAATTGAAATTGAGTTCATTTACACATTATTATTATTGACTAATTAATTTGGATAACATTTTGAAAAAAATATATAAATTAAAATCCATTTGATTCAAAAGATATGGATAAAATTCTTATTGAAATAATTTTAATGTACCAAAGCGTTATATTTTATTGCAAATTGGAAGTAAAAACTTTATTATTATAAAACATTTTATTTTTATGAAACAATAACATTATTTTTAAGTAGATATTATATAAGAACACCACCATCATCTTCATTGCAATCACAAGGTTCATCGTCCTCGTGGCTGGTGGCTGGGTTTAACTTTGGTTCATCCAATAGTAATTCATTAAAAAACTTTAAGTTTTTCATCTTGCTGCCAATTTTCGTCGTATAATAAGAGTAATGTTTTAAGATTATTCAATTTCTCTTCCTTTACCGGGACTTTCAGTACCTTTTCATCGACATTCAAGTCTTTTAAAACTATACCTTTTTTTGTTAGACTTTCAAAACTTTTCGATTAGTCATCGTTCCTAAAATATTGTTCATTTTCATTTTTACAACTCCATTATTGTCTTTTCTTAATATAATTCTTTTCATGTCTTTTATACCTTTTAACTTTTTTAAGCTTGTATCAAGGGCCTTAAAATCTTTGATTGTCCAATCTATTCCTAGCTTCTGCACAGTTCCAACTTCTTTATAAATTTCTATGTACTCTGAATGCTGAATCAGTATTACTTCTATTCTCCTAAGCTTTTTTATTTCTAGAAGCCCAAACACCCTATCTGCGGGCAGAAAAGAGTGCCCTCGAACCGGAAATGTAACTTTAATTTCTTTTAATGACTCAGGAGCACTTTTTGACAGCCAAAGTGCCAGAGCATATATTACATAAGAATTTTTATTTTGCCCAGCGCAACGATCTGCAAATAATCGTAACACTTTGCAAATATCGGAAAATTTATGCGAATTTAAGAAATTTGTAATGGCAAAACCCACTTCATTAGATCCTCTACCGGCTTGGCTTTCATTCCAGGTGTAGAAAATGGAGATGAAGTCGCGACATCCGTAATACAAAAATTATAAAAAGAAAGCTGCCTTAAGTAATATGATTCTCCCACAGGCAGTTTGGGCAGATTCTGAACCTGATGTAGGTCGAAACAAAATACTTCAATGTTTTCCTCATAGCTATTCATTAATAAATTAAATTGTTTCGCTCTTAATTTGTGAATTCTTAACTCTGTCATCACATTAACTTTTTGCAATTCAGTGCAATTATTTAGTTCATTTTTCTTTTTAAAACAGAAACTACAAACATCCGATGCTGGTGACCCGAAACCTATATTAAAATTGGTAGAAAATATTTTATGAAAAAATCCGTATTTTACCTTGTATTGTTCCTCAACAGAAGAATCGTACAATTTCCACAATCTTCTTATATTTCAATTGGCGGTCAAATACAACCTTTTCGATTTATTGTGGTTATATTGGTTCACCAATAAACTTTTTAACCTCCTCTCTTTTTTCATTATCCTTTAATGAACGCGTGTCTCCTCCTCTTCTCTCTTTTATGTCGTATCCAAATTTGATATTTTTTGTAATCGTATGTAACCGTTTTAAAGAAATTCCAAAACATTTTAAAATCATTTTTTGGCACACTCTGTAGGTTTTACCATTTTCAGTAACCATACGGTATTTTGCTTACAAAACATATTTTTGATTTCGGCAAATGGGCTTATATTTTTCCCTGTGCCTCTTTGGATTCGAAACTTTACAGAAATATGATAATTTTATATCTTGAACATGCTTATCCGGAGTATGAAAAATGTTTTTTCTTGCTGTAATTATATCGCGACTCTTTATTTTTAAACATTTATATGTATGCCTATTATGTGTGCAGAGACGTTCAAAATTTTCTAAGTTAGGTAAGTGATCCACATATCTATAACATAAGAGTTAATATTAGAAAAGTTGGGTTATAAATAAAATTATCGGAATAATACTTTAATTGCTTCGCTTTCTCCTTTTTAGAAGTTTTCTTCTGCCTTTTTTGGCTACCTTCATTATATTCACTCACTAAAACACCTTCTATATCCATTTTATTTGGATAAAAATACTTGGAGTAAAGCAAACGAGCTGATTTTCGTTACTAATAAGTAAACCAAAAAAAAAATTCTTTTTGACACGAACATTATAGGATAATAATCCCTTTGAAAAAGTTGCGATGTTTTGACATTTATTTTAGATGGGATAGAATATTTTTAACAGTTTGTCTTCAGTATATTAATTATGTGGTATTGAAGCCCCTAACGCCACCTATAAGTCATTAGCTGAATTTAATGGATAATATTCATCTTGAAATATAGCTTCTCATATAGTAGAAACAGACGAAAAAAGAGATTTGCATATCAGAAGCAGATATGTAAGCCAGACGTCTAATGATTCACGGAAAATATATGATAATAAACAAGTCAATAGCAAAATAGAAGACAGATGAACACAAAATAAAGAAAATTGCCACACACTTCAAGAAGTACAGTATAAGTCTAATAATTATTTTATGATTTTATATGGAAAATGCGTCATTCAAAGATATCAAAGAAGTTCTTATAGAGCAGAAGAAAGATGAAAATTAGTATTAAAACCAATCTTGAAAATTCTACAGTATTAATAAAATCTAGAAAATGGTACCTACGGTATTATATTGTTTTAATTTAACTAATTAATTAATTTTATTCAATCAATTTAATTATTTAAATAACTTAATTAGAAATTAACATCATGCAAAATCTTAAAGCATGCAAATTTAAATCAAGAAGATCTTTAGTTAATAAATCACAGTGTAGCAGGGAATTTCCCACTGAAAATTTGTTTAAGAGTTCCAGCCATTTAAAATTACAGGAGCTTTCTAAGTCTCGTCCAAAAATAAAATCCATAACAGTTTATTCGGGATTATCAAATCTGTAGGTTGATTTTGAGTTCTCAACAATTTCAAAACGCAATTTAGCAAAACTTTATGTATAGAATATAAAATTCAAATGATGTTTTAACATACTTTAAAAGATCAACGTTAAAACTTAGGAAAAGGTGATAAATGAATATGTTGACAACTTTCTTACACGTTCTTCTTTCTTCACTTTGCACGTCCATAAAAAGGGGCGGTAAAATGTTTTACCTCCTTTATTAAAACCTAACACAAAATCAAACTGTAGAAATATGCGAGACTAAACAAAAGATGACTAAACAAAATAAAACAAAATGACATATACGAAGAACAGGATATAGAGGAAAAGTCTTAGACTGTTGACCCCCGGAGGCACTAACAAATTAAAACAACTAACTGTAAAATTTTCTCTCCCAGTATATGACAGATAAAGCTGTCTGACCAGCACCTATAATATTTCACTATACACCCAGCTCTTATTCCATTAAGGCTATCACCTCTTCCTGGCAGGCTGCAGGGCTAATCTCATTCTCTCCGTATATACAGATAATTATCCAACCGAGGAGCCCACCAGATACGCATTCCTTTCCCAACTTCGGTAAATGCCGTTGAAAGGCTCTGACCCAGCGAAAGGGCAACAGCGATTAGCCATACAGGATTAGGTTATAAATCAGAGAGAGAATTATATCGCGATGCGATATAGTTAGTACTTATAATGCGATAATTAGTAGTCGTAATGTAACATTGCGCGTTGAAACTTCATTACAAATAGATGAAAGCGAAATTACGGTAATTATTTAATTGATATGTGGAATTCGCATTTTTCTTCAGTTTTAAACGAATTTTACATTTATTTAATGATTTTATTATTCATATTGCTCTGAAATAATAAATTATTGCTGATTAATTATTTTTTATATATTTTAGCTCACTCTAATACACAATACACAAGTGTATGCGATGGTAACTGGTGTTGTAAAGTAAAGGATTTGCTTAACGGGATGCTCCTTTGAGTTGAACCAGGAAGCGGTGAGTGAGCGTGCAATTAGGCGATTCGCAAAAACGCACGGTTTACAAATAGATTCTAAATATAAGCGCACACTTGTTACTGCAGCTTCGTAGTTTTGTGGGTCGTCGTAAATCAGGAAATTGTTGCCGGGCAATGATCTGCACCGAGGCCATTAAATCCTGACCCACAGCACACAGATTAGCCAGAAACTTAATTTGGGGTTCACAGATTTAGACCCAAGTTGACTTCATCAAAACATGACGATGGAAACTATTTATTTCATACGTGGACAAGCATTTGAATTGTTGCTAATACATATTATTTTAACTCGTATTATACGACTCCACACCTCCCAAGATGAAGTATTATAAGGAGAAATTGTTGAAAATCCAAGCCTTCGACTCAATCTAACCAACTACATACTCAGTTTGAAAAGAAGATGACAATTCACCACATATTTCTCTTATGTAATTGACAATTTAAAAGAAAGAGTTATCTCAAGTGGGCAGAATCTATTATTTAAAAAATAAAATTATGAATCAACTTAATATGGGCAAAACCAATTATACAGGGTGGCCCAATTTGGATGTTTCTATAGGGGATTTCGGTAACTAGAAGAGATAGAGAAAATCGGATGGCGTATCATCGATCTCTTTTTTTAAGACCACCTTAATGGTGAAAACAAAAATTGGCTATCGTCTTTCGTTTTGAAGTTATGGCCAAAAACTCATTATTTTCCATTTTCGATTTTTGTCAATATTTCATTTATTGCTCATTTTATTAAAATAAGACTTACACGTTCTTGAGACACTTTTTTACGGTGAATTGAATAAATTTTACAGAATTTTAATATATTGGTTAATAAACGAGATACAATACAAACTTGTATTTTTTTAAATACAAGTCGTAATTGGCTTTGGCCTTAATAAATAGGTTATTTTTTTCTCTTTTCAATTATATATCACCTGTGAATGTTATAATTGCATTTTTGTTGAAATCTATTAAAATTGTGTCAACACGTCATATATTCTCTTATTGGGCGTAATAGACTGGTAGTAGGCTTATATTGTTTAGAGTCAAATTATTTATTGAAAATGCACACATTTGCCATCTGTAAATTACAAAATACCATGTGAATACAATATTATATATGTTAGAAAGGTTTATTACATAAATAACAATTATCTTAGTGCCTAGGGAACATTACAGGCTCTATCATCTAAAAGGCAGACAACCCAAAAAATAAAAACATAAACCATAAAAAAAACCTTCAATGAAGCATTGAAAAGCACAGGCGCAATGTTTAAATTACAATAAATGTTCCAATTGATATCCATTATTCAAAATGCATGTTGCATCTTTTAAGCAATTCTGTAAGCAATACGAATGTGAACATTTGAAATTTAATTTATACAATCTATAAAATGTTGTCGTAAATTATTAATATTATCATTTCTCATTTTATATAATTTATCGTTCTATATCTTGGTCGTTCAAATGGTGTCTAATGATGTATGGTCTAAATTTTATGTTTTTTTTTTCAAAATTCTAAGTGCTCTATTCTTATAAAATTCCGGATTCATGCTCAATATGCCAGCTGGAAATTACTGGATTAACTATTACAGCTAAAATTACATTAGTAGCAGTTTCTTCGGCGTCTACTTTATTGTAAGACCTTGATTTTGGCTACTGGAAAGATCCGTGGTTGATAAGATTTTCTTTTAGTCTTCGAAATATTGATTTATCCGGTTGTTTTATTTCCGGATAGCGATTAAAATATGTTTCTATGTCAATTAGTGATATGTTATTGCTTTGAATAAAGCATCTAACATATCAAATATTTCATAATTTTCGTACGACATTATTAAACACTTCGAAATATAAAGATCACGTCGAATGTGTGAGCTTGACAATCAAACAATTTAAACAAAACAAGCCTACTACGTCCAATAAGAGAACATATGACGTATTAAAAGAATTTTAATAGATTTCAACAAAAATGCAATTTTAACATCCACATGCGATACATCATCGAAAAGGGAAAAAAATAACCTATTTATTAAGGCGAAAGCCAACTACGACTTCTATTTAAAAAAACACAACTTTGTATTGTATCTTGGTTATTAACGAATATATCAAAATTCTGTAAAACTCCTTCAATTCACCGTAGAAAAGTGCCTGTAGAACATGCAACTCGTATCTTAATAAAATGACAAATAAATGAAATATTGATAAAAATCGAAAATGGAAAATAATGAGTTTTTGGCCATAACTTGAAAACAAAAGACGACAGCCAATTTTTATTTTCCCCATTGGGTTGGTCTTGAAAAAAGAGATCGAGGATACGCCATCCGATTTTCTCTATCTCTTCTAGTTACCGAGATCCCGTATAGAAACATCCAAATTGGGCCACCCTGTACATACATGCTAAGTTTCAGCTCAATCGAACAAAATGCAGAGGTCGAACAACACAAACGATTCCTATTGAAAATTTGCAGAATGAACACACGAAGGAAAATGTATAATGTCCACTATCCGCAATAATACTACTTTCAAAAGGGTGTTATGATAAATTTTTAACGATTCTACAAGCTAAAACCATTAACATAGCTTTTCAGAATTATATAGTGAGATCAGTCGTTTTTGATTTTTTTACGTGCCACCCTCTTTAAGATGAGGTCCGGTGTTATGGACTTTAAAGTTTTAAAGGACATTATCGATTTGTCAGAACATATTAATGCCGCCAGTATTTTTTTTATATCCGATAAAGGAAGATCCACTTTTAGATGAGATCCGGTCTTATGGACTTCGGCTAATTAATCGACACTAGTATTCACATGATTGTCTGGAAACTAATCATCGATTGGACTACCCTAGACATTTTTTTGATCATTCTTAAAATTATTTTAACTTTTATAACAATAAACTAAAACATGTAATAATTATCGTAGCCCAGCTGGACATAAATTTTGGGTAGTATTATAATATTTATTATGAATTCAGCCAGTATTCCTAGACGAGAGCTAAGAATTTCGCTTTCAATGTACTAAAAATGTGCACCATGAATGGGCCTGCGGTCAATATCCTATAGATGGCCGTTTCGACATCAGTTGTCCGGTAAACAAGCCCGAGCCACTCGCGTATGAGTTTATGTCATCCGATATGATCGAACATGTTCAATTACCTCAATTTATTTATATGTGTGGAATAATCTCGGTGGAGGAATGTGTGATTGTGGTACACTGCGAAATTATTATATCTTACATGGAATGCATTCCCAGGCTCATGGCCGAACAGCCAATCGTATAATATTTTATAAGATCAAGGGTTCATTTGGATATCCATGGTTTTAAGAGTCTACGATGTGATTGATCGAGTCTGAGGCTCGCCTGGTACATTTGCACCAGCTCTTATTACTTGATAGTGTCGTAAATGCAAATGACGGAATAATCAGAAGATGGAATGAATCGCGGTGTAAAAAGTGGAATATATAAGCATTTGTATTCATAATGCTCCAGGTATTTTATTTTTTCTAAACGAAGAGTTAAGTACACGATTTATAAATTTCCATTTTAATTTTATTCTTGAATAACACTCTCGTAAAATATTTCAACGTTTAAAGGTGTAAAAAGTAAAAACTGTTATTTAATTATATTTATTTACAGACATCAAAGGCGTAATCTATAAAACGCTCGCCTAAGTTGCGCTATAAACTGCGACTTCATTCTCATTAGAGATGCGTCCAACAAGGGTGTTGCTGTATGAATACATTATAAGAGCATCAGGTCCGAAATGGTTGCATCGAAAGCAGAAAGAAATGCAAGGGGACGATGTTATTTACGTTCAGAGCAGCCAACGACGTCTTAAACTGGGCCAATTATCTTCAATGGGGTGTAATGTGCCCAACCCAATACTGCCTCGTAGTCATAAATCGTAATTAAATCAATTTTTCAATTTAGAAGTTCTATCAGTAGCCAAATGCACACATGTATATACTACGATCGCTCAGTGGGAGCAAAATAACGATTCTCAACGAGTTAAACGAATCCATACGTTATTGCATATTTAATTGCGATTATAAGCTATTATTGACTTGTGTATCGTTGCTGCAGGTATGAGTAATGTATAAGTGCGGCAACACGCGTTATTCACTCCCTGATTGTTTGTGTACACGGGTAGTCATGTAATTAGCACGAAAATGCTTAATTACACGTTCCCATAGCCGCAATTAATTAAACCAAGCGTTTTTGTAATTACCACCAATTTGCATGTGCAGATATTCACGCTCTAATAACTCCATATTTTCAGGTGGTTATGTATGAGGCGTTTGTGGTCATACCACGGCGTAATACCAGATATGCCATTTGAATTCAAGGAAGTTTTGATTTGGAAGTGATAAGAGTGTTAGATATAGATACAGTGTAATTATTACGATTTACCCTTTCACGACAATCCAAATCGCAATAGTTTTCTAAATATCTAATTATTATAAAAGGGGTTAACGGGATATCAAGAGATGGAACGTGAGCAAGTAGTAATATAGATAACAATAATTCCAATCATAAATAACTCGACCGGCATTATTTTTTGTAGATTTATAGTGCAAAATTCATGTTGCAAAAATTGTATACTCAGAAGAGGGATAAACATAATCATCAATGAGAGAATCGCAATACCTAAAGAGTAATAATACTACTAAAATATAAGATAAACTAGAGACCATGTGAGGGATCATTATACGAGGGTAGGATGATAAGTGGTAAGCCTTTCGCATACGTGGCGGTCGTATTTACAATATGTTTATGCCATTTTTAAGTTTAACTCTTAAGTTATCAATACTGAAAATTTTATATTAATGAATCAAGTAGTTACTTTGTAGCAGTATTTAAAAGAATAAGAGTTTTGAGTTTTGTTAGCAATGGAAAGCATTAAGCATACCGCGGTTATAAAATTCAATTGCTATAGAAGAGGTCAACTGTGCTGGTGACTCTTATTTTGCACACCTGAAAGAAATGACCTTACACGATGGGATCAAGCCTTTTAGAGCATCGGTGGACGAAGTGCATTGATTTTCAGGGGATTATGTTGAAACTTAAAATGTTTTTTAAAAAGTAAAACCACCCTGTATATTGAATTTAAATAACAATAATAATACTACTGCTATTCTTAGTGTAAAGTAACTAGTTATTATCATTATATTATTATTATAATCAGATCCTTGTACTACCCGTAGGGTGTTAAGGTCAATAGTTATTATCATAATGTTGACAAACAATTATGAACCGACAACTTTATTTTAATGCCAGGTAATAAAACTATTATTAGTTATTATAATAATGTGAGGGCGCTGAAACAAAATGCGATTTAGTATTGTTATAATATGTAATATTACAAAATTAATATGCCATAAAGAAGAAATATGGAAAACTAGGGCGATAGTAATACCAATAAAGGTGCACAAGTGTTATAACTGTTGGCCCGTAAATAATCCATACAATTGGTCGGAAAAATAATAATTTGGATATTGATGGACGCAGTAATCGTAAGTTTGTCATATTTAGGATATTTAAGAAAATATGCCTGAATACTGTGTTAGGAGATCAATATAATTAGATATTTGAGAAATTTTATATCATGTGAGGTATGGTTTAACAACAATAAATACTAATAATACTAAGAGAGATTTTGATACGAAATAAATGATGGATAATAATAGTAAGGGAATTAAAAAAAAAAGAACATAGAGAAAGGGATCATAATAAAATAATAAGATTATGTTTGCACAAAAGAAGGATAAAAATAATAACTACGAATTCAGTTAGTGTTTTTTATAAGAGAGGAATAATAACTATCAACCTTAATCATCCCATAAATTCTAGCAGTTCATTAATTTGAATTATTTAGAAATGCATATTGTAACCAACAATTATAATATATCAATGTTCGAAGTTCGACTAGAAGTATATAGTGATTATAATAATAATAATTGTAATAATTGTAATAATAATACATGATTAAAGCGCGTCTAGACTGATGTTTTTAAATGCGGTAATAACAATAAACCTAAATTATGCTCTAAATGCTACCAGTTATATATAATAGTTATAGTTCTACCTATTATAATATGTATAATCATTTACCAAGTTCGACTATAAGTATACAAGCATAATAATAATTATTATTATAATAGCCATGAATGAACCGAGTCTAAACAAAAAGAAAAGAGCAAATTTGGGATAATTCCTGGATTCAGTTGCTTCTTGGAGTGGAAATACCTGTTTCCAGTAAAGCCAAAACCCAATGTCTTATCGAGATCGGCTTTTCCGGATTGTCGCTTCTTAAAGAAAAGGAAACTAATAGGCTGAGAACCTACTCGTCTTTGATAGTTTATCCGTCAACATATAACTACCGAGGAATTGTGTTAATGATAATAATAATAATAATACTGTCGGAAAGACAGTAAGCAGATAGCCGATAATATATCGTTAACACGTTCGCAGACAAGACGGCATATACCGCTCCATGTATATGGACAAATCGGCATATGCCGTCTTAGTTCCAGTGCTTCTAATAAATGCAAAGCGTAATATGCCGTCAATTCAATGGGTATTCATATGTATTGCAATTTACTGTCCAAGCAGATTTTTTTTTTTTTGTTATATGTAGCTGTGAAGTCTACAGCGAATTTTTAAATAAACAATCAATTAATCATGTGTATGACTAACCGAATATTTTTGTTATAGTTCTAAATTACATTAGTAATTACATTAGTACAGTTCTACATCCGGAAAAAGACATACAATAAATTATTTGTGATGCTTATTCATTTCAATATGCCGTACAAGCAAAAATAAAACATTTGGTGCGGGGGCTAGATGAATTCATTTATACGAAGTGTGTGGACTAATATATAGGCTAATATAGTGTTAGTGGATTTCTTTGTGAATATTATTTGTTGTTATAAATTAGTGTTTATCTTATCAAGGTTTATGGTACATCTTTGGTAAGTACTTATCCTACATATTTATTTTTTATATAAAACTGTTTTATACTCATTTATTTGCCTCACTGTGCGGGTAATTAGTCCGCGAAGTATGTATGATTAGCCAGATTATATTATATTTATATGTATAAGTGATTTCCCTTTTATGGTATAGATATGGATCCCAAAGAAGAAATTACACGGTTGATGGACGAAGTTAGTGCTTCATCAGCATCAGCATCAGACGACAAATCCTGTAGTTCTGAGAACCAGCCATATAGTTCTGTTGATAGCAGTAAAGATCCGACTTACCATCAACACAGCGATGAGTATAATGTCGCATCGGAACATTTCGAAAGTGAAGAGGAGAATATGCATCTAATTGAAAATGTAGATGTAGAAAGTGAAGAAATAGGTGATGACGAAAGGTATGATGATGTTGCAGACGTCCCAGATTTCAAGTTCGATGAATCCACTACTCGGGTAAAACTCGACTTTGATGAAAATCTTTCTACAAGTACTGCGTGTTTTGACAAATTGTGGGACCGAGAAATTATGGAAATTATTTTTGCGTCTATGAATGAATATGCAACGATTTTGACAAACACCAAACAACCACATAAGAGATACAGTAGTTACAAATGTATAAAAAGCTGCACAATGAGTGAACTGAAAAATTTCCTGGCAATTTACATTTTGCAAGGACAGAAAAAACTGCATTCACTTAGGAATATCTTTTCTATCTATATCTTGGCACATTATAGAGGGTCCTCTATACTATTCCCCAATTTTTCACTATTCTGTATTAGGTAAAAAGTTTAAAGAAATTCTAAGTTGTTTTAGTTGTTGTTATGGCCAACAAGTTGTCCCACTGACAAACTAAGCAAAGTCAGTTGTTTGTTGAACAAACTATTGTCAAATTTCATGAACACTTATTAACCTCCAGAACAGTTGTCTTTAGACGAATCTCTACTACTTTTTCGAGGCCGGCTCAGTTTCAGGCAATTCATAAAAGGTAAACGTGCCTGTATGGAATAAAATTTTATACCTTATGCACGTTTAACGGGTATGTGCTAAACGTGCAAATTTATAAAGGAAAAACGGAACTGGAAGAAGGAAAATCAAAACTTGAATCGCTTGTACTTTCTCTTATGGATCCCTATTTGTACCGCGGGCAACATTTGTTTATGGACAATTTTTACAATAGTGTTCATCTATCTAATGAGTTACTAAAGAGGAAAACACATTCTACAGGTACATTGCGATCCAATCGACGAGGATATCCAAAATTCATCACAACATTCAAACTAAAGAAAGGAGAGCATAAAATGAGAAGAAATGGTAGTGTATATGTATCCAAATGGAAAGATAAGAGGGATGTTTTTTGTATTACCACGAAATACCAACCAAAGCTTTTGAAGGTAAAAAATTGATATGGCCAAGAAAAAATAAAGCCCGAAGAAATAGCTCGGTATAATGATTTTATGTCGGGTGTTGATCGAAGTGATCAAATTATAAGCTATTATTCATTCCCAGGTAAATCAATCAGATGGTACAAGAAAATCATTTTTCACCTTTTGGATGTAGCAATTTGGAATTCTTATTACATCGAAAAAAAGTACAACAGTAAGCTGACACTTCTGAGCTTCAGAGAGGAATTGGTGAAAGCGTTACTTGAAATACCGTCAGACATGAACGATGGTAAGAAACTGGTAAGAGTTGGGTCCTTTGCATGGAGGAAAACACTCTAGAATTGAAAATATGCCTGGGCGTAGTAACGAAATGGATATTTCAGGTGAAATGCACTTTCCGGACAACATTCCACATTCTAAAGACCTCAACAAGTTCTCATCATTTGAGAATAGAAACTAACTAACTAATTACTTGTGTAAAACTTGCCCAAATAGACCCCCGCTATGTATTGTACCATGTTTTGAGTTTTGAGTTTTTATTATTATTATATTTTATATTATACACTTATTATTTTACGATGGCATTTGCCGCTTTGTCCCAAGATCATAGTAAAACTTTTTTTATGGGAAAAGACGGGAAATGCCGCTGGTTGTTTTTTTGTTTGAAAATTATTCTGGAGAGTAATTGAACCTTACTGCTATGAATTATACCTACTTTTACCAATGCGCAAACGAAAAAAAAATTATGCGATTTTGCAAACCTATCCAATTACATAGATGTCCGCGAACGTGTTAAGTAAAAAAATAGTTTACGATTTATAGAACTATCTGGATATAAATACATTGAGTAGCACTCACTCCAACACTATTTCTATGATTAGGAGTTTGAGCCGAATAAAAATTGAGGACAAAAATCATGCTGCTGCTTCAGCTGTTGCTGCTTTAATTGGTTACTGCCGCAATTTTTGACTGAAAATTCTAATGCAATTACTATATATTATCAAAAATATAACCGTAACCAAAGTGTGTCATGAAATACCACGAATAAAGTAGTTGCCAATTGAATAATTGTGATAAAAATATAGCAATAACCAATTATTTACGCTCTGATTTTATGCTGCTAGACTTGCACTAATATTATTATTTTATTACACCCTTCAACAATAACTAGTTAGGAGGACATTCAGAGGAGAATGCAATTATTATTACGATCAATATTATTAATGTTATTAGCAATATCCTGCATTATTAATCCATGAAAAGTATTCATCCTCGTTCGTAATCTGCACTAAGTACCTGTCGGGATGCGCGTGGGGGCCTTTGTTTCCCGAGATTTAATCGGGACGGGAGGGAACCGGTCGGAGGAGGCCGCCGTCATCCCGCCGAGTCCCGGACCAAAACTATATTACTCCTGGATTACAATACATTTGTCTACATTGTTGTGAGATATGTTCTGCACTCGGCGGTTTCCCTCACTGTACACAAACAGTGATCGGTATTATTCCTGAGACAATACGCCGCGCAACTCGGGGATACAGAGACCTGCAGCCAGAACAGATGCTTGGAGCACCATGCAGCAGAAGTTTAATAATTGTCAGCTCGGCGATAGATAGAGATAAGAGGGAATAACTGGCTAGTGTAAGCATCACTTCTGTAATTTTGTAAACGGGCTGATATTTTAAATGTAAGATTGATTCAATAGTAAACAGTAAAATTATTATGTTAAGGTACTCAGTATTTGAATTTGTAGCTCTACTGTTCAAGATTTCTTGCGGTGCTGTTTTCAAGTGATGGGACGTGCGTTTTATTACATCTCAGTCACCGGTTGCATAATCGGTCAAAGACAGTAGGCAAATAATCATACCCGTTGGAGAAAACGCGCAATTAATTCAAATTATCATTACCAATGTAAATCATCCTCAAGAGATCACGTTATGTGCTTATTTATGCAAATGCGCAAACCAGCATTTGCATAAGTAAACGCATTTGACGGCGTGTTTTTTTTTTCATGACTCCCAGAGAGTTAATCTATCCTTGCACCATCCTATCCGAGCATCAGATAAAATCCGACGTGTTTGGACTCGAGCGATGCCTGCGAGCTAAACAGGATCGCTTCCTTGTTTATCGATCGGTCAGATTTAGATGAAGTGTTTAGTTTGGAGGTAATTGCCTAATTGGAAGATTTACGTTAATATCAGCGCACGATCTGTAAACCTAACGGTAAAAAGGTTTCTGTGTCGACATTTTGTAATTGTATTAATTAGGGCTCTGCGAATCGATACTTTTCAGTTACGTTTATAATATGACCATATACTGATTCTAATTGGTTTGGATTCGACAGTATAATTTCAACACTTTTAAATGGCACCAAATTTAAATGTTCAAACACATCAACCGACGTCATAAAAACTGTCCCATCAGGCTTTCGAATTTGATATTCAAAATCTTTGAAATGAATCCCAATTTAAAAGCACAACGATCAATATGTAATTAACATTGCACGCCCAAGTGCTTCCTCCTTGTATTCCTGGAGTTGCTCGTTGAATAATCGCATTCGCATAACTTCCCCAATTACTCAACCGCAAGCCTCGAATCCACTCCTCAAGTAATTTCCCCCCAATTTGGCGCTGGGAGGAGAAAAACTCCCAAAGAATTTACAAGTCGGCTTGTTTGGCTTTAATTACGCTCCAGGTAGTCTCCCCGTGAAAAATTGAAGAGGGCATGAAACTTTCAGCCGCGAAACAGAATAAATTCAGAGCACGAAACTTAATTGGGCGCCCTATTAACAGAGCCCATTAAAAATCCATTATTAATTTTCTTTGTAATCGCGAATACGTTTCTCACCGTGCCACTCGTGGAACTCGTTTTGGCGGCGATTTACATGCAAGTTTTAGTGTTGGCTTGTTATCGCGTCCATCTCATGCAGTCGTGAAAACGGAAACGTACCAAGGCGGCACGAAGAGGGCCACGATAAGTGGACTGTTTTGTGCATTCGCGTTTTATTTGTGATTAATTTGCTAAATGGGTTGATTATGAGCTGAGTCAGTAATAATAATAAAAACAAAGATTCAGACAGCGAAAATTTGGAAGGTGGAACTGAAGTGAACTACATAACTGAAACGTCACTTACCAATAATATATGGCACATTAGTCGTTACGTGTTGTTGTTTGTACCGAAAATATTTTCATCATCATCCATTACTGTAGATAGCCCAAAGCTTAAAGGTGGTTTTAACCGGTTCATTTAATTCTTTTGTGTTTTTTTCCATTTTTCATTTAAATTTTTGTGATATGAAGTATAGAAGGGAGAAAAAAATTGTGCCTATATCAATGATCCTAAATATTCTGATTGATGATGACGACATCGATAAATAATTATTAATGTTGTTTGGAAGTTTATGAACTCCCAGGTTGAATGTTGGAAAAAAAATCCCGAAACATTGGACATGTTCGTACTTGATAAAAAAAAAAAAAATTCTTATATTTTATTTCCAACTTTCAACCTGAGAGTGCATCAACTTCCCAACAACATAAAATATCATGAGTCAGGTATGGATCTCAATACATACCAACAAATAATTATTTATTAGGTATAGCTAATAAACCAGGAACTTACTGCATCTAAAATTTGAAATTTTAATGCTTCAGGGCGAAATTTTATAAAACTACATTTAAAAGCAGAGGTACAGGGTGTTAAAAAACAAATGTACAATATTCGTAGAACATATAGTACAAACTAAAATAAGCCTAAATGTTTAATAAATTATCCAAAGGTATCCAAAAATTAAGCGTTTCAGAGATAGCGTTTGTTACAATTTTAGTCTGGGTTATTTAAATTTAATGACTGCAAGGTTTATTATTAAGAGCAAAATGATAGTAGGCTAGTCAGTTTTTGTTTTGCAATAACTTAACTTATTATTCTTGACATTGTATGCCTGAAGATATCATTACTTGGTTATTTACACGAATTTAAATGGCAGAATGCATTTTATGTACGGACGTGCCCATGGAAACTCCTTTAAATCACGTTGTTTGTATGCTGAAACTTTTCCAAATCGGGAACTCTCATCTCAGTGCATGTTTACAAGACTTCATCAGGGACTTCTAGAGGAAGGTTTATTTAGAAAACTTTCTTACCATACTGGGCGCTCAGATTAGTTTCTACGCTAATGGCACAAGAACAAATTTTATGTAGGTGAGGAACAAAACCTAGAAAACAGCATTAGAAGAATTTCTGCTCAAGTGGGTATTAGTGCATCTATTGTTACGAAAACTCTTCACGAGCAATTGTTGTACTCCTACCATTTTCAGTGAGTGCAATCCCTCCAACAACTTGATTATGCTGCAAGATTGCTGCCCAGTTAATGATATTTGGATGAAAATTCAGAGCGCCCAAATTTCTCAGCGCATTTTCTCTTTACGGATGAAGCTGGATTCAATCGAACGTTTACTTTAGCTATAACAAAAACTTTTCACAATTAATTTAGTGTTTTGTGCCTAAAAATCTCTGAAACGGTATTCTAGGACACATGTTTATTAAGACTACGCTTATTTTGGTATGTACTATACAGTGTAGAAATTAAGGAGCGGATAAATTCGGTAACTCCGTTAATGTGTATGAGAGAGAAGAAAGCTAAACGGGGGATAGCGATATAAATTACTGCAAATATGAAAATATTTTTTTCAGATTTTAAAAAAACAAATTTTAAAAGATATGACGTCATTAATGTTTTTTTTACAACCAACATTTTTTTTTCGGTAGAGCTCTTTAATCTGTTTTCAACCATACAACATTTTGAATAGGTAACATAAGAAAATAATCAAGAAAAACGGCCTTAAAGTTCAATTGCTGTAAATATTCAAACTGATGGCCCTGCACCATATGGCATTACCCAAACGGTAATAAAATGCATTCAGCACGTTTTGAAGCATTCGTTATTAACCTACACTCATGCCGAATTCTCTCTTTAAGGTCCCCTATACCATGTTTTTCAAGTGCCCCCATAGAAAAAAGTCTAATGGCGTTAGATCAGGGGACCTAGCCGGCCATTCCACTGGACCCCTTCTTCCTATCCATCTTTACTTTTTTAACATTAAGGCCATTTTTTAAAAAGTTTTTCTAATGTAACCTATTCAAAATGCTTTATGGTTGAAAACAGATTAAAAAGCTCTACCGAAATAAAAATAAAATACACAAATGTAGGTTGTCATTTGAAAAAAAAAAACATTAATGACGTCATAACTTTTAAAATTTTGTTTTTTTAAATCAGAAAAAAATATTTTCATATGCGCAGTAATTTATATCGCTCTTTTAGATTTTTTTCTTTCTCATACACATTAACGGAGTTACAGAATTTATCCGCTACTTAATTTCCACACTGTATGTCCTACGAATATTGTATATTTGTTTAGTTAAATATACAAAATTACACAGGGTATTAAAACCCTGTATAATTTTGTTGTTAGTGTAATTATGTAACTAAATTTTGCAATTATATGCGTAGTAATTTATATCGCTGTCTCTCTTTTAGATTTTTTCTTTCTCATACACATTAACGCAGTTACCGAATTTATCCGCTGCTTAATTTCCACACTGTATATCCTACGAATATTGTATATTTGTTTAGTTAAATAAACAAAATTATACAGGGTGTTAAAACCCTGTATAATTTTGTTGTTAGTGTAATTATGTAACTAAATTTTGCAATTATATGCGTAGCAATTTATATCGCTGTCTCTCTTTTAGATTTTTTCTTTCTCATACACATTAACGCAGTTACCGCATTTATCCGCTGCTTAATTTCCACACTGTATGTCCTACGAATATTGTATATTTGTTTAGTTAAATAAACAAAATTATACAGGGTGTTAAAACCCTGTATAATTTTGTTGTTAGTGTAATTATGTAAATTTTGCAATTAGCACAGTCAAGTGCCTAGAAAATTTAACAATAAGAAACAGTATTTTTTCAAAAGTGTGGATATTTTAACTTCTCGTGCTGTTTATTAGCATAGTCCAAATATTGGTCCTATGCAGAAATCAAATTAACTACTACTCGTCTACCAGGCTGTTATATTTTTAAACTAGTCATAAAAGTGATATAATTAATTATAACTGATTGCATGGGTATCTTTCTTTTTCTTAAAGCTAGAAATCTGGTTAAATAGGAAATATTGTGCAGTTTTATATGCTGGTTTAGATTATATGGAAAAAATTTCAAAAGTCCGAGCAGTTTAGAAGTTATTCTAAACAGAAAAACAAAAATCCGATATATTCATAATTATTAAAGATGCGGAAAAAAGTTTAAGATGAAAGTTACTTGGTTCGATCGAACAAACTTGAGAATTACGTCAAACCAGAAGTCAAATTTGATTTTTATACGTCTATATATACTTTCTTTAGCTCTTTTCAACGATGTATAACGTGATGTAACACCGGCTTGGTGTTACAACGTTGCATGTAACATTTTTGAAATTTTTAGTTCTATAGCTTTGCAGGCTATATGTTTTCAAAGCGGGACCTTTCAACTTGTTGGAAGATTAAAATTAGATCATTAGGAACCTGTGATAAAAACATATCTATTGACAGTGCAAAATTTATCATTTTTTGATATAGCATACATATTTAAAATCTTCATTCCCAAATTTACAAATTTGCACATACAACCTTGTAACTTTAAGCCGACGATATGTCAAAATGAAAAATATGGGAAATATTTATTATTCCAATTTTCATTTTTATTTTTAAAATTATATTTAAAATAAATGTAATAAGATTCAAAAAAACGTAATACAACTAAGTAACTAAAATAATAATAAACTATCATCATAACAAACACTCCAGTGCAAATTCAAGTGCCGTTTGGCATTAATGTATTTTGTGGCATATTGGGAAATTAAGTGCAGTTCGGCCTTAATGTTTTTTTGTGGCATATTGGGAAATGATTTACATGGTGCTATAATATTTCTAATCGTACAACGTCATTTGGAAGTTCTTCAAACAACCTAATAAGTTTTAATGGATCATTTACCTTTTGGCACAAAATATTCAAATATATTACCAGTAAGATAGCACGAGTCCACTCAATGCCAGAGATGTTATTACTTATTTAAATGACCGTTTTAATAACAAAGTAGTAGCGACTAATACTGTTCAGTGGCCAGCCAGATCTGCATACTTCACGCCTCTTGACTTTTATTTGTAGAGTAGGTACTTTAAAAAACAAAATTGATGGAAGTAACTTCAATTATAATAATGTAAATTAACTTCGTGAAGCAATGACACAGGCAATAAAAGGCGTTATTCGCAATAAATACATTGCGATAAGTAACTGGCAATATTCTAAAGCGCTGCCAATTTTGTTTAGCTTCTTTTGGCCATTTAGCCAGTAACAGTCAGCATTTTGAGCATGTTTGTATAATTTTTGTTATTTTACTACATAGTTGTATTACGTTTAAAAAATATATACATTATCTTTGTTTGAAAAATAGTTTATACAGGGTGTCCTAAATAGAGTGGGATTGCATGGGTATCTTTCTGATTTTTAAAGCTAGAGATATGATTAAATGGGCAATATTGTGCCGTTTTATACGCTGAAAATTTTTCATATTGGGAAATGATTTACATGGTGCTTTTATATTTCTACGTGCACAACGTCATTTGGAAATTCTTCAAAACAAATATAGTACCAGTAAGATGGCGTCCCTCCACTCAATGCTAGAGATGTTATTACTTATTTAAATGACCCTTTTAATAACAAAGTAATAGCGACTAATACAACTGTTCAGTGGTTAGCCAGATCTGCATACTTGACGCCTCTTTTATTTTGTAGGGTACTTTAAAAAACAAAATATATGGAAGTAACTTCAATTATAATAATGTAGATAAACTTCGTAAAGCAATGACAAAGGCAATAAAAGGCGTTATTCGCAACACATTGCGATAAGTAATTGGCAATATTCTAAAACGGTGTCAATTGTGTTTAGCTTATGTTTGGCCATTTAGCCAATAACAGTCAGAATTTTGAGCATATTTTTATAATATATTGTTATTTTACTACTTAGTTGTATAAGGTTTTTTTAATTTGTTTTACATTTATTTTAAAAATAATTTATAGAATAAAAATAAAAATGGGAACAATTGATATATCCCATATATTTTTATTTTGACATGGGTTGTAATACATCGTTGAAAAGAGAAAAAAAAATCGATTTAGCCGTGTAAAAATCAAATATGGCGGCCATTTAAAATAAGAAAGTTGCTATTTATATCTCGGGAACCGCCATCTTGACTTTGGTTTTTACTTGATTCTTAAATTTGTGCGATCGAAACAATCGAATGGTTTCCACCAATTTGAGTAAAAAGTCAAAAACCGTTCAAGTAAACGTTTAAACGTTGCAACTGTTTATTCCAGGCCAGTTCCAGGTTATTCGAATCATTTATGTCAGATAAGTCGTTACAATGCAACTTTCAATTGTTCCTGTTAAACTGGGTTTTTACTGTTGTGTGAAAACGTGTAGAAATAAACGACTAGTAAGCAAGAGGTGTCCGAAGAGCGGGGGTGGGCGTCGTTTCCGGGAATTGCGACAATTTGTAACTTTTAACTGCCCCCGCGTTATCCTGGGAGCGGTAAAAACCGTCCCCACTGCAATTCGCTTCGGGCCCACGGACGGGTTAATTAATTTAGATTCGAGCAATAAAGATGATTTAGGGACCGCCTAATTCCCAGGAACACTGCGATTCCGTCTGCGGGCAGTCGAGCGATCCGCGGGTGACGACCTGAATATTTAAAGAAATGCAAGTGTGTACTTTATGGGCCCGGTTTTATAAGGTCATTCGCGACCCGGGCACGTCTGGGTCGTGCCTCATTCACAGCCGGGGCCCGTAAATTGCCGGCAATAAGAAGAAATAACGCGTTAAGCCTGCATCTGTTTTATATCGTATTAAGCCTTTTAATCGGGCATGTAAATGGGCTCGGTTGGTGCGGGGATTCTCCTGACTGATACTGGAGCTCATGCCCACCCGCAGACACACAACCAACGCGGGATTAGGGTTCACAGATAAAGACCTTCTTTATCTACTAAAACTTGTGTTCCAGTAAAGGGATTAGTTTTATTCATGTCTTGATTTCTTTATTGTAATTAGCCCCGTTTAATAATCTACACGAATTCGCATAGCTCTACCCCCATATCCTATTCCACACATTTCTGAGGGTTTTTTTTTAAACCGGATAGCCTCATAAAAAATTGTAATCTAGCGGAGTAGTCGTATCGGATTCCGGTCGTGTGCGAGACAATGGGGCCAGGTGAATCCAGACAATAATAAGACGTTAGCAAGTTGTAGAATTAGCTCAAAATACCCTCGTGGCGGACACGCCGAGCCGGCAATTACGATAAAATGGCTTTTATCTAAAGCGGCGATGCAGATACAAGCGCAGACCATTTCGAAATGAACCGCAGCTTAATACTCCAGCCGCCTCCGCCCTCCTGAGACGACTATCCGCGGCTGAAATACGACAAACGTGCCTCTCAAGCCGTCTAATTACTTACTCCGCCAGCGCACTAACATCGTCCTCATTGAGTATTAGTGGGGATCAAGATTATGCACCAATTACCGTAATTCATAGTCGACGGAAATTTTCACCTTTTACCGGCGTACGAAATTTTACTGAGGAACACTGGTACGTGCCGAGTGAATGTTGCTTTTATTAAATGTGCTGAAGTAATTTTATCTTCCTTACACGGCTAATCCCATATCAGACAGGATGTAATGAAATTCATTCACAACAAATTTAAATTCTACATCGACCAAAACGAGCTATTACGATTCATGACTAACTAACCAGCCAACTATTTTTTTGCTACCCCGCCCCATCTACCTAACGTTATGTTATTATGTTTTTAAATAAAGTATAATTTCCTCGGAGAACCTTACTCGACGATTGGTGAGCTGAAAAATCTCTCCAAGAAAGATATTGTGCTGTATCTGAATTTGTATTGAACATTTAAAAAATTAATCAATTTCAAGCAGCAAATAACACAATTTTTACAAAATTGTCACTTTTCTAGCAAAAATCAAATCGTATACTTCCAACATTGAAGCCAATTTCGAGGCTTAATGAAATCCTGCTATTCACTTTTACAAGTGAACTATAATCACAACGGTCTAGACGTTCTAATAGCAAGTCCATAGGTTCATATAAAGAATTTACGGATTTTTCACTCGCGTTGAAAATAAGAAAGATGGAACCTTTGATATTTCGAAAATTTTCGGAAAGGGAGCTGATCTTTGCAACAAAAATGTGTCTATGAGCATCGGGGAGAAGAGATAATACCAAGGTAGAAGAAGATAGTATGGAACTTTCCGATGAAGCAACCTGTAACATAAGCGCCAGAGAAGCACATGCTTTGTATAATTGGGGTATTAGGGCAGGTTTACAAAGCATTCTCATAAAAACTCATACGAACGGTGTAAAGGTAGGTCATGCAAATATTTAGACCAGTTGCGATGTTCATCGATAATTCAAAATTTAAAATAAAAATAGCTTCGGAAAAAGTACAACAAATTTGCAAAAGCCAAAACAAATTTAAAAAAAATTATAAAATTATTTTTTTATCTTAGATTATAAAAGTAACTACAGAATAGTATGGTAAACTTCCTAGATTATGGATGTGTGTTTTATTATTTTGTCCAAAACATAGGACAGTTGAAGAAAACAATGACTGAAAGAGCGTCGAGTTATATATAGAACAATGAATTCAATTTAAAACATTTATTTTTTATAAAAGTACACTTAATTTTAAATTTAAAAATATATATTTATAGTAAAAATACAAAAATATTCTAAATATAGTTAGATACATACTAATTTACAAAATGACATTCTAAAACTTCTTTCAACATCCACACTTGTGTAGGCGCATATTTAAAATTAGCTATAGGTATGCTGCTTTCAAAATCACCTACATTTTCAGCACTTTAATTGTTTACAAAATTATTTAACGTTTGAAAACCTTCATTTTTTTTTAAACTTCATTGAAATTTATTATTATCTTCTCTCAAATGTTTTCCTGGATACAGCAAATAGCTTTTCTGAAATTGTTAGTAATCGCAATTCCAACCTTTAAGGGCATTCCTTGCTTCTCCAATGATGCAATTGAATGACAATACTATAGAGTGCCTTGATAAACTCTAAATTATATTTTTAATTCTTTTTCGTTTAAAATTCGTTGGCAATCTTATATTGCTCTGCTAGTTGTTGGTTGAAATTCAAAAATAACCTTTTTTAAATGTTCAAAATTATTTGCGTAATATATTGCGGCATCTAGCCAATCCTCCATCGTGTCAGAACTGGTTGTGGAGGTAGTGGTGAATTGGGTAGTCGCTCTTTAAATAGTTGCACTCTTAGAGAGCTTTAATAAATATATTTTTTCCATTTTTTATTAATTCATTAATTAATGGAAAGTTGATTCTGATAGATTTAGCAATGCGATATAGTCCGTGGGCTATGCAGGTATAATGTATTAAATTTTCATAGAAAATTTTCATGTTAGATGCAGCTTGCTTTTATCATGTATGATGCTGCATCCGTCAGCAGTAGTAAAATTTTCTGAACTGGGACTGCTTCCGGTAAATAAAAGTTGGTTAGTCATTAATAAATTTTGAAATTGTATTACTATTGGTTTTGTTTAACTCTTTAGAGCAGAATAAACAACCTTTCGTCTGACATTTGTCACTGAGGACTACTACAATAAAATTGGACACATATCGCCCACAAGAGTGGGTTTTTGTCATCCACCCTGAACCAAATGCAATTTTTGCCAACTATATTTTTAATTTATAGCATAGTTTATTTATAAACCGATTCAATATAATTTTTGGGCAGAGTACATTCATCTCATATAGTTCTATTACAATATTTTTCCAGAAATGTCCTAACTGAATTATTTTGTAATTGGTTGAAGGCAATACTTGATTCAAGCATTGTTTTACAAAAATCAAAATTAAATTGTTTTTGTCGATTGTTGCCGGAAGTTGATGCTATGGATTCTACTATAGTTTGTTGTTGGTTGATTTTAATTTTTTTCTAAGCGATGCTTGTGTTGTAATGTTTTCACATGTGTTGAATTATATCATATTTTAATTGCGTTGAAACTGCAAATCAAAGTAGTAAATTAAATATTATTATTATACAATACTTTAAGGCGAAATAACTTACCGACTTTACACAAACTCTAAAAAATATTTTATTATTTTCAAATTTCAATTCTTTGTGTTCTTTAATCCACTCGTCTGCAGTTGACTTTTTGTTTAGGCATTATGCAAGAAATAATGTAACCGTACCAATGAGACGGTGTTGGATTAACGAATGGGGCTAAATTAATTGGATAATATTCAGAACTACGAATGCTATTTCATTGGGAGGATTTTGTATATAATTTAAACTAATCACCCAATCCAAATGTGTAGAACTGTAGCAGAAACATAATAAACTCCTGCGACACGAATGAGATGAATGTATTTATTAGTATTTTACATTTATTTAGATAAACAATAAACATAGTATAAAATTACCCTGCACTGGGTTTGGAAAATTGTTTATTTTTATTAGTAATGCCTCGCACCTCGCACTGCATATAAAACTGTGCAGAATTAAGTGTTGAATACATGTACAAAGTATAATTACCACGATAATTAAATTTCGTTTCAATCCAGAATCAGCTGATAAAAGCTCTAAATAAGCACAAAAGTGTAAAGTAAGCACAACATTGCAAAAAAAAGCAAAAAGCACAAAAAAATATTATTAAATGATCCGTTTATTTCCAAATGGGATGTAAATTTAATTCATTTGTTAATGCTTTAGATATTTACAAAAAGCATAAAGCTTAGAATCCGGTCTCTAATCATAATATATGTTTATGTTTTTATAATATATTATAATACAAGTTTATAGGACGACGTGAAGCAAGCAAGCTCTTACACACGTTTATAATACGTTGTTTTTATTGAAACAATAAGAGAAACATTAATTTTACAAGATTTTGTTTGGATGTTGTTATCAAGCTGCCATCAACGAACATCGTAAGGACGAAACTGCCAGTTTCCAAATAACCAATAAAAAGGAATCTGAAGCTTCTGGTTTTCGGATTTTCAACAATAGTTATAAATCCGAAAATAATTATACAATACCGACAACACTTTAGTCCAGTCATGTTAGCCTCAAAAAGCCGTTTTGGCGGAAATGAATAATATAGTTTTAAAATTTGTACACATACTCTTGAGTACTCTAGAATCGAATATATGTCGAGTTTCCCCTCCCCCGGTGGGGGCTTCATCCCCTAATATTGAAAACGCGCCCCCAAAACTGCGAACTTTTATTATGTTTCGCAATTATCTTGTAAACGGTGCATCGCCTGAAAATTTTTATATCGGCTAAAGTTGATGGCAACAAAATTTTGAACAAAATTTATGTTACATGGCTTGCCGCAAAAGCTATAGTTCGCGCAGATAGAGGCCGGAAGTCAAATTATCCTGTAAATCCAGGCGGAAATAAATTATATAGTTAAATTGGATGTGTGAGTGGTTACCACTTTGTGAAACATATTAGTATAGGAATAATAAAACACTTGGTTGACGTTTCACAGTATATATATATAGAAAATAACTTATATAATTGTTTCGGCCTCTCAACTATGCTCAAGAGTATAAACTAAATTAAAATATTCAAACAGTTCAATATATACACAAACAGTGCTTAATGACATGGTAATAGAAAACGCAAATTGTTTTATTATTCCAAAATTATATAGTTTTGAAATTTGGTATACATGCTCTTCAGTACTCTAGAATCAAATATCCGTCGAGTTTCCTCTCCCCCTGTGGGGGCTTCATCCCTTAATAGTGAGAACCCCCCCAAACAGAGAACTTGTGTAAATTTTCGCAATTATCCCGTTAACGGTGCACCGCCTGAAAATTTTCATATCGGGTATAGTTGATGGAAACAAAATTTTCAACAAAAATTATATTACAGGATTTGCCTCAAAAGCTATAGTTCGCACGGTGTAGACGCCGGAAGTAAGAGATGAATACTGGCGCGCGTCGCACAATTCCTTTTTCGGCCTCTCTTTTCGTAAATAACTACAAAACTGCTAGATATTCGTTAAAATGATTTTCTTGATCTGATCGAGAATTTCTATCTTCAGTTATGCGCACTTTTAACAAAAATCTAGTCGTTTGGTAGTTATTTACGAAACGAGAGCCCGATAAACGAATTATGCGTCGCGCGACAGTATTCTCCTCTTACTTCCGGCGTGTATAGTGTGTGTGACGCTGGCGTCGCACTTCGCGGAAACTCAAGATCTATTGAGAGTTCTCGCTTCCTTTTGAAGAGTTCTAGAGTTCCTTATAGTTTAAATTAAGAGTTCCGGCCGTTTAGGCAGGAATTTTTAATTTAAAAAAAGTGAGACGCTAACTTCACGCAGCGTCTCACTTTCAAAGAAAGGAGTTCTTAAACACATATCTTATAGGATTTTGCAATAGGAAGAGTTCTATAACAGTTTTGTAAAGAGTTCTGCAATAAAAATTCAAAACAAAGCAATTTTAATAACAAAAAGTGATGACGCGCCATAGTAAGAGGACTGGGAATGAGGAGTTCTGGCGAACCTAAATGCGTTTTCTTATAGTATTTAATGTAAACAATTATATTCTGCAAAGTTCCGGGTGGTGGCATTACCGTGGAATGTTTAAATAAAGAAACTCCGTCGAAAAACAATTTTGCAAGATGGAAACGTATGAGACGCTGTCTGATAACGAGGAGTTCTGGCTAACTTAAATGCGTTTTCTTGTAGTATTTAACATAAACAATTATAATCCGAAGAGTTCCGGGCGGTGACATTACTGTGGAATGTTTAAATAAATTATTTCCGTCGAAAAATAAATTTTGGAAGATGGAAAGGTATGAGACGCTGTCTGATAACGAGGAGTTCTGGCAAACATAAATGCGTTTTCTTGTAGTATTTAACATAAACAATTATAATCCGAAGAGTTCCGGGCGGTGACATTACTGTGGAATGTTTAAATAAATAAACTCCGTCGAAAAACAATTTTGCAAGATGGAAACGTATGAGACGCTGTCTGATGACGAGGAGTTCTGACAAACTTAAATGCGTTTTTTTGTAGTATTTAATATAAACAATTATAATCCGAAGAGTTCCGGGCGGTGACATTACTGTGGAATGTTTAAATAAATAAACTCCGTCGAAAAACAATTTTGCAAGATGGAAACGTATGAGACGCTGTCTGATAACGAGGAGTTCTGACACACTTAAATGCGTTTTCTAGTAGTATTTAACATAAACAATTATAATCCGAAGAGTTCCGGGCGGTGACATTACTGTGGAATGTTTAAATAAATAAACTCCGTCGAAAAACAATTTTGCAAGATGGAAATGCACGAGACGCTGTCTGATAACGAGGAGTTCTGGCAAACTGAAATGCGTTTTCTAGTAGTATTTAACATAAACAATTATAATCCGAAGAGTTCCGGGCGGTGACATTACTGTGGAATTTTAAAATAAATAAACTCCGTCGAAAAACAATTTTGCAAGATGGAAATGCATGAGACGCTGTCTGATAACGAGGAGTTCTGGCAAACTGAAATGCGTCTTCAAGTAGTATTTAACATAAACAATTATAATCCGAAGAGTTCCGGGCGGTGACATTACTGTGGAATGTTTAAATAAATAAACTCCGTCGAAAATCAATTTTCCAAGATGGAAACGTATGAGACGCTGTCTGATAACGAGGAGTTCTGACAAACTTAAATGCGTTTTCTGGTAGTATTTAACATAAACAATTATAATCCGAAGAGTACCCGGCGGTGACATTACTGTGGAATGTTTAAATAAATAAACTCCGCCGAAAAACAATTTTGCAAGATGGAAATGCATGAGACGCTGTCTGATAACGAGGAGTTCTGGCAAACTTAAATGCGTTTTCTTGTAGTATTTAACATAAACAATTATAATCCGAAGAGTTCCGGGCGGTGACATTACTGTGGAATGTTTAAATAAATAAACTCCGTCGAAAAACAATTTTGCAAGATGGAAATGCATGAGACGCTGTCTGATAACGAGGAGTTCTGGCCAACTGAAATGCGTCTTCTAGTAGTATTTAACATAAACAATTATAATCCGAAGAGTTCCGGGCGGTGACATTACTGTGGAATGTAATAAATAAACTCCGTCGAAAAACAATTTTGCAAGATGGAAACGTATGAGACGCTGTCTGATAACGAGGAGTTCTGACAAACTTAAATGCGTTTTCTAGTAGTATTTAACATAAACAATTATAATCCGAAGAGTTCCGGGCGGTGACATTGCTGTGGAATGTTAAAATAAATAGACTCCGTCGAAAAACAATTTTGCAAGATGGAAACGTATGAGACGCTGTCTGATAACGAGGAGTTCTGGCAAACTGAAATGCGTTTTCTTGTAGTATTTAATATAAACAATTATAATCCGAAGAGTTCCGGGCGGTGACATTACTGTGGAATGTTTAAATAAATAAACTCCGTCGAAAGACAATTATGCAAGATGGAAACGTGTGAGACGCTGTCTAATAACGAAGAGTTCTGACAAACTTAAATGCGGTTTCTTGTAGTATTTAACATTAACAATGATAATCCGAAGAGTTCCGCGCAGTGACATTACTGTGGAATGTTTAAATAAATAAACTCCGTCGAAAAACAATTTTGCAAGATGGAAACGCATGAGACGCTGTCTGATAACGAGGAGTTCTGACAAACCTAATTGCGTTTTCTTGTAGTATTTAACATAAACAATTAAAATCCGAAGAGTTCCGGGCGGTGACAATACTGTGAAATGTTTAAATAAATAAATTCCGTCGAAAAACAATTTTGCAAGATGGAAAGTTATGAGACGCTGTCTGATAACGAGGAGTTCTGACAAACCTATTTGCGTTTTGTTGTATTTAACATAAACAATTAAAATGCGAAGAGTTTCGGGCGGTGACATGCCGTGGAATGTGTAAATAAATAAATACTACCTTTCCATCTTGCCAACTTGTATTTCGGCAGAATTTATTTATTTAAACATTCCACAGTAATGTCACCGCCCGGAACTCTTCGGATTATCATTGTTTATGTTAAATACCACAAGAAAACGGAAATAGATTTGTCAGAACTCCTTGTTATCAGACAGCGTCTCATACGTTTCCATCTTGCCAAATTGTTTTGCAGCGGAATTTATTTATTTAAACATTCCACAGTAGTGTCACCGCCCGGAACTGTTCGGATTATCATTGTTTATGTTACATACTACAGGAAAACGGAAATAGGTTTGTCAGAACTCCTCGTTATCAGACAGCGTCTCATACGTTTCCATCTTGCAAAATTGTTTTTCGACGGAATTTATTTATTTAAACATTCCACACTAATGGCACTGCCCGGAACTCTTCTCATTATCATTGTTTATGCTAAATACTACTAGAAAACTCATTTAAGTTTGTCAGAACTCCTCGTTATCAGACAGCGTCTCATGCGTTTCCATCTTGCAAAATTGTTTTTCGACGGAGTTTATTTATTTAAACATTCCACAGTAATGTCACTGCCCGGAACTCTTCGGATTATCATTGTTTATGTTAAATACTACTAGAAAACGCATTTAAGTTTGTCAGAACTCCTCGTTATTAGACAGCGTCTCATACGTTTCCATCTTGCAAAATTGTTTTTCGACGGAGTTTATTTATTTAAACATTCCACAGTAATGTCACTGCCCGGAACTCTTCGGATTATCATAGTTTATGTTAAATACTACTAGAAAACGCATTTAAGTTTGTCAGAACTCCTCGTTATCAGACAGCGTCTCATACGTTTCCATCTTGCAAAATTGTTTTTCGACGGAGTTTATTTATTTAAACATTCCACAGTAATGTCACCGCCCGGAACTCTTCGGATTATAATTGTTTATGTTAAATACTACAAGAAAACGCATTTAAGTTTGCCAGAACTCCTCGTTATCAGACAGCGTCTCATACGTTTCCATCTTGCAAAATTGCTTTTCGACGGAGTTTATTTATTTAAACATTCCACAGTAATGTCACCGCCCGGAACTCTTCGGATTATAATTGTTTATGTTAAATACTACAAGAAAACGCATTTAAGTTTGCCAGAACTCCTCGTTATCAGACAGCGTCTCATACGTTTCCATCTTGCAAAATTGTTTTTCGACGGAGTTTATTTATTTAAACATTCCACAGTAATGTTACCGCCCGGAACTCTTCGGATTATATTTGTTTATGTTAAATAGTACAAGAAAACGCATTTAAGTTTGCCAGAACTCCTCGTTATCAGACAGCGTCTTATACGTTTCCATCTTGCAAAATTGTTTTTCGACGGAGTTTATTTATTTAAACATTCCACAGTAATGTCACCGCCTGGAACTCTTCTCATTATCATTGTTTATGGTAAATACTACTAGAAAACTCATTTAAGTTTGTCAGAACTCCTCGTTATCAGACAGCGTCTCATGCGTTTCCATCTTGCAAAATTGTTTTTCGACGGAGTTTATTTATTTAAACATTCCACAGTAATGTCACTGCCCGGAACTCTTCGGATTATCATTGTTTATGTTAAATACTACTAGAAAACGCATTTAAGTTTGTCAGAACTCCTCGTCATTAGACAGCGTCTCATACGTTTCCATCTTGCACAATAGTTTTTCTACGGAGTTTATTTATTTAAACATTCCACAGTAATGTCACTGCCCGGAACTCTTCTCATTATCATTGTTTATGGTAAATACTACTAGAAAACTCATTTAAGTTTGACAGTACTCTTCGTTATCAGACAGCGTCTCATGCGTTTCCATCTTGCAAAATTGTTTTTCGACGGAGTTTATTTAATTAAACATTCCACAGTAATGTCACTGCCCGGAGCTCTTCGGATTATCATTGCTTATGTTAAATACTACTAGAAAACGCATTTAAGTTTGTCAGAACTCCTCGTTATTAGACAGCGTCTTATACGTTTCCATCTTGCAAAAATTGTTTTTCGACGGAGTTTATTTATTTAAACATTCCACAGTAATGTCACTGCCCGGAACTCTTCTCATTATCATTGTTTATGGTAAATACTACTAGAAAACTCATTTAAGTTTGTCAGAACTCCTCGTTATCAGACAGCGTCTCATGCGTTTCCATCTTGCAAAATTGTTTTTCGACGGAGTTTATTTATTTAAACATTTCACAGTAATGTCACTGCCCGGAACTCTTCGGATTATCATTGTTTATGTTAAATACTAGTAGAAAACGCATTTAAGTTTGTCAGAACTCCTCGTTATCAGACAGCGTCTCATACGTTTCCATCTTGCACAATTGTTTTTCGACGGAGTTTATTTATTTAAACATTCCACAGTAATGTCACTGCCCGGAACTCTTCTCATTATCATTGTTTATGTTAAATACTACCAGAAAACTCTTTTAAGTTTGTCAGAACTCCTCGTTATCAGACAGCGTCTCATGCGTTTCCATCTTGCAAAATTGTTCTTCGACGGAGTTTATTTATTTAAACATTCCACAGTAATGTCAATGCCCGGAACTCTGAGGATTATAATTGTTTATATTAAATACTACAGGAAAACGCATTTAAGTTTGCCAGAACTCCTCGTTATCAGACAGCGTCTCATACGTTTCCATCTTGCACAATTGTTTTTCGACGGAATTTATTTATTTAAACATTCCACAGTAATGTCACCACCCGGAATTCTTCAGATTATAATCTTTTATGTTAAATACTACAAGAAAACGCATTTAAGTTTGCCAGAACTCCTCGTTATCAGACAGCGTCTCTTACGTTTCCATCTTGCAGAATTGTTTTTCGACGGAATTTATTTATTTAAACATTCCACAGTAATGTCACCGCCCGGAACTCTGAGGATTATAATTGTTTATATTAAATACTACAAGAAAACGCATTTAAGTTTGCCAGAACTCCACGTTATCAGACAGCGTCTCATACGTTTCCTTCTTGCAAAATTGTATTTCGACGGAATTTATTTATTTAAACATTCCACAGTAATGTCACCACCCGGAATTCTCAGATTATAATTGTTTATGTTAAATACTACAAGAAAACGCAAATAGGTTTGTCAGAACTCCTCGTTATCAGACAGCGTCTCATACGTTTCCATCTTGCAGAATTGTTTTTCGACGGAATTTATTTATTTAAACATTCCACAGTAATGTCACCGCCCGGAACTCTTCGGATTATAATTGTTTATGTTAAATACTACAAGAAAACGCATTTAAATTTGCCAGAACTCCTCGTTATCAGACAGCGTCTCATACGTTTCCATCTTGCAAAATTGTTTTTCGACGGAGTTTATTTATTTAAACATTCCACAGTAATGTCACCGCCCGGAACTCTTCGGATTATAATTGTTTATGTTAAATACTACAAGAAAACATATTTAAGTTTGCCAGAACTCCTCGTTATCAGACAGCGTCTCATACGTTTCCATCTTGCAAAATTGTTTTTCGACGGAGTTTATTTATTTAAACATTCCACAGTAATGTCACCGCCCGGAACTCTTCGGATTATAATTGTTTATGTTAAATACTACAAGAAAACGCATTTAAGTTTGCCAGAACTCCTCGTTATCAGACAGCGTCTCATACGTTTCCATCTTGCAAAATTGTTTTTCGACGGAGTTTATTTATTTAAACATTCCACAGTAATGTCACCGCCCGGAACTCTTCGGATTATAATTGTTTATGATAAATAGTACAAGAAAACGCATTTAAGTTTGCCAGAACTCCTCGTTATCAGACAGCGTCTTGTACGTTTCCATCGTGCAAAATTGTTTTTCGACGGAGTTTATTTATTTAAACATTCCACAGTAATGTCACCGCCCGGAACTCTTCGGATTATAATTGTTTATGTTAAATACTACAAGAAAACGCATTTAAGTTTGCCAGAACTCCTCGTTATCAGACAGCGTCTCATACGTTTCCATCTTGCAAAATTGTTTTTCGACGGAGTTTATTTATTTAAACATTCCACAGTAATGTCACCGCCCGGAACTCTTCGGATTATAATTGTTTATGTTAAATACTACAAGAAAACGCATTTAAGTTTGCCAGAACTCCTCGTTATCAGACAGCGTCTCATACGTTTCCATCTTGCAAAATTGTTTTTCGACTGAATTTATTTATTTAAACATTCCACGGTAATGCCACCACCCGGAACTTTTCAGAATATAATTGTTTACATTAAATACTATAAGAAAACGCTTTTAGGTTCGCCAGAACTCCTCATTCCCAGTCTCCTTACTATGGCGCGTCATCACTTTTTGTTATTAAAATTGCTTTGTTTTGAATTTGTATTGCAGAACTCTTTACAAAACAGTTATAGAACTCTTCCTATTGCAAAATCCTATAAGATATGTGTCTAAGAACTCCTTTCTTTGAAAGTGAGACGCTGCGTGAAGTTAGCGTCTCACTTTTTTTAAATTAAAAATTCCTGCCTAAACGGCCGGAACTCTTAATTTAAACTATAAGGAACTCTAGAACTCTTCAAAAGGAAGCGAGAACTCTTAATAGATCTTGAGTTTCCGCGAAGTGCGACGCCAGCTTCACACAAACGCGTGTATACCATGCGAACTATAGCTTTTGTGGCAAACCATGTAATATATCTTTTGTTCAAAATTTAGTTTTCATCAACTTTACCCGATATAAAAAAAATCAGGCAACTCACCGTTAACGATATAATTGCGAAGAATTATACAAGTTCGCCGTTTGGGGGCTGTTTTTTCAATATTAACAAGTTGACTGCCAGGTATATATTTGAATTTTTGTTTTGGAGCCAAACATTAGTAACTATTCCGTTAGGTGTCTCATTTATTTTTCTGTTTGTAAAATTGCGTTAGGTAATTTTATTGTTAAAAATTTCATATTTTTGTATGCTGGTCGTATCGGACAGTGCGGCGCAGAAATGTAACATTACCATGGTGGCGCTGCTGGTCCTGTATACGGGATTTTTCGTTGTTTTACTTTGCTTTGTGCGAATTAGCCGCGTTGCGTTAGTGTTTTATTTTGATAGAGTAATAAGTGTATGTGCATTATTAGTATAAAGTGAAGTTTCAAGGTATGCGACATTATAGTACATATATGTGTAGTATACACTACACAAAATATAAGAAATATTCAGAATCTAATAAGTCAATCGAGGGTGATATTCAAAATAATTCTTGGGGACCTATTTGCAGAAATTATAAAATGATTGTACCATTTACTGCTGAATTTGGAATGAAACCTGAAATTGCTGCTCTGTTGGCCCATGAATCGCCAGGTGGATACATTGACGCACTAGTAGATGATTCTTTAATTGCAATGATATGTAAATGATCGTGAAGAGAATGAAAAGCGCTACATATTTAGTAAAATTTAAAAATGTTAAAAATGTAAAATGTTTCCATTAAAAAAATGCCTATGACGTCATACGTGAAAGGCTAGTGACGTCATACTTGTTTTGAAGATACAAAAATCGACCTGTCCGAGGATTTTTTTTCTGGAAATTCTCATTTCATAAATACCGAATTTATTCCAACTAAGGTTTCCACCCTGTATACTTATACAACGTGTCCCTGAAAGTTTGCAACAAATGTTTTTTTTTTTTTTTAATATTCATTTCTCAGAACAAACAAAAAATCTTTACAATCAGTCGTGCTTGTTTTCAAACCCCCTAAAATGACGCCATATATTGTAGGTATGACTTAAATAAACGATACGGATGTTCTGATACAGTTTTATTATAAGACTATTACCCCCATGAGTTCATGCACCTCCGGATTTAATTCAAAGCCACTCGTGAATAACCGAAAGTTGTTTCGGCGCCTTAACGGCCGTCGGTTTTTAACATCACCATTACGCTTTAACGGCTTAATTTCCCGGTAATAATAATCTATGAAATTCACATCAGACGCATGGAGCGGCCGCATATCCGCAGCCAGCCACCGCCACGAAGCCGCTAAACTTTTTCGCGTTTCCAGGAAAGTTCGGCATTTAAATTTTACGGCGGCGCGCGGGACTTCCCGTATTGTTTTTGCTTATGAAATTTAATAAGCTGCGTCTGGCGCAGGGCAAGAGTGTCAGTTTACGGTGGTAATAATAATAATAATAATAACGACGTCGCCGTGGCTCGGGGCTTTATGGACGATGGTCCTGGCGGGGGGGCTAGAAACGCACGAAAATAATTTACGTGGGTAAATGGACGTGGGATGGGGAATGATTTGTTGGAGGAAATATCGGGGTATGAGACAGAGGTTAGATTTATTTCAACTATATTGACAATATCCATTTCCCTGTGAAGTTCGCGTCGCTCGTTTTATTCGCCAGCCGCGCAAATGAAAACAAACTGAGGCTGAATGGCACGTCTCCATGCAAATTCGTCTCAGCCGACGTGCCGTCCGATGGGCAATTTGTGTATTTTAGATGATTTTACAGTCGATTGCCAGTTTATCGTATTGTGTAAATATGCTGGCGCTGTGAATTTCAACAACACAGTGTATTCCAACAGTATAAGAATAAAAATATATGTATTACAAAAAAAAAATGTTTCGGTCAACTGTAAGAAATACTCATATGATATGTACTGCTGTGGTTATAATTGTGTATTCGTTTTATGCAAATATTTGCATTTTAATATACAGCACTGTGTTTGCACAGCCTGCGGAATCGAAGCGAAAGGTTGCGCATAAATGCGCGTCTATGTTTCTATACATTAAAATATGGTGATTTTTCATGTGAAAAAATTCATGCATAAATATGCAGCTCATAAATGTGTTTGTCTGCTAATAACTTTTGCAGAACACGGCGAAACCGCTGGCGTAACAATCGATATTGTTGCAGGATGAGAATATTTACAAAATGGTGGAGGCGCCGGGAACGCTCCCAACTACCGATATCATATTGCATGAAATTATACGGATTAGTCCAGGTGTTGACTCATAATAATAATTAGCAAGCGCATAAAGCAAATTAAATGTATTTTATGCTTTTAACACATATTTATAATTTATATGCAAAGCATTAATTTTCATCATATTAATAATAATTAATCAATTTTACAACATAGCAGCATCAACATAAGGCAATTATATACAATACTATTATGTAATTAATCAAATATAACTTTCAGAATATCAAAAGAGGGGTAATGATTTGAAAATATTTTTATATACAATTGTTAGCTACATTCAACACTCGATTTCACCTGCGTACGTGAAAAGCGCGATTCCGCCACCGTAATATATTATTTGCCATATTAAACGTACCATTGTACCTCCAGCAATGTTATCAACTGTAACGGAGCTAGTAATTATCCTATAATGTAGTTTTGATCAGTTGTGATTCCTCTACGATAAAGAGATGTCGAATTCTAACAGTACGGAAAAATGTTTGCCTCAATCAAGAGGACGGCAGTTAGTAGAACTTGCTAATGTAATATATATTAGTAAAAGTAAGCAAAACAATGAACCAGATAAGTTCTATTTTCTGAAATTATGCAATGAAGTAACATATATACTAATAACTAAATTAAGCCGATAATTTGCACAAGGAGGCGATAACTAACAGATGTAGATGATACAATGAATGGAGGAGGAATGACATTGCATATATCCATCATATAAAACTCTCCACATTACCTTATAAAAAAAAGTTGACAAAATTTCTTAGAAGCAATTGATTCAGTTCATTGTATCGGGCTATTCTATCATATACTCGAAGGTCCAGTTGTACAAACGTGGATTATCTTTGATCGTGGTTCAATTTCTAAGGATACCATTGTGTCAATAATTGTAACCTAGGTAACTGAACCACGGTCAAAGGGGTAATCTACGTTTGTACAACTGGCCCTAAATTAAATAAGAAACAAATATAATTATAAAAATAGACTAAAAAATCGTTAAATGTTACATGGTGATTTTATTTAGAAATTTCTGAGTCGCACATAAGCGAGCGACTGACAGAAATGTACGAAGATATAAACGAAAAATTAAATATTGAATTTAACGATGAAACTAACAAGAACAGAAACGAGGATGCAAACAATACATGGACGAATCTAACGAAAAAATAAATAATTTTGAGCATAATAAGATTAAGGAAACTCTGGTAACTTGTGATTCTATAGTGACAAAAATTCAATCACAAACTACAATGTAGTGTTATGCCATATTATAATAACCAAAATACAATATGCATGAAATTGATTAAAGGATTTGTAATAGGTAAATTCAGAAACCAATTAAATTCTTAGAATGTAAGTTTTACCTACCATAATTTAACTTTATCATACAAGTATGTTACCTGTTGAATGCGTTTTAATAAAAATTTCGTATTTAATCATTAACAATACTGCAATAAGTTTAAAGGTCGGATTAATTTGGTTTATGCAATCAAGTACTTCACCTGAATAGCCAAGACACACTACATTTTGAAGTAATTTTACAGAAATAATAATAATAATAATAATAATAATTATAATAATAATCCTTAGTGCTTCACTACCTGTGGTGGAATTGGTTACTGTAATATTTTTTTACACCCAATTACATAAAATTTTATCTATGGCTCCTCAACTACATAAAGTTTCAAATACATATGGTGCGTCAAATACACATCTTTAGTTGAGAAAATGTTAATATACAGTGTGTCTCAGTTACTTCCAGACATAGCAAAATTAACATTAGTGAATTATGTAAGGATCAACTATTGCTTGACTGTATAAAAATGTGATTGTCACAAATGAGGCAGCAGGTAGTTGAATTAATAAAATTTGCATTACTGTCAGATTGCTGTTATTTTTAAAATTTGCTCACTCATTACAATTATCACCTTTTAATTATCAATAATCCTTTAAATAATTATGTAATATGAACATTATTTGACAGAAATATATTTCTGCTCGTTTTAAATATTTTGTTTTGGTCACTTAGAAAGAATATATCGCTCATGGCATTAGTTGATGTTTCTATGTTATTTAATTCAATGTTAATTTTGCTATATCTGATAAGTCACTGAGACACACTGTATACTTATTACGAGATTAAATTACGAGGCACTTTCGACGTGCAATTGTTTTCTCCGTGATTTTTTATTTTCTTTAAAATAATATCATTTTTTAAGTAAAATTTCACATTAAAATTATTACATAAATAATATTTTAAGTAAAACCGACTGAAATGATAGACCATCAATTATATACTCGCACCTTCAGCAGGCAAATTCCATTAAAATTAATCAGAGCTAAGTTACGTTTCGAAAATGATAAATATTAAAAATCAACTCAAAATCCGTTCCCGCTCTTAAGATATCGGGTCAACAAAATTCAAGGTACACAAATAGAGGTTATTCTATAAACTCTTAGGATAAGGTGCCACCAAAACGCGTACTTCCGTTAAAATCAGTATTTTTTTTCACTATGGCAATGTTACATCTATACTAAGTATGATTAAGACAAAATATGGTAGAAGAACAGGCAATTTTCAATAGTTTATATATCTCGAACTCCAGTCAGGTAAATCTTGAATAAACAAATATATAATTTGTGTAGGTTCATTTTCAGTAAAAATACTTTAATGCAAAAAACAACCCTTTCGAAAAATCTTTCTTTTGCAGAAATGGAATTTTAAAAATACACATTTTGTCAAAAATAATTTTGTTTGTCACCATTTGTTTTTCAGTTATAACGTCATAGACTTCTATTTTTTTTAATGGCAACCCTAATATTAGTTTTATTAGACAACATCAAATACAAATGATGTGTACCATTGTTGCACCAAACGGCAAATATACCAATTTGTTGAAAATGGACTTATCCCCTTGTTACAGCAGTCTTCAATTTAAAATGTTTTTTAACTGAAATGGCATAAGTTTAGAACATTATCTTAAAAATCTTTAAAAGTTTGAAACTGAAGCTATTTCAGATTTTGTATACACGTATATCTTATGTTAATGCTTCAAAACAAAGACAAACTTAATAAAATCAGCCGTGTAAATTTTAAGTGTGCTATGCTTAAATTTGTTACGAAATAATTTAAAAATCAGAATCGAACTATTTCAGTTTTTGTGTACACGTATGTATTATATTAATGTTTCAAATCAAAGGCAAAGTTTAAAAAATCAGCCGTGTAAATTTAAGTGTGCTCTAGTTAAATTTGTTATGAAATAATTTTAAAAAGTCGAATATGTGCTAATGTGACAACATGTTTTCCAGTAGACGAGCTCAATTATCACAGCAGAGCTCACAAGAACCGTCTAAAAACTATTCTGGTTAACTGAAAAGGATAGCTGCTGGGATCTATTTGAAGGCAATGCATTAAAAAAATACTTATTAAATGAAATAATGATTTTACTTAGACACTTACCCACTGCCCGAGGAAGTAACATACGTGTATAGTGAAGGAAGGTTTGTCTTACCTGAAAAGAAATAAACATATTACATACAATTTAAGACAAGTTTCACTTGAATATCATGTAGCTTACACATAGTAAATGTGTAGGTATTTGCATTCTAATACAACATATATTTTTCATTGTAAGTCGGGAACATATTGTTTTAGCGATAATTTCATTCAATGTGAAATACACGTTTTTGATTGGTTCAAATGTGTGCATTCATAATCGAAAACATAATGTTTTGAATTTTTATTTCAGCTCTTTATTTGTCAAACGCCATGTTTTCGTTTTTGTATTTCGGTTTGTCATTGGTAATTTTATTCAACATTGTAGTATGAGGTAGCTGTGATCTTGTTTTCATAACTAAGAAGCAACAAGTTTCGCGATTAGTGTAGAAACGTCAAAGTTTACGAGCAGCAAAAATGAATCCAAATAACGGTTTTGCAAAGTTTAATTTGGACGAAATAAAATATAAAGTGAAAGAGTAAACGCCACAAAATACTGTGCGCTCCAAAAAGTACGTGTGGAAGCAATCCACGCAATTTTGCAAAGAAAACAAATCACTAACTCGAAGAAAACACGCCTGATGAAAAACTTGCCGATATCCTTACCGAATGGGCACACAATATGCGGAAAACTGACGGAAGTCAACATAAGGAGATGGTTGTTAAAATGATTTGGAATACTACAGCCAAAAAATTCTCGAAGAAAAATATTATAACGAATACAACCGACGATTTGATCCATTTAAAGATATAATATTCCAAGCTGCTATAAGTGCGAAAAATGCGAAGAGAGGACACTTACAAGTCATGCCGGAAAAGAGAAAAATATCGAGTGCACCTTTAATATCTGAAGAATTTAGGAACATTCAAAGTTGAGATGAAAATACTTCAAATGGACTGCAGAGGAAACTATACCATATTATAGCTGAAGAATTAGCTTAGAGGGGGGTGGGGGCGAAGCTTGCTTGTTTAATTCAGTACTTTAAATAGGAAATTAATAATAATGGAGCAACATCCGGAAGACTCGAATATAATCCTAGATTTACAAAAACTGCGCAGGGAGGTTCTAAAAATACATCAGAAAGTAAATGTCTTGCACGGAACAAAGAAAATTAAGAAAATTGCCCAGTTCGATTATTAAAAAATCTAATATCTAAAAGGGGAAAAAACATTAAAACCGATCGACTATTTTTAACCACAAACACCACTTGGAACAAGGAACCATATAGTCCTTGGTTTAAAAACAAGCCAGTTGGCATTAACGAAATTAGCAAATGGGCTAAATCTGCTGCACAAATGATTGGTTTAGATACAAAGAACGTCAAAATTTCAAACCATTTCAACAGATCTACGCCATAAGTCAGCTGGCAAGTGCTAAAATAGGGGAGAAGGAAATAATTAAAGTAGCTGGCCATAATAGTTCAACCTCCATAAAACCATATTTAAAACTGAACATGGAGTATCACGCTGAAATAATATCCAACTTAAAAAATGAAGATGTGAATATATCCATGACGGCAACTTCTAGCAATATCAACAAAAACAAATTAGATTTGGATAATGTTAAAATTAACTATTTTAAAAGCTGTACATTTAATATCAATATTCATAATAAATAATAATTTATTCGATATAAATGTTTATTTCATGAAATGATCTTATCAAATACAACTCGTGTCATTAAAGATTATCCAAAATTCCTGCTCTTTTTCAAAACAAATTATGTTGCTTTAGGAAACCACACCATTAATAATTATCAAACATTCCTTCTCTTTTTCAAAACAAATTATGTTGCTTTAGGAAACCACACTCGCGCAAAACGCGCTCGTGTGGTTTCCAAGTAACATAATTTGTTTTGAAAAAGAGAAGGAATTTGAATTTCGAGAATCATTAATACACTTTTTGTATTATTCTCGACAATTTTCGCATTCGCGTTGGTGTGTTTTTTTATATTTCGTGAAAGGGCCCGATTATTCAAGTAGGCAAAAATTGCACATTGAAGACACAAAAATAAACTAATTAATTATTCTCGACAATTTTCGCATTCGCGTTGGTGTGTTTTTTTATATATCGTGAAAGGGCCCGATTATTCAAGTAGGCAAAAATTGCACATTGAAGACACAAAAATAAACTTTATTTATATGTTTATTGGTGGAAGCTATTTATACAATAACATAGAATAGAGAGGGTAAGTATGGGACTACTGGCTAGGATTAATATATCGAGAATTTTGATTATTATTGAAGCAGTATATATGTAAAAAAAAAACATCTTGCATACAAATAAATAAAAATAAAATAATATTTCCCTTTGTTTCAAGTCATCTCGGAGCTCTGAATTGATTTGCACTTCATGCACTGTGCAGATACGCTCTCATACGCCAAGGGTTATTGAAAAAAAAATAATAATAAAATTCCGCGAGCCCGCCTCTAGATTTTATTTCTCCGTAGATTGCTGGGAACAATATCGTTGCTGCTTGCTCTTCGTGTTGCTTTTTTTCAACCATCCTGAAGAACGGCTCCACGCCGCGGGGCAAAAAATCACTACCACCCCCGAGAAAACAACTGACACGACATAATTCCGTGAAAGTGGCGTCTCTACAACAGATATTGTGACAATCAAAGGACGGTACGTGATCCCGAAGGCGCACGGCTAAAATATTAAAAGGGGGTGGCCTGGCGCGGGCACGTACGAAGCCACGGGAAAGCGAACGGGGTGGAAAAAAAGGGCAACATAGTCGCGGCACCAGCGAGACGAAAAATCCACCCCGTCAGGGGGGCAGCAATTACCGGAGAGCGTGGAGAGACGTACGTGATAATAGTGATCACCCCCTTATAATCACTTTTATATACCGATTCCGCAGCCCGTTACCGTCGCATTATTATTTCCGGTCTGGGACGAAGACGTTCCGGATTAATCCGGCCATCCCGTCTGATGGAGCGTGAACGCGAATCAACAACTTGATTCCGCCCCTTCCTCATCACCGAGCTTGCAATTTTTACCAGCTCAACTTGCTTATACCATAACACAAATATAATTGTTTTGTGAAATATATGCGCGTCATTGGTGCAATGTAAATTCTGATTGTCAGGGATATAATACCCACATTTTTACATTTCTCTTAAGGGAAGGCTGTATCTAATATGCTTCTTATATTTCATCAAAACTACAATAACTACCAGATTATTTGACACAACATTAAAACAAATGAAAAAGAAAAAGGAAAATAACGTGATTAATATAAAAGACAATATAAGCAACATATGTTAGGCAACATAAATACCGAAGAGGATACTGGATGGAGATAAAATTTTGAGGAAATAACAGAAACACAAAACAACAAATCAGAAGAAGAAGAAGAAATAATAAACATGTAAGAAATACAGAAGATAGAAGAGAAATAAACAATGGAATCCATTAACAAAGCTCAGAGTTGCAAAATTACCAGAAATAGATATTATAACCGCAGAAATGATTAAGTATATTGGTAAGGTAAGCATACAACAGTTAAGAAAGATCACGAATTAAACAGAAACGGGAATAAAAATACCACCAGAATGGAATACAGCATGTCACAGCTTTAGGAACAAACTTTAAGAGAATTTCAGGAAGACATTATTGGCTAAAATAGTTCATATAAATATATGTCCTATACCTCATAGTTGAGGAACTACAGGAAGTTAAAGTTTTATTATTAAATTTTGAATATAATATTAATAAGATCATTAAATAAAGAACTAGACAAAAACGGGACACTGTACTTTTCCCCACCTGAAATTCGTCTGCTAAGCGCCTCATAGACCATCCTTCTTCAAATTTTGAACAAATTCTAGATCTCTGGACGTCATTTAAATGAGGCATTGTACAATTTTTTAAGTTATTCAGCTAAAATTAAGTCAAAATTGCTTTAAGAGTTGCCCCGTTTGTTTTTATCTAGTACTGAATTTTGATGACAATACATGTTCACGCCTGTACTTCGCAGGTAAGGGTTGGGGGCCGTTGGCGGCCCGCCTGAGACCCTCGAGAGGGACAGGACATTCGCGCACGTGATGCAAACCTAGTAGCATCGCACTACATACCAATAGTTGTCACTCTTTTATTAGGTTAAATAAACGTTTTATAAAATTATTTATAATTTTTTTTTTTAAATAATTACATAATACAATAATCACTACATAAATCACAAATCATAAAATACACGCGAGCCTACGAATCAAAACAAAACAATACATTTACAAAATCCAGACAGGCTTCAACCATCTTTTAAAGTAGTTGTGAGAGCATTCCAAGGATTAAAAGAAACTGGTATCTGCGTATTTACCCCGATACACAAGAGGGTACAAGGGGTCAATGATTAAGAAAGAAAGAAAGATTTGCGTATTTCAGGTATTCGTGTAAATGAACATAACATCATCAAGCAAATTGATGTTATTAATGTAGTACTGGAAGGTGAGACTATCATTACTCGACATTTTGGGGCACGATTGCATCTGTTTCAAAGCTATGTGTTCCGAGTACTTGGTAAAGAAGAACATTGTCCATATCGTCACCAACGAGTGCGACCACTATTGCCACGAAACTATGGTCAAAACATGAAATTCAATCGTTGGCTATTGCAAGAAGATGTTGAAAATCCTGATTTTCTACAGAATAAAAACTCGTAATCAATTTCTTGCGGAAGTCAAAACGGAGATAAAAGACAAAAAAGGGAAATGGAAAAGATACCTACAAACATGGAAATAGATTTGGCGGATACTTGTTTAAGCTCCATTATTATGACTGGGTAAATAATGCATGTTTTGATTTTTAAAAAAAGGTTAAAAAAACGAGACAGCACCAGGGAGAAGAGGGTATAACATAAATAACGAAACTAATAAATGACATAATAAGCAGCGGGGAAACACCAAGATAATGGAATACAGGAACAATTCTATCAATACATAAGAAAAAGAATATGCGAAAATTACAGAGGAATCACACTAACAAGTATACCAAGTAAGGTAATGACCAGGGTACTAGAAAAAAGGATGTAAGACAAACTAGAAACAACAATAGAGGACAGCCAGTGCGGATTCAGAAGAGGGACAAGTTCACAAAACCAAATCTTCATACTCATGACAACTAACCGAGAAACTAATTAAGAAGAACAGAGAAATGCACATATGATTCGTAGATTTCGAAAAGGCATTCGACGGAATTAGGAGAGAGGACATATGGAACGAACTAGCAGAAAGAGGAATAGAGGAGGAAATAATAAATGTAATAAAAAACATGTACAGAGAAAACAGAAATATTGGGAGAACAAACAATGCGCTTTGCTTTTCACAATTGTATTGGATAAGGCGATGAAGAAATCAAAGCAAAAAATGAACATGCTAAATATTGGATACAGGAAAATGGAGATAACAAAAATAGCAGAAGTACTATTCGCGGATGACATGGTAACAATTGCAGAAACTGAGCAAGAACTACAACACAACATGGAAATAATTGAGAAAGAGATTAAAAAAATAAACATTAAAATAAACTACGAAAAGGCAAAAACCATGATAATTGCCGAAAAGAAAAAGAAATACGAAATGAAAATACAAGGAAAAAAATCGAACAAGTAGAACAACACAGATATTTAGGAACAATCATACAGAGCAATGGCAAATTAGATAATGAAATAGATGACAAAATAGGAAAAACAGCAAAACTATACAGGGTGTCCTAAATAGAGTTGGATTGCATGGGTATCTTTCTTATTCTTAAAGCTAGAGATATGGTTAAATGGGCAATATTGTGCAGTTTTATACCGGGTGATTCAAGTTTTATTACCATGGGTGTTTTAGGCATTTGGAGTTGCCCAAAAAATATGAAAATTTGGATTTATATAGGTCTGATACTAATCTACGAAAAGGTAGTTTTTACTTTTTCGATATAATTATATAGACGGTTATAAAATTTAAAAAAACTCTTTTCGGGCAAAGTTCTCTATCGTTATTTTTGCCCTAAACTGTTTTATTTTATTCATAGAACCCATTTATAAAATCAAATATTAACGAAAGTGATTAGATTTCAAATTAAAGCATTTTTTACATTACTGACCAACTTTCCTCGGTATGATTTATGATTTTGTAAGTCACAAGCCCTACAAAGCATTGACCGCGCCGGTGCGGTTGGAACGTTTTATGACTTTTTATGATTCCGCCAGTCGCCCGTGGGTTGAACGCGCCTTGCAGGCCCATCATGGTCATAAAACCCATAAAATCCATTATAGGGACTATTACTGGTAGCACCCGTCATATTTTACTATTTAGTAATAAATTTTACTGTTGCAATATCAAAATTCATTTAATTCAATAATTGGTGCAATTTTTTTAACTTGGATTACACTGGAATGTTTGGAATAGCATTAAAGTATGTTCTGACAAAAACTATATAAATAAAATTACGAATTCTTTGTGAAATAACGTATAAACTACCGGATGGTTAAATTATTTTTTTTATGGTTAGATTGGGCTTCATCAATATCTAAACATGTGTACTTATTTTGGATTTTTTATTTCAATTACAAGTCGCCATTTTTGGATTATGTTGAATTTTTTTCAAAATTCCGAGCACTTTAGAAGTTATTCTAAAAAAAACTAAAAATCCCGATTTTCTAAAAACTCCGATACATTCATAATTATTAAATATGCGGAAAAAAGTTTAAAATGAAAGTTACTTGGTTCAATCGCATAAACTTGAGAATCGAGTCAAAACAAAAGTCAAGATGGCGGTTTCCGAGATATTGATAGCAACTTTCTTATTTTAAATGGCCGCCATATTAAACTTTTACGTCTAATTAGACTATATTTTCCTGTATTCTACGATGTATAACAATCTATGTCAAAATGAAATATATGGGAAATATTAATTATTCTCGTTTTTATTTTCATTTTTAAAATTATTTTTAAAACAAATGTAAAAAAATAAAAAATGCAATACAACTAAGTAGTAAAATAACAAAAATATATAAAAATGCTCACAATTCTGACAGTAATTGGCCAAAAACAATTGATAGCGTTAAATGTTCGCTAATCCGAATCCGAACATTTCAACTCGACACATAGAAAATCAAGTTAACGTATCTAAATCTAGCGCATCGACAGTTTTAAAAAAGCGCAAGTTTTACCATTATAAATTACATATTTCTCATACTTTACTAGCGAATGATAACTTCCGTGGATTAACATTTTGCAAAAGGTTAATCAACAAAATTACGGAACATGGTGATTTTATAAATACAACTGTATGGATACTATCCATTAGTGATGGGCGAATAGTAACTATTCGTTACATAAGTACTCGTTACATTCAAGTATTCGAAGTAACGATTACCAGAATATATAAATACTCGTTACTCGTTACTATTCGATTGGTCGCGAGTACCGGCCCAGCCGCACAGTCCCGCATAGTGCGAAAATCCGAACCAACGATAATACTCGTTACTCGTTACTATACGATTGGCACCGATTTGCGAGCACGGGAGCAGCCGAACCGAGTATTGCTTGCGTATAGACTGCTTACCGGGCAAGCTTATAAGTTTTGTTTACATTACAATATATTTCTGGTGCTGTGGTTTCCTGACTTTTTAAATGTCATCAATTTGGCAAGAATTTGACAAAAACGTTTCATCTACAATATGTAGTTTGCAAACTTCTGCGTCGATTGAATTTCAACAATTTTCTGGCGAAGATAATATCAACAGATGAGACGATCCTTTGTCCTGGTGGAAAAAACGGGAATTATTATATCCTAATTTATCAAAATTGGCCAAACAAAAGTTATGTGTTGTGTCATCATCAGTACCAAGCGAACGAATCTTTTCTAAAGCTGGACAAATTATAAATGAAAAAAGAAATCGATTAGATTAAAAAAACGTGCAAAAGATTTTTTTTTTGAACGCCAATCAAGGACTTTTTTAATTGTTTATATACATAGTTACTTTTATTTATATTCAAAATTGTATTTAGTTGTTTATTTTTACTTATAGAGAAGTTTATTTTTAATTTATATTTATGTTTGTTGGTTTCTCATATATATGCAATACACTTTTTTTTGTACGAATGTAGTTATAATAGTAACTATAGTGTAAGTTATAACAAATGTTTATATTTAAATAAATATTTTAATTTTAGAACCCTTTTAATATATAGGCTTTTTAATATATAGAATATATGGCCGTCTCCGATCTCGTTATTCGTTGATTGCAAAGAATCCTCGTAGATCCGCTAGCAGACCCGCACACTGCGCAATTCGGTAGTCGGTACAATATCGCACATCGTTACTTACTAACTATCCGATACGCGCTCGGTTCTTAGCAAGTACCGAGTAACGAAACTGAGTAACGAGTATTTGTACCGAAAGGAACGATTCGCACGCTCGCAAACCCGCACACTGCGCAACTCGGTAGTCGGTACAATACCGCACATCGTTACTTTACTAACTAGATCCGATACGCGATCGGTTCTTACCAAGTACCGAGTAACGAATACTGAGTAACGAGTATTCGTACTGAAAGTAACGATTCGTTACAAGTATCCAAAAGTAACGATTTCGCCCATCTCTACTATCCATTGGATAGATGCATCCTACTTTTCCAGTTGTGGATTATTTAATCATCATAACGAACACTATTGGGCTCAGGACAACCCATGCATTGTGATTCCACGGCAAAACCAAGTGCGATTCGGCTTTAATGTATTTTGTCGCATTTTTGAAATGATTTACATGGTGCTATAATATTTCTAACTGCACAACGTCATGTGGAAATTCGTCAAACAACCTTATAAGATTTATTGGATGATTTACCTTTGGTACAAAATATTCAAATATAGTACCAGTAGATGGCGCCCCTCCACTCAATGTTGGAGATGTTATTACTTATTTAAATGGCCGTTTTAATAACAAAGTAATAGCGATTTATACATCTGTTCAGTGGCCAGCCAAATCGGCACACTTGACGCCTCTTGACTTTTATTTGTAGAATTCTTTAAAAAACAAAATTTATGGAAGTAACTTCAATTATAATAATGTAGATGAACTTCGTGAAGCAATGAAAGAGGCAATAAAATGCGTTATTCGCAACACATTGCGATAAGTAACTGGCAATAATCTAAAACGCTGTAAATTGTTTCTTTTTGGCCATTTAGCCAATAACATTCAGCATTTTGAGAATTTGTTTCTAGTTTATTGGTATTTTACTATTTCGCAATACAACGCGTTTTTTTTTATTTGTTTCAAAAATAGTTTATAGAATAAAAATAAAAATTGGAACAATTGATATTTCCCATATTTTTTATTCTGACATAGGTTGTTATACACTGTTGAAAATTGAGAAAAAAAAAGTAGATTTAGATGTGTAAAAATCAAATATGGCGGCCATTTAAAATAAGAAAGTTGCTATTAATAACCTCGCCGTTTCTCGGAAACCGCCATCTTGACTTTTGTCACGATGGAATCAAGTAACTTTTATTTTAAACTTATTTCCGCATCTTTAATAATTATGAAAATATCTGACTATTTAAAAAATCACGATTTTCAGTTTTTTTAGAATAATTTCTAAACTGCTCGGAGTTTTGAAAAATTTTCGACATAATCTGAACCAGCATACAAAACTGCACAGCATTGCTCATTTAACCAGATCTCTAGCTTTAAGAATAAGAAAGATACCTATGCAATCCCACTCTGTTTAGGACAACCTGTATATCATGTTAAAAAACACCTTCTTTAGCGAGACGGAGATATCAAGAGATATAAAAACATAAATAGTCAAACAAGTAATTAGACCAACGCTAACTTACAGCAGCGAAACATGGACGATGACAGGAAAACAAATAAAAAAATAAATGCCATGGAGATGAGCATCCTAAGAAATATAAAAAACACAACAAAAAGAGACAGGATAAGGAACGAGACGCACAGGAAAAACTTAAAAATAAAAGCCATACAGGAGAAAATAACAGAAGGCGATATGAGGTGGTATGAATACATGAGACGAATGAGAGAAGAAAGAAACACTAAGAAAATATACGAGACAAGAGCAACAGGAAAACAACAAAGAGAAACACTGAGAAAATAGTGGAACAGCGCAATCAAAGAAGAGGTAACAAGAAAAGGGAACACATGGGAAGAAATAAAGGAATTAACAAAAGATAGGAGGAAGTGGAGAGAATATTATAAAAATTAATAATGTATGCCTTACACCGAAAGGTACGAGGGCAGTTTGATAAGTCAGTGACTTTTTGGACAAGGAATTTTTTTTTCGGCAAAACAACGTTTAATTTCTCTACATAATCTCCTTTCAGCTCAACACATTTAGTCCAGAGTTGTTCCAATTTTTTTATCCCTTCCAAATAATAGGTTCCCCCAAGGGTTTCAAAATAGGCATTGGTTTCAGTGATTACCTCTTCATTCGACCCAAATCTCTTACCCCCGAGCCATTTTTTTAGGTTTGAGAATAGGAAATAGTCGCAGGGGGCTAAATCGGGAGAATATGCTGAATGGGGTAGCAGTTCGTAGCCCAGGTTATGATTATGTGAAGTGGTTACACGGTTGCGCTTATGGTCGAATGTGAGCAATCGCGGCACCCATCGGGCGGATAGCTTTTTCATGCCCAAATATTCGTGTAAAATGTGATGTGCCCGCTCTGTTGAGGTGCTTACAGCCTCGGTCAGCTCACGCACTTTCATTCTCCGATCGTGCAATATCATTTCATGGATTTATCGACGATTTCTGGCGTAACAACCTCTTTTGGCCGACCTGAACGTTCGACGTCACTTGTGCTGGTAAGGCCACAACGGAATTCAGTAAACCACTTTTTAACCATTGAAATTGATAGTGCAGAATCCCCATAGTATTTTTCAAGCATTTCCTTGGTTTCGGTGACAGTTTTTTTACCCAAAAAATAATGCTTAATGAGCACACGAAATTCACTTGTATCCATTTTCATCGAAATTTACGAGGTCGTCTGCTTTCAATAGCTACCAAACACAAACCAGATGACGCAGCTTGCTTAAAATTTTACAGAAGTCTATTGACAGATGGTAGTTGACATGAGCAGTGTTGCATTTTCTGTTACTAGGCGGGAAATTCGAAAAGTCACTGATTTATCAAACTACCCTCGTAGATAGGCAAAAGAATAAATAAATAAATAAATCAATTTCGTGAGAGGATTTTAAATGCGGCCCATAAAATTAGGAATAATGGTGAAATAGCTATGTGTACCATTCTCTAACTGATAGGGCTCGAGCTTGCAGAAGCGCATTAGAGGTACATAGTTTAAACATTGTTTGTTGATTTAATAATTTTGTAATTTGACTAATATGAAGAATATGTTGTACAGTTTATACGATTTTCTCAGCTCTCTTTAAATCTTTATTCTAATTAATCTATATCTTTAAAGTTATTATAAAATAATCAAAACTTTATAACTTTGACTTCTTGTAGTTTCTTAACTATGACGAATAGGACATATGTTTACGGAAAAATGAATCTGTGTCTTCTGCATATCATGCCATTGATGCTGATCTTAGTTTTCGATGTAGGTATCTGTGAATTCAATTTGATGTTTGTATAATATTGTATTAGGTGTTCTTTCTTGCATGCTTTGTTGAACCATATGTTTCAGTGGCTATTATTTTGTTAGAAGCAGATTTGTGAAATATTTATATATTGCTGTTTATTCCGTCTCATCCTGCGTTTCGTGAAGTGCACAGCCGGCGATAACCAGTCTGGGGTTCTCCGGTTCTCTCCGGCCCTGACCTAGCTAAACGTCGCTCTTCGTCTTCGGGCAGAGGGCGAGAGGGAGGTCGGCCGTCCGGTGGAGAGAAGGACACCGGCTCCATGCACGTCCATCATTGCACCAGCTGACCAACTGAGCGGTCCAGCGCAGCATCCATCCCAGCGCGCCAGCAACGAGCTGGACGCGCCCGCTCGTAGAATGCAGTTACGCAACCCCACCTTGATTTAATGCCCACGCAGCCCGGTCCCTATAATAATCAATATGTTAACCCTGGGCATAGTAACCTTGAGGTTTGTTTATCTCCGGCGGATATACCCGTTCGGAGCTGTTGCTCGTGCTGCGGGTGGATCTGGCCACGCGCGATACCGCGACGCCTGGCGTGGCGTCGCGACGCTCCTTCGGATTACTTCCGCGTCAGTTGCGACGTCTGTTCAGCGATATTGATCCGCCGCTGATGCACGGGCTTTGTGGCGAGATGTGATTTGCGAAGGGATAACAAAGTGGAGGCGCAAATATGTTGAACAAGTAAAAGTTCACGAGCGAAGCGTGCTTCACCACTCCAGACGTTGCGGTGCCTGTTTCCACGTCCGTCTGGAGATTATTCCGCGCACCAGTCATATGCAAATCCACCGATGAAGTCCGCGAACACTGCAAATCCGCACACCAACAGAGTTACTAGTTGCTCTCTTCTTCAGCATTCATGAATGAGATTAATGTAAAGGCGCAGGTCGTTGCGAACTTCTGCATGTATGTGCTTGGAATATAATTTCATCAGCCAGCTAATTAAATACATTATGTGAGCTCCCTAGAAACGTCCAAGAGGAAGCGAATGTTTCCAACGTAATGAACACATATCCAGAACTTATTTCGTTCCCCAATGTCTGGGTCGTGACGTCCAGGAAGTCGCGTTTTCATAATTGGGCGTACGTGTTGATAATAATTCATTGAAAATGTACACGAGGCTTCGTGTAGACAAGATTTCAAATTTGTGTGCTCATATTCAAGATCCATCGCATATGTGGTCATCTCCGTTTTGAAGTTATGACGTCAGAGACTTTTTTTAAATGACAACCTATATTTTTTATCATTGATTTTGATAGTACTTTTAATTATGTTTTTAACAACATGACATTTTCAACTTGTAACATTTAAAAATATTGAGAAAAAGTGCGTTAAAGTAAACCCATTAAATTATTATTTCAATGTGCAGAATGCATCTAGTTACCATTCAAAACAACGTCAGTTAAAACCAAATTACCAAAAACACGCTTTGATTTTAAATATTGAAATAACACAAAATTAATTAACCTGAAAAACAATCTAGTACAATTATGTGAAACAAATTATTACCTACTCACAGTCAGATTGACGTTTCGTTCGATTCATCGTGTTACTAGTTAATTTAAAAATGGTTCGACGTTTTTCGGAGGCACAAAGAATTGAAATCCTTATGATTAGAGGTTGTGGTGATAGAATACGTACCTATGAAGAAGTGTGCATTTATTTTAATAATAAATATCCGCTTCAAGGACCTCTTCTTAAGACGTCTGTTAGTGCAATCATAAGTATGAGCAGTTGGGGCATATTAGAGATCGCCCGAATAGTGGACGACCATCAGTTCCGGAAGATGTTAAGCTGCACGTGCTGTTAGAGTTGCAAGAAAACCCTCATATTCCCCCCAGAGCTGTTGCGGCAAATAGTGAGCTTTCACAAACATCTCTTTTGAAATTTTTGAAACGGCAGAAATGGCATCCTTACAAAGTAAATTTAGTCCACGAACTGAACAAAGATGATTTGGATCGTAGGGTTCAGTTTTGCGAACAAATGATGAATCTCTGTAACGTCGATGAAGGATTTGTTACCAGAATTTTATTTAGTGATGAAGCAACTTTTTATTTGAATGTCACCTTTGATTTATTTCTTAAAACTACTTTGTCTAATTGTAGATAGTGTCTAAACTTTCTATATCAGTTCTCCGATTGTAATTATGTGAACCCGTTCATGAATTATATGGCTATCGCTTATTAATAATGCCGTAACTAGCTGGGGTAAAGAGGCCTCTTAACAACTGCCACAGGTTATAACATCCTTAAATCATAGAACGTCACACCAGCCAAAAAAAAAATAGAATTCATTAAGTAATACACTTCTCGGTATAATACTATAAAAGATAAAAACACACTGCATTCTTTATCATGTAATGATTATCAATAATGATGAAAGAAAGTTGATATCTGAAATAAAGAGATATACAGAGTGCTAAGGAAGTCAACAGAAAACTTTCTAGGGATGAATCAGGGTGCAAAATGAAGTCGAATATTATTTTGCCATTATTGTTTAAGGTGAAGGGTTTTCTCATAAATCACTGTTCAAATTGGTGCGAAAAACGTTTAGGACTGCTGAAAGAGAAAAACAGACTGAATTCTTTATCATGTAATGATTTCAATGCTATGTGTAGGTGAAATAGGAAGAAACGTTGAAATCAGAATTAAAGATACATATACAGGATGTTAGGTAGGTCGACCGAAAACTTTCTAGGGATGAATCAGCGTGCAAAATGAAGTCGAATATTACTTTGCCATTTTTGTTTAAGGTGAATGGTTTCCTCATAAATCACTGTTAAAATTGTGATGCCACAAACTTTTAAGACTGCTGAAATTAAATTTTGATAAGCACGCTTTTTTTAATCTAGTATGTGAGAAGGGATGTGAAAAAATGGATCGATAAGTTTTTTTTATACTATAACCCCAAACTGCTGCAGTTTCATAATTCATTCCTAATTCATAATTCACAATTTATTGGTGATGGTCGAGATTTACCACCACATTCGTCATACACAAAAGGAGTAAAGTTTCAAACGTTCAAAATTAAAAGTAATGCTAGATTTTAAAACTGCATTATCGAGATTTATCCAAAAATATGCGGCACCAATTTTAACACGGATTTAGGGGGAAACTATGCATCTCGTCCAAAAATAGCAAGGGAATATTCGACTTCATTTACAGACGTAAACACATAACACCCTGTATATTCAAAAATAATATTTGCATCCATATTCAAACTCGCCATCAAATCCAGTTCATTTAATTCCAGGCTATGTTTGAGGTGCGCCCCATTGATGGGGGTGGAGCGGAAAAACGCAGCCTCATTAATATGGGTCGCACAATTGCGAGTGCTGCGGGTCTAACGAGGGATGGGGTTGGGGCTGTTTCCAGTCGAGCGCACAGAGGAGATCCACTGCCCTACCCCAGCTATTTGTGCGTTACGCACTCGACGGTCGAGGGCGGCGTTGCCGGGAAACGCGCGCCGCCACCTCCATCCCCCTGGGGCAGGCTCATCCCCTTGCGGAAAATAACGGGATCATCGGAATCTTCCATTTCGCAACTGTCACCGGGCGTTTATCCCCCACGGCGCACGGCGAAATACCCAAATAGGGAAGGGATTAGCATAAACAGCCTCATAAATTTCAAAACCAGATGATTTACCACCTATCGAATGTGATGAAGGACAACATTACGTATGGATGTACTGGAGCTTACTATTGAAAATGGAACGCACGTCTAGACATGAAAGTATCCAAATTTGCTCATGTATTCACGGAAAATCGAATGCTCTGATGAAGTGTAGTCAGCCAGCAATAGGGCTTAGTACTGAACTAGGTAGGTAAACCGCACCAGACAAACTTAGGTCTGGTACGACACCATCCAATTAACTTTAATAGATGGTTAGTTACCATAACTACGTCCGTTATTAATATTGCGGGAAACACAAGAATGGCAAGAGCTAGGGATGCCTCCCTGAAGATCAGCGGTGTCCTTGCTCAACGAAGAACATTTTAAGGAAGTAAAAACATATAAAGAGAGGAACGTGAGATTGCTCAGTGGAAGATTGCTCCGGGGTTCAAATCCAGGAAACATAATCTGTCATTATCGCTTCAACACCTCGCATGGCAGCGGACAACCAGCGAGGGTACTTGCCAATAAAAGCTTGCCTTAAACAGAGTCCGCAGCTAGCCCTAAAATTTAATCAATAATCTAAAAGCAAGCAACACGCATAAGCGTGGAAGCCACCATATATTTGTCAAGAAGCTGGAAGAAGCCATAAAAAAGATCTTATAAAGACCCACGAAGAACCTACACAGGACCCAAAACAACTTATGAATCAACTTTTGCAACGTAATTATGGGCAGCTTTGTTTAGTCAATCAATTATGTTTTTACAAAGTGCAAGAAACTCAGGCCCTGGTATTCATAGACGTTCGCTGGCGACAAGCCAGTGCATAGACGATGGCTCGCCAATTGAGAAACGATCGCAGCAGCGACTTTGAGTCGGTGGAGACATGGTGAGGTGCATTTCATAGACATTTCTCCACACTTTCTTCGGTTGGTCTGTGCACGGCAGTGGCTCCAGTGAATCTTCGACGGTAAAATGATTATTTAGAAAACCACTACTAAAATATCAATTTCATCATCATTACCTTCCTATACAAACATTTTCGATGGAAATTCGCCTTCAAATTACTGTAACTACGCTCCGATTCGTAATCTGCCAGATTGACAAAATAAATAGATTTAAAAAAAAAGTCAAGTAGTCGCTTTCAGAAGAGTGATCGTTATCATATAAAGGCCTGGTCAAGTTTTAGAGGGATTTATGTGTTTGGCATCCCCTGACCAAGAATCAATGATAAAAATAAATTCTGTGTATTTCTACCATGTGATGTGACCATGTTACCAAAAATGGAAGAAAAGAAAAATAGTTTACTTAATTATAATAATCTACTTATTATCTAAGCATGCGGGTACCAGAACAATTAAAAACCGGTTCTGGGTTCTGGGTATCTGGGTTTCAAAACCCAGATACCCGGATACAGGTACCCGTGTTGTAAGACCCGAAATCGAAAACTAGTGTTTATAACCGGACCATTGCAATAAAAAAAAACTTAAAAAAACTCCGCTAAATGCGTTTTTAATAAAATAAAGCTAGAAATTTATTAATATATAATCAATGCTAATTAGATGTGTTTTATGTTCTATTTATTATTGATTATTTATTATTTTATATTTATATTTTATTATAAGAAATTATAATAAATTTGTATCATAAAACACATCTAATTAAGTATAACTTATGTAATATAATCAATTTCATCCTTCATTTTGTTAAACACGCATTTAATGTTTATTTTTTTAATATTGAAACGGATTCCAAAATTGGAAGAATATACCGGGTGGTCCATTTAAAAAAGAGACCAAATTTTGTGTCCCGGATTTATGGTACACTCTGTACACTCAGATGTTTTCCTCAATTTTCATTAGTCTAGCAGCAATGGTCCGAGCGAGGATAGGTGGGCCACCCTGTATATTTTTAGCAATTTTAACTATAGTTGGACATCTACTAAAAACAATATGAATACAAAATGCTTCACTTACGTTGCGGGTATACAAATATTTGCTTCGCATTTTGTACAGTAATGTGTTATTATAGTACAATACAGTAATTTTACTAAATTAACAATTGTTTCCTAAAGTGGCACTTAGCTGCATATAAATGTCAAATTTTATATAGTAATGTCACTATTGGGGTATCATGTAAAGTTATAACCAAATTTTTCCCTGTCATCTACATCTTGTACTTTTAAGCTGCATAATTCTGCACTCAAACATGCTCCATTGAAACCAACTATTAGTACCACTTTCATTAGTAAGACCTTATCGTCTGGAGCGTCTTAACTTTTCTTATCTAATTTTAGTGTACAATATACTATTTATAGACTATTTAATACATTATTCATTAGATATTTTTGAAGCCCTTTAACTTTAATTATTAATTTTACCACTACATTTGTATTATTGAATTTTTTCACTACCAGCTTATAAACATACCATTATTGATTGCTAATTGTGTAAATGTTCTTTTCACTACATCCTTGAATATTATTAACCAAGGTCAATAATAATGTCAGTGTCACTTTACTATAAAACTCAATCAATAAAATTATTTACTAAGCAGTACCACACTATACAGGGTGGTCACTTTTATGACGCCCACCATTAGGATCTATTAAACGGAAATACATACAGAGTTGGTCAAATGAGATAAAAGTTTCTTATTTTTGTGCCTTTCGATATACTGAAACGAAATCCGGGATATCTTGCACAGTTTCCGAAATATGGCTGAAAAACTGAAAAAGTGCACTTTCCTTTTCCTCTTATAACTTTTTTACTTTTGTAGGAAATTTTACGAAACTTGGCCCTCTTACATTTTTCGACGTGAGCTTTCTGATGACAGTACCAGACATTTTTTGCGCGAACTAGATGTCAAAATTTTCATAGAACTTTTGATTTTCTAATGGCCACAATATTGGATTTTAATAGCATTGAAAAGAGCGAAAAAATCCAATTTCAACCATGTATGAGTAATTACATGGGTAATCTGTATTTATTTACCACCAAAAATCGATAATTTAAAAATTTGTTGCAAAAATCAGACTGCTATGGACTGCTCTAAAAATCAAGTTGCCATGGAATAAAAAATTGCCATTTCGTCATACAAAGAAAATAGCTTCTGAGTAATTTAATTGTGTATAAAGTGCAAAAAGGAGATAATTATGACCAGCGATTGGCTGGTGGGTCCCATTTCCTTTGACGAACAACTATGAATGCCAGCGTAAGGCACAACAAGAATCTTAGCGTCCATGGGTTCTTAGTAGAACCCAAAAACATTAATCTCTGATTAATGTTACTTGGGAGACTGGAAAACCGGAGTTTATCCTAAAATATTTTAATCTAAGCAGACGCAAACTAATACAATCAGAACATGCACTGACAATAATATTTATCAAACTTTAGTGACGATGACAATTGAAGGCGGAAAGTTTCAAAGTAGCAGGACATTGTTTTCTATTTTATCGTTTATTTTTTTTTAGTCAAATTGATTGAATTTTAATTGATAACTATACAGTGTTACACTATACAATACATGCTATTTATTAGACTGCTAGAATAGCAAAAGATTCGCCTGCAGTTTAGAAGGTCTAAGCAACAGTGGTAAAGTTTCGGATCCTTTATCGCGTCGGTGTTTTGGGGTAGGTCAATCCGCCTGCGACCTTAATACCAGATCTAAACTGGATACGACTATTCCGTGGGACGTAATTACTCCCCACTAATACCTACGCGGCCGAGATTTAATGGGATTTGGCTCTGGATCAAATCTGAATAAATTAACTAAAATATCAACCCTTAACGTAGGTCGGCCAGAGTTATCTCGGCTATCATGTATAATTAAGGTGTTCTGCTTTAGAGAAAAAAATACCGGCAGACTGTGTGATTAAGATTGAAAATTTGCCTAATTAGATAAGCTCGCGTTTCCATGGTAAAAAACGGGGCTAAATTCTGGATGCATGGGGGCGGCCGTCTGGGCTCCTGAGGCGGCTAATTAATTTACCTTCAGCATCGTGGCTGTCATTTATGGTTTGCTAATGCGGGAGGGGAGTTCGTTTTGTTGCGAAAGAGGAAGCCAGACGGCCTTATCCGTGACGTGACATCTCTGGAATAAATACAGGCCGGTAATGGCCCCCAGTGCTGATACGCGGGACGCCTGGCGACAATGGACGTCATCCTCGTCGCACCGCCGTCGCGACGCTTCACTCCGGAAAACGCGGCGGCAGCGGAGCCAGTCGATGCGGCGGCGACCGCCGACAGACTTCGCGTTCCACCGGTGGAAATTAAGCCGTTCTGTGCTCGACAGATTTTAATTACTATCGATTCAATGCGGGTTTGATTTCATTATGTCGACGAGAATTTGCTAATAATTTCATTCTTTCAAACGCTCCCGTTCTCCGGTCCCCGTGGGCGGCTGAATCTCCGATCGCTCCTTGGGGACAAATTAAAAATTAATTTCGCCGATGCCCCTCACGGAGGTTTTTTTTTCATTTCTCGGCTTAAATTGTCTAGAACAGCCCGGTAATTGCGATGATCCTTCACCGAATAACATCTTCAGGTTATCAAATACAAAATTTAAAAATTTAAAATCTCCAACGAGGCTATACAACAAATACTAACACAAATATTTACCATATGGATGGTTCAATAACATTCCTAGATTAACCACTTGGTGTACATTAGTTCATTCATAAATTATAAATCTTAGTCATAAACGTAATGCTATCCCTAAAGTCATAATTAAATGTCTTGATCTAGTAAAAATATATGTAAATATACATTCTTAGAGTCCATGACTGTACAAGGCATTGATTTGTACCAATGCAGAAAGTATCACCACTTGGATCAATTCAGCGGGACGGTCGGTCTATTGCTCGAATTAATTTTGTGCGGTATTAAAAATATTTTTTAAATAATTCTTTCTTGTAAATTTTTAAAAGATTTTTTTAAGAAAATAAACTTTTTAATTATTTTTAACACTATAGTTACAAAGACTATACATATGTTTTCTAGAAATATCGTCTCCAAAGTAAAGGTCAATTTTTGCAGACATAAATAAAATTCTAATCCTTCTAATATCTTTTTTTTTTACAAAAGTATATCAAAGAACAATTTGGTATGAAACTCCTGTAAAATGAGATTGTCGGACACGCTGGATCCTCGTGTGATCTGGACACGCTCAAGTAATGTTTTGTGTTTAAAAATCACTAGTTGTTATAGGTCAGGAAACTTGTCTGGCGATGAACATAATTTACTATCTGCAACTATTACCACCTCGACACCTATAAAACTAGCAACAGACACATTATGTCTAATAGAAGTGATTCTTTTCACGACTGATGCATATTTGCATTTCTCGAGTGATGCAAAGAGTGTTATAAAATTTTGCATTTTACAATGACGAAGAGATTAATCCTTTTTTTTTACAGTTCAGATCACGTAAGAACCGATTCAATCCTAGCACATAATTGTTATTCGCCGTAGGAATGTCATTAACGGCGAGTCGGAGTCAGTCAACAGTCAACAATACGGTCTTCCGCGATTTTTCAAAAACCTTGAAACTGAACTTTAGACAGATTAAAAAGATCATTGGTACTAATTTTTGTGTTGAGACAAATCGTTGTGATTAGCAAACACGATTTAAAATTATCGGCGTTTGAAAAGGTCCCGAAAGACCGCCATGTTGCTGTGACGTCACCATGCACGTTGGCGTTCAGCTGTAGCATTGCTTACAATGGAGCGAGAGGAAAAAAAGGTCGCTTTTGCAAAAAAAAGCGGCGAATAAGTATTGCATTGTGCCTGGGTGTGATAGCAGCGAAGTAGTAATTGCGAACCAAATAAGTTGTTTATAAACGTCCCAACAGGAGATATACGGAAAAAGTGGTTACAACAAGTCCGAAGTGATTCCGCGAGTGTCTCTTTGACGTTCCACTTATATTTTTGTGAAGATCATTTTAGTGTAAGTACATCATTTTCAATAAATTATCGACGTAATTCGATAAATATATATAATTAGCTATAATCATTAGTAATGGGTATTCAAACGGATTTCCGAGTATATATATATATATACATAACATAACCTCAAAATAGTTTTGTGGGTTCCATTCTAAAACAATACCTTCCATATATTTATTACTTTTTAAAAGTACTGCGAGATTTTGTACAATGTTTTTACAAAAACGTCCTTATTATAAACAGATATATATATATTTTTTTAATTTTAAACAAAAATAAAGATGATGGTAATTGAAATAAAGTTCAAATTTTGAACACTTTTATTTTAGTTAAACTAAAAAACATAAACAATATTTGTAGCTAACAGTTGATTTTAGAAACTTGTTTAGATGACTAATAATTGCAAATATTGAAATCAGCAGTATCAATTTGTATGAGATGTAGTATATATTGCAAAGTTTATACATTATTTTATTTGTTTTTACAGCTGGAAGAGGTTTTGGAAAATTATAAGCGACTCAATGCGTTTCGGCTACCTTGAAAAATTCTCTTTTAAAGAAAAAGTCGGCAACCATTAACACGAGAACTTCTGGCAGATTATCTGACTGTTCCTTTACGAACCCATCAGAACTTATTTTATGTCAGATTGGATTCTAAGTCGAATTCACGACTCCTATCCCATATGCACTGACTCCCGATCGCCAACAAGCGTAATGACATCACAGTGCCGCTCGGCCAATAACAGCGTTTCGTCGGTCACGTGACAAAATTTGAAAGTTGTACGATATTGTATGTTGTTTGTTGATAAGTTACAATGAAACCAAAACGTTTTTTTTCTGTAGGATGTTTAATTACAGGTTATAAACTTTACGTTAAGACACAAAAAGGTTATATTATTTTTTTTAGGAAGACTCTATTCAATACACACCTATACTATTTTATAATATAATGAAACAATTAAATTTATTTTTTCACAATAAAAATTGTTTACAAAAGTTGCCGTATCTTCTTTAAAGATGTGTATTACTACAACAATTGGCCGTATCTATCAATTACTAAGATATTTTAATCGTAACTCAAAAAGTTACGCTAAAATATCTTAGTATTTACGAGATACGCTTATTTTACCTTAGTAACTATCAGTTTCGTCAATTATCCTTGGTAATAATAATGAAAGATAATAGGAAATTCCGTTATAATGAAAGTATTCAGTCTAGTAAATATCTATAATAATAGAACATTTCTAAATAATCTTCGTTTTATCGTGACAGACGTTACATTTCTAAGTTAGGAGAATAGTTCAATGTTTAGCAACTATTCTTGCTAAATTATGTTTAGTTACTATTTTGGTACCTATTATGGGTATAAATCAGATAATAATTTATGTCCTCGTCGTTATCATGTCAACGCCTACTACAAGAAAATGTTCGAAATGTAAAAGATAAAGGTACGTAATACGATGTTATTTGGCTTATGATTTGTTTAGTATTTTATCTATAATAATAGAACATTGCTAAATAATTTTCGTTTTATAGTGTCAGACGTTAAATTTCTAAGTTAGCAGATGAATTGCATTGCACAAATAAGAAAATCATTTAGATGATTTAATTTGATATTGCATGAGATGTGTGTTTTTTGCTGATTCATTTCACCACAGGATAGAAAAAGAACTCAAAGTAAAGAAAAAAGTGACGCAAAGAGTGCGTCATAAATGTGTAAAAAAAAACATTTTGGAAATGATAGTTGAAGATTTCTTTGAGTGGAAAGATTTCAGTTCCATATACGTATTGAAAAATACTAAATGCAATTCTCAACGTCCATACGTTAAATATTTTTCTGAAGTAAGCGCCGAATGAGGAATCTGGTGATTAATGTATAAAAGTACTTTTGAATATTTTGAATATACGATAGTTGAAGTTTTGAAGAATAAAATTATTAAAGAAGGGATAAAAGAACCAGAATTAAAACAAACTAATAGTATTCCACACGAAATATTTTTTTCAAAAAAATAGACTCAAATTTTGGCAAGACCAATTTCAGGAACAGTTAATGATAACAATACCTCGGACGAAGAAAATTGATATATATATATTTTTGTAATTATATGCGTCTTTTACTTATAACTGAAAATGTTATTACGTACTGATAAGTTAATTTATCTTGAATTAATAAGGTAATGATACTTGGATGAAGTATATTTCTCATTTGTAATACTCTCTCTACTATGTTTTTCCTAGTTAATAGTAGTTTCCCAGTAATAAAATAAAAGCATTTTATTCATCTAAAGGTGGTCAGTGTAAAAAAAATCTCGTTTACTATTTAATTATCTAATAATTAATAATTTTATAAGATTAATGAGTAATATAACCTTTTACCTCTATGATTCAATTCAAATTTCAAAATTTATTGACTTGAAATCTAACGTTTAGAGAATCTTGAAAATGGAAAACTGTGAATATCTCAAAATGGCCAAAAAATTAGTTAGGGCTACTGTACTTAGCACGGCAGTATACAGCACAGCTGTACCCGTGGCCCGATAGCCTGTTGTAAATAATATCGCTAAAACATAGAATTGCTAACAAAGATAGTTTACAAAGTAAGATCCGGCAAATGCACCTGTAACAAATCTTTGTTTGATAAAGTAAACTTATAATTTTTGTATATTAAATATTCAACGTGTCAACTGATTAGCCATATTTTTTTTTAAAATAACTTTAGTTTAAGGGCTGTTAGATGCGAGAAATCTGCATATTTACAACCACCCATTCATTTTGCATTCATTTTTTAATTACCCAAGTGCTCGATTTAAAACATTTCCACCGACACGCCGTAAAAACCTTTCATAACTTTGAATATTCATCGCCGGCCGGCACCGGTCGAACCGAGCCCAGCCCCCGCCCATCCGTTGCACGCCCGTTTGAATTTAAAATTTTTGTAATTGCAGCGTCGGACGTTTAAATCGTCTAGCGGGGGTGGCGGCCCCCTGTAAATAAGGAAGAGTGGAGCGGGTAAATACTTTCGCACAAGTTTATTTGATAGTCGGGATATTTAAATGGCTCGCTTTTTGTATCGGCATACGGACGCTTATTTAATTCGCCCGGAAACTTTTTAATGGGTGTATTGAATGTCTGGGACCCGAAGTTGTAAACGCTGGAGTATCGAACGCACCGGTTGCCCGGTCGTATGTACCGGTATCGGCATCCCGCTTGTCCGCGGAAGAGCAATAATGCAGCAATAACCGGCGGTTAATCAGCACCGCTGGTGGTTATTATGATTTATCACGATGCCTGGGTTCTTATTTGCATGTCAGATGGCAATTACACGAGTGCATTTAATTCACTGCGACAATACACTCTCCACTGCCGATTATTCGAATGCCGAGTGTAAAAACCGGGTTCTGCCTCTCGTTATTTCGCGTTTATGCTAATTTTAATGCGTACGTTGGCGATACTTAAGCGCGCGCGATTGCTGTCATTACTCCAAGTGGTGTTTACGGTTTGCGAAATGCGAGTAATAATGATTTCATTTGGAACTGTAAACAATAATCACATAATGCTTGCGAGTTTTCTACAACGCAACTACACAAACCTAACGGAAAACGAAATTCTTCACCCTGACTCAAATTTATGTTACATGGCTTCACTACAGATTTGTCTGTTAGGAACTTAGGGTGTATCCTAACGTAGGGGCACGCGTTGTGTGTGCACTTATTTATTCGCTATATGTCCTATAAACTAACCCATCTAACCTAACTTAGACATTGAGAACAATAAGAGACAATAAGTATGAGAATGCGTGAATCGGCCAATGCGTCACGCGACAGGGGCGTGTATAAGCAATAGCCAACTTGGATCAATTACATTTTATATGTACACGACTTAGTATCAGTAATTCTTTGTTTGTTATTGTTCAAGTGGACCACTTAACTTTAAAAAAAAAAAAGGTGGTGGGGGCCAGCAGACAACGTTTTACGCTTCCTCGGGTTTGAACCGATGCCGACGATGTACACGCTGGGACAATACTTAACAATACTTATGACAAGAGCCTAGGAGCCTAGTTAAAAATCACCCTTCTTACAATCTCTAGTCGCCCTTGCCGAATCTCGTATACCTTCTGAATGTTTAGATAGCCAAACGCTGAGTAGCCGTTTCATTAGATCACGCATATTGTGTAGCATTTTCTGATTTATAGAACAGAAACAATAGAACTTTTATAAGAATGAAGTAGAATAAACAATAGAAGTTTTGGCAGATATTACGGAATTTCTGTAAGAAATTAGTAGAATAAATATGTTAGATAATTGGTTATTACTTTTAATCCAGTTTTTGAAATGTTAAAAAACAACAACTGGAAGTGGATGTACATTCTTATAACATTTTTGTTTTTATCAAAAATTTTGAAAATATGACAAATATTTTAATGAAAGTTATAGATAATCTGTAACTGCATATGAGGTGCACAGAAGAGTAGTAGATCAAGTCCATGTTTTCTAAATTTCGTCGATAACACACTCACAGTACACATTAGTACGTTCTACGTTCAGTAGAGTCACAAATTTATTTCGTATGCTGTTTATCGAGTCGTCCTCCTTGTGCACTGACAAAAAGCTTATGTCCATATGCTTATGTATGGATTTATGTCCAGTATGTCCTAACTTATAAAATCTGCGTGTTTATATGTTCAACAATGGATTCGTCAATATTATCTTGTAAGAACCTAATAATATTAAAATCCATAATTTTACGAGTCGGAACAAAACTGCGTAAATATCATAGCAGGCCGCGGCCGACGACGCGTTGGCCCAGCGAGGTCAGTCATTTTGCTGACTTCGTAGTTTTGAGCAAATGTAAATAAGCACACGATCAAAATGATGACACAGAGAAATAGGTCGTGGGAATACGACGGGAACTCGAAACGGCGAATGCGTAATTCGGTGACGCGTATGGGAAGGCGTCAATTTGCAGCGGTAAGCAAAATTATCATAGGACGGGGGAAGAAGAGTAAAAAGTGGGGGACCAGTATGACAGTATAAATAGAAGTGCGGAACTCAAACGGAGCCAGTTAGATGTACCAATCGAGACAGAACGTCACGCTGTCCGACGACGACTCATATACTTTAAACATTAATTCCTCAGGTGAATATATAACACAAGTTTATCAAATGTAATTCACACTAACAATTCCAAAGTCAATTCCATACTAATAATGTAACCTATCTAGTGATATTACCGCGCCTTGCCGCTGGTAATGAACGAAGTTTAATAAGGGTATGAAATGTAGGGAGCCTCACGCCACTGCGGAGTTGACCCTTACTGCATTTTATACCTTGTCCTGACAATATTTTCGTACTGACAGGTGAATATTGTAACATGCCTTCCTTTCCGCCGTCGCAAAACATTTGATCAAACATCTTTTCACACTAACAATTCTAAAGTAATTTATCCATAATAATGTAACCTATCTAGTGATATTACCGCGCCTTGCCGCTGGTAATGAACGAAGTTTAATAAGGGTATGAAATGTAGGGAGCCTCACGCCACTGCGGAGTTGACCCTGACTGCATTTTATACCTTGTCATGACAATATTTTCGTACTGACAGGAGAATATTGTAATATGCCTTCCTTTCCGCCGTCGCAAAACATTTGATCAAACATCTTTTCACACTAACAATTCTAAAGTAATTTATCCATAATAATGTAACCTATCTAGTGATATTACCGCGCCTTGCCGCTGGTAATGAAAGAAGTTTAATAAGGGTATGAAATGTAGGGAGCCTCACGCCACTGCGGAGTTGACCCTTACTGCATTTTATACCTTGTCCTGACAATATTTTCGTACTGACAGGAGAATATTGTAACATGCCTTCCTTTCCGCCGTCGCAAAACATTTGATCAAACATCTTTTCACACTAACAATTCTAAAGTAATTTATCCATAATAATGTAACCCATCTAGTGATATTACCGCGCCTTGCCGCTGGTAATGAACGAAGTTTAATAAGGGTATGAAATGTAGGGAGCCTCACGTCACTGCGGAGTTGACCCTGACTGCATTTTATACCTTGTCCTGACAATATTTTCGTACTGACAGGAGAATATTGTAATATGCCTCCCTTTTCTCGTCGCAAACATTTGATAAACAGTGTGGCCTCATTAATCAATCGGTAGTTAAATAAAAAGTTGCGTCAGGGGAACATAACTTAATAATTTCGATATAAATAATTCAATGATATTTGTAATTAAATCGTATAATTAAACTTGCTCAGCCCTCCGATATTCACGAAATCTCAGAATTATGAATGAATGAAACGAATATTTGTATGTGCTTAAATAGATAGAAAAGTAGAAGTAGAATAGAGCTTTATCATACTAATCTATAATCAATTTTGAATAACAATACCTATTAAAGTTTTTACGATCACATGGCTGATAGTGTTGGTAAACGCGAATACTAGCAATATCTCCGAATGAGGACACATTGGGTGCTTGCAGCACTGGAATCGCTTGAAGTACTTTAATGTGAAGTTATGTGATTCGTTCCTATCCACAAGGTGGCGTTAAAATACATTGGTAGGCACCGTGCTAATGAATTTCTATGCAGTGATGACATGTATCAGATATCCTTCTCGGCACAATTTGAAGATTGTGGTGCATGAAGTCGCTAAGTAACACTTTGTAATTCCAACCGTAGTGTTAATAAGTTACTCTGTTTTCAAAATAAAATAAATCATTCAAATTCAAAGAATATAATAAATTTTCAATAATTATTAAACAAATCTATTCCAAAATTTAAATAAATATAACTAAATAAATAACGTCCAATTAGAGTAACAAAATTGTCTTTTATTTACCTGTCGCTTGCATAACCTTTTAAAATGAATAAATAATATGAAATCCATGTATCTGTGTTTTACTTGCTAACAAAAATTACTTACAGACACATTACCCATAAAACGAACCAAACTGAGTTATCACGATTTTGATTTAAAAATCAAACACAACGTAGAGTACTACCACTAAATCACGAGCCAAATCAATATTACAAATTACGAGAATTTGTAAATCACGAGCCAAATCAATTACTTGAATTATAAGAATTCATGTAATATGCAGTTAAAGAAATCAAATGCATCCAATTGCATTTGAGGATGAATTGCAGTTAAATAAATGCAATGAATAATAAATATTACAAATTATGAGAATTTGTACAACACCTGGGTTCGAACCGTTACAATCTCAAGAACCTTATCAATCAAGTGGATCGGAATATAAAAATAGTATTGATAGTACTTCCGATACTTCCGGTGGTAAGTAATATAATTGTAATTTTTATGTACATGTGTCGGTTAAATTTAAATGTTATCCTGCAATAAAACGAAAAATGTATGTTGTTACAGATGATGATCAATTTCCGATAAATGAGATAAGAAGCAACACTTTATATGAGCCAACTGCACAAACTGCGACAGAGCCTATGGAGTCTAAAAAAGGAAGAAAAAAAAACGGTTAGTGAAGAAGACTAGTTGGAAAGTAAATATATGAAAGCATCGCCGACATACTGGACAAGACTATATTACAAAATCTGGAAGAACTGTTCCTTCTAAAGCCTTTTCCAATAACTCCTGTAATTGCAGACAGGGCAAATTGCCATTTTGCCATTTTTGATTCTTTTTGAAAACTGCCTGACTATTCCCGGAAAAAATGTGTTTATCAGAGGACTAGTAAAAGTCAACACAGTCAAAATAAAACGTCTTAGAGATGGCTCACATCCGAAAAAGCATGCGTACTTTGAATATGCTTTTAGAGTAGATAACACCACACACCGTGTGTGCAAGAAATATTTTGCAGAAACGTTGCAAACTAGTACCGGTAGACTGTATAGGTGTATCTCTAAAGACGAAACGATTGCAGTGACTGATCAAGGTGGCATGAATCCTAGAAAAAAGCTAGACGATTTAAAAATTGTAAAGCATATCAATTCATTTCCCGCGTACCAAAGTCATTATTCCCGAAAAGATAATCCTAAGAAAAAAAATTTGAATGAAAATTTAACTATAAGTAAAATGTACGAATTGTACGCCGATGTGTCGCCGAGGGAATTGATTCATTGAAGTAAAAATTATATTACCGTGTATTTAATAAAAAAATCAATTTAAGTTTTAAACCTTCAGCAAAAGATACATGCCGAATATGTGGCCAACTGCAGATGAAAATAGCTGCAGAGCAGGATGAAATCAAGAAGAAGGCTATAGTAGCAGAAAGAACATTAAACCTTGCAAAAGCCGAACAAGCACGACATGTCTTCATGAGGATCATATGACTGCTTGCTATGAAAAGTACGTGGCAACATTCGATCTTCAAAAGGCGCTTCCGTTTCCCAAGCTATCTACATCAGTAGCATACTATAAAAAAAACTATATGTTTATAATCTAGGAATTCATTCTTCTAATGAACAAACGGGATTCATTTATATGTACGACGAAACCGAAGGTGGGCGTGGATCTCAAGATGTAGCATCATTTCCTTGTAAAGCATTTACAAGAAAAAGTCATAAACATATTGTTTTGTACTCTGATTCTTGCACCGGTCAGAACTGGAACATTAAATTATCACTGTCTTTACTAAAATTAGTGTAAGATCCTCGAATGGCTGTCGAAACTATAGATCACAAATTCCTGGTGTCAGGACACTCGTATTTGCCAAATGACGCAGATTTTGGCGTTATTGAAAAGGCAAGTCGCAAGAATACACATATTTACTCTCCTCAACACTGGATGGATATTGCACGGACTTCTAAAAAGCAGGATCTAAAATTTATAGTTTTTGAAATGAAAAGAGAAAATTTTTTTCAACAAAAAACTTGGAATCATCAATACAGAATCGAAAGAAAACTGTTGATGGATACGCATTCAGTTGGCTGAATATCCGTTGGAGTAGATATCGCCGACTTCATTCAAATTTAAACAGACTTTGAATGAAGCTGTTGATTTTGATGAAGTAAATCTTTGTAAAACTGTGTGTGGTCGACCAAGAACTTCACTTAATATAGAACAAGAGCAATTGTATCCAACAAGGCGAATTATGACAGACTAAAAAAACATGGATTTACTACCCTATATACCGCCAATATAGCATACATATTTCAAAAACCTACCTATCGGAACCAAAACAAGACAAAATCGTATTGACAATACAGAAGATAACAATGATGAAGATGATGATGCGCCTTTCTATGAATAGAGGAAATTAACTTCAGAGTAGCAATGGTTTAACTCCACTTTCTTTACTTTATTTGTGAATAAAAATTATTTTTCTTTTGAATTCTTAACTTTTTGCTATACGATAATAAAGTAAAATGTTTATAATTAGCGAATTTGTTTGTAATTTTTGTCTACATTTTGTTGCAAATTAATAAAGTAAAAACCTCTTTAAGGCTTGATGACTTTACAAAGAATGTTAAGGACTTGGTCCATTTCTCCTCCGAGCACCCCATATATAAAAAAAATCATATCAGCCTTGATTTGTGGACGAAACTGCGTTGAAATTGTATTAGTTATTAATTTTAATACATACATACAGGGTGTCTAAGACAAGATAAACAGCATGGGTATCTCGTAAACTGTATCAGTTACAAAGGCGGTTAAATTACAAATGAGTTGCGCAATTTAGTGTTCGGTAATATTCTGTTGAGAAAATCAGAAAATTCTTCTTACTTCCGGAGATATTTAACAAACTCCGAAATTTTGCGATATCTTTCTTAGGCTTTCTGACGTTATTTGAAAAGGTATAAAAGAACAAAAGGCACTTTCTCATTGCCCCTTTTTTAGCTCTACAAGACAGCGGTTATAAATTTTCAGTAAAACGATTCGTTTCCAACAAACCATTATCACTTTATATTTGTATATGGCCCGTAAATAAAGTACACCATGTATTAAATAGCATTTAATATTACGAATTCAACGATTTATATCACAATATATTTTCTCATGTTTTAATTTAGAAAAAAAAGGCTTTCGAACATTTTAGTGTAGTAGGCGTTAAAATGAGGGACGAAGACAAAATTTAGCACTTAATTTTAGGATTTTATAATTAAATAAAAAGAACAATTCTCATAATACCACAGTAAAAAATAATGACTGTTGTTCTCAATAACTATAATGTTTCAATGTTTAACAACTATTCTGGCTACAATGTTTTTAGTTACTGTTTAGGTACCTAATCTGTGTTAAAATTAGGTAATAATTGTTATCTTCATCGTCATTAAATGACCACTTCTCATACACAGTAAAAAATAATAAGTGTAGTTCTAAATTAGTATAATGTTATTATTTAAATTTTAAATTATTTTTTGTTACTATTTTAGTACATATTCTGGATTAAAATTATGTAATAAGTTTTGTCTTCGTCGCCATTAAATGAACAAAAGAATTCTCATATCACAGTAAAAATATAATAATAAGTGTGGTTCTAAATAGCTATAACGTTTCAATGTTTAGCAACTATTCTTGCTAAATTATTTTTAGTTACTTTTTGGTACCTATTCTGGGTTTAAATTAGATAATAATTTATTTCCTCGTCGTTATCATTTCAACGCCTACTACAAGAAAATGTTCGAAATGTATTGACAAGACTCTTTCTGAATAAAAACATAAGAAGTTGATTTAGTTGATCATAGTCATAGTTGATTTCGTAACAGGAAAGGCTTTCTAATACTCGGTGTGCATTTTTTACAGAGCATATAAAAAAATAAAGTTCATGATGGTTTCTTCGAAACGAAACGTTGTACTGAAAATTTGTAAATGCTGTCTTGTAGAGCTAAAAATGCGGCAACGAGAAAGTGCTTTTTGTTTTCTTACACCTTCTCAAATAACTTCAGAAAAAAAGAAAAAAAACGAAATCGCAATATTTCTGATTTTGCCGAATATCTCCGGAAGTAAGCGGAAATTTCTAGTTTTCTCAAGAGAATATTACTGACCACTAAATTGCGCATATTTTTTGTAATTTAACCGCCTTTGTAACTTTTACGGTTTCCGAGATCCCCATGCCGTTGACACTAATCTTGGACACCCTGTATAATATACATAGAAAGGAAACTTTTGTGGAATTACTTGAATTTCCATTTGTATTACATAAAATAAAATATTGTAATTATGAAAATTTTCAAAATTGAGATGTTTTTGTAGGTTATTATTGACTAGTTTCGGTTAGGTTAGTTTAGTTTTCATCACCAATCTGGAACATTTTGGATCTGACATTATCGAAATTTCAAATATGTGGCGATGTTTTTACAATATTTTAGCACACAAACACATGTGAAATTACAGGTTCAATTTTCATTCATGTAATTTTCTAAACGTATCATCTTCGTAAACGATGATTTATCATTTTGAGTGTTAGTCACTTATTTTTAATACCTGACGACTAGCAATTGTCCAATAATTTAGGGACGTAACAATGATTTTACAAATTTCTCAACTATTATTTTCTCATTTCTATATCAAAGCTATTGTCCAGCGTGCAGACTGTAGATCACATCAACAGAATCAATTTAGGTGCTTATTTGATTTATGCTGGGGAGATACCGTTTGAAATTTAGGATACTAAATCAATCAATTTAGGTATTCATAGAGTCAGAGAATCAGAAAAAGGCGTCGTTAAATAACAAATTAATTTAAAAAAAAAAAAAAACATCATTATACAAATCGTATATGAATGATGAATTTCCATGTTTTCGTTTCGCTTACTACGCGTCGAGACTTATTTTTCCTGTTATCTGTTACTTCTAACACAGTGGTTTTGGGTGTCACTTTATAAGTGTATATGTGTTCTAAGGAACAATAATTAGCATAAGCAGCAGAAATCGGTCGTAGTTAGAATAAAAACATAAAAAAACTAAATTAAAAAAATTAAAGCCAGTGGGGTATAAAAAAATATTATTATTAATTTCTGAGTGCCCATTTAAAAGTGTTTAAAATATTTAATTGCTTTCCTTCCAAAATTGTTTCCTTGCTTATATAATATTCAACTCGATTAAAACCTGTGAAATATATCATCTGGGGCCTCATATTTATGGCATTTTGTTTCAAAAGTAATAACAAGGTTCTAATAGCTGCAATAACACCTCCGAACGGCAACTGCGTGATTATTCCTCCATAAAGCAGCCATTAGCTAGAAACGCCTTGCTCGTTGTAAACTAACAATAATAGCGTATTAAATTTTCGCTTAGTCCGCATCTGGTTTCAGCTGTGTTTTTATGCAAGGGAGTTTATCTACGAGATTAGTAATCATTTGCGGTTTCGCTTACAAGGCAACGCACTCATGCAGTGTACACTATGAATTGTAATAGAAATTCCAGTAAAATGTGTACAATAAAAATTATACAGGACAAGAGTTTTAGTTAAAATATTTGCTTGGGGCCGGCCTTACAAGATCTGAGGATAATTGACTGTTGGATAGATATACCCACAAAGAGGTTATAAATAATCGCTCCGTTGCGTTTCTAATTAGCCTGTGACTTCTTAAACCATCAGATACTGTAACCAAAACTATGATCAAAGTTGAGCAATGGTTAAAAAAACAGACCCTGACATAGTAAACAAATATAAATATTTTGAACTATTTGAACTAAAGAGGTTCAAAGTTTAAGTTAAACTATTGAATCTAATTATGTGGAAAATATATGGTGCTACAATATATACGACTTGAAATAGGTATGCTTGTAGTAACTTACTGGCAATGTATTGGTCATTTGAACCAAATATTATTAAAAACAATATTATTTTATGACAAGACTAGATTAATATATTCTGTTAACGAGTCAAACTCAAAATAGGAATAAAATTCTAATCTGTAGTCGTCTAAATTCCTGAATAAAAATATAGGTTTTATGGTAGGTATAAAGTAAAATTAAGAAATTATTATTTCGGCGGAGGCGGAAAGAACCCATGCGGTCGATTGCCCTATAAAGATAGTTAATATACAGTGTGGAACTTAAGTAGCGGATAAATTCGGTAACTTCGTTAATGTGTATGAGAGAGAAAAAATCTAAAAAGAAGATAGCGATATAAATTACTGCGCATATGAAAATATTTTTTTCAGATTTAAATAAACAAAATTTTTAAAGTTGTGACGTCATTAATGTTTATTTTATTAATGACAACCTATATATTTTTATTTTTTTATTTCGGTAGAGTTTTTTAATCTGTTTTCAACCATACAACATTTTCAATAGGTTACATCAGAAAAAATTAAAGGAAAACGGCCTTGAAGTTAAAAAAGGAAAGATGAATTAAGTGTTCCCAGAGAGTGGATAGGAAGAAGGGGTTCAGTGGAATGGTCGGCTAGGTCCCCCGATCTAACGCCATAAGACTTTTTTCTACGGTGGCACTTATAAAACACGGTATACAAAAACCGACCTAATAATTTAGAGGACTTTAAAGAAAGAATTCGGCATGAGTGTAGCTTAATAACGCCTCGAATGTTTGAAAACGTGGTGAATGCATTTTATTACCGTCTTGGGTATTGGTGCCGGGTCGTCAGTTTGAACATTTACAGTAATTGTCGAAGCCCTAATATTTGTTTTTTGTTTTGTTTCATTCATCCTTACTTTTTTAACTTTAAGGCCTTTTTTCTGTAATTTTTTTCTTATGTATCATATTCAAAATATTGTATGGATGAAAACAGATTAAAAACTATACCGAAATAAAAAATAAAAAAAGATAGGTTGTCATTTAAAAAAAAACATTAATAACGTCACAACTTTTAAAAAAATTGTTTTTTTTTAAATCTGAAAAATATATTTTCATATGCGCAGTAATTTATATCGCTATCTCCCTATTAGATTTTTTCTCTCTCATACACATTAACGGAGTTACTGAATTTATCCGCTACTTAATTTCCACACTGTATATATAAATATTATTAAAATTATTTAGGAAGCTGGTTTCTCCTTCAGTTTACTACTATTGAAAGTAGACAGAAACGAATCATTAACGCAGATTACCGTTAAAATGGATCTATCGAACTGGCTTTCCAATTTAAGATAAATAATGATATAATTTACAGGTTCGGTCAATTTTGGTGGCTAATAATAGTTAGATTCTGTAAACAAAACTTTTCTTGGCGATCTCCTGAACGCGTATTTTTATCTTTAACCATTAGCAGTAAACCTAAAATACACTCATTCGTTAAACGACATGTATCCATGTTGAAACTGCCCATAGCGATAGTAATGTCACAGCGTTGCATTGCATATTCAATGGCCAAAAGAAATATTTCAGGTCACATGTATACATGCAGCTCGTACAATCGTGGCCATCCAAAAGTGAACGATACATAGTGAAAATTTTATTGTTCGTTAGATTAAATTAGGCTTCGGGTTAAATCAAACACTTGGTTAAAGTCTCACTGTATTAATACAGTGAAACTTTAACCAAGTGTTTGATTTAACCTAATCATAATGTTTCACCAAGTAGTATCCACACATAGTTTCAATTTAATAAATTAGGCTTCATTCATTGGTGTTCGTGCAGTTCGTGCAATAGTAACTTATATTCAAACTGTGGTTCAAACTGTGATTTTAAGACGATGTGACATTTTAGGAGGCCTATGATTAAAACTACAAAATAAACTATAAAAAAACGTTGACTTTTCGATGGCCGCGGATATACATACATTTAGTACATATATCCAAAGTGTCTCCTAAAAAACGCCACTGGGCATAACTCCTTTATTTATTGGCCGATTTCAAAAAAACATACACAAGATTAAATGGCTCCACATGTTCTACAAAGGGTCCCTAATTTTGGGGTGTTTTTGCAAAATCAACTTTCATTTCAGCGATAGTCAACTTTTATTTTTCAAATTGTTATATATATTTTCTTTTTTTTCTGGTAGAGATTATTTTTCTAAATCCAAAGATGTATAACAACTTTGCTTTGACGGAATATTCGTTACAGACAAAAAAAAATGTTTGAATAGCTTTTCAAGTGAGGCGTGAAAAACAAAGCAAACAATGTGGAAAACACAGAAATACCTCCTAATTGTATATTAAATACAACTTATGTAATAACGAGAAGACGTCAGTTGTGTATTCAACTATTCAACAAGATGGCTGTCAGTTGGAGCAACTTTTGTAAATACGTTTGTATTTTCTGATGCATATTTTGAATTATTCTAATAAAATATTACATATTGTTCTCCACATTGTGTCCTGTTCGCTTGGTTTTTCACGCCACACTTCAAAACTATTTAAACATTTTATTTATTTTTTCTGTAACGAATATTCTAACAAAACCAACTTATTATACATCTTTCGATTCAGAAAAATAACCTCTACCAGAAAAAAAAGAAAATATATGTAACCATTTGAAAAACAAAAGTTGACTTCGCTGAAATGAAAGTTGATTTTGCAAAAAATCAAAATTAGGGCCTCTTTGTAGAACATGTGGAGCCATTTAATCTTGTTTTTGTTTTTTTTAAAATCGGCCAGTAAATAAAGGAGTTATTGCTAGCGGCGTTTTTTAGGAGACACCCTGTATTAATAACTATAGCCTCAAAATAATGTATGAAAAGTTGCAAGTAACTGATCAGAAATATTCACATATTTTGAATTATTATAAATATTCTAAAACTTATATTTACGAAGAATTGATCATTCGAACAATTCACTTTTGAAAAATGAATTTTCATAGAAATTGTTCGAGACATACCTGGTAAGAGAACTTCAGAAATTTCAGAACAATTTATTGAAATATCTAATCCAAAAAAATATCATAAATTATTCTTTTGTGAACTTCAAAAGAAAACAAAATTAGAGACTCCGGAATCACCAGATTCAGAGTTTCTATGAAAAGTTAGCAAAATGCGCTGTCTAAAATGCTGTTTAATGGAAGCTGTATGTTTATACAGTTTTTGTTGCACCTTGTAAGTTATGAAAATTGATACTTATAGCTAAAATAATAATAATTAACCATATAATCCAGATAATATAATAATAATAATATAATACCGGGTGATTCAAGTTTTATTACCATGGGTTTTTTTAGGCATTTGGAGTTGCCCAAAAAGTATGAAAATTTGGATTTATATAGGTCTGATACTAATCTACGGAAAGGTAGTTTCACTCTTTCGATATAATTATATAGACGGTTATAAAATTAAAAAAAAATCTTTTCTGGCAAAATTCTCTATCGTTATTTTTGCCCTAAACTGTTTTATTTTATTCATAGAACCCATTTATGAAATCAAAAATTAACGAAAATGATTAGATTTCAAACTAAAGCATATTTTATATTACTGACCAACTTTCCTCGGTATGATTTATGATTTTGTAAGTCAAGAGCCCTACAAAGCATTGACCGCCGGTGCGGTTGGAACGTTTTATGACTTTTTATGATTTCGCCAGTCGCCCGTGGGTTGAACGGGCCTTGCAGGACTGATTGGGTACGGCCCTATCACAAAACCCATAAAATCCATTATAGGGACTATTACTGGTAGCAGCCCTCATATTTTACTATTTAGTAATAAATCTTACTGTTGCAATATCAAAATTCATTTAATTCAATAATTAATGCAATTTTAAAGTATGTTCTGACAAAAATATTATTTGTATATATTTACCTCTTTAAGAAGGGAAAAATGGAAAACTGAACCAATTTTACCGGCAACTTATTGTTCGGACGACTCCTTTTTTACATTTTTTTTGGGTTAACACTGTTAAAATGGTAGTTATTAATGATAATGATTAATGATAAGTGTCGATTTACTGCGTTCTTTTATGTGTGTTCATCAAAATGAGTCGTGGTAAAGCAACCTCAAACAAAATTCGTCCAATTGTTGTGAAACCATACCACGAAGGAAAAAACATGAAGACAATCGGCGATAATTTAAATTTAGCGAAGTCAACGGTAGGAGATATTTACCATTGATATGGAGATAGAGCCATATACAAAATTGGGGGTAAAAGTTCCGGTCAACCTTATAAAATGATATGCAGAAAGAGGAAGCATCTTGTGAAAATATGTAGAAGTCAGGGATGATTCACTATAAGGGAGATAACGGCCTTATTTAATGGGAAAACGGGGGCAAATACTTCGCGAGAACGTTGTAGGCAATGGAGCCATAAGTCGGGGCTCAGTTTTTATAAGGTATATAATAATATAATATAAGGTATATAAGGTTTTATAAAGTTGTCAATAGAATTTGTTTGTTTTTAGATTTTTTTATCTATTTTCGTTTCTTGTTGATATAAAACAAATATTTTTTAATAAAAGCGTCCTTTAATAAAGTTGTATTCCAAATTCTTGAATAAAAAAAAATATAAACAATTTACAGAACAACAATCAGTAAATATGTATACAAATTGGTACCGTCCGAACATTAAGTAGTTAGGGCTCGTAATATAAAGTCCTGGGGATTCACAGGATCACAACACATATTATCGAAGCATTTTGCAAGTTTGAATGATAGGGTAATTGGGCATCTATTATGAGTTGAATTCGTTTGTGTAGACAAAATGTAATACATTGTCATCTGTAGAAAGCAATATTATCATTCTATAAAGCACTACAACTACTACAAAGAAAATATATTTAAGTTGGTTATGCATAAACTCAATATTAATTTCGACATATGAAAAGTCTGTTAGAAACAGAATTTACTGCTTTCATTGCAGAAATATTTGTAGACAAATTTGAGAAATTTTAGTATGAAGTATTTGATAGAGGTCGTACGTTTCTAAGTACCATTCTAACATCCATTAGTTATCTGAAGTGGCTGGATGAATGAAGGAATGTTAGCGAGAAGTCCCCAACACAGGGGTATAAGAGTCTACTACAAACTTTAGGTTCACCTTCCAATACTCAATTCCCAGCCAGATCCTAGATCAATATGGGTCTTGTTTGATTGAAATTTGAAAATTCGTTGAATTCCTTATGCTTTTGCTACACTTGTTAAGGATTTAAAATGCAGGGCGAAAACGTAATAAAATGGTATATTTACGTCTCTGTATTCACAGTGTGAATCCATTTTACACGAAACGAGATAAAACAGTTATTTTTATCCTCGTCTAGTATCTTATATCGATGTGAACACACTCGATATGTTTTTCTAATTGCCTTCGGAGGTTTTACGGCTTGGTTTTTAAACAGGTCCGACGGCATTCCCGGTAAAGGCGCATTAATAATTGTGCGCCTTTTTGTGTACGGGAAAGCTCCTCCATTATTCAGTCGCGAACCTCCGAGCCGTTTGATTTCGCGTCGCAACGTGGGAATGCATAGATACCGATCGATTATCATATAAGAGCAGTTATCGATCTCCGGCCGCGGTGTCATTACCTACGAGCACGGGTCTCCAGTTTACCTTAATTAATATCACTGATTGTTATCTCGGGTGCTTTCTGTGCACCGTTGCGTGAACGAAATCCGGTCCGATTTTTCTCAGGTGATTATTGTCGGCTTCTGGCTTAATGTCAGTTATTACGGTTGCAGCAATTGGATGAAATATGGTATTAAGAGAAAAGACTTTATTACAAACAAATACAACAATCATGTTGTATAATTGATAACGCCCAGTAAATTAATTTGGCACAAAAATGGCATTAATAAAAACAAAAGTTACAGGAAACATTTTAAACTTGTTAAACCCCTAGTTACACATAGCACATATTGAAGATACGAACACAAACCCGCATTTGAGCAGAACGTTTAATTCAAATTGTAAATGCTTGAAAACCCAGATAAACTGTTTGAAAAAACCTTTTCACCTTCGGCTGTGACAGAGCCTTGTTGTAAAAATGTTAAGTATGGAAACAATATACAGGGTGTAACTGAATTGCTTGGGAAACCTTAACGAACGTGACGTTTGGATCAAAACTGTGAAATAAGTTCCCATCGACATGTGTCCAGAAATGCTTACTTAAAAACTAACACGCTAATTTTAAAATTATCAAATGGGCTGAACTCGAAATAGATATTGCATTTTTGTTCCTTTGAGAGAACATCGACAATTTATAAGTTTCTCGTTTCTAAAGTTATGAAAAATATATAATTTCTGACACATGTCTATAGGAACGTTTTTACTGTTTTGTTCCATACGTCATGTTCATGAATTTTGATCAAGCAATTATGTTACAAACTGTATTTAGCAGAAAATAAAAATGAAATGAAATAGACATTTCCATAGTCCGCTGCAAGCAAAGATTGCTACGTTATAAAAAAAAGAGGTTTATGTCGCCTGCGTCATGGGCTGCAAAATCATCTTTTAATACTAATTTATAAGCAGATAAATTCATCATACAGGTATGGTTCATCATACAGGTGATAAATTCATCATACAGGTCGTACAGGTATGGTGCATGCGACTGCTCAATTGTAATACTGATTGAGGCCAATTATTTGGGTTGAAATCGCATAATAGTTCTTAGACTTATCGAGAACAGTACTTTTTCAGCCATCAAACTCCATCAAACTTATAATAATTGACGCGAATCGCTCTTGGCACGGCGCTATTTCTACCTGTGTGATGTAATGTAGCTCCCTACAGTCTAATATAGTGCTCAATAGCATTATCCATTAGCTCCATTACCTGACACTCCTACGATTTGTATTCAGCTCCTGGGATAAATTGAGACCGTCACTTTTCTTCAAGTTGTACATTTTCTGTACATAATTTCATACTTTCAATTTAATAACATCCCATCACTGAAAAAGCTCCAGTAATTATAACTCCGCTTCGGTGAGCTGAAGCACAAAAATGTCACATCCCAGCAGCATTACCGTTTCAGGTGCGTGTTTGAAATTTTAATCAGCTTTCTCCTTACACATTTTTAGTTGCGCCAGGGCGAGAGGTGCTCTCATAAATATTACGGCGTCTTACGGCGAGCCGCCGAATAAAATTAAAATGGATTTTAATTAATTTTCATTAATTACGTGCGGAGGGTTAACAACACACGAGACAAAAAAAAATGTTGCCCTGCGCCCGATTTAATTAAATCATCCCGGTTCGGACGCGGGCTCGTGAAAGTTAATTTTCGAGTTAATCCGGTAAAAAATTCGCGCTTTTTTGACGAATCAGCGATTAGCTTACGGGCGAAATGGGTTTTAGCATCAGTTTTGAAATTTCCAATTTGGCGGATAAAATCTATGAGTAGCACGTAATGTGATTATTTGTTTATGAAAACTGCATACACGTGAAGTATAGAAAAAATTGGGAAATTATTACAAATTCAGAGTGCATGGAAAAATGCTATTTACAATAAAAACTACTCTGGAGCTTTTCTGTTCTCAAAGGTACGCCAACCAAAGATTCTGTATTGGGCTTGCACTTTTTGTTCGTATATTAATTTATATGAAAACAATAATATTTAACTTAATAAACCTTTTCTGTAATCGTCAGTGCAATCACAAATATCAGCAGTAAACTAAGCCATCATTGTACTATTTTAGGTACGTTGGGTTGACTACATAATATAACCACATAGTCCATCAACAATTATCACTGAATTTGTTCGGCCGTCATGCATGTCAAAATATTATCAAATCTAAGTCAAGATTCATAACAAATTATCAAATATGTACATAACTACTTACTTTAATAATGTACTAATTTATACTAAGTAATTAGAAATATGTTTGTTTGTCAATTAATTAGTTACATAATAGCTAACTCATAACTTATGTTTGAAATGATTTGATTTCACATTTTTAGAACAAACTTAACATGCACTGCTGAATATAAATACTAATAATCTTACTCATAAAAATTTAAACCTCGGTTATCGGAGTGTTACTATAGTGTAAAGGTTACCAAGGGTTAAACCGAGGTTCAAATATTTATGAATAATACTGTAAGAGTAATAGTCTTATGCATAATTTTTATTGTCGTTTTTCACAGCATAAAAATAGTTTCTACTTTGAAACTAATTTGAGGTTTCACTAATTAAAATACGACTAATATAAGAAAAGACATATTTACACAGCTACATAGTAGTGTTTGTGCACAACTGCATCCAGTGTACAACTCGTGGCCAACTTTTTGTTCATTGATATAATTTGATGGAAAAAAAAATTCACTCTATGAATTACAAATTATAGTCCAAAATCGATCAAAATTCAATTTCAGCTTAATATTCTCTGTAAACGAAAACAAATTAATAAAATATTTTCCAAATACCTATCATATTTTTAACTTATTATTTGCTGTTCTTAATAATTCTACTTTATAGTGTAAAATAATACATTACTAAAATAATCGGTTGGACCTTGTAATATATTAACAAGAAAAATGACAAATTATCCTTTTTCACAACGACATTTATTTCTCAAAATGTACATTTTAACCACTACGTGGTTATCTTCAGTACAAATGTCTACTGAAGATGACCTTGTAGTGGTTTAGAAAAATAAATGTCGTTGCGAAAAAGGATTTTTTTTTTCAAAAATAAAAGTAGAATGTTAATCATAAAGTTTTATTACATTATCTTAAGCTGTTCTTGTCTTATAATGTCCATAAAAACAGTTGTCATAGGTAGTCTCACACACTCACTCATTAAAAGAAATAGTCTCAATAGACTCCTAAGATCTCAAAATGGATGTTTCAGTTCCCTATACAGGATGATCCATAAATAAACAAAAACTGCACGTAGCGATGTTGATCATAAAGTTCGGGTCAAAATTCATACCAAAATATCGTACAATGCATTCTCGGTATGAGCGAGCAGAATAGGTTGAAAATGAAGTCATTTTATTTGCCGTCTCTTTTTTACAAATAGGCATAGAACTACACGTGGCGATGTTGGTTAAAAATCTTAATACCAAAATATTGTACCTTTCTTTTCGGGTATCTATGGGTCTCCATAGATTGAATATGACGTTATATTTGGTTTTTTCGACTTTTCTTTTCAGTAGTAGTGACTGTATTTGTTAGGTATGTTATCCCTAACTGGCTATAGACCAACGTGGATCCTTCTGCCTTGTGATTTGTGTAAGTGTTTGCATTGAGTTGGGGCTTGTTTCTCTAGAAATTCGCCCCCGATCTCGAGAGCGCCGTTAATGAGCTCCAAACGGCGAATTTTTTTTTTAATTTAGTTAATTTAAAAAGAAAAGAATCATTTTGCAATATTTTGGTATTAAAATTTTCGGCTTAGAATTCTACGACCAGATTTTCAATTTTCCAAGTTGCCTCAATGATTTGGTTGTGTTATGCCACCCAATTTATAAAAAAGGTAAATCTGAATATTTGTCTCTCGCTTGCTTGAAACCAGTCAAAAGGGCATCGTTCTATTTATAGATTCAGGGTCACCATGATGTAAACACTTGACGCCTCTTGGGCCCTTCAGAGCGTCATTGAGTGAATGTAAACGACGCTGGCAAAGTTGATTATTAGCAAACTTTCAATGAGATTATTGTTTAGTGTCCGCATGGATAAATTGAAGGTGAGTCATTGTATTGTTGTATGATAGTTTAAGGTTGAACCATCGTTATCTGTGTGAGATGGTTGTAATCGGTGTAATAACAGTTTCACCGTTATCTGTGTGGGGTGTATCACGTGTTTATTACGCCATAATAGCAGTCATAGTTTGTCAAACTGAACTATCATAATACCGCTACTGTATGGGGTATCGTGATAGATTTGGCAGTCATTTAATCGTTTTCTGTGAGGGATTGAATCGACACTGCCAGATCATCAGCTATTGCTCGGGGCAACAAACTACAATTGTCTCACTGAGTTTTAAACTCACCACCATTTTCTTATTGTTACAGAATGGCGGTCGTTGGAGGTAGCGAGAGAAGAGCAATTGCCCTGTTTTATTATTCGATTATATAACCTTTTATATTAGTTTTTATTAAATAAATAAGTTTCATTAATGCAAATCCCATTTTTTATCAATCGACGTCTTGGCAATCCAAATATAATTACCTATCATAAGATTAAGACAGCAGATTTAGTATTGAAATTGTTTTTATGGTTTAACAATAGTCAGTATTAAACTAAGGGTAATTCGCCGGACTAACAATATCAGAAGTGGGCTAACAGTTGATTCGTTAAACAAGCGTTCTTGCACATCAGCAATGACTTCTAGTGTGCGCGCATTGAACCAGCAGTTTCTCTTTTTTCGGTCTACGTTGCCAGTTTTCCGGTACAAGTCAATCATTTTGACATATTTTTGACATTAACAGACAACTCAATCACATTCTATTTTAAGTTTATGAATGTTAATCAAGTCACAGACATACGTTTAAGTTTCCACAGCCGCCCTTGATGCACTTTTTTTATGGACATATGGTACTAAATTTTGGCACATTTATGCCAGCTTAGTACATAAGTACATTTTAATTGGGAACCACCACCTAACACGGTAAAATTAAAAACTATCCAAATAACTGATGGATTCGTTTATGTTTGACTTTCTTTGATTTATATAATGTTTTAAATATAATTATTGTTTAAATATATAATCGTTTTATTTTTATATAACTGCTCTTGTTTTTATTATTAATAGGTGTGAGAATAAATTGTTGATAATATATTGAACGGGCAGGGCAGAGCTGCGCTCCTGTACCTGAGATAATCCCTTACGCAGAAAGGGATTCAAATTTTCGGGGCATTGCTGTGCTCCAAAATGAAAGTGACCTTTTGGCACCCCCCACGAAGAGGACAATTACGTTAACTTAACCCCTAATGAGTTCTAATAAGTACTTCATGTTGTTGAATCTTATCACAAGCCCGAATTCTTTAATTATTTTCTGTTGATATTATACGGTTGGGAAATTTTGTAATAAGGTGGAGAAGGGTGGTTATTTAGATATAAATAAGACAGTGCTACAGAAATAGTTTAAATCATATTCTGTTGTTGAACTTGAGACCTGCGACAAATAGCATCATGGAGTCAATTCAGAAAATCTTCAGTCAGAGAGGTAAACAAAAAAAAAAGTGTACGAAAACTATAAGTTTCGAAACTGTGGTAAAACGAAATTTGGTGTAGGTGCTTTGGAAAATTGAAAATCTGATACAAGTCTCGGACATACTTTTGTGCAAGTGCAGGTGTACGGGAAAATGTTGTACATTCAGGCAGTATACCGATGAAGACTTAACAATAGTTTTGGGTGAGTACAACCATCATTTTGTAGTTAATATGTAAGTTACGGTTTTTTCTATAACAGAAAAATCAGTGCCACCACCAACCACAAGATGGACGGAAATATTCACCGTCAACTAGTTTCAAACGAAGCAAAGAGGAAAACCACCGAAGACTTGACCGAAAGGCCATCGAAAATTATACACCAAGAATTAAATCAATCCCTGGTATCAATAGACAAATTGAATTCCAAAGACTTTCATAATACACGTAAGTGTATTTATACTACTATACGTTCAATATTACTTTATCTGCCTAAAAATATTTCAGAGGTCACCTCTTTGCATAATTTAAATATTATGACATAAAAAAATTGGCAGTTTTTATTGACCAACGACATGACTAAGAAATTATAATTTTTTCTTGCACAGAAAATTTATAATTTTTGTACAGTTTTTGCCGGCCCAACGGCAAAAAGTAACACGATTTTCAAAATCATGCCCGTAAAGTTGTTGGTGCAACTCGATGTGATAATCGTGATATTTATGTTTCGATAAAATACGACTCACACTACTTTGGCTAAGTCCCGTCTCATCCCTTATCTTTCGTGTGCTTACTTGAGGATCATTTTCCACCATATTTAAAACAATAGCTTGATTTATTTCATGGCTGGTCGGTAAATTTTTATAGCTTTTCTTCTTATGATGAAAACTTTCCGTCTCGGTTTACTGTTCAATTAACCTGGCAAAAATTTTACGTGTCGGATGTGGCCCGGGAAATCTTTCAGAATAAACTCTAGTGGCTTCCAATGGGTTTCTACCACATTCGCCATAAATTAGCATCATTTCCACTTTTTCATTGAACGAATATTGAAAAGGCATCTTTTAAAAATCACTGTCAAATCACTGTTCACTGCACAAGATCAAACTCGGTAATGAACTTAATAGTAAGACAACCCGGTTTATAAAATAATAACATAATCACCAAATTATTGGAAATAATCTTCTTTAAATGTAATTTTAATAGCCTGCACATCAAAATAACAATGAGGGATTAAGCAAATATTGAGCTCCGGCCCTGAAGAAATTCTTGGGTCGGTATTCACCCAGCAGGCTGAGGGATTGGGTACGGCCCTATCATGAAACCCATAAAATCCATTATAGGGACTATTACTGGAAGCAGCCGTCATATTTTACTATTTAGTAATAAATCTTACTGTTGCAATATCAAAATTCTTTTAATTCAATATTTGGTGCAATTTTTTTGACTTGGATTACACTGAAATGTTTGGAATAGCATTAAAGTATGTTCTGACTAAAACTATATAAATAAAATTATGAATTCTTTGTAAAATAACGTATAAACTACCAAATGGTTAAAAAAAATTTATAGTCAGATTGGGCTTCATCAATATCTAAACATGTGTACTTATTTTGGATTTTTTATTTCCATTAGAAGTCGCCATTTTTGGCCTGGTAATAAAATTTGAATCACCCAGTATAGCTTTTGACTTTGCTCCCATTCAAACAAACGATGAGAAACTCGTGCTATTTATGTGGAATATTTAATTCAAAATTATATTGAGGACTCAAAATTACCTCCCAAAATATGGGCATGTATGTCTGAGCGAAATTTCATTCAAATTTTTATTCGTAGCATCCTAATATTTTCAGATTTGTTGACGTTCTAAAAGAATTTTAAATCTAAACATATACAGGGTGTCTCTAAATTGTGTGGAAATGGCTTAACCACAGATTACTGGGATCAAAAAAAGACGATTTAACAAAACACATCTATATACAAATGCTTTTGGTTTCGCCAGAATTCAGCTTCAAAGTTAATTTAAAAATAATAAAATTTGCTTAAAAAAAGAGAACGTTTACATTGATTTGGATGTTGTTTAGTATGACACTTTATACGGGTATAATCATATTTTGACATAATATTGTTATTATCAGTAGACCGGATAAGTATAAAACAAGTGAGGCCAACATTAATACATTCATATTTTTTAATGACAAAAGAAAATCAATTTAAAAAAAATCAAATCAGACGCAGGCATTCATTGTTAAGTTTTTTTGTATCTTTATAGTTTTTTATGTCTGTTACAGTTTAGACACAAAAAAATAAAATATGATTGACTGCGCTAGACTCGTTTGGAAACAAATCACCAGTGAACAGAATTTTCTGGTTAAAAAGTACTTGTTCAGCTCTTTTTTCCTGAATAAATCGGCAAAACGCAAAACGTAGGTCATAATCAGCTGGTAAAAGCTCTTGCACTATTTGGATATCTATGGATGAAGCAATTGCTATAATTTCCAAAATTTCTTCCTCGTTATTAGGGCTCCTAAAATCCTAAAACCAGCAACATATCGGTTTTATCGGCGTAAGTGTAGTTTATATTCATTATTGTGAATAAACCATCATCAACCCGGTAACTAGATTACATTTATTTCCAAACGAGTGTAGCGCAGTCACTCATATTTAATTTTTTTGTGTCGAAACTGTAACAGCTATCAAAAACTATAAAGATACAAAAAAAACTTAATACTAAATGCCTGCGTCCGATTTGATTTTATACAAATTGATTTGCTTTTGTCATTAAAAAATATGAATGTATTAATGTTGGCCTCACTTGTTTTATACACAACCGGTCTACTGATAATAACAATATTATGTCAAAATATGAGTTATACCCGCATAAAGTGTCATACCAAACAACATCCAAATCAATGTAAAGGTTCTCGTTTTATAAGCAAATTTTGTTGATTTAAAATTAACTTTGAAGCTGAATTCTGGCTAAACCAAACGCATTTGTATATAGATATGTTTTGTTAAATCGTATTTTTTTGATCCCAGTAATCTGTAGTTAAGCCATTTCCACACAATTTAGAGACACCCTGTATAAAAATCAACAGCGTGGGTTTGACAAAACTATTCAAAATAAAAAATACAGAACAAAACTTTCTATATTAAATTCACTGGTCGCCCAGTATAAAGTTGGAGGTATCGAAAGGTTTCTATTTGTACGAAAACTTCCTATCACTTTTCACGAATTTAATTTTTCATGTGATGTTAATTTGTATTTTATTTTTATGTATATATTATTGTACCTAGTTATGACTAATATCTGCGATATAAATGACATTGTATTTAATTTTTAATGTTTGTGTGTTATGTATGTATATTAATATTATGATTTTATGACTAACATTTGTGATATAAATAAATGTTGACTATTATTAAACTGACTTTTCGTTTGTTTCCTAAGAGTGGAAAAATGGGCATTTTTCAAATATAAAAACTAAATTGAAGATTAAATATTAAGTATGCCGCAGTTATGCCGACCCATTTGGGACTATGGCTGGGTTAGAAGCGCACCTATGCCCATACTTTCAGGTAAAATAAATTTCCGAGCGCAGATCTGCCACACTGCTTAGTACATAAGTACATTTTAAGTGAAATTTGCTTTATTATGGTACATTTTAATTGGGAACCACCACCTAACACGGTAAAATTAAAAAAATATCCAAAAAACTGATGGTTTCGTTTTAATTTTTTACTTTCTTTGATTTAGATAATGTTTTAAATAGCATTATTGTTTAAAAATATAATTATTTTATTGTTATATAACTGCTCCTGTTTCTATTATTAATAGGTGTGAGAATAAATTGTTGTTTTATTGAATAATAGAAGCGTCACCTAAAATTGGTAACCATTATGTTTCTCGTTTTCATAAAAGGTAGTGTTTTAATTTCCACTGTTATCAACACAATATTGCTAATTACTACTTTAGTACATTTTCATAGATTTTGGTAGTATATTGCAGTCTATATGCCGACTGGGCATTGTTAAATTTCTGTTTCAGCACCCAATGGCACAACTTCCATTAGTGCCTCGTAATTGAGACAGCACAGCTATTGCTCAGCTATGCCGACCACGCGAAGAGGCTGGCGATTGCCTGCAAATGTACCCGCACAAAATGACTAAAAATTTAATGAACACCGCAGACTGCGACGTGCCGAGAGCAAAAACAATGCGGTAATCAGGCGCTGTGCGAGGGTTATTAGAGCCCGGCATTACTCACAATTACGGGACAAAACACGGTGAATGTCACGGACTGGAAGCAAAACGAACCACTTGTCCCCCAGCGCCACTCGAAATAATCAAATGGAAGTATGAAAATCTCGATGGACGATGAGTGGACCGTCGTCTTTTGCGAAGTGGACACGCTCGTCGGTCGTTAATAACGGTCGGCGACGGTCGAATTAATTCACAGACGACGCTCACACGTGATCAACGACAGCCATCAATAAACGAAATTGGTTGAAGCGAATTTGGGCAGGCATTAAATGAACTGGCGGCAAAAAAAGGAACAAATCTGGTCTTATCATAATTTACAGCTGATAAACTTGTCTTTTCCAGTGTACTTATTCTTGTATGTTGCATTATGTATAAATTAATGTAATAATCGAAGCACATATAATATTAATTTGAAAACGCGAAAAGACCTCATCAGGGTCGATAAGCCCAGTAAAGATGGTTTCTCTTTCTATTACTTTGGTCTTCCCCAACTAATTTTATTTTATTGCACTTGTGGAATACAACACCTCATCTTTAATTATTTTAGGTCCAGTTAAAGTTGATCTTGTGTATTACTCGCATTTAGGGATTTTCTGGCACCATTAACCCTTTCGGCCCTAGCGGTCACATATGTGTACGTCGGTTTTATTGATGGATTAAGTAAAATCCGCTAACGTCTGATGTTCACATATGTGCTCTTCTGTGAAACGTAATATTACATTACCGCCATCTGCAGTCCAAATGTGAAAAAAACGCCGGTAAAACAGATATTCGTCAGATTGTGTTAGAAGCTGTCAAGAAAATACCGGCCATGCGTAAAGGTAAGTTGCTTTTTGTATATTTAAGGATTGTAATTTTGTCAAATAATTAAAAATTGTGTATAAATATTTTAAATAAGTCTATAAAGAACATATCCCAATATACTTCATATCCCTATCATGTAAAATAAACATCTAAATTCCATTTGAAAGTAATGTACATAAATGTGACCAAGTGGTTACAAGGTATAATTTTGTATGTATACAAATGTAATCTAGGGGCCCCAAGGGATGTCCAAGTATTTTGAATTACTAGACAGTGACATTATTTTTTATTTCTAAAAAGGATCCTCTAAATGCGACTTATGGTAGACGAAGCGTCTTCTTACTGAAAAAGAGCTTCAGGATGTAGTTGATCAATGTTTGCAAGATTTGGAAAATGGAGGTATCTCGGATCTAGTGGAAAGTGACGATGAGCTTGACGTAGAAAACCTTCAAACTTGAATTGCTCAATCAGAAGCAGGAGAACTCGTTAATCTAGATGAAACCAGAAATGACATTGAAAATCAAGAAACAAGCGATGATGACTATATAGTAGAACCTACAAATAAGGAACGATGCAGGAAGAAAACGTCAGGAATGAAAATAAAGGTAAAAGAACAATGGAGTAATACAAGATTTACCCATATAAGAGAACCATTTGAAGACGATACAATAATCAATGACAAAGAAATTATTGAAACTCCATACGAGTACTTTATTCGGTATGTACCTGAATATTTATTTGAAATAATTTCCCAAGAAACCAATTTATATTCTGTTCGACAAAACACAAGAAACATAAACACCAATAAAAATGAAATAAAGGACTTGTTTGCAAATCACATAATCATGGGCATATTGCAATTTCCTAGAATGAGGCAGTATTGGAGTTCAGTTACCGAAATCCCAATAATAACTGAATCAATGACCAGAAATCGGTTTATGAATCTCAGAAATAATCTTAATATTGTCAATGAAAAACCAGATAATTCTGACAGGTTGTGGAAAGTAAGCCCAATTATCGATTCTTTCAAATCCCGATGTAAATTATTACAAATTGAAGAAAACAATTGCATTGATGAACAAATGATACCTTTCAGATGAACCATAGACATGAAACAACACCAAAAAAAAACAAACCTTGCCCATGGGGTATATAATGTTATCGTTTATGTAGAGCCAGTGGTCTAGTGTACGATTTGGTTGTGCATCAAGGCAAGACTACCCCTTTGGACCCCGACATTCTCATGGAGTTCGGGACGACTGGAGCAATCACTCTAAAACTTGCAGGTAGAATACCTACAAACATAAACTTCAAATTATACGCTGATAATTTCTTCACTTCAATTGCTCTTTGTAACAAATTTAGAGACCAACAAATTTGGTTTGCAGGAACAATTCGCAAAAATAGGGCACAAATATGTCCATTTAAATTGAAAAATGTTGACGTTAGGGGCTCCACAAATGAAATTGTCAATATGGATGAAACGGTGGTTCACGGAGTGGAAAGATAATAATATTGTGTATATAGCTTCCAATTTTGTAGGAATAGGGGAAATGGATGAGGTAAGTAATATCTAAACGATGGGGTAAAAACGAAAAACAGTAGATTACCGTAAATTTCCGCCTGAAGTTATGTTATACAACAAAAATATGGGAGGAGTTGATAAGACCGATGTTCTCATTCAACTATACAGGATATTTATTCGGTCAAAAAAATGGACTCTTAGAGTTATTTTCCACTTTGTAAATATGGCCATTACCAATAGTTGGTTAGAATATAGAAGGAAATGCAAACTTCATAAAGTACCCCCAAAACATCAGTTGGACCTGTTAGCGTTTTCATCCGAAGTTGCTCAATCTCTATTGAAGTTTTGACGAGAGGTTGCCAAGCGAAATGTTGGGCGCCCAAGTGTAGGTAGTAACTCTGCTTTGACGAAAAAATTTAAACCTTCAATTGGTCCACAAGAGGACGTACGATTTGATAACACTGGGCATTGGCCTACGATGGACCAATACTCCCAACGGTGCAAGATGGAAAACTGCACATCTCGGTCAAGAGTGAATTGCTCAAAATGCAAAGTACATTTATGTATGAACACAGCTTCGAATTGCTTTTTCAAATTTCACCATAGTGAATATTTTGGTATAAATATTTTTTTTTCAATATAAATGAAAACTGATGTTTGAAATGATTTTCATTATACGCCCCCCCCAGTGGTCACATTAGTACATGGTTATTTATGCAAAATAAAAATTTTTTTTTTACTGAATATCCTTAGCCAATATCGGTTCCTTAAACTCGAAAAACACAAAAAATATTTTTTCTGTGTGCGTGTATGAAAAGTCGGGTCTGAAAGCTCTTCGAATTATTCGTTCCATTTACCAAGTTTTTCGCATGGTTAGTTATGATTTTTCTACTCTAAAGACAACAAGTTAGCAAAATAATTAGAAATCGCAGTAATTTTGAATTGAGAATTCCGCTGATCTTCGGATTAAGGGCTGTAAACAGCACTAACGCAATTCTATAAAATACTTATTTGCTCTTTACTACTTCCAACTATCCGCTGACCTCACACACGCTTTTTATTTTTATTGTTCCTCGCTGCCCAAATGACGCACATACTTGTATATGACAGTATTTGATATTTAAGTTGAAAAATATATAAATCTGCGCAAAACAAGTAACACGATGTTTATAAAGTAAAAAGCAATATAAACTTTGTATACATCTCTTTAAAATCCATGCATACAAATCCAGTCTCGTGTGGGACGTGCCCGTCAACTTTATCAAATAACGAATTACCGCAAAAAACCATTAGCAAGAAAACCATCGGTGCGATATCGATTCTGTGCGGGACAACAAAGAGAGGGTTGCCTGCGGATAACCCCCCTGCCAAGCGTAGCAAAAAAATGCAGAACCGTATATTCGCCCCGGAACACAGGATCGCGGTGGAGAGCAGAGAAAAAACGGTGACGTCCAGAGGTACCGTTTAGTAGCCGTCCCAGTCAGCAGTAATTTCTTCGTGGAGAGACAACGGCAGGACGGGTCTGGGCCGGTTCTGTCCACGTGGCCATATATAGCCAGTGAAAACGGACATAACGAGACCAGGCATGATATCCCAGGCTCTGGAGCAGTGTACAGTTACCTGTGCGTACCATCAATTTATTTGTTGTCCGCGTCTACAACGTAGATATTGGTTTCATACATATATTTAGAAACGAAAAATCACAGCACTTGCATGGTATCACACGTATCATTGCTGCCACAAGTAGGTATGCGCCGCACAAGGGTCATACATGAGGGTCGCCAAAATCTCAAACAAAACAAAACTGTTATTGGGAATACAAAAGTATTTCCTTCAATTAAAACGTAGATTATATATTTCTAGCCTCTGTTATGGGTTGGGAGTGTATGTCTGAAAGAGGTGTAGGGAAATTACATTTCATTGAAGGCATAGTTAATTCGCAAAAGTACAGAGACATTCTGGAAGAAAGTTTTTTGCCAATATATCAATTTATTTAACACTTGCATGGTATCACATGTATCAGGGCTGCCATAAGTAGGTATGGCCCCCACAAGGGTCATATATGAGGGTCGCGAAAATCCCGAATCGTAAAACAAAACTGTTGTTGGGAATACAATATTTCCTTCAATTAAAACGAAGAGTACAGATTTCTAATTTCATGATAAAATCCAGCAGAACATTTTCGCCGACATCAAAGTTTACCAAAAATGACTCATTATTTAGGGGTGGAAATATTTTGATTGCTTATTTTCAGAAATTTTCAATCTCAATAAAACTTGAATACATTTTTTCGAATTTCGCTTTCAGAACGCCTGCATTATGTTTCTGAACATTACCTCCTAATACTTTTGATACTTTGATTAATGTTCGGGACATTTTAACTCTCTTGATATTTTGAGCACATATTTTGGTATTTCTAATCTCAATAAAACATGTTTGCAATTTCTGAAACCTTATAAAATGTTATGTAGCTCATCATATTTGATTGAAAATGCCGAAAGTTTAGCATAATTATTTGTATATTTTGATAATAACTGTTTCATGGTTTTCAGAACGCCTGTATTACATTTCTGAAATTTGCCTAATACTTTTGATACTCTGACGAAATTCTGGACCATCATAAAATTTCAATTCAACTTTTTGGCAATTTCTGAAACATTTATGAAATTTGATGAAAGTTATATTTGTAGGAATAAAAAATTCTAAGAACAATGACTAGTTTGCCATGGGATTCACATTGCATGCTTTTGTTCAAGCGTCTACGCATCATGACTCTATTCCCTGTGCCTCTATAACATTGTTCTCTTCACATATGACAATATAACAGATTTCAGAACTAATTATCAAATCAGCTCCATGCCAACCAGAAATGTACCCATAGTTACTACATGTGCACTAAGGTCTTTAATAGGCTACCTGGCAGAACCAGAAGCAGAACAGCTTCACAAACCGACTTAACTGAAAGATAAAAAGACTACTTTATCAGAACCCATTTGATTCTATTTCTGGCTATATGAAGACACCACACCATGTATCTATGTAATACTCCTGGCGCCCATAACTAATAATGAATGAATATACCTTAATATTATTCAACAAACATGACACCGTAATACTGTAATATCTGACTACAATACATTTATTATTATGTTATTATTATTGTAGTAATAAGCCCGGGTCCTATCATTTTGTTAAACATGTGAAGCATCGAGATACATTTGGGGGCTGCATGTGCACTAGCAGGTAGAGAAATAGATAAGAAAGGGACACGTGAGCCGATGAGTTTCAACGCCAAGGGAAGTTCTGCCATGCAAATTGCTCCGTCAGAATATCTGGAACCAACCAATCTATAGCATTTAATAAATCACTTATTTATTGCATATTTGAACACAAATTTAATTTAGCTTGTACTAGAATTGAATGGGAGGATTCACTATATTAAAAGTAATTCAATGAAAGAAAAGTAGAGGACATAACAAATAAATTAATGCTCACATTGGATGTATGAACCAAGGTAGTTATAAGATGAAAAATTCGTATAAACGATGCGTAATATCGTAAACGTTATATTGTGTGTGTCAATTAATTTAAGCAAGAAGTAAGTGATGAAATTCAAAATACTAAAAGTTTAACACATTTTTTAAAATGTCATATCAAATTTAATACAAGAATGAGTTAATATAAACCACAGGTTATTGATAAATTTCAAATTTTACGCTAAATCATAAAATATATTTAAATATATTAAAATGAAATAAAACAAAAGAAAAAGGAAATAAAAATTAATATATCTCATATTTTGAAAGAAATTTGAATGGAACCTTCTGGTCATGACTGCCGGTTGAACTGGGAAAATTCATATTTAAAAAATGGTATTGGACCCTCCTGGTCGTGACTACCGGCTGAACTGGGGAAGATAACATATTGTTATTAAAAGTATATGAAAAGATATGAAATCGAAATTAAATTCAGATAACTATTATTAAATTTTAAAACAAATTTGAATGGAACTTTCTGGTCGTGACTTCCGGCTGAACTGCGAAAATTCATATTTGAAAAATGGTATTGAAATCTTCTGGTCATGACTTCCGGCTGAACTGGGAAAATTCATATTTGAAAAATGGCATTGGAACCTTCTGGTCGTGACTTCCGGCTTAACTGGGGATGATACCATATAATTTTTAAATATACAGTGTGCGCCTAAAGTATGGAATAAAATCATTAAAACTGAAATAAAAAAAATTGGAAAATATCCTCGATTACGTCGATTTTCTTTGATAAAAATACACATTTTTGCATACAGTCGATCTTCAACCATCATTTGTTTTTGAGTAATGACGTCATCCATTGTTTTTTAAATGACAACCCCCTACTTTTGTTCTTGATTTTGAGACATCTTTTCATTGTCAAAGTCACAGTATAAAATTGTTGCCATGTTACATTAGGAATTTTTCGAATAAATGACACTTAAAAGTGAAAAACCGCTATTAGCCTGAGTGGTACAAAACTCGTATTGCAATTTAAGCATAATGGCACATTTAACTGTCTCACAAAAAAATAAATTTTAATAATTCTCATCGGATGTAGGGATAAGAACTCGGCAGGAAGTATGCGATTTGTTTAATGCACAATATCCAGATCACCCCGTCAGCCAATCTATAGTTTGTAAGATTGAATCTAAATTTCGAGAAATTGGTGATGTTCCAAAACCTGGATGTTTCCAGGTTTCAAAAAAATTTCATTTTTTTGTGAATGACGTCATTGCTCAAAAACAAATGTTGGTTGAAGATGTCATGCAAAATTGTGTATTTTTATCAAAGAAAATCGACATGTTCGAGGATATTTTTCCATTTTTTTTCCGGTTTAATGAATTTATTCCATACTTTAGGAGCTCACTGTATATATCATTGATATCAATTATTTTAATAAATAAATGAGAATAAAGATGAAATAATGAAAACTTAATTAAATAGTATGTAGTAGGGTTTTGGAGTACTTACTGGCATTTGTATAAAATATCAATTATGTCTTTGTTTTTGTCCTTTATTCATTAAAATAAGTTGTTCTACCTATCTAGTTTCGGCTTTGTTTAAAATTTAAGCCATCTTCAGAGGTTTTCATGTATTTATGTTTGTTATGTTGTGTGTTGTTGTTAGCGTTTGTCCCGTATATTAAGGGAAACAGATGTATAATGAAAAAATACGCTTTGTGTTGTGTGGTCTGTCAGTATAGATTTTTATGTATGTCAACATAAACCAAACTCTCCAGAGTAAGTACTCCACTTTGGAGTAAGTACTCCAAAACCCTACTACATATAATTTATATAACTGGTAATTATGGATATAACTCTTACGAAATAAATAATAGTTATTTAAGCATTAAGAGAGGTAAGTATCGTTTACCAGTTGAGGTCGAGTTTGCGCCCGAGCGATAGCGAGGGCTAGCCGAGATAAAGACCGAGACTGGTCAAAACTTACCTCTCGAATTGCTTATAACTGTTTTTCCACTCCTGAAGTTGGTTTAATTGTTTGTGTTTGATTAATTTATTTTCGCAACATGAATAAAATGTCAGTACGGCTTTGGTTGCTAAGACTATTTTTCAAACAAAGTGTGTATGTCAGAAATTGCATTCGTTCAGTTGTAAAATGAATTCCAATGAAAATAAACAAGAAATGGCAATTGAAGAAGCTGCAGATACTGCTGGTTCCTTCCTATTGCCGGATAAGTCGAAGGTGTGTTATCAAATTACTGAATATTATAAATATTATTAAATTATTGCTTTTGAAATTATTTTACTTACTTCCCTGGGGGAAGTACGTGATTACTTACTTCCCGTTGCTCATAGTAACCAAAGCTTTATCGGTAAGTGGGGCTTACTTCCACCAAATCAATGTTACAACAGTGTACTTACCATACAGGGAGTGGAAAAAATATATTATTAATCTTCTGTCGACATAAAATAATGTAAACTAGGTTAAATAGGTTTCCTTCTGTCGAGATTATCGGTAGAATTGGTTTCCTTATGTAAAATGATTTGTAAAAGAAATCAAAAAAGGTGCACATATTTTAAATTATACAGCGTCAGAAATTGTCATCCGTTATTGATTATATTAATATTGAATTATATCGTTGTTTGTTCTGGATTGATTTTTATTAAAATTTTAACAAGTCATATAGATTTATATGCATTTCTTTTGATGAATAAAAACAAAATCTTTCTTTAATTCTAAATACGTAATTTATTTACCTATTCCCTCATTTTCAGGAATAAATATATTCACCAGGTGGCCTGGGTTACACAACAGTGAAGTAGGTAAATACATAAAATTCAGCTTTCTACAACGAATTTAGAGCTGTGGGTTCGAGATACTACATTATTATTAATATTATTATTATTACTATTGCTGTACTTTTAATTGACCGGCACGCTTATAGAAAATTTAATAACAATTCTGAAACGTCTAAAATTCATAGTATTTTTATCTGTAGAGTTTTCAATTGCAACTTTTTATATGTTTCGTTAAGTTTTCGTTAGTTTTTCTGGCGCGTATTTAGAAAATTTAGTAACATTTATGAAACGTCTAGTCTTTTTAGTATTTTTCTTATAGAGTTTCTGGTTGAAACTTCTGAATTTTCTTGCCTTTTTATTACACTTTCATTAATAGTAGTTCTTTAGTAGACATTGTTGCTTGCCAGCAAGCGAAATAGCTATCGTACCATTTGAAATACATCAAGTACAAACAACGAGGATTGAAACAAAATATCATGTGTTCCATCGATACCAAAATATACTTGTGGTATTTCGTATCTAAGTTAATCTGGGCCCTTCTAAATATATCACCTTAATTTAAATATCGTCTGCTGCCTGGAGAAATAAAAGAAGACAACGTAGTTTTTTTAAGATTCCTTTAACTGGGCCTATTAACAACCATATTCCACCATAGAAAATACTAAAATACTATGAAGGTACCCTGCTGCTAACGTGGAACACACATCTGCTTTCAGAGGTTTGTAGTGGGAGTGGCGCTTGCTGCCTTCTGGCAGTGAAATTTGTTTTGTGCCTGACTATCACATAGTCAATTTCTCGAGAATTTTCTAATTTAACATAAATGTTTGATAAGTAACTACACCGAGCGGCAATTTGCATCTAACTGACGATTGTTTTTAAATAATTCTGTAGTGAAAAACATAGAAACAACATGCCATGTTTTTACCACAAAATGTTTATTGATATACAGGGTGTCTCTAAATTACATGGACATGGCTTAATCACAGATTACTGGGATAAAAAAAGATGATTTAACAAAACTTATCTATATACAAATGCGTTTGGTTTTGCCAGTATTCACCTTCATAGTTAATTTTGTAAAAAACAAAATTTGCTTATAACAAGAGAACGTGTACATTGATTTGGATGTTGTTTGGTATGACACTCTATACGGGTATAACTCATATTTTGACATAATATTTTTATTATCAGTAGACCGGTTGTGTACAAAACAAGGGTGGCCCAACATTAATATAATCATATTTTTTAACGACAAAGCAAATAACTTAAAAAAATAATCAAATCGGACGCAGGCATTCATTATTAAGTTTTTTTGTCTGTTGCTGGTTTTGGGATTTTAGGAGCCCTAATAACGAGGAAGAAATTTTTGAAACTATAGCAATTGCTTCATCCATACGATATCCAAATAGTGCAAGAATTTTTACTAGCTGATTATGACCTACGTTTTGCGTTTTGCCAATTTATTCAGGAAAAAAGAGCTAACATATACTTTTTAACCAGAAAATTCTATTCACTGATGATTTGTTTTCAAACGAGTGTAGCGCAGTCACTCATATTTTATGTTCTTGTGTCGAAACTGTAACAGATATCAAAAACTATAAACACACAAAAAAACTTAATAATGAATGCCTGCTCTCGATTTGATTTTTTTTTTTTATTTATTTGCTTTTGTCATTAAAAAATATCAATGTATTAATGTTGGGTCTCACTTGTTTTATACACAACCGGTCTACTGATAATAACAATATTATGTCAAAATATGACTTATACCCGTATAAAGTGTCATACCAAACAACATCCAAATCAATGTAAATGTTCTCTTTTTATAAGCATTTTTTTTTTTTTTTTAATTAACTTTGAAGCTGAATACTTGCGAAACCAAACGCATTTGTATATAGATACGTTTTGTTAAACCGTCTTCTTTTGATCCCAGAAATATGTGGTTAAGCCATGTCGACATAATTTAGAGACACCCTCTATAGACATATACAATAAAATAACGACCCGAGTTTCGACTTCTTACGGTCATTTTCAAGTAAAATCGTTTGAAAATGACCGTCAGAAGTCGAACTCGATTCGTTATTTTATTGCGGATGTCTATATATAAATAAACATATTGTGGTAAAAACATAGCAAGTTGTTTCTCTGTTTTTTTAATGTGGACTACCACGTAGTAAAGGTCGAAACCATCCTGATGATTAATTCTGTAGTGTTTACAAATAACCAATTAATGGTTACGGTGCAACATTTTCTATATAAAAACCAGAAAATAACTCACTGATGGGCCTACAGTATATTTGTAACAAAATATCATGATAATAATAATAATAATAATAATAATAATAATAATACAGTGTTAAAACCTTGGAATTCAATAATTGGTTTGTATTTTATTTTATTTTGATTGGACAGAAAAACTCGAGGGATCGAGTGGCAATAATATCCTGTTCAAAAAAAAGCAATGAGCACTTGGACCTGCTGCTAAACAATTCCACCAGTAAAACGTTACAAACGAGCCGCCCTTTGTCACCATTCGGATTTTTCAATCAATCTTAATTCGGGTGGAAGGGCTAATCTGCCGGGTGATTGATCGTAATGAAACAATTGGGGACGCCGGCGCCCCCCGCAGCCGCCCCTGATCTAAATAATTGCTATCGGAGGCGCGCGGTGCAATTAGCTTACCTTAATTTGATAGGAATTCAGCTTGTTCTTCGGCAGAGCGTTGAAGGAGCTGAAATCCAGGCGGCGGGTGAATATTCCGTTCGCGCCGCCCCCCACACTGAAACAAACAAATTATTCATTAGGCGCCTGGGCGGTTAGATTAATCCTGGAAATGTTTCGTAAGTCGCAGATTAGTAGTGTATACCTAATACAAATTACTTCTACAGGCCGTGTGGCATAGTAAGTTAAGGTGCCGACGAATCAATAGACGTGTGTGCTATATCCATCAAGAGTAGTATTAAAACTTTTTAATTTGCAATTCCAGAATATGAAAATGCAATAATATATAGGGGTTCCATTAAAAATTATAACGTTAGTCGCGCTTTTTAATTAAGTGACAATTGTGTGAGGTGTAGTGAGTTGGGCTCCAAATTATCAATAGTACCGTCGATTCTCACCCAAGGCTGTATTAGAATTCCATAAAATTGACACAACTAATGATTTCGTTAATTAATTATAATGATCGATTTAACCGATGACTTCAATAAAAATTTATAAATAAATACAAACGCAATGGGCGGTTTTTATTTTTAACACCTGCCGATTCACAAAACATTAAGCCAAAGATGGCGCATTCATAGACGTCCGCTGAGCACCAGTGGGCGCTCTTGCATTTACCACATGCAATCATAGGTGAATAGTGGCCAAGAAGATGAGCAAGCTTCTATTAACAAGGAGACACCCTTAAATGTAAATCAAGTCTTATTTGTGAGAATTATTTGAACGCAACATTAATAGTTATCACATTTGTAGATTTGCCATCCAGATACAAATTATTCACCACGAACGCAATTTTTCCTCCGTCTCGGCATCGAGACCGCCGCGACAAGTAATGAAACGTGTAAATTTATTCAAATTACGACGTTATGAATGTTTGATCGCTCACAAAGGTTGCCAGCTTGTAGTTTATTTTTCCTGGCACCTGTGCCCCCCGCCAGCGTCTCCGGCACGCCGACTGGATCGTCTGGTGTAACGCCGTGTGTGTACGTGTGTGTACACAATGCGGGGGCGCGTGTGTACACATATACATTTTGAATTTCAATTTGGATCGGCAGAGCGACGCGAAAATATGTATGCGGATTTGACATTTGACGGCGATCAATGCAAATCTAATCCTCGATGTTTCCCTGAAGCGCGCGTTTGATGGGGGGCTTATGAAGGCGGCTGGTGGCGCCACCCCCGGCGCGCATTTGTACTATCTTGACCCCTGCGCGCTGGACGGGGAAAAATTCCGGCACACATGTGGCGGGTGGTACCGGGGGTTGTTTTTTTTCAGCTGAAACTCGCAAGGCCCTAAATGGGTATTAAAAGGTTTCTAGTGTCGTGTGGCCGTCCTGCTGGGAACTCGACATATTTCAGCATCGAACGGACACTGGAAATTCCACGCGGGCCCACCGAATTCCTGTTTGGAATCTTTTCCAGCGACACCCTCACATAAACACACATGTACACATGTGTTCGTGTACACATAGAAGGGCCATTTAGTGGACGCGCTCTTGTAGTGGAACAGTGTCACAGAGATGGTAACAATGCCAGCACAGACGAGGGGAATAATGATGAAATACTCATAGTGTATGGTGTATCTGTCGGCGAGTAGTACAAATAGAATAAACTCATACTTTCTGCCTTACAAATATTTTGAGTGCAATATTTTCCCAATTATAATTTTTTTATTAATATTTGATCTTCTAGTTGTTCGTTTGAGTTACATCGAGTATACCGGGCGATTCAAGTTTTTTGTCCAGGCGAATTAAACCTATTTACGGTTGTGCAAACATTATAATATTATAGAATTATATACCTACGATATTCACCTACCAATTAGTGGTTTAAAATTTTCAATACCATTTTAAACACGGCTATAAATTTAAAAAAAACTATTTTTAAGCCAATGTTAATTTTTGATATAAAATAGCCCAAAATGATCCTTTTAATCAATACGACCCAAATATGACATCGGCGTTTAAAAAAAATATTGTAAGTATATCGCACATTTAATTAATTAATTTTTCTATGATTTATGGTCTCCCATGAAGTAGAAAAGTGAAGTAGTAAATATATTTATGACAACAATGGTCCTTACAGATCAAAAAAGGTATAATGTATACTTGACCCAAAGATCTAAGAATATTATGACTTTGACTTCTTAATAGTTATATTCGGTGTTTAATTTAGGGTCACCATAAAGCAAACGGATGGTCAAGACGGAAGAATCGCACGCCATCGTCAATACCAGAAAGACAGCCGGGCAACCCCGGGTCTTATGGCAACACCAAATAAAACCCCCATAAAATACTTAAAAGTCAAAGTCGTAATATTCTTAGATTTTTGGGTCGACTATATGACTTAAACCGTCGCCGCTCCGCAAACCAATGCTTTCCAGGGCCGAAATAAAGGCTCGTCAAAATAGAGTGCTCCGGGGATTAGTGGCAATAATTTGTCCTTTTGTGAAAAATTATTTTTCTATTTTGCGTTTAGAATAAGTCGATTCTAGCACCCAAATGATGTCATTTGAGTGTTAGAATAAGCGGTTGGTGTGCTAGAATAGACTATACTCTATTTAGTAACTAGGAGGAGCGATTCAAATTTGGCGCACGAATACCTATTCCTGTGATTGGCTGAAAGCACGCCCATTTCACAAGGCACCAAAACGCTGTTTTTAACACATATAACCTCAATTCGAAGCATCCGTCATTCTTGTTTTCTTAATATCCCGCGAAATTTTGCGAAAGTAAACACTCAGTTCTGTTCAGAACTTATCTTCGCAGTGTAAATAGTTAATTTTGCTTATACTATTGTGATGGATTCTGAACCCAGTACAAGCTCAGCGATGTTTTCACGTTTACCACCAAAAAAGCGCTCACGATTGGATTTGGGCCATTTATCTTTATCCGAAAAGTCCGTGTTTTAGTATCTGGCAGACTGGCAGAGTAACCAACAAATATGCCCCTTTATCTTCAATGTCGTCTGTGCACATTTTGGTGTGTTCTTCACACTAACATGCCCCAGATATACCCATTATTAGAGCAACCGTCTTCATCAAATATATCCTATCTTCTACCTCCGCCAAAAATCTCTTGCCTTCTTCGAAGTATAAGTACAGAATTTCCGTTTGAGGTACGCAATTAGCTTTACTAATTTATAAGATTACAAAAATAAACACATGCCTATATAATGTATGTCATTCAGGCGTAATAAATAAATCAAACTAACCTCGAAATGTCCACATTTTCGTAAGCTTGTAGGTTTGCTTTATGACTGGGTTAAAACTGAGTAAAAATGACTCGGCCCGGATGGCCTCGTGGGCCAAACTTCGGTGGGCAATCCATTACTTCGCCCACTTGTACAGTAAATGACGATTGTATTATAGAATCGGGTGATTTTTCTGGTAACTTTTTACATTGTAAATTGGGTTTTGGGACTTACTCCTCCTAGTTATTAAATAGAGTATAGTAAAATTTACTGCATTGATGTTGGTAGTGGTAGCGTTGACGGTTGATGTCGAACTGTCAACTGACAAACGTCAAAAAATAAATTTCAAAGAGAACAGCAAATTAATGAAAACGAAGTTTAATTTAAATTATTACCTTGGAAAGTACAATTATTATACACATTGACAGTTACAAGCGATTTGTCTTGAGAATTTATAGTGACACCATGTAAATTACCATCCGACACAATATTTTGATGAACATTACTGTTGCCTTTAACACAAATGTTTCTATGTGTGCCATAATCAGACCGTTGTTGTCAAATGGTAGAACATCCAGGTAAAGCTGAATCAGCTTGCTTAGACAGTATTCATTTTCAAACAACGCAAAATTGCGAAAATAAAATCTGACATTCAAATATTTTTTTTCCACAGCCGCCTAAATTTACGCCACATAAATGTCACCTACGACCGCAAAATCCCCTAGTTTAAAATTTTCATTTTTTAATTTATAAAATAGTATGATGCGGCAAAATAGAAAAAATAGTATAAAACACTCGCTGCAGGTCTTTCAAGCACTCATTTGTTCCTCAACTAGCTGCTACGCAGCTCGTTTCGGAATTTCAAATTCGTGCTTGAATAGATGCCTTCTGCAACTGGTATTTTAATATACTATTTATCGATGCCTTGCGAAATATTAAAACGCATTTATGCATTTATATATTTATTATATTTATATTAGTTAATTTTAATTGTGCTACCAAATGTATCAACATGCAACAATATTATCAGACAAAAAATCGATACACATAACTTCACAATTACTGAGAAAATGCGCAAAACGCAATTTTAGATATTAACTACGACTAATTTATTTCTTTAGGAAATCATCATTTTCGCACTGGACAATAAACTTGAATCAGCCGGTATAATCAGACACATTAAAAACCTTAAGAATTGACTTATGCAGCTGATATTTCATCTTTTTCTCATGCCACTCATATCGGAGTTTGGCGATAATTTCGGCATATCGTTCATCTCCAACTGCTCTAAATAGCGCTTCTAAACCCATCCCATTTTTGCCAAACTCCATTAATTTTTTTTAAATTTAATTTATTATGGTCACGGTATTAATATGGGCAGTTTCCAATATATGCTATTAAGATGACATTCAATAAAAAAATTAACAATTTTAATATCGCCCTCTGAGAATCGACCCCCGACCATTGATTTCATCAAGCCTAAACTTACTAAAATACTAAGACATAACAGATCTTATAATTCAGCTTATTTTTTAAAATCGAGAAGTTTTCCAGTGCTCTTTTTATGTACATTTGCACATATGACTATTGATTTCATCAAGCCTTAACTTGCTAAAATCCCAAGGCAAAACAACGCTTATCTTATAATTCACCCTTTTATTTAAAATCAAGAAGTTTTCCAGGGCTACTTTTATGTACATTTTTATGTACATTTTTAAGTACATTTGCAATCTTGGAATAAGATATTTTTAAATCATCTCCATATTAATGAAATTTGGAACATGCAAATTATCTTCCGTTAATATGGAGAATGAAGATGAAAGATGATTTCAAAATATCTTATTCAAATATTGCAAATGTACTTAAAAATGGCAGTGGAAAACTTTTCGATTTTAAAAACTAAGCTGTATTACTTTTGATCAGGTCTAATGGTGGGCACTCTGAATGCCATATATTAATAATTTAAAAAATCATAAGTTTGCTTATATTACGTATATTATATTAAAATAGATTTCGCGACGTTGAATTAATTAATTAAAAACAAATTAAATGTACCGATTTTAAAGACTTTAATGTTCTGGTTTTGCGCTTCGCATTAAGAGGCCTCTTTGCCCAAACGCGGTATAGGGAATTGTAAACGATAGCCAAGATAATTCATGAACGGGTCAAAATAATTACAATCATAGACTTGATTTAGAAAGTTTAGACTTTTGTTTTTAAGAAATAATTAAACGGTGATTTATTATGTTTATTAAAAGAATGGCATGTTTAGCCGATTTGTGAAATTTTCTTCTGTATTTATTTAATTAAGACAGGGAACATATAATGGAAATTCCCACATGGAATTTAGAGCTAATGTTGCTGCGAACGACCTTCTTTTTTTTGTTCCAATATAATGAATTATAATGGAGTATTCTTGTCTGCACATAAATCCGATTAAGAGGGCTCTTTACCCCAGCTAGTTTGCGGCATTATTAATAAGCGACAGCCAAATAATTTATGAACGGGTTAACATAATTACAATCGGAGAACTGATATAGACAGTTTAGACATTTATCTACAAATAGACAAACTAGTTTTAAAAAATAAATTAAAGGTGACTTATTTCTGATCACCTAATCGGATTTATTTGCAGACAAGAATATTCCATTATAATTCAAGATATTGGAACAAAGAAAAGAAGGTGGTTCGCAACAACATTAGCTCCAAATACACCGAGGGAATTTCCCTTACATGTACCCTGCCTTAATTAAATAAATACAGAAGAAAATATCACAAATCGGCAAAACATGCCATTTCATTAATCAACATAATAAATCACCATTTTATTATTTCTTAAAACTACTCGCTTCAATAGTACAAAAATTTCTAAACATTCTAAATCAGGTGTCCGATTAATTACGTTAACCCGTTCATGAATTATCTTGGCTGTCGTTTACATGCAATTTCCTATACCGCCTTTGGGTAAAGAGGCCTCTTAAATTTAAACTAAAGCTTTTTTGATCAATTTTTGTAAGGCGCCAAATTTTGTCAAATTGGCAACGCCAGGAGTAATACGGCACAGAAATACAGAACCGACATAATATACAAGAATGATTTGGTAACTTGCAATACAATACTTGCAATACTGTAATGTACAAATACAGTTCAAACAGGTAAACCTGTGCTAAACTATTTTAGTAATATGTACGTGTATGTGTTATGGGTAATATCGGATGTCAAGTTGGTTATAGCGACAGCTTTACTGGGAAACGTTGTCAGTGCTTGAGCTGTCGAATAGGTATTTGATGTCTCTCATTATTTCATAATAATAATAAGTGTAATACTAATAATTTGTGCAAAAAAACACCGAAGAAAAAGTAACCACTTTTTACCACGACGAGTTTGATTAAATACTGGTAATATTAAGTCGCAGTAAATAGATCTTTTTACGAGAATGTATCCCGTTAACATTCCACAAACCCGTTTAAAAGCCTGTCGTCAAATTTAAAACGCCTTATGTATGTACATATGCATTTTCGATGCAGTATTCATCCTAGTAAAGCTCACTGTATTCCGCATGCAAGCATTGAGTTGATAGTCATTTGATTTGTCCAATATTCAATGATTATTTTACAAAATTTGTAAAAACCCCAAAATATGTATTATTGTCGAGTTCTGCACGGACCAACAATAATCAATATTTCCCTATACAGGGTCCTGCAACAGTGCGTCGGGCTTTCCTAGCGCCCTTCCCGTGAGAGATAGAAAAATATGTTTTATACAGAAAGTTATTAGCTTAAAAATCTTTACGCTGTAAAATTATTTTCAAACATACAGGGTGTCCCAATTTTGCGGAATAACAAAAACAAACATTTTTTTAAATAGAACACCCTATATTTATTTAGGTTTCCTGATGACATTTTTCAACCTCTACAATGTTGTCTATTTAGTTTTGAATTATGTTGCGGTGTTACCAATTTACAATTTTTTTTTCTCAAAATATCATGCATAAGCAAACTCAACTTTATAAAGCCGTAACGACCTAATTTTTTGAAGGTGAGAATAAGTTTTAGCAATAGTCTTAGTGTGGTTAATAAGCAACCTTTTTGTAATGAGAAATTTTAATTTAGTAATACAGGGTGTCCAGAAAAAAATGCCATACTTTGCAAATTTCAAAGCGGTATAACCCTTTTTTTTTAATGGAAGGCCCCCAATTTTATGTCATTATTCGATAGGTCTTTTTCTTCTCTTCAATTTGATGGTGCATATCTTATGTCTAAACCCCATAATTGTGAAGATATTCAATATTTTTCACAAAAGTAACCATTTAATTACATTTCTATGCACCGAAGTAAGCCATGCTGAGACAAAACAACTGTCAAAATGTAAGTAAGAATCAATGTGAGATGAACAAATACATTTGAACATTACTGTAGTATCGTTTTTATCGTTTTTTTATTAATAATTTTGTTATCTCTCATGGTTTTGGAAAAAAATAATTAAACGTATTACAGAAGTACTATCTACTATTTTACTATTTTCGATCATCTCACATTGATTCTTACTTACATTTTGACAGTGGTTTTGTCTCAGCATGACCTATTTAAGTGCATAGAAATGTAATTAAAAGGTTACTTTTGTGAAAAATAATGAATATCTCAACAACTATGGGGTTCAGACATAACATACATATGTACCATCATATTGAAGAGAAGAAAAAGATCTATCGAATTTCACTTTGAAATTTGTAAAGTTTGGCATTTTTTTGGAAAACACCCTGTATTACTAAACTCAAATTGCACATTACCAACATGTTGCTTATTAACCACGCTGAGAATATTGCCAAAAGTTCTTCTTACCTTCAAAAAAAGAGGTCGCTACGATTTTTTAAAGTTGAGTTTGCTTATGCATGATATTTGAAAAAAAAAGTAAATTGCCAACACTGTAACATAATCCAAAACTAAATAGACAGCATTGTAGAGGTTAAAAAATGTCATCAGAAACCTTGAATAAATACAAGGTGTTCCATTTAAAAAATGTTTGTTTTTGTTATTCCGCAAAATTGGGACACCCTGTATGATTGAAAATAATTTTACGGCATATAGATTTTTAAACCAATAACTTTTTGTTCGAAATATTTTTTTCTATATCTTACGGGATACGCGCTAGGAAAGCCCGACGCACTGTTGCAGGACCCTGTATAATGAAAATATTGATGAGCCACGGGAGTTATTACAATAATATGTTTATAAATAATTACTTTGTTGATCATTTATTTTTATCCAGTGGGGGGTCGTGATTTGTCGACAAGGGAGGGAGGGCTCTGCCCTAGGAAAAACCCTAACGCCAACAAATAGGCATTTGTAAATTAGGAACTTACCCTGGACATATAAATAAAGTTGCCTTAAATAACACGTGTTAACAAATGAAAAAAAAGTTAAATTAAAAGTAAACTTTTGTAGTCTCAGGAATAATTGATATAGCTATCGATCTATTAGATTTTATTATATGAGCCCATCACATAATCATATTATACAGGGTGTCCAAGATAAGGATCAACAGCATGGGGATCTCGGAAACCGTAAAAGTTACAAAGGCGGTTAAATTACACAAAAGTTGCGAAATTTAGTGGTCAGTAAAATTCTGTTGAGAAAACCAGAATTTTCCGGTGCTTCCGGAGATATTCGACAAAATCCGAAATCTTGCTATTTCGTTTTTATTTTTTTCTGAAGTTATTTGAAAAGGTATAAAAAACAAAAGGCACTTTCTCGTTGCCACTTTTTTAGCTCTACAAGGCAGTGTTTATAAATTTTCAGTACAACGTTTCGTTTTGAAGAAACCATCATCAACTTTGTATTTTTATATGGCTCGTACATAAAGTACACCCTGTATTAAATAGCATATTACGAATGCAACGATTTGTATCACAGTATGGTTTCTCATGTTTTTATCGAGAAAAAAAAAACGTTTGTTAATGCATTCGAACATTTTGATGTAGCAGGCGTTGAAATGAGCGACGAAGACAAAAATTTTCACCTAATTTTAAGATTTTAAAATGATTAAATGAACAGAATAATTCTCATAAAATAGTAAAAAAATAATAAATGTGATTCTCAATAACTATAATGTTTCAATGTTTAACAACTATTCTTGCTAAATTGTTTTTAGTTACTATTTTGGTACCTAGTCTGGGTTACAATTACGTAATAATTGTGAATTAAATGCCATTAAAGGAACAGAACAATTCTCTTATCACAGCAAAAAAATAATAAGTGTGTTCTATACCGCGCGTTTTTTTTATCTCTGAACATAGGATATGTTCAGTTTTAAAACGACAGTATCAATCATACGCTAAAATTTAATGTATGCAACCAAATTTACTAGCGTGGGTAACTCAATTATTTAAAAAAAAATAACAAATTCATAACTCATTTAATAAAACGTCAAAACTGTAGACAGAAAATGTATTCAACGCAAGAAAATATACAATCTGGGCAGTGCATCTGTACCAGTGCACAAATACAGAGCACTGGTAACAATGTGGCATTAGTATACGGACTGTGCGCGATTTATTTTCTGTGCATTATCCTGAGAGACCAATACCATCAATCGGAACAATTAGTAATATAATCGCCAAATTTAAAAGTAGATAATGCATCTCCGGTAGTCATCATAAATTAACTACAAGATGCCACGTTTTGACTGAAGAAATGAAATTAAACATGTTATGCTATGCTGAAGAAGGTACTGATGAAGAAAATTTAAATACTTTCTTGCGTTGAATACATTTTCCGCCAACAATTTTGACGTTTTATACGTTACGTAAATATACGTTTAAATTATAAAAAATATCCTGAGACACCAATCCCATCATTCCTGTTCAAATAGGAATCATCAACTGTTAATCCCGAAATAGTAACTCATTTGTGAAAGTTAAACACTTTCTTGCATTGAATACATTTTCTGTCAATAGTTATGACATTTCAAATGATCAAGTTGCAGGTGCATGTAATTTTGGTTGCATAACTGGTTGCAATTGATACTGTCGATTTAAAACTGAACATAGTCTATGTTCAGCGATAAAAAAAACGCGCGGTATATCTATAATGTAATGTTTAACCACTATTATTGCTAAATTATTTTTAGTTACTATTGTGGTACCTATTCTGTGTTAAAATTAGATATTAATTTTTTTCTTTGTCGTCATCATTTCAACGCCTACCACAAGAAAATGTTTAAAATGTATTAACAAGCATTTTTTTGAATTAAAACGTGAGAAACCATACTGTAATATAAATCGTTAAATTCGTAATAGGAAATGCTATCTAATACAGGGTGTACATATTTTACACGGTGGTTTCTTCGAAACGAAACGCTGTACTGAAAATTTGTAAACGCTATCTTGTAGAGTTAAAAATGTGGCAATGAGAAAGTGCCTTTTGTTTTTTTTTACATTCCTTTTTAAATAATTACAGAAATACATAAAATTAACATGATATAAAAAAAAAACTTAAAACCATATATTAAAAAAGTAATGATTGAAAGGAAACTCTAATTTTCTACTTTTATTTTCAGTAAACTTTTCTATAACTTGTTCATTGAAGTTGGATATTTCTTCAATCAATGAATGTTATACTGACAACATGCTCATTGCTTTAAGCTGCTTTTTACACATTGTGTTTCTTAAATAAAATTTTATTATTTTTAGTGTTGAGAAACATTTTTCTGTCTCGGGCGTAGTCATGGGAATAGTGACTAAATTTTTTACGACTATTGTAATTTCTTTAAATAATGTGTCCAAAAGAATAATAATCCAAAAGAAGTAATGATATTTAATGTCTTCAGACACGCGACCCGGTAATATTTTCCTCCGTTTGTTCTGGTCACACATCCAACTCTGTTGTCCGAGTAGCTTTGTTATCATAAGAAAGTACATAAGAAATTACAAAAAAATGTTTAATACCTGATTAGATATGTTTTATTATTTATTTATGCTTATTATAAGAACTTATAATACATTTAAATCATCAAACTTATCTAATTAGGTATTAATTATCAATTTCCACCTTCATTTTATTAATAGCGCATTGAACACATTTTTTTTTATAGTCTCTCTTTTTTTATTATAATGACCGGCTTTTAAACACTAGTTCTAGATTTTGGATCTTACATCTCGGGTATCAGGATTTAAATACCAGGTTCCGAGTATTTCAAAAACCAGGTGCCCGGTTCCTGAAACTTCTGGTATTGACAGCCCTACTTCTTACTATGCCCATCATCACTGTGGCCAATATTAAAGTCTTATTAAATTCAGTCATAAGACACAGGGTTCTCTTTAAAGAATCTTATTGAGTGAAATGTTGCCAAACATTGTGTACTATATCCAAATGTGGCTTTCCAAAGTACCTTTTATATCGTACATCATGGGGTTTATGGATTCGATGGCCATCAAAGTGAATACATTTCAAACAAGATACGCCGTTACAGCCAACACAAATACTTCCTAAGTTGGGTCCTGCAGTGTAAGGTACACTACAGATGATGCTTAAAATATGACCGCAATTCATATACGATACAATTGTTATACCAAAAATTAAGATTTGTTTCATTTTTATGTTTATTGTCACTGTTCATTCTTGAACAGAGATTCATGTCGATACCGAGTTTACTTGATTATTAAGGTAAGTCTTATTTTCCGCGTCATATGAATCACTAACCTGTTTATAAACTTTTGTTTATAGATTGTACTTATTATTAATAATACACGTATTATTTGCATGTGTATATTTGGTACTATTGATATGTTAGTCGATCCATTAAGTCGATTATAACAATAGTTATGTCGAACAACTTTCAAATTTTAAAAGGGAACCATTAGGTTTTTGACCGGATTCGTGTAGACCTTCAAAATAAAAAAATATATATATAAATATATATTTTTTAAATTTTGTTAAATTTTTGTAAATCTTAGAGTGAAGTAGTAAATCTTAGAGTGGTCGCAATCTAGTAAAGACATGTGCCGTGATTTGTGCATAATACCAAAGTAGTGCGGACGAGTTCATACGCACAAAATAGGGAAGCTTGACTATCAGCTGTTAAGTCCGCTCTTCCGCTTTTTGGTGCATTCTTGTGTTTACATTATCGCACGTCGCACGTTGTTCATTAATATGTCTTCCTATAAAACATTCGACTGCCGGGGCTAATTTTACACAGTCTAGCTCGTGAAATTATAGCCAACGTTCTCGCGTTTATATCGAATGATTCTGATTATCATGTTTACATATTTTTATATTAAGCACAATAATATTATTATTATAATTGACTGCGCCGTTCTATAAAGGTGGCTGAATTATTGCGCCCCCCTTATGATTTAGGCGATTGCCTAGTTAAGTTGCCTAGTTGCCTTAAGGGTCAAATGTATTTAGATTTATCGAAGAAATTTTGCACACATCCCTAAAAATGTTTTCTCTGGTGCATTGCCGAGAGAAATCTTGAGGAATATTTGTTATAAACAAATAGACACAACATTTTTGGAAAATTAAATTAAAACTCTATAGTACTCACTATACATTTTACTTTGCTGATATTTTACTAATTTCATACTTCCCCTGTACCCGATCCTCCAAGTTGCATCTTGGTCGGGGGGAGTGACTAGTCCCATTAGTGGTGGCGAAGCGCCGACCTTGATTAAAGTTCCTCTTATCAATAAACAGAAGTTTTTTTATTTCATAAACGTGGAAGAAGTATGCGTTGGATTATAATAATTTTAACGAAACGAATTAATTTAGCACTCTTCCACGCGGACGCAAAACCAAAGTATCTCTAATCACTGACCTCGTGCTTCATTCACGAAGGGTTTTGTTGCGATGGCTGGGAGCATTTTAAACGAGTCACATAGGGATGTGTTCGCCGGGTTGATGCAGATGTTTGTACCAAAAAAAAATCCTCAACCCACACAATTTGCATTAAAAAGTTCCCTCCCTGGCTGCACAGGAATAATTGTCTGCGTCCGATACTGTAGCAGGGAGGGTCGTAATTTTCGCGATAACGCACCGGCAACGTTTAATATGCACGCCTGGTCCAAAAGAGGTGGAGGGTTGTGCACGTGGGGGGTGGGGGGAATGGAAACCTGCGTGCATGCGAATAATGCGAAAATCAATGAATGGACAATGCATGTACGCAATGCAGACGGCTGGGCGTGCATCCGAGCGGCGCGCGGGACGGGGCCACGGGGGCGACCCCCCGGACGGGGCCTGTCCGCTTCATGCAAGGTTAGCCAAGGTCAACAGAAATATCAGCCTATTTACAGAGCGCCCCCTCTTGCTCTGGACCACTATCTCTCTTCTGTGCCGCTGTTTTAAAATTAATGTCCGACAACGCGCCTCTCTCGGATGCGGTTGCATTTATCCTGCGCTATATGCGCTCTCTGCATTTCGAAATTATCCCATACGTTAATTACGAAACCGTGCGGTCTATTAAAAATTAACTGATCCGCCGTTTTCAAATCAAGATGCCCACTGAATGAAAAGGAGCGAGGGAAAGCCGCCTCTCCCAAAGATCTCCATTGTCAACGCGGAGTTACGTCATGAATAAATTTGAATGCGCAAGTCTTTTTTATCACCACGAACAATGCGAGTGAACAATTAAACATTCCGACCGCAAGTAATCACGATGTGGGAGGAGAATTTAATTTTGACGTGTTCAACAGCCGAAGAAATTGATCGTCCTGTCCTGATGTGTCCTGGCGTCTAGCTTGAATCAACCGAAAATCAACGTTAATATCCAATGCACCACCAATGCTGTCTCCAATTCTAGGATCTAGCGGGGTTGCTCATGTACAGGCTCTTAAACTGGCCAAAATTGGCATATATATAAGCTGGCACAACGAGCCAGCTTGTCACGAGCCTTGTCTTTCTTTCCTTTTTATATGCATTTTTCGTCTGATAGCTACCTTGGTTCATACATCCAATGTGAGGTCCTTTAAACATAGTGAATCCTCCCATTCAATTCTAGTACAAGATAAATTGAATTTGTGTTCAAATATGCAATAAATAAGTGATTTATTTAATGTTATAGTTGGTTCTAGATTTTCATGATATACAATTGCATATCATGTGATTTTGAGGTAGAAAATATGGCAATATACTCAAAGGAGAGGTTTTAGTCTATGCAAGGTTTCTTCTCCTTAAAAAAAAAAAAGGCTCGTGACAGTAGATGTCAGACTAAAGCAGCATCGTCACGTTAACGCTATATTGTGAGTGAGTTGATTTAAACAAGAAGTTCGTGATGAAATTCAAAATACTAAATGTTTAACAAAATACAATATTTCATATAAAATAAAATAAAATAATTAATATAAACAACAAGTCAAACACCAAATCAGAAAATATATTAAAATATATCAAAATAAAATAAAACGAAAGAAAAGGGGAATAAAAATTAATGTCTCTCATAAAGTTTAAAACAAATTTGAATGGAACTTTCGGTAGCGACTTCCGGTTGGACTGGAAAAATTCATATTTGAAAAATGATATTGAAACCTTCGGTCGTGACTTCAGGTTGAACTGGGGAAGATACCATATTATTATAAAAATATATGAAAAGAAATTGAAATTAAAATTAAATTAAGAGAACTATTGTTAGAGTTTAAAACAAATTTGAATGGAACCTTCGGTCGTGACTTCCGGCTGAACTGGGGAAGTTCATATTTCAAAAATGATATTAGAAACTTCGGTCGTGACTTCCAGCTGAACTGCGGAAGATACCATATTATTATTAAAAATATATGAAAAGATATGAAATTGAAATTAAAATGAGAGAACTATTATTAAACTTAAAAATATATAGAAATAAAATAAAGCAAAAGAACAGGGGAGTAAAAGATTAATGTCTCTCATAAAGTTTAAAACAAATTTGAATGGAACTTTCCATCGTGACTTCCGGCTGAACTGGGAAAATTCATATTTGAAAAATGGTATTGGAACCTTCGGTCGTGACTTCCGGCTGAACTGGGGAAGATACCATATTGTTATTAAAAATATATGAAAATAAATTGAAATTAAAATTAAATTAAAAGAACTATTGTTAGAGTTTAAAACAAATTAGAATGGAACCTTAGGTTGTAACTTCCGACTGAAATGGCAACATCCACATTTGAAAAATGGTATTGGAACCTTCGTTCATGACTTTCGGCAGAACTGGGGAAGATACCATATATTTTTATAAAAGATATATCATTAAAAACAATTATTTTAATAAATAAATGAGGAAATAAAGATAAAAGAATGAAAACTTAATTAAATAGGTTTCCTTCTGTCAAGATTATCGGTAGAATAGGTTTCCTTATGTTAAATAAGTTGCAAAATAAATCATAAAAGATACACATATTTTTAATTATAGATTAGTCTAAAAAATTATCATTCATTATTGAAAATTCATTAATATTGGATTATTTAGTTGTTTGTTTTGTGTTGATTGGTATTAAAATTTTAACATGTCATATACATTTATTTGCATTTCTTTTGATGAATAAAAACAAAATTTCTCTTTAACTCCAAATACATGTTTTATTTACCTACCATCTCTCGTTTTCAGGAATAAATATATTCACCACGTGGCCTGGGTTACACAACACAACAGTGAAGTAAACATATAAAATTTAGTTTCAGCTTTTTACAACTAATTTATAGCTTTTTTTAAATTAAAATGAGCGGGTTTTAAATAAACCGCTAGTTTTCGACTTCGGGTTCTACCGATTTCTTACGCGACACAATGCAACGCTGTGACAATGCTATCGCTATGGGTATTTTCAATGCGCATTGAAAATGCTAATAGCGATACCAATGTCACAGCGTTGCGTTGCGTCGCGTAAGAAATCTATTGAGCAGCCTTTATAGTCCATATCCATATAATACGGTATTGCATCACAATTATTGTATGATATTGAGTTATACAGGTATGGTATGTCTGTTTTGTGTAGAATTAGACTTGCTAATGTATTTTGTGTTTTGAATGCAGGTGCCATCTTAACTCATACTAGAAGTCTTATTATAGGTCTTAGGCGTGTACCTTGGTATGTTAGTGTACCGCATATTTTTCTTTGAAGTATTTATGTCTCTTGTGTCAATGTTATTATTATGTATTATGAGTTTCTATAATGTTCTTTGTTCTTTTTCTTCTTTTTATGTATCATTTTTGTTTTACTTTTGTTTCTAACTTGTGTATGGTTGCCAGTTGATATATCATATCTTTTTTCTTTGTAAATGATTTTGTATAAAGTGGTTCATTGTAGAATCTATACATGTGATGAGATGAAACAAGGAAAAATGTATACATTACAATAAAATGATGCTAATACGAATATTTTAAGTTTGGAAAATAAATACATGACAACAAAGACTCTGGATTATTTTAATTTTTATTAACCTGTAGTGCACCTAAGCCCAATTCCGCATAATACATCGAGGATGGATTAAAAAACATACCAATTATTTAACTCGTTAAATTCATAGGATTATACTACTGACATAAACGTTCTTTTCCACGCCATTCAGATTTCGACTATGTTTGTGATTTATTCTTGTGATTTATACTTTTTTTATGGCTGCTCAGCAAAAAATTAGAAAAGACGATCTAGAAAACTGCGCTTATTATTGATGGAAATAGTATATGTTTTTAATTAAATTATTACCACAGAACATTATTACATTACATTATTATTATATATATATATATATATATATATATATATATATATATATATATATATATATATATATATATCATTACACCTTCTACCAATTAGTGTAGGTGTAGTGTAGGTTACTATTATTATTTTATTAATATTTTGATAAATAAAAAAATCCTACATCAAACAGTACTACACTACTAAACAGGCTAATTCTATTCTACTGACATACACGTATTATAATATTTTACCCGTTTGGCTTTGGTGCTAGCTTGAGCTTGTACACCCGCATAAGCACACAGCACCATACAAAGTCTTACGTATGTACATAAACGCAAGTCGAGGTATTGAAAACATGCAGAAGAGTGGCGTGACCTTCGTGATGTATTTTAATCCGAGGCAGTGGAGCGCTAAAGACTGGCTGGCCTTGGTTGCAGCAGAACCAAAACAAAGATCCTCTCCTCAGCGCCGTTCCTCAGCATCCCGATTGTCCGTCGGCGATTCGCGTGGCGGATTACTCTGGACGGTCCGTTAAACTGGATTAAGTCGATTTGCAAATTGCTTTATTGGGCGCGGCCGGGGTGGCCAGCCAGAAACTGACCTCGACCTGGCCAACGGCCATCCGTCAGGTCGCGTTAATCGCCGGCCGAAGGTCCAATCGGGATTAAGAGGATAATGTGTACACGAAATATTGAAAAATCAATAAACGCATAAAAAGTGCTCTCCAAGGAAATGTCTCTGCTACCATATTCTTTCGATATGCTTGTTACGTATATACATTACATTAAAACACTTGAGTACCTTTTCCTCGCTAAATTTATTATTTTCTAAATGTACACTTCGGTCACCATGTGACCATAGTACCCTTTCCTCACTAAATTTATTATTTTCTAAATGTACATTTCGGTCACCATGTGACCATATTCAGAAAATAATAAATTTAGTGAGAGAAAGGTACTCAAGTGTTTTATTGTGTTAAAAGCCCCCTCACAAATAAATTACGTATATACATTTTTAAAATAAAATGCCTTTTGACATTTTTTGACAAACGAGTTTTTTCTATTTAAAAATATCTTATTCACGTGTCTTCTTGGCTTGGAAGGTTGGCAATCATTATATAACCTCAACGGTACCAACTCATTTAAAGTGAACTTTTCAAGACTGCAATATCTTTGTTTACAATCAATCATTATTATCAATCACAGCGACGCAAAATATGCATCTTTCGGTTACTATAATGTATGTGTAAACAGCATAGGCGAAATAAATGATGCACAAATTCGAAATTTGGAAATATTTCGTATACTACTTATTTTGGCCATATGGTTGTATAGTCCATTTGCTTGACATCTGCACTGTCAGTGTCAAATCGTGGGTTCACAATTATAATTAGGTAACTAAAAATTTATCCAAGAAGAAATCTATCTATCGAAGAAAATTTAATAGCTGCTAACTTTCGAATACTATAAGTGGATAACTAGGAGTCGAATCTAGATACCGTGGCTGACAATTTTCTAACTAGACAAGTAGAAACTGAAGTATTTTTCAATGCATCATTTAGGTAAGTTAGATATTTACATTTTGTAATTGGAAGTCCGATTTCTCTCACTGAAAAAAATATGAATAACTAGACATACCCATCTTTAGAATTCAAGTTGTCAATGATTAGTACATTTAGCTGATTTGAAGGTTTCATTATCCGCTGATGTTGTTAGGGAATTGTTTAGTGTAAAACATAAAGAAATAACCTTCAATCTAAATAAATAAAATCATAATACTCTGCAAATTGTCAAAAGGGCAACGTTTAGCAGACACGGTGCTTAAAAATTAAAATAAAATACAGCAAAATAGTTCAGGTAAATACCCTTTTTTTTTAATCGGTATAATTTGAAATGAGGGCAGATATACCGGGTGATCGTTTTCATTCCGGAACAAAGGAGATTAGCATGACTACCCTTAATAATGATATGGATACTATTTGAATACACCTCATATATTATAGCTGTGTAAGCAACTTTCTATCATCCGTACAAAATTCAGTGTCTCCAAGAAATATTTCAAATGGATGAAAGTAGTTAAACTAGGAGAGTTCTAACTCGCTTCCAGCAGATATTTCGATTAAATTAATTTGTGGTTTTAATCGGCTTTCAAATCACCACGAGCAATTACACTTGAATTACAATTACAGGATTACAATAGGATAATTACGGGGTAATCGGCGATCCGCGGTTTAATCGGCGATCGGCACTTTTTTAAACGTAGGTTGGAAACCTATAACTTTACTGTGTATAATGTGGCTTCTAAAGAAGGGACTTTCTTCATGTGGCGTGGGAGTGAAGGAGGTAGGGGGAGTTGTGTGAAATAGCGCCTCTCTGTTTCAGTACTTCCAAGCTCTTTCACAAAAAAGTGTTGAAGAAATCCGCTGTTTTAGAGATTGCTGCGGTGGCCAACATTTGAATCATTTTGTGGCCTGTATGTGTATGCATGCTGTTATCACCTTAAACTTAACGACAATTGACCATAAATTTCTGAAGTCAGGGCATTCTGAAATGGAGTGTGATTCAATGCACTCGGCTGTTGGGTCGGAGTACAAGCATGTAGGAAAGGCATATTGACCTGGTGATAGGAAAACCATAGCCTACAGTGCACGCAAAAAGGGGATAAAGCTTATACGGTCATTAACAACATTTTTTTATGGCTGGAAACAGATTGCCCAGGCAAACTTTACTATTAGAAAGAAAAACATCAGTGGTCAGCCTGTCCACTGGCAAAAAATGTGCTTCATCAAATTTGAGGAAAAGAATCCTTACACATTCAAATATCAGGTGAGTGTTAACGAGCCAGAGTTCTATGTGGTAGAGTGCAGTACTAATACAAGGCGGCCCTCACACCAGGCTTTACAAACTACAAACTACCACAAGGAGTACCTAAATGATTGTTGTTATGTAATTACTTCAATTCAATTATGCCGCCTTTCACATATGTATCCGTACTATTTGAGTACTATTACTATCAACCATACCTGACAACATAATAACAGTAGTTTGTTAAAATGTACACTGATCAGAAGAACACTTTTATTGCTGACACTTACTTTTGTAATGGACGATTTGAAAATGGAGAATGGATTAATTCAATTCCAGAATGCGTTCAGGAATTGCAACACAAGTTCCCTGACCATCAATTTGAATACTCGGTTTTGTCAATAGATATTTCACGAACAGTGCACCATTTTAGGGCAACTGGTAGTGTTCAGAAAGGGAAATCCTCGGGCAGATCCTCAGTATCAGGAGAGGTTGTTGCAGATGTTCGTGAACGTCTCGAAGTAAGCCCTCAAAAGTCAATTCGTAAATTGTCTATGCAAGCTGGAATTCCCTCGATCACCTGCCATAGAATTGTGAGAAAGGAGTTGAATTTACAATTCTTGCACCACTGAGACCCTACAAGTGGTGCAAGAAGTGTTGCCTGTGGATCCTCAATGCCGATTGAGTTATTGCCGATGGTTTATGGAAAATTTAAATGACGATCGATTGCTGGATTTAACATTTTTCAGTGATGAGGATTGGTTCCACCTAGCAATGTTAATTCACAAAACTATAGGTGCCTGGCATGCTAAAAACCCTCATCTTTTGTGGAAGCACCACTACATACTCAGAAAGTTGGAATTTGGCTGGCTGTGTGTCGCCGTAGAATAATTGGGCCTATATTCTTTCATGGCGCAATAAACGGTGAGAGATATCGGCAACAAATTGTCCTGCCTTTCATAGACCAATTAGATGATGATGAATTGCAGAACGGATATTTCCAACAAGATGGTGCAACAGCTCACACAACCAGAGCAACGTTAGCCTATCTGCAAGATTTTTGTTATAATAGACTAATTAGTCAAGGTCTATGGCCGCCACGTTCTCCAGATCGAACTCCACTGGACTAGTCAAGTTTTGGATATTTAAAAGATAGAGTTTTCCAAAGAAGACTGCACACGTTGGAAAAGTTAATGGCAGAAATCATAAATGTTTGCCGAACCATAGCTCCTCAAATGCCAATCAACATTTTCAACAATAAAAGAAGATGAGTGCAAATATGTTTACAAGCAAATGATACACATTTTTTCATCTGATTTTCAACATCTGCTTTGATTACATATTTTATTTATTAATAATGTTTATCTTTACCTCTTTTTGTGTTTCTGTTTATTAAATAATTTACTTTGATTACTTTAATACCCATATGTGATTGTTTTATTGTCTGCTTGCCCTCAATTTGCAATAGTAAAACATTTTATAACATTCTCAGATTGAATGTGGAGCATAAATTTGTCGCAGCTCGTTAATTCATTAATTCCTGCATTATATTCAGTTTACATCTTGTTTGTGCCTTGGAGTAATCTGTCCCCCTTGGGGATGTTGCCTGTGAGGACTTCATTTTCATGCATATCTGGTTATTTTTATTTACGAATGCCCTCGATTTTAAAAGTAAGGTTATGTAAGTAATGTACATTTAAACTCGTGGGCCCTTAAGTAATTCTTTATTGTAGTCTTTTCATGTGCTTGGAAGCCCCAAATATTGCTGAAACTAATAATAATTTAGTATTTGAGTAGTGAAATATCGACTGACACAATTGAAATTTTAATTGCGTGAAGACAGCTTTTAATGCCATCTCCATGAGTAATAAGTGAAATGTCTCGTGCGTCTTTAAATAATTCTTCATTGCTATCTTTTCATGTGTTTGGAAGCCACAAATATTGCTGAAACTAATAATAATTTCGTATTTGATCAGTCAAATATGAAAAACACAATAAAAATTAGAACAGAATGAAGATAACTTTTATTGCCATTTCTAATTTCTTGATTTACACATAATTTATTACATGATTGGCAATCGAAAATTGTGTCCGCGGTTAATGCACCGATTACCTATTTAGAACCACCGGTGATCAGTGTTATGTAACAAATGATCCTCAGATTAATTTCGATTCTTAAACTATTGTTATTCATATTCTCGAAAACCATCACGTTGGTACGAAAAAACCTCATCGCAGAGGTGTTTGATGACGTGAACGCCAGTTTAGAAAAATCAGAGTATGCTCATACATGAGTGTATAACCAAACTTCTTTGACGTGTAACTTGTTACATTTGATCGATTATTACAATGCATATTTTGCCACGACTTCTCTGCCGTTTATCGTACTGATATCAATCTTGTGATTATGGTTTAACATCTACAATGGCAAAATATGCATTGTATTAATCGATCAAATGTAACAAGTTAAACGTCAAAGAAGTTTGGTTATACACACATGTATGACATGTGTTAGTGAAAAAGTTCTGGCATCGACGCCGAAAAAAATATCACGGGTGCCAACATAACATGATTTATTACATGATTGGCAGGCGAAAATTGTATCCGCGGTTAATACACCTATTACCTATTTATAACCACCGGTGATCAGTGTTATGTAACAAATGATCCTGAGATTAATTTCGACTCATCATAAACTATTGTTATGCATATTCTCGAAAACAATCACGTTGGTACGAAAAAACCTCATCGCACAGCTGTTTGATGACGTGAACGCCAGTTTAGAAAAATAAGAGTATATTAAGTTTTTAAAAGCTTTTGTTTAGATTGTCACGAGTACTGATTAATGCGCCTGTCGTGTTTCATTGCGTTTTCAGATAAATTCCCTAGGTGTACGTCATACATTCACAAAAATAAAAATAAACTGGCATGTTATTTTTTGCAATACAATTTTATAATTTTTTGTTGTATGTACTATATTTCTGTCTAGAAATAATTTTCACCGTAGATATAGATACAACCCTACAGATATGTAGATATGTACAACCCTACAGATCGGGTTGTCTAGATATAATTAGTTGGGAAAATTAAGAAAGGTCTAATAAAAGGGAGAAAATTACTAGGATTTGCGACGTTTCCATTATCAAGTAATCGCTCCTTAGAAAACGGCGGCCATCAATTATTCACGCGACGCTTAGCTTTGTCTGGCTGCGAGAAATTCATAATAAATACACCCCTGGACTAAATCGTTAATGCGGACGCCCGCAGAAAGGAACTCTTTTGCGCCCCAGACGTGACATCACCTCATCCAGCAATCCACGCTAATTGCACGTTACGCAACCGCGAGAAGTAGAAAGGTGAGGCCTGATTGAGAGGTCAATCAATCCCAATTTCGTCTGTAATTCGGAATTAATAACGTGCATTGAAGCCGGTCGTTGTTTTTGTTGTACGGTCACGTAGCCGGCTCCAGGATTCCTAAAATACAGCAGGAGTTTCTGCGAAAACGCGGCCACAAAATTACGCGGCTGCGGAACAAACAAAAAAGCCGACCCACGCCGGATTTCGCGTGCGGCATTTGTCCTTGGCCACGAAACGCGACCTTCTCTTTTTTCAACGGCCACCCGCGGCAATCCGCTGTCTCAATGTCAAGGTTGGGCGGCTGGTGCGTGCGCGCTTCGACCGTATTCACTGTTAATTGGCCCCCAAAATATTTAAAAAAAAAAGCTATCATGCAGGCGATAACGCACTTATCGCACGAAACGATATTCATGTTCCTGTTTACGAAACGCCACTCATTTACACTCAACACGCATTTAATATAAAAAAAAACTGCCGATTTAATAGTGATAAAAGTGTGGTTGCAGAAACGTGCATTAGCAAATATATAAATATCGTAATCATTGACATACGAATACTAATGATGATTGTTACTCATATATGTTGTTTTTTATGGGCAATCCTCTACCGGTTTTAATTACCTTGAACTTGACGTTTAATTAAATGCGCTGTTGTATAGGTGTGGGATGTACGGCGTATAATACGACGGCTGCAAAACGTCTGCGCAACCGCTGGGATAATTAATATTGTATGTAAGCCACTTTAAGTCAATATTACGTTATATTTTAACTCGACTAAATAGAGCAATAGTCTATAGGTGCACATCCAGAGATAATTTAATTTCGCCACGACAACGACGGAGGTGTGCGATCTGCCGCCTCCCGCAACCCCCATCTTTGTATGTCTAGCGGCTGCCCGAGAATTATTATTATTACATTGTACAGACGATATAAGCTTGAAAACATGGTGCGCTTGGCTTGCTAATTTGCAAGCGGGCAGGAATGAAATTGGTCTCGCCGGAAGTGACTCAAGTTATCGGGCGATATTGTTCGCCGCCTACTCACGCTGATTGTTTATTTTGCGTAATTTACAAACATTGCGCTAATATTCTGGCAGCTCCAGACATGCAGGAAAAACGGCGTTATTCGTCATTCGTACATACAATTTACGCTGTGTGTAAATCGGTCATAGTATTGTCGCCAAATTGTAAAAGATCGATGATGCAACCCTAATAGAATCAGACGCTTTCAAACGTTAGGTTCTGTTTTGTCGCTGAAAAAGTTAGCAAGGCAGATAATCCCTTACGCAAAAAGGGATTACAATTTTTGGGGATTGCTGCGCTCCAAAACAAAAGTCACCTTTTGGCACCTCCTACGAAGAGGACAGTTACGTTAACTTAACTCTGAATGAATTGCAACACTTGTTTTGAATGGAATTGAATTCGTTTTGAATCTTTTCACATGTCTAATTAACTAACTTTTCTTAGCCCGGAAAGTGTGGGGGAATGTATTGCTTTTGACTTTACCAAACATTCTAAAAAACGATTTCAAATTTATTGAAGTTTTAAAAGAATTTCAAATTGAAATATATAACGTGTGGTCCTAAAGTTTTTGGAAACATGTTAAATGATTCGTTTTTATACCCAATGCCGTTTAATCAAGTTGCCATGGAAAATAAAACGTCACAAGTAATCAAGTTTGATTATGACAGTTTAGTTTTGTGAATCGATCATAGCAAAATGTATTACAAATCCGTAAAGGTATTTACCATCTAGTTGGACGAATACCTAAGCGTGATATTATTGCAATCTACCGAGAGCAAAATGTAGGGAAGTACATTTACAACACTATCAGGAATTGCGAAGAGGGCGTACCATGCATTAATTAACCCAAAAGCGGTAGACCAAGAATTTTGAGTGGAATAAGAAAAATAAGACTGATGGTAGAAGCGAAAGACAAAGTTGGAGTTTCTCGGAGAAAATTAGCCCGGAGATTTGGTATTTCGAAGACCACTGTGTTAAGGACAATTGATCGCACAAACTTAGTGTTTAGAAAGCGAAGAAAGGCACCAAATACACCGCATCCCAGTTTAAAAGAATTCCGCGCTGTTGTCGCGCATTAAGGCGCATACACTTTGATAATAAATTGATTGTAATGGATGATGAAATAGTTATTTAACCAACAAGTTGATTAATGAGAGCGATTAATTATCGAGAAATTTTAACGCGTGAGCGAGCGGAGCGAGCGAGCGCGTTAATTGTCGAGATTATTAATCGCCGATTAATCTTACGTGTTGGTTACAATATTTTTTCGTTGATCTTATTAGCAATAAAAAAGTTTAAAAAATCAAATTAATTGTGATAATTATTGTGATATACATATACAAATGATTCAAAACCTATTAACTAATTTGTAAGATTACTAATTTTTAAGTTGCACTGTGTTTGTCTATATTTATAGTTAGATTAGTAACTGTGCAATTGCTGAAATTAAAACCAGGAATAGACATAGTATTTTCAGTTTTCTGGTATTCTGAACTAAAATTTAAGTTTAAGTTATTGTCTTCGACACTTGTTGTGGAATTTTCTGTTTCATTATTATTATTAGCACTCGTAATAGTATGAGGTGCTTTTGAATTATTTGTCGAGAGAATGTTTTCAGCGATGTTTATTTTATTTTGAATTGAATTTTCTATGTATCCTTCAGCAACTGAAGTGGATTTCCAGCCACCATGTCGTTTAATAGCTGCGAAGTCTGCACCAGCGTCGGAAAGAATTGAAGCAGACGATCGTCGGAAACAGTGTCCTGTATAAAGATGAGGCTGATCTAATTTTAAAAATGTTGCAATTCGTGACGGTAATTTGGAAAATGAATTGATGCCTACAGGTTGGGTGGAGCAGACGCCATTTCTATAGAAAATAAAAAATCTATTGTGTGGAGTGTGTCTTGGCCTCAATGAAATGTAATTTCTAATTAATGTTAACAATGTTTTTTCTTCATTGTCCACCACTGTAAAAATTCTATTTGTTTGTGTTTTGGACGCCTTAATTGTAACTAAAAATTTTGATGACATATCCTGAACATTATCTTTCTCTAATTTCAATAATTCATCTTTTCTTAATGCTCCAGCTACTCCAAAAATCATTGCAACCTGAAATGTAATACGATGTTTATATTTTCAGTTGGTCATTATTTCATTACCTTAGTCATTAAGAAGACACTGTTTGGAGAATCAGATAGGAATCGTTGGATGTGTTCTTTTTCGAGTACTTTGGATTTTTTCGGCAGATATCCTTCTTTTTGTCGTTTAATGAACATGATCAATTTATTGAATTTGCTTATATCAATGTTTTCTTTTATATTTAATGTCGCTTTAAGCATTGCATATTTCGGCCATAAGCTTGCCAACAGACCTTTTCCCGCAATATCAGCAAAATACGCTAATAAAACAGATTCCGAATGGCGCGTTACCTGCTTCTCTGCGCACCATGTTGTAAATTCTCCGTATGTCTTTTCGTATAAAGACCTGCTTTTTTCCGGGAGCAAACACAATGAAGCAACATTGGCAATCTCCAAAACTTCTGGCGGGGTCAATATTAGAGCGTCTTCGAGATCCATAATAGCCACAAATAACTTATAAATCACGTTTGACGTTTTACAGTGACATTTGAATATAGTATGTTTGGTGGCCTATACTAAAATAGTTTATTAAAACAAATCGTTCATTAATGGGGGTTATTAATGAACGATTTCTCTGTACAAATCATACATTAATGATATGCTTAAATGACAGATCAACGGAAATAGTTATTTAAGCATTAAGAGAGGTAAGTATCCTTTACCAGTCGAGTTCGAGTTTGCGCCCGAGCGACAGCGAGGGCTAGCAATAAAGACCGAGACTGGTCAAAACTTACCTCTCAAATTGCTTATAACTGTTTTTCCACTCCTGAAGTTGGTTTAATTGTTTGTGTTTGATTAATTTATTTTCGCAACATGAACAAAATGTCAGTACGGCTTTGGTTGCTAAGACTATTTTTCAAACAAAGTGATTATGATATGATTATGATATGATATGATTCTCAATGATAGTTACATCGTAAGTGACTACTCGTGTTAATTTGGAGATGAGGCAAAGCTCTCGAAGCGACGTATGGGAGAATTTATATGTACCTATCAATTAATGTGCGTTCATCCGCGTCTTCAATCTTCAGTCCAATTAGTAGCGTTCACGAATCGAACACATATTGAATTTTTCATAGGTTCACTAATATATAGAAATTCCTCTATGGCATGAAGTAAACGATATACGCTAATTAGTCGCTCGCTTTAATTAAGTCTGGAATTTTCGGGAGGCGCGCGCGTTCCTCTGGAATTAAATCCGATTCACATTCAAATTTTAATCCGCGCCCCAGCGATATCGGCGCATTAATTATGCATGCGTCCTGGGAGCGACTGGATTGGGTGCATTACTTATTTATTTATTTATAAATGCGCAGACGGAGGCGCTCACCATCGCGCTGGTGCATCCATGAGACGTAATGACATCTGCATTTTGATGCACATTTTCGGGACGCACCGTCCTAGTTCAAAGGTTAAACGCTGTACCCAGGAGCCCACGCTGCTGACAAATCGCGAAGTAAATTACAACCGACAGCGTTCCGTGTTAACAGCAGTGGTCGTAAATAAAATTGGGCAACAGCTTGCATACAAGCTGCGGCGAAAAAAATCGGCCTTATTAATTGTATAATCCGCAGAGATTTATTGGCGGGCAGCGTCGCTGATTCAGGCCTCTAGATAAATCTTGATTCGCTAATGAGAGCGAAAAAAGCGCCGCGATTAATACGTTATAAATTATGCATATTCTGCGTCAACATGTTTACATTTCGCGTGATAAAAAACTTGCACATTATGTATACTTATAAATAGAATCCGCTGGGAGGGGCCGCGAAAAGGAAACACAAGGCGCTCTTTTAATCGGCGAGCGGCGTTTTATTCGCGAGTAATTTAACGGAATAATTTCGCTGCTTGGAAGTATCGTTAATTTATTCGCGCGGAATTGTCTATAATGCTAGTTCATGCTAATTTTATAGCTCGCCGATTCATATTTTGCAAATAAACATTCTTTTAGCACTACAGCTTTATGGGATGTGATTGTACACTCTGTTCGGCCATAGAAGTTCACGTTAATTGCCGTCGGCAGATTGCCACGCAGGCGTTACAATGATGTGATTCTTTTTATCTAGCTGTTTGCCTCGGTGTTTATGCGAGGTTACAGTCTCTTGCAAGATGCGTGGATAACGCGGAATGCGTGTTATTAAGCCTGTGTTTTATTGCAATGTTGTGCTAATATTACTTGTATTGCATAGTTCGAAGTATAGACCTTGAGCGAATAGCGTATCAATTTCATGGGTCATGATAATTATATAACATTTTGTTAGTATAAACAACAATCAAGCAGACAATACATACATTTTAGGATAGTCAGTTGTTTCCTTGATATTCAATCACACATGTGTTGCACAGTGGTTCAGAATTTAAAAAAGTCGATCGAAAATACAGATATCAATGTTTTTATATGATGCTAAACTAACACATTATCGGTATTCTGGTATATGGCTAACTTCTGAAATACATAATTGAAAAATTAAATTACGTAGAAAGACATTATTAGTCCAGAAACATGCGATAAAACACATGCGTTTCAAACATAAATTTAATTTTCTAAAATGCGGCTTTTATTTTGAGCTGTGTAGAATTTTTTGTAAAATATTTGGGGAAAATGGATATGTATAGAAAAGCCGAACCTTCAGCTATCGCCCATGTGGCACTCGACTGGCAATTATAGTATTTTACATTACAAGCCGCTTAAGAGGGTTTTTACTGGCGATACAAGGAAATGACTGCCGAGCCGCCAGTGAAAAGTGCGTTATTGTTTGACAATATGTGCCAAAACGAGCGTAGCAAGTTTAGCAAATTACACTCCGATTAATCCGGTTACAGACTAGCCTGCGGCTCGTCAGTCATTCACTGAAATTTCCGGTAAGCTGTAAAATACTTGCTCATTAATAGTACTTACTAGTTTACTTATAATGTTTTTTTTTTTATTGCAGGCATTGATGAAAATCTAATTTAATTTAATTTTAATGATAATCTAATTTATAGATTTTCCGTAGTTTTGATGACAATCAATAGCAACCACGAATTAAAAGCAGAGAAATTTGAAAATTCTTATCTCAAAACCGCACAAATATTTGTAAATTTGTATGGGTGGTACTACATGCCCACTTCTGTCCACAAAATATTACTCCGAGGAGCACTAATTTTATAGAAAATGCAGTACTCATGTACGCGATATTACACTCGTCGAACAACATTGCACTTTTCATACCTGATTACGTAAATAACTATTACCTGTTATGTTTCGCTTCGATTAATCAGGTGCAAGACTCGCCTGGGGCTCGTCAGTCATTCACTGAAATTTCTGGTAAGCTGTAAAATACTTGCTTAATAGTACTTACTAGTTTACTTTTTATGTTCTTTTTTTAATTGTAGACATCGACGAAGAATCTAATTTATAGATTTTCCGTAGGTTTGATGACAATCAATAGCAACCACGAAAAAAATGCACAGAAATTTTAAAAGTATTGTCTCGAAACAGAAAAAATTGTATGGGACAAATTGGTACATTTGTATGGGTGGTACTACATGCCAACTTCTGTAAAGAAAATATTTCTCCATAGATATTGCAGTATTGTCCATTGGAGAACTATCCGAAGAGGCCCTAGAAGCAAAAAATTAAGATTTGCGGCGATACAGGGAACACCACACGAGGAAAATTACTGCCCTAAAGATTAAACGAAAATCTTTTCCATAGTTTAATTTTGAGTTCAGATCCTCAATTAAGTTCTTTTATACAGGCCAAACAAAAACAGAAAATCAGTGATGTTGATATCTTCCAACTAATAAATATTTCCGAAGAAGGCAATTTGCAGATGATCTTGAAAAAGATGATTTTCAAAATCATTTGGCGTAATACGCGTTATACTATAGATGTATTTTTTACATACAATCTCAATACTTCCATAATTAATTTGTAATTTGAAAGCCTAATGTTTTATACCGGGTGTGCATTTTAGAATTAATCAGTCTCAATAACTTTTGAATAAATTTGATAGTTTATACATTAATTTTGAAGTTAATTTCATTTAAAATTAGTGATTTTTCGATTTATATTTTAATCAATTGTTTTGGAATATTTATTTATTTTTTTGTTTTCTGAAACATTTCTTTTATTTTATCACGCCTCTACCATATGTTTCTTAAGCTTTAAAAAAAGGTATCGCAATGTGATGGGTGTGCAATTTGAATTTTCAAAGTGGGGGTGGCTACGAATGAGCGTGTCTTTAAACTTCCCCCTGGAAATATCAACCAGCGTGTTTGTTTAAATCAAGTTAACTTGAATTCAATAGTTATTGAACCTATCACCCTTCTTAAAGTTTTGAAATGAACACCCGGTATAATAAAAATTAAAAATTATCTTCTCATTTGTGTGTTGATGTGTGGGATGAGTTCCTAACGTGCTCACTCTGATGTGTCGCATTGTGTATCTATTATCCATCCAGCACCAAGTATTATTATCATTATTTTTATTATTGCATGTCCATATTACTTTAACCAATACAACTAAATAACATTTTATATCATATTTGGGTCAGGTTTTACAGTCTCCGATTAGCTTTAATCGGTGGTTAGTATACATTAACATACATATTAAGTGCCCAATCACTTTGTTTCTGGTATTGTATATTATACCGCGCGTTTTTTTAATTTCTGAACATAGGCCTATGTTCAATTTTCTATCAATAGTTTTGACATTTCAAATGATCAAGTTACACGTGCATGTAATTTTGGTTGCATAACAATTGCATGCAACTAAAATTACATGCACTTGTAACTTGATCATTTGAAATGTCAAAACTATTGACAGAAAATTTATTCAACGCAAGAAAGAAATAGGGCTCTTTCAAAAATGAGTTACTATTTCAGGATTAATAGTTGATGATTCCTATTTCAATAGGAATAATGGGATTGGTGTCTCAGGATAATTCTTGCGTAGAATACATATTCTGTCAACAGTTCTGACATTTTAAATGATCGAGTTGCAGGCGCATGTAATGTTGGTTGCATAACTGGTTGCAATTGATACTGTCGTTTTAAAACTAAACATGGCCTATGTTCAGAGATTAAAAAAACGCGCGGTATATTATTCTGTGCTATTGATGTACTTAGTTGACCTGTGTAAACTATTTTTAGTGGAAACATCAATAAAGATATTATTATTATTATTATTATATTATTTGTTTATGCACAATATTCAATCCTTTAACCCCTTCAAATAATTTGTAGATTGCAAAATAGCAAAACACAAATATTAATATTATTATTATCAATGTATTTGTCTGATTTTGTTTTATTTCTACATAATATTAAAACAAAAACAACTAAAAATATTTTTTTATTACAAAATCTCAAATATTTGTTTTTTTATTATTATTATCATTATCAATGCATTTGTCTGTATTTTTTATCTTACATGACAAAATTTTAATTGAAAAGTGCAATTAATTTACGAGATATGAATTTCGATGAGATAGTTTGATATCTGAACCATTGTGTATTGCCAGTAAACATAGGTGCCAAGTTTTCGGAATCTCGAGGGGGGCAAGAAATAAAGTCAGTAATTTGGTCATTTGGAAAATCTTGTTGATTTATTTGGCAAAGAAAATGTCAATTCTAAAACCAATAATGCATAATAATAATAATAAAATTATATTTATCAGTCTCGCGAAAATGTGTTTGGTCTCACAGTTCCCCGCGAAATAAAATCGTTGGCAATGTCATCAAACAGTTTACGTTTTTGGGACGAAGAAGCATTTTAGAGTCCCAAAATAGTTATTTGATATTATAAGTCCCTAAAATGAGTCTTTTCCGGACTCAATCCCAAAAAGTTATCCCATCGTAATTAAAATCAGAAGCTCATTATTGTCGAGAAATATTTGCGCTGATCACATTAATCATACATAATAAAAGGTTTCAATGTGTTTTATGGAGCATATACAAAAAATGTTGTTTCTCAAAATTATTTTTTCGTACTCATCTGCTATTCAAGACTCGGCTACTCCTCGTCTGGCAACGATTCGCACGGAATGCTTCATTTTCGGTACTTGTAACAAAATAGTTATTTTTGTATCTAGAACGCGAAATGCCACTTATGCGTTCAAGAATAGAAGTTATTTTGCTGAGGGTTACCGAGGCAAAATATCTATCCGAGAACGCAAAAGCATTTCGCGTTAGGGATACAAACAAGATTTTTTCGAAAACTTTAGAAAACTGCAGTACAACAAGACAATTTTGTTATGCACAACAATTCATTTATATTTGAAATTGTTTAAACCGTGTTTATATCCAGACGGTTTAGGTGCGGTGTCTACCGTAACGGTAGCGATGAAATTAACAATAAAATCAGTTGTTTTAAAAATCAGTTCTATTAATAATTACTCTAACCACTATCTAACGGCATGGCGGGTGGCGTTGGAGTATGGTCGCGGAAACATATACCGCGCGTTTTTTTAAATCTCTGAACATACGGTATGTTCAGTTTTAAAACGACGGGATCAATCGTACGCTAAAATTCAATATATATATATATATATATATATATATATATATATATATATATATATATATATATATATATATATATATATATATATATATATATGCAACCAAATTTACTAGCGTGTGTAACTCAATTATTTAAAAAAAAGACATTTTTTTTGCAAAAATATAGACATTGCCTGGTTATATTCGATCCACTAATATTTGTTGTTCCAAATAGGGACAAAATTTCCTTTTATATGGCTACTAGATGAACACTCTGCAATAGCTTCTTCGTCATATGATATCATTGGGATTCTTCTCGAGTAAGTACATTTTCAGAAAAGTCTGAAAATTTTCTTTTGCCGATAATAAATTTGTCCATATCGATTTTCGTCTATTATTAACAATTATTATAATCATTATAACACTTTTGGGGTCAATTTTCGCTACCGAACATACCTTCAGTAGGTAAGAAACAACTGAAAGTAGGTAGGAACTGTCAAATAAAACTTCATCCTACTCGTCTAATTCATTTCCAGTCTTTAAATCGAAATTTAGTTTTAAACTACTTCTTTAATGAAAAAAAAAATCAGCACCTTGATTACTTTTTTAGAATATTAAATTAAAAGTTATTTTTTTCCAAAATAGCCAGAAACCGTATGCAGTCATAAATGTTTCCAAAATAGCCAGAAACCGTATGCAGTCAACTTTAACTTGTATATAAATGGTTTTCAAATACCTATTCTACATATTTTAGAAAATAATAGCGAAAAAAACAATAGAAAACTTGCTTTTCCGGTTGGCAATATTTCAACAAAAACTATTCAGTAATAAGTAACGTTGCAAATACTAAGTTTAAACCCAAAATCAATTTCTGTTGACTAATCGTGTAGCAAAAAAATGCATGGCAAATATACTCTGTTTCATTTTTATTTTTAACTAAGAACGTTGTGGTTTCATTTAATAAACTTTTACACATGAATACCAACAAAAATGATCTGACAGTGAAAAAAATATGAAATGTCAGTTTTCTAACAATGTTGCCTAATCCATATATTAAGATAATTAATTTATTGCTTCAATCCACCAAGTGTGCTGTTTTTTTAAATTATTAATAAGTAAACCAATCATCACCTATAATGATAATAATAATAATTTAAAAAATTCAACAATATTTTATATTATAATTGGACTGATTTGCTTTTGTAAAATAAAAATAGCAATTAAATTCTGTACTTAATAGATACTCAATTTGATGGCAACATTGCCCACTGTCATAAAATATGACCTCTTTTGTTTAAAATATAACCTATTTTTGTAAAGTGTACCGAGTTTTTATATTGGCCAACAATACCGACATCCGAACAGAGTCAACTTAGTTAAAAATAAAATTGAACAGAGTTTACACTCGAACATCATTCACACAGATTTGTTTTTAAGTAGTCATCTTATGTCAATAGAGCCCCAAAAGATGCTGTTCTGTAAATACATTTAGAATACTATATCTGTACTACATGTGTAATAACAGAACAGCAGATTATGTAAAACTACACGTCTTGTTAGTTTTCTATTGTAGTTCAATTACATACAACCAGTGATTATTTGTCACTACCCTATTAATTATAAATGTTTTGACATACCTCAAAAATTTACTAAAACAATCATATTGCATAGTACTATAGTCCATCCAATTTCAAGATGCAGTGAATATATACACTCTACCAGGCGTGATCGCCACGTGCACGTTTTAACACAAGCATACGATTGGTCGTCCCGGTGTCTACCTGAAACCCGGACTAAGGGAATTTTGTTACTGCATTAGCTTGACTAGTGTTGTGAACTATGTCGAGCACAGATACAAATATTGAAGTTGTAGTAAGTGCGAAACTGTGCCCTCCTAAAAAACGCATTAAAAAGTGTCATTTAAGTGTGGAAACCAAACAATTAATTTTAAATGTGTATAAATGTGAAGTTCGAGAAAACCCTACGGATTTAAGAAATGATATGGTGCAAAAAGTGGCATATAAAACAGGGGTATCTTATAGGTCTGTTTATAACATTATTGGAGAATACAAAATCTCCGCAAAATTTTCACCACCTAAAACAAATCAGCACTGAAAAAAAAAGCGTTGATGCAGTAGATGATTTTGATAGAAACGCAATACGAAGAAAAGTACACCAATTTTTCTTTCGAAATGAAATGCCAACCCTGAACAAGCTTTTAATAGAGGTGAATGAAGAAAACGATTTGCCAAATTTTAAGCGATCAACATTTCATAAACTGTTGAAATCGCTAAATTTTAAATACCAACGTCGCGGAAGAAATAGTATGCTATTGGACAGTGACGAAATAACGTTATGGAGCTGAAATTATTTAAAAAAAATTAAATTATACAGGAGTGAAAATAAAAAAATATATTATCTTGACGAGACCTGGATTAACGCTGGTCACACAAAATCGCATGTTTGGATGGATGAAAGTGTTAAATCCTCTAAAGCAGCTTTTTTGTCAGGTTTATCAACAGGGTTGAAGAATCCCTCGGGTAAAAATTGGCTAATAAACTTACTATTCACTTGTTAATGATGATTTTAAATTACAGGAAAAGGTAAACGACTGATAATTTGCCACATTGGCAGTACAGACGGCTTTGTCCCCGATGCTTTATGGGCTTTTGAATCGAAAAAAACCGGAGATTATCACGAAGAAGTGGTGGGTGAATCCTTCGAGAAATGGTTTTCCAATGTATTGCCGAAATTAGAGGAGAATGTAGTGATTGTGTTGGACAACGCGTCGTATCATTCCAGAAAGTTAGAGAAAATTCCTACGTCGGCTACTAAGAAGGCAGATATCCAGACCTGGTTGTTGTCCAAAAATATTCCGTTCGAAGCCGATAGGCTGAGAATTGAATTACTGGCTATTGTTAATATGCATAAAACGCAATATAATAAATATATTATTGATGAAATGGCGAGGTCACATAATAAACTTATATTACGACTTCCACCGTATCACTGTGAGCTCAACCCCATCGAATTAATTTGGGCAGAAATTAAAAATTATGTGGCCTCAAAAAATATTACTTTTAAATTTGGCGACTGCAAAAGTTGAGTTCAAAATGCGGTCACTTGACAATATTATTGAAATTAATGTCGAGCCTCTTATTATAAATTTAAATACCGACGATGAAAGTAGTTCAACTTAGTAATAAATATTTTATTGTATATAAATTTAATATTTACTGATTTATTTGTTGTCCTTTTTTATTATCTCATGTATTTTTTTTTTTGTTAGCGCAGTTTAGTCGGCAACTGAGCAAGTGCGGCCCTGTACATTATCGCTGTTCACGTGAACATGTTTACATTAACTGCAGCTTGAAATTGGATAGACTATAGTCTATATTCTTATCGTGTAGTACCGGTTGATAAATATGGGTATTTGATAGAACCACAGACTAATACTAATAAAATAAGATTGTTATATTATTATTTGGTAGGTACTTACTGGTAAATAATAATTTTTATTTTATTTTATTATTTATTTATTTTATTTCGCCTATTATGGATCAAACCTTAAACTTAATAAAATAAGAAGCTGGATAATGTATTTATTTAACATTTAATCGTTAGCCTAACATTTATTTAACATATCGTCGGCTTGGTGTTACAAGGTTGTATGTAACATTTTTTTATTTTTTAGTTCTATAGCATTGCAGGGCTATATGCTTTCAAAGTGGGACCTTTCAACTTGTCGGAAGATTAAAATTGGATCATTAGGAACCTGTGATAAAAACATATCTATCGACAGTGCAAAATTTATCATTTTTTGATATAGCAAACATATTTAAAATCCTTAGTCCCAAATTTACAAATTTGCACATTGTAACATTAAGCCGACGATATGCACTATAAATGCACTACTCTAGAATTTCTTTGTACCTTTTTTTTCTTCAAATTTAGTTCTATTGCTGTTGTAATCAAAAGAAAACTATTTCTTAAATAATTTTGATTTTGGTTATTTCATTGGACAAAATAATTGCATCAGTATCTTTCACATTACCGGCCCTTCTTCTAGTGGACGATGGCCCGTGCAAACTTGCTTTTGCATATGAAGCATCTAATGTATACATAATTATATAATGTATTGTATTTACTCACTTTATATGATTGCGACAGAAATATTTTGTTTAATTTAAAATTTTGCAATTTTTAACTTTTTTTTTATCACTCAACCACGAAATTTCTAATTCTGATATCTGTTGCTAGTATAAAATAATTAACTGTTCCCCATCCCCAATATATCTACCCCACTGTTGACATACTGAGTGCACATGTAGCGGTATCGTCAGAAATGTTATATTTTTCCACGGTCCCTATTTGGTTCCCATGCCATAAGAGCCAGACTGATTGTGACTAGTGTAAAGTGAACTACATAATTTTGTAAATTTAGAAAAGATTCTTCGTTGGGGTTGTTAAATTTAAGAATTCTACTAAATTTCTGCAACTTTCTTTGTGAAACATGTTATAAAAATGTTTGGATTTTAAATTAATTTAAGCGATTTGTCATTGTAAAAATAGACAATTTAAATATTTGATTAAATAAGAAATGTAATTGGTGCATTTCACAATGATCAATGGTTGTCTGGACACAGAAACAATAGTAATTTTAAATGATATACAATTCTCAAACTAGCAATTTTCCAATTAGCAGCGGTCACCACAGATTACCAGCTGAACCGTTAATCCTGCAACTTATAAATTTCCACACACTCACACACACAGAGGCAGGCTCACGTGTTCCCAGTCGGCTGCAATAATTTAAAATGATCGGTGCCGACGGAATGGGAATATATGCGGCAATTCAGAGTTCGTTGACTAGCGCCACATCTAATCCGATTGCCTTCTCTATATTGCAGCCGACCCACGCCTATGGCGTGGACCTTGAAATAGGTAGGCCGCTGATGGATATACGAGGGAGCTGGCAATAGCGTTATTAGTTCAGCCCCTTAATCAGGCTCGGTATGGTGCAGCAATTAATAAAACGGACGACAACAGCGAGCATAAATATGGACTAATGAACATAGAACCGTGGGTAATATGTACTCGTATATAAAATAATGCTCTGCTGTTGTGCTCAAAGGCATGATTTATAAATTGCTTAGTCAATACTTCGCCAATTTAATGGCAAAAGTCCATTTATTACTAAAAATTAGATGGTGTGGTTAATTGAAGCATATGTACATATTGGCCTTGAAATGTCCAAATTCTGAATCACAACGTAATAAAATTGATTAAATACTTGAATTTTATCGTATATCTACAATGCTTTTGAGTTTATTCAAATTTTAATTTCGAAAGATTTAGTTTTTGTTAAATATATGCTATATTCAATAAGTCACAGCATTAGTAATAAACGAAATCATGACGTTTATTTCGCAATCCACTTATTTTTCCATAGAATACTCGAATCATTGGCTCTGTCAATGAAACGAGCTTACAGAATGATTTATACATGTTCCCCAATTAGTCCACGAAGGTGCCTTTCAGGAAGCCCATCAAATATGTAAACGCTCTGCTCCAGGAGTGCGGAATTGCGCGCGCCCCATTAAATTTATGTCGGTGGCGGCGGCGGCGCCTCCGCCTCCCACCTGCCGCCCCCCGTGCGGCCGGGAAGTGGCGGAAAGAGATTTGGCACGGAATCCGCGACGGTCGCCGCCGGTTTGTGCCCCCCATTAGCGCAACAGCCGGACCGAAAAAAACGTCATTACCGGATGCGGAAGGGGCGAGATGCCGGCGGCTTTAAACGCACGCACGCCGCACGTACGCATCCGCCGTGTCCCTCCCCCGGCGACGATCCCCGAAAGCGGGCTTTAATTGCGTCGAGATTTCAGCCGGAGTAATTAGAAAAGTGTGGGGTTTTCAAGGGGAGCGGATGCTCCGGACTGGAAATTGTGACTTAATTACGCAAAATTTGCACGTAATTTTCGCACGGGGTAAGCCGTCCAGTTTTACGGTTTTTTCAGCCTAGATTACCTAAGCGAGCAGTGATTATGGGTTACACTTTCACATTTCAAGCCTAATCCCCCAGTCAATATAAAGTTAAATTTACGACATGAAATGGAGTTAGAATTGTTCGACGTAATCAAAATTTCGCTCAGGCTTTGTGCAACACAAATGAAATAAATAATTAGTGCAAGAATAGCTTGAATGACCAAATGGTTTAATAACAGTTAAACAAGCTGGAAACCCCTTAAATATGTTATAAAATAGATCCCATGTAATTATTATTATTATTTTAAATTATTTTAAAGTCAAATAGATTCTCTGAACGAGCTATACAGGGTGGACCACGAATAACGTTAACGGATGGAGGAACAATTAAAAAAAATCAGCATTGCAGGGTTGAATACGATATCCTCGAGGAATATATTTTCGACTTTCTATCACTTCCGGTTCTACCATAAATAGCTGCCAACTTTGTTATATTAAATGGAACACCCTGTATATTATTACATTTTTCAATTCACTGTTTATTTCCCTACAAACCCATATGAACTTATGTCCACTTAACTTTTATAGTTTTTGAGTTAAAAATATATTTGTCACATTTTGACCTCAAAAACACGTTTTGAAAAATGCGTATACCTAACATCTAGTACGAACAAGATAGAAACACGAGCTGCATCTTGCATTGTAACTAATAGATCCCTCTACACTTAACAAAATTTACATCTAGAAACACGAGCTGCATCTTGAATTGTAACTAATAGATCCTCTACACTTAGCAAAATTGACAGCTGTCAATTTTGACAATAGGTATTTAAAAAATGCCAATATTTCAGTGCCCACTTAGAAACATCATATTTTAATTTTGTCAAATGGTTCAATCAATATTTATTTATCATAGGGCGATTGGCAAGACAATTTGTTACAAAAAAAGGATTATGCAACCCTATACCTAGAGCACATTTTTAGTTATTTCGAAATTTGTTTCCTCCCTGAATTTCTACACAATAGAATACCTCCTGTACTATTCAAACGTGCACCATAGTAGGCTAGTGTCAATATTCGCAAACATACCTACTTGTCTACTGGAAGATTTTAATGCCCCCTCTCAAACGCAGTAGGCGGTGTGAAACGTCAGGGGTGAATGATATGGGGAAGATATTTCCAGTGCAAATATTGTGCGCGCGCAACTTAGATGTGTAAGTGATACACACAAGCGCTAATAACGTAAATAATCCGTTTCCTGAATATTATATAATATAGCAATGCTAGTTCTTGCTTAAATAATGTTTGTACATTAAAACTAATATTTGGAAGAGGATTTATTTACACCGTGGGTATAATTTCTTGGTTAGATGACGTTTTCGATACTTGTGGCTCGGAGACGATCAATGAGTCACGTTTCGATTATAACCCTCAATATAATTGACAATATTATCGAACATCTCCGGCACACTTTGCAAAGAGCATCATACATTTTTCTTAATGATATGGGCTTGATGTATTCTGTTTATGTCTTCGAGCTTTCTCACATTTATGGTATATTGTTTTTGTGTATGCATAGGTTAAATGATTCAATCTAACTTTTCGGGTCACTCGTCTTGGTAATGATTACGAAAACAAAGTCTTGTAAACATGTTAGTAAATAAATACGGTTCGTTCGTTTGTCTTTCAATTAAATGAATTATACATGAAATATATTTAGTTGTAAGGGTTGATACTTAACTAAATTACGATGTATGTAGGATATAAATTTTAACACTGTTTAAGAAGATAGGTGTTTCATTATTGTTTGCTTTGTCAATTTAATTCAATCTGGTAACTTGTGCTGCCTATACTTAAGAGTCGATTCAAGTAAACTTTTTTTTTAATTTCTGGAGAAGACCGAGTTGATTCTACATTTGATGAACACAATTCCAGTATTTTTTATTCGGAACACAGGTACATACATACATATTAATAATAAATTAAAAATTATATATAAAATAATAAATCCTTCAATTATTTTTAGATTTTTTAAATTTCTTAATTTTTATGTTCTCCTGGGAAACTGATTATTCATCAAAATGAATTTGCACATAATTTAAATTTCTGATAATCCGCTTGATCATAAATATATTTTATACAGTGACCGCCAAAAAGCCGGCAACGTATTACGAATTTCATTATTAATGATTAAAAAAAAAAAAATTACGGCAATAATTTGTGCTTGTCTAAAACCAGTATTAGCTTCTATCAGATGTACCGAGTGAGTTTTACTTACCCAGAAAATCTCGTTTTTCATAATGATGAAAATTTAGGAAAATTCGGAAATCGCGCGAGATATCATTGATATATTTTTACTGCAAGTTAGTATTAGATTACTTAATCATTTAAAGGCAATGTTTTTTTTGTCATCTGTAAGTTTTGCAAAAATTTGATTTTAAGGTTTTTTCATATACCGGGTGATTCATGTTTTATTACCATGGTTTTTTTAGGCATTTGGAGTTGCCCAAAAAATATGATTTATTTTATTTATATAGGTCTGATACTAATCTACGGAAAGGTAGTTTGACTTTTTCGATATAATTATATAGACGGTTACAAAATTAAAAAAAACTCTTTTCGGGCAAAATTATCTATCGTTATTTTTGCCCAAAACTGTTTTATTTTATTCATAGAACCCATTTATGAAATCAAAAATTAACGAAAATGATTAGATTTCAAATTAAAGTATTTTTTTACATTGCTGACCAACTTTCGTCGGTATGATTTATGATTTTGTAAGTCAAGAGCCCTACATACAAAGCACTGACCGCACCTGTGCGGTTGGAACGTTTTATGACTTTTTATGATTCCGCCAGTCGCCCGTGGGTTGAACGGGCCTTGTAGGACCGTAATAACTTCTTATAATTCAAAAACTAACTTATTTTAGATTGTATGAATCGATGATTAATACTTGGTGAGACATCTTTAAATTAGTATAAATAAAGCACTTCGTTACGTTTCACAAAATTTATTAGAAAAAACTCTACAATTGTTTCAGTCTTGCGACCATTATCAAGAGCAAAATAAGACTGAATACAAATTCATTCAATGCGCTATTTATAATCTAATTCCTAGTCACTATTAACACATTGAGGTACATTTACAAAAAGACGTACTTTCAATAATCCCATTGAACACTGGATTATTTTCGAAACAGATCTGGCCATTCACAATGTTCCCCTTGCTTTCTTAATTTCCAGAATTTGCAGGAGGTCCATTCTTCTAAGAAAGCAACGAGGAACATTGTGAATGACCAGATCTGTCGAAAATAATCCAGTGTCAATGGGATTATTGAAAGTACGTTTTTTCGCAAATCTACTTTAATGTGTTAACATTTAATGTATAATTAAATACTATACTAGGAATTAGATAATAAATAGCGTATTGCATGAATTTGTATTCAGTCTTATTTTGCTCTTGATAATGGTCGCAAGACTGAAACAATCCCTGACTCCGGCCCTGAATAAATCTTTGCGTCGGTATCCTCCCAGGAGGCTGAGGGATTGGGTACGGCCTCATCATAAAACCCATAAAACCCATTATAGGGACTATTACTGGTAACAGCCGTCATATTTTACTATTTAGTAATAAATCTTACTGTTGCAATATCAAAATTCATTTAATTCAATAATTGGTGCAATTTTTTTGAGTGTAATGTTTGGAATAGCATTAAAGTATGTTCTGACAAAAACTATATAAATAAAATTACGAATTCTTTGTGAAATAACGTATAAACTACCGGGAGGTTAATATTTTTTATCGTCAGATTGGGCTTCAACAATATCTAAACATGTGTACTTATTTTGGATTTTTTATTTCAATTAGAAGTCGCAATTTTTGGCCTGGTAATAAAACTTGAAACACTCGGTATCTCATCCCCTCATTTACTATTAAAATTACTATTTTAAATAATTAATTGTAGTAAATACCTTTTATAATAACACAATTTTAAAATTATCATATTTTCCTAAACAGCTAAAATTTGATAATCTAAATCTTAAACATGAGCATGTTCTTGTTGTAATAAATGTGCAATAAATAATATAAGTGATTTATATGGCAGTTTGTATTAAAATTAAACATAAATTGATTGAATCTTGATCTTTCATTATACAGTGTCGCGAAAAAGTATGGATACAGTTAAATATTCTGAAAACTAAGTTTAAGTTAAAATGAGTATCGTCCGAACTTTAAGTTGTTAGGTCTCGTAGCTACATTTCAATACAATTGATTCTCATTCAGTCATTTGGATAATATAGCAATGAGACCTTAAATTGCACCATCGAGGTCTTCTGGGCAGCATTAAACAAAATAATGATTGCTGGAATGGCTTCCAACGTCCTGAACGGACAAGCAATTATAAGAAGAGTAAATTGTAGATGTAGTACAGTTATTAATGGTATTTTTAGTCGCAATCTCATACAGTTAGTAAAGTTTCCGATGTTTTGTCTGGCCATAATTCCTAGCGGTTAGCATGAGACAGCTGGGCGCGGGTTGGACAAGCCTTTTCTAAGTTGTAATAAGTTGTCTAAGTTCAAATACAATACAATAATACAATAAAAAATATTCTTAAATTGTGAAACAAATGTCTGTGAAGTGAACAGTAAATTTTCAATACCATACAAAACTTGCTTCAACGGCAACATAATGTAATGATGATGCATTTGATAGGGTAATTATATACACAGCGAATAATTTATATACCACTAAATTTGCTTCATAATTGAGGACGTATGAATTAACAGGCATAATATTAAATTCCGCAGTATTTAGACAATAAACAAACACCCTGCAATTAGCGCGACTTCAGTCCTGCGGACATTTGGCGTCGAACTGAAAACAACCTTCCGTAAACCGGCGCTGAACCCGACGCCTAACCTACCGCAATGCGTAACCGCTTACGTTGTTTGATCGCATTGTGTCTGTGTGTCTGTCTGTACGCATGAGTGTGCGTGCGTTGAGTGTTTTTTTTTCAAGGATGAGCGAGGCGCGCGCCTCGGTGCGCATAGGCAGAGCGTTAATAATAATTCAAGGTTTGTGTACGCGTCACACGGCGTTTATTATTATTGTTAGCGGGCACGGTTTATTGACACTGGCCTGATACGCGGCAGAAATAGATGCTGTCAAGTGATAATGAGCAGTGTTAATATTGACACAATACGGTATATGTCTACGGCACACATACACAGGCATGCAGCCAGGCCGCACTCACAGATTCAACAGAGGCCAAGAGACGACGTCCTCGACGTCCTCGGGTCGAGCACATCTCCGCGCCCAAGCAAGGACACATTTCCACATTTTTACATGCAGCGGTGTGTGTACACCGTGCGGTGTACACTGGAAACAATTACACGCGTTTCTTTATCGCCCTCCTCCCACGCACGTCCTCTCTGCCGTCCCGCTCGCCAATAAATAATGCATTCCGTTTCGCCTCTTGCGACTCGAGCGTCTGGTTTTACGTTCCAAGTAAAATACGGTTATGTCTATTAAAAGCCGTATCGCCCGGGCTTTTTTCTGGAGGGCGCGATTAAACGGCCTTCGTTATGTGTCGAGTGTGTGGTGCTGGTGTAAAAATAAATTACACCAGTTTTTTTTATTTTCCTCCGCCCGCCTCCAAACGGCCAAATGACTGGAGACTGGAGCGTGAGTGTGGTCCGGGATGGTTCTAAATTATTTACAACTATTCGCCCAAAACTCATAAAACTGTCATATACTGTAGGTGTATAAAAAAATAATTGATACCTAGGGTTGAATGTTTGGTTATTTTACGACGGTAATATATTACATTATTTAATTTTATTAATCACACAAATAACTACTGGTTGTTACATATCTTTTATTCTAATGCATTAAACCTTGGTCAAAAATTAAAACATACAGGTGTATAAAATACAAAAATAGTTATTTAAGGCACAAGTGGTTAGTCAAGCTCGAGCGAGGTAGGAGCGAGTGCTTTAATAGTCACGAATTGAATGAACAGACTTATACATATACCTTACATTTTATCCAGTAGCGGTTTTAGCACTTGAAAGGCCGCAGGCGCAATTAAATTTTGGGGTACCCCTCTTCATATTTTTAAGTTGGCTTTTACGAGTGAATTTGTAGGCAATAATTTGCACCTTAAAAAATAAAGTCTTCTCATGTCTCATTCTCATTCTCATTCTCAAATTCTCACTAGTGACTAATGTCACTCCTGGCAAACGGTCGTCGGACAAATATTAAGTTGTCTAGAAAATTTGTTTATTTAAAAAAAAAATCTTTTCATTTCTTGTTGATATAAAACAAATATTTTTTCAACAAAAGCGTCCCTTAATAGAGTAGTATTCCTGATTCTAGAATTAAAAAAATATGTAAATAATTTATAGAACAACAATAATATACAAATTGGTGCCGTCCCAATACTATGTTGAAATTTAATTGTTATTGAATTTTTCCTAAATTGTTCCTTTTTTGTGGGTCTATTGTTTTCTCTTTCAGCAAAGTATATTTGCATGTCTTGTACAATGTAAATCGTAGTTTGTATCGATTTGTATTGTCATATGTAATTAACTATTACTAGCCCTAACAAGAATACACACAAAAAATATACCGAGCCATTAAAAAAAAAATATGTCGGTGACGTCACAACAAATAAATACAGGTGTTTACAAAAGTTTTATTTTCACGAACTTGCAGCTAATACTGTCCCATGTAATAATATATATGGTTTGTTGATCATTAATAACAAATGAAGTCGATATAATCTTGGGCGCTTATTAGACTGTATATCTTTAATAGTATATTGTTTTATTAGGAGAAAAAGTTACACTTTGTGTGGTGAGTCTGTAAGTTTGACAGCCCAACCAGCTGAAATACTCAAATAGCGCAAGCTGCTATAGAATATGCAATAGTTATCGAGTATTTTTTTACTTTTTCTCTGCCGGCAGACAAAGTAAACACTTTTTCTCCTAGGAGAAAAAGGACACACACACCCCACGAACAGCTGAAATTACTCAAATAGCGCAAGCTGCTATAGAATATGCTATAGTTATGAGTAGTTTTTACTTTTTCTGCGCCGGCAGACAAAGTAAACGCTTTTTCTCCCAGGAGAAAAAGGGACTCTTTTAATTTGCGTATCCAAGGACACAAAGTGCCACGTTTGTGACGTTTGAAGAAAAAAAAAATTATGTATACACGACAAACGAAATTTATTTCAAACGATTCATAAGGTTTTTTGTACGTTTCCAAGTACGTCAGAGCTTAATTTGCCATTTAAAGGCCATTTAAAAATTAAAAAATTGTTGGTGACGTCACAACAAATAAATGAAGGTTTCAAAAATAGTTTTAATTCACCAACTGATAGCTAACACATACAGGGTTATTCACGCTATACGGCACGGAATATTGTGGCCAAAATACGTGACTTTCAACAAGTGTAACTTTTGGGATATATGGTTACATTTTAAAAATAATTTCATATTATACAGGGTGTTATAAAAGCTCTAAAAGTATCAAAGTTGTGTTTTTTTTTAAATGGAACCCACTGTATAACTTTGCATATTTGAATTGGCAGCTTTTTAGGCTTTATAAATCCGTTTAGTTTTTAAAATTCTCTCCAACCGTTGAGAAGTTATTTTTTTATGCGTTTGCAGGCACTTTAAAAAAAAAATCGCAGGGCACTTGATTCTTGGGATATCAGGTCGGGACTTTGCCTGTGGGTAAACAACTGCTTGGGGTATGTGCTGCCCACATCAGATTGATTTTTTTTACGTGGCTTGAGGCGTCAATGATCAATAACAATTTCGTGTAAGAATTTGGTGCCAACATAGTGCATTAAATAAATGTATCAATGATACAAAAATCAAATACGTTACTACGTTTTTTTTTTATCACTTTACTTATAATACAGTGATAAAAAACGTAGTAACGTGGTACATTTTTGTATCATCATGATTACTTATCACATAGTAACGGCTTCCTCCATCAACTTTATTAAATGTATCAATTTTAATAATTTTTAGATTTTCTGCTGGTTTCAGACATATTGCTCGTAAGATAAATATCTGCCAATACCTCTCAATTTGCTCCCTCTTCTTCTCCATTTCAGATTACGTTTATAGGTCCGGTGCGTGTTCTCTACGGGCAATTAACGTTTTATGCGGCGGAGAACGCCAGGAACGCTCGCCCTTCTATGGCAAAGTTGAGTTATGAAGGCAATAACTTGGATTTTTGCGAAAATTAGAACCATAAAGCCCTCAATAGATAATCAATCTCAATTTGTCGGAAGTTTGTCTTGCCGCTCTTAATCTTCCATCGATTTTCGATTTGCTGTGGAATGCATCGAAATTATTTAAGAATACCCCTCCGTTATCTCAAGACTGATCTCGGACTTAATATGTCACCTCCTCATGAATCCTTAAAGTCAAAATTCTAAGCAAGACAAATGAATTTATAACGAAATGTCAATTGATTACTCCTAACCTCTTAACATTAAATAAATCGATGGGCGTCAATGATTACTTGTTTCGTTTCTGTGTTATAGTGTCGATTTATTTGAAGATTGGTCGTATCATAGTCAATTTTTATAAAGCTATGAATATTGACTTTGAAGAATGTCTTATTTGCATACTACGAAAGAATGCGATTTACAATTATTATTGATACAACATGGATGAAGCGAAGCATAAAGGCAAAATTTCCAAGTGTGGTGGATCGCTCGTTGGCGACGGTATTTAGCCATAGCAGCAGAAATAGGTCTTCATTAAATAAAACAAATAGATTAAAAATATATATATATATATATATTTACAATTATCGCGAAGCATACGTGATTTATTTTGTTCGGCCCAGTATTTCAGGATAATTGAATATTTAAACAAAGAATCTGAAATTGCTTTGATTCAGGGGTGTTTTTCAAGGGCGTAATGGATACATTCGCATGCCGAGGGCAAGGATTCCAGCTGGATGATGAGAGCTAGTGCAGAAGACTGGAAGTCCTTCGGGCTAACGCATAAACGTAACTTCTCAGTGAATCGCAGACAGCCGGAATCCTACGAAAAGGTAACGGCGACTCCACACTTAACGTCCGCTTTGAAATCATAAAACCCTGTTCGGAAATGTCCCGTGCAGTCGCCGCACACATCTTCCTCAAGGAAACAACGTGAAGTACAAAAGCTCACATACACACACGCAGACGAGAGGCATATGCAAAGGTACAGAGTGTACGTAGGAAGGAGCTCCCAGACCGCTTCGTATCATAAACCTTTATATGCGTCAGCTTTCTTTTCCCGTCAAATTTCCACAAAAAGGTAATAATATAAAACACACTCTAATATAACCAAATCCGACCACAAAGGACTCCCGAGCGCACCGTGAGCAAAAACCTGAAACAGAGTCTGTTGCGAAATTAAGCAGACAATATCGGTTTAAGATCTCGCGACGTCTCACGAAGTCCTGAACGATGATCCAGCAGAATGTACTGTTGCGATCCTGTCCTTCTGGCTTTATATCCTGCGCAACGGCAGGACCAATAAAAAGGCCGCCGTCGACGGTTTTTTTATTCCGTTTTTACGATCCAGCCCGGGGAATTAATTAAATCAATTCGTCGTAATGGGCTCGGTTTTACAATCGAATCAGTAATTTAACGTTTTCTCGGACGCAGTTATGTTTCGAGTTTCCAACTATAAGTGCACCCGGAAACTCCAAATGAACCCATATAAATTTCCTAATGGGAGTTCGAGGATTATATTGATTTTAACGTGATTTACATCACATCATAATTTACTACAGCATATCTTAAAACTTAAACTTTGAAACTTTATTGATCATTTTATAGGATAACTGTGAATAATTGCTTCAATTAATATCCACCCGAAATGACGTTACTGTATGTTATTAATACTCCAATATACTGTGATGTTATTTAATAAATTTAATTTGTTATTTTATAGAATACGTTAGATAGGATTTTGTTTATAGATAATCATACTGAATATATTAGATTTAGGGTATTTAGATATTAATATGATTACTTAGGTAGTTAAATAGGATTTGTATAGCTAGAATTATAATTAATTAGGGGCACAATTAACGTAAAATAATTGTAATGAGTCAGTAATATGTATAAAATTCAATGGAAAATTCTAACTCATCGTACGATGAGCAAAAAAGCAAAAGCAAAAAAATACAAGGATCTCGAATGTCAGATTCAAATTTGATTTGGAATTATGGTTTCACCGGTATAATCATAATTATAATTTGTTGATTCGTTGCCGTGGTTACGGACTGGATTCTGGTAGCAACTCGACAATTTACAGCTTATTTGGATCAACGTAGGCGAATTTGAACAAGCGAAAATCACTTGTTTTACCAAGGTTTTAAAAAGGCTAAACGCAGATAAACATTAAGATTCGCTCTAGATCCCGGTGTCTCCACGTCGGTCAGCAGAGAGAAAAATAAACAGTTGTACATAAACAAATATTATCGAACAATATATCTTGGACACCCTGTATATTATATTAGATTTATAATTGATTTAATTTGAGAACGCTTTCAATTCCTGTTTAGACTTTGAGAATCTCGGCTTGATCTGGCTAAAGAGTTGTTTCCGTCTGGTATTATAAAGATTTAACATTATAAATTTTTTTTTTGGAAAATTGGAGAGCATAATTACAATTCGTACTGATTGAATAGTTTTCCATACTATTTTCGACAGTGCATTATATAAAAATAGCTTTTTCCCCAAATATTAACGTTTCTCAATTATCCGACTGCATTTATAAATTATGTAAATAAATAACAATTATTATTTCATTACATTTTATAAATGTTGTTTAAATATTAGCTCTGGCGAATTTAGTTTATTCTACTTCCCTTTTTCAACCCGTGGCGGTACGTGATTCGGGGTATTTGTTTTCGTGGCCGTTTTTGGGGTCGACACCTCCGTGCCGAATGCCCTTCCTTCCTGATTAATCCGCCGGTTGTACAAACACGTTTAGCACGAATTACAGTTTCCCGTGTAAACGGCAGTAATCAGGGAGGAGAGCGAGAGTGAGCCGCGGCCCTGATACAAGCCAAATTGGCAAGCGGCCGCAAATTGGTTTACGTGTTTCAACCGAATTACCAGCGCGAGAGGTACCCACTTTTTACGTGTGTAAAGCTCGTGAACCGAAACTCGTTTACGCAGGTTATAATTTCATGTGTAGGTAATTAGGTGGTTTAATTTCAGTTTCATTCTTTCGCTTCTTGCTTGGAATTGAAACTTTGATTTATTTATACAGGGTGTTGGCAAACTAAAAATTTTTAAATCTTATTTTGACACTTATTTATTTACTATATGCAAAAAGAATTTAAAATTACATCTAAGAACATTATAGAAAAATATCATTATTTAAACAATCCCCCAAATGCAGAAAATAATACTACCTCTGTTCCATAATAAGTGAGTCATTTAAGTTTTCTTTCAAACTTATTGACACATAGTTATATTTTAATTTCTATTTTGATATTCTTAATATACGCCATATTCTTAATCATACGTGCTATGGGCGTCAAAATATTTTACAGTTTAATTTGTGAAAAGCAACAATTAAAATTCGATTTTTTAAGCGAAAGTGTTCTAACGCAGGAAGTTTCAAACGATGAGTAGACCAAATTTAATCAACCAAAAACGAAAGGCTATTGTTCAGTTTTTGCTGAAACATCAGAAAACTGGACGGCTTAAAAAGGGAGCGTTGATTTTGGCAATTGACAAATTTGGAACATCAAGAGCCACTATATAAAGAATATGGAAACAAGGTAATGATTCTGTTCGCGGTTTGGATGAGAATACGCCTATGCATGTTGATTCAAAAAAGAAAGGAAAGTCGGGTCGGAAAAAAATGATCACAAAAGAAGAGGGACATTGCGGTCGTTATCAGTTGCGGTTGAAATTCCGCCTTCCTCGCTATGGAGGTTGCTAAAAAATGGTGAAATTAAGAGGCATTCCAATTTCTTGAAACCGCTTTTAAGGGATGAAAATAAGGTAGCACGTCTGTCGTTTGTTAAAGAAAATGGCGAGGATTTAATGAATTACATTTACATTGACAAAAAATGGTTTTATATCATTAAAGTGAAGCAGAACATCTATCTTCTGCCTGATGAAGTTGAACCGTGTCGTCAAGTTCAAAGTAAGCCAAACATGATCAAAGAGATGTTTTTGGCAGCCGTTGCCCGACCGCGTTACGATCGTTACCGTAACCAGCACTTTAATGGAAAAATAGGACTATGGCCATTTATAGTACAAGAACCAGCCTCGCGAAATAGCAAAAATCGACCCAGAGGTACAATGGTATCCAAACCTTTAGAAGTCTGTAAAGATGTTTACAAGCGTATGTTAATGGATAATTTGACTCCGGCAATTAAAGAAACAATAGTCCCGATTTGAATGTGCTCGATCTTGTAGTGTATTCCATCATTACAACACCAGCATTCACTGCGCAATATGGACGAATTAATAAGAGTTGTCGAAGAATCTTTCGAAGCTGAGACTAGATATACATTAGATAATGTGTTTATAAGTTTACAAACAGTTATGAAATCGATTATAGATTGTGGCGGTGACAATAATTAGAAGCTTCAACATATTAGCAAGACAAAGCTTCGTAGGAAAACTCGCTTGCCTACTATTTGTTTATACTAGAAAGTTATTTGAAAAAAAGTACTTCTTAGAAATGAAAATGGTCACTTATTTTATAAAAAATATACATCGGCAATGGCTCACTTATTATGGAAAAATAAAAATCGGTAATGGCTCACTTATTATGGACAAAATAAAAATCTGTAATGGCTCACTTATTATGAAACAGAGGTAGTATATTCGAATATTCGTAGATTTAGGGTGTTTCCTTTCTCCCGGGTCACCCTGTATATCGTTAATTACATTTTTTTATGCAAATTTTAATGAGTTCTCTATAAATTCGTTCCAAAAATGTATTGATTTCTATTGCTGCCAGCTGAATTTAGAGTGGGCCACTGTGGGTAGAACTGTGGGAAACCCTGAAAGCAAATTTTTACACAAATTCAAGGATGAATGTAATTGCTTATTACAACATTAGTCTGATACAGATGAGTAGAGCGAGCAGAGCGAACAAATGAGGAAACGATTTCAAAATTATGCTATACTCGATCCTGCCTTGTAGGAGATTTAGACCCGTAAGAAGCCTGGGTCTGGGCAAATGAGCAGACTACTCGTGGATGTTATCATCTATACTGGTTACTATTCACTGCTGTTCTAGGATGTAACTATTAAGCTCTGATCCAGGATGTTGTCGAGTGATCATGAGTGTGGCATATATTTGTGGTGGCTGTGTGTAGGATGTAGGATGAGGAATGGATGTGTGGAGATTACGTAACATTAGCAGGTCCTGCTGGAGGATGAACGTGAAGCGAGAGTAGTACATTAGTTGATTGGTATCGCTTTTTGCGGGTAATTCACGCCTTGTGGAGGATGGCAACCGGATGTCTGCCGGATCAAATGTTTACTTATTTAAAGCCCCGCAGGAAGCCGTGAGATTGTTTTATTCCTTGTGACGCGCCATCAAGACCGCGTCTGAGCTGCAGACTCTCGCGGGGGTGGCTAGGGGATATGGGGGTGGATAAAAACCTGCTCTCGGATATCGCCGCTAAGTGGGTGCTTTTTGTTCCTGGATGTAATCTACGCTCTCTTGTCTGCCTCTCGCAGTGGGCCCTACGCTGGAACCCGCCGGATCATGATCCACGACCTTTGCTTGTTTATCAATATCTACACGATACACCTATAAGAACAATGCATGAATGTGTGGCGTGTATGTGTGGATACAGAAGTGGAAGGCCGGTGATACGCCGGTGACACTGTCGCGTACGTGAGGTCGGTGCGACGGCGGGGATTTCGCGAGAATTATCTGTACGTGTACATCGGCGGGGGCGGTCGCAGAAGGCGGTGGCGGCGGGCGGGTTTCCATTCCGGGAATCGCAATGTAAATGTTTTAGATGGCAGATTAGCGTTTAACCCCCTCATAATTCAGCGATTACCGGATTAGCAAATTTAAGCCGGCAGTGTATTCCGAGCGGACGCGGCTCGCAAAACCCGTCAGCACGTTTTCGCACAAATTACAATGAGGTTTAAATTCCCATTCGGGTCTTTATTAACGCAAACTCGCCCACAATACCAATACAGGAATTTATTAATACGGCCCAGACTCATAACAGATCATTTAACTATGAAAATCTAAATGTGCAAAACCAACAGTACATATTTTCGGATAGACAAGGTGCAGATCAAACACACACGCTAATGTATACCAACAAAATATAAGTAAAGGTTTAATTCCAGTTTCAATGAAAGATATTATAAAACAGGGTGTCTCTATAATACCATGCCCGATAATATAATAAATATAGTTGATTCCGTTCCCCTCAAAGTAAATACTTTCAAATTGTTCACTACCGTTTCTACCGGGAGTATTCATAAACCATGTTTTTAAATGGAAAACCCTATACCTATATTATTATGTTTTTTTTCCTGTTCAATTTCAAGTTTCACACTGGCATAATTTGGATTTTCTTTAATATCTCCTATTTTACTCATGATCTGCCCAAAGCACAGGCGCCGAGGGGTGTTCCGGGGCTCGGGCACCCGACAGGAGAATTGGTGGGGTGCCCACCACCGATTTTCGTAAGACATCAACATTAAACCAAGGGATGATTTTTTTTAAAGATTGGGACAATAAATTTATGGCACCGGCCGATAAAGGCATATTTTGTTTAGAGTATATATATAAAAAAAATGACGTATTATTTTTGCTATCGGACGCCGCACCGTAAATCGTGTTTTTTGTGTTTGAAAAAAGTGTCTCCCATCAACAAACAACGACGTAAATTTGGCGGTTGGTTTTGCTTATAATTATGTCGACTAAGCTTAATACACATAAATCAGTTTTGAATGGATTTCTCCAGTGATATTTATTTTTGCCAGTCCTTAGTAAGCAGATTTATACTCGGTATAAATGGACTACTCATGATATTATAAATAAGATCTTGACAATAATGAGCGACAAAGTTCAAAATACGATTATAAACCGCATTAAAAACGACATATACTACTCCATTCTAGTAGACTCCAATATTCTCACAATGCTTTAGATCCGTTTCAGATCATTTTGAAATTTTTGAATTTTTCATGGGGTTGTATGAGACCCCATCAACTAATTCTGAAACACTTTATCGTATTATTAAAGATGTTATTTCAAGTAGTAGTAGTAGATCAATCTTTATTCGGCTATCGACCTAACCGGTCTTTCCACCGATTATTTTAAGATTTTCCATAAACCTGCAGAATTGTCGTGGGCAGTGCTATGATGGTGCAGCAAATGTTAGTGGAAAATTAACAAGTGTACAAAAAAAAAATGGACGATGAACCTCGTGCTTTGTATGTGCATTGCACGGCACACACTTTAAATTTAGTAGTTCATACACGACTCGTTTCAAATAATACTCAGATTAGAGATTTCTATCTATTTTCAAAGAAATGGTCAATTTCATCAGAAACTCATATAAACGATTGGGTTTCTTCAAATCAAAATTCAGAAAAATTGCAATAAATCTATACGGCCATTTTGCCCAACACGCTGGTGTGTAAGAGTTTTAAGTTAAAAGACTATATTAGAAAATTACCCAGCTGTAATAACGTTCCTGGAAAGTACGCAAGAAAAAATAAATTATATGGGTGCAAGGGCATCAGGATTCCTGGAGATTTTATTACATAAAATTATTAATAGTAATTTTTGAAAGAACAGAAATTCTTAATAAAGAGTTGCAGGGTGTTTCTTTGTCCTTTTTCAAAGTCAGAAGCAAAATTCAAGCCGTTGTAGAAATCCTTTCGCAGCTTCGTCAAAGTGCATTTATATTTTTGGGATAATGTTCTCGAGCATAAATCTAAATTAAACATTGGTATAAACGAAACGTGTATACCGAGAAAAAGAAAACTATAAAATAAAAAATTGACGAAAACTGTTCTAGTTAACATTCATCGTCAAACTGCTGAAGATTACTACAGACCAATACATTACGAACTAATTGATCAAACAGTTGTAAGGCTCAAATCTAGATGTGACGAAACAACTTTAAATCATTTGATTAACATGGAAAAGGCAGCTATAATGGAAATTAATACTGCTTCTGCGAGAGAGATTTTTACCAAAATGATTTCGATTATTTCGATTACGACAAATTTATTTTATAATAGACGTGATCTTGAAATAAAATCATTTACCCTCGTTGTAGAGTTTTTTTAAATTGCCCCAAAATCATAGCATTAAGGCCCGTATCTATAGTTTGTACTTGAGATTGAGTTCGATTCAAGTCGTATATTTGGTTGCGTTTGGTGCATAAACGTCTATAGAAAATACGCAACCAAATATACGGCTTAAGTCGAACTCAAGCTCAAGTACAGACTATAGATACGGGCCTAACACTCTTCTTTCTGAATATTTTAAATTTGTAAAGATTCTACTCGTACTAACAATTCCTGTAACATCTTGTACTGCAGAACGGTCCTTCTCCAGTTTACGGAGATTAAAAGCTTATCTAAGAAGTACCACGACTCAAGAGAGATTGAATAAGGTAAAAACATTAAATGTAAATAATGGCAATACCAAAGTTTTAAATCTAGAATACATCGCAAATGAATTTATATCCAGATCTGTAGTGCGAAGGAATATATTTTCAATCAATACTTAGTTTATGTAGTTTATGTAATTTAAGTGTGTTTATACGTTGTTTATAAATTAATCTCACATGTTTTTAAAAGTCGGCGCCTATGGCCCAAAGGCAATAAATTAGTATTGTTAAATACAAATTCAAGACAGCAGGAGTTAGAAAATTGCATTAAGGTGCTAACATTAGATAACCTACACTTAGAGATAAACAAAAGTACTTATAATTACAGTTTAGAAACCAGAGTCTGGCACAATTAGATGAATAATTGCTTGACGTGAGGAGGCAGTAATTAACTTAACTGACAAAATCAGCTCGGTACTTTAATTCAATTTATACTGCTAAAATCAGTATTATATCGGTAGAATCTGGCACAGCATTGTTGTTCTGAAAAAATCAATTTTGTACAGATAAGGGGTGGACCAAATGCAACTTTCTTTTTAAAATTGTTTTTTTACAATTTTTACAATTTTTTTTTCCATATATTATGGCTATGTTATTATGTATGGAACACGACTTCATTCATGGGGATGGCTACGCAGACGTCAAGACGTCGTTGATGGTTTCGGGCCCTATTTGACGAATGGTTCGGCCAATGTTCAACTTAATAATATCGATCATATATAATATAGATCTTTCACGGCATTCACATAATTTTTTTACAAAAAAAAATCCAATTATTTTCGTGATCCGGATTGTTCTAGTTTATTCTGAAATTAAGTGATAACAATTTCTATCAACGCAACGGTGCGCTATCAAGTTTTATTTCAGACTTGGGCACAGTGTGACGGAAACTTTTGCAAAACTTGAACCGTCAAGCTTCAACCTTCAAGCTTCAACTTCAGGCATATGGGACTATGGGAGACAGTGTTTTGTCTAGGGTCTATGTTTTCTGGTGGTTTAAAGCATACTTAAAAGGCACCATTTTGGAAAATTGGTGAACATTGGAAAGGCTGTAACCGACCAGATGAACGCAATTCCAGTTCCGTCACTGCTATGAAGAGTGGACAAATACCGTGCTGTGAGGCTTCCCAAGGCAACTACGTTGGAGGAGACAATGTGGAATTGTAATTTCAATTGAATACAAAAATGATTAAAAAAAAACCAGTCGCATTACTTTATTTACACACCTTGTATATTCAACAAAATACCGATAACAGTTATAGCAGAATTGTACTCGAATCGATAACATAATGATAAAATCGCATTTCTTTCTTTACCAATAAGTTGTAGAACCGCATTGTCATGTATAGACAACATCTATAACCAACATACATAACCAGGATGGTACCTACTTGATAAAATAGAAAATATACAGCTGAAATCAATAAATCAACAAAATAATCTTCAACTACACTACTGGTATCGATAGCATAATGATGAAATCGCATTACTTTCTTTACCAATAAGTTGTAGAAATGCATTGTCATGTACAGACATTATATATAACCAACATACATAACCAGGATGGTACCTACTGGATAACATAGAAAATATACAGGTGAAATCAATAAATCAACAAAATAATCTTCAACTACATGCTCACGATGCAACTGTCAAAATATTTATAATTAACTAACTTAATCAGTACTACAAAATAAATACCAGGCTGTCAAAGTCAATACTACAAAACAAAACTTTTACTCCCACCTGTTCTTTTTTGCTGAGATGTCATGGTAATTTTCTTGAAATGAAAACCTCAATAATTTAAAATTGAGTTCTCTATATATTGAATATAGATAGACTATTTTTCTGGCTACGTAGATATTGTACTGATAAATCAGTAATGTTCGGATATTGTTTAACTTGTGTTAAATATGGTATTTTCCCATATCATTATTAAACTAGTTTTTCGTCAGTAGAATATTTCTTTATATGCTTCTGGATCAAAGTCCATTAGGCCGATTAAGGGATTGTGAGTCTTATTGAGGTCCTCCTAGCAATAACAATATCATGCCTTGATTGTCCAGACTTCCTGTGCTAATATCATTGGCATTATCACCATCAATCGCGATTTTTTCACTCCGTGTCACGAAATATAATCTATTAATAACAAGACCTCTCTATCAATACCATAAATATTGCGATTAATCGAATTAATTCCTAATTATTAGTGTCATAATTATATTGCGAAGTAGCATCAGTTATTGATTTTAGCACGGGGTCCTGGAATAGTTTTCACGTGTATATAGTGTTGAAGTAAAAATTAATTAGTAGGAGTGGAATCGGGTGCTAACGATCCTCGCCTAGACTCTAATGTGTTGTGTGTTGTGTAAGGGCGAAGGTAATAATGTGGCCGCAGGAATCGATAACGCGCAGGGGCCCTGCGGAATCCTGCTCGTGACCTTCTGACATTTGAAAGTAACAGGTGAGGCAGGTAAAGCGAGCGTCGAGCAAACGTAACGAAATGGGCACGACTGCCAGATCGTTGCACCTAGGAGCACACATTAATACACACGCTTGTAGTATTGGTTTTGCCACACCTAACAGCATACATCACCCCAGCCGAGGCGTTATGAATGTACAGTTGTACAACTCCATTATATAAACGATGGCGTTTCTCGCTTGATTAGACGTCTGCCCATTCCAAGCGTGGAGTTCGAGCTGCCTGAGTGGCCGTCCTCGCCGTCGAGGCGGGAGGACAAGCGCGAGATGATGAGGCCTCCGCTCGCTGCTAGGTGCGAATTTAATTCCGAGAGGCGAGACGTCGCGGCGTAATAAACTTTGCGAGTTGTATGCAGTCGATTGTAAGAATTTTTATCAATATCGAGAATCGTCTGTGCAAGAGGGAGCGATACCGCGTGGGACGAATACTCTCGCGAAATGGAAAAGTTTCCGGCACGGGCCGCGTGTGCCTCGCAATCGAATCGAAGCGAATAAATAAAGATCAGCCAATAACAATGAAAAGACATACGAACACGTAGAGTTTCTTGATACATGAAAGCATCAAAGGAAGAGGAATTCATATGTTGAATACAGAAACGTCCGACCTGTTTTGGAGCCCATTCTAACGCCTTTTGTAGTAAGAGGGTTATTTTAATAAAAAGTTGTAGAAGAGAATATCTAAATGAAGAATGTAACTTAAAATCTAAGCAACCGGTTTCCGAAAAGATAGTGCACATGTTTCTCACTCGAGAGTTCGCAAGTTCGAACCTTGTGAGCAAGAACTTGATGGCGCGATGAATTGGTGACGTGGTGAACTGACGGGTTGAATTGATGCCGCAGTGGGGTGACCAACCCGTAAAGTTGGCAAAAATGTCGAAATTCAATGTAATACTAATGACATATTGTTACGTACATCCTATTTTCGAGTGAACTAGCTAACTGAAACTGATTTTAAACGCGAGATATATTTACAGGCGATCCGTAAACATTAGTCAATGTTTCACTTGTGTGCTATACTATAATTTATTAAATTCAATTATGTGTTCATTAGGTGTCCGTTACTTCCCAAATCGCATTTTTTTTTTTTTGAGAGGACAAGTTAAATATTTTCTTTTCATTGTAAATAACTACGTTGAAATAAAAAACTCATTGGTAACCGTATTTTCGCGTGCCTGCAGGCAAATTAAAATTCCCATTTGATTAACATGGGAAAATCGTCTTAAAACGCTAATTTTTTTTTTACAAATTGTATGTCTTCATATATGTCAACATACCGTGGCAAAACTTAAAAAACCGTGTATTGAATACAGGGATTTTTTTTTGCAACAAGAAAACCATTTCTGGTCGCGAATTTTGGGTCTGTTACACTAAAATTTCAAATTTTCTAGTGTAGTAGACCTAAAATTCGCTGTGTCTCGTCTTTCCTTTTGCTGAGTGTTCGATAAAAAGCGCCCAAGAGTCTAGCGACTTCATTTGTTATTTAATCATCAACACACGATATATATATATATTATTAAATGGGACAGTATTAGCTACAAGTTGGTGAAAAAAACCCCCTATTTTAAATGGCTCGGTATAATTCTTTTAGTGTATTTTTGTAGACCAGTTTCGGGGCAATTTTCACCGGTCTATATTTTTAGTAGAGTTATATTATGAAATATTTGCAAAAAATGTAAAAAACTGATTTGAGCTAGTAGGCTGTTAAATCCGAAATTCTCTGGAACAATTGGTGATAATAATTAAGCAAACTTAAAATAACATTATTCGTTTTGCAGCATCATTAAGTTGTAAATTATGAATTAGGTTGACCCAATGAATTAAGAAAAGTAAATTAATATCGAAAGTAATAAAGATGTAATGCACCTTACAAGGACGTAATTTATGCTTTCTTATATTGTTGTGAACCGTGCTAAGCGATGCGTTAGTGTTACGTCCAATATTACGAACCGACGTTTGTGGTCTTTTTCCGGTGTATTTATATGATTATCAATTGTTTGTTCCAGATAATTGAGGATTTAAATAGCCTACTTGCTCAAATCAGTTTTTCACACGTTTTGCAAAAATTTCATAGGAAATCAACACTAAAAATTCAGGCCGATGGACAGTACTTAAAATGCTCTACAAGAATAATACACCAAAAAAAGTATACCGAGCCATTTAAAAAAATTGTCGGTGACGTCACAACAAATAAATAAAGGTGTTTAAAAGTTTTATATTTACAAACCTGTAGCTAATACTGTCCCATTTAATAATATATATGGTTTGTTATTAATAATATACAGTATGTCCCCGGATTGAGTTTACAAGAGGGATATTTTTTTAATTTTTACTTTTAAGTAAAAATTACCTATAGGAATTATAATTTCTGCTTGGTCTGAAACTACAAGTTCAGTTATTGAATCTTTGATTCATTTATAGAGGGTGTAGGCAAAATAAAAAATAAAAAAATCTTATTTTGACACTTATTTATTTACTGCCAAAGGAATTTAAAATTACATTTAACACCATTAACGAAAAATATGCAGAAAATGAGACTGAAAATTTAAATAATCGCCTTCGAGAGGCATTTGCATCAATAACTATTAAAGAAATATGAAACAGTCTTCAGGAGTTCCATACCAGGCTTGAACTGTGTGAAGAAAATGGTGGGGGATTGTTTAAATGATGTTATTTATCATAATTATTTGACATGAAGTGTGATTTTTTTTAATTTAGCCAACCCTGTATAAATAAATTAATGTTTTAATAACTGAAATGGTACTTTTAGACCAAGCAGGAATTTTAATTCCTATAACATTTTTACTTAAAAGTAAAAATTAAAAAATCCCTCTTGTAAACTCAATCTGGGGACATACTGTATATTGTCTGTTTGTCAAACAGTCTGTATATCTTTAAAAAATATTATGTGCACACAATTAACGAATTTTATTTCTAACGATTCATAAAGTTTCTGTACGTTTGTACGTTTCAAAGTACGTCCGAGCTTAATTTGTTTTTTAAATTTGGAAGATAATAATGTGCGTTTCTATGTTTTTAAATAAAATCTTGCCCGTTTTTTCCCATTTAAAAAAAAGTCATTGAAAAATATATGCCGTCCGATCTATACCGGGTGTTTTAAAGTGGCCTAGCCAATTATATTTAAAATTTCAAAGTTAACCCCAACCCTATCATAGGGGGATAGGGGTCATAGGGTGGGAGTGAGGGTCGAGATTGGTATCATTGCATAGGCCCCTTCTAGGGGCCTAATAAATAACTTAATATATTATATATTATGTATTATTTAAATATCAGCTAAAATAAGCGCATTTATAAAAAATGGGCCGCCATATTGGATTCGCCATTTTGTTTTTTACAATTTTGACTTCCTTCGGATTCGTAATCAGCGACCTTAAAAACGCATGGACTGTGAGTTTCGGCTAAATTGAAAGTATATGTAGAAAAATGTTGCGCTAAATTGGATCCGCCATTTAGTTTTTTACATTTTTAATTTCGGATTCGAAATCAGCGACCTCAAAAAACCCCCGTCTAGAGAGTTTTAGCTTAATTACAGTGTGGGAAAATCAATGAAAGAATTATTAATAATTTTTAATACTGAGCTAATTCGAAAAGGTAAATGGGTTGTAACTAGGCAACTTTAAAACTCGCCGTGCCAGAAAAACATATTTGAACACGCTTATTAGTTCGATAACCAAAGATTATGATGTATGTATGATAAAAAACTATATTTGATACCGCTTTGCATATTTTGGCACTCAGTATCATAATTGATTGATATTTCTAAAATGATTGTATGATAAGTAGATGGCAATATTCTCTCTTATGGGTAAAACATTCTCAGGTGTCAGCTGTACGTGAAACAGGTTGGCGTTTGAGATAATTTTCCCATGCTGTGTCGAAAACATTTGCTCGCGACAATGGAAATTGCGCACGGCCAGGTGATTTATTCATAAATCTGATCTTACGGCTTGACGTGCCCAAAAACGAGGAGCTCCGAGCTTTAACAGTAAAGACTCGCCTTAATTAATTTCGCGCGGGTGACTTGCACGAAGCGTGCGAATGCCGCCCCTAAACTGAGGAAAAATGGGGGGCGGCACAGCCTGCTGGAGTCGCCGCGCAGTCTGAGTTTCGGGCACGTTCTTCCGCATATTATTATTACAGGAAGCGCGATGACTCGAGAACGGAGCTTTTAATAAAGTTCGCATTAATGAAGGTCGGGGGCAGTCTACAGCGAAAATAACGCACAAAAGCTGCGCGCATAATGTAAACCTTTATATTGCTTTTATCCCGCTGTATTTATTTAATAAAACATCTACCGCGTAATGAACTTTACACTGGAAATTTCAGGAGTTCATTGAATGCGAGAGTGCATTTATGAGAGCGCACTGAAAAATTCATTCGTTTACTCATATGAAAAACCAGCCACGATCCACAGTACATACTCATAAATAACATTAATTTTGTTCATACTACCATTATAACGTAGCATGTTTTGTATTTTATGACTCAGCTCATGAAATTGCTTGCGCAACAAATACAAACATTGTGAAACTATCGTTTTGGATCGTGGTGGAACATATTTATATTTTTGCAAATACACATTGTTAAAAAGTAACTTACAGTTTCTGATGCAATAGCTAATTCAACTAGATTTGAAGATGTACTCACCTGAAAGAAAAATATAGACATTAATAATTGCATACATATACCATCGACTTATAAAACATTATACATAATAATTGCACTGCAATCCCATCAAGCGAGTGTGATGCATTAAGTTAAGGCTCAGATTTATAAATTGTAATGGCTTAATTAAGCCACAGACAGCTCCATCTAAAAAAAAAAATGGCACCCCCCACTTGTGATACATCGTTGGAAAGCTCTTGAAAAATGCTTTCTAGTCATTGAACAACTACGTGAAAGAATATCACAATAATGTCGAGCTATTATTAGGCAAACCTTTCAGAAAGTTTGCGAGGAGTTTTAAAGCAGGCTATATATTTTTTAGAAGACATTCGAAACCATTTCCAACATTTACTTTAACATGTTATTTGAATTTAATTAATTCAACACTTTTGCACTTTATTTCCACTTAATTGCAAAACTAGTTCACCACATCATATTGTATTAATAACCACTGGAGAGCATTTTTCAACAGCTTTCCAACGATGTATTACAAGTAGAGGGTGCCATTGGCGCCGACTTTTCAGAATCTAAAGGGGGGCAAATAGTAAAGTCAGTTAATTGGTCATTTGGAAAAATAAGTCGATTTATTTGGCAAATAAAGTGGTAATTCTTAAAAACTAATAATGAAAAAATAAAAATTCTTAAAACTAATAATAAACCAATAATATAAATAAAATATATATAATATAATATAAAATATAATAAAATTTATCATTCCCGAGAAAATGTGTTTTGTCTCACAGTTGCCCGCGAAATAAACTTTGGCAATGTCGTCAATATTAATTGAGTGCGATAGATCTCGGTGAATATTTAAAAGTGAAATGTGATTTAACCTCTCCTATCCCATTGTCGATGTTAAATAGGATTTTAAACGTCGAAGACTAGAGAATGTTCTTTCAGCCGTACATGTTGTCGCAGGTATAGTTAAAGATATCTTAACAAATTTAAGAATTTCTGGCAACATTTCCATTATATGTTGACGACTTTTTAGAAATGTACAGACATCAGTAATTGAATTTCATTTCACTGCTTCAGTCGAAGCCAAATCAAGAAGCATGTCCCTGTGAAGCTTTAATCGCTCTACATTAAAATCTTCTCCATAAAATGTGCAAATCTCATTATCAACGTTTTCCAAAATAAACTGTTCAATGTTTATCATCCAGGCTTACAATGACCTTATCAACAACTTCATAGAAAATTTGTTTATAAAAATTAAACGCATTTAAAAATGAATGCCTAATGAACCATCATTTAATGGCTTCGGTGAAACTCGTTGTCTTGGTAACTTGATCTCCATAATTTTAATGATTTGGCTGACACTTCTGCATCTTTCCATAAGGCTTCATAACCAGTGTCTCCCATTTTTCTAACAATACTCTTCACACCATCTATTTTCAATTTTACTTGCTGAATGTTCAGGGACGGTTTCTGCCTTTCGAAAAATTTCGATTTTTTTCAAATATCTTGATAACCATTTTTAAATTAAATAAAGTTTTTTCTTGCAGTAGATTTTTTTAAATATCCACTGGCCTTTGCACCAGCTTCAGTCTTATCACTATCAGAGACATTTTGTAGATAGTCGATGAATGTTTGGTAATTATCAATAATTCTGTTTAGTGAAGATACCCGCTCGCACCATCTAGTCGGACAAAATGGACGCAGAGAACTTGACTCTCATTCTGTATTTAATTTTAATCTCTTAAATATTTCGATTCGTTTTGGCGATTTATTAACAAAATGTACGAGTCTTTCATAATGCTAAAGAAATTTCGTATTTCCAAAAGTTCTTGCATACCATCTTGCACTACCAAATTTAATGTACGCGTCATGCATTTTACAAAAACGGCTCTATTTTCGGACTGTCGAATTCTAGCTTGCAATCCACGTTTAATTCCACTTACATTCCTTGCACCATTATAACAACACTGTTCTCTGCAGTTTGCAATTTGTTAATTCTAGCCAATTCGCAATGTCCTATTAGATCCGCTCTTTCTACCACTGTGCGCCGTTCACGATAAAATTCACCCACAAAAAGTGTGTCCTGCCAAAATTACCAAGGGGGGCATCTACCCCGCTGCCCCCGTGTAGTCGGCGCCTATGGAGGGTGCCATTTTTTTTTTTAGATAAATATGTTTATGATTTAAAGGGTGGGTAGGAGGTCGTCACTACATACGTTATTTTGGTTCCTCTTTCGAACCATCCATACGGTTTTGAGTAATTTTAATAATAATACCGTGTTCTATGAAAAAAAAAATGTTTAAATTGATACGCTGTATATACATATATATTTTTCTTATAATATATTTATTACTTTAATTGATATTGTTTATTATTTAATGCAATAAAAAAAATAACGATGGGCGGTGGGGGTACATTCAATTTTGCCTAGGTCCCCATCAAGCCATAACGCCCGGGTGGTCAAAGCCTTAACTGACAGATTTACTATTATTCTAAATACAGAAGGCATATCTTCTTACTCATTTACAAGCATCTGTTAGTAATAATCTTTAACGAGGTTGCATTTATAACATTTGCACGTGCAAAATGCGTATCTTCCGTGCAGACTGATCGCTGTGGTGACGGGATAGTGTGTTTCGCAATAGATGTTAGCAAGTTAGGTAACTGTCCGATAACTTACACACGAATAGATGAGCAATTTAAAGAATCTGTATCTAAGTAGGTTGGAGCAGCGTATGGGTTGGGTTATGTAAAAACCGCACTAGTTATTTTCTGCAAACAGTCACTTTTACATATTTTACGCATTTTACATAATTGGTGAACGTTATAGGATTCAAAATTAGCACAAGGTGTCCCGGAAACAACAAAAATGGAAAGCTTATATTTTCACAAAATCAAAATTTGTGTAATGTACGAGACATACGAAAAAAACAAATGTTGGTGAACAAAATTGTAGGACACAAACAAAATAACAATGACACAAGAATGCCTTAAAAAATAGCGAAAAAACAATTACCCTAAACAAAAAGCCACTGAGAATCAATAAATGCAAATAAAAGGGCTCCCAACATCAACCATATATGCAATAAAATGGGTATAGACGAAAAATATAGATATCGCTTTGCTTTGGCTAATCATAACTAGCCATATAGTCATATAGTCAGATTAATTATACTCGATCAGAGTTCGGTTAACAATTCCCGATTTGACTTGGTGCGAGTCAACAACTCAGACTTGTTTATGTTCCTTAAAACACGTTGCATAATTTACACGGAAAATAAAATTAAGTGATAAGCTTTCTACGGCCCCTCGGAGAACCACAATCGGTTTCCGCAATTTCATTCAACTTGCATAACGTGCAAACCGGCGAATGTGAGTGTCCCATAATTGTATTACGACAAATCCGGCGCAAGTGCGGCTGCAGGATTAAGAATGACCACCAGACTTTCATGAGAAAACGAAGCCCAGGAGTAGATAAAGATCTGACTGTGTAACGACCAGATTCTTAAAACGGTATTATCGCCAAAACCGACATTAGTATAACGATGGGCAAAAAAGGATCGTATAATAGTTATTTACATTACTATTATAGTGGGATAGAAGCATTACAGCATACGAGTGCGAAGATGACGAGGCCGCAACCCGAATTCATTTGTATTCACAATGGTTTCTGTAAATATGCTATAGTCCACGTGTTATGTAGGTACAACAATTTCGTGGTGTTTAAAAAGGCAATACGTCGAATTATTGAATGTACAATTATTATACAGTGTGCGCCTACAGTATGGAATAAATTCATTTAAACCGAAATTAAAAAAAAATGGGAAAAAATCCTCGAACACGTCGATTTTCTTTGATAAAAATACACATTTTTGCATGACAGTCGATCTTCAACCATCATTTGTTTTTGAGTAATGACATCATCCATTGTTTTTTTAAATGACAACCCCCTATTTTTGTTCTTGATTTTGCGAGAGCATTGTCAAAGTGACAGTATAAAAATGTTGCCATGTTACATGAGAAATTTTTCGAGTAAATGACAATTGAAAGTGAAAAACGGGAAATCATGAAAAATGAAGCAAAAACGTCATCAGATCAGATTTATAATTATAATATTTAATAATTCTCATCGGATGTAGGGATAAGAACTCGGCAGGAAGTATGCGATTTGTTTAATGCACAATATCCAGATCACCCCATCAGCCAATCTATAGTTTGTAAAATTGAATCTAAATTTTGAGAAATTGGTGATGTTAAAGATATTCCAAAACCTGGATGTTTCAAAAATTTTCATTTTTTTGTCTGACAGATCAATGTGCCATTGTGCTTAAATTGCAATAAGAGTTATCTACCGCTCAGGCTAATAGCAGACGGCTTATAATATCGCGCGGGGTTATTGTTTCTTTCAACCTCAAGCACTTTGAAAAACTAAATGTGATCTGATGACGTGTTTGCTTCATTTTTCATGATTTGCAGTCTTTCACTTTCAATTGTCATTTACTCGAAAAATTTCTTATGTAACATGGCAACATTTTTATACTGTCACTTTGACAATGAAAAGATCTCCCAAAATCAAGAACAAAAATAGGGGATTGTCATTTAAAAAACAATGGATGACGTCATTACACAAAAACAATTGATGGTTGAAGATCGACTGTCATGCAAAAATGTGTAATTTTATCAAAGAAAATCGACGTGTTCGAGGATTTTATTCCAATTTTTTTAATTTCTGTTTTAATGAATTTATTCCATACTTTAGGCGCTCACTATCAGGCGTATACATTTAGCAGAGTATCAGTTTTTTCCAAGATTTTAATCATGCCATTAAATGGTTCGTATAACCGATGTACGAAGGTTCGTATAGTCGATAGTCGTCTTGGTTACTTAAATACCCGTCGTAATACGTTGTAATTGAGGAAAGTTGCGCATTCTTAATAATCATAATTATTGTTTAAAAAAAATACATATTCTTGATTCGATTGTGACTCCGAAAAAAGTTGTCAAAGCGCATTCATTTCCCAAAAATATTGTTGAATGACAATATTAGTGCTCAAAACTCTGTCGTAAACAAAATCATTTCACATAAATTAGCAATAATAAAAAAGTATTCAATAATCCATAACAGCTTTGTATTTTTTACTTACTATAAGTGAGATAAGGTAAGATTTTCAGAATAATATCAAGATTGTAAAACAAAACAACAACCGAAAGTGGGTTGTACTAATATTTTCTTTGCTTTTTTCACTAAGTTTTAAAATATGAAACTCAGATAAATAAATCAAAGATAATCTAAAACTTCATATGAAGTTCATGTGGATGAAACTGTACTAAAATTTTACTTTTATCACTTTATTCATATTAATATGAAGAAAGTAATGTGATGCTTTGCACACACCAGATATATTTTTAAATTTATGTATACCTTTGTATGCACATATTTTTGGAATTCGGTGCAAATTGTTGAAATCCTTCATAACTTCATGACATTATGCAGTGCGAAAGTTTTAGATTCTTATACAGATAACATTCATACGCATATTCTATGAGATTTTTACACATTAATTTTATATAGGGTGTTAAAAAAACATTGTCGTATACTTCACCCATTTGCAGTACTAATGAAAAAAAAAAAAAAAAACTAAAAAGTCTTAGGGAACATGGATCCGCAACTGTTCTGAGATATTCAAGGTGGTTGATTTTAAGGTGTTCTGCTTAAATCTCCTAAATTTCCAAAGTACAAAAAAAAAGTTTCATAAGCCTTTTTTCCATAGCCTACCAATTTTCCGGAAATAACTTTGTTTTTTTAAACGGAAAACACTATATTTTTACAGAATCCAATTCTAGATTAAATTTTCTTTACAATGGTGTATCACAAGTACCATTTCGCTAATCGACTATATCTCGGAAATAGTTGGGTTGCGAATCCATGTTGACTAAGATAATTTGTATTTTTTAATCATTGAGTAAAATATCCGACAACATTTTTTAATACTCTGTAATAAAATCGTTAAATTTGTATATGATTAGATCTGCATTGTTTTAATGGTTTTATTTTTGCAATTGTAGGGTTTTGATTAATTTCAATAGTTTCCTGAATTAAAATAAGTATACCGGGTGTACATTTGAAAACTGGCCACTCTTAATAACTTTTGAATGCAAGCTAACTTGATAAAACAAAAATACACGTCGATTTATTTTTGGAGTGGAAGTTTAATAACAAAGTCATATAAATTTTAAGTGTCACCCCCTCCTCCCTAGCCTCCCCCACTTTGAAATTTCAAATGGCATCCCCACCTTGCGATACCTCATTTTCAAGCTTTAAAAAACAACTAATCTACTCGCGCAATAAAAAAAGATTTTTGTCGATTCGTTTTGGAAAAAGATAATAAATAAGAAAAATTCCAAAAAAAATTATATTGAACAAATCAAAGTTCTTACCAATGAAACAAAAACAAGTCGAACCAGTTTTCGAGGCAGATTTTAATGTAAAACATGTTAATTGAATATAAAATATTTCCCCCTCCCCTTAGCGACTATCACTTTTATTACAAATTTTAAAACAAATATTATGTAGAGGTACAACAAACATATATTTACGTCAGTACGTTTCCTAAAACAAAATATATTTTTCTAAAATAAATTATGTAACATATATTTTTTAAATTGAGATAACAATATGTGTTATCGATTATTTCTATTGATATATTATCAATGTATTAATTAAGGTATATTTGTTTATTGATTGTAAAAATAAATGTGGAACTAAAAGGGGTAAAACTACATCGACGTTTGTTTTAATCAAATTGACAACTTATTGAGACTGACTCCTGAAATAAAAGTCGGCATAATTTATTTTTGAAAAATATTTTGTTTGTTTTTGAAAACGTACTGACGTAAATATATGTTTGTTATACCTCTAAATTGTATTTGTTTTAAGCTTTAAAACAAGGTATCACACCGTAGGGGTGAAATATAAAATTTGTAATAACAGTCAGAGTCGCGAGGGGGAGAGGGTAACATTTTATATTCAATTAACATAGTTTTTACCAATGCCTCGAAAACTGGTTCGACTTGTTTTTATGTTTCATTGAAAAGAACTTTGATTTGTTCAAAAGTTATTGAGACTAGCTAGTTTTGAAATGTACACCCGGTATATTAATGTTTAAATATTATTAGGAATATTTTCTTTCTTTATTCTATGTAGACTATTCCATGTATATGACAATTTTAGGAGAATAGTTTTGAATGTTATTTATAAACATTTTTATGGATGTGCATTAAATTTTTAATCGTTATGAAATCGTTATACATTTTTAAATGCAGAAACTTAACTGTGCTCGGGAGGGTTTTATTGAGAAAGTATAAGATATAGTGCCAACACGATTTTGTCAAGTTTTAGTCCTTTTTGTTGTTTCAATTGATGATATCTCTGTACAAATATATGAAATATTAGGTGCTGATAACGATTTATCATATTTCAAATTAATATTAAAAGCTTTTGGGACCATTCAATACAATTTAGTTACGATTCTATATAATTTCTACACAATTTCATATAATTTATATGATATGCAATTAAAACTAGGTTACAATTCTAGAGAATACAAATACAGAATGTCTACGATATTCTATTGAATTTGCACTCGAGTCTAATCATTATATAAAAATATTAGTTTTATTTTACAAAATTGCCATGAAATGCCACAAATTCGATAATATTGTGTAAAACTTAATGCAAATCTTTGGATTTTAATAAAGTTGGTATATCTATGTATGTATATAGTATTATGAACATATAATGCAATTTTAGAAATTTTCGGTATAATTCAATAGAGATTACATACCTTGTAAAGTCTCACGTAAATGGTCCATTTAAGAAATTTCTGATAAAATAAAAAAAATGGAAAATCTTTCAAACCTAGCTGATTCTGTACTCCTCAGATGAAATACCATCTTCTTTCACTTCCGGTTCTACCGGTAGTAAACAAGAACTTTTTTTTAATGGAACACCTTATGTTATAATGTTTTTGGCTTCCCTGTTTTATTTCGAAAATGTAGATATGTACCATGTGTTCATATAAAAAAGTCCATCAGGGGCGGCTGTTTAAACTTAAACGTATATTCAGATGGATACAAAATCGAATGTTATTGAGCTGTCTGTCAATGTCAAATATGTCGTATACTTCGCACCGCACGCATCGACTTGACGGGGGACCCCTTTCTTAATCCTGGACCACAATTGTACTGGAAGGTTATCCGAAGGTTATATTGGTCACAAATGCCTTTTTCCAGCGGCGAGAGTTTTCTGGCATCTCCACGTTGCAATTCGCGCTCGATACCATTTGTTTTGACACTGTTGATCATAATATCTGCATCTACAAGCATGTCATCGACATTCTGCAGGTGCCCCATGCACCATAGCTCAGCATCCTCACATCCTGACGTGGTGCAGCATTCCTCATCATGCACCTCTCATCGTGGTATTAGGTGGTCACATTTCGCCTGTCGTTCTTCGCTTCGGGTTATGGTGATAACCACGTTCACCACCAACTAACACGCACTTATATACCCACACACTGTTGACACGACACAAAGGCCTCGGCTACAATACGAGCGGTGAACGGCTACGGCGAGCGGCAGAACGTCAAAACAAACGTGGTGGGAAAACTTGACGCTATGCGCTTGCCGCTGACTGCTGCTCAAGACATCATTATTCGCCGCTGCTCACCGCTCGTATCGTGCCCTAGCCCTTACACTATGCGGTTATGAAGGACCAAAACGTCAGGTTGCAGGAAACCACATATGTTAAATTGTAATCCTGTATTAGTTAATACAGTATTACATCTAATTGAGTATTGGAAATTGGGCTCCGATGCAGACATTAACCATTAATTATTATTAAAGACCAGACTTTAATAAAACGGCAGGGTTGATTTTTCTAAGCTACTTCGAGATTGTTTAGTTTTATAGTTACACTAAATTGTAATCCCGGATTCGTGAATACCATTTTCAGAATCTGGCATATGGGTTTGGGCTCTTATGCAGGTCGTGGTTGCGGTTATGCAACGCGACCGCGATTTGTGTCATCTATAATTATCCTGATAAGGACGATTTCAGAGTACGTCGACCCTGCTGATAAGCGGTGTTTGCAGAAAAACAAGCGGGGCTTGGAGAGTGATAGCAGGCGGGCCCCCATGCTCCTGCAAACAATAGCGTCGCTATGTATATATTTTTTTGTCAGGCCCTGCAACAACAGCTCGTCTTATTGATGCCTAATCCCCATCGATGATAACGGACGCTGTGCAAATATGAATGTCTTATATAATCAGCTGTTAGTGTGTGGAGAATAAGGTTGTTTGTAGTCTTCGGTGTTGTTTGCACTGCGATAAAAAAATCCGATATTCGGTGATATTACATCATGAGTGAAAATATGTAATGTAACGTGGAATTGATCATTTGTTTACGAGAAATTTTGTTATAAGTGCGGTTTTATGGAACCGGCTTTTTATAAATAGCTCGCTTCGACGATTATAATAAATTTAAATACAAATCGGCAATTTCGTCGCACTTCACTTTACCACTAAAATTCATCGCTTCTCTCGACTCGTCAAACTATTTCTATCGCATAAAAAATCGCAAGCAGCCTTCCAATTCGTAGAACTTGTTATTCCGCTTCCTTGTTACATTTATTATTTTGTAGGTTCAGCAATCAGGGCAAAGTGAAGGAATAACTGACTTTAGGTGATACGCACCGTCCCTTTAAGTCCTGCGGTACAGTAGAAATCATGAAGAGGTGGCTAACGATTCATTCGAAAGGAATGTTTTTTGAAGAAATAAATGCAATACCGGGTTAGCTCTATCGCACTAAAATGCTTAAATAAAATGAGACAGTAATTGTCTCATACATCTGCTGTACGTTTCAAATGAAGCCCGTCGAAACGTATGTCTCCATTTATTCAATATTTTAGTTATTCTGTAAGTGTCAAAGTTATATAGATAACCTAATGTTTACAAGGGAAAGCCCTTGAAAAGTATCTAAAATGTACAAGGCCGTGTTTGTCAAAGTTTTTGTAAAGTAGCCTCTGTGGTCTTGCCAATTATCTAAATTCAGATGCTTTGGTACGGTACTGCTGAAGTATGAACTTTTTAATATAATATACACATAACCTATTATTCAAATACAATCATATGAGACATTTATACACGAAACGAAGGAACTAATTAATGGCGTGAACATAAGTACTTGAAAATTTGAACCATACATTCCGAAGCGATGAGTCATGAGTCACCTCTTGTGATTTCTACTATATTCATATATCTGAGAGTGTGTGTCTCTGCAATGATTAAGATTTAACCCGATACCAGTGTTGCGATATATCTATGTACGCGAAAACGCAATCCACGTAATGACATGAGGCACATATGATAATGCAAAAACGCACCATCGAGTTACGGTTCTTAAATTTATTAAAGTTAATTCCAAATACGTTTCTCCCTACTTTCTAATTTCACAAGAGCAAGATTTTGTTGGTGAGAAACACAACAAATTTGGAAAATTCTAAAATCCACCTCTCCCATTACGACTCTCAAGAATCAGGCATCCCCGATGCCAGTGATAGCAGGAGAAATCTTCTGGGGATGCATAGCATCCCCTGCAACAAAGTTTAGTGGTAGTGAAGTAACTCGTGCAACACCGACTCGCTTGTCGGAAGTAATTGGGTGAACAATAACTGCTGGAGAGAATAGGAAACACCTTTTTCCAAGTCCGGATAAATGAATCGAACCCACAACTATTAAATAGTTAAAGCCCTACACATGATTTTCTATTATTTGTAATTTCGATTAAAATGTGTAGCCACGTTTCGCATATACCTCCTGCATCTTCACGTGCTCGCCAAAAAAGGAATATTGATTAGTCGGAACCATAACTGACATACCGCATCATTATTTTTTATTTATAATTCCCTCAAAAATTGACGCACAATTTATTCAAGATTCCAGATATAAAACGTACATTATGCCTCGTGATGACTTGATGGTAATAACAAATTATATGGTCTGAGCGGTGATGGCCGTGGGTCATTCGATACAAAACGCAATTATACCGCCTTAATTCGATCTTAATTAAACGCGTATCGGGTTTTCAATTTGCCGTCGTGTGGTAATTACGAAATTAAAAGTCAACTCTTGGTTTCACAATTTCAATTAGTAATCCGATGCTAGTGTCGTTATAAATCATGGATTCCGTTCAGGCATCTGCCGTGTTTTCAGAAGAATGGATGCTAATATGTGCCGCAATATAGAAGAAATTATTAACCAGTCTTATTGAAAATATGTAGATGTCTTCCATTAGTTCCATTATTGATAATGGTGCAAGTAACAGTATCACAATCTCCGAATGTCGAAGGTTAGTTTCTATAGATACTATAGAAGGTACAATGGTCTTTACGAAAACTAATTCGCGACCAGAATTCCAGCTGGTTTAGGACATTCTGTGTGATTTATACCTCTGAACATAGGTTATGTTCAGTTTTAAAACGACATAATCAATTTCATTGCTAAAATTAAATGCTTATGCAACCAAAATTGCAAACGCGGTAATTTGAATTATTAAAACAGTTGACGAAAAATGTATCCAACGCAAGAAAGTGTTTAAATAGGGCAGAGTGTAGAAACTTTTAGTAGTAGTAAACTTTTCGTAAATGTTAAAACGTTTAGTTAATCATTAGTCAGATATCTCGCTCATTAATATTGCTCTGGTCAAATAAGATTTGAAATTTGCTAAAATGTCACAAAAAGCATGTAAGAGTTTGATAGATTTCAGATTATCTTGAATAATTTGGATTTTCCGGAACTGAACATATACTATAAGTACAAGTAGAAAAAATAGTAGAAATAGATGGATGCCTTTGAAATGAGGTTCTACCGTAGATCGCTGCTTATTTCTTGGGTGGACCATGTTACCAATGATGAAGTGCTATAAAAAAAGTAAAGAAAAAGAAAAATTTAAAAAGTTAAAATGTAAATTGGACATATTATAAATTATAAGAAATCAATATACATACAGACTTCTTCAACAAATCCTACAGGGAAAAATAATGGAAAACGTGGACCTCTAGTGGCTGATGGCTGAACAATCTGAGAACTTGGTATGAGACGACCTTTGAACACAGACCGTTTTCGAAAGTGGTAATTAATGGGTTGATAGCCAACATCTGGATAGTTGCTTACGCCGCCGTCTAGTGATCCTTTAGGGATTGGGTCGACAAAATTCCTCGACCCAACTTCGTAGGGGGTGGTCTAGGGTTCTCGATACGGGTCGTGCGCCCGTAACGACTTCGCCTACAGATATGGGATGGTGTAAGTACCACTAACGAAAATGAAAAGGGAAATTAAATCTTACCTAAAGATCGATAACGGCCGATAAGTATAGGAATTCGAGATCTTAATTAATCCAGTACTCAGCTGACGTTGAGGGAGGCTAACACTAAACCACACACTCATTAAAATGATGTGACTTGTTTCGTGTTAAATTTTAATCTGTATATAATGACGTGTACATCCACTAATTACTGTTGCTCTATGTATATAAACTTACTTACTTACTTCAACAATATCACGCCTTAATTGGCGGTCGCTTATCCCGATAATTATTCGGACTTTGTCTCTGACAAAATTCCACGATTTAAAAAAAAATAGCGTTACAACTGCTGAACACAATCAAATGTAGAAAGATTGCCTAACTCGGACATATTTTGAAATAAATCAAACACCAGTTACTTAAATTAACATTAAAGGATTAGAAGATGAAGCGAGATTGGTAAGAACTAAATTCAAAGTAAGTAACACCGTTTAGAATGGGCAAAACATATTTTGTGAGTAATTAAGGCACGGTCTCGCGACATTTGATTAACTTTAATCGGTATTAGGCTACTATTGTTGACACAAATGTAGTAATAGAAACTATTGGTAATATTAATCGGAAATTGCAGACTGACCTTAACATTTCATTAAAGTTTGCGGCGTCGCAAACTCGAACGAAAAGAAAAAATCAGGACATTACTATTTAAACTATCTTCTAAAGTATTTAATAATTTAATATTAATAAATTATAATAACATATTAATATTTATACGTTTAAAAATTTCGGCATGCGCACAATTGGACCATTTCGAATAAAGTGTGCACAAAATTTAAAAAAAAGCTTTTAACACTTTTAATTTACTTTTTGTTTATGGATTTCGCGTGAATGTTGTCAAGTAACGTCAAAATAACTATTTGATGGGTAATCAAAATAAATAGAATTGTCAAGTTGTTTGAACTATTATTGTGCTAAAATACATTAAATAAATGTATTCAACAGAAGAAAAGATACAAATAATGCATTTATACCATGCAAATCAGAGCTTAAGAAATGTGCGTGACGATTTTTCAGTCACTTATCCCGATAGCCAACTTCATCAATGGGAACAAATTTTAATATTATTTCATAAGTTAACAACCACTGATGGGTTGAGTATAAACACCACAAAAGAATTAGAATAAATAATTAATCATTTAACAGGAACAGGTAAGGAATGATACGTTATTTTAATAAATATTCGAAATGGCCACCTTCACTTTCTAAACAATATGCCTGCCTATTGTAAAAACCTTGAACAACATTTCTAATGAAATTTTGATCGAGCTCATTGCAAGCATGCCTTATCCCATCTTTTAGTTCTTCAATATCTTTTCGACAGAATCGACGGATTTTTTTGACAGTTTTATGGTATATTTGGTGGCATACCTAATATTCACAAATTATTGACATGTGTCTTTTTATTTTAATTGAACATAGGGACGGTGTATTGACTATGTTCAGAGTTAAAAAATGTCACGGTAGATCACGATTGCAGTAAAACTTTTTCAGTTTGAGAGGTAGGTATTTGAAAGGACCGCGGACTCACTTAATATTATGGATAACATATGGGGGCAGAGGGTGTAAATAGTAAATTCATAGAAAATAATAAAAATGCTATTATCTGACTCTTTAAATGTAGCAAGTTAATTTTTATCGGTTTGGGATTTTTTTTTTTGCAAAAACCACATTTTCATATTTTGTCATTAGTGACTAAATATGCATTTAACTGCCGGAATTGTCGGCCAATTATGATTATAGATGATATGCCCGAATATCATCTATGACAGTCCGCCAGAGGGCATATGGGGACATTTTTTTTAACTTAATCGAAAGTTGAAATTTACGAGAGGAAAATAATCATTTGCACATAATTATTAAAAGATAGCCGGTGACCGAAAGGTTAGCGCACCTGTGTCTCGTTACAAGGGTCGCAGGTTCGAACCCAGTGGGCCCGGGAAATTTTGAGCGATTAAAATTCTCTGACATCAAAGGGCCGTTCCTTAGGAGGGGAACTGAAACAGGCGATCCCGTGAACAGTTAAGTTGTCCGTGCACGTTTAACCCGATATGGATGAAGCGAAATTTATAAAGGCAAAATTTCGAAGCGTGTGGATCGCTCTAACCCAAACTAGATACCAAAATTTTCATAGTCAACTTTTGATTTTCTTATGGCCCCAATATTGGATATTAATGGCATTCAAAAAAGCGAAAAATTCCTATTTCAACCATGTATAACACATGGGTAATCTGACATTATTTACTACCAAAAATCAAGAATTTAAAATGTTGTTGCAAAAATAAAACTGAAAATGTTGTTGCAAAAATCAAACTGCTGTGGACTGCTCAAAAAATCAAGTTGCCATGGAATAACAAATTTCACATTTCTTCTGACAAAGAAAATAACTCCTGAGTGATTTTATTGTGTATAAAGTGCAAAAAAGGAGATAATATCTTTGATTAGTAAAAATGGCAATAATTAAATATCCTAAATTTTTATTTAAGAATGGTATTTGATCCGATTATTTAATGAATACAATATGATTTATGATTTGCAATCTCGGCCAGGGAAATATAATGTAAGATATTACATAATAGAGATTGAACATGTCAATTTTTTCATGTTGAAGATAATATCTTGCCACTTTTCTAATCGAAGATATTATCTCCTTTTTGCACTTTATACACAATAATATTACTTAGAAGTTATTTTCTTTGTACGAAGAAATGTCAAAATGGTAATTTGTTATTCCATAGCAACTTGATTTTTACAGCAGTCCACAGCAGTTTGATTCTTGCAACAAATTTATAAATGATCGATTTTTGGTGGTAAATAATTACTCATGTGATTACCCATGTGTAATGGGTGAATACATGGTTGAAATTGGAATTTTTCGCTCCTTTGAATGCTATTAAAATCCAATATTGCGGCCATAAGAAAATCGAAAGTGACTATGAAAACTTGGGCATATAGTTGGCGCAGAAAATGTTTGGTACTGTCATCAGAAAGCTCACGTCGAAAAATGTAAGCGTGTCAAGTTTCGTAAAATTTCCTTCAAAAGTAAAAAAAGTTATAAGAGGAAAATGAAAGTGCATTTCTTCAGTTTTTCAGCGATATTTCAGGAACTGTGCAAGATATCCCGGATTTCGTTTCAGTATATTGAAAGGAACAAAAATAATAAACTTTTATCCCATTTGACCAACTCTGTATGTTAAATTGAAACTATGTGTGGATACTACTTGGTGAAACATTATGATTAGGTTAAATCAAACACTTGGTTAAAGTTTCACTGTATTGATAGAATAAACCTCTACAATTGTTTCGGCCTCACGACCATTCTCAAGAGTACAGAGATACTAGCCTCACGACCATTCTCAAGAGTACAGAGATACCGTTTAATAGATCCTAATGGTGTGCGTCGTAAAAGTGACCACCCTGTATATAACAAATTAAAATAAAATAAAACATTATTAAATATTAAATACACTTAAAAAAAATATTAGCAATTTCATTCCAAATGTGAAATAGTAAAGATACATGTTGTTCTTAAGTTGGAAAAATAATCAACAAATAATATGTATCAAGCAATTAATTATAACCTCGTAAAGTTTGTGCGTTTTTCGTTGTAAATGTAACGGTTTTTGAAAGTCAGACTTTGAAGCCTTAGATACTCTAATTTGCGGGATAATTATTCAATATAATTGGTCACAGTTTCAGCAATTATCAAAAGTTCATGTTTTCCTCCAATGCCCATGATTTTCGATAATCGTTCCAATGTGTTTATCTAACTTATCAAAATGATGCGAACAAACTTAGATATTTGCAACAAGCATCTATTATTACATTACATGTCGCGTATTTCCATTACAATTCGCACTTGATTCGCATAAAATCGCCTTGAATTAAATGTTTAACCGAAGAATGCATAGCAAATCGACGATACGTGGGCGCAGATGGATTGAGAGGCAGGCAGGCAGACGTTCGAATTTTGCCCGAGCTATGCAAATGCCATTACACGAATTCCATTTATATTATTAACCTTTCATAGAATTATCCGGGTGATTTATTGTGATAGAAGATGCCACGGCTGGGATGTAGATATAGTTGAGAGGCGGATTCCCATTTTAGGAAAACGTGAATTATTACGACTAGAAATTTCGAAACGTGCGCGCATTTTTACGTATCCAATATACGCCGTCGACGATGCGACGCCATATACATATTTCTTTTCTAAATTTAATATATATATATATATATAATATTATTGATTCAATTCACATCTAAATGCAAATGCATGTGGATGGCATCAGGCCGCTCCCGTTCATAAATATAAAGTGATATAATTAAGAACTAGTTTATCCACAATCCGAGTCACGGCCATAAATACATCGATACAGAGGAGCTAGTCTTTCCTCTCGTCCGTCGTGTATAGGCTACAGGCGATTATAATAATTTCAAAGGTTGAAGGAGCAGAAGCATTTCCTGCCAGGAATCGCGTAGATTCACGTTAAGCGACGAGGATTGCGTTAAATGTGCTGTAATTGGAGCTGGTCCAAAATGAAGGCGTTTTTCTCCAACGATCCAATTTTATGCCTTTTCTAATTATAATACGTTCGCGTGGCGGACGCGAGTCGTTTACTCGGCGAGAAAATAATAGAGAAGGTGCGAAGTAATGTTTTATAGTATTCATCGGAAGGTCCGATGGTTTTCTTGGTTCTCTGAAAACTGAGTTTGGCAAGCTCAACGTTGTTTTAATTATCAGGAAGTGCGGTTGGATTCGTTCAGATTTTCCGTTCAATTTCCGCGAGGCGCCTGTTGATCGCTGCTGTTTGCGCTAATTACATCTTATTAGGCATGGGCCATTAATCGCGATTAAAGGTGGCAAATTATCGCCGTCCGATGGTGTTCATGGTGTTCAATTATCAGCTTAACCCGACGGTGCCACTTAAATTAGACCATTATTCCTCTCGCGATCCGCAAAGTATAATTTAACACTCTCCTGTGATGCGGAGCTGTGTAATTGCACCGCAGTGCGACTGGGCCCCCTTACCATTCCTCCATATACGTGTGCGAAAACTCCAGAGGTGCACATCCACTGTTTGGGACGACATCAAAGGACGTCCTCGTGTATTTTAATTAAAAACGCAGTTGTATTGTCTACGGCCGCTTATTTATGCTGATTAAATTAATTTCGACGAAAGTAATTCGAGTTTTTAGTGGAGACATAAAGTACTGTCTGGTGTTAATTCATTTTATTGCTCGTCGCAATTATCCCAGCAGTTTGTGTTCAGCAATTATGAATTTGTCGGGGTGGAGGGGGGGCTCTCTAGGCTCGATAGAAACCAGCTCTGGAATATTTCACCTACAGCGAGCCCAAGTTCATTTATACAAAGCTCAAATGCAGTAATGCAGTGCAGAGTAATTTAAATCACGAGGGCCGAAAAATCTGGCCCAATGCAGAAAGTTAATTGCTCGATTTTCTCACTTATCGCCCACATAATCCTCGTAAAATTTTCAGAAAAGTTGTCTTTCAAGTGTACTTATGTACAAATCAGGAACTAAATTTGTAATTAACATATTTTTAAACATTTCCGTACAATAATAACCCACAGGCAGAAAGACCGCAAGTTTATAGCCATTGAAATATTGTTACTACTACTAATAAGCCATAAAGCATACGCAAGATCCAATTAACAACATAATCACAATCTAAATAGCGTCTAAATGCTTACACAATAATCTAGTAAAAAATTAGAACCTAAAAATGTAAAATAAGTATACAAAATATCAAAATATTGCACAGGTATAACATAAAAAAAGGAACAAATCTTTACAATTCTCAAACTATATTATATGGTGATAATATAATGTGCTTGTCTGAGCATAATAAAATAAAATATATATATATATATATATATATATATATATATATATATATATATATATATATATATATATTAAACTGTTTCTTTTTAGTTATAACATGAAAAGCTATGAAGTTCACTGCCTGTCGAATCCACCCGAGTGAATTTCAAACGATAATAGACGCAATCAATGGCCGTTTTCTGCGGTTCGAGCCGGTGGACAAAAAGTGACAATCGATGCACATTTAGGTATAAATGCGACTATATATTTATACAAAGTATCCGGCAAACGAAGCCGGGAGTCTGGCATCGGCGCGGATAGGAAGAGCCATCGAGGGAGAGAATTAGGGATACACTGCAATTCTCCAGCTATTACTCACAATAACGCCAGACTAAATAAATACCGGGGGTCTACAATTTTCCACGTGCAGCAATGTCTGCCGCACCTGAGAAACATCGCGGTAATTGTTGGCTAATATAAAACTGCTGTACTCCGAGGCGCAACACGGAACAAGTCACGTCCATTTGTAATCCGCGCTTAATTTCAATGAAGATTAAGCTGCATTCCGGAGGGATCGACGCGGCACCCGTTCAATTTGTAGATGCAAATTTGAAAACATAAATTAAATTTCTTCATTACGGAACGAACTGTCCAAAGCAGACAAAGAAATAGTATTCTAAACGATAAAGTTGCCCCGCAGTTAAACGCAACTTCTTGTATGGCGGCACTCATTTTGTTTTAAATAGAGTGGAATTGGACTTAGTTTAGCAAAATTTACAATTAAATTACGTCTTTTAGGATGAGCAGAAGGTAGGATTAAAACACGCGTTTTTAGATTTGGGTTCTAATAGATTATGTTTGGATAGGTCAGGTTAGAGTAGGCTATGTAAGGGTGCGTCGGGTAAGGTCAGGTTTACGATTAAATAAACATTTTGTAGTAATCTCAAATCATGGTATATTTAACAGAAACGAAATGTATCGAAATGTTGACGATTATTGGATACGGCGAAAGAATAAGTTCCCACGACGATGTTCCCACGACGTGGACAAAAATGTATTCAAAATTTAGGAATGTAGGACATGTTAAAGATTTATATGGAACCGGCCGCCCAAATGTAAAAAGGGAAGATAAAACGTTGGACATTATATAGAGCGTTCAACAAAAATCGACGACGAATAATTGGTCCTTCCTTTTCCGACGATACACTAAATGCCGGTTGGTATTAAGAGTTCATGCAGTTTGAACTTGTTCTAGCATTGTAATACGATATTATTTGGTTACAGCAGGATGACGCTCGTCTCACACTCGTCTCATTGATGGATAAGATGGATAAACTTTCGGAGCAGTTCATTAGCCTGCATTTTCTTCCGACCTTTCGCCGTTAGGTCTTTTATTGTGGCGTAATTTTCAGGATCACGTTTAACACATCCCGAAAATGAAGCAATACTAGAAACAGAATTAATAATACTTGTGCACTTGTGTATTTCTTCTGATAGTTATTGCGCGCTACTTTTCGAGTCAGCAAAATATTTCAACTTTAAGTTGACACAGGTGGTTGTTAATTTAAACACTTTTTTGTAGTTTTTTGTTACACTGACTGTCCGGCCTTGTGTTCGGTTGTTAATTTTGTTATAATAAATATTTTCTCGTTGCAGTTGTTTTTCATAGCATACTTGACAATTTTACTTTACCCATAACACCTTAAACATTTGTAGGCTTAATATCAATTATTTTATTAAAGTTGTTTGCGTTAGTTTCCGATCAAAATTTAATGTGTTGCACATTGTTGAATTTAGAAAAAAAAAGTTATAAATACCTATGTAAAACAAATTACTTGGTTAGTATCGCATAATATAAATATTTATTAATTCGTGATCATGGTGAATACTTTTATGTGATACTAACCAAGTGATTTGTTTCATTTATAGTTGACAAAATTTATCACAACGTGGACACCACCACCATTCAAAATACTAAAAACGGTATAATAAGGCCTTTCCAGGTACAATAATAAAATTTTATACATGGTCAAATCAGGTTGCAGCAGCTTGACCATGAAGTCAATTTCCAAAAAAATCTAAACTTAACACTGTTTACAGTACGGGGTGTTCCAAAGTAAGCTACCCGGTGTTCTACTTACTACCAATAGATGACAATTACCCAGGGATTTATTTAAATTGAAAAAGTGGCAACATACGATGCAATGACAATACAATTTTAATTATATTAGAAAATAGAAAAGCGAGTTATTTAAATTGAAAAAGTGGCAACATAGCATGCAATTACAATACAATTTTAATTGCATTAGTTAAAAGAAAACTGGGTAGTTTTTTTAAACACACTTTATTTTTGGAGTCACATTTTTTATTATTATTAAAATGGTTGCATACATAATGGAGTTATCGCGTAGGGCGTTTTTCATAAGTATATATTTATATACAGATTCCCAAATTGAGTATTATTTAAATTGAAAAAGTGGCAACATAGCATGCAATTACAATACAATTTGAATTGCATTAGTTAAAAGAAAACTGGGTAGTTTTTTTAAACACACTTTATTTTTGGTGTCATTACATTTTTTATTATTATTAAAATGGTTTCATAAATAATGCAGTTATCGGGTGGGGCGTTTTTCGTAAGACACCGTGTATATATTTATATACAGATTCCCAAATTGAGTAGACTACCAAGTGTGTGTAATTAACTCAAGTAACTTTTGTCTGAAACATTCCTGCATAACTTCAACTTCACAATTTCCAAAAATTTTGACTTGAAATAAAATTGCGATAATAAGTTATTTTTATTATAATATCCAAACTGTTCAGATTTTTTAAACTTTCTCAAGTTCCAATGCTCAAAACTGCACAAAATTGCCCATGTAACCGAACCTCTATAAATAACAATAAAAAAATACCTATGGTAGTCTGCGCAATTTGAGGCACCCTGTATGCAGGGTGATTTATTTGTTCTATGACACACTTCGGAAAATGAAAGGAAAGCAAAACAGTCTAACAAAAAAAAAAAAAAAAAAATGTTATACGAACATAGGTCCCATTTATGTTTGGGTTGAATTGCAGACAATCAAAATCCCGACAGTTAAAATCCCGACAAACCAAAATTTCGACAAACATAAATCTCAATTTAAAAAAAATCAGTAGTACGTGTACAAATATTAATCTTATAAAGTTCACAAATCCTATAATTGAAGCGTTGCCCCGAATAGGGGTCTAAGTGCCAATTTCATAGTTTTGTAGAAAATGCAAAAACGTTGTTTTCTGCACAAAAATTAACCAAACTTTATGTAAATATGTTAAAATGTTATGGTATTTACTGCTACTTACTTTAAGGAAAACCCTTTTTTTTTTAAAGAATATTATGCACAAAAATGTAGTTTTGTAGTGGAATAGGGATCTATATGCATTTTGAATATAGATCCCTTTTCCACAAAGAAAATGTTTCTCCTATTTTCAACAGTAAGCATAAGATAAAAATGTATTTTATGAATTTTTTTATTGAATATTATACAATAAATGCCAATGTATAATACTGTAGATGTTTTTCTGAACCCATATTAAACCAAATGTGAGGCATAGAACGCGTGGTACATGTCTGGTATGTATTGTAACATGTCTCCGAATTTGAGGTTGAAGTCTTTTCTAAAAAATTCTCGATACATCCATACCTTTGCTGCGGTGTTGGGAAATTTATCTTGGAACAGACGATACATCTCTGTTAATTGGAGAGAGGGACTCAGGTATCGACGTTCTTCATTCACCTTTTCGCGAGAGTAATGATTTTCATGTGTTGGGAAGGATGCAATATGCTCTTAAATTTGTTGGCGTGTTTGATCAGGAACTGCATGTGGTCTGTTCTTATGCTTTCTTCTTGCATCAAGGGGTGTCGTAATACCAATCTTCATCTTGGTCTGCAAGTTTTGTATACGTTTGTGACTAACGGCAAATATGTTGCATAAAAGCTTTTGATACTCTTGAATTATTTTGCCCTCCACTAGAACTGAATACAAGAAGCATGCCTGGCGTCTTGATTGTTCAGCTGGTGCCCCGAATCTTCTACGTGAAATATCACCCTTGATGATGGAGGCAACAGCGTGGCCGATTGTTGATCATATTTTTGTTGATAGAAAACTTCAAGTAACGCGTTCTTCTGATCATTGGTCACTTTCAAATATCCATCATACGATTTGCATTTGCAAACTCGATCCTGAAAGTATATAATATATCGTTTGCTTTCACGGTAGTGTAAAACTCGAATATGGTAATTTATATACGTTGCTATTATCATATAGATTCATTATTGAATACACGCATATTGTAAACATTAGTTTGCAATATCGTAATTTTAAAATAGTATAGGTAGCATTTTAAACAGTCAATCAGAAATTAGGCGAGTATCATAACCGACGGGATATAGACCCCTATTCCACGTGACATCACTTACCTCATTTGGGTGTTCCTTTGCTGGAACATCAGCTCCATTTTGAGATATATACTCTTTCCCACTCTCAATCAGCTTCATACGTTTAATATATTTCCACTCGGGCACGTTCTTTTTCCTATTTTACACATATTATCGCAATTTAAATCTGATTCTGTCAAAACGATGTAGCTGGAGGCCGCCATTTTGGATTGGATATAGACCTGTATTCCACGCACCGATATCTTCAACAGAGCTCTGTATACAAACTAATCTCGCATTGACACAATATGGCACTTAGACCCCTATTCGGGGCAACGCTTCAATTAATATTAATAATAATATAAATACAAATTGCTAAGTATTTGTGAAGATTAAGAGTGTCGAAATTGTGAGTGTATGGATTGTGAATCTAGGTGTTTTTATTGTCGGCATTTTAACGTAACCCATCGGATTCGTCTTCCATTCAGAAGTTATGGTTTTAGGGATTAATAAAAAGAAAAAATCTGGAGAACAAGAAGATATATCAAACAAGAAACAGTTCCCTGTACTAATAACAACATTTATTGCTAGTCATAACCTTTGGTTTATTTTATTTCACAAGAGTGATATTAAAAACTGAACGACGTCGATAGATCTTATGAAAATCTATAATTTTCATGTAAAAACTATTTTCTACGACGCGCAGTTTTTGAGATATGTATTGCATATTTTATGGAGATTTCCAAATGGATTGGGTTCGCAAAATAACACCATAGGTTCAATGTTGTATGCCGATTTCGTATTTTACATCGGTTACTCGATAAAAAAAAAATTCAGCCCATCCCATGGTCTCAATTGTGAAAATACCGAAATTTCGTTTTAAGAGCTTATGCAAGATATGCATTTGTTTTTTTCAAAATGGACCACAGTTTTTCAGTTATAATATAAACTCTTTTTTTTAATGGCAGTCAAAGTTGGCTTAGACATGTTTAAAAAGGACAAATTTTTTTTGTAGCTATAAAAGGATAGCTATACTTTGATAAATAAAGGCCAGCTTCGTTACGAAAATTATTACTTACTTCTTTGACAAATAAACACGATACAGGTCTATTTGTATTATAGAGACTAGCAAACAAAAACAGAGTTTGCCATGGAAACTTTTTTTCCTGATACTACGAGAATTCTATTATGCTTTCTATTCTAATTACACTCAATTCTATTCAAATTATACAATGAGAATTCCTGCATCTCATTAATTTATGAAAGTAAGTATAGCAAACCTTATATCGTTATAAAGAGAAAATAATTGTCCTTTTTAAAATGTCAAAGCCAACTATGACTGCTATTTAAAAAAAATGACGTTTGTATTATAACTCAAAAACTGTTTTTTTTTTTCAGAAAACAAAAGCATATCTTGCATAAGCTCGTAAAGTGACAACTCTTTCCTCATTTAACCGAATCTCTTTGTTTTATGGTTTCAGGGATCTCAATGCTTAAAATGAAAGAAAAAAAACTCACCCAGTATATAAACAATATTTATTGGGCTATCGACCTCATGGGGTCTTTCCGCCTCGAGTTCTCTATAATATTGTAAATTTGTAACATTATTGAGAAATAATCTACGGTATTATTTTGGAACGAATCCAAAATGATAGAAATTTTCCATGTCGGTAGCACATTACTTTCGGTATGTTAATACGAACAAAATTAACAAAATGGTAAATATTAAATTTCAATGTAGTTTTGTCCATAAACATGAGTGATATAAAATTTTGCTTCCTACAACAGATATGCAATTGAAAATTTTTATTTAACTACTTTTTAAATATTTCTTCAAATATGTCTAAATAGTTTCGAGATTATTGATAATAACAAAAATATGAAAACAGTAAAAACATCCACTTTCGATATTTTCAAAAACAATCAAATCTTGATTTTGTCCACAAAAAAGTTGACTTACTCCATATTAAATGAATGAAATGGTAAAAATTAAGTTTCAAAGTAGTTTTGTCCGCAAAACAAAAGTGATATGAAATTCCGTTTCCTGCAATAGATACGCAATTTAAAATTGTCTAATTTTGATTAGTGTAGTATCGAATGGAAGGTGTCCAAATTAAAATAGTTATTAAAAATACCCAAAAAAAAAATAATGTCTTATTGACAGATTGTATGGAAAGTGGAAAAATTAAAAAAAAATCATAATATACTTAATTGTGATACAAGTGCATAAGAGAGCATTTCAAGCACGCTCGCCGGGTTTAAGAGTATGACGCAACGCGGAGTGCTTTTAACGGCGTAGTGCTTGAAAGGCCCCTAGGCCCCTATGCACGTGTATTATACGTTATTTATTATTATACCTGCACCACAACGTGGAAATAAAGAGAAAATAAGAAACATTTAGATGTGGACTGAAAGTCATTTTTTATTCGTTAACATGGAGAGGGTTGGCATTTGTTGCATCAATGTCATCTGCTATAGACGTCAACATTATCAACGAAATTCTGAAGGTTGAAAGTGCTACAGTGTTATTCATAAAAATTTAAGCCGCGGTTTAACGGTGGTTTAATCTTAGTAACCTTGGTAACCGTTTATGAAACACCCCTAAACTACCGCTGATTCACTGTTTATTGTTTTATGAATAACGCTGGTAGTTTCTAAATAACCAATAATAAGTACTTTGAAGCTTCTGGTTTCTGGTTTTCGGACCTCCAGCTATAGTAAATGTACATTTAATATGTATTTCAATATAAGTAAATGCCCAATGTTTGTCGTTAAACTTTGTCAAAAAATGTGTTGTTACAAGACAACTTTAAAACGCGTCGTGCTAGAAGGATGTTTTTTCGCACGCTTATTAGTTCGATAACCAAAGATTAGATGTCATATAAAAAATATATTAACATATTTGTCCCGAAATTCTTGTTGAAAAAGTCAAAACCCACTTCTATTTTTTTTTTCTAAAACCTCTCAAATCAAGATTTATTCTAAAAATCTTAAAAATTTATATAATTATTTGAGCCGTTTTTGACCTGCCACAGTTGTCACGTTCACACATGTTAAACAGAAACATAACGAGTGCGATAAAAAAAAAAACGTTACGTACTCGCTAGGCTGTAAAAAACATCGGCCGCAATCAATTCGCTGGCGAGCAGATGCTGGCGATAAAAACTACATTAGATCAGCAGAGTCGCCCATAAATTCAACACTCTGAAAATCCGAATATACATCTCGCACGTCAGCTGGCGCCGTTAAAATTAGAACTGCCCTATCACCCATACCTGCACAGGGGACACTCCTCCATCTTCACTGCGACAGTGTTTCCTGATCACCTGGTAAGAGCTGCGGTTAAATTGAACATCAGAGGCGAGCGCTGTCCTCGACTGCGGCTCAAGCTCAATAACAAAAAGGCGTGCTTTATCTGCTCTTTCTAAAAATAGAGTTGCCTGTGGTCTCGGTCGACCAGGAAAATAAATGCTAAAACGCATTCAAATCTCGTGCCCCGCCGCTAACAATAATACAATTATACCTGACCTCGCCAATGTGCATAAACACGGCGTACGTGCCGGTTGTTTATAGTTGCGTGTTTATAAAAGCAACTGCGCAAATGAAATATCAGCAGAATTCTCGATGCAAAATTTACTAACGATTAGATAAGGTTTCCCACGTTGGAGTTGCACAATATTTTTCAATGAGGAAAATATTTTAACGATATACAACTTTGTTTCTCTAATATTGTTGCCATCGATGATGTAACAATCAATAACACATAAATAACAAAATTAATACATGTACAAGCGATATCGAAACCAGGTACATGTGGAGCCATCCGGTAACTTTGTTATGTAATTAAAATTAAAATAGCCAGCATTACATTGGAAATGCAAACTGCCGCAAAACTGCAGCCTTGAAGCAAAATTTAAACACTTTTGAGGTGCATAACAAGCAAATAATGGATTGTGCGGAGTAGTGTCGATGCAATACGGTTAGTCACGCTGTTTTCGTTGTAAATATAGTAGCTGTTTACGTACTCGTATTTCAATGCAATCGGTAGCTGCAACCCACACATCAAAATAAGTTCATTACATAGTTTATTTTTGTTGGGAAAGGTCGCATAGCGTGCTCTAGTACAGAATGTTTCATAACAACTAACGCAGAAACAAAAGAGTATAATTAGAATATGTCAGAATATAATTTACAAGTTACAAGATTGATGGCTTGTACGGCCCCCACAAGGGGGTGGGGGTCTAGCCCGGGGGCCCGAGATCAGAGGGGCCCGGCTCGGCTTGTCATTCTGTAAAGTATGAATATATTGTAAGATATTTACACAACACAGAATGTACGAACAGAAGACAAAATATGATTTGACAATATGACACTATACAAACGTTATTGTTGAAAGACAGTTTTTTGTAACATAATTTATTTTTAACCTTATTGTTAACAAATAAATTATAACAACCATAAAAAATATTATTAATAGTGCAAGAATTGCTATAAGCAGTATATTAATGGTAACCTTTTATGAAAACAAAAAATCAGCAAATTCCACTAAAAATGTAAATTTTTGTGTAGTGTCACTGTTGTTTTCAAAGTGCGATCTGATAGCTTTTTACATTTTTGCACTGGGACATCAAAAATAGACAAATTGTGGCAGTATATATTAAAATATTCACAGGTTTTTACAGCTGAAGTTAAGAATTTGACATATTTTGACAGTTGCAATTGAAAATTTGACAGATTTCGACGGTTTTCATTGAGAATTTGACGTATGTGAACTGTTGCACTTAAAAATCTGATAGATGTTTTACATTTGAAAACTGGAATATCAAAAATGGACAAAATTTTACAGATTCAGGCAGTATCTATTGAAAAAATGGACAGATTTTCGCAGCAGAAGCTGTGAATTTTATAGATTTTGAATGTCTCAGTCGCGAATTGTACTCATTCTTAAAGTTGTTAAAATTTTTACAGATTTTGACAACTATAATTGTAAATTTGGTAGATTTCGACAGTTTTTAATTAAATTTGGTAGATTTCGACAGTTTTTAATTAAATTTGACATATAGGGTGATTCAAAAGGTGGGGTCTAAACATTTAGGTGTAATTGCTGATAATAAAATGCCAATTTGTCATAACAAATTAGCATTTGTTGGACTGCATTTTTAATAATGACTTGATTTAACAGAACATGATAAAAACAAATAAATCCTCTGTAACTAGACTACGGTTGGAAATAAGACATAGGTTTATTCACATTTTTTGCTTCGTATAGCATCCCATATCACACCCTTAAGTTTGGACCATACCTTTCGAATCACCTTGTTTCTGAAAAGGGGTTATGCGGCGATTATCACTTCGCAGTACTCATCACTTTGTATAAATACAAAAGAACAAATTGATATTTTAAATTTCGATTTTTTAAACTGCTTGTTTATAGAGGGTCCTCCCTCATTTATTGGCCGAATTCAATAAACCAAAAACAAAATTAAATGGCTACACATGTTCTACAAAGGAGCCCTTTTTTTGCAAAATCAACTTTCATTTCAGTGATAGTCAACTTATTTATTTCAAATGGTTACATATATTTACTAATTATTTAGTGGTAGAGATTATTTTTCTGAATCCAAAGATGTATAACAAGTTGGCTTTGATGAAATATTCGTTACAGAAAAATTATGTTTGTTAACGTAAAGTTGTTTTTTTTTTGTAAGTTTATCAAGTGTGCCATGGAAAGCAAAGTAAACACAAAAACAGTTAAGTCATCAAAGTGATAGTGTGTCAAATTCTCTTTTCTGTTGGTCCATTTTTTGTGAAATAACTCAAGTGATGGCTAACAATATTAACAATCGATTGACTGACATGTTACAAGTGTATTTCGAATGCAATAAAAATCGCGATCAAGCAGTGCTCCTGTACATGTACCGATTTCCCAATAGAGAAGCTCAAGAGCCTGCAAAAATTGGAAGACGTGAAAAAAAATTAAGTATGGTGTTTTTAAGAAACCGAAGAGAGAGGAACGAATATTTCACGGAAATATGGAATTAGATGTACTTGTTAATGTGCAGGAAAATCCAAGAACATCTATTCGGGAATTTGCAAATAACATTGCCACATCAAAATGAACGGTAAATGCAATTCTTAAGAAACACAAATACAAACCACAAAAGCCAACTTGTTATACATATTTGGATTCAGAAAAATAATGTCTACCAGAAAAAAAAAGAAATATATGTAACCATTTGAAAAAAAGTTGGCTATCGCTGTAATGAAAGTTGATTTTGCAAAAAAATAAAATTAGGGCCCCTTTGTAGAACATGTGGAGCCATTTAATCTTGTTTTTGTTTTATTGAAATCGGCCAATAAATAAAGGAGTTATGGCCAGCGGCGTGTTTTAGGAGACACCCTGTATGATGATTTACTCTTTCATTGAAAACATACCTCACTCATTTATTTATTTTGAAACTGTCGTTCGCGATCGCAAAAATGGTTAACTGTTCTTCGTCTTATTATTAGTTCAATTAGACTTTTTGCACCAATTTTCAAATTCGTCCTTATTAAAATTTAAAATTTCTGAATTCGTAAATTTTTAATCCATTGAGCAAGAACTACCAAATTTGTTGTTTGTTTTTAATTTAGTTGTAGTTGCTTAGTACCTGCAACCATGTTTGTCTTTGATGGCATCAGTCCACAATGAAATCGATCTCATAAATGATAAAATGGTGAAGCAAACCACAATAACTTCTAAGAATATGAAAAGAGTTTATTATGATACAAAGAAAAATATATTTTCTCATTATAGCGGTAGCGTAAATAAATAATTAGTAAATTATAAATAAAACAAGTTACTTTGTGAGCGTGGCATAAATTTATTTTATTTTTTAGAAACATGATATTATTTATTTTCGTCATGGATACAATCTATGAAAAGCAACTCATATCTCCCTAGGGAGATGTCAATTTTTTTCACCCTCAATCACATTTTTTTCTCCTTCAACCTTATGACCACTTGACAAATAGATCGTACAATTGACAAATTTTCCATTCAAGACGGTACTTGAAGATGAGCAATTTTGCGTCTGCTCATGGCCTCCACTGCCACTAGCAGATACCGACGATCTTACTTTTTCAGTCTCTTCCAGTCCAGCAATCACGCGTGAAATTTTATTCTTGGATGCCATGCTGTCTGCCAAGTAGCCTTCCGCTACTGTAGAGCTTTTCCATCCACCCAGACGCTTCAGATTGGTCATACTTACTCCTCCATCAGCTGCCAAAGTTGCAGATGTTCGTCTTAAACAGTGACCTGTGAAAGATTTCGGATTCGGCAAACACAAGTAGACAGCAATTTTTGACGGAATGCTGCCAAATGTGTTTTTCCCAACAGGTTGCACTGTACATTTTCTGTTTCTGTACGATAAAAAAAACCTTGAGACTCCTGCAGGACGCAAGCACACGTATTCTCTGATAAGCGACAACGCATTCAGTCTCTCCTCTTCAACTATAGTGAAGGATCTCTTTGCCAATGTTTTAGTGTCCGGAATCTGCACCACAATTACTGAACCCCTGTCACATTTTTATTAGGACTTTTATATACTGTCAAACAACTCATAGCAACCTCGGAAATAAACATTGTGGATCGATACAATACCTAAAATTTTTACCAATATGTTTCTAAAAAATAAAATATTGTATGCACCACGGGAGCTATGGATGTTTTTTACCCTCGGTTGACTTACAAACCTCGGGCCAAAGGCCCTCGGTTTGTAATCCTGTCAACCTCAGGAAAAAAACATCCATATCTCCCTTAATGCATAAATATCTATATTTCAGACTATAGTTTCGACTTGTTTGTATGATAATTATTACCTAAGTAGTCGAAACTATAGTAACAAATAAATACATTTATGTGATACTCACAAAGTAATTTGTTTTATTTATAATTTACTAATAATATATTATAAAATGTATCATGAAGTACACGCCACCACAATTCAAGTATTTTTTACTTCCATTTCAAGTTATAAATTAAATCAGGTGCCATGTACAATTTAAATTTAAAACGTCCAACTCTCAGAAGACTAAACTTCAATCTGTGGAAGAATCGTAAGCATTGCGAGGTCATCAATCCAAAACTATTTTTTCGGATCTAAAAATTAAAATACCATAATTGCCACCACTGATCGCAGTAGAGATAGTGATGTTAATAATTATAACATTGAAGTCCAAACAAAAAATCAGTGTCAAATGGATTGAAGAGCTCAAAAATCAATCGAAAAAGAGGGTAATGTTAGATGTGAACCTGTTGCATTTTAACAACAAATCGCAAGTGGAATTCTTAGTATTGTAAAGTATTTACAAGACAGTCGAAATAAGTCCCATTAGACTTCTGAATGCAATTTCCGACAAAATACTTCAAGGTAAATTAATCAGAAACTGTCTCACCTTTGAATTGTTTTGTACAGCAGGTTACAGGTTTTAGCTGATAGATGATTCAGCAGGTGGGCAAATTCATTGAAAACAAGGCAAAGAAGTACAACTAGCATTTCCAAAATTATTTAGATAAGTATACTTAAGTATAAAATATACTTGAAGAGCGCGGTTTTTCGGACGTAAAAGTATTTTTCAACTTAAAGGCTGTTAATAATCACTTTCACGTTATATTTTCTGTACCATAAATTATCAAAATAAATACTACGTGTCACTATGTAGTTAGTCTTTCGATTATTTACGTTTTTCTATGAATTTTCATAAAATTTTCGATTTTTGCCGTTTTTCATCTTCACGGATTGTCTTTGCAAATATTTGCACAATTTTAAAGCTTTACATGAATATAGACCTGATTCTACGTGACACTATATAGGTTATAATTAAAATTACTAATTGTAATTAATTGTGATTAATTATTTGTTCTAATTCGTTTATGGCATTTTTACTCCGCTCATTCGTGGTTGTTAAATTTTGAAATAATGTTAAAAATTGTTCTAATTGATGAAGTTGGCTATCGGAATAAATGAAAAACCTCACGATCATTACTTATGGTCTGATTTGCATGGTATGCATCATTCTCTAATTTGATTTAGCAGCAATTGGAATCATCACTTTATTGATACGAACACACAAATTTGCTGCATGATATAAATATGCAAAATAATCACAATGATGATTAGAACTAAATTTACAATTAGTTTCATTAAAATATTATTCTAATCATCTAGTAAATTAATAGTTTTGCATCAACAACACACTATAATCACGTTCTAATTTGATCCAGCAGCAATGGGAATCATTATCTCATTGAAAGGAATCATAAATTTACATTGCAAGAAATTGGATGGCCAATACTTTACTTTGCATTTAATTTGGATTTGAGGGTGGGTGGGTGGTCTCACTATAATCATCCTCTAATTTGATTTAGTAACAATAGGAATCATCACTTCATTGACAGGAACACATAAATTTGCTGCATGATTTAAATACGAGTTACAAAAATATGTAGTGAAAGCCAACATGTTGAATTTAGGAGATGATTACGTTTATAACCACTTGCTCATCATATCATGTTATACATTAAGGCCCGTATCTATAGTCTGTACTTGAGCTTGAGTTCGACTCAAGTCGTATATTTGGTTGCGTATTTTCTATAGACGTTTATGCACCAAACGCAACCAAATATTCGACTTGAATCGAACTCAAGCTCGAGTACGGACTATAGATACGAGCCCAGGTATCATCGATACAATTAAATATTATTGATCAGCTATTCCATGATTTTATCAGAAGAAACAAATAAAATGTTTATTTAATCGTCAAATGTGTCAATCTTTAAAGCAAAATTGAAATAGTAAAACATGATTAACTAGCAATTGCAATAACATATTTATACAAGTATATCATTATACATATTTGTAGATTTACCGAAGCACATAGGTAAAAAGTTACAGGCATATGCTGGTATTTTATGGGCAAACGAGAATTATAGGTAATTATAGGTAAAACTTAGAATAGTTCACCCAGGAGAAGTGGACACCCTAAACATGGCAAAGGATAGAAACCCGCAACTGCTGAATCATGTGATGCGAGCCCTGGCAGTACTGGGACCCGGCATGGGATCAACGTTGAAGAAGATCTTGCGTTCAGTTCGAAAGTCTGTTGATGCTTCAAGTAAACGTGCGGGGCCCAGAAATTTTGAGACGGACGTGCGTCGGGTGATCCGCCATGGTATCGATAATGGGGTGATTAAGAAGCGTGGCAGGAAGATATACATGACAGTCCCCGAAAAGAGGCCGCAAGAAAAACGATACCAGACAAGATCTTGTAAGATCGAGTATAATAATTGCTATTTGGAAACCTGTTAGGTTCGTCTAGTAGATTGTCGGTGCAATTATTATTCGACGTTCGCTTGATGCTAGAAGACTTTCAGCACAGAAAGTCTTCTAGCATCAAGCGAACGTCGAATAATAATTGCACCGACAATCTACTAGACGAACCTAACAGGCTTCCAAATAGTATGCCCTGTGACTTTTTTTTTTTTAATAATACCTTGTTTACTTCTAGTGGCGGATAAGGAGCACACCTTATTGTTTGTGTGCCTCTCTTCGTGATTTCCTTCAGAGCTCGTCCATGTTTTCGCGGTTCCTTCCGTCCGCGTTTTGGCATTTTACGCTTCCTTTTGCCACATTGCTTGTGCGGGGGCAGTTCGTATCTGTCAAGAGGTGAATGTTTCTTTGGCTCCCGTTTGTTCTTGCTCTTAGCGCCGGAGCGGTGATGCAATTAAAACAATAAGGTGTGCTCCTTATCCGCCACTAGAAGTAAACAAGGTATTATTAAAAAAAAAAAAAATGTCACAGGGCATACTATTTGGAAGCCTGTTAGGTTCGTCTAGTAGATTGTCGGTGCAATTATTATTCGACGTTCGCTTGATGCTAGAAGACTTTCTGTGCTGAAAGTCTTCTAGCATCAAGCGAACGTCGAATAATAATTGCACCGACAATCTACTAGACGAACCTAACAGGCTTCCAAATAGCAATTATTATTCGACGTTCGCTTGATGCTAGAAGACTTTCAGCACAGAAAGTCTTCTAGCATCAAGCGAACGTCGAATAATAATTGCACCGACAATCTACTAGACGAACCTAACAGGCTTCCAAATAGTATGCCCTGTGACATTTTTTTTTTTTAATAATACCTTGTTTACTTCTAGTGGCGGATGACTATAATAAAACTACTAGCACAAATAATAACGAGATGCATCAGAGTCGCACATGTGATAGTTCTTACTGTCAAAGGTTAAGAAGCGGAAGCAAGAAAACGCTAAAACATGAACCCTCTCCGAAGAGAATCAAGAAGGAACCGCTCACAAGCAGCAATGACGAGGAGGACAGAAAGTCTTCGTGCATCAGGCGAACATCATATAATTCCATGGACCTTCCACCAGACGAGCCCGATAATACGCCTCCAAATAGTAAGCACTCCGAGAATATCTATTTTTTTAAATAATAGCTTATTTGCTTCTAGCGGAGGATGGCAATAATGAAACTACCAATCAAGATATCAATAACGAGATGCATCAAAGTTCCACCTGTGAGAATCCTGACTGTTTGTGCAACTTACAGCAGGAGCGATTAAACGAAGATGACGTGTACGAAGATTAGTAAGAAGATTGGTGTATGTGATGGATTTAGTAATTTAATTTTGTTTTTTCTAAAATTTAAAAACACTCTTCAGTAGTGCTGTACTGTGCTCCCGTACAATAGTACGTGTAGTAAATATATTAAATTTGTAATCCAGGATAGATCTAGTGATTTTTGTTTATGGGTAGATATTCATCTAGTAGAATGTGCTTATGTGATTTAGTTTATTAAGACATCAAAACCCTTTAAAGAAGCCTATGGAAGGTAATCATTGCAGTAAGATTTTTCTGGTCGAGATGATTCCAGTGCTTTTTTTTACATTTCGGCTTAAATTTCCGGTTTATAAAAGCTTGAGTCGAATTGTTTATTTATTCCTTTGCCTTTCTACTTTTCGGTGTAAGGCATACATTACTAATTTTTATAATATTCTCTCCACTTCGTCCGATCTACTTTATAGTAGTGACTGTATTTGTTAGGGATATTATCCCTAATCGGGTGTCGACCAAGGTGGGTCCTTCTGCCGTGTGTTTTGTGTAAATGTGTGTATTGAGTTAGTGCTTGTTATTCTAGAAATTCGCCCCCGATTTCTAGAGCGCCGTTGATGAGCTCCCAACGGCGAATGGCAGTAGTTTCTCAGTACAAATGTACTACCTGTACTAGGGCTCGAACCCAGATCTTCGTGCATGCTAAGCAAGCGTTCTAACCTGTCAGCCAAACTAGCGGTTTTTGTCCAATCTTTTGTTAATTACTTCATATCTTCCCATGTGTTCCCTTTTCTTGTTGCCTCTTCTTTTATTGCGCTGTTCCACTCTTTTCTCGGTCTTCCTCTTTGTTGTTTTCCTGTTGTTTTTGTCTCGTATATTTTCTTAGTGTTTCTTCTCTCATTCGTCTCATGTGTCCATACCATCTCAATTGGCCTTCTGTTATTTTTTACTGTATTGGTTTCATTTTTTAAGTTTTTTCCGTGCATCTCGTTCCTTATCCCGTCTCTTCTTGTTGGTTTTTTTTTTTTTTAGGAATCTCTTATTTGTTTTCCTGCCAGGCCGTGTTTCACTGCTGTAAGTTAGCGTTGATCCAATTACTTTTTTGACTATTTCTGTTTTTGTGTCTCTTGATATCTCATTCGTGCTAAAAAAAGGTGTTTTTAACATGTTTTGCTGTTTTTCCTATTTTATCTTCTGTTATATTTGTAAGAATTACTTTTAAGTTGGAATCACTTATATTATGTGAAGATTAAGTTGGCAACGCGGAGTGCAGGCATGAGCACGGCCAGTGTACATGTGGCGTGGAAATAAAGAACATGTCAATTCGCACGTGGTAGTTTTATTTAATTATGTCGAACATTACATTGGCGACGAGGATTAGTAGAACCTAGAGCGGACCGGGAAGTGAGAACAACAGTGAATTAAAAGTGCAGAAGAAATGTCGTACAGTAAAATTGGAGAGTTTGGTTTACAAACGGATTGGTCCATATACAAGGCCAAACTAGGACAATATTTTATCGCAAACGAACTAACCGAGAAGCCAGAGATAAAAAGGGCAGTACTACTGAGCAACCTAAGTGAAGAGGCATACCAGCTCCTGTCGAGTTTATGTGTCCCAGATGACCCGGCAACAATAACATTCGAGAAATTAGCACAAACCTTCACTCACCATTTCACACCGACAAAGGCGGTATTTCCAAAGAGATACAAATTCTATAAGGCTGAAAAAGTGCTCGAGGAAGAAATAAGTGAATGGGCAGCGCGTGTGCGAAGCCTGGCGGCACAGTGTCAATTCGAAAAAGCCACGCTACACACGATGTTAAGAGACAAATTCATCATGGGAATGCAACCAGGAGCCGTCATGGACAGATTGTTTGAGGAAGACCCAAAAGCATTAACATTGGAGCAGGCAATTGAGATAGCAGTTAGAAAAGAGGCCAGTAAAAACCACTACAGGGGTGAAGAAGTGACCATCAAGAGGGAGCCATCGGAGATGTTCCGGCTGGAGCAAAGGAAAGGTTCGTGGCCAGGATCATCGCAGCGTCCGGACGGCGACTCCTCGGCGAGCGGGCCATGGTCCAGCGGAATGAGACGCGGAGGGACGCAGAGCGGAGCGGCACACAGAAGACAGCCGCCATCGCCAGGACAATGCTGGGTATGCGGGTACACAGGGCATTTAGCCGGGGGATGCAAATATCGGAATTTTAAATGTAATTACTGCAAGAAATTCGGACATTTAGAACGAGCATGTAGAAATAGGAACCGAATGGATAGGGATATGATAAACAATTATTTAGAGGACAAAGATAACGAACCTCCACAGGAAGAAGTAGTATTTAATTTAAAAGATCAGAGAAAAGATCCGATAGCAGTACAAATCGAAGTTAACGGGAAGAAATTAAATTTAATTAGACACCGGGGCCAGTTGTTCGGTCATATCAAAAGGATTCAAAGAAAGGTTTTTTACAGGGTTTGAATTAAGAAACACTACCAAGGTATTACTAAATTACGATGGGAATAAAATCTTCCCTTTTGGGTACATTAAGATTTGTTGTAAATACAGGAAGATGTTTAGGAATATGGAATTGATAGTCACAAACGGTGAGGGACCACCATTATTGGGTAGAGATTTTTTTTATGCATTTAATCTAGTAATAAATAAGTTACAGGAAAGTCACGAGTCGGTGATGGGGGAAATTTATAAGGAATACGCGGGAGTGTTCACGGAGGCATTGGGGACTTTTAATAAGGATAAGGTTCATTTGAAAACGATAGGTTGTGTGGAACCAAAATTTTTTAGGGCACGGCCAATACCATTCGCCATTAAGGAAAAAGTGGAAACGGAAATCAAAAGGTTAGTAGAGTTAGGGGTATTGGAATCTGTAGATTTTTCCCCATGGGGAACTCCCATAGTGCCCATACTCAAAGCAGATGGCTCAATTAGAATATGCGGGGACTATAAAGTCACGATAAACCCAATATTAGAAGTGGACCAGTATCTACTGCCACGGGTAGAGGAACTATTTGCAAAATTGCAAGGTGGGGTGCATTTCACGAAACTAGACTTAAGTAATGCCTATCAACAACTCGAACTAGATGAGGAATCACAACTGTTAACGACTATTAGTACACATAAGGGGCTGTATAAATTTTCACGGCTACCGTATGGCATCTCGTGTGCACCGGCAAAATTCCAGAAGCGTATGGAGGCATTATTGGAGGGACTGGAAGGGGTATCAGTATTCATTGACGACATAATCGTTACAGGAAAACATTTCGCGGAGCATGTTAGGAGGGTGAGACAGGTACTAAAAATTCTAAATGACTGTGGGTTAATAATAAAAATAAACAAATGTGAGTTTTTTAAAAATCAGGTTAAATATTTAGGACATCGAATTGACAGGCATGGGCTACACACTCTGCGGGAAAAGACAGACGCAATTCAAAATGCCCCCCAACCAAAAACCTTAACGGAACTTAGATCATTTCTGGGGCTGGTGAATTATTATCACAAATTCATAGCCAATAGTTCAACACGCCTAAAGCCATTATACGACTTGTCAAAAAAGAACACCACCTTTGAGTGGACTGAGGAATGCGATCAAGTTTTTAGGGCAATCAAAGAAGAACTAAGCGACCCCAAAACATTGGCCCATTATGACCCTAACTTACCCATAACGCTAGCAGTAGACGCTTCGGACGTGGGAGTAGGGGCGGTAATTTCACATGTAATGCGAACAGGTGAAGAACGACCCATTGCCTTCGCGTCGCGAACGTTAAACAATAGCCAAAGGGCGTACTCACAGATTGAAAAAGAGGGGTTAGCAATCATATTTGGGGTACAGAAATTTCACCAGTACCTATTTGGAAAAAAATTCACACTACTAACAGACCACAAACCATTAGTAAAAATTTTTGGGGAAAAACAGGGAATTCCGATAGTATCCGCAAATCGATTGCAAAGATGGGCCTGGTTGTTAAGCAACTACTCATACGAAATTAGATACGTGAAATCAAAGGATAACAACGCAGATTGCTTCTCGCGGCTGCCGGAAAGAGAATTCCTACCGGAAGAATTAAAATTCACATACTTAAATCACATTAGGGAAAATAAAGAAATGCCATTAGATTGTATAGCTATAGCGTCGGAAACAAAAAATGATAAAATTTTGAAACAAGTTTTTAAGTTTGTGGAAAAGGGATGGCCAAAAAGGGCCTCGGCGGAATTAAAACCCTATTTTCTAAAACGCAATGAACTATCGATTGATGAGAATTGTATACTTTTTGGCTACAGGGTCATCGTTCCACAAAACTTGCGTTTACAAATATTAAGGGAACTACATTTGGCCCACATGGGCATTGTCAAAACTAAAAGTTTAGCTCGATCATATGTGTGGTGGCCGGAATTGAATGTGAACATTGAAAACTTAGTAAAGTTATGTAACCAATGCCTCAGTGAACGACCAAGTCCGCCAAGGGCGGGACTTATTCCGTGGGAGTACCCTACCGGGCCGTGGGAACGTATACACGTGGATTTTTTGGGGCCAATGCTTAACAAATATATACTAATAATGGTGGACGCCTATACCAAATGGGTGGAAGCTGTAGTTATAAACAACATTACGGCCGAGACAACAATAACGGTTTTAAGAACAATTTTTTGTCGGTTCGGGAGGCCATAGTTAATGGTCTCTGATAACGGTGCACAGCTAGTCTCAGAAAGGGTTCAAACGTTTTTAAGCAAAAATGGTGTGAGGTGGAAGGGAATTCCAGCTTACCACCCAGCAACCAACGGGGTTGCGGAAAACGCAGTCAAAACAGTAAAAAAATCTCTGTTAAAAATGTTATCGGTGGAAAAAGGGGAGGACATACCATTACTCTTGCAACGGTTCTTATTGGCCTACAGAAATACGCCACATTGCACCACCAGCGTTTCGCCGGCCATATTAATGTTTGGGAGGTCCTTACGAACAAGATTAGACTTAATAAAACCCGGGGACAGCCACCGTAAACTTGGCGACATCGACTTAAAAATCAGAGTAGAGAATAAACAGCAGAAGCAAATCAAAAGTTATGCGGGAAACAGGAAACGAGCGTATGAATTGCAGGAACGTGTGGCAGTTAGGGATTATCGGGGTAGGAAACCCACCTGGATCAAGGGGGTAGTAGTCAAGGTCTTAGGACCCAGGACATACTTGGTGGACATACCCACTATTAACAAACAATGGCGTCGGCACATTAATCAAATGTTGGACTGTTCGGATTTTTCCTTATACCACCCTGGGGGCCCAGCGGTTGGCAGCGCGAGTGTGAGCGAGAAAACAAGTGCCACGGAAGAGAGTGCGAGCGCTGAAAATATAGGCCTCACGGGAAGTGCGAGTGTTTCGCCAGGTGTGCGTAATTTAAGGCCGCGTACCAATGTACCTAACTATAGAGAATAAGAAAGAAATTAGAGGGAGAATGATGTTATATTTGTAAGAATTACTTTTAAGTTGGAATCAGCCACATGAGCACGGCCAGTGTACATGTGGCGTGGAAATAAAGAACATGTCAATTCGCACGTGGTAGTTTTATTTAATTATGTCGAACATTACATCTTCTATTTCATTATCTTATTTAGGATTGCTCTATATGATTGTTCCTAAATATGTGTATTGTTCTACTGGTTCAATTTTTTTCCTTGTATTTATATTTCGTGTTTCTTTTCCTCTTTGGCAAATATCATGGTTTTTGTCTTTTCGTAGTTTATTAAATTACTTGACTTTACTTCAATGATCTTAAATGACAGCTCTAGACAGATTTTTTTTGCAGGTTTATGGTATAATTGGTTGCATAGCTAATACTCACAAATTGTTGACATGTGTTTTTTTTTTAATTGAACATAGGGACCTTGTATAGTCTCTGTTCAGAGTTAAAAAAAAGTCACGGTATAATCCGTCTTTTAGGTTTTCTGTCAAATTACAATTTTTGAGTTGTGACACTTATTTACGCTACGTGCGATATGTATAGAGGGTGGTCACTTTTACGACGCCCACCATTAGAATCTATTAAACTGAAATACATACAGAGATGGTCAAATGGGATAAAAGTTTCTTATTTTTGTACCTTTCAATATACTGAAACAAAATCTGGGATATTTTGCACAGTTCCTGAAATATCGCTGAAAAACTAAAAAAGTGCACTTTCATTTTCCTCTTATAACTTTTTTTACTTTTGAAAGAAACGAAACTGAGTACGCTTACATTTTTCGACGTGAGCTTTCTGATGACAGTACCAAACATTTTTTGCGCCAACTAGATGCCCAAATTTTCGTAGTCAACTTTTGATTTTGTTACGGCTGCAATATTGGATTTTAATAGCATTCAAAAGAGCGAAAAAATCCAATTTCAACCATGTATTACACATGGGTAATCTGATATTATTTACCACCAAAAATCGATAATTTAAAAATTTGTTGCAAAAATCAAACTGCTGTGGACTGCTATAAAAATCAAGTTGCCATGGAATTTTCGTACGCCATTGTTAAACACTTCGAAGTAAAAAAAAAAGTCAAATGTTTGATAGTCAAACAATTTAAACAAAACAAGCCTATTACGCCCAATAAGAAAACATGAAATATTAATAGAATTTTAATAGATTTCTACAAAAATTCAACTACAACAACCACATGTGATACATCACTGAAAAGAGAGAAAAATAACCTATGTTTTGGGGCCAAAGCAAACTATGACTTCTATTAAAAAAAACACAACTTTGTGTTGTATCATGTTTATTAACCCTTTGGGTACTGAATTATTTAAAGAGTATCATTCATCTGAAACGTATTTAATTTGTTGCTATCTGAAGTAGTATGATAATGCAATATTTTGTATGTAACAAATTGTTTATTTTAATTTAATACATAGTTTAAATAAGATATAAGTTTATAATAATTACAGAATAATAATGATAAATAATAACAAGTAGTTTTCAACTAACAACTAAATATATCAAAAAGAAAATTACTAATAATTTTGCAAAGTGTGATATTTTTCGAAACATGTTGGTAAATGCAGAGGTACTTGGCATTGTTTGCACTGCCAGGTAGTTTCACTTCTAATTTTGTTTTTATAACAAACTCGCATCTTTTTGTAGGGTGTTGTTTGGACTCTGTTGATGGAATATTCTCTGGAAAGTGTGCCCAGGTTTTTGCCTGTAAACGGTATGGTGTATCACTATGCGAAGGAGGACCACGGCAATTATAATTTGGCAGTGACACTTGCTCTAATAGTTCTTCTGCAATATTCAGCCGATATGATACAATGCCAGAGGTTTTTGTGCTGTTTATTTTAGAATATATGATGTGTGCATTATAAATAGCCATGTCTAATAGATAAAATGCCATTTTCTTATATCCCTTTACACACTTTCTCATAACAGGGAAGCACGCTAGCATTTGGTCATGTTTATCAACACCTCCCATGCCTTTATTATAATCAACAATGCATGAAGGTTTGATATTTTCAAAATTGCCATCCTTTAGTTTTCGCCTTTTGCCTGTATCTACCATTCCAACATTTGCATGTTTTGTGCTAAGCATATACACGTCTTTTCTGTCTTTCCATTTCAATGCCAATAAACCACGACAGGATAACATTCTATATTCCCCTTTCTTCAATTTGAATGAAGCAAGCTGTTTTGGCATATGCTTTCTGTTTTTTCGGACAGTTCCAACGACATTTGTATTTTGGTTTTGTAAAACAGAAAATAATTGTGGCGATGAATACCAATTGTCCATGTATAATGTGTAGCCTTTATTTAGAATTGGTTGCGCCACTTCCATGACTACACTCTCTGAAGCAGGTATATCAACACCCTGTACTTTATCTTTGCCTACGTATATTTTGAAACGCATGCAGTAGCCAGATGAAGATTCACAAAGTTTATATATTTTGATGCCAAATCGAGCTCGTTTTGATGGGTTGAATTGAATATAACTCAATCGTCCCTTGAACTTCATCAGAGATTCATCAATAGATACTTCATTATTAGGAGTATATAGATTAGAGAATGTATTATTGAGATAATCTACTAAATTTCTAACTTTTCTTATTCTATCATTTTTATTTATTATTTCATTATCTGTAAAATGCAGAAAACTTGAAATGTCAAAAAACCTATCCCGAGGCATTGTGTTTGCGAAAATTGGTGTATTTATAATATTTCGTTTAGACCAATACATATGTAACTTTGATTTCTTTACTTGGGACATCAAAATGCATAACGCAATATATGCTTTCATTTCATCAGAACTTACAGGAAACCATCTTTGATTCCTTTTCTTGGCAAAACCTTCTTTTTCTATTTTTTGTCGAGTATACCTATTTGTTTCTTCTGTTATAATATCCCAAAAACTTTGAGTGAGCACTTGGTGTAAGACATTCAATGGCGAAGGACTATCACTTACTCTTCGCAGGCAAATAGGATTGATTCCAGCAATATCGGAAAATTGTTTTATATTAGGTATATTTTCTGTTTCATTCCAAACCCATTCCTCCTGAAATGGTTGATCAGATGACTCACTATCACTACTCGATAAGAGTCTGTTGCGTCTTGGTCGTATGGGTTGTATGTCGCTATCACTATCATCTTCCAATTCGTTATTGTCTTCAATTTCCATTTCACTAATTGACGCATCTCTATCAAATTCTTCATATTTGAAATGACGAGTCGGACTCGTCAAATGTTATTACGCCAAAATTTGCGCATGACGAGCGTGAGCCGTCAAATGTACCCAAAGGGTTAACAAAGATATCGAAATTATATAAAACTCAGTCAATTAATCGTGAAAAAGTGCCTGGAGAACATGCACTGGTATCTTAATAAAATTATAAATAAATGAAATATTGATAAACATCGAAAATGGAAAATAATGAGTTTTTGGCCATAACTCGAAAACAAAAGACGATAGCCAATTTTTATTTTCACCGTTGAGTTTGTCTTGGAAAAAGAGATCGAGGATACGCCACCTGATTTTCTCTATCTCTTTTAGTTACCGAGATCCCCTATAGAAACATCCAAATTGGGCCACTCTGTACAAATAAAATTTCATGAGATACTTGCTTTGCTTTGCGTCATTTTATTCATAATAACTTGTTTTAAGTTTTATTCCTTAAATTTAAAAAAATGCCACAAATTATTATTTGGCTCGTATTTAACACCACATTTTGCGATACGAACACAAAGACGTAGCATGCATATGTTTCAAATTCAGCATTCATTGTACACGTAAACAACATTAACAAAGAATATGCCATTGTTGGTACTAATTTCCTCACTTTGTGAATAACAACTTCGTCTTACACGTTCGTGCACTTCTGCCGGTCTTAAATGACATCATTCTCTCGGTCACATAACGACAAATTTGCTCTCAACATTCCGACATCTGATGATACGCTTTTTGCGTCGCGAAAAAATAGCGACGAAATATATGTACAACGTCCTTTGTCCATGCCCGCCCGTGTGCAGAGGCATTTACATAATTCGATAGATCTGATCTTGTTACAAAATGTGCCCTTTCTAGAGAATTTGGGTGTATTGGACGGCAACATAATTATAAAAATATCATATGTTTTTCCAATAATTTTGTTAATTGAGTGTTTTTAGTAAAACGTATGTTGCTATAATTGAAAAAAAAAAAAATATTTTCTTAATATTTATTCCCCTATTAAGTACCGAACTAGAACTAAAACCCCGACACCCAAGAGGGTACAAGGGGTCAATGATTAAGAAAGAAAGAAAGTACCGATATACAGAGCGTTCAAGAAAGTAGTGTCCACTTTTACAATGGGTACTAATATATGGCACTGTTCAAGAAAATAAATACGTCTTGCAACATTGCTGAAATATTTCCTATACAAGAAAATCATATATCCAGATTTAACCTAATTTACAAAAATTGAAAATTATAATAAAAACAATTATTGTTTTTGTAATTGTTTTGCGATGTTGCCATATATCACAAATATTTTAAGTCAAGAGTTCCATCTGTTGGCACTAAATGGAAAAGTTGACACCACTATCTTGATTTATGTATTTAGGTATTGTAGGTTTAGGTTATGTATTCTGTATTTACTGTTTAAAAATCTGAAAATGTAACAAGTTAAAACAAGCAAATTAAACGTTTTAGGTATTTAGAAAAAATATTTTGCTAAAAGTGAAGTGATTTTTGTTTGGTATATTTGTTTGCTCTTAGTACAGATGACAATTCGTTATACGATTTGAAACTTCTGCTCAAGCACATGTTTTATGTTTAGCACCGATTAGAAATTCCGCCCTTAGGAATACAATATTGGTGTTAAAATGGCTGCCTCAAGCTGGTCATTCTGTAGTAGCTTGCATAATTGTTCATTAAACGCCCACGAATGCGACTACCAATGTTAAACCTGCCGTTTAAGTATGATTCACGTGACAAACTGCACATCGCATGGCGAGACAACGCGCAATAAAACTCCGCACAATTTCCGAAGCAGACATTCCCGAGCTGTTTTTACACAGCAACAAACACTCTCCTAATGCTTTATCCCCATTAGAGCGCAAGAAAGTAAAAATAGCATCGCGGCTGGACAACGTCCAAGCGGCCAAGCACCCAAACGGCTTAGCGATAATATTTACCAACAACCAGCCACCCACGACCTCCAAAATGCCGAGATCCACGTCCTGTTGCGCAATCACAATCGCCAAGCAAACAAGCTGCTCACAATCGCAACGGTAATTAAAGTGTTTTATCGGTTCAGTTTTTCCCACAGCTGGTCATGGATATGGCGCCCACTTGCATCGAAAGTTCCTGGACTCATATACAATGATTGAAAACGAAGAATTTCAATGGGTAGATTATCCGGGATAACTCTCCTTGAGCGCATGAATAATCATCCCATTTAATTTAAAACTATCTAATTGCGAATTGTTTGCTTTGAATCCGCGTTTTAATAGAATCCCACATAAAACATCACATGTCCTTCAGTTTAGTGTATCTGAAACTTTGCGATATTAATTTCATTTTTAAATTTGTGCAATAAGACAAATTTATTATTTATTATATACGATTACGATTATTTACGATTTTCTATGAATTATCATTAAATTTTCGATTTTTGCCGTTTTTCATCTTCACGGATTGTCTTTGCAAATATTTGCACAATTTTAAAGCTTTACATGAATATAGACCTGATTCTACGTGACACTATATAGTTGATAATTAAAATTACTAATTGTAATTAATTGTGATTAATTATTTGTTCTAATTCGTTTATGGCATTTTTACTCCGCTCATTCGTGGTTGTTAAATTTTGAAATAATGTTAAAAATTGTTCTAATTGATGAAGTTGGCTATCGGAATAAATGAAACACCTCACGATCATTACTTATGCTCTGATTTGCATGGTATGCATCATTCTCTAATTTGATTTAGCAGCAATTGGAATCATCACTTTATTGATACGAACACACAAATTTGCTGCATGATATAAATATGCAAAATAATCACAATGATGATTAGAACTAAATTTACAATTAGTTTCATTAAAATATTATTCTAATCATCTAGTAAATTAATAGTTTTGCATCAACAACACACTATAATCACGTTCTAATTTGATCCAGCAGCAATGGGAATCATTATCTTATTGAAAGGAATCATAAATTTACATTGCAAGAAATTGGATGGCCAATACTTTACTTTGCATTTAATTTGGATTTGAGGGTGGGTGGGTGGTCTCACTATAATCATCCTCTAATTTGATTTAGTAACAATAGGAATCATCACTTCATTGACAGGAACACATAAATTTGCTGCATGATTTAAATACGAGTTACAAAAATATGTAGTGAAAGCCAACATGTTGAATTTAGGAGATGATTACGTTTATGACCACTTGCTCATCATATCATGTTATACATTAAGGCCCGTATCTATAGTCTGTACTTGAGCTTGAGTTCGACTCAAGTCGTATATTTGGTTGCGTATTTTCTATAGACGTTTATGCACCAAACGCAACCAAATATTCGACTTGAATCGAACTCAAGCTCGAGTACGGACTATAGATGATACGAGCCCAGGTATCATCGATACAATTACATATTATTGATCAGCTATTCCATGATTTTATCAGAAGAAACAAATAAAATGTTTATTTAATCGTCAAATGTGTCAATCTTTAAAGCAAAATTGAAATAGTAAAACATGATTAACTAGCAATTGCAATAACATATTTATACAAGTATATCATTATACATATTTGTAGATTTACCGAAGCACATAGGTAAAAAGTTACAGGCATATGCTGGTATTTTATGGGCAAACGAGAATTATAGGTAATTAGAGGTAAAACTTAGAATAGTTCACCCAGGAGAAGTGGACACCCTAAACATGGCAAAGGATAGAAACCCGCAACTGCTGAATCATGTGATGCGAGCCCTGGCAGTACTGGGACCCGGCATGGGATCAACGTTGAAGAAGATCTTGCGTTCAGTTCGAAAGTCTGTTGATGCTTCAAGTAAACGTGCGGGGCCCAGAAATTTTGAGACGGACGTGCGTCGGGTGATCCGCCATGGTATCGATAATGGGGTGATTAAGCAGCGTGGCAGGAAGATATACCTGACAGTCCCCGAAAAGAGGCGGCAAGAAAAACGATACCAGACAAGATCTTGTAAGATCGAGTCTAAACATCACCGCTCCGGCGCTAAGAACAAGAACAAACGGAAGCCAAAGAAGCATTCACCTCTTGACAGATACGAACTGCCCCCGCACAAGCAATGTGGCAAAAGGAAGCGTAAAATGCCAAAACGCGGACGGAAGGAACCGCGAAAACATGGACGAGCTCTGAAGGAAATCACGAAGAGAGGGCACACAAACAATAAGTCGAATAATAAATAATTATTATTCGACGTTCGCTTGATGCTAGAAGACTTTCAGCACACAAAGTCTTCTAGCAACAAGCGAACGTCGAATAATAATTGCATCGACAATCTACTAGACGAACCTAACAGGCTTCCAAATAGTATGCCCTGTGACATTTTTTTTTTTTTAAATAATACCTTGTTTACTTCTCGTGGCGGATGACTATAATAAAACTACCAGCACAAATAATAACGAGATGCATCAGAGTCGCACATGTGATAGTTCTTACTGTCAAAGGTTAAGAAGCGGAAGCAAGAAAACGCTAAAACATGAACCATCTCCGAAGAGAATCAAGAAGGAACCGCTCACAAGCAGCAATGACGAGGAGGACAGAAAGTCTTCGTGCAGCAGGCGAACATCATATAATTCCATGGACATTCCACCAGACGAGCCCGATAATACGCCTCCAAATAGTAAGCACTCCGAGAATATCTATTTTTTTAAATAATAGCTTATTTGCTTCTAGCGGAGGATGGCAATAATGAAACTACCAATCAAGATATCAATAACGAGATGCATCAACGTTCCACCTGTGAGAATCCTGACTGTTTGTGCAACTTACAGCAGGAGCGATTAAACGAAGATGACGTGTACGAAGATTAGTAAGAAGATTGGTGTATGTGATGGATTTAGTAATTTAATTTTGTTTTTTCTAAAATTTAAAAACACTCTTCAGTAGTGCTGTACTGTGCTCCCGTACAATAGTACGTGTAGTAAATATATTGAATTTGTAATCCAGGATAGATCTAGTGATTTTTGTTTATGGGTAGATATTTATCTAGTAGAATGTGCTTATGTGATTTAGTTTATTAAGACATCAAAACCCTTTAAAGAAGCCTATGGAAGGTAATCATTGCAGTAAGCTTTTTCTGGTCGAGATGATTCCAGTGCTTTTTTTTACATTTCGGCTTAAATTTCCGGTTTATAAAAACTTGACTCGAATTGTTTATTTATTCCTTTGCCATTCTACTTTTCGGTGTAAGGCATACATTACTAATTTTTATAATATTCTCTCCACTTCGTCCGATCTACTTTATAGTAGTGACTGTATTTGTTAGGGATATTATCCCTAACCGGGTATCGACCAAGGTGGGTCCTTCTGCCGTGTGATTTGTGTAAATGTGTGTATTGAGTTAGGGCTTGTTATTCTAGAAAATCGCCCCCGATTTCTAGAGCGCCTTGATGAGCTCCCAACGGCGAATGGCAGTAGTTTCTCAGTACAAATGTACTACCTGTACTGGGGCTCGAACCCAGATCTTCGTGCATGCTAAGCAAGCGTTCTAACCTGTCAGCCAAACTAGCGGTTTTTGTCCAATCTTTTGTTAATTACTTCATTTCTTCCCATGTGTTCCCTTTTCTTGTTGCCTCTTCTTTTATTGCGCTGTTCCACTCTTTTCTCGGTCTTCCTCTTTGTTGTTTTCCTGTTGTTTTCGTCTCGTATATTTTCTTAGTGTTTCTTCTCTCATTCGTCTCATGTGTCCATACCATCTCACTTGGCCTTCTGTTATTTTTTACTGTATTGGTTTCATTTTTTAAGTTTTTTCCGTGCATCTCGTTCCTTATCCTGTCTCTTCTTGTTGGTTTTCTATTTTTCTTAGGAATCTCATCTCCGTGGCATTTATTCTTTTTATTTGTTTTACTGTCATCGTCCATGTTTCGCTGCTGTAAGTTAGCGTTGGTCCAATTACTTTTTTGACTATTTCTGTTTTTGTGTCTCTTGATATCTCATTCTTGCTAAAAAAAGGTGTTTTTAACATGTTTTGCTGTTTTTCCTATTTTATCTTCTATTTCATTATCTTATTTAGGATTGCCCTATATGATTGTTCCTAAATATGTGTATTGTTCTACTGGTTCAATTTTTTTCCTTGTATTTTTATTTCGTGTCTCTTTTCCTCTTTGGCAAATATCATGGTTTTTGTCTTTTCGTAGTTTATTAAATTACTTGACTTTACTTCAATGCTCTTAAATGACAGCTCTAGACAGATTTTTTTGGTATGTTTATGGTATAATTGGTTGCATAGCTAATACTCACAAATTGTTGACATGTGTTATTTTTTAATTGAACATATGGACGTTGTATAGTCTCTGTTCAGAGTTTAAAAAAAGTCACGGTATTTTTGAGTTGTGACACTTATTTACGCTACGTGAGATGTGTATACAGGGTGGTCACTTTTACGACGCCCACCAGTAGAATCTATTAAACTGAAATACATACAGAGTTGGTCAAATGGGATAAAAGTTTCTTATTTTTGTACCTTTCAATATACTGAAACGAAATCTGGAATATTTTGCACAGTTCCTGAAATATCGCTGAAAAACTAAAAAAGTGCACTTTCATTTTCCTCTTATAACTTTTTTACTTTTGAAGAAAACGAAACTGAGCACGCTTACATTTTTCGACGTGAGCTTTCTGATGACAGTACCAAACATTTTTTGCGCTAACTAGATGCCCAAATTTTCATAGTCAACTTTTGATTTTCTTACGGCTGCAATATTGGATTTTAATAGCATTCAAAAGAGCGAAAAATTCCAATTTCAACCATGTATTACACATGGGTAATCTGATATTATTTACCACCAAAAATCGATAATTTAAAAATTTGTTGCAAAAATCAAACTGCTGTGGACTGCTATAAAAATCAAGTTGCCATGGAATTTTCGTACGCCATTGTTAAACACTTCGAAGTAAAAAAAAAAGTCAAATGTTTGATAGTCAAACAATTTAAACAAAACAAGCCTATTACGCCCAATAAGAAAACATGAAATATTAATAGAATTTTAATAGATTTCTACAAAAATTCAACTACAACAACCACATGTGATACATCACTGAACAGAGAGAAAAATAACCTATGTTTTGGGGCCAAAGCAAACTATGACTTCTATTAAAAAAAAACACAACTTTGTGTTGTATCATGTTTATTAACAAAGATATCGAAATTATATAAAACTCAGTCAATTAATCGTGAAAAAGTGCCTGGAGAACATGCACTGGTATCTTAATAAAATTATAAATAAATGAAATATTGATAAACATCGAAAATGGAAAATAATGAGTTTTTGGCCATAACTCGAAAACAAAAGACGATAGCCAATTTTTATTTTCACCGTTGAGTTTGTCTTGGAAAAAGAGATCGAGGATACGCCACCTGATTTTCTCTATCTCTTTTAGTTACCGAGATCCCCTATAGAAACATCCAAATTGGGCCACTCTGTACAAATAAAATTTCATGAGATACTTGCTTTGCTTTGCGTCATTTTATTCATAATAACTTGTTTTAAGTTTTATTCATTAAATTTAAAAAAATGCCACAAATTATTATTTGGCTCGTATTTAACACCACATTTTGCGATACGAACACAAAGACGTAGCATGCATATGTTTCAAATTCAGCATTCATTGTATACGTAAACAACATTAACAAAGAATATGCCATTGTTGGTACTAATTTCCTCACTTTGTGAATAACAACTTCGTCTTACACGTTCGTGCACTTCTGCCGGTCTTAAATGACATCATTCTCTCGGTCACATAACGACAAATTTGCTCTCAACATTCCGACATCTGATGATACGCTTTTTGCGTCGCGAAAAAATAGCGACGAAATATATGTACAACGTCCTTTGTCCATGCCCGCCCGTGTGCAGAGGCATTTACATAATTCGATAGATCTGATCTTGTTACAAAATGTGCCCTTTCTAGAGAATTTGGGTGTATTGGACGGCAACATAATTATAAAAATATCATATGTTTTTCCAATAATTTTGTTAATTGAGTGTTTTTAGTAAAACGTATGTTGCTATAATTGAAAAAAAAAAAATATTTTCTTAATATTTATTCCCCTATTAAGTACCGAACTAGAACTAAAACCCCGACACCCAAGAGGGTACAAGGGGTCAATGATTAAGAAAGAAAGAAAGTACCGATATACAGAGCGTTCAAGAAAGTAGTGTCCACTTTTACAATGGGTACTAATATATGGCACTGTTCAAGAAAATAAATACGTCTTGCAACATTGCTGAAATATTTCCTATACAAGAAAATCATATATCCAGATTTAACCTAATTTACAAAAATTGAAAATTATAGTAAAAACAATTATTGTTTTTGTAATTGTTTTGCGATGTTGCCATATATCACAAATATTTTAAGTCAAGAGTTCCATCTGTTGGCACTAAATGGAAAAGTTGACACCACTTTCTTGATTTATGTATTTAGGTATTGTAGGTTTAGGTTATGTATTCTGTATTTACTGTTTAAAAATCTGAAAATGTAACAAGTTAAAACAAGCAAATTAAACGTTTTAGGTATTTAGAAAAAATATTTTGCTAAAAGTGAAGTGATTTTTGTTTGGTATATTTGTTTGCTCTTAGTACAGATGACAATTCGTTATACGATTTGAAACTTCTGCTCAAGCACATGTTTTATGTTTAGTACCGATTAGAAATTCCGCCCTTAGGAATACAATATTGGTGTTAAAATGGCTGCCTCAAGCTGGTCATTCTGTAGTAGCTTGCATAATTGTTCATTAAACGCCCACGAATGCGACTACCAATGTTAAACCTGCCGTTTAAGTATGATTCACGTGACAAACTGCACATCGCATGGCGAGACAACGCGAAATAAAACTCCGCACAATTTCCCAAGCAGACATTCCCGAGCTGTTTTTACACAGCAACAAACACTCTCCTAATGCTTTATCCCCATTAGAGCGCAAGAAAGTAAAAATAGCATCGCGGCTGGACAACGTCCAAGCGGCCAAGCACCCAAACGGCTCGGCGATAATATTTACCAACAACCAGCCACCCACGACCTCCAAAATGCCGAGATCCACGTCCTGTTGCGCAATCACAATCGCCAAGCAAACAAGCTGCTCACTATCGCAACGGTAATTAAAGTGTTTTATCGGTTCAGTTTTTCCCACAGCCGGTCGTGGATATGGCGCCCACTTGCATCGAAAGTTCCTGGACTCATATACAATGATTGAAAACGAAGAATGTCAATGGGTAGATTATCCGGGATAACTCTCCTTGAGCGCATGAATAATCATCCCATTTAATTTAAAACTATCTAATTGCGAATTGTTTGCTTTGAATCCGCGTTTTAATAGAATCCCACATAAAACATCACATGCCCTTCAGCTTAGTGTATCTGAAACTTTGCGATATTAATTACATTTTTAAATTTGTGCAATAAGACAATTTACAATTTTACATATTTACATAATATATTCTATTAGTGTACAAAAGTGCATTCGTTAAAATGGATTTGTTTTGTTAATTTGTATTTTGTCAGCCTATTCAATACCTCGATAGACTCTGCTGGTATATTTCAACAAACTATATATAATCCAAAGGGTGGAAAAATATTCAAGGAGTGGACTAAATTGTGAGTGTAGAAAACGAATAGTGCGCAAGACATCAAATGTGCCCAATATGCTCGTAAAACAAAACGTGTAAGCAATTTTGACACTCGCCACACAATGTACTATTTCTCTTCAACTAAAATTGGTACTTTTCAAATTTCCACCGTCAACACGTTATGAGGCAAACATTTTAATTGCGTGCCATCAGAGCTGTTCTACGTTGATAAAACTTTTTAACGCAGTCTTGCAAAATTATCTCATCTTCGTCAGGTCTGATCGAGACCTTGATGGCTGGCATGGGAAGATAAAAACCACTCACGACCGCGGATGTGAACCCGACGACGAGTGCTTGCCCCACTTTACTCCCACAACAATGGGTCCTACTCCGACGCATTACTCATCAGCCGTGCTGTGAAGTAATGGAGTTAGAGGCCCGACAGTCATCGCCTCTGCGGCAAAAAAAAAATATATATGCGGCAATAAATATGCAAATCCCCGAGCGAAATAGATAAAAGTTCATAAATATTTTTACATACAATTAGTCGAAGGGGCGATTTGTCCGAACGTCGGGATTGTTGTGGGAGCACCGGTAAAATTGATGGCACTTTTTCTACAGGCAGCCTATTAAGGGCTTATGAATATTGCGGTGTATTCAAATTCAGCCGATGAAAAATTGTAAATGGAGAGTTTAAATACAACACATTTTTTGGGCCGATTTTTATTAACGTCTAAATTACTGACTATTACTAGAACAATATTTGGCAGCACCGCTTAGTGATTTTGAAATTACATAAATGGAATAAAATTATTTCGATGGAAACAAAGTTATCAATGTTTCATTTACAATTTAACATCGATCTTGTAAGCTCCGCCACTTGAAAAGTGACATTGGATAACTACTAATAAATGTATTAATGGACAAAAAACACAGCAAACAGCATTGATAGTACAAAGCACGTAACTTTCTCCTTATGTTTTGTATTTACTACCTGGAAAAACTATCAATTTCTGGTATGAAATTATGTCTTCACCAGAGTAACTCATGAAGCTATCCCAACATTATTATTTGAAGCAAGCATGTACTCAATATTATGTGTAATACCACCAATCTCTGGTTTGATTGGTCTGATGTAGTTCAAACGGTAGTCATAACATTATAAAACACTGCCGCGCATAAGTGTGTGTTTCTGTGTGTGTCGAGTGTGAAACGTAATAAATCGCATGGAAGGCTGTAAACCGAACAATGGACACATTATCATGGTCTAGTAACCGCGGGCGCAATCAAAACGCGTGAGTTTCCCATTCGTTTCCCATCGATGTGCAGCCGTGGCCCAGAAGAATGCAGCTTGTTCTCTGTGCGAAGGTCATCTCGCCATGGTTCAATTCCTTCGCATAAGAAAAGCGCCCTAAAACCACGTTCACGCATCGTGTCGCCCTGTAAAACTGCCTTACTCGAGGATCTGTACGAATCCGAATGTATGAAGAAATACTATCCAATTTCTACCATTTGCATTACATCCAATTTGTGGTACAATTCGAATATTGGATTCGCGATATGTGCGCTATTAAAATTGTTCACTAAGAAAGGGCACCCAAAATTAACCTTGCGGCAGCGTGACCTACAACCTACAAACAATCTTCACCGAAAGCCTTATCAGGATAAGTTCTTACTGCTTACTTGCTTTGTAATTCATTCTTACCAGAGTCATCATTTGAAAGTTAATACTTAATAAAAGTTAATACTATTTAAGTGTTGACGAGAATACATACCAGATCCAAATGTAACCCAAGCGAAACCTTGTACTCATCTTAAAGTCTTGTATTGTCTGTTGCTCTACCATTTCTCTATTTCCCACAACTAGTAGTAGTGACTGTATTTGTTAGGGATATTATCCCTAACTGTCTATCGACCAACGTGGATCCTTCTGCCGTGTGATTTGAGTTAGGGCGTGTTACTCTAGAAATTCGCCCCGATCTCTAGAACGCCGTTAATGAGCTCCCAACGGCGAATGGTACTAGTTTCTCGGTACAAATGTACTACCTGTACTGGGGCTCGAACCCAGGTCTTCGTGCATGCTAAGCAAGCATTCTAACCTATCACCCACAACTAATATTCACATAAATATGAAACAACAAGATTGTCCTCAACAAGAATTCCTCTGAAGGGACATTTTATCCTTCATGGAAGAAATTCTAGATATCTGCTCAGAGACATTCCAAAAGTCATGAAATGATCTGTTCAAAATTGTTGAAATGTGAAACAGGTTAGATGTATTTTATATAAATATGTAACAGGCAAACAAGGATATATTTCTAATTACTCTTATAAATTAATTATTATTATTCATTATAAATTAATATACAGCGGGTGTTAAAAATAAGACAGGGTCAAAACAAAAACAAGGTTTAAAAAAACTTTTTAAATATTGATAGCCGATTTTTATAGTTTTTTGGGTGCTAAATCCGTATCTGAACTCTGATCGTTTCCATCTCCCAAGGTTTAGTCACAATTTGACGATATGGGAAAATATGTAAAATATGCAATAATATGAAAAGTAAACGACTTTTAAAATACCAATTGAACTTTATTTAAACATAGAAGATGGCTTTATATTCTTAACATTACATTTTTCAAAGGCTTTACATCTCCATTGATGTATATTTTCATATTTTCTCTATTCATATATACAGGGTGTCCAAGATAAGGATCAACAGTACGGGGATCTCGGAAACGGTAAAAGTTACAAAGGCGGTTAAATTAGAAAAAAGTTGCGCAATTTAGTGGTCAGTAATATTCTGATGAGAAAATCTGAAAATTCCGCTTACTTCCCGAGATTTTCGAGAAAATCCGAAATATTGCCATATCGTTTTTATGTTTTGCTGAAGTAAAAAAACAAAAGGCTCTTTTTACTTGCCACTGTTTTATCTCTACAAGACAGCGTTTATAAATTTTCAGTATAACGTTTCATTTCCAAGAAACCATCATCAACTTTATATTTTTATATGGCACGTAAATAAAGTACACCCTGTATTAAATAGCATTTCCTATTACGAATTCAACAATTTATATCACAATATGATTTCTCATGTCTATTCAAAAAAAAGGTTGTTAATTTCGGTGTAGTAGGCGTTGAAATGGGCGACGAAATCTCCATAATTCGAATTCGAACTCGAATTTTCTCCATAAGAAATTTTGAAATAAGTAACCTATTAATGAACATTTTCAAGTATTTCTAGATTCAAAGGACTTAATTAATTTGTATTATATTATTTCAATAAAAATAAATAAACATTAAAGATTTTGGTTTTTATGGTTTCAATGTTTTCTAAAAGCGTTTCAATGTTTTCAAAGTCACGTAGATTTTCTGAAAGGAGTACCATGAATAAAGACAAATGTATGGATACATTTTTTTTTTAGATTCAAGCACCTTGTCCCTGCTTTTATTCTTATCTAACCTTATAGAGGTACTCTACTCGATACAATCGTAGTACAAAATCTTGCGGCAGAAATAGAACTGGCGAAACAATTTGTAGAGGGTAGAGGAAATCGCGCGACAGCAGCAAATAAATTGCACTTTTTGTTATATTACTCCTCTAAGTTTAATTCAGTAAACTAGAAAAACATATTCTAATTCTTGCTTTTGTAATAGCGACAAATGAACTGAATTTTGGACATCATCAATTTGATTTGGGTAACATTAGCTGCTAAAAATGTGCAGGAACTTATTAATTTATCCTAACATGAAATGCCTTAATTTTATAGTACTCCTCTAACTTCAGATTAACATTCCGGAAAAACCAAAATATCTCTTCAAGTAACGACAGAAAAAATAAATACGATTTTGGAAAATTTCATTTTTTTAAATCTCAGCAATCATTGAATTTTCTTAATTATCTTTATTGAATATTGATCTTCATATGATTACGCAACTTTGCCCCAATTTAACCGACTTCGTATCTCTTACCGTTTCCGATATCCCCATAGTGGTAATCGAATTTGAATAACCCTTTATACAGTGTGGAAATTAAGTAGCGGATAAATTCGTTAACTTCATTCGTTAATGTGTATGAGAGAGCAAAAAATCTAAAAGAGAGATGGCATATAAATTATTGCGCACATGAAAATATTTTTTTCAGATTTAAAAAACAAAATTTTAAAAGTTGTGATGTCATTAATGTTTTTTTTAAATGACAACCTATATATTTTATTTTTTATTTCGGTAGAAATAGAGAAAAACTAAAGCGAACCTGTAAGTGACGCTGTTACTAGACCTAAGAGTAACATATACGTTAAAATCATTGTGCATGTTTAGTTCATGTAGCTTGCTGATTTATCTCCATCTGGCGAAATTCTGGCGGATTGAGGTAGCTCATCTGGTAGATTTGTTAATTTAATTGTTGGCAACACTGAAATACATATTTTTTAGGTGTCCTAAGTATAAAGACCAAATATAAAAATCTAGGCCGGAGTCATTTACCGACATTTTTACAGAACTGCTTCAAGTCAGACCAAGAGTTTTAGATTTTTAATGGCTCCAAGTTACGTCAACAATCAAAATAATACTCAACTTCGATTCCTCGGCTCTGTGACTAATGATCACAAATTCACCCTATTAATTTGTCGGTGCAATTCTCATATATCACGTCTAGAGTTCAGGCTCATCAAGATAATGACGCATATCGTGATTAGGTGCAGTACTTGTATAAAAAGTGTTTCAATTCAGTGTAAAATTTTCTTATTGATCCTTTTTTTAAAGAGCCAACGTCGGAGTTTCTGTCAGAAGTCCAATACTTTCGAGAGAAATTGCGACATTTGTAGATCTTTAAAAAAACGGGCTATACTAAAAATGTGACAGCAAAAACGGAATCACCTCTAATTTATAAGACTGCTTCTAATGTATGGATGGCGAAGTTTCTTCCATTAATCTGCCAGCAAAACCGGCTGCAGCAAAAATAACGTTTCGTCCAAATTTATTCTTGTTTTGTAATAACCAACTTGTTTATTCTGACCAGAAAGGTAAACAGTGACGCCACCCGTGCACCGAAATATTATGGAATTCACACCTCCACAGAATGACAATCATGTTTACGGACGTTTATAGTATTTTAAGCAATCCCGTCGTCCCGATCTCCTCAACTCCACACGAAGGTCGAGCGTGTTTCGCGACTCCACCGGCCACCTCACCGAAATAATAATAACCACCAAACCGGTATTGCATCTCCCCCGCAGTCCCCTCACGATCGCCATTGAAGGCTCGCAGCATTCCTCTTGGCAACCGCCGTTATCAATTAAGTACATCTCCTTACATGTAAGAGATTGGAAACCAATAATACAATGCGAGTTTCTCCTGGCTCGACGAGGGGAATGGCGGAGGAACGCAGGACACGCATAAGCGCGTGCTCGCTGCAAGCTACCAAAATTGGTCAGGCTGCACGAAACTGGACTCGCCTGGACAGAGAAAAGGAGAGGAGACTGGCCTGTTATATAATTTTTTTGGCGTGTGACTTTCTCAATGACACACAGAACGGGTTAAGTCTGTATTCATTCAGAAGCAGTGACAAATTTGCCCAGTTTTTTAGAATTAATATCTGTCTGTTCGTTGAATGCAATTTTATCATGTCAACGAGCAAAATTGTTCATTCATACAAATAATAATACGTCTACTATTTAGCTGTATTAAATATTATATTGATTATTTGTAATTGTTTGTATTACCAATTTTTAGCGATAATTGCAACCTGTTTTGCATTACAGCGTTGTACAGGGTGTTGAAAAAAGGTTGTCGGATGGATATTTTACCCAAGTATAGTACTTATGAAAATAAACAAAAAATCTTAGTCGATATGGGTCCGAATCTTTCAGAGATATAGACGATTTTATATTATTTTATTAGGATGAAAATTACAGCATTTTAGATAAATTAGAATATTGGAGAAACGCATGAGTTTCAAAAGTGAAACACAAAAGTGTTGTAGCTCGTCTACAACAGGGGTACACAAACAACAACCCACATACGGCCCCGAAATGATTTTATCCGTCCCGCGAATATTGTATTGTTCAGAAACTTAAAAACAGTTCGAAGTAGTTCCACACATAAACAGTATTTTATTTATACAGTAAACTAAAAAATAAATATAGTTAATACTATTTTTTTAACCAATTAACTGGGGAGTGATTCAGAATTTTAAAACTTAATTTTACAGTTATATACAATGTTTCATTTCATATCGCTACATCCAAAAGCGCTTCGAGTTTTGATTCTTTTGTTTGATTTGCTGTTTCTTGAAAGTTTAGTGTAGTTTTATCAAAACTTAAGAATATTTTAATTTAATTTTCTGACAATGCTCAGAATTATGATTTTGTGTGAAGTTTCTGAATTTCTGATACTTTCGATATGTTGATTGAAATTTTAGACATTTTGACTTTCTTGATATTTTGGAAGTTTTCAATATCCACAAAACTTTTACAAAAGTTTCTGGTTTTTGAAATTAATTTAATAATACTTTTAATATTTTCACTAAAATTAATGTCACATTCTACAAATATCTATAAAATTTCATAACAAATTAAATGTGGAGTGATTCCGATTTTTAAAACTGTTTTATACAGGGTGTCCAAGATAAGAACAGCATGGGGATCTCGGAAACCGTAAAAGTTACAAAGACGCTGAAAGGGGTTAAATAACAAAAAAGTTGCGCAATTTAGTGGTCAGTATTATTCTGTTGAGAAAACCAGAAAAATCCGCTTACTTCCGGAGTAATTCGACAAAATCCGAAATCTAGCAATTTCGTTTTTATTTTTTTCTGTAGTTATTTGAAAAGGTATAAAGAAACAAAAGGCGCTTTTTTTAGTACGATTTTTACTACAACGTTTCGTTTCGAAGAAACCATCATCAACTTAATATTTTTATACGGCCCGTAAATAAAGTACAGCCTATATTAAATATCATTTCCTATTATGAATTCAACGAATTATATCACAGTATGGTTTATCATTTTTTTATTCAGAAAAAAAGGCTCGTTAATGCATTTCGAACATTATCATGTAGTAGGCTAATTTTAAGATTTTAAAATAATTAAATGAATAACAGAACAATTCTCATACCATAGTAAAATAGTAATAAGTTTGGTTCTCAATAACTATAATGTTTAAATGTTTAACAAATATTCTTGGTAAATTGTTTTTAGTTACCATTTTGGTACCTATTCTGGGTTAAAATTAGGTAATAATTGTAGTCTTCATCGCCTTTAAATAAGAAGAACAATTCTAATATCCCAGTAAAAAAAAAAAGTGTGGTTCTAAATATCTATAATGTAATGTTTAACAGCTATTCTTGCTAAATAATTTTTTGTTACTATTTTGGTATCTATTCTGAGTTAAAATTAGATTTTTTTTCTTTGTCATCATTTCAACGCCTACTACAAGAAAATGTTCAAAATGTATTAAAAAGCCCTTTTCTGAATAAAAATATGAGAAACCATACTGTAATATAAATCGTTAAATTCGTAATAGGAAATGCTATCTAATACAGGGTGTACATTTTTTACGGGACATATAACAAAATAAAGTTGATAGTTTCATCGAAACGAAACGTTGTATTGAAATTTTTTAAACGCTGTCTTGTAGAGCTAAAACTGTGGCAATGAGAAAGTGCCTTTTCTTATTTTATACCTTTTCAAATAACTTTAGAAAAATATAAAAACGAAATCGCAAGATTTCGGATTTTGTCGAATATATCCGGAAGTAAGCGGAAATTTCTAGTTTTCTCAACAGAATATTACTGACCTCTCAATTGCGCTTTTTTGTAATTTAACCGCCTTTGTAACTTGTACGGTTTCTGATGTTGATCGTTATCTTGGACACCCTGTATACTTTATGTAATTATACAGGGTAGTTGAGTAATTATATACTTTAGCAGTTCCAAACTTCGTTTGAAACTGTTAAATAAATCGCGATAATACATTGTTTTTTGAAATCTAGAATATTACTTGCATTGCTTTAAAATTTTACCCTTTTAACTTTGTTAAAAACTTTTAACTTTGTTTTAAATTGACAATTGAAACTTTGCCAAAAAAATAAATAAATTGTCATCTAAATATTCTATTTCATTTTGCTCCCTGTTCACCGCTAGAAACTTTTTGGTCGACTTCCCTAACACCCTGTGTAGTTTAGACGAATGTTTATCTACCAAGTTTTTGGACCGAGTATAAAAGTATTACGTGTGTTTGTGGTACTTGTATATTAATTCGTTTTTAAAGTGTTTGACTTATGTCTTATTTTATTATTATACATTTATATATTGTTGAATTTCTTTGACATGTGTAAAAAGTATTTTCATTCTAGCAAAATAAATAATTCTAATAATTCTATTATTAAGGCGGAAAGTGTCGTTACTACTATTATTATTATTATTAATACATATTACTGTATCAATTGGTACAGTGTGTCTTTCTATTCTCAACCAAGAACTATTTCGACCGTTTTAGTTAGTGTCTTTAATGCCCTTTTCGTTATTATTGAATCAAACTATTAGATATATCAGAAGGGCGAGGGTGTAGCTTGGGGGAGTTGAAGTGAGGATGTCTTCAGCATTATCAATGATCATTAGTTCTGCAGAATCGCCAATGACCAATTCTGAGCTTTGTTGCATAAAACAGAGAAACCAAATAGACAACAAACTCTTCTGCACAGATGCTCTTGGGTATTGTCATTACTGCTTGCTATGCTTTGAAGAATTTTTTTGATACCGTATTAATAATAGAAAATCCGGTTGTCTAGAACTCAGGAAAGCTTCGTTTTTGTATTCTCTGTGCCTTCCTCAAATATTCTGTATCATTTATAACGAAGTGTTGCTTTTTCAATTATTATTAGAATAATATTAGATGCTTTTAAGCTTCATCAAACATTCCATATTGTTTCTAAGCATGTAGTGTATTTTTTATTCATTCAAACCATGGCAGTATTGCAGTCACGTAGAGCAGTTCCATCACACTTCATGCCATCGTTATCAGGGAAATTCCGGTTCTAACTGGAAAACTTTTCGAGCGCGAGCCTCTGGTGAAAAAAAACGGCGGAGACTGACTGGCGTAAAACGACGCCACTTGAAAACTTTCAGCCTCCCACGCGAAAACAATACATTTTTCAGGAGCCTTCATCACTGCGAGTAACGGCTAATAAAGATTATCAACTCGAACGTCGGATGGCCTTGATAAATATTAATAGCCTGTTCCTCGGCGAGCACGTCTATTTTTAAATCGAATGTGTTTTGTTTGTTGGAGGAAGGAGTGCGCAATTGGAGCTCCGATATATTTTGCTAGCTTAAATTAAATTAATCCAGAAATGAAGGTCCCAATTTTAAACACATCGAAAAAATATATATCAAGATACGCAAAAAATTAAATGCAATATTTATGCGTATTTTCTGGACTTTAAACTTCTAGTTGCTAAACCATTACCGAACTTCATCGTCTTGCATCGTGCTAATTGAGAAATTTGTGTACAGCCACGGACTCTGGGAATGACGTGCTCCGTAAGATCGAGAAGTCTGCTATCCTTGTTTGCCGTGCAGCTACTGTGAGGGACCAGGCAAGGATAGCAGACGCTCGGTCTTACGAAGCGCGTCATTCCCAGAGTCCGTGGCTGTACATACAGGGTGTTAAAAAAAATAGTGTAAAATATTAAAGGGGGCAGTAGTATGAACAACAATAGAAAAAAGTCTTGATAAACATGTGTCCCCAAAATAACGATTTCGGAGATATGGAAGATTATTTTTTTATTTTGCCAAAACTTACATTTCCTTATCATAGTTGGCTGGTGTTTTGTGAAATAAATATTCAGCATTTGACAGTTGTTGTTAGTGCACAAGTTTTCATTGCTATGGCTATTTACTCTAATGCAGAATTAGCCGACATGCATTTTATGTTTTATATATTCGCGGCAGTTTGACAACACTACTAACGTTTGACAACACTACTAACGGTCTCGATATACAGGGTGTTAAAAAAAGAATGTAAAATATTTAAGGGGGTAGTAGTATGAACGACAACAAAGAGAAAAGTCTTAATAAACATGGGTCCTTAAAATAACGGTTTCGGAAATATGGAAGATGATACTTTTTACCTCCTTTTTTCATTTTGCTAAAACTTGCATTTTCTTATCATAGTTGGCTGATGTTTTGTAAGATAAACATTCAGTATTTGACAGTTGTTGTTAGTGCACAAGTTTTCATTGCTATGGCTGTTTACTTTAATGCAGAATTAGCAGACATGCATTTCATGCATGGTCGTGCTATTGGAATTGCCACCGAAGCGCGACGTCTTTATATAGAAGCTTATCCTAAGGTTTTCCAAAACTTATCCAAATCGCCAGATTCCTTCACACCGTATGTTTAGAAGAATTCATCGGAGATTGTGTCATACCGGTTCACTTCGCAAACAGTGCTATCTTTCCGGCAGACATCTTCTGTAACTCTGTTCTTTATTTTTGCTAGAAACTCCCTTTGTTTGTTTGCACATAATCAATAAGTAATAAATAATTGCAAATAGGCAAATAAATGTTTCAAACAAAAATAATCTTCCATATCTCCGAAACCGTTACTTTGAAGACACATGTTTATGAAGACTTTTTTTATAGTGGTCATACTACTACCCCCTTAAATATTTTACACTTTTTTTTTAACACCCTGTATAGTTTTTCATACTCCGCAAATTTATATATCTCTACTATATTCTAGTACTGAAATGCAGCATCTACTATTGAGCTAATCGAGTATCCAGAGGCACGAGACGAGAACTTGGCAGTCGTGAGCCTCAACTACCGTAATTCTTCTCGGTGTCACAAGATCGTAATCAAGACGGCTCGAGGAGTGGATAGCATCTGACATTCTGAACTTTATGAATATTATCTGCTCCATTTCCCTGGCACAGCAGTCTCGCGTTTCACTGGAGACTTAAAAAAAACCTTACAAGGAAGCATTGATTGGGAGACCGTCAGATGCTCATACTTCCTAATATACAGGGTGTCCCTTTTTTAAGCTTAAGCACGGGCGTCTTGGCAAGAGATAATTAGCGATTGTTGCTTGTCGCTTTTTAGTTTGCAAAATATCGAGAGAAAAAATGAATCCACAAATTTGGGGTATGAAAATATTTAATCCATTTCAATTTTATAGGTTAAGCGCACCGCCATCTATGGGCATTAGCGCTAATATTTAATCAAATTGGAAACATTTAGGATTTTACTTCTAAGTTTGTTAAACTTGTTTATTATGCGATTCAATCTAGTGACTTCAATTTCTGGTTACCCTTTAAGATGTTTACAGGTCTGTATGTATTTCCGTTTAATAGATCCTAATGGTGGGCGTCGTAAAAGTGACCACCCTGTATACTTTAGTTTGTAGTGACAGTAACAAAAATGGAAAATAAATAATACTTTAAAATACCTAGTTCTTTTTATATTGTAGATTGTCGATTGTAGATATGTTCGTAAATGTACCACAAACATATTTTTCTATACATTTGTATGGCGTTCGCCTTAGAAAATTTGTTGATTTGCCTTGAGAATGGAGACTTTCGGAATCCTGATGATTTTATTAATTATTCAATACAAACAAGAGGCGGCGAATTTATTAGCAGTTAAAGTTCAAAAGTTAATGTGTATCTCCATGATTACCACTATAATGCAAAAATGTAAGTATGTACGATTTTTGCATTACAAACATAATGACGCAGAAACACATTATATTCATGTAAACATGTTGCTTTCACACGTTACCTCCCACTGCATCATATAGTCTTATAGTGTAATTAATAATTATCAATAATATCGCAATTTATTGCATTCACACACAAACCACACTAATTACAGCTATTTCCTCGTTTACGTTAATTCTACGTTAATTGGCGCTGTTTGTTTACATTTTAAAACGTAACGCTGTTTTTCAAGGTCATCCAGGTGGGTTCCGCATTAACATGGGCGACTGCCCGTCGCCTCTTGTTCTTCCTCATTACCGAAAATTCGTACACTTCCTTATCGCCGAATGTTTATAAAAACACAATGTTCCTACAAGCGCCACTGATGACCTCCAATTATGCAAACGACCTGCAGAATGAAATAAAACTGAAAAACAACATCGCCGCGGTTCTTTTAACAATGCTGATAGCGATTTTTTGCACAAATTAGTAGTCAGGAGCGTGAAGCGTGGCACATGTGTGCTTTGGAAATTGCATGGAAATCGCTATTTAGAATATGTATTGTACAGATTCGAGCTCGTTTTTCTAAATTGGAATATGTTATATGCATTGAGATTCATAGTATTACAAGTAAAATGTTCCTTCAAGACTCAAAGAGTCTGTTAGTAAAAAATCATTATTCATAATATGTGTAAGTTATATGAGTACCTACTAGATATAAGTTTGTTTTTGTTTTTTATGGGTGTTTGAAATCTTGCAAGATTTACATACCAAACGATGCTATTTTTTTTAACAATTTTCTACAGTATTTGTTGTTATTCGTGATTTTTAATATGTAAGTTGTGGACTGCTTTGCTGGGTATATGAAGAGCCGTGCAAATTTTGAATTTTATTGGAAGGCAATCACGTAGACTGTTAATACGTATAAAATTGTGTAAATTTTAGAATTAATTTAGAATAATCTACTACAGGGTTCTTCAACCTTTCATTGCCTTCGGTACCCTTCTACTTGTGGTATTTCTGAAAGAACCCTCGTCATTAAAATAATTATAATTATTGAAATTTGGCTATATTTTTATTAAGAGGGCGGAAACACCCCTTCTGCGGTCGATAGCCTTAATAAAGATCGTTATATATATTTTTTATTAAGAAATTGTAAACAAAATAATTAACAGGAAAAAAAATTATAACGAAACCTAGAATTACTAACACATTTACGAACAAATTTAAATTCAAATCACAAAATAATAGTAATACCAAGCTGGGCCTGTCATTTTCATTTACTTAAAAACTTTAAAAGACATTTGAATATATGGAAGGATTTAAACTGCTGTTCAACATTACATGATCACACTCAACACATTGTCCGTTTTGTTTATTTTCATCACAAATCCACGTAAAACCAAAGTTCAAATATGTTTGATCATATCGTCGTTTTTTAGGAACGAATACTTCTGTGTTATCGGTTTGGATTTTTAGTAGCCGGATAAATTAAAGTGGTTTAACTTTCAGTTGAAGTTGAAAGATTTGTAGTTATTTCTTCTCTATTTGTGCCGTGGGATTTGAGTTTTGTAGCAGTCGTAACATTTAACGTCTTGTCACTTACACTTGAAGCATTAACAGTACTTTTTGCCAGCGTGGATGGGAGTTTACCAGATTTTAACCAAATATCCATTATAAGGGCACAGCGCGGTACATAAAGTGATTAATATAAATATCATTGTTCTAACCTAACTTATTTTGACGTCGGTCTTTCCTACTTCTCACTTATCTCACGTTTGGAGTCTCACGACTCAACACTATTGAGTTGAGTTGTCGAATCGACTTGAGCTCCGTATATATGCATAGACAACCTAATATACACTGGCAACGGTATAGTGCCACTACTAACCTACTATAATAATCATCAGAACGCGTGTCATGTCTCGCGTGCAACCCGCTGCACTACGCAGTTCTTCGAGACAATTTTTACAGTTCCCTTGTAATTATTCACGGAACCCTTGAGAAACTTCGCGGAACCCAGGTTGAAGAACGCCGATCTACTATATAAATTTCAATTTTGGAATTTTATCTGAATCACTCAAACTTTAAATATACTAATTTTTTAGCCCAGTAACTATTCCCAACTTGATCAGAGGAAAGATAAATGCTAAAGCATACAAATATGACTAGTTGGGCGCCTGATCAGCAGCCTAACCTCTCCGAAGCAACTCGGTGCGCTTCACTTCAATAACACTGACGCATTGAGTCGTCAAGTAATTACGGCCCCGTTAATTCGCTCGCCGCACAGAGGTGATCCGAACTAGTCTAATTAATAGAACAAAGTAGAAATAATAAATCAGCGAGATAGGATCGAGCCGGTCGTGGGGGCAGCGCAGGGTAGGGCCTCTGCGCGTCGCATGCGATCTGCAAGCCAGCAAATCACGTATCAAGATATAGTAGAGCAACCGGAGCCTTTGGACTGAAATAATAAACACGGTGGTACCGGTTCTGTATCAGCTTCTTGGAACAGCCTGCTGAGCACGGGTTTAAGAAACTATTACTTAACCGACATTTTTAGGTACGTGGGAGACCGGACGAGAAGAATTGGTAGTATTTTGTGTCATAGTTGCGGTTTTGGCCCGTTGGCGTTGGTCAAGCTTACAGTCAAATCGATTATGAAATACTCACATAGTCCATCGTTGATTTTATAGCTATCTCAGAAACTACGGATATAATGAAGCTTGGGTACTCATAAGACTCATTGTGCAGGTGACGATAAAGAGAAGGAGAAATGGTGGGTTAACCCCACAATTGGTACATTTGTCATGTCGGTGTCGGTCATCAAATATAATCACATTTTACATCATTGATTATATAGCTCAGTAGCTGTGAATGTGATGAAGCTTAAGTACTCCTCAGACTCATTGTGCAGGTAAAGATGAAAATAAGGAGAAATGTTGTGCCCGGCCTCCTGATGCATGTATCTTCGCGAATGGTTTGGTTATACCAACAAAGAGCTATTCCTCTGCTGTACACAAGATAAATAATCAGACAATAAGTCGAAGATTTTCAAAATTCTTCTAATTTTTCGCAATTTTGATGAAGTAGGTAATACACTATTGCTATACACCTATTAATTGTCTGCTGTCGAACTTTTATATCTAACGTTTCCCCAACTGACCCCTACCCTTATTTTTGTAGTTATTGACTTAAAAAAAAGGTCATTTTTAGATTGTACTAAGGATTATGCCATTTATAACAGTGCTGCATAATCATTTTCTCTGAATTTTATATTCTGGATTGATTTCTAGAAGATGGCGTGTGGTAAATTTTAGTTTTTCAAGATTCGAGAATTTCATTATCTGCATCATTTTGAAATGCATAAAAAATATGTTTAGCCCATTGTTTTTGTTTTTCATTTATCTTTTATTTGATCAAACTTAAACAGACAACTTTATCGAGACTTCTTCTCTTATGTTTTTGTTTTCGTACTATAAATTGAGCAGAAAAAATGAATTCTGGATTGAGTTTTGGTAGATTGTAAATTCTTGTGTAATTTTAAGATTCGAGAATAATATTTTTTGCATAATTTTGAAAAATGTAAAACAAAATCTTTTAGTCCATTGTTTTTGTTTACCATTAATGAGTCACCGGCTATTTATTTGGTCAACTTGAAAGTTGAACGTTATTAAGAAGACTTTTCTATCATTATCAGATTTTTACGTACAATAAATTTAGCAGAATAATAAAACAGAAAGTGATGGTAGCTTTGATAACAGTACCAAACATGCCAAACATGGCTGATTCCGTTCTCCCCAGGTTCTACCGGAAGTAGCCATTAAGTTTTGTTTTTCATCAACAGCATGGGGATCTCGGAAACCGTAAAATTTACAGGGGCGGTTAAATTACAAAAAAGGTGCGCAATTTAGAGGTCAGTAATATTCTATTAAGAAAACCAGTAATTTTCGCTTTCTTCCGGAGATATTCGACAAAATCCCAAATCTTGCAATTTATTTTTATTTTTTTCAAAAGTTATTTGGGAAGGTATTAAAAAAGTAAAGGCACTTTCTCGTTGCCACATTTTTAGCTCTGGAAACTTTCAGTACAACGTTTCGTTTCGAAGAAACCATCATCAACTTTTTTTATATGGCCCGTAAAAAATGTACACCCTGTATTAGATAGCATTTCCTATTACGAATTCAACTATTTATATCACTGTATGGATACATACAGTTATAACATTTTCTAATGTTTTTATTAAGAAAAAGGCTTGTTAATACATTTCGAACATTTTCTTGTAGTAAGCGTTGAAATGATGACGACGAAAAAAAAATTATCTAATTTTAACCCAGAATAGGTACCAAAATAGTAACTAAAAATAATTTAGCAAGAATAGTTGTTAAACATTAAGACATTATAGCTATTTAGAACCACACTTATAATTTTTTTAGTGTGATATGAGATTGTTCCGATCATTTAATTATCTTAAAATCATAAAATTCGGTGATAAATGTTGCCTTCGTCGCTCATTTCAACGCCTAGTGCACCAAAATGTTCGAAATGTAGTAACAAGCTTGTTTTTCTGTTTTTATTATGAGAAACCATACTGTGATATAATTCGTTGAATTCGTAATAGGAAATTGTATTTAAAACAGGGTGTACTTTATTTACGGGCCATATAAAAATATGAACTTGATAATGTTTTTTTTCCAAACGAAACGTTGTACAGAAAATTTATAAATGCTATCTTGTAGAGCTAAAAAAGTGGCAAAGAGGAAGTGCCTTCTTTAATGTTTTTTATACCTTTTCAAATAACTTGAGTAAAACAGAAACGATATAGCAAATTTCCGGATTTTGTCGAATATCTCCGGAACTAAGCGGATGTTTCCGATTTTCTCAACAGAATATTACCGACCACTAAATTCCGCAACTTTTTTTTTGTAATTTAACCGCGTTTGTAACTTTTACGGTTTCCGAGATCCCCATGCTGTTGATCCTTATCTTGGACACCCTGTATACTATTATGTTTCTTGCTTCCCCGTTTAATTTGAAACATCTTTTGTGAAATATGTTTACACCTATCTTTTTTAACTTCCGAGATAAAAATTAAATTTTAAATTAAATATATTGCAACTAAAAATTTTGACAATTAGTCATTCAAAAATGTCATTAGTGAAGTGCCCACTTAAATTAAGCGAATTTCATTTTTTTTAAATGGGTAATAAAATGGTTAAAATATGTGAAGTTGCATAATTCTCATCATGTGAATACATCTTATATGTCTACTATTTCTGGGTTGTTATATAATTTGTTATATCGCAATCAAGTTTCATGTTTTTGTAATTTAAATTTGCGACGCAGTGTCATGTTATGATGAATTTAGTTGTTATAATGAATTGTATTTGAAACACAAATGCAACATGTGACAAGGCACACATTAAATTCTCATTCTAACTTTAACATCAGGCACATAAAATAGTTATAGCCCAGGATAAATATTTACAACAATAATGTGTATACTGGAGAAACAGACATAACCTCACTTGTTTTAAATAAAAAATAGTAGGTATACAGGGTGTCCTAAATAGAGTGGGATTGCATGGGTATCTCTCTTATTCTTAAAACTAGTTCTAGTTTCTTCTAGTTAAATAGGCAATATTGTGCAGCTTTATATGCTGGTTCAGATTATGTTGAAATGTTTTCAAAAGTCAGATCAGTTTAGAAGTCATTCTAAAAATACTAAAAATCGCGATTTTCTGAAAAAAAGTTGCTTGGTTCGATCGCACAAACTTGAGAATCAAGTCAAAACAAAAGTCAAGATGGCGGTTTCCGAGATATTAATAGCAACTTTCTTATCTTAAATGGCCGCCATATTTGATTTTCTCGGTGATATTAATTCTCGGAAACCGCCATCTTGACTTTTATTTTAAACTAATTTCCGCATTTTTAATAATTATGGAAATATCGAAGTTTTTAGAAAATCACGATTTTTAGTTTTTGTAGTATAATTTCAATATTCTATAAACTGCTAGGACTTTTGAAAAAATTTCAACATAATCTGTACCAGCATATAAAACTGCATAACATTGCCCATTTAACCAGATTGCTAGCTTTCAAAATAAGAAATATACCCATGCAATTATACTCAATTTAGGAGACTCTGCATAAAAAGGGCTCAAATATTAAATAAATCTTTAATCACAAAGCACAGATTAGCAGTCAGGAGCGTGAAGCGTGGCACATGAGTATTTTACATAAAATAATAGTAGGCATAATAGTAGGTATATAAGAAGAGCCCAAATATTAAAGAAACCTTTCTTCACAATTGAAATGAGCATATGCAAATTTTTAAATGAACTCTTCTCTGGGAGGGTTTAAAATGGGCTTTTTCGCTCTTTTTTCTTATACCTACACACAGACGGATATTTTATGAGCGAGAAAGGCTTTTATTTGGTGTTCATAGTGGTAAAAGGGTAATTTTACAAAGAGAAAAACTACTTAAATAAATCACATGATTTAACAGAACTTCCGTTTTTTGTAAAAAAAAAAAAAAAATCGGAAATGAGTCGATTTTGAAATTTTCAAATCAACAAAATCATTGTAACAAGTAAATATAGCAGACACATAAGATGTATTTATATGATGAAAATTATGCAACTTTTTTTATTTTAGCCCAGAAGACTTAGCTACTGAAGACAATCCGAAACTAATCGAAGTAAACAAAATATTTGAATAACGTCGAACTGTTCCAAAAACTCATTTCACATATTGTATAACATTGTTTAGAGAAAAAAATAACATTCCGCTAAATCTTCTTCTATCCAGATATAAGTGTCCGATTTGAGACATTTACTTATCAATAATCAATAGTGCATGGTTTTCTTGGATTGTACACTAAACGTAAATGTACGACGTTGTAAATAAATGAAAGTTGTTTGTGTTATTTATAAAATAAAAGCGTGTCTTTGAAAATGGTGTTTTTTTAACTTTAAATATTACTTCGGTTTCCCCAAAATATGGACAATTCACTTAATGTTGGTCAACAAATTGTTGGAAGAGACCTATTTGGCTCTAAGCTTACAGCAAGTTTTCTACCATTCATTGTTAGAACTCGGTAACAACGGCAAGCTAAAGCATATGGCAGTTAAAATTATTGCGCACGCTACCTATAAGAATAATAATAATAATAATGTTTATAAGTGGAATTATTCATTAATTATTATTAAGTGAAGTGGATCTTGTGACAAAGGTCCAAAATAAGCTAGATTTAGTTTAATTTCTATAGTAATACACTTAACTAGCATCTTTTTAATGTAATTTGTACTTAATTTATAAAGAATATACTTTTTTAAATGGACACTTCTTTATGGACAAATCTCAATTCGATCACCTATTTTTGGATGGAGGGTGTAACTGACAACAAATAATGTTGAATATTGAAATATTTTATCTACTCAGGGAGTTTATTTTCCTACAAAAAATAATGTTCAACTTTCAGTCACCTATTTTTAGACGGAGGGTATAATTGAGAACAAATCATGTTGAATATTGCAATATTTTATCTAATCAGAGAGTTTAATTTCCTACCAAAAAGAATGTTAAAAGTTGAACGAAGAAGTTGAACCACGAAAGTGGTGAAAATAAATTTGCCTGCGAGTTACAAAAGAAAATCTAAAATCGGCGATGTGTTTTTTAAGAGGCCTCTTTACCCAAAGACGGTATAGGGAATTGCATGTAAACTACAGCCAAGATCATTCATGAACGGGTCGACATAATTACAATCGGAGACCTGATTTAAAAAGTTTGGACTTTTATCTACAATTGAGTCGCGTTGTTTTAAGAAATAATAAAATGGTGATTTATTATGTTTATTAAAAGAATTGCTTGTTTAGCCAATTTGTGAAATATTCTTCTGTATTTATTTAATTTAGACAGGGTACATATAATGGAAATTCCCTCGGTTTATTTGGAGCTAATATTGTTGCGAACCACCTTCTTTTTTTTGTTCCAATATCTTGAATTATAATGGAGTATTCTTGTCTGCACATAAATCGGATTAGGTGATCAGAAATAAGTCAGCTTTAATTTATTTCTTAAAACTACTTTGTCTAATTGTAGATGAATGTCTAAACTTTCTATATAAGTTCTCTGATTGTAATCATGTTAACCCGTTCACGAATTATTTGGCTGTCGCTTATTAATAATGCCGTATACTAGCTGGGATAAAGAGGCCTCGATATTTTAAAAACAAAACTGTTATTGATGACTCAAATATAGGTACGTATTTGACATGAATTATCCAATTTTGGTCTAATTTAACCAAGTTCGTATCTCTTCAAAACGGAAATGCTTAGATGTAATGAGAAGAATGATGAACGAAAATTTCATATTTATTTCCTGATTTTCTAGTTCAGCATGGGTTGTTCTAACTTTTAATATTCTATTGTAATACATTACAGATACATATTTATTATATTAATAAATATAAAATAATAATAATAATATAAAATATTTTATATTATCATTTCAATTCATTATCGAATCTTGAACGGATGCTCTATTCAATATACTAGTTTAAGTTAATTAATATACTAGAATATAATTAATATTAATATAATATCCATAAAAAGTAAAGTTCGCAATTAAAATTAAGTCTATTTTTTGATTCGAAATCGGAAACACTATTATTGTGCCGAGCACAAATTACCAAAATCCTGAAATTGGTGAAATTCTAAACTCATATCTTATAAAGCATTGTTTTTATAACGGTTGTGAACGAAATATGTTCATATAATCTGCAAGGTTGTTAAACCTAGATACAAACAAGTGAAAACACAACACAAATTCTGATCTATCTAACAACTGATTCCGACTAATGAATTGCGCCCAATAGATAATGCTGTCAAGAATTTCGAACAAACAGCAGAAAACTCGTTTTCCTTGGTTGTTTTGAAACATCCCGAATTCTGCATAATTCGTCTCTAGCGAAATGATTTACAGAGACGTCCACATTGCGGCGGCGATGATTTACTGCTGTTTTACTGCGAAAATTATAAACACAGAGAACTACGTCTGATTTATTTATGTTAAATAAACCCGCGAGCGCCTCTGGATACAGAAATTTCGCGGATTTTTCCAAATATTTACACAATTTAGAAAAAGAGCTGAGGGCAAACTGGCGAGCCATGTTTGCTTTGTCTGGTGTGACGCTCGGCAAACACCAATTCTCCCATGGAGAAAATTTGCATAACATAATTTGAATCCATAGTGTTGCACAACTCTTTTATTTAGATACCAGTTTTGCAATATCCTAAATATGTTTATTTTTATGAGCATCCACTTCTTATTGTAGTGGCCAATCTGCTATTTAATAAGAAAACATTCACGAAGCCCAAAAAGTAGGTAAAATCAACATTTTAATTTCAACATATTTTAGATAATTTTCATATCGCAATAAAAAAAAATCCTTAATTTTTCCAATTTCACAGACCCTAAGATTTCTGGAATATGCCCACAATCCAAAGTCGATGGTGACCTATCTTGTTCAGTGTTTCCTTACACAGCGACACGCGGTGTATTTTCTTTGAAGTAAAATAAAATTTTAGAAAAATTCTTATGTATACTGACAATTTTAATTTTGTTTACAACATTTAAATTTAATTGTAATCAGATTTTTTTTAAACAATGGAAATAACTTAATTTTCTTTTATACAAAATGGCTGCGAAAAAAAAATGCGCGCGCTGTATTACAGTTTATAGAAACAAGATATTGTAAATATAAATTCTACGGTTATTAAGTTAAAGATTAATATATTTACCTTACATTTATGTATTTATCTCTATTATTAAGTTTATCATAATTTACGATTGTTAATTATCGCACCATGAGGTGGGTAATAGGTAGAGGCCCCGTGATTTGATTATTGGGAAATATGGCATATCGTGTAGATTTTACGTGCACCCAAAGGCGAAGTAATAACATAATAATCGCATCAAGTGGTCCTGACTCCGTCGCAGTTACGCGATGGCCGGTGGTAGTTTATTACGTTAGCCTAGAGCCTAATTACTAATTAGTCCCCGGTTGTTCATCGCAGGGAGCTCCATTTGTTAACAACGTCGAGCTGTTGGCAATACGTTACTGGATTAATTAGAATTTAAAGGTCGGCTCAGGACCCCGTGCAATGACATCAAAATGCAACTTATTCTTAGTACAAACAACCCTATTACTCCACCCTAATATCACAACAAAATATTTATCAATTAAACATATGTATATGAAACTACAAAAACTACAGTAAGCATGTTTTATAGTATAGAATAACTAGAAAATGGTTCTATTGCTTAAAATTTTCATTTTTTTATTATTGATTTGTTTATATAGTAGGTAGGTACATCATTTGTATTACACCTGGTAGATTTAAAATGATATATTTAGCGGATAATTATACACACAGTTATTTGTGCATATTTATTAGTTAAACTTATTACTTTAGTAATATTTTCTTTGTTACTTTCAAATATTTATTTATTTTATATCACTACAATTGTTTCGCCACACTGTGGCTCCTTCAAGTGAAGAATCTTTTCAATACAGTTATTTTTTAATGTTTTTAATTAACCGTTGGATTGACCGTTATATTAGTTAAATTCATTACTTTAATAATATATTCTTTATTCTAAAAGTAAAAAATGACCATAATTTAATTATTTATAAAAATAACTATATCAAGTGGTATATCATTACAATAGTTGAAAAAGGGCCTTTTTTATAAGGTCATGGCCAACTATGGTTTCCATTAAAAAATACTCAACTTAGTGCCATAACTCAAAAATTATAGCCTAAATAAAATAATCGTTTAGACTGTATTATTAAGCACATAATTACGTACAACTTTTTCCTTTACATATTTTTTCTAAAGTCAATAATAACAGATCCACAGGCACCGAACAAAGTAACAAAACATATATTTTTTTCGAGATATCTTGTTAGCCAAGCAATTTTTCCAAAAAACAAAAAGCTCATGAAATTGAGCTCGTAAAACTGCAATTCTTTCCCCATTTAATCGTTCCTCTATCTCCGATAGTTTCCGAGATCCCCATACTAAACATCCGGCAAAACTTACCCTGTATATATGATCTCCAAATATTAATACGACGTGTTGGCTCCAAACCGATTTTGGATGTTCTTGAAACTTTCCAGGGTGTTTCTTTGTGTTTTTGTGTAAATTAAGTGATGAGATTATCCCAATATATGTAATTTAGCACGTAGTTAGCGACAGCGTGCTTATACAGTCTCCTATGAACTTTTACACTGTTTAGACATCTATTATTGCGAAAATTATTATTGTATTTGAGCGAATAAATCTCTAAAGTCAATTGGACAGTGTAAGATCTGTATTATCAGTGAGTTAAAGTTTGGTTATACTTCTAGAATCATATTGTTCATACACGAATGTTGTTTCAAGAACCTCCATATGCGTAAATGTTAGTAATATTTCGCGGACTTCGGAGTTTTCATGCATATTTCTTATTGAAATTAATGGGATACTGAAACATCGGGGATTATGTTTTTCATTTGGTCAGTTATGTGATTGATAAATAAACGGCCGAGTAGTTTTTCATGGATATTTCTTATTGAAATTAATGGGATACTGAAACATCAGGGATTATATATTTCATTTGGTCAGTTTTCTGATCAAAAGTCAAAATACTAATAATATCCGATTCAAATAATATTCGCTTTGCAATGATGCCACAATACATACTGTTCCCATTTTCTTCCAAAGTAGAAAATAACATAAACCTGTTTTAATTATATAAGTAAAATATACTTCCTTCCAGAACTATTCTATTGCTCTTCGGGTGCTTTATAATCAGTTACATATTCTATGGCCGATGTATGAAGTTATATTTATGGTTGCGATTAGTGAAGATTGTATGCACCTTTCGAGTCTTTCAAATTCATGTAAGCGATATAAAATCATAACTTGGACTATACATGTGTTTGAGATAAGGGGCGAAACATATAGATTCAACATTGTTTTTTTTTTAAATGCGAATTCCTGTTAGACAGTTTATCTAACCCACAAAAAATGGTTGGGTATCAGTGAAATGAGAAAATTATTGCGCAATTAACGATATAAAATAATTGTCTTTGGAAGTCAATTTATCCGAGCTGAAATTATATATTTTATTCCACATTTAACGTGGTTTTAGCTAAGTGAACTTCGTGAATTCTATAATATTCAAATTCTAACTATGTACATTGCGTAGTCACATAAAAACTAGTTTTAATATTAAATTTTAGGTTCCTTAAGTTAATTTATCCCATTTTAAAAATTGCACCTACATAGATAATAAAATATTTGAATTTGAACTGTCGATAATACAAAATTTAAGAATAAAATCAAATGTAGGTACTACAAATATTGCAAAGTCAAAATACTAATAATATCTGATACGCATAATATTCGCTTTGCAATGTAACTACATAGATAATAAAATATTTGAATTTGAACTGTGGATGATACAACATTAAAGAATAAAATCAAATGTAGGTACTACAAATAACGCAAAGTGAAAATACTAATAATATCTGATTCGTATAATATTCGTTTTGCAATGATGCCATAATATATATTGTTCCAATTTTCTTCCAAAGTAGAAAATAACATTAACCTGCTTAAATTATGTAAGAAATAATTATTTATAGACATAAATGTTCGATAAAAACTGTTTTATTCTAATAGGAATGTACAATAAAAATTATTCGAAATTAATATGAAGCCACACAGATAAAGAGATTTTAGGAAGTCAATATATCTGTCGGAACAGAAATTATAAATTTTATTCCACAGACAAAATCAAGCTATTTTAACCAAGTGTACTTGGTGGACATTAGAATATTCTTACCTACTATATTGCCTAGTTAAAATAAAAACTATTTTTAGTGTTAAATTTTAGTTTCCTTAACTAAATCTTATCCCATTTTGTGCAGAAAGGTAATAAAACCTTTGAAACCGAACTGTGGATCCTACAAAATTGAAGAATAAAATCAAATGTAGGTATTACAAATATTGCAAAGTCAAATTACTAATAATATCTGATTCGAATAATATTCGCTTTGCAATGATGCCACAATACATTTTGTTCCCATTTTCTTCCAAAGTAGAAAATAACATAAACCTGTTTTAATTATGTAAGAAAAACATATTTGTAGATATAAATGTTCGATAAAACATGTTTAAAAGGATTCAAAAAATTATTAAGCTGTCATATATGATTCTAATAGGAATGTACAATAAAAATTATTCGAAATTAATTTGAAGGCACACAGATAAAGAGATTTTTGGAAGTCAATATATCTGTCGGAACTGAAATTATAAATTTTAGTCCACAGGCAAAATCAAGCTATTTTACCCAAGTGTACTTGGTGGACATTCGAATATTCTTACCCATTATATTACCTAGTTAAAAATTTTTTTAGTATTCAATTTTAGCTTCCTTGACTAAATCTTATCCCTTTTTGTGCAGAAAGGTAATAAAACCTTTGAAACCGAACTGTGGATCGTACAAAATTGAAGAATAAAATCAAATGTATTAAAAATAATAGAATAAAGTCAAAATACTACTAATATTGCGAATTCAATTGCATGAATATTAAATTATGGCGGATGGAATTATGTATTTAAAAAAATCAAGTCAACAGTTAGTACCTATTAAAACAACATTAAAAATAGTATTTAAAGTCAAAATTTTGCAATAAATTTCGCATTTTCAGAGTTACGGGTATAAATACATGAATAAATACATAACATAACTTGACATAAATACATGTCAAGTTATTTTTTTTATTTTGATATCTCATAATCTAAATATTAAGTTTATATATTTATTAACAGATGTGCATTAGAATTTATATTAAATCATGTCATTAAATATTTTGAGTACGTATAAAAAAACATATTCTTCAACATCAACTTCAAATCTGAAAACGGACAAATCGTGTAGAGCACCTTTCCTACAGTAAAAACATGTAGCGCTTCGCAATTTGGGATAAAAGACTACATTAACTAAAATACTGGAATAAAAAGTACCTACACAGTTCTCGATTATAATTTAATAAGAAAAAATACATCTCTTGATGAATTATTTGTTTTGTTTTGACAAATTTTATTTCGTTTTTAAAAATATTTTTTCCCATGTGTAACTTAGCCTTTGTTCGCTCCTCTGTTGACTAAATTTTCAATAGAATTTTGGAAATTGTGTGGCGCAAATTTGTAACCGATTTTTCGTAACAATCGAGCATTTTGCTGAAATGCTTTGTGTTGATTTTTTAATCCCTGCGAAATGTTTGAGGGGTGTTGGCGAATATTAGAGTTTTATGAATTTATGAAATTTTATTGATATAGGCGTTATTACAAGTTGTTGTTTTTTGTGATTTCTGCGATTTTTGTGCGAAGTGTTTGAGGGGTGTTGGCGGATATTGGAGTTTTATAACATTTTATTGATGTAGGCGTTATTACAAGGTTTATATTTGTGATTTCCAAACTTTAGATTTATTGCACGGATGTTGATGCAATTTCGCGGATTTTAATGTGTTTTCGGAGATTTTTGTTCGCTTTCGAAACTCGCTGTTAAGGTGTATTGTGTTCAGGCGAAACGTTAAATTTACCTGAGCTGAGTTTATAAATTTTATTGCAGATTTAGAGTGGTTTTAGCTAAGTGAACTTAGTGAATTCTATAATATTCAAATTCTTACTATGTATATTGCGTAGTCAAATAAAAACTAGTTTTAATATTAAATTTTAGGTTCCTTAAGTTAATTTATCCCATATTAAAACGAGTTCTCGATTATAATATAATAAGATAAAAATACGCCTCTTGATAAATTATTTTTATTTCGTTTTTAAAAATATTTTTTTCCATGTATAACGTGGCCTTTGTTCGCTCCTCTGTTGACTAAATTTTCATAAGAAATTAGGAAATTGTCTTTTAGAGAATCTACTTTTTGTTAATTTAGGCACAAATTTTCGTAACAATCGAGTTTTTTTTTTGCGAGTGCAAATGCTTTGTGTTGATTTTTTAGTCCCTGCGAAATGTTTGAGGGGTGTTGGCTAATATTGGAGTTTTATGAGATTTCATTGATGTAAGCGTTATTGCCAGTTTTTTTTGAGATTTCCAGATTTTCGATTTATTGCACGGATTTTGATGCAATTTCGCGGATTTTAATGTGTTTTCGGAGAATTTTATTCGATTTAGAAACTCGCTGTTAAGGTATATTGTGTTTAGGCGAAACGTTCAATTTATGTGAACTGACATTATAAATTTTATTCCAGCTTAGAGTAGTCCAACTAGTTTTAATATTAAAGTTTAGGTTCCTTAAGTTAATTTATCCCATTTTGAAACGAGTTCTCGATTATAATATAATAAGAAAAAATACGCCTCTTGATAAATTATTTTTACTGTTTTGACAAATTTGATTTCGTTCTTAAAAGTTTTTTTTTTATGTATAAGTTGGCCTTTGTTCGCTCCTCTGTTGACTAAATTTTCATTAGAATTTAGGAAATTGTCTTTTAGAGAAAACTGTTTTTTGTTCCTTTCCTTAAGTAACAATCGAGTTTTTTTGCTAAATTAGTGCAATGCTTTGTGTTGATTTTTCAATCCCTGCGAAATGTTTGAGGGGTGTTGGCGAATATTGGAGTTTTATGAGATTTCATTGTTGTTTTTTTGTGATTCCTAGATTTTTGATTTATTGCACGGATTTTGAGGGAATTTCGCAGATTTTAATGTGTTTTCGGAGATTTTTATTCGATTTCGAAACTCGCTGTGGAGGTGTATTGAGTTCAGGCGAAACATTGGGTAGCAATACGATAAGGGTTTGCGCGGGAGCACGTGCGTTCCGGGATTTATGTGGGGTGTTTTTCTGGGGAAGATAAGCGAGGGTCGCGGGTTCTGTTTTCATGGTCGCAACCCCGGGCGGTGTGAGGGAGGCTCTGGTATTTTTGCAGAGCACGAGGAAATCGATAGGCCGGCATTCATCAGAGGTCCCGCGCCTTGACCTACCCGACGAAGAATGACTCAGTACCCGTCTACGGCGGCGCTCCGAGCGCAACTTCCACGTTTCGCACGATTCAATGGGAAGGATTATCGCATTTTTTTTCCTATTGTTTTATTTTTATTTTGGGGGTATCAAGCAGGTTTTTGAAGGGGACTCACCGAGTGCGATCGGCGAACTCGAACTTGGACTTTTTCTTGGAGTGCGCGTGGATGGGCGAGACGCTGGGCTCACTGGAGGTGGCCGGCGGCGACGAGGAGCCGGTGCTGGAGGAGAGGCTCCCAGCGCGGCCACGGGTTTCCATAGCGGTGGGGTGGTGCGCGGAGATGGCCAGCATCGGCCTGGCGTTACGGTTGCGGCGCTTCTTCTTCTTGCCGGTCTCGATGTCCTCGACGCGGCCGAAGATGTTGCTGGTGGGCGGCGGCGGCATCCAGTCCAGGTCTTTCTTGAGGTGGCCGCGGCCACACTTGCAGCCGCACGCCTTGAACGCCAAGTCGTAGCCCTTCTTCGTCCAGAGGTTCTGGTGGCGTTGCCGCTCCGACCAGGAGCGTGCCCTGCCACAGGTCTTCAGATATGCGAGCACGGTCTGTTCCCACTGATCGAAGCACTCGCGGTGCATGTACCTTCCGACGGTGCACGCCTCGTTGTTGCAGGTGACGCGGACGGTGTCGCGGAGGTCGTCCAAGGAGATGAGCATCGGGTCATTGTTGTTGGGGTTTGGGCTTAGCTGCTGTTGGGCGCGGAGGCAGTCGCCCGTCGGCACGCAGCACCTGGTCACGCCGGCGTCCTCGGCGTCGACGCCAAGGAGTCCGTGCACTTGGCCGTGGTGCCGGCGCGGGGCCATCTCGCTCTCTTCTTCTCCCGTCTTTCGCCCGGATGAGACGCGCAAGAGGGCTGACAGGACAGAGAACCGCGGGTGCGTGAGAGAGGATACAGATGCTGACCTTGGCACGTCTTGCAAGCGGCTCACTCGGCAGCCTACTGCTTGCAGTGCGTGCATTGCCGGGGAAAGTGCTCGGGAGGGGGGAGAGAGGGCCCCCCCGAAAGCGAAAGGTAGGGGACGGAGTGGGGACGGCGATTTTCCCTTTTCACTTTCGGTTTCCGCGGCCGACGCAGGCGCCGCCAGTTTCACTCTCGGCAACCGTGACCGCCGTCGACGGTGGCGTCGGTGGCGTCGGCGGCGTCGGTACAACCACCTCGTGTGTCCACCACGTTTCTGTTGCGCAACGGACCGTTGCACCACTCCCAGATAAATATAAACTTTCCGACAAAAAAATTACAAGCTACCAGACCTGCAACCGGCAGGAGACCGACCGACGGCGACGTCAACACAACACGGGACCATCCTTCTGCCGCCTATTGGCTACCGGCACCCCCCCCCCCCCCGAATTCTAGAAGTTTACTATATTAAGGACTACATTATATACATACATTATATTGACTACTTTATAATTGCACTTATAATAAAAAAATGTTATCAAATAAATTTGAATTGTTCTGAAATACAAACTAATTTGCAATATCTACAAAAATTTCCATATATATGATCATTACGCACAGATGCTTAAACTGTATGAAACCCCGCTAAGAAAGAAATCTGAATATATTACCCGAAGAGAAACCACAGTAGAAAATATAAGACAGCTGAACGAAGCCCTCAAGGAGTACGAATGTAAAACTGAAGATACAAACATAAATGAGTTATTCGATAAATTTTATGACACTTACCTTCACCTATATAATCAAAGCGCGGATTTATAAGCATAAAAAATTACAAATTAAGCGCTTAAAAATGCATAAAAATCTTAGAAAATAAGCATATAAAATAGCATCAAGATTAGAATAAGCACAAAAACGCAGAAAAGGCATGAAAAGGCATATCTTATTTTTTATGAAAATACAAAAACAATACATAATTTTATTAACAAGAACGCACTATGGGCAGATAAAAGTAATATTTTAATAACATAGGTTTTGGTCATTAATATTAATAACAATAATAATTAATAACAAATAATGATCACTGCTCATTTTTCAATGGACAAATAATTAAATGTTTTTCTAAATTTTGAACGGAAAATCCCATTCTCCTATCACTGAGCACATTTTTTAAATGTGAAAAGCTTCTCTCCACATCCACACTTGTAATCGGTGCATATTTAAATTTGGGAACAATTGTAATATTTATCAGCAAATCTTCCACGAAATCTCCTTTTAAAACTGTTGATATTTTTTGTAACTCGCCAAACCCTTCATTTTTTGACAAAACTGCATCACATTTTTTTTAATAATCTCTCCTATAGATCCCCGTACGATTGAGACGTCATTCCTAAAATCTTCAACTATTTGAACCGCATCTACCAAAGATGTGTTCTTTGCTTGGAGTTTATCAATCGGTAGGCTTACGAAACTGTAGTTGGTTTTTAGGAATGCTAAATTTTGTACAACCCTCCTATCTTTAAGAACTTAGTGGCATTCTTTAATTGCCTCTGACACATTTTCGGGAAACTTTAACACAAGCTCCTTAAATGAATCGAAATGGTCGGCACAATAGCAGGCAGCATCTAGCCACGTACCCCATCTAGTTATAACCGGTGCCGGAGGAAGAGGTACATTTGGCATTCTTTCCCTAAACATTTCAACCCTCAGTGAAGCTTTTAGGAAAATGTTCTTCCCGGTTTTTATCAAATCATTGACCAGGGGAAATTAGAGTCTAATCGTTTCAGCAAGTCAATTAAAACCAAACAGGTGCAATGCATTAATTGCTCATAAAATACTTTTAAATTAGAATATGCCTTCAACATATATGCAGCGGCATCAGATAGCATTAATATTAATTTATCATTTGGTACGGGGTTTGGCAAATAAAAAATGTGTTAATCCATCGTGAATGAATTTGGCAACGGTATTGCCATTTGTTTTTTCTAACTGCTTGGAACTAATTAAAAAGCATTGGTGGAATCTTCGTTTAATATTCCAATCATTAATTGGGCGATATACCGACCACATGAATAAGTAGTTTCATCTACACAGAACCATATGTAATTGTTGCCAATTATTTTTTTTATTTCCTCAACAGTGTGTTTATATACTTGCTCGACATAGTTTTTGCGAATGGTTGATTCGGCAGGAATATGTCTACCGGTGTATTTTTGTAAAAAAGAATTAAACATACCATTATCTAGTTTTTTTAACGGAATGTTAGAAGATACCATCGTATTGCATAAATCAAAGTAAAATTCCTTTTCATTCTGTGCAGAAGAACTCGTAAAAGACTCGGAAATAGTTTGCTGGGTACTCAGGGTACTGCTTTCAGATTTGTGTTTTTTTAAATTTTCCAGGTGAACTGTTGTTTTAATATGTTGTGTTATGTTAAATTTTTTCTCGCAGTTAATCTACAACATAATACATGCTTGTACCTAGGCCAATAGCAACACAAAATAAAACTTACCGGTTTGATACAAGCCCTGGAAATAAATTTGCCGTTCTCATATTTTAATTCAGAATGTCCACGTATCCATTCATCGACGAAAGGTTTCAGCATTTTATACAAGAAACTTATAAACACGTAATACACACAAGGCACAAGCACAACGCACTGAAGATTGATATAAATTGGACTGAATTCATAGCACTAGCGCCAGATGCGTTCTGTGCACGTAAAAATAGGGTAATCCCCGAAATAATCAAGCTTTGTTTACCAAATATCAGATACGCACGCTCGCTTTGTTGATGATTTTGTGATAAAGCAGTGTAGACGTAACGGAGTAATATTAATACTGAATTCTCATTATAATAATGTTCAACAAAATATATTCCTAGCCAATATAAACAATATGCTATAAAATTGAGAAATAAGCAAATAAGCACAAAAAATAAGAAAATATGCACAAAAAATGCATTAAAGGAATTATAAGCTCAAAAGCTGAAAATATCCATAAAAGCACAAAAAAAAATTTGGCACGGTACTTCATTTGCTGAAATTCTTATAGATACGAGTCATTTTGGTCTGCTATTAAAACTGATGTACAGCATATTACATAGAAATCCGCGCCTTGTATATAATATACATTGTCCAATTATTCGTAGGAAAATTCACACAGTACATGGAATTCCATGGCTTATAAGAGAACATAAGGATATGAAAACTGAAATAGACCTATGGTATCAAATGAATAAACGGTATCCAAATCACATAACACTGAGCAGGTATAAAAACTTGAAAAAAATACTACAAACAAAACCTACAACAAGACAAACAAATATACCACTCTGATCGAATTGCTAGGTCGGATAACAAATCAAAACCCTATGGAAATTAATAAATAAAAACAACCCTACAGCGAAAACACCTGTCGAACTAGAAAGCTTGATAAAAGGAAACCAGACCATGGCTGATCCTCATATTGTTGTTAATGAAATAAATAGTTTATTTACCAATGTTGGTGAGACTTTGCAACAAGACAACCCAAATTCAATCAGCAAGCAACCTGACGTACTCCCAAATACAATATATTTGAATCCGTGCACTGAAGAAGAAAACGACTCAATATTGATTATATTATTAATAATATAAAGATGAAATACTGCCCAGACTGCGACGGTCTTAACACTTTTGTACTGAAAGAAACGAGAAAACAGCTGATAAAACCATTAACCAATATTGTAAATAAATGTCTCACAGATGGGGTCTTCTCCGATCGAGTAAAAATTAGCAAAGTCTTACCAATTTACAAAAAAGGAATAAATGTGATGTCACAGATTACAGACCGATATCGATACTCCCAGCACTCGAAAATATTTGAACGCGCTATATTAAAAAAAAAAACTAAGATCTTTCATTACAAGATACAAAATATTTTGCCCAGAGCAGTACGGATTCCGCAAGACTTTAACAACCACCCATGCCATCTACGATATGCTAACTACGTCATAAGCAATCTGGATGTGAACAATCTGGATGTGTACTGGCTATTTATCTCGACTTAACAAAGGCTTTTGATTGTATATCTCACAACATTTTCCTAGACAAAGCAGACAAACTGGGCCTTCGAGGTAGGTGTAATAAACTACTGAGATCCTACCTATCAAATAAGCAACAATACAGTGAAATAAAGATTAATCAACAAACACACGTATCAGACAGCGAGCATATCAAAGTAGGTCTACTGCAAGGCAGCATTCTTGGCCCACTAATGTTCTTACTGTACATCAACGATTTTGTAAAACTTCCAACACTATCGCACTAAAATACCATATTGTTTGCAGACGACACAACTATCTGCATTCGGAGTTCATCGATGAGTTCTCTAACCGAAGAAGACATTGCCACATTAACTGAAGTAGGTAGATGGTTCAAATACAATAATCTACGTGTAAACAACAAAAACAAATGCAATGTACTTTAGAGCACCGTCGGTAGATATTGAACTCACATATGAGGGAGAACACATAAACTTAGCAAAACCAGTAAAATTGTTGGAGCTAACAATCCAAAGCGACTTAAAATGGGTAAAACACGTCTCAACGTTGTTTCCCAAGCTAACCAGAAACACATACCTTTTAAAGTCGTCTAAAACCGTCATAAATCAGGAAGCGTCCCGAAGTGTATATATGACATGGCAAATCCTCAGGAATAATCTCATATGAATTGTTTAACCACTAGTCGTTGGCTAAAAATATAAATTTCGTCCGATTTACTGATTTCCATTTTCTCGACAATTTTGTAGAAAATCCTATAATTTGATTCCTCAACGTTGCATAAAAAGCTGAATTTCCGAATTTTTGAGCAACGGAGATTCTGGTCTTTCTTGCTGCACCACAATTCACAGTTTATTTGTATCTAATGTCGACCATCGACAAATTATAAATATGTACTATGAAACCCAAAAGTTACAAGTTTCTCACCTTCAAAATATTTCCTTATATTGGGGAATGAACGTCTAAAAACTAGGAAAGTTATATTTTGCAGTGAAAAAAATATGTCATAACTTAATTTGAATCAAATTTTACAGATTTATTGTAACCTTTGTACATTTTTTTTTTAGAATTTGAAGAATACATAATTTGAAATATTCCTCAAATTGATATAAAGTTTTCAAAAAAAGATAATATTTGATGTAGTATTACATACGCTACTACATCCATATTGTTGGTATTGTGGTGACGTTACATTTACAATTTGATTATTTTGTTGAGATATAATTTTTCCAAGGGCGATATTATCGGACACTCATTGCTAGACATTGGTAACTGGCGAGTTCTTCGATAATAAATTCTTTCAAAGCCCATTTTTGAATGTAAATTATTCGAAAACATATGATTTGATCTTAAAAATATATTTTTAGGATATTTTATTTACCATATTTTCGGATACATATTAGTGTAGTACAGATTAACTTGTGTATGATCTATCCGAGATATTTCTAGTATTGATGTGATAATAGTTTTGTTCCATATTTCAGTCCATCTTTGCCAACGATTCACAAATAACTGCTATGTACATCATGTAATATTGTGAGAAAGTGATTGGAAGAAATTACATTCTTTGCATCATTTTCAATATTGTTACGTTCAGAGTTCCTTCTTCAATGCATTATACTTACTTCATTTGATAATTCGATTCATTTGATATTACATAGTGATGTATACATTGTACGTTGCATTTTTAAATAGACGCTCTGATTCATTGTAACAGAAGTGTGTAACTAAAAATGATTAGCCCTATGTTGCACGATAAAGAAAACTCTTTGTATTTAAATTGCAAATATTTTTCTATATATTTCATTTCGAGATGCATATAAATTATGCATCTCTTGCATTGTTTAGTGCACAAATTTTCGTCCCATTTTTAATATTTTAAATTTGCAATTTATTTCAATTCTTTGGGGAATTCTTATTGTGGTATGTACATTTTATGGCTCACGAAAAATATAGCTATATAGACAGTTAGCAGACGGTAATTGCTGCTGATTTTTAATTCGGGTATTGTAAGAGTGCAGTTCAGTGGCCTATTTGAACCAAATTCTTAAGGTATTTTGCAAAATCATATTAATTTATTGTGCATTTCGAATAATTTTAATACATTTATTATGAAAATTAATTTCTAGTCCGGTATTTATTGAATGTTGAGATACAAACATAATTTCGTATATAATTTAAATTATAGTGTGAAAGTAATCAAACACTGAACTGAAATTTACGGATTTGATTTTGATCCTTTTTTTTAAATAATTAGCGAAGTGCTTATACATTTTAATTGAATGTCTTACCAGTATTTAGACTGTAAATGTGTCACTTTGTAAACATTATAAACACAAATAAGTATCCAAGCTACCAACGAAAATACAAATATAACCATTGAGGTAACAAGTGAGAAATTATAAGATTAGCGAAAATTATTAGATTAACCTAACCTAATTAGCGTTGATTGTTTCAAGAAAACATCATATTGATACTTACAGTAGGTCGAAATATGGTTTATGTTTTGTTGTATGTAATTCTAAAAGAGGAAAACAAATCACAAAATTTAAAATTTTGAAATGGCAATATAAAATAATGGTGATTCGTCAAAATTGGAATATCTACCAACATTATTATGATTACACACTTTTTATATCTTTTAAATCTGAACCAAAATAAACTATGTGCGGTAACTAAGGCATGTGCCAAACTCTTGACCTTGACCACTAAACGTAGCCACTAAACACCTGCGTTGAGCGAGAATCCCCACATCACGTAATGCTCGTGGGTCAGTTCCGAGAACAAGGCCTATTTTCAGCTAACTGGCATAGCATAGGTGACTTATCCTGATTTTTTATTACACACTTTTACGATCGTTAGATGCGTGAACCTAGCGGGAAAGGAATATAAAGCGTGGGAGATTGAGATCGCAGGTCTTCCAGCATATTGGTAGGCAATAAAATCGACCACACCAGTCAGGTACTCGGACACGACGGGTGGCCTTTTGTTTATCCCTCGACTCTTATCGCCCGCACATATGTCGAAGGTCTGCTGTTAAATCGCAAATGGTCTTTTGTTTCCACTTGATATTTTTTAAATTCAATGACCTCAATGCCAATACACAAGGGGAAATATTATCAACTGCCCAAGGTGATATTTATTTAAATTACGTCTTAGAGTACAGCAAATTATTTGTACTATATACCCACTTTATTTTCTTACCTTACAAATAAATGATAAACGGTGTACCGGGTTAAAACTGAAAAGAAATCTGAAAGAATATTTAGATAACTTATAGAATAAAAACAAGTCGTAATTAATATTATAAAGTTGATAACAAAACTTAGGATTGAATGAAATTTATTTAGAACCTAATGACCCAAAAAATTAAATGTTAAATATTAACACAAACCTTAATTTATATTGCAATTGCGGAGCTGGGTGCAAGAACAGCGTAAGTCGATTTATGCGTTTTTTAAGCAAATTTGTCTATTAGAATATTTGTACCCTTATTTATAAGTATGTTAAAAAATATATAGCTACTGTTCATACAAATTGCAAAAAAAAAATCCATGTCTCTAATTGCTATATTACAACTTTTATTAAGTCTTGAATCTTTCGACGCGCTTTTATCGAAACTCATTTCTTCGCCTTACGCTATTCTTGCACCCATGTCCACAATTATTTAAAATCTGCAACTGAAACGATTTATAGCAACAAATTACAACAAGCAAATCGGCAAAAACACATACAGGTTACTTTGTTAGTATCACTTAGGTAAACCTAAGTGAGACTAACAAAGTGACCTGTGTGTATTTTTTACCTATTTCACAATGTATCTCAAAGTAGAGCTTTCAAGCGTTACTCATCTAACAAGCAAATCAATTGCAACAGGTTAAAAATGTATTATCATGGATTGGATTAAATTGTATTACGGTTTAAATTTATAGGAAAACTTGAAGCAAAATTTTCACTTTATATCAAATACTTTTCCCATATTTATATACCGGGTATTTATCAGGGGATACTATTTCAAATTCAAATAACATGATTTTAACATCTGTCTCTAAAACGGCTTCGACTTTTTTTTGTATCATTGAAAGGAAATTAAATTTGTACAATATAAATTGTTCTGAATTTTTTCTCATTTATTCTTTTTTAAAAACATATTTATAAAAATATTTTTTTATCACCCCTCTACATATATATTTTTTAAGGTTTAAAACGAGGTGTAGCAAGGTGGGGGTGAATTTCGAAATGAAAGTACAGATGGCTAGGGAGGAGGGGGCAACGCTTAAAATTAAATTAACGTAGTTTTAAAATTTCCCCTCGAAAATTAAAAAGACGTATTTTATTATATCAAGTTGACTTTGATTCAAAAGTTAATGAGACTGGCTTGTTTTGAAATAAAGGCCCGGTATACAAAGTGAAGGTGATTTGGTAAAAAAAGGAATGCAATTTGACACGTGATCTCTAGACATTTGATAACGTAATTTGGAAAATTGTGAAGCACAGTTGACAGGAAGGGGAAACGAAATCAGAAAAAACTGTGTTTTGAAATCAAGTTTAGGGTATTTCTAGTTGATAAACAAATTAATTATAAACATTACTTAAAAACTCGAGACTACGAGATCGCCAAACAAATGTAATAAAAACTTTCATTCCAGAAGAAACATTCATTTGATCGACGTGTAACAAAAATATATTTAACTTTAAGGTTTTATCCATAATTACTAGTTATTAAAACTGGTTATTAACTGGGTATTACCAGTTATTTAAGGTTGTTTTAATAAGTACTTACTAGTATTTATTTATTTATTTTATTATTTATTTTTATAGCCTGACTAGTTTCGGTTATAAAAAACGATTTTCAGAGGCATATCTACAAATAATACAATAAATTTGGATAAATATAAAATTTAAGTTAAGTTTGTTACAAAAATGTAATTACAATGTAATTATTCTAAATATATACGTATAAAATAACTAAAACACTTATTTAAGAATTGATTTTACTTACTATCACCAAAATTAATACCCCCTTAAAAAATAATTTTCACACACTTTAATTCTTCCCCACACTAACAAATTACATAAACACTAAATCATTTATTCACACTATAACATTAAACATATAACAAATACTATTATAATTTATATTTAAACATCTTAGAATAAGAATAAGAGTACATAAATTAGAAATTCCTCTTATTTAAAATTAATTAGAAAATTGTACCTAGAATTTAACTTACTTTTTTATCTTATTGAATCCATAACATTTTACGTTGGAGAGGAATTCATGACATTTGCCGATACACTTTTAAATTTATGAGACATTCATATCATTTGCTTGGTATCTTGGCGAGTTTTCGTATCTTAAAATTCTATAGATTTGATCTAGTATTTGTGGTATCATTAATACATGATTTGGATTATTGAGTCTCTCTATTAAATCTATTTACATATAAATATGTTGAATTTTTAGAATTTTCTGTATTTGGCAGTTAACGAAAATTATCTAAATTACTTAGTGTTATTCATAAAAAAATAAGCCGCGGTTTAACAGTGATTTAATATTAGTAACATTGACAGTAATTTTAATTTTTATGAACAATGCTTTTAGGATTTAATGAGATATTTTATGGAATTCTGAGAGTTTCCATAAAATTTCTGAGGTGGTTCTTAGCAATTTTCTAGCTTTTCACGAAATGATTCGATTATTCAGATAGTCTTTTGATTCTTCAGACATTTCTGTTGAATGTTGAGCATATGAAATTCAGAAATTTCTCGTTTTTCACACAGAATATGGATATTTTAGATGATTCTTCTCCTCTATAAAAAATGTTTCTGGTATTTCTCGAAGATATGAAATTATTGTCATTCAGAATTAATATTCACATCTTTTTTATGGAATATTCGAAATTTCTACTATTTTAGACGCTTATAATATAATTGTTGATGAATTATTCCTTAGTTCAGAAAACATATGCAGTTTTGTGATATATTTGAAAATTGTCTAGGATTAATTTTACATTTAAGGGGCCTCTTTACCCCAGCTAGTATACGACAATATTAATAAGCGATAGCCAAATAATTCATAAAAGGGTTAACATAATTACAATTGGAGAACTGATATAGAAAGTTTAGACATTTATCTACAATTAGACAAAGTAGTTTTAAGAAATAAATCAAGGTGACTTATTTCTGATCACCTAATCGGATTTATGTGCAGACAAGAGTACTCCATTATAATTCATAATATTGGAACAAAAATTTGGAATTGGAATTTCCATTATATGTACCCTGTCTTGATTAAATAAATACAGAAGAAAATCTCACAAATCGGCTAAATATGCCATTCCTTTAATCAACATAGTAAATCACCATTTTATTACTTCTTAAAACTACTCAGCTCAATTGTAGGTAAATGTAAAAACTTTCTAAATCAGGTCTCAGATTGTAATTATGTTGACCGGTTCATGAATTATCTTGGCTGTCGTTTACATGCAATTCCCTATACCGCGTTTGGGAAAAGAGGCCTCTTAAAGCAATCTGCTGGTGAATTATAGAATTATCAAGCTTAGATATTGATAAAATTGTGCGAGAATTATCTGGTTGGATCACAGGGTTTATGTTACCTTACGAATTAAATATTCTAGATTTTTTTTTGCTATCCTATCTTCCAGGGTAATATTGAAATATCTTGTTAACATAAAAATATGGACGACTTTTATGGATATTTGAGAAATAATTCGCAAAAATTACGATTTTTAAAACCTTGTGAGATTTTTAGAGTTTTTTTGTGCATTTTTATGTCATTATTGTACTAAATCTTCTAGAATTTTAAAGATTGTTATGGTATCTTCTACTAGTACAATACAGAAATGTGTAGCTTTCTAAAAATATCGACGATTTCTATAGATATTTGAGAATTTCTACGCAAAAACATCACAATTTTCAAATCCTCAGTAATCTGTAATAATATCTATATTATTATCCTCTAACATAAAAAAAAAAACACACACAAGAATTTCATGTAGTTATTCTATTACTTTCTGCATTGTCAATACTAACTGATTATGAGGAAATAAAATAAAGAACATGATCATGTGAATGAAGAACCGCAACCTGATTCATCCAAAGGCAAATGTCTGCTTAAATGCACTTGCATGTCATACGCAAATATCTGCTTTTGCATCTAAAATTAAATTGAAGACGCAAATAACAGTTTGAAAATATGTTAATGCTCCCGAAGATCAAGCAATCATGTTCTTATACAATCATACAGGAAGGTTACTTTATAAAAGTATGCATACAGGTTATATCGCCTATGAATATTTTTATAAAAATGCATCAAATGGTGTTCGACACCTGCAATATAGGCAAGTAACATTACAGCGGTCTACATTTTCAAGTCAAGGCTTAAGTCATTGAAGAGGTCCCTTTCGGTGGCAAACATGGGAGTAGTACTTATCACCAAGAAATTGGGTTTTGTGAATATTTTTTAGAAAATGACTATCTCGCCATGCTAATACCATTTTGACATTATTTGACATTAAATAATTAGGTTACTATTGTTTTTAAACTGTGTACAGTTGGTTGCCTACATTGCAGGCGTCGCCCAGCCAATTGATGCGTTTGTTATAAAAGTATACATAGACGCTATAACCCGTATACTTTTATAAAAATAAACCTCTCTGTATAGAACACATGGCTAACTCATTTTATTACAAAATGTCAAATGTCTGCTTTTGCATTTATCCAATGCATTTATATAAAATAAAAAAAATTCTTGTAAGTATACCTTGACATTTGTTTAACTCTCAACGTAGTCAATACAACGTCCTATGTTCAATTTAAAAAAAACACATGTCAACATTTTGCGAGTATTTACTATGCAACCAATTATACCATAAACCTGTCAAAAGATTTGTCGATTCTGTTGAAAATGATATTAAAGAACTAAAAGATCGGATCAGGCATACTCGCAATCAGCTTGATCCCAATTTATTTAGAAATGTTGTTCAAGGTTTTTGCAATAGGCAGGCACATTGTCTAGAACGTGAAGGTGGCCATTTCGAATATTTATTAAAATAACGTATCATTCCTTACCTGTTACCTAATTAATTATTTCTTCTAATTCGTTTGTGGTGTTTATACTCAACCCATCCGTGGTTGTTAACTTTTGAAATAATATTAAAAATTGTTCCCATTGATGGAATTGGGGAGCGGGATAAGTGACTGAATAAACGTCACGCACATTTCTTGTGATCTGATTTGCATGGTATAAATGCATTATTTGTCTTGGTTTCTTTTAAAGGGGAATAAAATAACGCTATCAGTTTTAAATCTCTCAGATTTTGAAAATGGCGCTTGAATACAGAGCGCCTCAGAATAAGGTTCAACTATCTGAAACATTTATTTTTTAGAATATTTAACAAATATCAGTCAATCCGTTATTGTCAAAATAATTGCATTGCAAGAAATAATTGCGATAGTAAAACTGTTCTATCTATTCAGGGTGTTAGGGAAGTCGACCGAAAAATTTGTAGGGGTGAATCAGAGTGCAAAATGAAGTCGAACATTCCTTTGCCATTTTTGGTTTAGATGGATGGTTTCTTCATAAATCACTGTTAAAATGTTATGCCTGTTATGCCAAAAGTAGCAAAGGATTATTCAACTTTATTTTGCGCCCTGATTCCCCCCTAGAATTTTTTTGGCCGACTTCCCAAATACCTGTATTATAGTAACCAGCAAGGGCAGTCATATTAGGACTGCAAAAGTGGATGGAGTGTGATGGAGTGAAGTATATTCTCAAGCACCAATTAAAAATGACATTCTTATATATATATATATATATATATATATATATATATATATATATATATATATATATATATATATATATATATATATATATACCGGGCTCTTTTTTCGTGTTTACACATATGATTGACAATGTATAACTGGTTGCCTGCATCTACCCGCAAGGAATTTCCTATGTGTAATTCTAAAAAAAAAAAAAAACAACTCATTAGCGGTCGGTGCAAGCAACCTGTCAATTTTGGCATATGTTACACAGAGAGGTTATGTTTTTATTCAAGACAATACACGAGAGTATTCGTAATGTATCAAGATCAGCTGATATGTCAACAAATGATTATTTTCTTTGGGGTTACCTGAAAAGTAAAATTTTTAATGACGTACAAATACACAATGTAGATGAATTGAAAGGCCGTATACGTACTGCATGTAATGGCATAAATCCACAATACATTACGAATACTCTGCGTGTCTTCAAAAACCCTGTCGAGTATTGCCTTGAATAAAAACATAACCTCTATGTGTAACATATGCCAAAATTGACAGGTTGCTTCCACCGACGCCGCTAATGAGTTGATTTTTTTTTTAGAATTACACAGGAAATTCCTTGCGGGTAGATGCAGGCAACGAGTTATACATTGTCCATCATATGTGTAATAAGGAAAAAAAGCCCTGTATATATACCTATATAGAAATTTTAAAGAACTGGTGAGGCAACGAATCGTTACAAGAGTTGTAGTGTTTGAAGAAGATTAGAAGGAACTATTGAGAATGCTACGAACGTACACCAATGGTTGTTAAAGGAGCCCACAACGACATAAAAGCATTTGGTTCGTCAATTCCAACTGTCCAAGGGTACAGTTAATTGGCCTGTCAAAGAAATTGGTTTAAAATGTTATAGACACCGGCTGATTCCACCGCAAGATTCTGCAGTGTGGGGTCGCATTCATGATTTGGTTTATAATGGATCATTCCTCATTATAACCCGGATTCATTATAACCAGTGATATCCTTCACCTCATTATAATACGGATTTCTGAAATTTGTAGCGAAAGCCGTACAATGCATTGAACCTGGACGTTCATTGCACGAAACATTAAAATGAAGTGCGCTACACAGCACATATTGCCAATACCATAAAAGACAAGTTATGCAGGTGGTATTGCTACAGTGCTAGCTTAATGGTATTGAATTTCCATACAACATGGCATCTTATGTCCAATTGTTGCCACTGTGCGTATTTAGTCACTGTAATTTTTCCTTATGCATGGCTCCATCTGACGAGAAATATCAACATTTTTCTAGGGCGCTCTGTATTTTATTTTGCTTTTAAATGATTTACAATTTTAACTATAAAATACAAATCGTTCTAAAATAATATCTTTCAAAAATTTAAAAAATACCAATTAAATAAATTAAAACAAATATACAGGGTGGTCACTTTTACGACGCCCACAATTAAGATCTATTAAATGGAAATATATATAGAGTTGGTCAAATGGGAGAAAAGTTTCTCAATTTCATGCCTTTTAATATTCTGAAAATAAATCCGGGATATCTTGCACAGTTCCTGAAATATTGCTGAAAAACCGAAAAAGTGCACTTTCCTTTTTCTTTTAGAACTTTTTTACTTTTGGAGGAAATTTTACGAAACTTGGCACTCTTACATTTTTCGACGTGAGCTTTCTGATGACAGTACCAAACATTTTCTGCGCCAACTAGATTCCCATATTTTCATAGTCAACTTTTGATTTTCTTATGGCCGCCATATTGAATTTTAATAACATTAAAATACGCGAAAAATTCCGATTTCGACCATGTATAACACATGGGTAATCTGACATTATATACGATTCCACACATGCCGAAAAGTTGTTGGATCAGGCTGTCTTCTTTCGGGATATAATTCACCATAAATTCTAGATGTGACTGTCGCATTTCTATAATTTCTTACATAGAGATTGTACATGTCAATTATTTCATGTTGAGGATATCTTGCCATTTTTACTAATCAAAGATATTATCTCCTTTTTTGCACTTTATACACAATAAAATTACTCAGAAGTTATTTTCTTTGTATGAAGAAATGTCAAAATGGTAATTTGTTATTCCATGGCGACTTGATTTTTAGAGCAGTCCACAGTTTGATTTTGGCAACGAATCTTTAAAATTATTGATTTTTGGTGGAAAATAATGTCAGATTACACGGCACTTATGACCGCAATATTGGATATTAATAGCATTCAACAGTACGAAAAAATCCGCTTTCAACCATGTATTACACATGGGTAATCTGACATTATTTTCCACCAAAAATCAATAATTTTAAAAATTCGTTGCAAAAATAAAACTCTGGACTGCTCTAAACAAGAACAGAATCAAACAAGGAAACAAAGAGGCACCGAAAAGGACAAAGGAAAAGTACACTGTAAAAGAAAATCCGAAGTACAAATCGATAAGAAACAAATATTAGTAGGTACATGGAACGTAAGAGGACTGCATGAAGAAGAACAGCTAAACCAACTCGTCAATGAAATAAAAAGGTACAGATTCGATATAGTGGCATTACAAGAAACCAAAGAACTTGGACAAGACATAGTAGAAATACAAGACTATTTATTTCTCAACAGTGGAGGAAATAACTGAAGGCTGGGTACGGGATTTATGGTAAGCAAATACATAAAACATCAAATTGTAGAGTTCAAACCAATATCGGAAAGAATGTGTTTGCTAAGGCTGAGGGGAAAGTACCAGAAGATTACGCTACTGAACATGCACGCACCTTTAGAGGAAAAAGGAACTGAAATAAAAGAAAATTACTATAACGAACTGGACAGAACATACGATAAAATTCCGAGATATGACTAAAAAATGGTATTAGGAGATGCAAATGCAAAGATTGGGAGAGTAGAAGTTTTCAGACCTACTATAGGACAAATCAGTAAACACAGCGAAACAAATGAAAACGAACTTTTTCTAATTGATTGGGCAGTAGAAAAAAAACCTGATAATCAAAAGCACATACTTCCAAAGGAAAGAGATCTACAAAGGAACTTGGCAATCACCGGATGGGAGAACTATAAATCAGATTGACCACGTACTTATTGAAAAAGAAGAAGAGGAAAGTATAGAGAACATAAGATCGTACAGAGGAGCAAACGCAAACTCAGATCATGTTCTAGTCGGGGTAAGAATGAAACAAATAATACCATGGCATAGAAATCATGCAAGTAAGAAGCAGAGAACATCAAGACCAACGCGTCTGAAAACAAGAGAAGAGCAGACGAAGTACGAGGAGGACGTTAATAGAAACCTAACCGACATGAAGATAAACGGACAAGTAGAAGACATTTGGCAGAAGATAAAAACAACCTTAGAAGAAGCGGGAAAGAGAAACAATAATGAGACAGAAACAAAAAGGAAACCGTGGTGGGATAATAAGTGCAAAAGAAAAGAGACACCCTACGACTCCAAATGATAAAAGAGAAAACAACAAAAGCAAAGGAAAAATATGATGGAAAAAGAAGGAAGACAAAAAAGCTAATGAGAGAAAAAAAAAGGAAGCAATATGAGAAATTGGTAGAAAAGATTGAAGAAAACCACAAAAACAAGCAAATAAGAAATATGTTCCAAGGAATAAAAAGACATAAGAGAGGGAACCAACCCAAGACAGCGTGTTACAAGGACAAAAATGGCCAAATAGCGGGAGACGAAGAGATACTAACGCGATGGAAGGAATATTTCGAACAATTATTAAATGAGAAGAACGAAGTAAACGAACAGGACGAGGAATTAATCATAACGGAATCTCAGCCAAACGAAGAATAACCATCAACAAGAGAAGAGATCAGGATCATCATCAAAAGTCTTAAGAACAACAAGAGCCCGGGTGGTGACGGCATAACAGGGGAAATGTTTAAGCATGGAGGAGAAACGCTAATCACCCAAATGCAGAAACTGATAAATAAGATATGGACAGAAGAACAAATGCCGAAGGAATGGACAGAAGCAATTATCTGCCCCATACACAAGAAAGGGGACAAGAGTGACTGTCAAAACTATGGCGGAATAGCACTCCTAAACATAGCGTATAAAATCCTGGCAACAAGTAAAACAAATGGGGTACCGGAGAAGATGGAAAGCATAGTAGGGGAGTATCAATGTGGCTTTAGAAGAGGGAGAAGCACTACCGACCAAATTTTAATATTAAGGGAAATACAAGCGGAAAGCTACGAATACAAGAAAAACACAATAGCGTGTTTCATTGACTTTAAACAAGCCTACGACAGGGTGAGCAGAAGGGAACTATATAAAGCCCTAGAGGAGATGGGAATAAACAAAAAACTAACAAATATGATAAGACTAACACTGCGACAGACAGACAACAATGTAAAAATAAACAACACAACATCGGGGAAGTTCCCAGTAAGAGAAGGGGTGAGACAAGGCGACCCCCTGTCAGCAGCACTATTTAGTATAATACTAGAAAAAGCTATAAGGACAGCAAACATTAACAGAACGGGACTAGTGTATCAAAGAAGACATCAATGCCTAGCATATGCAGATGATTTAGTAATTCTAGCTAGAAACAAGCAAGAAATCAAAGAGGTAGTAATACGACTAGAAGAAAGTGCAAACAAGCTAGGCTTACACATCAATGAAGCAAAAACCAAATACATGGAATGGTCAGATCACGTGGTAAAAAAGGAGAACATCTAAATATAATAACACAAAGAGAATAACATCTATAAAATAGAAAAGGTAGAAAAGTTCACAAACTTAGGCACATTATTCCACAACAAGCCAGAAACCAAAGAAGAAATACACACGAGGCTAATGATGGCAAACCGGTGTGTGCAAGCACTAAGAGGAGTACTAAAGAACAATAATGTCACGACCAATACAAAGCTGAGGATTTATAAAACGGTAATACGGCCAATAGTTCTGTATGCAAGCGAGGTGTGGACCTTGAATAAGGCAGAACAGAAGATGGTGGAAGTGTGGGAAAGGAAGGTATTACGAAAAATATTCGGTGGAAAGCAAATAAATGGCGTGTGGATAAGAAGAACAAACGCAGATGTAAAAATACTATTCAACGACCACAGCATAGCCGCAGTAATTAAGGGACAACGGCTTCGGTGGCTGAGACACGTTGAAAGAATGGAAGAGAGCAGACTACCTAAAGCCATTCTAACCAGGATAATCGGTGGATGAAGGAGACAAGGAAGACCAAAGGCAAGATGGAGGACAGAAGTGGAAAAAGACATGCAGCTCGCAGGCATCACGGAGTGTAAAGCAAAAGCAAGAGACAAAAAGAAATGGCGAGAGGCAATCAACCAAGCCATGGGCCTACTAGGCCTGTAGTGTTATTATATTATTATTATTATTAAAGTGCAAAAAAGGAGATAATATCTTTGATTAGTAAAAATGGCAAGATATCCTCAACATGAAATAATTGACATGTACAATATCTATGTAAGAAATTATAGAAATGCGACAGTCACATCTAGAATTTATGGTGAATTGTATCCCGAAAGAAGACAGCCAGATCCAACAACTTTTCGGCATGTGTGGAATCGTATATAATGTCAGATTACCCATGTGTTATACATGGTCGAAATCGGATTTTTTCGCGTATTTTAATATTATAAAAATTCAATATGGCGGCCATAAGAAAATCAAAAGTTGACTATGAAAATATGGGAATCTAGTTGGCGCAGAAAATGTTTGGTACTGTCATCAGAAAGCTCACGTTGAAAAATGTAAGAGTGCCAAGTTTCGTAAAATTTCCTCCAAAAGTAAAAAAGTTCTAAAAGAAAAAGGAAAGTGTACTTTTTCGGTTTTTCAGCAATATTTCAGGAACTGTGCAAGATATCCCGGATTTATTTTCAGAATATTAAAAGGCATGAAAATAAGAAACTTTTCTCCTAATTGACCAACTCTGTATATATTTCAGTTTAATAGATCATAATGGTGGGCATCGATAAAGTGACCACCTTGTATAAAAGTTTTATTTCAATAAACAAAGTATTTTTTTGTTTTCTTGCATAGTCGGATATAATGAGAACACATGCACGTGCTATTGTTATATTTGAATTTTTTAATTTTTTAAAAAGATTTTACTATATTGTTTCAAAGGTTTCAATAAAGATTCGTATATTTTTCTTTTTCTATTTTCTTTTATTTTTCTTTACAGACAGGTGCGGTTTTACACTTTAACGAGGGAAACATAATCCCAGCATGTCAACGGGAGTCAAAAAACTTTAACGCCTGGCATTATCATAAAACAATTTGTTGCTTAATGAAAGTAACAGTGCACTTCATGCCGCACTAGACATTTCCCGTGCCCTCGCCGTATTCTTAAAGGTCTGAACGCTTCCAAGCGCAATAAATAACGAGTTTAGCAACAATGAGCGGCAATAATGACGCGCGACTAGACAATAAAGTGAGGGCTAATGTTTATGCAAGGCGGCTTTTGTGCCCGTCTCTATTTATTAGTGTAACTAGCATATATCAGGGGGGCCTGGCGCTAATACTCGTAAATAGGGAGTAATGCGTCCTCCGGTGCGGCTTTTTGCCCAGATTAAGACGCTTCCCGCCCCGTTATCTCGCATAATTGCCGACAGCATCCTTCGTCCGCACCTTCACTAATCCGATACGCATCCATCGCCAGGATTAATAGTATCTATTTTTTTAACTTTCCCTGTATAATTTCAAAATGATAAACATTACTGTTCTTTACAAAATTCAGAATTTTACTTGAACTTATGCTGTTAAATAAATAATACGTTCTCGAAATAATAGCTCAAATTTGTCTGGTCACAAATATAAATAAGCTAGTGATGACGATTTAAACCACTGGCAGATATACTACGCAGCTTGGCTTGTCATATAAATTATATGATATAATAAACATTTGTTTGAGATATGTTTTCCTTAGTATTTATTTAGTTAAAAGCGTATTATAGTCACTAAGTCTTGAAATATGTAGGAAAATAAGCAGCATATTATAATAGGCAGAAATAATCAGTAATAAAATTTGACAGGTACTCAAAGTTAGAAAGAAGTTTAGTGCACGAACTATAAGAACACAGAATAGACATTTACGTATCCAGGGCCGAAAGAAATAGTTTACGCCCGCGGACAATATTTGAGGCCCAACGTGTAACTGATTGTCCGGCGTAAAATTTCGTTCGGTCGAAGGTACGTCCGTTTTACGTAAAACCAGGATTGGTGGGATATAAATCAATTGATTAAAATCATAATTTAAATTAAATGATGTTTTTAAATAAATGATTGATTTATCAAAACTGATTTTTTTAAATTAATCATTGTTGTATTGTACATTCCAATAGGTGTACAATTGAAAATATAATGTAACTATAGAGTTAGCATGCTTTAAAATAGATAATTGGAAGTAAGGTAAATAATATTTGGTTCTTCCATTTCTGGTCCATCACATAGTACAGATACACCGATATTTTTTTAATCATCAATTCTTGTTCAAATTAAAAAAAAAATATTTAAAAAATCATATGATTTAAATTGTGATGTAAACCAATTGATAGAAGTGATTTACTAAACTGGCAAAAACTTTCAGAAATATAAAAAAAATCTAATAAATCATGATATATTTGATTTTTTTAATCATGTTTTATTTGAACTCTGCGTGCTACTGAACAGAGTTGAGTTGATTGAAAAAATAATTTTTATTTATATAAAAACTATTTTTTATTTTTATATTTTATTGTGGTTATGTACAATTGCAATAATCACTGAACAATAATCACGAACACATTCTTCAGACACAAAAACATACACACATTCACCAGAACAGAACAAGCGAGAGACAGAAAATCGATAATAGACTATATAATAACGGAAGAAACAAACAAAAACAAATAATGGACACAAGAGTAAGATGGGGGCCGGAAATAGGGAGCGTCCACTACCTAGTGATAACACAAATAAGAGAAAACAACAACAACGTAACAGAAACAGAACAGCAAACAAAGACAACGAGAGTATGCACCAAAATAAAAGACTAAGCTAAACAATGAAGACACGCAAACAGAATACAAAGAAGGAATAGAGAGAGAACTACAAAAAAATACAACACAAACTGAAGTCAACTGAAGTAAGAGACCAGGTAAAAACAAAGAAACAGGCATGGAAAAAATACCTCAACAACAAAACAAGGGAAATACGAAGAATATAAAAACGCAAGAAACAAGGTAATGCAGATAATACTCAAGAACAAACAGAAGAAGTGGGAACAATTTGGAGACAAACTCGAAAGAAATAGGACAGAAAACCAAAAACTATTCTACAGCGTTATCAAAAGTAACAGACAAGACAAAGAAGCAGCAGAGAGGGTAATAAAAAGTAAAAAGAAGTAACAACGGAGAAGTACTAAGGGAAGAAAAATAAATAGCAGAAAGAAGGAAGGAATATTTTGAAGAACTATTGAGAACCACAGAAGATGAAGAGGAGGAGAACAAAGAGACAAATAGGAGAGAAGCAGATAAAGAAGAGGGAGAAGATATAACAGAAGAAGAAGTGAAAACAGCAATAAAGGGACTAAAAAACGGAAAAGCGGCGGGGAGTGACAGAATCACCAGTGAAATGATCAAACACATGGGCACAAACGGACAAGATATGCTACAGCAGGGTTCTTCAACCTTTCATTCCCTTCGGAAACCTTCTGACTTGTGGTATTTCTAAAGGAACCCTCGTAATTAAAATAAATAATTATTGAGTTTAAGGTTTTATCCATAAAATACCAGTTATGTATTTAAGGTTGTTATATTATTAAATTTATAATAGTACTTACTGGTAAATAATTATTTGTTTATTTTATTCCGCTCTATTTTTTAAAAAAACATGAGCAGAATCCAATAAAATGTCTGATTATTTCTGTATTGCTTTCAGTTCTTATTGATTTAATGATGACTGTAGACAATCAAATTATTTGTGTCAAAATTGCAATGATTAATCGCCAAATATTTAATTATAAGAACAAAGGCGGCAAGTTTTAATTTTTAGTAAAATTTGAGTTATTACTCTTAAAATGTCAAAAACTATATTCAAGTTTTATGTTCAAAATTTCAATTATTACTGTCAAAGCTACACTTATTACTGTCAAAATTGTAAATATTACTGCCAAAATTGCAGTGTGTTACGTAATCGAAGGACCAAGCGAGTTGTATCGAAAATGTAAATGAAAAGGTAATTAAAATTCGTAGGTTTGGAAATAACGTGGACTATAATTAATATGTAACAATAATAAATACACAACGATGTATACCGGTGAAGGTAACGAATTGAAGTCTTGTCTACTCTGCCCGCTTACAACTAATTTTTGAGTTACTGGGGTGGGGCGCAATTTGAATTATGCACCGCGAGGGGTGGCTTGAAGATGGTACCTGATTGGTGCGGCATTTCGTTTTGGTAAACCATGTTGCCACACTTGGTTCTTACAATCCTTGGGTAATTCCTCTATCTGGAATTTCTGAGGATTCCTAATGCGGTGCAATAAATATGTTTTGGATTTCCCGGTCGCTAATTATATTTGCCGAAGTGGCAATCCTTGCTCAATAAACAGCTTAAGGTGCCTATTGATCTTTATGCGCACCGTAATTTACTGCAGCACTACTCGGTGAATATAATGGGCAGCTAATAGCCACTCCAATAAGTCGTCTTTCAATCTTAATACAAATGTGTCTGCTGCAATAAAAGCCAAATACCGAGAATACACTTTAAAACAGATTTGGGGTTCGACGCTGTGGAATAGCGCCGAAACACAGTGATTACTGAAAAAATTGCAATGATTACTGAAAAAATTACAATGATCATTTTTTGTATCATTTCAGTTATTCCTGATCAAATTTCAAAAATTATCGTCAACATTTCGATAGAATTAAAGCATTGAAAGCAGGGTTGGAATAAATATTTGTCTTTTAATCAAAAATCAATGGTCAAATCAAATCAAAATATCACATTAATCATGATTTATTTGATTTTTTTGAACAGTTTTTGTCAGGGTAGATGCTTACTCGTCAAAGCATTATTTGCAAATTCAAAGAGTATTGGTAAATTGTAATTTTTGATAAAAGTTGAGTTAATACTTCTAAAAAAAAAAAGAAAAAAATAAGATTAAATTTTAATTATAACCTCAAAGCTACACGTACTATTATCACAATAGCAATTGTTAGTGTCAAAATAGCCAATATTATCGTTATCCTTATTCAAGGATTATTGTAAACAATTAAATTTATATTTCTGTTCAAATTTAAATTCTTACTCTTCAAAGTTTTAATTGCAAATTCAAAGATTACAGCCAAATTTTAATTTTTGATGAAATTTGAGTTATTTCTTCTTAAATTTCAAAACAAATTTTAAATGTTTAATGATAAAATTACAATTGTTACCATCAAATGTACACTTATAACTGTCAAATTATTGCAATTATTGTCCTAATCTCTATTCAAGAATTACTGTAAACAATTAAATTATATCTTTCAAAATTGCATTAATTACTCGTCAAACTCTTAATTGCAAATTTAAAGATTACTGGCAAATTTTAATATTTGGTAAAGTTTCAGTTATCACTTTCTCTCAAATTTCGACTATTCTCAATTTTTAATGACATAATGTCCATTATAACATCAAAGCTGTACGTATTACTGTCAAAATAGCAATTGTTACTGTAAAAATAACAATTATTGCTGTCAAAATTACAATTATTACTATCAATATTACAATGACAAACTGCCAATACTTTAATTCTATTAAAATGTCTAAATTAACATTTTCAATAATATGTCTGCTATTGTTACTGATGCTGTTCTGTCATTATAACAAAATTTAAATTATAATATCAAAGCTGCACGTTTTACTGTCAAAATAGCAGTTGTTACTGTCAAAATAGCAATTGTTACTGTCTAAATAGCAATTATTGCTGTCAAAATTACAATTATTACTATCAAAATTACAATGGTAAACTGCTAATAATTTAATTCTATTGAAATGTCAAAGATTACATTTTTATAAAAAAATCTGTTACTGATACTGATGCAGTTCTGCCTTACTGAAGCGATACAGCGATACCTTACACAGGTATCGCTGTGTGTATTAGGAGAAACAATTGGTACGGACATTTTGGGTTTTCAGATAAAACACAAACAGTTGTTCCTTTGAGTGTTCTTTCTTCTTCTTCTTATGCATTTATCCATCAATAGATGTTTGCGACAATACGATTCATCTCGTCTCGATTCCTGGCGGTAGGAAACAGATTTTCAATGGTCCTTAGTCAAGTCAATTGCCTTACATTACTCAGCCGTGACATCATTTTTCTGCGTACACGCTGAAGAATCTATTTGTTGCTCATTCATTCTGTCCAAGAGATCTTAAACATACTGCGGTAGAGCCACATCTCAAAGGCTTATATTCTATTCATTGAAGCTACCTTTACCGTCCATCCCTCCACAACATACAGCAGCACCTACCACACGTAACACCTAACAAATCTTATTCTAAGGTTCAGATCAAAGTCGAACCGGCTTGAATTTCATAAATACAATGAGTCTGTTTTCAATTCTGCATTTAAGTAGCTAAGTTGTGGGAGTTGGAACGCACTCCCCGCAGAGATTTCGATTAAACTAATTCGCGGTTTTAATTGGCGGTTTTAATCAGCGTTCTAATCACCGCGAGCAATTATAGTAGGATGATTGCGGCAATTGCGAGTACTTGAATTACAATTACAGGATTACAGTAGGATAATTACTGCATTTGCGGGTACTTTAATTACAATTATACAGGATTACAATAGGATAATTTCTCACGGTTTTAATCGGAGATCCGCGGTTTTAATTGGCGGTCTAATCACTGCGGGCGATTATATAAGGATAATTACAAGTCGAATTGATACTATAAATCACAACCACCCATTTTAACTCTTGCTGATCATTACAGGTCCCTTCCAAGCAGTCCAACATGTAATTTTCGGTGTTAGGTTCATTATATTTCATAGTTGATTTGATTCATTATGCTGCATAGCTTCATGGCGTTTGAGATTATCACTTCTTGTAAATGTTCTCTCACAGCACAAGCATTTTGATAATTTTGCAAAATGGGTCGACCTCTGCCTTATCAATCCACTAGACAATTAAGAGAGGCTTCAAATCTGTCACAACTGTCACACTATTTTTCTTTTGAAAAAATAAAAAGGATGGCGTAATGTAAATCACAGCATACTTAATATTTTATATAAAATATATCTACAACGTAGATAACGTTAGTTAGTTACTAAGTACTAAGTTAATATATATAGGGTGTGATATTAGAGGATCCGTTATTTCCCAAATTTCGAATTTTTATTCAGAGACCATTTCTGTTGGACTTATTAAGATACAAAAATAGGTTACAACTTTTTTTTCCAAAAGCATCGATTTTTCCGGGCCTATGGACAAGTCAAATTTTCCATTTAGATAACATGGGTGAAATGCCTTACAAGGCTCACTATTTTTATTTATTTTTCAAAGCTCCATAAGGGTCTGCAGATAATTCTTACATATCAACGATAGCTATAAGTTTTTTTTTTTTATTAAACTAGGCAACTTGAAGGAGTTGGGAAAAAACAAGGCTTTTGAGTCAAATTTAAAAAAAAAGAAGAAAACATCGGGATTCAAACCGATGCAACAATTTTGAAGAGGATTTTGATTCCCTTATAAAAAAAAATCACTTCTTATATATATCGTTGATGTGTAAGAATAACTTGCAAATCCATATAGAGCCGTGAAAATTTTGAAATAAATTATGACACTTTCGACGCATTTCACACATGTTATTGAAATGGCAAATTTGACGTGTCCACAGGCACGGGAAAATCGATACTTTTGGGGAAAAAAATGTTGAAACCTATTTTATTGACTTAATAGGTCCAACAGAAAGGGTCCTCGAATGAAAATTCGAAATTTTGGAAATAGCGGACACCCTAGTACGATGTAGGTAATAGAATATTCAATCATATTATTGGAATATTCAATATCGGAATAGAATTCATGATTGCTGTATTTTATATTTTGAGGTATTTTTTTGAGGTTACAAATTGCAAAATTTAGAACACCATACGTATTATGCGGTAGTAAATGACAACGCACTCTCTTCTTCGTTTGATAGAACTTTGTACTAATTAAACATTGATATAAAAAAATTGCCTTTGTACTACTTAAATATTGATATAAAAAAAAACGATATCTGCCGTCTTCCCTACTTTACTTCTGTATATCGACGCTTTCGGGACAATATCTTCTATGTGACATTTCTACTGAGTTTCACATTTGGTGTTCTTCTATCATGTTGGCTATCCTGTGTCGAATGGTAAACCACCATGTGATAAAAAGGCCTGGAAATATTAAGACTTTGTTTTTATGGTGAAATACATACCTTTACCTTCTTCTTTGGACATTGAAGGTTATATCAAAGTTAAATAGATTCTATAGTATGACTACCTCTGTGAGAGTCACTTAGAGAAATAAAACAACGTAAATAAATATGTACTACTCAAAGAATTACCGCATATTCAAAACTGCAACATTTTTTTAAGTTGTTTCGGCTTTGTAGGTAGAAACAAAAACAAAATAAAAAAGTATGCGATAATTATTTTGGTAGTGTAGTTACTAGTTTGTGTAATTTAGTACTTATTAGTCTACGTATTAGTGTACATTTCTCGTCTAATGAAAAGTTTAGATTTTTTCACATAGGAGGGATTGTCCCAAAAGCCATTCTTAGATCTTCAGTTATTATCCTCATGCTTCTTGTACTGCTGACCTTCGTGGTCCCCATATTCTCCCCATTTCTTTATGTACGAGTATATCTTGTTCCTTACTGATTCTATTAAATTAAAGTTTACCTCATTTAAAATTTTACTACATTAATTTAATTAATAAAACTAAAATAAAACCCATAAATAATTATATATATTTTTTTTAATTTCAAACTAAACATTAAACATTATAGGTACCTATAATTCTTTATATTTAAGATATTCCTTATAGTTATATAATTATTTATATCTATTCATATATTTTTCTTGGTCTTTTTCTTCTCTCTGTTTATTTGTCCCATTTTGATTATGTGCATCTATAATCTTAATTTATTTCTGTTCTTATCCTCTCCTTCTTAACAAGCAAATGTTGTGTTATATCTTTTATAATTTTCCTAAATTTCTTCTAACTTTTTTCTCACTGTGTTGATCCCACTTGTCCCGATCTATTATTATTATTATTTGTCCTAAACTTTCCTCCGTTACCTGCTCTGAAATTCTTCCCATAATGCATTATTGTAATCCTTGCTAACATCTGCACTGCATCTATACACAACTATAATATATGTTTCATTTTATGTTTCTTTTGTAACTCTATCGTCTATCGTCATGATTTTTCTGTTTGCATTTCCATCCGTTTACTTCTTTTACTTTCTCAATTGTTAGTACTTCACTTACTCCACTCTTGCTTTATATTCACTTGTAATCAGTTTGTATCCCTTTCCTATATCTTTATATATTTCTCCTTTCTATTTTGATTCTGTTACCGCCAGAATTCCTCGTTTTGCCTTTTTAATTCTTTTCAATATGCCTTCTGTCTTCTTTCGTTCTGTTTCTATTTAGTATCATCTTTGCTTGGATGATCTTCTTCGAGTTTTCTTATTACTATGTCCCGTGTTCATTGCTCATGTGATCATACCTCCTCTTACTGATGTCAGTATATTTTTAGCTTTCATCCTTGGCCGTTCTAATTAAATCGAAATTTTATCTACTTCCAATGTTATTCTTTCAGATCTAATCACATTCGGCTATATAATCTTTACCCTGTTCCCTTTTCTTTTTTATAATTTGCTATTTTCTTTATTTCTTTTTGTATTTCTCTTTCCATATTTGATATGTCATTCGCATTTTTATTTCGGTAGTCTACAGCTTATAACTCTTTAGGTACTTCGATTACCTAGGACTTTATGGAAATAATTCTTCTAGTTTCTACATTGTATTTTGATATTTCATTCTTAGTCCTTTTATTGATATCGTGTTACATTTCTTCTCTCTATGATCCCTTTCCATTCTTCTCTCATTTTTTTTTCGGTCTTTCTGATATCTCAGCTATCTAATGTTCCCCTTATTTTTCATTTATTTCATAATTCCCTTTAGTTTTTCTTTCTCTTATGTTAACTTGTATACTTGTATCTTTATTGAAATAAACTTATTCTATTTTGATGATGGCGCCCTTTCTTGTAGTATTCTTCTGTCTTCCGGTAGTCTTAACTTCTAAACGATATAAGTCTTCTAATTTCAACATTGTATTTTGATCTTTTATTCTTAGTCTTTTTATAGCTATCGTGTTATCTTTCTTCTCTGTATGATCCTGTGGTGTAGTGCAGGTCAGCTAGTACGAAATTGATTAGCAAGTAAGTAGTGGTTCTACATATCATGTGAGAAGAATATTTTACTGATGGATACCCTTATTCAAGGCTATTCTTGATTCTCTTCGGCATACTAATCTCGTGGTCTTGCTAATCAATTACGTACTAGCTGACCTGCACTACACCACAAACCTTTTCCATTCTTCTCTCATTTTTTTTCAGTTTTTCTGATATCTCTACTGTCTAATGTTACCCTGATTTTTCGTTTATTTCATAATTCCCTTTAGCTTTTCGTTCTCTTCTGTTAACTTATAAACTTGTATCTTTATTGAAATAAACTTGTTCTATTTTGACGATGGTGCCCTTTTTTGTAGCATTCTTCTGTCTTCCGGTAGTCTTAACAATTATTGCTTGTTGCAAATATACTCGTACTCTCTTCGTTATCATGCTCTTCTGCCTCGTGTGTTTATCTCTTCCTTTCCCCCTATATTTTCATTTTTTTGTTCATTTTCATTTCATTTTCAGTTTCAGTCCAATTGGTACTGAACTATTGCTGTGGACGATGTAGTCGAACTTTAATAAATGCTTACGGTAATATGGTTTTACAATTATGATATTGTGTTTAATGTATATTGAAATTTATTATTCTATTATTTAGATATTATTTATTTATTATTCTATTATTCCATTTTTGTTTGAGTGTATAATAAGTTTGGCAAATAAGTTTTTTTTAATTGTAAATATTACCTACTGTATATAAGATGATTTATAACAATGATAGAATATGCTACCCTTACCATTATTATGTATATGTTTATCTTAATTTCTCCGATGTCAAGCAATCGATGATTTCCTTGCAAAAAGGTGACACTCAATGGCTGAGGAATACCGAGAACCCCGACTGACTGGTTCTTGGACGGCTTCTGGTGGATTAGCGTGCGCAGATGGTGATGGAACGAGCCGATAGTTTTACAAATAGCTGAAATGTCTGCAGTTATAATGATGTAACGTCGATGTGCGTAATTTATCAGCGTGTCGTCAAGGTATTGCTGTTAATTATAAAATAACTTTGTTAGTCTTTTACGGGCGATGATTAAAATAGTTTTCAGAGAGGAATATTTAATGGTTCACACATATACAACATCAGAGGTAAGATTGATTAAGTGGATTTAATTAGAAACGAAATAATATAGCGACAGTTATTTCTGTTAATTACTAATGGAATTTGTAAATTCGTTTAAGTGCAGAAAACGTAATTATAACTATATTATCAAATGTAAAATAATTATGTGAGTAAATGTGCTCCATTTCTAATATAATATTTGGTGATCTGGTATCGATACCAAGAAATACATGGAAAATTTGCCTCTTTTTATTTTACTTCATCCGTGCCGAGATCTTTAACGTAACATATACAGTGTGCGATTTACGTCGACCATATCGAGATTTTGGTAAAAAAAATATGTTTATTTCGGTTAAAACTTTACACTTTGAATCGTTTACTTTTAAGATTAATTATTAGTCAATCTGAAAAGTAAATGATTCAAAGTGTACAATTTTAACTGAAAAAAACATTTTTTTTACCAAAATCTCGATACGGTCGACGTAAATGGCACAGTCTCGGTAGGATTGTCGAAACGGAAAGACAAAAATCGCTAAATTCTGTTCCGATTCATCGGTTAATTCGACAAGATCCAAAAACATCAGACCACCATCGAGAGGAGGTCAAGAAAAGAAGAAAACTCATCGAGGGAACATCGAAGAAGTCCAACATCGACACCTTCAGAACCCACCGATTAGAGGGATCGGCAGAAGAGTCCAACTTCGGCTTTCAGGAACCCGCAGTTAAGAAAAAACATGAAAATCGCATTAGCAATGCATGTTCTATCCTAAATTATTAAAATCCTTCCACACAAAGTTTTATTTTCTCTAATTAAAAATTAATAGATGAAAAAATAAATAATATTTAATTCTTAAATAATTAAAGAGTATCAATATTAGTACAATCACAAACAGAATCCTTCAGAACCCACCGATTAGAGGGATCGGCAGAAGAGTCCAACTTCGGCTTTCAGGAACCCGCAGTTAAGAAAAAACATGAAAATCGCATTAGCAATGCAAGTTCTATCCTAAATTATTAAAATCCTTCCACACAAAGTTTTATTTTCTCTAATTAAAAATTAATAGATGAAAAAATAAATAATATTTAATTCTTAAATAATTAAAGAGTATCAATATTAGTACAATCACAAACAGAATCAACAGAATCAGTTTGAATTCAAACAGTAATTTAGATAGTGATAGTGACAGTAATAGTTCAGATACAATGACTGTAAATGCACCTATAAACATCCCATTATTACGGTACCAAGTCGATAATATTCCAACATTTAACGGTAATCTAAAACAACTACATAGATTTATTAACTCATGTGAACACTTTTTACAAAATTTTCAAATTGTTCAAAATGTAAATGACCCCATTAATATATGCTTGGTTGATACGGTTTCTAGTAAATTGAGAGATCGTGCTGCTGATTTAATTGGCACAAGAACAGAATTAAATAATTGAGAATTAATAAAAGATGCACTAAATCAAACATTTGCTGACCAAATAAGTACAGATTGCCTTATTCAAGACCTAATTTCAATGAAACCATTTAAAAACAAGACTCCTATTCAATTTGGAATGCGAATACAAGATTTTAGAAGTTTACTATTTTCTAAATTAAATACCACAATTCAAAATGCAAAAGAGAAAATAATCAAAATCAGGCATTATGATGATTTCGCTTTAAAAACATTAGACATTAACATTTCATTTCATTAACAATTGGTAGGGTCTACCGTACCAATTTCAACTTGTTATTAGACTGAGGAACCTAGATTCCCTAGAACAAGCATTAGCTTATGTTACTGAAGAGGAAAATTTTATATATATTAACACAGGAAATAACCCGAATCTTAGGCAATCTACTCACAAACCACAAAACCATGTTAACCAAAATTTTGTTAAACAAAATTTTAACCCAGTTAATTTTTTTTAACCATATTTTAACTCTATTAAAAACATTCAACCAGTATTTAATCCAGTTAGAAATTTTCAACCTAATTTTCAAAATACATCTACGTCTAATTATCAACAAAGACCGAATTTTTAGAATTACCAACAAAAACCATACCAGATCAATTTTTTAATGAATCAAAATACACAATTTGTACAAAAACCACAGTTTGATCAACCGAGTAACAGATTTTTTAATAATCAAAAACCATATAAATTTAATCAAAGCTCAACAAACAGACAATATTCACAAAGAAGTTTCGTACCAGAACCAATGGATACAAGTTCCAATAATGTAAAAGTGAATAATTTACAATTTGTAAACAATGATGAAAATTTCAATGATCCCAATTATCCTGAATTTTATGATCAATACCAAAATGAAAATCATTATGAAAATTCGTATAATGAACCACTTAATCAACAAGAACTAGATTATTATAACTCTGAAATTAAAATCAAACAATTATTGAAGAAAATGAATACGAAAATCAAAATATTTTGCAAGACTTCACATCAAAACAATCCACCATGATAAAATTAAATTACATGAACACAAAACTTCCTCATATTTATATTCCCGAATTAAATGCTAAATTTTTATTAGACACCGGAAGCTCAAGAAGTTTAATTGATCCAAAAATTGCTTACAAATGTTATAATAATTATATTGAAACAGAACATTTTAATATTGAAACAGCACATGCAATTACATATCATAATGAAGTAGCTTTAATCCCAATCTTTAATACTTTCAAAACACTCGGATTTCACATATTCTATTTATTTGACTTTCCACAAAATTATGATGGACTAATAGGTATAGATCTATTGCATCAATTAAGAGCAAATATAAATTTAGAAACAAGAAAATTGACAACACCTGAAGTTGAAATTATAATAATTCATGAAACTTTGATAAAACCACAAAATCAACAAACATTAAAAAAATATTCAATAATAATTTCACCACGTACACAAAAAAAAAGTTTATTTCAGTTAAAATTTTACACTTTGAATCATTTACTTTTAAGATTAATTATTAATTGAATTATGCGTTATAACTCTATTGTTATTCTATTCTGTATGTCATATTTTTTATACAGTGTTTATACATTATATACTAAAGATAACGCCGCATGTCAGGAGAGGCGTATGGTGTCCTTGGCCTCGCTCATCTTTGATGATTCTGCATTTTGGGTTCATATAACTTGCGCCTAAAGTATGGAATAAATTCAGATAAACCGAAGTATAAATATTTTGGAAAAAAATCCTCGCACACGTCGATTTTCTTTGATAAAAATACACATTTTTGCATGAAATCGATTTTCAACTACTCTTTGTTTTTGAGTAATGACGTCATCCATTGTTTTTTTTTAATGATAACCCCATTTTTTTTTCTTGATATTGAGAGATCTTATCATTGTCGAACTGTCAGTGACAAGTTGACATTCAGTTTGTTCCGAATATGCAAAATTTTGACCAAATGAACCGTCGCATTAGCATCGCTCGGAGCTGTTGAATAACGTCAACAACGAGCTGGATCTGATCGAAAGGGTCATAAGTGGTGACGAAACATGGGTATAAGGTTATGACGTTGAAACCAAAGATCAATAATCCCAATGAAGCGACCAGAAGAGCCAAGACCGAAAAAAGCACGCCAATTTCGGTCAAATTTGAAAGTTTTGCTCACTGTTTTCTTCGATTACAATGGCGTGGTGCATCGTGAGTTCTTGCCACAAGATCGTACGGTCAATAAGGAATGTTACCTTCAAGTTATGCGTCGTTTGTGTGAAGCACTACGAAGAAAACTCCCGGATTTGTGGGAAAACAATTCATGGCTTTTATATCACGATAATGCACCTGGTCACACATCGTTGCTTGTTCGTGATTTTTTGGCCAAAAACAACACCCTAATCATGCCTCGGCCACCGTACTCACCAGACTTGGCTCCCTGCGAATTTTTCCTATTCTCACAACTGAAAAGACCCATGAGGAGGGCGTTTTGCCACGATTGAGGAGACGAAGACCGCATCGCTGGAAGAACTCAATGCCATATCAAAAAGAGCATATCAGAAGTGCTTCGAGGATTGGAAAAAGCGCACAAGTGTATTATATCTGAGAGGGATTACATTGAAGGGGCCAACATAGATATTGACGAATAAATAAATATTTTTCAAGAAAAATACAGTCACTTTTTTTTAACAAACCTCATAAGTTATTTAAAAAAAAACACGTTGATATAATTATTTATCCACGACACATTAGTCATCACATTAGTCATCGAAAATATCAATATTTTCTATCGTAATAATTGTTACATAAATCACTATAGGTATAACTTGGGTTGCCCAATATATGATTTACGTTCACGTTTGGTGGTCCTTTGTTTTGTCTGGAATTGTACTCATGCACGTTCAATCACTGCCCCAAGTTTCTTGGTATTTACTGAACTTGCGCTCTTTGCTTGTAATTTTAATGGCCCGTGAAACATTTACAAAAATAACGTCGTCAGTTGCAAACCCGCAGTTCCTTCATGTGTGTTTTGAATACGTGATCGCCAGTCGTTCTGGTTCTGGTACTGGTATTTCATGGGTATCGAATTCTTGCAATTTTGCCGTCTCGCATTTCAATAACAACAAATGTGACCTCGCAGAATCCGCGATTTTAACGGCTCCCAAAGAACAAGTTGACACGCTTGGCTTGACGTGTCATTTGCGACGCCTCTGCGCAGCTGAAAGCAGTTTCCTATTCCCGGAAGTGACCCGATTGCCTTTGCAGGCCGTGGATAATCCGACGTTTCCGCTCCTGTAACCAACCCCATTACTGCCCTATTACTCTAATAAGATATATAACCAACATTTGTTTTAAGAAGATTCTTTAAGATGTTCATATCATCAATTATATTTATACAGTATGGTTTTAGTAAAAGAAACATACTTTTCCACTTTTCCATTAACCTATATTAAATTGGTTTATCGAATAATTTTTACTTGGAAAATTGGTCGGATGTAGAAAGAAACACCCAAGGCTGACACTTTGTAAACGAATAAATTTTGTCATTCATAAATTGATAAATGAAACTTTTCACAGCAAAAAGCATTTTTTCACTGCAAAAAAAAAACAGTGAAAATGATCCATAAGACTTGTTCCCAGTTTTGCTCAGCAGTTTATGTAATCAAAATAAAAAATAAAATAAAATCTCTAGTTTTATATCGGAATTCAAAAGAGTGTATTTTTGAAATGTCGATGTATAAGTTACGTCGGTTGAATTAAAATTATTGGAGACACAAATATTTGAAAATAGAAACATTGCATTTGTTATATTTTTATTTATTTTATTTTATTATTTTTTTAATTTTATTTATTTAATTAATTTTATTTCTATGAAAAATTGCTGAAATCCCCATCCACAATATCGCCAATATTTCTTCAACATCGTCGAACAGTCGAACACAATATTATCAACATCGTCAGCCACAAATCATTAACATTCTCAACCAGAACATCCTCAACATCTTCAACACATTCGTTTTTGTTGAAATAAGATAAAAATCCTGAAACATGTCGATTTTAGTTTGGAAGGGCTCTGGTTTCAAAATACCGGGTTCGAGAGATTCACCCAAAAAATTCAAAACTTGATCAAGACGCAGATCATTTGATAGCTCTGTAAATTGTAATAGTGGCGTAAGTCCATTTTTTTCAAATATTATTTTTTTGCGCAAATGGATCGGATTTTTTTATATCTTCCCATATAAAAGTGAATCAATTCCCAGTTGCACTATAATTTCGTTAGATGGTATTACCTGTACATAAAGAGAACTAAAATGTCTAAATAATTCATTATAATAGTGAAGTAAGTCACAACTCAGCATAATAGTGAAGTAAGTCCGGAGATGATTCACTTGTAATGTCACAAATGTTTGACATGTAATTGTACGTATATGATATAGTTGTGTGTTCTCAATTACATATTGATTTGGTGATTCTGGGTCTGAATATCAGCGTACAAATGAAAAAATCTCCACAGAATCTGGTTAGTTTATAATAATAATAACAGTTAATAAAAGGAAGTTATTACGTAATAGTATTAAAGAATATTTTACTGCAAAAGGAGTTAATGTGCGCGGGAAATTTTTCGAAAATTTTAATTGTGGGTCCGAAAAAATGTATTATGTTATTTACAGACAGTGAACGTAAACTTGTATTTGAATAAATCTGGAATTTAAAAGATTTCAATTTTCAAAATTCATATCTATATGCATTAGTACAAAAAACAACAATAAACATAAAACGCCCAAAAGATCGTTCTCGTGCTGGAAGAAATATTTCGTTTAAGTATTTTATAATGTAATATATGTATAATAATTTTTATTTGGAAAATTGGTCTGATGTACAAAGAAACAACCAAAGCAGCCACTTTGTAAATGAATAAATTTTGTCATTCATAATTTGATTAATGAAACTGTTCACAGCAATAACCATTTTTACACTGCAAAAAAATAGTGAACATGATGCATAAGACTTGTTCCCGTTTTTGCTCAGCAGTTTATGTCATAAAAAAAACTCTGTTTTTAAATCGGAATTCAAAAGAGTGTATTTTTGTAATGGCGATATAAAAGTTATGTCGGTTGAATTAACATTATTGGAGAAACAAATATTTGAAAATAGAAACATTGCATTTCTTATTTATATTTCTATAAATGTAAATATTGCTAAAATCCTCATTCAAAGTTTTCCAGCCTATCAAATCATTATACACGAAAACATAATAATCGGAATAAAAAGTATTTGTATCGTGGTTTGACTATATGTAAGATGTACGATCTGTATAAAGAAACATGCGAAACTGAAATGACTGAACTCAATAAACTAAAATATTATATTAAAATATTCAATCCCAAGTTTAACCTCCATTTTAAAACACCGCGACAAGACAGTTCCAAGGCCAACTTAAAACTAAAAGGCCAATTCCAAGATGACTTAAATTTGAAAATACAGGGAGCAGATAATGTAAACGTTAAGACGTTAAGAAGGAGCTTGAAACTCAAAGAGAATTGCATCAACGAAAAGCAGATTCAGCAAGAGAAAACCTTCAAAATGATTCTAAGAAAATAAATGAAGCTTACGTATTGACTTTTCACCTGCAAAAAGCTTTAGCTTTTCAAAATTAACCACCTCAGTGGCATACTATAAAAGAAACCTTTATATATATAATTTGGGAATACATTGTTTCAATAATAAAACGGGATACATGGATGATTGGGACGAAGTAGAAGGCGGAAGGGGATCTCAAGACATTGCGTCTTGTCCTGTTAAGCTCTTGAAGACTAATGCGTCAACACAAAAACACATTATTATGTATTCAGATTCATGTACTGGACAAAATCGCAAAACATTAAAACAAGCATATTTCTTCTTCTTCACTAATATCTCCACAAATTTTAAGCATTTCATTTCTGCCATTGTCATTATAACTGCAGTGGATACATATCTAATTGTGAATTCCTAAATTTAGGTAGTAATTTAATTTGAGGCATCTCTAAGTACCTACTTTACTTAATATTACAATTATATAAATTGCAATTTACTTCGCAGTAAATATTTGTAATTACTAATTTCTGGAATCACTAAGATTAAGTTAGTACCTTATTCTTGACTTTTTGAATTCCTGATTGTGAAAGTTTTACAGTTTTAACTTTCTACAGTTACAAAAGTATCAATCAATCTCCACAAATTAGAAGCATTTAATTTGTGGAGTCATTATTACGTTTCTAGTGACTACATTTCATGAGTTATCAACTTTGAAATTCACTAATGTAATTAAATTTCTTGAGGTGCGTGAAGTTTTGGCAAAGTTGAAAGCAGTAACGATGAAAATAGGCTTATTTGATAGCCTTACATACGTGCATTTAATCCGAAGATCAGGGACTCTATCAAAAATTACAGCGTAGTAATTTTTCTTGCACACCGTGCGGAATATTTTCTTGCCTTTAGAGTTTTCTAAAATATTTTTGCATACATGAATAACAAATCATTAGTGCCGTTTACTGCATTAAAAAAACATTATCTTCAAAAATGAAAATGTTGCAACGTTTTTAGAATTTTCCCCATACTTATACACCTTAGCCATTATATTTCTGGAGTCAATAAGTTAGTTAGTAGCACATTGTTGTTATTTTAGACTGCAATTTTGGAAAATTCGAAAGTCCCTAAATTCAGTATCTACACAAATACCAATCTTCATATATTCGCAACATTTTGTTACCGGAGTCATCGTAGATAAATGTTATCACGAGTACATTTCTACAATAATTTTCGAATTTACATAATTTCTAATGACCAAATTGTCGCAGTTGTCGTACATGTAGCAATTTCCACAATATTGAGCATTTGCTTTCTGTGGTTATAAAATGTATGCCTAAAAGTAACTGCTATAGATTATTCAGTTCTGAGTATTTTTTTTATATTGATGTAAAACGATAGATATATGCAACTATCTCAAGTAAACAATTTAGATTCACTAATATGAAATCATAAACTGCAAAGTGATTTCACATTAGTGAATCTTAATTGTTTACCTGATATAGTTGCGTATATCTATCGTTTTACATCAATTCAAATTGATATATTGATAATTCATAATTGATAGGATCCATTTAATCATTTTTTTAAATATTTATATTATACGTGAAAACAATTTAATGCACTTTTAAAACATAAAAATTACCTGAAATCGTCAGTAAATTACGAGAAATAGGGAATCAAATGGGCAAAAATAGATACTAAAGTAATCGATTTTGCTGCAATTAGTATGTTAATATAATATAACCACCTAAAAGTCTTAAACTCACCATTCAGGTTCTAAAGATATTTTGATTTACTAACTTTAGTTTTACAATATGTATCTTTTAATAGACCCAGCATGGGCTGTAACAACAAAGTTTAAAATTATAGGTCATCTCCAATTAATTAACCGGGATCATCCATTCATATTAGATGGCCACAAAAAGCAGATGATAACGCCATCCCATCAGCAAATTATTTGCAATTTTGTGTTTGGCCGAACACGAAAAATAACATAACAAAAAATAATAGACTGCAGTCACACATAGGTTTATTGATTCAAGATAATAATATAACAACTAACATAATAATTTATAAACATAGGTAGGTCCTAAATCACTATATAATAGATATTTAATTGTAACTGTTCCTGTTTTAAAATTCAACAAATGTCGATGAATGCAGTGATTATTCATGAACGTGATGGGGGCCGGTTTACGACTGGAAACTGGAATTCTTTGTGTGTTTTTTAGAGGACTCGATTTGCATAGGTCAATAAAATTGGAGCCTCCTGATTGCCACGACAAGGTTTAAACTATTCAATTTTGCAACGGTTTCATTTAGCTCTCATGATAGGTCAGGCACAAGATGAATCGAGGGATAAACGACTGAATTGCAACAATAGTGTTAAGTGATGAATATCAGTATTTAATTTAGTTATTTAAATCGATTCGTCTTATGTCTAGGCATTTTCGTATAGAGATAATAGTGTTTCCTTCATATTTAGTAGAATTAAATAATTGAACAATTGTTGCAATAATGTATATATTTTACTATTTTCCATTTACTGATAAACTTGTAAAACACTATCTGTGGCTTTTATATGGCTTTTAGAAGCCACAAGAATTAGAAACGCATTTGGCAAATACTTTCTAATCTTCTTATCCCTAATAAATTCTTCTACTTCTTACATTATGTTTACTCATTATTCATTGCTGTTGCTCTCACAACTGCTGCTGGTTTTAAACGTAATTCATTATGTATTAACAAACACGCACATATTATGAAACCTATAATACATAATATACTATTAGAATATCACTATCGGCGGCCGTTATTTTGTAATAAACAATCATTATGGTTTCTGTTGTTTATATGTTGTATTTCTGTTGATTATTATTATTATTTATGAACGATTAAAATCAACGCAGTAAATATGAATAAATTGCATAGATACGAAAAATTACAAATGCCCCTTTAATCGGGATGTCATAATTAATCGCGTTTATATAGCCTTGTTTACTAGAAACGAACGTAGAGAGATGTATGGAGATTTTATTCCAGAAAATGTTCTGCATTAAATCACGGCTAATCTTGGATACTGTATACAAAAATATGAATTTCGCAAAGAGGGTACTTTTGGTGTATGTCAATCTGCGTGGGCTTTTTGCATATGAACGTATGATTAAAATCCGCCTGGCTTATTAACAACATTACTTCCAGCGACTGATTGTATTAAATTACACATGAGTCATCATTCAGGACTAAATATAGATTTTGCTCGATTAATGCGCAACCCGTTTCATATTGGAGCCTCTGGTTCGATTGTTTCAAGCGTGCAATAAGGCTTATTTGAGTACCATGCAGTAAATAAATTAGTCATGTGTGGTAAACAGCAGCAAACTATTGTTAAATGAACTAATATTAAAGAAAAAACAACAGTCAATTAATATTTAGGTGGAAAGGTCGAGCAGTCGATAATTCGATATTTATCACTCTTACTATTTAATATTTATTATATTCATCGACATTTCTGTATGGCTTTATTTTTATCTTAATATTATCTGTTGAAAATATGTCTGGGAAAGTCAATTAAACTTTCGTACAATTAAATTAACATTACGTGGTATTTACAAAGTGTGGATTGTCCAATGGTAAGTATGCAGCGATAGGTACACCATCCATCACAGAGTTTTTTAAAAGCATCTCGCACTACTGCGGATTTGCCTCTCATAATGGCTTGATATTAAGGCGGGCGTTAATTAGCAATCCTCAATTTGCATATATGTAAATGTATTACCCAACTGCTGTATGTAGCGAGGAGTACACATCTTTGTCCGAGTGTTCAAATGATACTTGGTATACCAACTGGTAAAATGTATTGTATGATATTTAAAAAGGATTTTTATTATTATAATTTGTAACAACAAAAAACTATACATTTTCTTTATATTATTATGATAAATTAGTTAATATTTTTATCTATTACTCATAAATAATACATTCATTATGTACATAACCATGGTAATATAATACATTTATTATACAACCGGGGTTGTATAACGATTTCATTATATTACAATGGTTCTATTACCAGGGATAATATAAGAAGTGGTGTTCTCATTATCGATAATGATTTTATAAATACAACGAATTTCAACCCCAACGACTAAAATGCACCGAGCCCGAAGCACGAGGTGCATTTCCCAAAGTCAGGAGTTGAAATAAGTTTTATTTTTTAAATCATTATTGATTTTTGAGAACACCACGAATTATATTTAGGAAGGGAATATAATGAATTGATTGAGACATTTAGTAAAGCAGAATAAACAAGAAGCTAAATATACAGTTTAAATACCTATATTTATTTAGATCACTTCATCTTTCAAAGAGCAAGCCACATTTATTACCACATTTTACAATTTTACTTGTACTTGAAACACACTGACATTTCGGGTTATGTTTTTATTAGCGGCCGACTAGATTGTGGACGCAACCGATAAATAACACCATCACAACGATTGTCGCTGCCATTTGTTTTTAAGGCGGCAAGTGCCGCGACGAACTGTTTCACCAGAAGAGATTTTTAGAAAGGGATGGCTAGCGTTATTTATACAGTTGTCTCTTTCAACGATTCTTGAGAGCGAATACAGGGCAGTACTAAGGCCACCGCGAGTACAATATTAATAGTGCTTCATATGAAAATCGCATCAAAGATAAAGAGCCGCAAATATCGCTTCCCGTCGAACGCTGTTACGGATCCTCCTCCTCGATCCGTCACCCTACGAAAGGGTTTGGTGACATCATGATATGATCGTCTTAATTTCCTTCGACCATGTACTCCGATCCTCTGCAATATGGGATGCCTCCTGCAGGCTGTGGCCGGTGAGTGACTTCATCTGGTCTATCCATCGGGTAGGTGATCTTCCCCTAGGCCTGCGTCCTTCTACTTTGCCTTCCACGATTAACCTCTCTATGGAATCTTTCTTCCTTGCTATATGGCCAAAGTATCGCAAAAATGTTCGGCTGATGGTGGTGGAGAGTCGGTCTTTGGTTACGGATAGATTTCATTATTTTCACAAGTACAACACCAATATTCATAGCAAAGGATTTCTGTAGGTATATATAGACTTCGCTAAAAATGATACAGTAATTAGAATATTAAAATTCGTGTTTAAAATATAATAGTATATAATTTGTTTCCTTATATTTAATCGTCTCTAATGCAGAAACTAAACGAGGTGCAAAAAAACTACTGGAGTTTTTTGCAGAGCGTAAAATGTGAGTAAAGGCCTGTACTCTCGGTACTCCCGCTAGAAGGTATTACAACTTCCCCTGCGAAATATATATTAATGAATGTATTGATGAATATTGAGAATAAAAATATTTGTTGTGTAGCCCGCGAATGGGACAGCTTAGGTAAGTTGGTGAATACAAATTTTACATGTTTAAAATAGTATATTATACCCCAAGATAGTGAATTATACTATTATATACATGACCCGTGGGTGTAATAGTACTGACAACCGTGATTTATTAATTATTTTTTGCACTACTAGAACAATTAGAAGTGTTTTAAATTTAAACAAAATCGACTGTCAGATGTTGGAATTTGGTTGTCGCAAACTGTGGATCTGTGGATATTTTTTAACCGGTAATAAAATATACTTTAACTTACCTTCGTAAAAAAAGAAAAATGTAGCCTGAGACGAACATATATTTTTTACCTTGGTAAAAAAAAATGTATTAACTCTACCAGAAAGTACAAAATAATGCTACATTAAAAAAAAATTAACTACTAATCATAAACATCAACTTTACAGTACTTTGATACATGACACAATGATGTGTTTTATGGCTAGTAGTGCAAAAAATATGTTTTTCACCAACTTGTAGCTAAGACTGTCTCGTTTAATAATAGATATGTTTACTGATGGTTACATAACAATTGAAGTTGATATAGTCTTGGGCTCCTTTTCTAGAACATTCAAAAATAAATATAAGTTGTACTATTTAAATGCGTTATAAAATTATATCATTGTTGTTTACAGAATGAGTGCACCGATATAAATCAAGGTGACTTCAGGGTAGATGCAATTGAATCTCCCCCTAGAGAGATACTGAATAGTAAGGAAGTATGAAAAATAATTATATACTACACAATATTAGGTAATTTCAAAGAGATGCATTAAATACAAATGAATATTTTTATATGAGCCGTTGTAAACTAAGGTGGTGTAAATCTTTTTTTCATTAACTGAGATGTGTCCGGAAATATACAAGGTATGTTGTTCCGTGTATATCTCTGGACTTATCTGAATTAATGATAACATTTACATTTAATTTAATTTAATGAATTAATTGATTATATTTTATATAAAATTCAAAATTAATTTTTTTATTACTGAATAACTTAAAGTGGCAATATTCGATCACTTGAAAATCGTTTATTATTAATTGTCAAACGAAATTTAGACGATTATATCACTGATAATGCTTTTCTGCCCTATCCTAGCGACCGCATAATAGCTGATAATCAGAACTCGAATTGACTAATAAGTGTCTAAGTGATAATCACACTTGGTACTCTGGTGTGCTATGCGGTCAACTGAAATGTCACAATTATACAAAATTCGTGATATAATCTGACGAATACAACTCTTGGAATCGTGACTATTGATAATCCCATTGGTTAATGCACTCAACATGTCAAATAATTCCATTCGTCCTTCAGACTCGTGGAATTAATATTTGACAACATGTTTAGTGCCCCAACTCACGCGAATATCGATAGTCATGATTCCACTCGTTGTATTATATATGATAATCAACAAGCGTTTTTCTCAATACGGTGAATATGGCCATAAATGATAATTTGAACTTAAAAACCGACCATCTCAGCGATTTGTCAAATAATTTTCTCAACGCTTTTATTGATTTTATCCGTTTATTTTGAAACAAACTGTATAATATATATTGTTTGAAAAAGTATAAAATCGAAAACCAATATTTTTCACAGTGCACCCACACAGATCAGACTGATTTGAAAATTGATGCAATTGACACTTCCAGTAATGAGATACCGTATAATGAGAAAGTATGAAAATTTATTAATACGAGGGTCGTTCAATAAGTAATGCCCCATATTTTTTTTCTCCACAATGAGCAAAAGCTGAAAGTTGTACTTCTAGGTACTTCAAGTTCAGTTATTCTCCTCCCGGTGGACGAAGTTTCAAATCATTCCAACAGATGGCAGAGCTGTAGTGAATTTTCAAAATTGCGTCTGTTAGTGATCCACGTTACAAACAGCGAGCAGTGATTGAGTTCTTGAGTTTGTGATCGAGCAGTGATTGAGTTTCCGGCGTGTTAGGCATGACAAGAATTCGGCTGAAATCTTGATCCTTCACGATAATTCACGCCCGCACACAAGTCTCAGAACTCGGGAATACCTCACCAAATTGGGTTGGACAACATTGCCCCATCCACCATATAGCCCAGATCTGGCACCATCAGACTTCCATATTTTCGGACCTCTTTAAGACGGTTTGCGTAGAAGACACTTCGATGATGATGGGAGTGTAATTCAAGCGGTGAATACATGGCTTCGCGCACAGGTCAAGAGTTGGTACCGGCAGGGAATACAGGCACTTGTTAACCGCTGGCGTATGACCGTACAAGTTGATGGAGACTATGTTGAAAAATAGTACATGTAGAAGAAACATGTAGCTATATTGTCACCAAAATTTAACACTTTTAACTAAATAGTTTCTAAACAAAAAAATATGGGGCATTACTTATTGAACGACCCTCGTAAATGTATATATTGCATGTAATTTATTGCCGATTTTTCAGTACATACCTTTAAATCCCACCCCGATATTAATAGAAGGACGTAGGATCGTTGATTTGCAACATTGCATTGACTACTTAACAGAAATTGGCATCATACAAATCAGTTTGAGTGTTCCTTGCAAAATATGTTTATATATTAAACAAGAAATAAAGGGCTTTATAACCACTTTACATTTCAAGTGAAAAATGTGCAACTTCATGTGCAAAATTAAAACTTCAAAAAATGATAAAGACGATAATGTAATTTTAAACGCTGTGTTGGGAATTATGTCAATTGATTCTGGACTTGCTCACTTAGAACAATTTTCGTCATCGTTTGAAATTCCGTGTATATCAAATAAATTGTATAGAAAATCACATGATAAAATATGCGATTCATGGGAGGAACTTTCGACCAAATTAATGCAGGATGCCGCAGAAATAGAAAAAGACTTGGCAATTGCAAATGGAGACATTGATGAAAATGATGAAAGTTTTTTTTTCTTTTCACGCGTAACATGATGAAAATGTTTTATATTTCCTAGTATATTTAACTTCATGTACTACATGTCAATATGTACTCTATATCGTCACAATTAGTAAAACAATGGATGTTGGATCTCTTTGTCGTTGTAATTGTCTTTTTTTGTTTTCGGCTTCATATAACTTGTTTGACATGTTTCCAACATCTATAGGTTACGGGGTTCACAGTTATTTATTCTAAAAATGAAAGACATTTACTTGCACGCCTTACACTTTCTTTTGTTGAAACACAATAAAAAATATTGAAACTACAAACTACCTTGTATAAAATACTGATATTGTAATACTTGAGCGTTCCGACTACGTCTTTACAAACCTACACCCCTCACACCAAAGTTTTGACGACTAAATATAATGGTGAATATACTTTTCATTAAAATTTTATATCGCAAAAGTTAACGAATGACAATTACAGAGATAATTAATTATCGTGGCGACATGGCGCCTCCTCTATGTGGCACCATGTCGCCTCATAGAGCACAGCATGCACACCCGCACGCAGCGGCCCTGACTGCAAAATATTATCGTATAACACAATATTCTTCACAACGTTGGGGCCTCAAATTTCCTGAGTTCCTCTCGTGATCGTCAACTCCCCTTCGCCTAGCTGTAATGGATTTCATATAGGTGGCGACACATTACCGCGCTGGAAATTGATATAAAAACGTGCCTACAGAGGTGCCGAAAATAATTAATTACGACGAAATGGTACAAAAATTTATCATTTTATTATTGGCATATTGTTTAATATACTATAAACTAGGTCCTTATAATGTTAGAATGTTCAATTTACGCATCGAACATTACAATATTACAACAGTAAAATGAACACCTTTCTATAGTAACGTTTGTAATGTTATTAACCGATTACTTAAATCTAATGCTATAGGAACATCTATTGTACTTTCATCATTGTGTGTGCAAAATATGTCTTCCGTACTTTCATTATTAACTTGACCATTTGTAACGGTCCAGAAATAGCGTTGGCAGAAACTGCACTTTAATAATTAATTGGCGTATAGACCTGCACGGTAGGCATCCGTGGGCGCATTTTTTTTTGTGGTGGTGACGCGTTTCCCCTGTAGGCGATTTTTAAAATTCACCGGGCGAGGTGCCGCCATAGACACAGAATTCAGCTACCTTGCGTACAAGTACGAGTGTGCCAGAGGAACCGTCGAAAACAGTGGTACTACCATCCGGTTTCCGGGAAAAGCGACGGAGACTCAGTTAACCACCCTTGAGGGGATTGGGGCACCGGTTACGGGGCAAGGAACCATACAAACGCTCATACCATCGGAGTAAGTAATTAAGCCCGATTTTTTTTCTCTTTTCGGGAAGCCACGTGTCCGGCCATTACTAAGGCCATGTGCTTCCAGGCGTTTGTTGCGGGCTGAGCATTTTGCTACGGGCTAAGCAGCGATTATCCTGCCTGAAGCCGGAGTCGAGGGATCGGCGTCTGCGACGCAGGCCGTCGCCATCCAGGAGCTGAAGCCAGCCGTCAGCGACGAGACCATCAGGGAACACAGGCCAGAGTTTCCATTATATATATATAGATTTTGATACCCTTTTTTTTGTTTTGTGTGTGCTCAATTGAGCCATACCGTGATTTAATTTTTATTGTTTATTCTTTTGTGTAAGAGTTGCGTTTACGTGTTTCGTGTCGTACGTGCTTGCGCTTGTGTAAGAGAAAAGGTCGCTCCGTCGGCCCTTTCAATCGCGCGATTAGGAGCTTATTATATTCGGCCGAATAGGGTAAACCCTGCGCGAAAGGGTGGCGTTCGGAGGTATTTGTTTTCAGGAGCGCAGACACGGTGTCCGTCGTTTGTGTGTGTGAATAAACGCCGATATTACACTACAAACTCACACCTGTTATTTTTTGTTCCCCCCACGTTTTCTCATTCATTTCAGTTACAGTTTTCTATTCTCACTGCGAGATTTAAATCTGGTGGTGTTGGCGCCAAACGGTCAGCGTTGTGACAGTTCGTGATTTCTGAACTTCGCTGACTGTCTGTCGTCCACCCACGCAGGTAGGGTGGAGCCACCCTTTGCGACGAAGTAGCAACGAGGTAAAATTACGTGGAGCCTTTTTTAACCCCCCCCCCCCCCCCCCACTCTCTGACACCGAGAGCCTGGCCCTCGTCACTACTTCGAAGGGACCCTCCACTCGCTCCACGGCCTAACGCGCCGACTGCCCTTCAGGTACGTCACACATTACTCAAACCATTACCATTACAAACAGTCAAAAACGCTACTTTTTTTAACAGGCACTTACCGCCTTAACCATAAATGGTGACAGCGACCGACATTTGTTCGTGGTATTATCCTGAAAATACAACCGTTGTATTATCAGCATTGTCAGTTATTAATACATGCGTAACTATAGAAACCGCATTGTTATGACGTCACTGTTTTACGTATGAGTTATATTCCCTTCATATACATCTTTAACAACTCGATTCATAATACAACATGGTGCGACCTCTTCAAATAAGCTATGTTCAACGATATTCACATTTCTTTATTTTTCGCTTCTCTATGTCATTGTTATTTTTCACTCCATCACTCCATGATAGATGTCAGCGTCAGTGTAACTGTCATGTTACAATAAATTTTACAGTATCGGTCGTCACTATTTGTAGCTCAACAGTGAAAAGAAGAAGATTAATTCTGTTATCCTGCCTAACCTAAGGACCTGTTACCATGTGTATTATCTGCTACACTCTTTAGCTTCTAACTCGTTTAGAGTGGATATCTCACAGGATAATAATAATAACATAGTGACAGTGACAAGTGCAATTCTAGCTCGCCTTCTCGTGATGTACCAAGGGTAATGCTAAAGTGCTTATGGCAACTGGCGGTAAAGCAATAGTTCAACCCGTACGATCTCCTGACCACATAGACATGAATATGATATCGATGGTCATGACGAAGAATACGGAGACCATTGCCTTCTAATTACTATAAGAGCAACTCGTATGAATGTAACAATAATTATGATTGTGTATGCCATATGATAAATAAATTCAGCCCGTGTAAGCTCATTTACATATGTACATTTGATTGATAATTGGTTTCTTATTTACAAAAAAGTGTTAATAAGAAATGTTTTATTTAAAAAGTCATAGATAAAAGTCGTATTTGACTCGCACATAATGGCTATTTATAATTGTCGTAATTTATAGCCTCCATTATATGCTCGTTAAATAATATACTATTTACTAATTGCACCACATTTTTGGATGAACTATCTCTGCAGGTCGTACCAATTATAATGATCTTTCAGGATCGCCAATGATCGCTCCTTATATCAGCAGAAATGGCTAATTATTGTAGAGTATGCAGGTGTATACAGGGTGGTCACTTTTAGGATGCCCACCATTAGGATCTATTAAACGGAAATATATACAGAGTTGGTCAAATGGGATAAAAGTTTCTCATTTTTGTGCTATTCAATATACTGAAACGAAATCTGGGATATCTTGCACAGTTCCTGAAATATCGCTGGAAAACTGAAAATGTTCACTTTCTTTTTCCTTTTATAACTTTTTTACTTTTGAAGGAAATATTACAAAACTTGGCACGCTTACATTTTTCGACGTTAACTTTCTGATGACAGTACCAAACAACATTTTTTGGGCCAACTTGATGCCCAAATTTTCATAGTCAACTTTTGATTTACTCCTTGCCGCAATATTGGATTTTAATTGCATTCAAAAGAGTGAAAAATTACGATTTCAAGCATATCGTATTTCCGTATAACACATGGATAATCTGACATTATTTACTGCAACAAATTGATAATTTAATAATTTGTTGCAAAAATCAAACTGCTGTGGACTGCTCTAAAAATCAAGTTGCCATGGAATAACAAATTTCACATTTCCTCATACAAAGAAAATAACTTTTGAGTAATTTTATTGTGTATAAAGTGCAAAAAAGGAGATAATATCTTTGATTAGTAAAAATGGCAGTAATTAAATATCCTACAATTTAATTCAAGAATGGTATTTGATCAGAGTATTTAATGAATACAATATGATTTATGATTTGCAATTTAGGCCAGCAAAATATAATGTAAGATATTACATTATAGAGATTGTACATGTCAATTTTTTCATGTTGAAGATAATATCATGCCATTTTTACTAATCAAAGATATTATCTCCTTTTTGCACTGTATACACAATGAAATTACTCAGAAGTTATTTTCTTTGTATGAAGAAATATCAAAATGGAAATTTGTTATTCCATGGCAACTTGATTTTAAGAGCACTCCACAACAGTTTGATTTATGCAACGAATTTTTAAATTATCGATTTTTGGTGGTAAATAATATCATATTACCCATGTGTAATACATGGTTGAAATTGGAATTTTTCGCTCTTCTGAATGCTATTAAAATACAATATTGGGGCCATAAGAAAATCAAAAGTTGACTATGAAAATTTGGGCATCTAGTTGGCCCAAAAAATGTTGTTTGGTACTGTCATCAGAAAGCTGACGTCGAAAAATGTAAGCGTGCCAAGTTTTGTAAAATTTCCTTCAAAAGTAAAAAAGTTATAAGGGGAAATGAAAGTTCTTTTTTTCAGTTTTTCAGCGATATTTCAGGAACTATGCAAGATATCCCGGATTTCGTTTCAGTATATTAAAAGGCACAAAAATAAGAAACTTTTATCCAATTTGACCAACTCTGTATGTACTTCCGTTTAATAGATCCTAATGGTGAGCGTAAAAGTGACCACCCTGTATACTATTGCTAGGTATTACCTTTATTAAAGTAAATAATTAAGTTTTGGTAATAATTGCAGACACAGTGGCAATTTTGTCTGAAATTGCTTGTCTTAATTCCAATAGTTTATTTTTTAGTCAATCATCTTTGTAAAGCACTACAGTTATATTCTGCTTGCATAAAGTAAAATTTTAATTTTGTTATAATTGTTTTTCAAAAGTGCTAAATAAAAGAATTTCTGGTATTTTTGTGAAAGTATCACGGAATTATGACTACCAGTATATTGTATGCTTTACAATAAATGCAATAATTAATTTTTTTGTAAACTGGTCAAAATTGTGCCAGAAAGTTGCCTAGTTTCACGAAACTTTACAAATTTATGTTAAAGACAGTGGAATTTTTATGTTAAAAAAAATAGATGAGAACAGCATTTTGGTTGAGCATTTTAAAGGCTCAACCTCAAATAGCTGTAGAAAACACTTAACAAAATTCTGATTCTGAAATCATGAAACAATATTGCTTAAATGCTTAAATTACAAAAAGCAAACTAATAATAAATATTACCAGGTTAGATGTCACAAATCACATTGAAGTTAAGAATCGAAGAGCCCAGAAATGTTTCAAGAGATTAAATATTTTTTCTTAAGAGTAGCGTAAAATGATTTTAAAATCAGTTAATCAACTGATCAATGAATATGAATACAATAAAATATAAAAAATAATGTACCTATAAGTCTGCAAAATTTAAACTAATAAAAAAATTCTAGAAAATTTCATTATTTGTAATGATCTTTCTAGAAAATTCATAAAAACTTGTGACATTTACGAATTTTCTGTGAAAAATTAAGAGCAAACTAATTACGCTACATGTTATGTCGCACTAGGATTATTATTCTAAAATAACTTTTATCTAGGATCATTTAAAGAGTGGTTACTTTTAACACTGTACATCGTGTAAAAATTAACTTTCTTCTACTCCTATGTATCATAAATTAACGAGATTATTTACTGTTATTCTGCCTAACCTAAGGACGTGTTCGCATGTGTATGATTTGCTACACTCTTTAGCTTCTAGCTCGATGGAGTGGAGATTTCACAAGATAATAATAATAACATAGTGACAGTGACAAGTGTAATTCTAGCTCGCCTTCTCGGGGTGCACCAAGGGCAAGCTAAAGGGCTAGGGCAACAGGCGGTCAAACAATAGTTCACCCCGTACGATCTCCTGACCATGTATACATGAACATGATATGGATGATCATGATGAAGAAAACGAAAACCATTTAGGCCTTTAAATTACGACAAGGGGTACTCGTAGTAATATAACAATAATCATGTTTGTGTAGGCCATACGATAAACAAATTCACCCCAAGTTACGTGTAAGCACATTTGCATATGTACATTTTGTTGCAACTATTGGTTTCTTATTGATAAATATTTCTTAAAATAAGAATTGTGTTATTTAAAAAGTCACAGATAAAATGTTGTATTTGACATGCACATAATGGCTATAATTCACGATGAATGATTGTACACTCGCCTTCGGCCCGTGTAAATAATACTCTGTTATGCATCATATTTGCAATTCCTTGTATAATATGTAGAAATATAATTGCAATAAATGTTAATGAATAAATCATTTCTGTTAATTTTCATTACTCCAATATCTTTGTAGTGAAATTTTTGGCAACTAATTTGTTCATAAAAAATTAAGTTTAATTGAACTAGTAAACTCATTCAGTATAAATAAACGAGCTAATTAGTAATTACTGGTTTTTACATGAAAACTACATAAAAATCAACAGTGAATTGATATTTATACCAGTAAAAAACTACTTGCATTAGCAGTTTTATTATGGTAAGTCATAAGAAACAGGCAGATTCTCTTGAAAATGGTATTGCGATATTTATGAACTTGTTGCCTAACATCTTTATTCAATTAATATTGGGAAAATGATGTGCTGTGTGCATCGGCAATTTTATATACAAACTACATCGCGAAGCGCAATAGTGAAATTATTTTTTCCTAAATTTAATATGCATGTTTCGCTTTAAGACATTTGCTAGTTACAATGGGATTAATGTGTTGGATGTTGTGACAAATTAGCCACTAGACACTTACGTACGCCGCCAGCGTCCTATTGAGTTAGGTTAGCGCGCCTCTCTAATTGAGTCTGTTTAAAAACAATTTGTGCGGGGCCGTATTAAATTGAATCGGTTTAAATTAAATTAAACCGTGTCAGTTTGTCTTAGGTTAGGCCGAGGCGAAGAGAACGCTGTCCCCGACGAAAATAGCTCCCCTTCAACTTTGCCCGGTAATTTATTAATAAACCGCGCCGACGACGGTGCGATCCGCAAGGTCCCCCCACCACGCCGCACGCCCCCGCGCAGGTGATAATATTTGCATAAATGTTGTAATTATGTGGATGCCGCGCGCCCAGGTCGACGACCCAAGCCGCGGTTCTAAACTCAGCCTCTTCCGTTGGGCAATTGAGCCGCAATCTCTAGATAGCCTGACCTTCGATTAAGTGGCCTGGACCTCGTAAATGTTGCACTAAACAGAGGAAGTAATTGAGAGCAGTGCTTTTTTATGCACAGTGATTAATGATTGATATTGCTTACCAGCTTGTTTCATCGATCAATAGATGTCAGATGCATCCCTTCCAGCAAGTAACTACATGTGCAATACTTTCTAATCCTAAGAATATGCTGTTTGAAGATTATATTTTGTGTAAGTAATTGTATATTGCATTTCTATGGGTGTCACAATTATGGTGCTCAACATGGGGATCTTGTAAACTTTTTCGGAAAGAAAGTTAGTTAAATTAGCCAAAATAATCTTGAATTTCCTTTGGCCTAATTAAAAAAATGCATTTTTCATTTTAGCCTCTAGCGGAGGGCTCACTGCGGTCGGCATGGCAACCCTCTCCGTCATATAGGCCACATACAACTTTTAAGTTTAATCAGGGGTGGGCTGCCAAATTTTTAACAACCGCCTCTCTATTATTTCGAAGCAAAAAAGGCAACGTTAGGATTTTGATATTTTGCAGACTTTACTTGTATTCTGTGGCGTATTTTAGGAAAATATTTTTGATTATACAGGGTGTCCCAAAAAAGTGTGACGTCATGATGATGTGTATTTTTAAATTGCATGGTATATTTTTTGTTGTTTATTTGGGTGCCCTCGATGGACGCCTACATACCCATGAAATTTTATTAAAATCGGTTCAGTGATTTTAGCACAAAAAAATAAAAACTGAAAAAAATCAGATTTGCACCATTGGTTAGGAAAATTACTAAGAGATAAAAGTTTGCCTTGTTAATAAAACCATACAAGGTACTCATTAAATAAGGTCTGATAGTTGCGTTAACCAAGTTTTATTGATATGCATTATACAGAGTGTCCAAAATTTAGTGTCAAACTGTTCAAACTTTAAAGCACTTTATTTTTCTTATTTTAAATTGGAGCCCCTGTATATTTTTATGTCATTCTATGTGGAATTAAAAGACAAACATTTTTTCTAATTACAACTCTATCGCAATTACAAAGATTACAAAAAGAAGAAAACAAAGTTAGCAAGACCAAGATTTAAAAAAAATGACAATTAATTTCAAACACAGAAACTAATGTTCTAAAGTATTGTTAAATGAAATACATTTATTTTATTAATAAAATAGACAACTAAGTGCTTGAGCTGGTATTTGTGCCATAGCTAAATTATGAGATCAGAAGTAGGTACGGTACAGCATAGCGGGAAATATATCTTCCATTGTCTTAACACGTAAAACGCTTTTTTGTATAAAATTCCCTAAAATTTCTAAGCCAAGAAAATTATTTCAGTTACACCCTGCATACGTATAGTTGACTTGTTTTAAGGGTGATTAATAGTTGCTAGTTTAATTCTCGTCCAGGTCTCCCTCTGCATACGTTTGACGAAATGTCGTTGATAAGACCAATGCTCATAGCATTCGACGCAATACATTAATCATGAAAAGGAATATTACTTCGAAAGTTCAGTATTTATACATGATGACGGTAACGATAAAAGTTTGGTGTTAAGTTCATTTACTAGCGCACCGGTTATTAAATTAATTATTAACGTCACGAAACAACTCCTGCAACTCCACATTTCACTTAATTATAATCAAGTTATAATTAAAATGTTGCTGTGTTGCGGGAATGCCGCTTCTTCCCGGCAGCTCTGCAGCCACGTCCGAGCACCTTGGAGCGCCGCAACTCGTAAGTAATAGCAACGCCATCTAACTTATTCATTGCGAGATCTGGGAGTAACTCCATTATCTTAAGCATGAAAGCGGAACGGCGGTACTGGGAAATCGGGTTGAGATGAGCGGAAATGGGGGAGTTAAGGCCGCGAAAAAATTGACGGATTGCGGAAATTTATCTCGAGGAATATAAACATAAAGCGGGCGCAGGAAAGAAGCGATTTTTGACAAATTGTGGACGCAAACCGAGATAACGCTGATAAATCACTAAATACAATACATTTCCTGTGCGCATGCAGATCATCTCGCATAAATGCGCCGCCTGAATTTATTGCTGGCGTTCATCTTCCGCGTTTTATTACGCATATTTCTCCGTGCGTCTCGTTATTTATCAATGTTTGATATGTAAGACGATCACTGGGGCCCATACATATATATTTCCTTTCTGTAAGACCGAACGGTTTTATGGACGCTGTATATTTTTCATTTTATAAGGTACCACATATCAATTCAGTTTATCTCAAACGTCTTGTTTATGGAGCGTCGGGAGAATATCGGCAGGTCACCTTTATCTCCGCCACAGAAACGCATTTAATTGGTCATGCATCTACCATAACAGTCAACCATGAAAATATCGATATATTGTAAACAACTATATGCGCGACGTATATCCAAGTACAATCTCCTACACATTTGTACAAATCCATATCGTTTACATTTGCATAACAACAATTTCATTTGTGTTTTTCATATGCTACTTATACTGCATTTAAGCGATATTGAACCGGCTGTATAATTATTATAATTGACAACAAATAACAAATTAATCATAAAACCTTCAAACCTTTTAAAATAACAAGACCTTAGTTTTTATTGGCAACCTTTGCCTGGTTACAAAATATGTTTGCTTAGCAATATGACGAGAACACCCGGACATTAATTAAACAAAACCAACCCTGTAGGGAGAGTATTTTTTATGTTACTTGTTAGAGTTTAGACATTTAATGTCTGCTAAGTATCCAACAATAAAAATGCACCGAACGAAAAATATACGATCAACTTGTTTTTGATAAGATACAATCCCTCGGCCAAATGATGATACTATTTAATCATGTTTTACATTAATACTGCAATATGTTTAGCGAGTTTTTTATGTGTAACAATGTAATGATCAAGGCGCGGATTTCTAGCTATTATGCTATACATCAGTTTCAATAGCAGACCAAGATGACTTCGTATCTATACGAATTTCAGCAAATGAAGTAACCTGCCAATTATTTTGTTGTCATTTTATGCATATTTTCAGTTTTTAAGCTTATAATTGCTTTAATGCATTTTTTGTGCATATTTCCTTATTTTTTGTGCTTATTTGCTTCTTTCTCAATTTTATAGCATATTATTTATATTAGCTAGGAGTATATTTGGTTGCACATTATTGTAATGAGAATTCAGTATTAATATTACTCCGTTACGTCTAGAGTGCTTGGTTATCACAAAATCATCAACATAGCGAGCGTGCGTACGTGATATTTCGTAAACAAAGCTTGATTATTTCGGGGATTACCCTATTTTTACGTGCACAGAACGCATCCGGAGCAAGTATGCTACCAATTCAGTCCAATTTATCTCAATCTTCAGTGCGTAGTGCTTGTACCATGTGTGTATTACGTGTTTATAAGTTTTCTTGTATAAAATGCCGAAAGTAAAACCTCTAGTCGATGAATGGATACGTGGACATTCTGAATTAAAATATGAGAACGGCAAATTAATTTGCAGGGCTTGTATCAAACCGGTAAGATATATTTTGTGTTGCTATTGGCCTAGGTACAAGCATGTATTATGTTGTAGATTAACTGCGAGAAAAAATTTAACATAACACAACATATCAAAACAACAGTTCACCTGGAAAATTAAAAAAAACACATACCTGCAAGCAGTACCCTGAGTACCCAGCAAACTATTTCCGACACTTTTGCGAGAACACAGAATGAAAAGGAATTATACTTTGATTTATGCAATACGATGGTATCTTCTAACATTCCGTTAAAAAAAAAAACTAGATAAGAGTATGATTAAATACTTTTTACAAAAATACGCCGGTAGACATATTCCTGCCGAATCAACCATTCGCTAAAACTATGCCAAGCAAGTATATAAACACACTATTGAGGAAATAAAAAAGATAATTGGCAACAATTATATATGGTTCTGTGTAGATGAAACTAATGATTCATGTGGTCGGTACATCGCTCAATTTATGATAGGAATATTAAACGAAGGCTCCACCAATGCATTTTTTATTAGTTCCAAGCAGTTAGAAAAAAACGAATGGCAATACCGTTGCCAAATTCGTTCACGATGGATTAACACATTTTGTTTGCCAAACCCCGTACCAAATGATATATTATTATTGATGCTTTTTGATGCCGCTGCATATATGTTGAAGGCATATTCTAATTTAAAAGTATTATATGAGAAATTAATGCATTGCACCTGTTTGGCACACGGTTTTTATCGAGTTGCTGAAACTATTAGACTGCAAATTCCCCTGGTCAATGATTTGATAAAAACCGGGAAGAAAATTTTCCTAAAAGCTCCACTGAGGGTTGACATGTTTAGGGCAAGAATGCCAAATGTACCTCTTCCTCCGGCACCGGTTATAACTAGATGGGGTACGTGGCTAGATGCTGCCTGCTATTCTGCCGACCACTTCGATTCATTTAAGGAGCTTGTGGTAGAGTTTCCCGAAAATGTGTCAGAGGCAATTAAAGAATGCCACAAAGTTCTTAAAGATAGGAGGGTTGTACAAAATTTAGCATTCCTAAAAACCAACTACAGTTTCGTAAGCAAAGCGATTGATAAACTCCAAGCAAAGGACACAACTTTGGTAGATGCGGTTCAAATAGTTGGAGATTTTAGGAACGACGTCTCAAACGTACGGGGATCTATAGGGGAGATTATTAAAAAAAATGTGATGCAGTTTTGTCAAAAAAACAAAGGGTTTGGCGAGTTACAAAAAATATCAACAGTTTAAAAAGGAGATTTCGTGGAAGATTTGCTGATAAATATTACAATTGTTCCCAAATTTAAATATGCACCGATTACAAGTGTGGATGGGGAGAAGCTTTTCGCACTTAAAAAATGTGCTCAGTGATAGGAGAATGGGATTTTCCGTTGAAAATTTAGAAAAACATTTAATTATTAGTTCATTTAAAAATGAGCAGTAATCATTATTTGTTATTAATTATTATTGTTATTAATATTAATCAACAAAACCTATGTTATTAAAATATTACTTTTATCTACCTATAGTGCGTTCTGGTTAATAAAATTATGTTTTGTTTTGTTTTTCTGTATTATCATAAAAAAATAAAATATGCCATTTCATGCTTTTTCTGCGTTTTTGTGCTTATTCTAATCTTTATACTATTTTATATTCTTATATTCTAAGATTTTTATGCATTTTTAAGCGCTTATTTTGTAATTTTTTATGCTTATAAATCCGCGCTTTGGTAATGATACAATTTTCGCAGAAATATATTTTTCGCGGTAAATTATTGATTCCATTCTATTCAAAATTTGTTTTATCTGCGGATAATAATTTTACCTTTGTCTGGCCGAATAATGAAATGTTGGTAATGTGACTTGTTGACAATTGTTAATTTGTGAAAAGAAAATCGGGTTTTCGCGATTTCGTGAAAATGAACGAAAGAGTAAGAGTTAGTGTAACATTAATTTATTTGCGTTACGTATAATGCTCTCACATGAGTGTTGTATAAGATATACTTATAAATAAACAAAAACAAAATGGTATGTAATAATATAACATAATATAATATAGTGTAACAAGATAAAATAATTATCATACAAAATACATACCTAATACATAATACACTTAAAAAACTGTTTTCATGGCACTTTAGTTTATATTTTTATTTTTAAATCTTGTTTAGTGCTAATTGTAGATTTTGATTCATTTTCGTATTAAAACTTTATTAAAACCTTGCAGGTCCGTATATAAAAATTTAAACTTGATGACGGTTGCACTCACACGAAACGTCTGATCCAAAATCTAAAATTTCCGTGTTGTAGATGAGAAAAAGTGGCAATGAAGATGTAGTTGTATTTTTTTAATATCTTTTCAAGTAACGATAGGAAAAAAATTATAAGATTATGAAAAATTTCAATTTAAAAAAAAGTCTCAGTATGCATTGAAATGTTTTTAATTATCTTTATTGAATATTGTTCCCCATATGATTACGTAACTTTGTCGACTTCGTATCTCTTACCGTTTCTGATATCCCCATAGTGGTAATCGAAATTGAATAATCCTGTATATCCGCGGATAGAATCAATATTCAATTCAATAGAATACTAAAAATGATTTGATTTTAGATTTAAATGTAGTTTTTGGCAAATGTCTTATGTTGAATGCTAGCTTATTAAAACATTTTATGCAAAGATATATGTATAATAATCAGATCATTATTGCAAGACTCACCTGTAGATAAACGTCTGTTTATAACCTGTTGGGCCTGTTTACCGCCGTAAGGCCATGTGACGTACCTGAAGGGCAGTCAGCGCGTTAGGCCGTGGAGCGAGTGGAGGGTCCCTTCGAAGTAGTGACGAGGGCCAGGCTCTCGGTGTCAGAGAGTGGGGGGGTTAAAAAAGGCTCCACGTAATTTTACCTCGTTGAAGCTTCGTCGCAAAAGTGGCTCCACCCTACCTGCGTGGGTGGACGACAGACAGTCAGCGAAGTTCAGAAATCACGAACTGTCACAACGCTGACCGTTTGGCGCCAACACCACCAGATTTAAATCTCGTAGTGAGAATAGAAAACTGTAACTGAAATGAATCGAATAGAAAACTGTAACTGAAATAAATGAATAGAAAACTGTAACTGAAATAAATGAGTAAACGTGGGGGGAACAAAAAATAACAGGTGTGAGTTTGTAGTGTAATATCGGCGTTTATTCACACACACAAGCGACGGACACCGTGTCTGCGCTCCTGAAAACAAATACCTCCGAACGCCACCCTTTCGCGCAGGGTTTACTCTATTCGGCCGAATAAAATAAGCTCCTAATCGCGCGATTGAAAGGGCCGAGGGAGCAACCTTTCTCGTACACAGCGCAAAACACGTACGACACGAAACACGTAAACGCAATTTGTACACAAAGAATAACCCGAAACAAATGGCTCAATCGAGCACACAAAAAAAAATATATATTTGGATCTGGTTATCTGGCCTGGTTATCTGGTGGTCTCGTCGGTGGCTGGGTTCAGCTCCGGGATGTCGGCGGTTTCGCGTCGTGGACGCCTGGTGCTCGACTCGCGGCCTCCAGCCAAGAATGGTTTTGGCCGAGCTGCGTAGCCCGTAGCCAAACGCCTGGAAGCACATGGCCTTAATCAAAATGGCCGGACACGTGGCTTCACGAAGAGGAAAAGAAATAACTACTTACTCAGGTGTTATGAGCGTATTCTCTGCCCCGTACTCGGTGCCTCAATCCCCCTCAAGGGTGGTTAGCTGAGAACCGTTAATTATTCCCGTAAACCGGATGGATGAAACCTTAGCTCAACGGTCCTTCTGGCACGATCTGTACTGGACACGAGTCAATTGAGTTCTGCCTCATGGCGGCGCTCCGCCGGCGAATTTTAAAAATCGCTCACGGGGAAACGCGTCACCACAACAAAAAAAATGCGACCACGGTTGCCTATCGTGCAGGTCTATACGCCAATTAATTATTAAAATGCCGTTTCGGCCAACGCTATCTCTGGACCGTTACAAATTCCCCCCCAACAAAATTAAAAACTCCGGGAAGCGGATGTTTTTTTTCAAACCCCCAAAAAGAAAAATAAACTCATAAAAATGACGAAAGAAAGATAGTACTAGTGGGAGTAACAATATCCCGACACACTCGATGCGTAACCACAATCATATTCATTAAATCCCCCAAAGGGCTAAGCTAAATAGCTAAACTAGGGAGTCGTCGAAAAATTCCGCAATGCGGCATGTCACTCAAGGACAAAACACGAGCGATCCCATAGAATATGAAAGTTTACTTACACCGTATGGTTTTAGACAAGTGACAGCCACTAATTACCACAAAAGAGAAAAAGTACTAAACTACACTTAAACAGAAAAATCTAACAAACACCTAGTTCGAAAGCGAATGATCATCGTCCAGAGCAGGTTTCAAATCTTTCACATGCCATGTCCCTCCTGGATCACCAAAATCATTGGTTAGATCATACGTCCACAAAGACCTCTTATGGGCCACTACAAAAGGACCAACAAACTTAGGAGCTAACTTCGCGTTAAAATAGTTTAGAGCATTCGACAAAACATGATTTCTACGCCACACTCGATCACCAACCTTGTACTGTACATGCCTTCTACGGAAATTATACGATTTCGCATTTTTCTGATACGCTTTCACCAAACGTCCCGCTATCTCTTCTCGTAATGCGTCGAACTTATCAGGATCGCGTGGCTTGTCCCTGATGGGGTCCTCCAACAATTCGTCAACCTCCGGAGGTCCACCAAAGGTATTGCCATACAATACGTGCTCTGGCCCAAAATTGGCGAAGTAAGGCGTATGGCCAATCACCTCGTGTTTTGCCGTCCGAATGGCACAACCAATCTTTGGAAGACTCGCGTCCCACACGCGGTGGTTATTGCTCACATACGATGCGATCATAGTCTTAAGGACCCGGTTAATGCGTTCCGCCGGATTAGCCTGCGGATGATACCGAGCAGTATACAATACCCGAGTGCGATAGGAGTCGCACATCTTAGTGAACTCTTTACTACGAAATTGAACACCGTTGTCTGAAATGATGTATTGAGGGGTTCCAAATACAAGGAAAACTTGTTCTTCTATGGATTTCGTGACAGCTGAAGCAGTAGCTCGTCTCAACGGGAAAAACATACTAAACTTGGTGAAGGTGTCGGCCACAACCAAAATATAACAATTACCCTTGGTTGAACGCGGCAAAGGTCCCACCAAATCAGTACACAAAATTTGCCAGGGTCTCGTCGCTCGAGCCCTAGGCGCCAAAAAGCCAGGTGGAGCCTTTTGTTCAACCTTGTGTGCCGAACACACCTCACACTCACGAACATACCGAGCTATATCTGCCTTCATCTTCGGCCAGTAATATCGCGTCTTAAGCCTTTGACAGGTCTTATACACGCCCCCATGACCAGCAGTTGGCAAATCATGGTTTTCCGAAATAAGGGCACGCCGACGCGGTTTCGCTACTACTATCTTCCACGAGTCTTGGGGTTCCTCAAGGTCCCCAAACCTGGGAGGCAAAAACTTATATACGACCCCAGCGTCGACTTTCCAAAGAGGATACTTCCGCGGTCTCTTCGCGATCGCGTCACGCATCTTAACTAACCACGCGTCGCCTTCGGAGTGATTAACGACGTTTACCGCGTCTAAAACCGGTACTGAACGTGATAGCGCATCAGGAACCACGTGGTCCTTCCCCTTACGATGAATGATATCGAAGTTAAATTGTTGGAGCCGTACACTCCAACGCGCTAAACGACCAGAAGGACTCTGTAAACGGTTAAGCCACAGCAAGGAATAGTGATCGGTGATCACGGTGAACTTAGCACCCTCAATGTAAGGTCGAAATTTCTCTACAGCCCATACTACGGCCAAACATTCCTTCTCCGTAGCACTATAACGCCTCTCCGGTCCTTTCAATGAACAACTATTGTAACTTATTACCTTCTCTCCCTCATCAGTAACTTGCGTCAATACGGCGCCTAGCCCAAAATCGCTAGCGTCGGTCTGAATGACGAAAGGTAAAGTAAAATCAGGACAAGACAAAATAGGAGCGCTAACAAGACAATCTTTAATAGTGTTGAATGCCGATTCACAGTCTTCCGACCACATAAATTTAGTATCTTTTCTGACCAATGCTGACATTGGTGCAGTGACTGTGGAAAAATTCGGAATAAACCTACGGTACCAACTAGCCATACCGATAACTCTACGTACACCTGTGACATTAATGGGTGCTGGCATGTTAACAATCGCTGAAACCTTTTCTGGATCGACATGTAACCCTCCCTGATCAACAACATAACCCAAGTAGCGTAACTGTGGCCTACAGAAATGACATTTATCGCGACGCAGCGTTTCACAGTTTTCACACACAACAGTTTCTAAAACTCTAATGTGCTCCTCGAACGTCGAAGTTACGACCACGATGTCGTCTAAATATGCAAAACATGACGGCTCGAGATCAGCACCTATCACTCTATCAATGAGTCGCTGAAAAGTGGCTGGCGCATTATGAAGGCCAAATGGCATGCGTCGAAATTGATATAGACCACGGTTCGGAACGGTAAATGCTGTTAGCTGCCTCGATTCTTCCTGGACAGGGATCTGCCAGTAAGCCGATCGAATGTCCAAACTCGACAAATATTTCGTGTCCCTTAACCGATCTAATATATGAGAAATATACGGCAGAGGATACGCGTCTCTTTCGGTTACACTATTGACTCGCCTGAAATCGACACAAAAACGGTATGTGTCATCCTTCTTTTTCACCATCACAATTGGTGAAGACCACGGCGATTTAGAAGGTTCAACTACCCCTAAACTTAACATGGTATCTAACTCCGCGTTTACGTGACGTTGTAGTGTGGGAGACATCGGATAGTAGCGCTGCTTAATTGGCGTAGCTTTAGTGCTGATGACATGCTCTACCAAATTGGTACACCCGAGAGTATCACTCATCTTCTCGAAAGCACAGGTTAATGATGACTGAAGTTGGACGTGTTGGTGTGAAGGTAACCCATCACTGGTGTTTAACTCATCTACGGCCATATCTTCCGAACTCGAAAACTCCCAATGACCACTACGTAGGTCTGGAATAATTCCTAACCGTTTCCAAAAATCGGTTCCCAAAATCAACGGCCTCGTAATTTCCGGAATTACTAATACATCTAACGTTCTCGTCACGCCTTCAACCATCATCGGAAGTGTAGCCATTCCAATTACCTCGCAACTACGTCCATTCGCCACCGTACAATATTTCACCGATGAAGGTTTCAACCGTACCGCTAAATTTTTGAACATCTGCCACCCTGGACCGCCAAGTATGGTCTGGTTTGCTCCTGAATCTAATAACCCCAACAACGACACCCCATAAACTACTACATTTAAATATGGACGCTCATCGCCCCGCGAACTAGACAACACAAAATCTAAACAAATACGTGTACGTTCACTAAACCCCTTAAAATTATCTGCCGAAATTCCCAAAACCTCGGAGCAACTCGTTCGGCTCAAGTTCTCCTCGACCGGTTTAAAGAATTTGATGGAGTGCAATTTGGGCACCTTGGTTTTGTTACTCCCACTTTCCCACAACCAAAACAATATAAGCGTCTCGGCGCACGACAATCCTGACTTGAATGTCCCGGTCGTTGACAATTATAACAACGCGACTGAGAGGGCGGACGAATATTTGTAGGAGGAGTGACTTCGTGACAAGACACACTCGGCACAGCCTCCACATACGCCAAGTCTGGCTCTAACACACGACCCTTCCCTGGTGGGGGTGTGTACGATTCGTTCGCGACCGTACTAGCCTCCAGCCTACGTCCTAATCTAAGTAGATCAGCAAAAGTAACAATGTCTAGTGACCACAAAGCCATTCTGTATCTAGGATGTAGATTTTTGGTTACGGTTCTGAGCTGAATATCTTCAGGGAGAGGATTAGGCAATCGCATGAACAGATTTTTCATCGCAGAAACATAGAGACTGATGGTCTCATTAGGTCCCTGTGTGCGAGATTTGATCTCTTCGAAGAGACGTTCTTCGTAATCAGGAGATTGGAAGGCCTCTCTCAACCCTAGGACTACCTCATCCCAGTTCCCAAAAGATCTACGGTTCGCTCGATACCAAATGAGGGCGTTCCCCGTGAACAAATCTAATGCTGACGCAAACAATAATGCCGAAGATACGTTACGCGCAACGCGTAGTTCTTCTACTCGCTCCAAAAATGAGGACAACGAAACTTTGCCCTGCTCTCCTCCAAAAGTGAGATTCCAAAACCTAACCGCGACAGGTTTTACATCTGTAGAAGCCAGATGAACTTGTTTATTTTCTGAATCAGAATCTGAACTTGAACTATTCGATTCAGCAACTACTCGCGATGAATGAGCGACAGCTTGAATTACGGACAAATTAAGCAACGAACTCTGAGTTGCAGTGGTTTTGCGCTTAGCTAATTTAGCCCCGGAACGCATAGTACCGGCGCACGTTGCTAATCGTACTAAAAGTCTGGAGACCTTAACTCGTTCTTCGTCAGTCGTAACGACACAACGATTAATTCGCCCGTGTGCGTGTCCACACTTAGTGGCGAGCTTCAAATAGGTCGAAGAGGTAGTAGGCTCCTCGAAGTCCTTTACTAACCCCTCGATCTCCGTCAACTTCAATTCTAGTACCGCAAGGTCGTCAGTTATCTCAAAGGGATTAGGCACCGGCGCATAGGAGGCAGAAGACTCCAATCTAATTAGAGTTCGTAAGGTGCTACGCTGCGCATCAGCAGTAGTTACCCCTGTAACTCCTCGACGTTCAAGCTCATACACCCGCTCATCGGCTGATAGCCTATTAACTTCTACTTTGAAATCCATCACAACTAATGGACTAGTGAACAAAAAGAAAAGATTCAAATTTCAATTCAAATTGAAAGAAAAATATACGGTATACGTGTACCGAAAAAGAACAAATATTTAAACTAACTTATCGTAATTATTACGATTACTATAAAAATCCAAAAAAAATTTTACCTAGTCGTAGTGAGCTCGAACCCACAAAATCATACGCCAAAAATCAAAATATAAATCAACCAATCAACCAAATATGTATGATTCGTGGTCGCCCGTTCACTATCTCACCAAGTTTCTACAAAAACCAACCAACAATAAATTTATGGTTTTTGTAACCAGCGAATAATAAACTAATTTCTACACTATAGTAGAAATTATACCAACAAACACTGAAAACAGGCCAGAAAATTCTCTAAATTAAAAATATTTAAATTTAAAGTTAACGTTAAAGTCAAAATATTTTCTTGTGTGTATTCTATATTACCCACAAAACTCACAGAAATTCTCAACAACTCACAAAACAACCACCCCAAATTTTCTCAATATACTAAATGCTGAAGGCTGATTAAAAATTTGAAATACTGTCAAATTTTCCAACTCCCAGTTCAGTTTCCTTGGCGTAAACTTAAGGCCTACCACAAAAATATATTCCCAATCAAAAAGGGCACAAAAATAAACCAAAGGGCCAAAAAGTTTTCGCGAAGGGCTGAAGGGTCAAAATGAAAATTAGTGCCAAAACTACTAAAACGCATAAAATTGAAATAGGGCACAAAAATTTTCTAGTGGGCAAAAAGGGCCAAAACAAAAATTGAAAATGGGCTGCAAAATTAATTAAATGAGGTCTATTTAAAATGAAAAATAAAATCCTGAAGGGCTAGAAAAATTTACAAAGGGCTGACAAAACCCTTAAGCCTCAAAAGATGTTAATGAGCTAAATAAATAAAGATACCAACGATAGCTATTGTTGCTCGTGCCCCACGTTGGGCTCCAAAAACGTGTGACGTACCTGAAGGGCAGTCGGCGCGTTAGGCCGTGGAGCGAGTGGAGGGTCCCTTCGAAGTAGTGACGAGGGCCAGGCTCTCGGTGTCAGAGAGTGGGGGGGTTAAAAAAGGCTCCACGTAATTTTACCTCGTTGCTACTTCGTCGCAAAGGTGGCTCCACCCTACCTGCGTGGGTGGACGACAGACAGTCAGCGAAGTTCAGAAATCACGAACTGTCACAACGCTGACCGTTTGGCGCCAACACCACCAGATTTAAATCTCGTAGTGAGAATAGAAAACTGTAACTGAAATGAATCGAATAGAAAACTGTAACTGAAATAAATGAATAGAAAACTGTAACTGAAATAAATGAGTAAACGTGGGGGGAACAAAAAATAACAGGTGTGAGTTTGTAGTGTAATATCGGCGTTTATTCACACACACAAGCGACGGACACCGTGTCTGCGCTCCTGAAAACAAATACCTCCGAACGCCACCCTTTCGCGCAGGGTTTACTCTATTCGGCCGAATAAAATAAGCTCCTAATCGCGCGATTGAAAGGGCCGAGGGAGCAACCTTTCTCGTACACAGCGCAAAACACGTACGACACGAAACACGTAAACGCAATTTATACACAAAGAATAACCCGAAACAAATGGCTCAATCGAGCACACAAAAAAAATATATATATTTGGATCTGGTTATCTGGCCTGGTTATCTGGTGGTCTCGTCGGTGGCTGGGTTCAGCTCCGGGATGTCGGCGGTTTCGCGTCGTGGACGCCTGGTGCTCGACTCGCGGCCTCCAGCCAAGAATGGTTTTGGCCGAGCTGCGTAGCCCGTAGCCAAACGCCTGGAAGCACATGGCCTTAATCAAAATGGCCGGACACGTGGCTTCACGAAGAGGAAAAGAAATAACTACTTACTCAGGTGTTATGAGCGTGTTCTCTGCCCCGTACTCGGTGCCTCAATCCCCCTCAAGGGTGGTTAGCTGAGAACCGTTGATTATTCCCGTAAACCGGATGGATGAAACCTTAGCTCAACGGTCCTTCTGGCACGATCTGTACTGGACACGAGTCAATTGAGTTCTGCCTCATGGCGGCGCTCCGCCGGCGAATTTTAAAAATCGCTCACGGGGAAACGCGTCACCACAACAACAAAAATGCGACCACGGTTGCCTATCGTGCAGGTCTATACGCCAATTAATTATTAAAATGCCGTTTCGGCCAACGCTATCTCTGGACCGTTACAGCCATAAAGGAAACAATTGTTCAACGTCAGATTTTGTTAAATCAAATAAACGCCAGAATTTATAAAAGAAGCGGAAACCAAATATTATGGAATATTTATATTTATAAATGTGTACAATTATTGCAATAATTAGTACAATTATTCATGTTTACATTAGGTGTATAACATGCAGTTAATCGAGAAATATTTGAATTTATCACATGAGTTGTAATTTTAGAAGGCATATTAAGGTTATAAACATCTGACGGGTGATACAGGGTGATACAGAAAATGTCTTTATTGTTTTTTCTTTTCACTTCTTCTTCCAATTTTTAAGTACCTATTGCAAAGATATCTTATTGAGCGTTGGTGATATGCAGCACCCTTGCCTCAAGCTTTTACTTACTTTAAATCCTTCTGTTACTCGACTGCCAATTTTTATTCTCTATATATATTTTCTGTATAGAAGTGCTTTATGTTCTGCATGGTGTTAACGTTGAATGTTAGTTAATCAGAAATTCCCGTTGTTTGGCGAGGGAGACACTGTCGTAGGCTTTACTAAGATCTACAAAGAGCAGGTGTACTTAAATAAACACACATAAAATAAATATACTTAAATTGGTGAATCTCCCAATCTGAATGTTTTTCTTTATGCCTTTAACATTGACGGAGCACATGGTTTATGACATGTAAAATTAGCTGCCACAATACACTGTGGTCCTTTTTTCTGTACTCCCTGCTGTGAGTCCCTGCACTTTGATGTATCAGGTAATGGCCGCGCCTGCTAACAACATTACTGCTCATGGACACACAATTCTAATCCCTAAAATTCATCTTTGAAAAACGCTAGGAAAGATTATTTTATCAATTTCTAGTATATTCTTTGATTCGGATCCAATTGGCAGTTTCAATTATAGTTTTATGCATCTATTAAACAAGGTATCTTGCAATTTACGAGCGTGTGGACAATTTAATGGCACACGTTGGATTCGCTGCAATTCTAATGCAAAATCATCTATTAACCTTCGTGTTTTGTATTTTCTCTAATTTACGAGCCTATAACTTGAATAGCAACAATTCGATTTAGCAATAATATTTCTATGCACAATTTACGTTATTGCCAGGTTCTCACCTATTCAATAAACTGATCACCAGGTTTAGTTGGGAATCGTCAACACGCGCCTTCGTTTTGTTAAAGCAATTCACGATTATCGGCTTCTGTTTGTTTTTTACATTTGTGTACACTCATCGTCCGAGTTCTACTCCTTGTAGTTCTCATTCTTTTAATTTAGCTCCGCCAAATTGCTCTCATAGCCATCATTATCACAACCTATGCAATAAATCATTAACAGAAACATCCAGCAGTTTTATAAATTAAGTGGATACTGTAGAGAATGCAATATGTCATATATTTTTGTTGCTTATTATTAGTAAGTTTATGCTTTTTTCAATCTCAATTTATTTTGATTGATCCTTTTTGAATTACCAGATATTCTGAACACACCTTGAATTTCTGTTACCTCTTTTAGATATTCGAAGACCATTTACGGCCGGTTCCATAATGGGATTAAAGTTTCCTTTAAACCGAAAATGTGCCTTTAAGAACTGTAACGTGTTCCATAATTGATTTTTAAACGTCACTTTACGAAAAAGTGTCTTTTATCATATGGAACAGAAGCAGACTTTAAAGTCGACTTTTCTATTAAGTAAGCTTTACACAAAGGAGACTTTTCTGTGATATTGTGGAACCGGCCCGTAAAGTATGTAAAATGTAAGCAATCCACGGCCAGATATATGCTCAGATATAAATTGTAGGATGATATTTTGCAAATTTTTGTAGTGCTTGTTCTTGACATTGTGTTTTAAATTTCAAGTTGTCTTCAAGAAATGTATGGAATTTATTTATTTAAGTTTTATTAAATATTGTATCAAGATATAATTGAAATAACACGAAAGCATTAAAGTCCAGATTTTCGAACAATGATGTTAAATAATACGCGTGTTTACATTAATTCCACGCTGGTTGTGAAATGCGTCGAAGCCAATGTTGCAAAAATACAATAACGTCTCGTGCCTTTATATTCCGCATGCGATATAATCTCATTTCACAGCCGGCTGAACAAAAAATAAATTACAATACGTACGGGCAAGAATTTATTTAGAATGCTCTGTCTGTGCGCGCACGTTTCGGAAGACATGTATGTATGTATGCGTCGTTATTTTTATTGTAAATGAGATGCTCTCGGAGTTATTGTAGTTGCAGTCGATTTTACTCTAGTCAAGCGATGCGACTTCAACCAATCCGTTGCAGTCCAATATGATGAGCTCAAGTGAAAATCAAATAAATTAAGCATGAAATTGGCATTAATAGATCAAGATAGAATACATGGATGTGGGGAAAACTGTACAGAGAAACCCATGGTTTTCAGGATAGACAAGAATCTGTATATTCTGTTCTGTAGTTTGTTCAAATTCGAATAATAATAATCGAATAATTCGATATTGGTGTCATTCGGATTAATTCGATTATTTTTGGTGATAATCATTCGGATTATCATTCGGATTATCATTCATGAAAATATTTGCACTACTCGAAAAAAAATAGCGAAAAAATAAATGGCAACCATTATTACTTACCACTTAAAACAAAGAGGCAAATTACTACAAAACTAGAGCTGATACGAAGAAAAATAATGCCATTTCTAAATTAGCGGCATCAATTTACCCAAAATCATGTCTCTATTTTATTACACCAAAAAAGCCCTGTTGTTATTGCCCTGTGTTATCATTCGATAAAATCATTCGGATTATTGTTCGTGAAAATCATTCGGATTATCATTCGCTAAAATAATTCGAATTATTATTGATGAAAATCGAATTATGAATTATTTTAAATAGAATGATGTACAATTCGAATTAGAATTCGATTATTACATATATATATATATATATTTATATAAACAATCTTTATTAGGCTATCGATATGTTCACTTCTAAATAATACTCTGTCGTGTGCATTACACGATATTAATTTGAATAAAATGGAGGACGTCCTCTACTTCTGAATGCCACTTTTCTTCATCTCCACTCCAACACCTTCTTCGTCCATCTACCATCCATCTTTTCGAATGTATTGTAGATGGAATACTACCTATTCAAGGTGATCTATTAGTTCGGGGACAAATTTGATAGATAAAAGGTGATGTTATTTTGAGAAAAAAAGTTATATGAAGTTAGGTCCGATTCACCTTAGTTAACGAGTTTCAAGCCCAAAAGTAGAGACACAGCCATGACAAAAACTAATACTAAATTGAATAATAACAAAAGTAGCTTATGTCAAATTTTAATTTGTTTTTTCTTATCAAAGTCCTGATTAAAAATGTAGAGTTATACTACTTTAGAGTTTGCAGATATAGTATATATATATATATATATTTTACCAGCTGCTAGAAAATATGAGTGCAGATACTGATAATAATGTACTACCTATTCAAAAGATAAATAATCGCGTCAATGCAGAATTGTATAGAGGTTTGTTGCAAAACAGGCTTTTCAACATGATTAATGAAGTACCACTTAATATTATTCGAAATATGTGCTATCAGCATGATGGTGCAGCACCTTATTGAGGAAGACAAGTAATTATGTGTTTAAATGAACATTTTCCAAACCAATGGATCGGCGATGGAGGTCAAACTCACTGGCCACCGCTATCCCCGGATTTAAATCCACTAGATTACTATTTATAGGGTCGTATGAAATACCTTGTGTACCAAACACTCATCAGCAGTAACAGAAAAGGATTCAAGACGCTGCCAATCAAATACGAAATAACCCAAATTTCATACAACATCTACCGGGTGATTTGCCGCAGAACGTAGGGAATTATTATGGGAAAGTAGTTTTCCTCAGTGTGCTACTCGCGTATACAAACTATAGTAAAATCTTTGCAAAATAATGTCTTAACATGTGTAGAAAGCTTTTAAAATAATTAAAATCTTTCAAAATAATAGTATTGTCTTTGATATTTTTGACGTAACGACTATTTTGATTTGAATCTTTTGATTTTCTTAAGTGGAAAATATATAAATTCGTGGAAAACGTGGTTCCTTCGATTTCTTTTACTCTAATACTATAAGGAATCTGATATAATATAACATGAATAATTAAGAATAGTAATTTATAATTTAAATACTTTCTACTATGTAGTTAGACTATTGTTTTTAGAAAAAAATTATAATAATACTAATAATATATCATTGAAGGTGAGAACAAGTCAGCAACAATTCTAATTTCATTTGGGTTAATGAGCAGTATCACTCAATTTCGCGCCACTTTTCAAATATATCATACCAACATAACTTTGTAAGACATAAACAATATGCATACCTCGATAAAATGAAAATACTAAATAAAACATTTATCTAAAAACATTTTAATTAAACAATCCAGCTCTACAACAACGTAAATAGATATAAAAATAGAACAACACTCTGCTATCGAGACTGCACCCTGGGATATGTCAATCAAGATGTCAACTATCTTGTAAGTGCACACGCCATTACTAACAAAATAATTTCTCCAATTATAGTACAAGAACAAAACCTATAGACTGTGCACTGGCAATGACTTAAAAAAATCTTTTCTCTTGTTTAATGCTTTATATTTTTTTTCATGTGAGCTATCAACTTTCAAAACTTAACTTTTATAAATTTAGTCATAAGATCAATTGCATAATTAGACCGTAGTCGAAGAAATTTCAAAAAAAACACAACACTATTATCATGTTTTGGTTTTGTAACAAAACAATTCTCCATTCACAAAAGAAACGGAAAGCAGTTACAATACCGTTTTATTGTCTCACATATTCATCAACATATTTACACTTAGTTGGTAAGAGCTCCCTTTTCAATTGTTAATACTAGTTTTCTCATAACATACGAAACACTTATACATACTGTAATAACACAATTGCCCCACAAAACAAAAATAATCTAACGTAAAAATGTGCTTTTTGCAGACCGTCATGATGCATATTATCATGGCACCACCGGCCGAAAAACAATTAAAAATGACCTCAACAATGTTTTAATCACGACATCAAACGCTTATTCCGGTTTATCCCATAATAACTCCTTTCTCTCACATCAACATCCCTCATTAACATTATGTTCGGTTTTTTATATTTTGAAAAAGGTTAAAATTTAAAAAAAAAAAAAATAATCACCGAAACGTCAATACTTTATAAGTTGCCTTATATTTTTATAATGTTTCTAATATGTTCTCAAATTCAAATTTTACAATTTAAGTTATTTTCACATTTTAATAAACTAGTCCAGTTCCAATTACAATCGTAGTTTCATATCATGAGTGTTCTCACTATTTTCAATTTCATTGTTTTCCCTTCCAAATGATTACCCAACTTAAAAAAATTAATATACAGTATGTCCCCGGATTTCGTTTCCAAGAGGAAAAACTTTTATTTCTTTTATTTTACGCCAAAACTTCAAAGGAATAAGATTTTTTGCTTGTCCCGAAACCAGCAAATCTCTACTTAAATTTTCATTATTCTGACTCAGTAGAAAGAAAAGTACATTTTTCTCTTGATTTTGGTCTTAGTAATTATAAATTTTAATTTAAAAGATTTCTTATCATGTAGGCGGGCTCGCCTTGTTTTGACAACTCATGTACTGTCATAAAAGTTTACAAAATGTCGACATTGGAGCAGAGAATTTATATGATTCAATGTTATGGTACCGGTGAGCACTGTTATCGTTCTGTTATTGAAAAGTTCAATGAGAAATTTCCGGATATTCAAGTTTCACGTATGGGGGCCAAAAAAACTGATAAAGAAGTTTTTAATAACTGGATCTGTTGAAAATTTAAATAAGCAGAAGAAACCATGCGGTGTTGGAATCTGTGCAAGATCAACCAAAAACCTCACTAAGGAGGCGGTTACTCCAACTGGGCATGAGTAAGTCCCACATTCAAATAATTTTAAAAGCGAAAAAAAAGTCACCCATACAAGCCGATATTTAATCACACATGGAACCAGGGGATGATGCAAAACGATTATATTTTTGTTTGTGGCTGGGAGATCACATATTTAGAGACCGAAACCTTTACCGCAGAATAATGTTTTCTGATGAATCAACATTTTCTACCAAAGGGACAGTTGCCTCACAGCATGTAAGATGTTGGAGCGATAATAATTCACATTTCAGAATTTTAAAAGGTCGCCAGTATCTTACCAAAGTAAATGAGTGGTGTGCCGTTGGTTATCACGGGATAATAGGTCCATACTTTTTTTATAACAACGTTAATCAGCACTCATATTTAGATATGTTAGAAAATTTTCTTAGCGATGGGCTTCGTGCTTTAGAAATTAATTACAGACGTACAATGTTTTTTCAGCAGAATGGTTGTCCTGCACATTATTCACGCAATGTTACTAATTGGTTAAATGTTAAATTTGGAGATCCGTGGATTGGAAGAAATGGTCCAGTACTGTGGCCTGCCAGAAGTCCCGATTTTACAATTTTGGATTTTAATTTGTGGGGACGTTTAAAGCAAATTGTGTATATAACCTACCTAATAATGCCAAAGAATTAAAAAATCGAATAAGAGACGTCGTGGCATCGTTGTCCATCGAAGAAATTCAAAGAAGTTTCAAGGAGCTTCGTTTTAGAGTAGAATTGTGCGCAGAATTAGGTGGGGGGGTTAATTGAATAATGATTGTTCTTGTTAAAAATGACCTTTTTATCTTGAAGCTGTTTCTTTGAGTTGCTGTTTATTAAAATTATGTTTTCACAAACATTTTTGTTATTTAACTTGCGTAAACTCATTTGTCAAAGTGACATCGTCAAAAAATAAAACGGCCAATGTGATGGGTTTTAAAAAGCAGAGAAAGTCCGAAATCAAAAGAAAATGAACTTTTCTTTCCACTGAGTCAGAATAATTAAGTTTTAATTAGAGATTTGCCGGTTTCAGGACAAGCAAAAAATCTTATTCCTTTGAAGTTTTGGCGTAAAATAAAAGAAAAAAAAGTTTTTCCTCTTGTAAACTCAATCCGGGGACATACTGTAGAATAAAATTTAAAAAAAAATCCTAACTTAAAATTCACGACCTTTCATTCCTAAATATCTCCCACTTCAAGACTATTATCATCATCACTATCTCATCACGAATTAACTATCACTCTTTACCAGCCTAACACTGACTGTAAGTAAATATACTCAACGTTTTAAACTATATATTCTAATGTATATTTTTTACATTTCGGCTATAATAAAGATTTGTACATGCTGAAGTAGGCCCCCAGCCCAAACTAGTTCATGTAACACCTGATAGTGCTGACTTGTCTTCACCTACGTAAACATTGAAATCGGATGGATCAACGCACCTTTTATGACTAATAATATGATTGTAATACTATAATATTACCATACATTTAATATTATTTTATTTATGCTTCGTCCTTTTACCCTTTCGGGTCTCGGACTGCTCAATTACATTTATAATACATTTTACAATCACATGTCTTCGTTAATTAATTCCTACACTATTCTTTTCGAGTGGTCCCTGTCTTGTGCCAATTTTGTTATTTCATTCCATTATATTCCTTTTATATCCGCTGCTTGGTGCGTTTGTTCATTCCATCCCTTCCTGGGTCTTCCTGCTTTATTTTTACCTTGTATTTTTACTTAATGTATTATTTTTGTTATTCTATTCTCTTCGAGTATATGTCCTAGCTAACCTAGCTATATTTTATCTATTATTGTTGTTATTGGCTTTATGTTGAGCCATTTCCTTACTTCTGTGTTCCTCACTCTATCTTTTATTTGTAATTCCCTATATCTTCCTTAGGAATCTCATTTCCATTGCGTTGATCTTGCTTTTGTTTCTTTCCGTAATTGTCCACGATGCACTTCCATATATTAGAGATGGCCTTACTATTTTTATGCATACCTCAGTTTTTATTTCTTTAGTAATTTCTTTTTTCTCTAGAAACGTGTTTTTTATTGTGTTGTAGATATTTCCTGCTTTTCTTATTCTTTCTTTTACTTCTTGGTCAATCTTTTCATTTTCTTCTATTATTGTTCCTAGGTACTTGTATTGATTCACTTGTTCTAGTTGTTTCCCTACTAGCTCTATTTTGTGTTCGTTTACTTTTTACGCTATTACCTTTGTTTTAGTTTTGCCGATGTTTATTTCCATAATTATCTTTTTCAATTCTTCTTCGTATATATTAAGGTTACGTTGGAGTTTTTCTTCTGAGTCTGCTATTATTATCATGTCGTCTGCGAACATAAGTGTATGTATTTTTATCATTTCCAGTTTCCTATATCCTATAATCGTGTTTGCTGCTGTACCTTTGCTTATCCTTATTGCTTCATCTATGAGTGATGCGAAGAGTAAAGGGCTTAAAATGCAACCTTGTTTTAGTCCAATTTCGGTCTTGAACTCCTCTGATTCGTTTGTTCCTATTCTCACCTTGTTTCTGTTGTCATTGTACAGCTCGTTTATTATGTTTATCATGTCTCTTTCTACCTCTCTTGTTTCTAACATATTCCATATGTCTTCTCTTATTACTCCGTCAAATGCATTTTTCAGGTCTATGAAGCATTATTCTTTTCCTTTTGTGATCGTCTTGTCTGTTAGTTGTCTCATTATGTGTATCAAGTCCTGTGTACTTCTATTTGTCCTGAACCCGTGTTGTTCTTGTCCCAATAGAGGGTCCAGTTTTTCTTTCAGTCTTGTCTTTAATATCTTTGTAAATATTTTCCCTGGTATGCTTGTGAGTGTAATTCCTCTGTAGTTGTCGCCTATTTTGGTTTCTCCCTTTTTGTGGATGGGTAGTATGATTCCCTTGTTCCATTCGTCCGGTATTATTTTTTCCTTTATTATTTCATTCAGAATATCCAGGAATTCCTCTTTCCCTTTATCTCCCATGTATTTCATCATTTCCGCTGTGATATCGTCTGTGCCTGGAGCCTTTCCTACTTTTGCTTTTTAGATTTCTATCTCCATTTCCTCCATTGATATCCTTCTGATTTCCCCATTGGTTCTGTTGTCTGTTTTTTCTTCTTTCCCCTTGTGCTTTGTTCCTGTCATTTCACTAAAGTATTGTTTCCACCTTTCCATAATCTTCTTTTGTTCTGTTATTGTAATTCCATTTTTATCTTTTAGGTTAATTTGTTTCGGGGTTTTTTATTCCTTATTTGTTTTATTGTGCTGTAGAACATCTTCTGGTTTTCTGTGAACGTTTCCTTTATTTTCTTTCCGAATTCTTCTAATGTTTGTTGCTTTGCTATCTTCATTTTGCGTTTCGTTTCTTTGCTTGCTGTTTTATATCTCCTCTAATCTTCCTCTTTTCCTGTTCTTATGTAGGTTTTCCATTTATCTTTCTTTGCCTTGACTGTTTGTTTTAGAGATCTCTCTAGTTTGTTTAGAGAAAGAGATTTATCTCTTCCGACCACCAATTATTTTTCTTCGTCTGTTTATTTGAAATTGTGCTTGTTCCGCAGCTTTCTTTGGCTGCGTCGCTTATGATTTTCTTGAACTTCTGCCATTTCTACTCTACTCCTTCTGCTTTATTTGTTTGTCTGTAGCTATTCTCTATCTTTGTTTTTTATTTGCTTCTTGTTTCTTCATGTTTTAATGATAGTGCTGAGAATCTAACTTTACGAAAATTGATTTTGGCATGAAGAAAAGTCGAGATGAATTTGAAAATATAACTTGCGATGACGAAGATAAAATTAAGTCACAAAATCAGGTAACACAATTTGACAATCTGAGGCATTGAATCAGGTCTGAAGGTAATTAAACGAAATACCACACTACTTCCATGCTACGAAAAGTAGCATGGAAAAAACAAATTAACATTTCATGGAAACACTTACTGCTATCATTTACTGTGATCGTTTTAGACACTCTATGTAGAATTTTTAAATTCTTTTTAAACGATGATATCTTTATAAATATTGCAGAGGAGGGTAATTTGTATGCAATTCAAAAATATTTGCTTCTTGTTTCTTTCTCTTTTAGGTTGTAGCTGTTGATTTTTTTAATCTTCCTCTCTGTTTCCTTGCTCTTTGAGTCTTTCACTCCTATGTTGATTTCCATTTTTACCAGGTAGTGGTCGCTCCCGATTTCCGCTTGTCTTGTTACCTTAACATCTTTTACTTTTTTCCATTCTTCGCTTTTTTCCATTCTTTGGCGTTTACCAGGAAGTAATCGATTATTGATTCTCTTTTCTTGATCTAAATTTAATATTAATTAGATTTAAATTATTTTAAAACCTTTCTACACATGTTAAGATATTGTTTGGTGAGGATAGGTTTATACTAAAAGAAGCGCAATAAAATTATCTATTTAACGGTTCTATTAATTTTATTATGCTTTGAATAACTGAGGAAAACCATTTTCCCATATTATTTCTCTATGTTCCGCGGCAAATCGATAACCTGGTATATGAATCTTTGGTTCATCGATGTGAGGCGTGCATTCAAATTGAGGGTGGAATTTTGAACATTTGTTGTAGTAGAGCTAGTTTTTTACGTTTCGTTCATATGAAATACTTTCGTCGTATTGTTTTTTTTCAATAAACCGTTTAAGGGCGTGCAACTTCTTAACTAAACATGAATCGGACCTATGTTCAAATTACTTTTTTTATCTCAGAATGACATCATCTTTCCCAAAGTCAAAATCTGTTCCCCACAGGTAATAGATCACCCTGTATATACCATACGTTTATAATTGATGGAACAGCAGTTGAATTTTCCGCTCATTACAAAACTTTTTAGGTTGGTAGCTCCTCAGGTCCTACCAGTGATACAACATGACTGAATTTAGGAAACGAAATAATTGAACTCTTTGTGCCGTCTCGCGTGGGGGTCTGTAAGTAAGTCCTTTAGTTCAGTCCTATAAGTGACCTCGTGCTGAAAACAGCTGCGGATGGTCTCTGACCACTCTAGATGCCGCATGGTGTCCAGTTGACTCCCGTATTGAGTGCCTCACCTTGACGTGGTACTAACATCTGCTTGGGCAGTTGTTAATCGATTTGCAATTTCATACGACGCACATTCCGTATCGGTGCCTGTTGCAATCCAATATATCGTATTCTAACTTGTGCTTTTCTGTTCGCAGATTTTCGTGATCCCCCCCCCCCCTGAGTATTAAGATATATCTTGCGATGACGAAGATAAAATTAAGTCACAAAATCAGGTAACACAATTTGACAACCTGAAGCATTGAATCAGGTTTGAAGGTAACCAAAAGAAACACCACAGAGAAAAGTAGCATGGAAAAAACAACAAATAACTTTTCATGGAAACACTTACTGTTATCATGTAATGTGATGGTTTTAGACACTCCATGTAGTTTTTTCAATTTCTTTTAAACGATGAAATCTTTACCAATATTGCAGAGGAGGGTAATTTGTATGCAATTCCGAAAAATCCATATAATCCAGTACTATTCACATTTTCTGATATCAAGCAGATTGTGGACATTTGTTTTTACATGTCTCTAGTTCACATGCCAAATGCTAGATCGTATCGAAGCAAAAAACTAGGATATAATCTTATTAGAAATATAATGTCCCTAAATGACTTTGAAAATATTCGACATTCCAATTACAACGCTATACATATTCCAAGGGATAATCCTGGTCGCGATCAGATCTATAAAATCAGGTCTCTTGTTGATAATTTCAACGAAAAATTTACTAGTATTTTTTTTTTTATTATTTATTTACATTCATAATTTCAACGAAAAATTTACTAGTATTTATTTTTTATTTTTTATTATTATTTATTTACATTCATATCAGCCACTAGTATTGATATGTGTGTCTATCATATATTTCAGAGTCTAAGTTAAAATAAAAATTAAAGAATACAAGCATAAATTACTTAAAGGAACATAATGTGTATTTTGTATTGTGTCGTGTATCCTAAACAAGGATACACCTCAAGCGAAAGAGTAATTATGTTTACTATTTCCTTGTATTAGCTCCTATGGGGAGACATCATTTACTAGAATTAACTCTCTTTCATCAACGTTTAAAATACAAAACAAATATATGTTTTTGCAAAAGTTGCATATTTGCAACAACTGACTTTTCTTTTAATAAATAGAGTTTTGAACATTCAAATGTTTTCTATATTTTTTCCTGTTTCCTTAAACATTTTCACAACTAAAAATATTTTTTTCCAAATAAAATAAAGAATCATGTATATATGGGTTAATATAAATGTACCATAACTCTGAAATTTAAGTGAATTTTTATTCAATATTAATAGTAATAACAAATTTAAATTGATGGATTTTAAGATATAAAAGTCTATTGACGTATGAAACTTATGTAATATAATAATGTTTTACCTACTTAAATTATACGAGAATGATAAGTTATAGGATACTGATATATATATATACGTATTATACGATTAGATAAAAAAACGTTTTTCCTACAATTGAGTGTTTGCATATGCAAAATAATGAATTCTAAATGACTCATGCGCTAATGTACTTCTGACTTAGACTATATTTATATTTCTGAAACTTTATTACATTTTAACAATGGATATATTACACATAGTTCTAAGAAGATGAGAGAAAACTGTTTCCTATCTTAATAAAGTGCGCAGTATGCGATCCAAGATAAGGCCAAGGCCTCAATATGTTTATATAAAGCGCGCCGGAATACGGCTTATCTAAAGCAAAATTTTACAATACACGAAAAGGTGAGTCTATTTATAGCAATTATCTCGAGTAAACGAAACTGTCTTATTCAAACAAACAGCAACCGTATGACAAAAATTATATTAATTCAGATAGTTACTTTAGGCTTAAATCTGAGTCTAATTAATAACAGTCGCAAATAACTTTAATAGCCCATTAACAAGTTGTACATTTTATGGATTTTTGGGAAAATTTAAATGTTATTCGAATATAGCAGCAATCTACAAATTGATTAGATTCGTTTTTTTTAAATATTTCTACAATTTTTGGTTTTAAGCTCTGTGCGCAATTTTAAAATCTATTGTAACTATAGTCACTTGTACAAGCTCTCATATTTTATATTCTCTGTGCGTGTATTATTTTACAAGTATATAAATAAACTGTTACTTCTTACTAGTGTTTGGACAACTGCAACAACAGCTTTTTTAAAGTAGATTATTGTGCTATATTTTATTTGTGCCTTTTGCCCTTTTTATACATCAAATCGCAGTTTAAAAAATTTGGGAACATTTGTTTGATTATTCAATTCAATTCAATTCAATTCAATTTATTTCATGGTAATGGCTTTGCAGCCTTACAATTGTCATTACATGATATATAAAAAAAATACATATTAAAAAAATAACCGTTCAAAAAACTACATTTTAAAATATTAAGACAACATATGTAGGTCTATCCGCGACTAAATCCAAGGAGCATCATTGTAATATTCATCGGTACTGTAATATGCTTTACCTGTTAAAATTCTTTTCACGGCTGTTTTAAATTTACAAGATTCCAGTATTCTAATGGATTGAGGAAGCTTATTGAACATTCGAAGACCATGGTAAAAAGAGCTGTTTTGACATCTGCTTAGCCTTACTTGAGGGGTCCACAGATTATATCCGGATCTCGTGTTGTAATTATGATAGTCAGCCAAAGTGGGATGTGTCCCAACTGAGCATTTTATATGCAGAAGGCATTTAAAGATATAAAGCGATGGTACTGTCAATATTCTGTGCTGGACGAAGCTAGCACGACAGTCTTCCCTGTATCCAAGACCAGATATGGTTCTAATTGCTTTCCTTTGTGCTTTGAATATTAGGTCTGTGGAGCTAGCATGGCCCCATACTAGGATACCATAACTTATGTGACTGTGGCACAAGGCATAATATGCATTTTTTAGAACCAGAGTCGATCCACCTCTAGCTAGACTCCTCAGGGCGAAAATACTGCCAGATAGTTTTTTTTTCCAGTTGTTGGCAGTGAACTTTCCATACCAGATTGCAATCAATTGTGATCCCAAGATATTTAATGGTATTAGCATAATCAATACAAATAGTATCGATCTTTTTTAGTGTAACTAGCATATTTTGTGTTTTTGCATTGTTCAGTTTCAATTTATTGCAACGAAACCACTCGTCTGCTTCAAAGGTGCCAGTTGCCACTCTATCCATTAAATCGTTGATATCATTTGATCTCACAGATATTGTGGTATCGTCGGCATATAAATAAGTTTTACCCCTATTGATATGCGGGGCTAGATCATTAATGTAAATTAGAAAAAGCAACGGGCCCAAGACTGACCCTTGAGGCACACCCCTGTTAATAGTAATGGAATCGGAGAGAGATTCAGCGTGTAAAACAAGTTGAGTCCAGTCTTTTAAATAGGACATTAACATTCTGCAGCTAGTAGGATGCATTCCATAGCAATACAGTTTTTGAAGCAGAATCGAGTGGTCAATGCAGTCAAAAGCCTTGCTCAAGTCCAGAAAAGTTAGAAAACTATATTCCCCTCTATCAAGACACTCTACCGCATCATTCACAACAGACACGAGGGCGTCAGATGTAGATTTATTAGCTTGAAAACCGTACTGTATAAAAAACATGACAATTAATAATTCAAATTGTAGTTACATAGTTTGTGATCTTTTGACCGATGGCTGTCACTAGGTCCAGTCAGCCGATCGCAGATTCAGGCATACCTTTCGGTACCTGATACTTCACAATGAATGCCTTGTGTGCGCTGACTCTACAGAAACTGTATACTAAATGCAGTTCACAGCTCTTGGCATTCGACTTTTGAGATTATAATAATTGCAAATCTACCAACTTTTAAAAAGTTGCTTAAAGTAGCTATATATGCACTCATTTAATAGCTCTGTTATCGCACAGAAATAGCAAAATATATTTTTGTTGCTTTACATGTTGCAACTGATGGTTTATTACTTCCATTTTCATTATTTCATGTATGATTAATTGTAAAGTTGAGCCTTTTTATCCGATGTTTTAATACAGTATTTAATGATATCTTGTTTATGACTTAATGGTGCAATCTTAAAATTGTTTCCCATGACGTAATACTAACTCGTAAGTTTACATCCAGTTTCTACATGTTAGCTGCAGAATTTTGCAATAATTGTGTTTTGTGTGTCCAAGGCCAGCCTGATTTAAATGGAAGTCCAGCCAACTAAAATTGTCAATTGATGATTTATCATAAGCTTATTTTTTGATTAGCGTAATCGTATAAGTTCTCAAGGGAACTAAAACTTTAATATTTCCAGTACATAATATATAATATAGTTTCATTTCAGTAGATAGGTTTTCACTAGTTTATCAACAGCACACTCAATCTATGGACAGCAAGTGTGATAATGATAAGTGCTGGATAAACAGTAACAATAATATTTAAATAGTTTAAATACTAGATTCACACATAATTATTACCAATTCAATCTCCTTAGTAGTCGAAACCAAAACAAAAATTTCCAAGTATAGAAGACCGCTCCTTGTACCGGTAATTATCGAAAGCTGTAAAAATTACAAGGAAACGCACTTTAATGATTGCAGAATTAATTTGTGCAATAGAGTTGAGGCAATAATGATAAATGTCCTCTTAAATAGATTAAGTGGTTATCCAAATGTCTAAAATTGGAATCACAGAATTCCAAGAGTATGCTTTAAAATATCATAATTTTATTATGACGTTTTCTATAATATCTTAGAATTATAACTTTTTTAAATAAGTTGAAATGAGGCAATCATATAATTTTCTCCAAAATTAACATACAACCTTCCATGTTTGCAGTTAATGGAGAATACAGTTTTGTATATATTTTTTTCTTCAAACGTCATAAAAGTGACACCTTTAGTGACTCGATTCACAATCTTAAAGTTTTACTTCGTCTCCTAGTCAGTAAAAGTTTCACTTTTACTGACTAGGCAGTAAAAGTAAATTTGACAACATGATTGGATAATTTGTAATAAGAACGCCCTACGAGGGCGGGTTTAATGTTGCACATACATATGGTGCGCATACATGATGAACAAAACAAAAAATTCAAACAAAACACAAATTTATTTATTGTTAAAATGTAAATTAAAGGTACAATTTGATATTTTAGCCCCTTGAAAACTGATTGCGCTGGCAGCAACAGCAGCACTTACAGCACCGCTGTCGCCAACCATTTTGCTGCTACCACAGATATTTTCTACTTTTGATGTCTTACTATCTGGTATTTTTACGTGTAGCAAAGATCCCAAGTCTTGAATATCTGTCGTGTTCATTTTTACGAGTTCATCGCAACGGCATGCCCCTGATATGCCAAATATCAAAATAATCTGAAAATACGATTTAGGGTTTAATTTTGTATTTGTTTATTATTCTAAGAACTCACCTTTGTCGCCAAGTATTTCTCGTTAGGAGCATCGGATAAGAACTTGTCGAACTGTTCCTTTGTCAGCACTCTTGCCTTTTTGGGTGTATAACCCTCATTTTGTTTTTTTAAATATGCACGTAGTTTTAAATATTTGGTAATATCTACACCATTTCTAATATTTAATAACGATTTTACCATGGAATACTGAGACCACGTAGTGGAACTTTTTACTTTCTTCTTAGCCATTTCCGAAAAATATGCGAGTAAAACATTTTCACTATAATTGCTTACATTTTTCTCGGCGCACCACTTAATAAATTTTTTGTAGGCCACTTCATAGATGGTACTGGACTTAGTGGGCAATAATTTCTCTGTTGCAGCCCTTGCCGATTCTAAAATATCTGGCGGTGTACATTGAAACATGTCTTCGTCCATTTTATACACTTTAATGTCAAATAATGAATTAAACAAAACCATAGCAACGCTCTGCATAGCATGCTTCTTTGGGAATTAAAACTATACGTATTCGGACAATTAAAAATATTAATTCCATTATCTTTTTAACTATTTTCGACGTTTGAAGAAAAAATTACATGTTTTATTCGGAGTAGAAGTAACTTTTTGTGGCTCGTCTGTAGTTGCCTGCCTCGCTCCGCTCGGCAGCCAATACCTACAGACTCGCCACAAAAAGTGTCACTTCTACTCCTAATAAAACAATATACTATTTTGAACTCACCGCCTCGAAAGTGACATTTGACGCACTCTATTGACAACCGGAAATCCGTATTTCCCGGTCTAGTAGACCGGGAAAACGGCAAAAAAACACTGTCATAAATAAATCAATCAATCTTTCAGCTACGTTAATTTTACTCTGCACAGAGTCATCGACGTAACCTTCGGCCACGCTTGAAGATCTCCAACCGCCAAATTTTTTAAGAGTCAGTAAATCGCCACCGTTGTTTGCAAGTAAAGTAGCTGAACTTCTTCGAAAGCAATGACCAGTGTAGGCCTGTGGAGCCTCTAGCTGAAGGTACTGTGCCACAGAGCAAGGTATTTTGCCAATTGTATTAAGACCAATAGGTGAATTAATACATTTCCCATTTCTGTAGGTCAAAAAGAAACGTTTATTTGTCCCTACTCTTAAATTTTTGTATTTTAACAATACATTTATCCATTCTGGATTGATCACCACAAAACGTCGAGAAATATTAGTTTTGGTCTCTGGTACATTAACAAGTACCATTTCATGTTTAAACTCGATATGATCAATTAACATTTTACATAATTCATCGCGGCGACAAGCGCCAGAAATGCCCAATATTACTACTGCCTGTAAAACATATTATAGAATAATAGAATAATATCGATTAATGAAACATATTGTGTACGTACCTTCATTAACAGAAATGAGTTATCAGGGGCTTCATGAATAAATTTGTCAATTTCATGACTTTCTAATACCTTGGATTTTTTCGGTTTCAGGTTATACGTTTCTTTTTTGAGAAATGCGTAAAATTTCGTAAATTTGGAAATATCTACGTTATTGTGTATTAGTAGACAGGACTTTAGCATAGAGTAAGTGGACCATAGCGACTTTTTGCTTGAAAAGGTTTGAAAATATGCCAGCAAACAATTTTCTGAATAAGTCCGTATTTTGTTTAACCTGCACCAATCCATAAATTTCGAGTATACCAACTCGTACCTTCGTTTGGATTTATCCGGCAATAAATTTTTAATTGCCGTATTAGCGGCATTGCGGATTTCCGGAGGTGTACAACTACTTATATCCGAATCGGAAGACATTTTATTAGAAACTGAGACTTTAAACGACAGGCTTTAAAAAATCAACTGTCAAAGTAACAATCATTGTTTTGCTATACAGCCATGGCTTGCTTTATTTCATATTTTGAAACGGAATGAAAATTATTTGAGTTTATGCTGATCGTTCTGTTCGTTTAAAAAAAAAATGTACAAACCACTTGCGGGAATAATTTTCCCGCATTCACGCAGATGAAGCATTCGCTCCCTTCGGTCGCTCATGTTTCAAAATTGCGTTCATGCGGGAAAATTGTGTTCCCGCACTTGGTTTGTAAATAACTATTTTCTATTTTGCGTTTAGAATAAGTCGATTCTAGCACCCAAATGATGTCATTTGAGTGTTAGAATAAGCGGTTGGTGTGCTAGAATAGACTAGTAAAATTTACTGCATTGATGTTGGTAGTGGTAGAGTTGACGGTTGACGTTGACTGACATACGTCAAAAAATAAATTTCACAGAGAACAGCAAATTAATGAAAACTGATATACGTCAAAAAATAAATTTCACAGAGAACAGCAAATTAATGAAATCGAAGTGTAATTGAAAATATTACCGTGGAAAGTACAATTATTATACACATTCACAGTTACAAGCGATTTGTCTTGAGAATTTATAGTGACACCATGTAAATTATCATCCGACACAATATTTTGATGAACATTACTGTTGCCTATAACACAAATGTTTCTATTTGTGCCATACTCAGACCGTTGTTGTGAAATGGCAGACCATCCAGGTAAAGCTGAATCAGATTACTAAAACCCAAGCATTTGTGACAGTTCAATTTTTTTCTTTAAGGAAGCCTCAACGTAATCTTCGGCCACAGCCGAAGATTTCCAGCCTCCATGGCGTTTAGTGGTCAATAAATCACCACCACGATTAGCTAGATGTGTTGCACTACTTCTTCTGAAACAATGTCCTGTGAAACGTTCTGGGTCTGGCAACTTAAGAAAAAGTGCAATCTCTTAGGGCACCTTTCCCATAGAATTGATTCCAATAGGAGAAGTAACACAACAGCCATTACGATAAAAAAAGTCTTTTATGTGTAACTTTAGCAGGTCTTAAGTTTGCATATTTTTTAATAAAGTCAATCCAGTCTTGATCTGTTATTAGAAATTGTCTGGGTACATTGTTTGTTGCTTCAGGTATGGACACCAAGACAGAATCTAATTTTTATTCAATATTCTCAATAGACAATTTTGTTAGTTCCTCACGCCGACAGGCCCCACTCGAGTCTATTATCAAAATAACCTAAAAAATTATCATATATAAAATTACAATTTAAATATGAAACATTTAGTTTTACTTTTATCGCCAGGTATTTTATATCATTTGCTTCTTGAATAAATTTATGAATATCATCCTCCTCTAAAATGTGAGATTTTTTTGCTGTGCAACCTTGAGATGATCTTTTCAAAAGTGCCTGTAATTTATTGTACTTGGATATATCCACAACCAAATATATGCTTAAACATGATCTTAGCATGGAATAGATTCTCCATAAAGTAGACGATGTATACTTTTGGCGTTGAATATCAAAATTGGCAAGTAAAATATTTTCGGAAATTCTTTGCATGTTACTTTGCTGGCGCCACTCTTCAAATTTTTGAAATTCTTTTTCATACTGGGATTTGGACTTGTCAGGCAGTAAATTTTCTAATGTTTTTTGTGCAATTTGCCTAATTTTCGGCGGCGTTATTGATAAATTTTTTTCTGTATTCATTTTCAAACAACGCAAAATTGCGAAAATAAAATCTGACGTTTCAATTTTTTTCCACAGCCGCCCAAATTTACGCCATATAAATGTCACCAACCACAGCAAAATCCCCTTGATTTAAAATTTTAATTCTTTAATTTATAAAATAGTCTGATGCGGCAAAATAGAAAAAATAGTATAAAACACTCGTTGCAGAAGGCCCTTCAAGCACTCATTTGTTCCTCAAATCGCTCCTAAGTAGCTCGTTTCGGGATTTCAAATTCGTGCTTGAATATATGCCTTCTGCAACTGGTATTTTAATATACTATTCAATAACAAAGAAAGAAGTAATTCAGTTTTTTAAATTTATTTATTGATACATAAAATATAAATATATGAAAAAATAACATCTTTTTTTGAAATGTAATCCTACCATGTCATGTGTCAATGTCGTATGTAAAACTCTAGATATAGGGTGTTAATATAAAAACTGTCCGCGCTTTAACAGGCGATAGTAGAGATCACAAGAACATCAGAACAAGACACAAATTTGAACGAAACTAACAGAATCATGATACGGTAAAACATAAGTTGTTGACAGAAGTTCTTAAACATTAGTTTAGTGACTATATAGGGTGTCAATTTGAAAAGTTGCCACAGACTTTTTTCATAGAACTAATGATTATTTTTAAAATAACTCAAAACCATTTAGGTGGTTTGGAGGGGTGATCAAAATGGCCCACCCTTTAAGCTACAGCCACCTCCATCTAAAAAAATTTGAACAATTACGAAAAAGAATAGCACAATAATGTCGAGCTGTTACTAGACAAATCTTTTAGAAAGTTCACAAGGAGTTTGAAATTAGGCCATATTTTTGTTTAGAAAACAAGGAAACCATTTCCAACATTTATTTTAACATGTTATTTGAATTTAATTAATTAAACACTTTTGCACTTTATTTGCACTTCATTCCAAAACTACTTGACCAAATCATATTGTATTAATAATGACTGTAAAAACATTTTTCAATAGCTTTCCAACGATGTATCCCAAGTGCCTTTTAAATTTTTGGGATGAAGGTGACTGTGGCTTAAAGGGTAGGTAAGGGGTCGATACTACCTATCCCATTTTGGTTCCCCCTCCGAACCATCCTAACGGTTTTGAGTCATTTTTAAAATATTCATTAGTACTATGAAAAAACGTCGGTGGCTACATTTCAAATGAACTTTATGTATGTTTTATACTAATTGTTACAATAATGACTTTCACGTCATGAAAATATCTTAATTTATACTGGGAGGTTCATATTAAATTTACAGGTTAGACTTAAGTTTTCTAAAATAGAACACCCGATAAACATTTTGCATTTTGTTGGATCCTGTGTTAGTAAAGAATTTAAGTCACATTAGGTTCTAGGGATTGAAACATAACCGTTTCCATGTTATTCAGAGTTTATACAAAAATTTACGCAATTTTATTAATTTTGCTGCTCTTAATGGTACAGTTACTAAGCTCTGATTTGGTGTGTTGTTATGTTCATAGTTGTCCTTCAATGATATATATTTATCTGACACATAACTCATTATATCATACAGGGTGATCGATATCTGCAAACTGCACCATTTCTCTTTTTCTAATTAAAATACCCTGTATATTATTTCATAGTATTAAAGTCCATTAAATAATATTTCGTTTCATATATGGTTTCATAATCTCAAACGTAACAGTTATTCTAATATTTCTTAATTTACTCGTTATTTAGATGTTTTTGTCAAATTTTGTTCATTGTAGTAACAAAAATGATAGATACCACCAATTTGACAGAGACATGTAGTTATTGCATTCATCTATAAGAAAGGTTAAAGTTTTCCCACTGTCAATAAAAAAGGCCAACTGGCAATAAAACTACACTCCGAATTAGAGATTATTAACTCATTCAATAAGAGTGAAAAAATTAATAAAATTGCATACATTTTTGTGTAAACATCCGATTAATATAGAAGTAGTTAGTTTCAAACTCTACAACCTTATACAATTTTGAACTTTTAATAAGATAAGATCAAAAAATGCAAATATACCTATATTGGGTGGATACCACCCTGTATAAATTTCAATATTTTTATGAATTGTAACTCTAAAATTTTAATTGTACACCAACTTGGCGATTTAAATTCTAAAAAAAACTTAACTTAGAAACTCGTCGATCTATTAATATCAGTACAAAATAGAGACTCTAAAATTATGTGTGATAGACAATATCTAATAAATGTCCGCCTTGGCTGCATTTGCATATCGCGATTCTTTTTCAAAAATTTCCATTACTTCGTTGCACATATTCATATCAATTTCGTCAACAACTCCGCCAATCTTCTTTTCTAATGCATCAATTGCCTGCTTATTTGCGTAGTCTTTATCCTTAATAAAATACTAAAAGAAAAAAGTATATAGGTATTAAATCGTACGTTCTTGCCAGAAAATTTTTCGTGCAAGGAATTTACAGTTTCTCCCGCAGGATGGCCAGTAGCACAATCTTGCTGGAATAATGTGTTGTTGAGGTTGAGGTCTATATTTTCCAGCAGACGCCATAAAATGTTCGTATACATCTGACTATAGAGTTCACAAAATAAGGTTCAAATACACTTTGGGCCGCAAATTAACACCAAATAGGTAGTAACGAAACGCACATTTTCGTAACAAGTTTTAACGCTCTGTATGCATTCTTCCAGGGTGAAACTCTGGAAAGAAAAAAAAAACTCATGAAATTTACAGGTGTTGTCACAAAGAGACTTCAAAGTCTCAGCGTTTGGAATTATGTAATTCAAAATTAAAACTCCCAAATTCGTCTGAGAAACCTTATATAATTTTTTTAAATATTTTGTTTAATAACGCCGTGGTTAATCGTTAGCAGAGCGTTGAAACATCCTATATATACTATCTATGAAAACTGTGGAGTTTCAATGAATATCTATCTTTTCTTTCAAATTTATTCCAATTTGGATCAAACGTATGGATCTTACATGTAATTGCTAAAATTGCTATAAATTTCAATTGAAATTTGTAGAATTTAAATTCTTTTTTAATATGTAACTACAATATTAGTAATATCGATTTTCTATAAATATCGATTTATAATGATTGCAGCCTTATGACAAACTTAACACTTTCAAGATCATTTATATTTTATAACCATGATTTATGATGTAAATAAATTACTATACCAAGTTTATTGTTCCATGTGAATTAAATCTATTTACGGTTGTGCAAAAATTATAAAATTATCGAAAAGTTTAAATCACCCTGGTAGATTAATATCGTAGGTATCTAAGATATTAATCTACCAGGGTGGTTTAAAATTTTCAATATCATTTTATACTGCTGTAAATTATAAATAGAAAATGAATTTTTAACCCAATGTTTACCCATTTTTTATTTATTGATATAAAATAGCCATAAATGATCCTTTTAATTCATAGGACGCAATTATGAAATCGGCGTTTAAATATTTTTATTGGATTGTAAGTAAAATGCACATTTAATTTATTTTTCTATGGTTTATGGTTTCTCATAAAGTAGAAAAGTCAAGTAGATCAGATATTTACAATGGTTCTTACAAATGCAGAGAGGTATAATTTATGACTTATACCAATGCTTTTCAGGGCCAAAATAAAGATTTTTAATACAGCGACAGGCCAGGCTCGTAAAAATAGGGTGCACCTGGGATTAGTAGAAATAATTTGTCCCTTTGTAAAAAATAATTTACACAACTTCAATAAATCATTTTATAGATTCATTGAAATATTAAAATGCATTTACCTATTTTAGAAACTGAAGCGTAATAGTTAATTTTAATTGCGCTAACAAATGTATCAATACGCAACAACATTATCAGACAAAAAATCAATACACAAAACTTCACAACTACTTAGAAAATCCGCAAAAACCTCTACGCGTTTATAAAAATTCGAAGAAATTAGTGGAAAATTGGAAAATATCAAAGTTAAATAATATATAATTTTAGATATAAACTACGACTAATTTATTTCTTTGGGAAGTCGTCATTTTCGCCCGGTACAATAAACATGAATCACCCGGTATAATTTAACTGGAATGCATAGTCATTGACAATAGCTTAGTTAGCTGATAATAACACAATTCTATAGAAATTAGATGCATCATTTGGATTTCTATAGATGTTTAAGTGTGAAATTCACGAAACGTCAGTGGATATATGTCAAATATCAATGGAAATTCGTAAAATTTAAATATATTCTAAGACTATGATGTAAATGAAATACTAGATAAATTTAATGGAAAACAGAAATCTGTCAAATTGTTACAATTTTGATGTAAATCTGATATAGGTATAAATGAAGAAAATGTACAATTGTAAAATTACAATGGGATATGTAGTGATAGAGATTTAGATGGAATTCTGTGGTATTTAGAATAATTGTGTATAATTATTTTTGAATATCTTGAAGTAGTTTTATGGAAGTTTGTGATAGGATAGAAAACTATAGAATTGAGCTAGAATATATGGAACTTCTGTCGACTTTACACTTTGGGAACCACTGGTTTAGGTAATGTTGCAATTTATATGGTGAATTGAGCAATTTTATTCCTTTTTTTCATACCATTGGGTAGCCACAACCAAGTATTAAGACTTGGAGGGAGCCCTAGTTCCATATAGGTGTCAGTAGTTCTGCTGTCATTAATGAGAAATCTGCAATACGTGTTTTGCATATGCACATATTTGTTGGTATTATCATGTGTGGTGCAATTAGAGTTCTATAGGTAAACTTATAATACGTTTATTAAACTTATATAGCTTTTATATAATAAATCCATTACTTGCAGCCTCAGCGGCTTTCTAAAAGACTTGTGGGTCGAACATGCTCTTGTAGATATGACATAAATTCTGTCCATACTCATTGCTTTGCTTTATTTTGTACCTTATTAAACTTGTAGACGCCTCCGCGCTTTCGCTGGCCCCGAAAACCGTCATCCTGTCAATCCGCAAAGATTTACAGCGACCTCGTCGTTGAGGCACCCGCGCAGTTTTGGACACGTTCTCGTGTTACACAATCTGACGACAGCGCAGTTTTACAAAAATCATGAAAATTTTATGACTATACCTGCCCAGGAGCTGCATACGAGTCGATGGACAGAGAGAAAGAGAGCTGCTTGGCCTTGACCTTGACTATTTTTGGCAATGGTCACTTCTGCTTCGCATTGTTTTCAACGCGAGTCCACTGCGGATTACGTAAGTCAACGGATCGTTTTCATAACCTGTGACATAATCCAATAAATCACGGGGGCCGCTTGGAAATTGCTTTAAAAAATGCGGGTTTGATGGCACGGCTTGTGCATTACATCGACATCAATCACACAAATTGATATGCGGCCGCATTCTGGGTCATAAATTACCATTTGCCGGGATTAAATTAATAAACGCTTGGAATGCACAAAAAGCGTTATTATATAAATCATAACCATTGAAAAAAGTAAACGGTGTAAATTATGATATAAATTGCATTAATTGAAATTCTTTAACTCATGAGATATAATATGTTTGAGTTATAACCAAATAAATCAAGCATGTAAATGGAATATGCTGTAAGAGCCCAACTCACATTCATATTAGGAGAACCAGAAAAACTGTTAGCTACCCTCAATTATGTTTCTCAAAATTTGCACAACCTACAAAAAAATAAAAAAATAAAGGAATTAATGTTTAGTTTAGTTTAGTTTAATTTATTAAATGTATGAAGATACATACATTACAAATTAATAGTAACTTATAAATAAATAACACGGGTAGAAGTAATAATACTACCTAACAATATTTATACAATTGATAGCTTCTGGCCACAGATTGAAATTATAAACAACTTTTACATGGGAATATTTTCACTAACGAAGGATCGCAACAGGCGTTTGAATTGCTGCAACGTACCTGCCCTCTTAATGACACTACTCAACTCATTATACCTTACAAGGACTTTGCGAAACAATGGGTTATACGTACATTGTTTCCGCACTGTTCCAATATATAAATCCTTTTCAGATCTTGTCCAATGGTTATGAATTTCATTTATTTTAACCCCTTCAGACCTGAATTAAATTTCATTGATAAAAAATTATTTTTGCATTAAACAAGTAACTAAGACATGCTTGGATATATTTTTGCATATTTGCAAACAATATAATTTATGTGTAAAAAAAATAGGGGTTATACATGATCATGGACATGAGGTCTGAATGTCCATTAAAAAAACAGGTTTATAAAAAATATATATATATATATATATTAATTGTTTTTTGCCAACATAAGTATACATCAAATATTGGAATAAACTTAAAAATAAAAAAATAAATTTAAATTCTAAAAAAATATAACTGGGACAAAATTTTATTGTTTTCTATGAAATTCGGCAAAACAATTTCGATCTTTTGTAAAAACACAAATGTACATTACATTTATCACACAAAAAATGAGATCGTCCAGAACATGAATTGCGTTTGCAGCGCATTGCTTCCTTTTGGCCGTTGCGTTTTGGCATATGATCCAGATTATCATATTGCACATCATGCAGTGGTCTTCTTTCTCCACGCTGCATTTTCTTCTTTGGTGGTGTAAAATTACTGCTTGATGAGGATGGTCTACCAATTTTTTTTCTTTGGACAAGTTTATCAGCTTTGATCAATGCTTCTGCGATAGACAACTTGAAGTTCAGAAAATCTAACTGTTTTTTGGGCATCACATTATTTTCTTTGCAATCCTTTCGGTACTCAAACCAACTATTTGCTAATGCCAAATCCACTGCATGCATTATTAGGCGAAGTGTCCATTTTCTAGATTTTATATAAATTCTATACAACACAATCATTTGATCCAAAAGATCTACACCACCCATTGATTTGTTGTGCAATGCTACAACTTCTGGACGTTTGACTTCGATAAATTTCTTATTTTTTTTATCCCATCGTTGAACCTTATCTTCTTTACCAATTCCTACAAAATTTGATGCAAGAACAACAGATCTATTGTCCACCCATTTCACTAAAGAAATTTTATCTTCACTAAGAATCTCCTCTGAAAATCCTCGTCCTTTTTTCAACGCAGCACTGTCCGTGATTATATTGGTTTTGCCAAATCGATTTATTCTGATTGTACCTGCGGCAAGAATATGCCTTTCCCTCAGAATATGCAACAGCTGGTAAGAGGAGAAATAATTGTCATAGAACAATTTATGACCTTTTCCTTCAATTCTATTTGTCAAGTGTAAAACTACTGAAGCTCCGAGTCCAAACTTTTTAAAAATTTCTTGATTTAGTTCCGTTGTCGCTCCTTGGTATATTATGAAGTCATATGCACATCCTCTTTGACCACACAAAACGAATATTTTTATTCCCCATGGACTTGGCTTGCCTTTGATGTACTGTTTTATGCTGAGATTACCTCTGAAAGGCACAATTTGCTCATCAATGCAAAGACATTCCTCCATAGTCAATTCTGAACATCGTTTTCGGACTGCCTCAAAGATTGGACGAACTTTGAAGAACTTGTCTTCGCAATCGTTTGGTTTGTCTAAATTATTTACAATATGTAAATTCGTACGTAATTCAAAAAATTCGGTCTCTTCGCATATTTTCTGTAAATAGACGAATATCTAGCTCAGTCTTCCAAAACATTCTTACTCGAGAAAATTTCAAACAACCAATTGCTATGAGAAGACCAATTAGTGTTTTCATTTCATCTGAATCAGTCAATTTAAAATTTGCTTTGTTGCTTTGCAAAGCATACAGATTGGTACATTGTGCCATCAAAATAAATATTTCATTTGTAATGTAACGTTTGAAATATGATAGTGAACTGCCCAAATCATCAATATTTTCATCTATGTCCTCTGATGTTTCAACAGGCTCAAACTGTATTTCAGGTGGTTGTATGGATTTTTTATGCCACTTTATTTTTTGTTTTTCTGTAAGGTAGTCAAAATTATTATTATCTGCTTCAGTTTTCTGAGCTTCAGAATCTAAATCATACAAAGTATCAAGATGTTTTTCTTGGATAGCTGTCAGTCTTTCATTCCCAATTCTAGGCAGTATAGCAGGATTTTTTACAATGAACTCATCAGAATCGTTTTCTTCATCTGACGAGAGCTCCAAATCAGAAAATTCGCCCGGTTCTAACATTTGTAGCATAGTTTCAACATCTTTCTCATTGTCTAAGTTGAAATGCTGTTGACTTTTTTTCTCTCCTAAAAAATAATAGGGACCTTCAAAATTAATATAAACTGACAGCAATGAAAGAGAAAATATAAACAGAGAAATAATTTCAAATAGTAAATTTATAATTGTATATCGTTATGTAGAATAATATTACATGCTCGAGACCATTTGTACATGATCGTATACACTAACTTAGAGTAACAGAAACAGTTACTTAGCAACGAATTGTAGGCCCAACAACTATATATATATATATATATATATATATATATATATATATATATATATATATATATATATATATATATATATATATATATATATAATACATTATATTGCTAAAAGAAATGTGTTATGAAAATTTTGTCTTGGTTCTTAACAGTTTTCAAATTACAAAGGTTTATTATCTGACTTACCTGAAGTACTAGCCATTGTAGTAAACTGTCACTTTATAAATTGATTAGTTGAAAAAAAAATGATAGATGGCAGCTGCAAACACATTTCTATAATATTAATATCGCACATGGACATGTACATCTAGTTGCAGTAGTTTTATCTATTATGAATTTTGAATAAAATCGAAGAGCATATTATGTACATGTTCGTGTACAAGGGGTCTGAAAGGGTTAATAATTTTAGATGGCAGGTACTCTGGTAGCATATTGAGGGTTATTTTTTTTTTAAACACGTGTTCATATGGAACACCGATTGCCGAACAGAAAATATGTTTAGCTCTGTTAACATGTTTTGTATAGTGCTGTATCTGTTACAACTCAAAATTATTCGTAAATATTTATTTTGAAGTAATTGCAGTTGGTCAAGGTCAGAATTATTAACATAAAATAGTATTGTTGTACAATATGTGAACAAAGGCCTTAGAATGGCTTTAAATATTAATTACTTGGTACTCATGGTTAGGTACTGCAAAATCCTATAGAAATAATTAGTCTTTTGTTTAATGTTCTTAGACATATTCTTGCAGTGACTTTTGAAGTTCAAATTTCGGTCTATCGTTATACCAAGATATTTAATTTCGTCAACAATTTCTATATGATCACCCTGTAAAACGAGCTGAAAATTTATAATAAATTGGGCGTTGGCAAGAACCGTAGCTTTAGTTTTATTTGTCATAATTAACTGTTTTTTTACAACCCAATCTTTAAAATATTTTAGTAATTGGTTCATTCTGTATATTGCCTTACCATTGTCCTTATCCTCAATAATAAACAGTGTGTCGTCTGCAAATAGGTTAATATATTCGTCCTTACTATTACAAATTTCTCCTATGTCATTAATGTAGATAGTGAAAGGCAAAGGGCCCAGTATCGTACCTTGAGATACAGTGTTTTCACTTGAAATTGAAAATGTGAAAATGAAATGCGAAGAGGCGGGCGTCCAGGAACGTAACCAAATAATTTACTTTCGACGAAGATGCTACTTAATTGTTTTCTCTTCGATATATACACAATTGTATCACTATGATCATAATATAAAAATGATTTATTAATTAAATTGAATTCAATAATCTTACAACTATCTACATAGATTTTTATGGGTCGGCGGACGTAATTCTTTTACAATTTTACAATTCGATATAATTACAAGACTACAGACGCCAGTAGATGATTAAGAGCGGTCACCTAGGAAACGGTTTTAAAAGGATTATACATTCGCCGAAGCAAGTAAGGTTCATTGTACCTTAATTGCTGGACGAATATGCAGTCCAGGTAGACAATCAGTCAAGGCTGCCTCAAATAAGTCTTTTTCTCAAATAGTCCACATCTGTCTTTCAGTCGGTGTTAATCTTCACATTGCAACAGTACTCATTTTACTGTTATACACAATTGTATCACTATGATCATAATATAAAAATGATTTATTAATTAAATTGAATTCAATAATCCTAGAACTATCTACATCGATTTTTATGGGTCGGCGGACGTAATTCTTTTACAATTTTACAATTCGAAATAATTACAAGACTACAGACGCCAGTAGATAATTAAGAGCCGTCACCTAGGAAACGGTTTTAAAAGGATTATACATTCGCCGATGCAATTAAGGTTCATTGTACCTTAATTGCTGGGCGAATATGCAGTCAGGTAGACAATCAGTCAAGGCTGCCTCAAATAAGTCTTTTTCTCAAATAGTCCACATCTGTCTTTCAGTCGGTGTTAATCTTCACATTGCAACAGTACTCATTTTACATACGTTTGCAAATTATCTTTTATAAACTTGTGAAAAGGTAGAGTTTATTAAGATGGAAACGTCGTTCAGTGAAACTGCAACAATTATTTCATCAATTTATAATGACACTTAGTTCGACGATCTATTTCAATTATGTGAGCAAAGAAGCCATTCCGAAAGTTTTCTTGAAGAATCCCTTCAACAGTCTACAGAGGGAAGCTGTTTCTTAAATTAATTTTGATACATTTCAAAACAACCATCATCAAATAAACACATCAACTATCGAAAATAAAAATCAGGGATTAATAAAGCATGCTTTTCTTTCAACTGATACTAAAAGGATAGTCGTAAATATTTAACACCCTTATATGCGAGAATCATGCATCTCCACTGCAAAGAATTTCTATTCTGACAGGAATATCATATTCAAAGGTTTGGAGAATACTTACGAAAGGACTGCTAGAAAGGAAAAGAAGAATATGTTCCAAATTTACCGAAATAGACAATGCCATCCCCAAGAGGATCAAAAATATAATTTACAATTCTTATAAATCAGGTAACGTTCTCACGGTCCAATTTATTTTGGAAACTCTTGGAAATGATTTTCCATGTAAGGAAACTACTTTGTATAAATACCTACTTAGTGAGAGTTTGAAGTATAAAACTTTAGACAAACGAATTGACATCATGGAATCGCCGAGATTGCAAAAAGAGCGATTAGAATATTTATCTAAAATAAACGAATATAGAAATAGAGGAAGATCGATAATTTATTTGGATGAAACATGGTTCGATACTCATGACGTCGTTTCCAAGGGATGGGCCGAAAATACAAATAAGTGTCACCTTAGAGCACCGTGCAATAGAGGAAAAAGAATTGTTATTCTTCATGCAGGAGGATACGCAGGTTTTGTGTGTCAAATAGTTTGCGCTTATCAGCCAAGAATATTGCATCAATCTCCTTAGACTATCATCAGCCAAGAATTTTGCATCAAGCTCGTTAGACTATCATCAGGATATGATCGCCGAATTATTTGAAAATTGGTTTCGCAATCAGTTATTGCCCAACATACCCAATAACTCAACAATCGTAATGGATAATGCAACTCACCACTCAAAGCAAATTAATAAAATCCCAACCGCTGCTTCCAAGAAAGGCGATATTGCGGATTTTTGCATTTAAAATGGCATTGTTATTCCCCTAAGTGCAAAGAAAAAAACATTATTCGAACTTAATGTTCTAATGTTATTCTATTCTAATTATATTATGTGGTTGATAAGATGGCAGAAGAATTTGGCCACCAAGTGTTGCGCCTTCCATCTTATTACTGTATCTTCAATCCAATTGAGCTGATATGGTCGATTTTAAAAAGAAACTTGCGGAAAAATAATGCACATCCCAAAATGAGTGAAGAAACAATTCAACTTGTTCAGCGAGAATGCAACAATATTTCAAGTACCATTTGGAAAAACTGCATCGATCATGTGATTAAAATTGAAAACGATTATAGGACGCTTAGTGTACCAAATCTAATTATTAATGTTCAAAGTGAAAGTGTTAGCGATTAATCTAGTTGTGCGGAATAATATTTGCTTGTTGCATTACGATTCATGAAAAAAATTACTGATGTTAACGTCGTTATTTTTTTAACGCAATGAGCAAGTCAATAATGTTATGGATAAATTAAGTTAATTGTTTCGCGAATCATACTGTTTATAAATTTTCTATGAAATTATAACTACATTTGTAAAACACAATTAATTATATGTACACTTAAAAATACAATGAAAAGTACAATTTAATGATAATGAATCCACTATTGTTAATTTTCTACGGGGCACTGAATCTGTATTTTCTGATGCCGGCTCTGGACTCTGTTCTCTTCCCATTACCCGTCGCAAAATTCCGTTCGCACAATGGAGCGCAATCAACACCCTTCCTACGTAGATTTTCAATGTCAAGTAAAAACACTATACCCCGTAATTGTTCGATAATTGGTCACTTTTATAGTTATCAATGATAGTGCATTGTTTACGGTTTGTTAGATAGCTTTCGAATCATCTAAGGGCATCCGTACTTATACCAATATTTTTCAGTCTAATTAATAGTATGTCTCTATTTAGAACTTCAAAGGCTGTTTTAAAATCAATAAAAACCGCGATTATTGTACTATTATCACGGTTATTGTCTCGACATAATTTCCATTTATTTACTATTAACTGTAGAGACGTTTCGCAAGAGTGCTGAGGGTGAAATCCCGATTGACTATCAATGAGTATGTTGAATTTCTCTATAAATACCATTAACCGATTGTAAATCATTCTTTCAAATATCTTTTCTGACAATAAGACCATATTTATTGGACGGTATTATTCTTCTCTAATAGTATTTTTTATTTTAGGCACAAGCATAACTGTAGTCATTTTTCAATTGGAAAGAAATATTTTAGTTGCAATGCAATCATGTTCATGCCAGCACATAACTTATCAATCAGCGTTTCTCCTCCAGCTCTCACAATTTTCAAGTTAATATTATCTGTAGACGATTCACTCTTTAGTTGTTTCATCGCTACCTTTATTTCGACTGGGCTAGTTAAAGCGATGATTAAAGTGAATACCTGGTGAATTAATCGGAATACTTTTGATTACGTATTTATTGAATTCAACTGCAATTACTTGTTTGTCTTTAATTATATTACCGTTAAAGGACTTTTTAGAAATATTTGCCTTAGGTTTTGTACCAGTAATCTCCTGAATAATTTTCCACATTATTTTCGGGCTGTGTTTATTTATTTCAATTTGTTGAGTATACAAATTTTTCTTTTTCCTTTTACTAGCACTTGTAGCTGTATTCCGATCTACTCTGTCGGCCTCCCAATTTACTTCTGTGTTATTTAATTGTGCCAATTGAAATGCCTCATCCCTCTTATTTGTTAAATATTTTAAATGTGTATCATACCGTTTATTATATGACTGGTTAATGATTATTTCATTAACGGGAGCATGCACATCGAGTACTTCCAGAGTGTTTTTATAAAATGATGACATTAAATTATCAGGATCCTGGGAGCCAGATTTCCAACACCGATTACGCAAAGCTGATTCGAACAAACTTGGATTAATTTGATTTAGAGATTTTATTTCCACCATCTCTCTATTATTAGATAGTTTTGTTTGTTTCAAAAAAATGTTATGTATAAGTTTTATATTAAAATGGTCCGAAAATACTGGTATCATTTCAACTATGGCATTTATATTGTTAACGTTAATGAAAACGAGGTCTATGCATGTTTTGGATGTCTTCGTAACTCGAACTGCTTTACTACCTGTGTGAATCCAAAACTATTCATGGTTTGTAGAAACTCTTCTGCATATATATTTTCCGATGGCTTCACATCTATGTTGAAGTCCCCTATTATAATGGCCTTATGTTTATTTCTAATATGGGTAGAAAATAATACGTTCAATTCAGACAAGAACCATGGAATACTACATGACGGAGATCTATATAAGGACCAAATATCGAGTTCACTGATAGTTATACCTATTATCCACACAAACGACAAAATGTTGAAATTTGCAATAGTAGTAAAATTTACACGTTCGTGAATATAACAACTAATGCCACCTGTATGCTTAGTATGTGACATGCATGTTGCCTGTAAATAGGTGGGAAATAGTATCTCTGATGCATTGCAATCCATGGTTAAATGTGTTTCCGTTAGTATTACTATCGGCAACTTCTCTGACTTAACATAATTCAAAAGCTCATTTCTGTGACCCAGAAAACCCAGGATATTAATTATAACTATACACTTCTATAGTTGCTATACAATATCACCATAATCAGTTTATTTTCTTAATCATTTCTGTGATGCGTTTGTACCATGGTGAATTGACGTCGCGGACATTATGATTTATATCGAAATTTAAGTTTAATTTTTCGTTCTTTAGAAGGCAGTTCGCACATTTGAAAGCATTGACTTCACAAATGCTACTTTCATGAGGCTTACTACATTTATAATAAACAAAAGAATTTTTACATTCCGTTGCCTTATGTCCAAAACCAAAACAATTATAACACTGCATTGAAATGTTCTACCACTTTTACCTTATTAAAACCAATATTTATTTTACCCTTATCAATTGGTAGTTTAAAAGTAAGCGGATCACAATCAATGATAATATTAAATTTATTAAAATTATTTATTTTAGACGTTTTAATTAATTTAGCACTAGTATTACTTACATTCACATTAATATCATTTTGCGTTAAAATTATTTGTATCAGCTTTTCATCATCCCAATCCCCTTCGTTCTTTATTTGTAACAGTTGTATTCTAGGACGCCTTCTAATCGGTGTAATGATATCGTAGTCATCTCTACTATTTTTGACCTTGTCTAATTCTGTTTTATTCTCACATACCAGTATAATATTATTACTATTGAGAAAGTTTCTAACGTTTATTCGATTAAATACTTTTGGATCCACTTTGTTTATTAGGGTTTTTCTAGTTTCTGCACAATCTGTACCGTTTTTCGGTTTAATAATTAAGACTTCGTTTTTGAGGACACTACTATACGGATGTACTTTATTCCCCTGCTTCTTGTTGTTTACTTGGGTTACTTTTGACAGCTGCGCTGAGTCACCGTGCTCAACTATTGGTGCGCACGCGTCATCCGCTGAACTACTAGTGAAAGTAATTGAACTATTCACCTCATTACAACTATTCTCAGTTATATTTTTTTAAATCATTTTCCAATTTCACTATTTTTTTCTGTAAAAGATGTTTGTTGTCATTCAGAAGCTTGTTAGTTTCTTCGAGATCCCGGATTAATTGTTGTTGATATTTGTTCCCCTCGTTCTCATCGGTTACTTTTTTTTACATCATCCGTTCCTCGACTACAATTATTGACGTGATTTGGTCTATCTTTGCATCCTGGATAGCATAACTGTTCACACAACTTACATGATGTACGCAGTTTTACTACATTACCACATCCACCGGCACAAATTAAATTTTCTGGTAAGTTATCAAGGATCTCTTCAGAGACTTGCACTACACCGTCTGACTTACTCGCCATCTTGAGAAAATGAAGAAATGAGAAAAGAAGAAATTATAAAATTGTTTATTTTTAACAGGATATTTTTTAATTTACCCGGAAACCGATGCATGTGCTCGCAGAGCAAGTACAATGTGAATACATCACAATGCAGATGTGCATTTACAGTATTTTGTTACCGTAGGTTGTATTGAGGTAGTACGTGTGGCCTATCCACTGGGAGTTAGAAACTGGATAACTAAACCTGGTAAGATTGGTTTTCAGTGATTCCCAATACATACTTACATTAACATAGACCGTTGTCCGGTAAAAAAATTACTTTTTAAATATTTGGCACCTATAGCCTTTTTGTTTACGTGCCACAAATAATAATTTTTATTTGCATCTAATTTTATAAATTTCAGTACTTTCACAAATTGGCCTTCCCGGAGTCGATTGTGATTATTTTTCTCAGTAAGTATGTATAAAGTATTTGTTATAAATATTCTTACGTTATTTGTACTGTGTTAATTCTCTTCTATGATTAATTCGTCCATTAAATCAGATTTTCTTGAGACGCACGTCTGCTTGCTGGAGCGTAATTAATGAGCCATTGTTTTCCACTCGACGCGATACGTGAACGAGATGCGAAGGAGCGTTACGTTAAACGAATTTTAATCGGTCCTTTGTCGAACATACCCATAGCTCGGGATTCATTTCAGTAAATCGCGAGACACGCATTCGGAATTGGATCGAAGGTAATTGCAAAAACGAACTTGGGATGGCTTCTACAGCTAAGATATGCAAGGCGAAATAGTTATCATGTTATGACAATGCAAAGATAAATAACAAATATATGGTAGGTTAGGTTAGGTGAGGTTAGGTTATAAATACATTCGAAATTCCTGACACTGCACTGACAGAATAGTATAATTTTTAAAGGTGCATTCTCATGACTCTAGTTTAATTGACCGATTATAATTGATGAACAAAAGTTGAATATGACTTGAATCAGTTTGTGTTCATACATTTCAATAAAAACTCATCAACAATTTATAGTATCTCGAACCCACAGCTCTTAATCAGTTGCAGAAATCTGAAACTGAATTTTATAAATTTTCTTCATTTTTGTGCTGTTACTCAGGTCACCTGGTGAATATATTGCATTGAAAAAATATATATTGTATTGTCTGCGACATGTCTTCATCTGGCAGATGAATAATGAACGTGCGTTATATACCCAGTCATAATAATGGAGTTTAAACAAGTATCCGCCAAATCTATTTCCATGAGTTATATTTAAGGTTGTTTTAATAAGTATCTCGTAAATCTCATAAACTGCAAAGTGAAAATTTTGACAGATTGAGAATTTAATGAGTATTATAGTGACATGTTGCCCCTATGTATAAAAATGGATGTTGTCGATTTGACAGATAATATTATATTGCTAATCGCTCCTTATAAACACTGTATATAGCGCAGATAATGCTGGAATCTGTATACATGTATAGTGACGATATATTGAGCGCATATGAGAGGTTTAAATAAATATATTTTGTATGCAAAATGTCCGTTTTTTTAATCTAAATAAAATATTATTTATTTTACAATACATTTGTTTTTTCTATCCAAGAATTATACATCTAATTATAGCACATCTGATTTAAATATAAGATAGGGAAAATATACTAATATTAATTACCTCTCAGAACACCGTTCATAATACCTATTTTGATAAGACACATATGTAATTTGAAAACATTGAATTTGTAATGAGTTATAATACCGATTTTGGTGACAATCTCGAAATAATAAAAATAATCGAAATGCATACACATTCGAAAGTATCGTATTCAGGACATTTGAGAATTGCTAGAGGAGCACGAGATATATCCTAATTAAAAATCACATGTGCTAGGAGGAAATAAACTTATCTTTATCTATTTTATATCTAAAAGAATCTTGTATAACAACCACCCTACGCCACAGGAGGGCTAAATAACGGGCTATATCAGCCTTCATTTTGGGTCAGTAATATTTGACTAATATGCGTTGACAAGTTTTATAAATTCCACCATAATCCAGGATCGGTACGTCATGGTGGTAAGGATCTAATAATATTATATTCTATAATTTCACGAATTTACCGAGAAATCTCAATCAGGCTCAAAGTTGCTGCACAAAGAATTGCTGTTAAGGTTTTTTAAAAATAATTTTAATAAATTAAGAAGGCAGGCCATCATTTCATGAAACATAACGTTAGTAAATGTCAAACTAATATTGCAATAATTTGTTCAAAATATGTCGTGTTTCTGATTTCCTACGTATTTAGTTCATTTAGTTAGAAAAAATTAAATATCTACTTTGGAAAGCTAATTTTTTTACCACTGCTTGAAATTCTTACGATTTTCGAATCACACCTTTTAAAATGAATAGCCTCATAAGCCATGACCTCGCATCTGTCCCAACCATCCTGATAACATATTTTTTACTTCAACAAAGTATTAAATTTCATGTTATAATCTCTGAAAACCAAGTTGTATGAAAATGTATTACCCACAAAACATATTCAGAATTGAGTCACGTTTAACTTTTATTAAAACAATATTCTATATTGTCTAAGTATTCATAAAAACTAAAAAATGAGTAAACTTTCGGTTGGCCATTTTCTACCAAACACTGATCGGAACTTAGTTGCTTTGCGAAACAGTTAAATAGTAACTGTTTACTACTACTAGTAATTATAAATTGTAACGGTCCAAAAATAGCGTTGGCAGAAACGGCTTTTTAATAAATTAACTGGCGTGTAGACCTGCACGGTAGGCAACCATGCTTGCATTTTTTTTGTTGTGGTGACGCGTTTCCCCCAAGAGCGATTTTTAAAATTCACCGGCGGAGCGCGACCACGAGGAGAACTGAATTGACTCGTGCCCAATATAGATCGTGCCAGACGAACCGTTGCAGATAAGGTATATCACCATCCGGTTTACGGGAATAATCAACGGTTCTCAGCTAACCACCCTTGAGGGGGATTGAGGCACCGACTACGGGGCAGAGAACACGCTCATAACACCTGAGTAAGTAGTTATTTCTTCTCCTCTTCGTGAAGCCACGTGTCCGGCCATTTTGATTAAGGCCATGTGCTTTCTAGGCGTTTGGCCACGGGCTAAACAGCTCGGCCAAAACCATTCTTGGCTGGAAGCCGCGGACCAAGCCCAGGCGCCGTCGACGGAAACCGCCGACATCCCGGGGCTGAACCCAGCCAACGGCGAGACCATCCGGAACACAGGCCAGACAATATATATAATTTCTTTTTTTGTGTGCTCGATTGGGCCACTTTTCTGTTTATTCTTGTGTGTAAATTGCGTCTACGTGTAAATTGTGTCGTACGTGTTTTGCGCTAGTGTACGAGAAATGTTGCTCCCTCGGCCCTTTCAATCGCGCGATTAGGAGCTTATTTTATTCGGCCGAATAGAGTAAACCCTGCGCGAAAGGGTGGCGTTCGGAGGTATTTGTTTTCAGGAGCGCAGACACGGTGTCCGTCATTGGTTTGTGTGAATAAACGCCGATATTACACTACAAACTCACACCTGTTATTTATTGTTCCCCCCACGTTTTTTCATTTATTTCAGTTACAGTTTTCTATTCCATTTAATTCAGTTACAGTTTTCTATTCCATTCATTTCAGTTACAGTTTTCTATTCTCACTGCGAGATTTAAATCTGGTGGTGTTGGCGCCAAACGGTCAGCATTGTGACAGTTCGTGATTTCTGAACTTCGCTGACTGTCTGCCGCCCACCCACGCAGATAGGGTGGAGCCACCCTTTGCGACGAAGTAGCAACGAGGTAAAATTACGTGGAGCCTTTTTTTAACCCCCCCACTCTCTGACACCGAGAGCCTGGCCCTCGTCACTACTACGAAGGGACCCTCCACTCGCTCCACGGCCTAACGCGCCGACTGCCCTTCAGGTACGTCACACGTTTTTGGAACCCAACGTATGGGGCAATAGCAACAATAGCTATCGTTGGTATCTTTATTTATTTAGCTCATTAACATCTTTTGAGGCTTAAGGGTTTTGTCAGCCCTTTGTAAATTTTTCTAGCCCTTCAGGATTTTGTTTTTCATTTTAAATAGACCTCATTTAATTAATTTTGCAGCCCTTTTTCAATTTTTGTTTTGGCCCTTTTTGCCCTTTAGAAAATTTTTGTGCCCTTTTTCAATTTTATGCGTTTTAGTAGTTTTGGCACTAATTTTCATTTTGACCCTTCAGCCCTTCGCGAAAACTTTTTGGCCCTTTGGTTTATTTTTGTGCCCTTTTTGATTGGGAATATATTTTTGTGGTAGGCCTTAAGTTTACGCCAAGGAAACTGAACTGGGAGTTGGAAAATTTGACAGTATTTCAAATTTTTAATCAGCCTTCAGCATTTAGTATATTGAGAAAATTTGGGGTGGTTGTTTTGTCAGTTGTTGAGAATTTCTGTGAGTTTTGTGGGTAATATAGAATACACACAAGAAAATATTTTGACTTTAACGTTAACTTTAAATTTAAATATTTTTAATTTAGGGAATTTTCTGGCCTGTTTTCAGTGTTTGTTGGTATAATTTCTACTATAGTGTAGAAATTAGTTTATTATTCGCTGGTTACAAAAACCATAAATTTATTGTTGGATATTGTTGGTTTTTGTAGAAACTTGGTGAGATAGTGAACGGGCGACCACGAATCATACATATTTGGTTGATTGGTTGATTTATATTTTGATTTTTGGCGTATGATTTTGTGGGTTCGAGCTCACTACGACTAGGTAAAATTTTTTTTGGATTTTTATAGTAATCGTAATAATTACGATAAGTTAGTTTAAATTTTTGTTCTTTTTCGGTACACGTATACCGTATATTTTTCTTTCAATTTGAATTGAAATTTGAATCTTTTCTTTTTGTTCACTAGTCCATTAGTTGTGATGGATTTCAAAGTAGAAGTTAATAGGCTATCAGCCGATGAGCGGGTGTATGAGCTTGAACGTCGAGGAGTTACAGGGGTAACTACTGCTGATGCGCAGCGTAGCACCTTACGAACTCTAATTAGATTGGAGTCTTCTGCCTCCTATGCGCCGGTGCCTAATCCCTTTGGGATAACTGACGACCTTGCGGCACTAGAATTGAAGTTGACGGAGATCGAGGGGTTAGTAAAGGACTTCGAGGAGCCTACTACCTCTTCGACCTACTTGAAGCTCGCCACTAAGTGTGGACACGCACACGGGCGAATTAATCGTTGTGTCGTTACGACTGACGAAGAACGAGGTAAGGTCTCCAGACTTTTAGTACGATTAGCAGCGTGCGCCGGTACTATGCGTTCCGGGGCTAAGTTAGCTAAGCGCAAAACCACTGCAACTCAGAGTTCGTTGCTTAATTTGTCCGTAATTCAAGCTGTCGCTCATTCATCGCGAGTAGTTGCTGAATCGAATAGTTCAAGTTCAGATTCTGATTCAGAAAATGAACAAGATCATCTGGCTTCTACAGATGTAAAACCTGTCGCGGTTAGGTTTTGGAATCTCACTTTTGGAGGAGAGCAGGGCAAAGTTTCGTTGTCCTCATTTTTGGAGCGAGTAGAAGAACTACGCGTTGCGCGTAACGTATCTTCGGCATTATTGTTTGCGTCAGCATTAGATTTGTTCACGGGGAACGCCCTTATTTGGTATCGAGCGAACCGTAGATCTTTTGGGAACTGGGATGAGTTAGTCCTAGGGTTGAGAGAGGCCTTCCAATCTCCTGATTACGAAGAACGTCTCTTCGAAGAGATCAAATCTCGCACACAGGGACCTAATGAGACCATCAGTCTCTATGTTTCTGTGATGAAAAATCTGTTCATGCGATTGCCTAATCCTCTCCCTGAAGATATTCAGCTCAGAACCGTAACCAAAAATCTACATCCTAGATACAGAATGGCTTTGTGGTCACTAGACATTGTTACTTTTGCTGATCTACTTAGATTAGGACGTAGGCTGGAGGCTAGTACGGTCGCTAACGAATCGTACACACCCCCACCAGGGAAAGGTCGTGTGTTAGAGCCAGACTTGGCGTATGTGGAGGCTGTGCCGAGTGTGTCTTGTCACGAAGTCACTCCTACAAATATTCGTCCGCCCTCTCAGTCGCGTTGTTATAATTGTCAACGACCGGGCCATTCAAGTCAGGATTATCGCGCGCCGAGACGCTTATATTGTTTTGGTTGTGGGAAAGTGGGAGTAACAAAACCAAGGTGCCCAAATTGCACTCCATTAAATTCGTTAAACCGGTCGAGGAGAACTTGAGTCGAACGAGTTGCTCCGAGGTTTTGGGAATTTCGGCAGATAATTTTAAGGGACTTAGTGAACGTACACGTATTTGTTTAGATTTTGTGTTGTCTAGTTCGCGGGGCGATGAGCGTCCATATTTAAATGTAGTAGTTTATGGGGTGTCGTTGTTGGGGTTATTAGATTCAGGAGCAAACCAGACCATACTTGGCGGTCCAGGGTGGCAGATGTTTAAAAATTTAGCGGTACGGTTGAAACCTTCGTCGGTGAAATATTGTACGGTGGCGAATGGACGTAGTTGCGAGGTAATTGGAATGGCTACACTTCCGATGATGGTTGAAGGCGTGACGGGAACGTTGGATGTATTAGTAATTCCGGAAATTACGAGGCCGTTGATTTTGGGAACCGATTTTTGGAAACGGTTAGGAATTATTCCAGACCTACGTAGTGGTCATTGGGAGTTTTCGGGTTTGGAAGATATGGCTGTAGATGAGTTAAACACCAGTGATGGGTTAACTTCACACCAACACGTCCAACTTCAGTCATCATTAACCAGTGCTTTCGAGAAGATGAGTGATACTCTCGGGTGTACCAATTTGGTAGAGCATGTCATCAGCACTAAAGCTACGCCAATTAAGCAGCGCTACTATCCGATGTCTCCCACACTACAACGTCACGTAAACGCGGAGTTAGATACCATGCTAAGTTTAGGGGTAGTTGAACCTTCTAAATCGCCGTGGTCTTCACCGATTGTGATGGTGAAAAAGAAGGATGACACATACCGTTTTTGTGTCGATTTCAGGCGAGTCAATAGTGTAACTGAAAGAGACGCGTATCCTCTGCCGTATATTTCTCATATATTAGATCGGTTAAGGGACGCGAAATATTTGTCGAGTTTGGACATTCGATCGGCTTACTGGCAGATCCCTGTTCAGGAAGAATCGAGGCAGCTAACAGCATTTACCGTTCCGAACCGTGGTCTATATCAATTTCGACGCATGCCATTTGGCCTTCATAATGCGCCAGCCACTTTTCAGCGACTCATTGATAGAGTGATAGGTGCTGATCTCGAGCCGTCATGTTTTGCATATTTAGACGACATCGTGGTCGTAACTTCGACGTTCGAGGAGCACATTAGAGTTTTGGAGACTATTTTGAGTCGTCTGACAGAAGCAGGTTTAACGCTGCGTCGCGATAAATGTCATTTCTGTAGGCCACAGTTACGCTACTTGGGTTATGTTGTTGATCAGGGAGGGTTACATGTCGATCCAGAAAAGGTTTCAGCGATTGTTAACATGCCAGCACCCATTAATGTCACAGGTGTACGTAGAGTTATCGGTATGGCTAGTTGGTACCGTAGGTTTATTCCGATTTTTTCCACAGTCACTGCACCAATGTCAGCATTGGTCAGAAAAGACACTAAATTTATGTGGTCGGAAGACTGTGAATCGGCATTCAACACTATTAAAGATTGTCTTGTTAGCGCTCCTATTTTGTCTTGTCCTGATTTTACTTTACCTTTCGTCATTCAGACCGACGCTAGCGATTTTGGGCTAGGCTCCGTACTGACGCAAGTTACTGATGAGGGAGAGAAGGTAATAAGTTACAATAGTTGTTCATTGAAAGGACCGGAGAGGCGTTATAGTGCTACGGAGAAGGAATGTTTGGCCGTAGTATGGGCTGTAGAGAAATTTCGACCTTACATTGAGGGTGCTAAGTTCACCGTGATCACCGATCACTATTCCTTGCTGTGGCTTAACCGTTTACAGAGTCCTTCTGGTCGTTTAGCGCGTTGGAGTGTACGGCTCCAACAATTTAACTTCAATATCATTCATCGTAAGGGGAAGGACCACGTGGTTCCTGATGCGTTATCACGTTCAGTACCGGTTTTAGACGCTGTAAACGTCGTTAATCATTCCGAAGGCGACGCGTGGTTAGTTAAGATGCGTGACGCGATCGCGAAGAGACCGCGGAAGTATCCTCTTTGGAAAGTCGACGCTGGGGTCGTATATAAGTTTTTGCCTCCCAGGTTTGGGGACCTTGAGGAACCCCAAGACTCGTGGAAGATAGTAGTAGCGAAACCGCGTCGGCGTGCCCTTATTTCGGAAAACCATGATTTGCCAACTGCTGGTCATGGGGGCGTGTATAAGACCTGTCAAAGGCTTAAGACACGATATTACTGGCCGAAGATGAAAGCAGATATAGCTCGGTATGTTCGTGAGTGTGAGGTGTGTTCGGCACACAAGGTTGAACAAAAGGCTCCACCTGGCTTTTTGGCGCCTAGGGCTCGAGCGACGAGACCCTGGCAAATTTTGTGTACTGATTTGGTGGGACCTTTGCCGCGTTCAACCAAGGGCAATTGTTATATTTTGGTTGTGGCCGACACCTTCACCAAGTTTAGTATGTTTTTCCCGTTGAGACGAGCTACTGCTTCAGCTGTCACGAAATCCATAGAAGAACAAGTTTTCCTTGTATTTGGAACCCCTCAATACATCATTTCAGACAACGGTGTTCAATTTCGTAGTAAAGAGTTCACTAAGATGTGCGACTCCTATCGCACTCGGGTATTGTATACTGCTCGGTATCATCCGCAGGCTAATCCGGCGGAACGCATTAACCGGGTCCTTAAGACTATGATCGCATCGTATGTGAGCAATAACCACCGCGTGTGGGACGCGAGTCTTCCAAAGATTGGTTGTGCCATTCGGACGGCAAAACACGAGGTGATTGGCCATACGCCTTACTTCGCCAATTTTGGGCGAGAGCACGTATTGTATGGCAGTACCTTTGGTGGACCTCCGGATGCTGACGAATTGTTGGAGGACCCCATCAGGGACAAACCACGCGATCCTGATAAGTTCGACGCATTACGAGAAGAGATAGCGGGACGTTTGGTGAAAGCGTATCAGAAAAATGCGAAATCGTATAATTTCCGTAGAAGGCATGTACAGTACAAGGTTGGTGATCGAGTGTGGCGTAGAAATCATGTTTTGTCGAATGCTCTAAACTATTTTAACGCGAAGTTAGCTCCTAAGTTTGTTGGTCCTTTGTAGTGGCCCATAAGAGGTCTTTGTGGACGTATGATCTAACCAATGATTTTGGTGATCCAGGAGGGACATGGCATGTGAAAGATTTGAAACCTGCTCTGGACGATGATCATTCGCTTTCGAACTAGGTGTTTGTTAGATTTTTCTGGTTAAGTGTAGTTTAGTATTAGGTTAGTTGTGTTAGTTTTGTTAGTTTGATTGATTGTAATTAGTGGCTGTCACTTGTCTAAAACCATACGGTGTAAGTAAACTTTTATATTCTATGGGATCGTTCGCGTTTTGTCCTTGAGTGACATGCCGCCTTGCGGAATTTTTCGACGACTCCCTAGTTTAGCTATTTAGCTTAGCCCTTTGGGGGATTTAATGAATATGATTGAGGTTACGCATCGAGTGTGTCGGGACATTGTTACTCCCACTGGTACTATCTTTCTTTCGTCATTTTTATGAGTTTATTTTTCTTTTTGGGGGTTTGAAAAAAAACATCCGCTTCCCGGAGTTTTTAATTTTGTTGGGGGGGAATTTGTAACGGTCCAAAAATAGCGTTGGCAGAAACGGCTTTTTAATAAATTAACTGGCGTGTAGACCTGCACGGTAGGCAACGATGCTTGCATTTTTGTTGTTGTGGTGACGCGTTTCCCCCATTAGCGATTTTTAAAATTCACCGGCGGAGCGCGACCATGAGGAGAACTGAATTGACTCGTGCCCAATATAGATCGTGCCAGACGAACCGTTGCAGATAAGGTATATCACCATCCGGTTTACGGGAATAATCAACGGTTCTCAGCTAACCACCCTTGAGGGGGATTGAGGCACCGACTACGGGGCAGAGAACACGCTCATAACACCTGAGTAAGTAGTTATTTCTTCTCCTCTTCGTGAAGCCACGTGTCCGGCCATTTTGATTAAGGCCATGTGCTTTCTAGGCGTTTGGCCACGGGCTAAACAGCTCGGCCAAAACCATTCTTGGCTGGAAGCCGCGGACCAAGCCCAGGCGCCGTCGACGGAAACCGCCGACATCCCGGGGCTGAACCCAGCCAACGGCGAGACCATCCGGAACTCAGGCCAGACAATATATATAATTTCTTTTTTTGTGTGCTCGATTGGGCCACTTTTCTGTTTATTCTTGTGTGTAAATTGCGTCTACGTGTAAATTGTGTCGTACGTGTTTTGCGCTAGTGTACGAGAAATGTTGCTCCCTCGGCCCTTTCAATCGCGCGATTAGGAGCTTATTTTATTCGGCCGAATAGGGTAAACCCTGCGCGAAAGGGTGGCGTTCGGAGGTATTTTTTTCAGGAGCGCGGACACGGTGTCCATTGTTTTGTGTGTGAATAAACGCCGATATTACACTACAAACTCACACCTGTTATTTTTTGTTCCCCCCACGTTTTTTCATTTATTTCAGTTACAGTTTTCTATTCCATTTAATTCAGTTACAGTTTTCTATTCCATTCATTTCAGTTACAGGTTTCTATTCTCACTGCGAGATTTAAATCTGGTGGTGTTGGCGCCAAACGGTCAGCGTTGTGACAGTTCGTGATTTCTGAACTTCGCTGACTGTCTGCCGCCCACCCACGCAGATAGGGTGGAGCCACCCTTTGCGACGAAGTAGCAACGAGGTAAAATTACGTGGAGCCTTTTTTTAACACCCCCACTCTCTGACACCGAGAGCCTGGCCCTCGTCACTACTTCGAAGGGACCCTCCACTCGCTCCACGGCCTAACGCGCCGACTGCCCTTCAGGTACGTCACAAAATTCATTTTTTGTTGTTATTTATTTGATTTGTATTTTATATTTTGGAATACGTATGTAGCTTTCTGCTAATAAATATTATTATAATTATTATATCAACCCAATATTCCCTTACGTTCTGAAATTATAGTGAGATCAAAATTAATGATACGAATAATAGGTATACAAACATTACATACATCCACATTCCTCCACAAGAAGACACACATATTTGTAAAAATTAAAGTTTAAGGGGGCCAAAAAACATGTCATTAATAACTGCCAAAAATAATAAAAATACTTTAAATCGAATTAACCAGTGATTTCTTTAATAAAAAACATTTGGTTTGCAGCGATTATAACATGTGTCCCTCTTTCCAGTTTAATATTTTTTAGTATAGATAATTATTTGCGTTTCTTTTTGCTGCGCGACTAATAAAGCAATATACTTGTATATGAATTTCAGTCTACTGATTTTTCATGGAAAAAATATTTGCCTTTCTTCCAACTGCGCAGCTTAATAAAGTCCGCAGTTTTTAGATGGGAACCCTAACGGAGCCCGTTCCCATTCACTAATTATTCTTTAAATTGATCGCATTATTCATTTAAGCGCGAGATTAAAAAGTCAATAAGACGTAATATTTTAATAGCAAACCTTGATTTAAGAACATGAGCCATGGGGCCATTTCAATTAACTAATAATATTTCATTATTGTTGTAAAATTATATTTGATAATAATTGTAACTTTATGAGCAGCTAGTTTTTTCGATAGTTACCTACCTGTTTAAAAAGGAACGTAAATAGTATTTTTTATTAAAAATATTTATATTACATTTTAACTAATAAATCAAACTTTATTGGCGAGATATATTTTTTTATTTTTAAAATTGTGAAATCAAATTGGTTTGAAATTGAATTTGAAACACCCTTTTTAAACTATGTTTATTTTATATATTTCATTAATAACAGAAGAAAAAACGTACGTAACATGTTGATAAAGTATACAGGATTTTCCAGTTATTGTGATCAATATGGGGATCTCACAAACAGAAAAATATTACAGTTGGTTAAATTATGTTTTATATTTACGGGATTATGTTGAGGATGATAATTGAGACAAACAATATATTTATGTGTGTTCGATTTGATTTATAAATTAAACGTGATAATAATATTTACTATTATAATAACACACAAAAACGCGTCACTAAATTAGTAATAGACTGAATTATTACTGTTTACGCCACTGTCTTGGCTCAAAGCGCTCACCCGAAACCTCCCTTACCAAAAGGACACCAGTTCTACCCGAGAGTTCGCCCGGCGCGGTCGAAAAGGCCCGTCCGATTCACGTTCAATTACAGTCCATTTCATTGTAGCGTTGGGGAGAAATAAACTATTTTCACAGCATCCGCTTTATTTCTAACCCGACCAACAAACCACGATTCCCAATGAATCCGCGGTAACATTTGGTCCAATCGAACCGGATTAATCAGTGACAGTGAAACAGAAGCTTCAAACCAGAAACAAACGACGTGGCAAGCAGATTCATCAGCCAAGCAGCTCGACGGTGGACTCAACGAGACAGCTTCAACACAGCTCAGGACCTGAAACATACAATTTCATCCGACTGTGTTAGCACAAGTCCTCACAACATATACTCTCCGACAGCGATCATCGGAAGTATCAACGACGCAACGTAGAAGAAACAATCATCAGGACCACTTCCGGTGTTCCCAGCAGCGACCACCGAAGAGGCTCCTGGCAAACAGCTTCCAGAGAACACGAGGTTCCCTGAAGCATCATCAGACGACGGCGAAACAGCGAAAACATCGGGCGAGGACAGCACCAACGTGGGATCCACGGGCAACCGGCTCTAGGACAACGTAACCCGCGAAGTGTTAAACTCCCGAAGAAGTAAGCATTCCATAGAGAAAACACAACATACACAAACCACAGGTTACCTTCCTTTCGAACTCCATTCCTATAAACAATCAGTGCTTCACACAAGGTCGCTGGTCGCATCTATTGCGATTTCAGGAATTTTTAGACGGCGCGATAAATGTAAGCAAGAGAGCAATAAGTACTAGAGTTGAAGTCATACGGCCACTATATGACGAATTTCAGGATATATTATTTGAAATATATGTGAGCACGGGTCGTCAGCCGGAATCGGATGATATGCTCCATTTCGAAGAGTTTTATTTTCATTTATTATTATGCGCGGGTCGTCTAATTAAGGGATTACCGTTTCCAAAATCACCACCGATAGTGATTGGATACCCAAGCATTACGGACATGACCGAAGAGAAACCTCAGTTTCAATCAACTCTTCTCGCGGACGCGACCGCCAATTTGAAAATCGGTTTGGCAACGTTGCCGACGGACATTGCCCAAAGCGCGCAACTTTTAAATCAGAGCGAAAAAGAACACCCTCTGTTGTTGCCAACATCCGCGGTAAATACCATTTTACCGGATGGGACCTCAGGCACAGCGCTGTCTTCTGCGGACCCGGGCGAGCGAGCGGTCAAGCTCAACGAGATCAGTTCAAATACCCACGATCCATTGTCATCAGTGGAGATACAATTTTTAAACACGACAAACGCACCACCGAAGAGCGCGTCTTCCGGTACCCGTGGCGAGTCAGGTACCCGGGCCAACATTTCTAAAGTCTGCACATTCGACGGGTCGCATCTGGAAGTACTTGTACTCGGAAAACCCAACCAGTGCGTCACCCTAGAGACTCTATTGTCTGGTCACGAAACAAAATGCGCAATAATTGCAACGCCGCTAGGGAAGGTCACCCTTGGCCATCCTAGCTATGCAAACGCGGCAATCGTGGATGTACCCGCTACCTGCGGGGAGCCTTCCCGTTTTACAAAGCCCAAATTTCCATTATTTGATATAATGCAGAGCGGATCAAATATATATCTGGAGCAATCCTTTAAAACTAAATCAAAAATCAATTATTCTAATATGCATCGACCAATCATGCATTTACCACGTGACAATTCACACCCTTTCCTGTTCCACATACCTAAGTATGGTAGACATTACGACAACCGGAAGTTTACGAGCGAGTCTAAACTTTCCGCCATCAACTTCACCAGAAGAGAACGAAGGAGATTCAGCAGCACACCAATGCGAAGCGCGTGCTTACGCATGTTATTGTCTATGACAATCATCGATACGCGACTACTAAACACAACAGCTGCTATTGTTTGGCACACACAAACACAACTATGTATGGAATGCACATTGAAGATCGATCGCGATTAGTGCGAATCTCAGTGCGTATTTGGTGCGCTTCTAGTGTAACTCTGTGCGTACTGTAAACATAACAATTTAAGGCACTTTCGAACATACAGTTGTAAACATCGTTGATGTAGTATTCTTAGGTTCTTTCGTATTTCATGTTTATTTTAGTGTGCGTTCATTTTTCACTAATTTCAGGTAACCGTTGGCTCATGTGTGTTTTCTTGATTTATTATCAATTGTACATATTTGTTTATAATCTTGTACATTTTCTTATACTGTATTCATGTGTTAATTAATTCTTGTATTTTTATGTTATATGTTATATTACTTAGATCGTCCTTCTTATAAATTTTGAGACGTCTACGCCTCAACGTAGGGGAGTATGTTTACGCCACTGTCTTGGCTCAAAGCGCTCACCCGAAACCTCCCTTACCAAAAGGACACCAGTTCTACCCGAGAGTTCGCCCGGCGCGGTCGAAAAGGCCCGTCCGATTCACGTTCAATTACAGTCCATTTCATTGTAGCGTTGGGGAGAAATAAACTATTATACTATTATACTATTATATAAACTATCCGCTTTATTTCTAACCCGACCAACAAACCCGCGATTCCCAATGAATCCGCGGTAACAATTACTGAGGCTCAATTTGCACAAAATTCTACAATAATGCTAATTTTTCTTATTCTTCTGACTCTCTCAAAATAAATAGTATGCTTTGTGTTTTTCATTTTTCAATATATCGTAGCCCAAAAAATGCCTTCATATCTAATATTTTGCAAAATGGTTGTATTTTTTGGTTCAGTTCTGCATTAACTCTAGATGTACACATAGTACATAATAGGTTTGTTGAAAGTAAAAAGAAAAACAATTAAATTATTTTTTTGTTCGCATTATTAAAATGCTCATTATGTATATTTAATCTCATCGTTAAGATTACACTTTAATCGAATGGGTGAATAAAATGTTTACATTTTCACTTTATTTACTATAACCATTGACAACGTGAATAAAGTAAAAAAATAGGTAAATTCGCACTATCTTTGAATTTTTTGTTGTCACCTGGCAATGTGACATCACACACAAATTCTTCAATTCTGATAACGAATTGGAAAAAATCTTGTATGATACACGTGAATAAAGCAATTTTATCCACTCGAAAACATTATCGCACTAGCTTCGCCTCTTGCGCTAAACTGTTTCTTCGTGGATACAATTCGATTTTATTCACTTATACCATAAACAGCTATTATATCTTTATTTAATTTTTACGAAATACAGCTTGTTATTGTATACAACTTTTGTATAAAATAATTATTGATAATTATTTGATTTGTTCATTTGATTAATAACCCCTTAGTTGACCGTTCCGAGAGCGTTGAAACACCCTGTATAATAAATATATTATCTACATATCTTTTCCACATGGTTATTTATTATTTATCTATTCATTTAAAGGGTTACTGTCATTAATAATAATATTTTCTAGATGGTCAAGAAATATATTTGATGGTATTCCAATAATAGGTGAACCCATTGAAGTGCGTTGTTAAATTTGTTATATATATATTGTTGAATATACAAAATAAATGTTCTGTTTGTGAGTGTTTGTGAGTTTTATTAAGTTAAAGATATCTGTGTTTTCTTTTGTGTTAGATATGTCCTTTTTAATGATGTTATGTGTGTATGTTTATGTGTAGGGTTTCTGGTATCCGTATATTTGTATAAAGGTGGGTTATGCCAGAAGATGCCAAAGTATAATTTTGAGGCAATTTTCGTTATGAAAACACAAACCTTACATTAATTTCTGACGTTATGAAACGTCAAATTTTTCATAACTGCCACGCACGAGTTATGTAACTGGGTTATGTAAAGACATTACATAACTGCAGTTTCCACCAAGCTTGACACTTTTTGTAGGCTACAGCGTATCTATTTCTGGATTTTTCTCTTGGTACCCAACCGATGGCAACATTAGCAGAGTCTTCAAAATCAGAAGTTAGTTCTGAATCGCTATTGAGGATATTTTTTGGCATTATTATTAAATTTGTGAATTAGTTTAGTTTCGTGACAAATTTGTTCATGTCAGTGCAATCATGTTTCCGTAGAAACAATAGGTATACGGTGATCTGATTCTGTGATATAGTATGGAACGTTCTTATTCAAATAGTAGATTAAATAATTATTACGGAATTAAATAAAGTTTTTTAAATACATTTCAATTAAAAAAATTTAAAAAAAAAAAGTTTTACTCGTGTAATTAATTATTACACTCATCAAACAATATCACACTTTTCGTAACTGGTTACGTAAATAACTATTACATATCTATAATTACACTGATCAACACAATGTTTGTCCCTTAGACGTAAATAGGCGATTCCCATAGAATTTTTTTGCTAATTTCAGAAACGTCAACGAAAGCTTTCTAGGATGTCAGGTTTTTGTGAAATGTGTAACTTATTTTTTTTCGGGATGCAAGATCGATTCCAATGATATTTTATGGCAATACTGGATTCAAAATTCAGTTTGACAGTTACGGTATCATTTTTCTAACCTAACTTTAACTAAGAACGTGTTTTTGTAAGTAAATTGTAGAAAAGATATGTAAAAAATTCAAACAAAAAACGACTTCAACAATTTTTCTTTGCACTTCGGATATATTTATAGTAAATACTTTCCGAAAAATGCATTTAAATTGAAGGGACAACATATTCGCCAAAATTTGTCGACCTGTATTATGTATAGATGTACACACAGTTGTTATTTTTGTTGAAAGTAACAGGAAAAACATTTAAATAATTTTGTTTCGGTTGATAGGCGCTGCCAGTTTATCTCTTTTCAGTCTCAAGCAAATCATCTATTTGTTTACTAACTGAGACATAACCACTCGTTCAGGATGATTCTTCCTCTACGAATATGTATTTTTGCCTTCAGTTCGGCGGATTTTAGATGTAAGCTTTCCATCATGTACTGCTTAAAAGCTTAGCTTAGTACTGACATATACTGAAAATTCAGATTCCCAAAGATGCAGTACTAGTTATCAAAACTAAAAGACCACTGATTATCTAATATAAAATGATTAAAATACAGAAGTTGGAATAAATTGGATTGGCATACAAATTAGTCAATTGCACATAAAGATCTCAGAATCACATACATTGTAGATATAAAATTAATATGCGAAGGATCAGATAATATTCAAGTTCATCAAATAGATAAGACGCAAAAATATAGGTAATGTTTAACAGAAGCAAAAGTATTGTATTCAGTAAATAATCAAGTTCGATCTAACGTCCGAAAGAACGGTAGAGAGTGGTATAGGCTGGATTCCATCTAACATTGAGAAGCAAAAATTGGGGCTCAAGATGTCGATTTTTTTTACAGATGGGACTAAGCAGATGCATCGATTCAATGTCCCAAAGATGAATCTGAGTTATATCTAAAAAAAATTAAAAGTAATTTCTCAGACCAATTAGCTAATCCGAATAAGATGCACATGTAAAAAATATTAAACTTGAAGTTCCCGAGTTTGTATGGTCTACCAAAAATACACAAAAAGATGTACCCATTAGACATATAGCATCGAAAATTAATGCAGCAACATATAAGTTATTAAGTGGCTAAATATTTGTTTACCAGATTTTTAAAAATTCAAATAAAAAAAAAATAGAAAAAATTCGGTAGTTTTAGTTAATAACATTAAAGATTTAAACATTTAGAAAAATAGTAAATTAGATTTTGATGTTTGCTGCTTATTTACAATGCCTATTGAATAAGTCAAAGTTATTTTGGATCAACTTATGGATAAAAGTGAATCAAGTTTAACTGAGAAACAAGAGTTATGAAAATTAGTAACATTTTCTTGAATCCCCCAGTGAATTAATAGTATTTCATCTTATAAGCCTACTGACGAGCCGCAGGCGAGTCTTGTCACCTTGTTGAGCCAGTAAAAACTATTACCCGGCGTATAAAGTACAGTATTTTTTGTTAAACACGAGTAAATAGCTAAATTAAGATAATAACATGACAGTATAAAATATATCCTCTGTCAGTGTAAAAATTTTCATAAACACAATATCATAATTTCAATCATAATTGCACTTTTATATTTATATCGAACGACGACAAAGTTTAAATAAACATCAAATAATAATAATTGAAAATTAAGTGAAAAAATAATATAAACATGACAAGGGAGAGTATAAATTTGACACGGGACAAGTAACATTTTTATCTACAACTATTAAGTAACATTTACATTACCTGTATATTTTTGAAAAATAACGGCATGTGTTACTTTCATAAATTGAGTAATGATGACAGCATTATTGAATAATATTATTCCATAACAAACAATCGCTGTCACTGTCAATGTCACTTATGTTTTCCGTTTCGAAGTTCTTTCATCGTGTTAATTTCATTGAGACATGTCTGATGAAAGTGAAATCTCTTCAACGCTCTAAGAGATATTGGAGCTGGCAAAAATGCTACTGAAAAGTTGTTGCCGGACAAATCGAAAGGAAAATATGATGCGCCATATAAGAACTTCATGATTTGGCAAACGAAGAAAGAAACGTCTTCGTTTTCTAAAAACGTCCTGCTGGTTTACTTCACCGAATTGGCAAAAACGTATAAGTCGTCGTCTTCATGGGCTGTTTACTCTATGCTAAGAAGCACACTGAATATTTACCACAACATTCATCTGGAAAATTAATGTAAGTTGCAGTCATTTTAAAGCGTTAAGCTGAGGGTCATTGGCCAAAAGAGCCAACGTTTTTACGGCGGAAAAATTATGATTTCGTTGGAAACCAGTCATTAATTTCCATAATTGCAAGAATGTTACAATTAATTACAGTGCCCATAAAAATTAAATTCTCAATTTAGGTACATTATTAAAATAGTTGTAGATAAAGTATAGTATTCAAGTTGCGCGCAATGGCTATTACCCACGAAGATTAAGTTGCAGCACGAGCCGCGCAGCGGCGAGTTTTGTAATCATCTGAGGCAATAGCCATCATTACGCGCTCGTTGAATAATATACTATTACACTGACTCGTGTCAACCATTACATACATTGTGCATGTAATGATTACATTGTCAGGTAAGTGTATAGGCAGGTTAGAGTGATATTTACTCGTGTGAAACAAATCAAACTTTTAATTCACTCACAATCAAAAACATACAACATATTTTTGATATAATACCTTTGAATTCGTGGGCACCAACTTTCCCACTGCTTATGAGGCTTGATTTGGAACCCCTTCTGGTACAGAAACACTACAATCGGCCTTTTTAATATTGATATGACAATAAATGTCAGTTTGACTTTTCACCGACATGATATTATAAAAATTACATGTGTAATAACTAAACATTTTTCGACGAAATTGAATAAAATATTGTATAAAATATGTGAGTTAAGGATGTTTTACACTCGAATAAATTAGGCCACGAGCCCGAACGGGCGACTGAGCTAATTTAATTTTCTTGAAAACCATCCACTTAAATCACTTGTTATATAAATAACTAATAAAATTCTTCTGGCAGAGACATGTCCCAAATGTGACAAGTACATTGGGTTCAATAAAGCGTAGGGTGGTTATTATTATAATGTAACATGTATTAAACAACGATATTTCCCCAAATCACTTTTAGTTGTATATTTAGCTGAACAGAAAACAAATATTAATTCGTTTCAACAATTTTCCAATGCAGATATTTATTATACAGGGTGTCCCTAAATTACGTGGACATGGCTTAACCACAGACTACTGGGATCAGAAAAAGACGAATTAACAAAACTTATCTATATAGAAATGCGTTTGGTTTCGCCAGTATTCAGGTTCAAAGTTGATAAAAAAAAAACAAAATTTGCTTATAACAAGAGAACGTTTACATTGATTTGGATGTTATTTGGTATGACACTCTATACGGGTATAGCTCATATTTTGACATAATATTGTTATTATCAGTAGACCGGTTGTGTACAAAACAAGGGTGGCCCAACATTACTATATTCATATTTTTTAATGACAAAGCAAATGACTTTAAAAAAATCAAATCGGACGCAGGCATTCATTATTAAGTTTTTGTGTATCTTTATAGTTTTTGATATCCGTTACAGTTTCAGCACAAAAAAATAAAAATGATTGACTGCCCTACACTCGTTTTAAACAAATGTAATCTAGTTACCGGGTTGATGATGGTTTATTCACAATAATGAATATAAAGTACATTTACGCCGAAAAAACAGATATGTTGCTGGTTTTAGGATTTTAGGAGCCCTAATAACAAGAAAGAAATTTTGGAAATGATTGCAATTGCTTCATCCATACGATATCCAAGTAGTGCAAGAGCTTTTACCAGCTGATTATGACCCACGGTTTGCATTTTGATGATTTATTCAAGAAAAAGGAGTTGAACATATACTTTTCAACCAGAAAAAAATGTTTACTGATGATTTGTTTCTAAACGAGTGTAGCGCAGAAGCTAATATTTTATTTTTTTGTGTCGAACCTGTAACAGATATAAAAAACTATGAAGATACAAAAAACTTAATAATGAATGCCTGCGTCCAATTTGATTTTTTTTAAATTTATTTGATTTTATGAGTAAAAAATATGAATGTATTAATGTTGGACTTCACTTGTTTTATACACAACCGGTCTACTAATAATAACAATATTATGTCAAAATATGAGTTATACCCGTATAAAGTGTCATGCCAAACAACATCCAAATCAATGTAAACGTTCTCTATTTATAAGCATTTTTTTTTAAATTTACTTTGAAGCTGAATCCTGGCCAAACCAAACGCATTTGTGTATAGATAAGTCTTGTTAAATCGTCTTCTTTTGATCCCAGTAATCTGTGGTTAAGCCATGTCTAGATAATTTGGAGACACCCTGTATAATTGTTAAGATTCTGACAAATAAATTTGATTTAGTAGAGCATGTAGTGGTTAATATTCTGATCTAGCATTGTTCTTGCGATTGACTATTGATTAGTAGTCGGGGATGCAATTTAGTAAGTTACTATGATTATTACTGCGTAATGTATTTTCATTATATAAAATCCCATTGAACATGGTCCAATTGAGTACACGTGAATACGTGCAGCATAAAACTCGCCTTGTAAATTCATTACAATTCCTCCAACAAAAAAGTTCACATTCTCAAAGAAGCTGCTCCTTCCTGCATTCGTCTATTGAAGGAAGCTGTTTCCATTGAGAGTGATCAATATTAAAAAGCCGCCAAGCGAAATGAGAGGCTCACGCACTCGCATAATGCTCACACAAAACGCGTAATAGAATACTACGTCGTCCGCGATGAATGAAGACCAGGAACACCTGGAGGAACACATGCTGGTCCGGATAAACGTGCAGGGAGCCCCCTGGAATTAAACGATTGTTCCAAGCCGGTGTCAAGGACGGCGTTCCTCTTCCTCGTGCTCCAGGTGAGGAAGTAGGTCACTCGCGATTGCACGTGCAGATTGTTTGGTGGACGGTGGATTATTGTTTGCGCCCACGAAAGGTTTCAATTAAATGTTGCCATAAAGGCGAAGGAGTGAATTATTTAATGCCGTGAATTATTAAAATTCAAACAGATTTGCTTACGTTAAGAATGTTTCGAACGTGTGATTTACTCTTGAAACTCCATTGTTGGATTTAATGGGTTTTGCAGTGGACTTCTTTAAAAATGCAATTCTGCACACAATGCGTTGATTGTTAATCCTTCACCGCATATTGATGTCAGTAATAATTTTCAACATACAATGATTCAGTGAAAGACATCTTCTGTTATATGTAATTGTGTAACTTGAAACTTTATGTAGCTAACTTAACTAACCCTAGAAAGTCGGTACTGCGACGAAAGCCTGGTTCAGATTTGAAAAGCAGATATCTTGCGAAATACCTTAACGATGACCCAAGAAAAGATCATACAATTCTAATTCACTAAAAACTTCATCAGTACACATCTTCTGGCATAATTATTTTTCTAATAAGTTTTTGCATTTATCATAAACGTATAATGCTGCCTAGGTTGTAGTTGCTGTTAGACTATAGATATCAGTTTCTGTTCTCAGTTTTGGATTGTAGAATTTGATGTAGAATTTTGATCTTATTTCATTGTTCTCGAGGTGTTTTTAATACTTACTCTATTGGGTGACACCCAAGTTAACGTGATCCTGACGATACATTATTTCTAAAAGATGTAAAACAAGAAATAATAATATAACTAATGATACACGCATTGCATAGTTTCATACAGAATATTCTACGAGGGTAATTCAAATATAAACGGTAATTTTTTAATATAAATGTATTGATTGATAATATGCATTAGATAATCGTTCAGTTTTTTTCTACAAACCCTCCTTTATACTCAACATACTTTTGCCGGCGATTTGGAAGCTTAAACATTCCTTGTTTATAGAAAGTTTGCAGGTGCGCCATCACCCAATTGCGCACGTACTTCTCGACTTCTACATCGCTTTGGAATCGTTCCCCTCCAAGTGATTATTTCAGGGGCGCAAACAAAAAATAGTGACAGGGAGAAAAATCTGGACTGTAAGGAGGGTGTTCCATGGTTTGCCAATGCATTTCCTCCAATTTTTCCCGTGTCAAAACCTCTGTGTGAGGCCTAGCGTTGTCATGAAGAAGAATGACACTTCTGATGGTCGTACCTCGTCTTTCGTTTCGGTAGGCGGCTTTTACTGACTCTAACAACTGGCAATAGTAAGCTGCATTTATTGTACGTCGATCATGAAGAAAATCAATGAGTAAAACTCCCCTACAGTCAAAGAATCTGTAATTTGTAAGACTTGTTCATGGGCGTCGATTATGATTTTCGTTATCAACACATTCTCGACCACCTTTAAATTTTCTGGCCCAAGTAAACACTCGGTTCTGAGACAGTGTTTGTTTCCTGAATTTTGTGTTCAAAAGAGTTCAAATTTCTGACGGTTTAACTCCTTCATTAGTTAAAAACTTTATAATAATACATTGCGCACGAATACAGGAACCTCTTGCTTAGACATTGCTGTAGTGAGGATAAAACCGAGCGGAAATTGCTGTCCAAGTTGGTTTCCCCTTCAAAACACACCAAGCTTCAAACTCTCACTCTACTATCCTGTTCGAAAGAACTTACGGAGTACACTAACAAAATTACCGGTTATATTTGAATCACCCTCGTATATATCAAAATAGACAATTTTGCTTAAACTACGTTAACTTTAAAACCTAATAGAATCTAGTATCATGTAGCATCTGTATATAGTCAATAGTAATAATATATACTAGTAATAGTATGTATTAATTTCTGAGAAATTATCTGTCAAAATTTATTTCAATATTAACATAGAAGTGTGCAACCATTGTTCACAAAATGTATTTGAAAAATAAGTTTCCATACACGTATGTACTATAAATATTTTTTTTATCCGAAAACGGCCACTTTGGACCACGTTTAACAACAATAACAGTGTATATAGAATGTTTATTAATATATTATTTCTTCTTTGTAGTTTCTTTCTTCCTTTTCTCCCAGTACTTTTTCATTTTTTCGCTTTGTCTTTTCTTTCTTTCTGGGTCCCATTTCGTGCTGCTCGTCCTTACCTCTCTTGCCAGGAAGTCACTGTAGGTTTATATTTTCTCCCTTATCACGTTTCTCTCGTCCTTCTCTTTTATCCCCATCAATGCCAGATCTTTTTCTACTTCAGTGATCCATTTCCCTTGGTCTTATAGCATTTTCTGGGCCATTATGATTCTTTTGAGGAGCCTGTCGTTACCCATTCCGATTTTGTGTGTATAAAAGGATGCTCTGCGTTGTCTCATGGGCGTTGACAAGCGTTCGGTTTGTTTACTTCTATACTGATCCTCGTGGCTTCTGAGTTTCCACCACTCACTCACTTTTACTGGTCCTAGAATTTTCCTTAAGATTCTTCTTTCTCGGTTTTCTATCTTTTTAAATCTAGCCTACCTGATCTAGCGTTAAGCATTCTGCGAAATATAGCACTTCTGGTTTACGTACTGTATTTAGATGTTTCATCTTCGCATTTATCGAGATGGATTTCTTGCTACACATACCCCTACATAAAAAGTATGCTTTGTTTAACTTTGAGACCCTATTTTCGTATGCTTCTTTGTCGTTTACATTAGGTGTTATTATTTCTCCTAAATACTTAAATTTATGGACCCTTCCAATATCTCCGTGCTTTGTTTTATTTTTTTTCTAAGTCGACTTTTTTTCTGTAGTCAAATATTTTGTCTATCCAAAAGATATCTATGGGCCAATTCTCTTAGGGATTTCCATGAGAATTTCAATTTTCACCTTGGCTTCCTCCTCCGAGTTTGCGAAAATTACTATATCGTCCGCAAAGGCTAGGCAGTCCACTGTAATAGGTTTTCCAATGTATTTATCTTTGGTCAGTTTTATGTCTCGGAAATTTTTCTCCCCTATCTTCCTTCTCCATTCTCTTATTACTTTTTCTAGCGCACAGTTGAACAACAGTGGCAAGATTCCGTCACCTTGCCTGACTCCCGTTTTAATTTTGATTAGTCTCAATAACAGTCCCTTAAATTTTACTTTGGAGCATGGGTCGGTAAGGGTTGCTTCTATTTGTTTATGTGTTTTGTTGTTCAATCCCATATCTCTTAGTACCTTGAATAGCCCGTTTCTATCAATTGAGTCGTAGGCGTTTTGGAAGTCTACGAACATTGTTACCATTTTTTTTTCCGCTTGATGTGTAGTGTTTTTGTATAATTTTGAGAGACATTATTTGTTCAATGCATGATCTTCGGATTTCTAAAACCCCCTTGATATTCCCCGATCTGGCTATCTAGTTGTGCTTCAGCTTTTTAAATATTGTTTTGGATAATATCTTATACACCACCTGTATTAGTGGGATTCCTCGGTATATATTAACGTCTTTTATGTCTCCTTTTTTGTGTATCGGTTGAATTAAGGCTTCTTTCCACTCTCCTGGGATCTCTTCACCCTCCCAAATCTTCTTAATCATGTTACAGATGTTTTCCACCATCTTCGGGCTGTATGTTTTTAGCATCTTCGCTGTGATGGAGTCATCTCCCTGGTGCTTTGTTATTTTTGAGGTTTGCAATTGTTTGTTTGATTTCATTTATATCTGATGGCTTAGAGTCAACACCTGTTTTGGTTGTTATCCAGCTTGGCGGTAAGCCTTCAGCTGCTTCGCAGTTGTAGCTCGCAATTTTCTATGTTGTTAAATGCTATTTTGCCGTCCGGTTTCCGAAAACATATGTTCGGTGTCTTATATGTTTCTTAAATGTGCTGTAGTAGTCTCTGGTTTTATTTTTCCTAAAGTTTTCTTCTATCCTCCCGGTTGTGTCTTTGTCATAATTTCTTTTGGTTCTTATAATTATTTTACTCGTGTTTTTCCTGCTTTCTCGGAAATTTTCATAGTCTATATCTAGTTTCGTCTTTTGCCATGTCCTCCACTGTTTGGCTCTTTGTTCAATTGCTCTTTCACAGCCTAAGCTTCACCATTGGTGTCTTTTGGTCTTTTTACGGTGTGCCACCTCAGTTGCTCTTTCTATAATTGTGCTCTTTATGTTTTCCCAATTTGTTGTTTCTACATTCGATATTTCTTGATATATTTCCTTGTTGGTTTCTAGAAGTTTCTAGAACTCTGAATGTTCTGTTATGATTTCTTTCTGTTTTGTGCTTGTTGGGAACTAGTTTGATTTTTATTCTGGTTAGATAGTGGTGCGAGTCTATGTTTGCCGACCTTATGACTTTGACATTTTGTATTTCTCTTGTCTGCGATTCTGTAATTGCGACATGATCTATTTGGAACTCTCCCATTTTATTCCCCGGAGATTGCCATGTCATTTTCTTCTTCGGTTGTTCTTTGAAATACGTGCTCATGATTTGGAGTAAAAACGTTTTTGCATATTTCTATTAGTCTCTTCCCGTTTTGGTTGGTATTTTTGTACACTGGGTGTTTGCCCACTACTTCTCTGTAATACCTCTCTTTACTTATTTGAGCATTGAAATCCTCAAACAGAATGATTGTCTCGCCCTCTTTGATTTTGATCAGTTCGTCTTCTAGATGGTCCCATTCAATTCTTACTTTTTCTGGATTGGTTTTGTTGTCTTTATTTGTTGGCGCATGGAAGTTTATTATCGTGTATTTTTTTTAGCACCTTGACTTTTAACATTGCCAGTCTTGAGGTTTTTGATTCGAATGTTGCGGAGTTTAATATTCTATGGTTTACCAGGAAGCCTGTTCCTAGACAACATGTTTTTTGCTACCCTTCGCCCTACTTTCCCCTTTAGTATTCTGTACCCTTCCGTGTCAAAGGCTTCTTCGTCTATATATCTGGTTTCCTGCACTGCTAAAATCATTATATTCTGCTCTGTTAGTGTTTCAGTTAGTTGTTTTGTTTTCCCTGCTTTCAGCATGGAGTTGATATTTAATGTTAGAAAATACGTTGTTTGCATAGGTTTTAGTTTGCCTGTTGAGGTTTTAATCGTATTACTTGTTGTTGTTGTTGTGTTAGTTTTGTGAGATTAGCACTTACGTCCAATCTGCGCGTTACACTCTGGTTATTAGCCAGAGAGGGCTTCTTTCCTGTTTTATTTTTCATCCCCTTAATTCTCCTAATTCTCGGTTCCGTGTCTTTTGCAAGTGCCGCCTTCTTATTATCCTGGCCCGTATCCGATGATGTATTTTTTCCTTTATATCGTCCCACTCATAGACTTTGCCATTTACTATAATCTTCTTATAGCCCACTATTGCCCTATTTCCTTTTCCTCTTTCATCTCTTGCCATGTCCCTTAGTTTCGTCTGGGTTTCCCTTTCTGTTGGTGTTAGATAATTTTCGATAAAGATATTTCCCCCCCTTAGATTCTTTTTATTTGCCATTATCTTATGTTTTGCTCCCAGTTTGTTATTGCTGTGTGTATTATTTTTCTTTCTGGTTTGCGTCCTAGTACAAAGGCTTCCGTTATCGTAGCTTCTACTCATATTTTAGCTCTGATAAATTCTTCTACGTCAGTTTTTGTTTGGTTTTCCTTTGTATGCAGGCCTGTTATTATTATATTAAGTTTGTTTCTCTGTTTTTCTTGGGTTTTTATCGTAAACTCCAGTTTTTAGATTTTTACGTGTAACTCTTTCTTTTCGATTTTTCATTCCTCTTCTTTTTTGTCCATTTCATTTTTTAGTTTCTTTATTTCGTCTTTATTTTCCTCAAAACCTTTATTCATATCTATTCTTAGAGCTCTGAGCTCCCGAAGAATCTTTTCCATATTATCTTGTTCTATTCTTACTTTGTTTTCCTCCTTTGTGTTGCTTGTCGATTCACTTAGTGCTGTTTTCTTTACTGTTCTTTTACTTTCTCTAATGGCATCCGCTAAGTCTGAATCAATTTCTCCCTCTGTGTTATCGTTCCTTTCTCGTTTCCTTTCGAAATGGTTAGTGATTTGCCCTAAGCTATCCGACCTTGGCCTGTTATTCTCCTTTACAATACTTTCCTTCGGCATTTATTCACCTTCGCTAAGTATCCCACGACGAGCCGCGGCGGTCTGAGAGTAACTTTGGTTGCCTGCCTTAAGCGTGCTGCTCAAAGGAAAATTACCCGAATCGTCTCTTCGGAGGTTATGTACCTTATCAGATTGCTTTGCACTTATCTCATTATTCAATTCTCCTTACTTACGTGTCTTTGGCTACACCTTACTGTATTCTACTCCTCTTTCCCTCAATACCACTTTGCACTTTGAATTCCACCGGAAAAACCGATGGTTCACCGGAAAAACCGACACTTACCGGAGAAACGCCGATGACGATCACTGTCCGTATGTCCAGTATAAATATTACTACCTACATTAATTTCTGAGAAATTATCTGTCAAAATTTATTTCAATATTAACATAGAAGTGTGCAACCATTGTTCACAAAATGCATTTGAAAAATAAGTTTCCATACACGTATGTACTATAAATACAGGGTGTTAAAAACCAAATGTATAATATCCCTAGGACATAGTACAGACCAAAATAAGCCTAACAGTCTTAATAATCTGGTGTCCAAAAATAAATTGTTTCAGAGATGGGGTTGATTTTAATTTTTATATCTTATTTTTTTACATTGTCAGTTTTTAATCACAAAACACTTAAATTAATTGTGAAAAGTTTTAGTTGTAGCTAAAGTGAATGTTCGAAATGCCGCCTATCTTTTTCAACACATGCATTAGTACACTAAAACTTTTCCCAATTAATTTAAGTGTTTTGCGACTAAAAACTGACAATGTAAAAAAATAAAATATAAAAATTAAAATCAACCTACCTTTGAAACGGTTAATTTTCGGACACCTACTTATTAAGACTTTAGGGCTTAGTTTGGTTTGTACTATATGTATTAGCAATATTATATATTTGTTTTTTAATACCCTGCATATGGATAAAAATACTATGAATAAAATGGGGTTTTGCGTACGAATTTTCTTGCATTTGTCGTTGTTTTGCATTTTACCGCTGATGCGTAAGCACGTTTATCAAAAGTGTTCCAGAGGCTTGTCGAGCAATCAGTCACTCGTGTGTTGCGGTGAAGGTCGCCTCGGACGTGTCATGCTAATATTAATCACTGGCGTCTTTGTGTGCTTCTGGGATCGTCCAGGCGTCTGGAGCTCGTCATCGTCCTGTAGGAGGAGCAATGTGAGTGACATCAGCGCCGGCTCTTTTTGTCCAGAGCGATATTTTTACACCATCGCAAAAATAGAAATTCGCACACACAATGGACTATCAAGGAGTGTAAATGTATCACAGGGATTCTGCGTATGCATTTAGATTGTGGTTTGTGGTTTCTTGGATGATTGAAGAACAGCAGGTGCTGTCCTCGATTATAATCTGGATTAATTCTGTTAATTAATTCAATGTGTCTGGATCAAGTAAATTTGACTGGAAAATGTGGATGAACTATATTCCATCGGGAATATTAAAGTTAAACAGTCAATTAGGATGTATAAAATTAAAGTTATACCAAGTGATCATTTAAATTTCAGCTCTAGTTATCCATTGAAATATAAATCATTAAGCGCAGCCAATAAGAAAGACGAGACCGGTGAGCATGCCTTTATTATTAACTGCCAGTCATGACTTAAATTTCAATTGGTACTTCTAGCAGGTATTACGCAAATTGCTCGTCCGCTTGTACCTGAAAATACTTCAATAGTTAAATATGTTACACAAATCATTATATTGCCAAAATAATTGGTTCGGTGATAGTATTAAAGAATTAAAACGACTGGAATGACTAGTTTATTCTTTGTTATCACCAAGATTTCGTCTCCGATGTTGAAGTTGTTGAGGATGTTGGTGTTGATCTGTCGAAGATTTTATTGTTGAGGATATTGATGATAACATGGTAGCCGATGTTGTGGTTGACGATGACGATTGAGGATTTTGTAGCAAAGCATTTAAAATGATTTAATTGGGTATAAGATTGGGTATCTTTGAGAGAATGTTGAGAATATAATGGTTCTGAAAGTAGGGGTTCTGCGATTGAGGATTTTAAAGATATCATGGTCCTTGATGAGGATTTGATGCTTGGGGTATTCTGTTTACTGATGTTGATGTTGTAGTGATTAAGGTAGTTGAGGAAGTTATGGCTGACGACGTGAGGCATCACGAACCCGGAACAATTAAGGTTATGTATTCTGGTTTGAGCCGAAATAAATTAAATTCAAATTGCCCTTGAGTGCGATATCTTGATTAAGACGTTGCCAAGTTCGCTGCATGTATCATTACTGTCGGAGTTGCTCATTTTTATAGTAATATACATATATTGGGTGTTTATTTTCAAAATGGAACATAGGAAAATAGCATGGAAAAACACAATTAATTCTCGAAAAAATAAATGGATGGATGTCCAGCTCATAATGAGGTAGACGGTAGAGCCTTCCATAACGAAGCCTTTCGTGGAGAAACTATAACTGGGCCGGCTGGGTCTCCCGATTTGGCACCTTATGATCTTTTTGTATCAACTAACTATTAACTCTTTAAGGCACGGTTCTTCAACCTTTCAATGCCTTCGGAACCTTTCTGATATGTGGTATTTCTAAAGGAACCGTCGTAATTAAAATAAATAATTATTAGGTTTAAGTTTTTATTCATAAAATACCAAGTAAGTATTTAACGTTGTTATATTATTATATTTATAATAGTACTATTTCATTATTCATTTATTTTATTTCTTCTGGCTAGTTTCGGTTTAAAAAAAAACATCATCACAGACTGTTTTGTAAATAACCGAAACTAGTCAGGCGAAATAAAATAAATAAAATAAAATAAAAATAAATATTTACCAGTAAGTACTTTTATAAATATATTAATAAAATAACCTTAAATAATTATTATTGAAATTTGACTATATTCTTTATTAAGAAATTCTAATCCAAATAATTATCAGAAAAATAAAATCTAGAATTAGTAACACATTTACGAACGAATTTAAATTCAAATCACAAAATAATAGTGATTCCAGGCTGGGACTGTTATTTAGAATTTTCAATTGTTACAGTAAAATGTTTGATTATTTCTGTATTGTTTTCAATTCTTGTTGATTTAATGATTATTGTAGACAATTAAATTGTTTTTGTCAAAATTGCAATGATTAATCGCCAAATATTTAATTGTAAGTTCAAAGATGGCAATTTTAATTTTTAATAAAATATGACTTATTACTCTTAAAATGTCAAGGACTATATTCAAGTTTTATGGTCAAATTTGTTAATATTACGGCCAAAATTGCAGTGATTATTTCGATAGAATTAAAGTATTGAAAGCAGGGTTGGAATAAATGTTTGTTTTTTAATCAAAAATCAATGATAAAATCAAATCATTTTTAATTTTTTTTAATTTTTTTTTAAATATTTTGGTCAGTTTTTGTCAGGGTAGTTGCTTACTCGTCAAATCATTAATTGCAAATTCAAAGATAATTGGTAAAATGTAATTTTTGATAAAATTTGAGTCAATACTTTAAAAAAAAAAAAAATTTAAGATATAATTTTGATTATAAGCTCAAAACGTATTATTATCACAATAGCAATTGTTACTGTCAAAATAGCAATTATTATCGTTATCCTTATTCAAGGATTATTGTAAACCTTTGAATTATTTCTGTTTAAATTAAAATGCTTACTATTCAAAGTTTTAATTGCAAATTCAAAGATTACAGCAAATCAGCAAAATTTAAATTTTAGAAGAAATTTGAGTTATTTCTTCTTAAATTTCAAAACCAAGTTTCAATGTATATGATAAAATTTCAATTATTACCATCAAATGTGGATTTATAATTGTTAAAATAGCTATTGTCCTAATCCCTATACAAGAATTACTGTAAACAATTAAATTATTTATTTCAAAATTGCATTGATTACTCGTCAAACTATTCATTACAAATTTAAAAATTACTGGCAAATTTTAAATTTTGGGAAAGTTTCAGTTATTACTTTCTCTTAAAATTTCGACTATTTTCAATTTTTAATGACATATTGTCCATTATAACCTCAAAGCTGCACGTATTACGGTCAAAATAGCAATTGTTATGGTAAAAATAACAATTATTGCTGTCAAAATTACAATTATTACTATCAATATTACAATGAGAAACTGCCAATAATTTAATTCAATTGAAATGTTAGATGTTAGAAATGTCAGTTATTGGTACTGATGCAGTTCTGCCTTTAAATTCTAACATTTTCAATTGTTACAGTAAAATATTTAACTTTTACTTTTGTGTAATATAACAATATAATAACATATACTAATCCATAAATAATCATAATTATATAATTATTTTTGTAAATTTAAATAAATTTCCATATATTGTCTATTAAACTATTCTAAACAAAATAATTACTGGAAAGAAAATCACATTACTATCACACTATGTAACACTGGAGCAGAAGCTATATTTATAACAAAACGTAGAATTAGTAACACATTTACGATCGAATTTAAATTCAAAACACAAAATAATATTAACACCAGGCTTGGCCTGTTATTTTAATTAACTTAGAAGTAATATAACAATAAAGTAACAATTACTGTAATTTATTGTTACTTTAATTATAAAATTAAAAATAAATATTAAATTAAATCAAATTATTGACTAGGCTGGGCCTGTTTTTTATTGCAAATCGTATTTATGTCTGGAACAATGAGAGAAATTTGTGAGCAAATATCATCTTCTGCATTTGGTTTTGGTTGCAGTGTACAGAGAAAATGATCTTTCGCAGACATAAGTTGAGACGAAAGACATCAAGTACTTTACAGCTCTTTTAGCAATCTCGGGATATTCATGCAAATTTGAAGCAAAAAATGCTTAATATCAACATTGTTAAATTCTATTTCTTGAGAGTCAGTCGATATATCGATAATTTGTTTTGGTTCTTTAACTGACAACTGATAATTATCACAAGTTTTTTCAAAAGGGCTTTGAATCCAAGATAGGTTTTCTTTTCCAAAAGCAAAATACTCCTGAAACGATTGTTATAAATCTGATAAGTGCTGCAGTATATTATCTTGTAAATTGTTATTCATTTTAACGTTATTAATTATCATAATTTCATGTAAATTAGTGAAAAACTTTTATTAAGTAAATAAAAGTATTTTCTTTTAAAATGCAACTGACCAAAATTTTTATTTGAGAATAGTAGCATTAATTTTATTTTGTACTTCGAAGATATTAATATTTTAACCAAGCAAATTTTAATTGCTCGGAAATAGACATAATAGGTAAATATATCTGCGAGATATGTTATTTTCATTATCCAATCGATATCATTTAATTTGTAAGAGAATTCACATACACGTTCGCTTAACAATATTCTTATTTTATCTTCTACAGTTTTTCACTACGCACTACTTGGCAAAAGTTGGCAAAAAGCGACGGTAATTTTCATTTTTTCGGAAACCTAAATGGAAACTTTGCTTTGCATTCAAGAATAGAATATTGCCATTCTATATTTATTAATCGACCAGAACGGATATACGCCAATATTTTTTTCAATAATGAAAGTGTTTTCTTGCAGGGTATACATTTTAATTGCTTGTAAATTCAATCCAATAAATTGTAACTATTGTCAATTTGATAGATTGATGATATTTATAGACAGAAATAGCTAATTCAAAAGTAATACTGCGACCAAGAGAAAATATACATGTGAAAACATTCCAAAGGTAAGAAAATGAATGTTTTAGCCCCGTACTGTATATACTGTAACAATAACTATAAGGCCCTATAAACAAATTATCAGTCAACATTACTTTTACGAGAGTAAGTAACCTTACTTCCGCTTCTACCGGAAGTTCTACCGGAAGAAAAGTCATGTGGCTGTTCTACACACATTGTAGCAGAAGCATGGCTCTATAATCACAATAATCCGTATGTGTTGATATTTTAGTAGTATTATTTAAAAGGTTCAAATATTTAGAGGTACACTTCAAAACGTCATAATTATTTTATTTTTAATGGAATGACATATTTGTTGTACGACGGAAATAGACAGAACAATGTTCTACAAAAAAGTGTAAAACAAACCTATCCCTAAAATGAGTGGTTTGTCGGTTATTTTGAAAATTCCTTAATCACGACGAACATGTTAGTGCGATTTTTTTCAAATTTTTATTTCTACAGGAACCCAATAAACTGTTAACCAACTACTTGCGTAAGACAACCTTTGCTTTGATTTGATTTTATTGCAATAATAAAGTAAAACACTAAATCTTTACTCAATCAGTAGTTATTTGTTAAACAAGACGATAAACTATAATTTTATTGACAAGTGAAAGGTGTTAATTCACGATAATAATTCGATAATAATTATAGTTCGTCGTGTATTACACAATTTTTTGTCTCTATAGAAGATGTTAAACTGTGCTTTGTTCAACTCTAAATAGTAGATCAAGTATCTTTAGACGTACTAGTAGCTATAGCTATTTATGGTATAAGTGAATATAATTGCTTTATTCACGTGTATCATGCAAGTTTTTTTCCAATTCGTTAGCAGACTTGAAAAATATGCGTGAAGTGTTACATTGTCAGGTGACAATGAAAATTTCAAGCACAGTGCGAATTTACGCATTTTTACTTACTTTATTCACGTTGTCAATGGTTATAGTGAATAAAGTGAAAATGAAAACATTTTATTTGCCCATTTTACATTTTTATCCGATTAAAGTGTTGTTTTAATGATGAGATGCAATATACATAATGAGTATTTAATTAATAATATATAACAATAATATAATTATAATAATATAACAGTTATTTATATAACAAGAGAGTTGAGTGGAAGTTTTTGACGAGATTAAACTTTAGGCCACGAGCCCGATAGGGCGAGTGGGCTAAATAATTCGAGCGAAAACCATCTTTAGCTCACGCGTTATATACAATATTTTATTGTAGTGCAGTGACACATTTAAATAGTCCATGTAGCAGTACTCAGTAGCTGATACTATGTATAAAGTAATATGTACTACATCAATTATAGTTTTATATAGAAGTTCACATACACAGTGCGTACTTACAGAAGTCAAGAATGTACCCAACAAAGTGAAAGCTTAAAATGTGTTGAATAGTATCAACACAGAATTAATGAAGCAGCAATTTTATTATATTTTCTGACATGAATACTATTCTGATCGTTTAATAAACATATTACGATTTATACTTATTTGAATATTTTAGAATATAAATATTGGAATACAACTGCTATAACTTCTAGGTATCTTTATCAATTATACTTGAATTGTGTGCAATTTATATTGGAACATTCCAAGGGACAATATTTTCATTAATTTATAAAGATGTAACATTCTTCAAATTATAGAAATTAATGATTGGAGTTGAATTTCAGACGAAATCATAATTCTTGTGGATGGACGTATTTGTGCTACTGCTACTTATTGTTGAGCTTGTGCTAGTAGAAGGCTTATTACCTTTGGTAATTTCTTTTTCTATAACTTTTCCTCTAAATAACTTGCTGCTTATATCGTCCTCTATATATCCCTCAGTTATCGTAGTGGATTTCCATGCACCGAGCTTTTTACCGCAGTGATATCACCGCCTCCGCTGACTCAAATCGTTGCAGAAAACCTTCTACGAGCCCTAACAACTTAAAGTTCGGACAATACCCATTTTTACTATTACTTATAGATTATTTTGCTGAAAGTTGTTACTTACTTATTATATTTATGATCTCATAAAAATGCATTATTAAGCACCACTTATGCCAAAAAATAAATATTATTTGTCTATATTTACCTCTTTACGAAGAGATAAATGAAAAACTGAACCAATTTTACTGGCAACTTAATGTACGGACGACTCCTTTTTACATTTTTTTGGGATTAACACTGTTAAAATGATAGTTATTAATGTGATTAGTGTCGATTTACTGCTTTCTTTTATGTGTGTTCCTGAAAATGAGTCGTGGTAAGTAACCTCAAACAAAATTCGTCCAATTGTTGTGCATGAAGAAAGAAGCTTGAATACAATCGGCGATAATTTGAAATTAGCGAAGTCAACGGTAGGAGATATTTACCAGTGCTATGGAGATAGAGCCAAATACAAAATTCGGGGTAAAAGTTCCGTTCAACCTAGTAAAATGATATGCAGAAATAGGAAGCAGCTTGTGAAAATATGTAAAAGTCAGTGAAGGGTCACTGTAAGGGAGATAACGGTCTTATTTAATGGGAAAACGGGGGCAAATATTTCGCGACAATGTTGTAGGCAATGGATCCATGAGTGAGGGCCCAGTTTTTATAAGGTACATAATAAATAAAATATTAAATAACATTACTTTTTTCAATTCACTTTATTTTATCTTATTGAAGCCTAAATAAAAACCTCAGTTAACAAACAAACAGAAGAGTAATCGTATAGCTTGTGCTAAGTCTAAATTGTCTTGGACTGTAGACGATTGCTCCAAAATCATATTTAGCCATGAATCCAAATTCGACGTCTCTGTAGGTGATTACAGAAAACAAATTATTCGAGATAAAGCGGAAGCTTTTCAAGCAGATTGTATAAAAAAGGACTGTGAATTTTCCAAAAGGGGTATTAATTTGAGGGTGTATGTCTGGAAAAGGTTTGGGAAAAATGGAAAAAATAGATGGTATATTTAATTCGCTTAAATATCAGACAATTCCGAGTAACAGTCTTATTCCCAGCGTACATGAGCTTTATCCAGATGGAAATTTCATATTCCAGCAAAATGGTGCATCAAGCCATATAGCAAATATGATAAAAACATGATTTTCAGATCATGAAATGAAAGATCTGTCTTAGCCCTCTAACAGTCCGAACTTATATATTATTGAGACCTTGTAGCAACATGAACAGTCAGTTGAGGAACAATTATCAACGAAATGTACATGCTTAGGAGACAAAACTGAGAGAAATATGGAGATCTTTCACGCTAAATTACTGCAAGTCTTTGCTGGAAACCATACTAGCCAGAAATCGAGAGATCGTAAAGTCGAAAGGTGATGTGCAACCGTATTAATAATTTAAACGGTCGTCGGCCGAACATTAAGTTGTCAATGGAATGTGTTCATTTTTAGATTCTTTTCTCTATTTTCGTTTCTTGTTGATATAAAACAAATATTTTTTAACAAAAGCGTTCCTTAATAAAGTTGTATTCCTAATTCTTGAATAAAAAAAATTATAAACAATTTACAGAACAACAATCAGTAAATATGTAAACAAATTGGTACTGTCCGAACATTAAGTTGTTAGGGCTCGTAAGTGAAAGGCCTGTATATAATTCGGGATCTTTCAGTTTTAGAAATGTAGCAATTTGTTTGCCTGTTGCTGATATCTTATTAATGCCTATTTTTTGAGCAGTACGTTTCCCATTCTGGTAATTAAAAAAAAAATGAGCTACACTTCGGTGGTCGCATGTTAATGTATGTTTTGCAAATTTCGTAAAATTCATTGGATATATTTAGTAAATTACCTTGTAGTTTTAGTTTTTGTAAACGGAATGTTTACTATTAGCGCTCCATTATAGTTTCGTATACCTTCATTTTTTATAGCATGGAACTCATTGCATCTGCCAGTTCCCTTAGTCCCATGCTTATTTTGGCCGATGGCCTTCAGATTGACGCTTTAAAAATGACTGCAACTTCATATAATTTTCCAAATGAATATTGTGGTAAATATCCAGTGTGCTTCTTAGCATAGAGTAAAAAGTCCACAAAGACGACGAGTTATACGTTTTTGATATTTCGGTGAAGTAAACCGAATAAAGAGGATGTATTCAGAAAAATGAATTTTCTTCGTTTGCCAAATCATGAAGTTCTTATGTGCCGCATAATATTTACCTTTAGATTTTTCCTGCAACAACTTTGCAGTAGCATTTTTTGCCAGCTCAAATATCTCTGGGGGTGGTGAAGAGATTTCAGATATTTCAAAGGCTGCTAGAATTGAAAAAAAAGCCGAAAAAAATCTAAAAAGAACATATGAAAACTAAAATTAGAAAGAAGCAACCAAGCATTAACAAAGTTTAAATACATATATAAAATGCGATAATGTTTCTACTCTGAAAAATGTTTTGTTACCAGAAAAAGACAAGGACTATGATTAAGAATACATAAAAAAAACCCAGATTGATACTACTAAGAAAATATTAGGTATTTGAAAGTGAAAATAATGTGGAAACTGACAAAATGAATATTATTTTAAATAATAAAATAAAAAGCGCCTGAAATGGATTCTTACGAATATAAATTTGAAAACGCAAAAATATACAAAGGCTTATGTTTTTACTGCGTAAAAAACATTTCATTTGATAAATTTGGCATTAAATGTGCTACATGTCAACGCATTTAAAATTGATTCATGAAATAAAATAATCAACGAACCTTTATTATGTTGTGACCCATGTAGACAAAAATATTATATCTAATTGTCATGTCTGTTCTAACTAAAGTTATTTTTATGAAACAATTTATTATGCATTATTATTTCAAAACTAAGGTACCATAATAGTACCACGAAAAAAATCGAAAACTTTTTTTTCCCAATTTCATTTGGCGAAAGTAGTTAGAAACACACAATTTTTTGCTTTTAAAAATATACCAATCACTGTGGCCAACTATTGTAAATTATGTGGCCAGTAACTAGAAAAACTGGCCAATTATTGTAGTTTTATCCACATTTATATTAAAACAAAAAATGAAAAAAATGTGTTCATAGAAAACAGATATAAATAGATGTATTCGAAAGAGTATTATTTAAGATTTCTTGCTCATTATTCGATTTTGTTTTATTCTAGAAATTGCGCTCTCTACAGAATTTTACGTACTGAAAAAAGCTTTAGTGGCCAATAACTATACGGTTTACCCTATAGCTATACGTACAATTTTTAGTACAGAAAGAAGGAGATTTTTTCAAAGGGGCGTTGAAAATAATTACCATTGAAAAGGGAACGGTGGGCGGAATAAGTTTGAAAAACTCTTCGTTAGACGGATTAATTAATGGTAATTCATGACTTTTGACATATGTTTATTCATAATGTATGGGTAAACTTATTATGTAATGTAAAAATACCAAACTTCTGCAATTTCACACTCCTGCTTCTAAGAACTTCTGAAATCACATATCACATCATTAAATTCACTTTCAATAATACAATCCCTCCTTAATTACCACTGAGCCCTTTAACTGTCTCAGGTGCCCGGCTATTGCACAGCAGTAATTAATCGGCATCGTCGTTTTGCTTGGTCTCTTCGAGAAATGAATTGCACACTCATGTTCCCGACGGAGCGGTTTCGCAAAGACACGGTCGCCCGGTTATTCGCTAAAATTCGTTTTATGACTTTAATGTGCCCCTCAATAAATTATACACGATGCCCATTGAATACGCGATTAGTCCGCAATAATTGCTACGCGATTTATTACTTAATTGCGCAAAAAACGATAATTTACAGTGCAAAACGCCATCGTAGTCCACTCTCGGTTTTAGGATCGTACGCACACTTTATCATAGTCATTGAGAGTTTTGGTAGCTTTTTGTTGCATATCTAATAGTAGATAGAGAATTACTTGTATGAAGTAATTTGTATAGGTTTGCAAAATTGTTATTTGCAATTGGAATTTATGATTTAATTGTTTTATTTTAAGCGGGAAATAGCAAATTATTATCGAATTGATTTATATGCCCTTAAAAATTTATTTATATTCATTCTTTTGATTTACATTGATAGTGTAACAAATTTAAAATATTACATCTCTCTATTAGTGTCCCAAATCCAATAATTTCCAAAATTATCAGTGGTAATACAGGAGAAATTGTATTAATATAATTTGATAATTTATTACAATGCTCCCAATACAATAAATGTATTAACGTTTGCCACTATACATTGTAACAATATAATGTTAATCTATTATACATTACACAGTGGATGTTATTGTTAAGGAGAATAACAAAACTTAAAACTACATGAAACATGTCAATGTAAACATACCATACATACAGAAAACAAAATTAAAGTAAAAATCAAAATTACATCGACACCAGTTAAAGAATATTGCTACATGCGGTGTCTTCCACAAATTCTTGAAAGTGTAGTAGCATTTATCTACCAAACATTCTCTAAGTTTAGTTTTAAAACTTTTCAAAGTTTTGGAATCCCTAATATACCGGGTGGTCCATTTAAATAAAGACTTCGAAATTTTTCAAAAATAAGTATTGTACGAAAAAATGTTTCAACTTGTAAGGATTCGGTCTATCCATATTTTGTATAAATAAATTAGACATAAAACCACGAAAAATGACATATTAAATGAGACGTTTAGTAGTAATTTTAAAACAATTTCGAACTCAGGTATAAACATTGAAAACACACGTAAAGGCTAAGTATTCGGTTAGAATAGGAAGGGGTGATCATTTGGGGAAATAATAAGTCATATGATTAAATATTAATTCAATTTGAAGAGATTTCAAAGGAAATTACGAGAACTTTTATAATCATTAATATAAAACGGGGTCCATGCGCGGTGACGCAATTATATAAATAATCACAGAAGAGGCCCGAACAGGCTGATGGCTAATCATAACAGTTTGGTTTTGATATATCAGTAAGCTTCATATAGGGCACTGCGAGATCACCGGAATGAGAATTAATGCTAAGGGAAATCCCGCAGAATAGCAGAGTGGGCGAAATTTTAATATAAATAGCATCGTTTTGTATGCGAAACGTTTAGTTGGTTCCAGATTCGTGAGGCAACAGGCCGTTATTATCTTCGTCAATAGTATACGCGAATATCATTATAAAGAGCATTATCCGATTTATTTAAAAGTTGCTGTGTTCAGAATAGTATTAATTATTTCGAAATTGAGTAACAATAATCAGTGCGTTCCTTTCAAAGTTACCAAAAACAAATACCCCGTAAATTATTTATATTTTGCGTTGCCAAAATCACGTTCTATCTCAATATATTGTAGTCACCATGCCAAAAGCGTTGCCATTACAGTATATGCAGGTCTTAGAGATCTTTATTAATTTCTGATATATGCTTAAGCGGTATCGTGGAGGTTGATAAGGTAATCTTTGCGGTTTCATTCTCGTTTAGACAGGAGAATGTTACCATCTCCAATTGTGTTTACCTTAGTAGACATGATTAAAGAATCACTTCAAAGTTACCAAAAACAAATACCCTGTAAATTATTTATAATTTGCGTTGCCAAAATCACGTTCCATCTCAATATATTGTAGGCGCCATGATAAACCGTTGCCGTTACAGTATATGCAGGTCTTAGAGAGCTTTATTATTTTTCTGATATACGCTTAAGCGCTGTAGTGGAGGTTGATAAGGTAATTTTTCCGGTTTCATTCTCGTTCAGACAGGAGAATGTTACCATCTCCAATTGTGTTTACCATAGTAGACATGATTAAAGAATCACTTCAAAAATTACCAAAAACAAATACGCCGTGAATTATTTATAATTCGCGTTGCCAAAACCACATTCCATCTGAATATATTGTAGGCACCATGCAAAAGCTTGCCATTACAGTATATGCAGGTCTTAGAGAGCATTATTAATTTCTGATATACGCTTAAGCGGTGTCGTGGAGGTTGATAAGGTAATCTTTCCGATTTCATTCTTGTTCAGACGGGAGAATGTTACTATCTCCAATTATATTTACCATAGTAGACATGATTAAAGAATCACTTCAAAAATTACCTAAAACAAATACCCTGTAAATTATTTATAATTCGCGTTGCCAAAACCACATTCCATCTGAATATATTGTAGGCACCATGCAAAAGCGTTACCATTACAGTATATGCAGGTCTTACAGAGCATTATTAATTTCTGATATACGCTTAAGCGGTGTCGTGGAGGTTGATAAGGTAAACTTTCCGGTTTCATTCTTGTTCAGACGGGAGAATGTTACTATCTCCAATTATATTTACCGTAGTAGATATGATTAACAATTCCCCTCACAAGCTACTGGAAGTCATAAAAATATCAATTAATATGAAATAAGTAAGTCATTTGAATTTCCTATTTAATGAAATACTATCATTATAAATTAAAAATGAAGTATAAAGAGGATAATACTCTTCAGCGAATAAGTATAAATTTTTAAAATATAACCTAAATAATATCTCTTCGCTATAGTGGCAAAACAATAGTTAATTATGAGGAATTATTGATATGAATTTGAATCAAATGAAGATTAAGTTTAAATGAGAAACATTACAGAAATAAAACTAAAGGTTAATTAAATGAAATCAATAAAATGATCGAAATTGCTTGTTTAATAAATCTTATTCTAAATTTAAAGAAATCTAAAAACGATAATGTTCTACAGGGAATAAGTATAAAATATTAAGGTATATTTTACATAATAACTGGGCAATACTGTGGCAAATTATTGGTTGTTTTGTGTAATAAGTATAAACGAGTCATAAATAATAATATTGCAAATTCATTAATATAAGTCGTACGAACAATTTACAGGATATATTTAACAAAATTGTATCTATCAAAACCTAGTTAGTGAATCCTGAAGTATTAAATGGAATGTGGCATTGGAAGGCACAAACTGTGACATATTTCATGAAGTGGTGACATACATTGAGCAGTTTTTCGGGCACGTGGAATTGGTCATTGTGTGAAGTCATTGACGTTACTAGAAAGTTTCAACTGATGTACGGATAAAATGGAATGTGGCATTGGAAGGCACAAACAGTGACATATTTCATGAAGTGGTGACATGCATTGAGCATTTTTGCGGGCACGTAAAATTGATCAATGTGTGAAGTCATTGACGTTAATACATCATTTGTCCAACACTAACTAATACTTTTTGAGTCAATAAAGAAAGTCATTACATTCAAAGTTGATGTTTAATTGTTGTTGCAAAATCCTTTAATGTGAATAAATTACACTTAATCCATAAATATGTGTCTTTATTATATTATTATTATTGTTACTAACACACGCATTACATCTAAAAAAAGTTGGAATTGTCACGATAATGATCTATTATCAAACACAACGTAAGGAAGTATTATACGAACACACAAAATAAAAGTAAAATAGATAAATCACGAGCCAACACAAATATCATAAATTCTAAGAATTTATGATTACAAGTAAAATATACCTAAATATTAAATATTGGGGAAACCGAAGTTTTACAAAATAAAAGTTTATATATATGAGGGGGCCCATTTACAGGTACTAAAATTAGATCACCCTCATAACTGAGGGGGGAAACTTTGAAATCTTAAATGGAAACCAATAATTTTTATTGCAGATTCGTATTCTCCGACATAAACTACGAAGGTTTTAAACGAACATTTTTTTTTTAAACATTTGCTGATGGCGCTGCAATCGGCAATCAGCGCCATCTGCAATTATTAACAAATGTTTCGAATAAAACTTTCATAGTTTTTGTCGGAGAATTTGAATATGCAATAAAAAATAGGGGTTCCCATTTAAGGGTGCGCTCTCGGCTGGGGGATTTTGCTATTCGGTAAGACCAGTAAAGTTCAGAGTAGTGCAACAAGATGGTTGGTATTGCAAAAACCATTTGAGACATGACAGCGCTTACGTGTAGTCCAAAAATGTCGTGGATGGCGAAGATGAACGATGCCCGAGTCCGACCGGCGCGCGACCGGCGACGGTGCGTAGGAGGGACATGCCATTGATATCATGACAATGTGCAGTGGTGGGCCCATTTTTACGGGCGGGTCATAAATTCTGATATTGTATTCCAAACACTTGCAGATTGAGAAAGTAAAACGAGAGTGGACCGGACAAAAAATTTTGCTGATTAAAAAAACTCAAAAAAATTCACTCACGTTTAGAATTGTTTAAATGTAATTTTAAAGAAACATTACAAACATAAATTCACAAAAAAAATCATTACAAACATAAATTCACAAAAAAAGATACATTTTTTAATATAATTTATTTTGTTCTGAATTATTGTATTATATGAATAATAGCGAATTAATTCAATCTTTAAGATAAACAATAATGCACTTTGTTATAATAATGACTATTTTTATTATTTGTGCTACTCAAGTCAAATACCGGCACATGATAATTAATGGCATAAGCAAATAAAAGTCATAATGATTAGTAATATTAATTTAAAAAAATGTTTTTTACATAAATAATTTTATTACAACAAAATTTTGAACAGCTAGTTCATCGCATACGTTAAATGAACATATAGGAATTCTTTCTGGACAGATCAATTTAAAAAAAATTGGAATGAAATTACTTACGTAAATAACATTCGTATATTAAATATTAATCGCTATTACTTTTTTATATGTTATTAAAATTATTATTGCGGTAACGCTTGATAATGGAACGTTGATGCGCAGAAACTTGAGTAGTATATATAATAAAATAATTATAACAAATAAAAGTGAATTATTTTTTATCTTACAACTGATATATCATTATAAAATAACGTCTGAAAATATAAATATAGACCCTCATATACCGGGTGTTGATTGGTTTGGTATACATAGGAATTTAACATTTAAAATCACATTTGTTCATTTTCCAGCTTTCCGATTATGTTAGAGAAAAATTAGAAGAGTTAACAAATGTTTATAAACCAAAAATCAACCTAATTACATGTATCTGTAAATATAGGTTATGGCTGCAGTGATAAATAACCCCATAATAAAGCTTCAAAATCGGAACTTTTGTTGCTAATTGTGTAATGGTGGAATTTTCACACGTAAAATAAAATTTAAGTTTCAGTTGTTCACTGTCACTGGAATTTTTACCTTGACCTTTTTTTTTAATTTTTTAATTTTATTTCCTAACTTTTGCAAAGCTGTTAAATTAAATCTCTAATTTTTATTTGCCATGATACTTTCATAAAATAATTTACTTTTAAAAGTGAAGTTTTTTAAAGCAATTCTTTATTCATTTAACTATCTCGAAAAAAATTCGAATGTGTTGATTTTTGTTTACAAGATATAGAAATAAATATTTTTTAAATTATTTATTTTATTTTACATACTTCCTGGTAAATAATATCTTTTGTATCTGTAATAGTTTTTATTTATGCCTGGCTAATTTCGGCCATCAAATGTTTACATTTAAACAAAAGTAATCATGGCAACTCAATCAAATGTTAATGTGAAATGCTCGAACTGCTGTTGCATTACTTCTTGGCAGTAACTTAGACGATCTTTAAAATATTCAATAGTAAAATTATAGATACAATAAAAAAAAAAGAAAAGTAAATAAGGTCGAAGATATTTTATATGTACGAGGTGTCTCGACAGGCGCGCTTTGGTTCAAAATTTACAAAAAGAACCTGAATAGTAATATTTTTACTTTACAAATTTAATTCATTGCATATTTTAGACAATAAAAAGGATCAAGAGTGGTTGCAAAAAAATTATAAATCAATCGAATATTTATAATGTATTTCGGTAAAAAATTAAAACACTTACTGTATATTGGTAGCACCTGAAACTTTTTTGTGGTGCCTAGCACGGTTTAGTGCTTGAATTCTAGTTCTAGTTGATATTCTATGAGCATTTAGGCGTATTTTTGTAGTTCTTCCCATTTTCTATAATTCAAATTTTAAAAAATTAGTACGTATAATTCCTGTTTGTCATATATATTATATGAGCATTTCCATTACTTTTTTAGGTCATAAATTTACCAAGCATGAAAATGTTAGGCTTTTTAGAGCGAATTTAATGCAGACTTTTCCCGCAAAAAACTTTTTTTTTCGTTTACCTAAAAAAAAGTTATAAAATTTTTAATAATTGAAATTTAGGTAATTTTTCTTAAAAATAGCACATTTTCAAAAACATTTAATTACACACGGTGGTTCGTTTTCGTCTTTTATATATTTTTAAAGACATAATTATAAGCAATAACAAATTTTTAGGCAAACTAATTGTGTTGCGAAACTTCTTTTTTTTAAATTTGTTGGGTGAATAGATAATTTTGTTCCAAAGATAAAATCATCAACTCTAAAAAAGTATCAAATACCAATTTGACGATTTACGCTAATTTGAGTTAACAGTGGTCCCGCACGAAATTGAATGTTTTATTACATGAGAAGAGTTATTTATTGATAAATACGCACGATCCATCGTTAACCACCGTGCGTAATTACATATTTTTTTTAATATGCGCCATTTTTAAGAAAGATCACCAAAATTTCAAATCTTTAAAATTCACAACTTTTTTGTAGGTAAACGAAAAAAAAATATTTTGCGGAAAAGGTTCGTATTTAATTCGTATGTAATCGTCATATGTAATCCTAATATGTGTGTGAATATCATCAATGTAATACTTATTTGATACACATGAAACATTTTAAAAATAAGTATTTAGAAAAATACAAAATATGCGAAATGACAATCTGGCAAATGTAGAAATTTTCAACGCAGAGATAGTTACTGCAAATGATCTAAACGGTTGAAAATGAAGAATTTTTACAACAAATGTGAAAATATATTGCACTTACCTTCTATAGAAATAATGACTATTTCAATAAAGATGGAACTTTATAGTGCATATTTAAAAAATTACAATTTCTGTTCAATTTTCGCACACGATTTTTTTCCATGCGACGCCTTTTTGGATACCGGGAGTGCACCCTTAAGATTTGACAGTTACGAACAGTCTCCTCAAATGGGGTGGTAGATATGGTCTAATTTTAGTACCAGTAAATGGGCCCCATCAATTATATTAACTTTGATTTGGATCATATTTTTGTACGATGATTATATTTCTAGATATTTCGATGTCTTTATTTAAATGGACCACCTGGTATATGAGCTGTTTATTATACAGGGTGTCCCAGGAGAAAGGTAACACGCTAAATGTCTATGAAAATATATATTTTTTGCAAAATCTCTAAAACACGTCAAGTTTTAATTCAAGGGGGACAACTTCTCACAGGCAAATGATCTTAAATTGATTAACCCCCTAGCCGCAGGGGAGGTAAACCCTTTTTTAATTGGTGTAGGGGCCGAGCGGACCTTATTTGAAAGCTTGTCTAATTTGTAATACAACGGTATATCAATTTTTATAAATCTGTCGATTATGTTTCCAGATATTATTTTTTTTATGTTAAGCAAATTACAAAATTAACTTGCCATTTCTGCAACAAAAATGTATCCAGCAACAAAAGTACAGAGTAATACTTATGAACGCTGATGAAGAACAAACATGTTGTGAGACTGTGTTCCCGATTTGTAAAAGTTTCAGCATATAAACGACGTGCTTCAAAGAAATTGCCATTAGCACGACTGTATATAAAATGCATATCTACCATATGTGCATTCGTGTAAATAACTATATTAACGAAAACTTCATTCAGAAAATGTCAAAAATAATAAGTTAAGTTGTCAGAACCAAAAACTGAGAAGCCTACTGTCATTTTGCTCTTACCGGTAAACGTTGCCGTGATTTAAATAACACAGACTAATTTGTATCCAATCCTATCTCTAACACGGTTAATTTTAGGACACCTGTTTATTAAGACTTATAGGCTTATTTTGGTGTGTACTATATGTACTACAAATGTTATACATGTTTTTAACACCCTGTATAACTTAGAATATGCAACTGCAACAAAACACCCTTGTTTTATTGTAATTATTATTCATACATTGCGCTACCTTAATAACTAACTTAAATATTTTTGTTTCCCTAAAATCAACAAAAATACTCCGATGTGTAAACGCTCTCTGCCACAATCACAAGCTTTGTGAGTTGTGAATGTATGCAGTCAGCCGTTCTGGGAAGACCGGGATTTGCGTCACGGGCTTAAATAAAACTTCAATGATGATTAAGGTTAATGTATGATAATGAGTGGCAGAAACAACAGGCTCCAAAGTTTCAGCAGTAAACTCTGGATAATCATAAACAAATTAAACTTGGCATCAGATCAGCCGCCAGAACGCGAATTCATAGTCGTCTCCTAGGCGGCGAACGTGCGAATAAACTAACACGACTACAGCCGCGTTTAGGCTAATATCCGCAACTCTTGATAGAAGAGTAAGATACGAAGGTAAAGTTTTAGTACATTGTAAGTAATAATAATTTTGTGTATTGAAATATATCAAGCTTTCATGCTCTCCATAAAATTTACTCATTTGAGAAATAATTACATACCTTAGTAATCTTAGAATATTCATAAATAAATAAATAATACAACCAGTCTAAAAAAGTTTATTTTACAAAAGACATTCTAATTTTTAATATTTACTAATATTTGGTTAGAATATAACTGCAGAACTTCATACAAGGATGTTTAATGTGCAATGTGCAATGTGCATAAACGAAAAGAAACAGAGTATTTCTGCAGCGCAACGGTTTGATTTATCAGGCCCATTGTATATAAGCATGTCATCGCTTCTTTTCGCTCGAACTTATCGAAAAATTAAAATGTCATAAATTAATATTTCAGCCATAGGTTTTGTGTTGTGCGGTATCACTGAAAGAGGAAACACGAAATTTGAAAATCAAGATCAGGAAGATAATATACATATAGAAATAATTTGAATATTTGGAAACAAATCTACTTACACCTTATATTTGAAAGATTCCAATGATTAGTAATTTTTTCCAAAGGACTATTTGTCATGTGTACGTCTGGGGTCCCCAAATTACGGATCGGGGCCCGGATCCGGATCCTCAAGAGGATTCAATCTGGCTAACCAATATTTTATTCATCTTCTTTCTTTCTCTATCTTAAAAAAAAAGACGAAAATATAAATTATAAGAAATTGTTAAGACATAACAGGATTTTGTTTTCTACAAAAATGAAAATGTTATTAAAAATTTTTGTTGAAAAAGTTATTTGGGGACGAATTTGGTGACCGAGGTGGCCAAGTTGTTGGCCCAAATCTTCCTATCTAACGCTCCGCAAAAAAAACATGTAAGTAACGTCATATTATTATTAAGTAACGTCCTATTAATAAATAATTCCTATTATTAGTGGAATGTGAGGGAGCTCTATCCATCATTCCCATTCAAGTGTTGGATCTGTGATATTAGATGTGTACGAAGTAATACTAAGAAGGAATTAGAATTTAAATTTCCGTCAATGAAAAATGGGCCAATTAACGTGTTATTAATAACACCTGTCCATACATTAATCCTACGGGTGTACCGAGACCTTGTTAAATTTTGGAGGTACGGATTAGTCCTTGACCAATATCTGTAAGGATATGAATTACAAGGAAAGAGGATATGAAAAATCAATAGAGATTAACCGATAATTTTGAGCGACAAACTAGTGACAGATTATTGGGATTGTTTTAAAATATAAAGATATAAAAGTATACAAAATATACAAAAAAATGCTCGGACAGGTTGGATTCCACCCGCACCCCCCTCAAGCCGTAAGTACTAACAACCCCAACTTTAATAATTCAAATAGAAGAGTACCCCTTCCGCTGCCACATTTAATACTTTTTTTGTGTTGATGAATAGAATAACAAAAAGTTTTTCAAAATCGGTAATATCGGTTGATAAATAATGGAGATAAGTAGGTACCGAAATATATTCAAATGAAACCGCTATTATTCGAGCAGGCATTGATACAAACAAATAAGAAATAATTCAAGATAAATTAAGAATTAGGAAATGCATATAAAAATTTAAAAAAAAGTGAAAAATAACAAAACAAAGTAAAATTATAAATTGCATTAAATGTTTAATTGGTTGCGTTTTAATGGCGATGCAATACGTTCATCTACATACAAACGCTTACTCAATATGGTATCGGATAGTGGTGCTTTCATTTGAATACATTTCGTTAAATATCTCCATTATTTATCAACCCATTTAGAAAAACTTTTTTTAAAAGATGATTTAGTTACCTGATAGGGTATCAGAAATGATAGGTACTTTAATATTTGAATTTATAAAGTTGGGGTTACTAGGGTCGAGGGTTGAAAATTACTCTCTAAATGACAATTTAAAAATAAAAATCGACCTATCCGAACAGTTTTTGTCAAATATTTTTTTCAACCTTAACTTTTGAATCACCCTGTACATCAAGCGTCGAGCATTTTATTAAAAAAAATTGAAAATGGGAACTCAACTGAAAAAAAAATGTCGATCTTTAAAAACTTGCCACATATAGACGTTATTTAAAAATAGACGTATTCGTAGTACTTATTATGATATTCCTAGTGCTCTCTGCCGTAATATTTTCTTAAGAATTTAAAAAAAATGTGAAACTCACTTGGGAATATTTAAAGAAAATTACGTCACTTAGTAGAAGTGTCAAAAACTTCCAAGACGTTTTATTCCGGTTGTTTTTTTCATTGTCAAGATATTTTATTAGGATGTTTGCAAAAATTGTTTTTATGAAGCTGTATTGTAAGTTTCGACATATTTCGAGTTTTAGTTTGATTTTTAGTCATATTATATTTTTAATAACTTCTGCAGATTTGTTGTAAGTTTCTGCAATATTCTGGAAATTTGGAAAAGAAATTAAAACTTCTTCTTTTATACATGTTGTAGATTCTTTTAATAAAATTTTGGCAATTTTATCGTAATACAGGTTAACATAATCAACAGCAGTTTATAATCCTATTGATATTTTTATTTTTAATACATTCCGCACTTTTTATCTCTTGATATTTATTGTATTGATTGTTACTTCTTCTTCTTCTTCAAAACATAAAAATCAATGTAATATAATAATAACTGGTATACAGGGTGATTCAATTGGACAGGCAGGCTCCATTACACCTACACCGTTAATGATATCGAAATGAACCAAACGGCACTGCAAACTAGAGGCCAAAGTGCAGTTTCTAAAATTATTTTGCCATATACAGGGTGTTCCATTTTTGAAGGGGAGCCTTGGACCTAGTTTTTTTAAATGGCACTCCCTGTATAAATTTACATATTTAAATTTGCCCTTTCTTGGGCTTTATAAATCCGTTTAGTTTTTGCAATTCGCTTTAACCGTGCAGAAGTTGTTCATGTTTTTCTAAAATTCAATGCATTTCCAGGCACTTGGAAAAAAAAATCGCCAAAAAATCTCCAAAAAAATCGCAGGGCACTTGTTTTCTAGGATATCGGGTAGGGACTTTGCCAGATTCTAAACATCTGTTAGGGGTATGTTCTGGCGGCAAGATCGTTGACTTACATTGTGGCATCAACTTGCTGTGGGACATTAATTTTGGTAAACTTTGAAGGGCCATAACTTGGTTTTTTTCAAATGGCACATCCTATATATCATTACTTAGTCGTATGGAGCATCTCATTTTACATCTGTTTCGCCCCTTATATTTTTTCTTAAAAGTTCATAGTTTGAGAAATAATTTGGATTTTCTAAAAAATGAACTCAGATCTCATCGATATAAACTTAACGTGCATTGAATATCAATTGTTTCTGTCATGTCAACGTCAAAGTGACATTTATTATACTACACGTTGTAATTTTTGCCGTGAACATGAAATTTTCGCATAATGAAATAGTTTATTTCAAATGTTTTTGCTATTGATTTGTTATGCCTCAATAGAATCTGGTCACCAGCAACGGTTTGCGCTGTCAGCGTGTACATAAACCATATCAACTATTTCATTATGAGAAAAATTCATTAAGAAAATGCGCTAAGAAAAATAAAACGTATCGTAAATAAGAGGCAAAACAGATGTAAACTGAGACTCTGAATAGGACTAAATACTGAAATATAGGGTGTGCCATTTAAAAAAGTCAAGTTATGTCACTTCAAAGTTTACCAAAATTAATGTGTCACAGCAAGGTGATGCCACAATGCAGATAGGCGGTTTTGCCGCCAGAAGATACCTCGGTCAGTTGTTTAGGATCAGTCCGAACTTGATATCCCATAAACTAAGTGCCCTGCGATTTGCGATTCTTTTAATAAGTGCCTGCAAACGCATTATTTTTTAGAAAAATGGGAACAACTTCTGAAAGGTTAAAGCGTATTGCAAAAACTAAACGGGATTTTAAAGCCCAAAAAAGGGCAAATTCTAATATATAAATTTATACAGGGGGTGCCATTTAAAAAAAACTAGGTCGAAGGCTGCCCTGCAAAAATGGAACACCCTGTATATGACAACATAATTTTACAAACTGCACTTTGGCATCCCGTTTGCAGTGTATTTTGGTTCATTTCGATATCATTAACGGTGTAGGTGTTATCGAGCCTGCCCGTCCTATTGGCTTACCCTGTATATAAATAAAGGATGAAACTATAGTATAGTAAAATTGTCAGAAAAACCCCTGTTTCCTCGGAAAAAATAGTACTTCAGATCATTTTTTGAGAAGTGTTGAGGCACATAAGACAACTCTAAAACCAAATAGTCGTATCCCCACTACCGTCGGAAGGTGCCGCCATTTTGAAAATTGTGAAAGTTGATTTTTCTCGTTTTTGGTTGTAGAAAAAAAAACAGTTTTTCCACATTTTCTCCCCCGTAGAGGTCGCTTTTTTGAATAATCGCAAATGTAACAGTTCTAGAATTTAAAAAAAGTGTACAAAAGCCTGTGTGAATCATATAATGGCTGCAAATAGTCTCTGAGTTACAGCGCTTCAAAGTCCGGTTGGCGCAAGAAATCGATCAACGTTATTGGAATGGAATATTACGACATAAGCTGTGAATGAAAATTGGTTTTGTCTGTAAACATCTGCCTTTTAGGCTAACCATTTTACAGCTTCTATTGCTTGCTATTTTTTCCGAGGTAAAACTATAATTTTACTCTACTAATATAAAAATCTTGTTAAATTGACCATAAATTAATTTTTTTTATTACATCTCTTTAAAGCATTTTGTCAATTTCTGAAATTTTTATAGAATCTTGTGTAACTTATCTGAACCTCATTATATGTTATTGAAATTGAAGAAAGCTTAGCATATATTTGTAAATTTTCATATTATGATTATTGTGTTTTCTGCATTTTTTTTTGCATCTTATTTCACGATATTCACTTTCTTCGGTTGCATAACGTTTAAGATTTTGTAATATACTGTTATGTCCATAATTTTGCAACCTTTTAACAAAGTAACTAATATTTATATAAATTCTTCAAATTTGAATATTGTTACTGATGTCGGTAGATTTGAGCATTACTTATTAATTGAATATTCTGAACTTTTTTAACTTCTGAAGATTCTTTATACCGGGCTTTTTTTCTTTAATACACATAACATTATTTGGTTGCTTACTAGTGACAATGTATAACTGGTTGCCTGCACCTACCCGCAAGGAATGTTCCTATGTGTAACTTAAAATAAAAATTGTTAACCGTATGTATAGTGCAGGCAACCAGTTGTACATAGATTTCACAGCGTAACATAAACCACAGAAAGGTTATAAAGAAATCGCAAAAAAATAGTTTTAATGAAGAAATTCTAACTGTATGATATTTCAAACAGTCTGGCTACATCTAAAAGCGATCCTATTGACCTTTAGTGTACACAACATAGGATATTCAGTGTCATCTCTTCTGTCAAAACCCGGTAGGTTCTATCCCGTAAAATTTATAATAACGTGCAATATGTCACAATTCATTACAAATACTCTGCCTTGCTTCCAAGACCCCGCTTGCGTATTGCCATGAAATACACGGAGAGCATTTTGAAAGCTTGCTGGGACATCAGGATTCAACCACACGTAACCTTTTATGTTGTTTTGTTTACCGTTCGAATTGTTTGGAAAAAAATATTTCTGCATTTAAAACTATTTTTTTGTGATTTCTTTGTTGTTAAAAACATAACCTATCTGTGTAACGGTATATGCCAAAATAGTGACAGTGGACGACAGTGCATAACTGGTTGCCTACACATACGACGTTATATGCGTTGTTTTTTTTAAAGTTACGCATAGGAATGTTATGTATAATAACGAAAAAAAGCCCGGTATATATTTTTTTAAATATAAATTAATTAGTTTGTTATCTTATTTTTCCGCAACTTTCTCATTTTTAATTTCTCGTGTATGTTTCAGAAAACTTACTAGTATTTCTGAAATATCTAGTATTTTTATTTGTATGGTTTCTAGTTGCTACTTCTTAAATATTCATTAAATATAATTTCTATGATTTTTATTAAATTTTGTTTTGTATTATTTGTTTGTTTAATTAGGATTAAAATTTCAGCAACTTTTCTGTGCATCTTTCTTCAGGTAATATTATTATTAGTAGTCCTACGAGCCAAATTGGTCCACGGCTTTGTTGACTATGTATTTCCATAGCTTCCTATGTTTCGCTTTCGTCTTCCAATCCGTGATTTTCATCTCTTCCAGATCTTTTTCTACATCGCTTTTTCAGCGGCTTCTTGGTTTCCCTGTTTTTTTCCTCCAGCCATTCTTGTAAGAATCTGCTTTGCGGTTCTTGCTTCCTCCATTCTCGTTACGTGGCCTAGACATCTTATTCTTTGGGCTTTTATGATTCCCCCTAGGTTGTTACCTTTATACTTTTTTTTAATATCATTGTTTGTCCTTCGTATCCATATTTGTTCTACTATCTTTCCGCCGAAAATTTTCTTAAAACTTTGCTTTCGCATACTACGCTCACTTGCTCCGTCTTGTTAATTTTCCATGTCTCTGCTACGTATGTGACCATCGGTCTGATAATTGTTTTGTAAATTCTAATTTTTGCGTTCTGGGAGATGTCCTTATTTGTTAGAACTCGGATTAGTGAAATTACAAAATCTATTTCCTGCCAATATCGTTGCTTGAATTATTGCTTTTGAATCAGGTATTCTTGTGAATGTGGATCCCAAATATTTGAATGTTTCTACTTCTTAGAATTTACATTGCTGCCCATTAGTCATTTTCACCTTCAGATTTTGCCCTCTACTGTATTCCTGGTTTGTTTACTCCATGTAATTAGTTTTGCCAATAGTGGGTCTCCTTGTCTCACCCCTTCTTTGATTTCGAATGTTAGTGTTGTTTCATTATTAATTTTAATTTCGCTTTCTGTTCCTGTCAGTGTTTCTCTAATCATTCTTGCTAATTTCTTTTTCACTTTCAATTAATTTTTATTCTATCGTAGGCTTATTCTTCAGGTATGTTGCATACAAATTTATGAGCATTTCTGAAACTTTTAGTATTTTCCTTAAATTTTCTGCAATTTGCATACATCGTCTGCCATTTTAAATTTTGTTATAACGCTTTCTTTAACGGTTTTAGGTTTATATAGTATATTGTTTAATAAATGAAGTATAGTGGTCATTTTTCAGTAAGTGTAAATGTTCGAACAGGAAAACCCAGTTTTTTTTTATATGTTAAACACGGTATTTTTTGGGTACGTTGTAATGGTTCTTAAATGAACATGGTTCTTTTGGGATTCGGAGGTTGGTAGTACGATTGGCTACGACGCATGACCGGATTTCGAATACGATTTCCGCCTGTACCCGCCGTGAGCGGGTACATTTGTAAACGTTTTTTGGCGCAAGGTTGGAAATTTCCTATCTTGTATTTCTTTATACACTTTGCAACCCTTATAGTATGCAGGATGCGGTTCTGCACATAGAGCGCATTTCGGTGGGACTTCTCTAGAGTGATTACAATCCTTGCTGATGTGTCCCGTTTCCCCACAGCGCACACACCTCGGGCGTCTGCTGCAAAACTTTTTTGTGTGTCCATAGGTTTTGTGTGTCCATTGAGTACATTGGGGGATATCTCTTGTTGGCCTTGGTGCCTCAATGCTCACCTTCGAGTTTAGTAGGTACTCTATTATTGTAGATATCCTTTACATTTGTTGTATTTTTCAATTCTACAAACTGCATGGAGAGGGGTTTCTTTGTTACTTTGCGGGGTGTATATGCTGCAGACTTGAAATCCATGATTTTCAATGTCAACTTTTAAATCATTCTTGTCTACATTGCAGTGTATGTTTTTTACAACAATATGAAACTTTTTTTCCTGTTTTAGTTGGAATGTGTGATGTTCGACCTTTTGATCTTTTAGCATTTGAATTATGTGTCTATAGCTATCAACACCCGTGGGCGTAACTTTGACGCGACTTCCGTTTACTTTGTTTTTATATTTGTCTTTTGCAACTTGATCAAGAGCTTTGATCATCACATTTAATTTATGTATGGCTATAATCATTATTGGTAATATTTTTAGTTTAGCTTCTTGCGCTTTTTGCACTTCTTGAGGTGCTCCAGTTTCTTGACTTTCTTGGCTTTCATCATCGGTTAGTATTTGGAATTTGTTAGCTGGATTTACTTTGTAGTCTGTTAAATTTTTTTGTCGGGTTTCACGCACGTTGTCTGACGGGGAATTTCTTTTTTGTTTGCGCGATTGTACTGTAACCCATCCATGTTCCTCTTTTAGCCTTGTTAATACTTTTTCCACTAGGATTTGCATATTTTTTCTACTTTGATAATTTTTTTGATTTCCTGTTCACTTCGCAGTTCTGCCCCTGTTTCACCTGTATTAGCTGTTATTGAATTAGCTATTTATAGTTAAAAGTAATTTTTGTACTTTTGTGAAATTTCCAGAGCCCGGGCCTGCTTCGCACGTCTTGATCAGCCGTGTCTTATCTTATCTGTTAGTTTTGAATTATTTAGCTATTTAGTTCTTACTCACGTGTTTTAATTATAGCTTTTCGCCCAAATACACAATGATACACTACCTTACATTGTATTGCTGTATTCAATTATTATTAGGTTTATTTCTTAAGATTTGGCAGTTTTACCGGGAGCACTGATAAACGTGTATGCTCTAGGGAGCACAGGCGCGAATGCAACGAGTAAATGAACAATTTTCATTATGCAAAATGGATCAGAACCAATTGAAATGTTTTCTATGTAAAAATGAGTTTCTATGAAGGAATGTGTTGCTAACTAGAAAAGTAATATATTTGTTCACTTTACTCTATATAGAAGAGATGTTCATTTCCATGAAGTTCACGAAAAAGAAAATTATTTAACAGATTTTTAAGAAAACTAAGAAACTTTTAAGACTTTCTAATTGCAATATTGGTATTTTCATTACATTTTCTGCTTTTTGAGTACATTTCCTGCAGGTCAATAGGACCTATAGGAATAACATCTGCAGGTCAATAGGAATAACACATTAAAGGGTTCAAGCAGAGGCCCGCACATAACTTAAAAAGTTATGTGACCTGTTTGACAAAATGTGACAAAACCTTTATGTGACACTAGTTAACCTTTTTGACAAAACGTTAGGGGATCCCTGACGTAAAACATTGAAAGCGAAAAAGTTATGAAATTACATTATATGAAATTTCTATTATACATAAAGTACTAATACGTTTACCTACTTCATATAGGACTTTTTTATCGAAAATATTAGACATGCCAGTTTATTCGCGGTACCTACAAGATGTCACATGTATTGATATTTGCAATTTATAATTTTAGATGGACGGTGTTTACCTAAGGTGGATGCATACGTCTCCGATGCAGTCAAAATCTGCAGAGGAGGGCGAATGATGCATTCTTTCTCTGTTATTATTTAACCGGATAAGAAGACATTTTTTTTGGAAGCACTAGAAGATACTGAAAAAGGCATAAAGGTGAACCGTATTTGGATCAATAATATCTGCTATTCTGATGACAGAGTTTTAATTGCTGATACTTCCAGCGATCATCAATAACTTGTCGGCATATTAGGGTAGCTTAATAAAATAAGGGTCCAAATATGAACTCATGGAAAACTAAATTCATGATAGTTTTCCGTGAAATGGACATTGGACACATTAAGCCAGCCAAGTTTCACGGTTCAAAAAAATATATAAGTTATATAAATATATAACTCACTCACTATTGCTTTTGCACCAAGTTCGAGATCAAATGTAAACATCAACGAATTCAGCTTGGTAATAGCAAAATATAATTTCAGATCTCATGTAGACTTTTTAGGATTGCCATTATTATTTACAATTTACAACACACGCTAATGTTCTTGGTCTAATAAAGGTTTTCTATATCCTTGCTTTGCTCTATATGATTTTTTGTTAGTTTCTCCCTGTTATATCTTATAAGACCATGCAATAACATGAGAACTTGCCTAGCTCGGTTGTTTCTTCTTATTATAGCTGACTTTCTCTTCAAGAAAGCGCTTTTCTCTATCTATTCAATCGGTTATAGTGTTCTCTGTCGCCTTCAGATACCCATGCCTCTCTATCTTCCCCTGCTCCTGGATCCAGGTCTCTTGCTGTGACTTCCGTATCCACCCCTTCCCTCCAGCTTCGTCTCGGCTTTCCTCTTCTTCTTTGCCCGGACGGATTGCAGATCATTATCTTTTTTTGGTAGTCGCCCTTCCTTCATGTTTTGGACGTGACCAAACCATTTCAATTGTTTTGATCTGATATCCTCTGTAATTGTTCATTCCACATGCATTATTTCTCTTATTCTGGTGATGTTAATTTTTTCTAATCTACTTCTCCCCGCTGATCTTCTCCAAAAGTCAATTTCAGTAGCTTTATGGCTCTTTCCATTCTACCTCCGATTATCCAGACTTCCGTGCCATATCTGGTTATGTTTTTAACGATGGTTGTATATATTCGAGTTTTTGCTTCTTTCGAAATGCTCTGGTCCCAGAGAACGGAATTGTGCAGCGATATTGCACGACTACCCTGCGTGTTTCTCTATCTATTCTCTGATTCGAATCTTCCGTCGTTGCTAATTTTTGTGCCCAAATATTTATATTCCTCACATCTCTCTTTTTCTTGGCCTATATTTAATATAATTTCTGCTGTAAACCTCTTATGCACATACACATACACATACAAGGTGGCCCACCTATCCTCGCTCCGACCACTGCTGCTAGACTAATGACAATTGATGACAAAATCTGATTGGAAGTTATTAGACAGTTGATGTGCTACTTTTTAAAAATATTTTCGAGTGTACAGAGTCTACCATAAATGCGGGACACAAAATTTGATCTCTTTTTTGGATGGATCACCATGTATATTCTTTCAATTTTAGAATCTGCTTCATGAGGGCTTCACAAATCTTTATTTTCAGAGATCAATGCAACATTGCCAAGTTATTCACATTTTAATCAAATTTAACAAAAAATCATGGACGTGGAAAAATATTCAACAAAACCTTATTATAAGAGATTAATGAAAGAATCTGCGTATATAAGTACTCAATCAATGTACAAAAAGATACACAATATTTTGAGTCACGTGGAATATACAGGGTATTCTGAAACAACGATACAATTTTGCTATTTGCAAATGGCTAAAACTCTTTTTTTTTTAAATTGAACACCCAGTATATAGCTTCATATTCTGAGTGCTCATCCAATGAGGTATTCAATGGTAGCATATGGACTATAATCTAATAATACTTTTTAATAGGTATATAACGATCATTCTCGATAAGTTATAGCCATTTGAAAATATAAAAATCGTATCGTTCTTTCAGAACACCCTGTGTATTCAACGTAACTCCAAATATTGTGAATGTTTTGGCAGATACCCAGATTCTTTCATTGATCTCTTATAATAAGGTTTTGTTGAATTTTTTTCAACCTCCATGATTTTTCGTTTCATTTGATGAAAATGTGAATAATTTGGCAACGTTGCATCTGATCCCTAAAAATAAAAATGATTTGTAAAACCCACATGAAGCAGATAAAAAAAAAAGAATATACAGAGTGTACTATAAATCCGGGACACTGTACAATACAATAAAATAATTAATAGAAAATAATTTTAGAAAGTAGAACATCAAGTGTACAATAATCAATCAGATGTTTTCCTCAATTTTTATTAGTGTTGCATGCGCCTTCGTTTTGTTAAAGCAATTTACGATTATCGGTTTCTGTATCTGTTTTATATTTGTGTACACTCATCGTCCTAGTTCTACTTGATATTATCCTCTTATCATCCTCTTTGTAGTTCTCATTCTTTTAATTTAGCTCCTTCAAATTGCCATCATAGCCATCATTATCATAACCTATACAATGAATCATCTAGCAGTTTTATAAATTAAGTGTATACCGTAGAGATTGCAATATGTCATATATTTTTGCTGCTTATTATTAGTAAGTTTATGCTGTTTTTTCAATCTCAATTTATTTTGATTGATCCTTTATGAATTACCAGATATTTTGAACACACCTTGAATTTCAGTTACCTCTTGTAGATATTTGCAGACCATTTAAAGTATGTAAAGTGTAAGCAATCCACGGACAGCCATATGCTCAGATATAAATTGTACGATAATATTCTGCAATTTTTTGAAGCGCTTGTTCTTGACATGGTTTTTTTTAATTTTAAGTTTTCTTCAAGAAATTTATCGAATTTATTTAAAGTTATATTAAATATTGTATCAAGGTATAATTGAAACAACACAAAAATATTAAAGTCCAGATTTTCTAACAATGATGTTAAATAATACTGAATAAATATTGAACAACCAACATCACACATGTTGTAGTGAAAAATAAGACTTGACGAACTTCACAATAATGAGAATATTTAATGACATCTATCATTTGAATACTAGACGCGCATAATTCCACCCTTGTTCTATTTGAAACATAAGTAAATATTACCGACATCCGAGGCTTGAAGGTAATAATAATTTTTGTGAATTTATTGAGGGAACGCTGTTACATTAATATAATGTACTCATTTATATTCTCTAAGGGATGAAAAATAAATGCATATGCGGGCATACATTCCAAAATGCTAATTAATTTATACATAGAGCTTAAGCGGAATGCCTCGCGTTCTGTCTGGGAATCAAAGTGAGCACCGCAACTTGAAACAAAGCGATTAAATTTTAATTAATTACGCAATGAGCGCCAGCTCAAAATAAGCAATGATTACGTGTGATTTTATTACTCCGACTTCCCGCTTTTCCCGGTAAATGTTTGATGAGCTCGTTGGGGATGAAAAATTCAAATTAAAAGCGCCCTCGCAACCCTACCTTCGCCAGAGGCATTAAATATTATGATTATTCCGTCCGCCTTAATTGAAGGGTGGAGGCGCTGCCATGAAAAAAGAAGCGCACAATGACGCCGCGGATTTAATAAATTATCACGTCGCAGCTTCCTCGATTCAGATTGCCAGGGGTGGGCAGTTGGCACAATGGATGCGCTACCACTTGACCTCCTTAAGCAACCCTTTCTGCGTTGGTCGCAATTAAGGCACGTGCTCGAAATTTTTGCAGTCAAGGGAAATGGAAATTAACGCAATTGCTTCCGACGCAATTAAACTATACTTGTGAATCTGATGGAGCAACAGTAAAACGGATAAGTGTTTAGAATGCTGGACAGGAGAGTAAAGACTTTTCTTGGATGGTTGCGCGATGTTAATGTAATCAGGAGGAATTTAGCTTTTCGTAATTCTATGAAATAATTCCGAAGTAGGAAAGTCATTTAATATGATTCAAGAGGAGAGCCGCAGAGGCTATCCCGCATACGCCTTCGCTTGCACATTTTCTTATTATGTATGTACTACCCCAGCGTTTCCCAAACTTTTTTGACCGCAGCCCGATACGAGGTTCTAATTTTTTTTCAAAAATTGCAAAATAATTATATAAGAAAAATATTAAATATTAAATAATAAAAAGTAATTAAAACATAACAATTATAGTAAATTTTGTTTCCACATATTTTGTCCTTAGTGCGAAGGATGATGTTGTTTTTTATCACATAACAATTTAAATATTTCAAATTAGGAGGTAATGATGTTAATTTTATTTTCAAATTAGGTTCGACATCCAATCTGTTTCGATACTTATTTTTTAAGTACACCAAGGCTGAGAACGCACCTTCACACGTAACATATAAGTGGTGACAAAAGGCATTAAAAATTGTATCAATTTTTCGCTTACGCTTGGATACTCCATTTGACAGCACAACCAACAATTAATTAGTGGAACAGTATCAAACACTTTTTTCAGATCGCATGAAATTTCAATGAAATTATCAACTTCTTGTTCACTAAGATTAAACATTAGTACCTCTTCAATTTCTACAGAAAAACGATCTTTAATCCACGTATTATTTGAAGGAATACCCGGAAAGTATTCTTTAAAACTATTTATTAGCTTCGAAAGATGTTCTTGAATTGAAAGTGATAGTGTTTGGAGATGTAAATCTCCATCATAGTTTACATGGGTTTCAATAAATTTATGTAATGTTTAAAAATATATAAAATTTCGTTTTGATAGTCGTTGTTTCCACAACCCTCGCCAAGCTTCGACGTGAACAGTGCATTTCACCCGTCTTTATTTTTGTCACCATAGAAGGGAATAGCTCGCGCGAACAACGATATAAGGGGCTATACTACTTTCACAAATAAACGAGATGCAGGAATTTTCATTGTATAATTTGAATAGAATTTAGTGTAATTAGAATAGAAAAAATTATAGAATTCTCGTAGTAGGAGGAAAAAAAAGTCCATGGCAACTCTGCTTTTGCTACTCTCTATAATACAAATAGTACTGCATCGTGGTTATTTGTCAAAGTAATAATTGTCATAAAGTCAATTTTCAAAGATGGCCTTTATTTATCATAGTTAGTATAGCAAACCTTGTATCGCTAAAAAAATGTCGTTTTTAAAATGTTGAGCCAACTATGACTGCAATTTAAAAAAAAGTTTGTATTACAATTGAAGAACTGTGGTCTTTTTTCAAAGAAACTACTCTTAGAACGACAACTCTTTCCTCATTTAACAGAATCTTTATGTCTTATGGTTTCCGAGATCCCAAAGCTAAAAATGAAAATAAAAACTCACACTTTATAATATAATAAATTACATCATCCCATAAATCTGTGGTTTCTTATAATGACTTTTGAGTATTTTTGAGTTTTGAGTTAAAATAAATATATTGTATTGTCTGCGACATATTTCGACACACAGTGTCTTCATCGGGCAGATGAATAATGATATTTACCTCTTACAACCTCTTACATAAACCTTTACCTCTTACATAATCTTACTTTTCAAAAACTATGTTTTGTTTTTTGAAAAACAAAAGCATATCTTGAAAACTGTTCATCGTTTTAATAGAGGAGTTTATTATGCCCTTAAAGAACATTAAACTCACATAATAACTGTCAAATTTGATTGAAAACTCTTCATCGTTTTGAGAGAAGAGTTTGACATAGCCTTAAAGGACATTAAACTCGCATGTTGACTGTCAGTTTTGATTGAAAAGTCTTCATCATTTTAAGAGAAGAGTTTGACATTCCTATAAAGGACATTAAACTTGCACGATGAAGCACATCAATGTGGCAGTTGCAAAACTCAAAACTACAAAAGTGTGAATCTTGAGGTTTAAGATACCTACGAAATCAAGTATTGGAGAGGTATATTTATTTTAGATCCCAATTTTCAAATACAGATTTTCCTGCATATTATAATCGTGCAAGAAAAATTGATTCTCACGAATACCCAGATTTTGGGGGCTCCTTTATCATGAAGCGACTATTTATAGAAATGTCTGTGCTTGTGTATGGAATATGGATTTTCATATCCATTAGTTTTCTTTCAACATCTTGCAATTCTGCAAAGATTCTGCTATGCCAGTTTAGTATGGATTTTCATATCCAATATAGTTTCTTCCAAATTTCGCACCTTTTTCATTTGACTAAGGTTTCCAGAGTAGTTGCACTAAACCTGATTAAGTTCTTGTGATGCGCCAGATTGTGATTTCTTTGTAACACTAATAACTTGTTGAGTTTTGGTGCAGCATTGTAGAATGTTATTGGAAGTTCCTCGTTGAAGCCATATGGGAGGTCCTTTTGAGCCCAGTTAAGAGTTCTTTCTTGCATCTAAGCTTATTAAGTACTAGAGTTACACTGTGGACTACAATTGAGCGTTTATATACACTGTTGAACTCAATTAAGTCTTCTTCAGTTCTTTGGAGTCTTGTCAGTTCATGTTCTAAGTTCATTCGGCCCTTTTGATTCTAAAGGGCTAAGTGTTGAGGAAAATGGGTTTTAAAACCCGGGTTTTCATAGTCATTATCTTCCTTTCAACAGCTCACAATTCTTCATTTGACTAACTATCCAGAGTAGTTGCACTAAACCTGATTAAGTTCTTGTAATGAGCCGGATTAGGATTTCTCTGTAACACTGTATAAATCATTGAGTGAACCAATGTGCAACGTTGTAGAACGTTATTGGGAGTTCCTTGTTGAGGTCAAATGGGAGGTCCTTTTGAGCCCAGTTAAAGAGTTCTCTCTGTTGCATCTAAGCTTATTGAGTACTAGAGTTACATTGCATTACAATTAAGCGTTCATATGTACTGTTGAACTCAATTAAGTCTTCTTCAGCTCTTTGGAGCCTTATCAGTCCATGTTCTTAGTTCTTTAGCCCATTTTCAATCTGATGGGCTAGTTGTTGAGAAAAATGGGTTTTCATAGCTATTATCTTCCTTTCAACGGCTTACAATTCTTTATTTGACTAAGTTTCCAGAGTAGTTGCACTAAACCTGATTAAGTTCTTGTGATGAGCCAGATTGGTATTTCTCTGTAACACTGTATAAATCATAGAGTATTGGTGCAACATTGTGGAACGTTATTGGGAGTTCCTCGTTGAGGTCAAATTGGAGGTCCTTGTGAGCCCAGGTAAATAGTTCTCTGTTGCATCCAAGCTTATTGAGTACTACAGTTACATTGGATTACAATTAAGCGTTCATATGTACTGTTGAACTCAATTAAGTATTCTTCAGCTCTTTGGAGTCTTCTCAATCCCTGTTTTTAGTTCTTTGGGCCCTTTTCATTGTTATGGGCCAGTTGTTGAGGAAACTGGGTTTTCATACCCATTATCTTCCATTCAACGGCTCACAATTCTTTATTTGACTAAGTTTCCAGAGTAGTTGCACTAAACCTGATTCAGTTCTTGTGATTAGCCAGATTGAGATTTCTCTGACACACTGCATAAATCATTGAGTATTGGTGCAACATTGTAGAACGTTATTGGGAGTTCCTCGTTGAGGTCAAATGGGAGGTCCTTTTAAGCCCAGTTAAAGAGTTATCTGTTGCACCCAAGCTTATTGAGGACTAGAGTTACATTGGATTACAATTAAGCGTTCATATATACTGTTGCACTCAATTAAGTCTTCTTCAGCTCTTGTCAATCCCGGTTTTTAGTTCATTAAGTCATTTTCATTGTGATGAGTTAGTTGTTGAGGAAAATGGGTTGTCATACCCATTATCTTCCTGTCAATGCCTCACAATTCTTTATTTGACTAAGTTTCCAGAGTAGTTGCACTAAACCTGATTAAGTTCAGGTGATGAGCCAGATTTGGGTTTTGTCTGTAACACTGTATAAATAATTGAGTACTGGTGCAGCATTGAAGAACGTTATTGGGAGTTCCTCATTGAGGCCAAATGGTAGGTCCTTTTGAGCCCAGTTAGTTTGCAATTGGGCGTTCATGTATACACTGTTGGACTCAATCAAGTCTTCTTCAACTTTTTGAAGTCTTGTCAGTCCCCCTTTTTAATTCTTTGGCTCCCTATCATTCTGATGGGCCAGAAATATGGATTTTCATATCCAACATCTTCCATCTTCATTTCAAAATCTCGCAATGTCTTTGAGTACTTGACTACATGAGTATAATAGGGCTCCTGGCGATATCTCTTATGTATAAAATAAAAAAGATAGCGGTATCAGTGAATTGAACATTTGATTTGCATTATTAATTTATTTAATTTCGTAATAAATTAATTTGTTATGAATAGCAAATACTATTTAATGACTACAAATCACCATCACAGAATCGTGGTTATAAATAAAAACTTTTTTATATTTGTTCTATGATGCATGGTGTTGTACAGTTATATTAAGGATTGCCATATGAAAAACAAATATTTGTTAATAAGGGAAAACTATGCATTTGAAGAATTTAGCAGTAAATAATGCCTTAGTTGAGGGTGCAAATCAAACATTCATTTTGCAGACTGTACCTTGTAGGTGATGTTGGAAATCAGTCAAAACATTGTCCATAAATCTAAAGAATAATAGAACATAGCGTAAACTTACTATCGTGCGTTCAACAAAAGTGCCAATTGGCGTCAACGCCAACTTCGTCGTCGATTTTTGTTTAACGCTCGATAGTTTTGCATGACATATTAGCAACGTGATTTATATTCACAAAAATCAAATGCAATTGGTTCATAAATTTACAAAAATACGCTTTGGTTGGTCCATGCATGGTGCATACGTGATGACCCATTAATAAAACTGAATTAATAGCCACCCTATTAATAACATACCGCGAAGTTTGTCAATTATTACGGAACGAGGTACGCTTTATATTGGTCATACTGGTTCCGTGTATCAACCAGCCAAATGTTGAAATCTCTTTTTACTGATGATTTTTCACGCGGCCTAAAATTGGCAATTATCTAGTGAAGTTGTCGCCAAAGATTAGAAATGGAGCTGAACAAGAAGAAGAAGACGAATAATCGGAAGAAGGAGAAGATGGAGAATGAGAAAAAGGAGAAGGAGAAGAAGTAGAAGAAGAAGAATATTTGTATGTAATTTTTTAAATTTATATATGTACAGAGTGGCCCACCTATCCTCGCTCGGACCATTACTAGACTAGACTAATGCAAATTGAGGAAAAAATCAGATGGGAAGTTATTGGACACATGATGTGCTACTTTTTAAATGTATTTTCGAGTGTTTGGAGTCTACCATAAATCCGGGGCACACAAATTAGTCTCTTTTTTAAATGGATTCTTTCATTTTTAGAATCTGTTTAATGTGATAGTACAGAATGTCGACAAAAAGTCGTTATTTTTAATTATTGCAGCGACTGTTTCCGATACATTGAAAATATTTAAACCAAAGCCATACAAAATTAAATTCAATTCATTGAATGTAGCAAATATGTCGCACTAATAAGCCACTTTTATTAACCACTCAAAATCGTATAATCTATCCTTAAATGGAAAAATAGCATCTTCTTTAAATGGTGGGTGTCCATTCAGAAATAACAAAGCTTCGTCTCTTAGCTCAAACAGATGTCTTAAAACGTTTGCTTTTGAAGCCATCGTGAATTAAAATACAAAATGAGTGTTTATGATCACTCCCCATTCCCTTGCATAACTCGGTAAAAAGTCTGCTATTTAATAGACGAGATTTTCTGTAGTTTACAACTACATAACTTGACACATTTTTCCAAAGTTATGTTTAAATTTAAAGGCAAGCCAACGCTTGTCTTTGGATATAATAGTGAATATATACACAATTAATGGCTAATTCTTGAATTTGTTTAAACAAACATTTATGACAACCAGCCATTGCATGTGCTCCGTCGCTACTTAGACCAACACACTTCATCCAATCAATACCGTGACCAGTGACAAAATCATTGGTAGTTTCAAAATTTGATCGGAAGATTTGTCGGAAGCTTTTTACGAAACAAAAAAAAATCTTGTATAGTGTCTTCGTCAACATATCTGATAAAACACAATAGATTTCCATTATCCTCGATATATGTGCTTTCATCTAATTGAAAGGATAAAACATGTTTTTAGTTATACTTTAGCAACTAGTTTTTCTTCTATATGTTTCATCGCAATATCATCAATTCTCCGTTTAACTGTATTATTTGATAATGGTATCGTCGAAAATAAACTTGTTCCCTTTATTCCGCATAAATTATTTGCGACAATGTTTAAAGCAGGAAGTATTATTTTTTTCTCCTGCACTATGAGGATACCCAGTCTCAGCTATTAATTTGGAAATTTAAAATGCTATCAAAGTGAGCTTTTTATTTGACTGGTGAGGAAAGAGTGCATTTTCTTTTTTTTAGCAGCACTCAACTCATTTCTTATCAACAAAAAAGTTTATTCGCTTATCAGAGTACTCAGAATGAAATGTGTCTAAATCCGGTTGCAACTTTGACGGTTTAATACTTTTATTTGAAAGTTGCGGCTTGAAAATAGCACATAGAGGCACTGCACTGCTGCCGGCAAACCGTAAATATTCGTCACAATATTTGCGAGTCCAATTTGTTTTACGCTTGTTGTTTTGGCGCTGTATATCTGCCTTTAGGGGCTTCAGACAAAGTATCTTCATAATCATGATGTTTAGCATTGCTCGAACTTGGTTGATCATCATTTAAATTTCTGGTTTTGTTGATTAAACATTTAATTATTTTCTTCGGAAACTTTTATAACATGATTTCTTTTAGTGATGATTTATAAAAAAAGTATCCATTTATTTTGCGCGACGCGGCAAAATTTTTCTACGACCCGTTGCCGGTTCGCGACCCACACTTTGGGAAACTCTGAACTCTGTACTACTCTATCATTAAGCAAAGCAAAGCTTTCTGCCTGTATCTACCTGTTTCTCAATGTTAGTATTTTTATATCTCAGGAAGTAATGGAGTTTATTAGCGAGACATAAATCCGGCGCGAATGTATGAATTGCATAAAGTTGCATAAAGAAATTATCATTATATGAAAATGACCCTTAATCCACGTCAATGGGCTTTTAAATTTAAATAGACCTCTTTACAAGAATTTTGTTAAGTAAAACAAAAGTGAGAAATCGCCACGTAAAATGATATCGAATACAGAGCCCAGATTTGAGAACCTAGTTTCTGGGAAACAGGCAAATACGCACATTCATATTTTGTTTCTGACTAATTTGCTTTCTTTAAATATTTTTTATATGTTACGCAATGTGTAAGAGCACTCTCGTGTTGCTCCTAAATTTATGACATACAGGCAGGTTGCCATGTCTAAGAATTTCCCCCTAATCTAGGGATTTTTGAAGAAGGGAAGAGGATTTTATCAGTTTTTTCCAAAATCCAGTTACTGACACCACAGAAACACTACACTAGAAAAGTAGAAACACATAGGGAAATGCATCCATTCTCCATTACACACCGCTAAGTAACGACGCACACACAAACAAGTGAGAGAAGAAAACCCGAATACAACCAAACATTCACCACAAGAACGCACCACACATATAAGCAAACACTATAAAAAATACCAGAAATCTCAAATGAAATACACACAAGTGTAACACACCACACAATACACAATAGCTACCACCAACGAATATGACGGTGAGTCCCAAGACCCTAACCACATATACATAAGCATACACACCACATAACACTCATCATCTCAAATCACCAAATCATTACCAACCCTAGCAATAAGTTTTTATTTGTAAATAAGTATATAACGCAATTATCTTCCAATATGGCAATTATCTTGCAGATATGGTACTGGTTGAAGATGGCTCACAAACCGAAACATGTCCCATGTAACAACTAAAATCTTCTAAAGATTATTTATTTTTACATAAGAGTATGAAAATCCCATTTTATAAAAACATTACTTAGAATGGATCTCTACACTTTCCAAATATATGCACAATTTTCTGCTGCTGTAACACACAAAGTACATTGATTAGCTGATAAAGTAATATTAAACGTCCGTGACCATTGTTTAGCATTTATCATAGAAAGCTTGTTTCAAATATACAGGGTGTCCAAGATAAGGATCAACAGAATGGGGATCTCGGAAACCGTTAAGGTTGCAAAGGCGGTTAAATTACAAAAAAATGCGCAATTTAGTGGTATGAATATTCTGTTGAGAAAACCAGAAAAATCCGCTTAATTCCGGAGATATTCGACCAAATCCGAATTCTTGCGATTTCGTTTTTATTTTTTCTGAAGTTATTTGAAAAGATATAAGAAAACCAAAGGCACTTTCTTATTGCCACATTTGTAGATCTATAAGACAGCGTCTACAGATTTCCAGTACAACGTTTCGTTTCGAAGAAATCATCATCAACTTTATTTTTTTATATGGCCCGTTAAAAAATTACACCCTGTATTAGATACCATTTCCTATTACGAAATCAACTATGTACATCACAGTACGGTTTCTCTCGTTTGTATTCAGAAAAAAATGCTTGTTAATACATTTCGAACATTTTCTTGTAGTAGGCGTTGAAATAATGACGAAAAATAAAATTATTATTTATTTTTAACCCAGAATATGTACCAAAATTGTAACTAAAATTAATTTAATAAGAATAGTTGTTAAACATTGAAACATTATAGCTATTTAGAACCAAACTTATTATTTTTGTACTGTGATATGAGAATCGTTCTATTTATTTAATGGCGACGAATACAACAATTATTACATATTTGTAACGAATGTGTACGAAAATAGTAACAAAAAATAAATCAGCTATTTATTTATTTTTTAGTTATTTAAAACCACACTTACAATTTTTTTTTACTGTGATATGACATTTAATCCCGACAAGACAACCATTATTACCAAATTTCAACCCACAATGGGTACCAAAGCAGTAAGTAAAAACAATTTGGCACAAATAGTTGATAAACATTGAAACATTATAGTTATTGAGAATTATTATTATTTTATTACTGTGGTATTATGAGAATTGTTCTGTTCATTTAATTATCTTAAAATCTCAATATTAGGTAATAAATTTTGTCTTCGTCGCTCATTTCAACGCCTACTAGATAACATATTTCTTTCTGAATAAAAACATGATAAACCATACTGCGCTATAACTCGTTTAATTTGTAATAGGAAATGCTATTTAATTCAGGGTATACTTTATTTACGGGCTATATAAAAATATAAAGTTGATGATAATTTCTTCGAAAGGGAACGTTGAACTGAAAATTTATAAACGCTGTCTTGTAGAGCTAAAAATGTGGCAATGAGAAATGGCTTTTGTTTTTTATAAGTTTTCTAATAACTTCAGAAAAACATAAAAACGATATCGCAAAATTTCGGATTTTGTCGAATATCTTCGGAAGTAAGCGGAATTTTCTGGTTTTCTCAACAGAATATAACTGACCACTAAATTGCGCAACTTTTTTGTAATTTAGCTGCCGTTGTAACTTTTACGGTTTTCGAGATCCAAATGATGTTGATTCTTATCTTAGACACTCTGTATAGACGTTTTCATAATAGAAATAAATTAACACAAATTTTAAGAAAATTCTCAGTAATTTCATCTTCAGAGGTCTGTTAGAACATATAACATAAATACTTCTTTGGAAAATTAATTCCCTGTTTCACTGATTTTCACTCATTTAGTTTAACCAGATGATTTAAATCGTGATGATTAAGACTGGTGTCTTTTAATTAAAACGTACTCTTACAAAATAAAAAGGCATAAAAAATGTTCGACAGGGTATGGGAAAATCACGCGAACCCACATATTTGGCATACACATTGAGATAAAGGAGATAAAGCTGACCTATATTACTGTGAAAACATTATCTAATCATGTAACATTTTTCAAAGGACAATATAAAAAAAATGAGATAAATATTGCCAATGGAAGATACTAGGGAAACATGCACGAGTAGATGTAGGAGTGGAACGCCGTAGATTAAGGAATAGCATATGTATATATAAGCTCGAAACATATAAGGTTAGTTACAACTGCCAACTACCAGTTGACGCAGAACGTTGCGCTGCCTACGAAAACTCATAGGTTTTATACATTTATTTCTTTTGTAATTCTTATATACAGTAAAATCCAATGTATACCTTAATTCCAAAGTCAATTATCCATATTAATGATTACCTTTATAGTTATATTACGGCATAGTGCTGCTTGTAATTGGAGTCACATTTAATAAAGGTAGAAATATGGGTTCCCACCGCCGAATATCACGTAGTGGCTTGAACGAAAGTGCAAGGTTATTTCGTAGCGACAGTATAATATTATAATTCCTTTATATTGTATTTTTTTATTGTAAGTATAGTATTGTATTCCTTTCCTACTTCGAAACATTTGAATACCAGTATAATTAATCGAGTTTATTTAAGAAAATTTACCCATTATAAATAATTCAATGATATATTTTTATATCAATTTTATTTCATAAATCAAATGGTTCAGCATTAATTATATCAAAGCAATCTCAGCATTAAAATTGAATTAACTTAATTAATTGTATATGTATGTATGGGTAGAAGTAGAAATTACCCTTATAAAACTAAGCATTCATCAATTTTGAATAATATTACCTCGTAAAGTTTATACGGATCATGCGGCTGATAGTATTGGTAGACTAGTATACAAATAATAGTTATTTCATGCGATGATAACATACATTGAACAAACTTCTTTTCTCCATAATTTGAAGATAATTTATTGCATGAATTCAGTTATGTGAATCGTTCCTATCGCAAGGTGGCGTTGGAATACATAGGTAGACAAAAATGCTAGTGAATAATAACATGTATTGAAGAAACATCTTGGCACAATTTAAAGATAACTAGGTACACGAAGTCACTAATATAATCTCTAAATAATCATAATAATTACCTCATAATCGATTTATCAAAAGTAAAATATACCATTCAAGGTCAGATAATATAAATTAAGATTCTATAATTATTAAATAGCATATTTTCAAAATTTTGAATAGAGATATTCTAATAATTAACGTCCAGTTTCAGTAATAAAACTTTAATGTATAATTAAATTTTATTTACCTTTTGCTTGCATGATCTTTTAAAATAAATAAATCACACTAGGTCCATCGACGCTTTCTGAACAATAACTCCTATATGAAACATTCTAAACTTTTTAGGAGTCGAAAAAAAAAGTGGGCCACAACACACACAGGTTACTTTGTCACTTAGATTTATTTATTAGTCACTATAGTTTCGACACCTTAATGGGTCAATATCAAACTTACAATACCTTAAAATTACGACAGCGGACACAAAAAAAAAAATAACTATTTCATTTGTTTCATTTCTATAACTGACTCTCACAGAGATAGTCATTAGATACTTGTTGAACTTTAAGATATCATTCCATCACCCAAAATGAAAGTATAGATATAGAAGATATTTCACTAATAAAAACAAAACTACACATTGGTCGGTGAATTCCTTTTTATTTTTAAAATACTTCTGGGCCATTTTATCACATAGGAGGTATACAATTCGACCCAGGATAGCCAACTTGATAGAAAAACACCATCAAGTGAAAATTACCAAAAATGTCACATACGAGGTATTGTCCCGAAAGTGTCGATAGCTGACCAACAAAAAATACTGACCTCCAATTTACCTATAAAATGAACTAAATTCCGTTGTCACGATAATGATCTCATAAATATCACAAATTTAAAAAAAAATGTCCACAAACATAAAATTAAAATAAATTGTAAATAAAACATATTACTTGGTTAGCATCAAATAGAGGATGTTACACATACATAAAAGAATATATGTTATTAGTTTATGTGCTGCAAAGAAGTAGTCCAGTTTGTGCCAGTGGTATGATGACGTGTCGTTGTTAGGTCGTGCAATGGAGAGGGTCATACACGTTCGGACATTGTCGTTTAAATTAAAACGATCCTAATCACATTAATTGCCAGTCCGATTGTGTGTGATTTTCGGCCTGAAATCGCGTATCCTGTCGCATAAAATGCCGTTTACTTTTACACATCATTCTTCAATATCTAGCCAAGCATTTTTATCGTACAATTATATATTAATATTTTACATACATTAGTGTTAAAGCGTCCTACATTTTACTTGTACTAATTAATTTAACTCCCTCATTCTCCGATTCCCACATCCATTTATACGTTTATTTTTGTACACATTCATTAAATCCTTCTATTATTAGCCCATCCTTAATATTTACAAATGATGGCGTTGCGATGTGGAAGAGGAGTGAGACAAATGGCTCTATTTTGGGCGCTATTATGCAGGAAATCGAAGGTGGGAACTACGAGAATAGCCCGAGAAAGTTTACCCGACACATGTTCGTACTAATTATTTCTTCATGGCGGGTTTTTAATTTGAAGTTCCGATCTGCCGCTGGCAATTCCTTTGTGCCGAAGTTTTATGAGTCATTCGGCATGTGTGTATGCCAGCCCTTTAACGCAGATGTATTTTGCAGTGTTATTGGGATGCCCGTTGACGTCATCCGCGATTGTGGTTCTTCTGGGAATGATAAATCTATCTTTATTGGCAGTTTCAGTGCAGAATATTTTTTTATCAACAAGATGTTGCGTACAGTGGTAATTTATGTATTTTATTTAACTGATTACTCAGAAATGCACATCTAAAATAGTATATCAAATTATTGGCATATTGGAGTCCATTAGTGATGACATGTCAAGCCGATGCATATGTGAATGGGTTTCATACAGAATTTATCATAATGTGAAAATTACCCTTAAGACCACGACCACAGGGGTCTTGTGACAAATTTATGAAATTTACATGCGAGCTAATTTTTTAAATTTCATATTGAAAGTACAATTGAATTACTGATTTCGGATGCTCCACTTTTGGTTATATTTAAATTTATACTTCAATTATATTGAAGTAGTTCTTTCGATGGAGTGCAAAAACACCATTAGTCTAATAATTTGAAGGTGTATTAGAGCATCCAATACACCTTAAAATGTGAAAATATCAACTGATAGCAGAAACTATCTTAGTGCGTGAATAATTAATTCGTATTTAATTATTTCAAAACAAGTTATGTGTGAAATAGTAATTATTTTCTGGAACACTTTCTAAGATTGTACATTGATTGGGCAGTTAAACGATACTATTTATAGGTATTAAAAAAAACGTATGAAACCTTTTGTTTTGCATTTGTTACAACACATGTTATGAGCACAAGTGGAAATTTGTATTCAAGCAAAAACAAAGTTTCACTTTTTGAGTACCACTCCAGCAAGGAGGCGATCTTCATTTTATACACATTGTCTGAGTCTCGTAAGGAAAAATTGCTTCTTCATGAATCCTTACTTTTAAGTTCTGTATTGTTATTTAACAAGTTTATAAAACCGTCAACTTCAGATATCCTATATCAAGTAATCACAAAACCTCAGGTCTGATGGTTATAGAGGCCACTGAATATTGGTTCATTCATGATTCATGGTTCATTGTCATCCTGCATGTGTGATTAGTGGCTCTTTTAAAATTCTCATTCACAAAAAATCGTTGAAGTTCTGGAATGAAGGTTTCCATCATTTGAACACAGCACGTTGATATTTTGCAATAGCAATGAAGCAATTTTTCATAACGTCTTTTTGTAGTAAAAATCTTGGAATCTCCACTCTCTAAAACTAATGCGGAAAATGATGTAGAGAAAATGTTTACTGTCTATGATATCGATTTGCCTTCAATTCTGTGGGCGCCCATGATATATAGGGTGTTCCATTTAAAAACAAAGAGTTGATGGTTACTTCTGGTAAAACCGGAAGCGATAGATGGTTGAAAGTATTTCAAGAGAATGGAATCAGACATGTTTGTATGATTTTTTTCATATTTTTATTCTGTCAAGAACCCCATAAACTTTTAATGGTCTATTAGCGTGGGACACTCTGTATAATAGTCAATGGAATAAATTCAAATAAAACCAAGCAAATGCTACCTGGCAATTAACACGTCTTTAGTGATTTTATAAATACTTATTTTTGCCAGTTTATTATAATTTCTTTTATCCATTAAAACTTATTTTATTCATTGTGGAAGGTTAGCAGTGCCGGATTAAATAATTTGCCGCTCCACGCACAATAAAATTGCCGCTCGGAAAAGAAAAGAATAAAATTAAAATTTACCTTGTTAAAATTATTTTCGCCGCGATTTTTTTAATGCAAAGTCATTAATTATTATAGACTGAAAATCTTATCCCATAGTGGATCGTAGATGTTATTTTTTCGTGATACTTGATTGTAATTAAATATTATCGGTACTGTCTCCATGGTTGTTATTTAACTGATATCAGTCACGGCCGTTAAAGTTTAACAGCCGTGTACTGTTATTTATTTTGGTGTTCACAAGCGTTACTACACAACCATCACAGCATACTTGAAATATGTCATTATGATTTATGAAAATAATTTCGCAAAATTTAATCCTTTTAGTTTTAGTATCACGAATACTATAAAACAACAAACGCCGATATGGATATAACAGACTCGGTTGATTATAAAATCTCAACCTCGCCTGTTATAAAACCCATATCGGCCTAATATCGTTATATACTATATACGTTTTAACACTGAAAACGAACGTTCAGCCGAAAAACACTAACTGCCATAGAAAAAAATACACGAAGTGCGATGCCAACGTTCGGAAATAGTGTTTGTAATTTTTTTGTGTTTATTGACGATATGTCTATCACTGAAAAAAAATTAATTTAAATGATTTCCTTTCACTAGCTCAGAAAAATGCAGGCATTCTGTTGTAAAAGTTATTTCTAAATAGTTTTTATAAAATTCTTGTAAATAAATATCCTTTTGGATTAATGTTTCTTGTGAACAATTTTTCATTGACAATTTAATGTGTATGAATTAAATTGTCAATGAAAAATTGTTTACACTAAAAATTCCATAAGCAGTGGTATTTTTATCATTATTACAGCGAAAAAAGTTTGCCCTAACTTTTCCAGCGAAAAAACGGTTGAAAGCGTCTGATTCTAGTAGGTCTGCATCATCGATCTCTAGCAACCCTGGCATGACAACCAATATTGTAAACATATTTTTATCAAACTTGTGTTGTCAAAAAAGTATTCAAACTTGCGTTGTCAGAAAAGTATGTAATCTGTGAAAATGTCACGATTTGAAAAGTCTTCGATTGGAGAAATTGAAAAAGCCATTAACTAATAATGTGCCTCGTAATACTGTGAATTCAACTACGTCAATTTGGCGACAATTTACACTGTTTTGTGTACACAATTTAATTCATACACTAAAAATCCCATAAGGAGCGGTGTGTATTTATTAAATTGTCTTACCGAATTACACTCAAGCTTTTTATTTGGGTCGAAGTAAACTTGACCTTTATACAATTTAATTCAAAAAACTGCATAAAAAAAATACTCGTCCTACTGGCTCGTATTTTTTTTCAAATGCAGTATTTTCGTTAAATTGACAGGCAACAATATTCTTATTGAAATGTCAAGTTTACTTCGAGAAAAAAAAGCTCTCGTATAATATAAGTGAAAAAAATTAAGTAAATTTACTGAAAATATTTTCAAATGCAGTACTTCTCTTCTTCAATTCTAATATTATTTTGTCCAGTATGGTATAAAACACTTCTACCTTCAATTTCACCACCACTCATTCTTTTGCGACCGTTAGTCATAATGATTAAATAATTCACAATATACCGCTTAATATGTACCTCGTTATGAACTCAACAATATGTTGGCGTGCCAACTGAGCCACACATTTTTTAGAGTAATCAAAATTGGGAATTTTAGTGTGCTTTGTTTATGCCTCTATGTCTATGGTAATAAAACATATGTGCACCGTGAGCAAAAACAAAAGAAGCACGTGCCCGTGTAATTGCTGCGAGCCTAGTTTTTCTATGGTTCCCGTCTTTCTATGATACAATCTACGACAAGTAGGAGCTCGGAAATAATATCGAAGAGCAAATTAACCGTATTTTCATTTTACTAAAATAATGTCTCCGATTTTGCCGCCCCTGGAAATCTGCCGCTCTACGCACGTGCTTATTGTGCGTATAGAGTAAAACAGCACTGAATGTTTGTTGGCATCATTTTAATATGTATGATTTGTTTATCACCTACAAAAAATATTTCAATTTCAATTACTAACCTACGAACCTAGAGGCACATGCTTTATTTATACCATAACAAAGAATGCTCAATAGTATACCGGGTGGTCCATTTAAATTAAGACATTGATATATCTCAGAAAATAAGCATCACACGAAAGAATATTTCAGATGAATCTTAATATAATTGAGGGGCCCCATTTGATGGTGCTAAAATTAGACCACCCTACTGCTCCTTTTGAAGGGGTGGGGGGTAACTTTACAATCTAAAGTAGAAACCTACATTTTTTATTGCAGGTTCGGATTTTACGACAAAAACGATGAATATTTTAATCTAAACATTTATTAATAATCTTTGTAGGTGGCGTTGCAATCGACGAACATACGTTATGTACGTTTTTCAAAGAAAATCGCCGTATATTATTGCAAATTGATGCAACAATGAAAACAAATGTTTTATTTACCATCGAGGTGCTTGTTCTTAGTGAGTTCCCTCGCCTATTGCCATCGGGGTGTTTGTTCTCACTATTCAAATAAGTAAGTGTTCAAAATTTCGACCATTAATTTCTATACACTTATCAGTTCGCTCTTTGATTATTGTACTCAGCTTTAAAGTGTATAATCAGCACTTAAATAATAATAATAAAAAATAATCACTTTATGTGTGTAGGCGAACATTTACAATGTAGGTAAAGTAAGAGTCAATCAAACAGAGTCAAATAAATTTAACATTAAAGCTGGAGTGAGACAGGGATGCATCTTATCACCGATTTTATTTAACATATACAGCGAACATATAATGCGTAAGGTTCTGGACGGATGGGAAGGAGGAGTCTCGGTGGGAGGCAGACGAATAAGCAATCTAAGATATGCAGACGACACTCTCATAATAACATCAAGTGAAGAAGAGCTGGCTGAAATAATGAATAGACTAACTGACACCAGCAAAGAATACGGGCTTGAGCTGAATAGAGGAAAAACCAAAGTCATGGTAGTCGACCGCGCTGACAATAACCAAGCCCACATACAAACGATTGCAGGTCTAGAAGTAGTAACCAACTTTAACTACCTAGGGTCCTTTATAACGAATAATGGTAGCTGCGAACAAGAAATAAGACGACGCATAGCTATGGCACGGGGCGCGACATCAAAGCTCACCAGAATATGGCAAGACACAGCGATAACTCGAAACACCAAACTGAGACTTATAGAAACACTAATATTCCCCATTGCCACATATGCTGCGGAAACCTGGACAGTAAAAAAGCCCGACACCCGTAGAATAGACGCGTTCCAAATGTGGGTTTATAGACGCATGTTACGCATACCGTGGACCGCTCATCGTACGAATGACTCTATCCTAGAGCAACTCAATATCAAAGACCGACTCTCCACCACCATCAGCCGAACATTTTTGCGATACTTTGGCCATATAGCAAGGAAGAAAGATTCCATAGAGAGGTTAATCGTGGAAGGCAAAGTAGAAGGACGCAGGCCTAGGGGAAGATCACCTACCCGATGGATAGACCAGATGAAGTCACTCACCGGCCACAGCCTGCAGGAGGCATCCCATATTGCAGAGGATCGGAGTACATGGTCGAAGGAAATTAAGACGATCATATCATGATGTCACCAAACCCTTTCGTAGGGTGACGGATCGAGGAGGAGGATGTAAATATTATTATCACCCCGATAGTGAGAGACAAGAGGGCTCACTAAGAACATCCACTGAAATGGTACCTAAAACTATTATTTTCATTGTTGCATCATTTTGTAATAAAATTCGTTAATTTTCTTTGAAAACATAACTAATTTTCGTCGATTGCTGCAACATCTACAAAGATTATAAAAAGAATGTTCCGATCAAATATGCATAGTTTTTCTCTTAAAATCCGAACGTACAATAAAAAAACGGGGGTTCCCATTTAAGATTTTAAAGTTATCCCCGTGCCCTCAAAAGGGGTGGAGAGGGGGGTCTAATTTTAGCACCAGTGAATGCACATCTACAAAGATTATAAAAAAAAATGTTCGGATCAAATATGCATAGTTTTTCTCTTAAAATCCGAACGTACAATAAAAAAATTGGGGTTCCCATTTAAGATTTCAAAGTTATCCCCGTGCCCTCAAAAGGGGTGGAGAGGGGGGTCTAATTTTAGCACCAGTGAATGCCGTGCTCAATTATAATAACTATTATCTGGAACAGTTTTTTTGTACGACGCTTATTTGTTCAGATATTTTGATGTCTTCATATAAAAGGACCACCCGGTATATTGCAAAAAAATATTCCTGACATTTAACTCTACACAATAGACATTGAATTGCCATACGAATTATGTTTGCATATACTAGATAACGGTATATAATAGCTAGCTCCAAATCACTAAGAAGTACACAGAAGTTTTCAGCCCAGCGCAGTAGTTTATAGCTCAATTTTGAACCTTGTATTCACATTGTTTTCAACTTTCCAAAGTTACATTACTGCCCTGTGTTATTTTTTTCCTCAATTTCATTTACGTTGTACTTTATACATCATTTAGCAATGATTACGGTCACGTTTTTTGTACGAAAAGGCGATGCGGGCCGAGATAAAGCAGAGTTTATTAGCTCGACGCTTAAAAAGCGTTGCATTGATGCTGTGCTCGGTCTGTCTGTCGGCCGTATTTCTTTACTGTGTAGATTGCGTCGCCGTATTTCCTCACAGGCGGTCATAATTCGGCAGTGTCCTTACAAATTACGTAACGTTCCTTAAATGTTAATTAGGCAAATCCATGTAATAAATAACCTGCGCACACTCGGACTGAGCTAGACCGTTGAAGGAAATCTGAATGTGAATGCGCCATTAATTATTACACGCTTCCATGAAGCAAGCATAAATATTAATCCAAAGAATGAAGAGTTTTGCATTATTAGGTAGTACCTATGTTAATATATCCCAAGGATGCTGCAAATCAAATGATCTATGTAACCATGTCCTAAGAACTAGTTTTTTTTATTGAAAATTGATAGAGGTATATTAAAATGAATATTAAAATATAAAACCCCCAGTTTTGATAAATTGTACTATTTTTTCAATTGAAAATCAAGAAACAAAACTAAATTCCATCAACACAGTTCAACACCAACCAAAAACGAAATTAAACACATGATAAATATAGGGTGCGGCTGAATAAGCGCATGATTTTCAAATAATAATAACTCAATAGATTTTCTTTATAGACAACATAATTACAGAGAAATAAAGCTAGTTAGATTAGGTTAGGTTAAGTTGTGTATGTGATTTCACCGATAAAAAAGAACTGGGACAACTCTTAAAAGGGCGACTTCAAGTTTGATTACTAATCTATACAACAGATGGCTCATGAAGTACTGGAATAATAAATTAATTCTTAGTATCTGAAAACATACGCCAGAGCAGATTTGGTTAATTCTGCATTGGCAAGGTAGGTCGCGCTGCTTGACGTAGAACGGTAACGATATACAGTCGATGTATTTCGTTAGTACTCGTTACATGGTTGCATGGTTACAGTGTTGTAATTGTAGATACGGTCTTGTTTTTTTGTTGGCGTATGAAGTTTCCACTTGTAACATGGGTCGAGCACGCTCGAGTAAAAATAAGTCAAACCACCCAAAAAGAGGCCAAAAATCAGTTTTCATATATTAATATATATACAGGGTGTCCGGAAAATACGTGTACAACGTTTGACGACAGACTCCTGACGTCAAAATAGGTCGATCTAAGCCGACTAAGTTATATCCAAAATTGTCTCGTTTAGCCGGTAGAGGGCGTCAAAAATTAATATCAATGACGTTTAATAATTTGACAATTAATCAAGTATAATATTTACTCAAGTATACGATCAACATTATTGAATTACAAGTTCATTTTACCATTAAAAATGGAAAATTATACAAACTCTCAGAAAGTTGACATGCTCCTGGTATACGGGTTTTGTCGAGTAAATGGGCGTCAGAGTGTTAGGGTTTACATGGAGAGGTTTCCTAACCGTCGAATACCAAACCACCAAACATTTGCCAATATTGAGCGTCATCTTCGGGAAACGGGCAGTTTTGAGAAAAAGTTTGAAGGCAGGGGTCGTATGCGAACAACTCGAACTGTGGAAACAGAAGAGATGATTCTGGAAAGAGTTGAAGAAGAACCAAGTACCAGTACCCGTCTCTTAGAACGTGAGTTAAATGTTCCTAAAACGATTGTCAATGAGGTTTTAAGAGAACAGTTGTTACATCCTTACCACATACAAAAAGTCCAGGAACTTTTACCGACTGATCCCCCCATGCGGCTTACATTTTGTCAATTTATTAGAAACAAAAGAATCCTTGTTCCAAATTTTTGTAGAAAAATTATGTTTACTGACGAGGCATGCTTTACAAGATCTGGGGTAACCAATCTGCACAACGAACATATTTATTCCGATGAAAATCCACATGCCATTAAAGTTGCACATCATCAGCATCAATTTAAAATTAATATTTGGGCAGGTATTATTGATCACTACCTTATTGGTCCCATTGTTATTCCAGACAGGTTAGATGGAAATATTTATTTAAATTTTTTGCAAGACACATTACCAATTCTTCTGGAGAATTTGCCCATTTTACTTCGGAGGGAAATGTGGTATATGCATGATGGTGCCCCGCCCCATTTTTCCGTTGCCGTTCGGCAATACTTACATCATCAGTATCCCAACCGATGGATTGGAAGAGGCAATGATGCACCAGTAAAATGGCCACCACGTTCTCCTGAGTTAAATATGTGTGACTTCTTTTTGTGGGGCGCTATTAAAACAGAAGTTTACAAGACTCCGGTAAACACACGCGATGATTTATTGCAGCGGATTTTAAATGCAGGCAACCATTTTAATAATCCCGAGACATTAGATAGGGTCCAATATCATTTTTTAAAGAGTGTTAATAAGTGTATTCAGCAAGATGGCGGTCATTTTACACATTTGCTTAAGTAATGTTTTTGTTTTACTTAGTTTCTTACAATAGATACTTTCAACTTTGTTATACTTTTGTTTTTTTTGACGCCCTCTACCGGCTAAACGAGACAATTTTGGATATAACTAAGTCGGCTTAGATCGACCTATTTTGACGTCAGGAGTCTGTCGTCAAACGTTGTACACGTATTTTCCGGACACCCTGTATATACACTGTGTATCAGCCAAATGGAATAAATTCGATAATAAATAAATGGGGGCGTGTTCGAAAAAACGCTCGGACACGTCGATTGTTATTTTTAGTTGCGCATTTTTTTTCAACAAATACTTTTTATACAGGGTGTGTCATGTGACCGTGGCCAATACCAACTTTCTTATTTTAAATGCAACACCTGGTATATTATTCAATTTTTGGATTCTTCAGAAAATTCTAGACATATTTCATGTACAATGTCCTATACGTATCTTCAACTGTTTCGGAAATATTAAGTGTTTTCAGATTTATTGCAAAAATTAACATTAAAAAAAGAAAATTATTTGATTACAGAAATTCGTTACAACACACTCAAAAACTAATAAGTAATACTGTTTATTTCTTGATAATGTAAAAAAACAAAAAAAAAACAATAAATTTCAATGGAGGAGATGTTCAAAATGCTCGCCGTGAACGTCTTGGCAACATCCTAATCTTAAATAGAAATTTCTTCTAATGTTACTCAACATCTCAGGCGGGACCGATCTAATCGCAAGCATTATTCGTCTTAATATACACACTTAATATTTCCGAAACAGTTGAAGATAGGTATAGGTAATATACCAGGTGTTGCATTTAAAATAAGAAAGTTGGTATTGGCCACGGTCACATGACACACCCTGTATAAAAAGTTTTTGTTGAAAAAAATGCGTAAACTAAGTTTTTACGTACTGTTCACAGTGCGTAAAGTAATACTTTTTAGAACAAGCTTCTGATATTTTGAATAACATTCTGGACATTTTGTTGCTTTGATTGTATGTTTTGAAAATTTTCAATCTCCACAAAACTTTGGCAGTTTCTTGAACCCCATTGAAACTCATCATATTTTATTGAAAATGCTGAAATTTTTGCCGTTTTATTTATCTTTTGTGATCATTATTTTGATAATGTGAAGTTTTCTGGAACTATAAAATTTTCCGGTTTTCAATTAAGTTTATGATATTTACTATAATGTTTACAATTTCAAACCTTCTCATTCTTTTGATATTTTGATTATAAATATGTATTAAATCTATCTAAATATTTTATTTTATTTACAATACCATTACAATTACAATTTGCTAAAAATAGTTGAAATATTTTGTAATTTAATATTGTCAAACTGTTATATATACTATAAACTGTTTCAATTTTAGTTGTTTTTGTTTTTTTTGATAATAATTTATTAACTGTGTCAGATTTTCGTGTGCGTTGTGCCCATTTTTAAAAATATAGTGAATTTCAGAAATTAATCTTGTAGAGCCTTTATAGAATTTTTTTAAACATTTAAACAATTAAAATCTCGTCAAGTTTCGTAAATTGACACATTTGTTAATTTAAATAAGCTTCTGATATTTGGAATAACATTCTGGACGTTCTGTTGCTCTGATTGCATGTTTTGAAAATTTTCAATCTCCACTAAACTTTTTTTCAGGTTCTTCAACCCCATTGAAACTCATCTTATTTAATAATAATAATAATTATAATAATAATAATAATAATAATTTATTAGTGCCAGTACAGAAATAGTTTACACAGGTCAAAAAAATACACTTAAACACATACAAAGTGTAAAATATAAAATATATAATATAAAGTAAGGACACTGATGCTAACAAACAGCAATATACAAATATCAAACTGTAAAAAACCAATGCTATGAATATAAAACTGCGTTAAGTAACTTAAATAACGTGTATAAATAGCAGCATACATTTGATTGAAAATTTTGAATATACAGGGTGTAACAGAAATACGTGTGTTAATTTTAAACATTGGTAGAACTCGTTAAATAAAACATTTTTTCTATATGTTTTTTTTTTCAAAAACCAACGTTAAACTGATTTAAAATATGTTCTAGTTTATCTACTAAAACGCGTACCCGCCTATGGTTAAAGGTGTGCAGCGATAAAATCTTTTGTTGTGAAGGCAACGGTGTCATAAAGGTACATCATTTCCTGTTAGGCAAAACATGTTCAGGATATTGTGCACTGTACAATCTACGGGCTTCTGCGGCATTTCCTATAGCTCGGCCATATACCAACACAATATCTGTTAATTCTTGATTAGAAAAATTTGGCATTTTGAAATAAACTTCACTTGACAATTATAGTGACAGTACCCGAGAACGGCTCGTTCGGTCAAAATTAGGGGGCAAAAAAATATTTAAAAAACCAGCAAATTTTGAAAAAAAAAAGCATATGGAAAAATGTTTTATATAACGAGTTCTACTAATGTTTAAAATTAACACACGTATTTCTGTTACACCCTGTATATAATATATGATCTGAATATATTATATATATTATAATTATTTTTTGAATCAGAATTAAGAAATTAGGAACAACGTAATAACAACATAACAACATCTCATGAATTTCAAAAAAACTTGGCGGCTTTCATCAACTATCACCACTCCTGCTTGATTATGAGTTATATGCATCGTGGGTAGTAAAACGGCAACATCGGCGTTTTTTCAGTGAATACACACGACGTCTTTTGTGGTGAAGTGGTGAACTAATGGCAATTATATATTTACAGCAATCTATAAGTTTACCAGTTTGTCATCAGAAATAAGACATATTGAAAAATATATTTTTTTGGGATTGATGTACAAGAAAATAATGTAGTTTTCAAGTAGGTTTAAGATTCCCAGTCATTAAAAATATATTCCTTTAGTACCTAATACCATTTTTACCTGATGGCGCCATCTATTGGTTGTTAACTATGTAGTCGCCTTTTTAATAGGGATTTTAGCATGTTGAAATTTTTTTTATTACTTCCGAAACATCAGATTGGATTCCATTGGCCGTCTCGCTCATCTGACTTATTTGAATGAGACTAATTTTTGTGGGGTTGCCTCAAATCATAGGTATACATAATCAAACCCCGTACCATGCAGGAACTGAAATGTTTATTTAAAGATCTATAAGTTATTGTAATTTTAATATTCCGCCGCACCCTGTATAAATACAAATAACTCATTACGTCAAAACGATATAAACAGTTAGGCTTAATAACATTCAAATATATTTAGATCATAATCTTGTTGGTAAATTTATGTTTGTACTATAACTGAATATCTCAATTATTTTCTTCTTCTCTTTGGACATCTTCCAAAATATAAAATATAGATTAAGTTAGGTTAGGTTAGGTTGTGTATGTGCTTTCACCTACCAAAAAGAACTGAACCAACTCTAAATAGGGATTTTAGCATAATTTTATTAGCTTGGACGATGCTTTAAACAATATTGACAGATAAATAAGACATATATCATTGTTATTTATGTACTAAGAGTGAAAAGTCATATATTATTGCTTGAAAGTGAGAGTTGCCGCGCGAGGCGTAGTGGGCACAAACATTATTTTCAGTAGTTTGCATTGTGACAGTTCGTTCTGAATTAAATTGAAAATGAAAGTTCTCTAATATCTAATATTTTATAAACTGCATTATTGTAGAAACAATAGCATTTCATACTCGAGATAATATACGTTTTTGTCGTTCGTGAACTTGCCCCACTCGCCGCTGATGCGGATCGTGAACAACTGTCCACTCATGAAAAAAAACCGGTATTTTCATCTTTTGTTGCAAATATACTATATTTTCATCTTGAACAGTTGAACAGTCTTTAGCGCTCTGTATGACAGTATGCCTAGAAAGTAGGCAGATATGACGCACAAAAACACGGAAATGTGAAGTTGTTCATAAAACTGCTGAACTAGGCAAAATAGGCAAAAGAAAATTCGACTTAGAATCTAGGAAAATTTATGAAACTGATCTGTACTATTCGTTTGTTGAAGCCTATAGAAATGACCGATAGGCGTTTAGCCTATAGCTATAGCTATATAGCTGTTGTTTATTTTTAATGTGAATAACCAAATAAATAATTTTCTAGTAGTAGTTCTAGTAACTTCTAGTAACTTTGGTGACTTTTATCTTGTCTTTGCATTGTTGATATAAAGATATATAAGTTTTGCATTATAAAAATGATATTAATGAGTTTAATAATTGAAATGTCAGTCACGAAGTTGTTTATGTTGAGAATATATTAATAAAGAAAAAACCACCACACCAACATGTTCAAAACGGTCCGCAAACTTGTTTAAAAAATTCAATTTAACTCCAGCTTTTTCGAATAGTCACATGCTAAAAATGTTGCTCTCTACGATTTTGGATAAAGAACCACAGTTAAATAAGTCAGGTATTTATAAGATACAGCGCAATGGTTGTGAGGAATGCTATATAGGTCAAACAAAACGTAATATAGTCACTAGATTCAAGGAACACTTACAACACGCAAAGTCACACCATGTGTATTCATCCGCTGTTGCTCTCACATCAGTTTAAGATAGGACACTTGTTCAAAATAGAGGATGTAGAAATGATGAAATATTCCAAGGAATACAATCTGAACGCCTACGAAGCAATTTTTATGAAAAAGTACAGTTCTCGCCTACTAAATTTTGACAAGTCTGTACTAGCAAACCCATTACTGTATCCCTTCATTGTCGGGATCCAAAGGCTCGACGCATTCTTGGAAAACAGCACCGCAAACTCCCTAGCCATTAAGGAATATAAGGCTCCTTGAAAATCATGTAATTAGTATTGTATTTGTAAAATTACTTTTTTGGATTTAGGTATTTAAGGAATTACACATCCTCGTTCGCATCACTAATATTTCTACTGACGATGGTCGCCTAGCGATCGAAATGTACATTTAGATAAAATAAATGTGTTTTGCGAAAAAAGTGTTTTTTTTTTCATTATTAACACGAACCTTTCACAAGATCCAAGATACCACCTGAGAACATACCTTGTGAATATGTTGTTTTGTATCTTGTGGTAATAGATTTGGTCCTAAGTTTGTTCATTTTCTCAGTAAGATTGGTGGAGTTGAGTTAGCTGAAAAAGGCACAATAAAATTGAAAATTACTGTCAATAAAGGTTTAATTTAAATCTGTATTAACAATCCCCCAGAAAGATCAGAGCAAAATAAACTAGTTAGTACCAATCGCACTTATGAAATATTGATAATGTTTACTCACATTAAAAAAAGGCTGCATACAATATGTCATGAAGGAAGTGTATAAGGGGCGGCTGTGGAAACTTATGCCGTTTACTTGTTTCACATTCATAAAATTCAAAACGAATGTCATTGAGTTGTCAGTCAATTTAATAATATGGTTTTCACTTTAGAACAGAAAACGTTTATGATTGAGTCCTATTTTCGTAATAGAATTCATCAAAATGGGTGATGGGTGTATAGTGCTCATGCTTGCATGGTTGCATTCCAGCAAAAGTTACCAGATTTCATAATATTGGAAAATGATTTCTTCGCAAAGGTTCAAAAAACAGTCGACTTGTTCCGGCAAACTGCCAGCGTAGATCGAAAGCGTAGGGACAGGGTCCATAGCGCGTACTCAGGAAGTTGTCATTGCTGATGTGCAAGAACAGTTGTTAAAGGAACCCACAAAATCATTGCGGCAACGTACGGCGCATTTACACCAATGTTAGTAACATGTGTTGGTAATAAATCGACATTTCGCAGCCAATAAGAAAGGCGAGATCACCAGTATCTCCTTTCTTGTTGGCTGTGAAATGTTGATTTGTTAGCAACACATGTTAGTGACATTAGTGTAAACGTGCCGTAAAGGCGCGTATCCACCAACGCAACATAGACCAACATATTGCAACAACAACATGTTTTAAAAGTAAAAGTTGGCGTGTGTTGCAAAATGTTGCACCATGTTGCGGTATGTTGATGTCGCATTTAACAAAAAGTTGGTGTTTGTTGCATGTTTCGCTTAAGAGCGGTAAAGATCAAAAGAAAGTATGCAACAGACATAAACATTCCATATTCAGTCGTAAATGTTTCGTCAGTGGAGACGGGTTGTTGCAAGTCGGGTCTTGTTTCTGTTGCTTATTTTATTTATAAACACCAGCATGGCGTTTAAGTGGACTGCAGAAAATTGCATTAACTTAATTGAAAACTATAAACAATATCCGTGTCTATGGGAAAGCACAGACATGAAATACAAGTGTAGAGAAGCAAAAAACGATGCTTGGAGTGCGATTTGTTCATCTGTAGGGTGTGAAAAAGAAGATGCAAAAAGAAAAATGAGAAATTTAGTGGCGCAATTTTATAGAGAACGGAAGAAATATCGTCAACTGAAAAAATCTGGAGCTGGTGCCTACTTCGTGTCAAAATGGTTCGCTTATAATTCTCTGTTGTTCCTGCGTGATAAAAACAAAGTTCGTCCATGCAAAGAAGGAGGACTTACGGGCAATACGGTAAGTGTATAGCAATTTTCCTTTATATACTGTAATAACGATAGAAAAATTTTGTTCTGCACTCTTAGTCTTGTAGAAACCCGATTCAATAATAATATAATACAAATTATCAATGTTTATTTAAAGTAACATTCATTACACCAATATGGTCATTAATTAAGAAAAAAATTAGAAGTTTTTTTGCCACGAAACCATTCCGATTGGCGTTGAAAAATAATGCGTGTATTCCTCCTCTATAACATCTTTTGCTGCATCGGATGTTTTTCGGCCCATTTTTAGAAAAGAACTGTAGCTTGAATGTCCCTGTTGTGTCCTCCATGATCCACTTACATGTTCTCCTGTATCTTTGTCCTCTGAGTCAAATGTCCCAGGAGGATTATAGGATGTTTTAGAAGTTGAACTATTTCTAAGGAAGTTATGAAGGTAAACACAGGCTGTAACAACTTTTTCAGCTTTTTCTGGCTCTACAAGCAATGGTTTACTTAATACTCTAAATTTTGCAGATAAAATTCCAAAAACATTTTCTGATATTCTCCTTGCCCTACTAAGGCGATAATTAAATATTCTTTTAGGACAGCCTTTCTCTTGTGTACCTGGGTAGGGTTTCATTAGATTAGGTAATAATGGGAATGCATCGTCACCCAAAAATACATAAGGCATTGGTTTGATACGTCCGGGCAAAGAATTATCTATAGGCAAATTAAGTTTGCAACTCAATAGCAACTTTTTGAACAATGTATTGTCAAAAACTCCTCCATCAGATATACGCCCTTGACAACCAATATTAAAATATAAGAAATTATACTTACATAACGCCAAAATGAACAATGCTAAAATAGCCCTTATAGTTAAAAAAATCACTGCCACTTTTCTTAGGCGCTTGTATCGTGATATGTTTTCCGTCCATTACTCCAACACATTGAGGAAAATTCCAAATTGCGTTGAATTCATTTGCCACTATTTTCCACTGGTCTTCATTTGTAGGCAACTGTAATTTAAAGAAAATTATTAAATAAAAGCTAAATTTATTTATTTATTATTTTTAATTTAATTTAATCAAGGGCTAAACATATGTATTTTTTTGTAGGAACTTCACTCCTCATACAGCTCTGAGGATGATGATCAAGAGAAAGACGATAACGAAACGCAAGATATTACCCAGTCTCTAAGTGAAGATAATCAGCTTTCAACTCAACAAGAAAATATGCAGCCTGAAATATATCAGGATGATATACGATCAAACAGTAACAATATCGATAAAATAGACGATAGTGTACAGCTTCAAAACGAAATACAAACATCTACTGTTAATAAAAAGCCCGACGGAAATCCGCAAACCATCGAGAAACCGGACGAAAAATTAAAAAGACCAAAGAAAAGGCGAGCTACCCAGAATGCAAATCAAGAAAGACAAGAAGAGGCCTACATGTTCTTGAAAGATTTACAACAAAAGCATCTGTTGAAAGATAGTTGCAGCGTATTCGGAGAACATGTGGCATGTAAAATGAGACGCTTAAAAACCGAGCACGCCCAAAACACAGTCGAACATTTGATTGGAAATATATTGTGGGAAGCCTGAACCGGCAAATATGACGAACCATATTCGAGCCATGGATCACCTTATTTGTACATGTCAACAACATCACCGTCGATATCATCAGTGACACCTTCACCTTTGCCATCGCCACTTCAGAGCAACATTCAATAACCAGAAAACGACGGTGACATTATTTACACCTCTTTGTCATCTCTTATGTAGTTTGTTTCATTTTTAAAAGAATAGTTCATCTCAGTTACTGCTATTAGTTATGTGGAATGTTATTCTTGCCAAAGTTTTCAGACGTATCTGTATGTATTTTTTTTGTTTAATATATTTTTATTACCATTTATTAAGGCTGATTATTCAACACTTACCTTAATTTGATCCTCTAGAACTAATATAATAGCATCACATACTTCTGGCACAATCTTAGAAATAACTTGCTTTGAAATCTTAAATAAGTACATCAGACTATGATATGAATCACATGTGGCCAGAAAACGTAATGTTACAGCTAATCGCTCTTGAGGGGATATAGCTTTCCTGTAATTTGTATCTGCTTTGCGTATCATAGGTTCAATCTTCATAAGTAACAGCTCCATATCACAGCTAGACATACGCAAGAAGTTTTTGAAGCTTCCATCTGAACGAAGTTCTCCTGAAAGGAGGTCATTATAAATCCTCCAACAGTTCATTTCCACTATGAACCCTTCGCTTTTGTAAACTTGGACGAATCCAGTATCTATGCTTTTTTTTTTCGTGATGTACCTGCACCAATCACTACACAAGCAGCAGCTGAAATCATTATTACGTCTTCTTCGTTCCACATGTTGATGTATATCACAGCAGTGTAGACACAATGTTGCATCCAAGTTTATAGAAACTAAACAAGTAGCAACATAAAGCAACAAAGTTATTCTGGTGTAGACAGTTAGTTTACCGAAGTTGTCAAATTTATTTTCAAATGCGCAACATTGTGCAACACAAAAGTTGCAGTATGTTGGTCTATGTTGCGTTGGTGGATACACGCCTTTAGACAAGCGATTGGTTTATCACGTGGCACTTGCTAGAAAATTGTGAAGAAAATTCTGCATTTGACCCCGTACAAAATGCAAACATTTCGCGAAATGTTTCCTCCGGATCATGCTGAACCCGTCTAGTCGCATATTGTCAATGGTTCACTATACATCTGATGTACAATGAAGATTGGTTGGATTTAACCTATTTTCGGACGAATCCTGATATCACCTATCTGGATACGTAGACTCGCAAACAATGAGACATTATAGCGCTGATAGTTCCCAACTATTTGCGAGGCTCCATTACATCCAGCAAAAGGTGGCATATTTTTGCAGTGTCACGACAAAGGTTCATTGGACCAGAACTTTTGACTTCACAGTAAAAGATCAGCGATATAGTAACAACATCCTCCCTAGCTAGCTTTTCCAAGACTACTTTTGAAAAGCTATATGACGACGAACTGACGACGGACTCATACGGCTCGCAAAACCATTGAATTTATTCGCCAGTTTTTCGATGACCGGGTTATCAGCCTGAACTGCAGGCAAGAATTTCGTCCGACATCCCCGGATTTGACCCCACTCGATTAATTCCAGTTTCCTAACCTGAAAATTAAAATATTCAAGACTCCGATTCAAAATATTGAACAGCTGAGACAACGTATCTCTGCAGAATGCGGCAACATCAAACCTCATTTCCTTCAGAACACGTTTGAAAACATGAAACGATCAGTTCAAATATTTTTACGCTAAAATGGAGGTCATTTCGAAAAATTTTTATAGTCCATTTTATTTTTACGATTCTAAATGAAGTCAAGGACATACGTTTGAATTTACACAGGCCCCCCTTATGGCTTTTCTCAATGAACAGGTGGTAGTATTTTTAATACTCCCACGGAATTTTTAATTGGTTGGTAACTTTTAGTTACCAAAAGTACTGCAACATACTGCAATAATATTCGACGTGACCTTGTTTTGATAATTTTTTGTATCATACAGATTACAAGTGATAGGCAAAGATGACACTATTCCACTGCTTCATAATTTCTCAACCGGGGTGTCGTGACCCCTAGGGGGGTCGCGATCAGATATCCGCCGTATACTCAAAAAATATACGACAAAAACTTTTATTAATTGAGGGCCTCATTGCAATAAGTGGACAAGTCCAGTTATGCAAATTTTTGAGGAGAGAGGAAAAACGTTTTACTGGCGTATATGTTTGGAAAAATCATTTTTTCTGCTTCCATTATGTTCATTTGTTGTCCCAAGATTTTATAGTCGTGTTATATATTTATTTATAATATATTGTAGTAACAAAAATATGGATTATATTTTGGACATGTCCACATTTTACAAAGTATTGAGGAAATATTAAGTAATGTTGATAATAAAAGACCCATTATTTAGAACATGTTTATTTCTAATAGACTCTAATACAATTTCTAGTACACTCATAAGTATTGTTTCTTCAACTAAACTAAATTTAACATCAACATATGAATACGGAAGCTACTAATCAGATTCATACTCAGAACATGACGTGTTGTTATTTTCGTCTTCATAATTTTTGTAGTAATCAGCGATTTTGTCTTAATACCACATATCAACAGCTGGTACATATTTTTTTGCAAGGCTCATTACGTGTTCATGCTTTTTTCTTTAAGTAGCCGAGGACCATTGTACAGAACCTGCTCAGCACTCGGCAAAGAAATAGGTACAGCTATCTTTTTTTGCATTTTTTTTTTAAATATTGTCATAGAAACTGATTCGCTGCATGAAAATGTTTGCATATCATTCTGATGGTATTTAAAAATTCTGTACTTGGATATTAGGAATTTATTTTGTTTGGTGCTTGGACTTTTCAAAAATAAAGAAGAGTATTGTTCTTTAAAATTTAGAAACATATATTGATCTACTTTAGTAACTTAATTTTTTTTTCCCGTAATTGTGAATTATTTGGATATACTCCTCAGGCAAATAAATGTTGTCGTGTTTCCTCTTCAAACGTTCAATCGCTCCAAAACTGTGATCGCAAGGTAAGTAGCTATGACCAGGTTCAGGACAACGATAGTAGATGGAATAAAAATTTGGTGTTATCACAAGACTATAAAGAAACTCAACCATAATATAGTTTTTGTTCTGAGATGCGCAGTTATCGGAATACATATAAATATCTGTTGCTTCTGGCTTAATTATGTTGCAAAAAAAAATACCAAAGAATGCTTACAACAACATTTTGACCCTTTGCACCTTGTGTTACATCAAAAACGAAAAAATAACTTTTGCTTGCACTTCCCACGTGGATGCAAAAGGTATATAGCCATAACTGTATTTTATAAAAAAACTTCACCACTAGTGCAAACTGGTAAGGGAAAATTCTGTTGGAAATCAAACGTAATCCCTTCAACAAGATTTTGAGACTTAGCCAACAGAGTTTTCTCTTTTAGATCCTCATAAAATGTCTCCGATTTGGCCATGTGTATTTTTTTCCACAGACAGGCTGTTTTTTTCTTCTTTTTCAGTGCTTGTACTTTCTATCTTCTTCGCCAATTTACCACATTTCTGACACGTATCGGATTTGGGCTTACCGAAAAATATATTAAAGTTTTCTACAAAGTATTTTCTACACATTTCGTATTTAACTTCGGGTTCATTTTTTTTATTTCCTCTCAATAATAGATATTGTTCTGGCTCGTGCTTTTTTAAATATAGTTCATGAATTTTACTCGTACTTAATTGTGGTGATAAGTAATATCTTGCAATATTATGTTTCCTACTGTAGTGTGATTTAAATCGTGGCAAAGATAAAATGTGCTCTCTTATTTTAGATAGCGTCTCCGGAGAGATTTTGTTTGGTCTATTAGTATGCTTGCCGTGTTTGTCTACAGGAGGTGTGACATTCCCTACAAAGTCCCTACTTTGAATAAAATAGAAACTGTCTTACCAGGTAAGTGGATGATACATGTTTAGTTTTACAGTTTTACCTATCGAAGGTCTTTTTCTTCTCTTCAATTTGATGGTGCATATTTTATGTCTGAACCCGATAGTTGTTGTAGTTGTCACCATTTAATTACATTTCTATGCACTGAAATAGGTCATGCCGAGACAAAACAACTGTCAAAATGTAAGTAAGAATCAATGTGAAATGAACGAAAATTGTAAAATAGTAGATAGTACTTCTGCAATACAAATAATTATTTTATTATAAAACCATGAGCGATAACAAAATTATTAATACAAAAGAGAAACGATCCTACAGCAATGTTCAAAATGTTTTTGTTCATCTCATATTGATTCTTACTTACATTTTGGCAGTTGTTTTGTCTCAGCATGACCTACTTCAGTGCATGGAAATGTAATTAAATGGTTACTTTTGTGAAATATATTGAATATCTCAACAATTATAGGGTTCAGACATAAGATATGTACCATCAAATTAAAGAGAAGAAAAAGACCTACCGAATAATGACATAAAATATGGGGCATTCCATTAAAAAAAAGGGTTATACCGCTTTGAAATTTGCAAAGTTTGGTATTTTTTTCTGGACACCCTATATTACTAAATTAAAATTTCTCATTACAAAAATATTGCTTATTAACCACACTGCGACTATTGCTAAAATTTATTATTACCTTCAAAAAATAAAATCGTTACGACTTTATACAGTTGAGCTTACATATGCATGATATTTTGAAAAAAAATATTGTAAGTTGGTAACACTGTAACATAATCCAAAACTAAATAGACAACATTGTAGAGGTTGAAATATTTCATCAGAGAACTGAAATAAATACAGGGTGTTCCATTTAAAAAAATGTTTGATTTGGTTATTCCGCAAAATTGGGACACCCTGTATGTTTGAAAATAATTTTACAGCATACAGATTTTTAAACTAATAACTTTTTGTACGATACATTTTTTTCTATCTCTCACGGGAAAGGCGCTAGCAAAGCCCGACGCACTGTTGCAGGACCCTGTATAACGATGATATAATGTAGGCTATAATTCACGAGGATGAATTTTGTAATCAACCGAGTGAATTCGAGCCATTAAGTGCGAGTCAAATACGACGTTTCATCTATGACTTTTTAAATAAAATAATTTTTGTAAACACATTTTTGACAATAAGAAACCAATTGTTGACAATAAAATGTACAATTTGTAAATGAGCTTGCACGAGATTAATGAGGGATAACAATGGCAGCGTGCACATAGGGAAGCGACAAATGAAGAGGTGTGAAAAGCGTAACACATAGTTTAATTGAACAAGCCGCACCATGTTGTATTATGAAGTTATAATACATTTGCTGTTATATAATGAAGTCATTATGTTGCCATAGTTACGTACATAATGAACGTATTTTTTGTGAGTCATAGATAAAAATACTATACAATACAACTGTAGAAAAAGTAGTTACATTTTGTACACCATACAAAACATGGTCAGGCATTGCATATCATATACAAGTCAGATTCATATAATGGAATTATGAAATTAAAGAAAAAATAGTATATTACATAATATGGTCAAAAATATTGCATATTTGAGGAAAACATTAGAACTTTATAACTAAGCGTAGGATAGTTATGCATTTGCATATGTTCATATGCAATTGCATATTTTTGCCAATATTAAGGATAAATGCATATTTTGAAAATGTTTGGCTTAAATGCATATTTTAAACTTATTTGGTCCAAAATGCATATTTTGGTAGGTAGGGTACTTAATAAATTCTTAGAAATTTGCAAATTTGCAGCTCCTGAAAACTGAAACTGAACTGTTTGAAGGGCGGAAGCCCTTATTACCTACGTACATAATTGCCAACTAATGTATTACTGCTACATACAAGAAAATCTGCATTTCTTGGAACTCAATTATGGACCCAACATTTTACGATCTAGATTTGCCTTATGGACTTCATACCTGCTTTATGGATGGTAGTGAAAGTGTTAGGAATTCAAGGAAAGAGGACTGATGAATGGGGGCGTGGAGTGTTCAGGAGCATGTTTGTTTAAATTGTTATTTATTCATTCTGTTGCTACTTGAACTTGGTTTTGTACACTTCATAAGTAAATTTATTGAAAATATCAACATGCCAAAGAATAAAATGTCCAAAAGTGCAACATTAAGTGATTTTGTGAAGGAATCCGAAGGCTTTCAAACCAATGGAAGCATTTTACTAGGTAAATATTGTGAAATTCCGGTTCAGTCGAAATCAGTGGACAAGAAGTTTAAAGTCGTGAAACAAATAGAAACCGCCAAACATGTGAACAACAAAATAATGAAGACAGGAAGTCATCATAATGCTCTAATTAGTACAGCAATATAACGATCTGGACCCAACATGTCAACATTCAACAATGAGTTGTACAAAGCTTTTGTCTCGGCAGATGTTTCATTGAGCAAACTCAAGTACGAGCAATAAAAAATGAACATCTAGTAGGTAAGTACACAGCACAGAAAATTCCTGATGAAGCAACTTTAAGAAAACACTACGTGCCCCATTTATTTCCATCTATACTGAAAACGTTGCAAGACAAGGCTAGAGGAAGGAAAATTTGGATTTCCCTTGATGAAACCACTGATGTAGAGCAAAGGTGTGTAGCCAATTTTGTATTTGGAATTCTCGGAGATGAGGCCGAAAGTTCCAAATCATATTTAGTTAATTTAAGAGTTTTGGATAAGATAGACCACAGTACAATCGTAGGATTTTTTAACGATTCAATGAATATATTGTATCCTAGTGACATCATATACGAAAACGTTCTCGTAATGTGCAATGCAATGAGAGGGCTGAAAGTATGGTACCCAAAAATGATTCATGTAACATGTATTGCACATGGACTAGACCGTCTCTCAGAATATAGAGAGAGAAGATCTACCCTAATGTTAATTCACTAATATCGGCGATGAAACAATTTTTTTTGAAAGCTCCTAGCCGAGTGCAACCTTTCGGAGAAAATGTTCCCGATGTTGCACTACCTCCAGCACCAATTGTGACAAGATGGGGCACGTGGATTAATGCTGCAATATATTACGCTAACAATTTTGAGAAAATAAAAAGAATCGAAAAGTTAGATCCGGAAGAAACTCAAAGTATTCAAGACGTGCAGCTACTATTCCCTCCGACAAAAGCATTTGTGAGGATCTTATGTACATTTGCTCTAACTTTTCGCATGTTGTACAAGCCATCACCAAATTAGAAATGAAAGGAATGGATTTAATTAAACAACATTTATAACATTTTTAGTGCATATAAGTGCATATTTTCAACATTTTTAGTGCATATTTAAGTGCTTATTTTCAACATTTTTAGTGCATATTTGCATGCATATTGTGGGATTTTTTAGTGCATAACTATCCGAAGCCTATTTATCCTATATTACTCTATAGTATCGACAAATTTGAACATTAATAAATTATTTTATTAAAAAAAAAACAAAGAAAACTACAAATACTTACTTTAATTGCGTATCCCGCCTTCTGTATCCCGTGTTGAGTGACATTTCTAGATCTCCTGAAGTTGAGGAGTGATGTGCTCGAAGAAGTCGTTTATTAATGTTATTTGTTTGATAGCGTTAATATCAGGGATTCTAGCTAACAGGACTATGTTCAGGTATCAGCTTGCATAAGACAGAACAGTACGGAAAAGTCAAAGGGAGACCTACGTTTAGAGTGGACAACCTAAGGCTGAAGATTATAATCCAATTGATCGACTGGTACATAATATTTTTTCGAAATTCAGTTTATACAACATTTTTTTCGAATTTGTTTGTTACTGCTGATTTAACTAACCCATGTAGTGTGCTTAAATCCGGAAGTATTTTAGAATAATTTATATACGAAGACATTGTTTTGCTAGCAATTTGCAAAATAAAACTTGCGACTGATTTACAGCCCAGACGCACAGGGAATTGCATTTAGCTGGAATTAAATTAATTTCACTTACGGGACTTTTTCTTACCGGACAGCGGAGCGTCATAAATTATACGCCATAAATTCGCACGGCAATAAGGAACGCGTCCCGATTTATAACCACCTGTGACCAGGACATTAATAAAACTTTAAATCCGAGACGAATCAATTCAGATCCTCTTTTTTGGCGTGTTCGCGGAATGGCGTCGTAATTTCCACGAAGCATTATCCAATTCCGTTTGTTGAACATGCGAGTGTGTGCTGTATGTAATGTGTGATGTGCGATGCAGAGTAGGCTGTCTAAATGGAATTCGACATCCGTGCCCGCCCAAACATCCCCTAACAGTATGCAAATACCCTGAAAGATATTCCCCATTACATTGAGAGAAGACGAGGGGCAGGAGAGGGCGGACGAATGGCGGGAGCCGGATTAAAAACGGCGCAAGAGGGGCCCTCGTAGGGTTGCAGTGTCAAAGGGTTAGCGGTGCTGGCTCGGGGGGGTTGAATGCAGGGAAGTAGGGCAGTAGGTGGGCAGTGGGTGGTACCACTAGAACTAACAGCTCGCCACGCAGGAATCCCTGCGTGAATGGGGCCCTTGATGTAAAAAAAATCCTCCTGGGGTTGCTTCTACGCGCAAAGAGTCCCTCTCTAATTATTCTCCCCCATGTGATGGAGGGCGTCGATTTTGTAATTGAAACTCTTTTTTTCCACGAGTCGCACTTTCTGCAGTATCAAATCGCAATTTCTGCATAGGACGTAGGCTCTATAAGCATAGTCAGTTGTGTTGGATGGCCGATGCAAGGCAACCGCTCATTACGACATTAACTCTTCGGTCGGTAATTACACACGTGCGCTTTATAAATCTTGCATTAAAAACGCCGGAGAAATTGACTGTCATTATGTTCATTAACACGCGAACTTTTATCAATCATGAAGCGCTTTGTTGGCCGTGCCCGGTAATTATGCCTGGCCGCTTTTCGGGGCGTGAACTCATTTCGGCCCGATTATTCAACTATAAATGCCATACGAATCGAGCCCTGAAAATTTATGAGGCAAAAATGTCAATTAAAAGTAATATGCAATAAACGATACAAAGAAGCGTTACTTCATTCATCCAAACCCGAAGCTAATGGGAAATTTGATTAAGAAAATCTGAATATTTTAGTACTTATTATAAATATTATAACCTTCAAATCCATTTGATAGATAAATTCAGTACTATTAATAGTTTTCTATTATTAATAGTTATTAACGTCATTCGGCCGATATGCTGCAAATAACGGAGGCATGTTGAAGTTGAGGTATATAAACTTCAACCAAGTCTGTTATGTGCATATCGGCCGTGGGTCGTTCAAGATTTTTCGTCATACGAATATTTTAGCAATAGCAGAGAGTGCTGATTTTTTTCTGTTTCATGACAAGTAGTTTGACAGTTGACGTTGGGATTTTTGTTAAAACAAATAAACGAGTCAGATTTTTATTTTTTATAACATAATATATAAACATTTTCTCTAAACTTTATAATGAATATAAATGTTAAATTCGCAGTTGCTGTTATCAAATATTTGAAATCTCTCAAAGAGAGTTTTAGCATCTGCTATGACCACACTTGTCGATGTAGCTGGCGCATTTTCAAATTTTTCACTTGCTGATGTCAAACTTGAAGATGTTGTGGACGATGTAATTGATGCTTTCTCGATATTTTGAAATAGTTGTTTAGTTATCTTCATTCTTTTGGCAACCGATTTTTCGATGTAGCTTTCCGCCACCGTCGATGATTCACATCCTCCGAGCTCCTTCACTGACAGTAGATCACTTCCATTTTCCACTAACATGGTTGCCGATGATCTCTTAAAAGTATGTCCCGTGTACAGTTCCAGGTTTTCCAATTTTAAGTACGTGGCAATTTTTATAGATGCCACTCCGATAGTATGAATACCCACAACTTATTTTACGCATTTTACTTTTCTATAACCGACGAAAAATCGCGAAGCACTCACGTCAATAGGACGCAGATCGGCGTATTTCGTATATAAGCCATATGCATTTAAAGGAAGACCTTCCTTTGGAATTACAAACGCTGTATTCTTCTTATTCTTTGTATATCTTAATTTAACTAGAACGCTACTGTTGTTTTTTTCAAAATCGTCCACATTTAACTTAGTTAATTCGTCACGCCTACAGGCTCCGAATATTCCGAACATTGATACAACCTAGGGAAAATAATCCCAAAGTCACTTCGTTAAAAATAACAATAACAATAATTATTGTTTCTAACTTTTCAAACAAGTAGGTATCATACTATGCCTGGATCAGAAACTTTGTAACTTCTTCGTCATATAAAATCTTAGATTTTTTTTGTTGATGACCTTCCGTCTTTCGCCTTGAAAACATGAATAATTTACCAAATCTGCAACAAAACATAATATTACATATATATATATTTGAAATATTTACACAAATAGTGACATAGTGATATTATTAAATAGCAATTAATAGATCTAGAATACGTACCTTGAAATATCAATATTTTCATGAACTTTTAATTTGAGTTTTAACATCGAAATCTTAGTCCACATAGATGTAGGAGAATAAATTTCTAATTTTCCCTTTACGTAGGCTAGTAGTACATCTACACTCACCTATTTAATCTGTTTATTTTTCCGCCACTGTAAAAACTCTTCGTACTCTTTCTGGTATCGTTACTTCGTTTTTTTGGGCAGCAAGTCAATACTTGCAGCCGATGCTGCCTCCAATATCTCGGCAGGAATTTCAAAGTTTTCTTTATCCATTTTGACGAACCGGCAACTATCTATGCAACTACGAGGGTGGTTTGACGGAAGAGTGACTTTTCAAAGGTTGGTAACACTATCGCTACAGTGATTATGTTGCTAGCTGCTAGGGTCTTTCGGAGGTCTACTGTCAAAATTTGGCACCAATCTGACGGCTAGATTATGTTTTATACTTATTTGAAGAACACTGTTTTCGTTGTTGTGTAAATATGGAGAAAAACTAATTTCGAGTGTTGATTAAACATTATTTTCTGCGTGAAAAAACAATTAAATAAACCTGGTTTCTGCTTTTAAAAGTGGCCATATGAGCATGGTTGATGCAGATCATCCGGGACCATCATTTTCTGTAACTACTCCAGAAATGGTTAATAAACTCCATGGCCTTGTAATTGGCGATCGTCGAAAAAAAGTTTGTGAGATAGCTAATAATGTAATCATCTCAACCGAACGGGTATTCAATATTTTGCGTGAACATTTCAATAAGAAAAAGCTATCCGCGAGATGGTTGCCGCGTTTGCTTAATGGTGATCAAATGCGCGCTCGCATTAAGAATTCAGAAGAATGTTTGGCCGTCTTGAACGTAATTCAATGGATTTTTTTCGTCGATATGTCACAGTAGATGAAACTTAGAAACTTAGTAGAAACAAAAATACAGTCTAAATAATGGATTTCCCCATGCGAACATGCTCCCAAGAAGGCAAAAACACTTTTTTCAGCCAATAAGGTCATGGCCACAGTTTTTATGGATTCAAAAGGTATAATCTTTATTAATTGTTTACAAAAAGGAAAAACGATAACTGATCAGTATTATGCACACGTTTTGGTGCCGAACTTTAAAAACAGCGACTCATTTGATGAAGAAAAGTGTTGTTCCATCACGATAATGCGCCTTCTCATTCGTCTGCAATTGCTACCACTAAATTGGCTGAATTGCATTGCAAATTACTGCCTTATCCGCCATATTCGCCAGATATGGCTCCCAGCGATTTCTTCTTATTTCCAAATTTAAAAAAATTGCAGGTGGAAAAAGATTTCGGACAAATGAAGAGGTGATAGCCGAGACAAATCCATATTTTGAAGACTTTCCGAAAGATTACTTTTTGGAAGGTTTAAATATACTGTAAACTCGCTGGGCTAAGTGTGTACAGTTGAAAGGGTGTTATGTTGAAAAATAAAATATATTTTTAACAGAAAAATTACGTTTTCATTAAAAAGGCACTCTTCCGTCAAACCGCCCTCGTATTTACTATGGCCGACAGGCATCTGTCAGTCATGGCCTGAGCAATTTTAATTTTGAATTGTTTAACGATGGTGGACGTACGTTTCCTTTAACGGCCGGCGTTCGTTAAGAATTCTTAACGGCCGCTGACCGTTTAGCATGACATTACAGCGCTTTTTTGGTTCTGATAAAACGGTATAACAGTATAGTATTACGAAAAGAAAATAACAGTTTAGTATTACGAAAAGAAAATAACAATATATGTACCTATAGTAAGCACACGACAATTACGATCGTATACACTATACATTTCTTGTCAATCATCATGTGATCAGAATGACACATTCTCTATAACTTCCTTCACTGAAGCACGACTCACATTGCTTAGTAACGAATAACATAGACGGGTTCTTAAGAAATTATGTTTTCTATCATTTCTGCATCATAATCTTTGGTTATCGAACTAATAATCGTGTGAAACCTTACCTGGGTAAGATCTACGTACCTCATTGTACGTACGTGACGACTAGGCAGTGAAACGGATAAACAAGACGAGTCTAAATTAAAAGAGGACAATTAGCTGAAATAAATGGAAAAAGAAAATTGACAAGGAGAAAACCGACGAAAGGTAAAATAAAAAAGAAAGAAACCGTTGAACAGAACGTGATAACAATAATGAAGAAACTAATGAATACAAACGATGAAATGGTATAGCAAATGAAATAAATCAGAAAGGAGCAACGGGAAAATTATTTTAAGAACTTTACGATAAATTAAAAAACAAGGTAAAGGTGAAAAAGTCAAGAATAACAGCATTGAAAATAAGTGTATACTTAAGAAATGCAAATTAAACAGGTAAGGAAGCATATGTGATAGAGGTAGAAAGCTATAGCTGGGTATTACTAAATAACAAAATGAATAAAATGAAGAAAGGAAGTAGAGGAAGAAGCAAACCCGAAAACAATAAAAGATAAGAGGAGACAAAAGAAAGGAAAAACAGTAAAAATATCCCAGGACAGAAGATATGGATATCCTATATTCTATATCCTATATCCTATATCCTATATCCCAGAAATGGTATCTCACTACATCAGGACATTCAGGTGGAAAAGCCTGATGTCTATGATTCATGAGCTCCAATTTTTCATCTATGGTATCTCACCAGATCAGGACATTCCGGTGGAAAAGCCTGCTGTCTATGATTCACGAGCGCCAATTTTTCATCTATAGTATCTCACCAGATCAGGACATTCAGGTGGAAAAGCCTGCTGTCTATGCTTCATGAGCGCCATTTTTTCTTCTATGGTGTCTCACTAGACCCGGACCTTCAGGTGTAAAAACCTGATGTCTATGATCCATGAGCGCCAATTTTTCTTCTATGGCATCTCACTAGATCAGGACATTCAGGTGGAAAAGCTTTGATTAACGAGCGCCAGCTTTTCCGACGTTTTGAGTACACAGCCAAGACAAAACTTTGTATGGTTAACCTAGCAATTATAAAAATTTCTTAGTCCAAAGGAAATTTTATCCTAGGAAATAGGAAACGTCCAAGTTCCCCATGGAACTCATGTGCCAGCAAAGCACAATTTACTGCAATATGTCAAAATCAGGTAGGCATTGAAGCTTTGGGGTGGATGAAGAGAAGTATAGTACTTCCGGAAATCGGGGCCCTTCTCCGTTGAGATGCGTAAATAATTTCGGCCGACATTTGAAATCGCGGGGGCGTAAAATTGGGGCGCAAAATACAAAAAAAACTAGCCGTGGTGTAAGTTGTCGATAGCTCAGAGATGAGTCAAAGTTATTGTGCTGAGATATCTACTGTCACCTTGAGGCAGATCTGTATGCTTAGTTATAGTCTTAGTCTTTATAATTATGGCAATTTCTGCTACGACAAATATTTACGCGTGCATTTGCCACTTACAAATACTATTACGTGGCACTGCTAAAATGTTCTTGACTTACTCCTCATATTGGGAGCTTTTATAAGTTATACGTTAAACTTGTATATGTACTATGTGTATAAATTATCAAGGGAATTATAATCGAATTGTATTAATTCTATATTATAGATTAATCAACTTTATAGGTGTAACAGTATCGGCACTTAGACAGACAGAAATTTCTTGCACATATGTTAGTGATGTTTTATTTTTAAGATGCTACAACTTGAGAACAATAAACACCACTAAAATATATGCACACTAGAAATTTCTTCTAGTTTCCTATAAATGCACACTGCGTGCATACAATGCTTTACCTATTAAGTTGAATAACCTGTAATAGAATTAATATAATTTATATAAGTTTTCCAAAGATTTTCATCACATAGTCATGTTACGACATGATAAAAAAACGTTTCTTACAAAATATGTTTCTTTTTAACATACCTATCCAACGATGTCACATACGACCTAGGTTTATATTTAAAATTCTGAAGTTGAATGCAGTTACACCTACTTCCAGTTACTTCCGAAAATCGAAACAACCTCCATTAAATTCTTCAGGTAGGCTTTTGTTATGATTTTTTTTTCCGAACTTCTAAGACGTCACATTATCGAGAAAAAGGCCTGGGACGGGTGATTTGAATCACCCTGTATATATATATATATATATATACGGGGGTGTTTCAAATATAAACGGTAATTTTGTTGGTGTACTCCGTAAATTCTTTTATCCATTTTTAATGCATATAACCTCAATTCGAAGCGTCCGTCAGTCTTATTTTCTTAATATCCCGCGAAATTTTGCAAGTAAACAATCAGTTTTGTTCAGAACTTATATTCGCAGTGTTAATAGTTAATTTTGCTTATATTATTGTGATGGATTCTGAACCCAGTACATGCTCAGCGATGTTTTCACGTTCACCTCCAAAAAAGCGTTCACGGTTGGATTTGGGTCATTTATCTTTATCCGAAAAGTTCGTGTTTTAGTATCTGGCAGAGTAACCAACAAATATGACTCTTTATCTTCAATGTCGTATATGCATATTTTGGTGAGTTCTTTACGCCAACATGCCTCAGATATACCCATTATTAGAGCAATCTTCTTTATCAAATATATCGTACCTTCTGCCTCCACAAAAATATTTTTTTGCCTTCTTCGGGGTATAAGTTCGGAATTTATCTTTGAGGTACGCAATTTGCTTCACGAATCTATAATATTACAAAAATAAACACATGCCTATATAATGTATGTTATTCAGGTGTAATAAATAAATAAAACTAATCTCGAAATGTCCACATTTTCGTAGGCTTGTAGGTTAGCTTTATGACTGGGTAAAAACTGAGTAAAAATGACTCGACCCGGAGGGCCTCGTGGGCCAAACTTCAGTGTACAATCTATTACTTCGCCCACTTGTACAGTAAATGACGATTATATTATATTTGATTTGTTTAAAAAAAAACTAGTGATTATACAGATGAAATTATTTAAAATTTCCGCCAAAACTATCTGGTGATTTTTCTGGTAACTTTTTACAGTGTAAATTGGGTTTTTGGACGTCGGGTTTTGGATGTCGAAACCTTACAACTAGTTGAACATAAACTCAAATATTTATAGTTGCACAAGAACTGCGAAAATACACCTACTGCTCAGCATGTACCTACCAAAACACAGGCAAAAATATCTCTGGAGGCATCCATCCAAAACTGATGTATGTGTATTAAGCTTAGTCGGCAGAATTACAAGCAAAACTAAACCAACCGCCAAATTTGCGTCGTTATTTGTTATGCTAGGCACTTTCCTAAAAAAAAAAAACATTTACGACCGGAGCAATTTTTTTTTATATATACCTAAAACAACTGCTCATGATGACGGAAACGCAAGGATTCACTTCTCGCGGCAGCAGCCCATGTTATAATTTTTTCGTAATACTATACTGTTATACCGTTTTATCAGAACTAAAAAAGTGCAGTAATCTCATGCTTAATGTTCAGCGGCCGTTAAGAATTCTTAAGAATTCTTAACACTGCCAGAGCATATATGGACGTGTTATAAAACCTTATATTCAATTTGTTTTATTACATTCTTCAATCTTTACCGCTACGAAATTGATAACATATAACTAGATGTAAAAGTCGTGTTGTATGACAAAACGCAGAAATGTGTCCAACTTTTGTTGTATTACATGGGAATATGTTAGTATAACATCTAGATCTGGACGCGGTAACAGATCGTTGCAATTAGGCGAGTGTGAGTTGTATTCGCAAAAAATCGTAGGGCGCATGCATTCGAGTCCGTTCGGACAGCAACCTTATTCAGGAAATCGTACTACAAACGCTCTCTGGGCAGGTTAGGTTAGGTTAGGCAGGACATTGAACTTTTCCAGTCTTAAGTACATATTAAGTGCCATCCAGTTTGAGATTATTATAATATTTGTAATGCGAATACATTATTAGTGTTATAATTTTTTTAAATTACATCAAAATGTGAGCCAAGTAACCATATTCATCCCCTCCCTCTTTCTCTAGCCAAGAATAAATATGTATAATTATGTATATGGCGCAATACATTATTTCTGTCTTTCTTTTGTCTATCTCATTCACGTAGAATTAAACACATGAGTCCCCCATTAGAAAATTTTTGTAATTGGCGCGGTTGGCCGCCCATCACGAAATTTTCGTCTCATTAAGAACTCAGTTTCGCGGAGGATTGTTTCGCTCCCCGATTGTCCAGGGGTAAATAAATTCGCATCAGTGGACGGTCGCAATGTGACATTTAATAAACACCCACGCAGGATGAAATTTAAAGCACACATTCGCACAGTCTTTTCAGTAGAAAATCCCATGCAAACGTCAAATTCGTTATTTCAAAGGCGGACATGGAAATTTAACCGGGGAAACTTCTGGTCGAGTGTGCGTAGGGGGCGGTTTGACTGATAACTCATGCCATTGCAGCAAAACATAACGAACGCAACGGGTGAGTTATTTAGAGCAAAAAACCGGGAGATACACGACGCATTGTCGAGTGTTTGAGGAATGCCGGGGCGGACTTTTTAATCTTTTAATCTGTTAATGCACGAAATTCCAAAAAACTACTAATTAATCCGCTGTAAAAAATGCTGCGCGCTTTAATCACACGAGCAGAGCAGCCGCGCTCCGTAGCAGGAGATTAATTAATTTTTCATTGCGTGCGAATAAAGCGGGGCGCAAATTAAAGATTTCCAATTAATTTTTTAATCGCCTCTGTGCGTCCCTGGGGGCTCCTCGGACAATCGCGGCCCCTTAATTGCCGGTATCCTTAGTAAGCGACGCGGAGATTGATGGGGCGCCATCAATAATTTTTCATTTTCTCGAGTCTCACCCAAATGAAATTAAAGATCCCGCCGGCCGGCTTTTAGGACTAATCTGTTTTAATTATTTAAAAATCTTCCCCAAGCCACGTCACTCATCCTTACACAGGACAATCCGACTTTTTTCCCTCTCGCGACCGATTTTTCATCGCTCTCCTTAATTATTCAAACAGGGAGGTTCTGCGGGGCGCAATTATTTCCATAGAAAAAAGGGGAACTCCTGCAGTGATTGGATTTTCGTTAATTAGAGCGCCACTCGCCTGCACTAATACAGTTATTAAATGCGATGTCTCAAATTTCTGTTCCAATCTTTTGGGGATAAGTCACAATCTACTTTTGAAATTATATAAATTAGCTTTATTTGTATTATGTTGATGATTTGAACGAAATAGTCAATATTTAACAAAAATATTATAATTAATAATAAAAATTATCCCAAAGTATATATTCGAACAAACATAATTTCATATCACTCTGCATTTACGGATATATGAATAATCTATAAAACATTATAATTAGAAGAATTTGATATCCAGAATAGTACTAAATAAATAAAAAAAATAACTTAACCTAAACAAAACTTAAATTTATTTATAAATGTTTCATATGTGATAGCATTTTAGATTTACCACTCTACCGCAGTAAATTGACTACCGATCCAGTTTCCAAGCCAAGTTATATTTAAAGTTCAATATGAGATATTCAATTTCTTGTGGTAATTACAATAATAGTCTGAATTAATGTCAACAATTATCTCAATGCAGTAATTATTATTGAAAACTTAGGAGAGACTAAATATGAATTACCCTCTCTACGCATACCCAGAATTGAGCACTATTTCATGCCTATCTTTCTTATCATTCAAGATTCGGTTAAATGGGCTACGTAGTACTTTTATGCTGATTTATATTATATAGAAATATCATATATTTGGGATGTTCAGAATATAAATCAGCAAAATAGTTAACTGTTAATGTTTTAAATCTGGGATATTTACCTAAATTATGATAGGTATGAAACAGTATGTAATATAAAACGATCATAATTTTATAATGAAAATAAGGTATAGCCGGATTACTAATTGTGAGTAACCTTTAGGAATATTTCGTGAGTGTGATTGGTACTAACTAGTTTTTATTTTATTTTGCATTTATGGAGGATTGGTAATTCTCCAATTCTCAGATTTTAAATCTGAGATTTTAAATAAACATTTATTGACAACAAAATTTCAATTTTACAGTCAGATTTTCTATTAACTTCACCCGATCTATCTTTGTGATAAAATGAACAAACGTAGGTGCAAAGTATTAGACAATACACAAAGCAACATATTCACATAGCATTTTCAACATTAACAACTATTTTTTATGACATTCAACATAACACCATTAATACTATTTATACAAATCAAAAATTTCCCTTGCTTGAAAGTAATAACAGAATATAAAAGCCACTAAAATTACTAGATTTGGTTACTCGCAATAAAAATAATCGGGCTATATGTATATGCTGTTTACATATCAAAGGCCCACTAAAACCGCAATTATCCTTAAAAATATACATGGCAACGCTTAGGTGAAAATGAAAAGTTGGGTTAGGTTTTGTTCCTAACGTCAAAAACATAACGAACCTGTAAGACTTCGGTTTCCCCAATATTTAATAATTAGGTATATTTTACTTCTAATCATAACTTCTAATAATTTATGATATTAGTTTTGGCTCGTGATTTATCTATTTTACTTTTATTTTGTGTGATCGTATAATGGCAATACTTCTTTACGTTATGCGTGTGTTAGTAACAATATTATTAATAAAATAAAGACACATATTTTTGGATTAAGTGTAATTTATTCACTTTAAACGATTTTGCAACAATAATTAAACATCAACGTGAATTTAATGACTTTCTTTATTGACTCAAAAAGAATTAGTTAGTTTTGGACAAACGATGTACTTAACTGCCCAATGCATGTCACTACTTCATGAAATATGTCACTGTTTGTGCCTTCCAATGTCACATTCCATTTATTACTTCAGGATTCGCTAACTAGGTTTTGATAGATACAAGTTTGTTAAATATATCCTGTAAATTGTTCGTATGACTGATATTAATGAATTTGCAATATGACTATATATAACTCGTTTATACTCATTACACAAAACAACCAATAATTTGCCGCAGTATTGTCCAGTTATTATGTAAATTATACCTTAATATTTTATACTTATTCCCTGGAGAACATTATCGTTTTCAGATTTCAGCTTTAAAATTAGAATAAGATTTACTAAACAAGCAATTTCGATCATTTTATTTAATTCATTTTATCAGCCTTTAGTTTAAATTCTGGAATGTTTCTCATTTAAACGTAATCTTCATTTGATTCAAATTTATTTTATTAATTACTCATAATTAAATAATGTTTTGCCACTTTAAGAGATATTATTTAGGTTATATTTTAATAATTTATACTTATTCCCTGAATAGTATTATCCTCTCCATACTATATTTTAAATTTATAATGACAGTATTTTATTAAAGAGGAAATTCAAATGATATTACGCATTTCATTGTAATTGCTATTTTTATAACTTCTGTTAGCTTGTGAAGGGAATTGTTAATCATGTCTACTAAGGTAAACACAATTGGAGATGGTACCATTCTCCTATCTGAACGAGAATGAAACTGGAAAGATTACTTTATTAACCTCCACGGCACCGCTTATAAAGCGTATACCAGAAATTAATAAAGATCTCTAAGAACTGCATATACTGTTACGGCTACGCTTTTAGCTTTGAGGCCAACAATATATTGAGAAGGAACATGATTTTGGTAACGCAAATTATAAATAATTTATGAGGTATTTGTTTTTGGTAATTTTTGAAGTGATTCTTTAATCATGTCTACTAAGGTAAACTCAGTTGGAGGTGGTACCATTCTCTTGTCTGAACGAGAATGAAACCGGAAAGATTACTTTATTAACCTCCACGGCACCGCTTATAAAGCGTATACCAGAAATTAATAAAGCTCTCTAAGAACTGCATATACTATTATGGCCACGCTTTTAGCTTTGATGCCAACAATATATTGAAAAGGAACATGATTTTGGTAACGCAAATTATAAATAATTTATGAGGTATTTGTTTTTGGTATTTTTTAAAGTAATTATTTAATCATGTCTACTAAGGTTAACACAGTTGGAGATGGTACCATTCTCTTGTCTGAACGAGAATGAAACCGGAAAGATTATTTTATTAACCTCCAGAGCACCGCTTATAAAGCGTATACAAGAAATTAATAAAGCTCTCTAAGAACTGCATATACTATTTCGGCCACGCTTTTAGCTTTGATGCCAACAATATATTGAGAAGGAACATGATTTTGGTAACGCAAATTATAAATATTTTACGAAGTATTTGTTTTTGGTAACTTTGGGAGAAATGCACTGGCTATTGCTACTCAATTTCGAAATAATTAATATTATTTTGAAAACGGTAACTTTTAAACAAATCGGATAATACTCTTTATAATATATTCGCGTATACTATAGACGAAGATAATAACGGCCTGTCGCCTCGTGAATCTGGAACCAACTAAACTTTCCGCACGGAAAACGATGCTATTTATATTAAAATTTCGCCCACTCTGCGATTTTGTGTGATTCCCCTTTACGTTAATTTTTATTCCGGTGATCTCACAGTGCCCTATATTAAGGTTACTGATATAAAAATACCAAACTGTTATGACTAGTCATCAGCCGGCTCGGGCCTCTTCTGTGATTATTTATATAATTGCTTCACCGCGCATCGAATGCGTCTAAATAAGTGATTATAAAAGTTCTCGTAATTTGCATTTTAATCGATTCAAATTGAATTCATAGTAGTAGTAGTAGTATATATAACTTATTGAAGCATTTTTTATACAAAAATATTGTTTTATTACAGGTGTATGATGGTAAGGCTTCGGGGGTGCTTCAATTGGCCATCAGCCGGAGCCTTTCAGCCTGTAGTTCTTCTTGCTGGGGTGTCCATGTTAAAGGCGGGAGAGGTGATTGCACAGTGGGAGAGCAGGGAATTTCTTTTTGGGGCTTGTAGGGATTTTATTGAGGATTATTGAATTTATTTTCTGGAAAGGGGATTTTGACATAAATTTTTCGGTTAGGTGTGAGATGCGATGGGTGATGGGTGTGATTTTTGTCAGGTCGTATAATTGAGGGTTAGGGATGTTGTGTAAGGGGTCTTAGTTTGGTTATACTCCTGAGTGCTCTTCTCTCGATAATATCCAGTTTTTTCTTGGTCGGTTCCTTGGCATTGCTGAGCAGAATGGAGGCGTAGTCCAGAAGGGGGCGGCAGATCAATTTATAAATATATACTGATGTGTGCGAGCGAAAGTGTTTGGTTCTCATGACTATATTATTTTTGAGGCGTGTAAGGTGAGGGATAAGTGACATCTTAACATCCAGTACGACGCCTAGGTATTTTGCCGTGTTTTGTGCCGGGATGTCTTGGGGGACTGGGTCTTTGAGTCTATGATTGAAGAGGATTAGTTGTGATTTGCCTGGATTGATCCTTAGGCGCCATTTTGCATACCATAATTCGATTTTGTTGGCCATTTGTTGAAGATTGTGAATTGCAACCTTTTTGTCCTTCCCGTATGCTATCAGAGCTAGGTCGTCTGCGTATTGAAGGATATTTTCGGAGGAGCGGGAATCTGGGTGGTTATTGCCAACTGAGTAAATGTCGTGTACAAATGCGTTAAAGAGGAAGGGAGAGAGGGGAGATCCCTGCGGCACACCTTGAGTGGGAAAAAAAGGACGGGATACTATGTTACCTATTCGGACGTGCAGGGTTCTGTGTTTCAGAAAGTCGTCGATGATCCATAGGAGATCTTCAGGGCAGTTTATACTGTGTAGTTTGAAGAGCAGTCCCCTGTGCCATATGGTGTCAAAGGCTTTGGCCGTGTCAAGTAGTAACGCTGCTGCACAGTTGCCATTTATGCTTGATGTCTGGACGTTCGACACCAATACGGCCAGCGGGATAGCTGTGGAAATGCCAGGTCTGAATCCAAATTGATGTACGGGAATCCTTGAGTCTAGCGCTGCTTCTAGCCGGCATTTGATAATTTTTTCTAGATTTTTTCGAAATACTGGCAGTAGAGTTATGGGTCTGTATCCTGAAGTTCTGGATTTGTCTTCACCTTTCTTTGGGATGTTAATGATTATGCCAGTTTTCAAATGGGGGGGGGGGGGGGAAATAACTATTTGCTAGACAGTAGTTTTATATTTTCCGTACGTGTGTGTGGATACAGTCAGGAAGGTTGGTTAGGATGCTTCTGGGGATATTGTCAACGCCTGGAGAGGTATTTTTCCCCGTTGATAGCACTTCCTCATATTCGTCTTCGGTTATGTCGACATGGATTGGTCTATTGCCTCCTTGGAAGTGGTCAGAGTACCAGTTATTTATAAGGGTTTTATTTTCGTTATCAAACTCAACATGGTTACTATGTTTGTATATGTTATTATAGTAGCTTGCGAATATTTCTGCTTTACTATCATTCGTGTCGTGGTCTATACCGTTTTCACTTATAGTGGGGATTGTGTTGTCAGCTTTGTACTTCGTGATATATTTGATTTTCTCCCAATATTGTTTACCTTTTAAGTTCTGTATCTCTTGACAAGTTGTTAACCATGTATGTTTACGATATTGATGAATACGTTTTTTAATGCAATTATTAAGTTCGTTGAATTTTCTTTTGATATCGTGATCTTTGTTTTTTTGAAATTCTCTGTAGAGCTGACGTTTAGTTTTGATTAGTTTGACAATATAGGGCGGGAGTGTGTATGGGAAATAGGTTTTTTCTGTTACCGGAGTATTTTTGGTGATAATGTTGCTGATTTGTTTGCAGAATGTGGTTATATTTTCTTTCGATATTACTGGTGTAGGGTTGGTAGCCATATATTGTTCCACATCTTGCTTGATTTGTTCAATGTTACTTTTTTTGTAGTTTAGTTTGGTTTCAGTAGGTGGGGCTGTGAGTGTGATGTTGTTTATTTCAATAATGAATCCCAGGTGGTCGGAGGGAAATGTAGGGTTCGAGGGCGCGAGCGTATAGGATAAGGTCTGGAGTAGTAGCTTGATTGTCAGACATAAGGTATGTGGGTGGTGTACGAAACTTTTTGATGTGGGAGTTGGCGAGTAGAACATTGATTTGTCTTTCTTTTTTCGGAAGCGATGCGATGTTGAAATCCCCAATTATAATGGAGTATTTGAACGTTAATGCTTTGATAAAGATGGTCTCCTCTATATCGGAAAGTGGATGTATATATACAATGAAAATATGTAGTTTATCGTTATAGAATGGTATTGTGAAGTGAGTACATTCATTTAAAGGGTTGTTAATTTGAGGTGGGTTGTTTTTCCTCATATTAATGCCAGGGTTTGACTGTATAAGTGTTCCTCCTCTGAGATTGGTATTTGCAATGAATCCATCTCTCTTAATAGTTTCCCAGTTTCTATATTTGCAGGAGGTGTCAGCGGAGGTATTCGTTTCTACTAAGCAGATGCAGTTAATTTGCTCATTTTCAACACAGTGATAGAGTGGAAGTTTCTTAGATTGGTAGCCATTGATGTTTATATATAATAATTTTAATTTATCCATTTTGCTGGGCTATATGTTGACTCCCGACTATGGGTTCGGTTGCGATTTCTTCGGTGGGGCTCTCCATGTCGAACATTAGAATGTATAGGCGGCTACCTGAGAAAACCAGTTCTGTGTCGATTTGGAAATTTTCTCTAAATTGTTTCTTCAGTTTATTCTTGATCTCCTCTCTGTTGGCGGCTTCTGGTTTGTTCAATTCGTTTACGTAGGTATTTATAATGAAGTCATGAGTTGTCAGTGGAGCGTGTATGCGTTTTTTATGAGTTTTTGTTTTGGGAAGTTCGTGAGTTTTTTTTATTTACTGATTTAATCCTTACATTTGGGATTGAATTCATATTTAATCAAATTACTTATTATTTCCCCAAATGATCACCTCCTCCGATTCCAACAAAATGCTTGGCTTTTACGTGTTGTTCAATGTTTATACGTGAGTATGAAATTGTTTTAAAATTACTACTAAACGTCTCAATTAATATTAGTAATTTTTCGTAGTTTTATGTTGAATTAATTCATACAAAATATGGATATTCCGATCCCTTATAGCTGTTTACATATCAAAGGCCCACTAAAACCGCAATTAATCTTAAAAATATACGTGTCAACGTTTAGGGGCAAATGAAAAGTTTGAAAAATGAAAAGGTTATTTTTTGTTCCTAATGCCAAAAACATAACGAACCTAACAAAATGACAAAGAAACCGGTACATTAATAGTTTCAATGAAAAAAAATCAGTAACCAGTATCAGTAATCAGTTTAACCTCGACACCCAATGAGTAAAAGAGGGATGGATTATGTATGTATGTATGTTTATACAATGGAATTAATTAATTTTTTTGACAACTTAATCTCATGAGCCAATTTGACAATTAAATTATGCAACTTGGATCATCTTTAGTTACTATTAATTGAAATCAAGGGATATTTATTACTCTGCCAACATAAATCAGCAGGTGGTGGGCTTTTGAAATGTGAACAGCATATACCGAGTGATCATTTAAATTTCAGTCTATATCCATGGAAATGTAAGTCATGACTCGCAGCCCATAAGAAAGACGAAACCGGTCGGTGATCTTGCCTTTTTTATTGGCTGCGAGTCATAACTTAAATTTTCATGGATAACTAGAGCTGACATTTAAATAATCTCTCGGTATGATATAAAGAAAATAATACAATATGGAGTTTTTGAGATAACCTTGTAACAATCCGTTGATACTGATTTATATCGTTGTATTTTTATCGTGAAATTATTATATAATTCCTTGATTATTTTTGGCTCGTGATTTGTGATCGTATTTAGTACTTACACGTCTTGACGTTTAATTAACTACCGTCATTACCTTCGAGGTACGTTGCTATAGGTAATGTGTTAGAAAATGAAAATCATGGGTTAGTATAAGAAAGCACAGATTTATGGATTTGTTTTTTATTCAATTATAGATAAGCTGAAATGGTAACAGACAGGAAAAGAAAACACAGGTTTACGATGACGATGTGAATTGATTTATTTTCTATGATTCATTAACCTTATGAGGGCGTGTAGTGTAGCGTTATAAATTAAATTAGTTTGATTAATTATTTATTCAATTACTATTTCGAAAATGATTGTGACTGTGAAGTTTATTTACGTGAAGTTGTTCAGATCACTTACCACCATGTTCTTTCATTCCATTGAAGTACGTGAAATTAATATGATCAAAAATAGAACCATTTAAAGATGTTGAAACATTATTGATAATGCACGATTAAAACATGATATCTCGTGATCTTCCCGAATCACATGTTTGCGGCCGTATCCGCACACATGCCACTATTGGAGTTCCATTGTCTACGTTGATTGAGGTCAATTGGTAATTCTACTGATGACCAAAGCAAGTGCTCATGTCACGAGTAGCCCTTTACCATCATACATGTTAAAAGTTGTGTCAAATAACAATTCCTGCTACCTCAATCGGAAAGGTTTATGTACTGTTATAGTTTATCATTAGGAACATTTGGAGCAATTTAATATCTATATTGACTAGTAATTCATACCTCATCTTCTCCACGATCATTCATGAGGGACCATATAAGATGTTAATAATTCCACATGTGATCTGTTTACTACCTTTGACATTATATTATATTGTCTGTGTTTTAAATGAGTACGATCTGTGTATTGTTTCCCTATTAGGTTTAAATGACTTTTAATAATCTAACTTGATATTATGCGACGTGCTTAGCCTTTTTACAAACCAAAATGACGGTGCCAATTATTATGTAAAATACGTGTTTCTTTGAATTATGGTTACTCGTGCCATTTATTCATACTGGAAGCGTTGGACTTTTTACGATTGTTATTGATATAACAACAGCGTGGATTCGCGATTTCGGACCCACCGGTTGTTGAGAAGGTTCAGCGTAACTCTAACATTGTAATTGATTTTATTTGCGAAATCACTGGCTCATATATGTATGAGGCTGACGCGCCGGAGGCGATTACACAATTACATTTATTTGGGGGGTCCCGCTATATCTAATGCGTCAACTACATTTGTAACTGCTTCGTCTAATTGTTTGAACACGAAAACCACTCATCTGTCGGCTTTTGTTCCCTGATAGGATATAGGTGAATGGTTGATTATTTTGCGATAATTTGTGGTTTATTGAACACACTACTTTCTGTCAATTTGAAGCAGTGCAGGAGGCGATTCCATAATTACATTTGTTTTGGAGTCGCGCTATATCTAATGCGTCAACTACATTTGTAACTGCTTCGTCTAATTGTTCGAACGCGAAAGCGACTCATCTGTCAGCTTTTGTTCCCTGATAGGATACAGGTGAATGGTTGATAATTTGGTGGTTTATTGGATAGAATAACACTCCCGTGAATTGATACTGAAACTGATTTGTGAATATTGCCCCGGTTGTTTTGCAATGTTATTATGCCTCGTACCTATAATTCTGCGTGTTTTAGGTACAACTGCGTTGATTCGTGTTTTCTGGCGGAGAATTTCTGTAACTGGGTAACGCGTGAATTTTAAGGTAACTTGAAACCTATCGTGACTATGTAATCTTGCGGTCTCAACGATCGAACACCAACTCTGTCTTCGTTTTGAGTTTAAATAATCTCCCGGACATTACCCAATCCTCTTCCTCCCGCGCCTACCTACAGTTAAAACTCTCGAGTCCCTTGCACGGTGGTCGAATGGAAATTTCCACTGGAGATCTGTTTTTTTACAGTGAACTGCCTGGGCACATATATACCTGATGGTGCCCATATGTGATGCCCCTATCGAATACTTTGGCTTGACACGCCTTTTTCGTGTTCGTTCGGATCTTTGTTGTTTACTAAGGGCTTCGTTGGCGTCGCGATGTCGCACATGCTTCTGGTACTAATTTACTTAACATAACTGTAATGTTTTCGTACTCATCTTATATTTTAAATATTGGTCTTTTTATTACCCATTTAATTAAATATCAAGCCGTATATGTTGGCACCTTACAACCTGCAGAAGGTCACTGTTTTATCGTATTTACAAGAAATTGTTAAATTCGAATTTTGACATTCACTGACGAACCGCCATAGTGCAAGCACGTGCGAACATAAAGTGACTAAGTGAAAGTGGTAAACCACGATGACTGATGAAGATAGTGACACATCAGGGACCTTTAAAGCACTTACGACTGGGAAAACATGTGGCCATCCGAAAGAGATTAGCATACCAAGCCAGCCAACCGCAAAAAAAAACCACGAGTAAGGGAGTTGAGTCCAGCATTTATCTCTCCGATACAGATACTTCGCGTAACAAAACAATCCCGAGGACACAAACGAAACCACCTTCTCAATAAACACCACAAACACTACTAATACCAAACCACACATAACAGGCAACAGAAAATTCTTCATAAGGAGAAAATTAAACAATTACAAAATACACTTGCGAGAACACATCATATCGTACCGACAGAGAACAATTACACCAGATACGAACTATCAAACACCTGAGGGCAACTCCAACAGGAAGAAAGCATCCAGAGCAACAACGACGTAGTAATTAAAACAAAGGATTTTTTTTGTTTAGAGACAAAGACAAACCTCGACCAAAAATAAGCAACACAAATACTAAACCATTTAAAAACCAAGCTCATCATTCAATCATACAATGAAGCAACCGTACAAGCACAGACACAACACAACACAAATAAACAAGAACTTTCACACTCCACCACTTTCTGTAGAACTACATATCCCAGATACAGAAATAAGCAATCACCTTACCGTCGCGAACATCCAGCACAGATATTGCAAGCGGATCATCGCAAGAGGAACGGATGTCCCCAGTCAAAAAATACGCATCAAAACCAGCAACAAAACGGCATATGACACTCTACCAAAAGCATGGGCGCCCGCTGTAACGGACAAAGGGAATTTCTACTCTCTAAACCAAATGCGGAAAATGATGTCGAGAAATTTAAATTGACATGATATCGATTTGATTTTATATCGATTCCGACATATTTCTTCTGACGTTAGATTTAAATACCTAATGAACTTAATTTTCTATAGCCAGTGCCCAAGACATGCTGTCATCATATAAAATGATGTGTACACCACTACAACAATTTTGTAATGGTTATAATGGTTAATTTTGTAACAAGGCACTAAGTTTAAATTTTTTAATCTGCAATATTAATTATCAAGACAACATTATAGAACTTTAATATAATGTACTTGCGTTAAAGTTGCCTGGAGAAATTCTGCTGGCAGAGTTAGTATTATGTATTAATTAATGTAATGATGGCGAAGGTGCCGGGCAGATGAGTTTCACTATGTTTTGTAGTAATTATGACCACAGACGTTTGCTTCGGGATATGCCGTTCACTATCTATTCTTAGCAAATATATTATAAAATCTTATATAGGAAAGGTTATCTTTTTAATTTGTTCATTTATCAACGACCTGCGTCTGGTGTTTTGTTAATTACCGACGCCAAGAACAAATGCACCACACTTAAAAAAATGCATTTATGGAGTTGGTTTTATCCATATCGGGTTCTTTAACGTGCCCGCACAATTCTTATTATTTTGTATTGATGTATGTTGCCTGAAATTGTGCGACTGTAACGTTATTATAATTTTATTTGGTAATAAAATTATTCAGCGATATTTACTAATAATACAATTTTATTACCATAAACTTCTCACATTTTTTTCTTCGAGACAAGAAGAGCCCACATAGATCTTATTTTGCATGAATATTACTTGATCAAACCGATTTAATCCCAATTAATATTAAAATGTTAAGGATACGTTGAATAATAATTATATGTTACACACCAAATGGTATCATTTGCAACTAATTAATAAATTAATAATAAATGCGGGGCATGTGTGTCTTATTTCTATATAATATTATATATAACTAGTGGTGCAACTGTAGTATAAAATTGGTATACAGGGTGGTGCGTATGAGAACACATCATAGGGATTTACATGTAAAAATTTTAATCTTAAAAATATAGTATTGCGTAATTATTTTAGAGAAAAACTGTAGGGAACTCTTTTGTAGAGCAAACAATACTGCGTCTATTTATGCTATTATTTTTTATTTTTCATTATTCATAACCGAAAAAAAAATAACGAAATAAAAGTAACCCTTTTAAAAAACCTTGTCAAGGTGTCAGGTGTGAAAAATATTGCATTTTACATGTGTCAGTAATGTTTTACAACCTTAAATTTTATAGTTACATGTAAATTATGGCTTATTTAACTAATGATTTTAGAAATGTAGAATAAGTATTACTTACATTACAAAATTATATTCATTGTAATAAGAAACATATTACAGTGCGACAGAAACGTTTTAAGGCCATTTTGAGATACTCGCAGATCTTAATTTTCAAGATTTTTAGTCTTTAAAAATTTCAAGTTTTAGATTTCAAGTCAATAAATTTTCAAATTTGAATTGAATCATAAAGGTAAAAGTTTATATTATTTGTTAATGTCATAAAATTATTAATTATTAGATAATTAAATAGTAAAAGTGATTTTTTTTACAATGACCACTTTTAGATGAATATAATCAGTTTTTCTTCAAACATCACAAACGTGAACTTTGTGTCCTTGGATACGCAAATTTTAAGAGTCACTCTTTCTTCTTGGAGAAAAAAAGAATTAAATAAAGTTTTGTACGTAACACGTTATGAAATATGCGATATTGTTTGACTGTTTGATATTGTGTAATTTGCAAAACTCACTTCGCTCGTTTTGGCAAATATTACGCTCGTCAAACAATATCGCACTTTTTATAACTGGTTACGTAACTAACTATTACTCTATTACTTAACTGGGAAAAACGTAGCAGAGAGATTATTTCAAATTAGAAATATATTTCATACAAGTACCATAAACGTATTAATTCAAGATACATTAACTTATATGTACGTAAAATAAAATTATCAGTTATAAGTAAAAAAACCCATTTAATTAAATATATATATATATATATATATATATATATATATATACTGAAAAAAAATTGAGTTATTTTTTTGGAAAAAAAACAATTCTTGTGGAATACCATTAGTTTGTTTTAATTCTGGTTCCTTCATCCCTTTCTTAACGATTTCATTCTTCAAAAATTGAAGTATCGCATCTTCAAATGTTGATTGAGAGTTGGAGAGATTTTGTATTTATTCATCAAAAGAAATGCAAATAAATGCATATGACATGTTAACATTTTATACCAATCAATACAGAACAAACAACGATATAATTCAATATTAATACATTTTTAATAATGAATGATAATTTTTGACACTAAAGTATAATTGAAAATATGTGTATCTTTGATGGTTTATTTTTCCATCACAGAGTAACCTTAACATGGAACTGAACACAATCAGAGCTATTGGAAATAAGAATGGGTTTCCAGCCCATCTTATTCAAAATTTAATAAATAAAAAACGGCATCAGAATACCCTTACTCATATCTACCAGAGGGTTCAAAATTTATGCAAAAAATCATTCACCACTCGAACATATTTTGGAGTAACTACGGACAAAATTGCACACATTCTTCGAAAACAAAATCATCAAATAGCGTTTAGACCAAGTAATAAACTGGCAAATATTCTATTTAATTGTAAAGATAAAGTCGATCCCTTGAGGAAATCTGGAGTGTATGAAATGTCTTGTTCCGCATGCAATAGCATATATGTAGGGCAAACAGGCCGAAGCTTTGAAACAAGATATGGAGAACATTTCCGCGCATTCAGACTGAGCCAAAATACGAGCGCGTTTGCAAATCATAGCTTAGAGTGCAAACATCCATTCCCAAAACTCCAACAAGTAAAAATTTTGCACAACTGTACTAAAGGAATTAAGCAAAATTTACTAGAAGGGGCCGAAATCCACCGACAGAAGAATAATCCCGGCGTTAATCTCCTAAACGAGCAAACCGAGGTATCTGGACTCCACTCTTCAATACATTGCATTAGGAACCGATTACTTATATTCGCACCTGCGCTTAATTACTCCCGCTACTATTGTGTAAAACGGTATAAATGTAACACCTTTATAATTTCTTATCACTTGATAATGGCCATCACAGGTTGAAACTCGAGTCGTGGTTTACGGTTTATATGTGTATATATGTAGTCTTATATGTATATATATATATATATGTAACAATAAATTGTGTGGTTAAAACATAGTAGTGTTTTATTCTGAATTTATATATATATATATATATATATATATATATATTTTATTTAGTGGATAATTTGAAATTTATCACTGACTTGTTGTTTATTTTAATTCATTATTTTATTTTATTTGATATGAAATGTTGAAATTTTGTTACACATTTAGTATTTTAAATTTCATCACTTACTTCTTATTTGATTTAACTCACACATATACAACTGGACGAAAAATTAGTGTTTCGACTCTGAAGCTCCCCTCAACAGCGTGCCGATACTGATTTAATCTGGATTCGTCTGTCTCATGCCTTTTTTGTCTGTTCCTTTTCTACGAATTTTTCGTCTGATAGTTAACTTGGTTCCTACGTCCAATGTGAGCATTAATTTATTTGCGATATGTCGTCTACTTTTCTTTAATTGAATTACTTTGAACATAGTGAATACTCCCATTCAGTTCTAGTACCATCTAAATTAAATTTGGTACAAATATGCAATAAATAAGTGATTTATTAAATGCTAAAATTCGTTCTCCATTTTAAGGAGCACGCAATATGCTTGCCAGCGGTACCCCTGGCGTTATTCTCTTCGTAACATGTGTCCTTTTCGTTATCTAATCTTATACTTGCTCCGTATTCACGCAGCCTTCATAATGCATTTAAAAACTTATACAATTTTAACAAATTCACTGGAACCCGGTGTGATTATTACAGTTTGCCATACTCAGCCCGAATAGATTCTTATTAGTTAAATCAATATTTAAATCAACTCAGTGTTATTGCATTGACAGATAATAAAAAATAAATAAAGAAACTGTCATCATGTCTGTATAATTGACCCCCACCTTGTTGAACACAAAACTAACCCCTTCAAGTTATTCCATAGGTTGCATTTAATATAAAATAAAAACGAATTTTGCGATGAGCATTGATAGGTTATAAGAACCTCTTGAAGATATAGCCCCAAATATCGAGTGACATGAGGTCTATCAAACGTGCTTACCACCGAACTGGTCTATACACATTGATAGCCACCTTTTACCATATTTATTGCTTAACTTAATTAACATTTATTTCCGCCTAGTATGTTATTGAAAAATAAGTCTAATGAGTACCGCAAGAAGCAATTCATCCAACTATCTCAAAGCAACAGTTATATGTATTTTTTTATGATCTAAGTCAGTTTTTAGATACTTAAAACTGATGGGCGAATTAATGTTATATAACGGGTGATTCAAGTTTTATTACCATAGGTTTTTAGGAATTTGGAGTTGCCCAAAAAAATATGAAAATATGGATTTATATAGTTCTGATACTAATCTACGGAAAAGTAATTTTGACTTTTTGATATAATTATATAGACGGTTATAAAATTTAAAAAAAAACTCTTTTCGGGCAAAATTCTCTATCGTTATTTTTGCCCTAAACTGTTTTATGTTATTTATAGAACCCATTTATGAAATAAAAAATTAACGAAAATGATCAGTTTTTACATACTTAAAAATGATGGGCGAATTAATGTTATATACCGGGTGATTCAAGTTTTATTACATGGGTTTTTAGGCATTTGAAGTTGCCCAAAAAATATGAAAATTTGGATTTATATAGTTCTAATACTAATCTACGGAAAGGTAGTTTGACTTTTTCGATATAATTATATAGACGGTTATAAAATTTAAAAAAATCTTTTCCCGCAAAATTCTCTATCGTTATTTTTGCCCTAAACTGTTTTATTTTATTCATAGAACCCATTTATGAAATTAAAAATTAACGAAAATTATTAGAATTCAAATTAAACCATTTTTTACATTACTGACCAACTTTCCTTGGTATGATTTATGATTTTGTAAGTCAAGAGTCCTACAAAGCATTGACCGCCGGTGCGGTTGGAACGTTTTATGACTTTTTATGATTCCGCCAGTCGCCCGTGAGTTGAACGGGCCTTGCAGGACGGATTGGGTACGGTCCTATCATAAAACCCTTAAAATCCATTATAGGGACTATTAGTGGTAGCACCCGTCATATTTTACTGTTTAGTAATAAATCTTACTGTTGCAATATCAAAATTCATTTATTTCAATAATTGGTGCCATTTTTTTGACTTGGATTACACTGGAATGTTTGGAATAGCATTAAAGTATGTTCTGACAAAAACTATATAATTAAAATTACGAATTATTTGTGAAATAACGTATAAACTACCGGATGGTTAAAATTAATTTTTTTTTATCGCCAGATTGGGCTTCATCAACATCTAAACATGTGTACTTATTTTGGATTTTTTATTTCAATTATAAGTCGCCATTTTTGGCCTGGTAATAAAACTTGAATCACCCGGTACATGATAATAAAGCTCCAAATTTGTATTTCTCTACAGTGGAGAGCTAATACGTGAATGAGACGAATACATAGTTGTAAAGCTTACAACGTAGTGAAGATGTTTTGTCTCACAAGTTTTTTATGCACACTTTGGTTTGGGGCTCATAAGTATTGTATTTGAAGACAAAAGTAATTACAAAATCATCCATATGATACCTATATATGTATGTGAGCATTCCACTAGTCGACATAACGCATGATTCACGGAAATAATCACTGTTTATGTATTTTTTTAAATGTGTAAAAAAACGTTGTAATTATTACTATTGCCGTTAGGAATTTAAAATTTGAAGCAAATATTTTATAGGACGAACATTTTTCGTACAGTAGGGAATCAATTCTACTAAATACAGCTGTCCAAATTGATAACGATGTATGCGATAAAATCATAATTAATACATTTGTCAAAGCACCATATTATGTTGATCTATGTATAAAACGCACGATTAAAAGTAATTTTCGTAGATTTATGGTCATTTACTTGTGGCCCAGTGAAACTAATTAATAATGTACGCATAAAGAATAGGTATTAAACAGCGATAACGAACCGCGACAATATACATGCTCGCATTAGTACCTCATTAATTTTTGAATGTATTTCTCTGATGACGGTTCTTTCTAATGCGACGTGTATCTTTCATAATTGCCTGCCTATGAACGTCAGCTCAAAAAAGTAATAAAAACTCGCTTAGGGTCGTTAATACATTAATTAGAAATATGAGGGAGGCTTTAGTTTATATACGGCGAAGTTTACATTACGAGCAACATATAAGTTGCCCATTATAGGTTGCCTAGAATTCTTAATATTAGAGGAAGTTGCTTCACGATGCACGATGCAATAAACGATGTAATCAAACATACACTGGTACATAAGTACATATGTATAGCTCTTGACATTTGAATAAGTGAAAAATCATTTAACAAATTGTGAAACATGATCCACAAAATAGAAAAAAAGAAAAGACTATTTTAACAATAAAGGGTCAAACATGAAAATAAAACAAGTGTTAAATAAATTCTGATCACACTATTACTTATTTATAGATAATCATGAAATAATTAATAGTTAGCATGATCAGTCTTTAAAGAAATAAATGAAAAAAAAATCGGCAGAACGCTAAAGTTCTTAAGATTATTTATCTCAACAGAGTAGAGGTATCAAATCGGGTATATGTTTATATGAACTTATTTGCTTAGATCTATATTTTCTACTTCCTGATCGCGTTCGTATATTTTAGGCGAACCTATATGTTACACAGAGAAAGTGATAATTAAACAATTTATTTTTTTACATCTACAATTGATTGACATGTTGTGTAAATAACCACATATTGTTTAATTTTTCGTATCGAGATGTTTCACAAACTAATTACTAACCTATCAGTATTGACTATCTAACAAGGAGTAATATTTTATAACTGAGTACTTTATAATCACAGTTTTGATGTAACTTTTAATTTAATTATATTTTTAACAAATATGAAACAACAAGCACTTGATTACAAAAGTGCTGAAATACGAAGCATTACTCTTTGTTTCTTTTTTGCTTGATTTACGGGTATGACGGTAGAAGTGGCGATAATTGGGCATAGAGAGTGGGTCTCTCTAAAATAACGATGATTAACTGCGTAAACAAAACACGCGTAACATTTTATAAAAAGCGCAAACCTATAAATACCCCCCCTCCGCCGTACATTTCGCATGTACGCATTTATTTATCATTTCGTCCTGGCGATAATCGAAAAATATCGCCACTTAACGCCTCGTTCTACACTCATATGATGGATGACTCTAGTAATCCACGGATATATAAAAGTAACATAAAGTAATTTTACTAATAGCATCTATTTCCTCCCCTCCTTGACTATTACTGGTGATTTTGGCTTTGTTCTGGATGTACGCACGGACGGCAAATTGAATCGGGAGAAACGGTCCGAGTCGTTTTAATGCGATTTTAAAGGCGGAACGGCGGACAACGGTCAATACGTAAATATAGAGAGTATAGCAAATTATAAAAGGGCACGCCTGAATGGAAGAACCAAATTTGTTTAGTCAGGTTCAATTAGGTTGCAGCTTTCGCTGTGCCCGAGGTATACGTCGCTCCGGGGAGTTGTCACTGGAAGAGAGGGCTGGAAAGAAAGAGTTGCGGAATTTTCCACACATGGGGGACGTTGAAAACAATTTCCCTCCTGTTGTTAAAGGAGGACAGTGAATACGAGGTTTACTAAATAAAATTAGTGAATTGCACGAAAATTCAATTAGTTTTATATTTTCGGTATATTTATAGGACTTGTGGTGAAATTCTGCAGGAGGAAATTAGATTTTATAATGCGGACGTTGTTGAGGAAAAAACTAATTAAATTTCTATAGAAGCTAAGACATTGCTATTTGATATGCTTTTTAGCGGTCTCTACTAACATTTTGTTAGAATCCTTACTTTGATTTGATATTTATGTAATAGTGTACTACCTACTATTTCTATTATGGCAAAAAATTTTAATACAATAAATAATAATACATTTTTAAGTTATAGTGTGGTAAATACACGCTTGCGGTGTTGAAGAAATAGAAAATAAGTAAATTCATAAGTCAATATTTCAATTATTACAATCATTAAATCATAAAATCGGGTGTACCGCGACTCGACAGACATATACGAAGAGTATATTGCTAAGGTAATTTGAAGTGAATAGTACCTTATATACATATGTCCAAAACTCAATATTAAAATAATAAGCGATTCACTTTTCAGTAAATCAACTCTTGGTAGCCAATATTTTTATATTGATTGGTATTTGAAAAGACAATTCCATGATTTTAATGACAACCTACGTATTTATCTAAACTGTTTTTTTTAATCGCGGCTAATTTAGTTTGTTCGTTGGAAAATTGCTAAGTTCGGTTTGTTGAGTTTGAATCGTTAATTTAGATTTATTCATTTAATAATTGATAGATTGGCTAAAATATAAATAATTCTCACTGTCATTGGCATATCGATATCGTAGGAGTGGAATAGTCAAATGACATATCTTTGATGAATTACATTTTCCCGATAATAACTGACAAACAAATGAGAATAACTTAACCAAATATATTAGCACAGACGTAAAGAAAAATTAAATACAGATATTGTACAAATTAATAGGATCATGCAGAGCAGTGTTTCCCAACTCTTTTTGTGCCATGCCCCACCTAAGCCTTTCTAAAATTCATTTGCCTCCTGTGTAGCATATACATAATATTTAGTATTAAAAAAAATGAATTGTTCACTGAAGAAACTTAACTGATGGGTTTTAGAAATTATTACGAAATTGTTGAGGAAACACAGCACGTAAATTTTCTAAACGTATGATGGAGAATAGAAACTCAAGTACGTAAGATTTTTCTATACTGTTTTTATCATTAGTAATCATTTATTATTTAAATATAGAGAAAGCCTTCCGCTAATACTTGCTGCAAAGATATTTTATGATAGGTTCTAATGCAGTTAGCTTTACTCGTAAGTCTTCCTGTTGAAATGGTGACAATAGTTTTCTTGTACATTTGGTTGAAATTGGATATTTTTAAATAATATTAGTTTATTTTAAATTTATACCAGTACAATAAATAGCTCATATAAATAACATTCTATATAATATCATTAATAATACTGTATAAAATATTGCATGTTTTCTTCCTTCCGTCTTCACCTCGGGAGTTTTCTATCCCCTCCGGGGTTAATAGTATTGAAGGATCTTGTCGGCCTTCTTCGTTCCTCTTGTTTAGATCTTGTTATTTAAAATTAGGTGTTTTATTTTTAGTTTAAAACGTTACATACCTTTTTTATTATTTTAGTTTTCTTATGTGTTCGTTCAGGTTGTTATATTTATTTATTGTTTTCGTTGTTAAGTTTTGTGTATGTTTTGTTGTTGTATTTTTTTTGTTTTCAGATCTGAATTTCTTCTTGTATTGTGTTGATGGAATTGTTTATTATTTGTTAGTGCCATGTTCGTTTTTGTTAGGTTGTTTTTAATTTTATATATTAATAGTAGATTACTTAGTTTTATCATGTTTCTTACATTAAGGTCGTTAGTTTTCTTATATAATTCTGCTGTATTTGTTCTTCGGTTCAATTTGTAGAGTATTTTTAATATTTTGTTTTGTTGTGTCTGCAGTTTATTCAGGTTTATTTCAGTTGTATGTTGTAGAGATAGTTGATTTTTGATGTAAACAGATTCTTGATCTTGTTTGATCATGTTGTTTCTTGACAAAGCCGTGTTAGCACTCGTTTTATATTGGGGGGGGGGGGGGGTCTAGGTTGCAAATGTCAGCGAGGGGGTGAGTTATATAAGGGCTCCACACAATTTCAACCCTCACGGCTCCTTCGATCCTTGAAGAGGCCCTCTAAAAGAAATATTGACTGCGGGGAGGAGACAGATACTAAAACTGCAAAACACGAGTCTGTCACTCGTCACAAGAAAAAAGGTAACCAGAAGCTTAAGCGCTAGTTACAGAACACCCTATATATTTTATGATAGTGAATAAGGCTGTAAAATAATGTTTTCTGATACGTAGGATTAGAACCATCACATAGAGAGGAAAATACAGGTCCATGAACTCACTGAACCTTAAATTCTCAAAAATTGTGATACGTGGTATGTATTAGATTGAGGGTATTGATATGCTGGTCAAGGTAAGTAGGTTATTGGTGGTACATCGTTTACAGCAGGAGCCTCTTCTGTTTAGCTTGAATATTAACCTTAGTAGCGTCTTTTGTACCGCAAAAATCCGGTGGGTGTTAGATATACCCCTTACCAGAATATTATAGGACAAACAGAAGTATACCGGGGCGTACTAGATATTAATAATATTTGTTGGGCTATAATATTCCGCAGTTTGGGCATGGCGTAGTATGCGCTACGATGTGATCCATGTGCGAACCCCAGGAGAGACTCTCGTCGACGTCAATCCCAAGAAATTTTGTTGCAGGAGTAGGGCCTACTGGTAATCGATGTTTCCGGTTGAAGAAGTAAATGCTGACGCTCTTACTGGTATTTCACAGCATGTTGTGTTTGCACCAGTCCGTTATTTTCTTGTTAGTGGTGTCGATTTTATAGTGGAGTTTATTGATTGTAGGGGCAATAACTAAAATATAAGCGTCGTCGGCGAAGTTTACTAGGCTAATCACTGTGACTGACTTGGATAAGTCATTTATGTACAGCATACTTAATTGTAATTACATATTATCGGTACTCTCTCCATGGTTGTTATTTAACTGATATCAGCCACGACTGTTAAAATTAAACAGCTATGGACTGTTTATTTTGATGTTCACAAGCGTTACTACATAACCATCACAGCATTCTTGAAATATGTCATTATGATTTATGAAAATAATTTCGCAAAATTTAATCCTCTTTATTTTAGTATCACGAAAACTATAAAACAATATATGGCCGATATGGATATGACAGACTTGGTTGATTATAAAATCTCAACCTCGTTTGCTATAAAACCCATATCGGCCTAATACCGTGATATACTATTTTATCACTTCTGACATTAAAAATCAAATCGTTTGACATTGCATAAAACGATGTTTCTATGTTTTTTTTTCATGTTTTAAAGACAGAGGCGACAATGGTGGGCCTTTCGGAATTGGTTGGTAATATCACGTAATTCTGGGGCCATGTTATGTCGAACATGTTAGCATATTAATCAATTTGAAAGACGTCTTATATAATTGTCAAAATTTGAAAGTATTTTAATTATGACAGAAGTTATTTATGTCTGCCTTAAAGGTCGTGTTTGAGTTTATAAACACCCAAACTCTCGTTTTGATAACATTATACTCAAAGTAGCAGCAAACGTCGTTTTTCTGTCTGCAGCTGATTAGCAACCCTAGTACCTGGAGTTTTAATGCATACGAAGGTAGATACAATGCAGAGGCCTACCGTGGTATGTTGAGAATATCATGCTACAATCAGTGAGTGTGTTCTTCCCCAGAATTGATTCTAGAATGATTTAGTATAATCTCAAATTGGATGAGAAAATGTGTGGAGTTTGATGGCAAAGAAAATGAATAAAGACAATAACTTTACTAATAAAGTATTATTAATGTAAGTATTTGATCTGCATGTTGAATTTTAAGTAAGTTAGGAATCGTATATGCAAATCAATGAAATAGTAGTAGTTGTTGTACAAGGTGTACCTAAATGATTGTAATTACGTAACCATGTAAAACATTTTTGTTCCGCTCCAGTAAAAATAGTTCTATTTCTGACATAGGCAACTTCATTTACACTCATTAGACATGAAATGGCAATAAAAGTTATCTTCATGCTATTCTAATTATTATTGTGGAATTTCATATTTAACTGCTCAAATACGAAATTATTATTAGTTTCAGCAATATTTGTGACTTCCAAACACATGAAAATACAACAATGTAGAATTATTTAATGACATTTCACTTCATTACTCATGAAGATGGCATTAAAAGCTCTCTTCATGCAATTCAAATATCAATTGTGTCATTCGATATTTCACTACTCAAATACTAAATTATTATTAGGTTCAGCAATATTTGTGGCTTCCAAGCACATGAAAAGACTACAATGAAAAATTACTTAAGGGCCCACGAGTTTAAATGTACATTATTTGCATAACTTAACTTTTAAAGTAGAGGGCATTCTAAAATGGTGTGTACATAAAAATAACCAGATATGCATGAAAATGAAGTCCTCGCAGGCAACATCCCCAAGTGGGGCAGATTACTCCATGGCACAAATAAGCTGTAAACTGAAAATCATGCAGGAATTAATGAAATAAACGAGCTGCGACAAATCTAAAATTGCTCAGCTTTAAATCTGACAATGTTACAAAATGTTTTACTATTGCAAATTGAGGACTAGCAGACAATAATACATCACATATAGTTATTAAAGTAATCAAAGTAAATTATTTAATAAACGGATACATAAAAAGAAGTAAATAGTTATAAAACATAATTAATCAATAAAATATATAATCAAAGCAGATGTTGAAAATGAGTACCATTTGCTGTAAACAAATTTTCACTCGTCTTCTTTTATTGTTGAAAATGTTGATTAGCATTTGAGGAGTTATGGTTCGGCCAACATTTACGATTTCTGCAATTAACCTTCCAACGTATGCAGTCTTCTTTGGAAAACTCTATCTTTTAAATATCCAAAAACTGAGTAGTCCAGTGGAGTTAGATCTGGAGAGCGTGGCGGCCATAGTCTTTGACTAATTGTCATTATAAAAAAATGCTTGCAAATAAGCCAACGTTGCTCTGGCTGTATGAACTATTGCACCATTTTGTTGGAAATATCCGTTCTTCATCATCTAATTGGTCTATGACAGGCTGGACAATTTGTTGCCGATATCCCTCACCGTTTATTGTGTCGTGAAATAATATAGGCCCAATTATAATACGGCGAGACACAGCCAACCAAATTCCAACCTTCTGAGGATGTAGTGGTACTTCCACAAAAAGAAGAGGGTTTTCAGCATGCCAGCGCCTAGAGTTTTGTGAATTAACATATCCTGATAGGTTGAACCAAGCCTCATCACTGAAAAATGTTAAATCAAGCAATCGATCGTCATTTAAATTTTCCACAAATCATCGGCAATAACTCAATCGGCCTTGAAGATCTACAGGCAACAATTCTTGCATCACTGAACCCCTATAAGGGTGTAAATTCAACTTCTTTCTCACAATTCTATGGCAGGTGCTCGACGGAAATCCAGCTTGCATAGCCAATTTACGAATTGACTTTTGAGGGCTTACTTCGAGTCGTTCACGAACATCTGCAACAACCTCTCCCAATACTGAAGATCTGCTTGAAGATTTCCCTTTCTGAACACTACCATTTTCCCTAAAACGGTGCACTATTCGTGAAATATGTGTTAACAAAACCGAGTATTGAAATTGGTGGTCAGGGAACTTGTGTTGAAATTCCCGAACGCACTCTGGAATTGAATAAATCCATTCTCCATTTTCATATCGTCCATTACGAAAGTAAGCCTCAACAATAAAAGTGTTCTTCTGATCAGTGTACATTTTAACAAACTGCTGTTTAAACTACTATCATTATGTTGGCTGACAGTTGACAGGTATGTTTGACAGTGACATTTCTCAAATAGTACGGTATACATATTTGAAAGGCGGCACAATTGAATTGACGTGATTACATAACAATCATTGTGGTACACCTTGTAGTAGTAGTAGTAGTAAAATCTTTATTAGGCTATCGAACTAAACGTTTTAATAATTCTATTATCGATGAAAAAATCCATTGGAATAATCTGTTTTCTTCGATAAAACGAAAAACAAAAATGTCACCAAAAAAATGAAGAGACAAAACAAGACAAATTATGCAGGTGGTATTTATACAGCTCTAGCTTAATAGAATTAAATTTCAACACAATATGGCGGCTTGTGTCCAATTATTGCCACTATATTTATATAGTAACTGTAATTTTAACTATAATACTAATAATAATAATAATAATAATAATAATAATAATAATAATAATAATATCGTAATATCGATATAATATAATCGGGGCAATCATAATAGCAAAGTGTTCATGTTGATGGTAACGATGGTTTACTTTTATTCTTATGTGTATTTCACCTCGCCAATGAGTGATCTACTATACATATAAAAATTTCGTCTGATTCGATCATTCATATTGTCAGGTTGAATTTCTAAGTAAAAATATTATATCAAACCCACAATTATAGATGAATCGGAGGTTTAACCCACAATGTAACACATGCTTGCTCACAATCTTCAATCAATAATTTTTAATGTTATCTAGAACTAATCGAACGCATTGAATGCAATCAGATCGCAATTTCGTATGCGTTCTCTTACTCCAATTTTGATGATGAACAACGATTGATTGAAATTAGAACAACAATGCATAAGAAAAAAGCTCGTATTTTTAACACAAAAAATGAAACGAACTACATTATTAAAACCAATACAAACAACATTTAACAATACTAGTTCATGCCCAAACTATGCTCAAATTATTGTACATTAACTTTAGACAACTATGCGTTCCGTTTCTGTTAAACATACCATAATTACCGAGGAACACTATTTTAATAAAGTTTAATTTACAACCTTATTTGATAGACACAAACTAACATTAGTAAATGGTATTTGTTTAACATGTATGATTTGTTTTCCATGTCTGTCTTTAATTTTTTACATTTTTGTCATCAGGCATCGAGTTTAACTTTCTTAGAAATGTTTGTTATGCAACCTCATGGTAGTTTTAGACAGGGACGGATGGGACTAGCAAAACCGGCTCAGGAAATACAGTCACCGGCGCAATACATAAAATGTTTACATAAGTTGAAAGAATCAGAAAAAATCAGTGCTCAAATATCAGTTTTAAGAGGTTATAATGAAAAGAAGAAAAAGCGTCTGCAATTTTTTTCTACAATTAAAAAACCAAATGTATTACAGAAGTAAATAACCAAAAAATTAAAAAATATATAATATTTTTACTTTAAAACAATAACTGTTTTGATAGAAGAGAATTGGAATTACCTAACGCGGATACAATTTCTTTATTATTTAGTTCATCCAAATTCTTTTTCTCATAACTCATGAACATAAGAGCTTCAAGGCGAGTGTGAGATATCGTCGATCATAATCTATTTCTACATATTTTAGCGTTAAGAAATATATTTTGCAGGAAACTTGAGATATCGGAACAGTTCTTAATACGCTAGACTAGATTGTAAGTATTGGGTATAATATGGAGTACACTTCTCGAAATAAATTGTATTCAAAAATAACGTAGTTACAACTACTAGCACTGTTTTGCAACTTCTACATGTTAGTATTTCTTCATTTGTTTTGCCACATGCTCACACATGCTTGCTTAATTCTTCTATATGTTCTTCTATAAAGTCTATCTGCAGTTGAAGATTTTGGTCTACTATTAACATATCACAAATATTTTGTTACAATAAATCAGAAATTTCAAATCAAAAGTTCGTCTTAAATTTTCTAATGTTACATTACAATTTTTGTTTATGATTTATTAGTTAAAGTCTTCAATATAGAGAGAAGTCGATCTTTTTTGGAATATTTGGTTTAATTTGATCCAAATTTTGTGGATCTATATCTTTACAAACATCAAAGGAATTTTGTTTTATAATAGACTTGATTACGGTATCTATTATTACATTGAATTTTTCAAACATACATTTGTCATGTTCATCGTCTAATGTTTCATCTCCACATTTTTCTCCATTCTTTCGGCATACGAATTACTTTTTTCTTCGCAGTCCATTCAATATTATCTCAAATATTATTTTAGAATTATGTACTGTATGTTTCATTATGTACTAATTTTTCTTCCGCCCATACTGCGAATTAGTCTGAAAGATATTTTACTGAGTCGCAATTCTTTGAAACTTCTGTATTATTGTACCTTTGCACTTTGCGCCATCTGTGTAGATTTGTAGCAATGGTATTTGTAAATCAAGGGCTACGGGAAAAACGATCAGAGTCCAATTTGGTCGTTTTCCAGAAAACTAAATTGAAAGTTTCAAGTCTAATAAAGGACAGAAAGGATGAATGAAAAAACTAACTGATTATAATTGATCTACTTTGACAAGATGTGAATTAGAATATTGAGCATAAACATGAAATACACATAAGTAAAATTATTAAAACAATATATTTTTATTAACAAGTTTTGGACTCTGATCGTTTCAACAGTATTTTTAGATTTTTTATGTAGGGTACAGTACAGTGTAGATATGTACATACAAACAATATATTTTCAAATGAAATACAAATTTTTGATAAAATATTATTATGATTACCGATTATTGTCCATTAGGGGGGTCGTCTATAAATTATTCTTCTTTATCTAGATCTCTGATCGTTTTAAGTCAACATCATACTTTATTGCTTCGTTTTTGAAGCGAACGGTGATCGTTTTTTACTGTTTTACTTCACGTGTCGAAACTACTTTTCCCATACTACAACATGGCACCATCAGCTCGATTTCAATAAAAATTGAATCAAAATGGAATCAAAATCATTCCTCCCCGTAGACCTTCAAATATTTTGATCGTGGTCCAGTAATGCAGAATCTTTTGAAAAATATAGTTGCTGTTAAAATTACTTCGTATTTTAAATATTGTCTGTAGAACTTTTTGCCAATGCCCTCACATTACTGTTCGTCTTTTTGGGTTTCTCCATTGTTTCTATTACCAATTTTACTTCTACATACAAAGGTGACTTAACATTCCGTATTTGCCGGATATTTTTTAAAGTGCCATTCTTCATCCCACCAACTACATTCTCTCTTGTTTCTCAAATGGAGATTAACCTTTTCTTCGTTTGGTTTTGAAGAACATATTTAAAAATGAACGAGCGTTGATCTATTGTACACATTTTGCGTGGTACTACTCTAGTCTACTGTTATTGAATACATTTCAGCAGTATTTATTTTTTCTGTTACTATTTTAATATTTTTTAATTTTTTTTAATTTAAATCTTATTATTAGTTTTCGTAATAATATAATTAACTGTAGTATCTGACAGAAACGAAACAAATGCACCAGATCTAATTTAAATATTTGATGTAATGCCCATTAAAATTTGCCCAAAATTTTGGTATGTAGATTTCTAGTAGCACGATTCAAACTCTTGGCCTGTATCACGTCTTCCAAGAAGATTATTAATATTTATTATTCTATCATTTGTCTATTATATAACATTTTTCTCTTTGACTTTTAACTGTTCAGGCCACTATAATTTATCAATACGATTTGAAATATAAGTTATTTTCAAACAAATATAAACATATTTGTTGTCGCGTTTGTGTAAATTGCGTATAGTGGTAGTAGTGACAAGATTCAACAGAAAAAAATGAGTTTGTTGCGCCGGCGCCTTACAACTATTTGCGACCGGCGCACCGGGAAATTTCCCGGCTTCCCGCCGGCCCCATCCGCCTCTGGTTTTAGATATTCGTGAAGAGGAAAACCAGTGCTATGAAAATTATTGATACTTAAAAAAGTACTTCATTGTCAAAAAGTAACGCTTCACGAAAAAAAATAATGAAACCTTCAAATTGTCGCGAATAATTAGCTATCAAACTTTTGTTAATCACATTATTCGATAAATAATAATAAAGGCTCCAGAGAGGAGGCTCTTTAATTTTTAACCACCCTGTATAAATACATGCACACAATCGGCTATGTCGCGTGCTGCCAGTGCTCCACAAATTTGAGGATATGCTGGCTATTTGCATCGATTGCATAATAATTAGCTGTTACCATGTTGTATGTATTTTTTACGTTATGTTAGGTCAGGTTAGATTATTTAGGCAACTTAGTATATGTAACATGTGCAAATAGCCACATCCAATTATTTACAGCCCGTATGTACTATTATAATAACATACTCCATATGCACGAATGGAGGGTCCCTACATTTCGACATCGATTTATTTAAACAGTTAAAAAAAGTTGTGCCAAAATGGCCGTCTCTGGCACACACAGAGATAGATGATACACATGCACACAGGGGGATATCAAACGTGGGGTTTTCATAAGCGATCCGCCAATCCGGAGTGCGCAATCAACAATGTACGTTGATTCATGCACTTCAATCAAACCGAAAGGGTTAGAAACTGATGAGGTCATTTGGCCATGGTCGGGGGTTTACCCCCTAAAATATTACGCAGTCCAAACGATCGCAACGTCTTTCTTATTCAAATCCAGCAGATTATCCAGTTTTCATAATCCTGGCCACGTAATAAATTCTATCCGATTAGATCTGTGCGCCTCAAGTTTTTCCTGGGCACTTGCGTCGAGTGCAACAGCGAGACCCAATTCCTATAAATTTTAAAACCGCATTAATGCACACCGCAAATGCCACGGGTGATATAAATTATAACTATAAATATATGTGGGTTATGGCTTGAAAATCTGAACACTTTTGTGCATAAATTGCGGCGAATGGGTGTGTCCCTACGACCCTACTGTGTTCGTATCAAGCTGTTTGACACAGATAACAGCTCAGAATAGTTTATTGACATTCGCGTATTGCGCAGTTTGGCAGAAAAAGGTAAGAATTATAACATTCTTAATAAATATTGATAGATAATATACTACAATATTGAGCACAGTTATTACACAATAAATATGTTCCTTATGTACAACAGATAACACTATTTTGCAATATAATTTTTGTGCACACCAAACAAATAACTATGATTAAATCTATACCAATATAAAAAGAATGGACACTTCCCCAAAGGATAACTGAAGAACAAGTGCGATATTTTAGGTATAATCGGTTCAGAGTCACCCGGAAGGTGTCCAAATCAAAATTAAAAGTTGAAGGAGGAAGCCGTTACTATGTGATAATTAATCATGATGATATAAAAATGAAACACGTTACTACGTTTTTTACCACTTTATTTTTTCGTTAAACACGACTGCAGTTTCGACCTCAATTAGGTCATTCTCAAGTGATTTAAAACATATGAATGTTATTATATTTTCATTTTTATATTTTGAATCACTTGAGAATGACCTAATTGTGGTCGAAACTACAGTCGAATTTAACGAAAAAATAAAGTGATAAAAACGTAGTAACGTGTTTCATTTTTGTATCATCAAATCAAAATTACTAGGTAATCACTTTATCCCTTCTTTATCTATAAGTACAAACGTTTTTCCTGATGTTTCAAAAATGTATGTATACTATTTTAGTTTAGCATCTTGGTTATGCTAAGAATGATGTTTATATAATAATATTTATACTAATAATAACCCGCAACATTTTCAGGTGGAACAATGTTTAGTTACTCCTCAGAGGGGAAGCAAAAACATTGTATAAAAGAAAAGGGAGTAAAATAAATATTTATAATTATTGTCACTATTTTATAAATAAATTATTACCTACTTTAATTGTATGGAGTATTATATTTATTAATAAAAATTACATATTAATAAATTATTTATAAATAAAGCAATAAAGTAATAACGTAAAACCATTAGGTATTAACAATTTAAAAAAAAATCTTACCACCGGGTACTCAAGGTGAACTATTAATACAGGCTGTATGTTTTCAATGGCGCAAAGTGATTTTCGTATTGGAAATGTCACACAGCCTAATTAGGACATATCTCCAGCGTCTTACAAACATGTTTTTATGCGTAATCACATCTCGTCTGTTGCTAATTAATAATAATTATTGCCCATTAACGCCAGACGCGTTCCGACATAAATTACTTCATTAGTAAATAAACTATTCAAGAGGCTCGGTTTTGAATTACTGCAAAAACAATGTCACTGCGTATTGGCTATTTGCCCCCCAATATGTCATTTGTTGAGTTAAATACGATAGAGTTACCTACATATTATTTTATGTTTACAAATTTTAGAATTCACAAATTAAACAGAAAAAGTAGGTATTTTATTGTACTTGTTATGTGTTATCAAATTTGCATATTTTAATTTATGGACGCCAACACCGCAAGGTAAAATGGCAATTGATTAAATAAAATAATTTATGGATTATAATATTTTTGTATACAGGGTGTCTCTAAATTATGAGGACATGGCTTAACCACAAATTACTGGGATCAAAAGAATACGATTTAACAAAACTTATCTATATACAAATGCGTTTGGTTTCGCCAGTATTCTGCTTCAAAGTTAATTGAAAAAAAAACAAAATTTGCTTATAAAAAGAGAACGTTTACATTGATTTGGATGTTGTTTGGTATGACACTTTTTACGGGTATAACTTATATTTCGACATAATATTGTTATTATAAGTAGATCGGTTGTGTATAAAACAAGTGGGGTCCAACATTAATACATTCATATTTTTAAATGACTAAAGCAAATAAATTTAAATCAAATCAAATCGGACGCAGGCATTCATTAATAAGTTTTTTTTGTATCTTTATAGTTTTTGATATCTGTTACAGTTTCGACACAAAAAAATAAAGTATGAGCGACTGCGCTATACTCGTTTGGAAACAAATCATCAGTGAACAAAATTTTATGGTTAAAAAGTAGCTCTTTTTTCCTGAATAAATCGGCAAAACGCAAAACGTAGGTCATAATCAGCTGGTAAAAGCTCTTGCACTATTTGGATATGGTATGGATGAAGCAGTTGCTATAATTTCCAAAATGTCTTCCTCGTTATTAGGGATCCTAAAATCCTAATACCAGCAACAAATCGGTTTTATCGGCGCAAGTGTACTTTATATTCATTATTGTGAGTAAACTATCATCAACCCGGTAACTAGATTACATTTGTTTCCAAACGAGTGTAGGGCAATCACTCATATTTTATTTTTTTGTGCCGAAACTGTAACAGATATCAAAAACTATAAAAATACAAAAAACCTTAATAACGAATGCCTGTGTCCGATATGATTTTTTTTAAACTTATTTGCTTTGTCATTAAAACATATGAATATGTTAATGTTGGGCCACCTTTGTTTTGTACACAACCAGTCTACTGGTAATAACAATATTATGTCAAAATATGAGATATACCCGAATAGAGTGTCATACCAAACAACCTCCAAATCAATATAAACGTTCTCTGTTATAAGCATATTTTGTTTTATTTTTTAATAACTTTGAAGCTGAATACTGGCTAAACCAAACGCATTTGTATATAGATTTGATTATAGATAATTTTGTTAAATCATCTTTTTTTGATGTCAGTAATCTGTGGTTAACCCATGTCCACGTAATTTAGAGACACCCTGTATATTCGATAGATTTTTCTTCTTCTGTTTGTTCTTCTTCTTCTTCTTCTTCTTCTTCTTCTTCTTCTTCTTCTTCCTGAGTAGCTTGATTGCTGAAAGTTTTCTATCACTCTAGTAAATTATTTTCGATTTTCAAAATTTAAGAAAACTTTTATTGATAGGACGAATATTTAGAGAAGAAGTTTTAGTTTCTAGTTCTAGTTTCTAGTTTTTAATATTAAAAAATATGTACTGACTTTTGACGTTTTAAACTCACGGTATATACCTCTTTAGCAGACATCATAAGCATAAGCAATTGTTTATCTTCAAGTGAAATAAAATTTTCTTGATTCCACTAGTGAATTTAATACTTTTAATTCATTCAAAATCAAAATCAACAACATCGATTTGATAGAATACCTTTATCTTCATGGACACCAACTTTCCAATGCTTCTAGGGCTTCATTTGGAACCCCTTCTGGAACAAAAACACAGCGATCGGCCTTTTAAAATTTTGATTTGACAATAAATGTCAGTTTAATTTTTCACCGACTTCACATTATAAACATTAAATGTATAGTATCTAAACGTTTTTCGACAGAATTGAATAAAATATTGTATAAAACACGTGAGTTTTTACTCAAATAAATTAGCCCACTCGGCCTAACGGGCTCGTGGGCAAAATTTTATTCTCGAAAATAACATCCACCTAAGAGACCTCTTTACCCAAACGCGGTATAGGGAATTGCATGTAAAAGACAGCCATGATAATTCATGAACTGGTCAATATAATTACAATCGGAGACCTGATTTGGAAAGTTCAGATATTTATCTACAATTGTGCTGAGTAGTTTTTAAGAAATAATAAAATTGTGATTTATTATGTTGATTAAAAGTATAGCATGTTTAGCCGATATGTGGAATTTTCTTCTGTATTTATTTAATTAAGACAGTGTACATATAATGGAAATTCCATCAGGGTATTTGGAGCTAATGTTGTTGCGAACCACCTTCTTTTTTTTCCAATATCATGAATTATAATGGAGTATTCTTGTCTGCACATAAATCAGATTAGGTGATCATAAATAAGTCACCTTTGATTTATTTCTTAAAACTGCTTTGTCTAATTGTAGATAAATGTCTAACTTTCTATATCAGTTCTCCGATTGTAATTATGTTAACCCGTTCATGAATTATTTGGCTATCGCTTACTAATAATGCCGTATACTAGCTGGGGTAAAGATGCCTCACGTGTTATATAAATAACTATTATTACTATAAAAAATTAATAATCATAATCATAATAATTCCACAAAGAAACTCAAATTCCAACTTAATTTATGCCCTAAAGTCCTAAACGAAGACCTATAAAAATATAATTTAAAGACCATAGCATTATTTTATTAGAACATTATTTCGAATAATATTGAAAAATCACTACTTCAGAAAAAAACCGACGGATCTCAAAAATTGAGTTATATTACAAAAGGTTATGTGGAAGATGGTCATAAACGTATTTTGCACATCCGGTCACCTGAGAGCAGTTTTGTCCCTTTTCAGGTGAATAAACTTCCTCCAGTATTTCTATCAACACTACCACATTTTCAGTTGTTCTGGAGACACAATATTGAAAATATTGAGAAATGTACTTCGAAAACATGCGTAATAAATGGCGCACTGTATTAGTTGATGTGGTTTCTTAGAAATCAGTGATAAGCAATTAAAATATCATCAAATTTTTAAATGACGTTTTCAACAAACTATAATATATAATTTTGAGTTCCGTCGCGTCGGTTTTCTTTCGAAGTAGGGATTTTTAAAATGTGTATCCAATTTTTGATATTACCGTAAAACGAGGTTACTTTGCTCCATTTTTAACTGAAATTTTAAATATACTGCGTTTCAAAAAAAATGTACCACCTAGAAGGAGTTGACGTAGAACTCTGAAATTATGTGAAAATAGTTAGTATGTGTTGAGAAACAATTGATTAAATTTTCATCGAAAAATAATAATATTTATTAAGAAAATAATTAATAATGTGTTGCATCTCCGCGCACTCTTATGCATTCAGCAACCCTTCTGGGCATGCTGGAAATCAAATGGTCCAATGCATCTTGAGGCAGCTCATCCCAGGCAATCTGAAGATGGTGTCTTAATTCATTTAAATTGTTGGGATGAGCTGCCTCAAGATGCATTGGACCATTTGATTTCCAGCATGCCCAGAAGGGTTGCTGAATGCATAAGAGTGCGCGGAGATGCAACACATTATTAATTATTTTCTTAATAAATATTATTATTTTTCGATGAAAATTTAATCAATTGTTTCTCAACACATACTAACTATTTTCACATAATTTCAGAGTTCTACGTCAACTCCTTCTAGGTGGTACATTTTTTTTGAAACGCAGTGTAGTACTTATAAAACTTACCTTTTCATTTCCATAAAATGTTGATAATATAGAAACTGCTAGAACAGCGTATGATAATGGACACTAGAGATTCAATTTGCACAAAAGATAACGGATTTTTTTTTTTAATTATTATTTAGTTTGGGGCAACATTCCCTCATAGGGGGAGAATACTTTGCACCAACGGAGACATTGTAAGTTATTCAGCTTTACAACATGTATTGGAATATAGTAAGACTATATTATGGGTTGTAAATGTACCACATACAAAATAGTATGTAGGTTATCTAGGTATGGAATATATGCGTCGGAAAAATATATTGTCATATTATTAATACAAACTTATTAATGAAAACCTTTACAATAGGTACTAAAATAACTCAAAGTAAGTTAGAAACATTTATCTGAAGCACATCTTATCCTTTATCTACCCCACAGTCTGTCTAAGACTGGAACAGAAAGTAATCCCCGATTCGAGACCTTTTTTGCCTCTTGAATTCTGCCCATAATATCATTCCAATCATAGTGAAGAGTGTCTGACTTATCAGGCCATTTCCAGTTTTTTAACGACTTCACCATTGCACTTAGTGTAGCTCCATTGTTATCAAATGATATTATTTTACCCGGAAAAATTTCACCTTCATATTGGAAGAGAACATATTCCCCAATTTCTTCGACAACATCTGGCAATGAAAGAAGGTCTTTAATGCTCTTTTGTCCAGAACCGACCATTTCAGTTACATCATCCGCTGCGGTTTCTCCTAATATACTTCCCACAAAATCCTCGTCTTCAGAGGAATCCCGCAAAGATATTTCATCATTTGACAAGTCACTATCCACATTTATTGATTTGCGGCATTTCTTCACTGATGTCTGTGGTTCTTCGCCAGCTTGATCATCATCAAGGACTTCAAGCCCGATACTCTTATCAGCAGCAACAGTAATTTTCTTTCTCCTCCTGGTTTTTGTTTCGGTTAATTCGGTTAATTCTAATCTTTTTGATTCTAAAGATTGTAGAAATTAATGTTCTACAGCATTATTGTCACCTGGAGGTCGTAAAATCATTACCAAAAGCTCTTGAACATTAACTGGATAAATGCCACATTTTCTGAAACCCGAAATTAAATTTACATCAGCATTGGGTTCTAAGGCAGCCATAAGTTGTTTTAGGAGAAATGGAAAATGTTGTTTTTGTAGAACTGTGTTTTTGGCACCATCTGCAGTTTCCTTCCAGTTTGCTAATATTTTCCGCCACGCAATTTTCAATGACCGAAAAAAGCCACATCCAGCGGTTGTGTTAAATGAGTGCTGTTTGGTGGCAAGCACGCAAAAAATAAATCATTTCCTCTGCAAAGACTTACAACATGTACTGATATAAGGGAGGATAAGTTGTTGCAAATTAAAACTTTCTTGTATAGAAGTTTATTTTAAACTTTGGTAACATTAGGCTTTCAAACCAGTCTGAAAAGCTGTTGGCATCGAACCAGCCACTAGCACTATTGCTGTAACGGCAGCCTTTGGGTCCATTCTCGGTCCACATTGTCCACATGCAAGGAGGTTTGTAAACTACATATGGAGGCAAGAGGTCTCCGGCAGCACTACCAGCAAACATAATAGAAATGCTAGTTTTGGATGAATTACGAATCTTTTCAGGATATTTACAACCACGTTTGGTTATCACCTTTTTTTGGCCAGGGTTATCTGTCAGATTCGACTCATCACAGTTCAAAATGTTCCCTGGTGGCACGTCTTTCACAAGTTCCCCCAAATTTGAGATGTATTCCGTTAATATTTCAGCATTTATAGATGCTTTACTGCGTTTTATATTACTAGCAAATCGTACAGCGAGCTCTGGATGACGTTTCAGCAAATTTGAGACCCACTCATGACCAGGTATATTGTTTTGAAATGTTCTAACAATTCTACCAACTCGGCTCAAGAATGATTTCACGATCATGCGCATATCAAAAGAGTCTAGTGGGAAACCAAATGTGCTGAAGGCTAATATACAGTTTACAAATCCAGTTTCTTCTTCCTCGGAAAATATCGTGGGTCTTCCAGGCTTTTCAAGTAGATTGCCTTTAAGTTTATTAATGATAGTTGGCCGCGGAATTTTGAACTCTTGTGCGGCTTTTCTCTGCGTCATTCGTTTACTTCTAACTGCTTCTAAACATTGTTGCAAAGTTTCTTGGGTATACTTTTGATAAGCCCGAGAGCCTAGTTTTCTTTTATACATATCTTGGCATATCTGCAACCCGATTTATAACTAAATAAAATAAACAAGTAACAAGGGTAACTTTGCTCCAAAAAAATAGTGGAGCAAAGTATCTCCATATTCGGCGCAATATAACCTCAAAACGGTAAACATTACGAAAAAAATCGAAATACGTTTTAAGATTCTTCAACTCACACGACTTTCTAGAGCTAACATGATAATACATTAAATCAAAATACAACTTACCTTGGCCACAATTGTTGTCTAAATGGGTCGTTTCAAACAAGCAAGTGTTTGAAGGTCAAGAAGTGGGGAGAAGTATAACTGCGTTATTTTAGATGCATATCGGAGTGCCCTCTACTGGAAAACAGACTTTACCACTTTTTATTCTGTTCAACTACCACAATGTAGCATACATTGTTAAGTCAGAAATTTGAGCAATGTATGTCCCACAGGAGCAAAGTAACCTCGTTTTACGGTATTAAAAAAAACGAAAATTTTAATATTGGTAAACATGCAATTTAGATGGTCACTTTTTTGATCAAAACCTTTTCAGCTCTAAATTTTAACCTAAATATTCGTAATTTAACATTTGGTTTCAATTATTTTGAGCATATTTTGATTAGTCGGACCTATAAAAAAATTGGTCACATACATAGGCAGACTAACTGAAAAACAAGGGGGATAATAAAACGTACATATTCAACCATAAAAATATTGAGAATTTTTAGTTGTATGGAAAACGTAAAAAAATCCTCAACACACCATAGTTTCCTCTTTCGCTAATTATAAGATTTGATTATATGATTCATGAAATACTATCCGTAGTCTGATATTTTTGTAGACCTGTGAGCTATATCTAATTTAAGCATCTCTTCATTGTGTTGGTTCACGTGGAACGTTCAATAATAAAACTGGAGTCCACAATCGAAACCTAATAAACTTGTAATTGTATTAATATCCCCATCTACGCTGCGATTCCAGTAAATAATGCTCATGAATGTAAATTGAGGAATTTTTTTCAATTTTCCGGACGAGAGTACAGCCTGGCGTATGAATATGTGCTCCGGCGTGTGTTTGTGCTTGGACAGACTCCCGCATCTCGCCAATCAAATTAAGCCCTTTTGAATTATGGATGCCAGGGTCGGACGGATTACAGGTTGCATCCCTTAATATCCATTTTTTGATTGCTTTATTGATATTTGCCGTCAATTATTATTGAATGGAGCGGCGGAAGCGTTTAAACCGGACTTGCACGTTGTAGGATATACCGGTTTTTTAAATCAAGGGCAATTTTTAATTCCAAATATCGATGCAATACTTTTATGCAGACAAAGCTTTTAAATATGATTATGCCATAAATATTCTAATTATAATTGATTCTATTATATAATAGTACTTTGATCTATTATCCAAAAATAGAACTAATTTAGAGATTTCAGAATATATGAAGACACTCAAGTGCTGTCCTTTTTTGATTTGGTTAAGTACTATTGTAGTATACTCAGGATCAGATTTACTAGAATGTGACCCATCGCAATAATTTTTTACCATCTATACTAGCAATAAATAAGTACAGACGCATGAGTGATGTTGACATTTTTCGCGCAAAAGCAATACGGATTGAAATAAAATATTTGGGTCATCGACAATCGACAATCGACAAATAACTGCAATGTGTCATACCGAGATTATAAATATAAAATTTTTAAACACTTTTTCTTGGTTTCGCCTATATCATGTGTTCTGTCGCTGCACTTACACTGATGATTAATTTATCCACTGGCGAGATAAACTGGCTGTTTGGAGGTCCTTGGGAGTTGTTTTACACTCTTTAATTCATTATTTGCACAACCACAAATATGTAGCATTGCACCACACAGACGCATACACAACACAGCGAGATGTACGAGAGAATGTTTGTTTTTCGCGACAGATGTTGTCGAGCTTTCGGGTCAAACGGCTTTGTTTACTCTGCAAACTGCAAACCGATGATTACGTAAACATATGGGCAGTGTGTTTGAAATTCGATGACAATGGCGACGAATAGTATTGGCAAATACAGACGTATTTATAGGTTAGCAGCCGATCTGTGCACCGCTTACTCTCAAACTTATGAGGGAAACAAATTGCAGAGAAAGATTAATTTCGTTGAGTGGCACTGCAAAATTAATTACTGCTAACTGCAGCCTGATATGTGGCTTTCGAATATTTTAGCTCAGATGTACAGACTATTAATATCGTTTATATTTTAAATAAAAACCTTTATCCAACAGCTCCCAATTATGGCGCTATAACTATGGTGATTTTGGATCAATGAAGTAGTTCATAACCCACAACTGAGCTAAAGTGTTTAGCTCACTGGTGGGAAACGTTAGCATACTTGTCAAAGATAAATTTATCCCACACCTCTAATAATAACTCTGAGAAGAGAACATCGTTTAATGTTTAATAGTTTAATTTATATAACTTATATAATGTATAATGTAAATAAGGTTTACATTAATAGTAAAATTATAAGAAAAACTTTTGCTTGTCGAACCATCCAGATTATTAAACACATAAGGTGCTTTCCTTTCGATCCCATAACTCAGTTAAAACTCACTTCATTTACTATTTCAAAATGAGCGGAGCATTCCTTCCACCACGTGAAGTGAGTCTGAAGTGGAAGTCTGAACCAAAACACAAAATCGGTAACAATAAAACAAAATAAAATATAAGAACAATTACAAGTGAGTGACGAAGTTCCTTTCGACCATAATTGAGGAGCAGACTTCCAAAATGAGTTTAGTCCATTTTACATAATTTTTAAAATATAAGGAAACGTACTGTAAAGAAATTGATAAATTTTGGTAAAATGATAGATTAGATATCAATAATTTCATCAAAAAATCAATAAAAAAATAAGTCCTCCAGTATTGACTTGAATTCAAAAATATTTTTTGCTTAATCATTTCAGAATTAACGAAAAGATAGAGCGTAAAGGCTTTTTGGTTGTGTAATATGGACAAAACTCTTTTTATTTGGAAAGGCCAGAGACCTAATGCTGTTTGATAGTAAAAGTCAAGAGAAATTTCTGAAAGTAAATAAATTTTACAAAACAACCATAAAAAAACAAAATTAAAACAAATTTTTATTCCAGATTTAGATCTTATATTTTCATCCCACTGTCATCTTCTTGACATTGACACAACTCCAGTTGATCTTTAATCATCTTCATCTTCACCATTCTCGCCTTCTTCATCAGAAAGATCATCAACATTTTCAGGAAGGATTGGAGCTAGACATGCCAATTCTGAATCGTTCCTCCAATTTTCAGTTGCCAATTGAATTAGTAACTTTATCTACAACTATTAAGTAACATTTACATTACTTGTATATTTTTGACAAATAACGGCATGTGTTACTTTCATAAATTGAGTAATGATGACAGCATAATTGAATAATATTATTCCATGACAAACAATCGCTGTCACTGTCAATGTCACTTGTGTTTTGCGTTTCGAAGTTCTTCATCGTGTTAATTTCATTGAGACATGTCCGATGAAAGTGAAATCTCTTCAACGCCCCCAGAGATATTGGAGCTGGCAAAAATGCTACTGAAAAGTTGTTGTCGGAAAAATCGAAAGGTAAATATGATGCGGCATATAATAACTTCATGATTTGGCTGACGAAGAAAAAAATGACTTAGTTTTCTGAAACGTCCTCCTGGTTGACGGTGGTCATCGGAGGCGTCGTATTTACGGGCTTTTTTCTCTACGCTCAGAAGCACACTGAATATTTACCACAATATCCATCTGGAAAATGTATATTAAGTTGCAGTCATTTTTAACGCTCAGGGTCAATGGCCAAAAAAAGAAAAGTTTTTACGCCGGAAAAATTATGATTTCATTGGAAATTTAACACCAGTCATTAATTTCCATAATTGCAAGAATGTTACTATTATTTACAGTGCCCATAAAAATTAAATTCACATTTTAGGTGCATTATTAAAATAGTTGTAGATAAAGTATAGTATTCGACTCGCGCGCAATGGCTATTACCCACTCAGATGATTACAGAACTCGCCGCTGCGCGGCTCGTGCTGCAATTTCATCTTCGTGGGCAATAGCCATCATTACACGCTCGTTGAATAATATACTATAATTAGGCTGTTTATTGTTTTCTCCTTTACACTCCCATTTTACGTTCTTTTAATAATAATTCTCTTGGCTTCGCTGATTCCAACAAGTATTTTCAAAGATGTCAAAGCTTCTTTAAAATTGTAAATAGTGTTTCAGTCCACTCCTAATTTATGTACTTTTCCGATTTCAGCATAAAGTTCCCAGTACTTTTCTGGCGATTTTATCATACTTTGTGCTCTTATCAGGTTTTCTGCCCTGCCAAATACGCAGTCGGCAGATAAGTTAGAATGTCCACGTACTGGGAAACAAATTCTTATAGACTGCAATGTTAGTGGAGCATGTCTTTGAAGCCAGATCATGAACATGTGAATAATATGGCTATTCTTTACGTGGTCCGCGAACTCCAATTCCAAACAAAATAACAGAGACTCGTCTGATTCTTCTTGAAATGTTACATACGCAGAATGAATATAAAGAAACTTGTTGTGCATAAAACGCATTTTCTATTGGGACTTTGGGCAAGACCTGTACTTGCTGCAAATCAAAACAAAATGACAGAGTCTCGTCTGATTCTTCTTTCATCATTTTGTAAAATTGATTGCTTCTTAATTTGTGCACTCTTAAATTGGCCATTAAGTTCATTTTTTCTGGTGAATCTTGACACAAATGAATTTGTCTTTGATGACGTACACAAAAGCCACAAACACCGGAGGTTGGAGAGCGAAATGTTAAATTAAGTATTAAATATTCGACGGAAAATTTTCGGTCGTTTACGTCGTAAAAAGTTTACTCGGTAGCTTGGTCGTACAGAATTGCTATAAGCTTTTGCAAGTTTGGAAATATTCAACTCGGATCATACATAATTTCTTCGCGATTTGGCTCGTCCATAGTAGCTTTCGGTCCCCTTTATTTTTCTGGTAAATTCCAGCACTTTCAGTTTTTTTGAGGTAGTTTTATATGAGCGGTGATCTCCAGCGCTCTTTTTCAAAATGCCGACACCAGATTTCATTTTCTTGGCGATAATTTGGACTCGGCGCTGACTCACTCCCAACACAGATAAGAAAATCTTCTGCAAATATCTTTTTTTGCGGAGCCGGTATATATTTTATATTTAACACTCATACTATGATGTTTTTTATTCCGAAGATTCCTGCTCCTTTTTCTTTTGGGTGTATATACTTGAAGAAGATGGAATATTGTGGTATCTTATTTTATTTTATCTTGATATTTGTATACTTTTTTCGACCAATACGTAATTCTTGTAATGAAATGCAATTGCAGGATTCATGCTTGCAAGGGTATGTGAAATTATCCAAATATGAATCAAAATCGGAATACCTAAGGTAATTGAAAAAAGTTTAAAACAACCTCGAAAAAGTTTGCAATCTAACCTACCTTATTTATTTTTATTCTTTCCTTGCTTGTCTCATTCTTTTTCTTCTCAAAATTTAATTATTTATAATAATAACTAGGTTAAGTGGTATATCATAAGAATCGTTGAAAAGGGGCCTTATTATAGTCATGGCCAACTATGACCATTTCCATTAGATGCGATCTATTTTCATATACATAATTCCCAGGATCGAGTTAATGATAAATATTATGGACTAAAAATTTTCGAATTGGAAATTCATATTTACATATTTTTAATACAAGAGAACTTTCGCGGTCACAAGAAAACTCTTTTTCTTTAAGGTAAAGTACCGTTTATTTAAGATCCGGCGAAAATGTATAAAGAAAAGTTGTTCACAATGTAAAATAAAGGGCTCGTGCAAAATTTCAGAGATATTCAGAAAAAGTATCCCGTCAAATCATTAATTTTTCAACCTAAATTTAATATTATTTCCTAATTACGTCGAATCAATAGTGTTTCTAGCAATTATAAAAAAAATATATACAGGGTGTATCAGCCAAATGGAATAAATTCAATAATAAATAAATGGGGGCGTGTTCGAAAAAACGCTTGGACACGTCGATTGTTATTTTTAGTTGCGCATTTTTTTCAACAAAAACTTTTTATACAGGGTGTGTCATGTGACCGTGGCCAATACCAACTTTCTTATTTTAAACGCAATACCTGGTATATTATTCAATTTTTGGATTCTTCAGAAAATTCTAGACATATTTAATGTACAATGTCCTATACCTATCTTCAACTGTTTCGGAATTGTTGGAGAACATATCATAGGTCCATTTTTCATTGATGGCAATTTAAATGGTGATAATTATTTAGCACTACTCCAAAATAATGTTGTGCCAACTTTGACAAACTTATATCCTGATCCAGCAAACCCACAAGTTCCAGCGAATATGATATGGTTTCAGCAAGATGGAGCACCGCCCCATTACCAAATCAATGTCCGGAACTACCTCAACCGAATATTTCCAAATCGGTGGATAGGGAGGCGAGGATCGATGGAATGGCCAGCACGATCCCCTGATCTGACGTCATTAGACTTCTTCTTATGGGGATATGTCAAAAGTATTGTATACAAAACTAAACCCTCGACTTAGCTGACTTAAGAAGACGAATAATGCTTGCGATTAGATCGGTCACGCCTGAGGTGTTGAGTAACGTTAGAAGAAATTTCTATTTAATATTAGGATGTTGCCAAGACGTTCACGGCGAGCATTTTGAACATCTCCTCCATTGAAATTTATTGTTTTTTTTTTGTTTTTTTACATTATCAAGAAATAAACAGTATTACTTATTAGTTTTTGAGTGTGTTGTAACGAATTTCTGTAATCAAATAATTTTCTTTTTTTAATGTTAATTTTTGCAATAAATCTGAAAACACTTAATATTTCCGAAACAGTTGAAGATAGGTATAGGACATTGTACATGAAATATGTCTAGAATTTTCTGAAGAATCCAAAAATTGAATAATATACCAGGTGTTGCGTTTAAAATAAGAAAGTTGGTATTGGCCACGGTCACATGACACACCCTGTATAAAAAGTTTTTGTTTAAAAAAATGCGCAACTAAAAATAACAATCGACGTGTCCAAGCGTTTTTTCGAACACGCCCCCATTTATGTATTATCGAATTTATTCCATTTGGCTGATACACAGTGTATATTAAAACTGTGCATGATCATTAAATATTAAAACTACAAGACGCACAATTTCTTAAAAAAATATGTATTTTATCATCAATTGAACGGAAAGAACAAGCAACGGAATTATTGAATTATAAAATTTCATAAATAATTAATCTTCATTTTAATTAAATAAATTTATGTCACCACCAATTTGCCTAGAATTTGTTAGCACAATTGAATTCTGCTTCTAAATTCGTTAAATACGAATCTCCCAATGAATTTTTTTTATAAATCTAAATTATCGCCTAGATTTCAATTGTATACCTACACTCTGTTCCATTTTTTTTTTAATTAAGTTGGCTCTATTAGGGTGACAGTATTATTGGCCAATGTAAAAAGTCACTAGACTTGAAAAAAATAGGTAATATTAAAAATAGAGGTTATATTTCATGACAGTGGGCAATCTTGCCATTAAATTAAGTATCTATTGAGTACAGAATTTCATTTGCTATTTTTATTTTACAAAAACAAGTCAGTCAAATTGTAATATAAAATATAGTTGATGATTGGTTAGTTAAAAAATTATTTAAAAACCAGCACACTTAAATGATTGAAGCACTAAGTTATTTATTTTAATATATAAATTAGGCAAAATTGTTAGAACTCTGACATTAAATATTTTTTTTACTTTGAATAAATTTTTGTTGGTGTTCATGTGTACAAACTTTATAAAATGAAACCACAGCCTTCTTAGTTAAAAATGGAACAAAGTTCACTTATTGTTTTAGCAAACCCCACAATTAAATCGCATGCTGCCGTTGTAAGATCTGCTGATTTGGACGGCCAAAAGATTGGTCTACTCGCAATATAATTATTACCAAATTGTATACATTTTCAATGTTTGCACTAGTCACTTAATAATCAAGTAGAAAGGCGGGGCATCAAAAGTTTTCGCTTCTTTCAAACAATAATTTTTCAGCATTTCCCAATATGAACGTTGATATACAGTATGTCCCCGGATTGAGTTTACAGGAGGGATATTTTTTTTTATCTTTTAGTTTTTAGTAAAAATGTTTTAGGAATTATAATTTCTGCTTGGTCTGAAACTACCAGTTCAGCTATTGAAGCATTGATTTATTTATACAGGGTGTTGGCAAAATTATTTTTTTTAAATCTTATTTTGACACTTATTTATTTACTATTTGCCAAAGTGATTTAAAATTTCATTAATAGCATTAAAGAAAAATAAAATCATTCAAACAATACCCCAAATGCTGAAAAATATACTTAAAATTTAAAAAGTCGCCTACGAGAGGCATTTGCATCAATAGCTATTGAAAACATTTAAAACAGTCTCCAAGAGTTCCATGCCGGGCTTGAACTGTGTGAAGAAAATGGTGGGGGATTGTTTAAATGATGTTACTTTTCATAATTATTTGACATAAAGTGTCAATATTAAATTTATTTATTTTTTATTTAGCCAACACCCTGTATAAATAAATCAATATTTTAGTAACTGAAGTGGTAGTTTCAGACCAACCAGAAATTTTAATTCCTATAACATTTTTACTTCAAAGTAAAATCTAAGAAAAAATCCCTCTTGTAAACTCAATTCCGGGACATACTGTAGATTTGTTTCAAAAAAAGTATGGATCGATGATTTTGTCAAATGTAACGGCACACCAAACTTTACATTTCTTGTAATACCTACACATTTTTGACTAGGTGTAGTTATCATAAAATTTTGGTTATCCCTGCTGCAACATCTGTAAATTTGCTAATTTACTATCTAGTTCATGGTAAATGTTGCCTCCTGAGAAAAAAGTATCATTTTTTTAAGTTATTTCAGTTTTCCAAAACTTTCTGCCAATTTCTAAGCAAAATAGTAGATTTTTTTCTTCTTCTCCATCTCGCAATTTCTGTTCAAATGGTTTTAGTTTGTATTCTTAAAAATCCTCTGCAAGAGACTCTTGTTGATGCCCGTTTCCATTTCCCTCTCTCATGCGGTATTTTCGGAAAAATGTCTAAGGTATATACCGCAACGAATGTAGCTGCGTCATCTTCATTGTAATCTTTTATTTTCTTGAGAACATTACTAACGCTGTGTCAGTCTTGTCGTTATGTTTTTAATTCAATTTGCAAATGCTTACCGTTGATATACACAAAATTTGGGAGGAGCTTCGTCTTGAACAAACTTGTAGGACACTTGTCCCAAACCAACGCATTTTACCATAACGATGTATTGTTCGATTGTTTACATTTAAATTACCTTTTAATGGAGTAATTACTTACCAAAATGAAAGGTATTAACTGTCACCGTGATAGCGCTCTTATGGTAAAATAAATCTAAATTATGCTTAAAATTAGATTAAAATTAATCAGGATCGGACAGCGAAACATGAATTTCTAATTCGAAATATTTTTGTGGGTATTGTTAACTCGATCCTTTACAAACGGGGCTTGTGTCCCTGGTGATAGGCAGTGAAAAAAAAGCCGTATGTTTTACTTTTTCTCAATACCACAAAGAGAAAACCGCCAAAGCCCTCTGTGTTAAAAAAAAATCCAAATATTAACGAAAATTAATTTATTCAAGAGGACTGCCAAATATGAATTTCCAATTGAAAATTTGTTGTTCCATTATACTTATCGGGAACTCTATCCTGGAACACCCTGTTTCATATATTAATAAAATCTGAAAATAATCTCAAATTGCATAATTTTTTGGATAAATTATGATTTAGATACGGTTATGGATTCATGGAGATATTTAATAATTTGTTATATTTAGTAATATAACACCTTTTTTAAGTTGGCAGTTTCTTGGAATAACTTTATTTTGTTTTATAATTTAATTAACAACGCCATATCAGTATTTTAATTTTTTTATAATAGTTCCTAGAAGTAATATGAGGAGCTTAATTTCAAAAGGATTATTATCCATATTTCAAGAATTGGAGAAAAGAACTGTTTTGTGATTACGGCAAAACTGTATAACCAAAATTAAATTTGTAAAGTGGTAAATATAATACAAACTTTTATAAAGTGAAAAAATTGAAATTGAGTTCATTTACACATTATTATTATTGACTAATTAATTTGGATAATATTGCTTTTGAAAAAAAATATATAAATAAATATCCATTTAATTCAAAAGATATGGATAAAATTCTTTTTGAAATAATTTTAATGTACGAAAGCTTTATATTTTATTGGAAATTGGAAGTAAAAACTTTATTATTATCAAACATTTTATTTTTATTATTTTTAAGTACATATTATATAAGAACACCACCATCATCTTCTTTGCAATCACAAGGTTCATCGTCTTCGTGGCTGGTGGCTGGGTTTAACTTGGGTTCATCCAATAGTAATTCTTTAAAAAACTTAAGTTATTCGTCTTGCTGCCAATTTTCGTCGTATAATAAGAGTATTTTTCAATTTATCTTCCTTTACTGGGACTGTACCTTTTCATTGACATTCAAGTCTTTTAAAACTATACCTTTTTTTGTTAGACTTTCAAAACTTTTCGATGAGTCATCGTTCCTAAAATATTGTTCTATTTTCATTTTTACAACTCCATTATTGTCTTTTCTTAATATAATTCTTTTCATGTCTTTTATACCATTTAACTTTTTTAAGTTTGCATCAAGGGCCTTAAAATCTTTGATTGTCTAATCTATTCCTAGCTTCTTCACAGTTCCAACTTCTTTATAAATTTCTATGTACTCTTCAGCATTCAGTATTACTTCTATTGTCCTAAGCTTTTTTTGTAGAAGCCAAAACACCCGATCTGCGGGCAGAAAAGAGTGCCGTCGAACCGGAAATGTAACTTTAATTTCTTTTAATATCTCAGGAGCACTTTTTGTCAGCCAAAGAGCCAGAGCATACATTACATATGCATTTTTATTTTGCCCAGCGCAAATCCGTCTGCAAATAATTGTAACACTTTGCAATTATCGGAAAATTTATGCAAATTTAAGAAATTTGTAATGGCAGAACCCACTTCATTAGATCCTCTACCGGCTTGGCTTTCATTCCAGGTGTAGAAAAATGGAGATGAAGTCGCGACATACGTAATACAAAATTTATAAAAAGAAAGCTGCCTTAAGTAATATGCTTCTCCCACAGGCAGTTTTGGCAGATTCTGAACCTGCTGTAGGTCGAAACAAAATACTTCACTGTTTTCCTCATAGCTATTCATTAATAAATTAAATTGTTTCGCTTTTAATTTGTGAATTCTTAACTCTGTAATCACATTACATTTTTGCAATTCAGTGCAATTCTTTAGTTCATTTTTCTTTTTAAAACAGAAACTACAAACATCCGATGTTGGTGAGCCGAAACCAATATTAAAATTGGTAGAACATATTTTATGAAAAAATCCGTATTTTACCTTGTATTGTTCCTCAACAGAAGAATCGTACAATTTCCACAATCTTGTTATATTTAAATTGGCGGGCAAATACAACCTTTTCGATTTATTGCGGTTATAATGGCTTTCTTTTGCATGAAGTTTACCAATAAACTTTTTAACCGCCTCTCTTTTTTCATTATTGTTTAATGAACGCCTGTAACCTCCTCTTCTCTCTTTTATGTCGTATCCAAATTTTATATTTTTTGTAATCATATGTAATAGTTCTAAAGAAAAACATTTTAAAATCATTTTTGGCACACTCTGTAGATTTTACTATTTTCAGTAACCATACGGTATTTTGCTGACAAAACATGTTTTTTATTTCGGCAATTGGGGTTACATTTTTCCCTGTGCCTCTTTGGATTCTAAACTCTACAGAAATATGATAATTTTTTATGTTGAACATGCTTATCCGGTGGATGAAAAATCATTTTTCTTGCTGTAATTATATCGCGTCTCTTTATTTTTAAACATTTATATGTAGGCCCATTATGGTATGGTATGGTGGTAAATCATGCGCATATCTATAACATAAGAGTTAATATTAGAAAAGTAGGGTTACAAATTAAATTATCGGAATATACCTTAAGTGCTTCGCTTTCTCCTTTTTAGAAGTTTTCTTCTGCCTTTTTCGGCTACCTTCATTATATTCACTTACTAAAACACCTTCTATATCCATTTTAATTTGATAAAAATACTTTCGAGTAAAGCAAACGAGCTGATTTTTCTTACTAATAAGTAAACAAAAAATAATATTCTTTTTGACACGAACTTTATAGGATAATAATCCTTTTGAAAAAGTTGCGATGTTTTGACATTTATTTTAGATGGGATAGATTTTTTTAACAGTTTCGTCTTCAGTGTATTAATTATGTGGTATTGAAGCCCCTAACACCACCTATAAGTCATTAGCTGAATTTAATGGACAATATTCTTTTTGAAATTTAGCTCCTCATATGTTTGATAAATACTTTAGATAAAAATCACAAGATACCTTAAACTTGTTAATTTTTGTAGGATTTTTAGTTATTTTTATTATATTTTTGTATTTAAAAGTTAAAGACAATCTTAAACTTATATTTTATAGGAAACCAAATTTTAAACCACTTTAGCATTGCGAAGAAAGCTGCATTGAAATTTATGTTGAATTCCAAATATATTTTGAATTCAAATAATATTCAAAATATGTGTTGAAAAGCATGTGATGCCCACATCAGATTTATTGTATGGTATGATTATAAGTGGCATTTTAATGGGCCTATAAATTGCGGCCGAAATTAAAATGAACTATTTGTAAACTGCCTCTGTACTGAAATTTATTGTATAGCTTTTGGCACCTTAAAATAAAACCATGTTTCTCTAAAACTTGATACCGCGTGACTATATTTGTTTGATAGTGCACATTCGTGAATTTATACGTCTATAAATTCCGTCCAGAAATAAAAGTGTTTATCACTTGGTACATTGTTTTCCTAGCCGCTGGGAGAGTTTTTCTATATTTATTATCGCTGTGTATCTCGATCGCGGTGAACGACCCCGCAATATTTTTGGTTTATTATATTGCAAATCTAATATTATAAACATTACAGTGTCTATTCCCGGAGCTGTCCGGCCAAATGCCAGATCCCACAAGCACATGTCCGCTTATCTTTCGACGCTGACGACCGTAAACCGATAACGCGTCCATGATTTTTCACGTCATCAAACCACACGACTTGTTGCTTTTTTTCTATACATAGGAATTGCCTTCACGTATTATGATATACTAAATTTTACAGAAATTCGCATACACGATCGGAATCAATAATAACAGAAAATCTAAAGGAATAGATGTAGGACTACAGTGCTAGCATACAGAAATCGATTAAAATTTCACCTGAATCGACGCTGCTTTTGAAAACACTGTAAGTAATTAACTGGAATATTAAGAATTTTAGGTTTCTCATATATAAATGTCTTGTACATTGATGTTGTCAGAGATGTATGTTTTTGAATGATTCAGACAGACGAATTATGTTTATTCTTATGTGTGCTGGTATGCTGGTAAAACGATGGGACACACACACACAAGTTAATCTGGTTAACATATCTTGCAGCCGTATTACGGCTAAATTGTTTTCTAAGCCAATGTTCAGTAATATAGGAAACATCCGGAATAGACGCGTTCAAAATAACCTTTACCTACACTGGTTTATGTACGTATTTGTATTTTTTTGCAATTCTTGTTTCTTTACACTGTTTATGAGCACATTGCTTTAAAAGTTAGTCATAAATTTACGAGCAACTATAACACGCATTACATTACAACCCGCCATTAACGTCACGGACACGACACTTCAATCTTGCATGCATTTATTGTAGATAAACTGCCAATTGGGTTAACGATATTACGATCACCTCTACGTGTTGAACTAAGTATAGAATAAAAAACCGAGATAGGCTCCGTCCTAGAAGAATAAGAGCGCAACGAATGCGCCGAGTAAGTGTGTCACTTATATTTTAATGTGTTGCGAAATTAATTGATATAGGTCGCAGTAATGCCACAGCGAATGGCAAACTGTAAATAATATGGAGACGTGAAGTGTAAACTACGACCATTTTGCAGCCACGTACCACGTGTTTTCCTGAGGTTAAACATTTTTTATGCACTACCTGTATTTTATGCCTACACCTACACGTACACATGAGGTACATATATCAGACACAAACATATCCATAATTACTTCACACACATAGCCATGTATACTCACTAGCACTTTTTTCAAACAATATAATATTATTATTAATGTTATTATTATATTATTATTAAACAATATATATTAATATTAACAGGTATGATTTGAATAACAGTTCAAATTATGTAATTTAAAATTTTAATGAAAGTGGCAAATCACACCCAAATAATAAATTTTATAAAACTGATTTTAAATATTGTTGCAACTTTTACCCATATTACAAAAAATGGTATACAGATAGATTCAAATTAGATCCCCATAATAAGTATTGCGAGAATAAGAGAGGGACGAATGTTTATGTACTTTGGCAAAGTTGCTAAATTCTTTATTGAATAAACAAGTAAATATATATATATATATATATATATATATATATATATATATATATATATATATATAAGGTATTTCATTTCTACCGCTCGTATCTTGCTTCTTTGTTTCTCATTAAGTACCCACGCCTCACTTCCATATGTTAGGACTGGCCTGAAGACTGACTTGTACACTTTAATTTTCGTCTTTTTCTTTATTTCCTTCTTCCCTGTTATGTATTTGCTTAGAGTGTAGAATAGTTTATTGGCACTGCTAATTCGGTTATTAATGTCCGTTTCTTGTTGTCCTTAAGATGGCCCCTAGGTATTTGTATTCTTTAACTTGCTCTATTGGTGTGTCTAACTTTATGTCTATCTGTATAGGTTCTCTTGATATTGCCATAACTTGTGTTTTCTTCAGATTTATCCTCATTCCGTATTTTTTCAGTGTCCAATTCCATATTTCTATGTTCTTCTTCAGTTCATCTTGATTATTTGCCATTATTGCTAGGTCATCGGCGAACGCGGATTGATGTATTTGCACTCTTCTTAGATTTCTATATCCGATGTTTGTTGGTTTTGTTTCCTTACAGGCGTCTTTTATTATTTAGTCCATATAAACTACGAATAACAAGGGGCTCAAACTACCTCCCTGCCTTACTCCCTGCTTTGTTACAAACTCATTAGATTTTCTATTTCTTGTTATGACAACATTTCTTGTTTCTTTACATATGCTTTGGCTTACTTTGACTAGTTTTTCAGGTACTACCATCTTTTGTAAACCCTCTCAGATCCTAGCGCGGGGGACTCTATCAAAGGCCTTTTCCATGTCTAAAAACGCAATGTGTAAACTATTCTGCTTTTCCAAAGTCCTATTAATTATGGTTTTCAGAGTAAATATCTGGTCATGCACACTTCTCCCAGCTCTGAACCCGCTCTGTGCTTCGGACACTTTGGTTTCTACTGTTTTTCCAATTCGCTTTACTACAATTTTCTCGTACATCTTTATTGTCGTTCCTATGAGCGTAATGCCTCTATAATTTTCACACTCTGTTTTCTTCCCTTGAAGATTGGCACAATCATTCCCATTGTCCACTCTCTTGGTATTTGCTCTTCTCTCCATACTCTGTTAATGGACGCACGTAATCGCATTCTTCCCTCATCTTCTATGTTGTTAATAATTTCCCCTGTGATTCTGTCAATGAATGCAGCTTTTTCTGCCTTGAGTTCTTGGATAGCTTTCTCCACTTCTTCCTCTGATATTGTATCCATTGTTGATATATTTCTGATTGGTATTGCCTCTGTGTTTGTGTCTGGTTCCTCGTCGCTTATTCTTATGAGCTCTTCCCGTTTACCTTTTCTTAGACTTTCCAGCATACTATAAAATACCTATTGGTTGCTTTTAGCATTTTCTTCTATCTTTACACCAAAGCCTTCCCACACCTTCTGCTTTTCTTCCAGTATCATCATTTTCACTTTTGTTCGTTGGGTTTTGTAGGCCTCATATCTGGTCGATGTTCTCGAATGCAAATATTTTTCCCATCTCGCTTTCTTGACTTTAATCTGCTGCTTTATCTCTTCTGTCCACCATGCTGTTTGTTTCTTATAGTTGCTTTGTTTACATATTCCACACACTGTCTTTGCAGTCTCTAGTAAAGTTGTTTTTATTGCTTCCCACTCCTCATCTCATATGAGCAGTTTAGATTTTGGTATTATACTCATGGCCTTGTTGCTTTCTTCCATATAGATTCTTGCCACTTTCTCCGATTTAAGTTTGAACGCCTTTATGAGTTCTGCTGTTGTTACTCTTCCTTTTATATCTTCTTTGGGTTTAGGATATTCCCTTTCTATTTCTGCCACTAGTAGGTAATGGTCGCTGTCAATTTCAAACTCTCTTTTGACTCTAACGTCTTTTACTTGGTTTTTATTTATCCTTTCTGTTATGATGTAGTCAATAATGGACTTTTCCGATCGGCTGTGCTGTTCTCTAGTGTATTTATGAATTTCTTTATGCTCGAAAAATGTGTTTGTTATTACCAAATCCTGTTCTATATAATAATCTATAAGTCTTTTACCATTGCCATTTTATGCCTTTCTCCGTGCTTTCCTAGAACTTCCATGTACTTTCTATCTTTCTGTCCAACACGTCCATTGAAATCACCTGTTACGTATATTTCTCATTTCGCTCGTTCAGTTACATCTGTTAATTGCTTCCAGAACGTATCGTTGTTTGATTTGATTTGATTTTGTGCTTTCTTGTGTCACTCCGCTAAAAATTATTCTATGTTTATTATCTGTTAGAATTGTTTCTGTACCTATCTTTTTAGTTTCAGTTATTACCAATACATATAGATTCGCACTTTCAATTTCTTGTTCCAGTTCCTTCTCCTTGTTTTTGATACTTCGGATATTCCACGTGCCAATTCGCCATTTGTTTGTTTGTATTCCTGTCATTTTGGGGTCCTTTTGTACTTTTGCTGTGTTCATATTTTTGCTGTCCCTCTTGTGTTGTTGTTTGTTCGTTAGTGTTTTGGAATTTCTCATATGGTTTCTGTTTTCTCATCTCATTGGTACCACTGATCATTTATCCATAACTTTTTATATCCTACCCTGGCTCTGCATCTCTTCTGGCGTTCTTTTCTGGTTTTGTTTCTGAGTATTTACTGTATCTCTCTTTCATTGAATGTTAAGTCGTCTTCATATATATATATATATATATATATATATATATATATATATATATATATATATATATATATATAAACAATCTTTATTAGGCTATCGACTCCATGGGGTCTTTCCGCCTTGCCAAACATAATACATTACATTATACGTACGTTACATTATACATTACATTACATATTATATTATATAACATTACCTATATGTGATTCATGAGTGATTATTTTGATAGTGTGAAGAGAGTGTTATGAAGTGTAATATGATTCATGAAGCGTTTTTGTCGGATGTAATTTTGTAGTGCGTTTGTTTTGTCTTTTAATACACAATTCGTCGAGTATTGTCCTATTATCCTGTTTTTGTTGAAATTTATTTCGTAGTTTGTCCAGTCTTTGTTGGATGGGTATGATTTTGGTGATCTTGTATAAATTTATGTTTGATATGTTATGAAGATGATTGTCCTTATGTCTTAATTTAGTGAGAAGTCTTAATGTCTTCCGTTCAGTTACGTCCGTAATTCGTTTGCAGGTATTTCTTTTGTGTTTGTCTTTTGTGCAGGTGTTTTTCTACTCTTGTACCCATGATAACCTGGGTTCCTTCTTTAATTCTGGTTTTTGATTCCTTATCGACAGTTTCTTCTAGCTCTGTGCTGTTATCTAGATTTTTTTGTTTTCGGTTGTTATCCTTTCAGCGGGTTCTCTGCACTTAGTTTACCGCGGCTCAAGGTTGGTATTGAATAAATATGTGTCGAAAAGATCAGATAATTTCTACAGGTTTATAGAAAACAAATGACCAAATCTATGTAAAAGTTTTTTTTTTAACTTATTACTATAATATTTTCCTTAAATCTATTCTCTTTTACAAAATATAATAAGTGTAAATGCTTGTTTCGTGTCTGCAATTTTCACTGAAAAACTAATCACAGCATTAGGTTTCGAAAGGTATCAAACATATCGAGCTTCAATCCAAATTTTCTATTCCGTTTTTGAGTTATTGTGCGGACAAAATGAATGGCATATAAACACAGATTTTGTTTTTCTAAATAGTCATTTTATGGCAAATGGTATCTCAACATCAATCACTAGTACTATGACAAGACTACTACAGATGTACTATACAGAGAAAAACACTAGTAATCACTTAGTGCACTATGTGCATCAAATAAATTTATTTATCTGTGACTAATAAATCACATATTCATTATGTACATATCTATGGTAACAAATGTAATTCATAATTACACATGGCAGATGTTAACGTCGCATTTGACTGGCATATAATGGCTATAATCCACGAGAATGAATTTTTATATATTATAAAGATTGCGGTAGTGATACCATTATTTAAGAAATGGGACATTAATGACGAAACAAATTATAGGCCTATATCTATATTGCCAATTATTTCTAAACTGTATGAAAAATTGATGCATATTCAAGTTATGAACTACTTTGAACAACATTCTCTTTTCAATGACAATCAATATGGATTTCGTAGAAAACGTAACACTGCTGATGCAGTAAATGCATTTGTTAGCAACTGCCTGAAATGCTTTGAATATGGTAACTTCGGCCAAGCAATATTTTGCGACATAAGCAAGGCGTTTGACTGCATGTCTCAGCCACTTCTTCTTAGCAAGCTTGAGAAGTGGTATGGTTTTAGCGCTGCGGCCATATCACTAATTAAATCATATTTCACAAACAGGGTGCAGAGTGTAAAGGTTGAAAATGAAATGTCAAGTAGGTTACCAATTACTGTGCGAGTGCCTCAGGGTTCTATCTTAGAGCCGCTATTATTTTTGATTTACGTAAATGATCTTCCTGATTTTCTTCATGGTGCTGCCACGGTGCTTTTTGCAGATGATTCAACAATATTTGTAAGTAACAAGTCTCTGTCAGATGTAAAGACCGTGAGTGCAGACACTCTGTCGAGGGCTCAATATTGGTGTTCTGCAAATCAGTTGATGCTAAATGAAAGCAAAACCGAACATATGTTATTTTCATTAAAACATCACAATGAAACTAATCCTACAGATATTAAATTCTTAGGATTAAAAATTGATCCGCAACTATCTTGGAAAGCTCATGTAAAGTATACTAACGCAAAAATAGCCAGGAATGTTTTTCTTCTGCGAAAACTCTCTGGTACGGCCTCGAATGATATAGTACGAATTGCCTATTTTTCATTGGTTCATAGCCTGCTTTCATATGGAATAGTTACATGGGGTCATTCGCCCCATGCAAAATCTGCCTTTGCACTACAAAGAAGAGCTGTACGAATTGTTGGTGGGCTTGGCTACCAAGATTCGTGCAAACAAGTTTTCGTAGATCATTGCATTCTCACATTTCCATGTATATACATATTACAATGCGTACTGCATGTAAAACGAAATATTGCCAATTACAATCGTCATGAGTGTCTGCATGAGCATAATACAAGACAAAAACAAAATCTGCGCGATAATTGTTGTAGACTAAAAAAATCCCAAAATGGTCCAAATTTTCTGGGAATTAAATTTTTCAATTCTCTCCCACGAGAAATTCGAGATAAACCCTCGACTCATTTTAAGACGAGCATCAAAAAGTTTCTTTTGCGCCAGGCATATTATGATTGCACTGAGTTTCTTCAGGAGAAATTGTGTATGGAGCAATTGATATAATGAACATTATTATTTTATATTTTACTGTGTATTCCCTGTATTTATTTGTAAATTGACGACTGCAAACGGATTTGTATTTTAGCATGAATAAACATATTATTATTATTATTATTATTATTATATACGAGCCTAAGGCGAGTGTATAATGATCCGGGTGTACATTCATCATCCTACATTAAGTGCTCGTTAAATAATACACTATTAATAATAAAAATCATGAACTCCAAGTGTGTTATAATAATCATTACTATTTTATTAGGTAGATAGGTATGTCTTATCAAATCATACCGTGCATGATTATATTTGATAAGGCAAAGTCGTTTTCCGTATTTTAACCTCTTCTAGACGCACAAAAACTAGAATCTGGTAACAGGCACTACTAAATTTCCCTATAATTGTATTCAGAAATCAGCTCGCTTTCGCAAATGCGAAAATCGTCGCGTGTATCGCCGAAATTAAAACAGACCCGCCTGGTAATGGAGGCGGCGAAAACTGGAAAATCCAATCTTCCCCCTGTCTTACCACGACTCGTCGATTCCTTAAGTGGTGAGACTGGCGAAATCAATTTACATGAGCTCGCGACGTGTTTAAAAAATAATACAATTTTATTGTGTGAAGGTGAAAGTAAGTATTCAAATAATATATTTAATCCCAAGTAAGGTTTATCGCTCTCTGGAGATTATAATAAGTCATACCAGTATAAATAAGGTGTGAGTATAAGTAAGGTAAATAAGGTAATATATGCTATTAAAATAATTGTAGTAGATTATGTATCTAGGAGTTGAATGCTTTCATTATTGTATCCCGATCAGGTATATTGATCGAAATACACTAATGCATTCAACTCGGAGTTGTATATACTATTTTTTCTTCGTGCAAATTAATTGACAATAAATTAATAAATTATTAATGCATACTACCTAAGTGAATTTGAGATTGACAGTTTAGAACTTTGTTCTAAGTAAGCAGTAAGTTTTATATATCTACTCATTTAATTTAATTCCGTTTTTCAAATTAATCTGATCTTTAAGCAGTAGTAAGTCCATAGCGTGGAATACTTTTTATTTTCTGTCTCACTTAGGTAAGCACATAATAGTCTAAAAGCACATTTTCATTGTATCTTTCTGCTTTATCCTTCATTGTCCATGAAATAAATTTAATATACGTCCATTCGTATATATTTTTATGTTTCTGTAATCTTGGATTGAATTGCATTATCTGTCAACTGTTGCAGCTCTGGTGGAGTACTTTGCATATTTTCCATATCTTCAATATTACTACCTCTTCCTCTTTTATATTTTTAGTTTGAGTTATTAAATAGTTATTTACGTAACCAGTTATGAAAAGTGCGATATTGTTTGACGAGTGAAATATTTACCAAAAAGAGCGAAGCGAGTGTTGCAAATTACACGAGTCAAACAATATCGCATATTTCATAACGTGTTACGTACACAACTTTATTTAATTCCGTCAGAATTATTTAATCTACTATTTGAATAAGAACGTTCCTTGCTACATCACAGAATCAGATCACCTTATACCTATTGTTTCTACGGAAACATATTACACTCACATGAACAAATTTGTCAGGAAACTAAAATAATTTACAAATTTAATAATAATGGCATACCATGTCCCCAAATAGCGATTCAGAACTAACTTTTGATGTCGAAGACTCTGCTAATGTTGCCATGGGTAGTTTAATACCAGAAAAATCCTGAAATAGATACTCTGTAGCCTTCAAAAAGTTTGAAGCTTGGTGGGAACTTCAGTTATATAATGTCTTTATATAACTACAGCGTGAGCAACAATGCTTGAGGTTTGATAGATAGGCAACCAAATACGCATGTTGGTATAACTGAAAATATAAAAAGAATATCCCCTAGATTGTTTTTGCAGTGGCGTAGCAAACAACAAACAAAACAACAACAAACATAACAACAACAAAATGAATTAAATATTTAATCATAATTACATATTTTTAAACGTTACAATAAAAGTTTACAACAAATGTTGAAAATGGGGGCCTTCGTTTTCATGGCATATGTTAATTCTACGTTTTTCATTTTCAAAAATATATTGGAGCTGCTCTTGAGTTATGTTTCTTATCTCTTCTTCAATTGCTACTTGGAGTTGGTTTAGGTTGTGCATCCTATTTTTAAAAACATTATTTTTCAAATGTCCGAAAAGATAAAAATCACACGGCGTCAGGTCTGGTGACCGTGGTGGCCATAATCCTGAGCTTATCAATCGATCATCGTAAAATTCCCTTAAATAATTAATTGTCGCAAACGCAGTATGAGCAGTGGCTTCGTCTTGCTGAAAATAACTCATTATTTATATCATCATGCACCTGATTAAGAAATGTATCCAGGATGATTGTTCGGTAACGCTCTGCATTGATTGTTTCATTGAAAAATATTGGGCCAATTATCCGACGTCTCGAAATTGCTACCCAAAGACCAATTTTAAGTGGATGTACTCTTTCGATGAACGTATGAGGATTTTCTGTAGCCCATGTACGATCATTTTGGCTGTTCACATATCCTGATAAGTGAAACCACGCCTCATCAGTGAAAAAGGTCCTGTCCACCATATCGTTATCATTTAAATGCTGATTAAACCAATTGCAATAATCAATTCCTTTTTGAAAATCAAGTGGGTGAAGTTGTTGAACTACCGATATGTTCAAATGGAGAATTTTCTTCGCGACTATTCGGCAACTCCCATACGATACTCCTGTAAGCGGATTTAAACATGAAAATTTGTATGCCATAAAGACCACACGTATGGTGTGGTCTTTATGGTCAAAAAATGTAGGCTGTCATTTAAAAGAAAATTGCCTTGCATAAAAACATAACCTCTCTGTGTAACATATGCCAAAATTGACAGGTTGCTTTATTTAGAATTACACATAGGAAATTCCTTACGGGTAGATGCAGGCAACCAGTTATATATTGTCAATCATATGTGTAAAAACGAAAAAAAGCCCGGTATATATGTATATATATATATATATATATATATATACAGGGTCCTGCAACAGCGCGTCGGGCTTTCCTAGCGCGTTTCCCGTGAAAGATAGATAAAATATTTTGCACAAAAAGTTATTGGTTTACAAATCTTTAGGCCGTAAAATTATTTTTAAATCTACAGGGTGTCACAATTTTGCGGAATAACAAAAACAAACATTTTTTTAAATGGAACACCCTGTATTTATTCAAGGTTTCTGATGACATTTTTCAACCTCTACATTGTTGACAATTTAGTTTTGGATTATGTTACAGTGTTGCCAATTTACAATTTTTTTTCTCCTAATATCAGGCATAAGCAAGCTCAACTTTAAAAAAACGTAGCGACCTCGTTTTTAGAAGGTAAGAATAAGTTTTAGCAATATTCTCAGTGTGGTTAATAAGCAACATGTTGGTAATGAGCAATTTCAATGTAGTAATACAGGGTGTTCAGAAAAAAATGTAAAACTTTACAAATTTCAAAGCGGTATAACCAATTATTTTGAAATGTAATGCCCCCTATTTTATGTTATTATTCGATAGGTCTTTTTCTTCTCTTCAATTTGATGGTGCATATCTTTTATCTGAACCCCATAGTTGTTGAGATATTCAATATTTTTCACAAGTCACCATTTAATTACATTTCTATGCACTGAAATAGGTCATGCTAAAACAAAACAACTGTCAAAATGTAAGTAAGAAGCAATGTGAGATGAACAAAAATTGTAAAATAGTAGGTAGTACTTCTGCAATACGATTAATTATTTTATTTCAAAACCATGAAAGATAACAAAATTATTAATACAAAAGAGAAACGATCCTACAGCAATGTTCAAAATATTTTTGTTCATCTCACATTGATTCTTACTTACATTTTGGCAGTTGTTTTGACCTACTTCAGTGCATAGAAATGTAATTATTTAATTTACTTTTGTGAAAAATATTGAATATCTCAACAACTATAGAGTTCAGACATAAGATATGCACCATCAAATTAAAGAGAAGAAAAAGACCTACCGAATAATGACATAAAATATGGGGCATTCTATTAAAAAAAAGGGTTATACCCCTTTGAAATTTGCAAAGGTTGGCATTTTTTTCTGAACACCCTGTATTACTAAATTCAAATTTCTCATTACAAAAATGTTGCTTATTAACCACACTGCGATTATTGCTGAAACTTATTCTTACCTTAAAAAAATTAGGTCGTTACGACATTTTAAAGTTGAGCTTGCTTATGCATGATATTTTGAAAAAAAAGTAAGTTGGTAACATATAATCCAAAACTAAATAGACAACATTGTAGAGGTTGAAATATGTCTTCAGAAAACTTGAATAAATACAGGGTGTTCTATTTATAAAACCGTTTGATTTTGTTATTCCGCAAAATTGGGACACCCTGTATGTTTGAAAATATCTTTACAGCATAAATATTTTTAAACTAATAACTTTTTGTACGAAATATTTTTTTTCTATCTATCACGGAAAAGGTGCAAGCAAAGCCCGATGCACTGTTGCAGGACCCTGTATATGTAAATTGAAAACCATATAAAATATATTAGCATAAATTTGAATAATTTTATTCTTGGATCTGACAGCCAAGCAACACCTAGGATTTGCCTTCATTGCAATGAACTGTATTCCAAATAGACTAAAAACTAGTGTTATTGTGCTAATTGAAACAAAAAAAATGCACGTTTATCGTGTGCTGGCCTAGATAGCGATTACGACGAATCAGTGTACATATTCCAACTTTGTACTCGGTAGAATTATCAGGATAAAACACCCTAATATTTACCCCGTTCTGCCCCGCACATGGAACAGAACGGGGTAAAATGACTTTTTAAAATCGTATTTTTTATGTATTGTTTATCATTTCAATATAAAATGTTGCAGTAGAAACGTTAGAAAGAGACCTAATAAAGATTAATATAAGTTTTTTTGTGATTTTCTTTAATTAGATGTTATGTTTCTACACAAACGTTAGCTACCCCGTCCTGCCCCTGTTTCCCCTAAATTACGTAATACAATTTCTGTATTTTCAAAAAATCATTTCGTAAAAAGATAGGAAACACGTTGGTATGGTGCGTCAATTTTTAGAATTTCATCTGGAAGGTTGCTAATAAATATTGAGGAACAATGATATGGTGTACCAAAGCCCCGTAAGCACGCGGGCGGCATGCTTAAGGGGGCGGCAATTGGGCGACTTGTTCAAGGGGTGACAATTGGGCTGTATATTCAAGCGGGGATAAACGGGCGGCATGTTCAATGGGTTACAAATGGGCTATTGGGCGGCATGTTCAAGGGGCGGCGGAATGCACTATTTAGGTGATCAGTTCATTTTTGGGGGCGCCAATTATGATCTTGCACGCGGGCGGTTTTTAACCTCGCGGGGGCCCAGTGGTGTACGCAAATGTTATAGTGTAGCAAATGTATAACGTATTAAATAATAGGAGACTGATGTGACATGATGAACAGATGGACACTATAGCAGAAAGTTTTATGGCTTGTCGAAAGTGACCCTATTTAAAACGTGTATTAATTATATGACATTATGCCTTAATTGCAGCTAATTTTTGATTGTCAAAATCAATTTTTTTATGATTTTTGTATCTATTTATTTTCCATAATAGATATTTGTGCATTAAGGGAGATATGGATGTTTTTTTCCTGAGGTTGACAGGATTACAAACCGAGGGCCTTTGGCCCGAGGTTTGTAAGTCAACCGAGGGTAAAAAAACATCCATATCTCCCGTGGTGCATACAATATTTTATTTTTTAGAAACATATTGGTAAAAATTTTAGGTATTGTATCGATCCACAATGTTTATTTCCGAGGTTGCTATGAGTTGTTTGACAGTATATAAAAGTCATAATAAAAATGGCAGAAGGTATTATTCCTCAAAATGTAAATGAAAAAGCCAAAAAAGCCCGTGAATTATTGGTACCCCAAAAGTCGGAACATTTATACGCAAAAGAATATGATCGATTGCATGAGTGGATGTTAAAAAATGATGTCACAGTTATAAGTGTAACTGTAATGTTGGCATATTTTCAAGAATTGTCAAATTCGTTTAGTCCGAATACGTTGTGGAGCAAGCTTTCGATGATTAAATCTATGTTATTATTGAGAGATGGCATTGATATTTCAAATTACCACGAATTAGAAACATTCCTTAAAAGAAAAAACAAAGGATATGAACCTAAGAAGTCTGAGGTCTTGACGCGTGAACAGGTTGATATGTTTTTACGAGAAGCACCGAATGACACTAATTTGATGTTTAAAGTGGTAGTAATTATGGGTATGTTTGGCGCTTGCAGAATTGACGAATTGGTCAAAATGCAAATTGGAGACATCAGTGACAGGGGTTCAGTAATTGTGGTGCACCGGACACTAAAACATTGGCAAAGAGATCCTTCACTATAGTTGAAGAGGAAAGACTGTACGCGTTGTCGCTTATCAGAGAATACATGTGTTTGCGTCCTGCAGGAGTCTCAAGGTTTTTTTATCATACAGAAACAGAAAATGTACAGTGCAACCTGTTGGGAAAAACACATTTGGCAGCATTCCGTCAAAAATTGCTGTCTATTTGGGTTTGCCGAATCCGAAATCTTTCACAGGTCACTGTTTAAGACGAACATCTGCAACTTTGGCAGCAGATGGAGGAGTAAGTATGACCAATCTGAAGCGTCTGGGTGGATGCAAAAGCTCTACAGTAGCGGAAGGCTACTTGGCAGACAGCATGGCATCCAAGAATAAAATTTCACGCGTGATTGCTGGACTGGAAGAGACTGAAAAAGTAAGATCGTCGGCATCTGCTAGTGGCAGTGGAGGCCATGAGCAGACGCAAAATTGCTCATCTTCAAGTACCGTCTTGAATGGAAAATTTGTCAATTGTAGGATCTATTTGTCAAGTGGTCATAAGGTTGAAGGAGAAAAAAATGTGATTGAGAGTGAAAAAAATTGACATCTCCCTAGGGAGATATGAGTTGCTTTTCATAGATTGTATCCATGACGAAAATAAATAATATCATGTTTCTAAAAAATAAATAATATTGCATAGATCAAGCTGGGACATTACCTGAGATTGCGTAACCATGCTATCCTGCTCTCTTCGGCCTTCTATACCTAGCAAAATAAGCGGCAGGTTCTTCATGCCTTTAATTATTACCAGGAATTATTAGTTATTTATACTGTAACGCTCCGATATTATTTTATTATATTTATTTTATTATTCGTCGTTTTTATCGTGAAATTATTATATGATTTCTTGATTATTTTGGCTCATGATTTATTATATAATGTTTTAATTATTTTTGGCTCGTGATTTATTATATAATGTTTTAATTATTTTTGGCTCGTGATTTATGATCGTATTTAGTACTTACACGTCGTGACGTTTAATTTAACTACCGTGATTACTCTCAAGGTACTTTGCTATTGGTAATGTGTTAATTAACGTACACTAATAATGGATTAATACAAGAAAGCACCAATTTAAGGATTTGTTTTGTTTATTTAATGATAGACACGCTGAAATTGTAAGACACAGGGAAATAAAACACAGGTTGACGATGATGTAAATTAATTTATATAATTATAAAGTACAGGGAAATAAAACACAGGTTGGCGATTATGACATGAATTGATTTATTTTATATATTTCGTTAACCTTACAATAATTGTGTAAATTCTTTGATTTATTCAATTGATAGTTTGAAAATGGTTATTACTACGAAGTTTATTTACGAGAGTTTGTAACGTACATGCACGTGCTTCTCTTAGACCATTTATTACCATGCTCTTTCACTCCATTCAACTACAGGAAAGTGTGAATGATCAAAAATAGAACTATTTAAAGATGTTGAAATATCTCCAATAATTCATGAATGATTACTAAAGGTATCTCGCGATCTTCCCGAATTTCATGGTTGTGTCGGTGTCCACACAATAATGTAATTATTGGAGCCCCATTGTTTACGTTTATTGAGGTAAATTAATAATTCTACCCACGACCACAGCAAGCACCAATGTCACAAGTAGTCATCACCGTCAGACATGTTACAAGTTGTGTCAAATAACAGTTCTGCTACCTCAATCGGAAATGTTTATGTAATGTTATAATATATTATTATTAGGAACATTGGAGGTTATTAATAACTTCTCTTGTGATTATACCAAGCCTCATTCTCTCGTTTATCATATTCTCTGTTTATACGGGGTTTTAATAATTCCACTTATTTCTTGTTTACGATATTTAACCATAAATTGTCATTATGTCTTTAAATTATTGAGATTTAATCCAGCCTATTTTATCTGTACGATTCTAAATTACTCTGCCCAATAGTAGGTACGTTATGTGCTTGTTTTATAATTTGAAATAAATAAACCAGTATTTTTATACATTATGTTTTTAAATTATTATGATTTAATCCAACTTATTTATTTATACAATTATAAATCATTCTGCCCAACAATATGCACGCTGTGTGCTCATTTATGATTTGAAATAAAGAAACCAGTATTTTTTATACCTGATGTTTTTAAATTATTAAGATTTAATCCAACTTATTTATTTATACAATTATAAATCATTCTGCCCAACAATATGCACGTTATATGTTCATTTATGATTTGAAATAAAGAAACCAGCATTTTTATATATATGATGTTTTTAAATTATTAAGATTTATTCAAACTTATTTATTTATATAATTATAAATCACTTTGCCCAACAATATGCACGTTATATGTTCATTTATGATTTGAAATGAAGAAGCCAGTATTTTTTATATCTGATTTTGATTTGAATATAATGATGTATGTCGGAGGGGAACACTGAATGCCTTGATTAGTTGTTATAGTTATGGTGAATACATCCACGTTAATTTGCGATCGCGGGCGCGATGTATAATGAGTTTATATGTTTAAATCTTATGATGCTGACAACGATTTGATTCTAGTAGAGGAGGTGATTCCACAATAACAGGTGTGTGAACGAAGTGCGCGGGTGGGCGTCAATTACACCTGGTATTGCTTCCTCTAGTGATTCGCAAACACGAAGAGCGTACGAGCCGCTTTTGTTTACTGACAGGAACAGGTAATCGGTGTTTGGCTTTTCTAGGTAACTTGTGGTTGGTTAAATACACTATTTTCCGTCAATTTGAATCTAGTAGGGGAATTTGATTTCACAATAACAGGTGTGTGAACGAAGTGCGCGGGTGGGCGTCAATTACACCTGTTATTGTTTCCTCTAGTGATTCGCAAACACGAAGAGCGTACGAGCCGCTTTTGTTTACTGATAGGAATAGGTAATCGGTGTTTGGCTTTTCTAGGTAAGTTGTGGTTGGGTAAAAGGAATAAGCACTCCCGTGAATTTATAATGAGACTGGTTTAACAACTTTATATTATCGTTAATAATAAAAAATTTAAATTACTCTGTACCTAGAATTGTACGTTTTTCGATTTATTCAAATTTTTATGCGACTTTGCGTCTTTTTACAACGTTCTTGTTAATTTAATTATAAACCAACGTGAATTTATATATGTACTCAAAACCGCGAATGTCGTGTGCGTTGCCCGTGGCCGACACAACTGTCTTACCGATCTCGCTCGTGCGTGGCTTGTGCTTAAATAGGTTTTTTTCAGCTTCAAATCCCCATTCCCCTCACATATCTACTGCTAAATATTCGCCCCCATCCCTTAGTTATCATGGTGATTATTAATATTGATTGTGCGTGTGGTATACCCAAATTGTTTATGTGACACCACGACATGGAATCTTCCAAAACCGTGCATATGCAGGCCTCGGCTCTTGAGATATTTGGCGACGCTCTGGCGCGAGTCGCGAGGGCTATTTCTCACATTTCACCCTGGGATTATTTGTAAATAAATTAATTTAATAATTTTGTTGTATTCATAATTTTAAAAATATGAGTCACTTTATTGCGTAGATGCGTATTATACTGGGCGTATATTTGGGCCTATTACAATACGTTGGAAGACAGTTAAGTTTGTTGTATTGTTTCGATCCTATTCTTAACAGACGTCTATAATGTCCATGTCAAATGTGTCACTTTTGCAATAAAATTATGCCCAGCCTTCTCTTTTGCGAACTTCGTAGCGGTCAGTCCTACGCTGGCAAGCAAGAATACACGCTTTAAGCAATAATGTGCTTTAAGGCGAGGAGTGGTAAAGCCGCAAATCGATGTCTATTATAATTTAATGAAAAATAGGCGCAGTGGAATGGGGATGAAAGTACTCAAGGGCCAGCTGGGCCGTATGCGACCAAATAGCGCCTTTATTGCTCATGCCATAAAGCTCATAATAAGTTAATTAGTAATTAGTTCAAAAACTATCCTTGCCTGGATTTTAAAAAGAGTCGGTCCGCATTTTACTGCAAAACTGACAACACATTTAACATGGACTATAGCATCACAACTCGAGGGCTTTTGTGCCCATGCATGCAGCTTCAATTAGGTATCTCAGGTCTACGAATTCTAACAACTTATTCAGTGGATAATTTACAATCTGATTTACTGAACTGGAATTCTATGAATGAAATATTTTTCAATGGCAGGCATCTTCTAGTCATATTCTAACGACTATGGAGCACAATATTTAATTATTTAAAATTAATAATCGCAGGCACCTTATGTTAAATTATCTTCACTGCTATATTACAGATAGCTACTCGTCCTACCGTCAAACAAAATCAATCACCCCAGTCCAGTTTATATCAAATTAAAATTGAGAAACTTTTTGCTCGCCTCATAAGGGATTCTACGTAAACACCCCCTGCCTGTGATAAAAATTAAATTATTAAAACCTTTTATTAATAATGTTTACGTATAATACGGCAAGAATCCTGTTTGATGTTTATAAATTGGCTCATTAAAACAGCACTTGGCAAGGGGAAAACTATCTCTCAGGGAAACCGACGTTTGGTCGTTCGAAGCAAAAAGTGACCGACAAGTTCGCGGCTTTCGCCCTACACCGTGCGAGCTTTAAAGCGGGGCTTTGGGGGTGAGCACCTTACAAGCGAAAAAATAGAAGAGAGCAAGGGTTGCGCCATTATTACCGCCATTAGCGTGCGCCTCGGGGGATGATTCCGCGCTCTTGATGGGTTGGCGGGGGAAGGGGGCACACACCGGCGACCTTTTCGTGAACTTTAATTATCCTTTGTTTACGTGGGAACTCGTCTTATTTTCTTAAGTCCCATTCTCTCGCCCTCTATGTGCACGGCGCGCGTCTAATATTTGGAAGTTTTCGCCGGCGCTAAAGGTTTCATTTCCTTTGTGGAACGGATCTACACACTCCCCCCCTTTATTAGAATCTCGAGTTTGCACATATTTCGCCACCCCCTCAAGTACCCACCTCCACGCCAGTGAAATTTTACCTGGCATTAATTAAAATTATCGGCGGCGTTAAAGTGCAAGTTTCGAAAGTGTGCAGATTCTAAAGTGCAGAGCACGAGAAAACAAGAAAATACCGTAAGAGTCGTTGAGTGAGCCAGAGCGAGGAATATTATAAACCAAAGTGCAAAATTGTATATAGTCAAACATTCAGCAGGTATCTCATCTACTCCTGCTGATCTCCTAAATTCTAGCTCCCAAATAGCTTCTTGAATTTTCTTGTTCGTTATATCACTCTCATTTATTGGGAAGCATAATCTTGGGTTGGATAAATATTTCTTTGGAAAAGTTTTCCCACATTTTTATTTCTGTTTTTTTGTAAGTATTTTATTGCCATTTTTATCTCTAATATGGTTAGTTATTTTTGTTTTTCTCTTTCCCGAGAAGGCTTTTGTTACTTTGTTTTTCCTGCAATTTTACTTGCTGTTTCCTCCGCTTATGTTAGTAGGCGCTGTGTTTGTTTCCTTCTATCCTTTCTTGCACTTCTCTTTACTTACTTTTTTGCCTTGTATTTGTTTTATTAGTCTAGTTTATATTTGTATTCTTTTCTGTTCTAGATTTGTCCTAGATAATATTTTGATTCACTTTCCTTCTGTCTTCTATTTTACCCCGTGTTCTTTCAGCATTTTTGCGAACTCTTCTCTGTCTTTTTCATTTTCAAATTTTCTAATCATTGGACATTGTATGTCTCTCTTCCTTTATATGATTATTTCTGTGCTGTTAACGTAAGTCTGAGATTGCACTCCATGGGATCATCGATTTTTTGTCAGTTAACTCATCATGACTGCAACTTAGGGGCCGATATGCAACATACAAGCGGCCCGGGAAATTACTTTTGTCGGCCCATTTTTAATTCAGATAAAATTGCAATAATTCCATATCAATTTTCCATAATACTTATTTATTTGTTTATAAATTAAATAAAAAAAAAATAGATTAGCAAATCATTAATGAGCTTGCTTTGTTGTATGAGTATTTTAATGAAATTATCTGTGTCTATATATGTAAAACTTAAAGGCATCTAAATTATTGTTTCACTGTCAGCTTTAATCTATCTCTAATAAATTTTAAAAGAGCAGCAGAATATTGTGAACTGAATGTTTTCTTATTTAAATCTATGTCAATCTCTTCATAGTTTTCTTGGTTCAATTATTATTTCTTATATCCTTCAGAATCAATATCTGGTATGACATTTCTTAAATTATGTTATGAAAGTGTTGGCGAGAATTTTAAAATTTCCCATTTTTTTTAATTCAAGTCTTTTGTTATTTATGGATAGCAGTTTTGCATCTTCTTGTTGCATCTGGGTAGTCCTTCTTGTTTATGTCTTCGAAATTTATTGATGACAGTCAAGCTATGTTTTTGTATAATTCGCTATTCTTTATAAACCTCGCATCGATTGAAGTTCAAATTGTATCTACAATTCTATTGTAAACTTCAACTTCGAATTGTTGTCTTCTATTATCAATTTGGTCACTTTCAGTTTGTTCCCCGGCATCCTTTTCGGTTTTCTAATCCTCTTTTGAATTTTGAATGAAAATATAATTTTCCCTATTGTTAACAAGAACTTCTGCCTGCGCGATTCACGTTGCGATTTTTCGACCCCATCAAAGTCCAGAATTATGGTCTTTAAGTCACCCATACAATATACCCAAACAATATGGCAATACAATGCTATAGAGATGCATGCTTCTCTCAATAACCCAAATAAGTCAAAATCATTTCTTGACATCTCAACACATCCATTCCATTGGTTTGTAAATATGTGGATACAAGTCAAATAATTGAAAATATTTTGGAAAACACGCGAGCCGTTAAAATGTCTCATAATCAGTTAACTGCGTAACCATATTTGACGGTGTAACGCCAACATCGACGGATAATTTTTTGGATGTTTTAATTTCGTGTAAAGTAAGCAATAACTCGACCTATAAAGCATTTTTGTGATTACCATAGTTGCTGAATGTTTTCTGTAGTACCTCAAATACGAATATTTTCTGTGGTGTCTGTGCTACATAAGAACTTTAAGGCTAGGATTTGTTTAAATCATATAAAATCACCATTTTTTGGTGAATTAGCTTTATTGTCATAAAGAAGGTATACTTCTTGAACTTCAACCCCTGTTTCTACCGCAGTGTGTATACTGAGATGGTTGCAATTATTTGTGAATATGTGTATTGATAGTGCGCGACTCGTAGCAAAATATCAGATTTCCAAGTCTACTCTAGTAGAAATGTTAATCAAAAAACTAATTTGCTAAGTAACACTTTATTATCATACATTTTGGAAAAATATTTACATTTTCATTTAATTTTGACTTTCTCAGTATGCTCCTAAATTTATTCCACGAAGTTGTGGGACACCTTGTATAGTGAAAATTGTCCATCATATTTTCAAATAAAATTCTGGCCAAAGCAGTTCAAATGGGGTAGATAATCCATCCGAGATGACCCTGAAATTGGACGACCTGTGGAGGCAAGGAACGAAGACGCAAGAAAGTGGAAGAAATCGATGAATCAAAGTCTCGATTTTAGCACATGCAATAATAATCTGCGAGGCATCCGAATTGCCAATTTTGCATGAAGATTTGGGGATGAATAAATTGTCAGCGTGCTGGATTCCGACAATCCTTACTCCTGAACAAAAGTTGTACAGGCAAGAAATTTGCGAAGAAAACTAGGTGGCGTTAGCTCGTGACCAAGGCCTTTTCCCCAAAATTATACCCACGATGAAACGAAGGTGTTCCACTGTTATCCTCCAACGAAACAAGAATCAGTGCAATGGATGCACAAAGGATCTCCACCTCACATAAAAGCAAAGACGGAAACATCTAGGTAATCTAGGTAAGCTGATGGCGACATTCTTTTTGGGATTCTGAGGGCATTCTATGGATTGAGTATATGTAGAAAGGGTCTACAATTAACAAACAAAGATACAATCAAAAATTTAAAAGTTGCTATTCACCAAAATGAATTTCGCCAAAAGAGGCCCGCGAATGTTGCCAAAAAAACTATTGCTGCACGACACTTGCCGAGTGCATAAGACTCACAGAGTTCGAGAAGAAATAAAAAACTGCGGTTTTGTGGAGTTTATTACCTCTTTCCTACGCCAAAGAAACATTTGCGAGGACGTCTATTTTCAATTTTCATCAGATCAAGAACTCACAGAGGCCGTTTCCGAGTTTTTTGAGGATTTACCGAAACATTTTTTTATGGTATCGCGTTTGACGGTGGACTAAGTATGTAAATATTAAAGGGTAATATGTCTAAAAATAAAATTTTTCTAATACATTTATATTTATATTTAAAATACATTTTTCTATTTGCTGATTCATGTTTTCTTTACCCTCTTCGATGATTAGAAGTGATGACCTGTTATGATTAGATTGTTTTTATTTCTCGTCTTTTCTGACTTTTCCAGTTATTCTATTTACATATGGATGGGTTATATTATAATTCAGAAGCACTGAAGCACATGCACATGAATAATTTACATTTCTTAGACTACGGATGTATTGATGCATGTATTCGTATTTAGATCCAAAGATAATTCAAACTTATTTATAAAAAAACAGAAAAACAACTTGCTATGTTTTTACCACAAAATGTTTATTGATATATACAATATACATATACAATAAAATAACTTAATTTAGTTATTTTATTGTATATATATATGTATATATATATAGGGTGAGTTTTTTCGGATATTTAGTATGTGGATCTCGGAAACTAGCGGAGATAGAGGGACGATTAAATGGGGAAAGAATTGCAGTTTTACGAGCTCAATTTCATGAGCCTTTTCAATAACTTGAACTTTATTATTTAACGCGTTGAGCATCTATCAATTGTTTCCATAGATAATTAGCCTACTTCTTGAATAGTTTGAAAATGAATAGTAAAAATAACGATAATTTAATTATTTATAAAAATAACTATATCAAGTGATATATCATTAGAATAGTTGAAGAAGCGCCTGTTTTATACAGTTTTATAAAGATAAACTCAACTTTTTCTCATAACTCAAAAATTATAGATTTAATAAAATAATCGGTTAGATTGTATTATTAAGCACATAATTATGTACAACTTTTTCCATTACACATTTTTTCTAAAGTCAATAATAACAGAGCAATATGCTCCGAACAAAATAACAAAAAAAATATATTTTCGAGATATCTAGTTATGCAGATATGCAATTTTTCCAAAAAACAAAAAGCTCATGAAATTGATCCCGTAAAACTGCAATTCTTTCCCCATTTAATCGTTCCTCCATCTCCGCTAGTTTCCGAGATCCCCATACTAAACATCCGAAAAAACTCACCCTGTATACATCTCTGTTTTTTAATATGGACTACCACGTAGTAAAGGTCGAAACCATCCTTATGATTAATTTATAAAAATTAAAAATATTTGTATAAAGTTAGTATCCAGGAAAATTATTTCTGGCAATCAATGGATTATTTTGTATGATTTAAAAATGATTAATATTCCCATAGAAAAGTGTTTTAAGCAATTGTGATGTAAGAATATAGAAATCAATATTTAAAACACCGACACAAGGAAGTTTGTGTTACAGGGCACAAAATGGAGCGGATATATTTAGATACATTACTCTCTGAAGATATTTTTTTACTTTGGAATAGAACAATGATGTCTGAAAAATAATACTCCGTGCAATTTATTTTTACTGACATTTTTACCTTGTCACCATATGTACCTATCTCACCAGATATGTCATATTGGGCATATTTCAAGTCTAACTCTATTATAGGATTCAAGTCACGTAGAGTATTTATCAATTATCGTACGCGTTAATCAATCACATCAGGGTTAGTATAACCAGGTACCAATATTGCCACGTAGGACTTTTGACAATTCTGGACGGCTTGACATACTTTTATATGTATTTGTATATGATATTAATATATCTCCACTTCGGGAGGTTCTGAAAAGGTTCTGAAGAAATTCCCAATTTTCTGAAATTTAAAGCAAAATATTTTCTAGATATCTAAAACACTTCATGGCAGCAACATACAGGGTGTCCAAGATAAGGATCAACAGCATGGGGACCTCGGAAACAGTAAACACCAAATCTTTTTCGATTTCGTATTTTTTTTCTGAAGTTATTTTAAAATGTATAAGAAAACCAAAGGCACGTTCTCATCGCCACATTTTTTGCTCTACAAGACAGCATTTTCAAATTTTCAGTACAATGTTTCATTTCGAAGAAACCATCATCAACTTTATTTTTTATATGGGCTGTAAAAAATGTTCACCCTGGATTAGATAGCATTTCCTATTACAAATTCAACTATTTATATCACAGTATGGTTTTTAATGTTTTTGTCCAGTAAAAAAGGCTTGTTAATACGTTTCGAATATTTTCTTGTAGTAGGCGTTGAAACGACGACGAAGAAAAAAAAATCTAATTTTAACCCAGAATAGGTACCAAAATAGTAACTAAAATAATTTACCTACAATAGTTGTTAAACATTGAAACATTATAGCTATTTAGGACCACACTTATTATTTGTTTACTGTGATATGAAAATCATTCGGTTCATTTAATGGCGACGAAGACAAACATTATTACATAATTTTAATCCAGAATATGACCGAAATAGTAGCAAAAAAGAATTTAGCAAGAATAGTTGTTAAACATTAAAACATTATAGTTATTTAGAACTACACTTATTATTTTTTTACTGTGATATGACAATTGTTCCGGTCATTTAATGACGACGAAGACAACAATTATTACTTAATTTTAATCCAGAATACCAAAATAGTAACTAAAAACAATTTAGCATGAATAGTCGTTAAACATAGAAGCATTATAGTTATTTAGAACCACACTTATTATTTTCTACTGTAATATTATGATAATTGTTTCGTTCATTTTGTCTTCGTTGCTCATTTCAACGAATAATACACGAAAATGTTCGAAATGTGTTAACAAGCTTTTATTTTCTGAATAAAAACATGAGAAATCATACTGTAATATAAATCGGTGATTTCGTAATAGGAAATGCTATTTAAAATAGGGTGTACTTTATTTACGGGCTATATAAAAATATAAAGTTGATGATGATTTCTTCAAAACAAAACGTTGTACTAAAAATTTATAGACGTGGTCTTGTAGAGCTAGAAAAGTGGCAATAAAAAAGTGCCTTTTGTTTTTTTATTTGTTATCAAATAACTTCAGCAAAACATAAAAAAGAAATCGCAAAATATCGGATTTTGTCGCATTTCTCCGGAAGTAAGAGGGATTTTCTGATTTTCTCAACAGAATTATCCTGACCACTAAACTTTGCTCAACTTTTTTCTAATTTAACCGCCTCTGTAACTTTTACGGTTTCCGAGATTCCCATGCTGCTGATCCTAATCTTGGATACCCTGTATGTTGCAACTAAAAACTATATAAATGAAAATACCAGAAGTTTCAGAAATGTTTCTAAATTTGAAACTTTCTGAGTTATGGCATTCATCTGGAAAAGCATAATTACAGTGTAACTAAAGAAACAAAAAAAAACTACAAATGCAGACAACTTTACAATATGTACTTCAAAAGTGCCACAAAGTATTTGGATATTTCTAGAATGTGCAATCGAAATATTACATATTAATAGATATTTACGATATAAGTATCGTAACGTATATCATATATCTTCACGATTGGATATGGCAAAATTGTCAGACGCCGAGATTGATAAGCCTTTGAGATTAGCAATATGATGTTACGATACGAATATCGTTCAATGTTATATTTACTATCAATTATTAGCTATTTCTAATGTAAATAAATTTTTCTCTAATCAAATTGAGTTCTGTCAGATGAAGAAAGCATTGACTCCGATGCTGAAGCAGCGTTAAATGTTGCTCTTGCTACACTGGTGCCAACGAAATCGAGACGGAAGTACGAGAAAGAGTACAATAAATTCGATAAATGGTGCAACTTAAAATAGTGCGGTGAAGTGTCACTTTACCACACTAGAGTCTTAAAGTACGTCATTACATCTGAAAGCGAACAGAATAAAATTTTACATTACGTATTGATAGTAGATAAAAGTATTAAATAGCCAGAATTGCGATCAAAATATTTAGAAATTGCGAACATTGTAGTAAACCTTAAACACGTAACAAACTCATTATGAAACTGAAGACAACCATGAAATACCTGAAAATATCAATATCATTAATAATATCATAATATACATATAAAAATAATCGATGAAGTTACATAACATTTCATATAAAAATATGTTAATATAGAAAATAATAGTATATTATTCAACGAGCGCGTAATGATGGCTATTGCCATGGATAATAGCCATTGCGCGCAAGTCGAATACTATACTTTATCTACAACTATTTTAACAATGCACCTAAATTGTGAATTAATTTCTTATAGGCACTGTAATTAATTGTAACATTCTTGCAATTATGGAACTTAATGACTGGTGTTAAATTTCCAATGAAATAAGAATTTTTCCGGCGTAAAAACTTTGGCTTTTTTGGCCGATGACCCTCAGCTTGACGCTTTAAAAATGACTGCAATTTAATATAATTTTTCAGATGAATATTGTGGTAAATATTCAATGTGCTTAGCATAGAGTAAAAAGCTCGTAAAGACGACGACTTATACGTTTTTGCCAATTCGGTGAAGTAAACCAGGAGGACGTCTTCAGAAAACGAAGAGGTGTTTTTCTTCGTTTGCCAAATCATGAAGTTATTATATGCCGCATCATATTTACCTTTCGATTTTTTCTACAACAACTTTTCAGTAACATTTTTCGCCAGCTCCAATATCTCTGGGGACGTTGTAGAGATTTCACTTTTATCGGACATGTTTCATTGAAATTAACACAATGAAAAACTTCGAAACACAAGTGACATTGACAGTGAGAGCGATTGTTTGTCATGGAATAATATTATTCAATTATGCTGTCATCATTTCTCAATTTATGAAAGTAACACATGCCGTTATTTGGCAAAAATATACAAGTAATGTAAATTTTACTTAATAGTTGTAGATAAAATAAGGTACACCTTTTTCATAAAAAAAAACATGTATTTAGTAAATGCACATTTCGGCCGCAAGGCAGCCATCTTCAGTAGCAATACAGTACTGATGGAAACAATTTTGTGCAACTTCTACTTCACCATACAAAATATTAAGTGTTTATTGTAAAATTTAAATCCCGTTAATTGTAAGATATTATGAATATTGTACATTGTGAAATAATTATAGTGTGTAATTTTAGGATGCATATTTGTGAAGATGCACAACGTTGTTCCCATCAGTACTGTATTAGTAAATACTGTTTTTTTTGTGAAAAAGGTGTTCCGTATTTTTTTTTCTACAATACTTTCACAAGCTCCACCTCTTCGTTATATGTTAATATACATATTAAAGTAATCAATAAAGTTACATAATATTTCTTAAAAATTTTAAACACAGCAAAAATCTTTTATGGATTTATGTAAAGTTAAAGATAACTAAAAGTGCACCCAACATGTTCACGAAAAAAAAAATTATATTAGTTTACATGTACCTATTCCTCTATAAAAATAGTATCTCTTTACCTGTCCGTAAATAACAGATAATTATCTTGCATATGTGCATTTCAGAAAATTCATATCAAATAAATGAAAATGTATATATAGCCAGTAAACTATAATTGGACGAGTTACATATAATACATTAATTTCAACTTTACTATAAAAATATCATAAATTACACAAGTAATTACTATCCGTACAGCACAACTCCGGCTGAGTTATAGGGCTACACATTTTATATACGATTATTTCAATCAGAGGTTATATATAACCGCGCTGGTTGCACAATGTGAAAACCACACTTGCATATTGAGGTGCAGTTTTCTGTACATATCTCCTTTTTTTGCTCCTGCCGATGGGCGTGTTAAAGATTTGGGGCGCTCAGAAGGGCGCCCGTAAATCGCGGCTTTCTCTTTCTCCATTTTTGATTTTATTAATGGAAGATGTCTTTAAGGTGTGTTACATTTTTTAAAAGAAATTCGATCCACCTTGGCGGGTATCAAAAAGGCATCGGGCGACCGACTGGTTTCCAGGTGATGTATGCGAAGGCCACGGGACAATACGCCTGATTTATCAAACAAAGAGTGGTCATACAGCCAATACGTATAAACAGGTATGCATAAATGATGTGAAGGAATTGTGAATTGTTTGCAATTTGAATACTTTGTTGCAAGTTACAACTTAAAAGTTGCAATCAGCAGACATTATTATAATACTATACAATTAAATTGGTTTATTTGCAACTGTTTAGGTGCAAAAATATATACAAGTTTCATTTACGGTTCCTTTACTATGTTTAGTATTATAGAATATATTGTATGAACTTTGTACTATTGAATAATTATAACGTTGCGTTGATGAGGATCGAACGCGAAACTATATTAAGTGTACTATAGAAAAAAAAAGTTAAGGCTACAGTGCGGTCATCGCATTCACTTAGGATTTGTAAATAATATAGTAGGAAGTTCGTATTGCTAGGTCAGTCGTGTAGGGGTAGTAAACTTAAATTGCACGTCAAACACATAAGCCTCACAACTGCGGTTTCCTTCCGGTCACCCTCAAAGCTCTCAATCCGAACTTATTAGAATTGGAACGCCGCGCTCTAGGAACCACAATCTCTACTGCAAGAACATTTAATCATCTCTACCAAAGCAAATGTATTCTATCGATTTACGCAATCATTGACACCACAATGGTCCATTGCTGACCAAAGTAATTCTAATTTGCATGTAATTTAAAGTTGTAAAAAATCAAGTTTCGTTTAATTGCTGCGCCTGTTAGTGCCTGTTTGATTTTTAGTCCTTTGCTCCAGTCGAAACAAACGTTTACTGCTAATAGAAATTCCATATTTACGACCGCACATTATAAGCAATTGAGTTTCTAAATAATCGTAAAACGGCAACGGGTGACATCAGAGTCGGGCGCCAGACGACTTTAATATTGTATTTTGCAGTGCGGTCAAAAAATCACTTCCTTGGATATACGCTTTTAACAAACTTATATATCTTCAAACAAGGATAAGCGAAATAAAAATTAAAAAGACAAAGACAAAAAATTAAAATTATTTTTTATTCTAGTATTGATTGAAAATGATTCTCATTGATAATTGGCCATATCATCTTTGTTATACAGGTCATATTGGGAGGGTAGTTGAACAATATTAAATTTCTCTGATTGATTTTTCAGTCACTTTCATCAGAAGTCGGGCATCGTAACTCACAATTCCATATATTAATATTTTTTTAGACATTACTACGGATTAACTTTATCAATATTCATATATTGTGCAAGCTGTTGTTATTCCTTTAGTGTGAATTTATTATCTAGGATGCATATATATATATATATATATATATATATATATTTAACACTCAGTAGGTAAAATAAATTAAATGATTTATAACAAAAATAACATAAATACTTATATATTTTTGAACTTATACTGAAGTATCGAATTTAGTTATGAAAATTAAATTGAATTACATTTATAAAGTGTGCGCCAAGTGTGTTTGTTACCATTTCTTTAATTGTGGAGATGTTTCGCCAAATCATGGATGAGAAGATATCAGTTGCAAGAATAAGTGGCATTTCTAGATAGTTATAAATTTAATGTAGATTTTTAATTATTCTATGTAGATTACTTTTAAATTATAGACTTTTAAATTATTGGTTGGCAATAATGTTTACATGTACTAATATAGTCCTTAATTATTATTATTACTAAGGTAGATGTTGACTCAATACAGACTACATAATTATGTAGCATGTCACCAAAACATTGAGATTAATAACACAATGCTGGCAATTACGCTGTCACTCAAAGGCCACATGCAGATCAGAAATGGGAAGATCGTGATTATGAAACGCCGAGGTTGTCGTGTCTACCGTGTCCGAATCGGACGACGAAAATAGGATAGGCTATGAGGATTTAATTGCCCTTCTCGTATTCTGATCGACCTTATTTCGCAACGAGATGATATCTCTGGTTCGACCGTGTCCTTATTTGCATATAAATTTATGCTTGCGTGGTAAGTATATATATATATATATATATATATATATATATATATATATATATATATATATATATATATATATATATATATATATATATATATAATTTTGCAAATAATGCTTGGAGATTGGTTGTGAAAGATGAATTTTAAGTTTCAATGTAACAGATGTCTATATTAATGTAAACCGGCCCAATGCATATCATACAGCTAATGGACACAGATATATATAGTTTGTGAAGTTTTGCGAGTGTGAAGCATCAATTGTGTGGTAGTGGTAAATAGATATAAATGTTCTACATCCAGTAGAAACAGGAAGTAAAATAATCCAGTAGAATTCTTGTAATAATGGAAAAACTAATGAATTGTTCTGCCACTGAACATTTCTAGAAGTGTGGAAAAATTGTCTGAATACATATACATTTGAAATAGGCAATGCTGTCCTTAAAAAAATCCTTAATTCACGTGTTTTATACAATATTTTATACAGGGTGTCTCCTAAAAAACGCCGCTGGCCATAACTCTTTTATTTATCCGCCGATTTCAGTCAAACAAAAACAAGATTAAATGGCTCCACATTTTATACACAGGGGCTCAAATTTTGTTTTTTGCATAATCAACTTTCATTTCAGCTATAGTTAACTTTTGACAGCGATATTTTGTGTTTGACCAGTCTTATTGCATTTTGTTTTCTTGTGTTATGTTTGTGTATATCTTTGTTGGTTGTTAGGTTTATGTTGCATTTGCATATGTTTGTTTTTATTTTGTGTATTAGTATTAGGTTGTGTGTCTTTATTTGTTATTGGATATTTGTTTGGTTTGTTTGATTGGGGACTGTTTCCGCTGGTGTTCGATGAGGAATATTATACAGGGTTTTTAGGAGTTTATTTTGTTGTCTGTTTAGTTTGTTTATGTTTTTTGGGTGGTGTTGCTCCATATGTTTATTAGGAGGTTGGTATTTGCACTGAATAAGGAGTGGTATATAATTTTCTTCAGGTGTGTTGGAATTATATTTTTTATTCTTCGGGTCATATCGTATATATTATTTTGGCGTTTTTTTTTATTATGTTGTTTATGTGTTCGTCTCGTGTTAAATTGTATGTAATTATTAAACCTACGTATCTTGTTTTCTTTGTCTCATTTAGTTGTTCTCCTTTTATGTATAGTTTTATTTTCTTGTCTTCTTTGTTTCTGCCGAACATAATATATTCTGACTTTTGTTCGTTGATGGTTAATGTGTTCTTTTCGCACCATTTGGTTAGCTTTTCGAGGTCTTCGTTTGCTATTTTTTCAAGTTTGTTTATGTCTTTGTGCGGGCGATGCAGATATCGTCCGCGTACATAGTTTGCCATGCAGGTTTAGGTTGGTTATATCGTTTGCTTATATTATATATAGTAAGGGTGCAAGGTTTCTTCCCTATGGAAGTCCGTATTCGGGCTCTAGTGTATCACTTATTTCGTCTTCTATGTAGGTTTGTTGTGGGCGATTTTTTAGGTAGAAGTGTATTATGTTTGTAAGTTTTGTTGGTGTGTTTATGGATGTGAGTTTATTTACTAGTATGTCTCTATTTATGGTGTCGAACACTTTTTTCATATCTATGAAAGTCGTTATTGCCGTTTTATTCGTGTCTAGTTGTTGTGTGAGTTCTATGAGGTACTCCGTTATTGCTGTTAATGTTCCTTTGCCTTTCTGGTAAGCGTGTTGGTGGTTGTTAATTGTGTTGTTGTTTTCTAGGTGTTGTTCTAGTCTGTCTTTCTATTATGTTGTCTAATACCTTCGTTAGGGCTGATGTAAGTGCAATTGGTCTATAGTTGCTGGTGTTCTCTCTGTCGCCTTTTTTTTATATATTGGTCTTATTTTGGTTAATTTCAAGTATTCGGGGTACTTCTCCTCTCTAAGTACTTTGTTTATTAATCTTGTTAATATTGGTGTGAGGGTGGTACTGTTTTGTTTTATTATGTTATTAGTTATTTTGTCAAATCCTGGGGCTTTGTTACTTTTCAGTTTTTTTATGGTGTTTTTTACTTCTTGGTTGGTTATAGGTGTTATATCTCTGTTATCTTGCTTGCGAGTTGTGTATGTTGGCGACTTGTGTAGTTTATTGGCGAGGCTTCTTGCAATTTCTGCGAAGTATTTATTTATTTTGTTTGCTATGCCCTTCTTGTTTGTTTTTGGCTCGTTATTTGCGTCTTTTATTTGTTCTATGTCCGTCAATTTGTTGGTTTTTCGGTTTGTGATATCGTTTATGATCTTCCATATTTTTGCAGTGTCAGGATGCGTTTGTTTATTGCGTAATATAGCGGCCGGGTTTCTTCCGATTTCTGCAAAATATTTGTTAATTATATTTGCTATGTCCTGCTTGTTCGTTTTCGTTTTGTTATTTTCGTCCTTTATTTGTTGGATGTCCGTGCATTTGTTCGTTTTCCTGTTTGTGATTTCGTTTATGATGTTTCATGTTTTTGCAGCTGATTTATTTCATTTTGTTTTTGTAATATTCTGTTTTTGTTTCTTTGATTAGTTTGGTTGTTGTTTTTTTCTGTGAGTGATTTTCTGTTTTTATTCGGGTATTTTCGATAGCTGTCTGGTATTTATTATGTAGCTCATTTCTTGTCCTGATGCTTTTTAGTATCTCTTTGAAGTTCTCTATTTTACTTTGTTTCATTTGCTTGATTTCGTTTTGAATGGTTTTTTGGTTGGTCCTTGGTTGTTTAAATATTTTGTAGAGTTCAAATGGTTACATACCGGGTTTATTTTTCTTTACTACACATAACATTACTATGTGTAACTTAAAAAAAAAAAAAATCATAAAGCGACGTAGGTGTAGGCAGCCAGTTATACACTGTCGTCCACTCTCACTATTTTGGCATATACCGTTATATAGCGAGGTTATGTTTTTTAACAATAAAGCAATCACAAAAATTCAGTTTTAAATGAAGAAATTAAATTATTCAAATAATTCTAACGGTAAACAAAACAACATAAAATGTTAAGTGAGGTTGAATACTGATATCCCAGCAAGTTTTCAAAATACCCTAGGCAATACGCAAGCCTGGGTCTTGGAAGCAACGAGTATTTGTAATGAATTGTGGGCTAATGCAGTACGTATACGGCTTTTCAGTTCATCCAACTGACATATTTGCACCTTATTATAAATTTTAAGGGATAAAACCAACCGTGTTTTAACCAGGGCTGTGTAGCCGGAGTCGGAGTCGGAGTCGGCGGAGTCGAGCAATTTTAAGTTGCCGGAGTTGAAGTCATGGAGTCTGCAAAAATATACCGATTCTCAATGATTTGAAAATTTTGACCACGCTGACTTAATTGAATACGTTACCACTACTTGCCTCACGTTGCAGCATGCGGACTCAATGACGCAGAAACGCATGTTTACATTTTAGTGTGGTACGATATTTCTAACAAAAAAATCTTAAACAATTGCAATATTTTATGATTGTCCAATTAAAAAAAGGCTTGATAAGAGTCGGAGTCGGAAGTCAAGAGTCAGAGTCGGTTTGTGGAGTCGAAGTCGGACTCGGAATTTCTAAAAATAGGGAGATTGAGTCGGAGTTTGAGTCGCGCAATTTACCTATCGACTCCACATTTCTGGTTTGAACAGAAGAGATGAAACTCAATGCGTACGTGTAATTTAGAGAAAAGTTAATATTTATTTAAATCATGAGTAGGTACACCGAAGACGAAAAAGTGACAGTGATAATGTGCTACCAGAAGAATAATAGTTTAAGAAGCGCTCCGGCATGTTTTCAATCAAATATCCTGACAGACCTATACCTTGTGCGAAAACAATTCTCAATATTTGGAACAAATTCAAAACAGATGGTTGTGTTGTAAGTTATCACAAAAAAAAAATAATACCAATCATGTCTTAACACAGGAGATTAAACTAAATAGCCTATGTTGTACAGAGGAACGGCCTATAGGATCGCTTTTAGATGTAGCCAGACGGTTTGTGATATCATACAATTGGTGTACAAAACCTTGAAAGAATTCAATTATAAGCCGTACAAAATATCAAACCACCAAGTGCTTTTCGAGGAAGATACAGAAAAAAGGACAGATTTTTGTGAAACAATGTTTAATTTGTTAAACGAAAATGTAGAAATTTAAATAAAATAGTTGTCATCGATGAAGCTACATTTACAATGAATGGCGAGGTCAACTCTCAGAATTTTCAGTTTGTATCCTACATTCATCCATTGAAAAATATTAAATTTCCTTTCCATTCATCCTTTAGTTATTGGTCCCATACAAATCCTCATGCCCAAAATCTAACCCACACACAGTACCCTGAAAAATTAAATGTGTGGGTTGGAATAATTAATACAAGACTTATTGGCCCATTTGTTATTGATGGAAATCTGAGTGAAGCAAAATTTCTGGACTTGTTGCGAGACCACATAATTCCATCAAGTGAGACGCTGAACGTTGATGCGTTGATGAACCTTGGTTCTAAATGCACGGGGCTCCAGCACATTCTACTAATGCCGTCAGGAATGTATTTAACAATACATATGGAAGACACGCATTGGCAGGTTTGGCCCCGTAGTATGGCCCCCAAGTCTGCTGATTTGTCACCAAATGATTATTTTCTTTGGGGTTACCTGAAATGTAAAATTTATAATTACGTGCAAATACATAACGTAGATGAATTCAAAGGCCGTATACGTACTGCATGTAATGGCATAAATCCACAATACATTAGGAATACTCTGCGTTACTTCAAAGACCGCCTTGCACATTACCTTGAACGACAGGGAGGGCATTTTGAACACTTGCTGAGACATTAGACTTCACCCACACTTCACTTTTTATGTTGTTTTGTTTACCGTTAGAAGTGTGTTTACCGTTAGAAGTGTATAAATAAATTCATTTCTTCATTTGAAACTGAATTTTTGTGATTTCTTTATTGATAAAAACATAGCCTCTCTGTGTAACGATGTATGCCAAAATTGTGACAGGGGGCGTCAGTGTATAACTGGTTACCTACACCTACGCCGCTAATGAGTTGTTTTTTTTAAGTTACACATAGGAACATTCCTTGCGGGTAGGTGCATGCAACCAGTTATACATTGTCAATGTTATGTGTAATAAAGAAAAAAAAAGCCCGGTAAATTCTTTTTTTTCTGGTAGAGATTATTTTTCTGAATCCAAAGATGTATAACAAGTTGGCTTTGACGGAATATTCGTTAGAGAAAACAAATAAAATGTTTAAATAGTTTTTCAAGTGTGGCGTGAACAAAGCGAACACAATGCGGAAAACAATATGTAATATTTTATTAGAATAATGCAAAATATTCATCAGAAAAAACAAACGTATCTACCAAAGGTTCCCCAACTGACTGCCACTTTGTTGAATAAACAACTGACATCTTCTCTAATTTGCATAAGTTACATTTAATATACAATTAGGAGGTATTTCTCGACAACAGTTTATAATTCTCTGCCTCAGAATTTCTTCACTAGCTGGATGTGCTGGATAAACATGATCTTGAACATCGCCCCAAACCCAAAGTTCAGTGGTATAAGATTTGGTGAACGCGCAGGCCACCGAATAGGACCATACGTTCCAAGCCACTTTTCACCAAATTTAAACGAAAAATTTGGTGAAAAGTGACCTGTTAATATTTATTCTGGAATTATACGGTATTGTCCTATCTTGTTGAAAATAAAGTCTATTGAACTCTGCAAGAGGCAAATCATCTAAAACTTGTTCACCATCTTCAGTCAACAGATGATGGTATTTATCTTGATTTAGGCCGCCGTCTATGAAAAATGGCCCAGTCAATCGATCACCCAAAATACCGCACCACACATTCACACTAAATCTTCGTTGAAAACTATTTTCTATATTTAAATTGGGTAAACAATTGGGTTTTCCTGTGTGCCCAATATCAATGGATGCTTCTATTACAAGTGCCATTATTGGTAAAAGTGCATTCATCTGTCCAAATAATTTTTCTATAAAAATTCTGATCTATTTGCATCATATTTAAATAAAAATTGCTGTCTTCGACTAGGATCATTTTCTTCCAATCCATGTACTTTTTGAGGTATGCATAGTTTGTATTTGTGTTTCTTAAGAATTGCATTTACAGTTCGTTTTGATGTGCCAATGTTATTTGCAATTTCCCGAATAAATGTTTTTGGAATTTCTTGCACACTAAGAAGTATCTAATTCTACATTTCCGCGAAATATTCGTTCCTCTCTCTTCAGTTTCTTAAAAGCACCATAGTTTCGTAAATTGTTTTCAAGTCTTCCAAATTTTCTAGATTTTGGGACTTCTTTCTCTATTCGAAAAACGGTCCATGTGCAGCAGGACTACTTGATCGCGATTTTTATTGCATTCGAAATACACTTGTACCATGTCAATCAATCGATTGTTAATAATGTTAGCCATCACTTGAGTTATTTCACAAAAATTGGATCGACAAAAAAGAGAATTTGACACACTATCACTTAGATGACATTTACTGTTTTTGTGTTCACTTTGTTCATCATTCTTCTCTTCTCGGAGTGCCTTACTCGATCCCTCGAGCGTAGGCGATTTCCCCGCATACGTCAGTGTATGAGTGTCTGTATCGTAGTTACAGTGTCGTATGGCACCTACAGTTTAACGTCTGCTGCGAACGACTGGTTTAGGAAAACTATCTTGGGCAGATTACTCTCAGTGGTTTGCCATTGCCTTCTGAAAGGAGACGAGCGGATTTCTAGATATTTTTACCGGAGCGCGGGATCGAACGCGGGTCCGCCGCGTGAAAGGCCGACACTCTGACCGTTTTACCACACTCGCCTCATCATCATGAATGTTCATCATTAAAATTTTTAATTAACAGTGTATTCGTTTCAACGCATTTCCGAGTTTTGTTTTTCTCGTGTTTGAACGTTTTCTTCGTAAAAACGTAAATCACGTAAAATCAGTCTTTTCAGAGCTTTTTGTTTTCTTTTTATTTGCTTTGTTGTTGATTTGCGGATTTCAGTTGGTTTTTGTTTGGTTCATTGTCTGATTTATTGTCTATCGTTGGATTTAAAATGGTATTTTCATAACAACATAAAGACATATATGGTGAAATCAAATCTTGTTGATGGAAGGGAGGTTGAATAAGTTTGAGAATACTCGGTAAATGATTGCGAGGGCATAGAGCATGCACTCTTTATCACTGTATGGTCAATTACCGGGAGAATGGAAGTATCTTACAAAAGGAAGGAAGTGGTAATCTCATGTACCTACCCAGGTTGACAAGCGCGATCTGAAATCTGTCAATTGGTACCTACACTGTAATATCAAATCATTTTCCATGGCCCACTCAGCCAAAGTTTTTATTTGTACAAACGATAAAATAGATTAATGGAAACTTTGAGGGCGAAAGAAACATTACAGATAACATTATGTATAACTTAATAAAAACCAGTAGTATATTATTATTAGCAATTTTGTTATTTCATTATTATAAAAATATTAGACTAAAATACATTATTTTAACAAGATATTGTTTATATTAATTGAATTTCAATAATACTCCTACTGTTATTTCATTCTAGTTGATTCGTTTATTTTCCTGTTTTCGATAGATTATATTAGGGGTCTCCAAACTTTTTAGCCCGAGGGCCACACTGACTCCTCCACTAAGTCCCAAGGGCCAAGCCTTAGGTAACTCATCATATCAACGTACTGTAGTTTTGAATTACCAGCAAATTTTCGTTCAGGAAGCCTACGGTTAGCTTTCGTGTGGCTCTTGAAATTGCAAAACGTGGAAAACCATTCACCGATGGAGAAATGATCAAAGAATGCTTAATTGCAGCAGCCGAAGAAATGTACCCTGAAAAGGTATATTTAATAAAAACTGTCAGTATGTCTGCAAACACTGTGGCTCGAAGGGTAGAAAACATCGCTGAAAATATATGCTCTCAACTGTTCGACAAAAATGGACATGTTGAGTGGTTTTCTTTGGCCTTGGATGAGTCAACGGATATGTCAGGTACTGCTCAGGTGTTGATTTATATTCGAGGAGTAGATAAAAGCTATGAAGTGCATGAAGAACTTCTTGATATGTATAGTATTCATGGCACAACTACTGGTACAGATATTTTTAAAGGAGTTGAAATGGCCATTAATCAAAAGAACCTTCGATGGAAAAACTTGAAATGTATTACAACTGATGGAGGCAAAAACATGAGTGGGAAAGATAAAGGAGTTGTCGCTCTTGTGTCAAAGGCTGTAGAAAATGACGGTGGTTCAAAACCATTAGTCTTACATTGTATCATTCATCAACAGTCTTTGTGCGGAAAATGTTTGGATATGTCTGAAGTTCTGAAACCAGTCATATCAACTGTTAATTTTATCAGATCTTTTGGGCTGAATCACCGACAATTCCAACAATTTATTGAAGAGATTGGAGAAAATGACTTACCTTATCATACTGCCGTACGTTGCCTTAGTTGTGGGAAAGTCCTTCAGCGCTTTTTTGAACTTCGAGCAGTGATCGAATTTTTTTTTAATGAAAAGCATCGCCCTCTTACTGAATTACAAAACAACGCATGGCTGTGGAAGTTAGCATTCTATGTTGATTTGACAAAACATGTGAACGAACTGAATTTGAGATTGCAAGTAGAAAACCAGCATCTTCCTGATTTATACACTAATATCAAATCATTCCGGAAGAAATTGATACTGTTTCAATCACAACTACGAAGTAAATGTTTTTCACATTTTAAAACATGTGAAATATTCAGCCACACCACTGAGACTGAGTTTCCTATCGATTTTGCAATCGAAACTTTGAGTGTTTGAAAATAAATTTTGATACTCGTTTCTCGGACTTTGATGCCATTGCGAATCAAATTAAGATTTTTCAGAATCCTTTTGATACTGACATTGAAACCCTAGCCCCGCAACTTCAAATGGAAATGATTGATCTGCAGTGCAGTGATATAATTAAGAACAAATATCAAAACTCAGCTTTGTTGGAATTTTATAAGAGTCTTCCACTGACACAATTTGATAATTTGCATAAATTTGCTCGTGGGCTGTTTTCTATTTTTGGCACTACTTATTTGTGTGAGAAGACCTTCTCCAAAATGAAGTACACAAAAAATGTTTACAGATCTAAATTAACTGATGAGCATCTTAAATCTCTTTTAATAATTGGTACAAGTAAAATTAGTCCACAACTACAAACTATTGTCAGTGGAAAATCTGAATTACATAAATCTCATTAGTATTTCATATGTCATTATGCTTGTTATAAAAGTTATGTTTTTATTTAAAATGTATAAAATGTTAGTTGGATTCATTTACATAATTTGTTAGTTATTATATACTGAAGTTAAATTTTCTGCATATTATACATATCTTTACTCATTACAATTCTGTGTTTCTTTATCCAACTTATCACAAAAACAATAACAATAAGCCTACAACAATGTTATGAGCAGTTAGCCCATAACCATATCAATGTAGATGTCATATTAATAACTATTCAACATAAAATTAGAATACTTCAGTAAACTAAATTTAATTTGCTATAAAAAATATGTTCTCTAAAAGGAGTTTTCAAGTATGCTAGGTCTCCGCGGGCCGGTCAAAATCTGTACGCGGGCCGGATGTGGCCCTCGGGCCGTAGTTTGGAGATCCCTGGATTATATCATTCGAATATTATTCCCTTAATTTGTTACATTATTTAGTTACTAGATTATTTTTAATGTGCCTTACAATTTTGCCGGATTTCATTCGGATTTACTTTAATAGGAGTGTATGTAATTGAATGTTATCAAATTGATTAGTTATTTATTTTTACATACTGCTCAACTCTTAATATTTGAATGCTGTAATCAACATACAAAATTGTTAAATATACATAATGGTATTGCCACATTATTCATGTTATTCATAATTGGTTATTTCAAGTAAGTAACTTGAGGTGTGAATAATATAATTAATTAATAAAATCGTTCATTTGTTATGTTATGATTATTAGTCATGTAGTGCATAGTATTCATATCGTGTATTTATATTTGGAGACGTTAAAAAAAGCTATTTTAATTGAAACTATTCTAGCCGAATGGTATGAGGAGTATTAGTAATACTTCTCAACTAGTACTACTGATAAGTACTAATAGTAAGTATAGTGAATTATAATTGGGTATATCATGTTATTATTTGAGTGCTTATGGAATCTCGTATTATACAAATGAACAAAAATCATATTTGATGATTTATTACAATATCCATAAAATTAATCAATCAATTTACTTGGATTATTTCATTCGAATAATATAAACAAAACCGACGCCAGAGGTCTGTGCAAAATGAGTACTGTAAATTAGATTGAATTTAATTTATGAATAATCAATATAATTACTAAGATATATATTTAACAGATGTAAAGTCTATACCCATATTGTATATAATAAATAAGTTAATAGTTAGTCCCAACAAATATTGCAGGTCGGTAATACTAATTAATTTAACTTTGTGTTCTATTGCCAGTGATTAGGAAGTTCCTAAAGATTCTGTGCGTGGAAAGTGTGTTAAATTAGTTATAAACGGGGTTTCCCTTGAAGAATCATTGCGGATTTTGTAGGATTTCCAGCCTCCGTCTGGATAAATCTCTCCAGTAAATGAGTGTCAACTGTTACAAGATTATGCAGAAGCGGGGATTTTCAGTGCAGAGCGTTATTTTTATATTTCCGACCTCCAACAAAGAGGACTGCATTAGGCGGGTTTAAGGTTTTTTAAATGTGTGACGCAGAAGCACTCTATTATTAGACAGCAAATAGCTACATACTAAAACACTGCCGAGTGATTTACAGTCCATATCAGCCCTAATTGCTGAAATTGCAGATGCATGAAGGGGTTGGAATCTGCAGAATCTGGAGGTAATGCATCATGAGCACGTCGTGGTGCAATTAGATCGCAGTACATCATGTGGGGGATAATTAGACGTTTAAATTTCCGCAATTTTAGCAATTCCTAAGCCACCACCCCACCCGACCGAGAGCTGAAACTTTATTGTGTGTTGTTGCCAGTTCATAACTAAGAGCCAGTAAGTTTGCGCGTATAACTTGGGCACTTTATTCACGGTTACTTTATGTTACGTTAAAGGCGCGTTTCGTTTAAGCTAAATATACATTACATAAAATCCTGCAACTTATCAACACGCTGTTTTGCTCGCTGCAGTTCTCCCTTTTTCCCTTCGTTAGGAACACTAAAAATTTGCATGCACATACAGCCGAAGTGAATTAATTTTATAGCTGCATTTTACGCTGAAACTCATTGTAAAAACTGGCTGAAATGTAAGTTTATAGAAAACAATTCATAACACTCGACTTCTTATAGAATGTATATCTTTAAAAACAGTATGGAACGTTGGAAGAGAAATTTAATTATTTTAATATTGCATGAAGGGACAATCGAACACATGATTATTAAATAACGGGGAGTATAACATATTTCTTAAGTATTTGATGTAATGTATACTACAAAAATGTTAACAAAGAAAGGTGTAAAGGAAAACAACGAGTTCATAAATAGTACAGTAAAATTGTCGGAAAAAAACCCGTTACCTCGAAAAAAATTGTACTTCACATTTTTTCTTTGTGAAGTGTTGAGGGACACAAGACAAGTCTAACACCTAAAAGGCGTACCCCCACAACCATCGGAAGGTGCCGCCATTTTAAAAAAATTGTAAAAGTCTATTTATTTCATTTTCTATTGGCTGTAGACAAAAACTTTTTAAAGAAGAAATATTGCACATAAAATTTTACACACTTTCATTATCATTAGCGCGATACTGTATACTTGATATTTCAAACGGCAGAGGTCGTCAAAGTTATAAAAAATCAGTTTTTCCATATTTCCCCGTAGAAGTCGCTTTTTTGAATAATCGCAAAAGTAAAAGTTGTAGAATTTAAAAAAAAAGTCTACCAAAGCCCGTTGCTGCTAATGCTAATGTGATTGCTGCTAATATTTTCTGAACTACAGCGCTTCAAAGTCTGGTTGGCGCATGAAATCGATGAAAACGTTTTTGCAATGGCACATTACGACACAAGCTTTGAATGAAAATCGGTTTTGTCTATAAACATCTGCCTTTGAGGCTCACCATTCCACAATTTGCCATTTCCATTCCTATTGAATTCAATGCCAGTGTAGATTCTGCTATTTCGCTCGTAAGAGATAGATCTATTGCAGAGAGAGATATTATATTACACATTAATAACACTAAAGTGTTATTACGCTATGACGAGAATGCAGAACGTCTACGCATTGAACAAAGAATGTCACCAGACGTACAATTCGAGTGTAATACATCGTCACCAATTTCAAAAGAACAATTTTTGCTAAACGACTCCAACAATGCGCGCTTCATACCACTTCATATCACAGAAATCATCTCGAAGTCTGCGGAGTCGCCGTAGATCAAGTATTCGAAGACGCCAATACTGATTATCGAAACTGATATTCAGATTTCTACGACTTTCAACTGGTTCGCGAAATTGTTCGTTTAAAATTGGTGGAATGGTATTACCCTCGAATTGAACGTCTGGTGACATTCGATGTTCGATCTGCATATGGGTGATTCTCACCAAACGTTAGTTTTTGTGTACCTAACGAGATACCATTTTCCAAGTATAATAATTAGCTGGTAAAATAGCTTAAATCATTTGGAATAACGTTTAATTTTCACTATAATAGTTTTTTTCTGCGTAATGTTTCTGAATTTTCTTGGAAATATTTTCGAAGTCATGAAAGCTGAACTGCGTAAGGCATCCTATGCTTTTTGTCCTTAAAGACACTATCGGTAATGAATTATAAATAAGTTTCCATTACTCGAATGTTTTAAAATATTTTTATTATGTTTCAATTAGCATATTTTCACATGTACCCTGATTTTGTCTCAACTCCGTGATTATTTTCGTGATTTATAAATCTGCGTATAAATTACGTGGTCGTTTGATCTTGGTTGGTCCAATAGAATTCTCTTGAATTTTTGTGTCTGGAATGGGACATAAGTATGATTCAGTTCGAGTGGGAAGCTATAAAGAGCGGATGTGTGTTTTGTTCCCTGTTTGGAAATCCATCGGTCTCAACTTCGTGAATAACAATATTGGGGTAAGTATTAGAGCTAGGGGATTGTAGACTTACGATATAACATATTTTATAATTCAAGGTAGTCATGCAATAAAATCGATTTTGTAAAATTATTGTTTTTTAAATATGGCCAATTAAACTGCAAAACCTACACTCCATGAATCTCAACACCGTGAAGGTATCACTTCATGGTGTTGAGGTTATCTTCACGGCGTTGAAATTAATTATCAACACACGTAATAATCTCCGTTGGACAAGAAAGCACAGCACTTAATAAAATGTTAAATAAAATTTAAATTTAGTTGATAATATCGGACTGTTTAGAACTGTTTCCATTATTGAATTGACTCTCGTTTTCTTAAAATTTAAAACAGTTTTTTTTTCTTGCAGGAACAAGAAATATGACAGCAAAAAAATGACGAAAAGCAAAAAGGGCACCAAAGACTCGCGATGAGAAGACTGTGTAAAACTAATCCAGAAAAATACGAAGAAGAAAAAAAAAGGAAAGATAACGATAGATAAGACGTAAAGAACAAGGGAAAGTGAAAAGCCTAGCAGAATTATCCGAAAAGAATAAAAGACAGCAGCGCAAAAAATGGAGGGAAAGCAGCAAGCTAAATTACGATCGAAAGAAGAATGAAAAATAATTTTTAAAAAGACTTGAGGAAGCAACTCCGCCATCAAGCCCTGCACCTTTAAATATACATGGCGATGGTATGGTTCGGGACGGAAGGTTGTGAAGAAAAACAAATTTACTAAGATTGCGGACAGAAATTAAAAGCTTGAAAGAGAAACTGAAGACTGAAGAGAATAGAAATCAAAAATATAAACAAAAATTTAAGAAACTTAGTTGCATCTACATGTAAATCTATAAAGTGTAGTCCTCTAAAATATGTTGATAACTTAGTAGAGAATCAAAAAGTAACCTCAGAAGTTAAAAGACAACTGATATTTGGTGAAGTAATGAAAAAACAGTAATCAGAAAACTACCAACAAAAGAATAGTACCAAGGAAAAACGTTTATTCTGGGAAAATGTCTTCGGTCAGCGAGTATCAAACTTAAGAAAGAAGACTCAGCTAAAGAACGAAATATCATGTTTTGTCAGATTGAAGACAAGCAAAAAAAGGAGAAACGAGGCTTTTAAGAAAACAAGAAGTCTCGTTCAGTCGTTCCTTGAAACAGATGAATGCAGCTAACTTTGTCTAGGAAACCTTGATTTTGTTAGACCAAATAAGGCCAAGAAACAGAAAAGATGGTTAAACGACACCCTGAAAAGTCTTTAAAAGATGTTTTTAAACAAACACCAAATCAAGTAAGCTACGCGATATTCTGCAGATGTCGACCTTTTTGGCTTTTACAACCATCTGTAAACAAATGGAAACATATTCACATGTCTTGCGTACGATCTTTGCCATAATAGTTAAAAAAATGATATTTCTTGAAATGATTAGAGATTACCATCAATGAGGAGTGCCGGGAGCGATTCTGTAATAAACATAAGTACTTAACAATTGGCATACGGATTGACGACATAATACTGTATGAAAAATGGGTGTCTAAACGGGTTGAGTTAGTAATAAAAGGGCAGCCAAATATATGCGGTAGAACTGTAAAGGGCAAAATTAAGGCTACAAAACTAGAGTTGTCAAATATATTTTACGGCGCATTAAATTGATTTGTTTACACGTTCGAAATATTATCCATCAACAACGAACTATTCAATTCATAAAAAAGAATCTTGGACCGAATGAAGCTTTATTGCATATAGATTTCTCCGAAAACCACAACTGTAATACAATATACATAATCTGGAGTCTAACGTATTAAAAAGCTTGTAATAACAAGTAAATTTGAGTCGGATATAAGATTTGTTAAGTTTTTTTAAAGAAATAAATCCAAGTAAAATGTTTAACCGGGTATCCATCCGTATTTGGATGCTCAAAACAAAGCAAACACTCTAGGCAGTGTAATAGATCTATTACGAGCGAAATAGCAGAATAGCAGATGCAATGGGAATTAAATGTGAAATGATGAGCCTGAAAGGCAGATGTTTACAGACAAAACCTTTTTTTATTCAAAGCTTATGTTGTAATGTCCCATTCCAAAAACGTTGATCGATTTCTTGCGCCAACCTGACTTTGAAGAGCTTTAATTGAGAGACTATTGAGAAGCAACATATGATTCTGCTGGGCTTTTGTGATTCAAAAAAGCGTTTCCTACTGGGAGAAAATGGTGATAAACTGTTTATGATTACTTTGACCATCTCTACCGTTCGAAATGTCAACTATACAGTATCGCGCTACTGATAAGACATGTGTAAAATTTTATTTGCAATATTTCTTTTCTAAAATGAATTTGTCTACAACCAATAGAAAGCGAGTTAAATTGACTATTACAATTTCTCAAAATGGCGGCACCTTCGGACTGTAGGGTAGTGTTTTAGTAGTTTTAGACTTGTCTTATGTCCCACAACACTTAAAAAAAAAAACCTGAAGTACTATTTTTTTCGAGGTAAAACTACAATTTTACTGTGCTAAAATTCGTACACAAAACTAGTGGGAGAATCGACAAGAATAGTAAATTAAATATCGTTAAACTGCGAAAGACGTTAAAACCAATTTTAGATTATATCATTGTTATTATTAGAATATTTATTGTAAGGTTTCTATTATTACAATTGAATATATGTTTTACACTTAACTCACTACGCCACACAGTGGGAGAAAGTGTGCTTTTAGGTGGACAAAAGTCTGAAACTTGGTATATGCACCAATATTATACAGGGTCCTGCAACAGTGCGTCGGGCTTTCCTAGCGCGTTTCCCGTGAAAGATAGAAAAAAATGTTTCGTACAAAACGTTATTGGTTTAATAATCTGTATGCCGTAAAATTATTTTCAAATATACATATAGAACACCCTATATTTATTTAAGTTTTCTGATGACATATTTCAACCTCCACAATGTAGTCTATTTAATTTTGAATTAAGTTACAGTGTTACCAACTTTTTTTTTTTTTTTTCAAAATATCATTCATAAACAAGCTCAATTTTTTTGAAGGTAAGAATAAGTTTTAGCAATAGTCGCAGTGTGGTTAATAAGCAACCTTTTTGTAATGAGAAATTTGAATTTAGTAATACAGGGTGTCCAGAAAAAGATGCCAAACTTTGCAAATTTCAAAGCGGTATAACCCATTTTTTTTAAATGAAATGCCCCATATTTTATGTCATTATTCGGTAGACCTTTTTCTTCTCTTTAATTTGATGGTACATATCTTATGTCTGAACCCTATAGTTGTTGAGATATTCATTATTTTTCACAAAAGTAACCATTTAATTACATTTCTATGCACCGAAGTAGGTCATGCTGAGACAAAACAACTGTCAAATTGTAAGTAAGAATCAATGTGAGATGAACAAAAACATTTTGAACATTGCCGTAGGATCGTTTTTCTTTTGTATTAATAATTTTGTTATCTCTCATGGTTTTGGAATAAAATAATTATTGGTATTGCAGAAGTACTATCTACTATTTTATAATTTTCGGTCATCTCACATTGATTCTTACTTACATTTTGACAGTTGTTTTCTCTTAGCATGACCTATTTCAGTGCATAGAAATGTAATTAAATGGTGACTTTTGTGAAAAATATTGAATATCTCAACAACTATGGGGTTCAGATATAAGATATGCACCATCAAATTGAAGAGAAGAAAAAGACCTGTCGAATAATGACATAAAATAGGGGGCATTCCATTTGAAAAAAAAATGGGTATACCGCTTTGAAATTTGTAAAGTTTGAAATTTTTTCTGAACACCCTGTATTACTAAATTGAAATTGCTCATTACCAACATGTTGCTTATTAACCACACTGAAAATATTGCTAAAACTTAATCTTACCTTCAATAAACGAGGTCGCTACGATATTTTATAGTTGAGTTTGCTTATGCATGATATTAGGAGAAAAAAATTGTAACTTGGCAACACTGTAACATAATCCAAAACTAAATAGACAGCAATGTAGAGGTTGAAAAATGTCATCAGAAACCTTGAATAAATACAGGGTGTTCCATTAAAAACATGTTTATGTTATTTCGCAAAATTGGGATACCCTGTATATCTCAAAATAATTTTGCGGCATAAAGATTTTTAAAACAATAATCATGCAAAACCGTCACAACATTTTTTGTTCTTAAGATATATAAAAAAACATATTTGCTTCAAATTTTACTAAAAGTACAGTGTTGGCTTTATAAACTCAGATAAAATCTTTATTGTCAAGATGCTCACAAATATACTTGTTTTTCTGACACACCCCAAATATTTTATGATGTTTTTTTTATTATAATGATATTCTTTACAAACGTGTTTTTGTGTCTCTTACACTTATTTTCACTTTATTCACTTTACACTTTATTTTCACAACTTCATTTCTGCAACTAACAAACATTTTGCGCATTTGTTTACTTTGTTAAATACAAAAAAAGTGAGTCATGGAAATAACACCATAATGGGATTTTTCGCAACTACAAAAGATATTGCCTAAGCTTTAGCCAAACTTTCAAATCTTTCCATCATATTTTTATTTAAACAGGTAAAAATTATGATTTGATAACGTGGCAAAAAAGCCATCTCAAAAAGCAGCATTTTGCTAGAAAAAAAAAAGTTTCGCATATGCTCAATATATGTCCTGCAAAAAATATATGCAAAAAATATATAATTAAGTATAAATACCTGACAATACCACACAATATGGTATACATTTTATCATTTTTTCAAGACATTTTTTTACTTAATTAATATTAACGTAACAATAACGAGAAAAAATAGGAGTAGCACACACCTCCAGTAATATTGCTCATATTTTTATTTTGATAAGAATCGTTTGGGTAAGCATGAAAAAAAATCAGTAAATACTGCCAGAAAATGCCTCATGTTTACAGTTACACCGCCATTTACCGGGGCCAGTTACAACTTTGAAATTTTACCAGAGCAACCCCTAATAATCAGGCTATTGATTTATGCATGCATTTTTGAAATAAACATCATGAATATTTCCACTTTTGGAAAGCTAAACCGGCTCTATCGGCCTCTGTGCACCATTGCAAAACCATTTCACACACACACCATTTCAAAATCTAATAACTAACTGATAGTCTCAAAATTATGCCACTTTTCAAATAATCTCATAAAAATCCTAATATCCTATTTTGGTATTATTGTTTATGAGATTAACAGAAATTCTAATGTTTTGTGAAAATTCTATTTTACTTCTTGAGTGAGGTTATTTGACATCACTTTAGGCATCTTTACCCAAAGGGGGTATAGATAATTGCTAGTAAACGACAGCCAAGATAATTCATGAACGGGTTAAAATAATTACAATCGGAGACCTGATTTAGAAAGTCTAGACATTTATCTACAATTAAACCGAGTAGTTTTAGAAATCATAAAATGGTGATTTATTATGTTGATTAAAAGAATGGCATGTTTAGCCGATTTGTGATATTTTCTTCTATATTTATTTAATTAAGACGGGGCCTATAATGGAAATTCCCTCGGGGTATTTGGAGCTAATGTTATTGCGAACCACCTTCTTTTTTTTGTTCCAATATCTTGAATTATATTGGAGTATTCCTGTCGGCACATAAATCCGATTAGGTGATCAGAAATAAGTCACCCTTAATTTATTTCTTTAAACTACTCTGTCTAATTGTAGATAAATGTCTAAACTTTCTATATCAGTTCTCCGATTAATTATGCTAACCCGTTGATGAATTATTTGGCTGTCACTTATTAATAATGCCGTATACTAGATGGGGTACAGAGGCCTCTTAAGTAACGAAAAAATAAATAACAATCTTGGCCGTAATAATGGATTAATTAAATAAAAATTATAAGAAAAATTGAACGAATATAGAATTAAAAATATGTGATTATGTATAATTTTGACAATGCACTTACGAGGTCTAGTAATTCGGGTATCGATTGTACTATTTAAATGTTATTCAAATATTGAAGCAAAAACAACTATAGACCTATGCAACCATTTGTACTGCACTGCAAGTCATCTCCGTTGAACCAGGCGTGCTCATTAAACCAAATCCAAATCAACAGAACGAATCAGTGATTATCCTCTACGGACGAACCGTTAATTCCTCACACCTCCCCCGTGGCCACCCACTGCAGGTTAATCCGTTATACATTTATACATACATCCTCGCACAATTTAATTCTTAGGTAATACGCTACTGCAATTTTTATTAAACACCTGTACGTAAATGTCGGCGTCGCGACGTCTCAGTCGAGACTTTTGACAATAATTCTACACAGTAAGAAAGGCGGCAATAATTGTCTGCAGCGAGGAAGCTAGACATAATTTCGATGCATGAAATTACAGCAGCGAAAGAGCGATGACTGCGAAGCGCGAATTATCTGCTCCACAAAAAAATGTAATAAACGCGTCGCTAGGAGCTTTATTAACTCAGAATTTCATCCCGGATCCGCATTATAATCCCCGGAATTCGATCAATCAATCAATCACTGTGCAGCACGAGCCTGTTGAGTAGCGCTAATCCCGCTCAAAGGACGATGATTCGGCACGCGAATGCTACGTGAGTGTGTTAATGGATGGCTTAGCTGCAGGAATTTCATTCCTGGTCCGTCCATGCATATCTCCAGGGACGTAGAGCGTTATGGTATTGTGTGCGTGAATTTTTATTATGCGTTTCATCGCCAAAAAACTCGCTCATCCATATATCAATAAGGTTTGGGGGGCACCAATGCAAACGTGAACGGTATTGTTGGAAGAGTGTATGGAAATTGGAATAAAGATGAAATGGAATCGAGGATATTTATTGTAGGCAAGAGCGCAGAGGTTGGCAAGTCAAAAATACAAAAGAGCATATAACTACGGGTTTTTTTCTCATTACATTACTTAACGACGGGCTTTCTCTGCTTCAAGACCAAGGAGTGTTGAATAACACTCCTGAAATTCTGAATTCTCTAACATGTCAAATGTCACCCAAATACCTACCTCAAATGCATGCTGGTGCAATCTAATAGATAAATGACAAAGGTCTGGAAACATATTTTTATGCGTAGCTTTCAAATTAAATGAGTGAACTGGTAAACTGGGTAAACTGTGGAAGTTGGGTAATCTACATATCCTTCTGCTATTGCCCAGATATTCCATCCTCAGGTATTTTACGAATGTTAATAACGGCATCTGCAATGGCCGACAAGCGTCAAAACGAATGTCTAGTACAAGAAGAGGGGTCAGAAAGTTCGACTCAATGAGCAATTTTTATTTTGTAATTTTCCGCTTCGCTGTGTCAGACAATTAATGTTTTATAGTAAACTAACAAACGTGTATCTTTGCGCAAACCCATGTATTTTCTGTATAATTGCAAACAATTAACTCTTGTACCTTTATTAGAAGCAATTGTAAAACTATTTACTTGTTATTAATAGCAAACCCATGTATTTTGTGTATAATTGTAAACAATTAACTCTTGTACCGTTATTAGGAACAACAGTAAAAACTCTCTTAACGTTGTTGTTTGCCTTATTCCAGATGCCACTATTGTAGAACCCAGATCTGCAACATTCTAAACAGACATTTCGACAAAGAATCGACCAAAAGTAGATTCTTATAACTTTTCCCCCGTTTTTCAGAATAATATTAACAATATGATACTTGAGAAATATTTAAATAAAACTTATAGTTATTTAAGAATTTGTTTAAAAAACCTCATTTTAATGGCCCTCATTCTACAATAGTACTTGACTAACTATGGCTAGTACAAATCTATACAGGGTGCAAAATGAAGTCGAATATTCCTTTGCCACTTTTGGCCCAGATGCATAGTTTCCCCCAAAATGCGTGTTAAAATTGGTGTCGAAAATGTTTATAACTGCCAAATAAATCTCGATAATGGTTTGGTTTTTTGAAATATTGAACCTCGTTAAAAGGGTAACAAAAATCATCTAAACAAAAAAATGGCAAAGGAATATTCGGCTAGATTCTGCTCCCTGATTCACCCCCACAAATTTTTCGGTAGACTTCCCCAGCACCCTTTTTGTAATATACCCTGTATATTGCTATTTTATTAACAACTTATACCATTTATTAATTAAAAAAATCCAAAAAATCCAATTTTATTCTATTAATAAAATTTCTTTTTGATCAATATTAACTACTGCAATTTCAACAATTACAACAATTATTTTCACATGAATTCGAGCTCATTCAGTTGAAGGCCCATCTATTATTATAAGTATATTATATATTTCATATATTACACTGTTAACACCATCATTGTCAATCTATGAGATTCAATTATATTTAATTAGTTAATATACTTGTTACAAGTACATATTGTGGAAATAATTTTGAAATAAAGATATAAAGAAATAGATAAAAAACATTTTTCAAACTAAATAAATTTATTTGTCATAACGAAATCGAGGTAAAGTTCCATGAACTCAAATCCATAAAGATAATATTAATCCCAGCTTTAAAAACAATGAATATCCGGCCCTAAGAATAAAATTCTACATATTATAGATGAGTCGTATAGAATCAATACTCACAATATCCAAATACTGAAATTTTGGGAATTAACCAAAAACCGCTCTACTCGACAATCTATTTCCCCGAATTTTGCAAACGAATTTTTTACATGCTATTAGCTTTAAAAATGAATTATAAAATTAAAAATGTTTTTTTCTATACAGCATTTTAACAATAAAAGCAGTTAAAAATTGGATATTGTTAGTTTTGAAACTAATATGTGGATAATGTGAGTTTTGAACCAATACCCTTGGGATACTGTTAGTTTTGAGTCTAACTTATTTTTTCATATTAGTGAAACGTTAGGCATTGAAGTCTACATTAAGTGTTAGTTAATATTTAAAAATAAGTTTATTAGTTACATAAACTAAATATTACTTTATAAAATAAGAAAAATATTTTTATTTAAAAATTAAATTAACATAAAAAAAATGGTTTAAAATAATGTAATCACCATAATTTAATTAATTTAAATTACCAGGTTTATCTCCTCTCCTCGTTTTTTACAAAAAAAATCTTCCTCTTGGATTGTTGAACCTGAAGCAACTGCTCATTAATAACATTTTAAAAAATCTCCAAAACAAACCAGTTTTCTCCAGTTCTCTCCAGTTTGTCCCATAGTATTTTTTGAGAAGTTTTTGAACGTCTGCCCTTTTCTCTTGGGTCACATGATATTGCAGTTCAATAATTCTTCGCTTTAAATCAACAGTTGTGTTTCCTTGTTATAGTAGTGATTTTTAAACCCCCAGGTCCAAATATAACTTCTCCCGAATCTTCATTTTCCCTTGTTTTGATTTGGTAATAATAAGTCGAGATTTTGAAATGCCACGACGCTACCGCCTTCGTTGCATTGTCCTTTGATTCTCTGAAATCGAACACTTCACAATCCTGCCCAACTTGTTTAATATAGCATAATTCGAAATTATTTCATAAACTTCTTCTTTTTGTGCTATTATTTCTCTTTTCTTAATGTCAAAAACCCTGTCCGGGGGGATAAAGCTGTGGTTATTACCGGAAATACAACTTCTATTCTATCCAACAGAATGACGTGCTGAGTTATGATTTAACAATGATTTACTATGACCTTTAACAACTGTAAAATTTTCTATGTCAAATGTCTCCGTAACTTTTTAATATATAACTCAAAGGAAAGGTACCGATGATTAACTCGCCCTCTGCAATAGTGGGATTCTGAACAATAAAATTTGTTAATACTCTATTACACTTTGTTTTCTTTGGAGAAATTCCGATGCTTTTTTGAATGCGCCTCTTTCTTCTGTCAAATACCTGTCTGTATGGAATTCTTTTGTGATATTATTAATTCTAAATCTGAACAGACCCAAAATTAAAATAAAGCTGTGTAAACATTATTTCTTTGTTGCAGTTTATAACAAAATAGGTTTTTGTTCTTTGTTGTGTTTTATATTTTTTGATTGGTAATGCCTGTTTTGATTGATTTTTTTGTACGCCGTTTGACATTTTTAATTTTTATAAATTTGAGTATAAATTGATTTTGATACTCACGTCCATTATTTTTATAAAACATGGCATGAAAGCTTTTAATATCATTCATAGATAGCGTTTTGCAACGATATTTTCCTTTGATGTGTTTACATTTGGGATACTTCGGCATTGATTTAGCTTGGTACCTGATAGAAAGATAAGTATTTAATAATAACTTTATGTTTACAATGTTTTAAATACACATGGTTTTGTACATTTTAAAAAAAGCAGTAAAAACACTTTACCTTGCAGTTCGTTGAACATTCTTTTCCCACTTGCTAGGTTAATTTTTTATTTTCCTTGCTCGTTCACCGTGGAGTACCGGAGTTACGAGCAGTTCTGATTCCATAATAGTTATAAAATAATAAAGTATCTAATTATATATGCAATAATAGTATTTTATGTTGTAAGGACGAAAAACGAAATATGTTTGTTGTCCGTATATCAAACATATTTTTTTATTCGATTGTAAGAACTTTTACAAAATACAAAATATATCAAAATATTAAAAACAAAAGTTAATCAAATTGCCGTGAAATTTTTATTACGCTGTCAATGTGACATTCAATCAACAACGAAAAAATTAAAATCATTTTATGATTGTCGAGTGAAGACGAGTTAATGTGTACTCCTCGTGCATTATTGGTGGGAGCTGGGGGCGATTTAACTGCCTTGAAACGTCATGGAGGATGGCTGTCATCTAGCGGTAGACAGCCATAAGATGGCTTCTAATTGGTTGAAAATCACTTGGTGTCAAAAGTAACAATATCCAATGGATAATGTTAGTTTCGACTCCAAACCTCTACTTCTGATAGCATTTTACCCGGCATATAGTGAGTTTGGACTTGAACCGACATCATATTTGGTTTCAGAGCAAAATTTCAAATAAAAAACCACTGCTAACTTCGATGATTTTGGATATTGTGAGTTTTAATTCTATACTACTCACATATAAACAAAATATATGAATATTCTGCTAATACATTTAAACGGAACCTCCTGTTTTATCTTCAACATTAAACCTAAAACCTAATCCTGATTGCCCCTCACCAAAAGAGTACGATTAGCGATTAGCATAAAAACACAAACCAAATATAATATCGATATTTCAAAAAATCTAAAACATTTAATCTTTATGTTAAAAATAAAAAAAAAGATGGTAAAATTAAAAATAATTTTACTATATATGAAATAGTTTGAGTTACTGTTCGCAATTATCCTTATAAAGAATAATAAAAATTTGAGAATCAACCCGCAATCATTAATGTCTAAACTCTTTACCTTGAGCAACATAAAAAAACAAAAATGCTATGTTAAAATAAAATTTAATACATTAAATATGATGTATTACGTATGAAGTTAGTACACGAAATAAATAAATAAACCAGTTATATACGTCCATATGAATATTCCATCCTAGTAACTACTAAAACTTACTAGATATTAATGATAATCAGAATGTGATTTATCTTGCAGAAATGACATTCAGTGACGTACTTTAGAACCATCGTTTTTGTTATCTACAATGGTTTAGAATCCACCAAGTCCACTATGCAAGTTGCGTACAGCTGATAGTATTTATTTTCATTATGGTGGATGCGCCGGGCGTGGGTGACTTAATTTTCCTTTTGACTAGTATTTAGAATTTAAAAAAACTAATCATATCCTTACTCAAGGAAAGCAAAGGTGTACTCTTAAACTAATCTTCGCACTACGTAAGTGAGTATTTAAAATATCAAAATTGGATATGCACCTACAGTATTCGCCAGAATAAACTGTTCTGAAGTTTAGGCAATGAAGCATATACACCGTAGTGAACATGACTAATTACATGTGTTTCATTTTTTATAGTATTCAGGTGCAAGACCTATAATAAGTTGTATTTGTATTTTGTAAAATTAATGCTGCTAATTATTAATAAATATAGTTTCGCTAGAATAAACTGTAGATACTAAAGTTTCAGTAACCAATCGTATGTTCCGTAGAAAACACGACGCTATGCGTATGCTTGGTTGTCGACTCCCACAAATATTATAAAATATTTCTTTAGTCGACTAGCTTCATAATGCTATATTTGTTATTGAGAAAATCATGCATAAGCACCTACTTACCTACCTACTTAAGTACACAATAACAACAAAATAACCACAGTCAAAGATTACGTTGTCTTTTATTCGTAGCATGCATTTCAACTTCGAGAACATACACCATCACGAAGAAGACTGGTAAAGTTTTGACTAATAACAGAAAGCACGATGAATTAATAGATAAATAATATAATCTAAATTCAAACAATTTGCCTGATCTAAAAACTACGCAAGCACAACCTTTTCTGTAACTGTCTCCGCGTTTTTGATTCTTAGCCATTGCCAAAACTTGTCATACTCTTTCTTGTAAACATCTTCCGACATTTTAAAAATCAGACTGAGCTCAGATTCTGCGGCTTTTTTCAAAATTTGATCATTTATTCAATCTTCGTCACAACCATTCATTGTGGCAGAGTTTGAGATACATGGTTGCCATAAACAACAGTTTAGTAACCGCATCAAATAGATCATCATAGAAAATCTATGTCAGCACAGGCCTCCTCTTGTCAGTTTTTTATGCGTGGATTAGTTTTGAATAATTATTTATCTGAAATTTATAATAATGCTCCAGTCGACTACAAAATAGTATATGAAATTAGTTTATAATTCCGGATTATGGCGTTCGTGCAATTAGCGCTAAACATTCGCTCATACCATAATCCTATGAATTATAAACTAATTTCATAATATATTATTATTTAAAAACATGTATTTGTACAATAAAAAAATATCCTTTTTACGCTAGATGTGTGATCGTCTCCTGCGAAACAAAATATTACCTAGACAAGACAACAAGAAAATAATTATAAATTTATCTATACATAGTACTCACAGTAAATGATCATAATTTAATACCAACTTTCACAATTTTGTTTTCTTTAAATTCACAATAAATGTTGCATGCCAGTTTAAATTTGAACAATCTATATATTTTAAGACTCTGTAACAAAACGAAGTAGGACCTACATATTACAGCAATGAATATTAATAATTAAGGTTAAGGTTTTATCCATATCCATTACCAGTTATTTATATTTAAGGTTGTTGTATTAAGTACTTACTGGTATTTATTTTTATTTTATTTTATTATTTGTTTGTATATAGTTATATAACTTTCAAATTTCAAAATGTAATTTAAATTAGATCACAATATAAACACATTAAAATACACGTGCCCGTGGAGATGGTTTTTAAAATAAACTGAAACTAGTCAGGCGATACAAACAAATAATAAAATTAAATTAAAATAAATACCAGTAAGTACTTCATACAACAACCTTAAATATAAATAATTATTACGTTTATTAGTAGTATTTGTAGTACCCATATACTACTACTACCCAATAAACTATCCAATAAAATTTAATATGTACTATCAAGTAAACAATTATTTGACAAATACTTAAAACCAAATTTACATTAGGAAAAATGTCATTTCTCGGTTTTTTTATTCACCTGTATGCATTAATTTGTATTTTGGGTCTAAATGTAATCATTGAAATTGTGACATAAATAATTGAAAAATGGACAGTGGTAGTCAGAATATAGTCATAACAACTATAATTGGACAGTAACCTTTGAAATTACCGTAAATAATTGACAATGTAAGCCATTGAAATTTATACGGAATAAGTGCCAAACTAGTAGTAATCACTGAAATGTTGACGGAATAATTGCTACAATGAGAATAATTCTAGGAATTTAAACAGAAATATTATAAAAATTGTTGAAACAATTAAGAAATTGGCACCAATTATTGATATTTTGACAGAATTTTGACAAATAATTTAATAATTTATAATAATTATAGAAATGTTGACGAAACACTTAAAATTTTGACAGAATAATTGATAAATTGACAGTAATCATTCAAACTTTGATAAAATAAATTTAAAAAATGACGGTTTAAATCATTGCAATTTAGATTAAACTATTAAAACTTGGCCAGAATATTCCAATTTTTGATACAACTTTTTCCATATATTTCAAAGTATTCAATGAAATTGTAATAGAAAAAAATTAAAAATGGGCAGTAATCGTCAGAATTTCGACTTAAGAATTATAATTGGACAATAACCTTTGAATATTTGACAGAACTCATTCAAATTTAGACACAATTATTGAAATTTTGACGTAAATAAATGACACTTTAACAGTAATTAAAATTTTGACGGAATAAATGACAAACTGATAGTAATCATTGAAATTTTGAGGTAATAATTGCTACATTGTGAATAATCCTTATAATTTTTATAGAATAATTAAAAAAAATATGCATACAATTAAAAAAGTTTTGGTTTAAAAATATTGCTTTTAAAATTTATAAGATAACCCTCATCACTTATAGTTATCGGAAATACACTTTAAAATAAGATATTTTTTTATTGTGATAGCCAGATTTGCCCACCCCTGATTTAGTGTTATAAAAACTGTTATTTCTGGGTTTATGTTTGTAATTGATGATAGTGTTTAAGTTTTTTATTTCTTCAGGTTAATCAATCAATCAATCAATGTATTCTTATATTTAAAATTCAAGACTGCTTTCTCATTTGCTTAATATGTAACGCTGTTTGGTACGGTAACTTCTGCAAATTTAGAGAACTTGTAATATTTGAACTTTAACACTTTTGCCCCATTTTTTCAGATATATCAATTTGAAAATATTATATCGTTGAAGTTGTATACCGTTAAAATGTTATACCTTATAAAGGTACTGTCAAAATCAATATACAGGGTGTCTACTGTAATTGGTGTGCACCTCCGGACTCGGAGAAGGAGTTGGTACTCCGTCCGGCAGGTGTGATTCACCCAATTAACTCCGGCTAGAGTCGGTACGCACGAGAGGTGCTTCACCACTAACCTGTTTGCAGGGGGTTTGGTATGCGCCCCCTACTGATGTCTGCTGCTGGTTCTGGCGTCGGGGATGATCTCCAGGTCCTGGAGCGAAGATCGTTGGCGGCGTACTTTTGGTTCACTTTGGGGGGGGGTGGGGGGGGCGAAGGGTGGCAAAATTAAATGAATAGGAATACGTGTGTAATTATATTGACGAAAAACAATAACAAAATAAATAACAAAATTTAACGGTATAAAAACAATTAGGTAAAATAAGATGGGCTGAGGGCTGAATGTAGGTGCGAAGAGGCACGTGATTAAGCGTGTGCGTGGGGCACGTGATATTTTACTGTACGAAGTATATAAGTGAGTGACGATTTAAAAGAGAGATGATTAGGAGAGGCGATGTAAGAGAGATGATTTGGGAACGGCGACGATTTAAAAGAGCGATGATTAGGAGAGGCGATGTAAGAGAGGTGATTTAAAAGAGATGATTTGGGAACGGCGATGATTTGAAAGAGGGCTTAAGTTTTTGAAAAACGCGACTTTTATCAATTCCGGGAGATTCTCCTTCCCCAAATCCGTGGCCGTTGCGAACTTAGATGAGTGGGGAGAAACATCCCTACTTTTCGAGTGAATTTAATAAAGTACCAAAATAAAAATGATTCCGCGAGCGCGTCTTTGTACAGTAAAATGGTCACCATGGCTGTATTGCCACTGAAATTATGCGCTCGATGATATGTTACAACGTGGTAATCGGGTTAAATTACGATTTTTTGGAAAATGATTCCCACGTTGCATCATAATTGGTCGGCGCCAGTAAGTCCGAGTGTGGATTTCGCGTATCCGGCGCTAGCTAAGTTTCGGCCACACGCACGACGCAATTCTGCGTATTGGAGGCGTCAATAGGAATTTATGGTACCGGGCGGGTATAACGCCGAAAGTTCAGGCCAGGATCTCGCCACGGGGTGCCTTCCTGAATGAGCGCCCTCCTGGCGCCTGTTACGGCCGCGCGGTGATAACTGATTCATTTGGTAAATATTAAATTGTGAATAAAATGTACTGACTGAAGTTACTTTTCGTAATGGGTAACGATTTAATCGCTGCCGGCGCGAGTCGCCGGTAACACTACGCTAAACTGTTCGTTAAAAGTTTACGGGGTTGCCGTTGTCCTAAAACTTTCAAAAAAATCCTCGTCACAAGCCGTGTGAATCAGTTATCCTCATGTGAAATATTTTCAACTTTCTATCATTTCCGGTTTCACCGGAAGTAGTACCGACTTTCTTATTTTAAATAGAACACCCCATATATTATTTTATTTTTGAATTCCTCGCTTCAATTGGAACATATTCTGTAAGAACGTATGTACACTTATCTATTCCAGTTTTCAAGAAAAAAATGTTTTTCTAAAATTTTGACCTCTAAAAGGTAGCCTGAAATCTGTCTAAAACTTTTCTTGGGAATAAGATAAAATTAGGAGTTATATTTCTAATTGTACCTAGAGTACAATTAATTACAAATACAAATAATTACATCCTCATAGAGGATGCCTCTATGAGTAAAATAATTAGAAACTGTCAATTTTGATAATAAGGGTTCATAAAATGTCAATATTTAAGTGCCCTCTTAAATATCCTGCAATTCAATTTTTTTAAATAGAATGACTCATGTTTTATTGCATAACACGATTGGGAGAAAAATTTACTACAAAAAAGTATAATACTCCTAGAGCAGGTATTTTTTGAATTATATCGAGGATTACGTTTGCGTCGCATTTCTGCAGGGTATAACTGGGTATAACTGGGCATAACAGGGTATAACACAAGTGCACTTTAGTAGGCATGTGATATGTTTTTCTTTTGCCGCTATTGTAATGCAAACTGTCAAATAATAAAACCATTTTGAATTATGGTATTACAGAAATCAAAATCAACAAAATGAATCATTACACCAATCAACAAATTATCAATTTATTATTTATACATGGCAACTGCGATAGCATTGTTGCTCTAACATGTAGAGTATTTAATAAAACTTCTCCACATTTGCAGTCTCACAACATTATTTTTAGAAAGTATTCGATATAATCTTCCATCATTTATTTGAAACGTCTTGAGAAAATATTTCTTACACACAAATTGTGTCTGCTTACTGGACTTTATAAAATACTGTTCTGTTTACTGTTGTTTTTTGTACTAATGCATATAGATATAAATTTTGCAAATTGAAATCTTTTAAATTCTAGATTGATTCAAATACGACTTTTCGCTCACTATCTGTAAATAACATAATACACTTTTTCGGACAATCAAAATTTTCGAAAAATTTCTTGCGCCCTTTAACTTCTTTTGCAGTAAAATATTCTTTACCACTATTACGTAACATCTTCCTTTTATTAACTTTTATTATTTTTATAAACTAACCTGATTCTGTAGAGATTTTTTTAGTTGTAGGCTGATATTCAGACCCAAAATCACCAAACTCTTCTGTATTCATAGTAAACAATATCAATATGTGATTGAAAACACACAACTATATCATATACGTACAATTACATGTCAAACATTTTTCACATCATTACAAGTGAATCATCTCCGGAATTACTTCACTATTATACTGAGTTGTGACTTCTTCTTCTTCTTGTGGTGCCTATCCGGTTCGGATGCTGGTGACCAAAATGGCCATTTTAACTTTGTTGACTGCCGTCCTAAAGAGTCCCGTGGTTGTTAGGGAGAACCATTGTCTTAGGTTTTGGGGCCAAGAGTTTCGTCTTGTACCCGGGCCTCTTCCTCCGTATATTTTGCCTTGTAAAATTAATTGTAGTAAGGCGTATCTACGTTCGTTTCTTGAAATGTGGCCCAAGTATTCGAGTTTTCGTTGTTTCACTCTGAAAATAATTTCCCATTCTTTGTTCATTTCATGCAAGACTTCTATGTTGGTAACATAACATTTCGAAGGATTGAACTTTTTTCATTTATGCTTCAGTCAGCGTCCAAGACCCGACCCCATACAGGAGAACTGGAAACACGTAGCATCGTAATAAGCGTACTTTTGTTGGTAGTGGTAAGTAGCAGGTTTTGAAGATTTGACATTTTGCTGAATGCTGCTCTGGCCTTCTCAATGCATTGCTTTATTTCTGTGGAGTGGTCTCATTGATCGTTTATGTTTGTACCCAGATACATATATCTGCTTACTTCTATTGGACGATGATTTATCAGCAATTCTCCAGTTGTGACTTGCTTCATTATTTTTATGAATTATTTAGACATTTAAGTTCTCTTTATCTACAAGTAATGCCATCTAACGAAATTATAGTGCAACTGGGAGTTGATTCACTTTTATATGGAAAGATAAAAAAAAACGATCCATTTGGGTAAAAAAATAATATTTGAAAAAATGGACTTAGGCCACTATTACAATGAACGGGCACGTAGAAGCGGACATGTAGAATTGATCAGTGTGTGAAGTCATTGAGGTTACTAGAAATTTCCAACTGATGTACGAATATAATGGAATGTGACATTGGAAGGCATAAACAGTGATATATTTCATGAAGTGGTGACATGCATTGAACAGATTTGCGGGCACGTAGAATTGAGCAATGTGTTAAGTTATTGACGTTAAGTATATCGTTTATCCAAAACTCACTAATTGTTTTTGAGTCAATAAAGAAAGTCATTAAATTCAAGTTGATGTTTAATTATGGTTGCAAAATCCTTTAAAGTAATTAAAGTACACCTAATTCATAAATATGTGTCTTTATTTTATTAATATTATTGTTACTAACACACGCATTACCTCTAAAAGAAGTTGAAGTTGTCACGATAATAATTTAATATCAAACATAACGTAAAGAAGTACTGCCACTATACGAACACACAAAATAAAAGAAAAATAGATAAATCACGAGCCAAAACAAATATCATAAATTATAAGAATTTATGATTACAAGTAAAATATACCTAATTATTAAATATTGGGGAAACCGAAGTCTTACAATCTGATTTTTTTGTAAAATAAATCATTAATTTTAATCATTTTTTAAAATTAATCACCGTTTTGGCACTGTTTATTTTTCCTAATAAGTTTATAATTAAAAATATAATGTAAGTATAGAGTTACCATGCTTTAAAATAGACAATTGGGAGAAAGTAAAATAATTTTCTTTTCTTCCACTTGTTTTGTGGTTTTTGTTGTTTTCCACAAATTCAAGATTTTATTTTTAAAAAATCATATGATTTTAAGTGGGAAGTAAAGCAATTGATTTAAATCACATCTAAATTGGCAAAAACTGATCAGAAATATAAAAAAATCAAATAAAACCAATAAATCATGATTTATTTCATTTTTTGTTAAGATAATCATTGATTTTTGATTTTTTAAATCATGATTTATTCAAACCTTGATTGCTACTATTTTATTAGCAATATTAGAAAAATGGTAATAGTCGTTATGGTGGAGGCGCCTGGATGTTTGTGTGAGGTACCTACTGTTCGTGATGCAACTTTTAACTTGGCTGAAACATACGCCCGTGTCTGAGCTAAAAGCCTTTGGTAATTTTGTCAGACGTCATAATTCTGTGTACCCGTAAAATTTCAAGCTCAATCTGGCAAACGAACACATGATCCCCGGCTATGCGGCATGAGTAAGTATGTAGACGCGCCATATTTTACGTTCGCAATCTAATCGAAGAATCCGCGCGGAATCGCCGCGTAAAACCGTCACGTCAGGTGTGCGTCGCGATCCCCCAGCCGCCGATGGGCCCCACTTAGTTCGATTGGGGGTCTAAATCGGGGGTTGAATGGGGGCGGCGGGCGCTGGCGGCGGCGCCTCGCGCGTCGTAAATTGAAAAATAACAGGGCGTCGCGACGCCCCACGCGCCCTTATCACCGCCCGACAAGTCGCCCGATCCGGCCCAACAACTTTATGATGTTGCCACCCCCGTGGTCCCCTCACCGCCCTCGGCACGATCCGTCAACATGTTTTATGTTCGAAATATACGGCGGGGACATAAAGATCGGGCCGCCGTTGTACAAACTGTACCGTCAATAAGGAATCAATGGAAAAGTGTGCGAGTGTTATTCCCTGATAGCGCGATAGGAAAATAGTAATTTCACTTATGGGAGACTCGTTTGCCTGTAGAATTGATAGGTAGCATACGAGTATCTAATCAATCGTCAAGTTCCGGCAAACACAATTTTGAAGTTACAGAACTAGGTACCTCTATTTTAGATTTATGTATCTCTGTATCTTCTGTATAACTCATTATTGTAATTATGTGTTGGAAAAAGATATTTTTGTTTAAATATAAATTTGTAATTATATTTGGATTCACAATATCGTGGAGTCACATTGTAATTGAATAATTTTATTCCATGACAATCTGTATACTAAATTTCTCACAAATTCTGATATTTATCACAAAGAGCGCTTTCGCATTATTCAGAGAGAAATTTAATGTTCTGGACTGAATAGAAAACAAATTTATCTCTTGTTTTTATCTCTAGCGCTTTTACGCGAATAAATTTCTTCTGTAGAGGTCAGGAAATTTTCGTCATCTGTAATATCAAAACTCAATTGTTTCCATTTAAAATTTCCTTTGGCAATCACGATACAAATTATCTCTAAGTCGAGTTCATGCTGGTATCTTGTAACCCTTTATTTTAAAGCTTCTTTAAATAACATGCCAAAAACGTATTAAGCCAATAACATTAAAATTCACTATACCCTGCAATACAAGTATGCATCATTTTCAGTTTCGCATGTCACAATTATTTTGTATGATTTTTTTTCTATTATACAGGGTATTTAATCACAGGGTTATATACAGGATATTTGATAACTGAAAGGCCAAAATGTATAGTTATATAGATCACCACATTCTAAACAGAAAATGTGAAATAACTTTTTTCAATGTAATAATAGTATTTTATCTACGACTAATTTATAATGTAAGTATTATACTTGAGGTTTTTGCAGTATAAAGCTAAATATTATTCCTTAAGAGAATAATGACTAAGGATTAATAGTCCTTATTCCCTCTTGCACCCCATTTACAAAATTTCTCAAATTAAATAATATGGATACAAAATACACAAACTCAAAAGTGTCAGTGTCAAACGTGTAGTGTTTGTGTATTTGTATTGAGATCGATGAAAATGAAGAGTATTTTACTTGTACACCTCCAGAAATTGTGAAACTGTCTGCAGGAACAACATATCCTTGATACAGGAAATATCGAAATCAATTTACAATAAAACGTACGCAACCTTAAATGAATGACGTCTTCGAAAGAACGCAAACTCATTTTCCAAAAATGTTAATGTCAATACTAGCCTATTTAGTCGTAGATAAAATAGAGTATACTACTAGCAATAATGGCTATCATTACCTCGAAATGTTACTCCCTCGCCGCTTACGCGGCTCGGTTCGTAAATATTTATCGGCAATAATAGCCACCATTATTGACACGTGGTATAATCTACTAATATGAGAAATTTATATTTATTCTTACAACATCTTTATTTTTCATTTATATATTCTAGTATATTACCTGTACAGATCAGGCTTAAAACAACAATTTTCCTATTTCACAAAGGATGTATTTATCTAAATGCATATTTCCATCTCCAACCGATCATCTTCCATACACAAACAGACAATAAGAGTGAACTTGTTGAACTATATTAAGTCGGTAAAAAAGTATGGATACGGTTAAATATTTTGAAAACTGTTTATCAAAAAATATTGAAATATTGTACAGGCTTAAACGTATTTAAATTCTATCGTCTGAGATATTTTTAAATTTTTGTTATCATTTGTTTTGGAGATTCATGGCTAATTTGTTTGTTTTCAAATGGTATGAGTGGTCAAATTTAATAATTTTGAAAAGAGTTTTTTTTTCAAAATTCAGTGATGTAACACATGCATATCTTATTATTACATAAACTCAAAGAAACTATTTTTGATCAACCGTTTTCAAAAATTTAACCGTATCCAAACTTTTTAGCGACCCCATATGGTTTTTTTTTTTTTTTTTAAGAGAATATAATATTTTATAAAGTATTCAATAGTTATTTGTGTACCAAGTTCTGAAAGTAGCGGTTTGCAGATCGCGTCTAGAGTTCGTGGTGCGAGCGCAGCGAACGTTACAACTAGCCGAGGTCTGAGGTTTTCAGCCTGAGGTTTTCCGATGCCGGCATTAAGATAAATACAATTTTATAATAAATTTATTTTTTATTTAAATAAAAGTAAAGTTTTTATTTAAGTAAGAACACATTAGTAATGAGGAGGTTCTGCAGAGAATGGGCAAGGAACGGGAGGTATTGGCCGCTGTGAAGATTGGGAAATTGGAGTATCTCGGGCACGTAATGAGGCATAGTGATAGGTACAGAATACTCCAACTGATTCTGGAAGGAAAGGTGATGGGAAGAAGAGGCCCGGGAAGACGCCGAATTTCATGGCTTAAAAATCTACGCCAGTGGTTTGGCATGACATCGCTGCAACTTTTTCGCAGTGCAGTGGACAAAGTGAAGATCGTGATGATGATCGCTAATATCCGGAACGGATGAAGCACGCCAAGAAGAAGAAGAAAGTTTTTATTAAAAGTTTTCATTGTCCATTTAAACTGAAGGCATGAGAATAACATGTTTGATTATGAGCTACCGCAATCTATGTTGCAGTTTTTGCAAATATAATTTCTGTAGTAACTTGGTTTTGACTTGACATCGCCATCACATCTATGAGATACTAAATTACGCTAAAGTACCACAATATACAGTATGCCCCGGAATGAGTTTGCAAAAGAACTTTAAAAAAAAAAATTAATAAGTAGAAATGTTGTAGGAATTACAATTCCTGCTTGGTGTGAAACTACCAGTTCAATTATTTAAATTTTGATTTATTTATACAGGGTGTCGGCAATATCATTTTTTTTAAATCTTATTTTGACACTTATTTATTTACTATTTGCAAAAAGAATTTAAAATTGCATCTAACAATATTATAGAAAAATATAATCATTTAAACAATCCCCCAAATGTAGAAAATAATACTAAAAATTAAAAAACATTGATACGAGAGGCATTTACATCGATAACGATTGAAGAAATACAAAACAGTTTTCAGGAGTTCCACACCAGGCTTGAACTGTGTGAAGAAAATGGTGGGGGATTGTTTAAATGTATAAAATTAAAAACAACCTAACACAAACGACATGACAATAACAAATAATAAACAATTCCATCAACACTATACAAGAAGAAAGTCAGATCTGAGAACAGAAAAATTTACAACGACAAAACATACAAAACTTAACAACGAAAACAATAAATAAATATAACAACCTGAACGATCATATAAGAAAACTAAAATACATACCTTTTAAACTAAAAATAAAAAACCTTATTTTAAATAACAAAATCTAAACAAGAGGAATGAAGAAGACCGACAACATCCTTCAATACCATTAACCCAGGTGGGGAGAGAAATCCCACAACTCCCGAGGTGACGACAGAAGGAAGAAAACATGCAATATTTTAAACAGTATTATTAATGATATTATATAGAATGTTATGTATATGAGCTATTTATTGGACTGGTATAAATTTAAAATATACAAGAATTGTAGAGGACAAGAGTACCATAACAGATCCAATATGAAGGAGAGAAATAAAGTAGTATTTAAATCAACTCCACTTTTATTACGCTAGGTTGGTTTTAATCTACCTCTGTCTTGCTGACATCTACCGCTATTTTAGGCAGTGTCTATCGATACATTAAAAAATCATGTAGACCAAAACTAGAAAGTGTTGTTCACAATGACGACCCAGTTGTACCGTCTCCACTAGATCCCACAGATAGTGAAGTTCGTATTAATAACGGTCCATTCCAGTCAATTCTAAATGCGTTTCCAAAAAATGAGGTGAGAGGGCTCGTTGTTCTTAAATTACCTGGTACAAAACATACACTTGGCTTGACTACAATCCAGCAAAACGTTTCGCCTTTTGCTTTTCGTGTCTTTTTTTTGCAATGGAAAATGCCGCTTCGAATGGTCATAAATGCCGCTTCGAAAGGTCATATTATCAAATGTTTAATGTCCTGTACACAGTTCTAATGTGTTGGAAAATTATTCCAAAATTAAGAGCATTGACACTGCACTTGATGAATGAAAAACGGTTTTATAAAAAAAGCAAGAGCAGGAACGTTTATGCAACCGTGAAATAATGAGAATGACCCTTTACTAAAAAACCATTTAACGCAGGGGCCCAAAAATATGTTATATATTAGAATCGGAACTCAAAACGATATTTTTTATTAATTCATAATGCAATAGTTCAAGATATTATATCTGAGTTGAATGGAAAATGTATTTCTTTAATCGGAGACGAGACTCAGACTGTAGTCACCACGAGCAAATGTCTGATGTTATAAGATTTTTTGACCCCTCCGTTAATACCCTAGTAGGGGTTTATTACATCAACTTAAATCGTTCGATTTCATAGTCTGTTAACATATTGTCACTCCAATTTTAACAATGATCCTTAAAGTAAGCAAAGCATTACAGATGGAAAATTTTAACCTATTACTTGCTTTAAACTGTTTAAAATTTAAAATCAAGTTTGTAATCATTGAGAACTGATGTTTTTCATGTTGAGTCTTTTTAACAAAATTTACAATGAAGTCGTGGAAATGTGCATCATACAGAATATCATAATTCTAAAAATTATTTCAACTTTGGGACAAACTTTGCCGCCACTCGACGCATGTGTAGTTTTTCTGTTAAAATTTCTTAGGATGAACCGAATGAAATGTTGCATTCCTCTGCCATTTCCCGAATGGTTAAACGACGATTTGAATGAACGACGTCATTCACTTGGGCCATATGATCGTCGTTAGTCGAAACTGACGGGCGTCCTAAACGAGGATCGTCTTCTGTTGATGTGCGGCCTTCTTTGAACCTCTTGAACCATTCGTAACACTTCGAACGACTCAAACACTCATCTCCCAAAGCCGTTTGTAACATGTGAATAGTTTAGGTTAAAGTTTTTCCTAACTTCACACAGAACTTGATGCAAACGCGTTGCTCTTGTTTTCCTTCCATCACAAAAAAACCCACAAAATCGCCGAACACAAAAATGTCGGTTTACAAAAATAGCAGTATCTCCTCTTTTAAACAACCTATTGACGATCTGCAAAAGCTACTGTATTCAGGGAGAACCCCTCAACATAGTGCTGCCAACCGCGTTGCTCTCCGTCGCTTCGTTGGCGCGCCATTTTAAAAGTCCCGGAACTTTTTGATCAGACCTCGTATAATTTTACTTAAAAAAGTTTGAAATAAATGAAGATGAACTAATCGCAGAATGCAAACTTATTAAACATGATGAATCCATACCTAAACGAAGTAATTTGGGTAATATAAAAGAGTGGATTACTTGGCTGAGTTATTCTGACAGATTCAGATTATGCAATAATTTATTTACAACTTTAAAGCATTTTTCAGTTATCCATGTCACAAGCTCCTTCTGTATTCATATTCACATTCATATTCATTTATTTCCACCAAGCCAAAATATACAAAATATACAATACATACATAATATATACAAAGACAATTACACTGCACCGCACAAATTGTCGTGGATGTGGACAGGATATTAAAATAGACAACACAGTCACCAAACATTAATTGCACTTACATACAATTACAAATACTCCTCAATATCACGGATATTCTGGAAAAGCATAAAAGCACTAGCACTATATGAGAAATTACTTTAGTGTTCCTTTGAACATGACAATATTGTTACAAGACTTTATTTCATTAGGAAGACTATTATATTGGGTATTAAAAGAAAATGTAAAATATTTAGGGGGTAGTAGTAGTATGAACCACAACAAAGAAACAAGTCTTAATAAACATGGGTCCTTAAAGTAACGGTTTCGGAAATATGGAAGATTATTCTTTTTTACCTCTTTTTTTCATTTTGCTAAAACTTGCATATTCTTATCATAGTTGGATAATGTTTTGTGAAATAAACATTCAGTATTTGACAGTTGTTGTTAGTGCACAAGTTTTCAATGTATGGGCGTTTACTCTAATGCAGATTTAGCCGACATGCATTTTATGTATGGTCGTGCTAATGGAATTGCCACCAAAGCACGACGTCTTTATGTAGAAGCTTATCCAAATAGCCTGATTCGTTCACATCGTATGTTTGGAAGAATTCACCAGAGATTGTGTGATTAGTCTATGGTACTCATGTATATCCAATAGCCAATGAGGGTGTTTTAGAAAGATTTCGAATATGCTTCAGACAAAGATGTGCCTGCTTGGAAATGTAAAGAGGGCACATCGAACATCTTCTGTTCTTTGTTTTTACTAGAAGCTCCCTTTGTTTATTTGCACATAATCAATAAGTAATAAATAATTGCAAATAGGCAAATAAATGTTTCAAACAAGAATAATCTTTCATATCTCCGAAACCTTTACTTTGAGGGCTTTGTGTACTAACAACAACTGTCAAATACTGAATGTTTATTTCACAAAACATCAGCCAACTATGATAAGAAATTGCAAGTTGTAGCAAAACAAAAAATGGAGGTAAAATAGAATTATCTTCCATATTTCCGAAACCGTTATTTTAAGGACTCATGTTTATTAAGACTTTTTTCTTTGTTTTGGTTCGTACTACTACTCCCTTAAATATTTTAGATAATTTTTTTAACATCCTGTATACTAGAATGCTTGAGTATGCAGATGTATTTTACACAATGTATGTATACTACAACGTGGCTACAACGTGGAGTTACTGTGAGTTACCTGTGAGCGCTCATTTTCTAAGATAGTTCAAGTAAAATCAAAATTAAGAAACAGCATTTTACAGGAGATATTAGATTCATTGCTATTTTTTATTTATTTAGCAAGATAAAACAAAAACCGTCTATTATAATTTAGTTATAGATCAGTTTAATACACTAACATCGGGAATACGAAGAATGAGATTGTAGCAATAATACGGCAATGTTAATGTACATGTTTACAAAAATAATGTCTATAAATAAAGGGCATTTCTTATATTAAATAAAGTTTCAGATTAAAAAAATTGTATGGTTATTTATTTTCTACCAACTCCAAGAGCCATTGTGGCCCTTCCTAAAGAAAAAGTCTGTGCACGCCTATGCTCTTTGTACGTATGTATATACAAAACAATAGTATTTCGTAACCTTTTTAGGTTTGCGGTAAGATATTGCGACAATTTTGTTTGAACGAATTTTCAAGCAAGTGCCGCAAATTTAAGGCACTTTTTGAAAATTTATGCCTTACTATCTTTAAGAGATTTAATGGCTAGGTCATATAGATCTTCTGGTAACTATTAGATTAATTTTAGGGTAAATTTTAGAGGAAAAAAAATGAAAGAAATATAAAAGGCAAAACAATTTTATATAAAATAACACTTGTGTTTGTGGTTGTTATGCAACCTATTAGAAATTTCTATGTAGTTCAGATTTGCTTTATAAAAAGTTTGTTTCGAAATTATAAATCAAGTGTTGTAAATTATTTTTGGATTGTGAATCTACTGGTTAATCTAAAATCATTTCTTAATTAAGCTTTTGAGGGGCCACGAAAATCTGTTTCGCTGCGGGGCATCCGCTGGACGTACAGCGTAATTGGGGCGATATTAACTGATGAAATCTCCAGTCGAGGGCAGTTTGATCCCAGTTCAAGAAACGGTATCAATTAGGTGCCTGCTTTTTCTAGTTTCCGCCAATCAATCGCCCTCTAGTAATTAGATCTTTAACAATTGGACATCCGGTCAATGCCACGGGGCGCTATCATAATTGATATCTCGGCATGGCAACGGTCACCTGCATCCGTGTCCGTCTGGCTACAATCTATACATCAAAGAGAAAAACACAATGTTCGCGGATACGATATCAATTTTCAGTGGAGGATATCGTAGCCCACGGGGGGTTTGCGGATCAAAGCGGAGACGTCCGTGCGCATGGGTATTGTATGCTGTATATGCTTCTTTAATTAAAATGGGCCAGTATGAGGCGTCGGTTGTCACTAAGCCTGGGGCCGTTTACTGTGGGGACCGATCTCGTAAACTGTTTCGAAATAAAACAGCCAATTCCCCTGAAACGTATGTGTCTAATTTTATGTACTGAACCGTGGCCGTATGAGTTTAATGGCGGATTCAGATTTAACGTATTAGGCAGAGGCAGTAGATTGAGAGTGACACGGGCATAAATAGGGAATGCCCGTTTAATTGCGAATAGTGACATGTCAGTGGTGTTAAACCGCTAGAGACCGTCAGTCGTAAAGTGTTTATTCCGACCATAAAATGATATGGTAGCGCCCCACACACCACCTGATACCAAACTCTAACACCAAAGGGGGATCTTTATTAAAAACACGCCCTGTGTGCAAGTATATGGCAAATTCGCTGTTCTTAAGCGCAATTCTACCACCGACTTATTAATTCAGGCGCGTACAGTGATATCATCCGGCAATCTCCTTTACGACGAGTTTAAAACCGCAATTTCCCATTTCCACGCTCTGATCCGGCGCTCCAGGCAGGAACGTAGATCGGCGTCAAGTATCCGTATCAATTACGAGCCGCTGCAGTTTTAATTATCCACGTTTAAAATTCGCGATCCCCATCGGATCGCTCTGCATGGCGCATTATAGATTTTCATACTTTGCATAATGAGAAATGTAAATTAAATGCGCCGATCGGCTTCTCTTAGTTCTCTTCCACTTAGCCCTCCCACGCGCTGCACTTGCAATTTTCCGCTCGTTTCTGAAGCGAACGCTCGCTAATTTACATGCCAGACATTAATGTTGCGATAATATGATTTTAAATAGTGGTGGAAGAAAAACTAAATACATTCAACGATTCTAAAAACCGCATAGTTAAGGAACCTTTTCAGAAGCCAAAAATAAGCTGGATTCTCAGCTTTTCATTCATTTATTTATTCTACATTATATTCTTGCTTAAATTATAAAAACCAGTGACGCGGATTATAATAGCTATAGTAAAATTTTAAAAGCCATATGCACAGTAGATACTAGTAGATATAGTAAATACTAGATTTATCTTGCAGAAATTAGATTCAGTTATGTAATTTCTAACAGTTTCTAGTATCTAATAAGCTTTAGTAGCTATTAGGGTCGACTATGGATATCGTCGGCTTACTATCGTAACCTTCTAAGTCTGTATTTTGAGACTTCATTCATGTTCCTGAAATACAGACGCACAACCTTGCAACACTTAATAAATCCAGCACGATTGTATCCACCTCTACCGATATTTCTTGAATATCCTTCTATGTCGTTGCAATTGCTTTTGCAATAAAAACCTACGATCTGGCATAACCGCACTAAAGTGTGTTGTGCACGTTTTTTCTTTCGATTTGTTTGAAAAATATTTGACGAAAATGGACAAATTTATTAAAAATAAGGTAAGAATAAGGTTATTGTTATGTTATGAATAAAGAGTTTACACCAACAATTAAATTGTGTTTTTATTTAAAGGCCAATTCTGCTTAATAGACTTAGAAGGTTTTGATATAAAGGTATTGGTTATTTTTGTAGCCATATAAGAGTTAGGAGTTTTTAATAATCGCATTAAATTATTATAAATTCACGAAGATGATAAAAAAAAAAATGATTTCAATTAGTTAGATATTAGTCAGTATGCCTTCTACATATTATTACGTTGATAAAGGATAACATTACCTCAAGAGCATCGTGTTCCTGAAGAGGGCTACAGAGAAGGATTGACTGAATTAGAAAAAGAAATGGAAATAGCCGCTCATGTACTTTTACATGACCGCGTAGGGAGCAGCTTGGTTGATGATACTACCAACATATCAACACACATCATGTCTACTGACCTTGTTGATGACAGATCACAAGAACTAGTGTGTGGTAATATGTCAAATCGAAGTAAGACTGGATATTATTTAATTTGAATCCTACTGTGGATATCAATCGTACAGAAACTAAAGAAAACAATGAGGAAGAAACATGTGAATAAGATAAAAATAAAGGTGATTAATCTATGAACCAAGTAACTATGCGTGAAGTGATCCAGTAGAGTTTGAAATGAAGCTGATCTGAATGGAGAAGCGAATGAAGATATGAATGGAGAAGAATGAAATCTAGATGTAGCGGAAACTTTAGATGACAAAGAAAGTTCTAAGAGGGGAAGGAAATTAACATTAACTCCAGGACTAGAAAAAAAAAAACAGTGTAATAGAGAAAAAGGTTATTGTTTTAAACGACTAACTATAGAAGAAAGCGGAAAATGGATCGCAAACAAAGACAGAGCAGGTCGTAAATCGAAAACTAGATGTAATTGTAAACAGAGCGTGAGATACAAAAATTAAATGTGGAATGTTTACTGAGAAAAACCGACAGAATGTTTTCAATAATTTTTGGCGTCAGATGAATTGACCACAGAGAAAAGTGTATGTTGCAAGCCTTGTAGACATTGTCCCTCCCAAAGATAAGAAATATCAGGTGAATGAAGTATCACGTAAATCACATACTTTCATTTGTCACTTGAAGAAAAATGGAATCCGTATTAGAGTATGTAAGGCGATGTTTATTAATACTCGGTGCATAAGTAGTTGGAGTTTACAGAATTGAGTAACTTCTACTAAACAACCGAAATCTTCTATTGATAATAAAAAAGTAAAAGAACAAACATTAGACTGAAGAAAGAGAAAAGTTATCTGATAGATTTTTTTAACCAATTGCCAAAGATGCAGTCTCACCATTGTAGGGCGTCCTCTGCCAAGCTATATTTGGAGCCGGTCTGGACGTCCTAGCAGTCTTTATTTCAAGAATATTTGCAAAGTTGTCGTACAAAGAATATTGCACCATTGTCTATCAAAATTTTACATGATGCGTTCCGTGACAACAATTTGAGTATTTTCACTCTAAAAAAGATCAGTGTGATCTTTGTGTTAGCTTCAAAGCAGGTAATACTTCAGAAGATAAATACAATGAACATATTTCCAGAAAAAATGAAGCTCGGAGGTAAAAAAAAGAAGATTAATCGAAACATATTTTCACGATGGATCTTCAATCTACATTGCTTTATCCGACCTTGAAGGCTTCGGCCATATATTACAAGAAACAGTTGGTCGTACATAATTTCACACTATTTGACTGCAAAACCAAAGACGGTTTCTGTTTTATGTGGCACGAGGCATAAGGTGGTGTCACCGCTAATGAATTTGCTTCAATATTATATCACTTTATTGACGAGCAAATTGATATTAATAGTTTGGACGAAATCATTTCATACAGTAGTGACTGTTCCTACAAAAATAAGAATTCGATCCTATCGAATGCGTTGTTACATCTGCCAAATAAACAAAAACATTATCATCACCCAAAAATATTTTGTTTCTGGGCGTTATCCACATGGAATGTGATAGAATGCACTCCACAATTGAACGTTAAATAAGAAATGTGGAAATCTATTCTCCTTCGGGGTACCTTTCCGCTTGCAAGTTGGCAAGAATAAATCCTATGCCAGATAAAATCCAATATTTACATCATACCTTTTTCAAAGACTTCTCCAAACTGAAATATTATACTTCGATCCGTCCGAGTTTTAAGGCAGGTGATCCAACAGTTATTAGTCTTTGTGCAATTCTATACCAAACAGACGGAAAAATTCGCTATAAGTTAAGATTTTCGGATCAGATACGTCACTGTAACAACGATACAGACACTCATACACTGACGTATGCGGGGAAATAGCCGACGCCCAACATCGAGTATGGCAATCCAAGAAGAAGAAGATTTTCGGACGACCGGAGAATTCTCGAGAGGAGGTAACAGTTAAGAAACAGTGGAGCTATAGGCAACATACAGCAACTACACAAAAAACGTTTGCCGATTAAAAAGAGTAAATTTGATCATCTACAGCAATTGAAACACGTGATTCCTGACGAATGTCATTTATTTTACGATACTTTGCCGTAAGTGGCCGATTAGTTTTATTTAACAAAAACTCCTATGTCTAGGGTCATTCCTATTTGTTTTTCAATACCTCATAAGTCTTACCATATAAGGAAAACTAAGAAATTATATATTTTGTTTCATTGCAATAATTTAGATTTATTTTTATATACTTTGTTTGCAAAAATAAAATTTTATTTCATTTATATTAAATCGATAAAAGTGCTTTTTGTGTTTCCTGCTAAATCCTGTCAAAATGACTTAGAAGGTTTCGATAGCAAGCCGACGATATGACTGTATGTATCTAGTTAAAGAAGCAATAGAACATAAAAATGTAAATTAATACTAATTTAAATATAAGTTTAAGATTTTACCCATAAATTACCAGTTATATATTAAAGGTTGTTACATTTAGTACTTACTGGTAAATAATATTTATTTTTATTTTATTTAATGATTTATTTCTCTCGCCTGACTAGTTTCGGTTATGAATAGCCATCATCAGAGGCATATCTACAGAGAATACAATACATTATTTAGGTTAAATATAGAATTAGATCAAGTTTGTTACAAAATGTTTAAATATTAATTTATAATAGTATTTGTTATGTGTTTAATATAATAGTGTGTACAAATGATTAAGTGTTTATGTAATTTGTTATTGTGGAGAAGAATTAAAATGTGTGAAAATTATTTTTTATGGAGAATATTAATTTTTGTGATAAAAAGTAAAATCTTCTTAAATAAGTGTCTTAGATATTTTTTATGGATATATTTAGAATTATTTACTTATGTATTTAATGATTATACAGAATTTCCCCGGATTGAGTTTACAAGAGGATTTTTTTATTTAATTTTTACTTTTAATAGATATGCCACTGATGATGGTTGCTCATCCGAAACTAGTCAGGCGAAAGAAATAAATCATAAAAAATAATTTAAAAAAAATGATTCACCAGTAAGTACTAAATATAATATTCTTCGTAGATATGCCTCTGGTGATGGTTGTTCGAAACCGAAACTAGTCAGGCGAAAGAAAGCATTCATAAAAGCAAAATAATAAAAAAAAAAAAAAATTACCTGAAAGTTGACCTTAAACTAATTTAAATATTTATTATTATTATTATTTCATCCATTTTTTTCAAATATATATATATATATCCCTATTTGAAATTTCAAAGTTACCCACAGCCTCGCCCAGTGAGGGTTGGGTGGGGGTTGTCTCAGGATAAAAAAACATCATTATCATCTAAACAGCTTAAATAGAGCTCTGCTACAAAATTCCCAAAAGGAAAACATCTAATCCCTTAATTAACTAAAACAATATACAATAAAATAATTATATGTATAGGTCAACTCTTTAATTTTAAGATATCAAAGTTTTAGTTTCCAATAAAATATATATGAAAGATTTTCAACTTGTGCCTCAAATAAGTTCCTTATTTGTTGTTGTAAAATATGTAAAAATAAATACTATCACGGCCAGTCATTCAATAATGCTGGTAATATGGCTGACAGGTATAAGGTTCTACAAAAAGCGCTTTGCAGTACATTAGGGCGTTGTGGACTTGCTTACATACTTCGTATTCATACCGTATAATTATGAATAAAGGAAGATATGAAATAATAGTACTCGTAGAACTTATTATTTTGACAACTGAGTAGGTATATTTTAAACACATTAAACATACACTGGTTGGTTCCTGGATTTTTTTTCATTTTTCGGTTTGTCATATAATTATCTCCTCACTATACAGGGTGTCCTATATAGAATAGGATTACAACGGCATCTTTCTTAGTTTCAAAGCTAGATATCTGATTAAATGGGCAATGTTGTGCAGTTTTGTATACAGGTTCAGATTATGTTGAAAAAATTTCAAAAGTCCTGCATCAGGATGCAGTGATTTATTTATTTAATTTGTAAACTGCATGAAGATTATTCTAAAAAAACTATAAATTGCGATTTTATAAAAAATCCGATATTTCCATAATTATTAACGATGCGGAAAAATATTTTTAATAAAAGTTAGTTGGTTCGATTGTACAAACTTAAGAATTAATCAAAATTTTAATTCAAGATGGCGGTTTCATAGATATTAATAGCAACTTTCATATTTTAAATATTATTTAATATACCGAGTATCTGGGATAAGGAACATAGGAATTTAACATCTAAAATTAAATATGTGTAATTATTAGCTACGCTATTAGTTATAGAGAAAAATTGCAATGGAATATTTTTTAGAGTATTAAAAACTGTAAATAAATCATCCATTTAATATTCGTTTGTAGTTTGACAAATAACATGTTACTGTGTATAGTATATTACATTACAAGGGAAGGAAGCAGGATTTACTCTACCTCGCCTGTTGCAGCCCTCGATACGCTCCTGCTTAGCGGGAGTAGAGTCTACAGTAGAGACTAGAAATATACTCAATGTGCTATAATCTATGACTTATTTCACTTGTTGTTTATTTAATATATTTTTATAAAATCACAATTTTACGTGATTTTGTTGACTAACATTCTGCAAATTGGATGTTTTCATTTGGTTGTAAAGTTTGAGAAATGTGTAATTTATAAAGGCGATACTTGTGATTTTATATTTGCCAAGTTGAAATGTTCGGATTAGTTTAGATGTTTCTACAATAACGGTCAGCATTTTGAGCATTTTTTATAATTTATTGTTATATTACTGCTTAGTGTTAGTGTTACTTTTTTTAAAATAATTTTACATTTGTTTTAATAATAATTGAAAAAATAAAAATAAAAATTGGAAAAATTAATATTTCACATATTTTTTATTTTGACATAGGTTTTTATACGTGGTTAAATATAGGAAAACTTCACATTCGAATGTCAGAAGCATTTATGTCATAAATGCATTTGACATTGTACACGGTACTGCCAAAGTTTTTTGAAACGCAATACACCTGAATATCTCGGAAACCGCCATCTTTACTTTTGTTTTGACTTCATTCTTAAGTTTGTGAGATCGAACCAAGGAACTTTCATTTTAAACTTTTTTCCTCATCTGTAATAATTATGAAAGTATAACATTTATTAGAAAGTCGCGATTATTAGTTTCTTAAAATCATTTCTGAACAGCTCGGACCATTGAACATTATTCAACTTAATTTGAAGCAGCTAATAAAATGCAATAGTACAATGTACAAGATAGCCAATTTTACCAGACCTCTAGTGTCTAGCTTTATGAATAAAAAGATATCCATCAATTCTATTTTTTTTAGGATACCCTGTATTATAAATAAATATAAATGGGATTCTTTCACTATGTATAAAAATGTCCAAAGTACAAACTAAGTGAAACCGAATTGTCCGAGGTTCAATTTCTTTAAGTTAGAAACTTAGTTGATATTTTATTGGAATTTTAGATAATCAGTTTTCGCATATTTTAGATTGTCCGGTACAATAACATTTAAAAAAATTATATCCTCTATGCATAGTTTAACTAAAACTGATTGAAAATAAATTAGTCTCAGATATTGTATATATTCTGTCGTATATTTCAAATGGAAGAGTGTTATTGCAGATAAACGTGAATTTAAAAAGTTTATAACGACTGGAGGAAAATGACTACTTAATAACTAAATAATATTTTGATAAATGATAAATATATCTAATGCATTAACGATAAACATCTATTTTTTCACTATTCAGAACACGTAATACCAGTAATCATGTTTCTTAGTTGACGAAACAAGTTTTAAACAAAATTGATGTCTTCTAAGTTCAACAGAAATCGATGTTATTATTATTATTATCATCATTATTTTGATTGTTTCTATTATCAAAATTAAGTAGTATTCCAATAACATGCAACTTTTAATGCATCCGCTTCTTTCAGTCTCAGCCAAATTACTCGCGATCCTTTTGTGCTCCACATTATCAGCGTTTATTCGAAAGTTGCGGAGTTACATGCATGAAAAAGTGTAACAATATGGGCCCCATCGGCCGTAACGTCCATGTTTACGATCGCGTTGAAAAAATTGCGCATTATCTGCACTACCGTTATGCCGTTGTCTATTTTTTCCAGTTGCCTCTGGGTCCGCTTCAGTTCGGGGGAAAATGGCAGTTCAAACGCTCTTATCTAAAATTATATCATAAAACACGGGGCGCTCGTTAAAATATTTTAATACCCCTTTAGAAATATAAAACGTTTAATGGCTGGATCATATAAATTTTCCGACAGTAAAGTGCAACAAGATTATAATTCGATCCCGTGTTGTATCCAGCTGAATGTGCGGATAGTTCATTTTTGTAGATAGGGATGTATTAGTTTCCTCACAGGAAAATGTTAGTGTTAATAGTTATTCCTTTCTCAATATTGCTTATAATGGTTGTTTTATTTTTAACATGAACGCTTTATGAATGCGGCAAAATTGAACATCGCAAAGAATTGTAGCTTTATGTTATCATATACGACATCAATTTAGGCTTTAATATTACCTAACTATGAAAGAGGCCCTGAAAAACAAAACTTATTTTTATAATATATTCCATAAACTGTCAAAAAACTGTTACGCAATAATCATTGTTCAGTTATAGTTGTACACTTCTTCAGAAGTTTTCTAATTCTGACGTGTCAAAGTTTTTTTTTATAATGGAAAAAATTGAGCACCCTGCCGTCATCAAGTTTATAACAAGAGAACGAAATAAATAATCGTCTGTCAGCTGTTTATGGCGATTCTTCGCAATCGTATAAAACCGTTAAATTCTGGTCAAAACATTTTAAGTGGGGTCGGGAGTCCGCTGAACATAATCCTCGCAGTGGCCATCCAAATTCAGCCATCACCAAGAAACTATTCGAAAAGTGGAAGAATGTATTCTTGAAGATCGACGGGTAAAAATTGATATATTAGCTGAGTCTGCATATCAGCAGGGAACGTGTTTGGACCATCATTCATAACTATTAAGGCATCTCTTTAGTGCAAGGTGGGTCCCAAAAATGCTGACCCCGTTCGATTAACAGCATCGAGTTGAAACTTCTCAACAATTTTTGGAGCTTTGTGAAGGGCAGGGAGAAGTGATTATACGAAGAATTGTTACTGGTGATAAAACATGGATTCATCACTATGATCCTGAAAGCAAACAAGAATCCATGCAATGGAAACATAAGGGGTCTCCGCCCCCAAAGAAGTTTAAAGTCTAGCATTCTGCAGGCAAGGCTATGGCCACGGTCTTTTGGGACTCGGAAGGAATTTTGTTGATTGATTGCATGCCACGTACAACCACCATGAAAGAAATATATTATGCTGAAATTTTAGGCAAATTGGAAAAAGTAATAAAAGAACAACGCAAAGAAAAAATGAAGAATCGAATTTTGCTTTTGATTGACAATGCTCCGGTATATAAATCTGGCATTGTCCAAGATGCTCTAATAAAAGATTTAACGTTTCAAGAGTTAATTCAGCCTCGCCATAGCCCTGACTTAGCGCCTTGTGACTATTTTCTGTTCAACAAAAAAGTTAAGGGGACACAGATTTGCCAACGACGAAGAATTAATTTGGGAAGTTGAAGATTTTTTGCAGAGCAAGAAAAACCTTTTTTTTTTAAATTAATTTCAAAATGTAAAAATTTGTAGTAGAAGGTTAAATTGAAAAATGAAGAATATTTCTTCATTTTTTTAATTTCAACTCTTTCGTAGTTAGGTACATTTTTTATCAGCTTGCCGAGAACTAGCCGAAAGTAGTTTAGTAAGGTGAACAAAAAATAATAAAAATAATAAGAACAACACAACATCTTCATATCTTAAATATTCTGCCGGAGACACACTTTCCAGGGTCCTCGAGAACAACAACGGTCGCGGAAGGAAGTAAAAAAAAATTAGCCAGGAAGATATTTACTGACCAGAAGGTGGTATGGGCTGTCTCAAGCTTCAAACTCTTCAAATCGCCAGGCCCTGATGGCGTCTTTCCAGCCATGCTGCAAAGGGGGAGTGATCTCCTAGCTCCAAGCCTGGCTGAGATTTTCAGAGCCAATTTTAGGCTAGCATATATACCAAGAAGATCGAAAGAGGCGAGGGTGATATTTATCCCCAAAAATGGCGCAGACCCCCTGAGGCGAAGTCTTACCGCCCTATCAGCCTCACATCCTTTTTCCTAAAAACCATGGAAAATATTGTCGACTACCGCATACGCAGCGGGGCGCTGAAGAGTGCCCCGATTCATAAGCACCCAAACGCTTATCAACCAGGCAAATCGACAGGGACGGCTCTTCATGAGCTGGCAACTCTGATTGAGGCGTCACAGGAGAACAAAGAGGTTGCACTGGGGTTATTTGTGGACACAACGCCTCTGTCCATAAGAAAGGCAGCCACAGAGAAGGGAATTGATGTACCCACTATAAGGTGGATAGAAGAAATTTCGAAAGATCGAGAATTACCGCCAGACTGGGGGGAACATCGCAAACGGTAACATCGGCAAAGGGCTGCCCCCAAAGACGGGTACTATCGCCGCTGCTGTGGTGCCTAGTAGTAGAAGGTCTCCTTTCAGGACTGACGGCCGAGGGCTTTAACACTATCGGCTACGCGGATGACATAGCCATAATAATAAGGGGTAAGTTTGAAAGTACGACTATGGACCGTGCCCAGAGGGCAATGAACATCATTAACTGTTGTTGCACGAGGGAGGGCTTCAGTGTCAACCCGAACAAGACAGTAATGGTTCCGCTCACAAAGAGAAGGAAGCTTAAATTGATAGCTCCCGCTCTGGACAGAGTAAAACTGGTATTCTCGGAAGAGGCAAAGTATCTGGGGGCAACCCTTGATAAATAACTCACGTGGAACCAACATCTAAGCAAAACTCTTACCAAGGCAAGACTTTGGTAAGGACTGGGGTTTAAAACCGAATATGGTGCTATGGCTGTACCAAGCGGTTATAAGACTCATTGTCACGTACGGCTCGCTAATTTGGTGGCCTAAGACAAACGAAAGGAGAACACAGGACGCACTGCAAAGGCTACAAAGACTCGCGTGCCTGGGTATCACAGGAGCCAGATACACAACTCTAACCGCGGCAATGGAAGTCCTACTGGACCTACTTCCACTGCACATACAGGTGGCAAAAGAAGGTCTAGCCAGTGCTCTAAGACTAAGGCACATGCAGCCCAACAAAGGGCACATGGTTATACTGGAGCAGGCGAGGTGTGAACGTCGATCATACCCCAGCTACTCCATGCCAATCCTCCACGATCTGGGCAAAGCTTTCGAAGTGGTAGTAACTGACCGCCAAAGCAGCATCCTAAGAATTGGTCAACTTGAGGAACAAAGGTCCATTTGGTACACTGACGCGTCTAAAACGTCGGAGGGTACCGGTATTGGAATATATAACGTTAAACACAGAGAGTCCGTATCACTGGGCAGGAGCCCCACTATCCTACAGGCCGAACTCATAGCCATTGATAGGTGCGCACAAGTATGCCTAAACAGAAATCTGAAAGGCAAGAGCATCTGCATTCTCACGGACAGCCAAGCAGCACTATGGAAACTAAAAGCGTACACGCTTGAGTCCAGAGTGGCTTGGCTGACCAAGCAAACCCTAAACCAACTGGCGAAAGGAAACAGGTTAACCCTGGCCTGGCTGCGCGGACACCAGGGGATTGAGGGTAATGAGGTAGCCGATGCACTCGCTCAGAACGGTGCGCGGGCCCCCTTTACGGGCCCGGAGCCCACGTGAGGGCTTACAAAGGCCCATGACAGGTGGGTGGCGCGAAATTTGGCGGTTGAGCAAAAACTGGGCTTTTGGCGGAAAACGCCAGGACAAAGACAGTCAAAAAAGCTAGTCGAATATTCGAAGGAAAAGACGAAAGAAATCCTACATCTTTCCAAAAAAGAGATTAGAGTCGTAACGGGAGTACTCACCGGACACTGCCCGGTGAAATACCACCTGTGCAACATAAAGAAGGTTAACGATGCCATCTGTAGACTGTGTGGAACGGAACCTGAAACGGCCGAGCACATAATGTGTAAATGTGAGGAATTAGATCACATAAGGCTTGCCACCCTGGGTGCTTCTACGCTATCAACCCAGGAGCTAAAGAGCAAGTCTCTTAGGAAGCTCAAAGACTTCACCCGTGAGGTTGAGTTCCTAAGATCGGAGTAGAGCAGGGTGAACACAAAAGATCTCCCAGGTCGCAGTGCAGGATGGCCCAGCTGGCCCATGCCCCCGGAATACAATACAATACAGGGTGTTCCATTAAAAAAACACAAACCCAAAACCCAATATTGAATTGTTTTCCTGATTCATCATCTTAATTAGCAGAAAAAATACTACTTGTTGGCTAATTCAACCGACTTTTTAACTTCATTAATAACAGAGTTAGCAATGGTGGACAGATAACTTTGAACACCTTGCATAAGGTGGCAGATATCATTTGGTTGTCGAGGGTGCCCCTTGCTTATCGTGACTCGTAGGGATGTTAAATATCACATTTTGTATTATATTTTACATTAATTTTCACCCGTTTGCTATAGAATAAAATTAATAAAATTGTTTTGATTTAGCTTAATAATAAGTCAATCCGCCAGAATGGTACTGTGAACAATGGATGCAGGGCGACTGCACCAGAACAGAGTCTATAATTTCCGTAGAAGCTCAGTTAAGAATCACTGGCTTTACGGCCGCTCAGCCGCGACATCCCATCCAGTCCTGATCCTTACAGTCCATAACTGTAAATCAAATAGTTATTGCCATGCAGGAATTATCGGAGCCTGAGGAGGGACGTAAAAGTCCCGGCCACTTGCCGAAACGGTGACTTATTTTACAGCGACCGTATGAGCCCTCGGGGGGTTAATCAGGGGAAGCGGCCGTAAAAGTGGCGATCAATTGCGTCCGAAAGCGCGCCAGGGCCGTGTTATCTTTTAATTTACAGGGCCGGAGTTTATTCGCAAATCGAGGCGCGGCTAATGAATGCACCCGCACACAATACACGAGAGAAAAAAATAACGAGAAGGTGGAGCGCCATAAAATTCCGTAATAATAACGCCGGAGGATTTTTTCACAGTCTGCCTGGAAGCAGCATTAAAGTTATTCAAAAAAGTGGAGCGTGTTAACTTTTAATTTTATTTATAAAAAATCGTCGGAGCAAATTCAACAACTCCGCGCGGCGTGCTCGAGAGCCACTTTTCTATTTTTTTTTGTGTTTATGTGTTGTGCTGCAAATTTCGCTCATACCAGACACGAAACTTGTTCATATAAAATTCCGCCGGGCTAATATCACAATTACAGGCTGAATTTAAATCGAACGAGTCTGCGAAATAAATATTAATGCCGGTCCCACGTCGGACACCGGCGTTAAATTTTAATGGGGCTAATTGAATGTGGAAGCGGCGGCAGGGAGCCAGTAAAAATTGATGATAAACTAAATAAATAACAATGTTCATAAAATATTATACTGTCCGCTTTTTTGTAGATCGGCGTAAATATAAATTGAGTAGACGCGTGAGGCTTCCCTACAATTTGTTTTTATCAAGCAGAAAGTCGTCAAATCGAATTACGAGCCACTATGAATTCCGTTTTTATAGCATGTTGGTAATAACCGTATTTCTAATAGGATTATAATAAATATGTACTGATCCCTAACGGGCAACAACGAACAGCGCCATGTATGTGTCGATTAATTGCGAATAACGTTTTTAAGTTCAAATTTAATAATATCACCATGTATTAATAATTATTTCAAATTAAATTAATACGTAAGTATCATAAAGTCTGGAATAATAATGGCTGTTAATAACGTATTCCCTACGTTATAAATTTAAGAAACTTAATAATTGTGTCTGAAGTTTTTGTAACTATTTGGTACCATTTTCTCGTATCCATCTTATGATTATGACAGCTAATATTCTCGCGTGCCTCCGAAGCGGATCCTACCTGGTGATCGTAGTAGGGCACTGATGGACCTTAGGTACTTAATCTATTAGTATTTACATTTCGCGTAGACAATATGTGTAAAGAATGATTTTAGATAGTGTGGCAATGCGGTAAACAATGTGATATATCGTATTTCCAAGCCATGTATGATTCAAATTGAAACTAATGCAACTAAATCGGCTATAGTAATAATAGACTTCAGGGATTAAATCAATTAAGAAAGGCCATTTTAACACTAAATTTATTCACAAATTATCTGAAAAGATAGAGGTAAAAGAAAGAGGTTCAACTAATTGATCTTCATACCACATTTGTGTTGAAATATTCCGTTTGTAAGTAAGGTCCGTAAAGTTAGCCCCGGGAATTACAAACACTAAACGAATTTATACAGCCTAAGAAAGGACAAATTAAAATATGTAAAGTTATACAGGAGCGCCATTAAAAAAACTATGTTAAAGGCTGCTCTGTAAAAATGGTACACCCTGTATAGTGCCAAATAATATAATAAACTGCACTTTGGCCTCTCATTTGCAGTACCATTTGGTTCATCTTGATATCATTACAGGTGTAGCTGCAATCGAGATTTATCATATTAATGACACCCTGTATATTATTTTTCGCGTTTTTCAGCCAAAAACTTCAAACATCTCAAAAAGTATGCATTTAAAAAAATGGTCCAACAATTGTTATTTAGAATTGAATTTCTATAAAAAATCGCCTATTCAAATTTTCGATTTTCCGAGAAAAAAATAAATCGAACCCGAGGAAAACTATGCGAGATTGTTCGAGAATTTTCCGCGATTTCTGTTTTTCAACTGTTATTTGTGATTAAATAAATAAAAAAACTGATATTTTGTTTTTAAAATATGAATTTTCGGCATCACATGGAGAACTTTTTTTTTATTGATTTTTCAAAAAGATTTTTTACGATATTTATTTGTGTTTGTCTAAAAACGTTATTAGCCCGTATCGATATGCCGAGTGATTTTTACTTACCAAGAAAATATAGTTTTTCAAAATGATGAAATCCAAAATGTGCTAATTTACGGAAATCACGTGAGATGTCAATGAGATTTTTTTATTGCGTGTTAGTTTTAGCTTACGGAATCATTTAAAGTTCATAAGTTTGTTTTTGTTTTCTGTAACTTTCGCAAAAATTGGATTTAAAAAGTAGTTTTCAAATTTTTAAGATTTGACTGACCAAAACTAAATTTGAATTGTTCCAAAAGTTACAGTCAACAAAAAACCTTATGACTTTCAAACGATTTAGTAACTTAAAACCAACAAGCAATAAACAAATCTCATTTAAATTTCGCCCGATTTCCGAAAATGAGCAGTATTTCGATTTTCATCATTTTAAAAAACGAGATTTTCTATGTAAATAGAAATCACTCGGTACATCTGATAAGGGCTAATAAGCTTCTTAGAGAAGCACAAATTAATGCCGTAAAAAAGTTTTTTGAAACATGTACGAAAAATAGGCATATTTCGCAAACTATAATGCATGTGTTATAGGCAAAATTACAAGATGCAGAAATTCGAATTTTCGAAATATTTCAAAAACTACTTATTTTGGGAATATGGTTGTATAATACTATTTTGTAGCAAATTGTCATGCCGATGCGCGTGAGATAAAAGGTATGTCATTCCATTGAAAATAATAAATAAATACGCTAACTTTAAGTGGGCTCTTAACTAATGACATTTTTGAATAACAAATTGTCAAAATTAAATGGCACCGAATGGCACCGTGTCATGTGACATCTTCCCTATCTATTGCCGTTATCTTCAAGGTTGTGCGCCTTTAAGTTGGGCCGTGGTCTTCAATCGAACTAGAACTTATATTATCCGTCGGAAAAGGATTCTACATTGTGTTCCTGACAACCTTTTATGAACGAGTAAGACGACGACGACCTAAATTGTGGAAAAGCAAATCATTATTTCTTTGAAATGTGTCCGTAAACTATGTATACAATCGCCCACATTCGAAGTGCAACCAAAAGCCATAAACCAGAGCGAATGTCGACCTTATTGGTAATCGGGGTTTAGGCACGTATACGTACAAATACAGATGCAAAACAGCTTAGCCTCAAATGTCGATAAGGTGGTCGTAAGAAACCGAGTTGCACTTCGAATGTGGACGATTGTACCTGGAAGAGGCTTGGGATATGAACTCTGACCATTCTCCGATTGTCCTCACCCTAAGCGATAGTAGTACCTATACAAGAGAAAATACCTGCTAGATTAACTAATTGATTAACTGACTGACAGAGCTTTAAACTTCTACTTGAAGACACTATCAACTTGTCATACTCAATAAGAAACGAAGACCAGCTAGACAATGAAGCGGAAAAATTTGTTGATAATATCCAACAAGCTACATGGGATAACACCCCTCTTATTACCCCACGAACAAAACGTAACAATTACCTCAAATAAATTCGAACCGTTATTTCCGAAAAGAGAAGACTTTGAAGAATCGGGCATCAATCTAGATGCCCAGCAGATAAAACTAGAGTAAATAACGCAACACAACAACTGAGAAGAGAGATTTAAAATTTTGAAAATTACTCTATTAGTGAATATCTAATTGGACTATCAAATGACAGTAAAACTGATTATTCACTTTGAAAAGCTACTAAGAGACTTAAGAGATCAATCTTGCAGAATTCCAGAATAAGAAATGCAGATGGGACATATGCAAAAAGCAATACTCAAAAGGCTAATATATTTGCCAAATATCTTTCCAACCGAATCCGGGTGAATCCATTCTAGACTGGAAAAATATTACCCAGGAAGAAGGTGAAAGCAGACCCTCTACCCCTAAAGAAATTGCAATGTAAATAAAAAAAAAATGAACACTAAGAAAGCTCCAGGATTTGACGTAATTACTGGCGAAAACAACCTCGTAAAGCAGTTGTAAAACTTACACATCTTATTAATGCATCTTTAAGATTAAAATATGTATCTAAGGTATGGAAAGTAGCAGAACTGATAATGATTCCTAAACCTGGAAAACCACCAAATGAAGTTTCTTCTTACACACCAATCTCGTTATTACCTGTAATCTCAAAACCGTTCGAAAAAATACTTCTTAAAAGAATAAAATCAATTATCGAAGGCAAAAACATAATACCAGAACATCAGCTTGATTTCAGAGAATCTCATTCAACTGTAGATCAATTCCATAGAATAACAGACGTTATTGAAAAATCATTGGAAGAACGAAAGATTTGTTCTACTATCTTTCTTGATCTAGCGCAAGCTTTTGACAAAGTGTGGCACGAGGGATTTAAATACAAATTAAGAAAACTTCTGCCCAGACCATATACACAATAACTAGAATCCTACATGTCAGATAAAGTTTTTAGAAATAAGCAGGAAGATGCTTACTCTGAACTAAAAGAAATAAAGAAATAAAGGCAGGTGTGCCACAGGGCAGTATGTCAGGGCCAGTCCTCTACCTATTATACACCAGCGATATACCTGCATTAGACCATAATACGATAGCCATTATTACCGACGACATTGCTATATTGGCTGTAGGTAAAGATTACGAAGAAGCAGCACTAAATCTGCAAACCTCAATTAATAAAATTAACAACTGGACTAAGCAATTGCCGAATCAAATTGAATGAGACTAAATCGGTCCATGACAATTTCACAAATAAAAGAAATCAACATATCCCTGTTAGTATCAATGATATCCAGGTACCCTACGCTGATACAGCAAAATATTTGGGTATTACATTGAACGCTGGAGAGCTCATGTCAAAAAGCAAAAAAAGAAAAATTGGACATCAAATTTTGAAAAAGATTCTATAGCAAGTGTGGATATGACGCCCATATCGCACGAAGACATGTTTGAGGCATGATGCCGAAGGCGAGTAGCCCAAATGACAAGTGCGATATGAGCTTATCACGCGTTGTATAGTTGATGTTTCGTACAGTGAAGTGTTGCGGAATCAAGGTTTTTTTAGTGCATATATATATATATATATATATATGGTGTTGTTTTCTATAGTTGTTAGAAAACTTATGTTTTTCTTTAATATTTTGTTTGTTTTATTTTTGGGGATTAGGTAGGTCAGGTGAGTTTGAAACAATTTCCTGGTTAAGTTTAATGTACTAGGTACATATTATGTATATTTAATGATAGTATAAAAAAGCAGAAAATTTGATCAAATTAAAAAATAATATTATATAGTGACGTTTCGGTGCTTAACAGTGCACCTTTTTCAAACTTGCGAGGACTGGAATGGTGGAAGGGGTAAAAATTGCATCAACACAAGGGTTGAAACAGTCATGGTTACAAATATTGATGAGGTAAAACATATTATTTCGTATTTAGTCCAACCAAAAAATTGTAGTAAGTTTTAAAGGGTAATATAGACAATATGTTCATGATATTTTAAGCTGAGGGCAATGGTACAACAAACAGTTTGTATGTTGTCCTTCGGACAAATGTTCATTATTTGAGTGTTTAGTTGACTTAGTGTGAGAAAGGTTTATATATATATTTTTCTTTTGTACAGTAGCAATTCAATTATGAATGTGGTTTGAGTATTTATAATTTTTAATTCTGTGATGTGGGGATATACAGCGAAACAGCGAATGTGTTTTGATGAGCGCCATGTGGCTATATATATATATATATATATATATATATATATATATATATATATATATCTATATATATATACTGTACAATCTCTATTAGGCTACCGATAAGTGGTCATCCACCGTCGACTATTTTTGTTACATTATTTTTAACTAAGGCGACAATAATAAGAATAGAATGTATGCATTGTAAAGGCTGTTCCTGACAATATCTCTTTATATACACAATTATCATCATTTCTGCACGATGCCGAGGGTTATGGGGCGCATTCTTTAGCTCGACACAAGGGAAATGGTGTGCGGAATCGCCATAACTCACCACCAACGAGCGATGCGTCGCTCATATTTATTTCGCTAAATAACACATCAAATAACGCATCAGGAGCAGCCGCTGCGAATTTGCCATTCGAATGAGCGTCTCGACGCCCGCCGCGCCGCGAGCGTCGCTGTGGGCTCATAGAACCGTCTGCCAGGAATTAAACTGATAGGATAGGAGTTTTATGGCTTATGTGGTATTTGTGAAAACTGTTCATTCGACTACCTTCCTCTCTACTGGTAGAATATCTGCCACTGATTTCAAGTAAAACAAATACCAAGTTTTATATACCTACCTTATTTGGGTGGATTATAACACTTAAAAGGGCGACTTCAAGTTTGATTACTAATCTATACAACATATGGCTCATGAAGTACTAGAATAATAAATTAATTCTTAGTGTCTGAAAACATCCGCCAGAGCAGATTTGGTTAATTCTGCATTTGCAAGGTAGGTCGCGCTGCTTCACGCAGAACGGTAACGATATACAGTCGATGTATTTCGTTAGTATTCGTTACATGGTTGCATGGTTACAGTGTTGTAGTTGTTACAGTGTTACAGTGTTGTAGTTTTTACAGTGTGTGAGCACGCTCGAGTAAAAATAAGTCAAACCACCCAAAAAGAGGCCAAAAATCAGTATTACATTTTTGTTACATTTTTTCTTACGACAGTCCGTAAACTAAGTTTTTACGTACTGTTCACAGTTCCTAAAGTGATACTTTTTAGAACAAGCTTCTGATATTTTGAATAACATTCTGGACGCTTTGTTGCTTTGATTGTATGTTGATTGAAAATTTTCACAATCTACGCAAAACTTTTTGGCAGTCTTGAACCCCATTGAAACTTATCATACATTTCCTGACAAAATTAAGGGACCACTAGTAAAATATAAAATAAATTTAAAACCTGATAACGAAATTTAATGAAATAAATAAATATATAAATCCAAGTGTTTCCTCACAGTTTAGTTGACTTAAGAGCTATTAAAATTAACAAACTATACTTTTACTTACTTGTAGAAGTAGAAGAAACATAAATCACGCTTTATTAATTAAAAAAGTTAAAAAGGTGAGTCAACAATTATAGCTTTTTGTTGATTTTTCGTTGCCTAGCAGAGAATGTCCTGATATTGTTAATTGTTTCATGGCATACTATTTGAATAGTGCTTAATAAACTTCAATTTATGAAATGTGCAAAGTCTATTCAAAACAACTTGTAATTTGGAAAAGTTATTTAAAGTTTATTTGGTGGTCCCTTAATTTTAGCCGGAAGTGTATTTTAATGTAAATGCTGAAATTTTTTAATATTTATTTATATGCTGTGATCATTATTTCGATAATATGATTAAGTTTTCTGGAAACCTTCTCATTCTTTTGATATTTTGATTGTAAATATGTATTGAATCTATCTAAATATTCAGGTTTATTTATATTTACAATACCATTACAATTACAATTTGCTAAAAATAGTTGAAATATTTTTTAATTTAATATTGCCAAATATAAAAATAAACTGTTTCGATTTTAGTTTTTTTTCTTAAATTTTGATAATCATTTATTAACTGTGTCAGATTTTCGTGTGCGTTGTGCCCATTTTTGAAAATTTCGTGAATTTCAGAAATTAATCTGGTAGAGCTTTTATAGATTTTTTTAAAACATTTAAACAATTAAATTCTCGCCAATTCTTCGTAAATTGACACATTTGTTAGTTTAAATAAGCTTCTGATATTTGGAATAACATTCTGGACGTTTTGTTGCTCTGATTGCATGTTTTGAAAATTTTCAATCTCTACAAAACTTTTTTTCAGGTTCTTCAACCCCATTGAAACTCATCATATTTAATAATTATTATAATAATAATAATAATAATAATAATTTATTAGTGCCAGTACAGAAATGTTTACACAGGTCAAAAAAATACACTTAAACACATACAAGTGTAAAATATGAAATATACAATATAATGCAAGGACTGATGCTAACAAACAGCAATATACAAATATCGAACCGTAAAAAACTAATGCTATCAATATAAAACTGCGTTAAGTAGCTCAAATAACGTATATAAATAGCAGCATACATTTGATTGAAAATTTTGAATATATATAATTTATGATATGAATATATTATATATATATATATTATAATTATTTTTTGAATCAGTATTAAGAAATTAGGAACAACGTAATAACAACGTAACAACATACAATGAATTTAAAAAAATCTTGGCGGCTTTCATCAACTATCACCACTCCTGCTTGATATGAGTTATATGTCATCGTGTGTCATCGTGGGTAGTAAAACGCAGTAAAACGGCAACATCGGCGTTTTTCAGTGAATACACACGACGTCTTTGTGGTGAAGTGGTGAACTAATGGCAATTATATATTTACAGCAATCTGTAAGTTTACTAGTTTGTCATCAGAAATAAGACATATTGAAAAAGATATTTTTTTGGGATTGATGTACAAGAAAATAATGCAGTTTTCAAGTAGGTTTCATATTCCCAGTTATTAAAAATATATTCCTTTAGTACCTAATACAATTTTTAAAACAATACTGTATGTCTACAGCAAGTATTTTATGATGATCCACATTGCCAATTTCGAAATTAAATTCATAAAGACATTTATTTCATCAAATAAATTTATGTTAAAAACTACGTAATAATTAATCATTTAATATTCCCGTAACTAAATTCTTAATATGTTACCGAATTCCATGAACATCAATCCCAAACATTTACCTTATGGTGCCATCTATTGGTTGTTAACCATGTAGTCGCCCTTTTAATCAATAATAATATTATATAATTAATATTAATATTAATAATATTTCCTACAAAAATATAATAACTGACATATTACAGAACTGTAGATAACATATTTGCAAGAACAATATCTTATTAATAGGCTTGTAAATTATTAACTTGTCAGACTGACAAGTGGGCAATAAAGTTTTAAGGACAGTCATGTAATGGTTGACAATATAACAAGCAACAAAATAAAACAAAACAGCTCAACTCTGGCACCAATATTAACGAGATTAATTAACAAAATACTGAAAGAGGAAAAATACCCAGAATACTTAAAACAAACTATAATTTAACCAATACACAAAAAAGGAGACACTGAGGACTCCAGCAACTACAGACCAATAGCACTTACATCAGCACTGACAAAAGTACTAGATAACATAATTAAAAACAGATTAGAACAGCATCTAGAAAGTAACAGCATAATTAACGATCACCAACACGCATACCAGAAATGTAAAGGAACCTTGACTGCAATAACTGAGTACCTAATAAACCTCACACAACAACTGGAGACAAACAAAACAGCAATAACAACTTATATAGACATGAAAAAAGCTTTTGACATAATAAGTACATATATACTAATGAACAAACTTACATCCATAAATACACCAACAAAATTAACAAACATAATAAACTCCTACCTACAAACTCGCCCACAACAAACTCGCATTGAAGAGGAAATAAGTGAAACTCTAGAGCCCGAATACTGCCGTCTCCAGGGAGGAAACCTACCACCTTTGCTGTATATAATATACACAATTGATATAGCAACCTAAACCTAAAAGGAAACCTCTACATGTACGCAGATGACATCTGTATCACTCACTTATATAAAGACATAAGCGAATTAGAGAAAAATAGCCAACAAAGATCTTGAAAAAATCACTACATGGTGCGAAAAGAAGAAAAATAGCCAACAAAGATCTCGAAAAAATCACTACATGGTGCGAAAAGAACAAACAAACGATAAACGAACAAAAATCGGAATACATAATATTTGGAAGAAATAAAGAAAACATAAAACAAGACTAAACATAAAGGGCGAACAATTAAAGGAAACAAACAAACCAAAGTACCTAGGCCTAACGATGACGAATAAATTGACATGGAACGACCACATAAATAACATAATAAAAACAAATGCTAAAATTATATACATGACCCGCAGAATTAACAAGATAATACCAACACATCTTAAGAGAATCATTTATCACTCCCTGTTCAGTGCAAACACAACCCACCTTATAAACATATGGGGCAATACTACCCAGAAAACACAAATAAAGTAAATAGACAACAAAATAAACTGCTAAAGATCCGGTATGACATACCACATCGAACACCAACAGAAACAGCCCTAGCAGACAAAACAAATAAATGTCCAACAACAAATAAAGATGCAGAATCTATTACAAATACACAAAATCAAAACAAACATATCCAAATGTAACATACATCTAACAACCAACAAAGACATACATAAACACAACACAGGAAAACAGAACACAATTAGAATGAACAAATACAAACCGAAAAAAACTAACTCTACAAATAACCGAGAAAGCTATCCAACAATACAACAGACTACCCGAATCAACGAAAATATTAACATTAAATTATTCAAAAAGAAGATCAAAAACAACCCAAAAACAATTGAAAACTGACGCCCAGGGAGACACCCCAATACCAATAGTCTGGAATTAGCAGCCGTGCCACACGCCATGACGAAGTAGAGGGTGATCCGAGACAGCAGGAGTCCCGAAGACGTATTTATTTGTAAATGTATGACGATATATTATCTTATATTTGCAATAAATATATATCACGAAAAAAAAATTATAGACAATGATAAACCATAAACATTAAAGGATAAACTATTTTTTTTTCAAATGAAAGGTTTTTGAACTATTACTAAGAAAAAATATAAGGTAGAAGTAATTTATACTGAAACCAATCGGCCGAGGTGAGAGTAAAAGGTGACATAACAGAAGAAGTTAAAATCCTCCGCGGAGTAAGAGTAAGAGTAAGGGTGAATATTGTCTCCGCTAGTATTTAACATCTACTCCAAGTACATATTCAGAAAAGCTCTGGAAGACCTAGACGGGGGCATGCTGCTGAACGGAGAAAGGATTAACAATGTAAGATATGCAGAAAACACAGTCATATTTACGGAAAATATTGAAGATTTACAACAGTTCATGGATAAAGTGACAGAAAGTAGTAAAAAATTGGGAATAGATATTAACACCAACAAAACAAAATGAAAGATCATCAGTAAAACATACAAACCAAACTGCCAACTTTTGATACACAACTGGCCCATGTAACGTGTAAGCAAATATACCTATCTTGATACCAACGTAAACGAACAACACGATCAATCACAAAAAATAAAAAAAACGCATAGAAAAGGCAAGAGATGTATTTAATAAAATGAGTTCACTACTTAAAAACCATAATGTGACAATGTGCACCAAAATCAGAATACTGCGCTGCTACCTATTCTCGGTCCTTTTCTATGGCTTATAAGCATATCCACCCTAGTGTAAAATTGTTGTCACGACGCCTCCTAGAATTATGCCACTAAGTGAAAAAATTATGTGTACAAAATTTGAAATCGATTTAACAACGGGAAGACTGGCACATCCAATTTGAAAAATTGAAATTTTAAAAATTCCATCAAACTATATGTTTCAATATGTTTTTGAATTTTTATTTCTCTCTTTTATATGAATATTAAAAAATATATATATATATTATTTCATTAAAAGAAATCTTTCAAATATGAAATGACCTTGAAATAAAAATAATATCTATGCCAATATATTTGTCATTTCGAATACTGCATATTTTTCCTTGAGAGTTTTTGAATATACCTGATTATGCATATATCATATATACAGTGTATTACACAATGTGTAAATATTTACCTTATTTTTAATATTTATTTTTCCGTTGAATTTTTTTGTTTCGAAAAATCGACCGTTATAAAGCATTTTAACGGTGACTTTTTTTTAAGGCATCATAATTATTGCGTAATTACGATATATTTCAAATTTGTTTGCGTTGGAACTCCGATTAAATAAATTTATGAGCAGTTCTCATAGTGCTAATAATTTAAAATCAACGGGAAAATATTGTAATCAATACGAATATTAATGGCGATTAACAATCTCGGCTATTGTCTAGATTATTAATCGCAATCATTAAGTCTAGTTGCTTAAATAACTATATTTTGTTATTAAAATGCACCAATAAAAAAAAATTGCGTAAAGTATGTGATGCGTGGATGTCTGAATGCTCTATTGCAAGTACAGTTTGGGAGATTAAGAAACTGGAATTAGAGACATTTGCATTTGTTTAGCCCATTTATACATTAAAGCCTGGACGTTAGCCCCTAATGCGGTAAAAACATCTTGCTAAGATTTGCAATTTAAGCAAAATCTTCAGGCGTACGCCGAAATTGACGAAAATACAAGTCGAACGACGAAAAAAACATTTTCTACCAGAAACAGCTGCGATGTCATCATTTAAGAGTCAAATATCTGTAGACACAAGAAGGCGAATGGTGTATGGTCTTAAATACAATTATATTTCCGAAGAACCAATGAAGAAATTGTAACGGTCCGGAAACGTCTTCGGCAGAAACTGCATTTTAATAATTAATTGGCGCACAGACCTGCACTGTAGACGACCGTACTCGCACCTTTTTTTGTTGTGGTGACGTGTTTCCCATATGTGTGTGATTTTTAAAATCGCCGGCGAGACGCCACCATAGAGAGAGAAATCAGTTGCCTTCCGAGTCGTACAGACGTGCCAGAGGAACCGTTTTAATTGGTGTACCACCATCCGGTTTCCGGGATAATAAACGGGGACTCAGTTAACCACCCTTGAGGGGATTGGGGCACCAGGTACAAGGCAAGGTACTAGCCATACGCTCATAACATCCGAGCGTTTTTTCGGGGTAAGGGCTAAGTAGCTCAGCCAGCCAGGTCTTGGCTAGGGGCGGCGATCATCCTGCCAGAGTTGCTCTGAGGTTTGGGAATCCAGCGACGGCGTCCTCGACGATCGCGGCCGCTGCCCGTCCTAAGGACCAGAGTCCGCCAGCGGAGTCACGCAGACGAGGAACACAGGCCAGATATTGATACCTATTTTTTTTTGTTCTCAATTGAGCCAGACCTTTATGATTAATTTTTGTTCTCAATTGACTCAATTGAATTTAACTCCATATTGATATACCGTTTATTTCTTTTGTGTAAAATTTGCGTTACGTGTTTCGTGCCGTAAGTGTTTTGCGCTTGTGTAAGAGAAAGGTCGCTCCGTCGGCCCTTTGAATCGCGCGATCAGGAGCTTGCGATATTCGGCCGAATATGGCGAACCCTGCGTGAAAAGGTTGCGTACGGAGGTATTTATTTCAGGAAGCGTAGACACGGTGTCCGTCGTTTGTGTGAATAAACGCCGATACTTTACACTACAAAATTCACACCTGTTATTTTTTGTTCCCCCCACGTTTTCTCGATCGGGCATTTATTTCAGTTTTCAGTTCTTACTCTCACTGCGAGATTTAAATCTGGTGGTGTTGGCGCCATATGGTCAGCGTTGTGACAGTTCGTGATTTCTGAACTTCGCTGACTGTCTGCCGTCCACCCACGCAGGTAGGGTGGAGCCACCCTTTGCGACGAAGTAGAGACGAGGTTAAAATTACGTGGAGCCTTTTTTTAACCCCCCCCCACTCTCTGACACCGAGAGCTTGGCCCTCGTCACTGCTTCGAAGGGACCCTCCACTCGCTCCACGGCCACGCGCTGATTGCCCTTCAGGTACGTCACAAAATGTGCAATGCTTCTGAAAGATGATGTCGAATACACAAATCAGGAGATCGAAAACTTCATTTCTAAAGAATCTCTGAAACTTTTTGAACGATTTTCATTGCCAACGTAATTCCTTCAGAAGGATCCATCTATAAGGGATAATAGTGATAGATTTAAGAGAGGCGCTGAAATTGTCAAAAAAAGGTTGTTAATGATGTTGCAGAACGAGGAGTTAAACTCATGCAGGATTATAATGAAGGTCTAACTAAAAACGAGGAGGAGAAATAATGTATACTTCAAATCGTTGCGGATTATCGACGGCTATTCCCAGATACAAAAAAAAACAGTAAGTTATCGATACAATTGGAAATATGTTACTTACTTATTGTAATAAATATTAAATCTAGTTATTATAACGGGAGTTTCTCTATTCTATATAAATTTTAATGTTTCTTAATTTTATTTTCGGGCTTGTGCCACGTGTTCCTGTTATTTTTCAGTCGTGAGAATTTTCACAGAACATTTTAATGAACACAGCGAATTTTGGAGGGATCTTGAAAAAAAATCGTTATACAAGGTCGGGTTTTCAAAATTTCAAACTCAATGTGCCACGTCTTCTCGTTGCCCGATCGATTTCAAACTTGGCACACATTATTTTTTCATCAAGTGATACAATACTAAGGGGCACCGTGACATAAATAACGAAAAAAAATCACAAGGTACAGATAAGGTCCACCCTAATGGACACTGACAGAAGCTACTGGCAAAAACCTAGAAGCGTGTGAAATATGGCTGTATCGTAGAATATTAAGGGTATTATAGAACGAAGAAGGAAATGTCAGTGCTCAATAATATAAAAGGAAGGAAACTTCAATACCTTGGCCACATAATGACGAATGAGAGCAGATTCCACCTACTGTAAAAGATACTACAAGCAAAAGTAATAGGGAGAAGAGACATAGGGAAGAAGGATATTATGGTTAAAATAACCTAAGAACTTGGTTTACCATGACTACCACGGAGCTACTCCTGGCAGCGGTAAATAAAGTTATGACAGCCAGGATGGTTGACAACAACCGGAATGGATAGGAACCGTCAGAAGAGGAAGAATTTATTTAAAAAAAACAGAACATGATGATTAATGGAATCCGAACCGCCAGGACTTTCAGCGTCGAATTAATTTATGTACCTATCCTGCAAAATGGAAATGTATTTGAGCATACTTTTTTATTTTTCTTAATAATAGTTCAAAAACCTTATTAATTCCTTTATTGTCTATTACTGTCAACGGCTGGTGATATTACGGATTTATTATGTAGGCAGCCAGAAATATCGGTTAATTTCCATTGAAAGTGAACTTTTGAAGTTCTGAATTAGTCTTTTTGTAAAGTTTTCATTGACTTTTTTCTCAAAAATGTTCTTATATAAGGTATTGAAATTTTAACGTAACCATACTAATATCGTCACCTTAGTACTACAACTATGTAACTAGAAATTTTATGATTTTGAGTTATACACCCCAAATTATACCACGTGAAATGCTCTACTAAATTCTATAAGTAGCGCTCTTTTCTGACGCGGCTGGTTATTGCATCAAGTAGGTATGAGGCTGAGTAGTGCGACGCTTCATGCTTTAACCAGATATCTTGAGTTGTCTAGTTGTGTTTGTGAAAGTCCCTTAATAAGAACAGTTATCTACTTATACGCACACTTTATTTATTATTGTTGTGATAATATTTTGTGTTGTGAGTGATAACTATGAGTACCAGAGGAAAACAAAAGGTTGATGCTGCTCTTCGAAATTTAGAAGTTCAAGCTGGTATGTACAGAAAACGTCAATTCTGCATGGTTTCAACATAAAGAGGTTTATTAACTCGAACATTTTGAGGTTATGTTCGTAAATTTAATGTGTTTTTCTGTTAAGTTATTTTATATTGGGAAGTCATGCAAAATGTGTACTCAAGCCTCGAATTGACGGGATTATTAAGTGTGATAACTTTTTATTGCAGATTCGAGCCGTATTTTAAAAGAGCGGCCTCCTAAAAATATTCCTATGCCCTCTACTTCTCATAGTTTTTTTAAGAATGAAAATTTCGATCTTGAATCAAAAACTGAACCTTTCTCTCCTGACGGTTCTGATCTGATCACTCCTCGTAAGATGATCATTCACATTGGGAAGATGAACACGCGCTTTTTGAGAGTGAAATAAAAAATGGGGTTGTTGATTTGCAGCCTTCACACGAAGAGCGGGGATTAGAAGGTATGGAAGAAACACCTACACACACAGCAAATCCTATGAAACGACAAAGACGCCCAGAAAAATAGAAAGTAAATGTTGCTAAAACAAAACGGCAATGTGGAGAAAGCTATGTTTCGTCTAGGGGAAATTATGTACCTGGTGTTGCCAAGAAAAATCCATGTGGAAATAACTGCTGAAGAAAGTGTAATCAGAAATTTTCACCCGAATTTTCACCACAAATTAGAGACATATGAAAGAAAACGCAATTTTATTCATTCTAACGCAGATAAAATTGGTACAAAAAGCACAACAAATGAGGGATCGAAAAGAAATTTACCACAAAGCAACGAAAGGATCCAAGTTTGTAAGACCATGTTTTTGAATACACTTGGTATTCGCAAAGGTGTTGTGGATATGGCTATGGTAAAGAAAACGTCAGAAAATACAAGTGAAGGAGATAAAACAGGCCGACACGTGAAAAAAAAAACTACTTTTACCGAACTGTTGGGCAGTGTGAGAAACCACATTGAAAGATTTGCAGTTGTTGATTCCCATTATTGCGCTTAGGAACAAATAGGAAGTACTTAGATTAGTCGCTTAACATCACAATAATGTATTCCATGTATAAGTCAGTATGCCCAGAAAATGGTCATGTAGCGGCTACTTTAGCTACATATAGAAAAATTTTCACAGAAAAGTACAATCTAGGGTTCCACCGCTCAAAAAAAGATCAGTGCCGTATTTGCATGGCTTACAATACTTCCGAAAACAAAGATGGAATTAAAGCAAATTATGACTCTCATATTGTAGCAAAAGATAGGGCCCGAGCCGAAAAAACGAGGGACAAAGAGCAAGCTGTAAATTCAAACGATACAATAGTGAGTTGCAATTTTGATCTTCAGCAAGTTCTGTTGGCTACAGTGGACCCTACTAACAATGCTCTGTTTTATAAGCAACGATTTAAATCTTTTAATTTCACAATATACGACGTCAACACAATACGTGGAGACTGTTTGATGTGGGCAGAAGTACAAGGAAAAAGAGGCAGTTGTGAAATTGCAAGCTATCTATATCAATACTTGAAATCTCTTCCTTCATCTGTAAATCACATTTCCTGTTTCAGTGACAGATGTGGTGGGCAGAATCTTAACAAGTATGTTGCTGCAATGTACTTGACCGCTATTCAGGGACGGCCTACCATACAAACCATTGATCTGAAATTTCTAGTTGTGGGTCATAGCGAAATGGAATGTGATTCAATACATTCGGTCATTGGTACGGAACAGCAAAGGACCGGAAAAGTGAACTGGCCTGCCGATTGGAAATCCATTGCTTGAAGTGCTAGGAGGAAAGGTGACAAGCCGTATGTTGTTCATGAGATTACCACTGAAAATATATTAGATTGGAAATCTCACCTGAACCGGCATATGGTTATCAGGAAAGAAGATGAAAATCGTAAACCAGTCAGTTGGCAAAAAAATAGCTGGTTGAATTTCACTAAAAGCAGGCCATTAGTCATACGTTTCAAAGAGAGTTTTAATGAAGAGTATGGGGTACTTGACTGCAAGAAGAAAACGAGGGTCAGTAATCAGAAACTACCGTTATCTGATACAATGAAACTTTTATACATATCATTAATTCCCATTCCGAAAGAAAAATACGACAATTTGAATTCTTTATTTACGTCGGCCACTCCAGCTTTAGCGCTAGAATAAAGACCATTTTATGAAAATTTGCCACACCAAAAGAGTGCAGTCCGACGACAGGAATTTTCAGAAAGCGATGATACGGGCCCCGAAGATGAATGAATGAAGTATTCTCATTATTTTGATTATTTTCAGAATTATAGATTATAAAAGTTGCGAATAAAACCACTTTATGTTACTCCAAGTGTGTTTTCTTTCCAAAATCAAAAGTGAAATAACTCCTATTAAACCAATTTTCACGTTAGTGCAACAAATAGGTATCTCGTTTTTTTTCAAAAATTTGCAAAATGTCAAAAAATATCTTATAAACATTTCAAAATATACTTCCTTTCTGATAAAGTCAGCAAAACACAATAAAAATTAAATTGAATGTTTATTAGCTGTAAAGCACTCAATTTTATGCAAATTTTCAAATCAGTTTTCTCACCAATGTGCGTTTTTAAGTTATCCAGTTGTAGTACTAAGGTGACGATATAACGACCCTAGGGGTGAAGTAGGGTTATTATTTAAAATTTTGAAGTTGGCCTTGAAATAACCTTAAAGGTCAACTTCAAGGTCAAGTTAAAGGTCATCATCAGGTGCCCCCCTTGCACTAATACAACTGTTGTTATGGTCAATTTTCGCTATCGAACCATTCAGAGGGATTTGTGTGGATTGATTAATCTGGCCTACCCTGTATAAAAGACAGAGATCATTCAAACTAGCTAAAGGCTTTGCCTTAGATATTACTTATTATTAAGGACCGGATTTATATGTAAATACATATTTTTCCCTAAGCTAGATAATATCATTTACTAACTAGTATTACACTTTTTGAGGCATTTGAATTGATTTAAGCCAATTTTATTTTATATATTTTTACATATTTCAGTAAAATTACATATATTTACATATTTACATTTTATTTTACATATTTTCTTACATATTTCATAAAAATTCAATATTTTCACGTATTACGCAGTGTGATTCACGCTGATGTCCCGCCGATGCGTGATGCGCTGGGCGCGGGGTACTATCAGAACATGGTCGAAGGTTTACGAAACAATACGATCATTTAATTTCGCGAAGACCTGACAACACGTGGCGTCGGCGTCCCCTACGCTCAGTTGCATAGATTTTGTAGTGTCAGGTGCACGCCCAGTGCCTACAGTATTCGATATGCCGAAAACAGCGAGTATAACAAAAGAGCTTGTATCCAGGTACCTCCGTGAGTTCCCGAATGAAACTTTTAAAAGTGATGATAACATTTTGTATTGTACAAGTTGTGATAAGCAGGTGTCTGTTTCACAACGATTTCAAGTTACACAACATATCGCCACCGCAAGACACAAGCAAAACAAACAAATAAAGTCAAGCCTTATACAATCTTTTATAACAGCTTCTGGCACTGCCACGACAAGTACTGGTAAATCACCTTTTAACACGGATTTGTGCCGCGCATTAATTAGAGCTGATATCCCTATGCACAAAATCAACAATCCCGCTTTCAAGGGTTTTTTGGAAAAATATATTGGCAAAAAAATGCCTGATGAAAGCACCTTACGGAGAAACTATACGCATGATATTTATATGGAAACTATTGTTAAAATCCGCGATAATATTAAAGCTGGTACAATTTGGGTATCCATTGATGAGACGACAGATGTTGAAGGCAGATATATCGCCAATATAATTATTGGAAATCTGTCTTCTGATTCATCTTCGACACCATTCCTTCTGAATTGTGAAAGTTTAGAAGCGTGTAACCATGCAACCATAGCAAGATTTTTCAACGACTCAATGAGTCTTCTTTGGCCGAAGGGTGTTTTGCACGATAACGTGTTGTTATTTTTGTACTACGCTGCTCCTTATATGGTAAAAGCTGGGACTGCACTGAAGGTTTTTTACCCTAAAATGATTCATCTAACCTGCCTCGCTCACGCGTTTCACCGTATTGCGGAAACTGTAAGATCTCAATTTACTGATGTCGACTTATTGATATCAGCTGTTAAAAAATTTTTTTTGGAAGCTCCAAGCCGATTTAAAATTTTCAAGGACAATTATCCACAACTGAGTTTGCCTCCCCAACCAGTAATTACAAGATGGGGCACTTGGTTGCAAGCTGCTCAATATTACTGCGAAAACTTTAATGAAATAAAAGATATTATATCAAAACTTGATGTTGAGTCAGCTGCGGCAATTGGTCAGGCTAAAACGTTGTTGGCAAAAGATACTTTAAAACACAATTTAATTTACATTTCTGCCAATACTGTTTTTTTGGTGGATACAATAAGGCAGCTAGAATCCCAGGACGTGTCATTAGTTGACAATATTACTGTAGTCAAAGACGCCATCCAAAAATTAGAAAAAGCGCCAGGAGATATTGGGAGCAAAATTAAGAAGAAAGTGAAGGACGTTTTTGGAAAAAACCCAGGCTGGAACGACGTGCATCTTATTGCTGACATACATAATGGCAAAGAAGTCTGCGAAAATTTAGAAGTGGAATTAAATCCCAGAAAACGGCATTCAAAACTGCTCCAGTTACATCGGTCGATGTGGAACGATCATTCAGCCGATATAAATCTATTTTAAGGCCAAATCGACGTAATTTTTCATTCGAAAATTTAAAAATGAATGTTGTCGCGAATAATTTTAAAGAATGAACACATGTTTTGTTATTTTATTTTACATATTTGTTAATTTTATTTACATATTTGTTTTATTTTAACTTCATATGTATGTACATATTTTGGGTTTTTTATTACATGAAAATCCTTTCCCTACTTATTATACTACTATATAGAGAAATAATATGAATCCGATTACTCGTCACACAAAATATACAGAGCGGTTGAAATCAGAAAATTGACTTCACAGGCAAGGTATTTTACAGGTTACCGGTTACATATACAAATAACAGTACTGAAATATTACATTCTTGATCTAGGCTGGCAATGAATTATTCCTGGCGGTCTTCTATTAAATCTTCCATATTTTTGCGAAACTTGCAAAAATATTGCGATGGGAGAAAAAATAGTACATGCGGGTCTGTTCGCTTGCTGTTCTCTCCTGACGGGTCGGGCATCAATTGCCGCATCTGCCGGGAATATGTCATTTCCTGTACTAACCACACAATCTACAATTACATCTTTTAACCAATTTTAACTTTAATTCAGTATCCCTCATTTAAATAATTAATTAACTCTGAATAATTAAGTATCTAATTATGTTTGAATCAACCACTTTACATGAAACATATGGATCGATAAAAAATAATAGTCGGTTTTTCTGTAGAATTTGCATCTTGTCACCGTTTTTATTTTTTATCATTCAACTGACAAATTGATAAACTTTTAAATTAACTTAAATTTAGAAAACTTCAAACTATACGATTGAATTAACTACTGTTGCAAGTTATTCATGTTCCATTATTTACCTTTAAACCGATTAAAATATCGTGCTTGCCAGATCTTGTTCAAAAGTTAGAAAACTGCCGTCTATGCTGTTGCAAACAGATTCTCTTACTAACTGCAAAACCTTGAATATACCTACAAATGGCATGGACGTGGCAGTGTATAAGTCCCATATGTTAGGCTAATAATAATTACAAATTGGTTGAAGGCACAATGTTTCCTGAAGGGAGTAATCATACATGTCTTAAATGGTGAAATGGTAGATCAAATAAATTGGCACATATTAAGAAAGGCCCAGAGATAATTCTGCGCAAATAAAACCGCACTCTCATCCATCCTCATAGAGGAATTCTCCTTAAACATGTCAAACAAAAGCTGCCTCTCATACTCTCTCTATTAACGATGAATAATATATACGGTGATTTTCTTATGGTGAAACGACTCTTCAAAATTAGATGCGAGTCTCGCATAAAGATTTACGAGTGCAGATCTGTAAGCCACGGGCCAATCTTTGCAGGAACAAGCGCTGCTAATTAAACGGTCTAATTAACATAAGCGCGGTGGGAATAAAACGCTGGGGGTGGCAGTAACTCACGTCGCCTCTTCTTCGGCGGTGTTTTGGTGGAGGCTGGCGGAGGCGTTGTGCGGCGGCGGCCCGTCCGAGGAGAAGCACACCGCCGCCGCCACCGGGGTCCATTAATTAGCGCTCAGGGGTGGCGGGGGCGGCGAGGGGGTGACGGTCGCGATTAATTCCCCCGGATTTAATTAAGGCCGCGCCATCAGTCATCCGTCCTCGGGATGGGGTTGAGGGTTGAGGGGGCCATTGTCTCGCTGATAAAGCAATCTTTTAATAAGTCGCTGTGAGGAATGCGCGGAATGCGATTGAGCCCCGCTCCTGCCTGACACTTCTTATTTACTACCCCATGGGGATTTATTACGGATTTTTTGCGCATTCTTAATGTCAGGTTTTTATTTTCGCCGCCTTTCCACGGGGAGCGAAGCCCTCCACCTTCGATTCACATTTATGAAATACTTTTGTAAGCGACGACAAGCTATTAATCACCTTTGGATAAATGCTGGATGTGGACACACTATGTAGGATGTGTCTTTCAATTAATCTGCAATCAAATTCATACCAAAAGCGTATCACTGCGCCTGAATCATTCATTTCATATTACACAAAGCTACACATAACCACGATAAATCAACATACAGGGTGTTCCTAGAGTATGGAATAAATTCATTATTTCCGAAATTGAAAATATTTTGGAAAAATCCTCAGGTACGTCAATTTCTAATTTTAAAAATACACATACTGACATAAATCTAAAATTTTTGTCACCATTTGTTTTCGAGATATGACTTTTTAATATTATAATTTAAATATTTTATAATTTTATTTGTAGACTCGACATTAGAAAAATGTCGTTCACAATCCAATTAAAAGTTATTAATAAATTATAGGTATATATTTCGAAAAATCACAGAAATAATTACAACAAATGTTCGTACTACAACCCTCTTGGATACTTGACAGTATCCCAAGCGGCAAATGATTTTTTATTGAACTTTGTTATGGTTTCTGGCAAAATTTGAACAATTTCTATTCGAACTCGTATTTCGTTGTAGTCGTCTCCATTGTTAGATTTGGTTTAGGTTGGAGCGCCTTTTAAGTGTCCCCAAAGAAAAAAAAATAAGTGTCAGGACCTGATGCCTTAGTGGTCACTTAATAGGCCTGCGTCTTTCAATTTCTCCTTCCGTTTTTTCCGCATAGGTGGATTTTATACATACATTTCAAACTTGTATCAACTTTCAATTGCTTTTTGAACAACATTTTTCTTATGTAAAGTAAAACCATATACAGGGTTATTCAAATTCGATTACCACTATAGGGATATCGGAAACGGTAAGAGATACGAAGTCGGTTAAATTGGGGAAAAGTTGCGTAATCATATGGGGAAATTTCAATGATCGCTAAGATTTTTTGAAACAATTGAAATTTTTCAAAATCTTATTAATTTTTTCCTGTCGTTACTTGAATAGATATTTAAAAAAATATAAATACATCTTCATTGCCACTTTTTCTCATCTACAACATGGGAATTTTAGATTTTGGATCAGCCGTTTCGTGTGACTGCAAACGTCATCAAGTTTAAATTTTTAAATACGGACCTGCAATTATTATTTTTATTTTGAGTTATACTCGACTATACTGTTACAATGATGTGCAAGACTTGAGGTTTTAATAACGTTTGAATGTGAAAATAAATCAAAATCTACAATTAGCACTAAACTGGATTTAAAAAATAAAAATATAAACTAGAGTGCCATGAAAATCGCAAGAATAAAAAGCCTTTGTGTAACTCATATGATTACAAACTTCACACACGTAATGCTGTATTAATGATTCTATTCCACTAATAAATATTATTTCTATTATGTATTGCTAATGGGAACATAATCATGGTTTGTTAATAGCTCATTCGAGTGTGTTAATTGCTTAGTCAAATTTAGTTTTTAAAGTTAGTACTTTCAAAAAGTTATATAAGTCAAACGTCAAGTAAAGATAAGTGTCACATCAGTATTACAAACAACATCAAAATACCCAGAATTCTGAGACTGAAATTTTCTATTTGAAATGAGCATAAAATGTGCATAATAGGAAGAATAGATAAAACAAACCCGATTTATAAGGCATATTTACTCTATTATATAGACTTGGATAAATCATGCATTCTGACACTTGCTTTTTAATTAACATATAAACCAACCATGTTGTAAATTTAACATAAGTAACCTAAATGAGGTAAATTTATTAATTTTGGTGTTCAATGCTACAAAATGTATACTATTATTTTCATATTTTCTTGTGTGAAATTTATATTTTTGTGCAGTTTTTTGTAAATTTCAAATTAGAAAAGGAAGAAAATAGTAGCATACATTTTTTATACTTTACAATTTATAAAACAAATAACAAAGTTATGTTAATAACATTCAGAAACCCTACACAAACAGACAGAATAATTCATGCTAACTCCTATCTCTACAGAACACACAAATACGCACTGTACACTCATACATAAATAGAATATTAACTAAACTTATTTTATACAGGGTGGTCCATTTAAAGTGTTACAATGCAATATTTAACAAACTGCTGATTTAGCAAAATTTAATTTGGGATAATCAGATTTTACGTTTCTAGACACTACTTGACATTATAAGCAATTTTTAGAGTTTATCTAAAAATATCCAATCAGGATGACCCTTTCGTGACAGTCTTGACAAAGTTCAAAATAAATAGGCGATTATTTTTTACAGCAACTCTCTATAGTGACCAACGAATAGATAAATGTCACATAATTAATATGGAAGAATACTTTCGCATTTTTTTACCGCTGAACATAGGCTATGTTCAGTTTTAAAACGATAGTATCAAATAATTCATTGCTAAAATTCAGTGGTATGCAACCAAAATTACAGGCTGCGTTACAAGAACTCGGTCAAATGGAAGATATTGGTTCTTCTTTGGCATAACATAATACATTTCATTTCATTTCTTCAGTTGAAATATGGCATCTCCTAGTTCTTTTATGATGACCAATAGCGACGCATCATGTACCTACTATTAAATATTGCAATTATATTAGACATTGTTTCGATTGATTGGATTCGTCTGTCAGGATAATGCACTCAAAATAAATTTCTCAAAATCCGTATACTATTGCCAGCTCAGTACCATTTGAATTGGAATATTTGAGTACTTTCTTGAGTTGAATAAATTTTCTCAAAGCAGTGTTGATATTTGAAATGATCTATTTACACGCGCTAGTAAATTTGGTTGCATAACCGTTGAATTTTAGCAATACATTTGGTTCTCTCGTTTTAAAACTGAACATAGCCTATGTTCAGAGATTAAAAAACGCGCGGCATACTGAGTGTTCCATTTGAAAAAAAAAAAGGTTTTAGCCTTTTGAAAATAGCAAGATTGTATCGTTGTTTCAGAACAACCTGTGTATTCTACGTGACTCAAAATATTGTGTATATTTTGGCACATTGCTTAGATTCTTGCTAACGCAGGTTCTTTCATTGATCTCTTATAATCAGGTTTTGTTTAATATTTCTCCACGTCCATGATTTTTCATTGAATTTGATTGAAATGTGAATAACTTGGCACCGTTGCATCTGATGCTTGGAAATAAAGATGATTTGTGAAGCCCTCATAAAGCAGATTATAAAATTAAAAGAATGTACAGGGTGATATATTTAAAAAAAGGACTAAATTTTGTGTCCCGTATTTGTGGTATACTCTGCGCACTCAAAAATAAATTTAAAAAGTCGCACATCAGGTGTCCAATAACTTCCAATCAGATTTTGTTCTCAATTTTCATTAGTCCAGCAGCAATGGTCCAAGCGAAGATAGGTGGGCCACCCTGTATAATTATTCTTTGTATGAAGTTGTCGCCGTTAATGCCGAAATTGTGTCAGCAGCCGACAATTGTTTTTGGGCGTAGGGTGCATTTTCGCGAAAATAATACAACTAGTTGCATTATCAATATTGTCACTTACTAACACATGCGTACCTACGTAAACCCAGAAGTTATATTGTCAGTGTTAAAATATGAATTATATTCCCGTTCGAATCATTTAGTGGAGCCATTGTTGATAATCCTTATTTACTTGAAATTAATTCATTGATTTTACTGCTAGAAATTAATAGTTATTAGTAGGATATATAACTATTTCAGTATACATTGCAAATTGTTATTGTGAAACGTACTACTAAACTATAAAAAGTGTTAATTCAATTATAAAATCTTCAAAAATCTACAAAAAATATAATGGCATCGCATCTATTTTGCAATATTATTAAAATTGTAGAATTTATAGATTCAAAAGTATGCTCAGGCAGTGTAAAAGTTTCAGTGATATACAATTCTTACTGATTATGAGGAATAGAAACGTGTTTCAAGAAATCTCGAATATTTGGCACGCTGGACTTTCTGAGCAATAAATGAAAGACAGTCACAACCTTGTCATAATGTTGACTCTTACTTTGTCTGTATGTGGCTCTCATTGATTATCATGACGTGTACTTCTATGATGGGCAATTTTGTATAGTTGTTAAAAAAATTCAGTACGATTTTGAATAAAAATTTACATCCTTATGAACAAATTACTCTAAAAAACGATTATTTCAGTATTGTATTTATTATGGCCTTATGCAGCCTAATGATACAATTAATGATACCCACAACAGCGCGTCGCGACGGCTCCAATTCCCCAATAAAAACGTCTGGACACGAGCGTATAAATACTTTTTGTCCGTACCAAATTGCTGTAATTTAAAATGAAAAATACACGCGCTGTCGAACGCAAGTGGTATATTGTTATTTATCGTTGGCGACTTGCATTTATTATAAGGCACGGCAAAGGGGCCACGATTTCTCATCTAAAGTCGGCTTTTTCTCGATCCACAAAGCTGCACGCAAAACCAATTTCTGCGTCATGGCATTTCGTCGCGGATGTAATTAGAGGTTATAGGAACTTAAACAGGAACTGCGAGGGTAGATTTCGGGATTGGTGAATAGATGCGTGAATCCGTCATTAATTTGATGTAATGTGAAAAGTTTTTTAGTCATATACAACTTCCTATTCGAATCTCTCGAAAATTAATGTGCATTAAATTACATGTCATATCGACCAGTTTTAGATACCAAACTAAACTTACAACTAACGGAAATAATACATTATTTTGAAATATGAGTAGAACATGAGTGAGACATTCCCACTATATTAATTAATGTTTGCACAATGCACTCCCAACCGTCAGATATGAAAACGTAAACGATAACAAAAACGAAAACGAGGATGAAAATGAAAATGAAATATGTCAAATTGAAATTGGTCTCATATTTAGGTAGGTGACAAGTGATTTTATCCGGTCCAACTAATTTGAATGAACCTAAAAATTGAGACACTTTCAGGAATTTTCATGCATTTAGGTGATTTCATTGCGTACGAAACAAGATGAAACATGCGTATCTTTACTTGCATTATCACAATTTATCAAAAAGCGAAACATTTCAAATTAACTTGTAAATGTTAGTTGCTAACAAATGTTTTCAGAAAATACAACAAAATTGAACAAAAATAATTGATAGTTTAGCAGGCAGGTTAGATCGCTTTGTAACGGTCCAAAAATAGCGTTGGCAGAAACTGCTTTTTAATAATTAACTGGCGTATAGACCTGCACGGTAGGCAACCATGCTTGCATTTTTTTGTTGTGGTGACGCGTTTCCCCGTGAGCGATTTTTAAAATTCGCCGGCGGAGCGCCGCCATGAGGCAGAACTGAATTGACTCGTGCCCAGTATAGATCGTGCCAGAAGAACCGTTGCAGATAAGGTATATCACCATCCGGTTTACGGGAATAATCAACGGTTCTCAGCTGACCACCCTTGAGGGGGATTGAGGCACCGACTACGGGGCAGAGAACACGCTCATAACACCTGAGTAAGTAGTTATTTCTTCTCCTCTTCGTGAAGCCACGTGTCCGGCCATTTTGATTAAGGCCATGTGCTTCCAGGCATTTGGCTACGGGCTAAACAGCTCGGCCAAAACCATTCTTGGCTGGAGGCCGCGGACCAAGCCCAGGCGTCCTCGACGGAAACCGCCGACATCCCGGAGCTGAACCCAGCCACCGGCGAGACCATCCGGAACTCAGGCCAGATCCCAATATATATAATTCTTTTTTTTTGTGTGCTCGATTGAGCCACTTTTCTGTTTATTCTTGTGTGTAAATTGCGTCTACGTGTTTCGTGTCGTACGTGTTTTGCGCTAGTGTACGAGAAAGGTCGCTCCCTCGGCCCTTTCAATCGCGCGATTAGGAGCTTATTTTATTCGGCCGAATAGAGTAAACCCTGCGCGAAAGGGTGGCGTTCGGAGGTATTTGTTTTCAGGAGCGCAGACACGGTGTCCGTCATTGGTTTGTGTGAATAAACGCCGATATTACACTACAAACTCACACCTGTTATTTTTTGTTCCCCCCGCGATTTCTCATTTACAGTTTTCTATTCTCACTGCGAGATTTAAACCTGGTGGTGTTGGCGCCAAACGGTCAGCGTTGTGACAGTTCGTGATTTCTGAACTTCGCTGACTGTCTATCGTCCACCCACGCAGGTAGGGTGGAGCCACCCTTGCGACGAAGTAGCAACGAGGTAAAATTACGTGGAGCATTTTTTTAACCCCCCCCCCCCCCCCCCCCCCCACTCTCTGACACCGAGAGCCTGGCCCTCGTCACTACTTCGAAGGGACCCTCCACTCGCTCCACGGCCTAACGCGCCGACTGCCCTTCAGGTACGTCACAGCTTTCTTAGCATGCACGAAGACTTGGGTTCGAGCGCTAGTACAGGTAGTACATTTTTGCTAAGAAACTAGTACATACCGTTCGTCGTTGGAAGCTTGTTAACAACGCTCTAGAGATGGGGGCCGAATTTCCAGAGTAACAAACCCTAACTTAATAATAATAATAATAATAATAATAATCTTTATTTTTCATTGTCAGTACATATGTACATGATACATAGATATATACGTATATATTGTACATGAAAAAACGTCAAATTATTTATATATATTCTAAGGCAATATATTGCTACTAATAGTAATCCTTCATAGAATACAGTTTACGATCACATAAATATTCATACAGCTTGTTTTTGATGATTTTATAATTAATACATTCTGTTATTAACTTAGGGAGAGCAATATAAATTTTGATGGCAGAATAGTAAGCACTCTGTTCGTATTTAGCACGAAGATTTATTGGAAAACTGAAAGTCTGACAGTGCCTTGTACTGTAGTTGCTAGACAGTAAGTTTATTTTAAAGTATGTTTTATGTTTAAATACTAATTTGACACATTCATAAATATACAGACTGTAGATAGTTAATATAGCGGCCTTCTTGAAGTAGGTCCTACAACTATCTCTTTTAATTGAAATAAAAAGCTCAAGGCCTTCTTTTGAATAATAAATTCCTTTTAAAGGTCCCTTGCTCGTGCGATTTCCAAACTCGCATTATTAATTAAAATCCTGATGCCATAACATGCTTTACTGACTTTGCAGCACACATAATCAACTTGATTTGAGTAGCTTAGGGTTTCATCAACCAGGATTCCTAGAAACTTAGCTTCATTTGTAAAGTTATACTTGCTATCATTTAATACCATATACGTAGGTGTTTCCAACATTTGATTAGTTTTGAAAAACATATAATTAGTTTTTTTGGAATTAAGTGGCAAATTGTTCGATCTGAACCAATTTTCTAGGTATTGCATATTTGAATTGCCAGTACTAATAACCTCCATGAAATTATCGCGGGTAATTAATGTTGTTGTGTCATCAGCATAATTTAAAATGCTACAGTTATCAGGACAGCCGTTTGCAATATCATTAATGAAAATTACGAATAGAAAAGGATCGAGTATACTGCCCTGTGGGATTCTCCTAGACACATTGCAGTGAGTTGACGTGGTACTATGACTTGTTATATGATCCGTAAATGTTGTGGAATGAGTTCTACCTGACAAGTATGATTTGATTAGATCTAGGGCATTTCCTCGGATGCCATAGTTATACATTTTATTTAGTAAAATTTTATTATCTACTATGTCGAACGCACGGGACAGGTCTAAGAAGATTCCACATGTAACGTCACCTTTATCTATCCATGAAAAAATTAAATTAGTGAACTCAAAAAGTGTAGTTTCAGTACTTTTGTCAGCCTGGAAACCATGTTGGGTCGGCGATAAAAGCTTGTGTTTTACAAAGAAGTTCGCTAATCGTGAAAATTTTTGAAAAGCAACTTAAAATACTAATCGGTCGATAATTATCTTGTTTTTCACAATCACCCTTTTTATGAATGGGGATTAGTTGGGCATGTTTAAGGGCAGACGGGTAGATGCCTTCTTCAAAACATTTATTTATAATGCTCCACAGTGACCCAGCTATTGACATGCTTTAATAATGGTAATTGGTACTTCGTCATAACCTGCACTTTTTTTATTAGGCATTTTGTTTATTTGAGATATTTATTCAATTTCAGTCACAGGCTCTAAGTACATGGTGTTAGCCTTAAGAGGAATATTACAAACATAATCTTTAGCGGCAAGTGTTTTCGGTTTCATTAACTCGGTGTCTGCAAGTAACTTAAAATGTATGTGCAAATTGAAGGTTTCTAGCACTGCTACAAAGAGTGGAAATAACGCCTCCGCCGATGTATAGCTGCCCAAGAGAACTTCTTTGAAAGGGATAATATTGATGTATCAAAATAAGGTTGCAGGGTCCTGCAACAGTGCGTCCGGCTTTGCTAGCGCCTTTCCAGTGAAAGATAGAAGAAAATATATCGTACAAAAAGTTATAAGGTTAAAAATCTTTATGCTGTAAAATTATTTTCAAACATACAGGGTGCCCCAATTTTGCGGAATAACAAAATCAAACTTTTTTTAAAATGGAACACCCTGTATTTATTCAAGTTTTCTGATGACATATTTCAACCTCTCAATGTTGTCTATTTAGTTTTGGATTATGTTACAGTGTTACCAACTTACAATTTTTTTCTCCTAATATCATGCATAAACAAACTCAACTTTAAAAAATCGTAGCGACCATGTTTTTAGAAGGTAAGAATAAGTTTTAGCAATATTCTCAGTGTGGTTAATAAGCAACATGTTGGCTATTAGCAATTTGAATTTAGTAATACAGGGTGTTCAGAAAAAAATGTCAAACTTTACAAATTTCAAAGCGGTATAACCCATTTTTTTCAAATGGAATGCCCCCTATTTTATGTCATTATTCGATAGGTCTTTTCTTCTCTTTAATTTGATGGTGCATATCTTATGTCTGAACCCTATAGTGGTTGAGATATTCAATGTTTTTCACAAAAGTAACCATTTAATTACATTTCTATACACTGAAGTAGGTCATGCTGAGACAAAACAACTCCCAAAATGTAAGTTAGAATCAATATGAGATGAACAAAAATATTTTGAATATTGCTGTAGGATCGTTTCTCTTTTGTATTAATAATTTTGTTATCGCTCATGGTTTTGGAATAGAATAATTATTCGTATTGCAGAAGTACTATCTACTATTTTACAATTTTCGTTCATCTCACATTGATTCTTTCTTACATTTTGACAGTTATATTGTCTCAGCATGACCTATTTCAGTGCATAGAAATGTTATTAAATGGTGACTTTTGTGAAAAATATTGAATATCTCAACAACTATCTTGTTCAGACATAAGATATGCACCATCAAATTGAAGAGAACAAAGAGACCTATCGAATAATGACATAAAATAGGGGGCATTCCATTTGAAAAAAATGGGTTATACCGCTTTGAAATTTGTAAAGTTTGACATTTTTTTCTGAACACCCTGTATTACTAAATTCAAATTGCTAATTGTCAACATGTTGCTTATTAACCACACTGAGAATATTGCTAAAACTTATTCTTACCTTCTAAAAACAAGGTCGCTACGATTTTTTAAAGTTGAATTTGCTTATGCATGATATTAGGAGAAAAAAATTGTAAATTGGCAACACTGTAACATAATCCAAAACTAAACAGATAACAATGTAGAGGTTGAAAAATGTCATCAGAAACTTACAGAAAATACAGGGTGTTCCATTTAAAAAAATGTTTGTTTTTCTTATTTCGCAAAATTGGGACACCCTGTATATTTGAAAATAATTTTACGGCATCAAGATTTTTAAACCAATATCTTTTAGTACAAAACATTTTTTTCTATCTTTCACGGGAAACGCGCTAGGAAAGCCCGACGCACTGTTGCAGGACCCTGTATAACAGAGTTATAGAACATCTAATTATAAAGAGAAACAAAATTGCGAGTACAAAATTATTGTTAAAAATGTTAAAACTCATCAAATGATCGCGTCATTAAAATATTTAGGCAAAGCGGTTGTGGACAAATAATTGCTGTTGAATGAATTGTTGCAGTTTGCAAAGATGAACATTTTACGTGCGACAAATCTAATTTGTACTACATATTTGCTAGTTGCTAATTTTTCATCATTTATTAGTATTTTATACATACATATAAAGTAATACTTGTGCTATTTTATAATTAAGCATATTCCAATTATACAAAATTTTAGCATAATAACGATTTTCTTTGAGAAAAATCACACAAAGCTTTTGAAATAAATCCCCCTGCCACATATTTCTATGCTACTAAATCACTTTGTATTCCGATAGCGTTCGCTCCCCTTCCCATCGTGAATATTTACGCCGCTCAACTGTGAATTTACAGCGCAAACTTTCGCGATTCGCCAGCGTTAATTAGTCCAACTTATTAATACGAGCCCCCATTTACCCCACAAGACGCATTGCGCGGTCCCGAAGCCCCTTTGGGGCCCCTCGGTATTAATCTGCAACAACTTTATCGGCACTTAGGAAGATTGTCCGGCCTCGGAGGCCGTAACCGCCCCCATAGTACGCACTCTTCTCCGAACGTAAGCCACGGTTTTAAAACCACCCCCCACGTGGCTGGCCTACGCACGGGGGTCGCGACACCCGCGCTTTATAGTTACATATAAATATTACACCCCATATAATCTAGTGAAATTAAAGTAATAAAATGGGATTATATACGCGGGGGTGGATGGGTGGAAGTTTTTCAGGGGGCTGTTTTATGGTGGGACGACGGGGATGTTTTGTTTGCGAGCGCATAAAACGGCTGTTAATAAAATTATGGATTTTAATAAGGCCATTCGTTCGTCTAATAAAAAGTGTGCGCGCAAAGGAATACGAGTTAATGTCAATTTCTCGGGGATGATAAATGAGCTTTTAAATTGATTACCTTTTTATTACTGTGCGCCGACATCGACTGCTTAGCGTGGCACTATGCGAAATTTTAGTAGACGTTAACATATCTGAAATACCAAATAAAAAATAATCAATAGCAAGAGTGATCACATTTTACAACAAAAAAACAGATGAAACATGTATAAGTATAAGTACATATTAAGTTTAACATTAAATGTTTTAGAGTTGGAAAATTTCAAGAACTGAAACATCTCTTTTGTCCTCAATTTTCATTAGTCTGCCAGCAATGGTCCGAGCAAGGAGAGGTGGGCTACCTTTGCATTTATTCACCAGTTTTTCGATAACCAGGTTATCCACCTGAACTGCAGGCCAGATTTTTCTCCGAAATCCTCTGATTTGACCCCACTCGACTACTTCATTTTTCCTGACCTGAAAAACAATATTCAAGACCCCGATTCACGACAATGAACATCTGCGACAACGTATCAGTGAAAAGTGAGGCAACATCACTTCTTAAATCTTCTCGAGCACTTTTAGAAACACGAAACGACGAGTTTATAATAAATAAATATTATTATACACCTGTGTGTACGGAATTCAGCGACGCTCATATTTAATAATATAATACTTGCAAAAGTTTTCATATTCAACTAAACGAAGTAAGTATAAAACGTATACATACACGTATCATTTCGTATGCATATGCACTAGCTAACTCTGGTTTGTCTAGTTTTTGACAGATTATGAGAACTTGTTTTGCGACGCATTTAAAATGGAAAACGACATTTAATTCAAAATAATTCTTATGAGCCACGAACCTAAATATGGTATTGTTACAAGACAAATTCCGAGTTAAGAAAATATTGTTTTTACTCCAATTAACCTAAAGTTTAAAAAAATCCGTGGTACGGATTATTAGGTAGGTGTAATAAAACATTAATTCTATTTTGTCATCTGGCTTATATACGTAGATATGGGAAACACTGGGCAAACAGCCTTAAGCCAAGTTTTAACGTGAATTAAGACAATTAATTTCAAAGTATATATTGAGTCAAATACACTAAATTATATCAAGAGTTATAATATTGCAATACAATTTAAAAAAAAAAAAATAATTTTACAAAATGTTGGAGTTATCTGTTAGAAAGATTTCAGCAGAAATTACTGGGACTTCCCATATATTTTTAAAAGCTTAACTTTGTATGTTGAATTTTTACGACAGTCAAAAGGAGATATTTTCTTAATTAAATGTCTTCAAAACGTATTTAGCAAAAATCTATAAATTTTGAAAATTTTCTTGTTTGCAATAGATAATAATAACACATCTTTAATCAGGCAAATACGTTATTACAAATCTTCATTAAAGGCGTAAATAAAAGTATTTTTCCACTCCCTACATGGTAAGTACACTGTTGTAACATTGATTTGATGGAAGTAAGCTATTACGTTACCGATAAAGCTTTGGTTACTATGAACAACGGGAAGTAAGTAAACACTTACCTCCCTCAGGGAAGTAAGTAAAATAATTTCTATAGCATTCTTTCTCTGGCACCACTCTTTAAAACACGTATACGCATTTTGATAACGCCCCTTCGACTTCTCCGGCAGTAGGAAGGAACAGACAGCATCTGCAGCCTCTTCAATTGCCATTTCTTGTTTATTTTCATTGGAATTCATTTTACAACTGAACGAATGCAACTTCTGACATTCACACTTTGTTTGAAAAATAGTCTTAGCAACCAAAGCCGTACTGACATTTTGTTTAAGTTGCGAAATTAAATTAATCAAGCACAAACAATTAAATTAACTTCAGGAGTGGAAAAACATATGGTTATAAGCAATTCGAGAGGTAAGTTTTGACCAGTCTCGCACTTTATTGCTAGACCTCGCTGTCGCTCGGGCGCAAACTCGACCTCGACTGGTAAACAATACTTACCTCCCTTAATGCTTAAATAACTATAAATGTATGTATGATCTATTCATGTTTCAAAACGAATATTTATAAAAATTTAAAATTAGTCCTGAAAATGTCACATAATTTAACATAAAATATATCAATAAATTAAAAATGAGACAAGTTACGGCTTATGTAACATCAGACCAACTTTCGGGCCTGTAATATGTGATACGTATTTGTACTGATACTAGTCGTGGTTTGGACCTCATTAATGGCGCTCTAAAAATCTGGGCCAAATTCTTGGAGTTTTAAGCCTCAATTCAATCCTATATCTACTTACGAAAATCGAGCACACCTGTTAGGAAAAACCTATTTATTAGTTAAATATATTAAACATATATCGGGCTTTTTTTTCGTTTTTAACATATGATTGACAATGTATAACTGGTTGCCTGCATCTACCCGCAAGGAATTTCCTATGTGTAATCCTAAAAAAAAAAAAATTAACTCATTAAGGGCGTCGGTGCAGGCAACCTGTCAATTTTGGCATATATTACACAGAGAGGTTATGTTTTTATTCAAGACAATACACGAGAGTATTCGTAATGTGTCAAGATCAGCTGATATGTCAACAAATGATTATTTTCTTTGGGGTTACCTGAAAAGTAAATTTTTTAATGACGTACAAATACATAACGTAGATGAATTGAAAGGCCGTATACGTACTGCATGTAATGGCATAAATCCACAATACATTACGAATACACTGCGTGTCTTCAAAAACCCTGTCGTGTATTGCCTTGACTAAAAACATAACCTCTATGTGTAACATATGCCAAAATTGACAGGTTGCTTGCACCGACGCCGCTAATGAGTTGATTATTTTTTTTATTTTTTAGAAACATTATATTATTTATTTTCGTCATGGATACAATCTATGAAAAGCAACTCATATCTCCCTAGGGAGATGTCAATTTTTTCTGCTGCCAAAGTTGCAGATGCTCGTCTTAAACAGTGACCTGTGAAAGATTTCTGATTCGGCAAACCCAAGTAGACAGCAATTTTTGACGGAATGCTGCCAAATGTGTTTTTCCCAACACTTTGCACTGTACATTTTCTGTCTCTGTACGATAAAAAAAACCTTGAGACTCCTGCAGGACGCAAACACATGTATTCTCTGATACGCGACAACGCATTCAGTAAAACATATCAACCTGTTCACGCGTCAAGACCTCAGACTTCTCGGGTTCATATCCTTTGTTTTTTCTTTTAAGGAATGTTTCCAATTCGTGGTAATTTGAAATATCAATGCCATCTCTCAATAATAACATAGATTTAATCATCGAAAGCTTGCTCCACAACGTATTCGGACTAAACGAATTTGGCAAATCTTGAAAATATGCCAACATTACAGTTACACTTATAACTGTGACATCATTTTTTAACATCCACTCATGCAATCGATCATATTCTTTTGCGTATAAATGTTCCGACTTTTGGGGGTACCAATAATTCACGGGCTTTTTTGGCTTTTTCATTTACATTTTGAGGAATAATACCTTCTGCCATTTTTATTATGACTTTTATATACTGTCAAACAACTCATAGCAACCTCGGAAATAAACATTGTGGATCGATACAATACCTAAAATTTTTACCAATATGTTTCTAAAAAATAAAATATTGTATTGTATATATATATATATATATATATATATAAACAATTTTTATCGACCCCATGGGGTCTTTCCACCTTGTCTAACATTACATTACATACATGTGATTTATGAGTAATTGTAATGATAAGAGAGTGTTATTAAGTGTAATTTGATTCATGAAGCATTTTGGCGGGTGTAATTTTGTAGTTGGTGTGTCTTGTCTTTTAATACATAATTCGTCGAGTATTGTTCTATTGTCCTGTTGTTGTTGAAATTTATTTCGTAGTTTGTCCAGTCTTTGTCTTATTATTTATATTATAAAAAATCATATTAATACAGGGTGTTTCACAAATTATGTAAAACAAATGTAACCACATATGCACCGTTGAATATGAAGTTCTAAAACATTTAATAAAAAATAGAAAATGGGATCAATAATGTTACGGTTATAATAACTGGTGCACTTCATTCTTTAAATATCCCCACAGAAAGAAGTCAAGAGGATTTAGATCGGGGGGCCGTGGAGGCCAAGGAATTGGTCCACCGAGTCCGATCCAACAAATTCCTTGCACTTGGTTTAAAAAATGCCGCACTTGTACACGAAAATGTTGCGCCGCATCAGTATCATGCCAAACCCACATTCGAAATCGGACCTCCAAGGGCAGATTTTCAATAAGGATAGGCAGATTGTTACGAAGAAATTCCAAATATTGAAGAACATCCATGAGATTTGGCAATATGAACAGTCTAATTAGGCGTTTATTCACAATCCCAACCAAAAAGTTTAAGGCGAAATGGTACTGAAAGTGATCTTGAATTATCGAATGAGGATTCCTCAATTGTCCAAACGTGCATATTATGCAGATTGGGTATTCCATTCCGCGTGAAAATAGCTCAGTGGCTATAACATCAGCTGTAAATCGGGCATTTTGAGCATTTCTTTCTTGCAACCATTTACAAGATCTTACTCTTTTGGGGTAGTCTTCAGGCAGCAATGCCTGAAGACTTCCCTTGAAACGGTCATACTTGAACCCGTTGTAGATGATAGGGTAATATTGACCCTCACGTAGTATACGCCATGCTGTTGATTGCGATATTGTTAGTATAGTGTTTGTACTTGAAATTGAAAATCTACCAACGAAGGGTGTTTATTGCGGTCCATTGTGGAAACGGAATTTTATGACGGGTAATAGGAAGAGAATTGAGTCTAGAGCCTCTTCGCAGCACGCCATACAATGGAGAACCCTTGACCATAATAAACCCTCATTGCAGGTACATTTTCAATTCCAAGTGAAAACACTATACCTGTCAGGCTAACTGCCCTGTACTTATTTTCGGGATTTCCTGCACAGTGTCCAAAATATGTTCCTCGGCATTTAAAATTCATTGAGGACAAATCCGACCTCCGCCTTTTCCACGGCTTAGGTGCAAATTTCCATTAGCACGACCACGTAAAATTACTGCTGTAAAAGTTCCGTGATGAGGCAAGTGTCTATTTGGAAATCGTTGGGCATACAGACAAAAAGCTTCTAACGACTTTTGTGTTGCTTCTCCGTATGCTAAAACCATTTCTATTAATTCTTCATTGCTGTATACACGGGCCATTTTAATTAAATTATACAATAATATTAAAATAAAAGCTGTATTTTTTTAATTTTAATATTGTTAACTGTTACCAAATATTAAAATAATGTTTACTACTGCAGTCGTCCTGCTAAGTAACATTCAAAAATACAGTGTGTCCTAAATAGAGTAGGATTGCATGTATATCTTTGTTATTTTGAAAGCTAGAGATCTGGTTAGTAGGGCAATGTCATGCAGTTTTGTATACTGGTTCAGATTATGTTGAAACATTTTCAAAAGTACGAGTAGTTTAGAAATTATTCTAAAAAAACTAAAATTTGCGATTTTCTAAAAACTACGATATATCCATAAACATTAAAGATGGGAAAATAAGTTTCAAATAAAAGTCACTTGGTTCAATCACACAAACTTAAGAATCAAGTCAAAACAAAAGTCAAGATGGCGGTTTCCGAGATTTCAATAGCAACTTTCTTATTTTAAAAAGTCGCCATATTTGATTTTTACACGGCTAAATTGACTTTTTTTTCTTTTCAATGATGTATAACAATCCATAACAACCAAATAAGGCGGCCATTTAAAATAAGAAATTTGGTATTAATATCTCGGAAACCGCCATCTGGACTTTGTTTTGACTTTTTTGATTTTTAAGTTTGTGCGATCTAACCAAGAAACTTTCATCCTAAACTTTTTTTCCGCATCTTCATTAATTATGAATATATCAGAGTTTTTTGAAAATCGCGATTTTTAGTTTATTTAGAATACCGTCTAAACTGCTGCGACTTTTGAAAATGTTTCCTCATAATCTGAACCAGCATATAAAACTGCACAATATTGCCCATTTAACCAGATATCTAGCTTTAAGAATAAGAAAGATACCCATGTAATCCCACTCTATTTAGGACACCCTGTATAATATCATTAATATTTTTTATCTCGTTTTTTGTTAAGTTTTAAATAGTTTTGTTTTAGAAATCAAATTATACTATGAAGGTGTATGTGGTTAAAATTATTCGTATTTGTTGTGAAACACCCTGTATAAATCAATTTCTTGCAACCATTCACAAAATCTTACTCTTATTAAGTATTAATTTAAGTATTGGTTGTATATTTGTGGTTTATAATGTTCGTATATATAATGTATACTTAATATACCACAACTATATCTGCAACCAATACAATTATTGTTATATAATGCAATTCTAAACCTGATATATCGAGAAATATACGAAACTTATGATAACATTGCGGCAGTATTGAATCACATCATTTCATCAATATTTCACGGTCTTGGTAGCTGGAATAGATATGACAGAACTACTTTCAAATGAATAGATTCAATTTCGGACGTGACACCGATGCTATGATATAACCAGTGCCCAGTTTTCTTAATGCACGTCTCCCCGGAAATACTGCAGACAAAGCGCATTTAACGTGAAATTTTATGAAACATAATAAGAAAGACATAACGATTTAATAAAAATAAAAAATAGTTAACCGCAATAAAAACAATCCTGCTGTATATATATTATTATATTTTAATTCATGTTAAAAATTTATTTTATTTTATATTTAATTTTACATGGCCCCCATTTACACAAAATTGTCTGTTATTGCTAATAATTTGAAGAAATTTAAGTTTAATAACAATTAAGTTTAACAATTATTTCCATTTTTCATCCATATTTATAATTATAATCGCATTGCGAATATGTGGGATAAACGCATGTGGTGGTAAAATCGGATTTGTTTTCATTAGACTGCATTTTTTTTATTACTAGTTAAATTAGGTATGAAAGAAGTAATTTTTCGCATTAATTTCACAAAATCGTGAACAGGAAATTAAATATTAATAGCAAATATGCATTAAGCGATAAGCACGAAGGTTTAATGATTCGCTGTCGGTGGATTTCGGTCGTATTTTTAATGAGACGTCGGGGGTGATTTGCGCATCGCTTCTCACGAATATGAATCTTGCACGTGACGTGAAAACACACAAACCAGACTGTAATTGACGGTTCCCGGTGTGCGGTTATCTCTCCAGTCGTATTAAAGTTCCTCGGTGGTGCGGACCTTCGTCTGTAAGGAAAATTAGGCAACTGTGCCGAATTATGCACGTCTCACTTTTCCGAGCCACACGGACCCCTATTGTAACCCCAATCGGTTCCATGACGGAATTATAGGTGGTTATCTCTCCCTTCGGAATTTAAAATTCGCCGTTACGATTGCATTACTGCCGATTGTTGGCAATCCTTGTTTAGCATGCGATCCGCACGTTTTGCTTATTGAGATTACAGGGAATATTCAATACCGATCGGGAAAACTGCATTAGTATGCGGACGCGCGGTCCATGGTATTATGAATGCCGCAAATGACTCTGAGGATAAATATATTCGTTATCGTCTGATTCACTGCCTCAGGCAGTCAGGTCGTTATGGCGTATTAATTTCGTAATAGACGAATAAAACGCGTCGGTTTATTGCCAGCGCCGTTGGTTTATTACTGTCTACAATGCAGTTTCGTTCGTTACCTGCGCAATTCCTTATTACTTGCGAACAAAGCGACTGTTATAGCAGCAATAACAACAGTTATGTTCGAGAACAATCAAATGCCTGCCTTAATGAAGCAGTTTGACACTTTATATGAGAGCATTAATTTCAAATACAAATTTAACTTCATTAATATTCTCTACAATGATATAAAATAGCTTTCACACTGTTTACGTTTTCGGCGTTTATTATCAGATAAATTTCACAGTTATTAGTTGGTATCAATGTGATAAATATTATAAATATTATGATAACTGAGAATTTCTAGGTGCACGAATTTTATCGGGGTAATACCACGAGTGCTAAAAATTACCGAAAATTTTCCTGAAAGCATATTGTTAATAATTCCACAAGTTCAGTGAATGAGTGGAATTAGACAATAAGCTTGAATGAATATTATCCGGTTAATTTTTAAGCACCAGTGGTATTTAGGGATAATATTTTTCGAATAAAAATTAAATAAATGTAAGTTCGGATACTGGAGTCTTTCGATTAAATGTGTACCTTATTGCGTCTAAAAATGACATAAACTGTGTGCAGACACTGTTCTTGCTCTTTTCCGTATGTTTGGGTACACTTCTAATGGCATTTTCGTCAATTTGTCGCTGTGTGATATCTCCAAATCGATTCATGACGTCTAAGGCCCGTATCTATAGTCCGTACTTGAGCATGAGTTTTACTCAAGTACGTGTTTTTGGGTGGTGTGTGTTCTATAAACGAAACTTAAGACAAATTGCTTGCTCATGACGCCGTAAGTATGAGTCAAGTACAAGTCACCGCCCGACACTACTTGGATCGACTCAAGTACGATTTTTAAGGATAAGTTAATATAAACGTCATTAGATTTGAGAACGTTATGCCGAATTTAGTAGAAGTTGACGATTATTTTGAAAATTTAGATGAAGAAGTGGATGATGTTCATCCTGTGCTCATTCCTTTAGTTTAACGTTTAAGAAACTGTATCGTTTTACAAAACGAACCGTTTTCATACCGTTGCCGTTGGTTTGAAGTGATTTGCAAAAACCAAGTAACAGAGGATTGCCTATTTTGCCAGTACTGCAATTATTGACCTGTTTAAGTTTTTACGCAACAAGCAATTTTCAAGTAATTATTTTTGTGAGTTTTGTGATTATTGTTCATTCTATTATATTAATTTACGTAGTTTGTGGAGACCTACGGTGAGTTGGCCAGTCGACAGTATCCACAATAATAGCTCGGGTGTCCACAGTATTTTCTAGTAATATGATGAAATATGTGCATTATCCCAATACTGTCTATGGGCATAGGGACAATACTCGAAAGTTTTATGAAATTTCAAATTTCCCAAGTGTATCTGGATGCATTGACTGCACCCACATTAAAGTTAAAAAATATGGTGGAGGAAATGCCGAAGCATTTAGAAACCGAAAAGGATACTTCTCCATTAATGTACAAGTAAATGTTGTCAACTAGTAGTAACACAAAAATTAATTAAGCCTTTGTTTTAGGCTGTGGCCGGTCTAAACGGCCAAATTTTGGACCTAGTTGCAAGCAGCCCAGGGTCTTGCCATGGCAGTGTAATCTTCCAAAGAAATGCTGTCAATATGCGTTACCGTGATGGCCATATTCCTGGTTTATTACTTGGTGACAACGGCTACGCTTGCAGGCAATATCTGCTAACACCAGTGATACAACCAGGTAACGATGATTGAAATTCAATGAAATAAGTAGGCGTCTACTTGTTTCAATTTAATGAGATTATCGGGAGTAAGACCAAAAGCAATAGTATAATCTTTAGGTTTAGTCTACGTTATGAAATATTTAACTATCAATATATGTCAGCCAGAGTAAACATATCTTGTTTTAATTTCAGGTACAGATGCAGAACGCCGATATAACTCTGCACACATTAAGACCAGAAATATTGTGGAGAGAATGATTGGAATCTGGAAACGTAGGTTTCCGTGTCTACATAGGGGTACTCTAACAAAGTTAGAGACGTCATTGATAATAATAAATGCAACGGCATTGTTGCATAACCTAGCTATTTTACATAATGATCTAATCGAGGACGAAGAAAATTTGGACCATATACTAGATATGCACCAAATAAATGAACCCCAATTGGCCCAAGGGCTACAATATCGAAGGCTTTTTATCGAAGAAAACTTCAACTAATAGCTGAAGTTAATGAATTCGTTAATCCGTATATAATCTTCATTTTGCAACCGGTTTCGACCTGCAGTTCAGGTCATCATCACGCAACTAATGTCAAGGTGTGCACAATATCAATAATGTTATAATAGATTTTTTTATACTGTATGGTCTTATGTGTATATAGTTTATGTGGAAAATACACACCTAAGACCATAAAGCACGAAAACCCGTTATTATATTATCGATATTGTGCACATCTTGGCATTTTATGCGTGACGATGACCTGAACTGCAGGTAGAAATCGGTTGCAAAATAAAGATTATATACAAATTTATTATGTATAGATTTTGATTTACAATTAAACAGAAAGCTTTAATATCAGAAATCCGAATGAATTAAACATTACGTTAAAAAGTATTTATTTTAGCTGCTTCAAATTCTATCATCGCACGATCTCTTTCATATTTGATTTTGTCCATCTCCATTTGCAATATTTCCATTTTTAGATTATGTACATCTCTCTGTTGTTGAATCGACTCTATCAATTTTATTAATCTCAGATATTTTTCACAGTTAGTTTTTGATATTTCATCTGAAAAATATGGTGCCTGTTTAGTTTCCTGAACATTTATATATATATATATATATATATATATATATATATATATATATATATATATATATATATATAAGCATTCTTGACGTACCATGCTTTGGAGGTTCAACTGATATATTTGATTGATTCATGCCCGTATCTATTATAACTGTTTCGTCCATTGGTATTAATTCATCATTGCTACGAGTGTATGTGGAGGTTTCAATTTCAGAGTTCTCTGGAACGAGAACATAAAACTTTAGACATATTGGTCAATAGTTTGAAATATTCTACCAGTAAGACCTCCCCAAAAAGAAGAGGAAATCAATATAAAATATATTAGTCTACATTTTAGTAATTAAAAAGTGGCTGTTGAAATGTAATTTATTATTTTCGTTTGAAATAAAAATATTGACATATTTACTAACTTATGATTAACATTAACATTACATTATATGGTAAATATTATTTGAACTATTTTAAAATACTTACGATTCATCATCAAAAAATGGTTATTAGAATCCCCCAAATTTTGTAAAACTACATCCATGGGAGGAGCTGCAATTTGCACCATTTGCATGATTGGGTCTACTGGAGCATTTTCTGTTAGACCACCACCTGTCTTTATCATTTGTTCCTTTAATACAGTTTTTTCTTGGCGTTTTCTAAAAACGGATGAAATGATTTTTATTTACACAAATTTTCAAGTTGCCACCTACAGTGTGCACAAAAGAAATAAAATTATTAGTGAAATCAATGTTTACTTTTGCTTTAAATTGTTCTACAATTTTTTTAATTGTTGCGGCGTTCTTTTTGCGTTGGTTTCAGGCTGGCTGTTATATTCGATAGTATTTCTTTCTACGCTGCATTTTTTTAAGCTATTGTGGATCCATATGTCCCCCTATTCTCAATAATAGGATTTTGCCTAACTAACTCTGCCAAAAATATTTTCTCCTTCTTAGAATAAACAACTCTTTCCGTATATTTATCTTTCCGAAACGTATGTACTTAATAATGATACAAATCGTATTTTTTGATAAATCAGAATCTGTATATTACAATGATTGTGCATGGTTGTATTTCGAAAAACTTTCAAAAAACCGACAGTAATGCGTGCGAGTTTCGCTTGAAGGTGTCAGCAACTTGCAACTGTTGAAACAAAAAGTTACTAGATGTATGACGCATCGGAATCTTGAGTATTTCTTTGCCGAGAACACCCGATTTATGGACTATAGAACATAACCTGAGTATTCTTGACAAGTTATGCTCAAATAAGTTCTGAGTCAAGTACAAGACAAGTACATACTGTAGATACGGGCCTAAAAAACGTGTGTTATCCTTCTGCTGGACTTCGACCCTTCTGCTGGAACAATGTCATGGCAACTTAGAATTTCCAGGGGTAATATAACAAGTGGTTATATTACCAATCGACAATTGTCAATAATGATTTTATAAATACTACGAATTTCAACCCCAAAGACGAAAATGCACGGAGCCCGAAGGGGCTTCTCCATTTTCCATAGAATGGTGTTGAAATGAGTTGTATTTTGTGACGTACCTGAAGGGCAGTCGGCGCGTTAGGCCGTGGAGCGAGTGGAGGGTCCCTTTGAAGTAGTGACGAGGGCCAGGCTCTCGGTGTCAGAGAGTGGGGGGGTTAAAAAAAAGGCTCCACGTAATTTTACCTCGTTGCTACTTCGTCGCAAGGGAGGCTCCACCCTACCTGCGTGGGTGGTCGACAGACAGTCAGCGAAGTTCAGAAATCACGAACTGTCACAACGCTGACCGTTTGACGCCAACACCACCGGGTGTAAATCTCGCAGTGAGAATAGAAAACTGTAAAACTGTAACTGAAATGACTGGAATAGAAACTGTAAAGAGAAAACGTGGGGGGAGCAAAAAATAATAACAGGTGTGAGTTTGGTATGGTAAGATGGCGTTTATTCGCACACACGAATCAAGACGGACACCGTGTCCTGCGCTCCTGAAAACAAATACCTCCGAGCGCCACCCTTTCGCGCAGGGTCTACTCTATTCGGCCGAATAAAATAAGCTCCTAATCGCGCGATTTAAAGGGCAGAGGGAGCGACCTTTCTCGTACACTAGCGCAAAACACGTACGACACAATTTACACGTAGACGCAATTTACACACAAAACAATAATCGGTAAAGATGGCTCAATCGAGCACACAAAAGAATTATATTATTGGAATTTTTATATCTGGCCTGCGTTATATGGATGGTCTCGCCGTTGGCTGGGTTCAGCCCCGGGCGGTTTCCGTCGACGGCGTCTGGGCCAGGTCCGCGGCTTCCAGCCAAGAATGGTTCTGGCCGAGCGGTTTAGCCCGTCGGCAAACGCCTACAAAACACATGGCCTTAATCAAAATGGCCGGACACGTGGCTTCACGAAGAGGAGGAGAAATAACTACTTACTCAGGTGTTATGAGCGTGTTCCCTGCCCTGCAGTCGGTGCCTCAATCCCCCTCAAGGGTGGTTAGTTGAGAACCGTTGATTATTCCCGTAAAACGGATGGTGAAATACCTTATCTGCAACGGTTCTTCTGACACGATCTATCTCGGGCACGAGTCAATGTAGTTCTGCTCGTAGTGGCGCTTACGCCGGTGAATTTAAAAATCGCTCACCGGGGAGACGCGTCACCACAACAAAAAAATGCAAGCATGGTTGCCTACCGTGTAGGTCTACACGCTAGTTAATTTATTAAAAGCCGTTTCTGCCGAACGCTATTTTGGACCGTTACAATTTTTATAATCTGTATCGATTTTTGAGAACACCACGAATTATATTTAGGAAGAGAATATAATGAATTGATCGAGTCATCTACTAGAGCAGAATAAACAAGAAGCTAAATATACGGTTTAAATACCTATACTTATTTAGATTACTTCACCTTTCAAACAGCAAACCAAAATTATGTACGTACTTATGTACCTGCGTACTAGGGACACACTGACATTTCGGGTTATGTTTTTATTAGCGGCCGACTAGAAGTTGTCTGTGAGTGGACGAATCGTGCCCTTTGTTTGCAAGTTATTCGACCGATAAATAAGACGATCGGTTCGGATATTGTCGTGACATATAATTAATCTTTCGTATGTGGTAGTCGCCACTGCGGTCTCTGTGTGGGACTCGAAATTGTGACAGCCCTCGACAGTTGATCGTGGTATTATCCTGAAAATACAACTAGTTGTATTTTCAGCATTATCAGTTATTAATACATGCGTAACTATAGAAACCGCATTGTTATGACGTCACGGTTTTACGTATGAGTTATATTCCCAGTATAATTTTTTGAATATCCATTTGAAAATACAGTACCTGTTGCATTGTTACAACAATGTATGAGTGAAAGATTGCCGTGTCGATACTAAGAAATAACTATGATCCAGTTGTCAAATCCAGTAGTACAGTTGTGGTTGTATCCATAATAACTTGTGTGTGACTCATCTCGGTTAATTTCGATCGGAAGGTCATATGAATAGAATATCTATTCAGCAAAATATGCAGTTGCTTTAACTCTTCTAGAATTGAAATTAGTAGTTACAATATAATTTAAAATAATGTGGGAATTAATATATTGCAACGGCGGGCTCCAAGTCACCAAGTTATACACGACTAAACGATTAGTGCGCATAAGATGATGTATCACATGTACAGTCGTGTTAAAAAATGTGTGGTACACAGATAATTGGCCGTTTTAAGTCGTGTTTAAAAATAAGTTGTACAGAAATAGGTAGATGGCTGTATATTTTGTCAATGGTAGATACATTTCAGAACTGTCAAAGTGATAACTAAGAGTGACAAAAATGATTGTGATTGTATTCTTTATATGAAAATTAATTACTCTAGATCTTTAGTGTATTATTTATTCTGCCATTAAAAGTTTGTCGGTAACTGTGTTTTTACTCAACAAAGGTTCGCACTGTATCATAATTTAAAAAGACCTATATCTAACCTTTCAAAATATTTGTATGTACAGTTATGCTCATATAAATCTAGTACAAAAAAATTGACATTGCTTTATAAAATTGCTATTGTTACCTAATTTCTTGTACTAGATTTATGTGAGCATTACTGTACAACACTTTTTTTCAACCTTGTGAAATTAATGCCCGGTTGCATCAACATTGTTTTACCTCGGGTTATGTAACCCCGAGTTATATTTATATCAGAGTGACGTTTCCAATCAGTTGGATCTAAATTTGATGATGTGGAGTAACGTCTAGCAACAAAACCCCTCGGGTTAAATAAAACAGAACATTTGTAAATGAATGAAGTTCCTATAACTAGCATTTTATGTTTTATTTCAGATCTGGTGTTAGTCATGTTTGAGGTTAACCCCGAGTTAAATTTATAACCCCGAGTTAATATTTAACTCGCGATGATGCAACCGGTCATGTCACATTCACACAGCAGAAATGTTGTACAATACTTTAATGAACACGACTGTACAAATGTATCAACATTTATAAAAGTTACAAACGATTACAACAATGTCTATAATGTTTAATGTATAGTTTACATGTAATATTCTTGAATGTATGTACGGTCGTGGCAAAAAAAGTGGGACAAGTCGTGAATTTCTCTAAAATTGAGTTGTGTAATCAAGACATTCGTCTATGCAAAGAAAAATTAAGCAATATGTCATTGTCATTGTGACATAAATTCCTACATGTTACTTAATAAAAGGCCACATTTTGGAATAGCCCCTCAAGTTAGTGCTTTTAATAAAACAAGAATAATAGAGAAATTGAAAATGGATTGTCTATCAGGCAAGTTATACAATTTTCTTCAGCTAAAGCAAAGTCGCACTAGGCAAAAAACCTGTACCACTTTTTTATGGCCGCGACCGGACATACATACATTTGGGTATCCATAAAAATGAACTTTTGAATCTTGTTTACGTCAACCCCAAATTTGGTTTAAAAAAAATTGTGAATAATCTCAATCCAATTATTTAATTACTGACACGTCCAATCTCAATATAATTTGCAAGTTTTTCGTTTGACTTGGTGATGCATAACGAACAAGTTTGTTTAATTCCAAAATGGAAATAGGTTATTTGACAGACTTGTTCAGGTCAAGCAGAGACAGGCCGATGTGCCAAGTTTAATAAAAATGAAAGCTGTGAAAAAAATAATAAATATAAATATACAATATATATATATATACAATATATACACATTGATAGTGGATGTAAATGTAATTAGGTAGATTTCTGGTTTCTCAACTTTTCTTCACTCTTGTATTTTTTCTCTAAAATAATCGCGGAAACAAGGAAATTGAATAAATGTGGTTTTACATGTTAAATTTATATGTATAATTAACTGATTCTATACCCGGTATAGTAGCACAAAATAACGCAATGAATAGACATTCTCTTTTCTTCAATTAAATTAGGTATATTTTCAGTGGGCGGTCAGAAATTTTCTTCTTAAAAAGGGGGCGCTATGCCGAATAAGTTGGGGAACCACTAGTTTATACCAATAAACCACATACAATTCATACATTAAAATTGAATAGCAAATGCCGTATTCATGTCTAACGCCTGATTCAATGAATAAACACTTGCTTGAAAATTGAGTTATTAGGTGGCCATAGACAGACACATTTTCTTACGGATTTGCATGCGGCGAGCCGAACCTTCAGATAAATGTGTTGGTTTATTGGCACCTTCGCGCCTTACCGCCGAGCGGCGAGCCACACTTGCGCGAAGCACGTCTGAACTCGCATAAATCGCACCATTAACACACACGTTAATCTGCGGAGCGGGTCTGGCATAGTTAGGTTCAATTCTATCTGTTCTGCAAATAAGAATAAAGAGTTTATAACAGAATTTATCGAAGTATATAGACGGCACGCTGCGTTATGGAAAATAAAATCCAAAGAATATATTAACAAAAATTTGAAGAAACAAGGGTACGCTTCATTGACGGAGGTTTGCAAAAAATATTAAAATATTATCAAACGTGTTGGCGTTCATTCGTAAATAATTATAGTCATTCGGTTCATTAATTCTTAACTCCTTCAAAAGCTTGAAATCGTTATATTTTTCTCTTTCACTAAGCCATCTTGTTTGCCATACTAAGCGCTTCTTCTTTGTCATTTTACAATTTATAATCGCATCAGAGTAAATTATTGCACTAACAATAGCAAACTTCTTTTTCTTGTTAAGCGTCAACATTTTAATCCGCACAATAATAATCATGAACTGAACTGGCATTTGCGTGGCCCGCGGTCTTTTAAAGTTTTCATGGAGCCACGAGCCAAGCAAATCCAACGGATAAATCGCTCGTTTTGCTCCATAAACATAGATATTTTGATGTGACGAGTATTCCGACGGAAAATTCGTACGATTTGCTCCTGTGTGTGTTGCCTCGGTCGTAAAATGAATCGCCACGAGCAAATGCGCGCATTTGCTCGTGGCGAGCAAATCCGTCTGCAAATATGCCTGTCTATGGCTAGCTAATCAAATTCGGTCCTTCGAGTGGAGCAGAGGCGGCCATTTGAATAATTTTATTTTCAGAACTTAATTTCATCCATGGCACCTTAAAATAAAATACAAAATTTTGATCTACCTGAATTTTTTCTTGTTTTATTTTAAAATTTAAAAACATATCACTATTATTGAAAAACTCTGAAACCCTACAGAGTGGCTAGGAAAACCTCGGCAACTTTGTCAACTATTAATTTTGATTGCATTTTATTGTAGCATACGTGGCGTAGATTAAAAAAAATGTAAAATATGTGCCAAAACACATATTTAAATATTTTATAAATCGACCAATTATTTGTTGTTTGCGTGCGTGTATGTTTGTATGCTGTCACTGTTTGTTTACGATGTTTTGCTATTTATATTCAAATTATCTCAATAAAACTCATCGTAATAATCAAATCGTAAAAATAAGCCACAGCAACTGATATAGTTGATAAAGTGGCCGGGGTTTTCGTAGCCACTCTGTATAATATAATATATCGCCCAGAAATATACTACATATTTCAGTTATGGTGAATGCGCCGGGACGACTAATTAATGTCTATGAATCGCACCCATTCAGTCCAGATTTATTTATCATTTTGTATTTATTATATCAATGCTGCATTTAATGCTATTTAAATTTTAACTGGTATTATATTCCTTATATAGGACACATTTATACTTGTAAACATGTCAACAATTGATGCATCTGAATGCTGTATCTGTACTGTGGCGCATATTTTGTATTTGTGTAAGGATAATTTTATATCTATCCTTATGTTATATTAGATTGTTTTTATCTGTAGGTAGACTATGTGAGAGTATAAACTAGAAATGTAAAGGGACAAAATTTTACGTCTTTACAATTGTTATTTAAATAACGGTTAGTCGTGTTCTGTAACATACCCACCATTCAGTTGTAGTCAGTTAATCAATATAAATTAAATCAAGAAAAAAACATTACTACACAACTGTCTAATGGCACATGTTTTCATTAGATTGTATTTTAGTTTAATTAATATATGGTTTGTTTTGAAATATTATTATTTAAAGTCTACCAGTTATATTATTTTATCTACATTCATTTAACTAAAGAAATATGAGAATATATCAAATCTAATGTCTGGATATAAGAATGGAAACCACAACAGCTAAGGTCAGATAGTCAGATAAAGGGCAGATAAATATGAATTTTAAATTCAAATTTTATATATACAGATAAAGAAAACTCGTACATCAAACTAAACTTAATTATTTCTCTAAACATAAATAATTGATCATATACCGGGTGATCGATTTTTCGCGGAATATAGGGGAATAATATGGGGAAATGGTTTTTCTTAGTATGCTGGTCCCCTATTCAAACTATAATAAAATTAACATCATTAAATAGATCATCTTGTTGTACTTCTCGTGGAATAAACTAATCCTTGACAAATAATGTTTTAACATGTGTAGAAAGCTTTGAAAATAATTTAAATAATTCAAGGGTTTTAGAACAACATCTAGAACCGTCAGTGGGTGTTTATTATAATCAAATGTTTTGTTTTTATCATATTTTTCAAAACTATTACAGATATTTAAGAACTATTTCTACAAAACATGTAGAATTTTTTTTTCATATGCATATCTTTTCTATTAGTCAATATTTTTTAGATTGCTTTGCCGACAAAAATATGTTGTAGTTTAATTTTTATCATTTTATTCATATTAATATGTAGAACATCATGTAAAATCACATCAAATTTTAATCAGTTCACAGATGCAATTTTTAATTTCTTTATATTATTTTTTTATTATTAATTATAGCATAATAAATATTGTACTGCTATAGTTCGACCATAAATAAATGAAAATACAGTCTTGACTCCTGGAGTATTTTATTAGGGGTTTTATTATAGGTTGTCATAAAGTAGTTAGAAACTTTCTCATAATATTAACAGGATTGTAATGCTATTTTTGTGATATCGACCGTTGACAAACTGTACTCAAACATATCAGTTAATTCCATTCCCAGGAAACCCCATTAGAGATAGAATATTAATTTCATTGTTTGGTTTACTCCAGTAGACGAGTTTACTTACAGTGGGTACCATAGAAACTTGATAAAGGCGTTATTACAGGAGGAAAAGGTAGCCTTATATGCCCCTTCTTCCCAATTGCAAATATCCAAAAATGTAATTTTAAATTGTTACTCCTAGTTACTATCTAGGTCTTATTGGTTCAGTGTGCAATTTAAGAAAAGTGATTTGTTTTTAAATGTGGATACCCTGGGATAGTGAATCTATTGAGAACGAAGCTGAATCTTAAGTGAATTTGCCCTCGATAGAAGCAGAAAATCAAGAACATAGTCATTTCCCTCCAGAAGCAAAACAAATTATATTAATCGTGTATAATCCCTTGAAAGAGACGGAACCAGACGAACGAAAATTTTACGAAAACTCCATATACTACTGTATGGAGAATAGTTAATTATGGAATCTTTGATAGTAAGCCCAGGAACGATTGTGACTCGTCCAGCTGTATAGAGAAATGGGTCGTTTGCAAATAATTACAAATAATTACATTATAAATAATAATTACATAATCATTTGCAAATCATTATTTTGCCGTTTGAAAATAATAAGTAGCTTTCAATAGCATAACTCATTTCATCAATATGTCTTTAATCTGCGTTGTTGCTCAAAGGAATCTTTGAATGATATCATATGCATAAATATACCTAATAACTAAAATTTTAATATAAATCTTCATCACATTTCATGAACATTTATGTTTTAAACATTTTTTCTTCATAGGTACTTTTATAACTTATGTAGATAGTTATACGTCTTTATATTAAAAGGTAGTATTACGTAAGTAAGTAGGTACTATCGGTGTATGTTGATTATTCCATTCATGAAATGCCAAAATTATAGTCACGACCTGCTTATATGAGATCACTATTGCTGACCCCCATTTTCGTTTCATGGACCCCCATTTTTTTTTTCGCTGACATGGACCCCTTGTAGTTTCTCGTCGACCCATGGGGGTCGATATAGACCACTTGGGAATCATTGCTCCACTCTGAGGCTCGAATTCGATAGCTCTCTGAAAGAGCACTGAACACAATTATACATGGGATACCCGTTGATGTAAAAGTACAATAATAATAATGGTACAGTATTAATATTCACGATATTCCTTATGTTACCTAATAATTGCACGGAAAGTAAATTTATTCACTTCTACTTAGCTAGCAAACATGCATATGTATTGCTTATAAAAAAACTTTAATAGTAACGCGTACGTTTCTTGATATCACATTCGAATGTCAGAAGCATTTATGTCATTAATGCATCTGACATTCGAATGTGGTGCTGTCAAGTAAAGTACACTTTACTGCTAAGTTATTTGATACGCAATACACCTGATTGGCTTTAAATAGTAACTTTATTGCCAATGTGGTAAATGTAAATGAAGTTGCCTAAATAATTATTCTATCCAATGTTACTAAAGCCGCATCTAAATATCATACCTGGTAACGTATCGACAATAGAAATACCGAGTACTGTTTTCGCGAAAAATGGTCGATCTGTAGATGTGATATTTTTTGTTTTTAAGTTAAAAATGCTTCCAGATAATTCGTTTTTGTTTAAATTCAGATTATTTGAATACATTTAAAATATAAATTTGATCAATCCACATACACCTATTCACATACATACTCACACACCCCCACATCCACCCAACGAGAAAATTTTTCAGAGATGGTAATAATAAACTCGAGGACCTGAAATTCGTTGAAATCTGAAAGATGAAAAATTTTCGAAAACAATACTTTCACCATATACCCTCAGTTGCAAAAAAACGGGTCATTGGGTCGTCGTTTGCAAAGAACTTTTTTTTTAAATTTTGATGTTGGTATAGTCCTTAGAATAAAATTTTTAGTGTTTTACAATCAAAGAGACCGCCAGGATATAGAAAGAAGCAACATATAAGAAGCAACATATGGTACTTAATATTTATATAATGAACACAAATAAACGAAAACGATAATGTACCTATACACGAAAAAAGTGCATTTCTGCAAAATAAACTTAACAGAGATTAATAATGAAAATGACAGTTAATCGAAAACAAACAAGTCAAACCCCAGTAGCCACCTTGATCCTCTATGCATAGTGCCGAATGAGCAATAGGTAGTGAAGAACACATACCTTTAAATGTTATTTTCGCTTATTAAATAAACTGATAAGTATCATATGTTGTTTTCTCTACATTCTGATGGTCTCTTTGATTGTAAAACACTAAAACTTTCACTCTAATTGTAAAAATGTAAAATATTTTCAACTTTCTATCACTTCCGGTTCCACGGGAAGTAGCACCAACTTTCTTATTTTAAATGGAACACCCCATATATTATAATATTTTTGAATTCCTCGCTTAAATTGGAACATATTTTGTATGAACGTAAGTACACTTATCTTTTCTAGTTTTCAAGAAAAACATTTTTTTCTAAAATTTGGACCTTTTAAAGGTAGCCTGAAATCTGTCTATAACTTCTCTTAGGAATAAGATAAAATTATGAGTTATATTTCTAATTGTACCTAGAGGGTGCCTCTATGAGTAAAATAATTGGAAGCTGTCAATTTTGATAATAAGTGTTCATAAAATGTCAATATCTAAGTGCAATCTTAAATAACTCGTAATTCAATTTTTTCAAATGGAATGACCCATTTTTTATCGCATAGCATTACAAAATATGAATTTAAAAATATTATAATATATGAGGTATTTTATTTAAAATAAGAAAGTTGGTGCTACTTCCGGTGGCACCGGAAGTGATAGAAAATTGAAAATATTCCACATGTGGATAACTGATTCAACCGTGCGACGAGGATTTTTTTGAAATTTTTAGTACAACGGCAACCCCGTAAACTTTTAACGAACGGTTTAGCGTAGACACCATGTATACAGCCAACTACCTATTTCTATTCATCTCAGTTTTTGACACAACTGTACCGTGTACATCCTGATATTTCAAAATAATCAAGATTGTAATGTTTTCTTTTTCTACTGATATACAGGTATGTGAATGTAGCAATTTTACCACGGCTTCCTATACAAGAAAGTGATACTTTTTCACTCTAGAGATGAAAATATTTTCACATGTAGAGATGAAAATAAACATGTAAAATAAATTTAATGGAAAGCATTTCTATGGAAACGACTTACAAACATTAATTTCAGTAATTTGCATTGTGACAGTGACAGTTCATTTTGAATTAAATTGTACTTGAAAGTTTTGAACTTGAAGTTTCTGTATATCTAATATTTTATAAACTACAATATCGTAGAAAAAAATAGCATTTCTTACTCGAGAAGAAATACGTTCTTTTTCGTTGGTGGACTTGACCTACTCGCCTCTAACGCGGCTGGGTGAAAAACCGTCCACTTGCGAAAATTAGCGGAATTTTCATTTCTAGTTACAAAATATACTATTTTTTCTCTTGCTTGGTTTATGTGAGTTGGGAAAGAGATACATGAGGGGCCAACTTTAAACTTCCATTGGGGTTTAAATTCGACGTGTCCCTCTTTTTTGGATGAGAATGGAATAGTCCGCGTCACAACTGCGACACGTATTAGTGACTCAATTAAGCAGAAAACAGGAGCGAATTTGTCGGCGCCCGTGTTTCCCACTTTTTGATTAATAATCCAGAGTGCTTTGTGATTTTTCCGAACATCTGCCCTTCCTGGTTCCATGACGTATGAATTTGAGCGTGTGCACAACATGACTCGTGCCACTAATTTATAAAACAATGATCTGTAGCTGTTCGAGGACGAGGGCAGCTGTCGCGTGTGCTCCCCAAACAGGGGGTATGGGGGCACGCTCCCATGGTCCTCGATTCCAGATCCTGGACGCTGTATCCTGGGGGGCGTCATTAGGGCACCCTCGCTCGTTCATCTCAATATGGGGCCCCACACTTTACATGCCAGCTCGCCAAACGTGTTACTCCCGCCGTTTAATTTTTACATGATTTATCGTTTTGTTTTTCGCGCTGTAATTGTAACTTATGGCAGGGCGAATTCCTCTTTAATTATCAATTCCACGCTCACGATTCACAGTTCAGAATTCGCGCTGGACAATAAATCCTTATCGTGCGGGGAAGAGGGCGATTACTATTAAAACTCACGGATACGCACATCAACTTCCGGTTGGCATATGTAAATGTGGAGCAATTGCCTCCCAAAAAAAAATGCAGATTTACATTCAGAGCACACGTAATAATATAGCCTGAATATCTTGAATGCAAATGGTGTTAATTATATTATTAAATTACACACATTACTGTTGGGATTAATGGTGGAGCGTGGTTGCGATGCGCAACGCTTCGGCATCGGTGCCGATCGCATTAGATGACTCATAATGGATTTGCGTGGGTGTGTATATCTGTGTATGATAGGAAAATGTGGTGGTTTACAGATTTAATCAGTTTGTTTATAATGAGGGACGTAATCACGTTATTTACATGCCAATTGGACCGCTAGTTATTATGTAAATTGGCATGCATACAACAATTCGATAATCTACAAATCAGAGTGAGTTTAAATGTTTGCAATACATTTAACTTCTACGTACAGAGTGATCGAATAATGATTCCGCCAAATGGACCAGCACGCTTGTGTAACGCAGGTTATCCATGCACAAATGTAAATACATTCATATTCTAACGTAATGTGATATGCCAAAATTGTATCTGATTTCGTCTTAATCTCTAAAAGAAGCAAAGCGTTTGAAATCATATTGAAAGTGTGTTAAAAACTTAATGCAGATAAGTATTGGTTATATGGTTGACCAGCTTTAAGGAACTACATTTAAATATACTTTTTAATGGATGAAACTATAACATAATTTAAAATATACGAATAATCAAATTCAGAAATTGATATTTCGTCTCAATCGTCTCAGTGGAATGGGCAACAGCGTGTGTGATAGGTGCTCGAAGATCAAAAGGCCGGGTGACGTCCGGAAATTCGCTTAATAAATTTGTAAAAGGTGAACTATGGGCGAACGTTAGCGTTTGTTGCATTTATCTTAGCAGGAGAAGGATTGTACGTAGTTATCTCTGAAATATCCAATAGTCGATTATTATACATATCTATGGAGAGAATAAAATTCCGTAAGAAATCAGCACCGAAAATGGAGTGATTGACCCTCGCCAAAATGAATTACCAAGTAAAAAAATCGTTAGGGAATGTCAATATTTAGTGTTGATACGCCATATGTGGGTACAGGCACGCCATTACATTCGTTAGTGAAAATTTTGTAGGTCGATGAGTACTCGCAAAGTATTTATTTGCTACTTAAATACTAATGTGGGTACCAGTATTGATCAAAATGAATGTAAGAGTTACAAGGCAAGCTGAAATAGGAAGTGACTACCACCTACTAAAAATGAACATGAGTTGGAAGAAAATAAAAAATATACAGACAAGAGGAGGATAAAAGTCTGAAAAACTAATTATTACTCTACCTTTGCACAGTCAATATACTGCGGCGTTAAAGAAAAGATAGAAGCCTACAGATTAAGAAAAACACAAACACAAGAGAAATACAAAGAGATACTACAAAATAAATTCCGAGAGAGCGAAATGAAGCTAAACATAGAAGGAAAATGTGAGGACATTCAAAAGAAATATACTAGAAGCGGCAAAGGAGACCTGCGGAACAACAAAAATTGGAAACAGGGAAATGAAAAAGACAAACTGGTGGACAGAGGAAGTCAAAAAGAAGATAAAAAACAAAAAAGAGAAATGGAAAAGATAACTACAAACAAAAAAAAAAGAAGATTATGAAAAATACAAACAAAAGAGAAACAAAGCGAAATCAATAATAAAATAAGCAAAACAAAAGTCTTGGACGACATTTGGCGAAAGTATGAATAAGAATTTTATTCAGAACCAAAAACTATTCTACGGAATAAAATGGAACAATTATTACGAATGAAGACAAGATAACGTAACACAAGAATGGGGGGAAAAGTCGCAAGAAAGGCAAGAGAAAAAATTGAACAAATTAAAAAAGAAGAAGTACAAGAAGCAATAAATAAAACTAAAAAACGAGAAAATACCAGAAACAGACGATATAACACCGGAGATGATGAAACATATGGGAGAAGAAGACATAACACAAATAACGAAACAAATAAATGATATTATAAGCAGCGGGGAAACACCAAGAGAATGGAATAAAGGAATAATTCTACCAATACATAAGAAAAGGGATAGAAGAATAAACGACAATTACAGAGGAATCACATTAACAAGTATATCAAGTAAGATCATGACCAGGGTAGGTACTAGAAGAAAGGATGCGAGACAAACTAGAAACAACAATACAGGACAGCCAGTGCGGATTCAGAAGAGGGAGAAGTACGCAAGAACAAATCTTCATACTCAGACAACTAAGCGAGAAACTAATTAAGAAGAACAGAGAAATGCACATATGTTTCGTAGATCTTGAAAAGGAATTCGACAAGATAAGGAGAGAGGACATATGGAACGAACTAGCAGATAGTGAAATAGAGGAGGAAATAATAAATGTAATAAAATACATGTGCAGAGAAAACTAAAATATTGTGAGAACAAACAATGATGAATCAAAAGAATTCGAAACGAATAAAGGAGTAAAACAAGGATGCGTGCAAAGCGCTTTGCTTTGCACAATTGTATTGGATTAGGCGATGAAGAAAGCAAAGCAATACAAAAAAATCCAAAAATGGAGATAACAAAAATAGCAGAACTTCTATTCGCGGATGACATGGCAATAATTTCAGAAGCAGAGGAAGGACTGCAGAAATAATTGAGAAAGCGATTAAGAAAATAAACATGAAAATAAACTACCAAAAGACAAAAACCATGATAATTGCCGAAGAGAAAAAGAAACACGAAATAAAAATACAAGAAAAAACAAATCGAACAAGTAGAACAATAGACAGAATTAGTAGAACAAGTAGAACAACATTTAGGAATAATCATACAGAGCAGTAGTAAATTAGATAATGAAATAGAAGATAAAATATAAAAAAAACAGCAAAACTATATAAAATATTAAAAAACACCTTTTGTAGCAAGAAGGAGATATCAAGAGACACATAAACTGAACTAGTCAAAAAAGTAATTAGATCAACGTTAACTTATAGCATCGAAACATGAACGATGACAGGAAAACAAATAAAAAGAATAAATGCCATGGAAATGAGATTCCTAAGAAAAATAGAAAACAAAACAAGAAGAGACAGGATAAAGAACGAGACGCACAGGAAAAACTTCAAAATAAAACCAATACAGGAAAAAATAACACAAGGCCAAATGAGGTGGTACGGACACATGAAGCGAATGAGAGAAAAAAGAAACACTAAGAAAATATACGAGACAAGATCAACAGGAAAACAACAAAGAGGAAGACCGAGAAAAGAGTGGAACAGCGCAATAAAAGAAAAGGCAGCAAGAAAAGGGAACACATGGGAAGAAATAACGGAATTAACAAAATGATGGAAGAAGTGGAGAGAATATTATAAATATTAATAATGTATTCCTTACAACACCGAAAGGTAGAAAGGCAAAGGAATAAATAAATAAAATTGATAAAAAAACGGGCACCGGTATTAAAGTCTTTCACGAAAAATAACTGACCTAGTTCAGACACAGGGTTGTAGGTCGACATCAACCCTAATATACCACGTAAGTTGCAATACATCTTTGTTACTTAGGATAGTAATTTACTTTAAAAAATTAATTGGGGCAACCTAGTTCAAAATTTACAACTGAATGATGCTGCAAAACGAATAAGCTTATTTTACAATTGCTTAATTATATCACCAATTGTTTGTTCCAAAGAATTTCGGATTTAACGACCTACGAGCTAAAACAAGTTTTTTCACATTTTTTGCAAAAATTTTATAGTATAACCTTACGAAAAATCTTGACTGGTGAAAAATACTTAAAATGCTCTACAAGAATGCATCAAAAATATTATACCTTATACGAGCTATTTGAAAATATTGTTGGTGACGTCACAACAAATAAATGAAAGTGTTTAAAAATGATTTTGTTTTCACCAACTTGTAGCTAGGACTCTCCCATTTAATAATATATACATTTGTAGATGGTTACATAACAGTTGAAGTTGCTATAGTTTTGGGCACTTTTTATCGAACACACTGTATTACAAAACTGCATTTAATGTTGCTTTGTATCAAGTCGATAGTGGTCACATTGAATAGTTATTGTAACGAAAATTATGTCTTGATATTTTATATTTTGTTAAATGTCAAATTCTGTACATAATATAAATTTTGGGTATAAAACGAAATTTTTTAATATCTGCTTACAGCGTCATCTACGCTCACATGTTTGTATAAACTATTTTGTTTGGTTTCCATTGCTTACTCGATATCCAAATTTATGGAACTCCTTTACCAAACACCCTTTATAACTGTAAAGGGTAGGCCATCTTAATCAATCCACGCAAATTACTCCTATGATATGTTCAATAGCAAAAATTGACCCCAAAAAAAGTTATTTGGTTACAAGGGGAACATCTCATGTTAACGTTTAACTTGAACCTTTAACCTTGAAGTTGAATTTCTAGGTTATTTCAAGGCCAATTTGAAAACTTTAAATGATAACCCTACTTTTTGACTTTTATTTTGAAAGAGAGTCATCGTATTAGCTGCTTAAATATTTCAATACCTTACATAAGAAAATTACTAATATTTCCAGCTACCAACATAATAAAGCCGCATATGGCAATAATAAACAATAAACAATAAAGGATAAACTATTTTTTTCCTAAAAAATGGTTTTTAAACTATTATTAAGAAAAATAGGTTAAATTAATTTTAAATGACTATAGAAAATATGATTGATAGAATCCGAACCGCCAGAACTGTCTGCGTCAAATTAATTTACGTACGAGGTATGATAAAACAATTCGTCCAATTGTTTAATTTACAAAGCAATATTTATATATTTATCAATTTTTATATTGTCCCCGTTAAAATAGTCGCCATAGAATATAATGCACTCCACCATACTTTGTTCTGCAACAGTGCGTCGGGCGTTCCTAGAGCGTTTCCCATGAGAGATAGGAAAACATGTTTCATACAAAAAGTTATTGGTTTAAAAATCTTTATGCCGTAAAATTAATTTAAAATGTACGGTGTGTCCCAATTTTGCGGAATAGCAAAAACAAACATTTTTTTTTATGGAATACCCTGTATTTATTCAAGGTCTCTGATGACATTTTTCAACCTCTACAATGTTGTCACGCATAAGCAAACTCAACTTAAAAAAATAGTAGCGACTCGTTTTTTGAAGGTAAGAATAAGTTTTAGCAATATTCTCAGTGTGGTTAATAAGCAACATGTTGTTAATGAGGAATTTGAAGTTAGTAATACAGGGTGTTCAGAAAAAAATGCCAAACTTTACAAATTTCAAAGCGGTATAATTTTATTTTATTATTCGATAGGTCTTTTTCTTCTCTTCAATTTGATGGTGCATGTCTTATGTCTGAACCCCATAGTTGTTGAGATATTCAATATTTTTCCCAAAAGTAACCATTTAGTTACATTTCAATGCACTGAAATAGGTCATGCTGAGACAAAACAACTGTCAAAATGTAAGTAAGAGTCAATGTGAGATGAACGAAAATAATAAAATAGTAGATACATAGAATGTCTGTAATACGATTAATTATTTTATTCCAAAACCATGAGAGATAACAATATTATTAATACAAAAGAGAAACGATACTGCAGTAATGTTCAAAATGTTTTTGTTCATCTCACATTGATTCTTACTTACATTTTGACAGTGGCGATAGGACAAAGGCACCAGGAAAGCCCGACGCACTGTTGCAGGACCCTGTACCTGTATATTCTAGTCGTCATAATACTTTTGAAACGTAGACTATGGTATATCGTTCCGTACCACCAGCGATCTTGTGTTTTGGTCCATTTAGAGCTTCCATTGAGACGATTAAGCCTTTGTTTTTATGTTATAAACGTGCACGCACGTCTCGTCACCTATTATGATGCTCTGAAGCAATGTTGAGTCATTGCCGATCATTTATCATTTCCCAAAAAACTGTTTTACGATTCATATTTAGTTCAAAAATTCACAATTTCTGAATAAATTTTACTGCCATTTCCCTCATGCCCAAAACATGAAAAATGTCTTCTCATGAATCATGCGATATGCCAACTTCTTCAGCCACCTCTTTAATTACAATTCGACGGCTTTCAAGAACATTTTCATGAATTCTTTAATATTTTTCCGGTGATTTAGGTTCTAATTGCTCCAACTATTCAATTCAATTCAATTCAATTAATTTCTTTACTTTGCCACACACACACACACACACACACACACACACACACACACACACACACACACACACACACACACACACACACACACACACACACACACACACACACACACACACACACACACACACACACACACACACACACACACACACACACACACACACGCACGCACGCACGCACGCACGCACGCACGCACGCACGCACGCACGCACGCACGCACGCACGCACGCACGCACGCACGCACGCACGCACGCACGCACGCACGCACGCACGCACGCACGCACGCACGCACGCACGCACGCACGCACGCACGCACGCACGCACGCACGCACGCACGCACGCACGCACGCACACACACACACCCACCCACACACACACCCACACACACACACACACACACACACACACACACACACACACACACACACACACACACACACACACACACACACACACACACACACACACACACACACACACACACACACACACACACACACACACACACACACACACACACACACACACACACACACACACACACACACACACACACACACACACACACACACACACACACACACACACACACACACACACACACACACACACACACACACACACACACACACACACACACACACACACACACACACACACACACACACACACACACACACACACACACACACACACACACACACACACACACACACACACACACACACACACACACACACACACACACACACACACACACACACACACACACACACACACACACACACACACACACACACACACACACACACACACACACACACACACACACACACACACACACACACACACACACACACACACACACACACACACACACACACACACACACACACACACACACACACACACACACACACACACACACACACACACACACACACACACACACACACACACACACACACACACACACACACACACACACACACACACACACACACACACACACACACACACACACACACACACACACACACACACACACACACACACACACACACACACACACACACACACACACACACACACACACACACACACACACACACACACACACACACACACACACACACACACACACATTTTAAATATTGTCCGCAATAAACTCATTAAATGTGTAATAGTACTTTTGTATGAGATATTGCCTGAGTTGCTTCTTGAAGTTTTTTGTAGTTTTGATAGGAGGGGGGAGGGGGGCAGAAATGGCGTAGGTAGTGTGGACCGCTACCTATACCCCTACTATTGAACAATTACAAGTAATAATAATAACACAAGAATGTTGAGCCACCACTAGGCAAACCTTCAAAAAGTTCGCGAAGAGTTTGAAAGGAGGTTATATTTTTGTTTAGAAAACAATGGAACCCATTTCCAACATTTACTTTAACATGTTATTTGAATTTAATATTTGCACTTAATTCCAAACCTAGTTTACCAAATCATATTGTATTAATAATGACTGGAAAGCATTTCTCAAGAGCTTTCCAACGATGTATCACAAGTAGGGGGGTGCCATTTAATTTGTTTAGATGAAGGTGGCTGTGGCTTAAAGGGTGGGTAGGGGGTCGACACTACCTACGCCATTTTGGTTACCCCTCCAAACCACCCAAAGGTTTTGAATAATTAAAAAAAAAACATTAGTTCTATAAAAAAAAGCCGGTGGCAACTTTTCAAATTGGCACCCTGTATATGGCGCTTTCGTAGATATATCGGACATTAGTGTAAGTGTTTTCGTTTTTTCCGTTTTATTATTATTATTATTATTAATGTATTCTAGGATATACAGGGTGTTAATACTAAGTTGTAACACCCGAAAATGGCAGTTAGAACTCATTGAAACAAACAACTTTTCTTTGTTAAAATTTTTGAATTGGTGCCCAAGTTCATAGTTGAACAACAAAACGTTCAGCATGCGCTATCGGTTCTCTAAAACACTATTTATCTAAACATTGTATTTTTTAAATATTCTTAAAATAAGGGAGTAATGACGATTTTTCTAAAAACAAAAGATAACCATGAACTTGAGCTCCAATTCAAAAATTTGAACTAAGCAAAGCTGTTTGTTTCAATGAATTCTAACTGACATTTTCGGGTGTTACAACATAGTATTAACACCCTGTATAAGGATATCCCAAGGCATAGTACATGCTCATCAGCGAGTCATGCGACAACATTGACTGTTGCTTTAAAATAGCGTAGACAAAGAGTTCAGTTTGTGGAACACATAATCAGTATGCTCAGTCCAGGTTAATTTGCAGTCCAAAATGATTCTTAAATAGTTGGTATTTTCTGCGGCGTTTTGAAGCCCATTTACTTGTGGTTTTCTATTGAAACAGTGAATTTGTACCGTTTTATTTGCGTTAAGGAGTAAAATGTTACTGTTGCACCATTACGTGAACTCTGCTAAGGCAATTGTAATTTTGTTTAGGAGTTCCTCCTGGGTGACGGCGGATATAATAATATTTGAGTCGTCTGCGAAATTGATTAGATGTTCCTCGCTCAAGAACTCTACAAAATCGTGAATGAATAGAAGGAAGATTAGGGGCCCCTGTGATGAACGCTGTGCCACACCAGTATTCATTGGATACATTTCTGATTTGTGGTTATTAACATCGACATAGATTCTCCTGTTGGTCAAAAACGACACTATTAGATTGTTTACGTTGCCCCGAATTCCGACAGCATTTACCTTATTGCGCACGAACTTACCGTCTATTGTATCGAATGTACGGGAAAAATCGAAAAAGAAGCTACCATGCACATTCCTCTATCAATCCGCTTATGCATCTCCTCTAGCAGGTTGATGCTTGCCGTTTCGGTAGATTTTCCTGCGCGGAATCCGTGTTGGTTATCCTTTAATATTTTTTTATGCAACTCCATAGTTTACGCATGAACACTTTTTCGATAATTTTCGAAAATGTATGTATCACACATCACACTTGTTTTCTTGGCGATAGTTGGATTTGTCAGTTTGGGACCTTCTTATGAACAGGAACGAGTTTCGAAGTTTTCAGGCCGTTCGGAAACACTACCGTATCGAATATTAGGTTTATTAGATAGGTCAGGGGATTGATAATTTCCTTAGCTACACTTTTTATTATATTATGTTGGAGGTAACTCCATCGCTTCCACTACTGAGTTTATTTTTAAGTTCAACTCGTGCTGTCGTAATGTCTTCAGGGCTGCACGGTTCTAAAACCATGGTGTTATGAGAGATACTGGAGGTTGTGCATTGTACTGATGGATTTTTTTTGTGCTCTTGGAATAATAGCTGCGACATTTGAGAAGTAAGCTCCACAGATTTGAACTACTTCGGTTTGATCTTGTATTTCTCTTTCGTCCTCATTTTTTAATATAATATTTGAATTTTCTTTTATTTATTGGGTGCGTTCTTTATCTGATTAACGAAACTGGATTTCTTGGTAGTTTCTATTAATAGCTTATGTTTTTTTTCCACTAGCTTGTGTGTATTTTGCATCTCCATAGATTGCAGTTAATTTTTAAGGTGGAATAGGTTTTTTTGGTATTTGCTTGACTCCCATATTTCATTATTCACCCATCTTCTATTGTCTTTAGATCTGTATTTCATCATGCGTGTTGGACATGCTGTATTTAAATTATGTAGAAATTCTTCCTTGAAAGCGGTACAAGCTGTATTGGCGTCTCCGGTTTTAATAGATGCCCTATTTACTTTTCATAGTAGGAACTAATCGCTCTCGATTCATTTTTTGTTTGGATTGGTGACGTGAGATTAAGATTTATTATTATGGCTTGGGCAAGGTGGTCTGATAGGTTTAAGTTTAATACTTTGCATTGGAAATTTTGACTATTTGAGACTATGTAGTTAATTTGCGTCATTGATACTCCACGTTCTGTTATCTGGGTTTTGATTGGTTCGTTGATTTTGTTTATAAAACCAAATGAGTTAAAGATATCATTTAGTATCCTCTTTTCTGCACTATCTTCTAAGAAATCTATGTTTAAGTTTCCACATACTACTATTTCATTATAGAATAGGTGCATTATTTGTAGAATCATATTGAAATTCTTGATGAATACGTCTTGTGCCCGTGGTCTATAGACCACGATGACGCCATTTTTTTGGTACTTGTTTTTTGTTAGTGCCATAACACCACCTGCCGTGTTCCCGTGATTTTCTTGTAAAATGTGAAATTTTCGAGAGGTCCGACGCTACCCTGGAAAATACTATGATAATATACCTGCATATGAAACAACAATTACTACTGGTGTGAAATATTCCTATACCCATTTAGGTTTAGATAATTAATGTTATTTTCATTGCTCCAAGTTTCCGTTAGGCATACAATATGAAGATATTCTTCTGATAGTTCAGCTTCGAGTGCTATAGATTTATTAATCATGCTGCAAATGTTTTGATGAATTAATTTTTGCTCAATATCAGGCTGTTCACATAACGCCCCTGTTGTTTCTAGAATATGGCTTTTGGTAGAACATGTAGTATCGGTATTTTCTATTGATGGAGTTTCTAGGTCTGCCAGTCCGAAATAACTGAAACGGACTTAATTTTCCTCAAAAGAACAAAGCTTAGAATCTGTGGAGAAGTCACTCTTCTATGGCGCCAATTTTGAAGCATTTATATTTCTCATTGTTTGCCTTGTCTTCACGTTCGATGGTAATTATATCGAACTTTAAATTTTTACAGTAAATTCAAAAGTTCGTTAAGTTTTTCACTTTTAAAACCATTGTTAAATTTTCCAGCATGAAGCCATACTTTGTTTTCCTCTTTGTATACTATATCTGCTTCATTACAGTTACTTCTAATAACTATTCTTGTATTTGCAGAGTCTGCCATTGTAAGTTTTGTTTCTTGCCGCTATTTCATGTGGATCAGCTGATTGAGTCTGGCGTTTATTTTTATTTGAGTGTATTGGTTCTGAGGTGTATATATTGTATTATATAGAGGTGTATTGGCTTCTGAGGTGTGTATATTTGAAAATTGAGTGCAGTTACGCCTACTTCCAGTTATTTGCAAGAATCGAAACAATCACCATATAATATAATTCTATATTTTTCCTGAACCTCTATTACGTCATACTTTTGAAAAAATAGTGGGACTGGTTGCCTGAAACATTAATTTCGTTAAGCACGTCATTAAAAAAAACGTTTCTCACAAAAGTTGTTTTTTTAAATACCTATCTAACCATGTCACACATGATCTAAGTTCCCATTTAAAATTCTGAAGTCGAATGCAATTGCACCCACATCCGGAAACTCTCGGAATGTTGTTTTTTTTTAGAACCTCTAAGACGTCAAATTTCCGAGAAAAAAAGGTCTGGGACATGTGGTCTGAAACACCCTATATAATAGATAATAGTTTCTAAAAGCGCTAGTGGGCTTTTAAAAAAACTACCGAAAGTGTCATGGCATCGTAATAAATATTATTAATAATAATATGTAGTTTCAATAAAATTTACATTTGATTTGATTTGATTTAAATTTACAAGGTGAATAGACTGGTCCACATTTTTCACACTGGTTCGCCTCGTGAAGCGATCTAAAGCCCATTGTACTGACAGTTTGAGTTACGTAGCAAGTTAATAACTACTTACTATTATCATTATGTAAACTTTTGTTTAAGGCTTATCAACTTACTTGCAACTTCTCCCGATCAATCTCTGCGCATTAAAACTATTTCTGGTGTGTATGTTCCTTCTGGGGGGCGCTTAGTGCACGTTCTGGAAGTACGATTCCCGCAGTAAATTTATTTAAATATTCGCAGACACAATTTAAAATTTCTAATATGCAGTAAAGGATAAGTGAAGTGGGTATAAAATCGAGTCTAGCTGGAAGTCGTTCCATCTCCGCGCCCGGCATCTCCATATAAAGGTTTCAATTCTTGTACGTCGCACAGGACAACGATTATTGTATCGCATAATCGCACTGATATCGGCAGCGTATTTCCTGCTGTCCGTTGCAGTCGCGGCACTCCAGGGCCGCCCATTGAGACCGGCCGTATATAGCTCGACAAGCTATTATGTTATCCTGCTTCTCAAATGTAAACATTTATTGCCGTTCGAAGGGCTCCTCGAGGACGCCACCCCCATCCTGCTGCCGCCCCATCTCGCTCCTGCACGTTGCGGGGGCGTCGCGCCGCCGCGACGCCGATGCGAGGCAAGTGAGAGGAGCGATCGCTCCCTGATGTATATTGCTTCTAATGCGTAGATAAACTGCATATGTTTATTCAATTGCTGCGGATGAGTGTTTTTGTCATGCTAGGGCCCACGAGGACAACCGTCGAGACGAAGCTGCTCTGCAAGCATCCACCTGGTGCTCCACTCATTCATATCTTCAGATACGCCAGTATATGGTTATATTGTAAGTGTATGTCGTGTTTAAGCAGGTGTGATGTGATGAACTCGTGTGCGAGTTCAGGTGGACTTTGCTTTAGTCAAAGCATGGTGTGCCAGCTGACGCCAAAAGTCAAACGCGCTCGTACGGAAAAAGGGGGAATTGACAAATATCGCATATTTTCATATTTAAATAACGAGATTTGATCAATATTCAATACACTGAACAATAAACTTTTTTCTACGAAAGTGTTGAAAGACACGTTTTCTGTCATAAAATTTAACCTTGAAAGTTGGTATTTGTTACAAGGAGTGCAGAAAGTACTTTCCGCACTTATATGAGTGCGGAAAGTACTTTTGATTTTTGAGGCAATAAATCGGACGAAACTGTGGATGCAATGGCCGCAAGTTCCGGCGGAGTGTTTGTTATATCGTCACTATCGGAATCCATTATTGATATTCTTCTAATTCCAGTATTAATGTATAAATTTCGAGTCTCGATTTGGTGACAAGCGATTTATAAATTTTCTGACGTTTAAATTAATGACAATGACATTTATTTTAAATTAATGATTAAATTTAGATTAATCTTTAGTTTTCTACACTTTCGTAGAAAAAATAGTATGTAACACTCGTGCGGAAATGGCCATTGCAAAACTCGTATGAATGGAGCACTCGCTGGCGCTCGTGCTCCAACTTTCATACTCGTTTTGCAATGAAGCCCTTTCCGCACTCTTATTACAATATACTATTGTTTTGTTTGTCATTTATCATTGCACAATACAAGAATGCAGCAAAATTTTAACACAAGATATGGAGAAATAATTATTTTCCATACCAATTCTTGCTCAATTACCAATGTTAATATTAAAGTGACTGGCGACCTTTGATAGTTTTTTTTATTATTCAGTCTGTGAGAAAGTCAGTGCCCACGAAGGTATTCAGTGAAAATGATGAAGAAACTTTTATTACACCTTTTACATAAACGACTGTTTATGACGTGTGCTAAGAGGTGTATAACGTCAGTTTAAAACGTCAGAATTGAATAAATATCTATACCGGGCTTTTTTTTCGTTATTACACATATTATTGACAATGTATAACTGGTTGCCAACATCTACCCGCAAGGAATTTCCCTTGCGGCATTGTCTTGAATAAACACATAACCTCTCTGTGTAACATATGCCAAAATTGACAGGTTACCTGCACCGACGCCGCTAATGAGTTGTTTTTTTTTTTAATTACACATAAGAAATTCCTTGCGGATAGATGCAGGCAACCAGTTATACATTGTCAATCATATGTATAATAACGAAAAAAAAAACCGGTATATCTTACATCTATTTTGGAATGTTATAATGCATTCTGGAGATTTTGTTGAACATTAATCTCTCACCACTCTAAAACTATTGCCATTCTGATACCACATTAACATTTCAACTCTTTCGTGTTTATTGAACATGATTGTACTCACAAAATTAACAATTTTCTCTCACAAACTAGTCTAAACCGCCCAGTTGTTGGCATAGGTACCTATTATTGGCATCTAAGAAGAAAATCATTGATATTAAGCACAGCATGATCTGGCAACATCCATCGTTATTAGTAAGTTCCCGCGCGTTTATAGCGCACATTACAAGTGTGAAAGCAAGTTGAGTGAGTGCCTGAAACCAGTCTCTTCTTCAGGAATTCGTAAGGTACTTTAAATCACTTAGGTACTTAATAATTGTACAAATTAATAATATTTTGGTTGCAAACAATGTTTCACCCAATAAGGTACGCGTATAGATTAATATTTTTGAACTAAAATAACCTCTAAGTTGTACATTTTATTTTATGTGAGGGTACCAATCACTAATATATATATATCGTGGTATTTACCAGTTATTGGCACGAATGTCAATAACTGGTTCTACTAACAAATCAACTTTAATCAACTTATTGGCACACTCCAATAATTTATTATTCTTATTAAATAGCTACCGTAGGATAAACACAAATATTTTTTCTTCTCTTTTAAAAATAATAAATTAATACAAGAATATTTTCGGACATCTGAGTATTCACTACATTACTTTTTACAGAATTTTGATAATAAAATGCCTAAAATAAATTCTGGTACAATATACCAGAAGAAGTATAACGAAGAAGATATTACCTTAGCACAGACAGCTGTAGAGGACGGTATGTACAATACAATTTAGAATGTCTGGTAAATTCACAAAAGCCAGCCATGGTCGAAAACAGTACTAACAAATGAGGAGGAAGAAAAGGATTTCCCAAGCGGAAAGATGATCTGAAATCTTTAGTTAAACTTTTTCTTGACAAAAACAATAAACAAACAATATTTGAAAATAACTTATCTGGCGATCGATGGTACCATTCACTTTTGCGTCGCCATCTATTAAGTGAAAGAGCAACGGAAAGGTGTAACACAAAGTAGTGCTTGCATTTCGAGTAAAGACTTGTTAAAATGGTTCAACAATATTGAACTCTACCTCAAAGAAAACGGGTATTTTGCAATTTTAAATAACCCTAAAAGAGTCTATAATGGGGATGAAATCTGTTTTTTAGTTAACCCAAAGGGAGGAAAGGTATTGGCTCCACAGAGATATAAGAACGTCTACGAAGTTGATACAGGTGTTGCGAAATCAAATTTAACTGTAAAGTTTACGTTCTCGGCAGCTAGTGTCATTACCACGCCTATGACTATTTACACTTACAAAAGACTGCCACAAAACATTGTTGAATCTGTTCTTAAAATTTGGGGCATTGGCGATAATGGGTGGATGAAATCTATGTTATTTTATGAGTACGTTGCTAACGTTCTACGTCCTCATATTGTGAAATCTGGTGTACAATTTCATGGTGTACATTTAAGAGGCCCAAACGCGGTATAGGGAATTGCATGTAAACCACCGCCAAGATAATTCATGAACGAGTCAACATAATTACAATCAGAGACCTGATTTAGAAAGTTTAGATATTTATCTACATTTGTGCTGTTTAGTTTTTAATAAATAATAAAATGGTGATTTATTATGTCGATTAAAAGAATGGCATGTTTAGTCGATTAGTGATATTTTCTTCGGTATTTATTTAATTAAGACAGGGTACAAGTAATGGAAATTCCCACACGGTATTTGTAGCTAATGTTCTTGTGAACCACCTTCTTTTTTTTGTTCCAATATCATTAACTAAATATAATGGAGTATTCTTGTCTGCACATAAATCCGATTAGGTGATCAGAAATAAGTCACCTTTGATTTATTTCTTAAAACTACTTCGTCTAATTGAAGATAAATGTCTAAACTTTCCATATCAGTTCTCCGATTGTAATTATGTTAACCCGTTCATGAAATATTTGACTATCGCTTATTTATAATGCCGTATACTAGCTTCGGTAAAGAGGCCTCTTAACGTACTATTTAAATGAGCTATGTTCTAAATTGGAAATTGTATTTATTGCATTATATCCCAACTCTACAAGGCTAATTCAACCAGCGAATGTTTCTGCTTTTAAACCAATAAAAGATATATGGGAGCGAGGCATTTTCCAATGGAGAAGAGAAGAACCTATGGCCGAAATGACGAAAGAAAATTTTGCACTGATTTTGAAGAAGGTTGTAGACTTAGTTAAGCCTGAAAGTATAATACATGGATTTCGTTCATGCGGACTTTGTCCATGGGACCCATCAGCTGTTGATTTATCTAAATGTCTGGGAAAATCAAAAATACAAGAAGATATTCATGAAGTAGAAAATAACGTTCTAAGTTTCAAGTCTTATGTGATATTCTTGGAGAAAACAAAATAAATCAGCTGAAAATATTAAATCAGGTAAGGTTCCAGATAAATAAAATGATATTTTGTACATACTCTGGAAGACGTTTGACATCTGTAATACTAGTGACAGTACAGGTGTAACAGATAACAAAGAAAATCAAGATAAAGAGCCAACTTATACTTACAATATCCAAGCAAATTAAATATCAAATTTTCAAGAAAATATAACAACAAATTAAACACTATATTATGATGATTTTAATATTGAAATAATAATGAAACTGAATTATTAAATAATAATTCGGTGTCTTATGAATACACCAGATTCATTTCGGGAATTACTTCAGACACAAACGAAAATAATAATCACGACACATTGCTAATATTATTGCTAATAGACCAAGAAGTTAATAAAAACATAATTATAGAAAAAATATTTGAGAATACCGAAATCGACAACAATAATCAATCTTTAGAGCTACAAGATTTCCTGTCATATCCTCAGACGCCTGAGAAAAAAAAATAAAAGAAATATTGAACGATTGCCATATGCGATAACCTCAACTGGATGGAAATAAATTCAAGATAAAAAGAAAATGAAAAGCAATAACTAGAGCAAGAGAAGGAAAATAAAAGAATTGAACAAACGAAGAAAAAAGAAAACTTAGCAGTTACTCATAACAAAAGAAAAGAGGTAAAAGAGTCTGGAGAGGTAATAGAAAAGAAAAAAAACATAAATTAAAAAAAAAAAACAAATATAGTAGTCAATTCTGGAGAACTTGGCAAACATGTTGTAAAAGGAAAACACGTAAGAAACATTTTTGGCGAAGAAGATGCATGTACTAAAATACAAGTTGCAGATTCTGAGAGATCACAGGCTGCTTTTATAAACAGTAATGACAGTAATGTTGTTGTTCTAACAAAAAAACAAGTAAGAAATATTTTTGGCGGAGAAGAAGCATGTGCCCATATAGAAGATTCAGAGATATCAGAGATTGTTCCTTTAAATACCACATTTACCGATAGTAACGTTGTTGTGACATCAGGATTATGTTTTTATGCACTCGCAACACAAATTGTCTAAATAGGGGCATCATGTGTATTACTTGTAAACGACAATATAACAAGATTTATTTACAAAGACAGAAATTATATGTAACACCATTTATATGTAAAAGATGCTCCTAAAGTTGTGTTAACAAAATATTTATATATTTTTTCTTTAATATTTAGTTTATTGATCTGGTCTATAGAGTCCATTTTACAATCTGGTTTACAAAAAGAATAACATGTTGATATATTGATGACGCAAAGGCAATCGTTACAGTTTCAAAAATATCCATTGCATCACTTGGTTGGTAGATTACAACAAAATATAATAAAGATTTTTGTATTCTGTATTTTTTTTTAGAATTGTATTAATACCTACATATGTTCAGCAGTAGGAAACAATGTCTGCGTAATGATTATAGTGCTACTTTGTAACTATCTATCTAATTAATTAGATGCCCCGGGACTTTTACTATATAAATAATGTTTGCCAATAACTAGTAGAAAACACTGCCTATAACAGGTTTATGTATGCCAATTACTGAACTTTATGGTAAGTATATTTAAAATGTAATACAAATTATTATCTCGCAAAATATAAATAAATGAATTTGTTACTACACCATCAACACACTTTTTTACATTACAATAAAATAATATTAGGTTTTCTATGCTGATACAAAGTTGTGATATGATTTTACTAATTCATTCACTCAAGGGTGTCAATAACTTGGTAGTTTACCCTAGTTGCTATTAATTTGACATGGCATAATTAAGTTACTGTTTGACAGAAGCAGTTTGTTTTTAAAATAGGTGTATAATTGGTTACCTATATTGCCATAATCACGATATGTTGATGCGTTTTTTTTATAAAAGCATTATATCGTGCCATCAACAATTAATTATATGAAAGAAGCCTTGAAATGTAAGAAATATGTCTGCTATGGTACAAGACGTCTCTTAAAATCTGGTGGCAGCAATTCATGATAGGCTTGTATTTTGTAGGAATGCATATCCAAGTCCATCAAGATTTTTTTTGCAGGTTCCATAACACTTACATAATCATAGCTGCCCCTTATCTAAATTATCGTTGATCGCATGGTACATAGGCGATATAAGCCGTATGTATACTTTTATAACAAAAAAAACTCCCTGTATGCACGATGTATGTTGAACTATACGTTATTATTTAAATGTATACTCGTATAGGTCATTCTGGTTTTCATTTTGTTTCATTGCTATAAAGAACCTGTTTTTTTGTGGGAAATCACTGGTAACGATTTTTCATATTCGCAGTGAACTTGAGTAATTTTAATATATTAGAAGTCGGAGCGTTAATTTGATACGCCGCGGGGCTTAATACTAGTTAATATCTGTGTAAGTGCATATGTGATAGCAACATAAAACTCGTTTCCCACAATTTTCCATATAATATGTATGCGTTGATGGCATTTAATTGTAAGTAGTTAAAATAAAATCCGCAATTAGTGGGGCATTAGAGCCCCCATGGGGTGTTTTATCGCGATATAACAGCGCCGGTATTTCAAAGTGAACAAGTTTAGCTGGGGTACTAGCGATTATGGTTGGTGCGCTCTAATAAAATTACGAGAAAAATAAACCCCTTTATCTGAAGTTACATTCGGGTTAAATCCTTGGTCTGGCTCCCCCCGGAGGAATAAATAGCACCGGATTTGCAAAAATGCCATATTTCGCTGTTATCAAGGTCATTATCGATTTTGAGACACACTCTCGTGGCAAATACACGTGTTAATGGTGAATTTATTTTGTTCAGTCAATACGAAGAAAATAAGGAGAATCAAAGTGGAAGCAAGGGCAGAGTTACATCATCGTTATCATCTGTATCCAGCAAAGATAAGTGCTAGTCTCTATAAGGTTGTAATCGCTAATTAAATCAATTTCCCCTCGTCCTGCGTTCACGCAGGTGAGGGGACAGCAGCTCTCCCCCCGCGCGCGGTCGCACGGGCTGTGCAGGTGGGGATCATTGGAGCCAGAGCAGCGGTGAGCGATATATCAAGCTGCGTATTATAATGGATTCCCGCTTGCGAGACGGTGAGTCTGCCGTTGATGGCGGACAGAGCCAAAGGAATCCCGCGTCCTCTGTAGCTGGAGGATCGTATATCAACGTCGATTCAAATGTTCAAACAAACGAACCATCGGGGACTGAAGTCCCTCAGTCCTTTGCGTCCGTAGTTAAAGATAAAAGCTACACACCGAGTTTTACATTCCCGGAGAGGGAACAGGCAATAGTGCTTGACGCTATTGCAAACTGTCAAAAAAACGATTATATCACGGCTGTAGGCACAATCATTGGGCCTAAAAACATCATCTTCGCTTCGCGCATTTCTAATAACCGTATATGCATCTACTTGTCTACCAAATATGTGGTAGAAGAGTTTATGAGCAAGGCTGGTGGCATTAAGCTGGATGATTCATTCATTCCAGCTCGTAGATTAGTTTCACCGGCGAAAAGAATTATTCTATCAAATGTTTCCCCTTGTCTTCCACATGATGTGGTGGAAGGCGCATTAAGAAGGGCTGGACTTAAAACGGTTTCGCGTATTAGCTTCATTAGCGCAGGGCTGAACACCCAGGAATACCGGCATGTTCTTAGTTTTAGAAGACAAGTATATGTTGTTTTAGAAGAAATGGATAAACTGTCTGAGTCAATCCTCATTAGTCATAAGAGCAATATGTTCAGAATTTTTCTCACCACTGATGAGATTCGGTGTTTTGTATGCAAGAGGACTGGACATATTGCGAGCAAGTGCAGCAATGGCCCAAAAGAACACGGAGACATCAGAGAAAAACCTTCGGATAATTCAGAAGATCTTGCGTATGTCCAGGCAGTAGAGGACACCCCAGGAAGTATCATTCAAATTAGTGAACAAGGAGAAACTAGTAGGGGAGGGGGTACTGGTTTCAGAGCTCACACCCCCCTACAGACGGTAACTAACTGTTATGTTCATGCAGCAGCCGAGAATAAAGGAGACATGATAAATATCACAAATCCAGGAGTCTCAGAAACTAAGAAAAGAGCGGCCCCCTCATCGACCTCAGATTCAGTACACAAGGGATCTGAGGCAGAAGAGGATATATTAAAAACACTAAAACAGAAGCAGAAGAAAAAAAAAACCGAAAACTTGAGTGATCCATACTTAGCAGAAGTCGCTCCAGTCTTTGAAGAAAAGATAGAGGTTATTACATATGAAGATCTCTGTGAACTGATAGCGAGATGCAAAGGCAAACAAAACGTTGCAGACATTGCGAGGGAATACTCTGCAGATTTAAGTTCTTTGGTGGAAGTGCTGATTATGGCTGTTCGAATTGTTAAAACCAGCAATCTTAAGAGCCGCATTAAGCGAATAATTGCGAAAATTAAGAAGGAATTAGGGGAGACTATGTCTCTGGAAGACATCAGCTCCACCTCATCACAAATGTCAGATCAAATGTCAGACATTATGGGCTTCGAATCCTTCGAATAATGGAGACAATAAATCACAACTTACACATATTGCAGTGGAATGTACAATCCATCATGTCAAAAAGGGAGAATCTGGAGATGCTATTACACGAATACAAGATAGACATTGCACTCATTTGCGAAACTTGGCTGAATATATCAGCCCAATTCAAAATTAAAAATTACAAAATAGTTAGAAATGACAGAGAGGATGGGTATGGCGGGACAGCTGTGCTAATCCACAAAACAATAAAATTTTCGCAAGTAACCTTCACTAATTTGCCGGAACGCATTAATATCTGTGGAGTATTCCTGCCACAATTGGGTTTTTCAATAGCTAGCTTCTACCGGCCTCCTCAGTCAAGAGTTAGTTGTGAAGATTACACTAATCTTTTTTCCCAAATGTCAGCACCCAGTATTATATGCGGAGATTTTAATGCTCACAATAGAGTATTTGGCTCAGAGAAGACCGAAAATGCGGGGAATATTATTTTAAAGGTAATAGATGAATTAGGCTTGATCTGTTTAAACGATGGCAGATCCACGCGAATAAATAGACCAACCGAGAGAGCTTCGGCACTTGATCTGACGCTTGTTGACCCAGAGCTAGCTATAAAATTAGAGTGGAACATCTTGGAAGATTCGTACAGCTCTGATCACTTCCCTATTGTGATTAGATCCGGAGAATATAGTATCGCGAATCAAATTATCTTTCCGTCTAGAAGATGGAAAATACTCCCAGAAAATATGCTCGACTTTAACAGAGCAGTTGGCAGGATATTTGGAGATGCGAATAACCTTACCATGTGGAGCGCGGAGGCTAAGCTGGAACATATTATAACGTGTATTCACCAGGCAGCCGACGAAACATTCAAAATCAAGAAGCCGGTGATTACCTCAGCGAAACCGCCACCAGTTTGGTGGGATGAGGAGTGTACTAAAATAATAATGGAACGAAAAGCCATGGTTAAGCAGTATAAACGAGACCCGATACTAGATAATTATATCAAATGGCAAGAAGCCTCCGCGTATTCGAAAAAAATTCTCAAATCCAAGAAAAGAGAGAGCTGGAGAGGGTTTATAAACAACTTGAATAAGGATACCCCCCTAAGCGAAATATGGTCCAAAATAAAAAAAATTAGAAGGGCCAATCAGCCGGGCTCAGTAACCTCAGCGACGGATCTGGAGGAAATAATAGACTCGCTAGCACCGGCTTTTGTGTCCAACGAGGTAACTCCCCTTCCGGCTAATCAAAAGCATTGTACTGATAAATTTATGGCGGACCCGTTTATAAGGGAAGAATTAGAGAACACATTAGCAGACAAAAAGTCCAGTACTCCAGGACTGGATGATGTAGATTTTGCTTTCATAAAGCACCTCCCAGACAATGTTAAAGAAGTCCTGCTAACAATCTATAATGAATTATGGGTAAATGGAGTAGTTATCGGTTCATTAAAACAAATTTTAATAGTTCCTATTCCGAAACCTAATCTTAACATGGATCAAAAACCTTCCTTTAGACCGATTTCGCTGCTTTCCTGCTTCACGAAAGTGTATGAGCGCATGATAAAGGCCAGGCTTGAATACTGGGTGGAAAAAAACTCTATCCTCCCCAACAACCAGTACGGATATCGCCGAGCCAGGGGTACAGTTGAGGCAGTATCTCATTTAGCGATGGATGTTCAAATTTCCTTCTCTAAAAATGCATACTTAGGTTGCATCTTCCTTGATATTAGAAGCGCGTATAATAACGTAAACCTTGAGATTCTGGAGGCTAAACTGATCAAATTGAAATTACCTGCCAAAACTGCAAGGGCTATTACCAGCATTTTCCGAGAGAGATCCATTTACGCACGAGCCACCAATCGGGAGATGGTGGGTCCGCGGACAGTGTCGGTAGGAATTCCGCAGGGTTCGGTGCTAAGTCCACTGCTATTCAATATATATACCGCAGACTTCCATAAGCTCTTCAGTGGTTACACAAGCTCAATTCAATTTGCAGACGATTTCGCAGTATACGTGTCCAGCACATCGCTAGAGACAACTGTGAGGAGACTATCCATGATCATGGAGCAGGTAAATGTCTGGGTGAGAATGAACGGTCTCGAACTATCGTTAGATAAATGCTCTGCATTATTCTTTTCGCGACGTCGGGATAGTCCAGTAGATAGTATATCACTGGGAGGCATGAAAATATCCGTGCGACAAAACATCAAATATCTGGGGTTTGTCATTGATAACAAATTAAAATGGACCAATCACATTCAACACTTAGCAAGCAAATGCGAGAAGTATATAAACCTGTTGCGGGTTATCTCAAAAAAGGGGTGGGGCGCAGACCTATTTGTAGCAAAAATGTTTTATAGGGCCTGTATACGAGCCCATCTAGACTACGGTTCCTCTGTGTATGGCTCGGCAAGTTTAAATCAGCTGAAAGCACTGGAAAGAATCCAAAATAAGGCACTTAGAATATGTCTGGGAGCAATGGGCTCCACGCCTACTGATGCCCTGCACGTTGAAGCTGAGGAGCCACCGCTGGACCTCAGAAGAAGGTTTCTGGCTTGCAAAACCTGTATACAATGGTCTACAAGAAACAACGAGGAGATGCTAAAGAAAACGCATGAAATAACTCTCGATAACCTCCAAAACCAGTACTGGCGAAAAAGAAATTCTCCTCCCTTGGCGGAAGCCTTTATCACCACCGCATCGATTCGAGAGGAATTGTACAAGGCGGTCCAAGTTGAACCGGACAACTTCGCGGATCTATTACGTCGTCCTGCAGTAATTACCCCCGTATACAGTGTATCGGTCGCAGTTAATATAAAGATTCATAACAATCTGCTGGAGGCTTTAAGTGAACATAGAGCAATATACACGGATGCCTCCAAATACAAAGATGGATGCGGCTGTGCGTTCTTGGATAATACGAACAATAAGACAAGACAGTTTTCCCTGAACAAGCACCTTAGCATATTCTCAGCGGAGGCTAGGGGAATAGAGGAAGCTATGAGGTATATATTAGGAATTGAGGGAACTAAATTTGTTATCATGAGTGATTCACAAAGCGTATTAAAATCCATCAGCAATAGGAAACACCCGTCTCGAGCGCATGAAAGCATTCAGAGGATATGGAACCTGTCAGCGGAGTCACGGAAACAAGGAAAAACGATCGTTTTTGCGTGGATCAAAGCTCACACGGGCATAAATGGCAACGAATTAGTGGACAAGGCAGCAAAAGAAGCTGCTTACGCAGGGGGAGCCCCAATAAACGAGATGCCGTCGAAAGATGCAATTAACTTGTTAAAACATAGAATTTTGAGGGATGAATGGGATGTCCGCTGGAGGAAGCGGTGTGCCCTAAAACAAACGCAGTATGCTAGGATACAACCTCATATTAAGCACAAGCCTTGCTCCAAGAACGTCAAAATATCTCGAGCGCATCACACGATGGTAGTTAGACTGCGAATTGGGCATTGCAGATGTCCATCGCACCTGTTCAGATTAGGTATTATCGACTCACCTGAGTGTGAATGTGGCACTGATGAGGGGAACCTCAATCACCTTTTGTTTGGATGTCCGAGGTACGAGGAAGAGCGCTGTGCATTTTTCGAGAAATTGGCAAATCTAGGTATCAAACGTCCATGCAATCTGGTTCATCTCCTCTCTGGCAACTATTCAGAGATCAATATGGCAATATGCGTGTTCTTAGAAGAATGCCGCATTATAATTTAATTAAGTATTAGCTATTAAGAATCCTATGTGAGCAGTCCTATGTGGGTTAACCCTTTTTCCAGCGGCCGTATTGTTGTTTGTGTTAAACAAGTCCTTACGATAGGCCTCGTAAGGTGAAGTCAGTGTCCCTTGTCTTTCCCAATTGTAATAAGTAAAGTGGCGGATGGGTTGAGTAGCCCGAAAAAGCCAATCATAAAAAAAAAAAAAAAAAAAAAAAAAGGTCATTATCGAAATTACGCCCGACGGCTTATTGCGGCGGGGTGGGCGGCGCGAAATTAGCAGGCTTTTTAAAGTTTATCAATGTCTCTACCCCCAACCCCTGCCGCTCCACCCCCCGGGGGCAGCGACATATGGACGCTTTTTGGATTTCACGGTGCGGCTGTTATTTTTCGTATCGTAATTAAATCTGCGCTGCAGATTAATCTGTTTTAACGTGTGCTACGCTTTTTTCTCCTCTCCTGTACGTCGAACGGGGATTTCCAAAGCGGGGATAAATCAAAGCCTTTATTACTAAAAAGTAGAAAAAGCGATTAGAGCACGTGAGGCGGAATTGTTGTGTGTATTTATTAGGCTGCGAATAGTTACAGGAACTCTGATAATATATCATGCATCTCCATAGAATTCTTTTAAAAACCCTTTGTTTCAAATCCCCGCATTGAATATGTGCAAACAAGACTACAAAAAAAAAATCGGCGTTTATTGAGGGAGTACATGCATCCGCAATGATCAGATTAAGTTTTGTGTATGTTTTGTTGTTGTAAATTTTTCTGTTCTCAAATCTGACTTTCTTCTTGTATTGTGTTGATGGAATTGTTTATTATTTACTAGTGTCATATTCGTTTTTATTAGGTTGTTTTTAATTTTATATATTAATAGTAGATTACTTAGTTCCATCATGTTTCTTACATTGAGCTCCTTAGTTTTCTTATATAATTCTGCTGTATTTGTTCTTCGGTCCAGTTTGTAGAGTACTTTTAATATTTTGTTTTGTTGTGTCTGTAGTTTATTCGGGTTTTTTTCAGTTGTGTTTCCCCATATGTTGCAGAGATAGTTGATTTTTGATGTAAACAGTGCATGATATATTTGTTTCTTTTTCTCTTCCGGTACGTAGTCTCTGATTTTCATTATGGCGGCGAAAATTTTAGAGTTCCCTTTTTTTAGCGTTTCTATGTGTTGATCCCATTTCAGGTTGCTATGTATTTTAAGTCCTAGATAATTGACTTTTTTTATTTGTTTTATTTTTGTATTCTTGATCGTGATGTTTATGTCTTTTGTTGTTTTATCATTTGAGAATTTCATATATTCTGCTTTTGCTTCGTTTATTGTTAGCAAGTTATAGAAAATACAGTTTTCCAGCAGTTTTATATCTTTGATCATATTGTCTTCTATTTTTCTATGGTTTTTTCCCGTGTATTCCATTTCCAGCAGATCGTTTGTATATACAGGGTGTCTACGCTAAACCGTTCGTTAAACGTTTACGGGGTTGCAGTTGTACTAAAAATTTCAAAAAAATCCTCGTCACACGGCTGAATCAGTTATCTTCACGTGAAATATTTTCAACTTTCTATCACTTTCGGTTCCACCGGAAGTAGTACCGACTTTCTTATTTTAAATTTTAAATTTTAAATTTTAAACACCCCATATATTATTTTATTATTGAATTCCTCGCTTAAATTAAAACATATTTTGTAAGAACGTATGTATACTTATCTCTTACAGTTTTCAATAAAAAAATGTTTTTCTAAAATTTTGACCTCTTAAAGGTAGCCTGAAATATGTCTATAACTTTTCTTAGGAATAAGATAAAATTATGAGTTATATTTGTAATTGTACCTAGATGATGCCTCTATGAGTAAAATAATTGGAAACTGTCAATTTTGATAATAAGTGTTCATAAAATGTCAATATTTAAGTGCCGTCTTAAATATCCTGTAATTCCATTTTTTTTAATGGAATGACCCATTTTTTATCGCATAGCACGATTGGAAGAAAACTTTACTACAAAAAGTATAATACAACCATACTCCTATAGCAGGTATTTTTTGAATTATTTCCAGGATTACCTTTTCGTCGCATTTCTGCAGGGTATAAATCGGCGGTAAATGGGGATAAGTTTTATTGAATACTCTACATATTAGGGCAACCATTCTATCGCAGTTGCCATGTATAAAGAATAAATTGATAATTTGTTGATTTGTGTAATTATTCATTTTGTTGATTTTGATTTCTGTAAGACTTTATTCTAAATGGTTTCATTATTTGACAGTTTGCATTACAACAGCGACAAAACAAAACCATATGACACGCCTACTAAAGTGCACTTGTGACATGCAAAATTATACCCTGCAGAAATGCGACGAAAAAGAAATCTTCAAAATAATTTTAAAAATACTTACTTTAGAAGTATGGTTGCACTATACTTTTTTGTAGCAAATTTGTCTCCCAATCGTGCTATGCGATAAAAAATCGGTCATTCCATTTAAAAAAAATTGAATTACGGGATATTTAAAAGGGCACTTAGATATTGACATTTTCTGAACACGAATTACCAAAATTGACAGTTTCCAATTATTTTACTCATAGAGGCATCCTCTAGGTACAATTAGAAATATAACTCATAATTTTATCTTGTTCCTAAGAGAAGTTATAGACAGATTTCAGGCTACCTTTTAGAGGTAAATTTTTTTGAAAAACATGTTTTTCTTGAAATCTAGAAGAGATAAGTGTATATATGTTCGTACAAAATATGTTCCAATTTGAGCGAGGAATTAAAAAATATAATAATGTATGGGGTGTTCCATTTAAAATAAGAAAGTTGGTGCTACTTCCGGTGGAACCGGAAGTGATAGAAAGTTGAAAATATTTCACATGAGGATAACTGATTCAACCATGTGATGATGATTTTTTGAAATTTTTAGGACAACGGCAACCCCGTAAACTTTTACGAACGGTTTAGCCTAGACACCCTGTATAATATTTAAGATTGGTGGTAGGTTTCCTCTCTGTGATATTCCATATTCAGCTAGAAGTGGTTGGCTTTCTGCATTATTTACTTTGGTTTTTTGTATTCTGTTGGATAAATATGTGTTCAATATATTTAACTCCTTTCCCGATATTCCTATTGCCTTAAGTTTTTCGATTAATTTTGGTTTTGATATAGTGTCGAAGGCATTTTTCATGTCAATGTATACAGCTAATACCAGTTGTTTCTTGTCCATCCTCGATGATATGTGGAGTATGAGATCTTGTTTGGCCGATGTCGTTCCTGAATGTTGTAGGTGGGCATATTGTTCTTGGTTGATAATTTTGTTTTTAAGCAAGTGATTGGTGATAGAATTTGGATGGTTTTTTCTAATACTTTATTTAGTGTTGACAATAATGAAATAGGTCTGTAATTTTCCGGGTTGGTTTTGTCTCCTTTTTTGTAAATTAGTATAATTGGGCTTGTTTTCATATATTCAGGATATATTTCTTCTTCGAGTACTGTATTTATGATTTCTACAAGAATAGGTGTTAGTATTGTTCTGTTTGGTTTTAAGGTTTCGTTTGATATCTTATCAAAGCCTGGTGCTTTATGGTTCTTTAAATTTGTTATTATGTAGTCAATTTCTTCTTGTGTTGTTTTTCGGAAGATGAGGGTTTCGATTTTCCTGTTTATTTTTATTGTTACGAGGGTTGTTTGGCTGCTTCTTATTTGTTTTTCTGCAAGTTCTTTGCCAATATATGCGAAATATGCGTTTATTTCGTCAGCTATTTCTTCCGATTTATTTGTGGTGCCTGCGGTTTTTTTCTCTTATTTCTTCTATGTGGTTTTTGTTTGATTCTTTTCTGTTCAGTTGGTCATTTATTATTTTCCACAATTCGTTTGGATTATCTTTTATTTATTTGAAATTTGTTTTTGTAGTATTGCGTTTTCTGTTCTTTTATTTGTGCTGTTGTTAATTTCTTCTGCTTGTTGTATTCTTGTCTTATTAATTCATTGTTTGGATTTTTGAGATGTTTTTTTTTAAGTTTGTTTCTTTGTTTCATTTGTTTTATTATAAATGTATTTATCTAGGGGGTTTCTGTTCTTCTTTTGATATTATTTGTATGTTGTTTTTTTTTCTAATACTCTTTGCAACTTTTTTGATAGCTTCTCGAAGCTGTTTATAGAGTGTGTGTTCATCAATGTTATTTCTTTTATTATTTTTGGTTGGTTTGTTGTTGTAGTTTTGAAGTATTGGTTTTTTTTTATTTTCTTTGTTTCTTTTATTTTTGTAATTATTGCACAGTGGTCGGATATATTTGAAATCTATATTTTGATGTCTTCTATAAGTTGTGCGTTCGTGATAACGTGATCGAGTATTGAATTATTTCCATTGTTATTTTGCCTTGTGAAGAATTTATTTGATATTTTGTTTTCCACTTTGCATCCGTTTTCCTTCAATACGTTTTGGTATTCATTTGTTGTTTTTTTTATTTAATAAGTTGATGTTTATATCTCCTAGAGTAATATGCGTTGTTCTTCTATTTATGGTTCGATTTTTTAAGGTATTTTTCAGTATGTTAAATGTAATATGAGGGGCATTGTATATTAGTGTTGTAGTGATGTTTTCCTTCTTCAGTAATATTGTGAATATTTGAATTTCATTTATTGTTGTATTTGTTTATATTTCCTATTTCGTACATTGCGACGCCTTCCCCTCTTGTGTTTCTCGAGTTGAATTCTGCGTTATATTTGTATAGTTTGTGTAGGTGTTCATTGTTTGATGTTAGCCATGTTTCGGTTATTGCTATAATTTTTGGGTCTTTGTGTGTTGTTGAAAGTAGTGATTCACGATTTCGTGAAATTTATATTTCAAGCTTCTCACATTATGTAGATAATTACTTTCCATTTCTTTAATAATCAAGCTCACATATGAATTGGTACATGTTTAAAAAACAGTGATTTTAGCATTGAAATCTTTAGTATGTATGAAGTGCGAAAGCTCTACTTGCTGAATACCTGCTACCTATGCAATATTCCCATGTATTATTACTAATACCTAATAAGCCTTATAAATGTATAAAGAAACTAATTACAGCTTACTATTCAATTCTTCTCTGTAATGAACTAATGATAATTTAGAATTGTTTTAATTGATGTTATTTAAATCTAAATCTGTCGTTCATATTATTTGACATTGTTTTGATTTTTTTTTTTTTAATTTGTATTTTGTATTATTTGTACTTTCTGTTTTTTCAAATGCATTAAAAATGTTGACTACAGCAACTATTTAGTACGTAGGTTCAATTTGTTAGTTAGTGTATTAACGTTATGAAATAACATGCTGTGGGTTTTTCCGAAGCATTTTTTTATATTACAAGTAATTTGATATACTTACATTGATATGAGTATATGGATTTACCAGTTTCAACATTCCTCATCTTGATTCTAAGTATTATACTGAAAACATAAGTCTGCTACCTATCTAATTGCAGATAGACGATCATTAAAATTAAATCTGTATTAGTTTTCAATAACCATTATTGGTTAGGTTGTTTGAGTCGGTGACTACTTGGTGAAACATTTTTAAATTAGTAGTAAGTAAAGCACTTGGTTAAGTTTCACAAATTTTTAATAGAGAAACTCTACAATTGTTTCGGTATCACGACCATTATCAAGAAACAAATAAGACTGAATACAAATTCATGAAAGGCGCAGTGTATAATCTAAAAACTAGCGCAACATTATTATTCCATTAAGCAGTATTGTAAGATATACATTTTTTGTATCTAGATACAGATACTACAGAAAAAAATCTAGCTACATATCTAGATACAAATTTGAAAATGTATCTAGCTACAGATACAGATACACTTCAAAAGTATCTAGATACTTCTAGATACATAGAAAAGCAAAGCAAAAATTGTTTTCTCTGTGAATCTAAAACTGAAATAAATTTAAACATAGACAAAAATATAATGTTCAAACGTTCAAATGTAATTACTGGACGCAGAACCATACTCTATTAATGATTATTTAAATCTGAGATATAGCTGATAATTGATTATTGTAGTGTTTTTTTTACGATTTTTTTATCTTTTTTCCGTCGACACAATTTCATTTATGTTTGTAATAACACTGTTGTTTTGTAAACATTTCTTGAGATAATAAACTATTATTATAATTATTATTAATTTGAGGTTGTTATATTTAGTACTTACTGGAATGTAATATTTATTTATTTTATTTTATGATTTATTTCTTTTGCCTGTGTAGTTTCGGTTATGAAAAACCAACTTCAGAGCCACATGGATTTAATGTTTATATATTTTGAAATTATTTGAATTGTAATTTTAAATTTGATAGATGTCTAATTTTGTAATAGTTATTAGCGTCATTAGGCCGATATGCAGCAAATAACGGACGCAGGTTGAAGTTTTTAAACCGAGGCGAAGCGGAGCGTAACGTAGCGCAGCCGAGGTTTATAAACTTCAATCAAGTCTGTTATTTCCATATCGGCCGTGTGTCGTTCAAGATTTTTCGTAATACGAATATTTTAGCAATATTTAGTCCACATAGATGTAGGAGAATAAATTGCTGATTTTCCCTTTACGTAGGCTAGTAGTACATCTTCACTCATCAATTTAATCTGTCTAATTATGCGCCACTGTAAAAAATCTTCATACTCTTTCTGGTATCGTTTCTTCCTGTTTTTGGGCAGCAAGTCAATACTTGCAGCCGGTGCTGCCTCTAATATCTCGGCAGGAATTTCAAAGTTTTCTTTATCCATTTTGACAGACCGGCAACTAACTATGCAACTATTTACTATGGCCGACAGGCATCTGTCAGTCATGGCCTGAGCAATTTTAAATTTGAATTGTTTAACCATGGTGGGCGTGCGTTCCCCTTAACGGCCGGCGTCCGTTAAGGATTCTTAATGGCCGCTGACCGTTTAGCATGACATTTCAGCGCTATTTTAATTGTGATAAAACGGTATAACAGTATAGTATTACGAAATATTAATAACGTTTCATTAATAACGTCTGTCAGAGGATTTCGACGGGGTGTCAGACTTGATAAATCGCGAGACTTATAACTCGTATACTTAGAATACTCGATATCAACAGCATTTGTGTTTGATGCGGAATGTGTATCTGAGTATCTGATTATCTGAGTATCTGAGTATCTGAGATACTTGGAAAATGTATCTAGATACAATTTTAGGTACTCAAGCAAGAATGAATCTAGATACGTATCTAGATACTTGAAATGTAGATACATTACAACACTGCCATGAAGGTTTCCTAGATTTGCGAAATGAGGTGCTTCCAGTAATCCCATTGAACACCGGATAATTTTCAAAACACATCTGGTCATTCTTAATATTCCCCGTTACATTTTTAATTTCTAGAATTTCCAGAAAGTCCATTCTTCGTCCCTTATTCACTGCATGCAGAATGGAAAGACCGCCTGTGTTAATGAAATGGTTTTCATGTATACAGTGATCAGCGATTCTCGTCGATGCTTTGTTGTCCATCACTGTTTTTTGGTGTTCCTTCAATCTTGTGGTCAGATTGCGCCTTGTTTGACATATATATATATATATATATATATATATATATATATGTATATGTTCTTTTTGTGTTTTTTAACTAAAATATCAATTAAATTACTATCATAGCCATGATTTTTGGCAATAAATTTGATAGTATTAATTTATTTTTCATAATTATCTTTATTCATAGGGACATTTAGTAATCTAAACACATAACTGTGAAAGGCTGCCATTTTACATGACTAAAGCACGGACTATATGTAAAATGCATGTCCCGAATTAATGATATGACTACGGAAATTTCAATAGATCTACACGAATCATAAAGAAACAGAGCAAATTAACCTTTTTTTGCATATAATGCATATTTTATGTATTCAATGCATATTTTATCAATAATTGCATATTTGGTCATATTATTTGATATTTGTGACTGATTTTTGTTTACTAAAAAAATTATAAGTTTTTAATAAAGTACCTAAAATTATGTGTGCAATGAAAACATAATTCAAATTCATTCAAATAGTATGAAAAGTTAATTATTAATAATCGAATACAATATTATTATTTCCGGGATTACCCTATTTATCTTGGTCACTATTTATTTTGTGTTATTAGCAAATAGTAGATCGCTCCGTAGTTCAGTGCCTACGTAGCATAAACCGACTGCGATTGTGTGTGGTAATATTAAAATTGTGTGTGTATAATGCCGAAAGTAAAGGACAAGGAATTCGTGTCTCAATGGATTAGAGATTATAAAGATCTAATTTTGGAGAATGGTGTTGTATTTTGTAGGCCCTGCAGTAAAACCGTAAGTTTTATTTTTCTACTGTGCCGTTGTATAGTTTGTAGACATTTGCTTTTTTTATTTCCATGTTACCTCAGATTCCATGTGAAAAAAAAAAAACAAATAAAACAGCACATTAAAACAAGTTTACACGAAAATAGTGTCAAAAACCAAACATAAAAAAAACAACAAACGCTACATGAAAGCTTAAGTTCAAGCTCGAAAATGAAAGAGAAGGGCGCTTTTAATTTTGAATTATGTAATGCTCTAATATCTGCCAATATTCCGTTTAGCAAACTAAATAACTCAAAGTTGAAGACGTTTTTGCAAAAATATTGTAAAATTGAAATACCAGACGAGAGCTATTTAAGGAAAAAATATGTTGATGAACTGTACAGAGATACAATGCTTACTATAAGAACAATTATTGGAAATAGCTATATATACTTCATTGTCGACGAAACGTCTGATAGCTGTGGACGTTACATCGCAAATTTATTAATTGGGAGTTTAAACGAGAATAAACCAGGCAACTCGTATTTAATTAGTACAAAAGAACTTGACAAAACAAACAATGCCCTCATATCTAGAATCGTACATGAAGGATTGGCTAATTTTTATTTGCCCGAGATAGTGTCCGAAGAAAAAATGTTTCTGTGAAAAAGAAAAAGAAAAACCTTATTCACACTACGTGCTTAGCCCATGGTGTCAATAGAGTCGCGGAAGAAGTTAGAATTAATTTTCCAATGGTAAATAATATTGTCAACAACGTAAAAAAGATATTTCTCAAAGCTCCATTAAGAGTACAAGTGTATCGAGACACATTACCAAATGTGCCTTTGCCACCACAGCCAATTATCACAAGATGGGGTACTTGGATTGATGCTGCTGTCTTCTACGCTAACAATTTTTTTGGCCATTAAGGATTTGGATCTCAGTTTTTCCAACGATTCGATATCTATTAAGGATTGCAAAACATTTTTTAATAATCCCAAGATTCCACAAGAATTGGCTTTCATAAAAGCGAATTTTAATATAATTAGCGATACTTTAAAAAAATTAGAAGAACAAGTCATGTCTCTAAACAAATCAATAGGTCTTGTGAAAGATTTAAGTTACAAATTGAATGAGGTGGCTGGTGGGCCCGGCAATCGTATTAAAGAAAAGCTTAAACAAGTGCTATTAAAAAATTAAGGTTTTCAGATACTAAAAATAATGTCAAATATTATGAAAGGAGAATTTGAAGAAAATCTACCTGTTGAAATGGATCCTTCAATAGTTGCATGTTTTAAATTTGCTCCAATAACTTCTGTTGATGTGGAAATAATTTTTTCTTCATACAAAAACATCTTAAGCGATAGGAGGCGCTCTTTCAGTGTGGAAAATTTGGAAAAGTATTTAATAATTAATATTTTTAATTTAATACTTGAATGATAAACAAATTATTTTCATCTATATATGTAATATAAATAAAGTATTTTTAATTCTTAAACGTGATTTGTATTAAATATATTTGCATATATTGGCATATATTTGAAATGTTTGTGCATATTTCTTTAATTTTGCGTGCATATATATGCGCATATTTTCGTCTTTTTTCGTGCATATTTGTCCGTGCTTTATACATGACATAGATTGTTTGGAACTTACAGGTATTATTGTATCAGTGAAAGTGGGTTTCCAATAATTTTAAACTCTATCTTATTCTTATTATTTGTTAAAGTTAGATCCAAAAAAATTATTCCAAAAATAAAAATATATCGTCTTCCAACTACATTATAAATTTTATATTATTATTGATTGAATTTATAAATGAGAAAAATAGTTTTAGTAGTCTTTCAATTCCCGTGCATATTATTAAAATATCATCCACGTACCTTGTCCAGAATATTAGATATTTAGACCATGATTTGTTTTCAAAAATTATTGCCTCAAAATTTGACAAATAAATTTCTGCCAAAAGAGGGGACCAGATCGCTAAACAATCTGTGTGTAAGAAAATTTGATTTTGAAAGAAATAATTTCGCATACGTGGATGCATTTATGTACGAAACTGTCGGCCTCATTGTAACATTCACTATATGTAATTTTGGCAAACCGTAAGTACAGGTGCCATAGGGTTTATACATTTAACAAAATTACTGTTATATGGGGATATTACATTTTGAGCTGTCTTAATCGACTTAAGTCTTGTGACTTTATAGATGTTCCTTTTTATGGGTTTTACTCGCGATGATTTCTCGGGCATAAACCAATTACTATAATGTCTTATACATATATTATGTACAAATTACTGAAGTATTAATAATAATAATTGCTTAAATATCTCAAATCTGAATAAACTTTTTAATTATTCATTTTTGCCATAATATATTAGATGGAAATAATTGAAAATGAGATAATCAATCAGTCAGTCAGTATGATACTCTCTGTTAAAAATATAATTCTTGTATGAATTTGACTTTCTTGCAACTTGCGTTAGTGTATTGAGTCTCTGACTAATTAATTTCCATGGGTTACATTATTCTCGAACAAATCTAGAATATAATCAGTGAGCTGATGCTGTGGATTATCAACTATTATAGATTTGATTCTTCGCTGCAGCAATACTTAAATTGTAAAATGTTGCAATGATTTGCTGCAGCCTTAGAAATTGATCATTATATGAGCAATGTTCATAGATGTCTACGAATACTTGAAATAATATTTTTACTATAAGTACATGAACATATACCTATAAAAGCTAAATTACCTATGTAGTATGGTGAACTTGTGGCTAGACGAGTGTAATTAGTAATGCCTGCAGAAATTTTCCTTATTTAAATAAACAATTTAACAAAGCGATTGTCGGTCGTTGTTGAAAATAATCAATCATGATCCAACATGTATCAAAATTAACTCGTATTCAAATTTTATATTGTAATAGATCGAGTTATAGCTTACGCAATATGTGTAGGAGTAAGACGTACAACCTGTCCATTAAAACCAGTTTTATTTATAGTTGTAAAATTCCAGACAATCGGCCATCTCTCTAACCGGACAGCCTCAGTCGGAATTAATTACATTTTAATTCGACCCACGACTGCTCAGCCACAATATAAACAAACGAAACACGCGAGGCCAGTAGCTTCTGGACGACCAGTATAAAACGACAAGAGCGAGGATATTTCGTGCTCAGTTTTGAAATCGCTATCTCCAGATAACACTGGGTTCTCCAAACTGACGAAGCAACTAATCAGCCGTGAATTGGTCATAATTTGAAAATGCAGGTGTTTTAATGAGGTTTTGAAAAATTATTCAGCCAGTAGCCTTGATACGAATGCATGTGCCCCCGGCATACTTAACGTACAATTGCAATGTGTTGATTATCTCGGTCCACAAACATTCTGAAAGCTGACAGTGAGTAAAAGTGCTAATTTGCTTCCGGTGCGTGTACAGTGCACAATGGACATTTTCATTTTGGAGACCCAAAAGCGCTCTCTGGAAAGAACACGGTGGTGACTGCTACTCGTATTTAACACACGGTTATCAGTGCGACGGGGTCAGTCCGTTGATAACTTTATATGAGAGAATTTCGCCATGCGCACCCAATAACTCTCAATCAACTACAGTGTTTGAAACTATGTATCGTCAGTTAGTGTTGTATGTGATCAGTGCTTGGCTAGCCTTAGTAAGCGCACAAGAGGAATCCATCAACTCCACACAACTCAGTAAGTCACCAAAAATCATAGGCAAAGTTTCATAGTTAAAACCAATAACTAATGACGAAACTGCACCCAGTTTAGAAAGTTTGTTATGAACACACAGATGCGTCTTATCGCGTGTTGTTAAGAATCGTATCATTGCTACACGCTGATATCTAGGAATTCACTCGTTTTATCAATTTCTTCAAGAATTCGCCACACCATGCGTGACGCCAAATGGGGACTCAGCCCTATGTTTGGAGATGCACAAGTGCCATCACTTCATCCACGACTATGTAATCACCCCAGAGCACCCTTCTTATGATTTCGTGCAGGCATCGGCATGTGGTCCAAAAAATGCAAAGATAACTAAAGTATGTTGTGGGAAGTACAAGAACTATCCCAAACAAAGTAAGTAATACTGTATCATAAGACATAAATTATGGGCATATAATATAATAACAGCTAATCCTAAACAGATCTTCAAATTGCAAAAGAATCAGGTATTTAGTCATTTATACTATTTTTTTATTGAACCATGAATTTAATTCATCTAACATAAATGCATTTTTCTGATTACGAAAATACTTATTAAGACACCTGCAAGTTTTTATAACACTGTATAGCAGACTGGCGGTATCAATTATTAATTATTTGTATAAAATTGTTTCAAGATTAGTCAATCAGGTGCATTAATATTTACAGACTAATTGTTCCAACAATTACATAAATATTACTTATTTTTGTAATTGTTATTCTTATATGCTAACTACTAATTGTCCGATCAATCATTAATTGAAGCAATAAACTTTATTTTCATCTTCATCTTAGAAATTGTCCAAATAATTATTTAGCCATTGTCTCAGGTGTAAAACATTAATCTTAAGCAAGGTCTGATTTGAAATCACCATAAAATGTTATCAAATACCATGTTAGGAATATGTGATTAAAGAAATATGAATTCAGAATTTTAAATCAGCCATTAATCACAATTTATATGTTATTTCAACAAAAAGCGAACAGTTTGTAAAATGGTATTTACAACTATTTCACTAATTATTCGAACAACGATAATTTATTTTCAAACGGGTACATACACAGCGTAATCAATCAATTATTTCAACAAGTATCAATAAATGATAAATAAATATATTTGACTTATAAACAAAGTGTTACGAAAGTAATAAAGTATCAATCAATTTTTAAAGTGCATAATTAATTTGTTTTTAAAATCATATTACAAGAACATATTTATGTTAAACGTCAGTAAACTGTTACTTAGTTAAGTAAGTATACTCTGCATATCTAGTATGTCCCCAGATTGAGTTACCCATAGGAAAATCTATTTTTACTTTTGATTTAACATACATAATACATAATCCATTCCTCTTTTACCCATTGGGTGTCGAGGTTTTGTCCTGTTATCCTTTCGTACTGTCGTTGACCCATTTCCGCCATTCACTTCTGTCCGCACTTTTTGTCTTTGCTTCCTTAAAATCGATACCACTGTTTTTTTTAATTTCACATATTGTTTCATTCCATGTTTTTGCAGGTCTACCTCTTCCTCTTTTTCCAACCGGTCTTGCTTCCCATATTATTTTTGTAAGTCTTGTTTTTTCATTCTGTTAAGGTGCCCCAACCATCTGAGTTTATTTCCCTCTATTTTCTTTTTTATCGGTGCTACCACTAGGTTCTTCCTAATATCTGTGTTTCTAATTTTGTCCAGCATTGAAACACCCTCCGTTCTTCTCAAAACTTCATTTCGGCTGCTTGTAGTCTGCTCTCTTGTCTTTTATTTGTCACCCACGTTTCACTTCCATATGTGATTGTTGGAATGTATATTGCGTCAAACACCACAATTTTAGTTTTCTTGGATACTTCCTTGTTGTTTAGGAACTTAGTTCTTAGGCTGTGGAACACTTTCTAGGCTGCTGTTACTCTATTATTAATTTCACCTTCCAAACTACCGCTCTCTTCTACAATCGCTCATAGGTACTTGTATTGCGATACTTGCTCAATTTCTTTCCCTTCGATTTTTATTTTTAAATGTCTTTCCCTCTCCTCTTTTGCAATTCTCATCACTTTCGTTTTCTTTTCATAAATTTTTAGGTTAAAGGGGGCTAGTTGTTTCTTCGGAATATTTATTTCATTCTCTGCAAATATCACCATGTCGTCTGCAAGCGCGCATATGTTAACGCTCATTATCTGCATGTTTTTGTATCCGACACAAAGTTTCTTCATCTCAAGTACTGATTTTTTGATAACTTCTTCGAGTGCTGTTATAAAGAGCAGTGGGCTTAGGCCCGTATCTATAGTCTGTACTTGAGCATGACTTCGACTCAAATCGTATATTTGGTTGCGAATTTTGTATATACGTTTATGCACCAAACGCAACCAAATATACGACTTGAGTCTTACTCAAGTTCAAGTACAGACTATAGATACGGGCTTTAGTGCCCCACCCTCCTGTCTAACTCCTTTGTTTGCGATAAATATGTTCGATGTCATGTTTCTTGTTCTCATATAGTTTTGATTCTTATGGTAGATACTCCTTACGGCTTCTTTTAATTCTTCTCCTATTCCCAATTTTTCCAAAGTGTTTCTAATCATTTTCCTATTTACTCTATCAAATGCTTTCACCAAATCTATGTAACACATTAATACTTCCTTATTGCGAGCTCTGTATTTTTCTATATTTTGCCGTATGGTAAATATATGATCCTGAGTACTCCTCCCTCTCATAAATCCGCTTTGGTTCTCCTGCAATTCCTTCTCCACCCTTTCTCTAAGTCTTCCTTCAAGTATAGTTTCGTACATTTTTCCCGGTATCGATAATAAGGTTATACCCCTATAGTTGTCACAGTTCCTTCTATCTCCACCTTTGTATACTGGTATAGTTATGCTATACTCCCAATCCTTGGGTATCTTTTTTCCCTTATACACAATTCTAACTATTTGATGCAATTTTTTGAACCCGATGTCGTCTAGATTTTTGATCATTTCTGCTGGAATTTGATCGTGTCCCGCAGCTTTCCCTGTTTTTGTTCTGTACAGCATCTCTCACTTCCTGTTCAGTATTATTTTCCCCATCTTCTTACTTACTATCTTCGGTTTTGTTGTTGCTGCCTTTTGTCTGTGTCAGATTTTCCGGTTTTTCTCCTATATCCCTTTCCACTAATAGTTCTTGGAAATGTTCTTTCCATATTTCCAAGATATCCTCTTCTTTTACTAAAATTTCCCCTTCTTTATTTCTTAATAGCTGTAACGAGCTGGTCTTTTCGTTCCTGAAAGTTTGTATAACCTTATAGAACAGCTTTTGGTTGCCCCTTTTATTCTCCTCCATTTTCCTCCCGAAATCATCCCAGCTTTTCCTCTTCGCTCCGTCTACTGTTTCTTTGGCATTTTTTCTTTATGCCTTGTACCTGCTGTATTTCTCTGGCGTCTTTGTTTCCAAGTATTCATTCCACCTCTTCTTTTTCTCCTTTATCTCATACTTGACGTCTGTCCACCAGGCGGTGTATTTTTCTTGTATCCCAATTTGGTGGTACCGCATGCCTTCAGTACAATGTTTTCAAATTTCTGCTATGTTCCATCTAGGATGTCTGCAGTCTCTGTTTCCTTACTAAATTCTCTGCTAAGAATTTCCCTGTACTTTTCCTGCACGTCTCGGTCTTGGAGTCCATATCCTTTGATTTTTTACATTTTTTTTATTTTTGATTCCATTTGACAAAAACTTTTATTCTTTACAAAAAGTTCTGCTTATTTGCAAACCATGAAAATTAAATCCATATAAAAAAATATAAAAATAAAGCTCTTATTACTCTGCGTCTATTAAGACAAGCTGTCGATTTTCTAACTTCACGTAATTTAATTTCAGTCCTTTGACACTTCTTAAAAGTCTTCAATTTTTACCATACAATTTTCTTTTTGCTTAATTGTTACTGCACCTGTCTTGTTACACTCGATATTTTTTCCCGTTCTTTATTTCTTCTTCTTCCACTGGCTCTACAATCCTGGGGGTCTAGAGCCACTCTTCTCTAACCTCCACAAGTCTTCTCCACTCTCTTGAATTCGTGATTCGTAAGTCCTCTATCGCTTCATATTTTTATCTCTTTCCCGGATTTCCTCTCGCTCTTGTATTTGACGGCACCCACTGTGTCATTTATTTTGTCTCTCGTCCTATGTCAATTCTCCATATGTCCGAACCATCGAAGCCTCTGTGCTTTGATGAATCTTACAATATCTGGGCCTTCTATAAGATCATTTAGCTCGTGGTTTATCCATATTCTCCATTAATTGTCTACTTCGTATACTGGTCCAAATATTTTCCTCAGTATTCTTCTTTCCCCTCCACGTATTCTGTTTTCATTATTTGCTAATCTCTATGTCTCACATGCGTATGTTATCACTTGCATTAAATGTTATGTATATTCTTAGTTGCTCTGCTAAGTATTCTAGATGATAGTAATTTTTCATTTGCATAACTTATATCATTAGTAGCGTTTAGTCCAGATCCCAAGTAAATTAATGTGTCCATCTCCTGGAATGTGTTGGTTAATATTTATTTGTCCTTCGATATCATCAGTCCTTCTGCCATCCGTCATGTATTTGGTTTTCGCAGTGTTAATGTTTAATCCTACCTTTCTTGCCTCAACATTCTCTAGAATAATAATAAAAGAATACAAAATTAGATTCATGCTGTAGGTACTACAATTACAGGCCCGCCAAAAAAAGGATTCACACATTCCTAACATGGTATTTGATAACTCTTTATGGTGACTTCAGATCAGACCTTGCTCGAGGTTAATTTTACACCTGAAACAATGGATAAATAATTATTTGGACAATTTCTAAGATAAAGATAAAAATTAAGTTAAATGCTGAAATTAATGATTTATCGGACAATTAGTATTTGGTATACCAATAACAATATCTACCTGTTCTTATGCTTCTTTTAGTCTTTTCTTATTCCTTGCCATGAGAAAAATGTCGTCGGAATATCCACTTATTTGTTTTGTCTTACATCGGATATTCGGATATACCCCGTTTTTTCGTTATTTCTTATTACGGTTTCTAGGGTCAGATTAAATATCATTGCAGACAGTGCATCTCCTTGTCTGACTTCCCTATCTATGTCGAAGCTCTGAGTTAGCCTTGTCTGGATCGTGATTGCAGCTTTGGTTCCTGTTAGCGTTAGTGTCACCATTGCTTATATTACCCTAAGGGTATTATAATCAATGGTTTCACCATATACACTATTTTCTTCGGGATTCCTAGAAGAATCAGTCTGCCGAACATGGTTTGCCTGCCAATACTGGCAAATGCTTGCTTAAAATCGACAAACATGTTGTATACGCCAATGTTGTATTCAGGACATTTTTTCATCATTCGCCTCATGTTAAGTATTTGTCTGTAGTAGATCGGTTCCTTCAAAAACCACATTGATACTAGCCAAGTAATCCTTCTGCGTATTCGTTTAGCCAAATTATTCGTTTATTTAATTAGTGTTTTTAAAATCACATTCCGCATTCGTAAAATTTGTATTCAGTTTACATTTTTATGCCATTATAATGATTGTTTTCAAACTAGATGATCTGATACACATGCTCGGAAACTCATTCGATTTGGATAAATTGACAACCTATAGCTTTCTAGTAAAAAAGAGACTAATCACACTAAAGTAATAGGAGTTGCGTTCACTATCGAAAAACTTAAATAACTTAATTGAGGTTAAATTGTTTCGATTTATTTTAACATCGATTAGTTATTCAGATATTTAATCATCCATTGAAAAACCGGCCCTAAGTATAAGTTTCTTAACCATGATATTGCATTATTCACCCAATACTTCGCTGAAACATGATAATTAAGGTAAATCAAACACTTGGTTGAAGTTGTTTGAATTGACCAAGTGTTTAATTTACCTTAAAGATTGATCTACTTCTACTATTAAATTTCCATGCAATCAAAAGACCAATCGAAATTAATGCAATTTTCAAACATCTTTAACTTTATTTTAAATATTCCCGCTAGTCTCTGTTTCACAACTTCCTCAAGCACATTGCTTTAAGGCAATGTGCGTTTTCTCCTTTGGCGTCGGGGCTATTTTCAAGCAATGTGCTTTCGGAAACTGTCATAAAATTATTTCGTAGTTATCCTAGATGTCCTTGTTATAGATATCTTAAGGTTATTACTACTGATAATCATTTCTAAGAAAGAAAATTTACATATAAGCATTGGCATATTAAGCGTGGAACTGCAGTGAAAAGTAGTGGATACAAATAAAGCAAGTAATATTACAGAAACTGGTATCATTCGCCGTTGGGAACGCATTAACGGTACTCTAGATCAGTGTTTCTCAACCTTGTTTTACTTGTGGCCCCCTAAAAAAAATCCATCTATGGCTCCCTTGCCTCTTAGAAAAGAGAAAAAGAAAACTGTGCTTTCTATTTATGTACTATTTATTATAATTTATTCAAAAAATTAGTACACATTTTAAAAAAACATTATGTTTTGCACATGTAAGTGGGAACTTATTATTAATAATTAGATTTAAATATAATAAAAACAGTACAGAGCTCGTCAACAAAAAAATAATTTGTTTTCTACTATAATAACTGAACAAATTAGCTTAAATTAACGAACGATATATGCAATTTCATGTACTAATTTAGTTTACTAGAGATAATAGCCCAGTAGGGATAAGTACACTTTGGTTGATTAATATGGCCCATATCTTTTCGCCATTAAGGATATACATTGCAAGTATTTATCTATCGATTCGTAACAACCACACGACGAAAAGTCAAATAAAAACAAAATAACAGCCACACAAAACTGTTTACTTTTTTTGGGGGGGCTGTAATTGTAATACCTATAGCATGAATCTAGTTTTATATTTTTAGTTTTTTTTTATTTTATGATCCAGAAAAATAACAAAATGAAATATTAATTTATTACAATTTTTTTTTTAAATTATAATTTTCTAACAACAATAATATTCTAATACAAATTAATTTTGAATTCTTTCTAGAATGTGTTGAGTTATTGTCGAAAAAGCATTGGTAACTAGATAATGCATGTCTTCTGCTGTAATTTTGAAGGCCAAAAAAAAATCCTTAATAAACTCCCGTTGACAAAAAAAATAATTTAGTGAGATTCGATGACCGGGCCCACCCCTGGAGTACCGAACGTAGCAACCAGTTACATTTATGTTCCTATGAACATTTATGCTCCATCAATTTTGGTTATTCACAGAGTTTGTAAAATTAGGATTGCGATCACTGTAGTAATGGAGATTGGGGTTTTTCACTTGACCATTATTATGTAAGGTAACCTCATCGGTAAACATTACAAGATCAAAAAATGTCCATTTTGTTTTCCATTGTATTGGGCGCCCAGTGACAGAAATCAACACTGACACGGAAATCTGCTACATAGTGCTGCTGTTGATGAACGTGGTAGAGATGGAATTTGTATTTGTTCAAAATTCTGCAACTTGATATTCGGCTAATTCGCAACTGGATATTAATTTCATCAAAACTTATGCTTAGATTTTCCACAACGACGTTAAAACCAGTAAATAATTTCTGGGTTATAAGCTGGTTTGGTATGCACACGTTTAGAGTAGTTTAAATTTCCTGTTGCGTCAAATCTTCCCTGTAATATTTTGAAGGCTGCTCATTTTGACAACGCCTCTCGAGTTCCAAACTCGCAAGGTGAAATTAGATTTTTATAACTTTCCCCAAGGATATAAGTCAAATCGGCCATGTATTGAATGAAAATGAAAAATGCATACTCTATTTAGTAAGAATTCACTTTTACAAAGGAAATTTTAACGAATCTTACAGACGAATGCAATTATTTCTTGTTTATGAAATTGCATACATTTTGTATAAATATCTGAATAACATGGAAACGGTTAGGTTTCAACCGCAATAATGTTACATCATTTTTAATTGTGAAGTAGCACAGGATTAAAAAATGCAATGATATATAGGGTGTTCCATTAAAAAATATATAATAGTTTAATATTTAAGTTTAAAATTCATTAAAAACTAGCATATGAACCACTCGGTACAAATTTCAATTCTTTTATGAAGTGCAACTTTTTGTTGTGCACCACTTTTGTTTAAAACATTTTTTGATATTTCGTTTAATAACCCCGTGGTTGTATTTGTTCATACAATCTTATTTTTTTAAGATACATTATTCTATTGTTTACAATAGATAAAGATTTTTTTGCACTTTCATCTTAAAAGTTGACACTTTACAAACTCTAATCAATGTCAAAAGGTGGCATTTAGCAAATGTTACATTGTTTATTTGTATCCAACCATAAAAGTGGTATCAAATGCATAATGGAATTTCATGATACGCTGTCATCGAAATACCTGCTGTCAGAACAATCAATCAAATTTTCGCGACACGAGTACATCGATAGTAGTTCATCATGGAAGTAGATGATACATCCGACGCGGAAAGCTGCACACCACCAGATGTAGTAAAGGAAGCAGAGATAGCGAGTTTAGAACTACTACCGAAAAATTCAAGGGTAATATATGAAAAACGCTACCAGGAATTTATCAAGTGGTGTGAATCTAGAACCGTTAGAAGGTATTCAGAGAATACTTTATTAGCATATTTTGCCGATCTTTGCAGAAAATATAAGCCCTCTAGCATTTGGTCTATATTTTCAATGTTAAAATGCACCCTCGCTACAAAACATAATGTGCAATTTGGAAAATATAGCAAATTAATAGCTTTCATCAAACAGAATGGCGTAGGATTTAAGGCAAAAAAATCTAAAACTCTCTCGAAATCCGAAATATTGGCATTTTTGAAGGAAGCCCCAGATGACAGTTTTCTTATGATTAAGGTTGGTTATTTTTAATTAAACCATTTTAACAATATATTGAAATAGGCATTTCAGGTGGCATTAATATTTGGGATTTTTGGGGCATGCCGCAGACACGAATTGTACAATATCAAGAAAGAGGATATAAAAGAAATTGACAATATGTTAATTATTAGCATTCCTGATACGAAAACTCACAATCCAAGAACCTTTACTATTGTCAACGATAATGAATCTGATATAGATTATATCTCTTTTTACCAAAAGTATTCAAGATTGCGGACCAATAAAAGTGCGGCAGATAGAAAATTCTTTATAAAATATGCAAACGGACGATGCACCAATCAAGTAGTTGGCATTAACACGTTTGGAAGCTTTCCTTCTATTATTGCGAAATATTTACATTTAGAAAATCCACATCTTTTCACGGGTCATTGTTTTCGACGCTCATCTGCAACATTATTGGCCAATACTGGAGCTAACTTAGTACAAATTAAGAAACATGGTGGAAGGAAATCGTCCGCTGTAGCCGAAGGCTACATTGATGATTCCCTTAATAATAAAATCAAAACAGCGCAGCGGTCGCAATTATGAAAAATCCATCTGTAGCAGGTCCAAGTTCAAGTAATTATGTAGAACCGAGAATAGAAAATTTGACTACTAATGATAATATAGAATATATAGAACCCAATAAGGCAAAAGAAAGCACTATAATCGCACATAGTAGTTCTATTAAGGAATGCCAAAACCGTGAAGATGTGAATATTGCAAATAATATATCAAAAGCAAATGCCGATTCCCAAAATGTAATGTTACCAGCACTTACAGCTTCAGGAGTCAATATACAAAATTGCTCCCAGTTTACTATAAACTTAACTGTTAATAATAACAAATAATTCCCATTGAAATTTAAAGTCAAAATAAACCTTATTTTTAAATACTATATTGTACTTGTTTACGGTATGACGTGCAAAAAGTTATGTATGTAATGCGTGTGTAAAATAAGCTTTATGGCATTCGTTCAGATGTTTCGTGACGAGCCGAAGGCATCTGAAACATCATCTGAACTCATGTCATAAAGCTCAATTTTATACACTTATTACATAAATAACTATTATGTTGTTATAGTATTTTATTTATTTTACACCTGCAAACGTCACTCTAACCTGCCTGTACACTTACCTGGTAAGGTAACCATTAAGGTGACACGAGCCAGTGTATAGGATTTCATGTTATAAGCCGGGTAAGAGGGTTTTTACTGGCGATAGAAGGAAATGACTGACGAGGCGCAGGCGAGTCTGCCACCTTGTAAAGCCAGTAAAAACCCTGCTTATAATGTACAATATTTTATTTGTTAAACACGAGTAAATATTTAAATTACAATAGTAACACGACAGTATAAAATATATCATTTACCAGTGTCAAAATTTTCATAAACACAATATCATAATTTCAATCACAATTTCACTTTTATATTTTAATCGATCGACGGCAAAGTTGAAACAAACATACGAAATAATAATAATTTAAAATTAATTAATTTGGTTCGAATTAAAATTATATAGACACGACATGAAAGAGTATAAATTTGAGACGTAACAAGTGAAATTTTTACACTGGCTCGTGTCAACTATTACATGCACGGTGCATGAAATGGTTACCTTACCAGGTAACTGAACAGGCTGGTTAGAGTGTGAAACAAATTTAAGAAAAAAATTACTTGTCCCGTCAAATTTATACTTTCCCTCGTAATTTTTATATTATTTTATTTCACTTACTTTTCAATAATTATTATTTGGCATGTTTGTTTCAACTTTGCCGTGGCACAGTGGGGCAGATAACCCGTAAAATTGGCAAAAAATTTGAAATTCAATGTAATACTACTGGTTCATTGTTACCTAGAACTTATTTTCGGGTGTACTGGCTAACTGAAACCGATTTTAAACTTGTGATATACCTAAAGGTGGTCCATAAACATTGTTGCGCTTTGTACAAATCACTTGTTGAATATCATTGCGTTCCAGAGCGTTTTACTTGTGTGCTTTTATACAATATTGATAGAGACAATGAATAAGTTTTTCATCAACATGACGTTGTAGCTGTACTTAACCCTACTGTAATTTATTAAATTCAATTATTTTTTCATACATATTATAGTGACTATATACCTGATAGTTAATGGACCAATCACAATACTGAATTTTCCTTAGTAACTTCGTATTACAGCGCTTATTACAAATTACCTGGTTGTCATGGGGCTTGTTTCGAATATATCGTTAGTTTGCGTATTTCGATGAGGTGTTAATAACAATCAAGTTGGCGTGAATCATAATATTTTTACACAGAAGTCAAAATGACATAATATTTCTTGCATTCAGTATATAATAAGCGGTCAATATGAACCGATTTGGATCTGATGAGATTCATAAAATCGAAGAATCCGTCACATCAACAAAACCCATTAATACAGTGCGAACATAATATTATGTCATAAGACGATTTGATTACTTCAGAAAGAAATTATGATATAAAAGAATAAAAGTCGGATGAAGAATTATGTAAAATTTTGGAAGACTGGGCTTACAACATGCGGAAACTTAATGGTGAAGATTATAAAGAAGGAGTATTGAAAACACTCTGGAATCTCACAGCTAAGCATATTCAACTTACTTATTATAATAAATTAAAAAGAGTTATAGATCCTTTTAAAAGCGTTATATTTCAAAAAGCAAAAGATGCTCGCAATTCAAAGAGGAAAATTTTACAACGCAATTTGGAAAAAAAACGCAGTTCGTCGGCTTTAACCCATGAAGAACAAACAAGAATTATAAAGTCTTTTAATTGGAATATAACTCATACGTAAAACAGTGACGTCATAACAATGTGGTTTCTATAGTTACGCATGCATTAATAACTGACAATGTTGATAATACCACGGTTGTATTTTCAGGGGTAATATAACAAGTGGTGTTCTCATTATCGATAATGATTTTATAAATACAACGAATTTCAACCCCAACGACGAAAATGCACCGAGCCCGAAGGGCGAGGTGCATTTTCAAAGATTGGGGTTGAAATAAGTTGTATTTTTAAAATCATTATCGATTTTTGAGAACACCACGACTTATATTTAGGAAGAGAATATAATGAATTGACTGAGTCATCTAGTAAAGCAGAATATACAAGAAGCTAAATATACAGTTTAAGTACCTATATTTATTTAGATCACTTCATCTTTCAAACAGCAGACCACATTTATTACCACATTTTACTATTTTACTTGTACTTGAGACACACTGACATTTCGGGTTATGTTTTTATCAGCGGCCGACTAGATTGTGGGCGCAACCGATAAATAACACCATCGCAACGATCTTCGCTGCGATTTGTGCTTAACCAAAAATTGTGACAGCGACTGACATTTGTTGTGGTATTATCCTGAAAATACAACCGTGGTATTATCAACATTCTCAGTTATTAATACATGCGTAACTATAGAAACTGCATTGTTATGACGTCACGTTTTACGTATGAGTTATATTCTCAGGATAATACCACGAACAAATGTCGATCGCTGTCACAATATTTGGTTAAGCACAAATCGCCGCCAGTAAACTAACGATGTGCAAACCAGTCAAACGTCTCACTTTCTTGTTTAGTTTCTTTTTTGACAGACGTTTTTCTGGTTTACACATCGTAAGTTTACTGGCGGCAAGAACTTTCCGCCAGTAAACTTTCCAAATGAGGCTTAAGCCTCGTTTACATTTGGAAAGTTTACTGGCGGAAAGTACTTACTGGCGGAAAGTACACACTTACGATGTGTAAACAAGAAAAACGACTTACTTTTTTGTTTAGTTTCTTTCTCCAAAGACGTTTTTCTTGTTTACAAATCGTCAGTTTACACGCGGCAAGTACTTTCCGGCAGTAAACTTTCCAAATATAAACGGGGCTTTAAGGCCGCCAGGTGCCGCCTAGATTGACTTGGCGAACAGTGGCGTGCCCCCTGGAGCCACGTCATTAAAATTATAGATTATGTGCATCAAATTAAACAAGTAAACCTAAAAAGGTTGTTAAAATTACTGAATTAGGTGACATAAATGAAAAAATAGGTTAAATTTACAAAAAGGTCAAAAATAGGTAAAATAGGTAAAATTAAGTTAGGGTCATTTAAAGCTTTCTTTTCAAAACGAATTTCGGTATAATACTTAAGTTTGCTATGTAAAAAAAGGTTTTTACCTAAATTCCCATCCCTAATCATAATATGTATACACGAAAGTCAAATTGACAAAATATTTCTTGCATATTCATTTATTATTCGGTATATAGTCCTCCGAATATAACTCGAGCATCAAAAATATTCTGAATACAGCGACTACTGCTCAATCCTTAAAATATGCCTCGTCCTACGGACTCGGCGTATTTCTCAGAACACATTTCGCATACGTCAGCTATATTCGATTATTTTTGACGCTCTTATTACGTTATATTACTTCTGAAAATAATTTTGGTTTCTAACGATTCATAAGGTTTTAGTACATTTCCAAGTACGTCCCAGCTTAATTTGATTTTTATTTGGAAGATAATTATGTGCTTTTCTAAGTTTCAAAATAAAATCCTGCCCGTTTTTACCCATTAAAAAAAAGGTAATTGAAAAATATATTCCGTCCGATCTATACCTAATGTCTTTTTATCTTGAGAGCATCGGATTAAAAGGTGTTTTAAATGAAGTTTGTTCATCATAAATGGACCTTTTCAATGATAGCAAGATCGATCCCCACCCCAACCCCTTAGGGGGGGATAGGGGTAACTATGAAATTCCATATGGCGACCTATAGTTTTTATTAAATATTTGCGTTCAACGGGAAATAATATTATTTTTTATTTAATTATCAGCTAAAATAGGAGAATATATAAAGAATGTTCCACCATATTAGAACCGCCATTTTGTTTTCTGAAATTTGACTTCGGGTTCGGAATGAGCAATCTTAAAAATCCCTGAGTTGTGAGTTTTGGCTAAATTGAAAGTATTTATATAAGTATTCATAGAAAAATGTTCGCTTTATTGGATCTGCCATTTTGTTTTTACAATGTTGACTTCAAATTCGTCGAATCAGCGACCTCAGAAACCCCCCGTCCAGAGAGTTTCCGCTAAATTACAAACCGTTGGCCACCTAGGTTTACAATGGAGTTACTTATTTTACTTTAATCCTCTTGGCTCCGATCGGAGCATAGGGCTTCTACGAACTTCCTCCACTCTTCTCTGTTTTTCGCTACTGCTTTTACTTCTCCCCATGTTATTTCCTTCATCTCTATCTCTTTTGCTGTACTTCTCTTCCATTATTCTGCTGGTCTGCCCACTTTCCTCTTCCCTGTTGGTTGATAATCTAAGGCTTGTTTTGGTATGCCATTCCCATCTTTCCTCAATGTATGCTCAATAAACTTCCACTTTCTTCTATTAATCGTTATTGCTACTGATTCTTGTTTAGTTTTTTTCCATAGTTCTTTGTTCGTTATACGGTTTGGCCAGTATGTCTTTAAAATCTTCCTTAAGCACTTATTTACAAATTTTTGTGTCTTCTTTATGACTCTCTTTTCTGTTTTCCATGTTTCTGATGCATACAATAGTATGCTTTTCACATTCGTATTGAATATTCTGACTTTAGTTGCTAGTGTTAGTTCATTGGGACCCCAAATTTCCTTTAACATGTAGAACGCATTCTGTGCCTTGTTTATTCTTGCATTCACTTCTTCTTCTATTCTTCCATATTTGTCTAGTATACTCCCCAAGTAGCAGAATTTTAGCACACTCTCTATTTCTTCTTCCTCAACAAATATTCCCATCTCTCGTTCAGTGTTTATTTTTATTATTTTTGTCTTCTTTGTGTTTATGCTGAGTCCAATCTTTTTTGCTTCTTTGGACAGTTTTTCGGTTTTCTTCTGCATGTGTTGTCTGTTTTCAGATATCAAACATACATCATCGGCAAATTCTAGATCTTCAAGTTGGCTGAAAGCATTCCATCTTATTCCTGTTTTGTTTCGTGTTGTTTTCTTCATAATCCAATCCACCAGTATCAGAAATATTGTTGGCGACAATATGCATCCTTGTCGCTCTCCGCTGTCTATGCTTATTGGTTCAGTTAGTTGCCCATTATGCATAATTTGCGCGGTATAATTTTCGCAGAAAATTCTTATTACTCTGATGTACTTGGACGGAAGTCCGTATCTTCTTAGTATGTCCCACATCCTTTCTCGATCCACTCGATCAAAGGCTTGTTTAAAGTCGATGAAGTTCATATATATCTTATTCTGCCATTCCAGGGTTTGCTCCAGTATGATTCACAAAGTACTTATATGATCTGTACATGCTTTGTTTCCCCTGAATCCGGCTTGGTTAGGTCTAAGTATTCGGTCTATTTCTCCTTTCATCCAGCATTATCTTTGTCATTACCTTACTTGTTACATTCAGCAGCGTTATAGCTCTCCAGTTCTCGCACTTCGTGTGGTCTCCGTTTTTCGGTATTTTAACAATTATTCCCTTCTTCCATTCCTCGGGTACTTTCTCTTCTTTCCATATCTTGTTTATTAGTATGTACAGAATGTTTGTTGAGGTTTCTCTGTCTGCTTTTAGTAGCTCTGCCGTGATGTTATCTATTCCGGCTGCTTTTCCTCCTTTTAGTTGTTTAATTGCATTGTTTATTTTCTCATGTGTAAATTCTGTTATTGGTAAGTTTAGTTCCTCGATTATTTATTCCTCTTCTAGTTCTTGTTCTATCTCTTTCTTAGCATATACTTCTCTGAAATATTCTAGCCACCTTGCAATTATTTCTTTTTCATTTTTTAATATTTTACCCTCTTTGTTTTTCACATGCACGGTGCTTGTTGTTCCAGTTTCACTCAATTTCTTTGTTGTTTTATATAAAGTTCTTAAATCATTTTGTCTCGCCGCTGTTTCTGCTTCCACAAGTAGATCCTCTTGGTACTCTCTCCTATCTCTCCTGGCACTTCTTTTAATTTCTTTATCTTTTTCTTTATATTCTCTTTTTAATCGCTCTTTGTCTTCTTGTTCTTTCTCTATTATATTGTGTTTTATTTGTCTTCGTTGTTCTATTTTATTCCACGTTTCTTGAGACAGCCATGGTTTATTGGTTCTTTTTTGTATCCCTATTACCTCCCTAGCCGTTTGTTTATATATGCATTTATATATTTCCCATAATTCTTCAATAGTACTTTCTTCTGGATTTGGGATTGTGTTGGCTACTTCTCTCAATTTTGTTCTATACTCTTCTGCACACTCACTGCCATCTTTCAGCCATTGTACATTGTATCTTTCTCGCTTTTCCATTGATGGTTTCTTTATACTGGCTAGCTTAATCTTTATTTTCCCTCTCACCAGCGTATGATCGGAACCCACATCTGCTCCTCTCATCGCCCGTACATCTAGTAGGGAATGCCTCCATTTCTTGTCGATTGTGATATGGTCTATTTGGTTCTTCGTTTGACCATCTGGTGAAGTCCATGTTTCTTTATGTATTCTTTTGTGGGGGAACATGCTGCCTCCTATCATTAGGCTGTTTTGGGAACAGAAGTCTCCAAACATTTCTCCATTTTCATTAATTACTCCTAGTGCTTCTTTCCCCATCACAGTCTCCCTTCCTGTATTACATGACCCTATCTTGGCATTCATGTCTCCCATTACTATTAGCATGTCTTTTTTATGTCTGTTTTGTAATTTGTCGTAAGTTGACTGCAGCTGTGCATAAAATTCTTCTTTAGTGATTTGTTCTGCTTCATTTGTTGGCGCATACGCGTTAATTATCGATAGGTTTTTGAATCTGGCTTTGAATCTCCCCGTTATTATTCTATCAGATACCCCTTCCCACTCTATTAGAGCCATTGCAGCTTCTTTCCCTAGCATAAAGGCTACTCCGCTTTTGTGTCTATCTTCCTCCTGTGTTTTCCCAGAGTATATGACGGTTTTACCATTTTGCAATTTGGTTTTCCCAACTCCTTTCCACCTGATTTCGCTTAGAGCCAATATTGTTATATTATTTCTTTCCATTTCTTCTGCTACTTGGTGTGACTTGCTTATTTCGTACATGGTGCGAACATTCCAGCATGCTATATGTTTTATCTTTCTCGTGTCCATTGTCATTGCCGTAGTTGTCATCATTCTATCCGTCCGGTTTGTTCCGAGGCTCGTAGAAATTTCGTTAGCGGCTTACAATGGAGTTATTATAACTCTATTAAACATGCGCCGAATTAAAAAGATTGATTACAAGAATATAACAGAAGACATGACAAATTACTTTGCAGACCTAAACTCTGACGAAATTAACGTAGAACAGAGTATAGAGTTCCAAACTACAACGACAAATACAATAAATAATTTCACTGTAACTACCACATAGAAATTTTACACAAATAGACTGCAGAAATTTATTTTAGGATTAATCAAACAGAAGAGAAAACTATACAGACCGTACTTAACAAGACAGACAACTCAAGACAAAATTCAATAAACTCAACAAAGACATACAATAACTAACAGAGAAAAGGCTAGAAGTATGCCAAGATATTGAAACAGATAAAGGGAAAACATACTGCACCAGAATTTAAAAAACTCTCTTAATACAAACGGAAAACCAACATCCAAAAACTAACCAACGGACTAACAGAAAAATATACAGACATAGACATAGCCAACACATTTGCAGATCACTTTGAAAAAGCGTTCACACCATCACAAAACCAAGCTTTCGACGACAAGAGCTTTGTCGACATTAACAATTGGTTTGAGACTTACAAACGGACAGAGAATGACAACTTAACCCCTGACATAACAGACGACGAATATTACGCAGTACTTCATACAGAAAAAAAACGACTCCCGAACATGACGTACTAACTAAAGACTTACTAAGATACTAACCGACAACGATATATGACCACATAATTAAAATATATAACTACTGCATATGATACCACATACACCCAATGCCTTGGAAGAAGAAAGAAGGATATTATTATTACAATTTCCAAGGCAGGACAAGACAAAACCAGAAGACTATCGTCCTATCACTTTACTCTTAGTTTCGGGGAAAAATCTGTAAAAAAAATATCCAAAACAGAATATGGAACCTCATAGAAGAATGAGGTTCCAAATACCCAAATACCCAAATACCAATTTATGTTCAAACCCGGACAGTGGACAACACACCCACTGTACATACTGACCAACAATATACAAGGACATATCTACAACACAGATAGACAGCGTTCTTGGATATTCCTGGACATAAAAAAGGCGTTCGACAGCGTCTGCAACTATTGTACAAAATGAACTATCTACAAATACCAAAATACCTCATCCTATTCACCCACAGTTTCCAGACAGACAGACAACTGCAGATAAGAACTAACAACATATACTCGAGACTATTTTCCCCAGGACAAGGACTGCCACAGGGTTCTCCTCTCTCACCTCTCCTGTATAATATATACTGCCACGACATATACCAAACAGACAACACGCAAGCAGAATTGGAATAATATATTATACAGTACACCGACGATACAGCATTAATAACACACAAGAAACGACTGAACGATACTATAACCACACTTCAAACACTGACTGACGAAACATTGTGTTGGTTCAACAGATGGAGACTCGAACCCGACCCCACAAAATGCCAACTTCTCGTCCCGCACAATAGAATCAATGACCATACAAGTTAACGGAACGTTAAAGTATTTTGGTATGACCATAAGCAACAAACACTAATTCCACAAACATTTACGTAATATACAGTCTGAAATACAAAACAAAACTTGAGATATATGACGTATGGTGGAAGAAATGTATCCATCAATAGTGTAACAAAAATTTAGAAGACCATCTGCAGACCCATGATCGACTACGGACAAATTATACTTAAGAACGTTATAGACAACTGCAAACAAATTACCGACGTAACTGAACGGAAGACACTGAGACTAATTACTAAACTTAGATACAAGGACAATCACCTTCATAAGATAATATCATAATACATAATACATAATATCATAATATCAATCATAATTGCACGTTTGTGTTTAAAACGAACGTCTACAAAGTTGTAACAAAAATTCGAAATAAATAAATAAATAACATGGGAGAGTGTAAATATTTTACAGTCTCTCATGTCACGTTTTACGAATTTACAGCTTGTAAAAGACATCTTACCAGGTTATTGCACTGTTTGACTTGAGTGACATTTACGAGGGTGTAACAAATAATTTGTTGAGTACACGGATGTACGGTCGCGGCTATATAAAAGTGGGACAGGTATTTTGCCTACTGTGAATTTGGTTTAGCTGAAGGTTTTACAAAAATTATGCTTATCTTAACTTATCTGATAGACCATCCAATTTTAATTTCTTTATTATTCTTGCTTTACTAAATGCACTAACTTGAGGGACCATTCTAACACATTCAATTCCATTCTGTTTAACACACAGCTGAATTTTAGACAAATTTACTATAGCACTTTTTTTGCCCGCGACCGTCCGTATATGCATTGAGTTACCGATTTTTTTAATATGTAATATTTGGAGAAAGTTTATGCATGTGATAAAACTACAGAAAAAATGCTCAAAATGTTTGTGCCGTTGATGGTTAAAAATATACTACCTTTATTATTAAAAAAATTCAGTCATTTTGTTATACAATTTTACAAATTTCCTATTTTGTTTGTTATTTTAATGTTTTGTTTTTTCTTAGTATACATAATTCCTAGCCTCAGCAAACACTATTTCTAATTGCCTTTGTCAAAAGAATAACAGCGCCATATTTATTGTAAACTTACTTCGATTTATTTTTGGTTACCACAGAATAAATATATAAAAAAAACACAATTGGAGTGAGTTTCACAAAATATTTAATTTTGTACTGAAAGAATTGCTTCTCCACACAGTGGCTTCGTCGGGCAGATGAAACCTCAGACCAATTGGGTTTTATTTATATATTAACATGGAGTTTCATTATGTATCAGCCTCATCAATCCAATATTTACCACAGAATTAGTCTCGTCATTTTTTATATATGTGTTTATGTTTTTTTAGATGCACGTCCAACCCAAGATCCAATGCCGCAGCAATGTGGCAAACACAAAGTACCCATTCTTAACAGTCGAATATTTGGTGGTGCTGAAGCTGAAATCGGCGAGTTTCCTTGGATGGCAAGGATAATCCATAGAAGCAAATATGGGTACATGCATTATGGTTGCTCTGCTGTCTTAATACACGAGAGGTTCGTTCTTACAGCTGCCCATTGTATTGCATCAAAAGTCTTGGATCCATTAGGGCCTGTGTAAGTAAATAATTATTCTATTTGCATACTACTTATAAAACCGTACATACATAATTATTGTTGGTCAACAATAGGGATTAAAAATGAAATAATGCCAGATTTTACTTATGCTTATTGCTGATTATTGTATTATATCTTTAAGTCTTCAGGTATTAGATGAATTATTACGAAATAAAAAATGTAAATTCTACGTAGAAAAATTCTATTATTCTGTTATTGGTTATTGATTATTTTTAGGAAACTTGATATCTTATAGAAAAGTTTTAAATTTCGATCCATTCCTAGTGCTGTCATTGTTTTTCTTTTAATAATGTATCGTGAATGCTCAGATACCTTTCTAAATTAATGTGAGGAATATTTTGAAATGTGGTGGTGTTCACTTCGTGATACATTATATTAATTATAAATCAAACAAGTTACTTTGTGAGTATCACATAAATTTATTTATTTGTTACTAAAGTTTCGACTACTTAGGTAATCCTGTTTGAAAATGATTACCTAATTAGTCGAAACTAGTCACAAATAAATAAATTTATGTGATATTTACAAATTAACTTGTTTTATTTATAATTTATAAATGTGAGAAAACATTTCTATTTTACTATTAGTCGAAAATTTTCAAAAAACATTAAAAAATATTTAGAAAACTGATCAATTATTTGGTTCGTTATTACTGTTGCTCATTTAATTGATCTATCAAAATGTATAGGTATTCGAAGAATTGTTAAATTGGAAAATACTTCCAAAATGTGCAGACGAAATTAATAAATGATAAACTGTTAAAACATATTAGAAAATTAATGAAATCTCTGATTCGTGCTTTCCGCTGCTCCTGGTATAAGAAATATTCAGATTTACGTGAAACCAAACTGTTAATACTATTTTGAATAAACTGTATAAAATTAATGAAATCTTTAATTCGTGCGTTCAGCTGTTTCTAATCTTAAATACATCAGGATTTATGGAAAACTAAACTGATAATGTTGACAACGTACTATATGAATATTTGCAAATCCCACTTCATTATGATAATGTAATAGTTTTATCTATAAAGTCAACAAAATTTCTGTCTCAGACCTAGAGAACAAATTAAGCTGACCTTCTTATAAACATGCACTGGCATTGAACTTATCCAAGAACATAGCTGCTGCTGGTATAAGAAATATTAATATTTACGTGCAACCAAACTGTTAATGCTATTTTGGATAAACTGTATAAAATTAATGAAATCTTCAATTCGTGCGTTCAGCTGTTTCTAATCTTAAATACATCAGGATTTACGGAAAACTTAACTGATAATGTTGACAATGTACTATATGAATATTTGCAAATCCCACTTCATTATGATAATGTAATAGTTTTATCTATAATGTCAACAAAATTTATGTCTCAGACCTAGACAACAAATTAAGCTGGCCTTCTTATAAATACGCACTGGCATTGAACTTATCCAAGAACATACTTCTTCTATGAAATTTGGCAAACTATGTTAAAGTAAATATTCTACTAACAGTGCTTTTATCCTACGCTCGAATCCAGGTATATAACGGAATCATTGCATAGCGCCGCTCAGCAAATATGGAAAGAATTTACATAAATATGTTGACAAATATAATATTCATGCTGAATTACATAAGTTTAATGCCATACTGAATGAAAATATGAGTGTAAACTAATCAAGAATTAGTGAAACTAAAAATTAAAAACTTCAATACCTAACCGAACCTCGAAAACCATTGAGTATTGGACCTTGGTGTTTAGATTTTTTTTCTAATTTCTAATTTCTAATTTATATATATATTGTTTTATTACTTCCAAAAATATGTGCACTTCCTCCTGAAACACCCTGTATAATCAGTATTTAGTTGATATTGTTTATATTTATATTTCGTTCGACTATTTCCTTTTTCTCCTCATTTATCCCATGCTTCCAGTCTTATGCTGACCCTTAAGGGCCTTCCTCATTTCCTCCTCTCAGGTTTGATCTATTCTAGTATTTCACTTTGTCAAAACATCTGGTTTTACAGTGGCGTTAAATCATGTTACAGTTGACATTCACTGTGGAATTAATTTAATTCCGGAAAGCAAAAATTACTTAATCTATTAAAAATTAAATAAATAAATGCTAAAACTTATTCTAACTTCCCGTTCAATCCAGTTGAGATCAATAATAAATGATTACTTTGTGGTTTCGAATAATTAAATGTTATTGTACCGGAATACTGACAAAAAGTCGTCTATGAAGGCTATCATGTTTTTTTCTAATCCAAGAACAGGTTGGAATCTCTTTCTAATTTTTAAGTACAGAGAATGGAGAATGTTGATATTGATGAATTTCTACAGAGCGTTCAAGCTCTTTAGTAGTGTCAACTTTTCCAACTAGAACAAACGAAATAATGACAAATTATAACATTGGAAAAATATAGTTAAATTATTTGCTTGTACTCTTGGAAACATTTGATCAACATTGCAAACATATTTGGTTTACATCTCAATAGTGCCATCTATCAGTATCCAGCGTAAAGGTTGACACCACTTTCTGAAAATGTTTAATTTGCATTTTTAATGAGCATTTGTTTCTTAAATAGTTTTTACATGAAATAGATTACCAATCGGTTTCGGTAATGCAATATTCCGTAGGATGTAATAAAATTGAGATGCAAATTATTCATGATAAATATCAACATCAACAATATGAATTGCACAGTGAATCGAAGTGTAAAAACCTACACCTATATTCGAACAATTTATATAAATTTTGAGAATTGTGTTGTTAGACATAAAACATTATAAGGCACAAACCTGCCAAAACTAATACACACTAACATGTAACGTTTCTAAAACTCTTTGACGGGGGAAAATAGTGAAAGCAGTAGAAAGCCAATCTGAGCTAACTAGGAAAATTGTGTAATGTTTAAAATGACAAAATACGAATTGCAAATTTTTAATTAATTTTTTTCAGTCTCATCTCATTTCAGACGTTGACGACTTTCTGGTATACATTTGAAGACTTAAAATGGTAAAAGGGATAAGTGCCAAAAATAAAAAGTTTTTTCACTTAAAACTATTCTAAGTTCTATCGACAATAACCTGAAAAGCAGGCCATATGCTAGCTTCAATGCAACTTTATATTGTAACTTATTGTTTGTTTAACTTGGGCATGTAATATATATATATATATATATATATATATATATATATATATATATATATATATATATATATATATATATAAAATTTAAAAAAAGCGGATAACTCAAAACTTATGATTTTTGCACTTATCCGGGTTTTTATTTCAAATCTTCATTTGTATTTTGTATGGCCTGTTTTCACAAGAGTCAAAGTAATCGACAATTTAACGAAGATTTCGAATTTATATTTTAGGGAAGTTTTCAGGGACCGAGATTCAAATAGGTTGTGAAGCGAATGAAGAGTAAACTTCATACGGAAATTTCTGCTCGGCAAACGCACGCAATCCTTCTGAGTCATATTTATATAAATATTAATACAAATTTGCTGAGATTTTAATTGACTTGCAGTTTTCAGATTCTATTAGGAGATCATGACGTTGACAAAGATATCGACTGCACTAAAGATGAAAAGAAGTTCTGCTCCGATAAACCAGTATACGCAAAAGCTGGAAAAGCTCAAGTCTACACAAGTTATGATAACGCTTCATCTGACCACAACAACGATATAGCCATCATACCTCTCAAGGAATCAGTAAAGTTTACAGGTAAAATAATATTGTGTAACTGGCATAATAAAATAGTTTTAGATGTAAATTTTATAGAAAGTCTGAAATAATTTTTAATCTCTCGGAAAATCTATATTGTTTAATTTCTGAAACAAATTATGATACATTTATTTCTACATATCTGTTATTCGAAAACTTAAGAATACCATTGTTAAGATATTTCAAGAATAAGTGTCTTGACAGTTTTGAATTTTGGAGAAAAATATTGATTTCCGGTAAAAACACATTTGGTTTACGTTTTACAAAATTTGTATAGAACACTACATGCAATTTCTTTGACCTCAAGACCATTCTTCAGAGATAATATTAGATTATTTATTTACTCTTGAGAATGGTCATAATACTATTGGGAGATAATATTAGAGTATTTATTTACTCTTGAGTATGGCATGAGACTGTAATATTTGTAGTGTATTATAAAAAAGTCTGAATGGTGCTCCTTTGCAGATTATTGCAATGCTGCTCTGAACAAAAAAAGTCTGAATAATTGATATATTTGCATAAATATTTATAAAAGTTAATTTATTAAATTAGAGATTCGCGATATTCATGCCTCATATTTCGAATAAAATTTCTAAATTAATCTCATTTCTTAATAGTAATATCTCCAGTCATTTTTATAGTGACTTTCATAGGATATTAGAAATATGTGCCTTGTGGGTGACAATGCTATGTCGTGAATTAATATCTTATTAGACAGGCTGTCAGACTTAAGGTGTCTGACAGCTTATCTTAATTATCTTTAATGTGAGTTTGATAATCTTGTAGAATTCCATTTATAATATTTGTAGTAGTATTGCCCATGGCAAAATATTATATAAGAACGCCATAAGGGTAAGTATAGTTACAACAACAAAAATTAAAATATTTAAGATGTGCTTTTCAACCAGATAAAATAAAATTGTTTTATCTACAAAAGAGTAGGTAATTAATGAAACTTGAACATCTTATATAGTTGTAACCGTAAAATTAAAAAAAGGAGGTTACAATCTATTAGATAAAACATAGTGACATATTAATTAGGTTGGTTTTTCATATTACATAGCAATTCTGAGAAGAAATTAAATATTGATGAGGTGCAACTTTATAAAATTTTATATAGTGCTAATCAAGACTTGACCTTTGATTGTGGTGAAAACCCAGAATAGATAGACCGATAAATAAATAAATGTTATGTATATTGGTGTAATTACATCTGTTTACATTTGTCAAAATAAAAATAAAATTGAAGAATTCATACATAAATTAACTAGTTGTTACTCTTTATCCCTTAAGATATTCTGCAATTATCTAAATGGTAGTTTTACCGGCACAGATTAGGTTTACTTTAGAATTGTTTCGAACTCATTATTATTCTCAAAATCCAATAATCAGTATATTAAATTGTATGTGGAAGTGGTTACTTCTTGCTGAAACATTATTTATTTTGATTAGGTTAATAAAGAAAACACTTGGTACAGTTTCAGTTTATCTTTCTTGAGTATGGCAGCAGTGCCGAAACAATTGTAGAGCAATTCTATGAAACTTGTGAAACTTTTTGTTTCAGTGTTTTCTTTGTTAGCCTAATCAGTATATACTTATTCCCGAAAATGGTTGTCGCTATTATTACTAATAAACCAAAAAAATCTGTTACACTAATTATTTTCAGATTTCATTCAACCATTGTGTTTGCTCGAAACGCCATCATCTGTCCCATCTTTATGGTTATCTGGTTGGGGGAGGACTGAAAATCGTAAGTACAGTGCAATCTGCTCTTCTATTATTTCAAACGCCTGCTGATATGTATATGCACTTATATTCATGAGAAACAAGAATCTTAATTTCTACTTATTAATTTACCTCTACGTAATGTTGAATTCCCAATTGTCTCAAGGCAGTATATGGCTTACTTTGTCTATTATTTTTCATCTCTCATACTCACATCCTCTTATCCTCAAATGCAGTCATATTTATATCCTCACATATACAGATCTATTTATTCTCATATCCTCTCATCATCACATTCAATTATCGCTGTGGATGAGAACGTCACATGCTTTTATCCGCACATCTTACATCCTATCATTCTCGTATTAATTTATACATATATCCTCACATCAGCATATTGGCTTATTCTCACATCCAATAATTTTCCCCATTAGCTCATTCTCATATTCTTTTTTCCTTTCATCCTCGAATGCAATAATTGTCACATACCTATATTTCTTCATTCATTTATTCAAAAATTATATATATTGTATTTTAGTTTGTATTATAAATTTATATCCCCTTTTGGACTAGCTAATTATGAAATTCTCCTTATTTTCTCAACTTCTACTAATTATCCCTCTTAGTCTTGCATCTTCACCGGCTCGCATTCTTAAATCATCACATCCTCTTATATTCTTTAGTGAATGTCAACTTTGTTTTTTCAGAGGAGGCCAGCAATGTGAAGATGAAAGTTGAAGTACCACTAGTTAATTTTGAAACATGTTACGACCACTACCAAACAATTGGCTTAGCATTAAACAGGAAGAATCAAATATGTGCTGGTGGCATATCAGGTGAAGACTCATGCACAGGCGATTCAGGAGGACCATTGATGGTAGAGCTGGATGGTACTTGGTATGCTGAGGGAATCGTCAGTTTCGGTGTTGGATGTGGCAAAAAAGGATGGCCGGGCGTGTATACAAACGTTCTTCAATATGTGGGATGGATAAAAAATACGATCAATCGGAAGCTTGAGAACCAGAAGATAAAAGTACAATCCAGGAATAGGCGGAACAGGCTTCCCCAACGAGCTCAAGTTTAGACTTTTAGAAGTGAAATTAGTGCGAGGTTTTAATCAAGCTATGTTGATTTTATTATTTCAAAAGAAAATGTAGATTTAATTTAATTTTATATTAATTATTAATTAAAAATCACAAAACTATTACGATCCGAAATTTATTTTTTAGTTATTAAGGCATCCACAATTTAATTGAACTGTAAAGAGAAATGCTTCTAAATATCTCTGATAACTATAAAGGAATAATATACCTACCTGCTTGATTCGTCATTGTTAACATAATCTAAATTTTAGATTTGACTAAAGACTAAATGTATATCAAGTTACATAATGTTTTGTTTAATGTCGAAGCATTTTTTTATAAATTAGTAGGTTGGATAGATATTTAATAGTATACTAAGAGTATGAGAAAAATTGAAGAAATGGCAAATGACAAATAGCATCTGACAAAAAAATCTAAACCTTTCTGTTGTGCAAATTATCATGTCATTTCTTTAATTTCATGAGATACACCTTTGATCTGTCTAGTGTCCTGCATTGTACATAATGATGTATTATAAATAATTCCAATTACAAAACTCTGGCGTGACTGTATGGTTTCCCACTAAGTGAATAATCTGTAATGGCTACTTATTTCTATATGTACATATGTCATATCTATATGTACCATGACTGTTAATTTATAGGAGCGATGTATGATCCATTGCATATTAGTTTACTCATATAATGAGTTAATGGGTCTTATTGTTATATGTAGTAGGGTACTCTTATCTAATGATGTGTATATTTTAGGTATATACGTATTTCATACTGCCACGTACGGATTTATATTTCCCCTTTCAATAGAGTTAACATTATTTTATTTTTTTTGCTAAATCTAAAACAATATATCTATGCAAATATGAAAGTTCGTAGAGTTGCCTAACATACTGTCCATATTAATGCCCAGTAACACACATGCGCTCTAAGAAATATTTTATCTATCGGATTCACTAATTTCCATAATTATAAAGCCAAAATTTTGATCATAGGTATACCGAAATTTACAGACAATTTTCTATTTGATCTATTTTATCAGTTGTTTCCAAGTTGATAAAGTTGACATTATACAGGGTGGCCAAATCTAGATCTCGGTAATTAAAAGACAGAGAATCTATAGAATAGAGAGAGATCCTTCATCTCTTTTTCAAGATAAACCCAAAGAAAACGAAGAACAGACCTATAGATAGGAGAATCACACATTGGAGTTGGATGTAGCTGCAAACGCTTTAATTGTTCAGCAAAACGTCCGGGCGAAGCAAAACAGAATATTTTACGAAATTTTGACAACCTGGAAAAACCATGGAAACCCTTTAAATCCTTTAAACCCTTTTAACACTGGAAAATGAACAAAATTTGTATTTATGTTACCTGATGAGTCTCGCACCAGTGTAAAGACAATAATCTAAAATGTTTATGTAAAACGAATTTGTGGGCTTATTGACTTTGATACTTTTTACGTGATGATTCAATGTTTGATCACGAAAAATAGGGAAACAACATTGGAAAACGCTTTTTCTTCAAATTCCGTTACGCTAATGAAACTACAAGGAAACTCAGACCATATTACATGGAGAATAATAATGATAGAATATAATTTTTATTTTTAATACTTTTTATCTATGGCTCATAAATAATACATTCGTCATGTAGGCAATTCTCAACGAATATATTTTTCAGGCAACCACATCCTACTTATTCAGAAAATCTACACCCAACATATGTCATGCTTCATGGTTATTACCTTAGGATCAACAATAATTTATATAAGGGGTGGCTAAATAATTGTTGATCGCATGGTATAATGCACTTCATTATACAATATGTTCATAGAAAAAGTCAATCCGGGGTGGCTGTGGAAGTACTACTCAAACGTATGTCCGTGACTTGTTTCAGATTTTAATTTTTTTGTTTTAAGAAAAATTTCGTTCAAAAGCAATTGAATGTTAGAAACTTAAAAACCACCTATTCGGGAAAAACGGAAGGAGAAATTGGAAGACGCAGGCCTATTGAGTGACTACCAAGGTCTCAAGACATTACCCTACTTATTTTTTTACTTTAGGGACTACTAACAAGCGTTCCAAGCAAAACCAAATCTAACAATAGAGACGTATTGAAATATGAGTTTCAATAAAAATTGTTTACATTTTTCCGCAAACTATAAACAAAGTTCAACAAAAATCATTTCCCGCTTGGGATACTATTAAGCTCAATAAGGACTGTATGTTGAACATTTGTTGAAATTATTTCTGTGATTTTTCGACATAAATACCTATAATTCATTTATAACTTTCAACTGCTTTTTAAGCGATTTATTTTTCTCATGTAAGGTATAAAAAATGTATATCGTTATATTCAGAAAAAGTGTCTATCAAATAAAATACTAAAATATTCTGTTTGTCATTTAAAAGAAAGTCTATGACGTCATAACTCAAAAACAAATAACGACAAAATTTTTAGATCAATGCCAAAATGTGTATTTTAGAAATTAGAAATCGACGTATTCGAAGATTGATCCAAAATATTTTCAACTTCTGAAATAATAAATTTATTCCATACTTTACGAACACCCTGTTGGTAGAACTTTATTGCAAATAGAATAATTTGATTTCTATATCATCCAAATTCAGCCATTCAAATATCTACAAATTGAGTTTCCATCAATCCATTGATGGAAGCTTGAAGCACGGTCATCAATTATCTATTGAAAATAGCAGAAAGATCTTGTGTCAACTTAACTTGATTTGACTTTTCATGAGATTTTGAAACTACTAAGATTTGTTTTCTGGAATATATTAGGTGTTAGAAATTACATAACGGTTAAAATTTTGTATTTAAGCTTCGAATGCTTTGATCAAATTAAACACGATAACACCTGGCTTATTAATACCTTGCAGTTTTATATTTAATTCACTTAAATGTGACCGTCAGTAAAAAAATTAATTTCATTCTCCAATTAATATTTTTCAATTCTTTTTTCGTTTTTAAAAAGGATCTAACATCCAACACTGAACGAATTTTTGTAGAACTGTAAAGAAGAATTGAGTTACATTATTCACCGTATAATGCATAAATTTTAAATTATTTACAAATTTACAAATTATTACAAAACAAAAAAAAACATAATTGCATGTTCAATAAGGTCGGTACATAGTCAAAACTGTAAAAACCAATTTCTTCTCCAGTTATACTACGAGACCATTAGTAGTTTCTGACATAATTTTACAATCATTTCTATATAAATATCTATTCCTCTTATTGTTGTTGGCAATAATGTTAAATTGATCAATTCTTCTTTGATATTATCACAACAATGCATAAAAAATGCTATACGAGCTGGTCCAATTATATCACTGCTTTCATCAGGACAAAGAAAAAAAAAACTAAAAGTTTCTATATCTATTTTTTTTCTGACTTATTTTTAGCAACTAATTCTAGGGTGGGTGTATCTTATATTCTTTGATTTTTTAATTATTATTACTAAAAATTGAATGAATTGAAGCGCGAAAATAATGATCTGTAAATAATTTACGTGCCAGTGCCACAGGTTTGCCATGCCTGGTTTATACCATAAGAACCGCAATAAAATGATCTATTTAACGGTGTTGTTCATTTTATTAAAGTTTCAATATGGTAGCAGCACACTTCCGCGGAAAATGGACGAAATAAAACCGTATTTCATCAGTGATGCTTAGATGTTAATTAATTTATGTGGGCAATCCCCGATGCAAACGAAACTGAGAAAAATTAACTTTTATTTATCCGATGCAGGCTATGTGCTCATCACTTATAGTTCATAATTAACTTCGTCCTTCTAAGAAACTGTAAGACGTAAATGCGTAGGTTAAAATCATTTTTATGAGGTTAATTAATAGATGTTTCGTGACAAATGCAGCTCACGATAAAATCGGGTCGTAGCAGCGGAAAGGCGAGGATTCCTAGTTGTGGGATTCCCGTCCTCGTGTTCAATGTCGGCTTAAGATCGGACGTCGATTGCCTGATAAGTCGAAGACGATAAATCATTGGCAATTATCGGCGATTGTGTTTAAGCTGGTGCTCAAGGCTGACAATCGCACTCGGTAAATCAACAGTCCAAATGTTATGATTAAAGTGTGGTGAACACATTACATTAAATTATGGCAGCATGCTTTGGGCAGTTGCCATAGAAAAAACCTGTATATACAGGGTGTAACAGAAATACGTGTGTTAATTTTAAACATTGCTATAACTCGTTATATAAAACATTTTTTCTATATGGTTTTTTTTTTAAATTTGCAGGTTATATTTTTTTGCCCCCTAATTTTGACCGAACGAGCCGTTCTCAGGTACTGTCACTATAATTGTCAAGTGAAGTTTATTTCAAAATGCCAAATTTTTCTAATCAAGAATTAACAGATATTGTGTTGGTATATGGCCGAGCTTTTGGAAATGCCGCAGAAGCCCGAAGATTGTACAGTGCACAATATCTTAAACATGTTTTGATTAACAAGCAATGATGTACCTTTATGACACCGTTGCCATCACAACAACATATTTTATCGCTGCACACCTTTAACCATAGGCGGGTACGCGTTTTAGTAGATAAACTAGAACATATTTTAAATCAGTTTAACGTTGCTTTTTGAAAAAAAAACATATAGAAAAAATGTTTTATTTAACGAGTTCTACCAATGTTTAAAATTATATTTATATTTTTATATATATATATAATATATATATATATATAATATATATATATATATATAATATATATATATATATATATATATATATATATATATATATATATATATATATATATATATAGGTCTTTAGGTTAAAATATGTGAGGTTCATACACTACCCACATATGTTTATAGAGTAAAACTTCTGCATACCGTTTGGAGTTTAGTTAACTAAATTAATCAATTTATGGGTTTATTTGATTTATGTTGGGGAGGACAGTGACGGTGCGGAGAAAACTGTCTGTTGTAGGGAGGCGTCCTCTTTAGGCAGGTGTCAGATAAATAAGAAAAAACCGACCCTAATAGAAAGATTATTAATAAATGGTCTGTAAAGCCAAATAAATCAGATGAAAAATGAGAAAACGAACACAACATTATTATGTAGTACACAATCCAACATTTTATTTGAAAAATATATGTATTTTACGATTTATTATGCATGTATAATGAATGTGCACTGATATAATTCAATAATGTGTTATAATAATGTAAAATATTCGTTGCACATATGAATAATTTTCTCATGAATCTTTCAATGATATGTAAAAATACAATTTACCATTTAAAGGAATTATTTATTTTGGTTTGGCATGAAAATGTCAAGAATTTTGGTTTGCTTCTTGTTGTAAAGTTTCGCCTTGCAAACCTCTGCGTCAACATGCATCATTTATTTATTCTTCGTTATTTTACCCTTTCGGGTGTCGGACTGCTCAATTACATTTATAATGCATTTTACAATCACATGTCTTCGCTAATTAATTTCTTCACTCTTCTTTTCCAGTGGTCCCTGTCTTGTGCTAATTTTCTTATTTGATTCCATTCTATTCCTCTTCTTTCCGCTGCTTAGTGTGTTTGTTCATTCCATCCCTTCCTCGGCCTTCCTACTTTTTTTTGCCTGGTATTTTTACTGCATGTATTAATTTTGTTATTCTATTCTCTTCTAGCCTGTGTATATGTCCTGGCTAACCTAGCTGTCTTTCCGCTATTATTGTAGTTATTGGCTTTATGTTGAGCCGTTTCCTTACTTCTGTGTTCCTTACTCTATCTTTTTTTATAATTCCCTCTACCTTCCTTAGGAATCTCATTTGCATTGCGTTGATTTTGCTTTTGTTTCTTTCCGTAATTGTACGCGATTCACTTCCATATATTAGACAGGGCCTTACTATTTTTATTGTATACCTCAGTTTTTAATTCTTTAGTAATTTTTTTTTCTCTAGAAACGTGTTTTTTATTGTGTTGTAGATCCTTCCTGCTTTTCCTATTCTTTATTCCACTTCTTGGCCAATCTTTCCCATTTCTTCTATTATTGTTCCTAGGTAGTTGCATTGATTCACCTGTTCTAGTTGTTTCCCATCTAGCTCTATTTTGCGTTTGTTCTCTTTTGACGCTATTACCTTTGTTTTGGTTTTGCTGATGTTTATTTCTATATTTATCTTTTTCAGTTCTTCTTCGTATATATTAAGGTCACGTTGGAGTTTGGAGTTTGGAGTTGGAAAAGAGGAAGGAACAAGAAGCAAATACCAAACAAAGATAGAGAATAGCTACAGACAAACAAACAAAGCAGAAGGAGTAGAGAAGAAATGGCAGAAGTTCAAGAAAATCATAAGCGACGCAGCCAAAGAAAACTGCGGAACAAGCACAATTTCAAATAAACAGACGAAGAAAAATAAATGGTGGTCGGAAGAGATAAAACAAACAGTAAAGGCAAAAACAGATTAATGGAAAACCTACATAAGAACAGGAAAATAGGAAGATTATAGGAGATATAAAACAGTAAGCAAAGAAACGAAACGCAAAATCAAGATAGCAAAGCAACAAACATGGGAAGGGTTCGGAAAGTAAATGAAGGAAACGTTCTCAGAAAACCAGAAGATGTCCTACAGCACAATAAAACAAATGAGGAACAAAAAAAACCCGAAAAAAATTAACATAAAAGATAAAAATGGAATTACAAAGCAAAACTAGGAAAGGCTCCAGGCACAGACGATATCACAGCGGAAATTATGAAATACATGGGAGATAAATGGAAAGAGGAATTCCTGGATATTCTTAATGAAATAGTAAAGGAAAAAATAATACCGGACGAATGGAACAAGGGAATCATACTACCCATCCACAAAAACGAAGAAACAAAAATATGCGGCAACTACAGATAAATTACACTCACAAGCATAGCAGGGAAAATATTTACAAGGATATTAGAGACAAGACTAAAAGAAAAACTGGACCCACTATTGGGAGAAGAACAACACGGGTTCAGGAGAAATTGAAGTTCACAGGACCTGACACACATAATGAGACAACTAACAGACAAGACGATCAGAAAAGGAAAGCATACACATATGCTTCATTGACCTGAAAAAAGCATTTGACAGAGTAATAAGAGAGGATATATGGAATATGTTAGAAAAAAGAGAGGTAGAAAGAGACACGATAAACATAATAAAAGAGCTGTAGAATAACAACAGAAACAAGATGAGAATAAGAACAAACGAATCAGAGGAGAGACCGAAATTGGCCTAAAACAAGATTGCATTTTAAGCCCTTTGCTCTTCGCATTACTCATAGATGAAGCAATCCGACAAGCAAAGAAAGAGCAGCAAACACGATTATAGGATATAGGAAACTGGAAACGATAAAAATTCAAATACTTATGTTCGCAGACGACATGATACTAATAGCAGACTCAGAAGAAAAACTCCAACATGCATCATTAATTGTGAAAACTTTTGTCCAGCAACCGTCACTATGAACTTAAAAAAAACTTTTCAACATATTTCAGTTTAGTGTACGCTTTACCGTGATTTTTAATTTCACAATTGTGTACAGGTTCATTTTCGTCATAGCTATGTTCTGATAAAATTTTCTTGGAGCGGCATCATGTACTTCCCGCTGGGGATAATTTCAAAGAACTATCCGTTGAACGGATTTAAATTTCAAGGAAATTATCTTAATACTGCCTAATCCCACTATCCGCGAAATTTTTTTACAGAAAATTCGTAGGTACCGCATTACGTAGTCATGCCGCTCCCCTTCATTGTACGTTGAATAGAGATACATTTCAAGGGAAAAATCATAATAGTGCCTAATCCTACTGTCCGCATCCGTTCTTTAGAGGGTTCGTAGTTCAGAAGTATAAGTATATGGAAGGTTGCATTAGAGGATTCGAAGAATCGACAAATGTCCATTCTAGGGACGCGTCCGCCATTCGGAGGCGTTTGTTAAGAGAGGGTTTATTGTAGCAGTTTCAATCAGAATCGGTTTGAATTTGAAATTTGAATCATTATTGAATTGAATATAATAAAATATCTTATACTAGTAAATCAATAAACTCAACAAAAATCGATACTTTACATGACGGAAATACAAGTTATAAATAATGTAAACAAAATAAATAGTGACACTAAACTAATCAATCCGTAAATTATGCTGTGAAAATTGTTAATGCATCTTTATAGGCACCTGCCGTAAATTATTTCATGCAGAACTCTATGTAAACCATTCATATACAACTTGGTTATCATGGCGGAAACTACAACTTTACGAGAAGCGGCGTCATAAAGTTTTTACGAGGGCACTGACGCGTTTTTCCACACAGTGCCGCGTTTTATTTATACATTACCATAGTAACCCTGGAAGATGTTGCCAATCACCATAGTAACAAATTATTATATTTGCAATACGTAAATCCACATAACCACACTTTGGGATGGAAATTATTTTTGTGTGTCGGCTTGAGCTGATATGTGTAAAATGTTGTACGTACCTCTGGCCGAAATACGCCAGAAATAGTTCACGCCCTTAGACAAATAAAGTCCGAGGTTCAAACATTGTCCGCGGACAATGAGAAGAAAACTATTTCTTTCTGCCCTAGACATGTAAATAACTATAACAAGATGTAATCCCTATTTGATTCGCTGTACACTAACTTTGCAAACATTTTACTATTTTAATCACTATAAATTTACTGATAGTTATTTAAAGGCTCTAACGTCCGTTAAAGTTTTATATTCATTGCTCAGTAATTTAAAGTCCGCCTTGATTATAATATTCATACTATTTTGCCAGTGAATACGGCCTTTGTCTACTTATTAGAGGTTAAACAAACATGGCTTTTCCATCCATATTAATTTTCTCTTCATCGAGTGGTTGCTTGTTGGTAAACAAATTACAATGTAATGATAAATAATTAATGATGTAATAGAACGGATACTATCTATTACATCAACCGCAAATAGACTCAATTTACGACGATACTGTATATATTACTTATTAACTATTAATTTTAAAACTATGTATTATATTTTCTAATTCCGGGTTAAGTTCATCACAATATATCGTCCTTATAGAGGTAAAATTTAGTAATTAACATTTTTATTTATATTTCTAAGATATGTAAGATATAGTAATAATAAATAACTTGGTATGAAAAAAAAAACAAATAACTAAAGAAGTTATTTGTATTTCTTACTTTTCTAGTAATGCTGGTAGTAATCATAGCAATGCTGAGGTCATGTTGACACGTCAGATGTGCTCTCGGTGCAGGCATGACTTGACATTGCCAAAGCCAACTTAGTCGTTGATATTTGTTGTACGCACGATATGAATAAGTATATATTTTTATCTATAACCCACTCATAATTAGACCTTAATTATTCTCATTTTAACTGCATAAAGTGGTATATTATTCACAAATAAAGTAGAAAAAAAAATCTCCACTGGTGGAGTATTCCACTTCCGCTTCCACTTTCCACTTATTCCACTTTTAGAAGAATTGAATTACTTATTAATATAAATATTTACATTTATTATAACGCAAAAATGTTTGTACTTTTTGTTAAATTTGAGTTGATTTCCGTTGACAAGAATCTCATTAGTAAGATTGAATTTATGGACTCTCAGAAGGTAGCGATTTAAATTTCAACGTTCTGAATTTCTCAAAAAATCCAAAAGCTGATCGAGACAACCTAACGATGAATGAAGTTCGGTGAGAAAATAATCCTAAAATCAATGTGTTAGAAAATGTATTATTGACTTTTAGTAGGCTGGCATGAAGTAGGTAAGTTATATTTTCAAGCGGTGTAATGATGATGTGGAGTTTGTGAAATTTTGAAGACAAAACTGAAAAACTCGGAAAAACAGAATCATTGACCATCTTGACGGTTAAAATGTAAATTTTGCGAAAATGCATGATTTAATGAAAAATGTTATTCCGAGTTTCGGATAGGAACCTTTTATTAGCCGGAACATTAAACCATTTTATTATTACCCAGAACAATCTAACTAAATCAGCAAAATAAGCAACCCAATCGACAAAAGTCGCCGCTGCAAACGCTAATAAGGGCGAAAATAAGTCAGCAAGGGAAGGAACTCCCATGTCAGAAGTGTCTGCCACTGAGCCAAAACTCAGAAAGCAGGCGAACGCAGCAAAAGATCACAAAGCCGAAAATAAGTCCGCAAAGAGGAAGCTAACTCCTCAAACAAAGATTCCGACCTCTGAGACATCAGTCGGCAAAAATATTGTAGTTTGCTCTGCTGCAAAGGCTCCAAAAGCTGACAATAAGTCAGTAAAGAAAGCTGAAAAAATAATAGCTGCGAACCAAGTCTGCTTTTGGAGAGTACTTTCACAAGCGCAGTGAATCCCAAAGACGTCAAATGCATCAAAATTCCTCGGTCTCTTGCGTGCAGCCAAGCAAGAGGAGAATGTACTCGAGATAATGATTCTGGTCACACAAGCAATAGTGGAGTGCCCGGGATAGCCGGACAATGGATTTTATATTCATTGTTAGCATTCATCAATATCGCGATTTAAACACATTGTCGCCATGCTTAGTAACAAAAAAGGGATCAGTCCCTCTGACGGTGAAACGCTCAATGGTCTGACTAGCAATACAGCTTGTACTGTACAAGTTCACGTCGTGTGCGACCTCAAACCCCAAATGCTGGCAGGCCAGTGAATCTTATTTACCAGAATGCAAATGGTGTGAAAGGGCAGGAAGCACAACTGCGATATACAGCGGAACGACATAAAGCGGATGTTATATTGCTATGCGAAACACACCTGCGCGAAGGACAGTCGCTAAAGCTGCCAAACTACATCACGTATCGTGACGACAGGTCAGTCGATAGGATGGGTGGAACCGCCATTCTTGTAAAGAAGAGCATCCCCCATTACCACGTGGATACTCCACAAATGAATACTGTTGAAGCAACAACTGTCATTGCTAGTATTGGTGGTAAAGAGACCCTCCTCGTCCGTGTAACGGACCGATACTGTACCTAGATGCTCACGATATGACCGCCTTGCTTAAGCTACATTCTCATGCTATAATAGCGGGAGATGTCAATGCCAAACACGCTGCATAGAATTCTAGAACTGAAAACTCTAGAGGTAGAACCCTGCACAACTACGCAACGGCTAATCACCTGGCCGTAGTTGTGCCATCAGAACCTACCCTCTTTCACCATTATGGAAGTGCTGATGTCTTAGATGTAGCGATCCTTGAGGGTATCATTAGCGAGCACAGCCTGTGGTCGCTGTCGGAGCTCAACTCTGATCACCAACCCGGTGTTGCTGATGCTTAATGACCTCGAGATCAACCGGCGCCGCTCCGACGGTACGCAGGTATAGGCCAACTGGAAATTGTTAGGCGAGAGGGTCAATGCTCGCATTGTACTCCCTATCAGTGGTGATTCATGCGATGCTGTGGAGCAAGAGGTAGTACAACTCACAGAAATAATACAGGCAAGTCTCGAGGACTGCTCCACTGAGATGCGCAGGAAACTGCCAACTCATGAGCTTCCCGCAGTCATCAGGGATCTAATCCTGGAGAACATCGATTACTGAAGCTTTCGCAGAAGTATGGAAACCCAATTGACCGCAGACGACTTAATTCCATGACTGCTAAGGTCAAGGAGAGAGTCCGAGATCACAGGGACCAGCGCTGGCGTGATTCCACCGTGGATATGACGACACAGGGTGCCCCCCTGTGGAGGTGTAACCGGCGGTAAACAAGATCGAGGGCTTCAACTGCGACTCTACTCGATGGAAACGTCATCGTCACCGAGCCAAAAGCAAAGTCTGAACTGTGTGCAACGTCTCTGGCGGGTCAATTTACACCTAACTCACCGAAGAACAATGCTCACGGTTACGTAACAGACTTTGTGGCAGAGTACCTAACAAGAGCCGTCTCTAAGAACTTCCGGACGGTTTCGCCAAAGGAAGTTCGTGAGATAATCTAATACAATTGGTAAACCGCAAAGCCCCCGGCGCTGACAACATTAGTAATAGTGCACTGAAGCATCTACCGGGGCGTGCACATGTTCTCATTACATGTGCACATGTCACTATTTAACAGAATATATGCACTAAGATGCTTTCCACCCCAATAGAAAACGGCAAATGTTATCGCGATCCCGAAGCCTAGAAAGCAGCTGAAGCTTACGTCCAGCTACCGACTCATTAGCCTGCTCTCGGGCCTGAGTATGATGTTCGAGAGAACACTTCTCAATCGCCTAATGGAGACGATATCACAGCGTATTATTCTGATCCCAGAGCAGTTTTGGTTTCGGCAGGAACACAGCACTACTAAGCAGCTAACCTGGTTATTATAAAAACCATAACTTGCGGCTTCAATGATAACCAGAAGACAGGTGCAGTGTTTTTATACATTGAAAAAGCATTCGACAAAGTATGATACGATGGTCTCATATACAAACGGATCTATATGGAATTTCTGGATGTTTACATTAACATCATTTACTCGTATCTGATGACAGGAAGTTCTATGTTCACTCGGAGGGTGAGTCCACCTCTACCAGAAATATCGTCAAGCCGGTGTGCCACAAGGCAGCGTGATCGGCCCAACGCTCTTCTCACTGTACATCAATGATGTACCGAGAGAGCAGAAGGTTGCACTCTACGCTGATGACACAGCCTACTTCGCAACCTCCCGGTCTATACCAATCATTCTGAGGAAATTGCAAACGCCACTGCTCGAACTTGAGAGCTACTATGACATGTGGCGCTTCAAAGTAAATATAAATAAGAGCGAATCGGCTCTGTTTACAGAAGGTCTGGCCTGTAAGGCACTTTAATGTTTCATAACGAAGTCATACCCTGGAAAACTGAAATCAAGTATTTAGGGGTAATCCTTGATCGGAGAGTCAATTTCAGAAGCCACACTTCTCGCGTCGTAGGAAAGGCAAGGTGTCAATTCTCCAAGCTGTAACTCCTGACCAATGAGAATTCGAGGCTCTCGTATAACAGTAAGCGATTACTGCATACGAGCTTCCTTTGGCCTATACTGACATATGCCTGTTCATCGTGGGCATATAGTAAAGTGCAGGTAGTCCATCTGCAAGTGTTCCAGAACAAGTGTCTGAGAGCTTTTACTGGTTGTCACTACTTGGTGCTTAACAGTATATTGCACAACGACTTCAATTTGCCTCAGATCCAAGAGTTTGTTTGCCAGCAGACGCTCGGTTTCTATAGTAAAACAGAAGCTAGCGCGAACGGACTTATCAAGGGTCTGGGTCAATGTGACACAGACACTTAGTTAAGTACTGCTGACTGCCAGCTAGCATTTTCAAAAGACCAGTAAGGGATTATAAGGTATAAGGTGTAAGGGTTATAAAAAATATTTTTTCGTTATTTGAATCATTTTTGTGACTTCATATTATTTTAAAACTTGTCATAAAACAAGTCATTAGTACTTTTTTCTCGATAAACATTTGTGTTGGTTTTTCTGTTTTAATTTTTGTAATTGATGATATTGTAATAAGAATGTTTTTCAGGTTGATCAATTTTGTTTTATTCCAATATTTAAAATCCAAGCCTGTTTTTCTAATTTTGTGTTAACTGACGTTGTTTTGAATGGTAACTAGATGCATTCTGCACATTGAAATAATAATTTAATAGTTTTAATTGAACGCACTCTTTCTCATTTTTTTCAAATGTTACATATTGAAAATGTCATGTTGATGAAAACATAAGAAACAGTACTATCAAAATCAATAATAAAAAATTATAGGTTGTCGTTTAAAAAAAATGGCTCTGGCGTCATAACTTCAAAATGGAGAGAGATGGAAAAATGAAAATGGTCTCAAAATATGTGTCTGACATAAAATCATTTTGACCTGTTGAAGCATTTTTCAAAACTTTATACAGGGGAAAAAAGCCAGGTCTTAATACTTTATGCGCTATCTGTATATATATTTTTCGCCACATTTTCTGTGTTTGAATAAATACCATTTATCGTAACAAACCACCTTTCTATTACCTCATACCAAGACCGAACCACCCCCGTCATAGACTACAAAACCCCTGAGATAAAAATAGAGTCACCCGGTATAATTCCGCCGCGAACATATTCGGCGGAGTTGTTCACCACAAAACTGATTTTGAACTTACAAGTATAATTTGGGGTTCATGTTTTTATAAACCAGTCTAATTGAAAGAGCAAAGGAGTACGCTTAACAGCCAAGAGGCATTGGGTTCAAGTCGAGGCGTACTCATAGTTCTTATGATATTTTCAAATAATAACATTATTTAAAGAAAAGAATGTGTATAGATATGTACACAATATGTATTAAATTCAATATCTCAATCAAGTTCTCGATGTCCTAAATAATATAAGATAATACATACATGTTTTTTAAATAAAAAATCTAGCCCGGTAAATTGTAAATTAATCATTAATACTCTTAGAGATAGGTTAATCATGACTGATGGCAATTAATGATTAATTTCGCTTAAATTCTTGTTCAACATTATTACCAGTATAATAAAGATGAAATACCTGACAATTCGCAAAACGATGGAAAAAAGTCCCCGCGTCCCATAATAAAGAATTGCATGACAATTCCATCCACTCAATGCCCACATGCAATGATTCATATATGTAAGTTTATTTGTGTAAATAAGAATTTCCAGGCCGATAGAGAGCAGGTCGAACGAATAAATCATTGTTACTAGTACTACTAAGAATATTCAAAAGTATGTACTACTGTGAGAATTATATTCGCTATAACTATTGTTATTGCTTTGTTAACATTTTACAGTCAGATTATTTTATTAATCAATTTGCATGTCATAAATAATGCATTTCGAAAATAATTAGATACTTGGCGATTGAAATGCGTAATAACCTGTATAAAATATTTGTGTTGCGGCAGGTTTATTGCTGTTAATTATACAAAATTGTTCAATTAGGTAGCGTCTGGATATGTATTACCTAAGATTTACTGGCCTTGAGATATTGTTACAGATTTTATCTTCAAAACAGTATTATCCAATTATTGAACAATTGATAATTATTGCACAGCATCCAGAATTATGTTATTATACTTTTCTTTCACACTGCAACTAAATACACTGAGCACACTAAAATACGTCGATATTTGTGTTTACAAAGTCACATCAACCGTTTTTCTTATTTTGGAACCTCGAGAATCAAAGGGTAACGTAAACAAAAACAATTCACATAAGAATGCATACCGGGTGAATATTTCAAAACTAGCCGGTTTTATTAACTTTTGAATGCAAGATAACTTGATAAAAAAAAACTCGTCGATTGATTTTTGGACGAGGAAGTTTAAAAACAACGTCATATAAATTTTAGTGTCACCCCCTCGTCTCTAGCCACCACCACTTTGAAATTTCAAATGACACCCCCACCTTGCGATACCTCATTTTAAAGCTGAAAAAACCTGATCTAGTGGCGCAATAAAATCAGGATTTTTGTCGATTGGTTTTGGAAGAAAAAATAAATAAGAGAAATTTCAAAACAAATTATATTGAACAAATCTAAGTTCCTTTCATTGAAACAAAAAAAAGTCTAACCAGTTTTTGAGGCAGATGTTAAAAAGTATGTTAATTGAAGATAAATTATCACCGCCTCCTCCTGGCGACTCTTAGTTTTATTACAAATTTTAAATTACACCCCTACGTTGTTGTGGTACCTTATTTTAAAGCTTAACATAAATACAATCTAGATGGGTAACAAACATATATTTACATAAGCATGTTTCCAAAAATAAAATATATTGTTGAAAAATCGACTTGTTTATTTTTATCATGTTACCTTGCATTCAAAAGTTATAGAGGCAGGCTAGTTTTGAAATGTACACCCGGTACCTACATACAAATATGTAAATAACTGAATAATGATATTTAATGAAAATATTGCTGAAATTTGAAAGTACTTAATTCAGCTAAACGTAAGTGTTCAAATTATCTTGCAATAAGCATCTGGCATTGACGAAAATGTGAGTAGACACTTTGAAATTCACAACCTATAATTTCCGGGTAAATATTTTATACTTCTAATTAAAATGGACGTATAAGAATGCGAAGTTTTTAATGTTGTAGATTGCCAGGAATACAATACAAACTCGCAAATTTATGAGATCCCCTAGAACGTAATCCAGCGATAGTAATCCCGGTAATCGTGCATGCTACTCATCGCTATTTAGATCATCTGCAATTACGAGCCCAGGCTCATAATAGTTCGGCCGGTTTACATTTTCAAGCAGAAGCCTAAACAAATCATAAAACTTACACAAATGATGAGACATTTCGACAAAATTGTTTCGACAATATTAAATTACATACTTTAACCTTACAAAGGCTGAATATTTTATCCGAATAACATAATGAACAAAACCAATATAACAAAAAATATTAGTGAATGGACAGCTCATAATAGTTCAGCCGATATTTAATATTGGATTACATCGCCTTTGTTAGCAATAACAGCTTTAATGCTACTGGGCATTGTATCCACAAGCTTTGCACATTCTTATAGTAGAGTAGTGTCCCATATGTTCCGCAAGGTAGCATTTAGTTCGAGGATAGTACTCGCCGGTTTTTACTAATTATTGTTTTCATATTGTGCTAAACGGTCTCGATAGGAGATGAATCTGGACTAGAAGATGTCCATTTTAATACTAGTATATCATGATGTTTGAACCATGTTTAAATATTTTTCGCCGTATGACATGGTGCATCGTCCTGTAGGAAAATATATTCACCTTCGGGCGATTCACTATTTGAAATTGAAGGCAAAACACTTTCTTCCAGAATTTCGCTGTACTTTTACGAATTAACTATGACGTCAATGAAATGTAATTTCTCTAGACCTCTTGCAGACATACAGCCCCAAACCATAACGGAGGCTAGGAACTTGATTTTTTTAACTTAACAATTATTATGATGAGCCTCTGAAGATGTACACAAAACTTGTTTTCGCGTGTCACCCACACAAACATCAAATTTTTATTCATCACTCCAAATTACACTATGCCATTGTCTTTGAGTTCAGTTTAGATGTGCTCTAGCCCATTTTAGTCTTTTGTTTTTAAATTTAGTTAATAAATGTTTCTTTTGACTATTGAACAAAAAAAAAAAAATTAGCTGTTAACTATTTTTAGTCCAAAAAATTAATAAATATTACCTTATAGAACTTGTATCTTATTTTTCGAATAGTTCGCTTCGTTGTGGCCATCCAAACTTCTTTTGATATATTTTCCCTCCATAGCATAGTTATTTCTTTAGTTCGTTTAGATCGTTTTATCTGCTTTCGTAATTGTAGATGGCCTTCCGGTTTTGGTTTCTTCTTCGAATTCACCGGTTCTTTTATACAAATTAATAATATCTTGCACTGTAGAACGCAAAACTAATGCGAAACAGATATACGACGTGACGAAATGCCTTTCTTATGGGCATTAATGACGGACCAGCGCAAATTTTTACTTAAAGATTTACCACGAGGCATTTGACTTGAATATTAACGTAAAAACACAGTGTATTACTATTTTTGTGTCTCACAGCACATATACAACTAATATTGACAGATATTTGTTGATTTTTTCAGTATGCGTTCGGTTTTAGCAGTAGCGCATTAATTCTATGGTGATATAACCAAATATTAAATATCGGCCGAACTATTATGAGCTGTCCGTTCACCAAGCACCGTTCACCGTTTTTGTTATATAAATTTTTTTCATTATGTTATTCAGATAAATTATTCAGCTGTTGTAAGGTTAAAGTATATATTTTAATATAATAAAAAGAAGTTTGCCGAATTATCTCATCATTTGTGTAATTATTATGATTTGTTTAGGCCTCTGCTTGAAAATTTAAACCGGCAGAACTATTATGAGCCTGAGCTCGTATATTAGTTCCAGAAATTCTGTTTCCAAACAATGAACATCATTATTTTCTCCATGAAATCAATTGGATACATGGGCAAGGGATCCAAAACAAGCAGAAGCTGCAATGCAGTACCTATACAGCGTGAGTCAATAGGACGGGCAGGCTCGTTTACACCTACACCGTTAATGATATCGAACTGAACCAAAATACACTGCAAACGGGAGGTCAAAGTGCAGTTTGTAAAATTATTTTGCCATATACAGGGTGTTCCATTTTTGCAGGGCAGCCTTCGACCTAGTTTTTTAAATGGCATCCCCTGTATAAATTTACATATTTGAATTTGCCCTGTTTAGGACTTTATAAATCCGTTTAGTGTTTGCAATTCGCTTTAACGGTTCAGAAATTGTTCTCGTTTTTCTAAAAATTAATGCGTTTGCAGGCACTTATTAAAAAAAATGCAGGGCACTAGGTTTCTGGGATATCAAGTTTGGACTTTGCTTGAGCCTAAACAACTGACTGAAGTATCTTCTGGCGGCAAGCCCGCCTATCTGCATTGTGGCATCACCTTGCTGTGACACATTAATTTGGTAAACTTTGAAGTGCCAAAACTTGATATTTGTAAATGGCACACCCTATATTTCAGTACTTAGTCCTATTCAGGGTTTCAGTTTACATCTTTGTTGCCCCTTATATTTTTTCTTAAAAGTTGATAATTGAGAGATAATTCTGATTTTCTTAAAAATCTACAAACATCTCGTCGATATAAACTTAGCGTGCCATGAAAATCACTAAATTCTGTCATGCCAACGACAAAGTGACATTTAATGTACGACACGTTTTATTTTTCTTAGCGCATTTTCTTAATGAATTTTTCTCATAATGAAATGGTGGATATGGTTTATGTACACGGTGACAGCGCAAACCTTTGCTGGTGACCGGAATCTATTGAGGCATAACAAATCAATAGCAAAAACATTTGAATTAAACTATAACATTGCAACATAGCAAAAATAACATTTAACTTTACAATAATTATAACATTATAAAAAGTGTTCAAAAGGACGGCCCTCTTGTACAATACATTCGTCAATTCTTTTTAAAAATGAATCTTTCACCGTTTCCGAATGTGGCATGATCAAAGCTACGGAAAGCCTCTCTAATTCTTTCCTGCATATTTTCCCTGGTAGTAACTTCTACTTCGTACACCCGATCATGAACAAATGTCACTTTGACGTTGACATAACAGAAATAATTGATATTCAATGCACGTTAAGTTTATATCGATGAGATCTGGGTTCATTTTTCAGAAAATCCAAATTATTTCTCCAACTATGAACTTTTAAGAAAGAATATAAGTGGCAAAACATATGTAAAATGAGATGCTGAATACCAGTAAGTAATGAAATATAGGGTGTGCCATTTAAAAAAAAAACAAGTTATGGCCCTTCAAAGTTTACCTAAATTAGTGACCCACAGCAAGATGATGCCACAATGCAAATCGACGATCTTGCCGCGAGAAGATACCCCAGACAGTTGTTTAGGACCTAGCAAAGTCTCAACCCGATATCTTAAAAAACAAGTGCTCTGCGATTTTTTAATATGTGCCTGGAAATGCATTAAATTTTAGAAAAACATAAACAACTTCTGAACGGTTAAAGCGAATGGCAAAAACTAAACGGATTTATAAAGCCCAAAAGGGGGAAAATTCAAATATGTAAATTTATGCAGATGATGCCATTTAAAAAAACTAGGTCAAAGGCTGCCCTGCAAAAATGGAACACCCTGTATATGGCAAAATAATTTTACGAACTGCACTTTAGCCTCTAGTATGCAGTGCCGTTTGGTTCATTTCGATATTATTAACGGTGTAGGTCTAATCGAGCCTGCCCGTCCTATTGACTCACCCTCTATAGTCTTCCTGATAATGAAATCGACTCTGAAAATGATCAAGACGACGAAGCAGAAGAAGAATTGCAGAGTTTGGAGGTGAATTCTTCTACAATTTCGAGTTCCAGTTCCAATACTCACATTACTCCTATTGATGCTCAAGAAAATCCGATTGCAGCAGTTGCTCCTCTATTGCATAATGTTGACAATGATGATGATGACGCGTATGAAGAGGAATTTCTCGATAATGAAGAATGGAGTGAGAATACAGAGCAATTTGATAATGCAGTTGTAGATGTGCAAAAAGAAGCTCATTCTACTACAGATTTGACAAAAATGCCAAAGAAATAGATTATTTTAATTCCATATTCGGAGAAGACATACTTGAAATAATAATTAGCGAGGCGGAAAGAAGACCCCATATGGGGTCGATAGCCCCCTAAAGATCGATTATATATATATATATATATATATATATATATATATATATATATATATATATATATATATATAATTTGCGAGACGAACACTTATGCAGTTCAGAACATGACAAGGAGAAGTAATAAAAGATTGGAACCTGGTCCTTCAAATAATTGAGAGGATATCAGCATGGATGAACTACAAGCATTATTTGGCATGCTGATTATTATGGGAATTCACGTTTTACCACAGTTATCGTGTTATTGGTCTACTGATCCATATATGAATGTTTCGCACGTCTCCCAAGTTATGACTTCCAAGCGCTATAAAAAATTAATTGAAAATTTGCACCTCAATAACAACTGGCATGCAGTTCCAAAAGAGCAACAAGGATATGAAAAACTCCACAAAGTAAGACCTTTGATTGAGAAGCTAAATGAGTCTTTTCAATCCAACTATGGTCACTCATCATATCTTTCTGTTGATGAATCAATGATTCCTTTCAAAGGAATCTCTTCAACTAAACAATATATGCCGCTAAAGCCAATAAAAAGAGGCTACAAAGTCTGGTGTTTGGCAGATTCTGCAAGAGGGTATATATTCAAATATGATATTTATACTGGAAAATCAGAAAATTCGGTAACAGGCACAAATCTTCGCGAAAGGATTGTACTGAATCTTGCATCGACAATAAATCGTAAAAAAATGTGTAATAGCTTTCGACATTTTTTTTACGTCCGTGCCACTAATGCGAAAGCTAAAAGAAATTGATGTGTATGCTGTAGGTACAGTAAGAGTTCATAGGAAAGGTCTACCAGAAATGTACAAAGATAAAACTAAACTAAAGCGTGGAGAATTTATGCTTAGAACAAAAAAAAATATTTCCGCAGTAAAATGGATGGATAACAAACCTGTACATTCTTTATCAAATTTTCTTTCCCCAAAAGATACTACTACTATACATCGCAAGAAAAGGGATGAATCATAAGAAAATATTTCTTGTCCAAGAATTGTACAAATGTACAATCAAATCATGGGCGGAGTTGACAGATTCGATCAACTCCCTGAGCGTTATTCGATTTGCATAAGGTCAATCAAATAGTGGCATTGAATATTATACTATTTACTTAATATGGCTATCGTGAATGCTTATATTTTGATGAAGATAAACAAACGTAGCAAGATCGATCAGTTAACATTTCGCGTAAATCTGGCGCGACAGTTGATTTCTGGATACTCATCAAGAAAACGAAGACTCAAATCTGTCCCATTTCTGTCCAATAAGCGTGAGGTTCCAAAAGAAGTAAGACTGGCAAACGTGGGTAAGCATTTACCAAAACAACAGTTGAATTATGGAAGATGTAGATTGTGCAGCACAAAAAAGATGAAAACGAACTAAATACATCTACACACAGTATAATGTTCCACTATGTGTACATCCTTGTTTTGCCAAATTTCATGGACAATAATAAATAGTTAAAAAAATGTTGTTATATTCCGCCCAGTAAAAAAATATAATGTTGTCATGTGGGCGGTGGGAAGTATTCTTCCCACTACCCCTATATGTAAGGGGTAAGGCGCAAAAATAAAAATCAGTTCATAACAATAAACAAATAACCCATTACAATCTCCTTGAAGCAAAACCATTTTTTTTTCTTAAAAATTTAAGTCCTGCCCATGAAAGGGTTAAAAACAAAACCTCATTCATTGGTAACAAAATAGCTCATAAGTATGACACGAGAAATAAAATAAATTACAATGTTCTAAAACACAAATTAGCTTTGACTGAAAAAAGGGCTGCATTACAGCAGTATATCTTTTTATAATCGATTGTCTTTGGATATAAAAGTCGTAACAAATATGAATTTATTTAAAAAGCGTCTGTATAGTTTTCTATGTGTCAAAGAAATGTATAGCATAAGTGAATATTTAGTGTAGATCTTTATATGTGCAATTTGGATGTATTTATGTTTACGTGACGCGTTTCTATTTTGTTATGAGCTGTTTGTAACCAAAATTGTATGTCAAACTTATTAGAAATAAAATGCTATCTATCAATATATCTATCTAACACTGACTTATGTGGGGAAATCGCCTACGCTTGTTTCGAGCATGACACTCCAAGAAGAAGAAGAATTTGTACTTATGTTGTATCATTTGCTAACAAAACTGTAATGGTATACTTGGCAAATCATTAATGTAAATGAGACATTGAATTGGTTCCAGTATACATCCCTATGGGATACTAAACTTTAACGTTTCCGAAGCAGACAATGTATTGTTTTGTATCACAGATTGAGTTTGACCGTATGACAAGCAGTTTACAGCGCACAGGATGGATATTGTAATAGTATAACTTTATTAATAATGTGGAACACAATCGAAAGCATTCGATAAATAATGTAACCATAAAAAATACTATCAGCAAAATATTACAACATGTTATAACACTTCAATATATTTTGACATTCATTGCGGGGCATCACACAAGATTGGCGTGCCAAAAATTGTTAAGCCGCTGACGGCATTTGGTTAAAAAGTATGAGCGTCGACGTCTCCTGGAGTGCAAGACGCGATAAATTTCCGGGTTGCATCCCGGAATGCGTTCCAGGACCGTTTAGGGGATGCACGTCTCAGACGGCGACGGCGTTTTATTATTCCAGGAGGCAGCGGCGGCGGCACCAAGACGCCCAAGCGGGAGGCGTCGAAGTGTTTATCGATACATCGGCGTAAAGTGCTCGGCGAGAGAGCGCCTGGGACGCCGGGGACCTCCGGGACCGCAGGATCCTCCGGCAGCCGTGCGTCAGACATCCAAGATAGCGGATGACATGTTAAATGAGACTGTTCGTGGCTGGCGGTATTAATTTTGCAGAATTCACGTCAATTTTGATTATTATACGCAAGGTAGGCGTACGGTATTGTTTAGAATTACGAATATCTCCAATTAAAGGGTTTATATTAACATCAAATCCCCGACATGTTTCGGTTTTCAGGAGTACCTAACACATTGACTGTGTATTGTTAAACTAAAGATCGTCCTTGGCAAGATCCTGAATTAATTTTATTACTAAAGTGTATAATTTATATGGTAACTGGTTTTATCTACTTCTTATTCTTTTTGCATGACTGATTATATGTTATTTTAAATTTGCATGTGTGAAAAAACCAGTACGAGCATGGATGTAACATTTTCTCTCTCTTTGCTTAATGTTCGTTCTATTTTTTTAAGTTTTTGAAATGTGTAGATATACTAGTCAAGATATCAACGTAGTGATTTATGTTAAGTCAGATATGCCATTAATGATATTGTGTTAATTATTTGTTGACGAGCACAATTATATCAGTCCTATCATATTTTTTTATTAATGTCTTTCATATACTTATTGAATATAATATGTTTATGTCGGAAATAAGCAGTTATAGACAATATGTATGTATAAACTTACCTTTAACTTTATGATAGACGTGACCATTGGTGACATATTTTTTCAGGTAGAGTTTCAAGTAGATTTATACTAAATTATTATTATATGATGAAATCATATTAATCATAATTTAATAGTTATTTACGTAACCAGTTATGAAAAATGCGATATTGTTTGACGAGTGTAATATTTGCCGAAACAAGCGAAGTGAGTTTTGCAAATTACATGAGTCGAACAATATCTCATATTTCATAACATGTTACGTACAAAACTTTATTCAATCCGTCAGAATTATTTAATCTACTATTTGGATAAGAATGTTCCTTACTACATCACAGAATCAGATCACGTTATACCTGTTGTTTCTTCGGAAATATGATTGCACTGGCATAAACAAATTTGTCAAGAAACTAAAATAATTCACATATTTAATAATAATGCCAAACAAATGTCCTCAAATAGCGACTCGAATAGAACTAACTTATGATGTTAAAGACTTTGGTAATGTTGCCATGGGTAGTTGACTACCAGAAAAATCCAGAAATAGATAGGCTGTAACCAACAAAAAGATTGAAGCTTGGAACTGCAGTTATGTAATATATTTACATAACTACATTACATAACTGTGTGCGTAACAGTTTTGAAAAAATTAACGTTTCATAACGACAGAAATTGATCTAAAATTTGACTTTTCAAAACGGAATTAAATAAATTTAATGTATATGTGTATACACCTTGTTGAGACATGTTTAAGTGCATGTGTATAATCCATTCAGGGAGTCCTAAATAGAGTATGATTGCATGGGTATATTTATTATTCTTAAAGCTAGAAATCTGCTTAAATGGACAATATTGTGCAGTTTTCAAAAGTCAGAGCAGTTTAGAAATTATTCTAAAAAAAAAATAAAAATCGTGATTTTCTAAAAATCCGATATTTCCATTGAGGAGCTAAATTTTAAAAGGATTATTATTCATTTTTCAAGAATTGGAGAAATGAACTGCTTTGTGATTGCCGCAAAACTGTATAACCAAAATTAAATTTGTAAAGAGGTAAATGTAATAACTTTTATAAAGCCATGTGAAACAAATTATTGAAATTGAGTTCATTTACACATTATTATTATTGACTAATTAATTTGGATAATATTGCGTTTGAAAAAAAAATTAAAATCCACTTGATTCAAAACATATGGATAAAATTCTTTTTGAAATAAGTTTAATGTACCAAAGCGTTATATTTTATTCCAAATTGGAAGTAAAAACTTTATTATTATCAAACATTTTATTTTTATGAAACAATAACATTATTTTCAAGTACATATTATATACCACCATCATTGCAGACACCACCATCATTGCAATCACAAGGTTCATCGTCCTCGTGGCTGGTGGCTGGTTTTAACTTTAGTTCATCCAATAGTAATTCTTTAAAAAACTTAAGTTTTTCGTCTTGCTGCCAATTTTCGTCGTATAATAAGAGTAATGTTTTAAGATATTTCAATTTCTCTTCCTTTACTGCTACTTTCAGTACCTTTTCATTGACATTCAAGTCTTTTAAAACTATACCTTTTAAACTAAAACTAAACTCCATTATTGTCTTTTCTTAATATAATTCTTTTCATGTCTTTTATACCTTTTAACTTCTTTAAGCTTGTTTTAGGGGCGTACAAATCTTTGATTGCCCAATCTATTCCAGGCTTCTTCACAGTTCAAATTTCTTTAAACATTTCTATGTACTCTTCCGCATTCAGTATTACTTTATTCTCCTAAGCTTATTTTCTAGAAGCCCAAACACGCGATCTGTATGCAGAAAAGAGTGCCCTCGAACCGGAAATGATCCTTTAATTTATTTTAATATAAATATAATCGTAATTTAATATAAATAATCGTAACAATTTGCATTTATCGGAAAATTTATTTGAATTTAAGAAATTTGAAATGGCAAAACCCTCTTCATTAGATCCTCTACCGACTTGGCTTTCATTCCAGGTGTAGAAAAATGGATATGAAATGGCGACATCCGTAATACAAAAATTATAAAAAGAAAGCTACTTTAAGTATTATGCTTCTTCCACAGGCAGTTTGAGCAGATTCTGAACCTACTATAAGTCGAAACAAAATACTTCACGGTTTTCCTCATAGCTATTCATTAATAAATGAAATCTATTCGCTCTTAATTGATGAATCCTTAACTCTGTCACCACATTAACCTTTTGCAATTCAGTGCAATTATTTCGTTCATTTTCCTTTTTAAAACAGAAACTACAAACATCCGATGCCGATGACCTGAAACCAATATTAAAATTGGTAGAAAATATTTTATGAAAAAATCCGTATTTTACCTTGTATTATTCATCAACAGAGGAATCGTACAATTTCAACAATCTTCTTATATTTAAATTGTCAGCCAAACACAACCTTTTCGATTTATTGCGCTTATAATGGCTTTCTTTTGCATGAAGTTTACCAATAAACTTTTTAACCTCCTCTCTTTTTTCATTATTCTTTAATGAACGCCTGTCTCCTCCTCTTCTCTCTTTTATGTCGTATCCAAATTTTATATTTTTTGTAATCGTATGTAACCGTTTTAAAGAATATCCAAAACATTTTAAAATCATTTTTTGGCACGCTCAGTAGGATTTACCATTTTCAGTAACCACACGGTATTTTGCTGACAAAACATGTTTTTGATTTCAGCAATTGGGCTTATATTTTTCCTTCTGCCTCTTTGGATTCGAAACTTTACAGAAATATGATAATTTTTTATCTTAAATATGCTTATCTGGAGTATGAAAAATGTTTTTTCTTGCTCTAATTTTCTTTAAGTTTAAGTTAAGTTTTCTTCTGCCTTTTTCGGCTGCCTTAATTATATTCACTCATTAAATCACCTTCTATATCTATTTTATTTAGATAAAAATACGATAAGAGGGGAAAAACCCTATTTAGACGTATAAAAATCAGATTGACAGCCATTTAAAATAAGAAAATTGCTATTAATATCTCGAAAACCGCCTTCTTGATTTTTATTTTGACTTGATTCTTAAGTTCGCGCAATCTAACGATGTATCTTTTATTTTAAACTTAATTCTGCACTTTTAACCCATTCCAAACTTTTTGTAATGTGGCTATAGATTCCTGGATGATGGCATATCGTGGTGAAATATTTAGCATACCCGAGAGCTATGATAACGACACTCATCAATATAGTAGCTGCATTAAAAAAAAAAACTGCGATATTTCCATATGATAGATATATCTTTACAGAGGAAAACTTTCTGGGTGGTTCTGTTATGGACATACCTCAAACAGCAAATGAACAATATGAGAAATTAGGTGCTAGTGGGTCTAATACTACCACTCACAGAGTGATATTTCTGGAACCCCAAACAATACAATTCCAAGAACATCTCAAGAAAAGAAGCCATTTTCGTTTTTGAGCCCAGTAGACATTAAAAGTTTTCCTAAAGCAAAACCGCGAAGTTAAAACAATAGAAGAAGGAAAGGAAAAATAATAATAGCCACAGATACGCCCGCAAAAATAGAATTACAAACGTTTCAAGAGTAGAGGATTAATCCTTGGTGAGGGCAATAACAGCTGAAAGCCATAGTAGTAGAAATAGATAAAAAAATATGTAAATACTATTTTATGTAATATTGCTAAACCTAAAACTGTTGGGAGGTTTGTATTTCTGTTATTAACATTTGCATATTTATTAAGTTAAATTTTATTAAAGATTTTTGACGGACGTCAAAAATGACAAGCCTATTTGACGTGTAATAAATTATTAAATAAACAGCTGATAGTGACATTAAAAGATAAAACCACAACATACAAAATTATTGGAAAAAGTTTGTTCAACATATATCTGAACTAGACGGTACATGACGCTTAAATATAATAGAAGGATAATATTTTTAGTTAATAAAAGGGTATTTAAAATATTATGGTTTGCGGAAAACATTAATAAAAAAAAGTATCGCTGCATAAAGTTTTCTGGAGACAAATATTATAGTGTGAAACCAATTTTACCATACATATTGTATTCATTAAACTTATTCTAAATTTTGGCTAAAGTACAACCGTTAAAGTATAACATTATAATCGTAGTATAAGCTTTGATAGTCCAGTAGCGACTTCAGTTTATGAATTCAAAAGTTTAAAAATAGAATGATTCATCTGCGAATATATAAACGAACATATGTGAGTAAAATCGCCGTATTTGTAAAACTACCGTGAGAGAAGCAAGATAGATAATTAGCGGGAGGTATATATACGAAGAATCGTTTCACAACCAGTTAAGTGCGATTATTGTGATTAGCTAACTACAATATTTTTTTTAAATAACTGTGTGCGCGCATGCTTTACTTTACGATCTGGGATTTCCATCTGATTTCGTGCAATGCTTTGCAATTCACTCGGATTGATAACGCTGTTCGTGTTAGGAGTTGGTAAGTTATACTGAACAAATTATATAATCGGCATATCAGTTCAATATATAATATGTGTTTCGTGACCTTTGTGGTTGCCACATCGATAATATTAAAGATCCACTAATACGAGTAGCAGTTTTGAATAGCTTATAAGTCGATATTACAACCTTGAATAGTAAATATACTAGAATTTACAATCAGCCTTGATTCAAAATTATATATGTTCTGGCTATTGAAAATATTAACAGTAGGTATATATTTATTTATATTTGCAATATAATTAATACTATTGTTCCAAAAATCTGCCGATAAAAATACAGATGATAATAATAAAAATCTGTTAAAATTATTTTTTATTAAAATAATAAAATATTCAGGTGTATTGCATATCACAAAACGTTCGCAGTAACGTATACGTAACTTTTGCAGCGTCACATTTGAATGTTTGATGTATTTATGACATATATGCATTTGATATTCGAATGTGATGCTATCAAGTAACGTACACGTTACTGCTGACGTGTTTTGATACGTAATACACCTAAATATTTGTATTACTACTAGATTTAAAGTATGTCATTATTAATCTTGTCATTCACCGAGAGAATTAATATGCTCCACCTTGGCAATAATCATTCTTTCTCTCCTACTACTAAATAATAATAACAATTATAATCTGTTACTTCTGTAATTGATTATTATTTAATATCAATACCAATCTTTAAATGAAAAATATACTTTAGATTTTTCGCACAGTACATTATTATTATCCTCATTATCTGCCTTATTCCTTAAATACAGAGGACTGCAATTTTGAATTGAGAATATAATTATATTACAATTCATAAATTCCCAATAATATTGTAGATAATATAATTTTCTCAAACGGCAAACTGATAATATCAAATCAGTAAATGTAATCTATAATCATTATGGAAATAACCAGTGCTACTAGTGTATTGAATAATTTACAAACCACAGTTGAGAAGACTCAAAAAATATACCAAAATATCTTCGCAACCTAAACAAATTTTATTGTTTTAAGACGAACTACAGCAATCTATTATATTTTGTTAATAAAATCAAATGTCAGATCAAGCCGGAACATTTTTTTTTCTATTGTTTGCCAACCCACTAAATCATGAAATATTACTTAAAGATATATAATGTTAAAAGTTACAGGTAAAAAGTCTATGAATGAATAAAATTGTATATACTATTTTTTGCACTACTAAAAGAATAACAATAATTCAAAATTAAATATTAAGCTTAAAGGAAAGAAGCCCTCTCTGGCTTATAACCAGAGTTGTAATGCGCAGATAGGACGTAAGTGCAAATCTCACAAAACAAACACAATAACAACAACAAGTAATACGATTAAAACCTCAAGAGGCAAACTTAAACCTATGCAAACAACGTATTTTGGAACATTAAATATCAACTCCATGCTGAAAGCAGGGAAAACAAAACAATTAACTGAAACACTAACAGAGCAGAATATAATAATTTTAGCAGTGGAAGAAACCAGATATATAGACGAAGAAGCCTTTGACATGGATAGGTACAGAATACTAAAGGGGAAAGTAGGGCAAAGGGTAGCAAAAATATATATTGTTTAGGAACAGGCTTCCTGATAAACCATAGAATATTAAACTCCGTAACAGATTTCGAATCAAGAACTTCAAGACTAACAATGTTAAAACTCAAGTGTGCTAATAAAAAATACACGATAATAAACTTCCATGCGCCAACAAATAAAGACAACAAAACCAATCCAAAAAAAGTAAGTATCGAATAGGACCATCTAGAAAACGAACTGATCAAAATAAAAGACGGCGAGACAATAATTCTATTAGGGGATTTCAATTCTCAAATAGGTAAAGAGAGGTATTACAGAGAAGTAGTGGGCAAACACCCAGTGTACAAAAATACCAACCAAAACGGGAAGAGACTAATAGAAATATGCAAAAACTTCGGACTACAAATCATAAGCACGTATTTCAAAGGACAATCGAAGATGAAAATGACATGGCAATTTCCGGGGAATAAAATGGGAGAGTTCTAAATAGATCATGTCGCAATAACAAAATCGCAGATAAGAAAAATACAAAATGTCAAAGTCGTAAGGTGGGCAAACATAGACTCGGAATACTATCTAACCAGATTAAAAATCAAACTAGTTCCTAACAAGAACAAAACAGCAATAAATCATAACAGAACATTTAGAGTAGACAACGAACTTCTAGAAACCAACAAGAAAAAATATCAAGAAATGACGAATGTTGAACTAACAAATTGGGAAAACATAAAGAGCACAATTGTAGAAAGAGCAAAGGAGGTGGCACACCGTAAAAAGACCAAAAGACACCAGTGGTGAAGCTTAAAAATAAATAAAAAGTAAAAATAATATTCACATTTGCACCCCACGCGACCAGTTGTGTGACTTTCACGAGGTGAGATATTTTCTTTCATTTTTGGTAATTTTGGGTCTTCAATGAATCAAATCAATAAAATAACCTAACCTCAAAAAAGTTAAGTCCAAGTAATTTTAGATGGATAAAGACCGAGGAAGGCCTTTGGCAGCAGCTGAATTTGAGGAGGCAGCTCGTCGAATCTTAGAGGAGAGTCCAGATGAATCTTTTCAGGAACAATCAGATGAGCCAGAAGATTAAGAGAGTGAAGATGTGAAAACCGAAATGAAGATAATGATGATCATTCGAGCCATTTTGATGCACAATCAGATGTTGAAGAATTTGAGCATGATGAAAGTTCCAGTGATGAAGATGTGCAAGCTACTGATAATCAACAAAACTATTATGTTGGAAAAGACAAAAGCAGTAAGTGGTTCAAAAAAAATCCCTCTGCCTACAAGATCTTGATCGAAAAATATTATTTCACATCTACCGGATGTAAGACTGCCAGCAAAAAATGCTTGTTGTCCCAAGGAACCATTCTTGTTATTCATAACAGAGGGAATAATCCAAATAATTGTTGATAAAACGAATGAGTACATACAAATGGCGAAAAGTAAATTTAGTAGAGAAAGAGATGCACCTGATACAAATGTATTATAACTAAAAGCCTTTGTTGCAATTTTTCTAATATCTGGCATGTATCGAGCATCTCATCTTTCGTACTTGGATATGTTTAATACTGATGGTCGTGGCAAAGAATTTGTACGGGGGTGCATGAGTGCCAAAAGATTTTGATTTCTTCTCAGATGTCCTCGATTTGATTCACTATCAGAAAAGAGTGAACAGCCACTGATCGAATGGCAAATGGCAATCGAATATAATACACATTTTTGTGTTGTTTGTGCGTCAATGTAAAGAAAACCATTCTCCTGGTGAGTACCTTACCATTGATGAAATGTTGATATACTTCAGGGGAAGATGCTCCTTTAAGCAATTCATTTCCAATAAGCCTGCTAAATACGGCCTCAAAATGTACAGCATGGTTGATGCCCGTAATTTTACAAATACAATTTGGAGTTATACATGGGTAAACAGCCAGAAGGAGAATTTGCCACAAGTAACAGTCCAGCCGATGTAGTGAACAGACTTGTTGAACCAATTAGAGGCACAAATAGGAACATAACCTGTGACAATTGGTATACTAGTATTCCTTTGGCACAAGATCTGTCCAAACACTATTCTCTAACTCTGGTAGGAACTATGAGGAAATCAAAATGAGATATTCAGCCCGAATCTTTGGCCAATAAGCGCCGAAAAGCGAAAAGCAGCGTTTTTGGATTTTGTGACGACATGCTGCTGGTGTCTTATGTACCAAAAAAATACAGATCTGTGCCGCTGTTGTATACAATGCATTGTTCTGCAGATATAAATGAAGCTACTCGTGACAACAAGAAACCGGAAGTGATCACTTTCTATAACGCGACAAAAGCAGGTGTTGATGTGGTTGATCAAATGTCTGCTACGTACACTTGCCAAAGAAGAACTAGAAGGTGGCCTCTTGCAACATTCGTTGCGTTGATAAATATTGCTGGTATCAATTCCTACGTTACATATAACTATTATAAGCCTTCGGTGAATAAACTGAAACGGCGTATTTTCTTAAAAACAGTGGCTATGGATATGGCAACTGAGCAAATGAATGTCAGAAAAAATATACCATCACTGTCAAGGCCCCTGAAATTAGGATTAGAAAGGATAACAGCAGAAGAGAGACCTTAGCCTACGCAACAACAACCAGCGCAACTCAAAAGAGGTGTTATATTTGTCCTAGAAAATATGACAGAAAAACCGGAAAAAACTGCGAGAATTGCTGAAAAACCGATTTGCGATCAACATTCCAGTTTATTGTGTGTTGATTGTAGAAAATAATAGGTTTTTACAAATAATTTGCTTCAATGTGTTTTTCGTTTTGTTTTCGTTTGTTTAAAAATGTAGAGTTTCCTTTATTTTTTTATGAAATTCAAAATAATCTATTTCGACTTTTTATATTTTGCATAGGTGTTGATTTAAGATCAAAGAACATATTTCAGGACCTACAATGAAAAAAGACAAAATTTCAAACATAAAATGGAAATGGGATCAAAATTACCCCACGCGACTTACTGTGCAAGCCGATTTGGGTGCGCCTAACTAAGGGTTAAATAAACAGCTAACTTTCACATGGTGACAGGTATAACCACAATATACATATTTATTGAAATAAGTTTGTGCTACATTTATCTAACCAAGACTGTACTTGTAAATGGTAACACTTGGTTTATGTTTCTAATTTACATAGAAAGACAGAAAAAATGAGAAAAAAATGGAAAATAAGAGTTCCAGTGAATTTTGCTATTTCCCCCGGTTTTTGTATACCGGGAAATTGACGTTTCGCTTTGAGAATAGAGTGCGTGGAATGTCACTTGCCACGCAGTGACTACAAACATATTTTTAAAAAACTTATTAAAAAATCAGATGTGACCACCACATGACGTTATTATACTATTTAATAATAGTTAAAAGATTAATAATATCTGAAAATTATGAATACCTTTCTACAAATGTTTGAAGCTTTGAATAATGATGCAACAAGTGAGGTCAGCACTATCAGGTAATATAAAGTCGGTCTTTAGTTTACATGGACTAATTTCGACCGGGGGGTCGTCATCAGCATCCATATCTTTATTCAACACCGAGAAAAAATATAATAACCATTAGTATACGAGCCCAGGCTCATAATAGTTCGGCCGGTTTACATTTTCAAGCAGAAGCCTAAACAAATCATAGAACTACACAAATGATGAGACATTTCGACAAAATTGTTTCGACTATATTAAAATATATACTTTAACCTTACATAAGCTGAATATTTTATCCGAATAACATAATGAACAAAATTAATATAACAAAAAATATTAGTGAACGAACAGCTCATAATAGTTGATATTGATATTTAATATTGGGTTACATTATAGAACTTGAATCCTATTTTTCGAATAGTTCGCTTCGTTGTCGCCATCCAAACTTCTTTTGATATACTTTCCTACCACATCATAGTTATTTCTTTAGTTCGTTTAGATCATTTATCTGCTTTCGTAATTCTAGATGGCCTGCCGATTTTGGTTTCTTATTCGAAGTCACCGTTTCTTTTATACAAATTAATAATATCTTGCACTGTAGAACGCGGAACTAATGCGAAACAGATATACGACGTGACAAAATGCCTTTTTTATGGTTATTAATGATGGACCAGCGCAAATTTTTACTTAAAGATTTACCATAGTACAATTTACTTGAATATTAACGTAAAAACACAGTGTATTACTATTTTTGTGTCTCACAGCACATATACAACTAATATTAGCATATATTTGTTGATTTGTTCAGTATGCGTTTGGTTTTAGCAGTAGCGCATTAATTCTATGGTGATATAACTAAATATTAAATATCGGCCGAACTATTATGAGCTGTCCGTTCACCAAAGTTTTTGTTATATCAATTTTGTTCTTTATGTTATTCGGATAAAATATTCTGCTTTTGTAAGGTTAATGTATATATTTTAATATAAGCGAGAGAAGTTTGCTGAATTGTCTCATCATTTATGTAGGTTTTATGATTTGTTTGGGCCTCTTCTTGAAAATTTAAACCGGCCGAACTATTATGAGCCTGGGCTCGTAGGTAGGTGTATTTCTTAAAAATAATATAATAGAAAATTTGCAAATTGAACTTACAGTCATAGGGTAAAAGCTACAGATCTATGTAGGTATGTTTCTGGTTGACATTCTAGTAGAATAATGGGTGTTGTGCGGATGTAGAAAATATGTTGAAGTCCGAAATGTGTAAAATTGAATTTAAATTTTGTTTGATATTATGCAATGTATGAACAATTTTGACTATGAATTTGGTCGAAATTCTAAGAGTTATTTTGAAATTTTAGCGACATTTAGTCTAGTTTTGCTTAAAATTCTTATTAAAATTGAATGAAAGTTAAATATTTACAGTAATGTTATTAGATCATTATGTACGTTATTTTTTGAAAACATAAGTTATGTTAAAATATATATACGAGGGCTGTTTGACAGAATAGTGACTTTTTAATGAAAACGTTATTTTTCTCTTAAAATTATATTTTATTTTTCAACATAACACACTTTCAACTGTACACACTTAGCCCTGCGAGTTTACAGTTTTTTAAACCTTCCAAAAAGTAATCTCTCGAAATATCTTCAAAATATGCATTTGTCTCGGTTATCACCTCTTCATTTGCCTGAAATCTTTTTCCACCCAGCCATTTTTTAAAATTTGGAAATAATAAGATATCACTGGAAGCCAGGTCTGGCGAATATGGCGGATAAAGCAGTAATTCGTAATGCAATTCAGCCAATTTAGTTGTAGCAAATCTTGACGAATGAGAGGGCGCATTATCGTGATGGAACAACACTTTTTTCTTCATCAAATGCGGTCGTTGTTTTCCAAGTTCGGCATCAAACGTGTCAGCATAATCAGCATAATAATACTGGCTAGTTATCGTTTTTCCTTTTTGTAAACAATTAATAAAGATTACAACTTTAGAATCCCAAAAAAACTGTGGCCATGACCTTGGCCGAAAAAGTGTTTTTGCCTTTTTGTGAGCATGTTCGCATGGAGAAATCCATTATTTAGACTGTATTCTTGTTCTGGGTATAATGATGTATCCAAGTTTCATCTACTGTGAAATATCGACGAAAAAAATTCTTTGAATTACGTTGAAGACGCCAAACATTCCTCTGAATTCTTAATGCGAGCGCACATTTGATCACCATTAATCATACACGGCAACCATCTCGCGGATAGCTTTTTCTTATTGAAATGTTCATGCAAAATATGGTATACCCGTTCGGTTGAGATGTTTACTTTATTAGCTATCTCACGAACTTTTATTTGACGATCGCCAATCACAAGGCCATGGAGTTTATTAACCATTTCTGGAGTAGTTACAGTAAATGATGGTTCCGGACGATCTGCATAAACCGTGCTCAATGGCCACTTTTAAAAGCAGAAACCACTTACAAAATCATTCCATGGGACGGAGCAGATTCTGGATAATATTTACGTAACTTTTCCTCGGTTTCTTTAATTGTTTTTTCACGTAGAAAATAATGTTTAATCAACACTTGAAATTATTTTTTCTTCATATTTACACAACAACGAAAACAGTTTTCTTCAAATAAGTATAAAACATAATCTATCTGTCAGATTAGTGCCAAATTTTGACAGTAGACCTCCGAAAGACCTCAGGAGCTGAAAACATAATCATTATAGCGAAAGTGTTAGCAACCTTTGAAAAGTCACTCTTCCGTCAAACCGCCCTCGTATATATCATTACACCTTCTACCAATTAGTGTAGGTGTTTTTTTTACATTTCTCATTATCTTCTTTCCATTAGTTTTCTATAAATTTGTTCCATTTCTTTCGATCGTTTGTCATGTTCTTTGCCTGTATCGTTGTTAGTCCTAGTTATTTTAATATCTCTTTAATGGTGTCGTCCCAGGTTTTCTTTGGTCTACCTCGTCCGGTCTTCTTGCATTTTGCTTCGCACACAAGTTTTGGTTGTCTATCTTCTTTCATCCTGTGCAAGTGACCCCACCATCCTAACTGTCTCTTTTCAATAAATTCCAGGGTCGATTCTATTTCTTGTTCATTTCTTATTACTGAGCTTCTGATCTTGTCGAATTTTGTTACCCCTTTCGTTCTTCTCAGGTATTTCATTTCCACAGCTTATATTCTTTCCTTCTCCCTCTTTTTTAGATTCCACCTCTCACACCCAAAAGTTAATACTGGTCTTAGCAGTGTCTTGTATAACTTAGTTTTTGTTTTGGTGAAAATTTATTTCCTTCGTAGTATGGTTTTGTTCAGTTCATGGTAAGTACGTGTAGGCTTCTTAATGCTCGTGTCAATCTCACTCACTTGTTCCCCGTTACTGTTGAATACTACCCCCAAGTATTTAATTTCCTTCACTTGTTCAATTTTGTTGTCTTTTAATTTGATGTTCTTCGCTTCCATACCTCCCACTACCATTACTTTAGTTTTATCCGTATTTATTTCCATTTGGTACTTTTTAAGTATCTCTTGCCATATCACCAAGTTCTTTTATAATTTTGTTTCTTCATTCGCCAATAATCCAACGTCGTCTGCGAACGCTCCTTCTTTCACACTGATGTTCCTTATTCTTCTGTATCCTATTTCCATTTCTCTTGTTCCCGTTTGGCATTTTCTTATTATCTCGTGCATGTAGATGATAAATAGAATCGGACTTAGGCTTCCTCCTTGTCTCAGCCCGTCTTTGGTCTTGAAGCACTTTGATTCGTTGTTGTTGTACACTATTATATTGTTGTTGTTTTCATATATCATTTTGATAATGTTTATGATTTTCGCGCTCAAACCTTTTTCTTCCAATATTTTCCTAAGTTTCTTTCTGTTGACCGTATCATATGCTCTTTTTATGTCTACGAAGTCCGTGTATACTTTTTTATTTTGTTTTTGTTTCTTCTCTATGATCTGTTTGATTGTGAAAATGTGGTCTTGTATACTCCTCCCTTTCGGAAAACCACTTTGTGCCTCGTTTAATGTCGTTTCTACTGTTCTTATTTTGTTTTCTATAATCTTCTCTAATATTTTCATTCCAGTACTTATTAGATTGATGCCTTTATAGTTACCACGTTCTTTTCTGTCGCCTTTTTTCAATATTGGTACCACAAGTGCGGTCCTTCAGTCGTCCGGTATCCGCTCCTCTTCCCTATATACCTTCAATAGTGGTTTCTTCGCTTCTTCGCCAATGGTTTTCATCATTTCTGCTGTTATTTGGTCCTTTTCTGCCGCTTTTCCGTTTTTCGCGCTCTTAATTACTATGTCTAATTATTTTCCTGTTATCTCTTCGTTCTCGGTTTTGTTTTCTCTGTTTTGTGTAATTTCTTCCATCTCTCTATCATTGTTTTCCTTAGCATTTAATAATTCAATGAAATATTGTCTCCATCTGTTCATAATTTGTTTATCTTCCCTTAATATATTTCCTTATTTGTTCTTGATTTCATAGTCTGTCTGTTTTTTTTCTTTTCTGGAGCTCTTGATAACATTATAGAGCAACTTCTGGTTTTCTCTGCTATTTATTTCCATTCTTTCTCCAAATTCTTCTCATGACTTTTGTTTCGCTTTTAGTACTGCTTCTTTGACTTTTTTTTCGGCTTTCCTTATACTGGTCATATTTTGCGTCTGGTTTATCATATTTTTATGAATATTGAAAAAGTTAAATGTTTACAGTAGTATTATTGTTTAAATTTTGAAAAAGAAATAATTTGTAAATTTGAGTGCGACGAAATTAGTCCATGAAAACTAAAGACCTTATATTACTTGATAGTCCTGACCTCACCTGTTGAATTCACCTATAATCGGAATGGATCTAAACACTTATCAATATTGAATATTTATGTTAAACTTTCTACCTAACATATTGACAAAAGAAAACTCCTATTTCAAGTCTACCATTTTAAACTAAATACAAATTAACTTTAAGTTAAGTTACGCAACTCTTAATGTGTCAAGTCTCAGCTCAAAGTTAGTTTCCATACTTGCGTTATCATACGGATTATATACATAAGATACAGGCATTTTATGATAAATTGTCATGCTAAGAAGAGCCCAAGTCGTATATACAGTCTGTTTGATTTATTGTGACACAGCAAATATTTCGGTAATTAGTACAGATATAAAAAAAAGTTGAAGAAAAAAGTTTTAGTACTTTTTGCCATCTATTTAATCTTAATTTCAGAAGAACAATTGAAAATTAAATAAACACGTGAAAGCTATAAGCTTCATATTCTATAACGGAACACCCTGAATATTTTGGTTATTTCTAATAGGCAATAACATTAGCTTTATAATGATACCACATAAGTGGTACCACCCCTATTATACAAACAACGCGACAATTGCCAATAAATGAAAGTTATCAGTTGCCATGCATTACAATTGCATGCTGACGTAAAACAATTTGATATCGCTTTAATGTCAAAGTGGCTCAGTAACTTCCCATCCTGCCTATTTTTGATTCACATCTTTAGAGATGCGTGATAATTATTACACTAACGATGAAAACATTGATATGCTGAAGGTCTTCGTTAGATGCAACGATAATTCAACAGAAGCTAGTATCACTTATGGAAACTTATGGAAATGGCGGTTTTAATAATAAATTGCGAATGGCATGAAATGAACGCCAAGGAAATAATAGAGTTTTGATATTGGCCTGTTTTAGAGGTCATCTACAAAATTCAATACGTGAAGGCTGTCTTAGGAATAAGTCTGTATAAAATATTTTCTATTCTAAGAAAAATAAAATGAGACAGTATAAAATTTAATTAGTACGTAGTAAGGTTTAAGAGACGGTGATTCTGACAGGAGGATAATATTTTGTAATTGGCTTAACAATAATCAACATTTATTAAATTTAATTCTTTGGGGCGATGAATCTAACTTCAACAACAACCGTTTCAAGTCTTCAACCGAAAAAACGACCATTACTGGGATACTGAGAATCCACGTCAAATTCGGGAATGCAGATTCCAACACAGATTTGCACTTAATTTGTGGCTTGGTGTGTTAGGTGATACTATAATAGGTAATTTTTTTATCAAGGAACATTATATGCGGAGCGATATGCCAACTTTCGTTTGATAGAATTCGAAGATTATTTTGATGATTTCTCCCTAGAAATACGTCATGATATGTGGTTTCAGTAAGATGGAGCTCCTCCCCCTACCGCAAGAATTGTCAAAGATATTTTGGAAAGAAAGTTTGGTGTGAAATTGATTGCAAATGGTAGAACCAGAAACTGGCCAGCAAGATCGCCAGATCTGTCTATTTTATATTTTTTTATTTGGGGATTTTTAAAGCAAAAAGTTTATGTTACTCGTCCAGAAAATCTAGACGATCTGAAAAATCGTATTCGAAGGGCATGTGGCCAAATAACACCACGCATGTTGCAAAATGCTCGACGAAATTTAATAAACAGATCTGAACAATGTATAGCAAACAACGGAGGTCGCTTTGAACAGACACTTTAAATTGTAATTCATAGCAACTGATAAACTTTATTTATTGGCAATTGTCGCGTTATTTGAATAATAAAGGGATACTTACGTGATATCATTATAAAGCTAATATTATTGCCTATTAAAAATAAGAGTATTAAAGAAAATGAAGCTTAGAGCTTTTACGTGTTTATTTCATTTACAATTGATCTTCTGAAATTAGGATTAAATAGACGACAAAAAGTACTAAAACTTTTTTCTTCAACTTGTTTTTCTATCTGTACTAATAACCGAAATGTTTGCTGTGTCATAATAAATCAAACAGACTGTATAATTAATACGTATAATGTATATAAAGTCTCTTGTTATAATTATGTGATTAAAAGTCCTAAAAATGTGTTCACTTTTGAAAATAAACTTTCCAAACATTGTTTTTGCATGTACTTTACAAACAGCAAACTATCTGATTATATTTGAAAGTAAGCATTTCTTGACATTCATAGATGCATTCATAGATGTAGATATAGATCAACTTTCTTTTGCAAATTTCTGAGGGGAGTTCGATATTTAAGGTGCATCATGTACCGTGCATGTGGCAAATTATAGATAACGTATACTTTAAGAAAATACTCAACACATTCCACAATAAATCACATACTTCTTTTTCAATCTCGACATAATCCTCATAAACATTGACCCATTTATCCCAGCGTGACACTTGTTTGAATATCCCTCCACTGTAATTTTACTGTCCAGTTGCTTGAAGTAGGCGGCAACGTTTTGTAATTCTTCCTCATCCTGTCATGCCAGACATTTCAGCAATTTCAAGAAATTTAATGCGACGACTTCGAAAATCAAACGTTCAACAATTGCCAGTTGTCATCCGTGTGTTAGGTCCTTGGTCTGTCTCTTTCCTTATCCGGATCGTCATTGCGGTCCATTTGTCCATTTTTAAATTCATTACACAAAATGCTGACTTATTTTCAGCTTATAACATTCGAGCTTTACACAACATTTAATCTGTTATGAAATTCGCTCTAATTAAGTCCTTCGGCTTGCGAAAATCTGATTTCTCCACGCACCTCAAACTTGGAATACTCTGTGATTACACACGCCATGTTTGTTCGCTTCCGGACAGCTAAATTGAGTCTTGAACCCAACAGCGTCCCAAATTATAATAACTATGCTCATGATCGTGTTTAGTTATACATATAGCGGTACAATTGCACATGCACAGTTTGTATTGCAGCCACATGCACCTTTAATATCGGACTCACGTCGTACTCACGTATGAAGGAGAAGGAAAAATAATGTTAACAATTTTGGTACATGTTACGTTATCTCAGGTAATTTTTGTGACAGAACTGATATGATATTTTGATTTAGTTAAAAATATAATTTAGGTTAACTAACTTGTGCAAGAATGTGATAAATTTTCAGTGAAATATCCAACACTGAATATTGAATCCTTAAAATATTATTATTGTGTAGGAATTGCATTCACTGGAGTATCAATAGTTAATTGGCAGAACGTAAATTAAACACGTTGTTTATAATCAACTGACATGAGCATACATAATTTATATATCAGTGTTTAATTTGTAATGTGGAAAATAATTTCGAAATTTTTGATCGGCCGCCATTTTGTTATTTGATAAAATAGAAAATAATTGTAAATACAAATGTTTTACAGAACCGAAAGCGCATGCTGAACGTTTTTGTATTTTTTAAATATTCCTTAAAATAAGGGAGTAATGACGATTTTTCGAAAAACAAAAGAACGCTAATAAATATGAATTTGGGATCCAATTCAAAAATTTGAACAAAGAAAAGTTGTTTGTTTCAATGAGTTCTAACTACCATTTTCGGGTGATACAACTTAGTATTAACACCCTGTATATTATGCGAGTATAATTAAATATGTTGTTACTTGCACCTGATGTATGCACTTCCAATTCATTATTTGCACATATTCTATGTATTTTTCTAAGGTTAGATTTGGCTAGGTTAGGTTAGTAACGACGATAAAGAAAATTTGTAACATAGTTGTAACATGCAAATTGCATGCAAATCGGAATTTTCTAATTGCGCAGTCGTAAAAAGGAACAAGTGCTAGAAATAACAAGGTTGATACTCGCGTTACTACAATGATAATTACAAATAATTTAACACGTTCTCCTGAAATATAAAATCGTACATGCATCATGTATGCTATTAACGAACTAGCATTATCATCGTTATGTCGCTCTTAGTACATAAATAACTATTAGGCAACATAACTGATTTCATGATAATTGCTGATAATATGTGATTATATTACTTCATAGCAGAATTACGTATGTACAAAATCAAAGGATAATACATTGCTTTAGTGCCTATTTCGGCATACTTTACTGCCAATGTCTCCTAGTTTACTAACAATTTTATAAGCTAGTTGGGTCCAAATATTATATATTATAAATAAAAATTAGCTTACTAACATTTTCATTTGTATGTCCTAATATAATCACTTATAAATATAATTTGTTATATAAATGTTTAGTTGACACTATTTACAGGTTTTAAGTAATTTATCAAGTCCCGACACCGAACTGTAGAAGGGAAAATTACCAAATAAATAGATAAAATTAACAATGTATACTTTTTTTAATATATGATTTTTAAATGATTTTATTTTATTTTTCAGCAACGACAATAGAATCCATTGGGGGACACTATGTTGAAAGTATAGGTAGAATTTTGAATTATTATTTACAAAATAATTTGGAATTTAAGTTTAGATAGTTTGTGCTTTAAGGGATCCTGGGACTTTAAAATAAATCTACTGAATAATATATTAAATTTTAAATTTCAAATAAGTTTTCTACGTGGTTTCGTTTTTTATTTTATAATTAAATAAAAGCATATGTCGTATTTTAAAATTGTTAATAGAAAACAAAATATGGCAATACCCATTTGCATTATTCAAGCAAAATGAATTACCGATATCAAAAGTAAAAGTGCTGCTACTCTTACTTCAATAACAATGTGCGCCAACAGCGAACGCAACTGTTGAGAATGTTGACTGACAGCGGTTCGCTGAACGAGTCCGCTGACCTTGTGCTAACTATCAGCTGCTGTTTAATTTATTAAGGGCAATTTTTGTACGCTGGCAGTAATCAGGGGTGTTTTCTAACTTCAGATATACGCGTGTATTGTGAGTATGGTTGAATGCGGATTCTCAACTGTTGCGTTCGCTAAACGCGCCGAATTTAAATTAAGTATATAAATTTAATTAAAACGTTACAATATACGAGAATGGAAAACGATATAAGCAAGACATTTTCGGCTGCTTGAACAACCTTGATGTTAGAAATGTCATGTAGGTGTCTGTGTCATTAGTTACAAGTGTACAACAGACTTCAATGGCATTTTTTGTTTTGGTGAACTGTTGAGCCGAAAGTGTACACCCTAACACCATAACTGATTTATTTTCAGCCACTGATTGATATATAAAACCCACATTCATGCAATACAATTTTGAGGAAAAACAAATACAGGAAACTGTTTTTGTCTACTTGTTGTTGCATACAACTGTATGTTAAAAAAATAAATGCAATTTGTGAAATGCATGTGCTACATTTACAGGATTGTTATACTTTTATGATGGTATGTTGGTTAACCTGTCGTTGACCATTGTATCAATTGTATATTGGATGCGTATTTTAAACTTGACAGCCAACAAAATAAGTTATGTACGAACCCCAACAACGTAAAGTTAGGACGATACCCATTTTTACTTTTACTTATAGATTATTTTTCTGAAAGTTGCTACTTACTTATTATATTTTTGATCTCATAAAAATGCATTATTAAGCACCACTTATGCCAAAATAATAAATAATATTTTTCTATATCTACCTTTTTAAGAAGAGATAAATGAAAAACTGAACCAATTTTACTAGCAACTTAATGTTCGGACAACTCCTATTTTACATTTTTTTGGGGTTAACACTATTAAAATGATAGTTATTTATGTGATTAGTGTCGATTTACTGCTTTCTGTTATGTGTGTTCATGAAAATATGAAAATATGAAAATGAGTCGTGTTAAAGTAACCTCATACAAAATTCGTCCAATTGTTGTTAAACCCTACCATGAAGGAAAAAGCATAAAGACAATCGGTGATAATTTGATTTTTGCGATGTCAACGCCAGGAGATATTTACCAGTGCTATGGAGATAGAGCCAGATACAAAATTCGGGGTAAAAGTTCCCGTCAACCAAGTAAAATGATATGCAGAAAGAGGAAGCAGCTTGTGAAAATATGTAAAAGTCAATGAAGAGTCACTGTAATGGAGATAACGGCCTTATTTAATAGGAAAACGGGGGCAAATATTTCGCGAGAATGTTGTAGGCAATGGATCCATGAGTGAGGGCCTAGTTTTTATAAGGTTTAAGGTTTACTTTTTTCAATTCACTTTATTTTATCTTATCGAAGCCTAAACAAAACCCTCTGTTAATAAACAAACAGAAAACCATTCGTATAGCTTGGGCTAAGTCTAAATTGTCTTGGACTGTAGAAGACTTGTATAAAAAGGACTGTGAAGTTTCGAAAAGGGGTATTAATTTGTAATTTGAGGGTATATGTCTGGAAAAGGTTTGGGAAAAATGTAAATAATAGATGGTATATTTAATGCTCTGAAATATCATACAATTCCTAATAACAGTGTTATTCTCAGCGTACATGAGCTTTATCCAGATGGGAATTTCATATTCCAACAAGATGGTGCATCAAGCCATATAGCAAAGATGACAAAAACATGATATTCAGATCACGGAATGAAAGTTCTGTCTTAGCCCTCTAACAGTCCGGACTTAAAAATTATTGAGACCTTGTGGCAACATGAAAAGTCAGTTGAGGAACAATTCTCAACGAAATGTACATGCTTTGGAGACAAAACTGAGAGAAATATGGAGATCTTTCATGGCAAATTACTGCAAGTCTTTGCTGGAAACCAAACCAGCCAGAATACGAGAGATCATAGAGTCGAAAAATGATGTGACACCGTATTAATAATCTAAACAATTTGTTCATTTTTAAATTTATTTCTCTATTTTCGTTTCTTGTTGATATAACACAAATATTTTTTAACAAAAGCGTCCCTTAATAATGATGTATTCCTAATTCTTGAATAAAAAACAATTTATAGAACAACAATCAGTAAATAAGTATACAAATTGGTACCGTCCAAACATTAAGTTGTTAGGGCTCGTATAAGTATTACTAATATTGTTCTATTCACAACGAGGTTACTCAGAATTGAAATCAATTGCTGGAAATCAGTGGAAACTGCAAATGTAATTTGTTGTCTGGTATGAATGAATGAGCAATTTTCAAATGGTATAAAGACTTTCAAGATGTCCAAAAATCAATTGAAGATGATGATAGAATTTGAAACCCGGAACTACAATCCCCAGCAAAAAATTCATAGAAATGTTACAAAAAAATCTTGATATCTACTGAATTACAGTCATACAGGTTGCTGAAAAAATTGGTATAGGTTGTGTATTATAGTATATTTTGTGATTTCCAAAAACAAAATATATTTTTCAAAAATAAATTATGTTTGACCATTTACTAAAATATTTTTTAATTGAGATAATATGTTTCATCGATTATTTATATTGATATAGGTACTGTTATCAATGTATTAATTAAGATATACTTGTTTATTGATTGTAAAAATAAATGTGTAACTAATTTGATTTTTTACTCAAATTTACAACTTATTAAGACTGGTTACTCCTGAAATGAACGTGCGCAGAATTTATTTTTGAAAAAATAATTATGTGTTTGGAAACGTGCTGACGTAAATATTTGTTTGTTATGACATGTGATACCTTGTAGGGGTGTAATTTAAATTTTGTAATAAAAGTGAGGTCGCTAGGGGGAGGGGCAATATTTTATATTCAATTAAGGTACTTTTTAATATCTGCCTCGAAAACTGGTTCGACCTTGTTTTTCCTTTTGTTTCATTGAAATAAACTTAGATTTATAAGTTTAAATAAACAAAACGAATATATAAAAATCATTTTTTATTGCCCAACTAGATTAGGTATTTTTTATGCTTTAAAATGAGGTATCGCAAGAGGGGGGGTGCCATGTGAAATTTCAATATTGCGGAGGCTAGGGAAGAGGAGGGGGTGACACTTTGATTAAATTTAATTTTAAATTTAAAATTTAATAGTTAACGCATCGAAACTATTTTTTTAAGTTAACTTGCATTAAAAAGTTATTCATACTGGCTAGTTTTGAAATGTACACCCGGTATGCTATCCACATGAGATTTGACCGCAGATGTATACATATCGCAGACATATCACCAGCTCAATTTTCTTTGTATGACTATTTAACTTGTAAATTGTAAAATGTAATGAATAATAATCATTTATTTTTTTACATGAAAAATCAATAAAAATAATATTATTAGTAGGTAACAACATAGGTTACTCAAAAATGAGCCAATTGCATTATTGTATAGTACGAGTACTTTCCCAGGGAAATACCAGAGTTCAATTTGTACACTTTTCATTTTTCGTTCTCATTAAGTGAGTCAGCTATGTTAATACAATGTGATGTGTAATATTTAATGTGAATAATATTTACGTGGCCTTAGTGTATGATACGGTTTAAAATTTACACTAACTCACATTGTCAGTAATGTAATCAAAAAAGGACAAATTCCTCAGAAAAATATTTAGTTGCAAATTATCATCACATGAATTCAAATTTCGCAATTATTAAAAAATAACAAATACTCGTAGCTGTACGATAGCTAAGCTGATTACGATAGCTAAGATTCAGTTAAGCGCACCAACCAAACATCTTTCAGATTTGGGTAGATTTGTCCGGAAGCATTGCGAACTTCTAGCTCGCAACCTAAATTTTACAATAATAATGATTAAAACATTTATTTACAATAATTACAAGAATATTTTATTTCATTATTTATCTATTGCCATAGTTGTGTGTTGGGACCTAAAATAGTATATTAAAATACAAGTTGCAGAAGGCATCCATTCAAGCACGAATTTGAAATTCCGAAACGACCTGTGAAGCAGCGAGTTGAGGAACAAATGCGTGCTTGAAGGACCTTCTGCAACGAGTATTTATACTGTTTTTTTTAAATTTGGCCCCATCGTACTATTTTATAAATTAAAAAAATAAAATTTTAAATCTAGGGGATTTTGCGGTGGTTGGTGACACGTATGTGGCGTAAATTTAGGCGGCTGTGGAAAAAAAAATATTTGAAACGTCAGATTTTATTTTCGCAATTTTGAGTTATTTGAAAATGAATTCTGTTAATGTGTATAATAATTGTACTTTCCACGGTAATAATTTAAATTAAACTTCGTTTTCATTAATTTGCTGTTCTCTGTGAAATTTATTTTTTGACGTATGTCAGTTGACAGCTCAACGTCAACCGTCAACGCTACCACTACCAACATCAATGCAGTAATTTTTACTAGTCTATTCTAGCACACCAACCGCTTATTCTAACACTCAAATGGCATCATTTGGGTGGTAGAATTGACTTATTCTAAACGCAAAATAAAAAAATATTATTAAAAGATTAAGATAAAAAATGAATCAGACAAATAAAGAGTTGCTTTAAAGTGTATGCTGCAAGGTGGGAAGATAGTGCTTAGTTGTTTGTCAATATCAATAATTAAGAACGCTTTTATTAAATTTATTATATTATTCAGATGCGACTATTCATTACATTTAATTTTTAATATAAACTTCAGCTGTTCTTCTGTTCTTTAATTACAAATTAAAATATCCACAATTAATAATTTCTTCTACGCTTTAGTTTTTGATTCTTCATGTTACTATTCAGTCAAATTCTTTATCTTTATCACATACATTTTGTGTTTTTTATTTCCATATTAAGTTTCTTAGATCTATAGTTATACAACTTTCTGTTAATATACAGAGAGCGCATAAAGTATTAAGACCTGCCTTTATTTTTTCCCCTGTATACATTTTTGAAAAATACTTTAACCAGTCAAAATAATTCTCTTTCAAGCAAATATTTTGAGACCATTTTCATTTTCCCATCTCTCTCCGTTTTGAAGTTATGACGTCAGTGCCATATTTATAAATGACAACCTACATATTTTTTTATTGATTTTGATAGTACTTTTTATTATGTTTTTAACTTCATGACATTTTCAATATGTAACATTTGAAAAAAATGGGAAAAAATGCGTTAAAGTAAAACTATTAAATTATTATTTCAATGTGCAGAATGCATCTAGCTACCATTCAAAACAACGTCAGTTAAAATAAAATAAGGAAAGTTCTCCTCAATATCCGCGCGGCTTTTCGACATCGATTGGCACACTGTCAAGAATAAAATGGTCAACAATTTGAACATCTAATTTGATTGTTTCCCTAACCAATATTTTTTCGTTATTTTAATTATTTTTGTGACTTTATATTATTTTAAAACTTATCTTAAAACAAGTCATTAGTATTTTTTTGTCGACAAAAATTTCTTTTGGTGTTCTTATTGTTGTAATTGATGATATTGTAATAATAATGTTTTTCAGGTTGATCAATTTTGTTTTATTTCAATATTTAAAATCCAATCCTGTTTTCCTAATTTTGTTTTAACTGACGTTGTTTTGAATAGTAACTAAATGCATTCTGTACATTGAAATAATAATTTAATAGTTTTACTTTAACGCACTTTTTCTCATTTTTTTTTTCAAATGTTGCATATTGAAAATGTCATGTTGTTGAAAACATAATAAAAAGTACCATTAAATTCAATAATAAAAATGTAGGTTGTCATTAAAAAAAAATGCTTCTGACGTCATAACTTCAAAACGGAGAGAGATGGAAAATTGACAATGGTCTCAAAATATTTGTTTGAATAAAAATCATTTTGACTGTTTGAAGTGTTTTTCGAAAATTTATACAGGGGAAAAATTAAAGCCAGGTCTTAATACTTTATGAGCTCTCTGTATATGACAAATATCAATTTTGTAATGTCTAGTTGTTTAATCTCTACTTTTCCACTTTTTAGTTCTTTAATAGATCTTTACTTTATGAATATGTCAATATTTTATTGCATGTATTGTAACTCAAATGTAACTCAAGAATGGCAAAAATAGTATATGCATGATTTTATTACAATTAATGTTATATTATTTAATTTCTCTTTTCATGTGGATTGAGATGTCTCCCTCACTTCTTCAGTTCAACCATACTGTAGTTCCTACGCTTGTTTAGTTATTAATATCTTATAAATATCCTTTTTTATTTATTATTCTTTATAATTATTATTTTCTTCTGCTTTTCAGTTTTCAGTAATTCCTTACACAGTTCATCAATTAGTACTATGCGTCTCTCTGTTTTCCCACTTTCTTAGTTCTTCGTCTCTCTACTATCTGACTTTAGTTAGTTTTTCGCTTCTAAAGTTCATCACTTCTGACGCTCTTCAGTATTTCATCTTGGGCGGGGTCATTTTTTAAAATAGTTACGTAATTTCAATACATGTAATGACTTACTCGTATATTTTACAACGTTACAATATTTTTTCTTCTAGTATTTCGAGAAAGGGTTGAAGCGCAAAAGTTTTCATCAAAATTGACATGTGTGCCTATCACTCAATGCCCATCAATACTAGGGCTTTTAAAGAAAAAGCCAGTTAGTCCCCATTCTTTAAAACTGATACGGACTTCAAGCTGTGGCTTCGATGGTCACATAGAAAAAGTCTGGTGCCCTAAGATACAGCCAACCACTACAAGTAAAACTAATTGCCACAATACTACTATTTGAGTTAATTTATATTTATTTTTATTTTCAGCAACCACAGAAGAACCGACAACTATAAGTGAGTATTACTTCAAAAATTGGAATATGTTATTAAACATGTATTTCCTTACGTAAGATATAAAATATACAAATTTTTATTTTTCAGCAACTACTGAAATAACTCCAAGTAAGTATTACCTACGCAAGAGTAGCACCAATGATTATTATGTTTATTAGTACCATATATTTTGCTCAAAATGATTGTAATCTACTATTTTGTAGATACTACAGAAAGCCCAATAACTACAAGTAAGTATTCTTTGAATGCTAAATTCATGAATGCATTTCATGAAATAATTTAGTTATCAAAAAAATGCAGTATTTTTTTTCCAGCAGATGCAGAAGGCCTAACAAGTAAGTATTATTTCTTACAGATGGGACCAGCTTAACTTAGGTGTGACTCATTGCACAAAAAAATGTTATATTATGTGCAACAATATATTTCATTCGTTGTGCAATATGAAGATATAACACAATACGTGCATCTGCAATGCAATGTGAAACAACTTTTTTTTACAATAGGCACGAAATTTGAAGATGGTTTTTTTTGTGCACAAATACACTAACAACTGCGATAAGTCATTACCAATTAATTCTAATCAAGTCTGATATACAGAAAATTAATTTCCCAACTAAACTCTAATTTTGCAGCGGTTGATACACAAAGCCCAACAATTATAAGTAAGTATTACATATTTACATATTTGTACCGACCCAATAGACTTAAGACGAAGCAAAAATAATAGTTTTTTATCTACAATCATTCAAAAAGTGATTACTTTTGACACTGAAAATAGTGTAAAAATTAAACTTTTAAAAATAAGCTATACATCTTTTAGAGAACTCTAATGTGAAAGTTTTCAATTTTGTACATTTTGCACACTAGATCTTTAAAAAAATATTTTTTACACTATTTTCAGTACCTCTCGAATGTAATGACATTTCGAATAATGGTAAAATAGTAGATATAAAATTTGGTAGCAAAATTTGAACCAAGTATTGGACAGGAACAAAAAAAACAGTCTTTCAAAATCGTGCTATGTTGTAAAATGAATGTTTTAGTATTATATTTTATGTCACTAATTTTCTATTTGTAGCAACTACAGAAGAATCAAGTACAACCATAGAAATTATTAAAGTAACAGAAAATTCTGGTATTGATAATGTGACTATTCATATCCAAACTAAAAATCCGTTTCCAATCGATAAATGCAACAATGGCATTGGCTTCAAAGTTATGGGAGGTACCTCCACAGAAATAGATGACTATCCATGGATGGCCATTCTCCAGTACGAGAATTCCCGTACCAAGAATTTGTACAATGGTTGCGCAGGAGCTCTTCTTAGCGAGCGTTATGTGCTAACAGCAGCTCATTGCATTACAACAAGAACAGCGCCGTAAGTAATTTTCTTAAGTTAATGTCTCCATTATGCGTTTTCTGTTTTCTCGAAGAAATCGTCAACATGATATATTTAATATATCGTATAAAATATACAGGGTGTTAAAAAAAGAATGTAAAATATTTAAGGGGGTAGTAGTATGAACCGCAATAAAGAAAAAAGTCTTAATAAACATGGGTCCTTAAAGTAACGGTTTCGGAAATATGGAAGATTATTCTTTTTTACCTTCTTTTTTCATTTTGCTAAAACTTGCATTTTCTTATCATAGTTAGCTGATGTTTTGTGGAATAAACAATCAATATTTGACAGTTGGTGTTAATGTAAAATAATAAAGTTGCTATTAATATCTCAGAAACCGCCATTTTGAGTTTTGTTTTGACTTGACTCTTAAGTTTATGCGATCAAACCAAGTAACTTTTATTTTAAACTTATTTCCGCATCTTTGATAATTATGGAAATATCGTAGTTTTTAGACAATCACAATGTTTAGTTTATTTAGAATAATTTCTAAGCTGCTCGGACTTTTGAAAATGTTTCAACATAATCTGAACCAGCATACAAAACTGCATGATATTGCCCATTTAACCAGATCTCTAGCTTTGAAAATAAGAAAGATACTAATGCAATCCTACTCTATTTAGGACACCCTGTATATTAATACTTGTGTAAATCAAACTCTGACATTTTTTTAATTCTTGGAAAATGTTGGTATGGCTTACGCCTAAAAATATCTAATTTATGAACATGACTATGTAATATCAAGCCATTTTATTCTAGAGTGAATATTGTTCTTGGTGAGTACGATACTAAAACAGAGATCGATTGTGTTTCCTTGCCAGGAGGAGAGGAAGACTGTGCACCTCCGCTAATTAATTCAGCAATCGAAAAGATACATGTCCATCCTGAGTGGTTGGTCGAAGACAGAAGACCATTCTATAATGATATCGCCTTGATAAGACTAGCTTCATCAATAGCATTTTCAGATTTTGTTAAACCAATTTGTTTGCCATCGCCTGAGATTAAGCGACCTATAGCTGAAGATTTGGTGGTTGCTGGTTGGGGAAGAACAGAACATCGTAAGTTACTTAATAAAAACCTTTAATAGTAAAAAAATAAAACAATTAATAAAATATATCAGTCGTTGAATAGAATATGATATTACGACTTAATATTTTTGCACATCTTTAAAATTGTTTTCATTCGTATATTTTCTAATACAAACTTCACTCTGATTTATCTTTTTTAAATTTGTATATTGTAGGCATATTGAAAATATTAAATGGAAGACATAATTTATTGACTATTTTCAATCGAGTATGTTTGATATTCAATAAAGTTTCGTACGACTGAATCAACCAAATTCAAAATTATTATCGTAGTCATCATTACATGAGCAATCACTTTCTCGTTCCATTGATAACCCTAAATTATCTAAAAGTTAAATTGGCGAGCAGAAACTCGCCAAATTGTTATACACAATGTTAAATCTTCACGCGCGAGTTCATGTATTCATTACTTATACAAGTAATAAATTGCAAAATTAATTAAATATTGTTAAATTAACTCTGGAATGGTATCCATTAAAAAATCACGAACGGTACCCAATGATACAAGTGTACCCCAAATTAAAACAAAAAAATCATCAAAAATCACAATTTAACTTTGTTGAAAAACTAAAATTAGTAAAACAACTCTTGATTCTTAATTAACGTAATCACATCAAATCATTTAAAAAAATCAAGAGTCTGGATGCTTTTTTTTCTGATTTTTCAAATAATCGATATTTTTGTAGATGGTGTAATTCGTCCTGCTTTTCCTTGCCTTTTACTTATTACTATTATTACATTATTATTATGTTTTATTGTAACCTATTTGCAGCCTTAAAAGTGAAATTATGATAAAATACAACTCATGTACAAAATGTACAAAATGTACCCTGGAGTTACAGTGTGCCCAAATATAATGCCCAGAAAAAAACTTACAAAACGTAAGGTAAAAGTTCACATAAACCGAATTTTCTTAGGTTATATGATAAAAACGCAAGAAGTTTCGAGAAAATACTATGGTTTATTTGCTTTTTAATTTTAATCCACGAACTAATTACAAAATTGATATTGTAGCCTTCTTTATTATCAATATTCCATATTATGGTATTAAAATTTAAAATCATTTGAATTAATGACATGCGAGAAATGAACTAAAACATCCACTTCTTAGTATAGATAGAATTCATATTCTTAAAATTAACTGATAGTGATTTCTTCGTTTCGTAATCCGTATTATTTAAAAGGAATACTCAAATTATGCATTCTATATTTAAAGAATTAATATGCAAAATATTCCAATACAATGAAAAATTGATATATTAAAATTATTATTTCTACTAAATCTGAAATCTGTAAATTTGCACATGCTTGAAATTTTGCTTGCCTGAATTGATTTCATAGTTTTAGAGTTATTCGATCTCTCAAAACTTAACACCCAAATTATCAGGAGTATAAAACAATCTTTGATTTCCACAAATGTAATAATTGTACACTGAGTACAACCAAAAAATTGCACACTTAATTTATGAATACTAATACATCTAAATTCTATAAAAAATAGTTAGGTGATAACTGGTAAAAAACGATCGAACTTGATATCTTAAAATTATCATAACTTGTAGAAGCAATCTAATTTAAATTAATTTCATGAATTTATTTTCTGATGCAAGTTGAAATACTCTTACTGTAATGTAGTAGTTGTAATGCTGTAAAATATAATTATAACGCTTTCTGGACTTCAACGAGCAACAAATTGATTTTATTTTCGACACTTAGATAAATAATAATAGTAATTAAATAGATCCTATCCTGAGTCAATTTGAATTGATGTAAAACGATAGATATATGCAACTATCTCAGGACAGTTTGCAGTTTATGATTTCACATTAGTGCATCTAAACTGTTTACCTGAGAAAGTTGCATATATCTATCGTTTTACATCAATAAAAAGTGTTTATTTTAAAAATAAGACTCTAAAATTCATTCCAAGTCTTCTTATCGTAGAGTTATTGCAATTATTAATCTTTGAGGTACAACGATATATCGACTCTCAGAAGCTACAAATTTTAAAATTTATGCAATGACTTTATATATCTGCTTTAAGAGGTATAAATTATATTTTATTATTCCTATGCTTATATTAATTCGTACTCTGTAAATTTATGTCTAAGTTTTGATTTGTTTAAAATATAGAGAAATTATAACAATTTTTGCATGCATATTCCACATTAATTGTTATTTTTAACTTTGTAGTCTCTATTATAACATTTTCTAGCAACTTTGATACTTAGATATTTACATTATCTTATATAATAAAAGCAACTCTTCGTAAATTGAAAACATGTATTGAAAACAGTGTAGATAAATTATCGACCACTCGAAGCCTGAAATGACAACGTAATAATCATTTATTATCTTAACTTTATTATCAAATTATTCAAATTTGAGAGGCATCTTTAAATGTCACGGAAATTCGTATTCTAACTACATCTCATAGAAGATGACTATCGTGTGTAAATTATTATAATAAAATTATTATCTTACAATGATGATTTCTGACTTGTTGGTTACTTTGAATCAAAAGTCAGAACTACAAAATTTACAATTTTGTCAATTTTTGAAATAAATGAGACTGTCTTAAAAGATTTAAAACATATTTTAAATTAGATTCTTTGTTATTAACAATTCTGATGATTATTACATACTCTTATGACTTATAATGAAAAATAGTTTATAGAAATGACTTTTATTAACAAGATTGAATGCTAAACATATTTTTATATTATCAAATGGAAGCATGACTAGAACTAGAACTGAATTTATTATGCTCTGTTAATAATTCTGTGACATTTTAGAACTCATAATTTTTTTTCAGTGCTAAACATGTTTTATGCTATTGACTCATCCATGAACCTTTGACATTTTATAATTAGTAAAATACTTTGATGGCTAGTATTATACATGGCTTGTAATAGCCTATTGTCTAAATATTATAACCCTCGATTTTTTTTCTGTATTATTAAAAATTCTAAAGTTTACGTACTCGTAGAAATTTTTGTAACTTGATATTTTATAGATTATAAATAGTTGTAATTTACATTTTTAACTTCTCAGTACGTTTGTATTATTCTTAGTGAAGTATTGTGTAGAGCGAAATTTTGTTAATAAACTTATTACACCAACAGTTCTATCAAGAATGTCCGGGCGGTAGGTATGTTCAATCTCTGTAAGTCGAACACCTTGACCGTTTCTCGGACCGAACATTTCTGGGGCCTTTTGGACTGTATGCCAGTTTTCAACTTACTAATTATTTCCTTATAGACTTCTTAGCAGAGCAAAAGAGCATCTTAGCAAAAGCAGAGCTTTTTTCATATAATGAATCAGTAAGATTTCTTCTGTATCCCAAAACACCGTCGCACAGTGGTCCAGATTCAAGTTCTGGGTGGACAAAAATCTATGAATCAACCCTAAATATTAGTAAGATAACGAGAGAAATAATGAACAAAATCTAAGCATTATGGGGCGATTTTTAGAGGAGGGGATGAAAATATGTCTTTTCCAAATATTCTGAAACTTTGTGAAAATATCAATATTACACTGGTGAAGTCACATAAAATAATAATAAAAAGTTCTAAACACTAAGGGGTGGTTTTTATGAAGGGATGAAAAAAATGTTTTTTTCAAAAACTCTTGATCTGGTACTGGAATAAAAGTTAAGCGTGTACGCCCACACAGCTGAGCTAATGTTCTCAAAATCAGCGAAAATCAGTAGATTACATCACACAAAATTTTTACTTTTTAGCAAGTACTATATTATTGGTATAGATTATAACTATTTATTATAGTCTGGAAGCACAACACGTAAAATATAGAAATATTTGAAAATATGTCAATTTATGTTAATTTTATTTCAACAAAGTTACAACCTCTTTTTTTTAGGTGGTCTTGTACAAGATTGCATATATTTTGATACTTGAATTGTTTCATCTAACCACTTGCGTTGTTTTACATTAAAAACATCGTATGTGATATTGTATTTTTTTCTAGCGTTTAAGAAGATTGCATACAATGATTTTAATATCTTCCGATATAACGGCATCGCTAAACTTGCATGTAAATACTTAGTAGTGTCCATTATATACATCTTTAAGCCATAAATAACTTTGTTTGAAGTCTGTTTGAAAAACAACGTAAGTGGTTAGAGGAAACAATTCAAGTATCAAAATATATGCAATCTTGTACAAGACCATCTAAAAAAGACATGCAAGTACTTAATAGTATCCATTATATACATCTTTAAGCGATAAATAATTTTGTTTGAAGCTCCATGTCTTAATAAATTTTCAGATCGCATTAATGGGAACAAATTCATACGACTAGAATCGGGCGAAAAAAATAATAATGTTCAATAGAGACTCAAAGAGACGAAAATCCATAGGTGTATATTTAGACAATATACTAATCTAAATATCTAACAAATAAAGGTGTGATACAAATTGAAACTTGTTTTTAATCGTTATTAAAGTGATCAAATTATTCATTTAATTTAATTTTATTAATAATATAACAAACGTTAAATTTTACTTTGACTATTACAATGTATGGAGGATATGTTTATGTTATATATAGATTGGAAAAATAATTTTACGTTATTTTATAGCTCCATAGCGTTTTGTCAACGAAGATTGTGAATGTTATTGACACTACTTGTGTACTTGTGTCCATACTTCAGACATCAGAAATTAACAGAATGTAAAAAAATGTCAAAAAAATTATTTCTAAATTTGGACTTAAGGCGTGCTTAATAATTAGCCACTGTGCGTCGCCATCAGTTTTTCAGAGGAATTTTGTCTTCTTGCCTTCTTTCGTGGTAGAAATTCCTTGTAAATCCACTGCAGGGATTCTTCTTTTGTCGGTGGGCCTCAGTGATAAACCCATATCCCATCACTTATTTAAAGTTTCGAGAAAAGATCCTTGTCGACAGTTAAAGCCCCCATGTTGTCTTCGCAAATGTGTTGACTACACAATTTTTTATCGGGAGCACACAATTATAAAATTCAACGTGCTGGCCCTTATTCATTTCTTAATTTTTACGTAAATCTTTTAAACTGTAGCTTCTGATATCTCTAGTTTCTACTTCTGTGTCAATCATTGAGACCCTTGTGCTATAGGGTTTCCGCATCTTACGACATCTTAAATTGAATTCGTACCCCATCAAACTTGTACAGACCAAAATTTTATTATACAGGGTCCTGCAACAGTGCGTCGGGCTTTCCTAGCGCTTTTCCCGTGAGAGACAAAAAGTTATTGGTTTAGAAATCTTTATGCCTTTATTCTTTATTTTCAAATAGACAGAGTGTCCCAATTTTGCGGTATAACAAAAACAAATATTTTTTTATATGGAACACCCTGTACTTATTCAAGTTTTTGATGCCATTTTTCAACCTCTATATTGTTGTCTATTTAGTTTGGGATTATGTTACAGTGTTGCCAATTTACAACTTTTTTCTCCCATGCATAAGCAAGCTCAACTTTAAACAATCGTCGCGAACTCTTTTTTTATAGTTAAAAATAAGTTTTAGCAATATTCTCAGTGTGGTTAATAAGAAACATGTTGGTAATAAGCAATTTTAATTTAGTAATACAGGGTGTTCAGAAAAAAGTGTCAAACAAATTTCAAAGCGGTATAACCCATCTTTTTTAAATGGAATGCCCACTATTTTATGTTATTATTTGATGGGTCTTTTTCTGTTCAATTTGATGAAGCATATCTTATGTCTGAACCCCATAGTTGTTGAGAATTTAGTAATACAGGGTGTTCAGAAAAAAAAGTCAAACTTTACAAATTTCAAAGCGGTATAACCTATCTTTTTTAAATGGAATGCCCACTATTTTATGTTATTATTTGATGGGTCTTTTTCTTCTCTTCAATTTGATGAAGCATATCTTATGTCTGAACCCCATAGTTGTTGAGATATTCAATATTTTTCACAAATGTAACTATTTAATTACATTTATATGCACTGAAATAGGTCATGCTGAGACAAAACAACTGTTAAAATGTAAATAAGAATCAATGTGAGATGAACGAAAATAGTAAAATAGTAGATAGTACTTCTGTAATACGATTAATTATTTTATTCCAAAACCATGAGAGATAACAAAATTATTAATACAAAAGAGAAACGATACTACAGTTATGTTCAAAATGTTTTTGTTCATCTCACATTTATTCTTACTTACATTTTGACAGTTGTTTTGTCTCAGCGTGACCTACTTCAATGCATAGAAATGTAATTAAAATGTAATAAATGTAATACACATGTAAAAATAATGGATTTAAACATAAGATATATCTCATCAAATTGAAGAGAAGAAAAAGACCTATCGAAAAATGACATAAAATAGGGGGCATAAAATATTATAATAATTTTATTATAAAATATAAAATAAAATTTAAAAAAATGGGTTATACCGCTTTGAAATTTGCAAAGTTTGGATATTTTTTTCTGGATGCCCTGTATTACTAAATTAAAATTTCTCACTACAAAAAGTTTGCTTATTAACCACACTGAGATTGTTGCTAAAACTTATTCTTGCCTTAAAAAAATGAGGTCGCTACGGTTTTTTAAAGTTTAGCCTCCTTTGCATGATATTTGGAGAAAAAAATTGTAAATCGTCAACACTGCAACATAATCCAAAACTAAATAAACAACATTGTAGAGGTTGAAAAATGTCATCAGAAAACTTGAATAAATACAGGGTGTTCCATTAAAAAAAAATGTTTCTTTTTGTTATTCCGCAAAATTGGGACACCCTGTATGTTTGAAAATAATATTACAGCATAAAGATTTTTAAACCAATAACTTTCTGTATGATACATGTTTTTTCCATCTCTTACGGAAACGGCGCTAGGAAAGCCCGACGCACTGTTGCAGGACCCTGTATAATATCAAATCTTTCTCGTATACCTTGATCATCCTCTGATGAATATCCCTTGATCCATTTCATTCCTTGTCAAGAACTTGATCATTCTATGTTCCAGCTTAATTTCACTTATTGTTTGTTAGCCTTACTACTAATGCCTTACTTTAAATACAATAATAGCAATAAAACTCTTAGAATCTGAACCAAACTTGGTCAATATACTTCAAAATATCCCTACAACTGGACAGCTATAACATGCGACCACTCCTTGTTTGCTTCACTCTGGTAGATAATATGAAAATATCCCCTCGTACATGTAAAGATGTATGCATTAGTATGAGGTCTCTTCAGAAAATAACCGAACTTATTTAAAAAAATATATATATTATTCCATATATAGCGTATTAGTTCCACTCATCTTCAAAGTACTCTCCTCTCCTATTCACACATATGTTGCAGCGGCGTGTCTTCTTCTTCTCCATGCAGTCCTGAAAAGCATGTTGTGGAATGTTGTTCTATGACAGTGACAATTTTTTTCTTAAACAGCGTTCATTCAGCACTAAATGTAATTCTCGAAATAGGACAAATCCCAGGCAGCAAGGTCTGGAGAGTAGGAAGGCTGGGCCAGAACAGTCATTTGATTTTTGGCACAAAACTGCCAATGGGTTGTCTCGCCACAACTGTGGTCTTTTTTTTCCGATTTTTTGTGGCGCAACCTTTTCAAAACGCCTTCACAGTACTTACTCTTGACTAAGGGACGAATCTAAAATGAACGAAATGAACGAAATTAACGCAAAATTGTAAAATCGCCACGAACACTGAAACACGTTTCACTCAAAAAGTAATAACTCAAAAACTGAAACAGTAAACAATCTGAAAAATTAATGTTTAAGGGAGTTAACATAAACTAATGTTTATGTTTAGGGATATTATGAATATGCAGTGCCGCCAACCTCACGTCGGTAGAGCGCGCCGTTTCAGAGTAATTTCTGTTATTTTTTAAACAGACTTCGTATACTATACATAATAAATCTGTTGCAATACAGTTAAATGTGGTGTTCACTTGCATTGTCTATTATACGTAATAAATGTGATACAACCATTACAATTTAGATAAAATTCGGTTTACTTGACGACCCCAAAAAGTTATTGTAGACTTTGGTTTACAGGCAGTATATATCTAGCCACATTACCACAAGAAATGTATAATTTTAGAATTGTCATCGGTCAACCCTTTAAATTTAGGAATAATCATAATCTTAATTTGCGTAGCTAAAAAGCCACAAAATCCGGTCGTTTCATTTCAGGTTATCAAAGCCATACGCGATGACGAGCATACTTTAATCTGAGGAAATAGTTATATTAGAATATTAGAATAATATGTGAATAATATTATATTATCATCTAATTTCTATGGAAACGCAATACGACATCGGTTAATTATTAGAAATGTAAATATAGACATTTTGTAATATTAATATTGCCTATATTTAATTAAATCATAACGCCATAAGTTTTTAATAATCAATATTTCACAATCATTTAAGATATTGAGTGACGCTGGATTTAAACTGAGTTTAACTTTTAGTAATTGTTAATTTAATATCTATTATCTGAGAGGTGTAAGCCGGACTTAATTTTAAACACCCAATCCTTTAAGATTTGCATTGATGCTATGCATACAAATTTAATTTTATTATTAATTCATCCATTCACATTCCAGCGAGAGCGGCAGTTTTTATTGCAATGGATTACACAATTTCTTTATGCAGTAACAGTATATGAGCAAGTGTTTTCATTCAGTCACAAGTATGCAAAGAGTATTATCTATAGATTGAAAAACCATCCAGAGATGTATTTCATTAAATGGAACTTTTCCATACTGTCCCTACTGCAGTAGTCGTAAATTTATTTTTTCTTTAAAAGTCAGAAAATGATGTTATTATTTAACTCAGTTGACTGTGGAAAAATGTCACATTTCCGCCAATTTCACATTTTAACGCGAAGCAATACTACAAATTTCATCATATAACAATTAAATATATCAGTGTCAATTGCAATTATTTTCCTATTTTCAGGTAGATATACTGCTTTCAATAATAATAGATTAAATCTATAAATGGTTTCTTCAACAAAAATTATCATTGTCACTGTCAGATGCTGAAATAGTTTCTGTCAAAAAAACAAAAAAACCATACGATGCATTCTTTGATATTAAATATATTTGTAAAAATTATATATCTAAATTACGAATTTTCGTATTTTGCAGTACATTTAAAGAAAAAATAGTATATTTCACTTGGGGGTGAAGTGACTTTTCATGGCTTGCCTTCTATTATGCGCCTCACTTCGTTCGGCGGGTAAACTCAGGCGCCCCATGAAAAGTCTCACTTCTCCTCCACGTGAAATAATATACTATTCTGTCCAAAATTAAATTTTTGTAGCAATTTTCTAATCAGTTTCAAGGCATGTCTATTCTGGAGGTAATTTAATTTACATATACTACCATAATTTTCTGTTTTCTTTAATGTGCAAAAACCTTTTAACCTATAGAGTTTTGGTTCTACTATTTATATGTCACTTAATTATTTTCAGAAAAGCCTAGTAATATGAAGCTACAATTGGTTATACCCACAGTGCCAAATAGTGATTGCTCAAAGGCACATGGCAAGCACATAGTTAAATCCCAGATCTGTGCTGGAGGAGTTGCTGGCAAGGACACATGCATAGGTGACTCGGGAGGACCTTTGATGTCTTTCGATATGAACATGGGGATATGGCAAGTCATTGGAATAGTTTCGCTCTCTTCAAGAGGCTGCGGAATCGAAGGGATCCCAGGAATATATACCTATGTTCCTAATTACATCACATGGATTAATTCTGTAGTATCACGTTACAAGTTGTAATGTTAATTAATAAATATTTACATTTTCATAATTTCGTAATACCTCGTTTAAATTTCATTTGACACCAATCTATGACTCATAAGATGCATCTGATACGCACATAGGATGTGCCGGTGGTTGCTTAAACCGCAGCAGATTCTGCTCTTCCACTCGGAAACTCGCAACAAACAAGATTCCTAGTAAATACGTAGTGATTCACGTCAGGTAGTCGCTTATAAAATTCATCAACACCAACGAGGCCGTGAGTTCACAGTTGAGCGCTGCCTGAGGCACTGATCACGTTTCGCAGAGAACAGCGGCGATTCACTCATAGTGGCTCAGTCAGTTTATAACCTTCCATCTCTTGATTCACGTTGCGCTATTTAGAGACGCTAATTTGTTTTGAAGATGTTTGTTTTTAATTTGGCGTGTTTGTTGCTAATCACCTTGAACCTTGTGAACACTGATGCCAAAAAGCAGGTTACTGCCATCAGGTGTGTACCTATTCCAGAATGCGAAGTATACACGAAGCTGCTTCAGAAGAAGCCTGTGGAACAGGAGACCATCAGCTTCATCAGGTCGACGAGTTGCGGGTTTGCCGGTCGCGCGGAGAAAGTTTGGTGTGCTGTCGTTGAAGATGACCCAGATCTTAAAGGTAATCAGGACGTAAATGTTGTGTAGTAATGATGTATTATGTAGTTTAAATATATTGCTAAAATTAATGCCAACACTATAAAAAGCAACCGATTTTCAAAATATGAATTGAATTTATTCAATTATGACTTTTAATATATAGATCACGTAGATCGCTAGATCGCTAAGATGCATATGTAAAGTTATAAAAAAAATATCACATAGTCAATATGTTTTAAAATATTAATTGATTAACTGAAGAAAACGTAGCATCTAAAATATGTACAGGGCAAATAAGAAGCAATGAAAATTAATACTTTCTACTAGTTTTTAAAATAAAATTAAAATAAAATAAAAAGTTTTCCGAAAGTTAATTTCCAATCATTTGCCATTTGATTTTTTTTTTTGTTTTGACATCATCCCCTTAAAATTATAACGATTTATAAAACAATCTTTATTTTGAGTGAAACAATGGAGCAGCTTAGTTTTTCTTATTGACCATGTAAAAATGTAACTAGGTTGGGTAAGAAGCATTTCATGAACATCACATGTAACGTTAAAATCTAATATTCTTATCTGATGTTGTCAATTTGAATTACAATTTTGAGTTTAAATCTATTTGAATAGTGAACAATTTGAATATCTCCAATGTTTTCAGATTGAAAAAAATAAAGACAGAGTAAAATATTGAAAATCGTTAAATTGAGGAAAATATTTACGCTTCTGTTTATTTATTTTTTGTTCCAAAACTTATAAAGTATATGTTCAGCTCTTTTTTCCTGAATAAATCGGCAAAACGCAAAACGTAGGTCATAATCAGCTGGTAAAAGCTCTCTCACTATTTGGATATCGTATGGGTGAAGCAATTGCTATAATTTCCATAATTTCTTCCTCGTTATTGGGGTCCTAAAATCTTAAAACCAGTAACATATCTGTTTTATCGGCGTAAGTGTACTTTATATTCATTATTGTGAATAAACCATCATCAACCCGGTAACTAGATTACATTTGTTTCCAAACGAGTGTAGGCAGTTACTCATATATATTTTTTTTGTGCCAAAGCTGTAACAGATATCAAAAACTATAAAGATACAAAAAAAACTTAATAATAAATACCTCCGATGCGTTGATTGGATTTGATTTTTTAAAACTTATTTGCTTTGTCATTAAAAAAATATGAATATATTAATGTTGGGCCACCTTTGTTTTGTACACAACGGGTCTACTGATAATAACAATATTATGTCAAAATATGAGTTATACCCGTGTAAAGTATCATGCCAAACAACATCCAAATCAATGTAAACGTTCTCTTGTTATAAGCAAATTTTGTTTTTTTTAAATTAACTCTGAAGCTGAACACTGGCTAAACCAAACTCATTTGTATATAGATAAGTTTTGTTAAATCGTCTTTTATTGATCCCAGTAATCTGTGGTTATGCCATGTCCACGTAATTTAGGGACACCCTGTATATGCTCTTCTACAATGCAAATTCTTGATTTAATAGATAATCTTTGGGAACATGAATGTAACCCCGTAACTTTATTAAAGCAAAAAAATGAATTAATGTTTTATTTTTTAAATTAAGTTCTACAGGGTGTCCTAAATAGAGTAAGATTGCATGGGTATCGTTCTTATTGTTAAAGCTAGATATCTGATTTAATGGGTAATATTGTGTAGTTTTATATGCTGATTCAGATTATGTTGAAACATTTTGAAGAGTCCGAGCAGTTTAGAAGTTATTCTCAAAAAACTAAAAATTGCGATTTTATAAAAACTCCGATATAGTCATAATTATTAAAGATGCGGAAAAAGTCAAGATGGCGGTTTCCGAGACATTAATAGCAACTTTCTTATTTTAAATAGTCGCCTTATTTGATTTTTATACGTCTAAATAAACTTTCTTTTCCTCTTTTCAACGATGTATAACAACCTATGTCAAAATTATAAAAATATGGGATATATTACAATTTTAATTTTAATTTATTTAATTATTTTTAAAACAAATTTGAAAAAAAAAAATTAAAAACGTAATACATACAAGGAAATAGTAAAATAACAATAAATGGATTTTATGGTTGTATAATACTTTTTTGTATTGAACCGTCATGCTAATTGCTCTATGAGATAAAAAGTATGACAATAAAAGGTATGATAACCATTTAAACAAATGAAAATACGCTTAATTTAAGTGGGCACCTAACTAATGATAGTGTTGACTGGCTATTTATCAAAATGTTCAGCTGCTAAGTATACCAGTCATACCTGAAAGGTACCGGTACCATTTGAGATAAATTTTCCGTTATTATCTTATTTGTAAGAGAAATTCGAGCCATTTTTCTTAACGTCTCTTTGAGGCCAAATCTTGGAATTTAATTTTTTAATCTCAGAAAGAAAAAAGATAGGTGTACATAAATCTCTAAAAAATATGTTTCAAATTAAATAGCGAAGAGAAAAACATAATAATATGTAGAGCGTTCTATTTAAAAAACAAAAGTTGATGGGTACTTCCTGTAGAACCGGAAGTGATAGAAGCTTGAAAGTATTTCACCTGAGAAGAACGGAATCAGCCAAGTTTCGATGATTTTTTTCAAATTTATATTCAATCGGAAACCCCATAAACTTTTAATAGTCCATTAGTGTGGGACACCCTGTCGAATAAGCGCCTCTTAACGTGTTATATGAGAATGATATATTTTAAAAAAACAAATAGAATTTTTTTTGCAGTAATAGGACCAAATCGAATTCTTGTCATTTTTTACTTCATCAATAGAATGTTCAGACTGTATCAGAAAACATTATTTTACAATCTTATTCACTATTATAAAATATACAGTGCGTTTTTTAACGCTGGCCATAGGGATTTAGGTGTTAACATTTTTGCGTATTATTAACTTTTATTTTATGGCTGTGATTGACTTAATAATTTAAATCGATTTATAAAAAACATTTAATTAAACTATTTATTTATACATAATTACTATAAAAAAACTAATAATAAAAAACAAAGACTTGGAAAACATGTATAAAAATTCAAAACCTTGTGGCAACTTCTTCCCGAAATAGCAAAAAGAGCCTGCAAGGCCATTTAATATGGTGTACTCCACTTCTTCAGCGGCAAACAGATATTCATTTTAATTTCTTCCATAGCCACTGAAAGAATTCTATGTATTCTTTTTGTGCCGAATATTTACATATCAGGACCGGCGAAAATCATTATACAACTGTAGAACATGCATGGTTTAAGGCGATTTGGGTATAAACCAGAAAACATTGCTACAATTTCTCTACTCGACATCACTTTTATGTATTCCGTAACAATTTGCACTCGTTGGATTGTAATAGCAGATATTTTTGGTTCAATTGTGTAAAAAAAAACCTAATTTACATTATTTACATTTAGAATCTCGCCTATTAGCCATTTGTGTTCCATATTAATTTCAACTTTTAAAGCTAAATAATTAAACTACAATAACCACATGTTATTCTAACAATGCTAATTATGTACAAAATTGTTATTGATATTAAAATTTGCCCAAGTTCCTTAAAAGAACAAAGTTAACAGACATTGTAATGTTTATGCAAATCCCTATGGCCAGTGTCAAAAATGCACTGTATATACAATATTATATAAACCAATGTATCAAATGAGGGTATCGATATTCAACATGTACAGTTGTTTCAAAAAATGGGAAATGAAATTTTTCCTAACGTAAATTTGGTTTTATGTATTTGTCAATTAAATGTCTACTTGACAGTACCTCAAAACAGTGTCAGTTACAAAGACGGTTAAATTACAAAAAAAAGTTGCGCAATTTAGTGGTCAGCAATATTCTGTTTAGAAAACCAGATTTATCTGCTTACTTTCGGAGATATTCGACAACATCAGAAATCTTGCGATTTCGTTTTTATTTTTTTCTGAAGTTATTTAAAAAGATATAAGAAAACAAAAGGTTTTCTCCTTGCCACTTTTTTAGCTCTGCGAGACAGCGTTTACAAATTTTCAGTACAACGTTTCGTTTCAACGAAACCATCATCAACTTTATTTATTGCCCGTAAAAAATGTGCACCCTGGTTAGATAGCATTTCCTATTGCAAATTTAACAATTTGTATCAGAGTATAGTTTCTTATGTTTTTATTCATTAAAAATACTTGTTAATACATTTAGAACATTTTTTTGTAGTAGCCGTTGAAATGATGACGATTAAGAAACAATTATTATCAAATTTTAACCCAGAATAGGTAACAAAATAGTAATTAGAAATAATTTAGCAAGAAGAGTTGTTAAACATTGAAACATTATAACTATTTAAAACCACACTTATTATTTTTTTAGAGTGATGTGAGAATTGTTCTGTTCATTTAATTGCGACGAAGACAACAAATATTACCTAATTTTATCCCAGAATAGGTACCAAAATAGTAACTAAAAACAATTTAGCAAGAATAGTTGTTAAACATTGAAACATTATAGTTATTGAGAACCACACTTATTATTTGTTTAGTGTGGTATTACGAGAACTGCTCTGTTCATTTAATTATCTTAAAATCCTAAAATTAGGGGATAAATTTTGTTTTCGTCGCTCATTTCAACGCCTACTATAGCAGAATATTCTAAATGTATTAACAAGCCTTTTTTTCTGAATAAAAACATGAGAAATCATACTGTGATATAAATCGTTGAATTCGTAATAGAAAATGCTATTTAATACAGGGTGTACTTAATTACGGGCCATATAAAAATATAAAGTTGATGATGGTTTCTTCGCAATGAAACGTTGTACTGAGAATCTAAGAAAGCTGTCTTGTAAAGCTGAGAAAGTGGCAATGAGAAAGTGCCTTTTGTTTTTTTATACCTTTTCAATTAACTTCAGAAAAAACATAAAAACGATATTTCAAAATTTCGGATTTTGTCTAATATCTCCGGCAATAAGCCGAATTTTCTGCTTTTCTCGACAGAATATTACTTACCACTAAATTGCGTATTTATTTTGTAATTTAACCGCCTTTGTAACTTTTACGGTTTCCGAGATCCCAATGCTGTTGATCCTTATCTGGACACCATATATACCAATTTGTAGAACTTTAAGACCCAGTTAGGCCCAGTTGTACGTTCGTGGATCATCCTTGATCGTGGTTCAGTGTGTAAGGATTCCATTGTATTAACAATAGTACCCTAGGTAACTGAACCACGGTCAAAGATGATCAGAGATGAGCCTTAGGCCCAGTTGTTCGAATGTAAATTTTCTTTGATCGTGGTTCAGTTGCTAAGGATACCAATGTATTAACAATTGTACTCTAGGTAACTGATCCATGGTCAAAGATGATCCACGATGGACTAACTGAGGGCGAACTGGGCCTAAGTTGAACGATCGTGAATCATCTTTGATCGTGGTTCAGTTTCTTAGGCCCAGTTGTATGATCGTGGTGTACCTTGACCATGGTTCAATTTCCTAGGATACAATTGATAATACAATGCTATCCAAGGCAACTGAACCATGGTCAAGGGTCATCCACGATCATACAACTGGGCCTAAGGCCCAGTTGTATGAACGGAGATCAGCTTGATCGTGGTTCAGTCACCTAGGATACAATTGTGCCAATAATGGTATCCTAGGTAACTGAAACATAGTCAAAGTGATCTACGTTTATACAACTGGGCCTTAGGATATAATTATTTTAACAATTGTATCCTAGGTAACTGAACCACGCTCAAGTGTGACCCACGATCGTATAAATGGGCCTTAAAGAAACAAAACTTAGAACCGGTTTTTGTTGAAGGCCCAGTGAACAATCGTGAATTATCTTTGACCGTGGTTCAGTTTCTATTGATACCATTGTATTAACAATTGTATCGTAAGTACCCGAACCATTGTCAAGGATGATTCACGATTGTACAACTGGGTATAAGATATAAATTACTTGATCCCAATCCCATCAGATAACTATTTGTAAACTTTGTCAGTGGATTATTAGTTAGAATATTAGCAGTAAGCTATACATCTGTGAAACTCAAACAACCTAGCGTTTTATTTACCGATTATTAGTTAGTTAAACCTTACTAGACTGCAGATTAAAAAATCCATAAGTTTGCTTATATTAACTTCAATATTAGTATATTATATTGACATATTATTATTTGCAATTTTATCAGTGTCTAGAAAACCTGACCTTACTGAAATACATGCTAATTTAAATACTTTTATTGGAATATGATACATATCCATAATTTACGAATTGTATGTATCTGTTATTACAGGATATTGAAAATCCGCATACTTGCAGACATGATAAATTACTTAGTAATTATTGTAATTAACTCCTACAACGTATTTGAATAATACGAACTGCTGCGTAATTTGCTTATTATTTATTGATGGAAATATTTAAACAAAAACGTTGCAGACTTTATTAGTTCCCAGTACAGCATATACATTTGTACATTTATATAGCGTTGCATGATTGTCATAAGAGAGTACCAAGGAAACGATCATGCACGTTCGGATGTAATTGATAACTATTCTTTGCTGCTAATTACCTTGTCTGTGACTATTGAACGTGTTGTATTGACATTGACAAATACTTAATAAATATTATAAACATGTTTTCTAACCAGTTTGGCATCAAATCGCTTACAAATATAAAACAAGAAATTGTTGGCTCCATGCCAGAGAATACTAAAAAGTCACAAGAATATATTTGGAGACAATTTGATAAATTTTGCGATAAAAAAAAGTATGTACTAAACGAAACTACGAGTATGCACCAAATTGCATTGATTTTAACCTATTGGGTATACAATATGAGAAACCTCTTGAAACCTAATCGTAACCTCCTCGACAGTGATAAGTGTTGGACAGGAATTATCACTTTAAGCTCCATACCAGAGAATACTAAAAAGTCACAAGAATATATTTGGAGACAATTTGAAAAATTTTGCGATTAAAAAAAGTATGTACTAAACGAAACTACGAGTGTGGACCAAATTGCATTGATTTTAACCGATTGGGCATACAATATGAGAAACCTCTTGAAACCAAATCTAAATCTCCTCGACAGTGATAAGTGTTCGACGGCAATTATCACTTTAAGTGGATTCTAATTGACCAACAATTTAAAATTTGGGTTATTTCATTGGTCCGTCAGTGTGAAGTTTCATATGTAAATGTGACAAGTACAATAGTCAATTTAATAGGGTTATTATTTTTATTATTGTGTGAATAGAGCAGCTCACAAAGGAAAACTATTATCCCATGTTAGCTCCCTATGATCCGCGGTAAATCGAATACCCGGTATATATCTCAATTACACTCTAATATGACTGTGATAGCTTACATAATTTTAGTTCTAATTTTACGTGCAAGATATTATAAAATATACAATGTTTAAAAAAAAACGCTTAATATTTTTTAAATGCTTACAAATTTCGGGTTCGATAAGATTGCGGCCTGGCAAGGAAAACGCAATATTTTGGGACAACATTTCATTTTATTAATTTATATAGTATCCTGATGACTCAATGCACATAATTCAATATTTCCTAAAAACAAGAAACTCAGCTATTCCAGATTTACCTGATACTCGATGTTTTGACCTTTATATTACATCATATTTTTTACAAGTGAAGCCGCAAGTTTGTTGGACGGCTATAAAATGGCAAAAAAACTTTCAGATTGCGGTTAAAAAGTGCCAAAATTTCTCAACGAGCACTGAATCACTGACAATTTTTAGATTAGTATTCGAACAAACTATTAGAACATTCTTATGTTAATAATGACTTAGTAAATAATTATTTTGTAGAAGTGGATCCAATTAAGAAGCCACCAATAGAGACTGATTCTATAAACCCTCCACCAAAGCCAGTTACCAAAGGTACACCAAAGGTAGACACCGAAGGAACAACAGAGCCTAGCTTTAAAACAACAGTATCTAGTGATTCGCTGTTACCAACACTAAAAGAGTGTGGGGCAATAATAGGCGATAAGATCACTGGAGGTACAAATACATCAATTGACGAATATCCATGGTTGGCTCTACTTAAATATAGGCATCCAGAGACTGGATTCATTTTCGAAGGATGCGGAGGAGCTTTGATTAACAAGCAGTATGTGTTGACAGCTGCTCATTGCATCACAGCAATTGGACCTCCGTAAGTAACTTTTTCTGTTAAAATTAATTATGCTTTAGACGAATTAATTCTTCTTTGTATTATACAATGTGTTCTGAGCAATCAATCCAGGCACTTTTTTGTTGGTATATTGACGTCTTAGATGTTCAAGGGGAAAATAGCATAATATAATCTTACCTGAAGAATATAATAGAGGTTGTTTCGATTTCCAGAAATTACCGGAAGTAGGCGTAACTGCACTCAACTTCGGAATGTTCAATAGGAACCTAGGTCATCGTTGGATAGATATTTCAGATAGAAATAACTTTGTAAGAACAGTTTTTTTTTTTTTTTGTAAATGATATGGTTAACGAAATAAAACTTAATGTTTCAGACAACCAGTCCCGCAATCTAAAGTATTACAGCATAGAGGTTTAGGAAAAAAATAGCATGACATAAGTGTACCTAAAGAATTTAATGATGATAGTTTCGATTCTTGGAAATTACCGGAACTAGGCGTAATCGCACCCAGGTTTCAAGTATTTTTGTAAAAACTATGCATTTTCTCCGATTACTCTCAAAGTGACTATTTTCGGGGTGCTTACTGTCTGAATTGTCAGAAAAATATGTAGTTAAGGCCAGAAAGGACACTCCAGTACACTTAAATTGTACTGCCTAGCAACAATGTTTTGTACTAGAATTTTATATTTTCCAAGCGTAAGCACGCCTGGAAGCAGTCATTTTGACAATGATCCAAGAAAAAGTATAGTATTTACAAAAATAATTGAAAGCTGAGGGCAATTACGCCTACTTTTGGTAGTTTCCGAGAATCGAAACTACCACCATTAAATCCTTCAAATTAACTTATGCCACGCTATTTTGTTTCCTAAACATCTATGACGTCATATTTTCGAGAAAATGGCCTCGACTGGTTGTCTGTAACATTTTTATTTCGTTAAGTATATAATTCACAAACAATATTTTCTTACAATGTTGTTTCATTTAAAATACCTATCCAACGATGCTATACACGACCTAGGTTTCTATTTAAAATTCTGAGCTTCAGTGCAGTTACAACTACTTCCGGTAATATTTGAAAATCAAAACAGCCATCATTAAATTCTCGAGGTAGGCTTATATTATGCTATTTATTTATCTCGAACTTCTAATACGTCATTTTACCGAGAAAATGGCATAGGGCGGTTGGTCCGAAAGACCCTGTATATACAGTCTGTAAATACGAGGGTTCATATACAGGGTGGTCACGTTTACGATGCCCACCATTAGGATCTATTAAACGAAAATATATACAGAGTTGGTCAAATGGGATAAAAGTTTCTCATTTTTGTACCTTTCAATATACTGAAACGAAATCCGGAATATCTTGCACAGTTCCTTAAATTTCACTGAAAAACTGAAAAGGTGCATTTTCCTTTTCGTTTTATAACTTTTTTACTTTTGAAAGAAATTTTACGATACTTGGCACTCTTACATTTTTCGACGTCAGTTTTCTGATCATAGTGCCAAACATTTTCTGTGCCAACTAGATGCCAAAATTTTCATAGTCCACTTTTTGATATTCTTACGGCCGCAATATTGGATTTTAATGGCATTCGAAAGAGCGAAAAAATCCTATTTCAATAATGAATAGCACATGGGTAATATGACATTATTTACTACCAAAAATCGATAATTTAAAAATGTGTTGCAAAAATCAAACTGCTATGGACTGCTCTAAAAATCAATCACCAACCAATAAATTGGTGCATTATCATGCAGTATTAGCGTGCCTCTGGTTAGCTTCACCCGTCGCTTTTATCGTATGTTTTTACGCAATTTACGAAGTAATATCATGTAATATATGCCATTGACAGTGATAGTACTTGCCCTGAAAGCCATCAAAAGGATTCCTTCATAATTCCAAAATATGGTAGCATCGCCTTTTTGGTGGACTGGTAAGCCGTGATTTTCCTGGGGTTGCTTTGTCCTTTCGCCACCTTTACATTGATTCTCCTTTTGATAAGGGACCAGAATAAAGGACCATACTTTCATTGTCCTTGACATTCGTTTCTATTACAGCATTTGATTCTGGTACACAGAGCTCTCAAAAAGATCGGGCATTCTCTACTCGGCGTTGACGTTAAACAACCGAAAGATGTTTGGGAACCATTCTTGTATGTAAATGTATGCATTCCCTAATGATCACGCAGAATCTTGCAAAAATTTGTATAAAAAACTTGGACATTTCTAATATTCCTTTCACCTTCAGACGACGGTTACTTAGCACTAGCTGTTCTACAAAGTCAATGTTGTCGTCCGTTATCACTTTTACTGCCCGACCGGTTCTTACTCCATCTTGAACAAACTCTTCACTACGGACTAGGAAGACAAATTTCCGCCGTACACACCATCTACGTTTCTTTGATTACTTGAGGAATTAGCTCTTCTTTTGTGAAGAACTTAATCATAGCTCGATTCTCGTTTTGCGTCACTTAAGACATTTTACTGAAAAGATTGTTATTAACTGACTATTTGACGTACAACTCAATTTTTTTTTCAAACCTTCTTAAGACATGTATCTACTAAAGTCCAAAACCTAATGCATCTGGAATATCTGGAACTATGTCAGGCTGAGAATTTTTAGCGTTACCATCGTATATAATATGCAGGTTTTTTTTCTGGACTATTAATCATATTTCTTTTAGAATAATGGTGGTACTTGGAGAATATGATATTTGGAATGAGACTGACTGCGTAAAATTGGGTGGAGGTGAACTTGACTGTTCTGATGATCCAATTACAGTAGAAGTAGAAAATTACACAATTCATGAACAGTGGCCTGTGAAGAGAGGACGTTCCTTCTATAACGACATAGCTCTGATAAGATTAGCAAAGCCTATAGAGTACACAGACTTTATTAAGCCCATTTGCATGCCACCTGATGACTATGTTATACCTCCAGGTTTGGAATACGTTGCCGCAGGATGGGGACTCACCGAAAATGGTTTGTTGATAATTTATTTATTTAATCATTTCCATTTCTACCTTGTTGGTGTAGGGTTATTGATAATTTACTAGCTAATATATCCTTAAGCTAGCTGATAAGTTATAACATTTTGTGAAAATGTAAACACACTTTCGCTAGTTTATAGGTACTTTTTTACATTATTTATATAACAAATTCGTCGGTTAAAAATTGGTAAGTTATATTTCGTTAACACATTACATGAGTAGTTATTATAGCGTATTTCCCTTGCAATTGTTAATATCTTCATGTACACCCCTACATTAGCCGACGAGGGTATATTGATATATTCTAAACCTAATATAAAAGCAATTAAATGTCAAAACAAAATATATCCGCTGTGGTAGTGCATTATCTTCAACACTGTTTATATTAAACTTTAACGTTTCCACATCATTTTTAATAGTAAACATTTTTGATACGCAAATCTGCCAATTGCTGCAGGTTACCAACCTGAATTACAGTCTCAACCTAAATGGGTCACCCGGTACATTATTATAGTTATTTATGTACTAAGAGCGGTATGCTAGGAGCGCGATGTGATGCAGCGAGAGGACCCTTGTGCCCTTTGGTATGTTGAATATCGCTAATAACACTCATGGTGCATACAAGATTTTATATTTCAAGAATAAATTGTGATTAAAATAATAAATAATGTACCGAGTGGTCCGTTTAAGCGAAGACATCGAAATATCTCGAAAATAAGCATCGTACGAAACAAATTTTTCAGATTTAAGTTAATATAATTGAGGGGTCCCATTCACTGATATCAAAATTAGACCACCCCCACCACCTCTTTTGATGGGGCGGGGGTAACTTTCAAATATTAAATTAAAACAACCCCTATTTTTTATTACATGTTCGAATTCTATGACAAAAACTGTTAGGTTTATTTTAAGGTTAATTTTAGGTTTAAATCGAAATATTTTTTTAATCTTTGTAGATGGCACTGCAATCCGCGCAATCAAAACAAATATCTGCCACTTTTAAAGCGGCGGAGGCTACTCTTTCGGCATAAAAATCTAATCAAATAAAATCAGCACTTAAATAATCTTTTATGTTATGTACATTTGTCAATATTATTAACACCCGGATGGTGACAGATAAGGGGACTCGTTAAGAATAAGTACTGAGATGGTAAATAAAACTTGTGTTTTCATTGTTGCAACATTTTGAAATATAATACATTGATTTTTCTTAAAAAACGAACATAACTAATTTTTACTTTTACTTCAAATTTAACTTTTATCACTTAAATATGAAATATATTAAATATTATATTCAGTTTCATTATTACTTATATATTCAATGTTATTGTCATATTCATTATTATTATTCTCATTACAGCTCATACAGTGTGGAAATTAAGTAGGGGATAAATTCGGTAACTCCATTAATGTGTATGAGAGAGAAAAAATCTAACAGGGAGATAGCGATATAAATTACTGCGCTTATGAAAATATGTTTTTCAGATTTAAAAAACATAATTTTAAAAGTTATGACGTCATTAATGTTTTTTTATATGACAACCTACATTTTTTATTTTTTATTTCGGAAGAGCATTTTAATCTGTTTTCAACTATACAACATTTTGTTGTATACCTGTTGTAAAGCTATACACGTTTTCATAAATCCGAAAAAAAAATTATATGCGTAGTTATTTACATCGCTATCTCCCTTTTAGATTTTTTCTCTCTCATACACAATAACGGAGTCAGCGAATTTATCCGTGACTTCATTTCCACACTGTATATTCATTATTATTTTCATATTCATCATTATTATATTTATCATAAGCTTCATTATTATTATTTCTATATTCATTATTATATTCCGATTCATCATTATCACCATTAAAAATATCGTTTGACTTATTAAAATACATATTATTTTTTAATTTATTGGGACCTATGTATCCTCGTTTATAATTTTCATTATGGATTCCTAAGTGGTGTAGTTCTTCCACTGTATAATTCGGTCTTTGATTTTGGTTAAATTGATTGTGATATTTATACACATTCCTCGTATTTGTACTCATAGGCGTCGGTTTTGATTGGGGCATAATTTTAGGACGGCATACATTTTGATTAATATAATTATTATTTCCAAACGTTTGTTTATTTGTTCGGAATTTACTTTGAGAATTAAAATTTCATTGTAAATTTATCGGCTGACTCGGGAAATTGAATGATTTTGCGAACCATCATAGCTTGGATAGATATTTTGTTTATTATTATAAAAAATTGATGTCGGATTTTGATGAAAATTTTGTTTTTGATTAAAATTGGCACGTAGGTTAAAGTTTTGTTTGAAATTTTGTTTTGGATTAAAATTTAATTTCAGGAAGTGTTAATTTTGTAAGTATTTGATGTTTTCTTCTACTTCCACAAAGCTAATAGCTAGGGCTAAATTATTTGGACACATTGTTCTTATTGTTGTGCCCAATGGATCTTTTAGTCCAACTATAAACGTTTTCAGAGCAATTCGGTGTTTCTTTTTAATATGCGATTGTTCGCCAAATCGTCATGAATATCTATATAAGAGCAAATAATGTTTAGCAAATGCAAACATATATTATAAAATACTCGCAGTGTTTCCGCAAAATTTTGTCTCAAATTGATCAAATCTCAATTCAAGCAGGATTCATTATCATGATCAGATAAAAATCCGAATCAAAACTCTTTTTAGTTCATTCCAATTAGTGATATCGTATTTGCAATACGTTTTGCATTCCTTTCAAGTTTAGTATTGAATTAATTAAGTATGTATTTAGGAAATTATTAGGGTTTACCGCATCGTAAAACGTAGTAAACAATTGTACGGAAACCTTTAAATAACGGTGTAACTCATTTGAGTCGCCGTTATATGTGGGTATACATTTAAAAAATGATGAATCAAAGTTTACGTTAGCCATTTTAACATTGTTTTCAGTTTCAGAATCATTATCACTTATATCGTCTTCAATTAATAAGACTTGATTCAATAAATTAACTAATTCGTTTAAGTCTTTTGACAATAAATTTACTATCGAGTAATCTTGAAGAATTGGTCATTGAGTTGTGTGCTTGGAAAATGGATGTTTACACTGTTGGCAGACCTACTCTTCCAATGTTATAATAAAGGTTTGGTGTAATTTATTATCAAAACCATTATTCAGATGTATTGCGTATCAAAAAACACTAAAGTGTACGTCGTTTGACAGCATCACATCGAATGCCGGACGCATTTATGACATAAATGCGTCTAATGTTCGAACGTGATGCTATCAAAAAACATACACGTTCCTGTTAACGATATTTTGATATGCAATAGACCTGATTATTACTCTTTCCACAACACCTTCGAGGTAGAGTAAACTTAATATTGAAGGGGAAACATTGAAGAGAGGCGCCCCTCTACCCGCATCTCTCTCCTCTACCTGCACCTAACCAAACTTAACCTAAACTAACCTAACCTATCGAAACCAAACCAAACCAACCAAACCAAATCGATTTTTAAACACAATATTTAGTATTGTTTGATACATTTTTACTTTATTAAGTAATATAAATTATAATGTACGAAGTACTTGATTAATACTACGCAACTTTAATACAACAGGCAATTAACTATAGGTTACAGTGTCAAAACGGGAATTAGGAAATAACCATAATGTTCCACTATTTATAATAAATACATGCTAAGTTAGCTAAAGGAAGAATAACATATGAATCATTAGTTAAGAAATGTAGTGCAATATTATATACTTAATGAAATTAGTTGTTAAGGTCTTGATTTAACATATGGCTTACACTTCGGTCGGACCACTGCAAAATAACCACGTATTTCAATGTGGAACGGTCTCTGAACGAACTGCCTTAACCTTTCAAAATTTTCCGATGTTCGAACACCACTTTGGCTACCAGCAGATGTTTGTCTTAGTGTTGAACCTGCTGCGTGAAATACAGATGCTAAACGAATAATCGCATTGCGATCTGACACTGCATCCAGTGGTCGAAGTCTAAAAGCTCTTTGTGTTAAAATCACAGAGCTACCGTTTTTAAAATTAGTTTCAACAACAAACGTACGCTATTCGCCTGACCAAAGCATGATGGCTCACGAAAACATTTTGAGTTAGCGTACTTTCAAACCCTCACAACACTCTTCTATCTTCACCCATATATGAACAGCAGCTGTCCGAAATTAATGCATTTTTTTCTGCCGGACCCTGTACATCCACCCTATAAATCACTAGTGAGTTAAAAATCATTCATAACTTTCGCTTGCTGAAATTTTAAAATTCATAAATAAATATAACAATAATTTCAGGTATTAAATAATTTTCAATAAAAAATATTAGGTTAGGTTAGGTTATTATTTAAAATAAAAAATATTAGGTATATAACAGTAGTCGTATAAAAAAAATATTTACTACACTCTATTTTTTCTAAACTGGCGTTCACGTCATCAAAATAATAATCATAATAATGATGGCAAAATTTTACAAGGTTGCCAGCTGTCCTAGGTATTTAAAAATGGCTGCAATCAGCTGTTGCGCCCGTGCAATCTTGTGCGACACTGCGCGGTTCGTATCAAATTCGTCGACTTCTCTGCCGTTTATCGCGTACAGATATCAATCTTGTGGTTATGGCTTAACATCTACAATGGCAAAATATGCATTGTAATAATCGATCAAATGTAACAAGTTAAACGTAGAAGAAGTTTGGTTATACACACATATATGAGCATGTGTTAGTAAAAAAGATTTGGCATCGTCGCCAAAAAAATATCACGGCCACATGATTGGCAGGCGAAAATTGTGTCTGCGGTTAATACACCGATTACCTATTTATAACCATTGGTGATCAGTGTTATGTAAGAAATGATCCTCAGATTAATTTCGATTCTTAAACTATTGTTATGCATATTCTCGAAAATAATCACGTTGGTACGAAAAGGCCTCATCACACAGATGTTTGATGACGTGATCGCCGGTTTAGAAAAATTAGGGTATACTTAATAACATTTATATTAATATTAATGTAATAATCACAGCTAAACCGATTCTTGCATCGACGTTCAAATTAATTTGTCAAATAATAATGTCACAACTGACATCAGAAGAAATCAATTTAAGAAGAATGCATTTTAGCAGAATTCTGGTAGTGTTGGATAAGACTGAGTATGGAACTTCGACCGCGTGTTATAATAATTCACAAGTCACTCGTTAAACAAAGCCAATCTTGTAATATACTTGTACCATAAATAGTAATTATCTATCATCGTGAGATAAGTTATGCCATTTCGCACTAATTTTAGATATGCAATAGTCTTGTTATCCAAATTAGAGTGGTAATAAAATTATTACCACTCTATCCTATGTACCATAATAAAATTAACACCATTTGGCTCCAGATTTTGCCGGAACATTCGACATCATTCGACCATAACACGTCGCTGTAAGGGCAATTAATCTAATATATTATCAACATCGTTCTGAAGAGAGTGAAGATAGCCATCACCAGTTAATGTACCATTAAAAATGTACGGACCAAGAATTGTTGAACCAATGACACCGCACTAAATATTAAATCCATACTTAACTTGGGGTGACTTCTGTTCAATATGATGCCGATTTTCTTGCAGCAATAACTGTCGATTATATCTACTAAATATGCCTCAGTTTGTAAATCGTGTTTCATCCGTCCACAAAACTTTAAATCCAAACTGTGGGTCAGCTTCACACATGTTAGTAAACCAAGTACAACATTCAATACGCTTATTGAAATCATCAGGGTGTAGTGTTACAGGGATAAAATCTTACAGTGTTATTCATACAAATTTAAGCCAGGGTTTAATGGTGGTTTAATGTTAGTAACCTTGGAAAATTATTGTAAAACACCGCTAAATCACGGTTTAAACTTTTATGATATACACTGTATGCATTTTCAGTACTCGTACGTCAAAACGTACGTACAGCCATAGATAACCCCCTTATAGATAGGCCACTCACATTGCAAAAACTTTCAGACCTAGTTGTTGGCCGCGCTCCGCGAACGGCGCTGATCACAGAACGATTTTTGGCGGGAGCTTTAAACGGAATAGAAATTCAAAATTTAAAAATAAAACTCTTTTCAAAAACAATTTCAAAATTTATTGTGTTCACAGTACACAGATTAGAGAATCATTTAACTTGGTTACACATAAATAATATGCAATCATAAATATGTACTGCAAATACAATAAATATTAAAACTGTTCTTGAATTTTCACATAGAAAATAAAATGCAATATGTATATGAGTAAGATCAATTTTATTAAGGACTGTTTTCAATTCTGAACATTAGTAAAGTTATGTTTACAAAGATTAGTTCATACATTTGTAAAAATGTCGCCATTTATTATAGTAAAATAACTGAGATTAATAATTATAACAAAATGTGACAATCACAAACACATTTCAGTTAAAATTTGTATTTTACAAAAATTGACCGACTATCCCGAACTAAACCTTAAAAGCTATATTTAATACATACCATCTTCTAATGTATGATTTAGTTATTAACATTGGTGCAACGTTAGAGCATCTATTTATTAGACAAACGCATTATTTGCCTATAAAATGTATTTATAGTTTACATCCCTATTAATTATTGGTAATACCTTTGATACTGATATTGCAGAAATACAAGCCGTACTTTTGTAAATTACCTACATACTACATAAATATGTGCTACAATGTTAGCGTCCAAATAATTACTAAAATATTAGTAATATTACAATTAACAATAGTACATACTTTAATGTTTAAAATCAAATATGCACAATTATATTAGGTTAATTTTAGTAAGTAATAATAATAACAATACACAAAATACACATATTACATGAGGCATTTTTGGAATAGTAACAATGTTACTACACTTAAGTGCATTACCAAGTAAAACATGGTTTAAGTTTAAATGATTGAATGAATGAAAATGATTAGATACACAATGTCACATTATTATAGGCTAGGGTATATAGTCAAGTCAATTAAAATGCTTCGGATGGTAAGAACTAAATTAGCACTTATAATAAAAATCAGAAAAAAAAATTTAATTACAAATCGCAGTAATTTTTAAATCATGTGCAATATCATAAAGACTGCGGGCTTTTGGTGTCAATTTACTTTTTCTTGTTACATTTACAGCTCGCAGCAAATTTCTGCTTAAATCTAAAAAAAAAATAAAAAGAATAAATTTTTGTTTTTCTGTTCTTATTAGTTTAATGTAAAAATATATATGTACAACATGGTATACTTTTAATTGTCTAAAATTGAATTATGAATTTTTTTGTCCCAAATTTAATTGCTCAGTTTTAGTGCACTTTACAAATATTGTTTTAGATTCCGGTTAGGATTTTTTTCATGAATCAAACCTACTAAGCAATAAACGTAGAGACCTTCTAACATCTTATATCGTTATTTTGCATAACAATAGACTTGAATTAATTAGTTTATTGTTAACAACAATTATTTATACAATTAATTTAGCCAATGAATAAAACGTACATGTAAATCTATATAAATGTGAAACATCTTACTTTGTTTGTAACGGGGTGTTTTCCTTGGTGGACCGTATTCCTTGGTGGACTCTTTGGAAGGTGAAACTGTGGAAAAAGAAATTTTAAGTAAATAGGTGAACGGTTTTATTTTCAATTTCGTTCCTTTTCTTTTGCAAATTACTGGTGCAAAGCTAGGGGAACTATTACTGGTTGATGCTATAACTTCTTGCTGGCTGGAACCGTCAACTAGAATATTTTACATAGGTATTTATTTGGTCACATACAGGCTGATTCTTGACCTATATGCATACACTTTATCTATTGCCGGTTATAATAATATTTATGCTACAGGTAGGGAAGACTTGTAATTATTAACATTATAGTTACCAAATTCATCTACTACAACTGTCTCAAATTCCTCCTGTGGCTCAGTCTCAATCATGTATGTACCTGTAAATCATTACATGAGCATAGATTGTTCAACAAGTATGAAATTCTCTTACTCAAAATATTCGGCAGGAATAATGTAGGTACAGCATATTTTTTTTAAATTTGACCGATTGCGATTGCAAGGAAATCTTGCGTTTTCATCAAAGTGTTGATCGCATATCCTGTTTGCCCCTCGGGTTTTTTTAACTCCCTTGTCCAGGTATTCCGGTCTATTTACTGCAATCACCCATTTCTTAAAGAGCTGCAAAAGTGATAGCAATAAGGAAATTATCTGATTGTGACATTTAATAATTACATCTGAATCATGAGGAAATACGTGCATTTTCGCAGTTCTGCTACTATTTCCACATCCTTTTACACAGCACTGGTGAACCATACTTAAATATTACTGTCCCAAACTAACTATAACTGTATATCACAAAACGAAAAGTTGTCCGTAACTAACTTTACTATACTAATAATAAACTAACAAAACGAGAAATTGTCTGAAATTAACTTTAGCTATAAATTACAACTAACTAAAGGATAAATTGTCCGATCACTAATGATAACTATATATAACTAACAAAAAACTAAACCACCAAGTCAAAATTCAATGCACAAACACAAAGTCAACAAGTAAAGTCACAATGCAATGCGCACACACAAAATCAAAATCAATGGAAAACTTAATATCGCAGAATGGACCTCAATGGGAAATTCAAAATTCAACTCACAAACAAAACAACAGCTACAAAGCACACTCAGCAAATGAATCTAGATTTCATATATTCGTTAACGTTTCCTCGAGATATTGTAAATATTTACCATTGGGCAGCCTTTTCCCCAAGTTCATCCTCAATGTGTTAACACTAGCAGCAGGGTAAGAGATAAGGGGTAGATTAAAACTAATAACTCTTACCTTATCGTATCCACTTCATACTTACCGTGGCGTCTACGACTGTCTGCGAAGAGCATGTTCAAGGGTTATAAGCTGTTCCACATTTTTAGTTGAACGCACGTTGAACGGAAATGTGCCGATTTTAAAATAATTCGTTAAACGTCAAATAAATCAAATAAATTCGTCATGGAACAGCCGGTAAAGCCATTAGCGAGCACTGCTGCCGATAAATAATTGTAGAACACTGCCAAATGCTGTCGATGCTAGCGACAAGACGGAACGTGGGTATCAACTCATCTCAAAATCGCAATATACAGGGAGTGCATAAAGCCTGCGTACAGCCATGCTGACATAAATCTAGTAAAAACAATTTGACAGTGCTATAAAAATTACTATTGTAACCTACTTTCTTATACTAGATTTATGTGAGCATGACTGTGCGTTAACAGGCACTTCACCCTACTTCCGTTTCAATTTCTCGGGTTGAAATCGCTGGATTTTGCATTACACAATATACATGCCAATACGTTTACCTCTGCCTCTTCATAAATGTCTCTTTCAGTTGCATTTGGTTGGCTAACGTTGAATTTCGAAGTAGATACTAGATTTAAATATTTTAGTTTGTTTTTTTTTTAATTTTGGAAAAAACAAATCATTAAATTGAGCTCATAAAACTGTAATTCTTTCCCCATTTAATCGTCCCTCGATCTTCGATAGTTTCTGAGATCCCCACACTAATCATCCGAAAAACTCACCCCTATGTATTCTAACAACATGTTGCATTGCGCTGCATTTCAAGGTGGACCTTTGCACACCCCGCTCTTAACCGCGCCCTGCACTAGCTACTTACAGACTTACGGCCGGTTCCATAATGGTATTAAGTTTCCTTTAAATCGAAAAGGCGCCTTTAAGTACTGTAACGTGTTCAATAATTGATTTTTAAACGTCACTTTTCCAAAAAGTGTCTTTTATCAAATGGAACATAAGCAGACTTTAAAGTCGACTTTTCTATTAATTCAGCTTTACATAAAGGATACTTTTCTGTGATATTATGGAACCGGTGCCTTAGTAGGCGCTCAGCTTCAGATAATAAATTTACGTTATAAACTTCTGACTCGTGTGAATAAACCGTCAGAATGAATACCTGAATACTTATTTACTGCTTTTACCAAGGTGTACTTTAAGTGTGCTTGATATTTATAATATAATATTTTACACAATGACTGATTTGAGATGAAAACTTATTCTGTGCATCAACTAGTGTATGCATGGTGGGACTAACTTGCTTCCATAGCCCTACAACCTTTTCCTATCCCTCGGCTCACGCCTCAGGCTACAAATAGGGATACATAAGTTTCTAAGCTCTTAATACATAAATAACTATTAAGCAGTAATACAATATTTAATAGGTTATAGTATTTTGCCAATTATTTATTATTATATTCCGGATATTGTCTTATTTTTTAGGGCAATAGACAATAGATTTTATTAATTGACATGCCGTGAATATTCAGCTACAAAGTATTGTACGAATTTACTAATTATTTTAACTCATCCAATTACTTATATCAAGAGTCATTGGCTAATTTGCCTGCTAGTTAGTTATAAATTATTCAATAGGGTCTTCCTGAAAAAAAAAACCTTTTTGTGTCTTAACGTAAAGTTTATAACCTATAATTAAACATCCCACAGAGAAAACGTTTGGTTTTCATTGTAAATTATCAACAAACAACATAGAATATCGTAAAACTTACACATTTTGTCACGTGACCGACGAAACGCTGTTAATGGCCGAGCGGCACTGTGACATCATTACGCATGTTGGCGAGCTAGAGTCAGTGCATAAGGGATAGGAATCGTGGATTAATTCGACTTAGAATCCAGTCTGACATAAAACAAGTTCTGATGGGTTAGTAAAAGGACAGCCAAATAATCTGCCAGAAGTTCACGTCTTAATGGTTCCCGACTTTTTCTCAAAAAGTGAATTTTTCAACGTAGCCGAAAAGCGTGGAGTCGCATATAGTTTTCCAAATCCTCTTCCAGCTGCAAGAACAAATAAAATACTGTATAAACTTTGCAATATATACTACATCTCATACGAATTGGTAATGCTGATTTCAAAATTTGTAATTATTAATCATCTAAACAAATTTCTAAAATCAACAGTTTGCTACAAATATTGTTTAAACATGTTTTTTAGTTTCAACTAAACGTTTTTGTAAAATCATATTGTACAAAATCTCACAGTACTTTTAAAAAGTAATAATGATATGGAAGGTATTGTTTTAGAATGGAACCCACAAAACTATTTTGAGGTTATGTTATTACTATATATATATATATATATATATATATATATATATATATATATATATATATATATATATATATAATCGGAAATCCCCTTGAACACCCATTACTTTCATTAAAATTGTCTTCACAAAAATATAATTGGGACGTCAAAGTGACACTCGCGGAATCACTTCGGACTTGTTGTATCCCCTTTTTTCGGTATATCCCCTGTTAGGACGTTTATAAACAACTTATTTTGTTCGCATTTACTGCTGCTTACACATCCAGGCACAATGCAAAACTTATTCGACCCTTTTTTCGCAAAACCGACGATTTCTTTCTGTCGGTCCATTGTAAGCAATGCTACAGCTGAGCGCCAACGTGCGTAGTGACGTCACATCAATATGGCGGGCTTTCGGGACATTTTCAAACGCCGTTAATTTTAAAATCGTGTTCGCTAATTACAACGATATGTCTTAACACAAAAATTAGTTCCAATATTGTTTTTAATGTGTCTAGAATTCAGTTTCAAGGTTTTTGAAAAATCGCAGAAGACCCTATTAGTGAATGGATCAATGGACGAAATCCTAAGTTTAGTTATTATTGCCATTTGTTTCTATGGAATGGTATTCTTCAAGTATTATTTCGACTAACTCTTTCGTTAACCATTGCTCCATTTTAATTATTAATACGTTAAGAAGTTATTGTTCTCACTAATTTCATGAATGGAATGCATAAATAGCTATTTCGATCAGTCATATATTATACTACATGTATTTTATTCACTCTTTAGATTAATGATCGCTCTATTTTACTCTTATTATTTCAACAGTCAGTTAGTTAGCTTTCTAGACAGTGATTCGATTTTTATTTAGATAGTTCATAATTATTTTAGCAGGAGATAATCTGCGAAGAAAAAATGCAAATCACTCCAATCGAACGTTATAAAAATTTCTTAAGTTTCTCATATTTGGGTTATGTTAATTCGATTAAACAAACTTGTACTTCCTTAATTTGTTTTAAAAACATTCACAAATAAATATTTTTTAAAACATATTAAGGTTTAACAAGTATTTAATCGAACCATAAAAATTGTCTTCCGAGGTGCGAATATAATAATAATATAATAGTATAATATAATAATATGACGCTAATAATAATATTTTTATTCAGGATCAGTGAGTAATGTGAAACTGAAAGTATCACTTCCGCCTGTACCCCGCCGGGACTGCTCCCGCAATCTGAGAAGGAGGATATCCATGGGGCAGGTGTGTGCAGGTGGCGTGGAAGGGAAAGACACCTGCAAGGGCGACTCTGGAGGCCCCCTGATGATCTTCGACCTGAATCGTACCGTCTGGTTTGCAGTGGGCATCGTCTCCTTGGGCCGACCTACTTGTGGCCTCCTCGGCGCCCCAGCCATCTACACCTTTATCCCTACGTATTTAGATTGGATTCGCGCGAACGTAAAGCCTTAATGTTGTTAATGAATATATTAAAATTAGAAAATAATAACATAAACAAAATGTGAGTCAGTGTATTTTATTCCTGCGGGAAGCTTCGTCGCCTTTGATCAGCGTGGCCCCGTTGCAGCGGATGCCCTCGAGGAGGTCGCAAATCGCAGGGCCCTTCATCATTTGAGGCTGGTTGGAGATCTTGATCTTTTCGAAGATGGCGTATTTCTTTTCATCTTGGGTCCGCAGCGTGCCGTTGACTTTCATTGAGAAGTAAATGTGCTCTAGTAGACCGTTGTTACGCACTAGGAAGTCGCGCTGTGATAACCGATGAAGGCGTTCATTTTCGTCCGCTTCTACAATTATCTGGGGCTCAAACGAGTTTATTTCCAAAATGCTATTGCGTGGACGTATGCGAATTAGCCTGGCATGTTCTAAGTTATTGAGTTTTTGCTTCAATGGGGGTTTTAGGGTAGTGATTCTCTTTTCAGCTTCGATTTTGGCTTTGGTAACCATCTCCTCGCGCATTACCGCTTGTGCATTGGCTCTTGCTTTTGTTGACTGTGTGGTTGAAAAGATGGAGCTAACCCCTTGGTGGTAGAATTTGTCATATGAGTGCTCACCGTTGGGAAAGACTAACCTAAATTCACCTCTATTGGCCATCTCGTGCTTATAATAGTCCCCAAAATTTGGAACGCAGTGTGATGTGTTGTCTCTGCTTGCACTGATCCCTTGCAATCTTTCGCGCACCTTCTTCCTATCCTCGCGTATAAGCTTCCTCTTATCACATTTCTCCAAGTTTATCATTTTAAACATATCCGTTAACAAAGCTTCTTTCACCTCACTATCTAATTCTGTATCTGTATGGAAACTTGGTGAATGGTTGACCTCAAGAAGCTGCGGATTCAGCTTTCTATCCAAAAGAATGTCAGTTCCGAGCAGCTCACAGCACGCAGGTATTACATCATGATTTGGAAAACACGCAATATAACTATGCTTTAAAATGGGAAATGCGCTAATTAGGGTTTTAATTATTACCTCATCAATATTTTTCCAAAGCTTCTCCACGTCGTAACCTAAATTGTGCAAATACGCATTTAACCAAGAAAGCTTACGTTTACTGCCAGCCTCAGTATCTTGGTTATAGGTACGGCTGTGCTTGTTGACGGCGTAGTTTGTAAGATGCATGAATATGTTGGTGATGTTAACCCCAGTAGGTTCCTTATATCGACTAGTAGCAAACCGTACTAACCCTTCCTTGTACACATAAATTCTCAGCGGGTCACAGGATGTGATCAGCGTATAAACTCGCAAGTCGAACTTGTAACCATCGATTAGGAACGGTCTTCCCACGTAGACCTGGCATATATTCCTCTCTGCAGGATTAACATCCTTCAGGTTCTTGGTGAGCACTATCCCTCTCCCTTGGCTCCCAGCGTCAGGCTTTAGGATGTACGTCTTATTCTTCCTAGATCTACTGTATGTCAGAGCATCACCTAGATCAGCCGGCAAGCACCACGTCTTCGGAAAAAAGTTGTACTCTTTGGGAAACAAACGCTGCATCCTATTTAAGTTCCTCGCCAGCAAATCTTTCCTACAAATCTCTAACATACCGGGGAAGTGGTTGATCTTCTGGTATCGCTTCATCTCCTTGCATCTCTCCACTGATATAGACCAGTCGGTCCAATACAGGTTCCAACTATCTATGTCGCCAGCTTCCTTGTATCCGAACTGCTGGCTGATCTTGCGGACCACATCGTACCGGCAGTTAGTCAGGCAGACGGATATTGAACGTCGGCGACGGTTCCCAAGCTTGTCTCCGGCATCGTACGCCAAGGCGCATTGCTCCTTCTCCTGGGCGGTGCCTGGCTTCTTCTTCTCGTCCGAGTCGGAGGAGGTCTCCGACGCTGAGTCGCTCACCATGTCTTTGATTGGCTCAAGGCGAGGTCTGCATGAATTTAATTTTACACATGGACACGAAAAATATTACCAAATTGGTTAATGTGGGAATTTTGACATTTGTTTTAGATGAAAATAGACCAGTCATGTGTCAGTAGAGAATATTATATTTTATTACAAGTTAAGGAACAATGGTTTCTTAAGGCTCCTTCACTGTCTTGGGGCAATAAACGATTCGGCACATGGGCAAGGGAGGAAGACCTGGGAACGATTTGAAAAGGCGTGAGCAGGCTAAAATCTGCAGCCAATCAGCTTGAACTCGACCGGGTCGCTTCTTTGGATAATAGTATTTATGACCAGTACTCTATACGATTTAAATTGACCAGGTTTCGTGTGGGTACGGACCTATGCAAAATAGATGGCGCCAAAATCTGTAGTCGCTTACAGGGTGGCTGTATTTTATTAAGAACTCTGTCCGCCATTATTGACATATTATATGTGCTGAATAATCCAGTGATCCACAATCATCATAATTTCCATTGTTTGTGAATAACGGCCGGTAGCATACAGACAGATTGTATGTACCATAGATAACCCCCTTATAGATAGGCCACTCACATTGCAAACAAATTCAGACTTAGTTGTTGGCCGCGCTCCGCGAACGGCGCTGATCACAGAACGATTTTTGGCGGGAGCTTTAAACGGAATAGAAATTCAAAATTTAAAAATAAAACTCTTTTCAAAAACAATTTCAAAATTTATTGTGTTCACAGTACAAAGTTTAGAGAATCACTTAACTTGGTTACACATAAATAATATGCAATCATAAATATGTACTGCAAATACAATAAATATTAGAACTGTTCTTGAATCTTAGAAAATAAAATGCAATACGTATATGAGTAAGATCAATTTTATTAAGGACTGTTTGCAATTCTGAACATTAGTAAAGTTAATGTTTACAAATATTAGTTCATACATTTTTAAAAATGTCGATATTTATTATAGTAAAATAACTGAGATTAATAATTATAACAAAATCTGACAATCACAAACAAATTTCAGTTATAATTTGTATTTTACAGAAATTGACCGACTATCGCGAACTAAACCTTTTATTTTTATTTTATTTTTGGTATGTACCTTTTGAATCCGTTTGCCGTTTGAATCGTCAACAATACAGACACAGATAAATACAGATCAAGTAAAGCACAATGAGAAGACGACATTGCTGCATTAGAGCGTGCAAGCTGGCAGCCCAGGTCTTTTCGGTGAGAACATCCGCCATGCTACTTTTTTTTCTACACTTGGTAAGTGAATTATTTTTTTCATAGACATTGAAGTAATTTTCATACGTTTTTTAGATAAGCAGGTATATGCGACAGAGACAATGCTTGGTACGTCGGAGTTTGTGTTATTTTTTGACAAACTATTTGACCGTGTAAATGGTTCGACAGTAAGTGGTGATGAAACTTTACGACGTGCCATAATCCAAGAAAGCTAGCATGTTGAATTTTATTCCGAAGCAATTCAAGTTTTGAAGACAATTAGATTTATTAGACCACAAGGCGAATATGTTCCACCCTGCATTGCAAATTGGACAACCACATTAAAAGGTATGCAAAGAATCTGGAACAAATTACACGCTAAGGGAATTAAATATCTTTGTCCGAGAAATTTGAATCAGGACCCCGTTGAAAATTTTTTTGGAGGTGTCCGAGGTGGTGGTGCTCGGAATAAAACTCCAACACCTGCTGCCTTCAGAGCCTCTTATAAAGCTTTGAATATTAATAATCTTATGACTCGCCAACTGAGATAGTGTCCCCAAATGTCTCTGATGAGTTCACATTTATAAGCAACCCCAGTTTTCTGGCAGACAATATAAATATGTACATATCAGGATATTTGGCCCGCAATATGTTGAGAAAATTACAAGGATGTAGTATATGTAAACAGGACCTGGTTTACGATACGTTGAAACCCAAAAAACCAGATCGCGATATTTAGGCCTTGCAAAATCAAAAACTGTCATTAGTTCCTCGTTAAATGTCTGCATTTGGTTATCTGTGCAGTCATTATTTTATATTTGGAGTTTTTTGTAAAGAATTTTTTTAGTGTTTAGTTTTTTAGATTTTTAGTTTAGATATATCTCCCTTCACTTTGCATATAAATTGACAAGCGCATAATTTTATTAATAATTGGACGTGGCACATTGTATAGATATTTGTATTATAAATAAAGAAAAAGATTGTTTTTCTTTACATTTTTTATTGTTTATTCACACTATTTAAATGTATTCATCTATCATATCATTATTATTAACATTTATTAATATCTTTAATGATTTGTTTATATATGCATATACTAGTGTCATGTAAATTACAATAATGTTATGCAATGCTACAATGTTAATAATAGCCCAGGAAAATATGTGAACTAACGTTTCACCCATTTAAATCTCCTGCCATCGAAGCGACTGCAGCACTATCATGAAGACATTGTTTGCACGGGAACACATTATATATTATAAGTAAAGAAAAGTATTGTTTTTCTTTACGTTTTGCATTGTTTATTCACACGATTTTAAATGTATTCATGTATCATAATTATCATTATAAACATTTATTAATATATTTAGTGATTTGTTTATATATGCATATACTAGTGTTTAACTACTATTTGTTTATGTAATTATTGTATAGCGGGAAAGTTTAATCAATTAATTTAATGAGCTAAGTTGTATTGTTAGCTATAGATTTATTTTATAGTGTTTTTAAATCAATTATCATCGACCTTTCGCACTACAATTCAAAGGTTCTTCAGGATTTTTAGATTATGTAACACAAATAACTAACTATAATCTAAAATTTAAAAAGATTGGTAAATTTAGTTATAAAGATTTTTAGTTATTACAACAATTCAAGACTATAGTAAGTTATTTATTTATATAACACAAATAACTTACTATAGTCTTGAATTGTTGTAATAAATAAAAATCTTTATAAATAAATTTTCCAATCTTTTTAAATTTTAGATTATAGTAAGTTATTTGTGTTATATAATCTAAACATCCTGCAGAAGCCTTCAATCGAAGTGCGAAACGACGATGATAATCGATTAAAAACCACTATCGAATAAATCTATAGCTCCAATACAACTTAGCTTATTAAATTAATTGACTAAATTTTCCGCTATATTATAATTACACATATATATTTATTTATAAATCCCCCTTTTTTTAACGATATAGCGCCATCGCGTGGATTTGGGCAACATTAAGCTATAGTGGCGCTATCTCGTGTGTTCTTTTGCTAAGAAAATGGTACGGACCTATAATGCATAGAGGGCGCAAACGCAACAAATGTTTTTTTACAGAGAGTGGCCTATATATATATATATATATATATATATATATATATATATATATATATGTATATATATAGATACGGCTAAAGGTGGCATCCCCCCATGTAAAATTCGCGGTAAAAGTGGCATCCAGCGCAAAGTGGCATCCAATATACGGATGCCACCTTGAACCCACTAAAAAAAAAAACCGTGGTGTGTTATGAGGTGCCGTCTACCGAAAAAAATTAAAAATAGCCGGAAGTCATTTTTGCCGTTACATGGATATTTCTATACACAATAGTTCGCAGCAATTATGTAACGCGGTGTTACTGTCGGTAGTGTATATTACCAGTGTATATATTACGCGCGAAGGGTGGCATCCGATTTTTGGCAACTGGCAACATTGTATCATTTCAATGAAAAGAAACTGCCGAGTGTTACTGTTTGACAAGTGAAATGGAAAACCAAACGAGAGGTATCCAATAGCCCAGGCATATCTAACATACATGCGGCTCGCGTAATTAATTTATGCGGCCCGCGGATAATTTTTCAATATTACTATGATTTAATTTCCACTTTTTAATTTTTGTTCCAGTATTTGACAATGAGATCCTTATTCCCTATTTAAAATAAATAGTTTTTCCATTTACCATTACCATTTTTCCATTTACATTTAACCATATGTGAAATTTATTTAGTCTCATACATTTTCACTGTAATTTAAAAAAAATCACTGCCCTTATAAATCAAATTTCTGTAAAGTTTTCTATTTGACAATAAGTATTTAAATGAAACATGCGTCATATATCGCAAACATAATTTAAATTCTAATAGTAAGCTGATTCATTAGAATGAGGGCTATATGCAAGTCCACGTTTTCCGATTCATTTAATCAACAATTCTACAATCCTTTTAAAAACTTGTTTTTTATTGATATGTTTCTAATAATTGACAAACCGCCTAGAATTTTAAGGACAAAAAATACCTGAAAAAATATCGTCCCTTGAAAATATTTCAAAAATGTATACACTCTTTTCATAAAAAACAAATAACAAAACAAATATATCGCACTATGAGTACAAGACTAAGTAAGTAAAAAATGTAAACATCTGAGAAAATTTAAATGTTTTGATTGTTTTGTACGTGCACGATCGGCATTTTTCTTCAATATTATATTAACTCAAACTCAAAATTATGCGTAGTTTTTTCAATTCCTGATAGTATGGTTTTGCACGTAAAATATTTGACACGAATCAGACCTCTTGCCAAATTATCTCCTTTTTTTGACTTACTAATTTTGCTGTACATTTAATTGTCTGACATTGAGATTGTTACATTATGTTTGTCATGGTCACCCAAAAATATTGAAATAAAAATTGTTTTTGATATTTATCAATATTTTCTTATTTTTAGCGATTTTTTTATCATTCATATCGATATGTATGGATCCTTAAAAAGAGTCAAAATAAGAACTAATCCAGTGTTTTTAAATAATTATTAAAAAAATATGTTCCCACTTAAAAAATAAAACTTGATACTAGTATTGTGTAAACTTAGCTTTGTGAAAAATATGTATTTCTCGTATCATTTAAAATAATGGAACTTTTAAGAGATTTTTTTGTTGAAAGTTACTAGAAAGAAATTAAGGGAGGCATATTTACAGATATATCGCTGAGACAGTAGAACTTTGTTAGAAATTGCCAAAATCCCACACCGACAGCTAAATCACTTTCACTGATTTTTGCTTAACATGTGATGACTTTTGATCACGAATATGCATGGTGCATAAAGTGTTCTAGAGCTCAGTTTTGGTAATATGGGAGCGCCGCTCTAGCTTAGTTTTAACATTATGGTTTCTGCAATTGAAAAATGCGGGTCAAGTACTTTACTTCTAAATCTCGATTTTTTTTTAAATATTCTGAAAGGTTGACTTAAATTTCTAGAAATTTTTGCGAGCGACAAGGATTCGGGGACAGAGTATTGCCCTGATAGCGGTGAAGAGAGTAGTGATTTCGAAATGCCAGACATTACTCCTCCTAGTTTATTATCTGGTGATTTGGATAAGTCCCTTTCAGAAATTGAACGGTTTTCTCCGGAAATACCATTAATGGAACCTCTGGTTTCTAATAATATTGTAGCTACAAAAAAACAGACAAACGGAAAAAGTCAACGGACAAGAAGGAAACACCGTTGCCTATTTTGTGACCAAGATGTAGGTAACTTTTCCCGACATAGAACGTAATCATGCCGATGAGTTCGCAGTGCCAGAATTTATGGGTTTAGACAAAAACTCGAATAAACGTATTAAGCTGGTTGATAAACTGCGCCGGGAAGGTGATTTTTGCATTTCCAATATCGTGCCGGTGACAATGAAAAATCAGGATGACATGAATTACATAGCATGTAAGTTTTGCCGAGGCTACTACTCGCGTAAAAGTTTGCGCAGACATGCAAAGAAGTGTTATTTTAATCTTGACCCGACAAAACGTTTTAATGCACAAACCGAAGGGCAAACAATTATGGTTGGTCATTTTGGCCCCAATGATCCTCTAAGGGTTAGTGGCCTTTTGAGTATGATGCGAGCTGATGACGTTTCGATGGTGGCAAAGAAAGACAGAATTATATGCGAAGTTGGTAGAAGATATATAAGAAGCCATAGAGAAAAACACGAGGTATCCAGTGAAGCCGGCCAACATTTGGCAATCAACAAGTTTAACAAACCGACGCTAGTACCCTTCGCCGAAAACTTAATAGTAAGTATTTATACTAGCCTTCTTTTATTAATTTTTTAGGCAGTTATAGAAATTTAAGATAAAGCCTGATACAATAAAAATCAAGTTTGTCAAATATTTGCTGAATTTTAGAATTTTTTTTCTAAGCACCCTGCATACAGCAAAAAAAAAATACAAGTAGTAAACGTCATTCTGATTCTGAAAAAAAAATCATATGAACATGTTATAAGTAATTTTCTTAGTTTAGCATTATTTTCTCAGACTACAACTTTTTATAAAGAATTACTTGTTTTTGCAAAGTGCATAATAAAAACAGCCCATATGTTGCACACTTGTATTATACTCAAAATACTGTGAAAAATACTATTAATATGCTTACTTTGCAGAAATTTGAAAAATATCTCAAACGTCTGATGCTTGAAGCCAGAACACGCTTATTAGTTAATTCGAGTGATATTAAAGCTTATCGTGACCTACTAGATGAAATATTTTGCAGTGTTATAATTTTTAACAAACGTAGAGTGGGAGAACTACAACGCATGACCTTATCAGCATTTCTTAAAAACCACGAGACTGCATCATTATCCGAATTTGAAAAAGCTTTAACTCAGTCTGAAATAATTTTATATAACTCGCTTAAACGCGTGGTAATAAGAGGAAAGAGAGGGCGAGGTGTTCCCGTTCTATTTGACAAGAACACTATGGAAGCAATTGAATTTTCTTTAAATTTAAGAAATAATTTTGATCTCTTAAATAATGTCTACCTTTTTGGATTGCCTAAAACTCAAAACCCAATAACGGGCACAGCAGTTTTACGTAAACACGCAAAACTTGCACTGGGCGATACTAATGAAGCATCATTGCTAACATCAACCAAATTAAGAAAACATCAATATTATGCAAAATTTGAAAATGGAGAAGAATGATCTTGAGCAACTAGCAACTTTCATGGGACACACTGCCAAGACACACGCCGAATTTTATCGCCTGCCGGACGATGTATATCAAACAGCTAAAGTAAGTAAACTCTTGCTTATTGCTAAAAGTGGTTCAATCGAGAAGTACAAAGGCATGTGTTTAAATGATATTGAGATTGGTGAAGACATGATTGCGCACGAAGAAAGTGATGACGAACAGAATGACACTTATATCCCTGACGATGATACATTGGCGCTAGACCAATCAGTTGAGAACATTATTGAAAATAATGAAAAAAATGATCTAAATCTCGACAAAACAACAGTCAAGAAAGGTAAAAAGCGCACCTTAGTAGGATGGACGACACAACAAATAGAATTGACAATAAACCATTTCAAAACACATATTAAAAAACATATTCCACCAAAAAAACACGAAGTTATGGAATTAATCGAAAAACACCGCAACATATTTCATAACAAAACATGGCCGGTAATAAAAATATTTGTTTGCAATAACTACAAACAAAAAAGTAAAGTAGTTTTAAAGAAATGAGATTCAATTTATGTTTTATGTTACATTTTTTTACCAGATTACTTAACCAAAATCAAGATATGTGTCTATATATGAATATGAATTTTTGAATAAATTACTTTAATTTATTATCATTTATTGCTGATATATTTCCCTATTGGTAGCATTTCGCAGAAATTTGACGTGAAAGTCATTTGCAGTGAAACACAATTGATAAATAGTGAAAATCAATAGAAAAACTCTGTAGATCTATAATTTGCGCTAAATCTATTATACAGTGAGGCCTGCAGATATTGATTCGTTTTTAAGGCGCCGAATTAAAGTGATCCTGATATTTGGCAACACTGTCGTGGAAGCCGCTTCGGCCGCACATAACTATATACGGATGTTACTTGGTTTATAAATGTATAGAATATATCGTACGGATGCCACGTTCAACGCTAACAATACCGGATGTCAACGATGTACTTTTTTGTATTTGTAATATACGCGTGATATACACCATGTATATCAATGGATGCCAAACTGTACTAATACGGAACGGATGCCAGTTTGACCTGCAGCTCAATATATATATATATATATATATATATATATATATATATATATATATATATATATATATATATATAATCTGTGTTTATGACTCTAGTGTACTATACAATACCTACCCCGACTACGTACCCCGACTACTATTCGTTTGAGTGAACCAGTGAAATAAAAAGTTATATTTTCAAATTTTAATACACAGTGTATTACTCATTCATTTAATGAAAACATCTCATATGGGCAGCAAATGACTATCAAAGGGTTATTACGAAAAAAAAACTCAAAATTGTAACCGAAGGACACTTGTGGAAACGACATATGTAGAACTTTTGTAAATACATACCTATCAGTTACTTTGTGGTTTCAATATTAAGAAACAATTATTTTTGACTGTTAATTAATTTGTCCTAGTTTGAAAAGTCATTTCGCTTAAAATCTGGAGGATCGATCTGTTGAACATTTCCGTAATCATGGTCAGGTTCGGCGATTTTCCTTTTTTTTGTGTTACGCGTCTTATTGAGCCGTAACACCGTCTCCTTTCCCCTTTTTCGCAGTTTTTTTGTGACATATTGTTGTAGATATATATCTGCTTCACATTTTGCTTCCTTTGCCAAGCTTTGGACAAATGACGTACCACTGTTATACGAAATTGCTGCACATTTGCATCGTACTTCGTATGCTTGCCTCAAATAAAAATTAATTGTTTTCCCTCCCAGATATTTATTTAGTAAGCTAAAAATGTGCTCTGCGGGATTAATATTTAAATTTAAGAAACATTAGGCAGCATTAGTTACAATTCAAGATGCAGCTCGTGTTTCTATCTTATTTATACTAGATGTTATACGCAGTTTTCAAAACGTCTTCTTGAGGTCAAAATTTAACAAATAATTTTTTATTTCAAAATCCATAAAAGTTAAGTACACATAATATTATATGAAGATGTAGACAATTGAACAGGGAATTGTGAAATGTAATAATGTATGGGGTGTTCTATTTAAAATAACAACGTTGGTAGCAATTTCCGGTAGAACCGGAAGTGCTAGAAAGTCGAAAATATTTTCCGCGAGGAGATCGCATTCAACCATGCAATGCTGATATTTTTTTCAAATTTTTCCTCTCTCAGGAACCCCGTAAACTTTTAATGGCCGATATTCGTGGCCCACCGTGTATACTAATAATATATAATTATGAGTCAATCTGGGAAAATTTTAGGCTAGGTTGGGAAATTTTTGTAAATGCAACGAGATATAGTGGAACTTGCTCATTATAGTGAAAGTAAGAAAACCCTGACTTTTGGGACAAAAATCTTCCCTGAAACCTCTTTTTTTGTCAAAAAGGGGTAAGTAAATGAACCCGGTTTGGCAGTTGGTTTTGGTTTAATGTTTTTTTCAGCCACTTAAATTAGTAGCTAAGGTATAAAAATGGTATGTTTATATTGTCAATGTTAAATGAACCTAAACTTAAAATTTTGCGGTGTTATTTTCCTACATATTCTCTAAGTTCTAATACTCAGGGTTTTCGTACTTTTGCTATAACAAACAATTTCCACCAGGTCTCGGTGTTTTTATCAAAAATTACCTGCTTTTGCCCAGATTGATTCAACTAAAGGGGCCAACATAGGACGTCACTATAAAATTACATATTTCGAAATTACTACTAGCCTGCGTTTTGCACAAAAACTAAACAAACAAACATACTATTTTATACCAAAATAAATTTGATTGGCCAGTACAGGTTGGCCAAATCGTCAAAACAAAAATCGGCTACCGTCATTTGTTTTCGATATATTCGAGAGATATTGTTTCGAGAGTTGCTTATTCTTAGGGTACTTCTTTAAGGAAAATCGAATGAAATTTACAGAATTTTTATATCTTCTAATATCTATAATATCTTCTAAAAAATATAGTTGTATAAAAAGTTGTACACGCTTTGGCCTTAATAAAAAGGTTATTTTTATCTTTTCAATGTCGTTATATGTAAATGCATTTTTATTGAAATCTATTCATATTTTCACAACTTCTTAAATATGTCCTCTTATAGGGATAGTATAAAATATATAATATATCTTGAAAACGTTTATGTTAACACTCAACAATTTCGAAAACATGACAAAAATTCTAGAAATATTTAAGAACACATTTTTATCAAGTTTTGTCGTACAACTTTAGCACTTCTTCGCAATCTATTGGACATACAATGTGTAATAGAAAATTTCAAATTTTGTTTAATTACGATTTATTTTTATGCATTTACTCGTTTTTCCTTAAAAAAAAGTCAAAAACCGCCAAAAATATTCTCTATCTCTTCCTGTTACCGAGATACCCTGTAGAAACAATCAAATTGGGCCGCCCTGTTCATTCATTTATTTACAATACAATACAATAATATACAATAAAATACATTGCAATATGTTAGTAACTGCATTTAGAACGCTGTGCAAAATTTGGTGTTAATGTTAATTTTTAATTGAAGAAATTTGCGAAATAGAAATTTGAGGTAGTGGAGGAGCCTTAACTCGGCATCACTAAGGTGACTTTTTAGAACACCAAAGCTAAGGTGGGGTGTGACACACCCCAATTTAAAAAAATATATATAAATAATTAATTTTAGAAAAAACATGCATAGTTGATCATTGAAGTGTTTGTAAGTAACTAATATACATATATACTCAAATAAACGTATATTAAAATTTTAATCAGAGAAGTTCTATTTCAGTATTATTTTACCGTCATAAAAACATGATGTTTTAAAATAATTAAAAAGTATATAAACTAAAAGTATTTTTACAAAATAAACTAAAATACATGTTCTTGATACATATAAAAATGAAACTGTATTGGCAAAAAACCATTAGTATTAAGTGGACCCGAATTATTTGCCCTCAATTATAGTGCATTAGCGACTGGAAATTATAGCATGTTCCAAGGAAACTTTTTTTTCACAATTAGTACAGCTGTACTTGGTCTTTCTGCCTTCCATCCTTGGACATTCCTAACACCTACCCACACTACCTGTTTGCTTGGGTATCGAAACGGATGATTCTCCAGTAATTTTTTGTCTTTTCGTTTTAAAATATTCTCTCTGATTAATTGCAAGCCCAGAGTTTTTAAAAAACCTTACTTTTCAGCATATTATCATCAGTGTTACAACGATACATAACTTGGGAATTTACTCAGCTGAGTTTAGCAATGAGTACCAAATTGTAAGAGGCCATCTTCTGCAATTTCTTGATACACTATAAGTAGCAGAAAGTTTGTCCAGTACATCTACCCCACATTTAGTGTATTTATAAAATTTTATTATTTCCGGCAGACGGCGATCACTAGACCCATCTTCAATTTTATTGTCGTGGTGAAGTGTCGACATAAGAAGCACATTCTTGTGTTTGTTTCGGAGTACAGCTTAATAGTGTAACACACTGTTGGAAGCCAAATAATGAAGAATTTACTTCCCTGTTATGACAATTTAAAAATGTTTCGGCGATACACCTCTTGTTTTTACGTATAGTTCCTACTGATGTTAGTTTATGAACTATTAGAAGCTTTATCATCAGGTCATCATTTGTATATCAGTTGTCGAACGTTATATTTAGGTTTGTACCTGATACTACATTGATCATTTGTTGAACAATATCTGTTGGACTATTGCTGATATTATAGGACCTCCAGGTTGCTTACCGACATACACCTCGGCATTGATCATATAATATAACTTTGCGTTCACTAATGCTTGAACCTTAATTCTATATTTCGCAGGTTGGTTTGGGATGTACTGGCGGAAAGAGCAACGACTTCTGAATGATTCTAATTTCTCATCCACCGTTAGGTACTCGCTTGGAGAGTATGCAAGCTGACAATGATTTAATTTGTCAAAAATTCCTCGAATAGGCTCTAAGTTATCAATCTGCCGCCTCTTTTGTCTATTCTCTATGTTATCAAATCTCAAGGAAGTTAGAAGGAATTCAAATCTAAATTGAGTCATTGTGGAGCAAAATATATCTGTACCCGTACCATCAGTTGCCCATAAATGTGTCAGATTTTGATGATTGGATCGAAAAACTCATCCTAAATAAAGCAAACCTATAAGCGCTTTTACTTCACAAACATTTGTTTCGCCGACAGAATAGTTATTTTTGTAAGAAGATGCGTTTTCTACGATTTTCTTGTTGGTATACATTGAAATGTTTTCTAACATACGTTGATCAACAAACAGTTGCCAGCACTCAATTGGAGTCTTAGCATCTTTCGCATAGGATTTCACACATCCCGTAGGGACTGTTATAACATTTTCTTACCTTGTATGAACACACGTGGCAGGTGATTGTGCATTCCATTTTGTTTTGTCTTTTCCATTATAATATACAGGGTGTCGGGAAAATACGTGTACAACGTTTGACGACAGACTCCTGACGTCAAAATAGGTCGATCTAAGCCGACTTAGTTATATCCAAAATTGTCTCGTTTAGCCGGTAGAGGGCGTCAAAAATTAATATCAATGACGTTTAATAATTTGACAATTAATCAAGTATAATATTTACTCAAGTATACGATCAACATTATTGAATTACAAGTTCATTTTACCATTAAAAATGGAAAATTATACAAACTCTCAGAAAGTTGACATGCTCCTGGTATACGGGTTTTGTCGAGGAAATGGGCGTCAGAGTGTTAGGGTTTACATGGAGAGGTTTCCTAACCGTCGAATACCAAACCACCAAACATTTGCCAATATTGAGCGTCATCTTCGGGAAACGGGCAGTTTTGAGAAAAAGTTTGAAGGCAGGGGTCGTATGCGAACAACTCGAACTGTGGAAACAGAAGAGATGATTCTGGAAAGAGTTGAAGAAGAACCAAGTACCAGTACCCGTCTCTTAGAACGTGAGTTAAATGTTCCTAAAACGATTGTCAATGAGGTTTTAAGAGAACAGTTGTTACATCCTTACCACATACAAAAAGTCCAGGAACTTTTACCGACTGATCCCCCCATGCGGCTTACGTTTTGTCAATTTATTAGAAACAAAAGAATCCTTGTTCCAAATTTTTGTAGAAAAATTATGTTTACTGACGAGGCATGCTTTACAAGATCTGGGGTAACCAATCTGCACAACGAACATATTTATTCCGATGAAAATCCACATGCCATTAAAGTTGCACATCATCAGCATCAATTTAAAATTAATATTTGGGCAGGTATTATTGATCACTACCTTATTGGTCCCATTGTTATTCCAGACAGGTTAGATGGAAATATTTATTTAAATTTTTTGCAAGACACATTACCAATTCTTCTGGAGAATTTGCCCATTTTACTTCGGAGGGAAATGTGGTATATGCATGATGGTGCCCCGCCCCATTTTTCCGTTGCCGTTCGGCAATACTTACATCATCAGTATCCCAACCGATGGATTGGAAGAGGCAATGATGCACCAGTAAAATGGCCACCACGTTCTCCTGAGTTAAATATGTGTGACTTCTTTTTGTGGGGCGCTATTAAAACAGAAGTTTACAAGACTCCGGTAAACACACGCGATGATTTATTGCAGCGGATTTTAAATGCAGGCAACCATTTTAATAATCCCGAGACATTAGATAGGGTCCAATATCATTTTTTAAAGAGTGTTAATAAGTGTATTCAGCAAGATGGCGGTCATTTTACACATTTGCTTAAGTAATGTTTTTGTTTTACTTAGTTTCTTACAATAGATACTTTCAACTTTGTTATACTTTTGTTTTTTTTGACGCCCTCTACCGGCTAAACGAGACAATTTTGGATATAACTAAGTCGGCTTAGATCGACCTATTTTGACGTCAGGAGTCTGTCGTCAAACGTTGTACACGTATTTTCCGGACACCCTGTATATTCTTGCGGGAAGGACGTTTTTCAGTTGACATAGATGTAGTAGCTTCATTTATATTACAAGGATCATTTTCGCCTACTTCTAAATTGTTAGCAATATCTCTTCGATCAGTGGTTTTGTCCATTTGTACATGTCGTTCGTCTCCATCGCCCTCATCTCCCTCCAGCTCTGTGTCCGTTTCATGATCGCTCAAGCTAACATTATCTTCCTCATCCTCACTTTCAGTACCAATATCTGCTTCATCTTCCGAGTTTACAGATTCCCAAAGAGCTAGGACGCGTTTTTGTTCTTCCTCATAAAATAACATTTTTCTAGACACAAAATTTATATAGAATAATGAATAAATAATGAGTAAATTACAAATTATCTGCAGCGCTTACCTATTGTAAAATTGTTACGTTATACATAAGTGGGGTGTGACAAGCCCCAACACACATAAAACGCGTGCTAACTGAACACTTCAACAGCCACAGGGGAACTAACTAATCTCGTGTGAGCTTTTGTATATTCTAAGAAGGTCGTGAGACTCACCGGCATATAACCTAAAAATCTGCTACATGGTAGCTGTTTAAATATGACTGGGGTTTGTGATACCCCACCTTAGTGATGCCGGGTTAATGACTATTAAATATTGCTGGGTATTAAAATGAAGAATGATATCAATTCCACACTCCATGTATCTCAAACTGTAACCCCCTGCCTGTCGACCAATCACATTTTTAGTATATTTGGAATCCTTGGGCAGATCACACAATCAAATTCCCTCGAAAGCAATAAGTCGCGCATCGCATGGCAATCGCTAAACGTGTCACAATTTAACACGTCAAATATGAATTGCTGTAATCTATCGTTGTACGATTGCATAATTTTTTTGACAAAATAGTATAACACGCGTTATATTAATAGTATATTAAATATTAAGGACGGTAAGGACATTTTACCGGTCGAAGACAAAGTTTTGAGACTGAACTGAGCCTGAACTGAACTGATTTACCCTTAACGTTTGTGATGTGTATAATATTTTTTTTCACGATTGCAATTCAATTACTACCAAATCATTATGATTTTTATAAATCTATTGTTATGGTTTAATTTAAGTGACATTAGATAATTAGTTGAATTGTCACTCAACATTCAAAATAAATTATTTTCCATATTTGTACCTGAACTGAGTTCATATTCTGACACTGGGGACATTGAGAAAGCATGGAACATTCGAAGCTCGTCGAAAATTCCAATGAAATCGAATGACAGGTATGAAAATACCTACAAGATTTTTATAGAATGGTGAGCGAAAAGAAAAGCGAAGTATTAATGAGAAAGTATTGTTGGCGCATTTTGTAAAAAGACATACAACCTTAAAATCTCCAGGCAGCCTACGGGCTGAATATTCAATGTTAAAGGCAACAATTTTTGTCAACAATTTTATTTTCATTTCGAAGTTTTCCACAGTGATTGCTTTTCTAAAAGGAAATAATGTTGGCCATAACCACAAAAAATATATAGTGTTTTTACTAAAGATGATTGGAGTAAATTTTCGATGGAAGCTCCAGATAATATTTTTTTGGCTCTCAAGGTAAATTTTTAATGTATACTATGTAATTATGAAATGTATTCGTATTTTTTTTAGGTTGCAATAATATAGGTGATATCTGGCGCCTGTAGAAGGGAGGAGCTATATAATATGACCATTGATGATGTAGAAGAGCAGGAATCATAAATAGTGATAAAAATATCAAATACTAAAACTAACATCAAAAGAACTTTTACAGTTTTAAACAAAGATGATGCACAAATTAATTATTTAGATATTTACAGAAAATATGTCTTCGACCGGCCAATACAAAATATTCCCGTTTATTTTAAAATCATAGATATGGAAAATGTTGCAATCAAGTTGTAGGAAAAGGGTCAACTACGGTTGGCTGTCAAAAATTGCCCAATATATGAATTTATCTCATTTTTCTAGATATACTTGTCATGCATTTAGGCGCTCTTCTGCTACTTTTCTAGCGAATAAAGGTGTGGATGTTTTGGAACTCAAACGTCATGGAGGTGGGAAGTCTGCTAATGTACCGGAAAATTATGTCGAACAATCGCTTCAGAATAAATTAAACTTTTTCTAGAAAATCCTGCATGACAATGATATATCAACATATCCATCTACGAATACAACCAGTTCAAGTTTCATCATGCCCAGTACAAATAATGAAATTAATACCGCTCCATTATCGATAAATAATTGTACTAATTGTACCATTATTATTAATTACTGACTTCTTTTATACAGCGCGTTATTTTAATCTCTTAACACAGGCCACGTTCAGTTTTAAAAGACAGTCATCAAGTGCATTGCTAAAATGCAACGGTTATGCAACTAAAATTACTGGCGCGTGCAAATGGATCATTTCAAATGTTAACACTGTTTTGAGAAAATTTATACAACGCAAGAAAGTACTTAAATATTCAAATTCAAACGGCACCGAGCTGGCAATAGTATACGGATTTTGAGAGATTTATTATAAGTGCATTATCCTGACACGAATCCAATTAATGAAAATCATTTCTAATAATGCAAATATTTGCAACTAAGACTTGAAAATGTTGGGTTTTGTCAAACGAAACACCAAAGACTTTCATGATGTTGCTGCTCTCAAATGTTTGTACCCTGCACTAATACGCCCCCACCTTGACCACCATCTCATCACCACACAATCAGACTTACCTTTTAAGGTTAGAGAGAGTGCAATGTAAATTCCTACGATATGCCGCCTACAAAATAGGAATTCCTAACGACGATATTATGATAAGTGATGTAGCTTAAATCTAAGTGATCTATCTGTTAGAAGAGCCAATGTCGCAATTTTAAATATGTATAAAATTGTTAGTAGTTTAATTGTTTGTCCAGCGTTATTGTCAAATTCCGTTGAATGTTCCAAGTAGAAATGCCAGATCAAGAATACCTTTTTATATGCCAATTTGTAAGGTAGATTATTATTTGTTCTCGTCAATACCGAAAATGATCAGCTTGGCCAATTCTGTAGAAACCGTTTTTTTTAACATTTCCGTTTCTACACTAAAGTCAAAGTTAAAACTTAGATAAACTGTATTATTATATGTATGTATTGTATTGGCAGGGCTTTGCCGTTATCAAATAAAAAAAAATAATATAATCGCAAAATTTAATAGTAGGTACATGATGCGTCGCTATTGGTCATCATAAAAGTACTGTTAGATGTCACATTTTAACTGAAGGAATTAATTATATTAATTTATTATGTTATGGCAAAGAAGAACCAATATCTTCCATTTCGGAAATGAGTTACTATTTCGGGATTAACGATTGATGCTTGTTGATTCAACGGGATTGATGGGATTCGACTCGCAGGATAGTGCACTTAAATTTATTTCATGCAATCCGTATACCAGCAAGCTAGGTATCATTGCCCTATTTAAACACTTTCTTGCATTGAAAACATTTTCTGTCAACAGTTTTGACACTTGAAATGACCAAATTTCGCGCGGATTGTAATTTTGGTTGAATAACCATTGAATTTTAGCAATGCATTTCATACTGTCGTTTTAAAACTGAACATAGCCTAAGTTCAGGGATAAAAAAAAATTATATTATGTTGATGTGTAATACAAATCGATGTATTCAAGTTATTATCGTGGTATTTTTACTGTATCTTATGATGTATATAAGGAGCATTACTTGCCGTTCAGCTAAACGGTATAGTACATTACATACCGAGCGGGGAAACGGATCATTACAGCCAAGATGCTTCTTTAGATGTTTGAGGCGCGAAGCGCCGAGGGTAGCTATAAGCACGAGGCTGCAATGTTCTTTCCCGCGAGGTTTGTATACTATTTTACTCACAATCTAACATGGTTTATAAAAATTTAATAAATTATTTTGTAAATAAGATCTGTAAAATTGTTGGCAAGGGAAAAGAACAAATTTGTCATTTTAACAGACGCAAATATTTTGTCAATAAAAAATATTTCCGATATTTTTCAAATACGCCAGACAGTGAAATCGAATGTACTTCACCTCATCTGCGGAAAGTTGCAGCAAAAGCAACAGATAGTTTAATTTAATGACAGTGGTGGTCATGTACTATTAATACTGTTCTTAGTTTACTTTCAAAGTTTTGTGATTTATCAAAGTGACAGTGACACTTGCTAGCTGGGAAAATGTATTCCCGACTAACGGGGAAATAAAATTATACAATGAGTCGCTTCCCGACCGCTGTAAAAGGCATAAATGCACATATTTTCAACAGATGTGAGTAATGTAATTTACTTACCGACGTGTTATACGTAGTAACCGGTAAAATCAACTTGCTGTGTTCTTAACAGTAAGCCCACAATACACACAACGGGCGTAATACACGAAGACTGGCTAACATCGACATTTATCACGTTACCTAAAAAAAAAAAAAAACACAAGACAATGCCATGCAAAGACTCACTGTCTAACCTAAAAATAATACACTGAAGAATATTCAAGAAATTAGATCAAGACATCGGCGAAACCCAATTCGGTTTCTCCTCTGAAACCGAATTATGATTGGGAACAAGAGATGCATTATTTATACTCAACATCAGCTTGATGGACTACAATAAGGTCTTCTACACTATTACAGACGAGATAATAGTAGATTACACTACGAGTCAATAATAATAGCCATTATTGCGAGTAGTATAATCTACTTTATCTTCGACTAAATAGGCTAATAGAACATTTTCGGAAAATGATTTTGCTTTCTGTCGAAGACGCCATTTGTTGAAGGTTGCGTACGTTTTATTGTAAATGGAATTCGATTTTTCCGATATCAAGGTAGATGTTGTTGCTGTAGCTAGTTGTACAATTTCTGGAGATGTATAAGTAAAAAACTCTTTATTTTCATCCATCTCAATACAAATACAGAAACACTACGCGTTTGGCAGTGACAGTTTGAGTTTGTGGATTTTGTTTCCATGGTATTATTTGATTTGAGAAATTTTGTAATTTGGGTACAAGAGGGATTACTGACTTTTAATCCCTAGTCATTACTCCCTTAGGGAATGATGACGAGCATTATACTGCGAAAACCTCAAGTATAATACTTACATTATAAATTAGTCGTAGATAAAATAATAAATAATGCACTAGCATACGAAACTATGGGCGTCAATGTAAACGAAATACCCAAGAATAATATATGATATGCCGCAATACTACAGCTGATACCCTACAAAATCAACAAATAATACTCAACAAAGTAGTAAACGAAAGTGAAGAATGCGGTCTATTTATAAACATCAAGAACACCAAATTTATGGTAATAACCAAGGAAGTAGAGGACCTCAAAAATCTATATGCACACGAAAATCCAATAAAAAAGGTAGACAGATACAACTACCTGGCCCCAATCATAAATATAAAAACGACTACTTAGTAGAAATTCGAGCAAGAATAGAGAAAGCAAGGGCAAAATTTACAAAAATGGGGAGAGTGTTATGCGGAAGAGATCTGAGTTTGAAACTGAAAACAAGAGTGATATGATGCTACGTACTTTCAATTCTATTTTATGGGATGCAGACATGGACAATAAAACAAGCAGACGTAAAAAAAACTGCAAGGATTCGAACTATGAATGTACAGAAAAACACTAAAAATATCGTGGACCGAACGAGTAACTATTACAGAAATAATGAGAAACATGCAAAAAGAAACAGAAATCGTAACAACAATTAAGAACAGGTAACTAAAATATCTAGGATATATAATGACGGAGAAAAGTACCATTTGCTACAAGCTACGAGTAATAATGCAGGGAAAAATCCAAGGAAAAATAAGCATAGCTTGAAGAAGACACTATTCGATAAGAAATCTTAGAATGAACCATATTCTGTACAATTGCTGTACATTGCCCTGATGACTGCCGACAATCGAAATGGAGGTGGCACCTGAAGATGAAGAAGAAAGCTCTAAAAGTAATTTTAGCCGAGGCGATAGCCAGATGGGTGAAGTTAGCGGAAAGTTAGCGCAATAACAATAAAATTAGGCTTATTTTATAGTACTTTTTACTGCAATTAATCTGAATATCAGCGTATATCTCTATAAAAAATTACAGCGCTTTCATAATTTTCGACGAAATTTACATCCAGCAGATTATTTTGTTCTCTGGAGTTCTCTGGAGTTCTGCAATATATTTTTCTATAAAAGTATAACAAAGAAGTAGTATTGAACATATTTGTGATGGAATATTATCCCTAACTGGCTATCGGGGCTCCAAGGGGCTCCATTTGCTGTGTGATTTGTGTAAGTGTGTATCGAGTCAGGGCATGTTACTCCAGAAATTCTCCCCCGAACTCTAGAGCGCCGTGAATGAGCTCCCAACGACGAATGGCATTAGTTCCTCGGTATGAATGTTCTACTTGTACTGGGGGCCGAACCCGGTCATCATGCATGCTAAGCAAGCGTTCTAATCTGTCAGCCAAACTAGAAGTATATCAAATCACTAGAGCCAATTATTGTCTTTGAAAAAAATAATTATCTTCAAATAAAATAAAGCGGGCGGTTTCAAATGAAAAATAGAGATTTGTAAATATTAAATATCAACTCACGAATCTTAAATCACGAATATATTCAAAAATATAGATCGCGCCATAACTGGGATACAATTTCACAGCTTGTTTCAGTAGCTTGTCGCTATAACCGGCTCTTAAAGGGTGGTCACCAGTTCGCAACTTATAGGAATGGTCGTTCAGAGGGCGCCCTGAAATATTTCTGTATCTTGTGGCAAAGTTGGGAAAGTAATAAATTATGTGCTGATTTGCTATTCAAGGTACTAATGCCATTCATAAAAAATTGTAATTTATATCATTCAATAAAGTCCGCCGGACCGTCGGTACAGGCCGAGGGACGAGGACCCCTCATACTTCAGGTACTGGAGAGGCGAAAATATAATATTATTGTGGTTGATGTTTGTCGCGAAATATTATAAATAATAAGCGGATTACATTTTTCTGACAAAAGCGGGTCCGCTTCGAGATGACTATAGGCAATAAAGTAAACGACTACTGCGAATTGAGTAATTTGAAATACAAAAGGATCCATAGTCAGGTGTATTCAGGGTGGATTTTATTTTGAAAACCGTTCATTTGTGTGTATAACTTGCACCAGTAACGTTCTCGTTGGTTTATCGGTTTGTCTTCATTTCGTATATTGTACTTTTATTTTTTGATATATTCAGCAAGTTCAAATAAGTTATAATTTAAAGTCAATAGTTTGTTTTTTAAAATTCAATTAGGTTATATTTTAAGATCGGTTTTATTTTATTTAAAAATTAGAAAAAATTACTTAGATTAGGATATATTATTATAAGATTTGTTCTAATCACTTGTATTTGTTTGTTACCCTTTGGTTTTTGTTTCGCGATGCCCCGCACATACGCCGCGGCTAAAACACGCAATAAGCGGGCAACGGCAGCCAATAACTACCATAAGAGAAAAAGTGTACTCAATTCAATTGTGAACGCCACTGATAATGTTCCTGAGGATTTCCACGTAGATTATTTTAACTGGTAAGTACATGTATAATTTACTAATTTATTAGAATGATGATACGTAGTTTATCATCATTTTCAAACGTATTATTCACCTTTAATTCAGAGTGAACAGAAAATAGTGTAAAGCAGTCGTAATTGAAATTTTTCCCATCTGCCTCGCCGTACTGTAGTCACAGCACTCAAAATTCCTTATCGAGAACATGAGTAATACGAGGGCATAATAAAATTGCATATAAACCACCCCAAAGTAATTTTTATTTACGATGAGGTCAAAGCTATAAAATAAGTGGGACCAAAACTTTTAGAATTGTGCTAAAATGTGTATTTTCAAAATTAGGAATCGACCAGTTTGAGGATTTTTTCCAAGATTTTCAATTTCGAATACAGTGAATTTATTCCTTGTTTGGCACACCCTGTACGAACAACAATCACTTAACTACAATCAGCGTAATATTGTTTCATGTATCATGACTCACCTTCATTTTCAGTTTACCCGCTGAAGAATTGCCAGCTTTGGAGGTTGAATTTGAGGCTGCATCCAACAGGACCAACATTTCAGGGAGTAGGATCATTGACATTGAATATTACTCCTTGCAAATGAAACAAATTAGTAGACATGAGGCTCGATGTTTAGTGGGTGGCATGAATATCGTCGGAGAATATAAAAAGGGATTTATATCTACCTTTGTATACAAATGTAGTCTTTGCAATATGGATATCGCAATTAGAAGTCATCCAATAGATTCTTCGGTGAATCTGGATATGGTTTGGGGTCTATCGAGTATAGGCTCAGGATTTGCACAAGGCGAAGAATTATGTTCCCTCTTGAACATTCCATTCATGAGAAGAGTTACATTTAATAAAAATGAAAAAATTCTCCAAGCGAAATGGACAGCTTTGCTAATACAACAGATGACAGAAAATGCAAAACAAGAAAGAGAGTTGGCAATTGAAGCAGGAGATATCGAAGATGGAAAACCTTTTATTAGCGTAATCGTCGATGGCGGCTGGTCGAAACGCACGTATGGGCATAGCTATACAGCTTTATCTGGAGTAGCATGCATCGTTGGGAAACGAACCAAAAAAATATTATACCTAGGGGTCCGCAATAAATTTTGCTACGCGTGCAATCGATCGGTAAAAAAGCATGTTTGCTTTAGAAACTTTAAAGGCACGTCCACATCCATGGAGTCGGACATCATTGTTAGTGGATTCAATTCCAGTGAGACTGATTATGGAATTCGATATAAATATCTCATCGGAGATGGCGATAGTTCGGTGTATTCGAGAATTTTAGAGAGAGTTACGTATGGTAGAACAGTTTTAAAATTGGAGTGTGCCAATCATATAACGCGAGCCTTCACTGCCAGTTTATATTAGAGATGGGCGAAATCGTTACTTTTGGATACTTGTAACGAATCGTTACTTTCAGTACGAATACTCGTTACTCAGTATTCGTTACTCGGTACTTGGTAAGAACCGATCGCGTATCGGATCTAGTTAGTAAGTAACGATGTGCGGTATTGTACCGACTACCGAGTTGCGCAGTGTGCGGGTTTGGGAGCGTGCGAATCGTTCCTTTCGGTACAAATACTCGTTACTCAGTGTTCGTTACTCGTTACATGGCAAGAACCGATCGCGTATCGGATCCAGTTAGTAACGATGTGCGGTATTGTACCGACTACCGAGCGGCGCAATGTGCGGGTCTGCGAGCGGATCTACGAGGATTCTTTGCAATCAACGAATAAGCGATAAAATTAAAATATTTATTTAAATATGAACATTTATTATAACTTACACTATTATTTACTATTAGAACTACATTCGTACTACAAATTTTTGTATTGCATATATATGAGAAACCAACATTTATTTTCGCTATTAATTGCACTAAAATGCAACCATAAACTACTTCGTTTTCTAGATAACATTATAAAAAGTCACGAAACCACAGTAACATAAATGTAATGTAAACAAAACTTATAAAATTGCCCGGTAAGCAATACTCGGTTCGGCTGTTCTCTATAGTAACGAGTAACGAGTATTATCGTTGGTTCGGATTTTCGCACTATGCGGGACTATGCGGCTGGGCCGGTACTCGCGACCAATGGAATAGTAACGAGTAACGAGTATTTATATATTCTGGTACTCGTTACTTCGAATACTTGAATGTAACGAATACTTATGTAACGAATAGTTACTATTCGCCCATCACTAGTTTATATACACTTTCAAAAAATCGTACATATGATGTTATGCAGAGAAATATCTTAAAGGAAAAAATTCCACATTTTCAAAATTATGTACGTTCTATTTTGGCAAGTAAAGGTAGTGCTGTTACTTTAAAATTAAATTTGAAAAGGTCTCCTTTCCACGTTTTCGGCGACCATTCAAATTGTCAGGGAGAATGCAGGAAGAAAAATGTTGACACACATTTTAATATTATCAAGTCTTCTCCCATGTGGGAAGATATAATAAAAAATATAGATAGAATTAGCAACAAATCTGATAGACTGGAAGGAAATGTTACCACAAACTACGCCGAACGTTATATGGGAATGGTGGCTAAATTCACTGGCGGAAAAAGAAGTAATTTAGTTCTAAGGGGAATATATCAATCCAGGTGCATTGGAGCTGCATTGTGCTACAATAATGGTTACAATTTCCACAAATTAACGGCAAGAAATAAAAAAAAATATTTAAATATGTTTGGTGAGAGACGAGAGAAGAAATTAAAATTATATAAAAAATATTATACAAAGAAAAACATCGTTGAGGAAGATGCCGACTATGGGACAAATGCTGCAGAACCCGATCTCCCTCCTGATCAATTGGCCAAAAAAATCGAAGAGCTTGTAACAAAAATTGAAAAAGTTGACGTTTTCCAAATTGAGTCGGAAACAGTGGGCCAGCGGAATAATATTAAATGGTTTCAGCACCGAAGAAATATCATTACGGCTTCGAACTTCGGAAAAGTTTGCTGCCGCCGGAAAACCACACCGACGGACAATATTCTTAAACAGTTATTTTTTAAAAATAATTTGATCCAAACTCCCGCAATGAAATATGGCATCGATAATGAAGCAAGGGCAATTAAATTATTCGAAGAAAAGACAAAGCTAAAAGTACGGGCCTCTGGATTATGGATATCAGAAAGAATTAAATATCTAGGAGCCAGTCCGGATGGATTAGTGGAAGAAGACATTATAGAAGTGAAGTGTTTGTTTAACATTAGAGCATCAGATATCAGGAGTGCGCTCGAATCAAATAAAAATTTGTGCGTGTTATTAAATGAAAATAATCAGATAATATTAAAACCAAAACATCAATATATGTTTCAAATCCAGGGACAGTTAGAAATTTGCAATAAAAAGAAATACTATTTAGTGTTATTTACAGATGTAGACCTGGAAATATTAGAAATAACAAAAAATGATGAATTTTGTTTAAATATGATAATGGCATTAAAAAAATTCTGGGAAACACATGCACTTCCCGAATTGGTAAATTCGCGAATACAAAGAGGATTAAAAACGAGACAAATAAACACGGTGTGAAATAGTAGACGCTCATATAATCCACACCGTTGTATTTATAAATATCATTTTTTTTTGTTTTCTTAAATTTTCTAAAATATTTTCAATATACATATAGTCTAATAGTCTAATAATATAGTCTAATTATAACTTGGACTTCAATCAGTGCATCTTTCACATTATCTACTTGCTCTTTAGATTGAGAACTAGAGAGAAAAAGTGACCGCTGGACCTTTTCTAGATACAGCTACGGTTTATTACGGGGGTGCGGTGCGCGAGCCGACCGGATTAAATTATTGCGGGTGTAAAATGATCACAGTAAAAATGTCACCTCCTTTAGCCAATCTTGGAAATTCCTAAATTTTGCAATTAGATTCATGCGAATACTAGTTATCCGATTCATTCCGAACAAAAGCCAATAAGTAAGTAATTAATAATTCTAAGACATATATAAAAATAAACCATCAGCATCAAATATGTTCTGTGTTTTCGTCGAAAAATGTAGCAAAACCGTAAAATGAACATAATTAAGACCTGTAGTTCCTTAATTAATCGACCAATTTTAATAATATTTGCATATGTCCTAGAGGAAACTACTAGTCCGCACTCTGCTTAAAATCTACGATTTTCATTCATAAATAACGTAGGGAATCGCATAAAACCTTATTTATTAACTACATATAATTCATAAATATTTTTTGGATAATGTCATTTGTATTAAGATTATCAACAATGTGTAAAAAGGATTTTATTATATATTCAACAGAAACTGAGTAATTCGCATTTAAACAGTACCAAAAATGGGCTGGTGTCTGTGCTGATTTTAAGCAGAGTGCGGACTAGTAGTTTCCTCTAGGACATATGCAAATATTATTAAAATTGGTCGATTAATTAAGGAACTACAGGTCTTAATTATGTTCATTTTACGGTTTTGCTACATTTTTCGACGAAAACACAGAACATATTTGATGCTGATGGTTTATTTTTATATATGTCTTAGAATTATTAATTACTTACTTATTGGTTTTTGTTCGGAATGAATCGGATAACTAGTATTCGCATGAATCTAATTGCAAAATTTAGGAATTTCCAAGATTGGCCAAAGGAGGTGACATTTTTACTGTGATCATTTTACACCCGCAATAATTTAATCCGGTCGGCTCGCGCACCGCATCCCCGTAATAAACCGTAGCTGTATCTAGAAAAGGTCCAGCGGTCACTTTTTCTCTCTAGTTCTCAATCTAAAGAGCAAGTAGATAATGTGAAAGATGCACTGATTGAAGTCCAAGTTATAATTAGACTATATTATCAGACTATTAGACTATATGTATATTGAAAATATTTTAGAAAATTTAAGAAAACAAAAAAAAATAATAATAATAATAATAAAGAATATTTATTAGCAAATAACGCTACATAATATACAAAATTTCAACAAATTGTTATTTTTAAATACAACGGTGTGGATTATATGAGCGTCTACTATTTCACACCGTGTTTATTTGTCTCGTTTTTAATCCTCTTTGTATTCGCGAATTTACCAATTCGGGAAGTGCATGTGTTTCCCAGAATTTTTTTTATGCCATTATCATATTTAAACAAAATTCATCATTTTTTGTCATTTCTAATATTTCCAGGTCTACATCTGTAAATAACACTAAATAGCATTTCTTTTTATTGCAAATTTCTAACTGTCCCTGGATTTCTAACTGTCCCTGGCATCTTCCTCAACGATGTTTTTCTTTATATAATATTTTTTATATAATTTTAATTTCTTCTCTCGTCTCTCACAAAACATATTTAAATATTTTTTTGTATTTCTTGCCGTTAATTTGTGGAAATTGTAACCATTATTGTAGCACAATGCAGCTCCAATGCACCTGGATTGATATATTCCCCTTAGAACTAAATTACTTCTTTTTCCGCCAGTGAATTTAGCCTCCATTCCCATATAACGTTCGGCGTAGTTTGTGGTAACATTTCCATTCCATTTGTTGCTAATTCTATCTATATTTTTTATTATATCTTCCCACATGGGAGAAGACTTGATGATATTAAAATGTGTGTCAACATTTTTCTTCCTGCATTCTCCCTGACAATTTGAATGGTCGCCGAAAACGTGGCAAGGAGACCTTTTCAAATTTAATTTTAAAGTAACCTACCTTTACTTGCCAAAATAGAACGTACATAATTTTTAAAATGTGGAATTTTTTCCTTTAAGATATTTCTCTGCATAACATCATATGTACGATTTTTTGAAAGTGTATATAAACTGGCAGTGAAGGCTCGCGTTATATGATAGGCACACTCCAATTTTAAAACGGTTCTACCATACGTAACTCTCTCTAAAATTCTCGAATACACCGAACTATCGCCATCTCCGATGAGATATTTATATCGAATTCCATAATCAGTCTCACTGGAATTGAATCCACTTACAATGATGTCCGACTCCATGGATGTGGACGTGCCTTTAAAGTTTCTAAAGCAAACATGCTTTTTTACCGATCGATTGCACGCGTAGCAAAATTTATTGCGGACCCCTAGGTATAATATTTTTTTGGTTCGTTTCCCAACGATGCATGCTACTCCAGATAAAGCTGTATAGCTATGCCCATACGTGCGTTTCGACCAGCCGCCATCGACGATTACGCTAATAAAAGGTTTTCCATCTTCGATATCTCCTGCTTCAATTGCCAACTCTCTTTCTTGTTTTGCATTTTCTGTCATCTGTTGTATTAGCAAAGCTGTCCATTTCGCTTGGAGAATTTTTTCATTTTTATTAAATGTAACTCTTCTCATGAATGGAATGTTCAGGAGGGAACATAATTCTTCGCCTTGTGCAAATCCTGAGCCTATACTCGATAGACCCCAAACCATATCCAGATTCACCGAAGAATCTATTGGATGACTTCTAATTGCGATATCCATATTGCAAAGACTACATTTGTATACAAAGGTAGATATAAATCCCTTTTTATATTCTCCGACGATATTCATGCCACCCACTAAACATCGAGCCTCATGTCTACTAATTTGTTTCATTTGCAAGGAGTAATATTCAATGTCAATGATCCTACTCCCTGAAATGTTGGTCCTGTTGGATGCAGCCTCAAATTCAACCTCCAAAGCTGGCAATTCTTCAGCGGGTAAACTGAAAATGAAGGTGAGTCATGATACATGAAACAATATTACGCTGATTGTAGTTAAGTGATTGTTGTTCGTACAGGGTGTGCCAAACAAGGAATAAATTCACTGTATTCGAAATTGAAAATCTTGGAAAAAATCCTCAAACTGGTCGATTCCTAATTTTGAAAATACACATTTTAGCACAATTCTAAAAGTGTTGGTCCCACTTATTTTATAGCGTTGACCTCATCGTAAATAAAATTTACTTTGGGGTGGTTTATATGCAATTTTATTATGCCCTCGTATTACTCATGTTCTCGATAAGGAATTTTGAGTGCTGTGACTACAGTACGGCGAGGCAGATGGGAAAAATTTCAATTACGACTGCTTTACACTATTTTCTGTTCACTCTGAATAGGTGAATAATACGTTTGAAAATGATGATAAACTACGTATCATCATTCTAATAAATTAGTAAATTATACATGTACTTACCAGTTAAAATAATCTACGTGGAAATCCTCAGGAACATTATCACTGGCGTTCACAATTGAATTGAGTACACTTTTTCTCTTATGGTAGTTATTGGCTGCCGTTGCCCGCTTATTGCGTTTTTTAGCCGCGGTGTATGTGCGGGGCATCGCGAAACAAAAACCAAAGGGTAACAAACAAATACAAGTGATTAGAACAAATCTTATAATAATATATCCTAATCTAATTAAGTATTTTTTTCTAATTTTTAAATAAAATAAAACCGATCTTAAAATATAACCTAATTGAATTTTAAAAAACAAACTATTGACTATAAATTATAACTTATTTGTACTTGCTGAATATATAAAAAAATAAAAGTACAATGTACGAAATGAAGACAAGCCGATAAACCAACGAGAACGTTACTGGTGCAAGTTATACACACAAATGAACGGTTTTCAAAATAAAATCCACCCTGAATACACCTGACTATAGATCCTTTTGTATTTCAAATTACTCAATTCGCAGTAGTCGTTTACTTTATTGCCTATAGTCATCTCGAAGCGGACCCGCTTTTGTCCGAAAAATGTAATCGGCTTATTATTTATAATATTTCGCGACAAACATCAACCACAATAATATTATATTTTCGCCTCTCCAGTACCTGAAGTATGAGGGGTCCTCGTCCCTCGGCCTGTACCGACGGTCCGGCGGACTTTATTGGATGATATAAATTACAATTTTTTATGAATGGCATTAGTACCTTGAATAGCAAATCAGCACATAATTTATTACTTTCCCAACTTTGCCACAAAATACAGAAATATTTCAGGGCGCCCTCTGAACGACCATTCCTATAAGTTGCGAACTGGTGACCACCCTTTAAGGCAAAAGGCCTCGCAGACGGTAACACATCCACCGCTACGCTACTATAATGACTATCTTTAGCCAGCTGCTAACGATTCGTCAATCCGAATTTCAAAACCTAAATAATAAAAAAAAAGTTAATGTTATAGTATTCGAGTTATTGTCGATTATTATCGTGTGAACATTATGACACTAATCGAAAGCATCGATTGCGAACATATCTCTTCTTCGCTCCTGTCTTATATAGAATATGCGCCAGAATATACAGTACTGAAGTTTAGGCATCCAACCTCACTCATTGCACAGTTCAGTACAATGTTTAGTTGCCTAAATTTGAGTACTGTATATGCTGGCGCACTCTGAATTATACAGCAAGACCAAATGAACAGTACTCGGTTAATTTTCAAGAAATATGAAATTTGTTGTTACATAATGAATGATTAATATCTACTGTTTAATGTAATAATTTTAGTTGCCCCCTTTTTTGTAATTGGGCCATATTTTTTGAAGAAAACGGCGTTATGTTGACTGTGAATTCGGAATGTAATATCCACAAGTTGATTTAACTAGCAATCAGTTCTGAATTAAAAAAAAGGGATATGTCAGAAAATATGACAAGGTATTTGTCACTTTTGTCTTGTTTGAAACAAGTTTTTTTTTTCGAAATAGGTCAGAATTATTTGACGGTATGTGTTTTTTAATTCTGCCGCTACATTCATAATTATTGTCCTACCATTTTCTAGGTATGAGACTATTCTACCTTTAACTATTTCGATTAAATAATGCGTTGTACTGTCAGATAGATAATGAATTGAAAAATATAATTAAAACCAAATTTACATTAGGAAACATTGCATTTCTATTTTTTTTTTAATGCAGATACATATATATTTCGGACTTCAAAGTCACCGCGATGCCGTTTTCCTAAAAACAAAAAAAAAATATTTTTTGAAAATCAACTAAGTACTGTTCATTAGAAAGTTACCCTGTTTTATATACAGATGATGAACGTACACCCCTTTTTTCTTTTTAATTAACCTATTATTGGCTAATAATAAATTTTGATATACGGCAGTATTCATTGATAATGAGTCATTTAAAATATCGACGCAGTCTTTTTTAAAAACGATAAGTGAAAAAATACAATTTTCGCTTTACACGTTTGTACCACAGTAAATTACAATACAATACAATATTTTGTTAATACGATTCGACAATTTGTAAAAAAATAGGACTATATTGTATCACAAATCTTAAAAGATGCTTCCAATTTAATTGAAATTACGTTTAATCATCGATTTATGTTCTCTCCTGTTTAATTGGTGTATTGCCCCTTGTCCCTTGTCCCAAAAATAATGCGTCGATATGATTTAATCTATGACTCAAAAATAGTTACATTCATCATGTACAGTCGTGCTCATTAAAGTGCTGTGCAACGTTTCTGCTATGTATACGTTTATGCTATAAGTGAATGTGACTTAATTTCATAAAGTTCAAAAGAGACATACACATACATACAAATATTTTCAAAGGTTAGATCTAGGACTATTTAATTAATGTTATAGTGCGAGCCTTTGTTGAGTAAAAAACACAACAACCGATAAACTTTTAATGGTAGAATAAATAATACACTAAGATCTAGAGTAATTAATTTTCATATAAAGAATACAACAATAATCATTTTTGCCACTGTTAGTTGTTACTTTGGCAGTTTTGAAGTGTATCTAGCATTGACAAAATATACAGCCAGCATCTATTTCTGCACAAAACGACACGACTTACCACAGCCAATTATCTATGTACAACACATTTTTGAACACGACTGTACGTAACTAGTAACATAATATACTTCATTATACAACAGGGGTTGTATCGAGCATTGAACAAACATCGAGGACGAAGTTAGCGTAGGCAATCTTAAGTCATATGTGCACTAATATCACACGCATTATGACATGGGCAACAGGGGATGCTTTATGACTTCATAATAAAACTTGGTTCGGCCTCTTCAACTAAACTATGAGTAACGCGTTTCACATCTATTTATTTTTCGCGTGCTTATGTACCCTGTCATTGTTATCTTTAATTCATCCCATGTCAGCTCGTTTACATATGTACATTTAGAATTAAGTACAATAGAAGAATTGTTTTATTTAAAAAGTGATAGATAAAACGTCGTCTTTAACTCGCACATAATGGCTATAATTCATTCGAATGAGTATACCCTCGCCTTCGGCTCGTCTATAAAATTCATCGTCGTGAATTATAGCCTACATTATATGCTTGTGAAATTATATACTATTATTACCCTTCTTGCACAGATTTGAATAGAATGCCCGCTTCAAAAATATACGTGCTATCTAATAATCTGTAGAAATTCACGAAACTATAAACATTATAATAACATTTAAAATTACATATATTAGATAAAGCTGAATCTATGCAAAATGAAAATATAATCTGAGTAGTTTTTCACCTGAAAATCGTAATAAATCAATCTTTTCACATTACATTACAATTTACCTAATACGGTTCCAACTTATACTGACTATATCATTCAGAGCACAAGATATTAATTAATGTCACGCAAATGCAAATTTAATATAAATTTTACAAAAACTTCGTAATTTAGAAATTTGAAAATATATATCTTTATTGAAGATTTCTATAAAAACTGCTATCAAAAATAGTGGAATATAAATTATTAATACAAAAACAGTAGGTCTATGCCTGGTGGTCGATTTGCCGCAGAACAAGAAAATACCATGGGAAAATGGTTTTCCTTAGTTTGCTGCTCACCTACCTATTTAAACTATAATAAAATTAACTCCACCGTTAAATAGATCATTTTGTTGTGATTCTCACGGTATAAACCAATCCTCGCCAAACAATGTCTTAAGATGTCTATAAAGCTCTTAAAATAATAAAAATCATTAAAAATAATAGTTCCTTTGATATTTCTGACGTGACGAGTGATATTTTGATCGGGAAATATAAGGAAATAACATTGGAAAACGGGTTACCTTCGTTTTCTCTTATCTTAATGAATCTAGAACGCAACTGAGTCCATATAACATGTACAATAATAATAATGATAGGATTTTTATATTAAATATTTTTTACAATGCAGTAAGTCTATTGTTTTAAAAAATAATTGGTAATAACACTAATAATATAAAATATGAAAAGTAATACTACAGTAAAAAGTATTGTATGGTATGGAAAAATTAGACAATAAGAAAAGACAATACCATTATTTTGAATGATTTTAATGAAATTAAAGGCTTTCTATACATCATAAGAAATTGTTTGGCATATATTGTTTTATACTATAAGTAGCGCAACACAACTATCTATTTAAAGGTGCTGGTAATTTTATTCTAGTTTTAATAGGGGAGCAGAAAACTTAGGAAAATCAGTATTCCATGTTATTTCCCTATTTTCCGCTGTAAATTAATCACCCCGTATAATACGGAAAATTCAAAATAAATCTCATGATAACTAAAATAGTGTACAATAATAATAATACTAATAATAATAGTGTAATTAATTTGATTCTATAATTTTTTGACTTAATATTTAAGTGAATTACACATCATATGTTATTGCCATATTCAATGGAAGCTTAAAATCTTAAATAGTGGCGTATTAGTAAGATTTTATTTAATGATTAATTAATCAATTGATTGCTGTTTATAATATTGCCATGGTTTGAATTATGTATGAGTATATGTGTTCATTATAATAATGATTTTTTATGTGTAGCTAGTGCTGCAGATTTTACATATGAAATTATTTACTAAAATACTGCAATTTACCAAATATTTTGAATTATTATTATTGTAATTACGTGAGCACAATGTAATGAGTTATAGTATATAGCTAAACAAAGGTTTATTATAATTTAAAAGTCTTTATATATAGTCGTGCAATAATTCTTTTATATTAATACCTCGAATAGTGATTGAATAATTAGCAATTAATAAAAATTAAATCTCCTGAGGCAATGAATTGGAAGGAAAAGTCACGACCAAACACGTCAAGGTTTACAAGTTTCCCAACTGAGAATCAGTAACGACACGGTTATGCAATGAAGACGTGCGCTTTGTGCTACGTATTAGCGACGGTGCTCTATATAAATGCTGGTAAGCACCACTGAAATACTGAAAAGTGTTTCTGATTTGATTATTTTCAGAGAAATGTGCAACCCCGGATTCTAAGCTAGGAGAATGCAAGGCTTTGAAAGACTGTCCCGAGCTGTCTGCTTACCTCGAGAAGAAAGAGTGGTCTAACGAGGACCTGAAGTTCTTCAGGAGGTCACGATGCCAAGGTTCAAATGATACAATGTGTTGCCAAATGTCGAATGCTACAGAGGAGTTTAAGCTTCCTCCAAAGACAATTACACCTGTTTTCTTGGATTTTCGTATTAATGATGATCAGTATTCCTTGCCGTCTGTTTGTGGTGAGCAGATTTATGATGATGAACGGATTATTGGGGAGCCTGCAGCACTGGGGGAGTTTCCTTGGGTGGCGTTGCTTAAATACAATACAAGTAAGTTCAATATTATTAATTATAAAAATCAGCAACAGTCTTACTTAAATTATCATCAAAAGCTATATCAAAAATGGCAAAGTTGCATACAAAAATGCTTTTATCTATTCATATTGTCAGACATACCAGTGATAATAGTATCAATTATTGCCTTAAAGGCGCGTTCTCACAATTCAAGTTTTATTTATCGATTATAGTTGATCAACAAAAATTGAATGAAAACTATAGTGAAAACATTTGTTTCAATAGAGTTGATCAATTTTGAACAATAATGTTCATTCAACTTTTGTTGATCAGCAATAGTTGATCAATTAAACATAATTCGTGAGAGCGCGCCTTAAATCAGTCAAACAGTTTAATGAGCATGCATGTCTTAACTAATTAGCATAACAATAATTATTAACAATAATTATTAAAATAACTACAATATCACTGATAATTACATCTAATAACAGTTATATAAATACTAATCATTAGTTTTCAGGACATTAAAAAAATATATTGTTGGTGTATTTTTTTTCTACAAACACCATTAAAATTTTAATTTCAAATGCGGCATATTTTAATTAAAAATGTAATATTATTTACCGGTTTCAGATTATTAAACATCTGTTCACATTCATAAAAATGGTTGGTAGGTAAGCCATAACTGTATCCTGTATGTGAAATCGGTAACGTAATAATATGACCCTACCGATATATCATTGTCAACACTTCAACACTGTCAAGAAATTGAAAACCAATTTTGAGATTAAATTAATTACAATGAACTTACCAAATAAGTCATGCAGCAAAATACATCTTCGCACAAGTAGTATTCATCAGTTTCTAATTTGAATTTGCCAGGAAATGCGATTTCAGGTTTGAAAGATTGCATTACCAAATTACCAATGTTTATTTTGACGCGACAAAAAGCATTGTAACCATGGTACCACATCAATCCGTAAATTTAAAAGTGACATCTTGATGATAGTAATTATACCATTAGAATAATAATTAAATATGTCTTTATTTTCTGAGACCGATAAAATCTTGGACATACTTCGGATGCAATGAATGTCATAATAACCTTATATGTCTTAAAATCCTCGTTGTCGCACGGATTTCAATGTAACGTCCGGGGCTGTTGTGTTACTCAACTATACTAGGTATGTTAATAGCTAAAAGAAGCGTATCAAACGTAATTCGCTTTTAACATTAGTGGCAAAAATAAACAGCCAGTATTTTATCAGTGTCATATACTTTATTGAATTATTGCAAATATAATACCTACATTGATAGAATTAATATTATTTTATAATATTTCGTAAGCAATAAATTTAAGCTTACCCTAGGTTTGCTTCAATTACTTTCCATGCATAGATAGATGGATAGATAATTTATTCATCATAATAATTACATACAGGATGCATAGTTATTAGCAAAACTTTTTATTGTTTGACACATGTATCATACAAAACGTAACCTGATTTTCCTACTTCATAAATTCCACAAATGATATATTTGATTGAAAGCTTGACTGCAACCTTTTTGGAGAGTTTTGTGTTGATTTTAATAGTGTTTGTATATATAAAAAAAGTATGATATATGTGTTAAAATGATTTTATTTTATTCGTGGGGTTGCTCCATTCGCTTCGCTCATTTGCAATCTTCTCCACTCACAAAATAAAATCCTACATTTGTCACTTATATCATAAATAACTATGTATACCTAAATTACATTTTATTGTATTTGGCTTAAATAACAGAGACTGGAAATAATGATTTATCCGCTCCAATACATAATAATAAATAACTACAATTTGTTACACCAAATTAACCTTGGTCGCAATTATATATCTCAGTTTTTATTTATTTTTTAGCTGCTGGAATAGGTTACGCATGTGGAGGTTCCTTGATCAACAGCAAACATGTTTTGACTGCAGCTCACTGTGTTTCAGGGATACATGGAGCTCCGTAAGATATTGTTAAAATATGATTATATATATTTAGAAATGTGACAAATATTCGTCTCAGATGAAAGACATCTTTCTCTTGAATATAGTGCCTAAAGATTGTGAACAGCCAAATTACAAATTTTGGGTTGGGTGTAGATCATTCCTATTTCATTTCCTTACTTAACTGGACCAACTTTTTAGTTTTGAGGTGACTCTTGGGGAGTACAATATTAAATCAACCAAAGATTGCAACTTGGACAACGACGATGATGATGACTGTGCACCTCTTCCTCAAAACATCGCTGTGGATAAGATCGTTCAACACACAGAGTACTCACGTGAGACACCTGGAAGACCAAATGACATAGCGCTCATTAGATTGAAGAAACCCGTAGTTTACTCAGGTGAGATAGTTTTCTCAAAGAAGTATGTGAATTACTCAAAGATTTTGAGTTTCTGGCTTTAACATTTATTCCTTAATAAAATTTTTAATAAAATAGATATAATTTTGCATATATTACGTAGTCTAGTTACTACAATATTATAGTAGATACAGAGAGTTTTTTTATCGAGCAACAAAGGGTTTATTATTTCAATAGTTACACATACACACAATGACACATGACAATGACGTGAAAGAGTCTTTAATAAAATGCAACACACATGTAATTCTCTATAAGGCATATATTACAGTTTACAAAATGAACAAAGTATACAACTGATGAAAGAGCTCAGTTTTTCAATTGGATAATGCTGTAAACCTCAGCTTAACATCGTTTACTTCGTAAACTGTAATATGTGTCTCGCAGAGAATTAATATTACTTTCATGTTGCACTTACAAAAAAATACTCTTTGATACATTGCTGTCATTGTGGTAGAAGTATATAACTATAGAAATAGTTAACCCTATACTGCACGATAAAAAAATCTCTGTATATACCAGCAGCGCCAGCGACCAGTTGCGAAATGTCTTATTGTGCGTACAACTGGAATGTTTGCAGGATGAGCAAAATAATAGTATTTTACATTATAAGCCAGGTAAGAGGGTTTTTACTGGTGATAGAAGGGAATGACTGACGAGCCGCCGACGAGTTTGTCACCTTGTAGAGCCTGTGAAAACCCTCTTACCCTGCGTATAATATACAATATTTTATTTATTAAATAGTTAAATTTAGACAATAAAAGAACAGTATAAAATATATCATCTGTCTGTGTCAAATTTTCATAAAAACAATATTATAATTTCAATCATAATTGCATTTTTATACACTCAGATGCAAAAAAACCGGGTCATCGGGTCGTTGTTTGCAAAAAACCCATTTTTTTAAATTTTGATGTTGGTATAGTCCTTAGAATGAAAGTTTTAGTGTTTTACAATCAAAGAGACCATCAGGATGTAGAAAAAAACAACATATGATACTTATCAGTTTATTTTATAAGCGAAAATAACATTTAAAGCAATGCGTTCTTCACTACCTATTACTCATTCGGCGTTATGCATAGAGGATCAAGGTGGCTACTGGGTTTAGATTTGTTTGTTTTCGATTAACTGTCATTTTCATTTATTATTCTCTGTTAAGTTTATTTTGCAGAAATGCATTTTTTTCGTGTATACGTACATTATCGTTTTCGCTTATTAATGTTCATTAAATAAATAATAAGTACCATATGTTGCTTCTTTTCACATCCTGACGGTCTCTTTGATTGTAAAACATTAAAAAATATATTCTAAGTACTATACCAACATCAAAATTAAAAAAAAAAATGGTTCTTTTGCAAACAATAACCCAATGACCCGGATTCTTTGCATGTGAGTGTATATAAAATGATCGATGGCAAAGTTGAAACAAATATACCAAATAATAATAATGGAAAATCAATTAGTTATAATAATATAAACATGACAAGAGAGAGTATAAATTTGACACGGGCCAGGTCAAATATTTACACTGGCTCGTGTCAATCATTGCATGCCAGTGTTTGTAATGGTTACCTTATCAGGTGACTGTACAGGCTCGTTAGGGTGACGTTTACTCGTGTAAAACATATGGACATATAGAAACATAATATACAGGGTGGATCAGCCAAATGGAATAAATTCAATAATAAATAAATGGGGGCGTGTTCGAAAAAACGCTCGGACACGCCGATTGTTATTTTTAGTTTCGCATTTTTTTCAACAACAACTTTTTATACAGGGTGTGTCATCTGACCGTGGCCAATACCAACTTTCTTATTTTAAATGCAACACCTGGTATGTTATTCAATTTTTGGATTCTTCAAAAAATTCTAGACATATTTCATGTACAATGTCCTATACCTATCTTCAACTGTTTCCCCTCGACTTAGCTGACTTAAGAAGACGAATAATGCTTGCGATTAGATCGGTCACGCCTGAGATGTTGAGTAACGTTAGAAGAAATTTCTATTTAAGATTAGGATGTTGCCAAGACGTTCACGGAGAGCATTTTGAACATCTCCTCCATTGAAATTTATTGTTTTTTTTGTTGTTTTTTTACATTATCAAGAAATAAACAGTATTACTTATTAGTTTTTGAGTGTGTTGTAACGAATTTCTGTAATCAAATAATTTTCTTTTTTTAATGTTAATTTTTGCAATAAATCTGAAAACACGTAATATTTCCGAAACAGTTGAAGATAGGTATAGGAAATATGTCTAGAATTTTCTGAAGAATCCAAAAATTGAATAATATACCAGGTGTTGCATTTAAAATAAGAAAGTTGGTATTGGCCACGGTCACATGACACACCCTGTATAAAAAGTTTTTGTTGAAAAAAATGCGCAACTAAAAATAACAATCGGCGTGTCCGAGCGTTTTTTCGAACACGCTCCCATTTATTTATTATCGAATTTATTCCATTTGGCTGATACACAGTGTATAGAACATAATATAGAACACATTTATTTTAGTCAGCTCAAAACGTGGTCAGCATGATCTCCTATGTACCACACACCCGGTTTAATAACCGTATTCAATCCATTACGTATTTTATTCAACCGGGCCACATTTAACGTGCGACATAAGCCTCGTACTATTTTTATTTATAAAAATTCGTACGTTCCTTGTATACTTTGATTTTTAACAATATACTTATACTAAATATTATATTTTGACTTTTGGTTTTTTAATTGCCATGCAGAAGAAAATATAATATTTATGCAAAACACTGTGAGTGGTCGTAGAAAAAAACATATGTATTACTCGGGAGCAAAGTACAATTTCCTCCCTTACTATTTGATCAAATATCCGCGGGAGGAAATTATACACTTTTCTCCCTTGTAATACAAATAGCTATTTTATAGTTAGACACTCCTGCCATAATGACAGTAATGCGTCTTTTTTTTAAATGCAATATACAAATAATTCTCTGTGAAGCAAATATTACAGTTTACAAAGCTAATAATGTACACAACTAAAGAAAGAGCTCAGTTATTTAAATGGACTATGCTGCAAACCTCAGCTGAACATTGATCACTTCGCAGGAAGGTAGGAATTTCACGATATAAATAATGAATTACCAAAAATAATGACTTGTTTCAGTGGAGTCAGTACTTATACCAATTGCGCTATAATAACTATAATTATTATTGTTCAAATACGAATTTTAATATAAATTAGTAAATGTATTTTGATAATTATTACTCCGAATGTTTATAAAATTTCAAAAATATTCACTAATGCACCATGAAAATATCCGGGTATTTTCATGGTGCATCAAATACTCAGTCGTATTCGATCGTCGCTGGGTGATTTCTGGAATACGCATTAATATGATTAGTTCCAATCTCGTTGAAATTTTTTGAGGGAAATAGTCAGAAGTAATATAACAAGACCGTCAAATATAATCGAATATAGCTGACGTATGCGAAATGTGTTCTGAGAAATACGCCGAGTCCGTAGGACGAGTCGTAATTTAAGGAACACATTGAGCAGTAGTCGCTATATTCAGATTATTTTTGATGCTCGAGTAGTATTCGGAGGACTGTATACCGAATAATAAATGTAAATGCAAGAAATATTTTGTCAATTTGACTTTCGTGTATACATATTATGATTCACGGCAACTTGAATTTTATTAACACTTAAATTAAATTAAATCCATAATTATGACTTACAAGGACTTGATTTATTTTTGGTATATATTATTAAAAGTACAATTATTATAAATTACTGAGCCACTGGAATTATTATTATTATTAGATGAATCAAGAGAAACTGACGAAGAATTATTGATAGAAGAATTTTTAATTTCCGATTGCATTGATTCACTTCTTAAATTTGAAATAAGATTTTTATGATGATTTTCACTTAGATTCAAATAAGGTTGAGTTGAAGCAGTATTGTTGTGTCCAGTTATTTTTACAATTTTTTCAGCGTTAATACCCTTACTTCATAACTGACTAACTGTAGACGATCTGTTAGAATGATTTGTTATTTTTACAAGTTTGGTATTTATTCCGATGCTTTTAGCAGCACTTTTTGTCCATTTACTAATCTGATTACATGCTATGGGCATATTTTTATACCAATAGCTATTTTCATGTTTTTCCCAATCTTTATTTACTGTAAGAAACAGGCGATTAGTTTGAATGTTAGGTGTCCGTTTAGAAAACATTTTCTTTAGAAGTCGAACGGGGCACATATCTATCTTGTTTGAATTTAGGGTAATCCATTTACTATTTGCAATTTTCTTATCACCTTCTTGTGCTGTTTTGGAACAAATTGTGTTGTATTCCATCGACTTGTTGGCAAATCGTAATTGTTTATTTCTTCTTTGAAATATTCTATCAAGCAAGCACTTGCTTCTCCTCCTCTCCACGCAAGTTCAACACACGCAATATGGCAAAACTTCCGCTGTAGACCATTGGGTGTATTTCCAGGGGTAATATAACAAGTGTTCTCATTATCGATAATGATTTTATAAATACAACGAATTTCAACCCCAACGACGAAAATGCACCGAGCCCGAAGGGCGAGGTGCATTTTCAAAGATTGGCGTTAAAATAAGTTGTATTTTTAAAATCATTATCGATTTTTGAGAACAGCACGAATTATATTAAGAAGGGAATATAATGAATTGATTAAGTCAACTAGTAAAGCAGAATTAACAAGTAGCTAAATATACAGTTTAAATACCTATATATATTTAGATCACTTCATCTTTCAAACAGCAAACCACATTTATCACCACATTTTACCATTTTACTTGTACTTGAGACACACTGACATTTCGGGTTATGTTTTTATCAGCGGTCGACTAGATTGTGGGCGCAACCGATAAATAACCCCATCGCAACGATCGTCGCTGCGATTTGTTCGTAGTGTTATCCTGAAAATACAACCGTGGTATTGTCAACATTGTCAGTTATTAATACATGCGTAACTATAGAAACCACATTGTTATGACGTCACTGTTTTACGTATGAGTTATATTCCCATAAAAATAATTTATAATTCTTGTTTGTTCTTCGTGGGTTAAAGTGGACGAACTGCGTTTTCTTTTTTCCAAATTGCGTTGTAAATTTTCCTCTTTGAATTGCGAGCATCTCTTGTTTTTTAAATATAACGCTTTTAAAAAGATTTATAACTCTTTTGAATTTATTATAATACGTAAGTTGAATATGCTTAGCTGTGAGATTTCAGAGTGTTTTCAATACTCCTTCTTTATAATCTTCACCATTAACTTTTCGCATGTTGTAAGCTCAGTCTTCCAAAATTTTACATAATTCTTCATCCAACTTTTCTTCTTTTGTATCATAATTTCTTTCTGAACAAAAGTGATCAAATTGTCTTATAACATAACATTCTATTTGCACTGTATGAATGGGTTTTATGGATGTGACGGATTCTTTGATTTTATGAATCTCATCAGATCCAAATCGATTCATATTGACCGCTTATTAAATACTGAATGCAAGAAAAATGATGTCATTTTGACTTTTGTGTAAAAATAATATGATTCACGCCAACTTGAATTTTATTAACACTTCATCGAAATACGCAAACAAACAATAAATTCGAAACACGCCCTATGACAACCAGGTAATTAGTAATAAGCGCTATAATACGCAGTAAGTAAGGAAAATTCAATATTATGATTGGTCAACTTAACTATGAGGTAATAGTCTCTGTTATTAAGTATTAAATAAATTTAAATTTAAAATTAAACATACTTCCATTTTTCTCTTTAACAGTATAATTCAAGTTCAGATATAAGTACTTACAGTTTACGAACACGCTACAGAAAATACACTGCCCCATGACTGGAAACTTTGAATTTTGAGCATATGCAGTAAACTAAAGATTTCTTGTAGACTTTGAAATGCATATATAAAAATTGCTGTTTTTGCATAGATTTTGAATTTTTCTATATCTGGTAAATGTAATTTATGTGGCAAGAAATTACATTACATGTTGCTTTCAAGCAACAGTGTTTGAGTATAAAATAAAATGTAAAAGAATGTTAAAAAGTTATAAAGGATAAAATATTAAAGATTAAGGTTAAAAAACATTGCTCATGCGTTTCCGAAAATAAATAAATAAGAAAAATTCCAAAACAATTATATCGAACAAATTTAAGTTCCTTTTAATGAAACAAAATAAACAACCGATGCAGTTTTCGAAGCAGATGTAAAAAACATGTTCATTGAATTTTAAGTGTTCCGTGTTCATTTCTTTAATAAGTACTTTATTGGCAGTGTTATTGTACACCTATGTGTAATTAGAAGTCTTTAACGGTAATTTGCTTTTACTGCAATAAGAACTCACATATTTCACTTCATATTTTTTATTTCATTGTCATAACTTTTGGCACTTTTGTATTTTCAAATAATAATAATGAATTTTCAAGACTAGTAGTTTTTGTGCCACTAACTTTAAAAACTTATATCTTGGCCTTCTAGATGAGTCAGAATAGCGTATTGAGTAGGTTTATTCCACTGTAGTTTTTATTGATATTTCATATCTGTTCTCTATTTGTCGCGTTTATACAGAAACATTAGACAAAAAGCTCATAGTGCCACATGAACCAGTTCCTAGCAATGACAATAGACAATAAGGAATACAACGACGGAAATTTAAAAAAAAAACCAGCAGGATATTTCAGATCCTTGACATACAGAAGGAGAGGGATATCCATTAACACGGCAACAAAAATCTACAAGTTTATTCGCAGGCCCATGATTGATTATGGCCAGATCGTTCTAAACTATGCAAGAGATAACTGCATACAAATTATGGACGTAACAAAACGGAACACACTGAGACTAATTACAAAACTTAGGCACAAGGACAAATATCTTCATAACATATCAAACAGGAACTTATACAACATCACCAACATCGTACCCATTACGTACTATTACAAGATATATTGAAAAAAGACTAGAAAAATGTACATAATAAATTCCAATAAAAACAGGGCAATAGGACAATACTCGACGAAATGTCAAAAGACCAGAAAACAAACTACAAAAATGCACCCGACAAAAACGCTTCATGAATCATACTACACATACTACACCTCATAACACTCGCGCTCATCAAATCATTCATCCATTCATTCATAAATCACATTTAAAAATAATATATTATAACAGAATAAAATAGTAAAGTTAGGCCTGGCACAATCACCGCACATGGGGTCGATAGCCCAATAAAGATTGTTATATATATACATATATATATATATATATATATATATATATATATATATATATATATATATATGTATATGTATATATATAATCATATATATATATATATATATATATATATATATATATATATATATATATATATGTATATGTATATATATAATCATATATATATATATATATATATATATATATATATGATATATTCGAACCCTGCTTGCAATACATAAATACATTCTGTTCTATAGAAAGGAATGAAGACTCTAGCGGCTTCTATTGTTATGTAACCAGTCTTAGATACAAGTAGGCATATCAAATCTATTTAAAAGATCTTCATTTATTTATTGTGATGTCACACACATTTTTATTTTTTAATTTTGTATATAGATTGGTTTTGGTTCATCAAAGGTTTAATTTAGTTATGCGTGCATCCTTTAAGTTGTGTGAAAATAACGTCACAATAATTTGATTATAGATTATGTGATGCCAATCTGTATGTGCACACCGGATATACTACCGGATTTAGTGAAGCCAAAAGTCATCATGAGGGTTGCTGGATGGGGAGAGACTAGAAATGGTGAGTTCAATAATTATGATTTCGTTCAATTTTTTATTTAGAATACATATTCCGAGTCGTCCATATACTAGGATTGTTACATATTTATCCTTGTTATAAACAAAATTTAAAAATTCAAGTTGAGTATATAAAAAACGTACAAAATTTCGATATTTTTCGAACCTAATCGTGGTTATATGAAAAAAGCTAGAGATCTAGTTAAAAGGGCAATGTTATGCAGTTTTGTACGCTGATTCAGATTATGTTGAAAAATTTTCAATAGTCCGAGCAGTTTAGAGATTATTAACAAAAATAGAAAATCGTGTTTTTCTAAACACTCTGATATTTCCATAATTATTAAAGGTGCTTAAATTACTTTAGAATAAAAGTTACTTGATTCGATCGCACAAACTTAAGAATCAAGCCTAAACAAAACTCAAAATGGCAGTTTCCGAGATATTAATAGTAACTTTCTTATTTTAAATGGCCGCCATAACTTTGTTTGAAATAGTATCTCTTCATATAACCACGATTATATACAAAACAAACAAAAACAATTACTTGTATTTTTGGACTTCAAAATTCGATTTTTTTATTCGAAAGCCAATTCCAACTAAAACAACTTTAACACACATTTCAACCAATAAGTTCAAGTTCAACTACAAAAATATTATGAGTATTTTATATTTGCTCTTCCACTTATGAAAGCAATAGTTATTTACGTAATCACTTATGAAAAGTGCGATATTGTTTGACGAGTGTAATATTTTTTTTGACTAGTTAAACATTAATGAATATTTCATAACGTGATACATACAAAACTTTATTTAATTCTGTCAGAATTATTTAATCTATTATTTGAATAAGAACGTTTCTTACTACATCACAAAATCAGATTACCTTATACAATTGTTTCTACGGAAACATGATTGCACTGGCATAAACAAATTAGTCAATAAGCTAAAACTAAGAACATCAAATAGTCCTCAAATAGTGATTCTGAACTAAATTCCGATTTTGACTAACTCTACGAATGCTGCCTTGGGTAGCTTAATAGATAACTACAAAATACCAAAATACCAAAATAGAAATAGATACCTACAAAAAGTTTGAAGCATGGTGCAAACATAACAAAAGTAAAAACCATATTAACCATCAATGAAGAGGTAATGTTGACATATTTTAAGACAAGAAATTAACATTAAGCAAGAAATTCAAGAAAATATTTCTGCAGAATCGGGAAACAATTTAACAAATTGTGTTTGTAATAATTTTGCTTTTAATGTTTATAAATCTTAAAATTCTCTGGTCATATCTTACCTTATTTCGCTTTAAACTTGGCCAGTTATGTAAAGTTGTTACAGAACTACTTAACGTAACTGAGTGCATGACAGTTACGAAAAATTTGACGTTTCATAGCGTCAGAAACTGATGTAAGGTTTGTGTTTTCATAACGGAATTAAATAAATAATTATATTTAAAAGAATTTTCTTTATTTGATGTATTTTGTATTTGTTGATGTATTTATTTGGTGTGAAAAATGTACAAAATGTAATATAATTTGCTAGTAATATTAGTAATATTAAAAATTAATTAATCGTAATTTTCCAAATTATGCCAAAAAGTGCCGGAGAAATAGTATTTCGACCCCTTAGATGAAGCAAACTGCGTAGGTAAAACTTCAAAATATAGTAGAATCGTTGGCTACAATAAATAGCCATATCAGTAAAAATTGATTGTCGTAATACAGGGTGTCTCTAAATTATGTGGACATGGCTTAACCATAGATTACTGGGATCAAAAGAAGACCATTTAACAAAACTTATCTATATACAAATGCGTTTGGTTTAGCCAGTATTCAGCTTCAAAGTTAATTTAAAAAAAACAAAGTTTGCATATAAAAGGAGAACGTTTACATTGATTTGGATGTTGTTTGGTATAACACTTTATACGGGTATAACTCATATTTTGACATAATCTTCATAGTTTTTGATATCTGTTACAGTTTCGGCACAAAAAAAATAAAATATGAGTGACTGCCCTACACTCGTTTGGAAACAAATGTAATCTAGTTACCAGGTTGATGATGGTTTATTCACAATAATGAATATAAAGTATGTACACTTATGCCGATAAAACAAATATATTGCTGGTTTTCGGATTAGGAGCCCTAATAACGAGGAAGAAATTTTGGAAATTATAGCAATTGCTTCATCCATACGATATCCAAATAGTGTAAGAGCTTTTACCTGCTGATTATGAACTACGTTTTGCGTTATGCCGATTTATTCAGGAAAAAAGAGCTGAACATATACTTTTAACCAGAAAATTCTGTTCACTGATAATTTGTTTCCAAACGAGTGTAGGGCAGTCACTCATATTTTATTTTTTTGTGTAGAAATTGTAACAGATATCCAAAACTATAAAGATTTAAAAAAAAATGAATGCCAGCGTACTATTTGATTTATAAAAAAAATATTTACTTTTGTCATTAAAACATATGAATGTATTCATGTTGGGCCTCACTTGTTTTATACAACTGGTCTATTGATAATAACAATATTATGTCGAAATATGAGTTATACCCGTATAAAGTGTACTAAACAACATCCAACGAACAACAACAAACTCAACATTATAAGCAAATTTTGTTTTTTTTAAATTAGCTTTGAAGCTGAATACTGGCTAAACCAAACGCATTTGTATATAGATAACTTTTGTTAAATCGTCTATTTTTGATTCCAGTAATCTTTGGTTAAGCCATGTCCACGTAATTTAGAGACACTCTGTATAATTGACAAAAGTAAACAAACATTACGGTTTCAACATTAACAATATGGTTTCACACCAAGTCTTTATCTAGTTAATAATGTGTTAAATGATGTTTCATATTTTTCCACTTTCAATACAACATTAGCCAATGTAATTAACCAAAATAGCGGTCACAATTTTATGTATTAATTGTTTGCAATTGTTTTAATTACTTGATTTTAGGTACTCCTAGTAACATAAAGATGAAAGCAAGTATTCCTGTGGTAGACAGGAATGCATGCTCCAAGACTAAATCTTATAGAGTAGCTGAAACGCAGATTTGCGCTGGAGGTGGAATCGAGGACTCCTGCAAAGGTGACTCAGGAGGACCTCTGATGGCTCAGGAACAAGATCCCGATGGATTATATAGATGGTACATGACTGGAATAGTATCTCTGGGTCCCGAAAAGTGTGCCACCAAGGGAGTTCCAGCAGTATACACAAACGTTGCTTCATACATTGATTGGATTAAGAAAAATATATTACCATAAATATCACTTAGGAATTAGTAAAGTAGACAAATTAAATTTGTAACTATATAATTCTGATTTTAGTGGAGTTATTTAATAAATATGGTGCATGAAAACATGATTACCTCTGCAATCCTAAACTTTGCTCTAACATTTTATGAAGCGAATATCTCACAGTATGGTTTCACACCAAGTCTTTATCTAGTTAATTATGTATTTAATGACGTTTCATATTTTTCTACTTTCAATACAACATTAGCCAATGTTTCTGAAAGTCAAGTAGGTATTACAAGTTAGAACAATAGGACACCTCTGCCGTTCTCCACGATTTGAACCAAGTACTCTTGGCTATGGAGCGAACGCTTAATCTAATTATATAAAACATACACCCAGTATTTGAATTGCAAATTGTAGCAGTAAATATGTTTGAACTTAATATTTAACAGTTAGACTATACAGGTTTGCGGTTTTCATCAAGTACATTTTTCCGCATCACCGATTAGCATGTTGATTGACACTTCTGTCCTGGCTGTGATGCGTGTCCCAGTATGGAATGTTAATTGGCCAATTCGCATTTGTATCACTGGCAAAAACAAAAAGTCTACTTCAATGGATAGCGAGGGCAATGTCGCCGGCAAAGGCCGCCTCAAGGTGCGCCACTTCTCCTTGAGATGAACCGTTTTATCAGTACAATTTGTGTCGTGCTATGAAGACGTATGTTTTGTGGTGTGGACTGGCGGTCGTTCTCGCCGCTGGAGCCGGTAAACATCTCGGATTTCTGTGAAAATTTCGAACAACAACATTTTATTTTAGAGAAGTGTGCAACACCAGACTCTAAGGAAGGAGAATGCGTGGAGATGAAGGACTGCCCGGTGCTGTTAGCGTACCTCAAGAAGGAGAAGTGGTCTACAGATGACCTCAAGTTTTTCAGGAGGTCGCGTTGCCCGGGGGTTGAAGGCACAGTGTGCTGTCAGGTTTCGAATGTCACGAAGGAGTTTAAGTTGCCACCCAAAGCGGTCAGGCCAGTTATTTTGGATTATCGTATAAAAGATGATCAGAATATTTTGCCATCATCTTGTGGGGAGCAGATATATGATGATGACAGAATTATAGGGGTAACTGCGGCTTTGGGCGAGTTTCCATGGATGGTTCTTCTAAAATACAAGACGAGTAAGTATCATATAGTAAAGTAATAGCTCACCAAATTATAACAGAATATAAAATAATTCTTTGGACTTATGATTGGACTTTTCTGGACACAATTTAAAATATAGAAAAAAAGTATTTACTCTATAATTAATTTTGGAAAATTCATCGCAATGAAATAAATCACAGAGGAAATTCATCACGAAAAATTTGATAATTTATAATAATAAATTAATTAATATTTTTATTAATTAATAACTAAATTAACATTGTGTAAACTGTTCTAGAATGTGAATTCTAATTTTTAAATTTTACTTTACATGAAGTATTATCTATTGTGTATAATGTGTATAATGTATAATGTGTATAATGTATAATGTGTAAAAAGAATGAATTACAAATATTTCATTTTATACTTTACTTATTTTTGAGTTATGTATTTATACTATGTTTTGAGGACAAATAAGATACGAAAACACGAATGCTATACGGATGTGTGCATGTTAGGGTGCTTCAAAAAATAAAGTTTTGATTTTTTTTGTTCTCACCCTTCCATTTCGTGAGAATATGCATAAACATTATTTATGCAAAATTTTAGCGCAATCGAACAAAATCTAGGGGTCACGCAACACCATCGAATTATATTGAAAATTTTCAGAATGAACAGATGAAGGATAGTTTCTAAAGCCATTATCTAAAGTTATACTACTTTCAAACGGGTGTAATATCATATTTTTAACAATTCTACAAGTGAAAACCATTAAAATAGCTTTTCAGAACTAATGAGCGAGATAATATACAGGGTGCATCTAAATTACGTGGACATGGCATAACCACAGATTACTGGGATCAAAATGAGACGATTTAATAAAACTTATCTATATACAAATGCCTTTGGTTTATCCAGTATTCACCTTCAAAGTTAATTTAAAAAAAACAAAATTTGCTTATAACAAGAGAACGTTTACATTGATTTGGATGTTGTTTGGTATGACACTCTATACCGGTATAACTCATATTTTGACATAATATTCTTATTATCAGTAGACCGGTTGTGTACAAAACAAGGATTACCCAACATTAATATATGCATATTTTTTAATGACAAAGCAAATAACTTAAAAATATCATATCGGACGCAAGCATCCATCACTAAGTTTTTTTTTGTATCTTTATAGTTTTTTATATCTGTTACAGTTTCGGCACAAAAAAATAAAATATGAGTGACTGCCCAACACTCGTTTAGAAACAAATGTAAACTAGTTACCGGGTTGATGATGGTTTATTCACAATAATGAATATAAAGTTACGCCGATAAAATAGATATGTTACTGGTTTTAGGATTTTAGGAGCCCTAATAACGAGGAAGAAAATTTAGAAATTAAAGCAATTGCTTCATCCATTCGATATCCAAATAGTGCAAGAGCTTTAACCAGCTAATTATGACCTACGTTTTGTATTTTGCTGATTTATTCAGGAAAAAAGAGCTGAACATATACTTTTTAACCAGAAAATTCTGTTCACTGATGATTTGCTTCCAAACGAGTGTAGCGCAGTCACTCATATTTAATTTTTTTGTGTCGAAACTGTAACAGACATCAAAAACTATAAAGATACAAAAAACTTAATAATGAATGCCTGCGTCCGTTTGATTTTTTTTTTAATTAATTTGCTTTTGTCTTTAAGAAATATGAATGTATTAATGTTGGGCCTCACTTATTTTATACACAACCGGTCTACTGATAATAACAATATTATGTCAAAATATGAGTTATACTGTCATACCAAACAACATCCAAATCAATGTAAACGTTCTCTTATTATAAGCAAATTTTGTTTTCTTTTTAATTAACTTTGTAGCTGAATACTGGCCAAACCAAACGCATTTGTATATAGAAAAGTTTTGTTAATTCGTTTTCTTTTGATCCCAGTAATCTGTATTTAGGCTATGTCTACATAATTTGGAGACCCTGTATATTTGATGTATCTGATTTATTTTGTCAATATGTTTTTCTTACGCTTTTTCATTTTGTTTTTCATTTATTTCTCATATTCTCTTTGTACTACGTGTTTTTTTAATTTAAAGAAGTTAAAAGTTAAAATGCATACCAAGAAACGTTTTTTTTTTAAATTATGTTTCCATCCATATTTGTCAAAAATATGAAACTTCAATTAGCCTGCGCGGTCTCTAATATAAATTTATTTAATCAAAATTTTGAGTATACAGCGTCCTTATACAGCGTGATCAGAATAATAGGTAACCAATGGACAACTTTTGTAGAATGCATTTTAGAGGAAAAGGTTGTGAGGCAAAAAAGTCCTGCAAATTAATAATAGCATCATGTGAAAACTGAAAAAATAAAAAATAAAATCATTATTTTTTTTAAAAGTGCTAAAAAACGAATATTTTATATTCCATTGTTTAATCTTAGTCAATACTTGCGCAATAGTTTTGCGACTGATCATTTTCTCAGGATGATTTACATTACATTCATTAGCTTCATATCTGCATGTTCTGTAATTATTCCCCACAAAGAAAACAATTTCTACCATTTCTGGGTTAGTTAACGGCATTTTACTAGTGTAAACAACACTTAAGTGACAAGTATATTACAAAACGAAAAATTAAACGGATAACGCAATTTATAAATTTTATTAGAAGTGTGGAATGCAGGTCACACAAGGGAACGATTTACAACCCGTAGAAAGTACTAACACACTGTACATTATAACTTTAATTTAAGAACATAATTAAGCACTTTTTAAAATAAAAACATCATTAGATTTTTATTTTCATTTTATTTAAAAAAATGCTATTATTAATTTAAGATAATGCAGGACTTTTTTGCCTAATAACTTTTTCTTCTAAAATGCATACCAAAAAAGATTCCCATTTGTTACCCATTATTCTGATCACGCTGTATATAGTGACACAAAGTAAGAGGGTGGGAACAACAAAAATTTAAAAAATATTTGTTTGTATGTATGTATGTATGTATGTATGTATGTATGTATGTATGATTTATCCGGCCCGAGAATATATTATTGTTTAGATTAGCTTAAACGACATCCGAAGTAATTCTCTAAATAAACCATATACTTCTTAAACAGTTAATAGTAAACAAAAAATAAAATAATATATAATAATATAAATAATATAATGTAATATTTGTATGTATGTATGTATGTATGTATGTATGTATGTATGTATGTATGTATGTATGTATGTATGTATGTATGTATGTATGTATGTATGATTTATCCGGCCCGAGAATATGTTATTGTTTAGATTAGCTTAAATGATATCTGAAGTAATTCTATAAATTAATAATACATTTTTTAAACAGTTAATAGCAAACAAAAAATAAAATAATATACAGGGTGTCTCCTAAAAAACGCCGCTGGCAATAACTCCTTTATTGATTGGCCGATTTAAAAAAAATTAAAATAAGATTAAATGGATCTACATGATCTACAAAGGGGCCCTAATTTTGTATTTTTGCAATTAAACTTTTATTTCAGCGATAGTCAACTTTTTTTTTCAAATGGTTACATATATATTCTTTTTTTTTTCTGGTAGAGGTTATTTTTCTGAATCCAAAGATGTATAATGAGTTGGCTTTGTTGGAATATTCGTAACAGAAAAAAAAATTTAAAATATGCATCAAGAAATATAAACGTATCTACAAAAGTTGCTCAAACTGACAGCCATCTTGTTGAATAGTTGAATACACAACTGACATATTCTCGTTATTGCATAAGTTGCATTTAATATACAATAAGAAGGTATTTCTGGTGTTTTCCAGATTGTGTTTGCTTTGTTTTTTCCGCCTCACTTGAAAAACTTATTTAAACATTTTTTTTGTCTGTAACGAATATTCCATCAAAGGGAACTTGTTATACACCTTTGGATTGGAAAAATATCTCTACCTAAAAAAAAATAAGAAAATATATGTAACCATTTGAAAAATAAAAGTTGACTATCGCTGAAAAAAGTTGATATTGCAAAAAAACAAAAATAGGGCCCGTTTGTAGAACATGTGGAGCCATTTAATCTTGTTTTTGTTTTTTTGAAATCGGCCAATAAATAAAGGAGTTATCACCAGCGGAGTTTTTTAGGAGACACCCTGTATAATAATTTGAAAAATTGTAAACGAAGAATTTATAGAACTACAAATTTTTTCTGTAGTTTTTCACTAAAGAAAATAAAACATAAAATTGTTCCAACATTTTTAGCACCTTGCATTTAAATAGAAAGTAGATCAATCCAAATTATCAGGTATATTAATATTTATCATGTAAGTATTATTAAATTAGTCGAAAAAAGTTATATTTAATGTTAACTAAACCCAAAACTGTTCATTAGTTTGATTATATTTTGTTTTAAGTTTCGTTAATTTGGGGAAAATTCTATAAATTTTTAAATTTTGAATCGAAAAACGAACATTTTCTTGAAATTTTCGAAATTTGTAGCATTTGCTGATATAATGTTCGGAGTTTCTGAATAGTCTGATACCTCTAACATGTTTGTAACATTCGGGACGTTTTACCTCTCTTGATATCTTGATTGCATATTTATGAAATCGAAATTTCCATTTTACTCCATAACTCTAATAAACGCTTTGGCAATTTCCATTATATTTATGAACTATATGCAACTTCTGGTCACATTGTATAAACATTGCCGAAAAGTGTAATATATTTATTTGGGTTTTTCGATATTGTTTTTAATGTTCATTTCAATAAAAAATCTGTGTTTACACTGTTTTCGGGTTCTTCATGCAATTTTCTCACTTTTTGACGTGTTTAGTTCCACTGCATTACTTTTGTTCAGTTTTTAAATGTATTATGGCATGTAAAAGAAACTTTTGAAATATTTCTGAAACTTTTTTTATGTACCTATAGCGATTAACGTTTAAACTTCTGATATTTTAATAACATTTTCTGCAATTTACATATATTTTCTGTGATTATTTTGTTTTGTTTTCATTACAGTTTCAGTAAGTATTTTACATATAATATTAATTAATGCAATTTTCGGAAAATTGGACGACTGCAGGCAAGTCAGGCGCGAATTTTCAAATTTCCTATATAGCCTTACTACCATAAAGGATCCCTGAACTACATCGAAAAAATACCCGAATAAAATAAATAAACCTGCGATGTATTTTCTTGCGAGTAGATTTCTTTTCGAATAATTTTAGCCTTACTACCATAAAGGATCCCTGAACTACATCGAAAAAATACCCGAATAAAATAAATAAACCTGCGATATATTTTCTTGCGAGTAGATTTCTTTTCGAATAATTTTCCGCGCGAAGTATTTTCCTCCGATGAATTTTATGCGATCATACTTTCATAAGCGGTAATAATAATAACAGTTTAATTTAGTTTATAATTTAGTTAATAATAACACACAAATATTCAAGAGAATATGGAAATAAAAATGAATTTTATACATTGTAAAAACTTTTGAAAAAATAATAGAATGCAAGCTATTTTAACTGTAGGTACCTACTTAATTAAATATAATGTTGCCGAAGAGTAGAACAAACATTACTCACAAAAATAACTCATAGTAAAAATTACATACCAGATGTTTAGTTTCAAAATGGAACATATTGAAAACACGCTTTTGGAAAATGCTGGTCACCAGATTTACGTTCAAGCATAAAAGTAGTATCAATCGAATTAAACTATTATTGGGAATTCTTGTTACTAAATACTTTTATATTGATAAGTACCTGTTTTTACCTTTAATTAATAAATAAGGATAATCTATTCTTATGAAGAACGAGTATTTATTCAAATGAGTTTTTGAGATTTATTTGCTGTTCAATTTATTAGCAGGCCCATACCATCTGTCAGTACCATACAATACCATTTTACATGATTACAAAGATCAATAAAGTGAATAAGATACAGCAAATACTCGAATAGTCAACCATTTTGATGCAGGCAGTAACCCATTCGGTTGTAAAATACAGTTCTTATATTTGCTAGTTGTTGATCCCTAATCAAGGTCCACTCAGCAACAATAGCATCCTTTAGTGAATTAATATTTTGTTCACGTGTACGATAAATTTTAGTTTTGAGATGTCCTGGTCCCTACAAAAAAAAATTGCAAGGTCCCAAATCACCAGAGCTAGCCGGCAAAGTTATAGTTCCTCCACGACCAATCGAGCGATTTGGAAAGGATTCGTTAAGGACGGCTCTTACGTCAATCCCATTATGCGGTCGATATCCTTTATCCAGCGCATCCATCTATTTTTACGAGTACAAATTGTGTTTTCCCATGCTATTTTCCTATGTTCCGTTTTGAAAGTAAACATCCGGTATAAAAACCTGTTACAAGTAGGCAAAATTCTGAATGCACCACTATTGTTTATTCACTTAAGTATGCCATCATGTAATAACAAACTGAAAACAAAATATCTTTTGGCAGTATAAAGAAATGACTATAGTTCGTTTTTTAAAGGTCCATGACTTGTTGTTTTAAGTTGGTCAAAACAAAAGTTACAACAAAAGTCACTAAATATTGACCTTTATCTCGTTTTCGAGAACACTTATGACACTAACAGAGTAGCCACTCATATTTTCGAGAGAAACTGCGACATTGGTCGATCTTTAATTAAAAACAGACTATATCCCTTGAAGACAATATGTAAATTGGAAAATTGGAAAATATATTAATTGTCTATTATTTCAATCTTGTTTGTATGCAATAAAACCTGTGTTTTTAAACGAAATTTTTATTTTTGTTGATATCTATCTACAATGATTACAAAAAAGCAAAACGTATATTGAATTTGAAAATTTTGTAAAACCGATTTTAAATTAAAATGATATGCTTAAAATATCGAAATCGAAATATTATGAGTTTTTTATGGAGCATTCATGTAAAGCTGTTAACCTCTTAAAACTTGTTAACCTACAACATTAATGGCACAATATTTGAGCAATAATTTGAGGCAAAATTGTGAAGTGTGGTAGATCGCTCCTTGGCAAACGATTAGCTAGAACAGTTAAAAAAGGCCGTTCTTATATAAACAATGAAAAAATAACAACTGGTATAAATGGATGAAACAATAATTTAAAAAAAATAAAAATTCTTATAATAATACTGCATTTCCGATTGATGCATAAGTGGTTCAGATAATTCTAAATCAATTCCGTATCAATGTAATTGTGCAATTTATTTATCTTAAACAAGTACTTAATTGCGTCACTCCATTTAGTTATAATATGCTCATTCAATTTGAAGATTAGTAGAGTTATTTGACAGACAGTCAATATCTATATCAATCGTACCAGTAAACAAAATCATCAGTAATTAATCTGAAAGTTCATCGAGTAAATATATTTATGTACTAATTTTTAATTACATTATCATATATGGAAGCCGTATCATTTCAAAATAACCTAACTCTGCCAACGACTAACGAGATGCTTCACTGCAATGTTATAAATACAAAGTACGGCCATTTTAAATGCTCCCTAATTAAGCAGAAACATTGAGCAGAAAAGTTTTCTTGTATTTTTATTACACAAAACATTTATTTTAAAGCGTTCACAAATTTTGAGTACAAATTTTGATTTTATAAATACTCTTGCATAATTGATATATTCGTTAAAATTTTGATATTAATGTTCCTAAGATTTTTTTTTATATTTCACACGATTTTCGTGAATATTTTCATTATTTTGAATTTATACAGTATGTACCCGGATTGAGTTTACAAGAGGGATTATTTTTAATTTTTACTTTTAAGTAAAAATGTTATAGGAATTGAAATTCCTGCTTGGTCTGAAACTGCCATTTTAGTTATTAAAACATTAATTTATTTATACAGGGTATTTAAATAATCATAAAATATAACATCATTTAAACAATCCCCGACCATTTTCTTTACACCGTTCAAGCCTGGTATGAAACTCCGGAAGACTGTTTTAGATTTCTTCAATGATTATTGATGCAAATGCCTCTCGTAGGCGACTTTTTAAATTTTCAGTATCATTTTCTGCATTTTGGGGATTGTTCGAATGGTTATATTTTTCTTTAATGTTGTTAAAAGTCATTTTAAAGTCCTTTGGCAAATAGTAAATAAATAAGTGTCAAAATAAGATTTAAAAAAAATGATATTGCCAACACCTTGTATAAATAAATCAAAGTTTCAATAAGTGAACTGATAGTTTCAGACCAAGCAGGAATTATACTGCTCAACATTTGAACTGGTACACTTATATAATATGCAGTTTTTTATGACTGGTGCATCGCTAAGAATTGTTGCTGCCCATTTCAATGTGAGCCACAATGTGGTCAGAAGAGTTCGAATGTGTTTTAATGATACTTGATCTGTCGAAGATAAATCCCTGACAACAGTCAGGGAGGACCGGTTTATTACGATTCAGACTCGAAGGAATAGATTTTCTACTGCAAGAACACTCCAAATTCAGTTATTGAATGCAACAGGTACTCAAGTATCCACTCAAACAGTAAGAAGTAGGCTTTATGCGGTAAATTTAAGGTTCAGATCTTCTAAAAAATGTCCATTGTTGACCAGAGCCCACAAAAGAAGAAGCTAGAGTTAGCACACCAACATGCAAATTGGAGGGTTGAAGATTAGGGTCGTTGTTTATTCAGTCGCGAGACCAGACTGCGTATCTATAGCTCAGATGGAAGAGTGAAAGTTTGGAGAAGCAGAGAAGAACGCTATATTGAGAACCATGTGACTTACCATCAAGCTTGTGGAGGCGGTTTAATTACCGTTTGGGAGGTACTTCTGCGACTCGTCGTACTGAATTTTTTACGCTTGGAAATGCTACAATGAATAGTGTCAGGTATCTTAATGAGGTATTAGAACCTGTAGTGTTGCCATTTGCTAATGAAAAAGGCGCTGGTTTCGTGTTTGTTGATGATAATGCGCGTCCTCATAGAACAAGGCAAATCAATGCATTTTTTGAAGAGAACAATATTACGCACATGGATTGGCCAGCGAACTCTCCAGATCTGAATCGCATACAGAACATATGGGATTACCTGAAAAGGTTGAGAAGGTCACGAGGAGTGGATCCAAACAATCACCATCAGCTCCGAACTGCCGTTTTGGAAGAATGGCTGAATATTCCTCGGCATTACATTCGGGATTTGATTTCCAGCATGCCAAGACGTTGCCAAGAGGTTATAAGAGCTAGAGGAGGTCCCACGCTTTATTAATCTTTAAGTGTTTGGTTATCATTTCTTTCCAGAGCAAACTTTTTTGTAATACTAAAACGAAGATTTTGTTATTTTTCTATTAAAACAGTTGAAATTCGTTATTTAAGTATTATTCTTTTAATTCTTCGCCCTAAAAGTATTTCCAGAACCATATACTATCAATTAAGCAAGTAGGTGTTGTTCAAAAAGAAGTCAATTGTTTTTTATATATGTTCTTGTAAGTGTACAAGTTCAAATGTTGAGCAGTGTATAATTCCTATAACACTTTTACATAAAAGTGAAAATAAAAAAAATATCCCTCTTGTAAACTCAATCCGGGGACATACTATATATTATTGAATTTCAGAAATATTCAAATAGAGACAATTGATGACAATTTGATGAATGTTTAGGGGACTTAAATTTAACTCATTCAAGTCAAAGTTATTTATTCTATAATTCTAATTTTTCAGACTTTTCACATATGTTCATTGAACATTTGGAATGCTGAAGATGTTTAGTACAGTTCTTGAAGGTTTGTATGTACTATTTAGGTCCAGTTGGTCCAGTAGAATTGTGGATCAACTTTGATCCTAGTTCAGTTTCTATTGCGTCAAAAATTCTAACGTAGGTAACTGAATCATTGTGAAAATTAATCAAAGATTGTACAACTGGCCCTAAGAGACTTTTATGATACTGTTCCTAATGCCAAGTATTTTTATATAATATTCTAGAATATTTTAATTTTTTTTCAATGATATATTCTTTGGAACTTTGAAAATGTTCGTAGATATAAATCTTAAATAATTTGATTTTTTATAAGTAATGAAATAGCGATTTTTTTATATATTTTTTTATTTTTAATTGAGTTTCCTCCCACTTTTGCATAGAATGTTTTCATAAATAATGTGTTGACTTCCTTTTGATATATTCACGATCTCCCCTAAGGTGAATTTTAAGACAAATCTTAAGGTGAATCCTAAGTAGAATTGCTTGAAATGTAATAATGCAAATATTTTCTATATTTTGCTATACTATTAAATTTTCACACACTATATAAAATGCTTGAAGGAAAAGTAAAATTTGATTAAATCATGGAATTTTTGAAATATGTTGACTTTTTAATTTTTTTTATGTATAATAACTATTCTCTGAATTTGAAAATTGTTAATTTGGTAATAAGTGTATGCCAGATTAATAATCCTTATATGGTGGTCAGGTTGGGCACCATTATGGACATCTAGGTTATCTTAAGTGATAGAAGGTAGGTTTAAATTTGGCATACTTGCTAAATTCTATGCGGAATAAAAATGTGTAGTGAAACATCTTATATTTTGTATATGGTTCTAGAAAACTTGAGAACGAACTGAAAAAACGCATTATTTACCTTCAAAATCAGAAGATTAAAGAGAAACAAAAACAAAATCAAATGTCAAAACGCAAAATATAGTTTCTTGACATGTTATCATAGCAAAATACAAACGCATCACTTGGAATTGAACAATTCCACAAATAAAAAATGCTACCTATATCTCTGACACAAAAAAAATAATGGAGATAAAAACTACGCCAAACGTGGTTTTCCACAATTATTTATAAATTTAAACCTGCCCTCTGTTTCTTAAGACATACTTAAACGTACGACTCATTTTTCCTAAAAATGAATATACCGCGTGGTCACTTTTACGACGCCCACCATTAGGATCTATTAAACGGAAATATATACAGAGTTGGTCAAATAGGATAAAAGTTTCTCATTTTTGTGCGTTTCAATAAACTGTAACGAAATCCGGGATATCTTGCACAGTTCCTGAAATATAGCTGAACAACTGAAAAGGTGCACTTTCCTTTCCCTTTTATAACTTTTTTACTTTTGAAGGAAATTTTTCGAAACTTCGCACTCTTACATTTTTCAACGTGAGCTTTCTGATGACAGTGCCAAACATTTTCTGCTAGATGGCCAAATTTTGATAGTCAACTGTTATGGCCGCATCATTGGATTTTGACAGCATTTAAAAGAGCTAAAAAATCCGTTTCAACCATGTTAAACACATGGGTAATCTGACTTTATTTACCACCAACAATCGATAATTTAAAAATTTGATGCAAAACTCAAACTGTCGTGGACTGCTCTAAAAATCAAGTTGCCTTGCCAAATTATCATTTTGACATTTCTTCATACAAAGAAAATAACTTCTGAGTAATTTTATTGTGTATTGTGTAAGTGCAAAAAAGGTGATAATATCTTTGATTAGTAAAAATGGCAAGATATTATCTTCACCATGAAAAAATTGACATGTACAATCTCTATGTAAGGAATTACAGAAATTCGAGAGCCACATCTAGAATGTATAGTGAATTGAATCCCGAAAGAAGACAGCCGGATCCAACAACTTTTCGGCGTTTGTGAAATCGCGTTAAAATGTCAGATTACCCATGTGTTGATCGAATTTTTTTTAATGCTATTAAAATCGAATCTGGAGGTCATAAGAATATCAAAAGTTGACTATGAATATTTGGGCATCTGGTTGGCGCAGAAAATGTTTGGTACTGTCATCAGAAAGCTCACGTCAAAATTTGTAGTTATAAAATGAAAAGGAAAGTGCACTTTTTCAGTTTTTCAGCGATATTTCAGGAATTGTGCAAGATATGCCGGATTTCATTTCAGTATATTGAAAGGCCTATGAATACGAAACTTTTATCACATTTGATCAACTCTGTATTTCTGTTTAATAGATCCTAATGGCGGGCGTCGTAAAAGTGACCACCCCGTATAGTTAAATCGATATTTTGTAATTGAAGGGCTACGGGGAAAACAATCACAAAACGAGTCCAATTTGGTCATTTTCCAGGAAACTAAATTGAACGTTTCAACTCTAATAAAGGATAGAAAGGATTAATAAAAAACTAACTGATTATAATATATTGTCGGCTTACAAATAAAATCACTTAAGTCAAAAACTATAAAATGTGACAAACTGCAATTCAAGTTTTATATTCTGCTGTTACCTCTCCTACTCAGTCATTTAATGAGTTAAGAATTTGGAAGTTCGGCTACAGGACGTTTTAGTGTACCCCTACTGAGCCTGAGATTTGTTACAATGTAGTAATTTAGTAAACCATCAAAATAAAACTTAACCAAAAGGAGCCAAATATTGACTTGGTGACTGAGTGTATTTCACTTATAAGCCGACGATATCTACTTTGAAATAAGATGTGTAACTATTACAAAAATTATTATCTATGGAGGGGTCTTTAAATTATTCTTCTTTATCTCGTTCAACGTTCCCGTTGATAGTTTTTAGTCAAAATCCAATTCTATTTCTTCGTTTTTCAAGCGAACGGTGATTGTTTTTCACTGTTTTACGTCCTTTACTTACCTTTCCTATGCCCAACATGGCACCTTCAGCTCGATTTCGTTAAAAATGGTTTATGATCGATCTTTTCCGAAGCCCTTCAATTCTTAACTTTTTTTGCATTGCACTCTAAACAGTGTTTTCTTTTCAACAATTTAATACAACTAGCTATTATATCGCCGTTCCGGTGGAATAATGATGCAACAGCACAATGAATATTTTAGGAGAGCCGAGAAACGATTGTTAATTATTTAGTTTTAATGTAGTGTATACATTTTATTGATAATTATTTTAATGTGAAATGTTATGACTACTACATGTTATTGCTAATAAAATGTGTTCACTACCTTAAAACTCAGTAATTATCAATCAATTTTCGTCTCTTCGGAAAAATTTATTTTGCAGTTGTCTTTATTCCACAGGAATGGCGATATAAAAACCTTACGGATTCACTTTTATTATTCGAAAGCTTGGAAAACATGGTTTCTTGACAATGTTTGCAGAAAATTAAAAATATCCGATAGAAATGGTCGGAGCAAAAATTGCATAGGACCATTGCAATGATCGATTTCCATTTAATAATTGAGCTGGGTGCACAAACAGTGTAAGTCGATTTATGCGGTTTTTGAGCAAATTTGATTATTAGAATATTTGTACCCAAATTTATAAGTCTGTTAAAAATTATATAGCTACTGTTCATATAAAAATATTAGAAAATATAGCAATTATTGCTATATTATAAGTTTTATTAAGTTTTGAACCTTTCGACGCGTTTTTCTCGAAACTCATTTTTTCGACATATGCTATTCTTGCACCCATGGCCACAATTATGAAATTGATATGTGTGATCTATAAAATATATGTATGTAATATGTGAGGAATAATAGTTTTATCTTTGAGAATTCTCAAATTACAATCTATGCAATATGAGTTGTAAAGAAAACTATTACTGAGAAACTTTACAAAAACTTACGAAATATATTTTATAGGTTTCTTGGATAAACCTGAGCTGCTTTAAACAGTTTACATAATTATAAAGTTACAGTATAATCATTGGCGTAGAATATTCTGTACATAAATAATATCCAGAGCCACCATTTCATCTCATCACTGCAATAATTGTATATCACTACTAATACTACTACTACTAAATATAATATTTTATTTCTTATTTTAAAATAAATTGATTATTCAATACTTTTTAAATGCAAATTAAATGTTATAATTAACATTTTTGAATTTGTTCATTAATACTTATGGCAAGTGCTAGTTTATTTTAAAAGACATTTTGATTACATATGAATCATAATATGTATGCATTAAGCTATGGACGTATTGTTAATTCTACCAGGAAAAATAGAGAATTGTAATGTTGCCCTACAAACCAAAAATATATGTTAATTTATCCTAAAATACTAATTATGAATATTACTTTAGAACATGGAATAGGCTATGCATGCGGTGGTGCTTTGATCAACAGCAGACATGTTCTCACTGCAGCCCATTGTGTTTCCGGTGTACACGGAGAGCCGTAAGCCGTAACCAACTATACTTGCCAACCAGCCGAATAGATTAATAATTTGTGTTTACTGTATTTTGCAGTTTCGAGGTGACTCTGGGTGAGTACGACACTAACTCTGTTAGAGATTGCAGCTTGGATTCCGATGATGAAGATTGCGCTCCTCCGCCACAAAATATCCCAATAGCCAAGATCATCAAACATGCTGAGTATTCGCGAGAGAAACCTGGCAGGCCTCACGATATAGCTCTTGTGAAACTCGCCAAGTCAGCACTTTATACTGGTTTGTAGTTTGATGTATTTTGATAACTAATTTTGGTTTCTTAGAATAATTATTTGGCTTTTGTGCTATAATGTTTGACCATTATATAAGATAGATATGAATAACTTACATTAGTAAATTGTATTGGCAGATCAATAACTGTTTAATTCATTCAAGTATGTTGTAATCCTAGATAATGATTATCCTCTTTAATAATATGCATTTATGTTACTTAATTATTTTCTAATTTATTATACTCTTCATTCAAACAGTTTTAGTCATAAAAAATTAAACCTCGGTGTAATAGAGTTTTATGAAAACTTTTTAGGGTTTTTTTATAAATAAGACTGTAAATATGTTAACTTCATACTGTCGGGTTCGATTACATTATCAATTTGAGTCCGGTAAATGAGTTATAACAGCATCAGAGCCGGTAAGTGTCGCTAAGATTTTGCGCTAAGCCAGCGTTCTTCAACTTGTGTTCCGCGGAACCCTTGGGTTCCGCGAAGTTTCTCAAGGGTTCCGCAAACAATTACCATGGAACAGTAAAAATTCTGTAAGAACTGCGTAGTGCAGCGGGGTGCAGAATCTGGATTTGGATTTTGTGAATTAAATGATGAAATAAGAATTATGTTAAGCGAACATGCATTTTAAGTATCTTACAAATTAAAAGATATAGATTGGATAAGTAATAACATAATGCTACTATTCTCAGTAATAATATAACAAGAGAGTGAGAATAAATTGAAAATAATTTGACAGATTGTCGAAAACTTGTTGCCAGGCAATAGTCACGAGAGCCCGAAGGGCTCGAGTGACTATTGCCAAATGGCAACAAGTTTGAGACATAATCTGTCAAATTATTTTCTAATTTATCGAACTCTCGAGTTATATTTGATTAGATTATTTTCTGACGTTTTTTGCTTTCTAGTATTTCTTTATCAATTTCAGTATGCGAAACGCAGCTAAAGCGACTTTTATTCATTTTGTATGACACTTTAATATGATTGATAAATTAATAATTTGACAAATATTTTGATTGACAAGAGTGAACCTAGCTACCGAGATTATTCCCACTATAATAATCTCTAGAGAATATTCCCAGTATAATAATGACGGGATTGGTCCAGAAGTATCAATATGACAAAAATCGAAATATATCATTGGTTTTGAGGAACGTCAAAAAATAATCCAGTAAACATTTTGGTCAGATTGCATTTTAAAAGAAAATACTGAGCTTTTCATTAATTTACATAAAATTATGACAACTAATAACCTTAAAATGAATAAAAATTTACAAGATATTATACTGCAGCACTTATCAGATTTACCACAATCGTTTCAGGAGTAGTTTTCTTTGGAAAAAGAAAACCTATCTTGGATTCAAAGCCCTTTTGAAAAAGCTTGTTATAATTATCAGTCGTCAGTTAAAGAACCAAAACAAATTATCGATATATCGACTGACTCTCAGTAAAAAATAGAATTTAACAAAGTTGATATTATGCATATTTTGCTTCAAATTTTGCATGAATATTCCGAGATTGCTGAAAGAGCTGTAAAGCACTTGACGTCTTTCGTCTCTAATGATGTCTGCAAGAGATCATTTTCTCTGTACATTGCAACAAAAACAAAATGCAGAAGATGACATGTGCTTCAAATTTCTCCTATTGTTCCAGACATAAAGATGATTTGCAATAAAAAAAACAGGCCTAGCCTAGTCATTAATGTGATTTAATTTAATATTTAATTTTAATTTTATACTTAAAGTAACAATACATTAGTATTTGTTAGTTTATTGTTATATTACTTTTTGAAAAGTTAATATTATTTTGTGTTTTGAATTTAAATTCGATCGTAAATGTGTTACTAATTCTAGGTTTTGTTATAAAAATAGCTTCTGCTCCATTGTTACATAGTATGAAGAGCGCGAAGCAAAACCAGACAGTTTAGCCAATAATGTGATTTTCTTTCCAGTAATTATTTTGTTTAGAATTGTTTAATAAAGAATATAGGCAAATTTATTTAAATTTGCAATAATAATTATATAATTATAATTATTTATGTATTAGTATTTGTTACTATATTGTTATATTACACATAAGAAAATGTTAAATATTTTATTGTAATATTTGAAAATATTACAGTACAATATAACTGCATCAGTATCGTTTTTTTATAAAAATGTAATCTTTGACATTTCAATAGAATTAAATTATTGGCAGTTTACCATTGTAATTTTGATAGTAATAATTATAATTTTGACTGCAATATTTGCTATTTAGAAAGTAACAATTGCTATTTTGACGGTAACAATTGCTATTTTGACAGTAATACATGCAGCTTTGATGTTATAATTTAAATTTTGTTATAATGACAGAACAGCATCAGTAACAGTAACAGACATTTTATTAAAAATGTAAATTTTAACATTTCAATACAATTAAAGTATTGGCAGTTTGTCATTGTAATATTGATAGTAATAATTGTAATTTTGATAGCAATAGTTGTTATTTTCACAGTAACAATTGCTATTTTTACAGTAATACATGCAGCTTTGAGTTTATAATCGACATTATGTCATTAAAAATTGAAAATAGTCGAAATTTTAAGAGAAAGTAATAACTGAAACTTTACCAAAAATTAAAATTTGCTAGAATCTTTAAATTTTAAAGAAATAATTTAATTGTTTACAGTAATTCTCTTGAATAGAGATTAGGACAATAATTGCAATTTTGACAGTTATAAGTCAATATCTGATGGTATAAATTGAAATTTTATCATTAAACATTGAAAATTTGTTATGAGATTTAAGACGAAATAACTCGAATTACATCAAAAATTAAAATATTGCTGTAATCTTTGAATTAGCAATTAAAATTTTGAAGAGTACGCATTTTAATTTCAACAGAAATTATTTAATTGTTTACAATAATCTTTGAATAAGGATATCGATAATAATTGCTATTTTAACAGTAACAATTGCTATTGTTATTGTTAGCTTTGAGGTTATAATTAAAATTTAATCTTTAAAAATTGTTTTTTTTTTTATTTTAAAATTATTAACTAATATTCTATCAAAAATTACAATTTACCAATAATATTTGAATTTGCAATTACAAGGCTTACAAGTGAAATCACTTAAGTCAAAAACTATAAAATGTGAGAAACTGCAATTCAAGTTTTATATTCTGCTGTTACCTTTCCTACTCAGTCATTTAATAAGTTAAGAATTTGGAAGTTCAGCTACAGGACCCTTTACTATACCCCTACTGAGCCTCAGATTTGTTACAATTTAGTAAACCATCAAAATAAAACTTAACTAAAAACAGCCAAAAATTGACTAAGTGTATTTCACTTGTTAGCCAGAAATAAGTGTAACTATTAAAAAAAATATTTATAATCAAGTCGTGGACTGTGATCCTTATTCTGATCCTTTCTATAGGTACATACAAAACATATTTTTGAATAGAAATTATTTATAAAATATTACTATGATTACCGATTATTGTGTATGGGGAGGGTGGAGGAGGGGTCTATAAATTATTCTTCTTGATCCAGTTCTACGTTCCTGTTGATTGTTTTTAGTCAAAATTCTTGAATAGGGATTAGGTCAATAATTGCTATTTTGACAGTTAGAAGTCAATATTTGATGGCAATAATTCAAATTTTATCATTAAACATTGAAAATTGCTTTTGAGATTTAAGAAGAAATAACTCAAATTTCATCAAAAATTAAAATATTGCTGTAATCTTTGAATTTGCAATTAAAACTTTGAAGAGTAAGCATTTTAATTTCAACAGAAATAATTTAATTGTTTACAATAATCTTTGAATAAGGCTATCGATAATAACTGCTTATTTTGACAGTAACAATTGCTATTGTGATAATAATACGTGCAGCTTTGAGGTTATAATTGAAATTTTATCTTTAAAAAATGTTTTTTTTTAATTTTAAAAGTATTAACTCAAATTCTATCACAAATTACAATTTACCAATACTCTTTGAATTTGCAATTAATGCTTTGACGAGTAAGCATCTACCCTGACAAAAACTGATCAAAAAAATAAAATAAATCATGATTTATTTGTTTTTTTGATTTGATTTGATCATTGATTTTTGATTAAAAAACACACATTTATTTCAACCCTGCTTTCAATGCTTTAATTCTATCGAAATGTTGACGATATTTCTTTTTTAATTTGAACCCGATGATACAAAAAATGATCATTATAATTTTAACAGTAATCATTGCAATTTTGGCAGTAATCACTGCAATTTCGGCAGTAATATTTACAATTTTGACAGTAATAAGTGCAGCGTTAAATTCGTTCGTAAATGTGTTACTAATTCTAAATTTTATTTTTCTGTTAATTATTTTGATTATATATTCTTAATAAAGAATGTAGCTAAATTTCAATAATAAGTATTTAAGGTTGTTGTATTGTTAAATTTATAAAAGTACTTACAGGTAAATATTTATTTTTATTTTATTTTATTATATATTTATTTTATTTCGCCTGACTAGTTTTGGTTTTTTCGGACTCTGATGATGTTTTTTTTTTAAACCGAAACTAGTCAGGCGAAATAAAATAAATAAATAATAAAATGAAATAAAAATAATTATTTACCAGTAGGTATTATTATAAATACAATAATATAACAACCTTAAAAACATAATTGGTATTTTATGGATAAAACCTTAAACTGAATAATTATTTACTTTAATTACGAGGGTTTCTTTAGAAATACCACAAATCTGAACGGTTCCGAAGGCAATTAATGGTTAAAGAACCCTGCGCTAAGCGGCCTGTTACATTTTTATCAAATTATTTTAATTAATTAGTTTTAAAACAAATTTGACATTTATTAGAAATGAAAACATACATTTGGCGTTAACTATGTATTGGGAATATGAACATGTGCCCTAATTGAACAATTTGTATTGCCTGTAAAACTAATTCAGGGGTTTTTGCTCGATGTCGAGATTAAAAACGTTTATGGCATCCATTTGAAGTCACAAATATTCAATCTTATAAAACCACAGCGACGGCAGTTGCTACAGGAAAAAAGAAAATTATGCGATTTTCACAATATAATGTGATGTTTTTATTTTTGAAATAATATAATGATACAGAAGAGACTTACAGCATGAAGTAAAATACATTACAATGCACGTCCGGTAGTACTTGTGACAGTTACTCGCTTAGACATTATTATTCCTTAAGTCTAACTCCTACTGTTACAGGTAACCTACCGAACTTATAATGTAAAATACGATGGCATAATCAGATGATAGAACAAATTTTCACATCAGCAATAGAGAAAATGTTCTTATTTTTACATAAGTCAGATCAAACTATTTACTCCAATATTCTACCTTTTCGCCATTTAGGCATCATTAGATGAACAGTAAGAACGAAAATTGCATAAAACCGATGTCGTGCAAGACGTAAAATATTAACCAAGATAAGAGAAACGGGTTGGTTCATACCAGATCAAGTTAACAAATAGACAAATCCTGATAGTTGCGAACTTGATTTTATGAGGTTATCATTATTTTATTACATTATAATACTTTTACCATAATGAAGCCATTAATTTTAATTTCAACATTATGTATTTTTGGAGATAATAACTCTAACATAGCTTTAATTGCAAATTGTAGGCGGCCATTTAAAGGACGTTTTGTGACTTTTTAATTTGATATAAGAACTGATAGGAATTTTGCAAATTAAAAAGTACCATACTAACATCATTTGCCGTTTTTTAATAACAATAAAACTAATATTTTATATTGTTGAACTTTCAGATTTTATAATGCCAATTTGTCTAACCACACAAGACATACAGGAGAATCTAGTGAAGCCAAAAGTTATGATGCGTGTGTCTGGTTGGGGAGAAACTAGAAACCGTAAATATATTATTTATTAACAAACATGATTACAAATTGGTACAATATGAAATAAAATATTTGTGAAACATAAAAATAATTTTTATTAATCTTTAAAATATACTTTTCTGCTTCAGGTGCTCCGAGCAATATTAAGATGAAGGCTAGTGTGCCTATAGTCGACAGAGATATTTGTTCCAAAGGTAAAACCTATCGCGTAGCTGAAACCCAAATTTGTGCTGGCGGTGGCATAGAGGACTCATGTGCAGGCGATTCTGGTGGACCTCTTATGGTTCAAAGAATGGAGGATGATGGAATTTACAGATGGTACATGACGGGAATAGTATCACTTGGGCCACGGATATGTGCCACCAAAGATGCACCAGGAGTTTACACTAATGTTGCTTCTTACATTGATTGGATTAAGAGGAACATGAAATCTTAACTTTCAACAGAATAAGATATAATAAGCAATAATTATATTCGATTATTAAAATACAGAAAAATGTATACAGGGTGTTTCAAACAGCAATACAGAGAGACGAGCTCTCTCGGCCAATATAAAGAGAGATTAGTACATGTGTCTCTGATGCTAAAAGTTACAGGTTCGAACCCTGTGAACTCGGGAAATTTGGTGCTATTTGAAAGACAGAAATGTTCATTCCTAAATAAATAGTAATAGTAATTGATTTTGTATTATGTCTATGCACACATAACGTGTAGGCTATATATCTATAGATGGCGCGGATTTTAACCCCTCGTGTTTATTTTTTGGTGTCCGAGCTCTCTTCATAATTTATCATCGGACAGTCCGGCTATCCCGTTTTTTCGCCTCCTTCGGCACTTAAATAACGAACTGGGACCATTAGAATAAACATTAGGGAACGACAGAAGTGAGATTTATGGCGGAGACAACCCTATATTTTCAAATATGTATAAATCAGCCGGTGACGTTACAATGGTCATGCAAAATATATGGATTTTTCCCCGTGCGCTTTATTTCATTATCAAGTCCGCGTACTGCTGGATCCACTAAATCACCGACAGCACCATTATTACCTTTTATTGATGTTTTCTGCAGCAAAAACCTACCATAACCCGAGATGATATATGAAAATCGGAATCCGCCGATGTCGCCTTATAATCCCCAAATCTGAACCAAACAATCCCACACTCATGGAGCGCTGGAGAGACTTTTCATTTCAGAGTTCGAATATATTATTCACTAATACAGAACGCCGCATTAGTTTCAATTTAATGTACAGTTCTGCAATTAGAGGATTAAATGCGACATTAGTATCAATTTGGTGTACATGCAGCTTGGAATAACGAGCTTCCACTAATTTGATGGTAATTACGCCGCCGTACAAGACATTAATATATAAAAACTGGACGCAGTGGAGTCAATAACACCAAGTTTCGCAGTACTAGGTTCAAATACTTGTTTTTCCTGGAAGCAGTAAGCTCCTCGACAATTCTATAATTTGTGTAGGTACGTAATATGAATGGAATCTAGTATTGATTCGTATATAATTTAATACCTTTGGATCTGATGGTTTATAATCCAGACGGCTGTTCATTTACGCTTTTATACAATTCACGAGGAAATAATAGGCAGAAAGTATCATATTGTACAGATAGGAAATACATGTTTGTATATCGTGTATCACTTACAAAATTAGCTGTAAGATTACATATAATTATAAAAAAAAAAATTGTCTAGTTACATACATATGCATTAGATAATCAAAATTAATAATTTAACTAAAAAATTAACTTCCATCACATGAAATTTGGTGAATTTATTTTTTAATTTCGTAAATCCTATATTGGTATTCAGCAGGGTTAGTTTGTTTTCTAAACTTATCTCAGATTTGCAGAAAATTTCATTATCATAATTTTATGTATTTTCACAAATTGTCTACTTGTCCGAGAGTTCATTGAAAAACAAGCACGCAACGACTTGGTTGGCTTTTTCTTTCCGGAATCTTTCTAGAAGAATCGTTAATTTAAAAAAAAGGGTATAACAAAATTGTGTATTATTTATCTGGTACTTAGTTGTAGTTCTATTACGGTATCCATTATTATATTAATTATTTCAAATTTGTATTTGTCAGTCTCATCGTCTTGTGTTTTATCAACACATTTTTCTTCAGGCAGACGAATTACTTTTTTCTTCGCAATTTATGCAATACTCCCTCAACTGTCATTCCATAATAATGTTCTTTTTTCTTCAGCCCATACTACGAAATAATCGGCAAGATGTTTTACTGAGTCGAAATTCTTTGAAACATCTATAATTGAATTTATAACTTTGCACCATCTGTATAGGTTCCAAAATATCTAGTCATGGTGTTTGTAAATAGTTTGATCGAGGTCCAGTAATGCTGAGCTTTTTAATAATACAATTGCTGTCAAAATTACTTCATATTTCATGTTCTATGTAACTTTTTGCTACGGACCTCCGTTACTGTTCATCGTTTTGATTTTCTCAAATGTTTCCAACACCATTAAAACTTACATACAAAGCGGACTCAATATTACAGTAGACAGTAGACATGTCTTGAGTGGTATCTACTACGATTGAATAAATTCCAGCAGCATGTGTTGCCATAAATACCGTATACACATATGTCCAAAACTCAATAATGAAGGAATTACGTGTATAAGCGATTAACTTTTCACAAAATAATAACTTTGTAGGTCAATATATTGATTAATTGTAGCAATTGTTTCTTCTTTGGCGTAAAGGTGACTATATCCGTAAACAGAATTTGTCCACAAAGATGTTTATGTGCGATGAAACAACGACAAAAGTCAGCACGCTATTGGACAGATCGGATAAGTTATGGGTGCATACCAATATTGCCAAGTCGTCTTCATATTTTGGATGAAAAATCCAAAATATTCTTTGGTTATTACCATTTACAGAATGCCCCGCGACTCAACAGACATAGCTTAAGGGTGTATTCCGTATGAAATTTCAAGTCGAAAATACCTTTTCAACTCTTTTAACTCTTGGTAGGCCTTGGTATTCTCCACACTTTCATTTGACTAACGCCAACATGATTGGATATTTTTCATAGACTAGTGGATGAACTGTTTTATATTATATTGAGAAAAAAATGCTACAATCAATCAAAACCAAGGCCTACTAAGAGTTAACAGAGTTGAAAAAGTTTTTTTTTTATAATTATTGTTTAAACACAATATGATATTTTACATCATTACAATCTGATCATAAGATCAATTATTTATAACTTAAAATACCAGAGTTGAACTATTTACGACTAAGGTATTACTCAATAGCATTCTTTAGGTTCTACCTACTTTCTACACTAAAATGTTGTCGTGTATGTTAGACCAGTGCACACTATGCTCTGCTTTTTGTAAAACACTGTTGCACTAACTCGTGAGGTTTGGTCCTCTCGAGTCTTCTTTCTAGCCCTACGACATCAAGGAGCTGGATGGTCTCGACGTTTGTATGATGATAAAGTCGTAGTTCAACATTTTTCGCGAACTTTTTAATCGTCTGGTTGACAGTGTTCATTCCCAGGTCCCGGTGGAGGTCACTATTCCTTACGTACCAAGAAGCACCAACAATGTTTCTCAACACTTTATTCTGGAACTTCTGTATTTATCTCTTTATTCTGTATTATTTGGATATTACTCTGATTAGTACAGCCCCAAAGCTGTACGCCGTAGGTCCAAACTGGTTTAAGAATCTGTTTATATAATAAAATCTTATTATGTATAAACAGATTGGAATTTTTTCCTATTAACCAGTACATTTTTCTGTACTTAATACCAAGCTCTTCTCTCTTTATTTTAACATGGGCTTTCCAGCGGAACTTTGCGTCGAGAGTAATACCCAGATATTTTGCTGTGTTGACATATGAGATCTGTGTATTATTTATGCTGATGGGTATGTGATGGATTTTCTTGTTTGTAAAATTTATATGCATTGATTTGGTTTCATTCAGCTTAATTCGCCCTGTTTTTGTCCAATTATTAAATTGGTGCCTGCAACTTATGTGTAGCTTCTTCATGGCTGTCTCCAAGTGCTAGTATAGCAGTATCGTCTGCAAATGTAGCGATGGTGTTATGTTCAAGTTCAGGAATATCACATGTGTACAAAAGGTACAGGACCAGCCTTAGCACACTTCCTTGTGGTACACCTTGTGGTACATCTGTCAGATAAGTAGGATTCTAATATTTGCGAATACTGTTTTGGCAGATACTGGCACAATTTGTATTTTATGCCATCATGCCATACGGTGGAATATTGTGGAGCAGACTTTTTTTGTTCGAGTGATTGTTCAATTATATTTGTTATTCTGTGTATCTGGTCAATTGTGGAACGTTTTTCTCGAAATCCAAATTGACGAGGTGGGATTAAATGTTGTTCTTCTAATATGGGTTTTAATCTCTTACAGTAACTTTTCGAACAGCTTCGACATTACAGGCAGCAAAGAGATGGGCCTCTAAGGCCAAATTCACACACAATGGCGCTGGTGTGGGACTGGCGAGGATTGGTTGTGGCGCGTTTAATACACACATGTGTGGTGGTCAAGTGGTTTAGTTCACTACTACATGTTGTCCAGCACAATGTATTCTTACTCAGATGATGATGACCATGATTTGTTCGATATTATTAATTTAGCCATTAATATGCAAATTCCAAAAACATGAAACGACACACAACAAAACATGAAAATTTTCCATTTCTTCACAAAAGTTAATGTTGAATTCAATGTCATCACGCATGATGATATAATAATAAATGAAATTTGTTAAAAAGTACGCAAAAACTTGAAAAATAAAATAAACAAAGTACAGGTGACAAAAAGGAAAGAATGGTTTGCAAGTGGCGCGCCACTTCGATAAGCCATGAGTGGTGTCGGACTGGCGTGGCAAGGGCGCCACGTGCCACCTCGCCGCCACGCCATGTCAGTGTACATTGGACCATAAGTTAACACATAGGTGGCACAAACCAGTCCCACGCCAGCGCCACGCCAGTGCCATACGCCACTTGTGTGTGAATTGGGCCTAAGATGTCACTTCATGGAGCGGTTTGCCCGGTTTAGGGATCGTTATGACCTGTGCGAATTTCCACACCATCGGTACATACTTCAATCTAAAAGAAGCATTAATTAGATGTGAAAGTTTTACTATTGCCCTCTTCGGAAGTTTTTTTAATACTTAGTACGTGATTATTTCTTTAGGAGAGGTGGGTCTGATCACGGCATCTCTTTGTATTGGAATACTCCATTCTGGTGAGTTACCTTGTTCTTAATTTGGTTGGAATGTGTTTTCTAAATGGTCAGCAAAGTTATTGGCTTTTTGAACGTTATTTCTCGCCCATTTTCTATCTTTCTGTCTAATTAATGGAAATTGCATTTATGGTCTTTTTAATGTTTTAGCGGTCTTCCAAAGGGAATAGTCAGTCCTAGTGTCATTGGCCAATTCGCTAAGGTTAGCGCAAATCGACTCGTTTTTTAGACGTAGTATTTCTCTTTTTAACTGTTGACTGGTATTGTTAAAAAAAATTCTCAACTTTATTTTTTCAGAGATCATGACCCTTATTTATTTAGGATAGTTGTATCCTTTTGTCCTATGTGTGATTTTAGGAGTGTTATCGTAAGCTGCTTGTTCGATATGCTTAATTAGTTTTTGAACTTCATTATCTAAATGTTGTCTAGTGGGGCTGCTTGATTCATTTTGCCTTCAAGATATTTTTGTAAGCTTTGCCAATCTGTTAGCTTATTTACTAATGTGGGGTTGTTTTCTCGCTTGATGATTTTTTCACTGAGTGTTAGTACTGAGTAATTGGTGAGTGATCCGAGTTCATATCCCAACCTTCTTCAATATTCATATAATGTGCAGATATGTTTCTAATGATGAAAAAGTCTATAAGATCTGGTATCTTATTTGGGTCAGTTGGCCAATGGGTTGGTTTTCCTGTAGATAGTGATTCACATCTAAGTTCCCTGATTGCTTGTAAAAGTTCTTTGCCCTTAGCGGTAGTCAATCTAGATCCCCAATGGATGTTCTTAGCATTGAAGTCACCTCCAATAATGAATCTGTATCCTTGGCTTTCTAGAAACTGTATTTTCGACTTGAAATTTCATGAGGAATACATTTTTTTCCTAACTACTTCCTAACTTTTCCTAACTATCAAAAAAATTGCCAGGACTGTTGTCTGAAACTTTAATTTTTATTTCATTAAGCATATCATTTACCAAGAAATGTTTTCTACAAAAATTGTTTTGTTTTAAAATATCTATTCAACGACGCCATACATGACCTTGGTTTCCATTTAAAATTCTGAAGTTGAGTTGCAGTTATGCGTACTATTGGTAATTTTCGGAAAACGAAACCTCTATTAAATTCTTCAAGTAGGCATATGTTATGCTATGTTTTGCCCTGAACCTCTATGACGTCAAATTACCTAGAAAAAGGCCTCGGATGGGTAATAGGCCAAAAATTAAAATTCGTGTTCGAGATTGTGTTTTAAGCAAAAAATGCAGAATAACTTTTCCCTATCGGCTTTCGTGTTTTAACACCTATAATTATAATTTTAATAACCAAATATCTCAAGATCAACTTCGGCACAAAATTTCAAATTCTTCACAATAAGTAGGCACAAATTTTGAAAAAATTGTGGGTCTCCCATTTCATACACCATTGCAACTAATTTCAAAGATGAATATTTCAAAAAAGAGATGCGCACAAAATATAAAAATAATATATAGCATAAAATTTAGCCTAAATAGCTGAGAAAAAAATAATTACCGAGTCGCAGGTGCGAAGTCTGAAAATTTTCAAAGGTTAATACGTTAAAAACGGGATGGGTGCCAAATTTAAAATATACATCAAAAATCTTGGAAAATTGAAATTTTCACTTATGATTCGCCAACTTCGCGGACCTGTAAAAATGTCTAGTAGGCGAGATTTAAAATGTAAATTATGCTTTATCTATCTATGTATGTTAATTTGTCTGAAAATTGTTGGGCACCATGCGGGGTTCATGAGGTTAACGCCACATGAAGTTCATGGGATCCATAGGGTCAATCCCTTATGGGGTCCATGGGGTCAACCCCTCATGGGGTCATGAGGCGTTGACTCCAACCCCAACAAGTGCCAGACAGTAACTTGACAATATACCGGAAAATTTCCATGTCTCCCGCTGGCCAGTCCTATCGGCCCCTGGGTCTCTCTATTACCATAGAAAACTGTATTGAAGTTTAGTACTAATATAACCCAGTCGCAAGATACACCTTATTTGATATGGTTTGCAGATTTTTACAACCTGGCATCTACGGAGATCGGCGTTCGAATTTTATCATTAAGTATTCGTGGCTCAAGCGGTAGTCGGTTCTCATGATTAAGTGATCCAGTACAACATGGAGAGGAAAATGGAAATATGAATAAGAGATAAGATTTGTCGGTCCGTAGATTATTCGTAACACTCGATTTTCTTGAACGACAAAAGTCTGACCCATCTGGGGTTTGCAGAAAAAAAAATGCAGAATTGTATGAAATTCCCATATGGCAGACTTTTGAAAGGCATTTTTTATTTTGGAATACGTAATACGCTGACTTATTTTTTAAATTTGGAATATCTGTACCCCTGTTATTGATTCTACGTTTACATGCGATGATGCATTTGAACAGAATAATATTGGCTCATCCGAAAATGACTTGTCTGTGGTGGTCTTGCCTGTTGTGGTCTGCAAGTGATGATCCTCGGTTTATTTAGCGGTGAATTATCTTAATTTTAAAATATTAACTTACCTGTAAATGAGTTCGATTTTAAGATTTGTGCACGTATGGATGATTCGCTGGAATCATCCAGCGAATTTAAGAATGGTATTAAGGAGAGGTGATGCGCTTAGCAGTCTTCCCCAGATTTACCCTGGGAGGATGGCTCGTGAAATTCGGCCTGTAAGGGCTTGTAAACGGTTTCCCAATAAGAACGATATGCTTTTAAAATTAAATAATATACAAAATATTTGAGTCAAAAGCATTTTATTTTATTTTATAGTACAACTTGTGACAATTATGTTTTGAATAACACATTATTCAAATATCCACCTCGGCTTCGTTTGCAGGATCGAATCCGATGAACCCAATTTTCGGTAACTTTGTGCAATAAATCAGGTGCGTTTTCATTAATACAGCGTGCGATGTTCAATTTCAAAGCGAACCTTAGTTCGAGGTTAAGTGGAAAAGATCGACGACTTTAAATAACCCTACAAGAAGAAGTCCAAAGGTCTTAAATCACAACTTGTTGGAGGCCAATTAACTGTTCCATTTCTGAAGATTACACACTCGCCAAACTTTTCTCTCAGTAACTCTATAGTAGCATTGGCAATATCTGGTGTTGCACCATCTTGTTGGAAAAACATGTCTTGCAAATTAATTTCGTCCAACTTTGGCCACAAAAAATCTGTTAACATTGATTGATAATGCTCACCAGCCACTGTTACTGTATCTCCATTTGCATCTTCAAAAAATGTGGTCCGATGATGCCACTACGCCATAAACCACACCAAACAGTAACTTTTGGTGGATGCTAAGACTACTCATGAATCTGTTGTGGATTATTTTCACACCAAAAACGACAATGGTGTTTGTCAACGAAGCCGTTTAAATAAAAATAAATAAAAATGGGCTTAATCAAGATGATTTTTTTTTTAATCAGGGTCAATTTCATGTTGCTCTTGAGCCCAATCAGCAAACACACGACGCTTATGATGGTCATGTGGTTTTAGTTCTTGAATCAACACAATCTTATACGGATGTAAACCCAAATATTTTCTCAAAATACGTCAAGTTGTCATTCTTGAAAGAACAAGTTCTTGAGAACGTCGATTAATCGACTGATTTGTATCTGCTGTAGCTCTGGCACTTACAGCGTCAATATTCTCTTGGTTTCTTGCATTTCTTTGTGTTATTGGTGTTCTCATATGACGTAAAGTGAAATATGTTTCGAATTTTTCAACGATTCGACGAATAGCAAGCCTAGAAGGGAGATTATGTGGATGAAAATCTTCACGAAAATCACGTTGAGTTTTAATAAAGGAAAGATTATTTTTATAAATGTTTTAGATAATAACCAACGTTATTGAAGCGTGTATTTTGCATTGATAAACTGTGAAATTATACTAAAAAAACAAATGACAGCTAGTGAGATTTCTACAATTTTAGATATGGTTGCTATAATGTTTTAAAAACATATCGTACCTATTGGGAGACCGTTTAGTTACTTTTCGTTGTATGGTGTCCTTTTAAATAGCGCAGCTTAATGTTGTTTACGTGTGCTACCTGGCCAAGGGTGTTATGGTATTCTAGTACTACTTTAAAGGTGATCGTGTTTCTAGTTATCGCTAGTAGTGCTGCTCTGGTGTCCGCAAGGATTTCAATATTTATATACCCCAATGCCCCATGGTTTCTTAATAGCACAGACTTCTGATTGAGGCACGGTTGCATTTTTTTTATGGGTATTGTTATGGATAGGTCTAGAATCTAGATCGTACGAGTAAATACCCGCGTCGGCTCCTATTTTAGTTTTGGAGCCATCACTGAAGATGTGGAGGATTTCCCCTCTTTCTTCGTCCGAGGCTCCAGCATCGGATGATACTTTCTAAGGTCTTCCAAAAATCTAGTGAGGTGACGAATTGTTTGACTCCTTTTCATGGTGAGGTGTCTTTTTGACCGCCAGGCTTACCTCTCGTGTACCCGTGCACGATAAAATTCAGCCATAGAGCAACTCCTCATGAAATCGCAATTCATGAAATCGCTGAAATACGTCAAGTTTTAATTCGAGTGGACAAGTTTTTGGCAGGCAAATGATCTTCAATTGTTTAACTCCCCTGGCCGCACGGGAGGTAAAACCATTTGTTTTTCAATGGGAGTAGGGGTCGAGTGATAGCCTATTTGAAGCTTACCTAATTGGCGTTACAACGGTATAATGATTTTTCCGTTTTATTTTGTCATTTCAGCAACAAAAATGTATCCAGCAATCCGTTAACTGTCAAGTTGACAGTACTAAGATAGTTTCGAAAATCGCTTACGCTCGAAATCGAGCATGGCACTCCAAGAAGGTGGTTTATTCCAGTAAAGAGCGTTTTGAAATGGTGAGGCTTTATTTTAATAACAATGGTTGGTCTAGAACTGCAGCTCTTGTTTTTTAAAACAATTGTAATCAAACAAATGAGGATTATTTTGATTTATCAAAATAATCCTCATGCAAATATTAAAGCGCTTTAAAATGGAATAAACCTTCTCAGTACTGTACACAGTAAGAAACTGTCAGTTTTACAGTACTGAGAAGGTTTATTCCATTTTATAGCGCTTTAATATTTGCATGAGGATTATTTTGATAAATCAAAATAATCCTCATTTGTTTGATTACAATTGTTTTAAAAAACAAGAGCTGCAGTTCTAGACCAACCATTGTTATTAAAATAAAGGCTCACCATTTCAAAACGCTCATTACTGGAATAAACCACCTTCTTGGAGTGCCATGCTCGATTTCGAGCGTAAGCGATTTTCGAAACTATCTTAGTACTGTCAACTTGACAGTTAACGGATTTCAAATGAACTATCACTCGACCCTTACTCCAATTTAGAAAAGTGGGTTTACCCCTCCGGCCAGGGGATTAAACAATTGAAGATCGTATTTCAGCGATTTCGTGAAAAAAAAAACACTTTCGTAGATATTTACATTGTTACCTTTCTCCTGAGAGTATTATGATTCATCATATATATTGCACACGTATTTGCGTAAATTAGGTGACCTTATATTTACTAATGCAGAATTCTCGAGTTCGATCTCGTTCAAGAGTTTGATTTATTCTAAAATATATAAGTAAGCTATATGACTTGTTCCCAACTATTATCCCCTGCTCATAAAAGTAATTCGTGAAAGAATGATTTATTCCAAATTGCCCTGTTAGAATGCATAAAGAAATGATTCCGAGTGATAACGAAGCGGCTCACGTAACCCCTAAGCGTATTCAGTAAGCTCCAATTCTTAAAACTCACCCTTCCTACAAAACAATTTAACACCCCAAACAGTACACCGTGAATAATTCGCGCTGAAATATGATACACGCTGACCGGTCCTCTTAATATTTTCACCAGTAATGATCCATTGTGAGCCCTCGGAGTCCGATATAATCCCGATACCAGTTCTTCCTTCCTTCCAGCACCCCAGGAACTGTACCCGGAGCACAATGGCATGGGATTACTCCGCCCAGCAAGATGCAACAGTCCACGTCCTAGGGGTCAAACACATGTACTGTTTCGTGCAGGTGGCGCAATGCAGAAGAGGTACGTGCGCAATTGCCCGGATTAAATTCATCCATTGCGATGGTAATGAGGGCCATTAACGGAATATTAAGCGGTCCGTGCGGCGACGATTGTCATTCAGATGAGGCGAATTAGATTATGGGGAGATGTTGCGTTATCTGAGGCAGCCGAATTCAATTTACATCGTATAACGGAATATGCTCGACATTTCTACGATACAATTTTTCATCACCGGAAGTCCATATATATTATTAAAAATGCTGCAGAAAAATCTATAAAAATATTTGAAAATCTATCTTAACTTGTATGGAAATTCAAAAAGAATTAGAAGAATATTTTATAAAAATAATAGTATATAAATTTTACTAGAGGGTGAAAATTAGTTTTTCCCACTAGCAGTCTCGTAAGATGACGTTGCATTCATGGTTATAAGTACCGTAAGGTTGCCATAACATTTGTTTATTTATTTATCCTTGACGACGGAACTTAATACGTACATTATATTCCTAGGAAAATAACGCCAAGTACGCCAACAGTACATATTACGTCAGCTCTGTTGCGTTTTTTCATCGCATCGGGTCTTTGAAGCAAGTGTATGTACCTTCGAATTTTAATATTTGGGGGGTAATACATTCTCACAAGCAGTGTTCGCTATTTCTTCAATATCCATCTTCTTTTTACCGTAGAGCACTACACGTGCCAGCTTTCGAAATTTTTATTTGTTTATGAAAACAAAATGTGCCTGGACACATGACAACTAGTCACTTGCGATTTCGTTAGACATTTCAATTTTTTTATATCACGAACTAGCTCTTGGCAAGGAAACTTTGGATATTTTGCAGGATATTGACATTTGCCTGTAGGTAAAACATAATAAGCCCTGCGGAACGTAAGAACTAACTAACATTTCTCGAAAGAATTACGGGCCTCGGTTGCCTCGGCTCATACAATTCTTCCTCGAACGTTATAGTGTCCTTACGTTCCTTATGACTTAAATAACTATTATTCAATTCTGACGTTTTAAACTGACGTTATGCATCTCTTAGCAGACGTCATAAACAGTTGTTTATGTAAAAGCTGAAAAGGCGTCGCACAATTCCGTACAATTCGTTTCTCGGGCTCTCGTAAGTAACTACCAAATGACTAGATTTTTATTAAAAGTGCTCATAACCGAAGTTGTAGACCGAGAAATTCTCGATCAGGGTAAGTAAATCATTTTAACGAATATCTAGCCATTTAGTAGTTATTTACGAAACGAGAGTCCGTAAAAGGAATTGCACGTTGCGGGCCAGAATTCACCTTTTACTACCAGCCACTATACGTGCGAACTATAGCTTTTGTGGCAAACCGTGCGATATAAATTTTCCTAAAATTTTTGTTTCCATCAACTTTAACTGATATGAAAATTTTCAGGCGATGCATTGTTAACGAGATAATTGCGAAAAATGACACAAGTTCGCCGTTTGGGGAGGGTTTTTTCAATATTAATTGGATATTCGATTATTGAGTGCTTAAGAGTACGTATACCAAATTTCAAAGCTATATATTTAATTTCCGCCAAAACGGCAAAAGACACTTGACTTTTGTCTGTAAATTGAAGTATACCGTAAGTATTACCGGATATATTATTTTTTATACAAGATGTCCCAAAATACTCGAATAAACTCATTATATTCGAAATAAAAATTATTAAAAAAAATTCCTCAAACAGGTCGATTTCTAATTTTGAGTATTTAGTTTTGACGCGAAAATCTTCCCGCGTTTGAAAAGTCAATAGGATACAATGCCTGACACTCACATATTTGTTTTGATTTTTTTGTCACATGGGCGGCAACATGTATAATATTTAAATATCTTAAAAAATAAAAATTATAGACAAAAATATTATGCTTCAATAAAATATCGTATTATCGTAAAATATGCGATAATACAAAAAAGCCACGTTTTAGTTTTGCCGATTATCACTTTTTGAAGAAAGTAAACTCAGTCAAAGTAAATGTGTGTTTAAAAACGTTATAATCTGTAGAAGTGTTATATTTTTCGGCATGGATTTTCTTATTAATTACCAAAAAAAGTGAATAGATATTTTCCGTATCACGTATAATTAATGATTTAATTATTCGGCTCAATAGTCTAAGGCAGGGTTCTTCAACCTTTCATTGCCTTTGGAACCCTTCTGAAGTATGCTATTTCGAAAGGAACCCTCGTAATTAAAATAAATAATTATTAGGTTTAAGGTTTTATCCATAAAATACCAATTATGTATTTAAGGTTGTTATATTATTATATTTGGAAGAGTACTTACTGGTAAATTCCAGTACAAATACACCCCCACCCATCATCTACCATCATATAATGTATCTGCATATGTAAAATATTAAAAACAAAAAATGTAAATACTTACGGCGGAAAGACCGGTTAGGTCGATTGTCTAATAAAGATTAATCTACTACTATTAATTATTTTTATATTATTTTATTATTTATATATTTTATTTCTGCTGACTAGTTTCGGTTATTTAAAAAAAAAACATCAGCAGAGTCTGTTTTTTTTAAACCGAAACTAGTCAGGCGAAATAAAATAAAATAAAAATAAATATTTACCTGTAAGTACTCTTATAAATATAATAATACAACAACCCTAAATAATTATTATTGAATTTTGACTATATTCTTTATTAAGAAATTCTAATCAAAATAATGAACAGAAAAATAAAATCTAGAATTAGTAACACATTTACGAACGAATTTAAATTCAAATCACAAAATAGTAGTAATACCAGGCTGGGCCTGTTATTACATTTTCAATTGTCACAGTAAAATGTTTGATTATTTCTGTATTGTTTTCAATTCTGGATGATTAAATGATTACTGTAGACAATTAAATTATTTCTATCAAAATTGTAATGATTAATCGCCAATTATTTAATTGTAAGTTCAAGGATGGCAAATTTTAATTTTGAATAAAATTTAAGTTATTACTCTTAAAATGTCATAGACTATATTCAAATTTTAAGGTCGAAATTTCAATTATTACTGTCACAGCTGCACTTATTACTGTCAAATTGAAAATATTACTGCTAAAATTGCAGTGATTTCTGCCACAATTGCAATGATTACTGTTTAAATTACAATGATCATTTGTTGTATCTTTTCAGTTATTCCTGTTTAAATTGAACAAAAAATCGTCAATATTTCAAAAGATTTAAAGCATTGAAAGCAGGGTTGGAATAAATGTTTGTTTTCTAATAAAAAATCAATGATCAAATCAAATCAAGAAATCAAATAAACCATGATTTTTTTGATTTTTTTGATTTTTTAAAATATTTTTGATCATTTTTTTGTCAGGGTAGATGCTTACTCGTCAAATCATTAATTGCAAATACAAAGTTTATTGGTAAATTGTAATTTTTGATAAAATTTGAGTTAATACTCTTAAAATTAAAAAAAAAACTATTTTTAAAGATAACTTTTCAATTATAACCTCAAAGCTGCACGTATTATTATCACAATAGCTGTCATTTTTACTGTCAAAATAGCAATTATTATCGTTAGCCTTATTCAATGATTATTGTAAACAATTAAATTATTTCTAATAAAATTAAAATGCTTACTCTTGTTACTCTTGTCTTAAGTATTAATTTCAAATTAAAAGATTACAGCAAAATTTTAATTTTTGATGAAATTTTAGTTATTTCTTTTTAAATTTCAAAACCAATTTTCAGTGTTTAATGATAAAATTTCAATTATCACCATCAAATGTGGACTTATAACTGTCAAAATAGCAATTATTGTCCTAATCTCTATTCATGAATTACTGTAAACAATTAAATAATTTCTTTCAAAATTGCATTGAGTACTCGTCAAACTATTCATTGCATATTTAAAGATTACTGGCAAATTTTAATTTTTGGTAAGTTTCAGTTATTACTTTCTCTTAAAATTTCATCTATTTTCAATTTTTAATGACATAATGTCCATTATAACCTCAAAGCTGCATGTATTACTGTCTAAATGGCAATTCTTACTGTAAAAATATCAATTATTGCTGTCAAAATTACAATTATTACTATCAATATTACAATGACAAACTGCCAATACTTTAATTCTATTAAAATGTTAAAATTTACAATTTTAATAAAATGTTTGTTACTGTTACTGATGCTCTTCTGATATTATAACAAAATTTAAGTTATAACAACAAAGCTGCACGCATTACTGTCAAAATAGTAATTTTTACTGTCAAAATAGCGATTGTTTCTGTCTAAATAGCAATTATTGCTGTCAATATTACAATTATTACTATCAAAATTTCATTGGTAAACTGCCAATAATTTAATTCTATTGAAATGGCAAAGACTACATTTTTATAAAAAATTCTGTTACTGATACTGATGCAGTTCTGCCTTTCAATTGTAACATTTTAAATTGTTACAGTATAATATTTAACATTTACTTATGTGTAATATAACAATATAGTAACAAATACTAATACATAAATAATTATAATTATATAATTATTATTGTAAATTTAAACAAATTTGCCTATATTCTTTAGTAAACAATTCTAAACAAAATAATTACTGGAAAGAAAATCATATTACTGGCTAAACTGCCTGGTTGCCGAACACTGAAGCAGAAGCTATTTTTATAACAAAACCTAGAATTAGTAACACATTTACGATCGAATTTAAATTCAAAACACAAAATAATATTAACACCAGACTTGGCCTGTTATTTTAATTAACTTAGAAGTAATATAACAATAAAATAACAAATACTAATGTATTGTTACTTTAATTATAAAATTAAAAATAAATTAAATCACATTAATGACCAGGCTGGGCCTGTTTTTTATTGCAAATCATATTTATGTCTGGAACAGTAGGAGAAATATGTAAGCACATGTCATCTTCTTCATTTGGTTTTTGTTGCAGTGTACAGAGAAAATGATCACTCGCAGACATAAGTTGAGACGAAGTGCGTTACAGCTCTTTTATCAATCTCGGGATATTCATGCAAAATTTGAAGCAGAAAGTGCATAATATCAACTTTGTTAAATTGAATTTTTTACTAAGAGTCAGTCGATATATCGATAATTTGTTTTGGTTCTTTAACTGACGACTGATAATTATCACAAGCTTTTTCAAAAGGGCTTTGAATTCGCGATAGGTTTTCTTTTTCAAAATCAAAATACTCCTGTAAAAGGAGTTGCAAGCGATTGTTGTAAATCTGATAAGTGCTGCAGTATAATATCTTGTAAATTTTTATTCATTTTAACATTCTTAGTTATCATAATTGCATGTAAGTTAGTGAAAAAATCCGCAGTTTCTTTTAAAATGCAATCTGACCAACATTTTTATTTGAGAATAATAGCATTAATTTTATTTTGTACTTCGTAGATATTCATATTTTTTGTTTGAAAAGAGACAGAATAGGTAAATATATCTGCGAGATATACTATTTTCATTATCCAATCTACAGTATGTCCCCGGATTGAGTTTACAAGAGGAAATTTTTCTTAATTTTTACTTTTAAGTAAAAATGTTATAGGAATTATAATTCCTGCTTGGTCTGAAACTACCAGGTCAGTTATTGAAATTTTGATTTTTTATACAGGGTGTTGGCAAAATCAAAATTTTATAATCTTATTTTGACACTTACTTATTTACTATTTGTAAAACGAAATTAAAATTACATCTAACAACATTATAGAAAAATATATCATTCAAACAATCACCCAAACGCAGAAAATTATACTGAAAATTTGAAAAAAATCGCCTACAAGAGGCATTTGCATCAATAACTATAGAAGAAATGCAAAACAGTTCCACACCAGGCTTGCACTGTGTGATGAAAATGGTGGGACATTGTTTAAATGATGTTATTTTTCTAAAGTATCAACATTAGATTTATTTTTATTTTATTTAGCCAACACCCTGTATAAATAAATCAATGTTTTAGTTACTGAAACGGTAGTTTCAGACCAAGCAGACATTTCAATTCCTATAACATTTTTACTTTTAAGAATAAATTAAAAAAAATCCCTCTTGTAAACTCAACCCGGGGACATACCGTATATAATTTAATTTGTAAGATAATTCAAATATGTATGTTCGCTTAACAAAATTCTTATTTCATCTTTTAATTCACAAAATCCAAATCCAGATTCTGCACCCCGCTGCACTACGCACTTCTTAGAGAATTTTTACAGTTCCATGGTAATTGTTTGCTGAGAACCCTCTGAGAAACTTCGTGGAACCCAAGAGTTCCGCGGAATACGGGTTGAAGAACGCTGGTCTACGGGTATGATTCTCGCTTTGGGTGCAGGCGAGGAAAAAGTACTAGAGTCGTTATCCCTTTGGCTTGAATTTCCTTTAATTTCTTAATTTAATTTTGATGAAAATACACCATAAACAGCCATGTGCTGAAGGTGGCGTACGTAGCCCTGCGTATATATGTAACCAATTGTACATGAAACTAAAATAAATCATTTGTTATTGTTATTATTATTATTATTGTATTGCTTTGGGTGCGAGAGGTCCAGGGTTCAAATACTGGTTGAGCCCATATTAACTTAAAATTATATGAGAGTACAATTAACGGAACATTTATAAGCACTACGGCACATTTGAATGGAACGAAACTTTCAAAATCATATTCAACAAACATTGATTTTTTTATTAATTGTGTAAGATCCTCATTTAGAACATTGATCTATACCGGGTGATCTATTTGCCGCGGAACATAGGGAAATAATATACGAAAATCGTGTTCCTTATCTATAGCACCGTTAAGCAGATAATTATGTTGCCCTTCTTATGGTATAAACCAATCCTTGCCTAATAATGTCTTAGCACATGTAAAAACCTTTTAAAATAATTAAAATAATTCAAAATAATAGTATTATCTTTGATATTTTTAATATCAATCTTTGTTAAACATGGCACATACACCCAGAATTCCAATGAAACAGATCAAGGAAACTCAAAATATCTATTTAATGAATTAACACCGGGTAAAATATCATATTATATACATATAAATTAATATTAATATTAATAGTATTACAACAAATTACAACACTATTAGAAGAAATTCGCCCTATTTATGATTTTTTGTTATACTTAAATCCGAAAATTCTGATGAATTTAAATGAATCAATTCATAAATAAAAGTTTAAAACTAAAGTTTATCTAGAATTAAAACAACTTTCATAAATAAATAGTGAAATCATGTAGTTTTGGCATTCGTTGATATTTAACATAAATGCAGACTGTCGATATATAAATATTTGTGTGTAGTCATTTTAATGAAGAATCACCAATAGAAGGTATAGCAAATCCTACATGCGTAAAATAATAAAGCTTAATTAACCAGCACGTGTGCTACACGCTGCATGGATATTTGAGCAGACCTGGATGAAAATTTAGATTGCTTTATTCCTTTGAGGACCGGACGAATACACGTTTTAATAAACCCATATAAGTTACAGATGCGGCCCCACCGCTTTTCAACGCGGGGGTGGAAACATATATATGTATACAGCATATATGCGGGGATGTAGGAGGGAGAAAGCCGCAACCGCGGGCCGGCTTATATTTATTAAAACTTACAAATCCTGAAAAAGCCCGTGCTCCTTCCGCAAACATGTTTACACATTTTATTACGTCCTTTGTGAGCGTGTGCGACTGCGGCGGGCAGCCAATCTTCATCCTCAGACGGCGGCGAGGAGCGCTCTGAATCACGTATATTTAAATTATTAAAGGATCAAAATGTGATTGAAGTTGGGAAGATAAAAAGTGGCCGTGCAGACTCACGTTTTCATCTATGCTTAGGAATTTATTGCCAACATGTGCATTACAGGTTTCAAGCGCACAAAGAGAATGATATTAAATCAATTAATTAATTTATAAATTAAAACTGTGAAAACGAAAAATTCCATTTGATTTGTAATTCGATGTTTTAATAGTAATAATTGATGTTTTTTATGTTTAATTATTATGATTTTTTATTTTATGATTTTTTTAAAGACAACCTACACTTTTTATTTTTTATTTCGGTAGAGCTTTTTAATCTGTTTTCAACTATACAATATTTTGAATAGCCTACATTAGAATTATTTTTTTTAAAAACGGTCTTAAAGTTAAAAAAGCAAAGATATATAGGAAGAAGGGGTGCAGTGGAATGGCCGGTTAGATCCCCTGATCTAACACCATTAGACTTTTTTCTATGGGGGCACTTGAAAAACATGGTATAGAGGACCTTAAAGAAAGAATTCGGCATGAGTGTAGGTTAATAACAAATGCTTCAAAACGTGGTGAATGCATTTCATTACCGTTTGGGTATTGCCAGATGGTGCAGGGTCATCAGTTAGAACATTTACAGTAATTTTCGAAGCCTCAATATTATTTTGTTTGTTTTAAACCCCGATAACTAGGATTAGTCTGTTAATTTCATTAATCTTTTTTTAACTTTAAGGCCGTTTTTCTTGATTTTTTTTTATCTAACCTATTCAAAATGTTGTATGGTTGAAAACAGATTATGAAGCTCTAATACCGAAATAAAATATTAAAAAATGTAGGTCATTCAAAAAAAACATTTTTTTTCTAATCTAAAAAAAAATATTTTCATATGCGCAGTAATTTATATCGCTATCTCCCTTTTATATTTTTTCACTCTCTTACACATTAACGGAGTTACCGAATTTATCCGCTACTTAATTTCTACACTGTATATTATTGTCGTTTTAGTTAAACAAGGTTAAACAAGTTAAACATGATATACAGGGGCGGGTGGGCAACATCTTAGCGGCCCGGGAAATAATATTTGTCGGCCATTTTTTAATTTCCGGATATGGCTAAAATATACATTTGCAGGGTGTTACGCATTTTTTTTGATTTATTACAGATTTTTGAATCAGATTACATTTACTATCCAAAAAACATTCTTTTAGTTAAAAATGTTATTATATAAAAACTTTAGTCTTTTAACAATCTATTTAATAACTTGCTTTGCTGCATAAGCATATTTATAATGCTATCAGTGTCAATATTATATAAAATATCATTTTCGCAAGCCATTAACATAAAAGCATCCAAATTATTATTCGACATTGAATTCCGCAATCTATTTTTAATGTATTTTAACTTGGAAACACTTCTTTCACATTGCACCTGATTTATTGATAATGTTAATAAATATTCGTAAGCATTTCCTAGTGCAGAATATGCCTCACTGTACATATTGTACATTTAAATGACAGAATAACAGCAAATTGCACATTTCAGACAAGATTTACATTTTTTATTATTAACATCAAAACCACCATCTCTTTTAAAATCATCGTTGTCTTCTTCATCAGTTTCATTTGTATCTACAAATGTAACATTACTCTGAAATTGTTGAATACTCTCCGCATTTGTTGTTGCAGAAACTTTTGTAATATTTGGGTAATAGTTTTCTGGCAGTTCACACATTTTTTTAAAGCTACTTGATGGTACTTCTTGTTTAACTTCATCAAAATTTGTTGGAGACAATACGGCAATATCCTTATAAAGCTCGCCATTATTCTCAAATCTACATTCTATAGAATTTAAAATTTTATCTAGAATTCAATTATGGGTTTCAACTTCATAGTTTTTTGTTTTCTTCATCTTTTATGGGCTCACCTTCCGCCAATTATCCAGCAATTTTCTTTCGTTTTCTTATTCTCTTTTCGGGGAAGGAAATTGGTATGTCGATGTCGATTTGTTCACGGCTGTCAATTTCATCTTGTGCCCATGCAATGAACGTTTGCGAAGATGTTTCAATATCACTCATGTCGCGACTTACGGACTTTAATTGTGACATACAATTAATAATCATTTCGTGGCATCTTAGTAAGTCTAATCCACTAGTTTGCAAATATTTCGAGACAGGACCAATAATTGAAAATAATTTTGTAAAAATTTGAGCCGTTGTAGCATTTCATAATCTATAAATTGTGTAAGCATGGTAGAGGCCTTCATACGGACATCTGGTGGCATCTTTTCAGACAATTTTATATCGTGTAATGCTAATAATACATCGATGTAAAGAGCATTAGCGTGATTTTTGTAATTTCCAAATATTTTTTTCAAAGCTGCTTCTTTTTCCCATCAACGAGTTTCTATAACTAGTTGTAATTTATTTTTATTTTTTCTTCTAAGGATGTGCTTTTCGAAATATTCGTTCTTTGGCAGGGTTCTTTGAAGAAAATTGAAATGGAATTTAATAAGGTAAATAAAGACACTGCATTTATTGTTATTTTGACGGTGTTAGACACAACTAGGTTCAATATATGGCTGTCACACCACACGTGTAATTAACTAAGTGTATTTTCAGACATCCATTTAGAGAAACCATTGTAAGCCCCTTGCATATTTGCCGCACCATCAGTGGCATTAGAGACGCACGTTTTTAGTGGAATATTTAAAGATAAAAATTCTTTTTGAATGAGGTTAAACATACCTTTATCCGTAGAGTCTGTACAACTTACAACGGAAACCAGTCTTTCATAGATTTCACAACCCAAAAAATACCTTGTTTACCTTGTTTACCTTACAATTGAACATGGATCTTGAACTGAAATATCCTGTGTAGTGTCCAATTGCACAGAAAATATTTCTGCTTTTTGGATTTCTTCCAGAATGAATGTTTTGATCAATTCTCTTATGATGTGCAATATTGAATTTACAATTGTTTTAGATAATAAACTTATATCTACGTTGTTGTCCTTTTTCATGGATATTTTTGCTTTTTTCGATGACCTCAATTAAATGTTCTTTTAAGTGTATATCCTATTTACTTACTAACTACATTAATTCCAAGAAGTTACCATGGTCCAATGTGGGATCAGCTAAAGTATATGGAGCTTCATATTTCTTTCCTCTATAACTTAATCCGCGTTTTCCAACAACTTTTATAATGTCTATAATCACTTCTAATACACGTCGTTTTTTCTTTATTTGCTGCTGTCTGATATTTAATGTAGATTATAGAAGCAAATTGGAAATGTCCTTTTGATTCTTTCACATAAAGTATGGTCTAAGGGAATGTTCATGTTCACTGCTTACTTCATGCTCCGCAATTCGTTGATAAGTGTGCGAAAAGTCATTCATACCAAGAACGAATCGATTTTCGTGCTTTGCGTATACTAGACAAACAGTACAAAACAACTTAAAAGTTTTTTCATTGTATGTTAGCCAGTTCCTTACTGTGCCATTTATCATTTTGAAGGCTTCTTCGAGTTTAAAAAAACTCAATTAAAGCTGGTTGTCTCGGATGAAAAGAAAAAAAAATCATACAAATTTGGCTTTTTAAAGTAACTATCATAGTGACTATCAGTGATATTAATTCCGGATTGAAAGCTTTATTTTGTTCGTTAGTTTTTGCAATGCTTTAAAAATTTCAAGAAGTTGTTAAAGCACTAGACGTGGACGCTTGGTTTTCACCTTCGTTTTGTATTCTTGTTTCAACTTGAGAACTTATGGATGCAGGAAACGAAACTATTTTTTTCGATATTTCTTGAGATGGTTGCGATTGACTAATAATAGAAGAAGAGGCTAGTTTTACAAACATAAATTTAATGTTTTTTTTTTCTTTTGTGCCTCAGCTTCCATTGCGTTCTTTCTCTTTTCGCGTAACTTATCCGCTCTACCTTTCAGTTTTTCTTTGTCCATTTTTTAATGACTTATTATTCTTTTTACAAATTCTGTTATTTTAATTACCTGAAGTCCGATTCGAATATTCAGGGTAAATAACTCACGCAGCACACAAAGCACTTTTATACACGTTTTATACTTTAAATTTTTGTGACCCAATGATTCCGTAGGCGCATGAAACTAAATATTTCTAATCGCTGGTGCTACTTACTTCTTTCTTTTTCAGTGATAAATTGAATTTGTCACTGAAATTTTTGTGAAATTTGAGAGTTATTTATGGGCTATTATAATTATATAGGTAAATAATATTGTAAAATACCGAAAAACATGTACAAATATCCTACAAACATTTGTTAAGAAAATGAAATAGTATATTACGGACCCGAGCTGGGAAGTTGGTAATTGCGGCCGGAGACAGAAAGACAGAGCAACAGAGAACATGTCATACGAAGTATGACTTGTTCTCTGTTCCTTCGTCTTTGTCTTTGTTTGCATTACCAATAATTCACACCCGTAGAGCGCCCGATATTTTTTTTATATTTCATCTATGTGCCGAGGCTCTGTAAGGTTGTAAAAATCATACGGTAAAACGTTTATTCGTGGGATTAAAGGTAATAAATAAAACACTCTAAAACAATTTTTTGATGACGACACAATCATATGTTTTACTTCCCGGCCGTATATTTTTACTTCCCGGCCGCATTTTTTACTTCCCGGCCGCATTTTATTATTTTCATCATATTTTTTCGAGCGTCCACAATGAACGTTTTCCGGATTTTTTATGACGTTACATAGCGCCTTTCGTGGCATGGATGAAAAAAATCATTCCGGTTCCTACCACCGGCCCTGCGGGCCTCTGAACAGCCGGCCCACCGGGAAATTTCCCGGTTCGTCTTATGGTCCATCCGCCCCTGATGATATACCTACAATTAAGACACGTTACAACTTTTTTTTAATCACTAGCTACATGCTTTTGTGAATTAGGCCATGAATTTATTTCATTCATAAATGTTATCAAATTAACTTATATTTTATGGTTGGTTTATTTGACTATAACGTATCTATAGATACATGCACAGATAAACAAAGAAGATGAGAAGAAGATTCAAAAATATTTATGAAATCGGCATATTTTGATAGTTTTATAAAGAAATTTATATTAGGTGATGATGGAGCATTTAAATAAATTAGTCTTGTATTCTAATATTTTTGGTAAAGGTCTACTCGTTCAAAAAACCGAGTGGCTGAAATGGCTGAAGTTTTTCTTCAATTTTTTTAACTGAATAAGATATTGCTTTGAAATTAAGCCACATGCGAATCGGTACTCTATCAATGGCTTTCGTTCAAAATTGTTGATTCCTACTAACAATGAATCGTAACGTTGTAAATATGATTTATTTTGCATTGGTTAACTTACTTGATTATTTAGTACTATTTTTTTATATAATGAAGAAAATGATGAAGTAGGTGCCGCTAGAGAATACCAATAACAGTTTATAAATAGACTACACTACAACCAAATTTCGAGACACATCGACTTTATCGTGTTTAGGTTTCATAGTTTCAGTTATAGGAGAACGTAGAAGTAACGCAAGATAAGAAAACTTCAACGGTTTTTAATCCCTGGCTTACTGATCAGCAATTCAGGAATACAATTACAAGCATTACAGTTTACAATTACAACGAAAATTAATTTTCATTTTTGTTATCGGATTAATTAACTGCCAATATATCGATTTTAGTCCGTTAAACAGTTAGCGCATGAGTTTAGGTCAAGGCGATCCTCCGATCGTAGCCGATCGAAGTCATTCGGCATTTTAAACGGCAACTAGTACAATGTGCAGTAGATGGAGTTTAATTTAGAAGTTCAGCGTTGGTTATTAAATGATTATCAGTCCAGTGCAAAAATAGCACTCTGGTGGAGATGTAGTTCTAAATGTGATTTTCACAACGATATGGTTCTTTCGTCTGTAACGCTCCTTGCACAATACACGATTTCTGTCGTACGGTCGAAAACCATACGATTTTTTGTCGTGTTGAATGTTACTTGCACATTACACTATTTCTGTCGTACGGTAAAAAAACGTTTACGAGTTTGAAGTTGTGTAGTACATATTTCTCACGCATATACTATTCTGCAAAAACATTATTCTAACCAGTTCTGTGGAAACAATACCACTGCTTGTCACGATAAATCGCGAACCAATTATTGCGTGGATATTGTATCGCCGTCGAAAACGATAAAGGCGCGATCGCCTCCATTGGGTGCATCCCATTAATCGCAGACGTGAGGAAGTGGGATGGTTCTACATCTTGTATTTGTATGTATTTTTGTGTATTATTGTGTAATATTGTGAATTTTTGTGTAAAATATATTTTTCTCTCCATCACCAATGTTTTCTAAATCTGGTTTTAATAGACACATACCTCCTCCCAGGCTTTTTTTTGTGGCAACTCTGTCTTTATACAAATCTAACGTTTTGTCCCACAAAACAGGTCTTGCTTGGAATAGAGAGAATAAAATCTCAACGTCTATTCCTTCCATTTCGATTTATATTACTGCAAATTATTGTGTAAATTGTCATAAACAGAAACAAATTCACTATGAGTGAAAAACAAATTAAACGAATTACATCTAAAAACTAATAAAATACTAGCACTATCGCAATTGTCGTACGAATGAAACCGTCTAGTGTGAAAGCCTGCATTTGGTCACATAGTCCACCGAACTAAAAGACGACACAGTTGCCATTCATCTGCAGTGGCACTGGATGGCTGCAACACGACAAAAAATCGTTGCCGTGTTTTAACCGCATGATGTGAAAGATCTCGATACTCTTCATTAGTTGATTAAAACTATTTCGTCGTAATGGGTCGAAACGGGTCTTCAGTTGTCCACGGATGTAATGTCTAAAATGTGTACACAAAAATATGGTAAATGCTAACTTTATTTAGATCTCGGTAGATATGGATATCAAAACCGGTGTGCCACAAGGTGCAGAAGGTTTCACGACACGGCCTACTTCGCAACCTCCCAGTCTGTACATATCATTCTGAAATTGTAAGCGCAACTGAACGATTGTAACTGCATTTTGCACTGTCGTGTCCATTTTCCCCATGAAATACATTTGTAAAGATTTCAGTTTTAAATCATATAGATAGATATTTAACCCCTTTGTCTGCAGAAATTGTTACGCGTCATTAATTTCCATAAGACAGACAACAATAAATTCAGGTAGCGCAGAAAAGAAAAAGTTTGCATTGTGTTGAGTAACTTCCCAGTGTCTGATCTCGTTTTAATATTTTCTTCTTCCGATGTCAATTTTTCCAAAGCACTTAAACTGTTTTTTTAATAGTCACCGCTTCTCCTCTTGCGGACCAACGAGTTTCTACACTGCACTATACACTTTGACCAGTGACAGAAAGTAAAATGTTCCATCAATTAGTGGAAGACGCAAAAAATGAAAACAAGTGTTTGATAATTCGAAAAAATGTCACTGATTTTGCAACAGCAGAAGCTGCATGTAACATATGCCTAGTTTAAAGAATTATTTGTACAAGCTACAAATTCTGTATTTGTATTTTTTTTTAATGCGATATTTAACACCACTGTGCTTTCCTGCTACTACCGCAGCATTGTCAAAAGGCTGTCCTCGGCAAATTTTGTGGATCTAATCTGTCGTTTTCTAATTTCGTTAAAATCATATGTGGATTCTTCGGCAGTTTTACCTTAAGTTTCTACAAAGTCAATAAACGATTCTACAAATTTCACATCGCTTCAATCAATAACCACATATCAAGTAATTTGACTCGTTTGATCTTTGTGGGAAATATCCTGAGGGCTGTCAAATATCATACAAAAATATTTAGCTTCCTCTATTTGGTCAACAATTGTTTTTCTCACTTCGTCTCCCAATAACGCTATGAATTCATCTGAATCTTCGATTACAAGTAAGCGGTCCTATATTTTCCCCCATCTTAATTTTGAGTACATGCTCACATAATACTAGATCGTATTTAGCCAACAACTAAACAGGGTCCAAAAAAGTTCCTCTCTTTACCATTGAATTGATGCCTTCCTGATGAACTCCTTCATGGTGATCTCGGAACGACAAATTTTGTTATGCTAAGAATCTAATTATATCCAGTATTTTTGTAAAAAATTCCTTCCATTGTTTTGTATCCTTTTCAATATTTTGTTGTTGTAGTTTGTCAAAAGCTGCGCCATGTGCAAGTCTAATTTCTAATTCCTTCCATTTAGTAAATGATTGAATGTGCAATGCGCTCGACTCATGTTGACATATCTAGGGATTGAGTTTCCATTGTAACATTTGTAAATCCATTTTTTAAGTTAAAACTAGATTGATCCTGACTTAAAAAAAAGTGTGCAGCAAAAGCAGTAAATACTTTTCTTTAAGGGTGAATAATATTCACCCTCTGTAGTACGGCATATTCACTGAATATACCATCCCCGATCTTAACATATTTTCAATATTTGACATAATTTGAAAATAACAGTCGCGAGCAGGGTTCACCCTTGATTGTCTTACCAGGATAAAATACTCCTTCACTGAAATCGAAATTTACATTTTGGACTTCAAATGGACATTGACGTACTAGGAGGACTGTAGTATTGTGTCAATATTTGTTGGCCATATTCCTACATATTTGAAGAACATATGGGATATACGAGTAATGTGTTCAGAACACTATTCAGCAGCATTTGATAAATCTACTTTTTTGGCAATACTTCAAGCGGGTCTTTCCTCTTCAACCACATGAGAATAAGTCTCTTCAACCAAATTGGAAGAAGTCTCTTCATGGGATACAGATAAGTATATTAGTAGAGCTCCAGTATTCCTAGTCTGGATTTTCTCGCTGGCCTACCTTTTTTTTTCTAAATGAAGCTCCCCTTTGGTTTATTAGTTTCATTCTAGAGAGATGTTAAAAAATAAATTGCAGAAATTAAACGTATGTTTCGTAATTTACAAAAGAGTCTTTTTTTTCAAAGTTTAATAATGCTTCATGCTCCTTGTAATGTCATTAATGGAGTAACTTAAATATTTTTAGAAATGGATATAATAAACTCTGTTCTGTTTGCTAAACTAGTTTGTATAATTTTGACACATCTACTAATATCATGTGATTCAAAAAAACTTTTATCAAAGTTGCCATAAAAAAAAGGCCACATATAAAATGTATGTATTAGCTTTCAGTTGTCGAATCTGGCAGAAATGTCAGAGTTCGAGTTTGTGAATGTGAAACCTTAGAAATACCGCCCCAAAATATGTGCCGCCCGGGGCAGAACGCAGAACGCCCCCACCGCCTCCCTTAGGTACGCCACTGGGTCAAGCATTTGGGGGTCATCCTTGATCGGCGACTCAATTTCAGAAGCCACACTTCTCTGGTCATGTGAAAGGCATGGTGTCAATTCTCCAAGCTATACAGGGTCCTGCAACAGTGCGTCGGGCTTTCCTAGCGCGTTTCCCGTGAATGATAGAAAGAAATGTTTCATACAAAAAGTTATTGGTTCAAAAATCTTTATGCCGTAAAATTATTTTCAAGTATTCAGGGTGTCCCTACTTTGAGGAATAACAAAAACAAAAAAAATTAAATGGAACACCCTGTATTTATTCAAGGTTTCTGATGACATTTTCCAACCTATACATTGTTGTCTATTTAGTTTTGGATTATGTTACAGTGTTGCCAATTAAAATTATTTTCTCCTAATATCATGCATAAGCAAACTCAACTTTAAAAAATCGTAGCGACCTCGTCTGTTGAAGTTAAGAATACGTTTTAGCAATATTCTCAGTGTGGAAAATGAGCAACATGTTGGTAATGAGCAATTTGAATTTAGTAATTCAGGGTGTTCAGAAAAATATGTCAAACTTTACAAATTTCAAAGCGGTAAAACCCTTTTTTTTAAGTGGAATGCCCCCTATTTTATGTCATTATTCGATAGGTCTTTTTCTTCTCTTCAATTTGATGGTGCATATCTAATGTCTGAACCCCATAGTTGTTGAGATATTCAATATTTTTCACAAAAGTCACCATTTAATTACATTTCTATGCACTGAAATAGGTCATGCTCAGACAAAACAAGTGTCAAAATATAAGTAAGAATCAATGTGAGATGAACCAAAATTGTAAAATAGTAGATAGTACTTCTGCAATACGAATAATTATTTTATTCCAAAACCATGAGAGATAACAAAATTATTAATACAAAAGAGAAACGATCCTACAGCAATGTTCAAAATGTTTTTGTTCATCTCGAATTGAGTCTTACTTACATTTTGGCAGTTGTTTTGTCTCAGCATGACCTACTTCAGTGCATAGAAATGTAATTAAATGGTTACTTTTGTGAAAAATATTGAATATCTCAACAACTATAGGGTTCAAACATAAGATATGCACCATAAAATTAAAGACAAAATACCTACCCAATAATGACATAAAATATGGGGCATTCCATTAAAAAAAAATTGGTTCGCTTTGAAATTTGCAAAGTTTGGCATTTTTTTCTGGACACCCTGTATTGCTAAATTCAAATTTCTCATTACAAAAAGGTTGCTTATTAACCACACTGTGACTATTGCAAAAACTTATTCTTACCTTCAAAAAATGAGGTCGTTACGACTTTTTAAAGATGAGCTTGCTTATGCATGATATTTTGAAAAAAAAAGTAAGTTGGTAACACTGAAACATAATCCAAAACTAAATAGACAACATTATAGGTTGAAATATGTCATGAGAAAACATAAATAAATACAAGGTGTTCTATTTAAACAAATGTTTGATTTTGTTATTCCACAAAATTCGGACACCTTGTATATTTGAAAATAATTTTACAACATAAAGATTTTTAAACTAATAACTTTTTGTACGATAATTTTTTTTCTATCTCTCACGGGAAAGGTGCTAGCAAAGCTCGACGCACTGTTGCAGGACCCTGTATACCCTATACCCTGATCAATGAGAATTCGAGGCTCTCATACAACAGTAAGCGATTGCTGTATACGGGCTTCTTTCGGCCAATACTGACATGCCTGTCCAGCATGGGCGTATAATAAAGTACAGGTAGCGCGTCTGCAAGTGTTCCAGAACAAGTGTCTGAGAGCCTTTACTGATTGTCATTAACGTATGGTCCTAAAGATTTGGAAAAATTTTAAATGCTAATATTTTTTTCCAAACTCATTTAATTTGAAAAATAAATGTTACAACAATTGACGACACGAATAACAAAAAATAATTAGTAATTACATTATGGATAGTGGCCCATTATCCTCAATAAGTCGCAATTTTCTTCGGACTTGTCCAATCTTCGTTTGGACAAGTTCAGGTTCTATTTCTATAATATTTTGGAAGATGCCACGCGCAATTGATCTTCATTTGTAGCTTCCCTTCGTTTATCTTACACTTTCCTCGATAGTAATGACCACAATTCTTCTATTGGTCTAGCCTGAGGTACATTAGGAGGATTGTCCAACTTAGGTACAAAGTCTATGTTGTTTTCATTTAACCACTGTCTGGTAACTCCAGCATAATGGCATGAAGCTAGATCAGGCCAAAACATTATATTATCGTTGGCATGATGTGTATTTAAAAACTTAAGTAATTTAGTGAGATATCTTTGAATATAACGGTCCACGTTTAAGGATTCTCCTCGAACACGACCAACATAAAGCTGTGAGATAAATCCTGTTTTCGAAATGGCACACCACACTAAAATTGTATCTTCTAATTTCGATTTACCTTCAAATATAACATTGTCTGGTGTACTTTCTAAGTAGTCGGTGGAAAGCCCATCATTTCCTATAATCTTTGAATGGGATAAAATAAATTTTTCATCATCCATTACAATTAATTTATTATCAAAGTGTATACGCCTTAATGCGCGACAACAACGCGGAATTCTTTAAAAATGGGATGCGGTATATTTTGGTGCCTTTCTTCTCTTTCAAAACACTAAGTTTGTGCGATCAATTATTCTTAATACAGTGGTCTTCGAAATACCAAATCTCCGGGATAATTTTCTCTAAGAAACTCCAACTTTGTCTTTCGCTGCTTCTATCAGTCTTCTTTCTCTTATTCCACTCAAAATTCTTGGTCTACCGCTTTTGGGTAAATTAATGCATGGTATCCTCTTCACAATTCCTTACAGTGTTGTAAATGGTTGACTTCCCTACATTCTGCTCTCAGTAGATTGCAATAATATTACTTTTAGGTATTCGTCCAACTATATTGTAAATACCTTTACAGATATCTATTTTGTAAGACATTTTGCTACGATCGATTCGCAAAAGTAAACTGTCATAATTAAACTTCATTAGTTGTGATGTTTTAGTTTCCATGGCAACTTGATTAAATAGCATTGGGTATAAAAACGAATCATTTAAAAAAATCCAAAAACTTTGGGACCATTCGTTACTTGGTGACGAACAGTATATTGCATAACGACTTCAATTTGCCTCAGATCCAAGAGTTTGTTTGCCAGCAGATTCTCAGTTTCTATAGCAAAGCAGAAGCTAGAGCGCACGGACTTATCATATTGACTGGGCCAATATGCCACAGACAACCCATGGATTAAGCACCGCACGCCGTAGCATATACTAAGTTGAGTCCTGCTGACTGTCAGTTGCATTTTCAAAACACCAGTAAGGGGTTAATAACTTAATCCGGAGCTACGCTGGCTGAACCTAAAAGATTCAGACCTTCGGGTTGCATTTAAAAGCTCATATCCGAATTCTAAACATTTCTGATGATCAATATGATACGGCAGGTCATGGTGAACAACCGGTACCTTAATATTGATTTATGGACTCCTTCTGGTGTCCTGAGTACGGAGAGGTTTTAGTCGGTAGGAATCCGACACTATCCCTATACGATCTTTTGAAAATCTTTTGAAAGACCCCCTTTCAAAAGACTTTCTCCTTTATAAGGAAAATAAAAAAGTTTTGGAAGTTATTCTCGGACATAACGACTGACTGGTCTGATGAGACCCAATCAGTTGAAACCGGTCTCCAGTTGTTCACAAAAAATACTTTTAATGCCCTTTTTGCTGTTAAAATTGACTGTTATGGCACAGTTAGCGTACCGTATGAGAGCTTTTAACTGTACAATCACAACCACTCTATACATGATATGCCAAGAAAATATTTCTTGTACATTTTGAAAATTCAAAGTAATGGTCTACTAATGTATTTGTAATCACCTACAATCTAGTAACAAGCGACTTGGTACGTCCCTGCATTTCTAAAGCGATACAGCGGGAGGCCAATTCGAGGATTAGAGGCAAAAGTTTGTCATTGTGACAAATTATTAACACAACTTCAATAAATCATTTTATACACTCATTGTGAAATAATAAAATTCATCTATTTCAGAAACTAAAACATATTAGCTAATTTTGATTGCGCTACCAATGCCCGTACCTATAGTCCGTACTTGAGCATGAGTTCGACTCAAGTCGTATATTTGCATATATTTGGTTGCGTTTGGTGCATAAACGTTTATAGAAAAAAAGGCAACCAAATATACGACTTGAGTTGAAATCGTGCTCAAGTACGGACTATAGATACGGGCCCAAATGTATCAATATGCAACAATGTTATCAGACAAAAAAATCCATACACAAAACTTCACAATTAGTGAGAAAATAAGCAAAAACCGCAACGAGGTTATAATAATTCGAAAATTGATCTGAGTGGAAAATATCAAAGTTCAATAATATACAATTTTAGATATAAAATACGACTAATTTATCTATTTGGGAAGTCGTCATTTTCGAACTGGACAATAAACTTGGAACACCCGGTATATTATACGCCGGGTAATGGATTTTACTGGCTCTGCAAGGTGGTAGACTCGCCTGCGGCTTATCAGTCATTCCCTTGCATCGCCAGTAAAAACCCTCTTACCCGGCTTATAATGTAAAATACTATACACTGGCTCGTGTCAACCTTTACAGGTACGGTGCAAGCAAAGGTCACCTGACCAGGTACATACATGTACAGGCAGGACATTTACGCGTGTGAAACAAATAAATATTTTAACTGTTTAATGTGACAATATCTGTTCTAATTTAACTTAAACACTCATAATATTTTGATAAATAATCCCAATAGTGATTCCGCTGTGGCGTATTTAGTTACTATCGACAAATATGAAACTAGTCAGGCAATAATAAATAAATTAAAATAATATAAACATAAAATTTAATAACTACCAGTAAGCATACCATAAAATTGACATTTAAATGAATACCTAATTTAATTTATGAATGCAAATATCTCATATTAATCGCTTTAATATACGTCTTAATCTACAGAACAGAAATTTGATTACACACCGTACGAGCCAGTACTCATACGAGAACATACACGTTCACGAACACTCTCCTGGCTGTAATTTTATTGCCGGCTCGTTTGCTCGACGAGTCCTTTGTTGTAGTGGAATTAATGGCGCAAAATAATAGTCGATCACAGCGAGCAACACGGTTCTTTTGTATTAGTACGTTTAATCGAATTTCTATCTATATCCCATTACCGCCCCTGCCCGAGTCCACCGCCCCCCTAAATAATAGCGAGCACTAATATCCTACGAGGTAATTTAAACATGTCCATAGCGTACCGAAATTGACACATCAATTTCGAGCAGAATGTCGGTGACGGCAGCAAAAACTCGCCAGTGTTTGTTTTAGTTGGAACAAACTTTGATAGTGCAGCTGGTTTCGAATAGATTGCATAGTGTAGGTGTGTAATTATTAATTAAACACGTTAGAAAGAAGGATCAGATTATTTTAAAACCGTAAAATCTGGTGTGGCCACAATTTATTTTTATAATAAGCATTGCATTCAAATATAATTTAACAATATTTGATGATTTATGAACGGCAGAATTAAAAAGCTTCCGCAGATTAGACCGGCAAACAAAATTGTAACTTTGTCGTGCCACATGGATTTTTATGATGTTTTTGAATTTAATAGGTGGATAGGCAGTAAAAACAAACATTAAAAATATATATTAGCCAAGAATTTTATTCTCTTAAGTAATTTAAAATATTTCAAAAAATGACCTCCTAAACAAAAAATGTAAAACAGTTTTGTTATGAAGTTACGATCTAAGATTTTGTAGCACATTTAGCTCTTGTTCAGTCTCTTTTGATTGTCCAGCAGTAATATGCCATCCTATTTGAGTTCCATTTGCTTGGAATGTTTTTCTATCTTAGAAATATCCTGATGGAACCTTTCTCCGTGCTCATCGCTCACAGCCCCCTAATTCTCAGGAAAAAAAACAGATGTGTGTCTAACAAATGAATCTTGAGTGACATGTTGCAACCCAATGCTTGATAAGCCAACAATAGCTCGCTGACCAACTCTATGTAGCTTTCACTCTTATGGTTATCCAAAAAATTTGCAAAAACATTCTTAAAAGATTTCCATGCTGGTTTTTCTAAATCTCTCAGTTTTTCTTCGAATCCCGAAATTTTTATTAACTCCCGGATTTGAGGTCCTACGAAAATACCCTATTTTATCTTTGAATCACTTATTTTGTGGACTTTGTCATTTAGATACAAAAATCCACTCCCATTACGATTCATTGCCTTTAAAAAATTTTTGATCAGGCCTAATTTGATATGCAAGGGTGGAAGAAGTACTTCGGACGGCTCCACAAGGGCAAAATACTTCACATTTTTTTGGCCAGGAATTAAGGATGCATGCATAGGCCATATTTTTTATGATAGTGGTTTGTTCTGTCTCGACTGTCCCATTTACATAAAAAGCAGCTGAATTTAGTATAACCCAGTTGAATTCCGAGTAATAGGGCAACAACTTTTAAATTAATACATATTTTGAAAGAATATGTACTGTACTTGATATTTTGAAGCAATAACATCATGTTTTCATTAGTTTTTTTTTTCATATTAGCAGCATGAGCCAGCGGTACAGAAGGAAGTATATTTTCGTTATGCAGTAACACTGCTTTTGGACTTGTTTTAGAAGAGTCATTGAATAAACGCCACTGGGAGGGATCAACATCGATTTCCAACATCTTCATAATCCAATTTATATCATTACAATACACCAAGTCCCAGTCTTGAGAAAAGTATGATCTGAAGTGTTAATCGCGATTTCGAAAATCGCTGATTTTAGTTTCATGATGTAGCAAATTCCATCCTTTTAATCGAGATCCTAATAGTTTTGACTGATATTTTGACAATTTTAAATCTCGGACCAAATCTCGTTGAGTTATCAAGTGTGGCTTGGTTAGAATGGCTTCAAACTCAGAGTCATCGTCCTCATCAACACATTGGCTTGAAGTGGAAGATTGTGTATCGTCAATTTCAACGGATGCAGATGCAACTTTTTCACTATGAGGGACTTGTCTTATGGCTCAAGGTAAATTAGGGTAAATAACTGTGTGTTTTTTCTTGACATTTATACCATTTACGCCTGTAAGATAAAAATAGCAGTCCGAAATGTGATCTCTAGGTTCTGTCCAAGTCATGGGTACAGCAAATGGCACACGACGGGACCCTTTCTTCCAATCGGTTAAATTCGTCACACACGTTATGCAACAAATATGTGGGGCCTAGTATCTATTGATGGGCCAAAACGAAACCAAAATTCCGGTGATAACTCTCCAAGGCTAGTTTTGTGAAATTTCGTCTTTGGTTTTTGAAAGTCAGTTCACTACAAACATAAAAAAAATAGTTAGGATCGGTACTACATCTACTCGACATGTTAACGCAATTAATAAATTAGAATATTTTGATGAAATCACAAACAAATACTTTTATGACTATTTCTTCGCGTACGTTCATTTGCTTTATTGCCGTAGTACTAGTTATAAGTATCACCGTATAACAATAAAACTAAGTCTAATTAAAACAAAACTACTGCAGTTTAATAATGAAGGTAGTTAGCTAAAACAGTATTAGCTATCAAAGTTCGTGTGGGATGACTAGTGTTGAGCCAAAGTTCTCTAAGATAAGGGAATGCGATGACAAGTATCGCGCAGTTTCATATATTGGCATTACCTATTCGTGTTTCACACATGCATTCACCACTTGATTCATATGTATATACAGTTAAAACCTGCGCATTTGCTAGTGCTGTAAGATTGTAATTGACTTATTTCAATATTGTTTAGGATAATTCGGTAAAGCAGTAGGTACTTAAAAATGGCACAATGGAAGGACCGGCCAATTCTTTTCTGATGAGGATGATTATAAGGTCATGGGAGGTGTTCACATTCATATTAATCCAGCAAATTTTCCTTGTGGAAAGCAGCCATTCTGAAAAAAAAACATTACCCTCGACAATTCGCCTGCTATTGGCCGACTTTTATTAATTGGTTTTGATTTGTAGAGAAAAATATTCCCCACAATTTTCGTTTGAAATATTTTTCGATAGCCTTTGAAGCCACCACTATATTGCCCGTTGTGTGTGTATAGTGCGACTTACAAACTTTAAAGGCAAGAAGTTTATATTTAACTTAAATCCTTACAGATAGTTAAATACAACCGTGCAAAATACTAATCTAATTTAGGTTATAAAGTCTCTCAGCGTGCCGAAGCCAGTTCTATGGAATTTTAGTGCCAATGATAAAGTAACGTCTCGACATCCATTTTATTTGTGCCACTAACACATCAATCTCATAAGTATTTTGAAAATCCAGGAGAGTAATTTGTATCGCCCTATGCTTTCTTTACCAATCACTGGCAATATTACACTCCAATGTAGTAGATCGATCTTTATTCGGCTATCGACCTAACCAGTTTTTCCGCCGTAAGTATTTACATTTTTTGAAGTATGTTATATTTGTATATTATACAGGGTGTCTCTAAATTATGTGGACATGGCATAATCACAGATTACTGGGATCAAAAGAAGACATTTAAGAAAACTTATCTATATACACATGTCTTTGGTTTAGCCAGTATTTAGCTTTAAAGTTAATTTAAAAAAAAACAAATTTTGCTTATAAAAAGAGAACGTTTACATTGATTTGGATGTTGTTTGGTATGACACTTTATACGGGTATAGCTCATATTTTGACATAATATAGTTTATATCAGTAGACCAGTTGTGTATAAAACAAGTGAGGCCCAACATTATTACATTCATATTTTTTAATGACAAAAGCAAATAAATTAAAGAAAAAATCGGCGTAAGTGTACTTTATATTCATTATTGTGAATAAACCATCATCAACCCGGTAACTAGATTACATTTGTTTCCGAACCAGTGTAGAGCAGTCACTTATATATTTTTTTTGTGCCAAAACTGTAACCGATATCAAAAACTATAAAGATACAAAAGCGACAAAACTTAATAATGAATGTCTGCGTCCGATTTGTTTTTTTTTAAGTTATTTGCATTGTCATTAAAAAATATGAATGTATTAATGTTGGGCCACCCTTCTTTTATATACAACCGGTCTACTGATAATAATAATATTATGTCAAAATATGAGTTATACTCGCATAAAGTGTCATACCAAACATCCAAATCAATGTAAACGTTATCTTGTTATAAGCAAATTTTGGTATTTTTTATTTAACTTTGAAGCTGAATACTCTCTAAACCAAACGTATTTGTATATAGATAAGTTATGTTAAATCGTCTTTGTTTTATGCCAGTAATCTGTGGTTAAACCATGTCAACGTAATTTAGAGACACCCTGTATAATGATGGATGATGGGTGGGAGTGATGTCTGTTAGGTATGCCAAAGTCACTCATTTAATATATCGCGTAGGGTGTTTGTAGTGTTTAATGTTTGTACGTCTGGTGACTCGTTCGATGCATAATTTATCCATGATTGTCCAGTTTGTTTCGCTTTGTTTAAATTTCTGTCTGAGTTTTTCATGTCTGTCCAGTATTGGTTCGATGTTTGTAATGTTGTATAATGCTACGTTGGATATATTGTGAAGGGGGTTGTCGGGCTGTATGAGTTTAGAAATTACTCATGGATTTTCGTTCTGCCTTTTGTATTGTGCGTTTTGAGAGTTCTGTGGCATTGCTTAAAATGATTTGTCCGTAGTCAATGATAGGTCTGCATATTGCTTTGTAGATTTTTGCTGCTGTATGTGTTGAAATGCCTTGATTTTTGTACGTCAGACTGCGAAAGTATCGAGCGTTTAATGATTTCTGTCTTTGTCCGTTGTGTGTGTGTGTCTTGAATTTATTTTTGGTGTCGAAAGTTATGCCTAGGTATTTAATGTACGGTCGTACTATAATGTTTTGAATGTCAATTGAGGGTGAGTTGTTGGTAATAGTGTGGTTGGGGATAAGGAGCTGGCATTAGGTGGGATTGGGTATACTATACACTTACGGACCAATTGCATTGTGGTGTCAGTAAGTCGTTGTAGATTGTGCATTGGCATGTCTAGTTTTTTGGTCATGAGATATAATGGCTGTGTAGTCCGCATATTGTAAAAAGTATGATTCGAGGTTTATGTGAGTCTTGTCGGCGAAGTTGTGATTGTAGATGTCATGACAGTATATGTTGTAGAGGATTGGTGAGATTGAGGAGCTTTGGTGCACCCCTTGACGTGGTGAGAATGTTTGTGATAGTGCTCTCTTTATCATTATCTGAAGTTCTCTGTTTGTTAGAAATTGGTTGATAATGTCTATGAGGTACATTGGTATTCCCAGTGTGTACATTTTATAGAGCAGGCCTTTGTGCCAGACAGTGTCAAATGCCTTGTTTATGTCTACGAGTACCGACGCCGTGTGTCCGTTCTGTAGATGTGTGGCTTGTATATTCTTTGTCATGATGAATAGTGGGTGGATGGTCGAATGGTTACGTTTGAACCAGAATTGATAGATGGGTTTGTTTGTATTTGTTAGTATAGATATTCGATTTTTCGGGATATGTTCGTAGTTTTTGGCGAGTACTGGGACTAGTGTTATTGGTCGGTAGCTGCGTGGTAGTGCATCGTCTTATCCGGGTTTCGGTATTGTTATGATTGTGCCTCTCTTCCATATGTCTGGGTACATTTTCTATCGTAGGCATAGATCGTATAAATGTTATTACACTCCACTTTAACCAAACACTCTACAAGAATCAATTTTTGGTTTGAACGAAAAGACAGCCTTGCAGTTCGAATAGAATGGTATATGGCATTGTCCATTACCACTATACCTATAAAACTAGCCCGGAGTGGAGATACAGGAATTGTTTGAATAAATTAGTTTCTTCATTTAAAACTGAATTTATATGATTTCTTTATTGATAAAAACATAACCTCTGTGTGTAACATATGCCAAAATTGAGTGGGCGAGAGTGTATAACTGGTTGCCTACATCTACGCCGCCAATGAGTTTTTTTTTTAGAATTACACATAGGAACATCCCTTGCGGATATCTGCAGGCAACCAGTTATTCATTGTTAAAGTTATGTGTAATGAAGAAAAAAAGCCCGGTATATTTGTCACAGCATTTACGATCTATTTGAAGGGCTATGGGGAAGAACCACCAAGTCCATCTTTTATCGAAATTGAGCTGATGGCCACATAAGCTCATATGCATCATCATTAGCGGCCGCTTTTGACAACTTACATCAAGCCTTACTTGAGACGGGGATACGAGCTTTAACTTGTCTTCCTATCATGTCCTAAATATTTTCGATGCAATTCACGTCGGAACTTCCCCGGGACCACTCCATTTGGTTGATACCAATGTCATCGAGGTATTTATCAATAACCCCGACGATGTGTGGTCACGCATTATCTTGCATTAGAACAAAGTCGTCGTCAATGAGTGGTCCTGAAGGTACCACATGATATTGGAGAACATGTTCTATATATCAGTTCGTGTTCATAGCGTTTGCAGAAAACCACCTCTACCATAATCGAACCGCCGTTGAATGATAACCTGTGAACAATATTGCAGTGAGAATATCGTTCGCCACTCATTCTTCAAACTCTTTGACGACCATCTGGAGCTCGTAAGCAAAAGCGGGACCCATCAGTAATGAGTAATTTCCTGCTTTGCTCCATATTCCAATGAATATGTTTATAAGCGAATGCAAATCTGTTGACTCTGTGCTGCCTGGTATTCCATCTTGTATCAATGCAACAGCTCGGGCTGCATCCAGTTCATTGATGCCATAATAATGACTTGATAATTAACAAAATGTTGATAAATTATCAAATGAAATATTTGTAAAACGTTAAAAGAACAAAAATGCAGAAAACCAACTACAACACTAATTACTACAACACACAATTTTTCAGTATTCTATTTAAACAAAATAATTCTGTTGCCCTAGTGACCATAGCTTTCCCGATTATTGAAAATATTCTATTTTAACGTTTAACAAAAAAAAATGAGCAAAACATAATTTTAGATTATTGATTGTAAAAATACACAGCGTGTGCAAGATAAGGATTAACAGCATGGGTATCTCGGAAACCGTAAAAATTATACAGTCGGTTAAATTACAAAAAAGTTCCGCAATTTTGTGGTCAGTAATATTCTGTTGAGAAAACAGGAAATGTCCGCTATTTCCGGATTTTTTTAGGTTTTCTCAACAGAATAATACTGAGCACTAAAGTGCACAACCTTTATGTAATTTAACCGCCTTTGTAACTTTTACGGTTTCCGAGATCCCCATGCTGTTGATCTTTATCTTGGACACCCTGTATAGTGAGTCGCTTTTTGTGCCGATCAGTGAAGCTGGCTAAGTTTCACTTTAAACAACTGATCAGCATATAAATACACATCTCCGTCCCAATTTAACCAAATTCGTATATTTAATTATTTTACGATAACCGAGATCCCCATGCGCATGCTCGAAAAACTGTGTTTTCTTTCATATATGTGAAAACTGCAATTTTTCCACGGTTAATATTTTCACATCTAGAGATGAAAATAAACATATAAAATTAAATGGAAAGCATGCATTCATTTCTGTGGAAACGACTACAAACATTAATTTTAGTAATTTGCATTGTGACAGTGACAGTACATTTTGAATTAAATTGAACTTGAAAGTTCTCTAATATTAATATTTTATAAACTGCAATATCGTAGGAAAAATAGTATTTCCTACTCGAGATGAAATGCGTTTTATTTCGGTCGTGACTTTGTCAACTGAACTGAATAGTGAACATTTGTCCAGTTACGAAAATAATGATATTTATCCCTTGTTGCAAGATACGCTATTATATTTGTATTAATGAATCTTTATTTATTTCAAATTTGGTATTTAGAGTAATCTAAGCCTGTACTGTAAGCCTGATGTCGACAAAGATACTTTTATTTCCATCAATTCAAACTTAATCAACATGACTGAGGAAAACAACAGAGCAAATAATAAAACATTTTTGATTCATTTGCTTTAAATTTCCGCCCTGTATAATAAAATATGTTCATAGTAAGAATCGCTCATGATAAAATGTATAGAGAAAAAAAAATTCAGATATTACATTCGCGACCTTTTTGCAATTTTGGCTGGGTTTTCTTTTTGCTATGTTAGACAAACTGATTCAGTGTCTATTAGCATTTGCTTCCTACCACATTGTCACATTTATATATTTTTTAAGCATTTAATACAAATTGGCATACTTGACTCTCCACACAAACCTTGTCCAAATTGCAATAAATTGAATGTTTTTCAATGCATTATTTTTAATTTTCTTTCCTGACGTTCCATTTTCATCTCTTATAATTTAAACTTTATATCTGGCAACAATGTTATCTAAAAAATATAACCTCAAATTGAAAACAACTTAACCTAAAAAAAATGACAAGTTTCATTGGGGATTCAGTTATTTCCGAAACACTATCAACAAAATTACTGGATATTCATGGACTCCCCTGACGCAAAAACATCGAGAATGGAGAGTAAACATAAATTCGACTGATTTGGTTAATATTCTCCGTAAGATTAATTATCGAGAATTGATTTTTTTATGGAATATCCTTAATTAGAAAACTTTCCGCATTGAAATTAATGATTCGATGTGATGCCTTCGTTGTTTTTTTCTTCCTGATTGTGGGACGTAAATAAGAAATTTCGCTGAGGCTCATGTATCTCGGTTACTTTCAAATAACAGGAAATGGCTGGAGTGAGTAGGGCAGGATTTAACAACGTGATTAATGAAAAATGCGTCCTCGGTAATTGCGTTTCCTCTCGCATTAGGGGGAAATCTTACCGGTGCAGCGAACAAATCACGCCGGAGATCATTCGATTCCGTCAACGCGCCGCCGAATGATTAATTCCCTTTGTGCGTGTGGAAAACTGCGTCGTTCCTTGCATTCATCTCATTCCATATATGCGTATCGCGTACCGTGGGATCATTAAAAAGTGCTCACAGCGGGCGCCGATTTCACACGTCACGGGAACATTTTAATAAACGCCGCCTATGACCGTAGCCACTCGTTATTATTCAAGAGGACCTGCGCGGAATTAATTGTAACCCGAGTCGGTGGAGCCCATTCTTCCTGTCCAAAAGTTCCCCAGGGTTACCTGTGAACCCGGAGAAAAAAATTCCCAAAGGGGTGGACAATGGCGCTCCATCGGCAGTCATAGAAACCTTTGATGCGACGGCCGCGTGTTTAATCAAAACCTAATTTAGGCGCGCACAGGAAAGTTAATTATTAATTTCTGGGTTTTATAATTAATTTTGCCGGGCACTAGCCCACACATAGTTGAAAGGCGAATTTAATTTTGTTTTACGTAATTTTCCTTGTATTTCCCCACATGAGCATTCGACGGCTAGTTAGCAAACTAAATGACCACGTGAGTTGGTCGAATGGTACCCTAATTGTCCGGTCTTCACATGCACTGATAAAGTTGTAAATAGATATCTGACTTTCAGAGAGCTTAGAAACGAGTTGCACATGTACATTTTAATCTCAGTGTGGATTTGTTAATTCGGTAGATTACTTATCCTTACTTGGTTAAAACTAGCTGTGGTAAAATATTGCAACGCGTTTTAGTGGAGGAGAGACAAATACAACGTTGGAAAACTGCAATGTAATTGAGATGGAAGTTTATCAAATTACTTCTACAATCAATGATACTGGTATTGCACCAAACGTATAATTTCAATACAACCGGTATCAAGCAGCCGGTTTCGATCTATCAATTGATCATCTTCGAGCAAAACTAAAAACAGCAACATATTACGATTTGTACATTAACAATTTTTAATGTTGGTCAGGTTAGTTATTCTTCTGTGGAAAGTGTGAATGTTGTTTTGAACTTGTTTCTTGTTATTTTCCTTATAGTAGTGACTGTATTTGTTAGGGATATTATCCCTAACTGGCTATCGACCAACGGGGGTCCTTCTGCCGTGTGTTTTGTGTAAGTGTGTGTATTGAGTTAGGGCTTGTTACTCTAGAAATTCGCCCCCGATCTCTAGAGCGCCGTTAATGAGCTCCCAACGGCGAATGGCACTAGTTTCTCAGTACAAATGTACTACCTGTACTGGGGCTCGAACCCAGGTCTTCGTGCATGCTAAGCAAGCGTTCTAACCTGTCAGCCAAACTAGCGGTTTTATCCTTATATTTTCTTAAAATGGTAAGAAAAAACTAAAGCCACCTTAAATAGATGCAAAGAGACATTGTCACACTTCAACATCAATCTGAGAAACATAGTACCAATATTACCTAATTTGCACGACCTCATTAAAATTCACAAAACGGGCATTCCAATTAGACCGATAATCCCGCCTATGATACACCCACAAACATACTAGCCAAACATATAAATAAAATATTCGTCAAATAATTATACTACTCTCCTAAATACTCAATCAAAAACAGAAAAGAACTAATTAATGACCTATATCACATAGTCATCATTAATAATGATTTACTTATATCCTCCGATATCACTAACATGTTCACTAACATTCCCATTAAAGAAACATTAGAATTAACCAGAAAATTATTGCTTGTGGCTAACAAGATTGACAAGCAACAAGCCTTTGATCTTACAGAATTGGTTAAAATATATACTGAACATATTTTTTGCACTTTCAACAACAAAATTTTTAAAATAGCAAATGGATTACCAATCGGCTCGCCAATCTCTTGCCTCCTGGCTAACATATTTCTTGATGAGATTGAAAAACATATATTAGAGAACACAGATAAAACAAACCATCACATCAAATTTTGGAGGAGGTACATAGATGACATTCTATGCATCTGGAGCGGAAACTTAAAACAATTGGAAAAAATTTCATGAAAAAATCAATAATTTACACCCTAATTTGAAGTTCACACTAGAAATCCAAAACAACAATAGCATTAACTTCTTAGATCTCAGAATCACTAATACATCAGGAAGCCTACAATACAGATACAGATAGTATAATACCATATAACTCCTTTCACCATCACAACCATAAGCTATCCACTTTTCACTCTTTAATTCATAGGTTAAACGAAATTCCTTTATCCCAGGAAGATAAACATAAAGAAATCTCAATTATTAAATAATGGGCCAGTACCAATTAACTTACAATCCCAACACCTTAGAAGTAGTAGAACTTTAGGTCCTTCACATTTCAAGGCCATATTAACACACGTTTATCCAAAATACTATAAAAATATCAAAGTACAGCAAGCCATAAAACAAACAATACTATAGAAAAAAAGCTGATTAATAACAAAAAAACAATACCATATTTGGATAAAGCAGGAGTATATTCACTTACATGCTACAACTGCAGTGCCACATATATAGGGGAAACAGGCAGAGCCCTTAAAATTCATTTAAAGGAACACATTAAGAATAATACCACCTCTAATTTTGGAAGACACCTTTCGTTTCATAATTACACTTGCATCGACCAAAAACGTTTGCGTGTAAAAAAATGTACGCACAACTAAAAAATGTTTCAGAATAAACTTACTTGAAAACTTAGAAATAGACAGAGAGAAGGAGAGCCAATAACTTAAACTTGAACGACCAAATTAATAATATGGAAAAACCATTGTTCGCATTTCTAGCAGGATTACTCGCCACAACGCAACAGACCACCAAATATACACACACAAACGCTACTAGTTATAAGTTGAAGACGATACACGAGAAATGTACAAAAGCATACAAATTAATTTACAATATGTGTCACACAATAGAGAAATACCGTTTTTAGGTTTTGACAAGTAAGGTTTTCCATTGTAAACAATTTCATATACCCATTCTCATGAAAATAAGATTCACCAGTCTTTACATGGCCATATCATTTTGAAACCTCAAACTTAATTTGTTTTTTTTTTGTCAATTTTGTTTCTGCATTATTTCAAGACAGGTAAGGTTTTCCATTGTAAACAATTTTATATACCCATTCTCATGAAAATAAGATTCACCAGTCTCCACATGGCCATATCATTTTGTAACCTCAAAATTAATTTACTTTTTTTTTGTCAATTTTGTTTCTGTATCATTTCAAGACAGGGCAATATTAGCCACACACGATACTTTGTAAATATTACACCGCTAATCCACTTATCTATGTAATCTATTCTCATGGAAAAGAAATGTAACTTATTAATATCACACATCTCATTTCAACATCGTCTTGTTTTTTAATTTTTTTAAAAATTGTTAATGTACAAATTGTAATATGCTGTTCTTTTTAGTTTTGCCTGAACATGATCAATTGATTGATCGAAACTGGTCGCAAAAGCAAATAAATAACATAAAATTGAGGAATTACACATTTTTTACTGAATAGTTTAATAGTATATTATTCAACGAGCGCGTAATGATGGCTATTGCCCACGAAGATGAAATTACACCACGAGGCGCGCAGCGGCGAGTGCTGTAATCATCTGAGTGGGCGCGAGTCGAATACTATACTTTATCTACAACAATTTTAACAATGCACCTAAATTGTAATTTTAATTTTTATGGGTACCGTAATTAATTGTAACATTCTTGCAATTGTGGAAATTAATGACTGGAGTTGAATTTCCAACGAAATCATAATTCTTGTGGATGGTCGTATTTGTGCTACTGCTACTTATTGTTGAGCTTGTGCTAGTAGAAGGCTTGTTACTTTTGCTAATCTCTTTTTCTATAGCTCTTCCTCTGGATAACTTGCTGCTTATATCGTCCTCTATACCGTTTTTTTTTTCGTTTTTACACATATGATTGACAATGTATAACTGGTTGCCTGCATCTACCCGCAAGGAATTTCCTATGTGCAATTCCAAAAAATATATAATCAACTCATTAACGGCGTCGTTGCAGGCAACCTGTCAATTTTGGCATATATTACACAGAGAGGTTATGTTTTTATTCAAGACAATACACGAGAGTATTCGTAATGTATCAAGATCAGCTGATATGTCAACAAATGGTTATTTTCTTTGGGGTTACCTGAAAAGTAAAATTTTTAATGACTTACAAATACATAACGTAGATGAATTGAAAGGCCGTATACGTACTGCATGTAATGGCATAAATCTACAATACATTAAGAATACTCTGCGTGTCTTCAAAAACCCTGTCGTGTATTGCCTTGAATAAAAACATAACCTCTATGTGTAACATATGCCAAAATTGACAGGTTGCTTGCACCGACGCCGCTAATGCGTTGATTTTTTTTTTTAGAATTACACATAGGAAATTCCTTGCGTGTAGATGCAGGCAACCAGTTATACATTGTCCATCATATGTGTAATAAGGAAAAAGAAGCCCGGTATATCCCTCAGCTACAGTAGTGGATTTCCATCCACCGAGCTTATTTACCGCAGTGATATCACCGCCTCCGCTGACACAAATCGTTGCAGAAGATCTTCTAAGTGAATGGCCTGTATATAATTCGGGATGTTTCAGATTTAGAAATGTAGCAATTTGTTTTCCTGTTGCTGATATCTTATTAATGCCTACTTTTTGAGCAGTACATTTCCCATTCTGGTAATTCAAAAAAATGAGCTGCATTTAGCAGTCGGTGGTCGCATATTAGTGTATCTTTTGCAGATTTCGTAAAATTCACCAGACACAGTAAATGACCTTGTAGTTTTTGTTTTTGTAAAGGGAATGTTTACTATTAGCGCTCCATTATAGTGTCGTATATCTTCATTTTTTATAGCACGCAACTCATTGCATCTGCAAGCTCCCATTAGTCCCATGATTAATGTTACCTATGCAAAATACAGTTTTGTTAGAGAACATTGAAATAATGATTTTAAAAATACAAACCTTTGTTAAAAGAAATGAGTGGTTCGGAGTTTCGGTAATAAATTTGTGTATTTCTTCCGGTGTAAAAACTTTGGCTTTTTTTGGGCGATGACCCTCAGCTTGACGCTTTAAGAATGATTGCAACTTCATATAATTTTCCAGATGAATATTGTGGTAAATATTCAGTGTGCTTCTTAGCATAGAGTAAAAAGCCCATAAAGACGACGACTTATACGTTTTTGCCAATTCGGTGAAGTAAACCAGGATGACGTTTTCAGAAAATGAAGACTTTTTTTTTTCGTTTGCCATATGATGAAGTTCTTATATGTCGTATCATATTTACCTTTCGATTTTTCCGGCAATAACTTATCAAACGTAATCAAAGGGGCTGGAGGAGGGTATTAACTCGTCCCTTAAATTCATTTAATCAACTATTTTATTTGAACTTTTATCGAAAAAATGTTTGAACATAAAATTATGAAATTGTATTCTACATAAATTATTATACAGGGTGAGTAATAAGTAAGGAAAAAGTCTTAAACAAAAGTTTGAAGGCTAATTATTTGTCACAATTTGACGGTTTCCTTATTTAAGGTAACTTATTTTTTTCAATTAAAAAACTTTATAGCATTTGTTTCTATCTTCACGACTATCTAAATATACCATGAGGTTGTATAACAAAATTTTCTAAAAACATTGAGTTAAAAGCATGAAAAAAAAAACATTGTGAAAAATTAACGGAGAACAAATGAAACAAGTTAAACAAATACGATTTACTAATGTCAGTTTCTGTTTTCAAACTAAGCTTGTAAATTAAACTGTATTAGAAAGTGATTCTCAATAATTATAATACGTTTGACAGAAACAAAACCCATCGAAATTTTGATGATGAACAAAGGTGATCGAAATTGGAACATAAATGTAGAAGAAAAAAATGTCGTATTTTTTACACACAAAAAACGAACTACTTTATTAAAACCATTACAAGCCAAATTTAACATTACTAGTTATCACAAAAAAAGCCCACATTGTTGTCCATTAACTATGAACAACAACATGCGTTTTATTTCTGTTATACGTACCATAATGATTGAGACACACTTTTAAGTACAGATCAATTTGCAACCATATTTTGGAAACATAAACTGACATTAGTAAATCGTATTTTTTTAACTTGCATTAAACTCGAATTTCTATATAGCACCTCATAGAAATTTTAGATATTCATGAAGAGAAAATCAAATGCTATCAAAATTGTTAATGAAAAAAATTAGATTATTATTTAAAAACAGTATCGTCATTTTCAAAAACTGACAGGTCACAAAAATATTGAATTCTTCAAATTGTGGCAAGTTTTAAGTTTGATGGCTAATTATAGAGGCTGTCCAAGATAAGGGTCAACAGCATGGGGATCTCGGAAACTGTAAAAGTTACAAAGGCGGTTAAATTACAAAAAAGTTGCGCAATTTAGTGGTCAGTAATATTCTTCTGAGAAAAAACAAATTTTCCGCTTACTTCCGGAGATATTTGACAAAATCCGAAATCTTGCGATTTTGTTTATATTTCTTTCTGAAGTTATTTGAAAAGGTATGACAAAACCAGACGCACTTTCTCATTGCCACATTTTTAGCTCTATAAGCTAACGTTTACAAATTTTCAGTACAACGTTTCGTTTCGAAGAAATCATCATCAACTTTATTTTTTTTATATGGCCGGTACAAAATGTACACCCTGTATTAGATAGCACTTCCTATTATGAATTGAACTATTTATATCGCAGTATGGTTTCTATTATTTTTATTAAGAAAAATGCTTGTTAACAGATTTTGAACATGTTTTTGCAGTAGGCGTTAAAATGATGACAACGAAGAAAAATATATATATATATATATATATATATATATATATATATATAACTTTAACCCAAAATACGTACCAAAATAGTAACTAAAAATAATTATAAAATAATAATACCTGGAATAGTTGTTTAATTAACATTGAAACATTATAAATATTTATGTCCACACTTTTTATTTGTTTATTGTGATATGAGAATTGTTCTGTTCATTTAATGGCGACGAAGACAATAACTATTACATAATTTTAATCCATAAAATGTACCGAAATAGTAACGAACAATAATTTAGCAAGAATAGTTCATAAACATTGAAACATTATATTTTTTTACTGTGATATGAGAATTGTTTTCTTCATTTAGTGACGACGAAAACATCAATTATTACTTAATTTTTACCCAGAATACGTACCAAAATGGTAACTAAAAACAATTTAGCACGAATAGTCGTTAAACATAGGAACATTATCGTTATTCAGAACCACACTTATTATATTTTTACTGTGGTATTATGAGAATTGTTCTGTTCATTTAATTATCTTTAAATCATAAAATTTTGTGAAAAATGTTGTCTTCGTCGTCCATTTCAACGTCTACTAAACCAAAATGTTCGAAATATATTAACAAGGTTTTTTTTTTTAATAAAAACATGAGAAATCATTTTATTATTTTACATGAGAAATCAGCTTTATTTACGGGCCATATAAAAATATAAAGTTGATGAAGATTTCATCGAACCGAAACCGTGAACTGAAAATTTATTAACGCTATTTTATAGAGCTGAAAAAGTGGCAATGAGAAAGTGCTCTTTGTTTTTTTTAATACTTTTTTTATTACTTTCCAAAAAACTTCAGCAAAACATAAAAACGATATCGCAAAATTTCGGATTTTGTCGAATATCTCCGGAAGTAAGCGACATTTTCTGGTCTTCTCAACCGAATATTAAGGACCACTTAATTGCGCAACTTTTTTCTAATTTAACCGCTATTGTAACTTTTACGGTTTCCGAGATCCCCAAGCGGTTGACCCTTATCTTGGACAGCCTGTATAATTAGCCATCAAACTTAAAACTTTTGGTGTTTAAAACTTTTTTTTTTCTAAAAATTATAATAAAGGCTCCAGAGAGGTGGTTCCTTTCTTTTTATTCACCCTGTATAATATAAATTTACTCAGGACCAACAGATTAGCTACAAACGCTACAAAAACTACAAAAATGGCATTTCTACGTCTTTTGGCCACTTTAGTTTGTCCGATTCCAACAAAATCTTACGGATATCATGCTTTTTTTTGTAAAATAAGGTTATTTCCTAATTTTCATATCGATCAATGAATTCATGCAAAATAAGCAACGATTTTTCATGATCTATCGTCGGTCTGCTAACGTATATAAATAAAAATTAATAAATAATTAGGTACTTATATTGGGAATGAGAAACACATAATTAACGTAGGTTGTTCTGCAAATGTGTGGAAAAAATAGGAAGTACGTAGACGCTTTTTCATATACTGAAATATTTACTACTTATACCGTTATATTGAATAAAGTATTTTTGGCATTATCTACGAGTCTATAATATTCATTATTTAATTTATTGCATCAGAGATCTCTGAGTCAGATAGATCAGAATCAGATAAATGAATGAGAATAAATCTGATAATTTGTCACTTTCCGAAATGTACCTTATCCCTAATTGGCCTCTTCCCCATTTTTCTAATTTATTTACACTTAAATCCAATGATTTTGGGAGCAGGCAGCGATTTACCAATGTTCGCGGGAAATGCCCGCTCTATTTTTAAGCCAGAATGCGCAAGCGAGGTGATCGGAGAATGAGACAGTTACTAGCCAGCCTGCGTTGAGAACACATGTATTGAGCAGCCACTCAGTAAAAGTCACTACGGCACGTTGCATTCCGAGCTGTTCACAAGAACCGGTCATATTACACGTGCCAAGTACACGTACACGCTGATTAATTACACATATTCATAATGGTTCTGTCCATTGTATTACATGCTATTTACTTTAATCCGAGCCAGGTTTTGTATGATTGGTAATTTTTACCTGCAAAATCCTATGCCGAAACGTTATCATGGGAGTAGTTCAATATATAATCAAAACAAATAAGTATAATTGGCACGAAACAACAATTTGACCAAATCTGAGCCAGGTGTGTAAATTTAATAACAGTTCGGCAAATTTCCCGTACAATAAAGACGGCCGGCTCATTATACCTGCCGCGTACGTAGTTATTTTTTTGTCCTGAACATCTGGCGAGATAGTGCACCGAAATAACTGCGATTAGAAATTGATACTTGGTACACGTGAAATTTATTAATGCTGCTATATTTAAGGGGAGGTCACCAGCTCATTATTGGTACTGTTTAAATGCGAATTACTCAGTTTCTGTTGAATATATAATAAAATCCTTTTTACGCATTGTTGATAATCTTAATACAAATGACATTATCCAAAAAATATTTATGAATTATATGTAGTTAAGAAATAAGGTTTTATGCGATTCCCTACGTTATTTATGAATGAAAATCGTAGATTTTAAGCAGAATGCGGACTAGTAGTTTCCTCTAGGACATATGCAAATATTATTAAAATTGGTCGATTAATTAAGGAACTACAGGTCTTAATTATGTTCATTTTACGGTTTTGCTACATTTTTTCGACGAAAACACAGAACATATTTGATGCTGATGGTTTATTTTTATATATGTCTTAGAATTATTAATTACTTACTTATTGGCTTTTGTTCGGAATGAATCGGATAACTAGTATTCGCATGAATCTAATTGCAAAATTTAGGAATTTCCAAGATTGGCCAAAGGAGGTGACATTTTTACTGTGATCATTTTACACCCGCAATAATTTAATCCGGTCGGCTCGCGCACCGTATCCCCGTAATAAACCGTAGCTGTATCTAGAAAAGGGCCAAAAAGGACAAAATACAGAAATATTTCAGGGCGCCCTCTGAACGACCATTCCTATAAGTTGCGAACTGGTGACCACCCTTTAAACCATACGCGTAAAAATTGAATCTCTCCAATTGAATCGTTTATTTGAGAAACCCGTCAAGAAAGATTTTTATGGCTTTTATTTTTTTACGGATTCATAATCTCGTACTGTTAACACATATTTTTCTACATTATTCCTTCAACTGCCATTTCATTTTATGGGATATTATTTACAGTGAATATGGCGTTTGGTGCAGAAACCTGCCAAGCGATATCACATAGCGTATTTCTGCAATACCTAAACCTGATTTCTTAATTTTCTTCCTGTTGCACTACCCGTTTTCTCGAATTAAACATCTGGAAGGGGTATTTCTAACAATCCAATTCCAAGATAATCCAATTCAATGTCTCATTTTATAAACAATTTGAATAAAAAATGCTAATAAAAGTTGTTGTTATGCACTTTATTAGGGTTTTACATCCTCAATTCTCAATGTTTATCTTAGAAAAGTATAAGGACATACCAATACTGCCAATAGTTAGAGTATACACTTATGAAAAATTACCCATCAATAACCAAAAAAACTTGCATCTGCCAGTAAAGTAAAGTAAAGTATTTTATTGGTGTTAAGTAACATTAAAGTTTTACACAAGTGAAATTACGCATTTAAGGGTTCAGCAGTTCTTAACACTACAACAATTGTGTATCACAGAAGTTTTCATTTAAATATTTGTCACTTATTTAAAAATACACTATATAAAATAAAGCTGTGTACAGCTCTACAAGAAACATATAAAGAAAGCCAGACAAATTAGCAATAAATACAAGTCTATGCAACATATTACAGACACACTAAAACAGCTGAAGATGCTTTGGCTTTCATTGATAACACATTAAAAAAGAATAAATTAACAATCAAAGAAGGACAATGTCAAAAACTGCATAAGAATTCTTCCCAACTGCAAACAGCATGTATCGTAAGGTAGCGTTTAATATATGTTTTGAATAAAGTATACGGTAGAGTTTTTGCAGAGGGTGGCAAAATATTTAAAAAAAGTATGTAACACCTATTCGGGACTTACTTAGCCTAAGTTTTGGCGCAAATATGATCGTGCTGTCTCGTTGAATAGTTGTTTCATTTTGGTGTTGTTTTAACGTATAACACACACTGGTATATATATACAGGGTGTATCAGCCAAATGGAATAAATTCAATAATAAATAAATGGGGGCGTGTTCGAAAAAACGCTTGGACACGTCGATTGTTATTTTTAGTTGCGCATTTTTTTCAACAAAAACTTTTTATACAGGGTGTGTCATGTGACCGTGGCCAATACCAACTTTCTTATTTTAAATGCAACACCTGGTATATTATTCACTTTTTGGATTCTTCAGAAAATTCTAGACATATTTCATGTACAATGTCCTATACCTATCTTCAACTGTTTCGGATCATTACCAAATCAATGTCCGGAACTACCTCAACCGAATATTTCCAAATCGGTGGATAGGGAGGCGAGGATCGATGGAATGGCCAGCACGATCCCCTGATCTGACGTCATTAGACTTCTTCTTATGGGGATATGTCAAAAGTATTGTATACAAAACTAAACCCTTCGACTTAGCTGACTTAAGAAGACGAATAATGCTTGCGATTAGATCGGTCACGCCTGAGATGTTGAGTAACGTTAGAAGAAATTTCTATTTAAGATTAGAATGTTGCCAAGACGTTCACGGCGAGCATTTTGAACATCTCCTCCATTGAAATTTATTGTTTTTTTTGTTTTTTTACATTATCAAGAAATAAACAGTATTACTTATTAGTTTTTGAGTGTGTTGTAACGAATTTCTGTAATCAAATAATTTTCTTTTTTTAATGTTAATTTTTGCAATAAATCTGAAAACACTTAATATTTCCGAAACAGTTGAAGATAGGTATAGGACATTGTACATAAAATATGTCTAGAATTTTCTGAAGAATCCAAAAATTGAATAATATACCAGGTGTTGCATCTAAAATAAGAAAGTTGGTATTGGCCACGGTCACATGACACACCCTGTATAAAAAGTTTTTGTTGAAAAAATGCGCAACTAAAAATAACAATCGACGTGTCCGAGCGTTTTTTCGAACACCCCCCATTTACTTATTATTGAATTTATTCCATTTGGCTGATACACCCTGTATATACCAGTTGTACAACTGTACAACTGTACAACTTTGTACCCCAAAGTTTTACATATTAAATATTTACATTTTAAATTTAATATGCATTGAACAGAGGATTACTGTCCTATAATCCCAAGCAAGCATTGTCTGTTTCGATACTGTGAAATATGTGGAGTACTTATGAAGAGAATATTAAATTATAGATATTTCACAAAATTTATACAATCAGGTTTTATCAGAAAGATATGTATCTATTAATGGTAATCAGATCCAACATACAGATCTTCACTGGACTTTGATTGTAATTTAAAAGGTAATGCCTATTTTTTTTATAATAATATAAAATAGATTTATATTACATTTACTAAAGTAAACTTTTAGCTGCACTTCATTTGTAAATAACAATAATAATTATTTTTAGATAACACCTACAGAAAAACCTTATTTTCAATCTGAAATGATCAATGCATTTATATAACCGATATGTACTACTGCCTGTCGATAAAATATACAGCGATCAATTTGTAAACTATAAATTGTTTGCGCGATCAATTGATGCGGCGGTCAATTGTATGACGATCAATTGCGGGCGGTCAATTGTTGGCGCTATCAATTGATGCGGCGGTCAATTGTAGGCGGTCAATTGCGGGCGGTCAATTGTTGGCGGTCAATTGTGGGCGGTCAATTTACCGGAGCCCGATTATCACAATGCATATTTTGCCATTGTAGATGTTAAACCATAACCACAAGATTGATATATGTACGAAAAACGGCAGAGAAGTCGACGAATTTGATACGAACCGCGCACTGTCGCACAAGAATGCACGGGCGATTCCTGGGTTAAATACCCAGGACAGCTGGCAACCTTGTAAAATTGTGCCATCATTATTATGATTATTATTTTGATGACGTGAACGCCAGTTTAGAAAAATCAGAGTATATCTAGTATTCTCTTGAATGTTTATCATTTATAACTTTTCACCACTTTCAGCACCTGCAAAGAATTTCGTATATCCCACGGCGAGGTTGTAAAAGTCTCTCTGCTATTAAATCCAAAGTAATTGAATATTCGCACAATTTTCGGGCGCGTCCTGTAGTAATTGTTGGCAATTTTGGAGGTTGTCAGGAGCGCGCCAGGGCGATTAAAAATTTATGCATTTCATTACATTAAAGCGCGCGGAGGACGAGAGAATGTGTAGTGGCTTATAAATGAGCGGTCGGGGGGGCACATAGATTGCGCTCACAGACAAATACACACACCCTCTGGAGACCCCGATAATGGTCAAAACAACTCATGTGTGTATGTGTGCGCGCAACTGAATTTAATTATAGTAAAATATAGAAGTGTAATAACGTTCCGCAGTTATAGTTTCGTCTGCAAGCCGCTGTAGTAATTTTAATTAATTTAAGATTATTCAAAGCGCCATTCATGCATGTACGGCAAACTTTTTAACGTAGATGATTTTATGTGTTGTGGGTAGTAAAGTTTGGGAGAGTTTGTATTGCGAGGTGAGTGAAGCGTCTTGATATCATAAATGCACGACGTGGCATTTGCAATTCAATTATTTCCCATGCGAGTGCGCAAAATTCTGCAAGCCCTGAGCACATATCCCACTTGAGTGATGGTTTGCAGCGTGGAAGTTTCGCCATTATCCTGGGGACTCTAATACATGATAGACAAACGAGCAATTAAATCAGAAAAGCGCAGTAAAAGAAAGCAGGAAGTCCCGGCCCTCCAATAAAGGAGCACGTCATCATCATGTCATATCAGGAATAATAGCTCCCAGGGATTCCTTTCATATATGAATACTGTCTCTCATCCGTGCGTATGCTCCAATCTTCCATTTTTTTGCTGTGTGTGTGCGGCTGAGACATTAATATCGTGGAAAGAATGCGTTCAAGATCCGGGCCACTGGATGACAGAAACAATAAGCGCGGTCACATGTCCCCGTCCCAGACATTTATTTAACAACAACTCTCCTAGACCATTGTCTCGGCTTCCTCGCATCCCTCCCGAACCCCCCACAGCATCCAATCAGCGCGAACAATGAGGATAACGATGATTGTCGGTCCCCGAGAGCCCTCCATACTAATGGAACATCTTCAGGAGCCGCTAATGACCGCTCCGATGATCGACTCTCTCTGGGCACAGCACAATCGTATCCACCATCCGTGTGGTGATTTAATAAAGGACGGATTAAGAGTCGATGTTAACGCGCAATTTAATCGGACAATAAAATAAATTGAGGCCTCAGGAAGGCGACGCATGGTATGGGAGAGAAACATGCTCCTTTCAACTCATCCAAGCATTCCATAAGCAACCATAATAATAATAACAATTCTCGCATATATTACAGATGTCTCCAGAACCAATCTTAAGTTTGGGAAAACCAGACGGACTGTTTCAGTTATTTCAGGAAGATGATCTTGTACTATCAAATACATACTTTAGACTGCCCCCACATCGTCTATATACATAGATGTCATATTCAGACCGAACAGTAAGAAACCAGATTGACCACATCATTATCAATAAACGCTACGGAAACTTACACAAAATGCTAAAACATGTGCCTGTGCAGACATTTACTCGAATCATAATCTGTTATGAGCTACACTTAATCTAATGTTAAATAAATGCCAGAATAAAAAAAGGTAGTGCCATACGTATTTAAGGCCAGAAATGGAGCGTGTCGCATGTCCAGAATGAACTAAGTCCAAACACAGAGACCTATAAACATACATGATGTAGTCTAAACATAGTTACGAGTTATAACACCGATGAAAGAAGCGAACAGGAATAAGCTGAGAGCGGATGAAAAAGAGAAGAAGGTATGGACTTTGGCCGAAATTCTGCATCGTGGACCTTGAATAAACCTTTAAGAACAAAGATTACACAAAATACCGTAAAATACAATCAGATGTCCTTAATAAGATGAGAAGTGAAAAAAAAAGTTAAATGGATAGTGCACCGAAGTAGAACAACTGGAGGCGAAACATAATTCCTTCAATATGTACAAATAAGTCAAACAAGCTGCAGGGAAGTACACAAGTGAAAACCGCGCCGTGCCCGTGAACAACAGATCAGTGGCCTCAAGAATAAGGTGACCAGATCCTAACGATACAAAAGCGGGACAGCGGGTCGGGGTGTGGGGGGTGTTGATTTTTAAATTAATTAACAAACAACGCAAAACGCAAAATATACATGGTGTCTCCTAAAAAACGCCGCTGGCCAATAAATCCATAACTCCGTAACTATTTGTTGCTTGATTTCAATAAAACAAAAACAAAATTAAATGTCTCCACATGTTCTACAAAGGGGCCCTAATTTTTTTTTTGCAAAATCAACTTTTATTTCAGCAATAGTCTGCTAGATTTTGTAACAACAAAAATTAGGGCCCCTTTGTAGACATGTTGAGCCATTTAGTTTTGTTCTCGTTTTATTGAAATCGGCCAATATATAAACTAGTTATCGCTAGCGGAGTTTTTAAGCAGACACCCTGTATAATATTATATTACATTTTTTTTAACAACATCAAATATAATGTCATATTTACAAATATAATAAATACGAGGCATGTTTTTATAGTACCGTTTTGTATTTTAGCCGCTACAGCGCTGCTACCAAATACAAATATTGTCGAAATATATAAGCTAATAACTTCAAAATAGCGAATAAAAGATCACCCCAAAAAAAAACACAAACTTTCAAAAGTCGGGACATTTTTGAAACGTCGCGGGACGCGGGACAAATTTCTAAAAATCGGGACTGTCCCGCCAAAATCGGGACGTCTGGTCACCTTACTCAAGAATGGAGACAACTTCAAGATCTCAACATCTTAGCTCGCAGCTAACAGCTAGGGTTTGGATATTACTTGGATGTTATTGATAAGAACGGCAAATATCTTGAGCCAGACGAAGTACACGTGGAACCACTAAAAGTACTGGACCCCCAAAATTGATTCCTAGCAGATTTCTTCACCTCTATCTACAAATGTGACACAATCTACAAGAAGTTCGAGTCATATTTTGAATTGTAAGACTCACCTTAGGGCCAGGCCAATGTATCACTGTAAATAAATACGAAATGATTAGAATATTTCTAGGCTTCAGTATTATTATATTAATATTTCTTTTATTTTACCCTACTAATTGCGTGCGAAAATAAATGCGATTTTTTTTAAATTTTGATTATATTATTTTGTAAAATAGTTATTTATGATATAAGTGTTAAAAGTAGAATTTAATTTTGTGAGTGCGGAAGTTTGGAAACAAAATAAAATTATTTTAACACGTACACCTACAATGTTTTTTTCTACAAATACCATTAAAAGCAACACAAAGTTCTTTAAAAAGGTTGCAATAAGTTTCAATACCAGGTCAGTTGTGGAATTTATGATTTAAGTAATCAGCTTACGTTTTGTATGATACATGGGTCAAACAATAAAAAGTTTCATTAATAACTTTGCCTAAAGAGTTGCCGAAAAAAATCGAAGCAAACCTAGAGCAACCTTTAATTAGTTGCCTACTAACTATTATAAAATAATATTAATTCTATCTATGTATTACGTTTGTCATATTTCAATAAAATATATGTCACTTTGGCAAACGACTGATGGTTTACTTTTAATACTAGTGATAAAATATTCCATTTTTAATTAAAGTGTTAAATATTCAACTTTTAATGGTGTTTGTAAAATAATAAATAATACATCTTATTGTTATCTGACACGGTAGTACTTAATTCATTATTAATGTATTAAAATTATTATAACAACTAAAAATATGCAGAATTGAATTGCCATTGCAGCTAGGGTGCAATGTAAGGTCTGTTCAACCTTTATTACTCTACCAAAGAAAGCAAATTTAAGGTTTTGTAGTGACTACAAAAACATCAGCTTAAAAAACTCATCGACATCCTTTCAGATGTGGGTTTCAACCAGGAGTCCTCAATATTTTTGGTACAAAGGCACCATACGAATATTTCAAGTTCTTGGGTGGCCACCAAAAGAAACTATGTCTCCATAATTGTGGTAAAAAAAGTTTTTTAAAAGTAAACCGATTATTATAATAAAAACAGTTGTTTATATGGTATGCCGCGGTTGTAAATATACAATTTTAGAACATTTTTATCAACTGTATTTTTACTTTTTAACATACCTGCATCACAATTTTAAGTTATCGCACTAATAAGCGTTCCAGAATGTCGTCTTTCTAGCACGGAGTGTTTTGAGATTACTTAGTAAAACACATTTATTAACCTCCCTAGATCATTAATAGATCGCTTCCAAGCGATTTACATGTTTTACCAACCCACGGAAAAAAATATGATTAAAAAAATGTATGTTGTCAACAAGTTAACAAGTTGTCAAGTCATGTCATGATGGCGGACGGTGAAAGCAGCGATCCCGACTCAAATCGAATTAAGACAGATTTAAAGTGTAAACTATGCTCAAGTGCGTTTGTAAATTCAGTAAAGTGTAACAACTGCTCAAACCTCTTCCATCCCTCGTGTCTGAAAAGGCACGAAGGCGGAAAATGTGCCAGTTTCCTAATCGTTGGGGACCACGAGAATTTCGAGGTTATGACAGCGGACCATAAGCATACACTGGAGGAAAACAAACTGCTAAGAAGAATTATCGCCGAGCAAGAAGAGAAATACAACATCCTCCTAAAATACTCTCAGCTACTAAAAGACCAGGTACGTGTGCCACAACAATACGCGCCTATAGCTTGTCAAGCGGATAAGCAAAACTTCCCACCCACATCAACAAATAGCAAGAAAACTGTAAAACAACGTCACAAGACAAACAGATGGCATCCCAATCGGCAAATATTTCCATGAACCCATGCAGACGGACACGGCACGTACGCCGCGCAAGTAAAAACTGACAAAAACGGTCCGACCAAGGCATCGCGCGCCGGCGCTACCGCAACTAAAGCTGAAGCAAAAACACCGCTGAGCCTGCATTTAAACGCTCCTGCGTCCACATGCACAAACAACTTAAAAAACATCGACGTGGAAAACACAAATAAGCAGCAAATGAACCCGGATTGGAAAACTCCCTCGCGCGACAAGAAAAGACGGAAATTTCCAGGAGTCGTGGGAACTGACCCCAATAACCTCGGGTTTAATGCTATCCCCAAGAAAGCATTTCTTTATGTCTCGCGGCTAAATCCAAACACCACCCAAGATAAGATAACGCAGCATCTAAGCAAGGATTTCCCGGAGGCGATAGTCGAAACCATCGAATCTAAATACCCAGAATTACTCGTCCTTCAAAGTAACCATAGATCGTTGCAATTTTGAACAGGCGATGGATGCCACAAAGTGGCCATACGGCGCCTACGTCTCTAGGTTTTTTCACAGAGACAAGGAAAACAAACAGACGAAATAAAGTCTAAAAAGCAAATCGCCCTAAAGTATTTTATCGCAAATATGCAATCTGTGGCAAATAAATTCAACGAATTGGACTGTCTACTGACATCCTGTGACATAAGCATCGCCTGCTTCACGGAGCATTGGTTAAAGCCCTACGAAAGTGACCACTATTTATGTTGTAATATGATGACAGCATGCCACTTCTCGAGGCAAAATCATGGATGCGGAGGTGCAATTATACTGGTGAAGCGTCACATAAATTTCGTCGCCCTGGCAGATATTGAGATTTTATCACAAGAAATCCACTGCGAAGTTGCAGCAATCCGGCTAACGGACTCAAACACGGTCGTGGTTTGTGTATATCGATCGCCAGGCGGAATCGTGGACATATTCTATGATGTTTTGCTCTCTGTTCTGGACGCCATAGACACCTTACGTTATAACGTGATAATAGGGGGAGATTTCAACGTGTTCTTTAACACACCCGACACCAGAGCTGCCAAAGTCTGCGATATCTTCAGTTCAGACGGCCTCTCTGAAGTAATACATTTCCCTACTAGAGGAAATAGAACATTAGACAATTTATTCCTGAACCTTGAGTGTGAAAACTTCACAGTCTCCCCGGTAAAAACAACATCCGACCACGCGGGCAAAATTCTAACTACAAAAGAAATGCAAATTAAACCCAGAATAATGACAAACACAGTGGCAAGACCCATAACTCTCAGAGGAAAGTACTCCCTTTTTCATTTACTATACAATATGAACTGGGAACATACAAAGAACATAGCAGATGCAAACGAGAAATATAACAACTTCCACGCTCTGTTTCAAACAAACTACGATATAGCTTTTCCCGAATTTTTGACCAGTCTCAATGAATCTAAGTCAAACCCCATTTACTGGTTTAACAACGATCTTCGCGCAATGAGACAAAACCTCCATCTAATGCGGGATATATGGCTAAACACCAAAAATGTGGCATCAAAGGCATCGTATACATCTTACAAACGGATCTATGGCGAGGAAATAAAAAGAGTGAAGGAAATGGCAAATGATAATCACATAAACCGATCTAAAAATAAGAGCAGGGCCATGTGGAATATAATAAATTCCCACCGACCGAACAAAAATAATTTTATTGGCACCATCAACATAACCCCGAACACCTTTAATAACCCGTTGAATAGTTGCAAATGCAAGGAAATGCAAAAATGCAAGGAAAAGTTGACCAGATAATCACATCGATTCCATCCAGCTCGAGGAGCCCTTTGCATTTTAAGCCAGAGGTGCAGACATCATTCCATTTTCGACCAGTATCGACAAGGGAAGTCCGTAGCGCAATTACCGATTTAAAGAAAGGCAGCTGCAAGGATTTGTACGGTCTCACCGTAGACATAATAAAATGCTGTAAGGAGGCCATACTTGGACCTCTCACAGACGTTCTTAACTCTTGCATTGCCTCAAACGTATTCCCCGATGCTATGAAGGTCGCAAGAGTCGTGCCCATTCACAAAAAAGGCGACAAAAACGACATCGCAAACTATAGACTCATATCTATTCTACCTGTTTTCTCAAAAGTCCTAGAGAAAATTCTAAGTATGCAAATGATAGACCATCTTGAACAAAATAATTTACTAAATCCAAATCAGTTCGGTTTCCGGAAAGGCTTATCCACCTCTGATGCAATACTGGCACTCGTCGACGATGTACTTCTAGCATTCGAAGGAGGGAAACACTCTATAGCAACTTTCGTAGATCTCAGCAAAGCATTTGACTGCGTGAGTCATACACTGCTGCTGGACAAGCTGGAGATGTACGGGTTTGAAAACAGCAGCCGTAAACTCCTAAGGTCCTACTTAAAAGACAGGAGTCAAGTAGTAGGCATAAACAACAAATGCTCCACCCGCGAATTTGTCAGACACGGTGTTCCTCAGGGCTCAATCTTAGGCCAACTTTACTTTATCATATTTATCAATGATATTTCATTCCATCTATAGGACTGTTTCATCGATCTCTATGCTGATGACACCACTATAAAAACATCCCACTTGTAAGGTGCCAACATATACGGCTTGATATTTAATTAAATGAGTAATAAAAAGACCAATATTTAAAATAAAAGATGAGTTCGACAAAATTACAGTTACATTAAGTAAATTAGTGCCAGAATCATTTGCGACATCGCGGCGCCAACGAAGGCCTTAGTAAACAGCGGAGATTGGAATGAACACGGAAAAGGCGTGGCAAAGCCAAAATTTGCAGATACGCGTCGTCAAAATATTCCATAGGAGCATAACATCTGGGCACCACCCGTTAGATATGTGCCCAGGCAGTTCACTGTACAAAAATACCAGATCTCCAGTGGAAATTTCCATTCACGACCACCGTGACAGAGACGCGAGAGTTTTAGCTGTAGGGATGCGCGGGGAGAATTTGAAGTAACGTTCGTGAGTTTATTTAAACTCAAAACGAAGACAGAGGGGGATCAGTCGGTGTTCGGTCGTAGAGACAAGCGTACGAGAATTAAAGAGGATGAGATGTGTTACGTCGGTCCGCGAGATAACATATTCACGAGAGTTTTCAAGCAAATTCATAAGTCACGTTCGGTAATTCTCAGTTACGGTAATTCTTCGCCAGAGAATACGAGTTTACACGGTTGTACCTATAAACACACAGAATTATAGTTTCAGTATCAATTCACTGGAGTGTTATTCTGTCCAACAAACCACCAAAATCTTAACCATTTACCTATATCCTGTAAGGGAACCAAAGCCGACGGATGTGTCGCTTTCTGTTTGACCAATTAGACGAAGCAATTACAAATGCCGTTGACGCATTGTAACAGCGCACCCCCAAACATTTGTAATTGTGGAATCGCCTCCTGCACTGCTTCAAATTGACAGAAAGTAGTGTGTTCAATACACCATAAACAAACCACCAAAATCTTAACCATTTACCCATATCCTGTAAGGGAACCAAAGCCGACGGATGTGTCGCTTTCTGTTTGACCAATTAGACGAAGCAATTACAAATGCCGTTGACGCATTGTAACAGCGCACCCCCAAACATTTGTAATTGTGGAATCGCCTCCTGCACTGCTTCAAATTGACAGAAAGTAGTGTGTTCAATACACCATAAACAAACCACCAAAATCTTAACCATTTACCCATATCCTGTAAGGGAACCAAAGCCGACGGATGTGTCGCTTTCTGTTTGACCAATTAGACGAAGCAATTACAAATGCCGTTGACGCATTGTAACAGCGCACCCCCAAACATTGGTAATTGTGGAGTCGCTTCCTGCGCGTCTGCCTCATGCGTAAATGAGCCAATAACTTCATGAATAAAATCAACTGCAACGTTAGAGTCACGCCGAACCCTCTCAACAACCGGCGGGTCGGAAATCGCGAGTCCACGCTGTCGTAATATCAATAACGATCGTAAAAGGTCCAAGGCTGCCAGTATGAATAACTGGCACGAGTAATCATAATTCAAACAAACACGCATTTTACGTAATAATTGGCATCGTCATTTTGGGTGGTAAAAAGGCATAGCACATCGCATAATATCAAGTTAGATTATTAAAAGTCATTAAAACTAATAGGGAAACAAAACACAGATCGTACTCACGCAAAACTCAGATAATCTAATGTAATCTCAAGAGTAGAAGATAAATCATATGTGGAATTATTAACTTCTTATACGGTACTTCATTAATGATCGTAGAGAAAATGAGGCATGAGTTACTGTTCAATATAGATATTAAATTACTCCAAATGTTCCTAATGATAAACTATAACAATACATAAACCTTTCCGATTGAGGTAGCAGGAACTGTTATTTGACACAACTTGTAACATGTCTGACGGTGGTGACTACTTGTGACAGGGGCGCTTGCCGGGGTCGTGAGTAGAATCACTAATTTACCTCAATCAACATAGACAATGGGCCTCCAATAATCACATTATGGTGCGAACACCGGCACGATCATGTGATTCGGGAAGATCGCGAGATACCTTTAGTAATCATGCATGCATTACTGAGGATATTTCAACATCTTTAAAATAGTTCTATTTTTGAGCATATCGATTTCCCGTAGTTAAAGAGAATAAAAGAGCATGGTGGTAGACGATCTGAGAAACGGAGAGATGTATGTGCATGTATAACAATTTCACCTTCTATAAACTTTGCAGTCACAATCATTTTCGAAATAGTAATTGAATAAATAATAAAGAAAAAGATATTCTACACGCCCTCATAAGGTTAATGAATCACAGAAAATAAATCAATTCACATCATTATCGCAAACCTGTGTTTCATTTCCCTGTCTATTACAATTTCAGCGTGTCCATAATTGAATAAATAAAACAAATCCATAAATCTGTGCTTTTTTATACTAACCCATAATTTACATTTTCTAACACATTACCAATTGCAGCGTACCTCGAAGGTAATCACGGTAGTTAATTAAACGTCACGACGTGTAAGTACTAAATACGATCACAAATCACGAGCCAAAAATAATCAAGAAATTATATAATAATTTCACGATAAAAAATACAAAGATAAATAAAAGTCTTAACGGAATGTTACACACTCAAATATAGATCTGGCTCTGCAGGGGAACCAGACAGCAAATAGAAAATGTCGTGAATGGCTAAACAGTAATAAATTGCATATGAATGATAGTAAAACAGTGAACATGATTTTCACTCTTCGCAGGCATGACCTACAACTCCCTGGCTCAACTAAATTTCTGGGTATTTATCTCGATTCCAAACTCACGTGGGAGGTGCAGGGGGATAAACTTGCAAACAGACTAAGCAGCAATATATACCTTTTAAGAAACATGGCAAATTCGGTATCTGAAAAGACCCTACTCGCTTGCTACTTTGCGACATGTCAGTCACTCATAACCTATTGCCTGCTAGCATGGGGCCACTCCACAAGTAGGCACAGAATATTTAGCCTACAGAGAAGGGCCGTTAGGGTGATCGCCGGCCTGCAGTACAAAGAAGACTGCAAGACCACATTTAAAAAGTTTAAAGTTCTTACATTGCCATGCTCTTTGTATTAGATTGTGTACTCTACCTGAAAAAGCATATTCATCAGTATGATTATTACAGAGACGTGCATTCGCACGATACAAGGGCTAAAAATTGCATCTATCCGCGCAGTCACAAAATTGTACGTACGAAAAACAGCACGAATTATTATGCCATACGTTTTTACAATGCGCTGCCTGATCAAATGCGTGATCTAAATTACAGAGAGCTAAAAAAAGCCTTAAAAAAGTTCCTAATTGATAAAAGTTTCTATACGTGGGACGAATATCTAAATGAAGCCGGAAATTGCCCAATATAAAATCCGCGGATTGATCTGTGCATTTGGACGCGTCGCCTCTAAGAACTGAGCGTGCTCTTTTTTTTTTTAGTGTTTGTGTGAAATGTTATTAATTATTATATATGTTTTCTCTCACTGGAGTGTTTGACCAGTGTTTTTATATGTAAACTGACGTATGTAAGCCTTTTGGCGTTAGCATTAAATAAATACAAATACAAATGTGTACCTATACTATGTGATGGACCCAAAATGGAAATATTTTTCTTACTACTGAAAAAAATAAAAAAATATCTACTTTAATGCATGCTAACTCTATAGTTATATTATATATTTAATTGATCACCTATAGGAATGCACAAACAGCGCAAAAACAATTATTAATTTAAAAAAGTCAATTTTGATTTACATCAATGATTTGTTTAAAAAAATAATATTTCATTTAAATCACATCAACTCTGGCCAGTACTAATTTTTAATCCTATAAATATAAAATGTACACATTGCTAGAAATCCGAAAACCAGAAACCAGAAGCTTCATATTCCTTATTACTATTTATTTGGAAATTAGCAGTTTTAATCTTCAGAATTTTGTTGATGACACTGGCGTTTATAGCAGATGACATTGATAGAATACATGTCAACCCTCCTTGAGTCAAAATAACATCCACACGTACCTACCTTGTAAAATGAATCTAAATATTTCTCATTTTCTCTTTATTTCCACATTGCGGTGTACATGTAATAAAAAATAACGTATTCTACATGTGCATCACAGTTGGTCTAAATACGAGTCACGTTTAAATAAAATGTCCAAATCAAATTTTAGTTTGAAAGTATTCCTTGTAACTTCATCTTCCAAAAAATATGCTGCTGACAATCTTTCCCCGACGGATTTGAAATAGTTACATATTTTAATCTGTAATTATTTTAATTAATTTGATTGCTCACAGAAAATATTAATATTGACAGTAAAACAAAATAATTGCATTACATATTTATTTACAATTACAAAAACTATTTTACAAATGAATACTATTAAAAGATTGAACAGATTTGAGGAATTTAATAGAAAATTCCGCATGTGTTTCTGCTATTTAAGTATATTTTCCCATATCTTCTTAAAATCGTCGTGTGCGGCTTCTGAAGCTGGTTCCCTGAACATCCCATTACTCTCATGTTTTCAAAATTGTTCAATATGTTAAAATATACCATGATATTATCGGTTACAGTTGTGTCCAGTTGAATAAAATCATTCTTAATATGTTGGATAACATTTTCAAATTCACTCGGTAAACTGTTACCAAAACATGACTTAACTTAACAACCATTCAAAAGTACACAAACACTGAATATATTTTAAACAGTTAGACTGACCGGATGGACCTGAGAAAAATCTTCGGGGTAATTTCAAGGACGGGAAGTAAAATTTTCGGTCGAAGAGGCTTGCGCATAAGATCGTAAATTCTATTGTTGGATAATTTTGAGTCTTCCTCAACAATTGGATGGAATGCATCCGATTAATTAGTTTTATTAATTTTAATTAATAATATCTCTTATTATTAATGATACAAAATAATTAAATACATTAGGACAAGCGAATCAATCATTTAGAAAGATTTTGTAACAAACTTTTTTTCTAAAATGAATTGTTTAATGATTTTTTATATCTAAAAACGTATTTCGACGACCTTCGACACCCTTAAGAGGACTCTTTGAATGTAAAACATCTGATCATCAGATATCATATCAATGCACGTCCATGGAACGGTTCATTTTGTATATGGCAAATTCCTGCCCAGTTTTCACAAACTTCTGAACAGTCTTTGTTCATAGCAGTATAAATATTATTAGCAACACCAAAGAATAAACAATCCTGCAGAGGATGTATGTTCTTTCGCAACACCTATCACTAAGTGTAATTCTGGAAGTAGAATTATTTATAGCATTACTGCGTTTTTAGCTGATTTTACAGATTGTTTCAGATGATTAAATGATGGGACGGAAAATACAGTTGCCCAATTTCTTCAAATCAAATCAATTTTGTTTCCTCCACAAAGTGACCAATTATTATTTTTTATTTAATATTGCTCCATAAATATCTTAAAATACCTGTATTGAGCAAATTGTATGTATCTAAATTATAACATGTGCAAGGATATTGAAATATTTGATCAAAATATTTTTGTTCCAGCACATTTACATAGCTCTAATGCTAATTTTACAATTTTATTTATACTAATATCTAAAGATAAATTTTTGTTTTGCAAGCTGGTCTCTAAACAAATTTATGTCTTTATTAACAGAATATTTTTTATTGAGGTTTACAGAAATTGGAAGTCCTGTATTTGTATACACTGAAATAATATTTTCTTCGATTAATATATTAAAGATGCAACTTTTTCTAAAGGTAATTTCGAAAAAAAAATAATAATAACAAATTTTAACTAGAGGGGAAAATATAGCAATATATTTAGTTATAGATTAAAATATGCATTTGTTTGAAACTTGATCGGTAAATTTTTTTAAATGTTAGATTTATTTAAAAAAGATTAGCAAGAAGCAGTTTAAAATTAAAATTGGCCTTTGCCTATTTTTTCTATACATAAGTCATGGTTTGGCGAACCGAGGCATACATTAATGCTCTGTACTGCGCCAATTGAAGCACTCTGCTTCGCGTCGTGGTTTTCAACCCAGCGAACGTACTTGAAAGGCTCTCTTATGCACTTGTATCGAAATAAACTATTCTAGATTCACCTGTTGATTGAAAAATAGGTGCCAAAAAGTTTCTTTCTTGTACAAATATGTTCTTTCTTAAACAATTACATGATATATAACGATGCAAAAAAAGTCCACTATCAAAAAATAAAAAAAAATAAACAAAAATTTACTCGAACAAAATCAATAACTCCAATTATCTTGTTAAATGTGCATGGTCATTTACAAACAACATAACTACAACCATAACAACAATACATGCAAAATTAAACCTCAGCTCAAAATGAACATTGACAACTTAAAAACGTCCTGCACAATAACAATGCACTAAACTAAATAATCACATTAAAGAATCAGTCTTGGATATCATTGTAAAACTCTTGCCAGTGGTATTACGAAGATTCCTCATGGTACCAATACCATATTTTTGGCACAGCCCCCTCCAAATGAAATTATAGTGATTATCAGAAACAAATTGAATATAAAATATTTAAAATGTAAAAATTAGAAAATATCCAAAATTGTACCCCTTCATAAGAAAGGTGATCCAAAGGGCATGAGTAACTATCGACTGATGCCAATAATTGCATGCTCGTTTAATAAAATACTCAACCTTTGTTTCCTTGACCGACTTAACAACTTCCTAACTAAATATCAGATAATAAACCAAAACCAGCACGATTTACAACGCAGAATATCAATTGAAACAATTTAGTTCTACTTCGAAAATGGGGAATGTCTCATGGGTATATTCTGTAACTTATCAAAAGCATTTGATTGCGTGAAAATAGAAACCGTAAATAGCTATGATAATAGTGTATGGTTTTCTTTTCTTGATAGCGTCGTGGGTTACATGACCCGAGGCTGTAATCATGAATTCCTTTTGAAAAATTAAATAGCTATGGCATAAGAGGTACCGCTCTATCATAGGCGTCCTCATTCATCAAGAACAGGAAATTAGGGTGCTATCCCTAAACTGTGCTTTGAGCTTTCCAAAAATTGTTTTATTGGATTGTTTTACACCCTCTGTAGCAAGAAACTTATAATATTCCGTTGCGCAATGGATCACGGTACTTCTTGTCCCAACATCCTGGCACACATCAAACCAGCGTTACTTTCAGCTCTCCAATGGTATACACCCATTTAACCAACTCGACCTACTATACTGATTCATCCTCGTATTTCTTGATGATGATTACTAAGAAATATATTTTCTTTTACCTCTTAATTAGCGGCTCAGCGGGAACAGTGCTATAAGTGCAATATTAGAGTTTTGCAAAATTAAACACTTCAGTAGCGTAAACGTACGTGTTTACATAACTATAGCAAAATCATTTTTCTACTACCTTAATAGAAAGTACACACTTTCGTTCCTCATACGAGGGAGGAAAGTTTTACTTATCCTCCCACGGGAGGCAAACAACTTTGCTTCCCTCATATGCGGGAGGCAAACAACTTTGCCTCCCTAGAATAATTCTTAGAATAGAAACCGTATATAGCCATCATAATAGTGTATGGTTTTCTTTCATTGATAACGTCGAGGGTTACATGACCCGAGGCTGTAATAGTATTCACAACCGTGGTGTATACTATTGTTTTACTACCAGAACAATTCCAATAATTTAAAATTAAATATTAAAATACATCGAATATCTGTCATCACATCAATCAAAATTTGACAATGACGTTTACAACGAATATAGTAAAACTGCGGCCAGCTAAGGCTGGCTAATTGTGGGACATATACTCAGACATATACATGAACTACAAAAAGATTCCGCGAAAGACGAAATCTTGACCAGTTGCATACCCCGTTGAAATGTATGTATTTACATTCATTTCTATCAGCTCAAAATGTTCAACAGAAGCTCCAACAAACCACGCACCTGGTTTAATAAACGTATTCAATCCATTACGTATTTTATTCAACCGGCCCACAACGGTAGCCTTCATCCGTTCAACGTGCGATATAAGCCTCGTATTATTTTTCTCTATAAAAATGCGTACGTTCCTTGTATATACTCTTTTTACTCCATTAGATTTTGATACCCTCCGCTTGGAGTCGCGCATTTTTTTTTTAGCATACACAAGCTATTAAAAGAAATTCAGTTTCGCATAATCGTGTTGTTAGAGCGATTTACAGTCTCTATTTATCTATTTATACACCTTCTAAGTTGAACATAACAATACTGTGGCTAGTCTCTATGGAAACACAGTTCTGTTCGAGTTCATAACAGCTGTAATGCGGTAAGTAATAGTAATATTTTTCACCAACACATGTCTTTTTTTTTTGAAACATGAAAACTAGACTTTGTACAATTATTAAACGTAATATTTCTTCCCGCGCTCTCATCTACTGTTTTTAAAGTTATAGAAGGTTCTGTATTACTTATCGAGTTAGATAATATGTTACTCTCAGAATAAATTGCCGTAGTCTTGTCTTCAAACACTGGAATGAACTGAACATTACTGGTACTGCCGTTGTTGGTATGTAAAATCTTGCAAACTCCATTTTCATACCTTTCTTTTGATATTTTAGGAACCAAAGATTCACAACCCCTTTGATACGATTCTTCAATGTCTGTATTTATTTGAAAATCTTTTTCATTAGGCATTGTAAAAATGAATACTGAAACTTCAAATTGTTTATTCGGTTTCTAACCACAGAATGTATCATATCGTTAAAATGTAATTATGTATTTTAATTTTGCCGGAGTCAAGTAAATTCGGAAAAACTCAACCGTGGGTATAAACAAAATGCCAAATGAACGTGAATCTACTCCCTAAATTTTTATTTTCTATTCTGAATTCAATAAACGGCGAGTTGTACAGAAAATCTAGAGGATTTCGTTGTTTGTGTAGAAATGTTTTCCTAGAAGTTCATTGCTATTTGGAGCGTCTCCTTTGTGGTTGGAGCCCAACTTTAGTTGATACTCAAAAATGTCATGTCTCCAACCAGTCTGGCTAGAACACAAGAATTTATTCAATCACACACGTTACCGCGTCTTCGAAGTATCGCTTAATCCGGAAACTTCCCCGTCGCTCCAGATAACTTCGCCGCTCGCGATGCTCCCTGGATCCGGGATTCCTGGAGGCGTGCGACCGGAACACATAAATAAGTCAGCCAGGAAGCCGCGCATAATGCACGGTCGATACTTTATTATTCGCGCGGCAAGTCATATTTTATTATGCGCGCGCTCAATAAATCCCAGGTGTAAATCACGTGTGAAGGAAGATCCAGGTGATATCCTTATCAGCTCCCGCGGGAGTTTCGCGCTTTCCGTGAATAAAACGGTCATCCCAGGAGCACGGATGAGATGAGTCGCTAACGCGTTATTTAAATCACAGCTCATTTTTTACACCCTCTCCTTCTCCAAACAGGAAATCCGCATGGAATGAATTCAATTCGAATTTTATACAAAAAAAGTAAACGAGTAACGGTGGCGGGTAGTTTTAAAACTCCGCCGATATGGAAACGACGCAGACGTGGGGATGGGGATGAAATAACGTCATCCCACTACATATTCATCCTCCTTTTTCGCATCGCATCGCAGTCTATACAATTGTCTGCTGCTCGATCGACAATCTGCAATAAGAAGTGATAAACAATCGCTAGGGAACAAAGCAGTCGGCGCGGCGGCTTGAATAATATTTACAAAGCGTTCCGGATAAAATAATAAAAATTAATACTCCTCTCGCTCGATTTATTTGGTGATCAAACGCGACAACTAAGTACTCACGGTAATTAAATTCCGAACTAATTTCCTGTTGAATAGCTATACTCCGCGAGCTCCCGCCATTCCTGTATAATACAAAATGGAGATAATATCGTAGTCGAATTGCAATCATCGTGTGTTGGTTTTACTACTGCTGTCGTAAATATTATTTTAGTATGTAACATAATAATCATCATCCATTCTATATTACAACACTGGACTCGATCTGCATATACATCTATAGGATGTTGGTATGTGATACACGAGGACCTCATAAAATCAAAGATGCGTGAATACCAGTCGCTCGTAAAGTTTATAACGTCCTGCTGCCTTAGCTTTAATACTACCATGTTTTGCTTCAAATGATGCCTACACCCTGTGACAATAACGTATATGGATGTTAACCTGATCAAACGAGAGGCAAGCTACAAATTTAGTTGAAAATTAGTGCCGCTTATAAAAATAGCTTTCAACTATAAAAAGTAATATCTCATGCATAGTTATATGTAGAATCTCGATTTCTAGCAAATTTGCTTTTTACGTATATTAATAGCACACCAATATAATTTTTAATGTAGGCGGATCATAAAAAAACTGAGTTTTTGACACCTACATGTATATTGTTTTGCTTTTTCTGCTTATTTTCGCCCTTTTAGCTTTTTCTTTTTTTTAAACTCTGTTTTTTTTTTATTGCTTATGTAGCGATTTTTACCCTTGACCAGAAACATTTTTTGCCAAATTCAGTTCCACATGCAATAATAATAATAATAATAATAATATCTTTATTGGTGCTATGAACAATAAGTTTTACACAGGTCATACATATTTCATACATTAAAAATATAAAATCCACTGCATATATATAAAATAATCATCTTAAAATTTGTAAGAAATATAAAATATAAAATACGAGCCCTAGAGAGTAAATGATAATACATAACGACAGTGATATAATACATTATAAACAGTTACACCTGGAAACTAAAATTTACAAAGCAGCGCCGTTCACAAAGTATTCATCAAATGAATAAAAAGCAGATTTAGTTAGATAGTTCTTACACCAGTATTTAAACTGAACAATAGACAATTGCTGTATATCACGTGGCAATACATAAAAAAAATTGATTCAGTAGTATCTAGTACCTGTTTTTGCCTTTGATAGGTGAAAATTTTCAGTACGAATATCATTTTTGGCGCGAGTTTCATAGGTATGCTAGTTTTTATTACAAGAGTATATACACCTGTTGTGTTTAATGAACAAAAGTCATTCTAAAATATACAAACATGGTGCTGTGAGAATTTTTAGGCTTTTAAATTTTTCTCTTCAGTCAGCTCTGTATTCAAGACCTGCCACTGTCCGAATAGCTCGTCTTTATAATCTAAATATATCGCTCATTATTGCCGAGTGTCCCCATAAAATGATACCATATTGAATACGTGATTGCATAAAAGCGTAATAAACTATAATTAACATTTTGGAATGTATTGCTCGTGTTAGATTTTTTAAAAGATACACATTTTTTGTTAGGCTCTGTTCTAATTTGGGCCCATGTGCTTCCCATGTTAGATGTGAATCTGGAATGACACCCAAAAATTATGTAGAAATATTTTGCTTAGGCAAATTTAGTTTTAGCGAAAATGTTAGTTCAACAGTCTTATCATTATTTAGTTTTAGTTTATTACACTCGAACCAGCTGTACATTCGTTTAATGCTAATTGTGACTATACTCTGGCATATGTGCTCTCACCTTTTACAGAGATAGATGTATCATTTGCATACAAAACTGTTAGCAAGTTTGGACCTTGCATTGATATTTCGTTGATGTATATAAGGAAGAGTAGTGTATCCAAGATCGACCTGTGAGGTACCCATGTACTATTTTAAGTTCCTCTGATGCACAATTATTTACGACGACCTTCTGACTTCTCTTTGTCATGTAGGACATTAATAGTTTACAGCTCTCTGGACTAAAATTGTAAAAAGACAATTTTCTCAAAAGAATTGCGTGTGTAACGCAGTCATATGCTTTACTTAAATCTAGTAGGTAAGTGGCCACAATTTCACCATTTTCGAAAGCATCGATTACAAAATTTACAAAGGCATTGATCGCTGTTGTTGTTGATCTGCCCTGCCTAAAACCACACTGTGAGTCTGTCAATATATGGTTTGATTCTAAGAAAACTGTTATTTGTTCAGATAGGATTGATTCAAATATTTTTGAGAAAAATTGATTTGATTTATGGAAGTATGGGCGGTAATTATTTTTATCTTTCTTGTTTCCTTTTTTATGTATTAAAATACACCTGGCTACTTTTAAGTTATCTGGAAAGATTCCTGTTCTTATTGACCTGTTTATAAGGTAGGTGATAGGACTTATTATTAAATCAATGACTTTAATTAAGTCAATGTTAAGGCCGTATATGTCTTTACGGTTTTTGTTTTCAAGTTTAAATATAGTGTCTCGTACTTTAACACTGGACACCTGTTTAAAATGTAAATAATGTGAAATATTTTCCACAGAACAGCCTATCATACTATGTATCGGATCTTGCTCACAGTCCGGTATTGAATCAATTACCGTTTCTGCAATTGTTGAAAAATACTTATTGAATTCATTTGGTGTTATTTCAATGTTCTTCTTTCCATTGGTATTATTATGCGTCTAGGATTTTATTACCTCCCAGACTACCTTTGAGTAGTTGGAGGATGAATTTATATAATGCTCATTTGCATTTTGTTGTTCTTGTATAATGCGCTGCTTATATTCTTTTTTTAGTTGAGTATATTGAGTTTTAGCATGATTACTTCTTACTTTGTTTTTTATGTCACAGAGCAAGTGTAAATTTTCTCTCATATTTTTCAACTCAGGACTAAACCACTTAATATTGGCTTTATTATTCCGTATATTTTTAATGCGTTCTGGAAATGCCATTGAACACTTATAACTGACTCTATTAATGCAGATAGACGATGCTAAATTAATATAAATTTTATCATTCATAACATCCATCCATCCACTCACAGCAGCGCAGGATATTATACATGTTAATTTTCCCTGACTTGTAATTGGCCTAACAATTTTTTTAGTTTCGTTTTGTGTGTGGTCAATGAGAAAAGGATTTTGTGCTGATGCCTCCATTTTTGTAGGTGAGAGATCTAAAATATTCTGCTCGAGTTTTAGCCTTCTGCTTCATCAATGCACAGTGCTTTTTGAACCAAATCTTGCTGTCGACTACGACTCCTAGGTAGTTTATGTCCGGTTTAGGAGTCATTATATCGTTATGCAGGGTGATATGCTGATAGTTGGGCGTGATTTCGTAGTTTGGTATAAGGAGTTGTGATTTTTAGAGGATTGGCATGGAGGCGCCAGTTGTTTAACCAGGTTTATGTGCGAGTTGTGATGCATTGCAGTTGATAATTTACTAATTTTAAATTGCGGGCATGGGAAACTAAAGCAGTATCATCGGCATACTGTAGTAAGTAGCAGTTGATGTATAAATAATCAGGGTTGGAGTGATAAATATCTTGGAAAAAAATATTGTAAAGGAAGGGAGAGAGAGGAGAACCATGGGGAACACCCTGTTCGGTATAAATAGGCTGGGAGAATGTGTTTCGGATTCGGATTTTTGTTGATCTATTTATAAGGTGCATTTAGTGCATTTAGTTTGAATATAAGACCTTTGATCCAAACTGAATCAAACGCCTTGTTGATGTCTAGTAAAAGGATGGCCGATTTATTACCTTGAAGGTGTGCATATTGTAGGTTTGATGTTAAGATAGAGAGAGGATGGATAGTACATTTGTTTGGAGTGAAGCCAAATTGATAGAAAGGAATTTTACTAAGAAGATAATGGAGTAGTTTATTTTTGAGGTGGATTTCAAGTATTTTGCCTACTACGGGGAGAAATGTAATGGGACGGAAGTTTGAAGGGATTGTGTTATTGACCCCTTTTTTGGGTATACAGATGATAATGCCCTGTTTAAAACTCTCTGGGATTTCCTGTGTGTTGAGGCAATGGTTTAGTCAATTAATAATGTGTGAGTGAATATCGTCTGAGAGGATTTGAGGATTGGCCGAGGGATGTTGTGCCCAGGGGCCGTGTTTTTTCCGGAGTGAAGAATGCTGTGGTAATCGTCCTCTGTCAGAAGGTCGTTTGTGGGGGTAGGTTGGGTTGTTGGGAAAAATTGTTCGTACATTCGTATATTGTTCGGACATGTTATGTATGAAGCTAACTTGGTTTCCTAAACTTTCTGCGAAAATTCCAGCTATGTTTTGGTCGTCTATGTATTTTTTGTTTGTCATTGGGTCGGTCATATCAATGTCAGTAGTTCGGTCCCCTTTTCGATATTGACTTACTTTTTTCATTTTGTTGAAAAATTGTTTACCTTTGAGGTCATTAATTTTTTTGCAAGCTGTCGTCTATTTGTCTGTCTTATAAAGTTTGACAAGTTGTTGAATATATTTGTTTAAGTCATTTAATCTATGTTTTAATGCCGGGTTAGTTAGCCTGTTTGAAGTCTCTGTGCAGTTGTCGTTTTTGTTTTATCAGTCGTAATATGAAGGGCGGGAGAGGATAGTTGAAAAAGTTGTAGTGTGATTTTGGAGAGTTGCGTTGTATGGATTGCGATAAAAAGTTAATACATTTTGTGATTGAATCTGTGTTGTTTATAGTCGGTTATTCGATTGTTTCATTATTGACTCTATCAATACTGCATTGCCCATATAGTATCTTCAGAATTTTTGGGATAGTTGGAAGAGGGTTGGGTAGGTCAAGGGTAAATTGGATGGCGAGATGATCTGAACACAGATCAGGTATTCATTTTAGGTTTGAGATATGTTGTTGAAGGTTAGAAGTGCATAGCAAAACGTCAGGTGTACTGTCAGGATTATTGGGCTTTATGAAGGTTGAATCGGTAGGTATTTTAGCGAAATTCGAATTATTTTGTATATTTGTTTACATTACTGTTTTTTTTAATTTTATTTTTATTTGAAACTAAATGCTTTTTTCTTTTTTTTCTTTATTGAAGCATTTTCCAGTGTTTTGTTGCTTATTTCAAAGTTATAGCGGAATTTTAACTTTAGGTACTTTGTAATTTATACAATCACTCGTAGAGTGCCATCGGAGTCCTATCGTTTTGTTATTTTCCCTTTTGTCTAATATTATAATGGGATCTGTGTTTACGTGGCTTATATTTTTAAGAAATTCGGAATTTTTCGAATTAAATTGATTTAATTCAAAGTTGCCTTTTCGGAGTAGATGAATGATATTTTCGCTAATACGAATAGCTGTTGTGGCGTCATGAAAACCGGTCAGTAAATCATCGACGTAAAAAGTTAAGTTATAGTTTAAGTTAAGTTTAAGTTATAAGTTATTACATAACGGGTTTTTTCTTTAGATAACAAATAATGGGTGACAGCTAGTGAAAAAGCGAATGAAATTAAAGGAAATAGTGCTGGAATATTCTGGCAAGAACATTAAATGGGGTATTCTGATGAGAAGGAACAGAAGGAAGATTTATCACAAGTTGATCAGTAAAATATCTACAAGAGCCGGCTAATTCTTGTGAGGTTGATAAGCAGGTCATGAGAGGTATCCAAGTTCATATTAATCAACATAATCACACAAATCAAACAACATTTTCTTGTGGAACGGTGGCCATATTGAAAAAAAAACTATTGCCCTCGATATCTGGCCTCCTTTTTGTCAAATTTTACTTTTAATTTTTCAAGGTTGTAGAGAAATATATTCCCTACAATAATATTTTCTTGTACCCTTTTGTTTCAAACAATCTTTTCAATAGCTGTTAAGGAACAAAAATAGTACAACAAATATTTATTGACAATGATTTAGATTTAGAGGAAGACGACTGGAATAAGTTCGAATTATCCCCCGTTGATGCCAACAAAGACGCTGTCTACGATTCTAAAAGTGACAAGGTCGACACCGAACAGATCAAAAATAAAATATATGATGATGAAATAAATATGACTGGCCCATCAACAAAAAGGCAGAAATTCACATAATTTGTCATCAGAAGTTCAGGAGCAACTAAATTCGCTTTCTCGAATATTAAAATCAGGTAAATTAAACACACAAGGCTGGCCAAGCGCTCTCGAAGTGTTTCGATAAAAAATGTGTATGCGGTGTGAGATCGATGGTGATACGTTAATGAATTCATTCGGCAAACGAATGTAACTCTCATACTTATGTGTGTACTCTGTAGCTGTACCATTCAATAATTCATTGACTGCAAAGCGTAATTCCAATAATAATTAATGGTAAATAAATCTATTTTTCTATTTTTGATAACTCTATAGAGCTAATTTTATCTGTTTTCGTGTTTACGTGTTTGAATACAAACAAATTTACTGAACCTTTTCTATGAGGACGACATACATTGTTGACTATTCAACTATAAATAAATGTATTGATTACATCTTCCGTGGAACGATCAGGAATAGCAACTGCTTTTGGCCAACGAGTAAACTGGTTGATGCAGGTGAAAATATATCTATTGTTGTAGCAAATTGGTATAGGTCCAATTTGGTCAAAATTTACTCGTACTTAACCAAAATGCCTGTTAAGTTTAAAGAACATATGAATCGGTGATTTGGTATGTCTTACGACTTTCACTTTCTGACAACATTTACAGGAATTTACAAAACGTGTAATAACGTTTTTCATATAAGGCCACACGAACCTTGAGAAAATCAGACGTTTTGTAACTTCAATTCCTGGATGAGGCAATTATGTAAGTTCAACATAACCTGTGAACTTAATGTTTTCGGTAAGTTCGGTCGTTGAATACCTAAGCTATCGTCTAAGTAGAATTTTTGTTCTTGGTTTGATAATTCTACTAGTTTTAACTGTAAAGATCTAGTATTACTCTTTAATAATTGTATAAGTTCCAAATCATAATATTACTCTTCAATCAATTCCATATAGTTGAAATTAGTAATATAATTGATGGTGACACGTGATACTGCCCTGATATATTTATGATATACCCGATAATGGTCGGGGTCACAATTTTGTTGTAGTCAACAAAATCTAAGTAATTCTACTAGTTTTAATTGTAGAGATCTAGTATTACTGTTTAATAATTGTATAAGTCCCAAATCATAATTTAGTCTTTAATCAATTCCATATAGTTGAAATTAGTAATTTAATTGATTGTGACACGTGATACTGCTCTGATATGTGTATGATATACCCGATAATGGTCGGGGTCACAAATTTGTTGTCGTCAACATTGTGTTTGTTGTTGATCGAATGTAAATAATTTATTTAGATTCATTACACATTTATTATCACAATAACATTTAATATATTTTTTAAGGAAAAAAAATTATTTTCCTTAACGTTACCATAACTATCACTGCTAACTCTTTCAACGATTATCTAACGACAACCTAAAGTAAGTACCTAAGGAAAATAAAAACAAATGGTGAAAGTGGGAAGAGGAGAAAAATAATACGAACAATGGAATCCATGGTCTGAAAGAACGGCCTGTAGATCAAAACAATGTACGTAATAATAATGTAATAAGTGGTTTGAACATGTAAGGTTGACAACAAAATGAAGAGCTAAATACAGCTAACATTATAAGGTAACAGTAACTGTTCCATTTATTTCTAAACTCAAAATAATCTCATGGAAAATGAATCAGCAAATTGCCAATGTCAAGAATATAATAAAGCATATTAAAATGTATACAGGGTAGTCCAGTTTAATCAATCCATGCAAATTACTCTAAAGGTATGTTAGATAGCAAATATTGACCCTAACAAAAGTTCAAAAGTTGTATAGCTACAAAGGGGACATCTGATAATGACATTGAATTTGACCTTGATGTTGAGTTTCAAGGTTGTTTCAATGGCAACTTAAAAATTTTAAATGGTAACCTTACTTTTTGAATTTTTATTTTGGGTCATCATGTTGGTACGGCTGCGTAAAAATTTTAATATCAGATAATTTTCGAGAAAGAAATAAAAGAAAAGTTTACAAAAAGAGTAATTCAAAACTTCATAAGTTCACTTTACCCTGTATAATCATACATAATCTATCTATTTTAGAAAAAAGGCATATAAAGGCATATTCACAGTGTTGCGAGAGTAGAAGCACGGGAAGCTAATATTAGGAAGATCGGGTGCAATATTCTAATGATAATTAACGATTGATAATAAAACAATCAAGATAGAAAATAAAGCGAAAGGAGAAGGGGAAGGAAAGGGAGTATATGATATTGGCGACAGTGTTTCGACAGTGTTTGGTCCAATTAAAGTGGGCATCGAAATATGTACAAGGTTACAAACGATACGAATAAGAAGTGCCTCATCTCCGTGTATTTCCATTATTTCTTCGTTAACTTCATTCATAGGGATGGTATAAGATGACCAGAATTATGACTCAACAATAGTGTACAATATATACAATATACAAGAAGTCAAAAGCAGTAACGTCAATAGTCAATAATTGTTTATCTTATCTTAATGGAAGCCACTAATAGTAAAATAGTAACTGATACAAGAGTAAGAAGGGGAGCAGAGATTTGAAGCAACCACACGCTTGTGACGGTTCGAACCCAGGTGTTGTACAAATTCTCATAATTTGTAATATTTATTATTCATTGCATTTATTTAACTGCAATTCATCCTTAAATGCAATTGGATGCATTTAATTTCTTTAACTGCATATTACATGAATTCTTATTATTCAAGTAATTGATTTGGCTCGTGATTTACAAATTCTCGTAATTTGTAATATTGATTTGGCTCGTGATTTAGTGGTAGTACTCTACGTTATGTTTGATTTTTAAATCAAAATCGTGACAACTCATTTTGGTTCGTTTTATGGGTAATGTGTCTGTTAGTAATTTTTGTTAGGAAGTAAAACACAGATATGTGGATTTTATATGATTTATTCATATTAAAAGGTTATGCAAGCGACAGGCAAATAAAAGACAGTTTTGTTACTCAAATTGGACGTTATTTATTTAATTATATTTATTTAAAATTTGAAATAGATTTGTTTAATAATTATTGAAAATTTATTATATTCTGTGAATTTGAGTGATTTATTTTAATTTGAAAACTGAGTAACTTATTAACATTACGGTTAGAATTACAAAGTGTTACTTAGCGACTTCATGCACTACAATCTTCAAATTGTGCCGAGAAGGATATCTGATACATGTCATCACTGCATAGAAATTCATTAGCACGGTGCCTACCAATGTATTTCAACGCCACCTTGTGGATAGGAACGAATCACATAACTTCACATTAAAGTGCTTCAAGTGATTCCAGTACTTCAAGCACCCAATGTGTCCTCATTCGGAGATATTGCTAGTACTCGCGTCTACCAACATTATTAGCCATCTGATCGTAAAAACTTTAATAGGTATTGTTATTCAAAATTGATTATATATTAGTATGATAAAGCTCTATTCTACTTCTACTTTTCTCTCTACTTAAGCACATACAAACATTCGTTTCATTTATTCATAATTCTGAGATTTATTGAATATCGGAGCGCTGAGCAAGTTTAATTATACGATTTAATTACAAATATCATTGAATTATTTATATCGAAATTATTAAGTTATGTTCCCCTGACGCAACTTTTTATTTAACTACCGATTGATTAATGAGGCCACACTGTTTATCAAATGTTTGCGACGAGGAAAGGAAGGCATGTTACAATATTCTCCTGTCAGTACGAAAATATTGTCAGGACAAGGTATAAAATGCAGTTAGGTTCAACTCCGCATTTAGTGGCGTGAGGTTCCCTACATTTCATACCTTTACTAAACTTCGTTCATTACCAGCGGCAAGGCGCTGTAATATCACTAGATAGGTTACATTATTATGGATAAATTATTTTAGAATTGTTAGTGTGAAAAGATGTTTGATCAAATGTTTTGCGACGACGGAAAGGAAGGCATGTTACAATATTCTCCTGTCAGTACGAAAATATTGTCAGGACAAGGTATAAAATGCAGTTAGGTTCAACTTCGCATTTAGTGGCGTGAGGCTCCCTACATTTCATACCTTTATTAAACTTCGTTCATTACCAGCGGCAAGGCGCGGTAATATCACTCGATAGGTTACATTATTATGGATAAATTATTTTAGAATTGTTAGTGTGAAAAGATGTTTTATCAAATCTTTTGCGACGACGGAAAGGAAGGCATGTTACAATATTCTCCTGTCAGTACGAAAATATTGTCAGGACAAGTTATAAAATGCAGTTAGGTGCAACTCCGCATTTAGTGGCGTGAGGCTCCCTACATTTCATACCTTTATTAAACTTCGTTCATTACCAGCGGCAAGGTGCGGTAATATCACTAGATAGGTTACATTATTAGTATGGAATTGACTTTGGAATTGTTAGTGTGAATTACATTTGATAAATTTGTGTTATATATTCACCTGAGGGGTTAATGTTCAAAGTATATGAGTCGTCGTCGGACAGCGTGACGTTCTGTCTCGATCGGTACATCTAATGGCTCAAATTTAATTTCAGCACTTCCATTTATACTGTTCCCCACTTTTTACTCTTCTTCCCCTGTCCTATGCTAAATCTGCGTTCCGCTGCAAAGTGACGCAATCCCATACGTGTCACCGAATTACGCAATCGCCGTTTCGAGTTCCCGTCGTTTTCCCTCGACCTATTTCTGTGTCATCATTTTGATCGTGTGCTTATTTACATTTGCCTAAAATTAAGAAGTCTGCAAAATGAATGACCTCGCTTGGGCCAACGCGTCGTCGGCCGCGGCCTGATATGATATTTACGCAGTTTTGATCCGACTCAAAATTACGTAAAATTATGGACTTTAATATTATTAGGTTCTTACACGTTTACTATAGAAAGATAATACAACAAAAATTAAACGAGGAGATGAATATGGAATGAATTGGCATTGGAAAAGGAATAAATGTAAAAGCAGTGAAATTAATAAAAGGAAATCGAGATTTCAAAAATACAAATAATGATTACAACAGAAACATAAAAAAAGAGAAACGATGTATAAACTTGTACGAAAATGCACCTTATTTCATAAATAATTCAATCAAGCAAATAAAACGAAAACATTAGAGAAAATAGTACTTTCTAAAAGCAATATAAAAGTAGTTACAAATAAAAATAAATAAAAGTATACACAAAAAAGAAATGGGTTGCAGTGTTTTGTCCAACTGTAGATGACAACATAGGATGCAAAGATAAAGTTTTGAAACTGTTTCATAGATACACTATAAGGAGACTTTTACTGCAAAGTAGGCGTCAAAATATAATATTACGAAGAAATAATTAAGTACTATAATTTTGACTCCACAGTAGTGTAAAAATGTTTATGAGTAGTCAAAAGCAGAAACGAAAATTCAATAATCGATTACATATTAATGGAACTTACCTATAGCAATACTATAATTGTAAGAAATACGAGAGTAAGAAGGAGAGCAAAAATTAGAAGGGATTGCAGGTTCGCTATAGAAATACATGTAAATGGAAATAAAATAGGTAGATCAATGTGGAATAGATAAGTGTAAAAATATACATGACAAGTGAAAAGCAGAAACGAAATGGCGATAATCGATTATATCTGAACGGAGTAAAATAAATCAAAAGTAGAAACGAAAATTAAATAATCGATCACATATTAATGGAACTCATCTATAGCAGTGCAGTAAGAAATACGAGAGTAAGAAGGAGAGCAAAAATTGGAAGCGATTGCAGGTTCGCTATAGAAAGACATGAAAAAGGAAATAAAATAGGAACAGCAATGTAGAATCGAGAAGTATAAAAGCAGAAACGAAATGGCGATAATCGATTATATCTTAACGGAGTAAAATAGTAGGAGCAATAATTACGAAAGTATAAAAGGTGCAGATATTGGAAGCGCCCATTGCAAGTTCACAATAGAAAACAAGAAATTGGAGGTAAAATAGGTAAAGAAACAACCAAAACTTATGAACTAAAATAAGTATATGTAATTTAGCAGTTCCAAATAATCGTAGAAAAAGCTTGTAGTAGCAACTACAAAAATCGCAAGTAATTACTGAAGATATATGAGCATTGAGAAAAACGTATCAGCATGATAACCTTGGGGGGTGCACACGTGCAGAGAGAGATTAGGTTAAGAAAAACAAGCGAAAATAGGGCCGGGGGTGGTAGAATATGGAGAAAGAAATAGTATAAATTCAGAAATTCGGTACATACTCAGAGATCAGTTAGAAATAACTACGCGAACACAATGTTACTCTGCTAGACGCAGTTTCAAAAGTTAAGCATTAATTTCTCAGGTAATTACATGAACGACGATATCAAATGTACACCTTATTAACCTACTCTAAAGTCAATTTCCTTAGTAATAATGGCACCTAGCTGGTGACATTTTGACGCGATGGCATGCGGGTGGAGCTGGGAATATTTTCGTATGACAGTAGAATATTATAAATGTCATTCCTTTCCTACTTCGAAACAATGAATACCGATATAATGAATCATGTTTATTAAGTGTTTACTAAAGTATAACTAGTAACGAGTACACATAATGGGTATATAAATCTCTCTATACATATAATTCAATGATATTCTGGGTAAACGTAATCTCGTAAATTAAATTGTCAGCGCTCCGATATTCAGGAAGTGAAGGCATTCCAAACCGAACCAATCGTATGAATAATTGTACAGTCATGCTTATATAAATCTAGTACAGACAATTTGACATTGCCATATAAAATTACTATTGTAACCTAATTTCTTGTACTAAATGTATGTGAGCATGACTGTTCGTATGTATCGATGTATGTAGCAGTAGAATTGAACCTGATAAAACTAAACCGGAATCCATTTTATTTAAATAACATTACCTCATAAAGTTCGGACGGATCAAGTGGCTGAGATTAATAGCAGACACAAATGTTATTAATATAATGCGTTGATGAAACTTATCTGCACCATTTGAAGATGGGTTATGGCATGAATTCATTTAAGTGAATTGTTTCTATCCACAAGGTGGCGTTGAAATTCATTGGTACACACAAATGTTAACGAATTTCTATGCAGTGATGACATGTATTGAAAGAACTTCTCGGAAAATTTTGAAGACTTTTTGGTACATGAAGTCGCTAATTTCACTTTGTAATTCCAATATTGATTATTAACGATAATCAATTTTACAAAATATAGTCAAACAGTTAAGGTTATGGTAATATAAATAAATATTCAATAATTGCCATTAACAATTTTCAACCACCTACCAGCAACCATAAAATATGTATCGAACAGCAATAAATTCAAAAGGGGTTTGTTTGAGTTGTTGTGCGAAATGGAGCCGTACAACTTGGCGGAATTTTACTATTTACTACAAAAAAAGTATTATACATACATACTCCTAAAGCAAGTATTTTAAAAATTATTTCGAAGATTACGTTTTCGTTCTATTTCTGCAGGGTATAATTTCGCATGTCACAAGATAGATACTTGTGGATTAACTTGAAAATAGGCTAACACTATTTCTTGCAGTTTCTCATTTTCCATAACTGGCTTTTGTGCCAGTTGAAACTAATTGAACATTGAATTGAAATTGAACAAAATTTTATTCCAATCTTCAGAATCTTGTTTTATTCATCGGCGGCAAATGTGGATATATACGTTTCATTGAATACTCTACATGTTCGAGCAAAACCATTATATCGCAGGTGCCATGTATAAAGAATAAATTGATAATTTGTTGATTTGTGTAATGATTCATTTTGTTGATTTTGATTTCTGTAATACTTTATTCTAAATGGTTTTATTATTTGACAGTTTGCATTACAATAGCGACGAAACACAAGCATATCACATGCCTACTAAAGTGCACTTGTGACATGCGAAATTATACCCTGCAGAAATGCAACGAAAAAGTAATCTTCGAAATAATTCAACCAATACTTGCTTTAGGAGTATGGTTGTATTATACTTTTTTGTAATATTTTTTTCTGCCAATCGTGCTATTCGATAAAAAATGGGTCATTCCATTAAAAAAAATGAATTACGAGATATTTAGGAGGGCACTTAGATATTGACATTTTATGAACACTTATTATCAAAAATGACAGTTTCCAATTATTTTTCTCATAGAGGTATCCTCTAGGTAGAATTAGAAATATAACTCATAATTTTATCTTATTCCTAAGAGAAGTTATAGACAGATTTCAGACTACCTTTTAGAGGTCAAAATTAAAAAAAAAAAAAATGTTTTTCTTGATAACTAAAAGAGATAAGTGTACATACATTCTTACAAAATATGTTCCAATTTAAGCGAGCAAGTCAAAAATATTAGAATATATGGGGTATTCTATTTAAAATAAGAAAGTTGGTGCTACTTCCGGTGGAACCGGAAGTGATAGAAAGTTGAAAATATTTCACATGAGGATAACTGATTCAACCATGTGACGAGGATTTTTTTTTAATTTTTAGTACAACGGCAACCTCGCAAACTTTTAACGAACGGTTTAGCGTAGACACCCTGTATATATATATATATATATATGTATATATATATATATATATATATATATATATATATATATATATATATATATATATATATATATGGCCCTAAGGTCGGTGTAGGCTCTTCTTAGGAATATTTTATTCTTCTAGTGTTCCTGTTATTGATCATCAAAATTCTACGTTTGGGAAAACAGTCGATAGCAGTTTTTGACTTATAAAACAAGATACGAGTACATTTCTTTGTTGCAATTTAGGGATTTATTTGTAAAAATGCATAGTGGAATGAACTGTGTCCTGTAGAGTATTATTGTTCTGTTCACTTCATCCATATTTTTAGCATTAGTTTCTCCTTATCAATGCATTATATTTACATTCTGTACATCGCTCTCTTGCTGTCTTTACATTGTATTATGATTCTTTACGATGTCATGTTATTTGTAGCGGTTATCAATTCTTCATTTTTTATGTCATTGGCGTCTTCGTTTGAATTCACTTATCGTTCTGGAAATGTTTCTGCCACTATATTTTTTTCCGAAACCTCTATTACTACTATTTTCTTGTTGTGTTCTATCCATCTAATCACCACGTTTTCTTCTTCTGCCCGTATTTCTCGTTTCTGTTTTTATTTGTTGTAGCAGTCAGCTTTTCCATATCGATATCTACCGTTCTAGCTACTTCTTATTTTACTTATCCGCCAATCCACTTGTCATTCTACCATTTTGTAGTATTTTGTTGTCTTTTGTAACGGTTCGCCCCCAGGTATTATATAAATTCTCATAATTTGTAATATTTATTTGGCTCGTGATTTAGTGATAGTACTTTACGTTATGTTTAATTTTTAAAATCATTATCGTAGCAACTTTATTGGGTTCGTTTAATGGGTAATGTGTGTATTAGTAATTATTGTTAGTAAGTAAAACACAGATATATGAATTCAATGAGATTTATTCATTTTGAGAGATTATGCAAGCGACAGGTAAATAAAATTCAGTTTTAGCATTGAATTTTAACGTTATTTATTTTATTTACTTTCTTTCTCTAGATTCTACTTTACTAAAAATTCAAATATTTTATTTAATAATTCATAATTATAATTTATTTTATTCATGCTCCAGAATACAAACAAGAAGCCTCGCACAAGTCAGTCAATAAATACACAAAAATTGCAAAACATAAAATACAAAAAGAAGAATACATATATATATATATATATATATATATATATATATATATATATATATATATACTCGACCCACGTATATTGTGACATCCGGCAAAAATTTTAACCTTTCTGCATCCACTGTTCAGAAAACAGATACGTGTAAAAGAAAAATATGACTTTATAAAATCGATGTAAGAATGCTCATAGGAACAAAAAATTTAGACCATACACAAAATAAAATAATTAAAATTACCATCTCTTTGACATCCGGTATACATTTTTATTTCACTCATCTTATGACATCCATAAAAAATATTGTATCTTGTGACATCCTTGCAGCGTTGCCAATTTTACAAATCATTTAGAGTGCTCCATTGCTTCACATTTTAGTTAAGAAAAATAAGTGTTGTGAATATAACATTAATGTTTATTTAACATTTAAATTCTTAAATAATAAAATAATAAAAAATACAAATAGTTCATGACATTTTACTTCTTGCTGTACTTGTTGACAATGAATATTTTTATTTGGGTCCAAGTTTTGTTATAAAATGTTGTTGAATGCTTCTTCATTAAATCGAGACACTCATGTTTCCTTGGAGCTTTTTTAGATGCCAAATGTTTTTGGAAGTATATTTGGGCAAATTTCTTTTGTTCGCTTGTCCATGGTATCAGGACACGACATTTTTTCTTCTGCAAACAAGTGTTAGAACATTAGTAAATAACATATAACGGAATAAGGACTGTAAGAACATTTTTGTGTCAGAGTAAAGGGAATGCAAAATATATGGAAATTGTAAATGTCATCCTAAAAAATACAGGTAAGTATTCCTCCTCTAGTGCATGTGAATGTAAGTAACTTTTTAACAGTTTTATTAAAATTATTTACGTGTATCTGTGATATTCTTACCTGATTCTCATCATTAAGATTTGGAGATTGTGTTTGTTCTTTTATAGTACGTAAGGTGTGCTTGTTTTCTGCCAACTAAAATGATTTTTTTTCCATCAGAAGTAAAAGTTTAGATACTTTAGCAATTTGCAATTTATCGTCAGTTTTTCTACAGTAGTTTAAGTGTGTTGCTTTCTCATGTCCAAGATGAGTCGAAAGTTGTTCCAAATCACTGTCTTCCATTGAAATTATTTGTGCAATAGTCGCAATATGTTTTCTTAGACAAGTCACCGTTATAGATTCAATATTTATGACCGCACAATCATCAGCAACTTTCTTCAATACCTTGTAAGACCACAAAAAACTATTGTTAGTGCTTGGGTTTCCAAAAAGGTAAGGATTTGAGGAGGCTACAAGTTTTCTGGACTTCAATAATATGTCGGTATATCTTTGCATATCTTTTGTAAATATTACTGGTACCGCTCTACCTTTTTTCCGCGAATTGTAATTCGTTTTATGTTTCTAATTAAAACCAGCTCTGTGGCCGTCAGTGACTGATAAATATCTTCAATTGCTGATTCATCTTCTTCTCTTAAATAATCCTCTATTTTAATTCGTTGCGCCTCACCGGATCGTTTTCTGTTCAAAAGAATGACATGGGCTAGAAGGGCTTCAGTCAGATTTCTAACATATAATGAGCTATATGGATCGTTCAGCAATTTTGTACACCACTTTTCTTCTTCTCTAACAACGAACTTATTCATTTTTATAACGTCCTCTGTTAATGGTATCATGCTGCCTTTCTTCCAACTCTTAGCAGATAAATCTTTGTTTGCATTAGTAAAAACGTGGAAGCGAAATTGGGTTTCTATCATTTGTCTTAATATTTTAATTTCTTTATTTTTAACCATATTATTTTCCTTCGCAGCAACAAACATGGCAGTATCGCAAATCTGTTTGAGAACAGTCGCCCATCTTAAAGCAAGTGAGGGGCTTCTAAATGTGTCTCTATCTGGGTCATAACCGGAGAGTTCATTAGTAGCATCAACTAATTGGTCAAAATAAGAGGGTTTCAGGTAATCAATCAGTTGACGTTCGTTAGGTTCTTTATTTTGCAATACTTTTAAAAATCTGGCCAGTTCTCGCATACGCTGGGATACCGTATTAATTAGATGTTTTTCTTTGTGGCATCTATAATACCTCTGTCCGTACAATTTAATAAGAAAATCATTCATGACACTTTTTGTGATTTCATCAGCTGCCATATGAGGAAAAACTTTTAATTTCAAATCTTCAAAATTATTTTTACTCGACATATAAAGAAGTGTTAATCCATTTGCCTGAGCATGCTTTGACTCTGTTTCTTGAGTTTTCTTGAAATATTTCTTCATGTGGCGATGAAGATAAGTTCGTGTGAAAAAGCCTTTACATCCGGAACAAGGCAAATAGTCAGATGAGGTTTTCGGACATACAGATTTAGGTCTCCTTACTGGATTAATAAATCCTTCGTTCCCAAATGAATTTATAAAGTTTCCTGAAATAAAAACCACCCACAATTTTTAATGAATACGCATGTTAATTAGATTAAATGTGTGCACAAAAATGAGTAATAAGAAGAGCAATTTCATCTCGGTATTGAGAAACACGCAACATTATAAATAAATTGATAAATTGATCGTATTATACGTGCGATCAATTTGAAATTATTCGGATATTTTTTAACTCTTGTTAAAAAATTCTACTTAAAAATCTTGACAATTTTTTTTTAATTGAAGTTGAAGTAAACACTTTTATTTCTACCACGCATTTTTTCACAATTTCTCCCTTAATTGTGTACGTACGTACGTAGTTGCATATATTTCCTATGTAAATTAGAAAGTTTGCTCTACATTAGTAGATTTAGCCGAAATTATGTATATAACATAATATATGCGGTAATAATTTAAAAGTTTTAAATTTAGTTATACGTATTTTTTCGGAATTCAATTTGTTAGAACATATCAAACTTTGTGTTGAAGTGCGATTTTTGAACTTGAAACAAGAAAGCATTGTAAAAAACAGCCCAAATAATTTCATCTAAATCCAACGCAATAAAATATGATATTTAGTTTTAAAAATGAAATGTTGGGCCTGTATTCATAATTGTGAGATGTAGATTCTGGTTTTGCAAATCTACATTCCAACTGCCAACTATATGCAACTTATATAAGCTAAATATATAAGTTAACTTCCAAATATAAATACCTCTTTTACGAATATCGTCAAACAAACATTTTCTCTGTTTCGAAGATTTTGGTAGTGACATTATTTTAATAACTTCAATTTCGGTTTCATGCTTACGAAACAAGTGTCGTGAAAAATTGGTTATATTCTTCTCACAAAAAATACAATGTTCTTTTTTGTATCTTTTAAGCGTTCCTTTTATATTTCTACTGGAACTTTTAACTACTCCGAATTGATTAAATTGAGTAAAGTTCTCTTTATTTCTTCCACTCTGTTCATGTTGTTTCTGTGAATTTGCATTTGTACCGTCTTCTTCAATTTCGTTTAATTGTGTTCGCTTATCTGGCATTGACTTACTAATATCTACTTTGGAATGAAGTGATAAAGGAAGCTCAACACTCTCATTTGAGTCACTTGATAAACCTGAAGAAATAAAACCTTTATAAAAGAATTATTCCAACACCAGATTACAAGTTTACCTAAATCACTGGCACACGAAGCAGTGGATGGAACATATTCTGTTCCAGAATCTGAAAATGGGCTGTGTTCCTGACCAAAAAAGTTCAACTCGGCATCAGCTGTAGGAAATACGTTCGTCAACCGAGTAAATGTAATCTCTTCGGACTTGTCATTGGTCTGTTCATTAGAATGCATTTCTGTTAGTGAAGGTTCTACCATTGTTATTTCTTTATCAGCCGATTCGAAAACTTCGAATCTGTTATCTCCTTCTTGGACGTTCAAAGGTATCTCTGTATATTGCAAATCTGTAGGCTTTATAGTAAAATTCGATAATACCTTTATATTCTCAGTAATACTTTTGCTACATAGAATATCTATTGATGATGTATTTTCTTTATTTCTGTTGTTTTCGCTATTCACATCCATTTGAAAATTTACTGTTTCAGTAAATTTTACAGATTTTGGAGACAAAGGTCCTAAAAAAATAAATTAATCGAATAAAATGAACAATATATTTCAAGAGGGTCATTCCCGGGAATTTTTAAAGATTTTTATTTCCCGGGAAATTCCCGGGAAATGATAGGCGAAAAATACAAAAATGTTGCAATTTAATATATTATATCATGGCATGATTACTGAACAAATTTATGTTATTACTGTTATTATTCGCGCCAAATTCGCTGTTTTATGGAGCGGAAGTGCGTACTCACGAAAGACACTTTTAGATTTTAAGGGTTTATTGTAAATGATGACTGATTTATGAGCGAAATCGTCTATTCTTCGATACTGGTATGAACGTTTCGACCACTCATTCCCTCTCCTTTTAATGTACACATTTCATGTCTTTCTTCCCGTAAATGCGTGAATGGAGAAAGATGCCTGCACATAATTATAGTTTTTAGAGTTAGTATACATTGGGGTGTCCGTAAGCTATAGCTAGTGTACCCCCTCCCCATCGCCAACAAAAATACAAAAAATAAATGTGACTGTTTGAATTACAAATAATTTAGATAAATTATTGAATGCTCTGATGACGATAGTGCCTACATCACATGAAAGTGAAAGATTTTTCTTAGCATCGTCAAATTTTTGCAGACAAAAACATCATATTTGAGCGATTCTCACTGGGCTTTTTCAACGTCTTTTTTTAAACCAATAAAATAGTATAATGTTACCTGATTTTAATGTTAATTAGTCTTTTTTTATTTTTATAATTTAACCAGTTTTTTTTAAATAGATCTTTATTTGATTATTTTCATCTTTATTTTATTTTTCTATTTTCAGGGATTCCCGGGAAATATATTACAAATTTTTTATTCCCGTTTCCCGGGAACAAAAAATGTCAAAATGATCCTAATATTCCTCTATGAACAATATTCAGGCATTCCTTTAATAAATCACTGTAGCAGTATTAACATAAATATAAATAAGTTGCAAATGTTTAAAATACCTATTGTACGAATATGACGAGTATAACATTTTCCACAATGTCTATTTCCCCTTAGGAAAAACAGTGAATATCCTCCTCGGGACCGAAATTATTACTTCGGCACGATTTTTAATAAAATAAGTACGCCATTTGTCAACCTCGTATCTCTTGTAAGAAGTAATGATTCGAATCTCTTTTTTATCTCAAATTTAACTTTAACTTTCTCAAATTTATAGTTTTTTTTTCAAAAACAGTTTTAGAAAGAATAGGTAACTCACCGAGGATTTTCTTTTTTAATACATTTACATCAATTTCTCTCAAATTTACACCTTGGGTAGTATGGCACGTTGGTTGTTTTAGCTCTAGTTGTCCAAGTCGTATAGTGTCTTTATGAGAAACCATAGCTAAAATACGCTTTCCTCGTGATGACATGGTGATATCTGGTTGGATATTGTACCTATTAATCACAAAATAATGCTTAAAATTGGTCGATTATTTGTCACAATCGTTAGTTACAGGACAAACCGGTAACAATATTATACAACAATAACGATAATGTAAAACTGCGCGGTCGAAAAAAAAAACGAGTCTGAGTTTAAGTTTTCAAATTTAAAATATGTGTTCTGTTAAAATAGAAATAAATTTGTGTTTGCCAAATATATGTTAGACCCTTACGGAAATATGTCTTAAATTGCATCGATACTTAGGCACTACGTCAGCCGGGTAATTCGCCAATTCTAGTCAAATATAACAAGAATGAGTCTCTGCTTGAGCTTTCACATTAATATTTGAATGGAATTAAAATAATTCTAACCCGACACGAAATTATTCAAAACGCTACTATTATTATGTTAGCGTCATCAATTTGGAGTTCCATCATCCGGGGAAGTCCACTCCACGAGGTTGCAAATGGGGACAATGCCGGGGAAGTCCCTTATTAACGGACTTTTCAAGCTGTGACCACATACCATCTGAGGGGAACAGGTTCCGACTCTATGGATTGGGATTGCACATTTTAAATTAATTGTGTACTTACCTAGAATATAAAGCACAATCGCACAAATACCACAGTTACACACTTGTACCACGTTGCCTCGTTTTGGAGGTTATAACGGGCGTCAAATAAAAAGTAATATACACGATCAACATCCGGATGTCACGACAGCCGCTAAAAATATGCGAATTCTTTATACAGAATATACAAAACCGGTTCTCTTGCGCGCCCCCTAATCAGTATGAAACGGAACTAAAAATATACAATCATTTATAAAATAGTGTAATTTGACATCCTCCCGAAATGTTTACTACGCACTTCTACCTCATTTTCTAGATGATTTAACAAGTAAAACGTTGTGACATCCAATTTTGGATGCCACAATGTTTAAGGATGTCAAAGAGATAGTAAAAATTTCATGAACGGATCTCACAAAGATAGGTGGATATATATATATATATATGTATATATATATATATATATATATATATATATATATATATATATATATATACCGGGCTTTTTTTTCCTTATTACACATATGATGGACAATGTATAACTGGTTGCCTGCATCTACCCGCAAGGAATTTCCTATTTGTAATTCTAAAAAAAAAAAAATCAACGCATTAGCGGCGTCGGTGCAAGCAACCTGTCAATTTTGGCATATGTTACACATAGAGGTTATGTTTTTATTCAAGGCAATACACGGCAGGGTTTTTGAAGACACGCAGAGTATTCGTAATGTATTATGGATTTATGCCATTACATGCAGTACGTATACGGCCTTTCAATTCATCTACGTTATGTATTTGTACGTCATTAAAAATTTTACTCATTGTCCCAAAGAAAATAATCATTGTTGACATATCAGCTGATCTTGATACATTACGAATACTCTCGTGTATTGTCTTGGATAAAAACATAACCTCTCTGTGTAATATATGCCAAAATTGACAGGTTGCCTGCACCGACGCCGTCCAGTTATACATTATCAATCATATGTGTAAAAACGAAAAAAAAGCCCGGTATATATATATATATATATATTTTGTATAAGCCTGTTATTAACAAATCGCACAAGTAGTAGATATTAGTAAAATAAATGTGTATTCTAGTTTGTTAGCGCATATTGAGCGTAGGCCTCCCCCAGTGATGCCCTTTCTCGCCTGTTGTTTGCTCTTCGCACCCAAAGGTTTCCTGCCACAGAGGTGATGTCATCACTCCATCTTTTGTGTTGTCTTCCTCTGCTTCTTGTGCTACATCTTGGCGTCCAATCAGTTATACGTTTGCTCCAGCTTTGTTGGTGTTTCCTGGCTACGTGGCCCACCCATGACCATTTTAATGTTTTTTATGGTTTGTACTGTTTGCTATTTTTGTTCTTCGATTTATTTCTTGGATGGTTACTCTTTGGTTTAATCTCGGTCCCAGTATACTTCTCTCCATTTTGTTTTGACATACCTTTATTTGGTTTTCTTGAGTCTTTGTCATGGCCCATGTTTGGCTACCATAGGTAAATACAGGTGAGATGCAGAGGTCAAAGATTTTCCTTTTCATTTCCATTACAAAAATTCCCTTCACGATGTTCTTCAGTGACCAGAATTTTGTCCATGCAGATTGGATTCTTCTTTGGATCTCATGGTCTGTCCGATTATTTAATGATATAGTTTGTTCGAAATAGATATATTCGTCTATTTTTTCAATTTCTTTATTGTTTTCTTCGATTTTTATATTTTCATTGGTTACTAGCTTTATTTTTGCATGATTCATTGTCAGGCCTACTGTCTTGCTTTTCATATCAAGCACTATCAGCATTAGCCTTAGTTCTTCTTCGGTTTTGGCAAAAATTATAATATCGTCCGCAAATCGCAAATTATTTAGATAGGTTCCGTTTATGTTAAAACCAAGCTGCCTTTCATGCCAGTTGAGATCTTTAAGATGTTTTTCTAGTACATAGTTGAATAGGTCTGGGGATAAAGGGTCGCCTTGTTTTACACCTCTGCTTATTTTAAATTTAGGTCTATCGGTTTCAGTTGTATTTGGGCTGTGTTGTTCTTGTACATGTCTTCAATTATTCGTATGTATTTTTTATTTATGCCTGCTTGCTTTAAGGCTGACCATATTGACGAGTGTTTTATTGAGTCGAAGGCCTCGAAGTCAATAAATACTAAGTGTAAGTTAACGTTATACTCTTTTGTTTTTTCTATTAGTTGATTAATTGTATACAGATTATCGGTGGTGCTGTAGTTCTTCCTGAAGGTAGGTTTCTTATCTTTCTTTATTAATTTGGAGAATAATTTGCATAAGGCGGATTGTAAGCTTATAGGTCTATAATTGTTTATGCCATTACGTCTCCCCTTCTTGTGAATTAGTATAATTTTCGAGTTCATCCACTGCTGCGGTGATATGCCTCTATTAAGGATTTTGTTGAAGAGTACTTTTATGGGTGTGATTAGTTCTTCTTTTCCTAGTTTTAGTAGTTCATTAAAGATTTGATCATCTCCTGGACCTTTTTCATTCTTTAGGTTGTCTATTGCTGTTCTTACTTCAGAATTAAGGAATTCTGCTATTTCTTCGTCTCCATCTGTCTCGTTGATTTGCACGTCTTCATCGTTCTTTTCTTCGTAGAGTTTTTCATAGAACTGCGTTGGGGTGTTGACAATGTTTGATCTAGTGTGATTGGTTTCATCTGATTCATCTTTTAGGCCTTCCATCAATTGTTTAACTGTTTGCGTTGCTTTCCTTAGATTTTTTTTGTTGAGCCAGAAGCTTCTATTATTTCTTTAGTTATTTCTTCTTCCCTTCTTTGGTTATTTTCTCGTATCTTTATTTTTACTAGTTTTCTTAGTTCTGATAGTTGGACTTTTTGTTGGGTTGTCTTATTCTCCTTTTTTTCGAGGTTTGTTCTTTGCTTGATTATTTCAATTATCTCTTTGTCTAAAGTTTTCTTTTTTCTTTTCTTGTTTCTTTGCCCTGTTTTTGATCGTGCGGTTCCGTTTATTGCTCTTTCTAAGTATGTAGTTGTATGTTTCTTGGGTGGTTGCTGTATTGGTTTCATGCTCGAGATATTATAGGTGGTTCCTTAGTAACTCTGTATATTTTGTGTTGTTTCCTATTATGCTTTCTCTATGTATTGGGCTAGTTGTCTTCCTGTAGTTTCTTCTTCTATGTTCTGTTTTTACTGTTGCTCTGATTAGTCTGTGGTTGCTGACGAAGTTAAAGGCACTTATAAATTGTACATCAGATATATGTCTTAGGTTTTGAGTTAGTATGAAATCTATTTCGTTCTTATGTCCTGATGGGGATTTTTAGGTCCATTTCATTTCTTTGCATTTTGCGAAATATGTACGAGGGCTGTTTGACGGAAGAGTGAATTTGTAATGAAAACGTTATTTTTCTGTTAAAAATATATTTTATTTTTCAACATAACACCCTTTTAACTGTACACACTTAGCCCAGCGAGTTTGCAGTTTTTTTAAACCTTCCAAAATGTAATCTTTCGGAAAGTCTTCAAAATATGAATTTATCTCGGTTATCACCTCTTCATTTGCCTAAAATCTTTTTCCACCCAGCCATTTTTCAAAATTTGGAAATAAGAAGAAATCACTGGGAGCCAGATCTGGCGAGTATGGTGGATAAAGCAGTAATTCGTAATGCAATTCAGCCAATTTAGTTGTAGCAATTGCAGACGAATGTGAGGGCGCATTATCGTGATGGAACACTTTTTTCTTCATCAAATGCGGTCGTTGATTTTCAAGTTCGGCATCAAATCGTGTCTGCACATTCAGCATAATACTGGCCAGTTATCGTTTTTACTTTTTGTAAACAATTAATAAAGATTACATCTTTAGAATCCCAAAAAACTGTGGCCATGACCTTATTGGTCGAAAAAAGTGTTATTGCCTTTTTGGGAGCATGTTCGCATGGAGAAATCCATTATTTAGACTGTATTCTTGTTTCTGGAGTATAATGATGTATCCAAGTTTCGTCTACTGTGACATATCGACGAAAAAAATCCTTTGAATTGCGTTGAAGACGGCCAAACATTCTTCTGAATTCTTAATGCGAGCGCGCATGTGATCACCATTAAGCAAATGCGGCAACCATGTCGCGGATAGCTTTTTCTTATTGAAATGTTCATGCAAAATATTGTATACCCGTTCGGTTGAGATATTTACTTCATTAGCTATCTCACGAACTTTTATTCGACGATTGCCAATTACAAGGCCATAGAGTTTATTAACCATTTCTGGAGTAGTTACAGTAAATGATGGTTTCGGACGATCTGCATCAGCCGTGCTCATATGGCCACTTTTAAAAGCAGAAACCACTTACAAATCATTCCATGGGACGGAGCAGATTCTGGATAATATTTACGTAACTTTTCCTCGGTTTCTTTAATTGTCTTTTCACGTAGAAAATAATGTTTAATCAACACACGACATTAGTTTTTCTCCATATTTACACAACAACGAAAACAGTTTTCTTCAAATAAGTATAAAACTATCTATCTGTCAGGTTGGTGCTAAATTTTGACAGTAGACCTCCCAAAGACCTCAGGAGCTAGCAATATAATCATTATAGCAAAATGTTACCAACCTTTGAAAAGTCACTCTTCCGTCAAACAGCCCTCGTATTTGCAATTTTTAGTTGGTTATGAGTTGCAAAATTGATCAGCAGCTGGCTTCTTTCGTTTCTGTCGCCATATGTGTTTGGTCCCATTGTGTTCTGTTCCATGTCCTGGTGGTGCCCGATTTTCCCGTTGAAGTCTCCCAGTATCATGTAACTCTCTTGTGTGTTGTTGATTATATGTTCTACTTGGTCATAGAATTCGGTTATAGCTTCGTTTGTTGAGCTGCAAGTGGGAGCATGGACTTGAATTATTTTCATTTTGTCCTTTCCATTTATTTTTATTGTTACAATTGCTATTCTTTCGCTAACAGGAACAAATTCGATAACTCTTTCCTTCCACGTATTTCTTATCAGAAATCCGACTTCTAATTGGCTAGTTACTGCTGCAGAGTGGCATAATAGGGCCATATTAGAACTCCTTAATTGTGTTAGGTAATCTCCATTACAGGATTCCAGTAGTCTCTGAAATAATTCTTAAAGTTGCAATTTCTACTGTCAATTATTACTGACATGATTTCTGTTATCTAGTACAGTTTAGGATGTGTTTCATTATTGATATATTTTCAGCTTTATATTGTCAACTTCTTTTAATAAAACTCATTAGTGCAATTATCCCGCATTACTTCTAAATTGTCTTTAAGATAAATAGCAATTATTTAGTTTAATGTATGTGATATTTTTTTGGAATCAGGACAAATATTGAATGTAGTACACACATTCGTTGAGAATATGAGCAAAGTGGGCTATGTTTATGAACAAACCTTAAGCCGGTCTGGCATTCAACAAGTAACTACGGGCTTTTACCTGGCCGCTTTGCAGCCCTACTGAAAATCCGACTTCTCGCAATTCCCGCGGCGCACATCCACAATAGGGCGGCCTCGGCGGAAAAGCGAAATACTCACTTCCGCCCACCATCATCGTAGAATTACCATGATAACGAGCGCACGTAGGCATCTCTAATTACGTTTCCTGCCATTCAGGCTCGGGAATCATCCATCCACCTTTGGAGCTCCCGCATTGACGTTGACGTCCCGAACAAGTCGAGGAGAAATACGGGAAAAAAATCCCGTCGGGATTATGCAACGTATGAATATCATATCTATATCTGCCCTCCAGTCTTATATAATGGGGGGATTAGCGAGAGGTTTCCGCGTTATTTTTCGACGGCCGATTGTCCGGATTTTACTGGGAGGGTGGGAATGGGTCGGGTTACAGGATAGGGGCGCTTACTCTAATCCTTGACGGGAGCATTTTATAAATTCAAGGATTTAAGCTGAATTTTAATAAAATAAGCCTTGATGAGGGCCGGAGGTTTAATGTCTCTGTAAAATGTATACCCCCATGCAAGCCTTGCATGATTACGTATTACTTTATTATAAACTTTAATAGTTCGCATATTCAAATCAATGGTATTTACGTAAGAATAACTCAAAATGGTAATAACATCCTTTATGAATTATTCATAAAGTGCGACGTCCAGAGCGTGTAACATATTTTATACTGAAGTGCATGCAAAAAACGCTTGTAATTCTTCGTAGTGCCCCAAAGAGTTCAACATTATTGTCATGTAAATTAGTGTGTTAATTTTAAGCAATGCACCGCAAAACTCGTCACTGGGTCGAAGTTCACCGTATGGCCAATGTTAACTTCACGTATCATAACACATACGCCTTTGCAACGCGACGGTCACAATCAAGTAACAGTATGCCGATAAAATACACACGAGAAGACGTGCGTAAGCACAACACTGTTGATGATATTTGGGTAGTGCTGGATAACGAAGTGTACGATCTAAGCACGTTTGTTCATGATCACCCAGGTGGGGAGGAAGTGCTGCTGGATAGGGCTGGAGGAGACGGTACTGACTGCTTCGATGCTGTTGGGCATACTACTGAGGCAAAGGAACGGCGGCAGCTATACAAGATTGGTGAGATTGTAGATGAGCAGAGGGTGGCTAAGAAGACGGGTGTAGATCCAGATGAGGACGAATATGAAGCAGCCAGGAGGAAAAGACGTCCGGACATTGTTGGCGATTATCTAATACCAGGAGTAGTTGTCGCTGCTGCTGTATATTTTTACTTCTTTTTTCTATGATTGGAACAAATGTAAGTGAGTAGGAAAGATTACATATGGCCAAATTGAATCTTTTTCAACGTGTATTTATGTATGAACAATAATATTAATAAAAGTGATTTTTAATTATTTTTTATTTTTAGCATAATGATATTAATGTTATTAGGCACAGGATTATTCATTTATTCTGTTATATACATTTAAAGTTTACATATTTCACGAAGGGACATGAGCAGGAAATAAAATAATATATCGTATAACAAATATAAAATATTAATTCAAATTTAAATATTTTAGACCAGGAGTCCCCTAAGTTTTTCGCAAAAAGGGCAGATATTCATTTATTAAATTCTATGCAGGCCGGAGCTACGTTTACATGTATATACATGTATCAATTGTATGATATAAATATAGTTACACCTACGATCCTAGAACTATAATAAGTGCTTAATGTTACAAATTATAAAAATTATGCAAATTACGGAAAATTTATTGAAAATATCAAACTTTACTAGTAAAATGTTTATGACAATTATAAGTTTGCTAAAAGGTTCTGAGAAGTTTACTAATTTTCTAAAAATTTCATGAATTCATGTATTTCTTATACATTTAAACTATTTAAGAAAATGTATTAAAAAAAAACCAAAATGTGTATGCAAATTGCAGACAATTTAATAAGTTGTAACTAAAAACCTTATAAATAAATTTACTAGTTCCAGAAATGTTTTAAAAATTCCCTTAAATATACCGTGAATAAACATAAGAAATATTTAATAGGGTCTTCCTGAACAAAAAATAATATAACGTTTATAAGTTTATAACCTGTAATTTAACATCCAACAGAAAAAAAAAAACGTTTTGTTAAAACGTTTTTTTTTCATTATAACTTATCAATAAACTACAACAATATCGTAAAACTTTCAAATTTTGTCACGTGACCGATAAAACGCTGTTATTGGCCTAGCGGCCCTGCGACGTCATTACGCATGTTGGCGATCGGGAGTCACTGCATAAGGGATAGGAATCGTGGATTAATTCGACTTAAAATTCAGTCTGACATAAAATAAGTTCTGATGGGTTCGTAAAGGGGCAGTCAGATAATCTGCTAAAAGTTCCCGTGTTAATGGTTGCCGACCTTTTCTCAAAAAGTGATTTTTTTAACGTAGCCGAGACACGTGGAGTCGCATATAATTTTTCAAATCCTCTTCCAGCTGTAAGAAAAAATAAAATAAAATGTTTAACCATTGTTTAAACATGTTTTTTAGTTTTAACTGAAATTAAGTGTACAAAATAATTTGGACTTGATTTCCATTACCATCATCTTTATATTTGTTTAAAATTAAATAAAACAACATCTATTTATAATGAGGACTTTTTTGTAAAAACATATTGTACAAAATCTCAGTACTTTTAAAAAATAAGAGTTAAATGGAAGGTATTGTTTAATTAATTGTGAGAATGGAACCCACAAAACTACTATTTTGAGGTTATGTGGTTACTAAACTATATATATATATATAATCGGAAATACCCTCGAATACCCTTTACTAATGATGATACCTAATTATATATATATTTATCGAATTTCGTCGATAATTTATTGAAAATTATGTACTTACATTAAAATGGTCTTCACAAAAATATAACTCTCTATATAAAATATAGAGGCTGCGGTGGAGTGAGCGTTAACGCGTTCGCTTCTAGACCGCAAGGTCCCGGGTTCGATTTCCGGGTCTGCATTTCAGGGGTGGTTTTTCTGTAGTTTTCCCATTTCCTTGCAACAAATGTTCGAGATGTGCCTCTACCATCTATAAGTCGCATGCAGGCGCAGATGGGCAATAATAATAATGCCCCTCTCCTCTTAACGCCCGCATAACTAGTAATAGTTCAGGGGCCTATGGTAAAATAAAATGTAATTGGGTCAGAGTTGTCTGTTAAATAATGATAGTAACCAATTACGCCATAGGTGGAGGAGTAGTAGGAATTATTATTATTACTATTATTATAACGTCGCCTGTTGGGTTGTTTATAAACAACTTATTTGGTTCGCCTTTAATGGTGCTATCACACCCATATCAAGAATATCGCAATACTTATTCGCAGCTTTTTCGCGTTTTCTTGCTCTTGCTCCATTGTAAGCAATGCTACCGCTGAGCGCCAACGTGCGTAGTGACGTCACAGCAACATGGCGGTCTTTCGAGATCTTTTCGAACACCGTTAATTTTAAAATCGTGTTTGCTAATCACAACGATTTGTCTAACACAAAAATTAGTGCCAATGATTTTTTTAATGTGTCTAGAGGTCAGTTTCAAGGTTTTTGAAAAATCGCGGAAGGCCCTATTCAATTGGAGAACGAAAAATGACAGAATTGGAGCAAATTTATTTTTCAAAATTTTAAATATCACAATATTGAAATAAATATAAAAGCTACACCAAATGCCATAAATATTATATTAATTTAACTATTAGATTCAATAGTTAAATCCATCAACTCGGAAAATAACGTTGCATTTTTCAAAATTATATAAATTGCCAACAACTTTTATAGAAATTTCTGTGTTTTGTCTAGATCTTTTCTAGACATAATAAGTTTAAAATAAAAGATACTTGGTTCGAACGCACAAACTTAAGAATCAAGTCAAAACAAATGTCAAGATGGCGGTTTCCGAGATATAAATAACAACTTTCTTATTTTAAAAGACCGCCATATTTGATTTTTACACGGCTAAATCGACTTTTTTTTCTCTTTTCAACGATGTATAACAACCTATGTGAAAATAAAAAATATGGGATGTAACAATTGTTCCCATTTATATTTTTATTCTATAAATTATATTTAAAATAAATTTAAAACAAATAAAAAATGGTAATATATCTAAGTAGTAAAATTACAATGAATTATGAAAAATGCTCAAAATGATGACTGTTATTGGCTAAATAGCCAAAAATAAGCTAAACACAATTGACAGACTTTTAGAAAATTGCCAGTTACTTATCGCAATGTGTTGCGTATAACGCATTTTATTGCCTCTGTCATAGCTTCATGAAGTTCATCTACATTATTATAATTGAAGTAACTTCCATAAATTTTGTTTTTTAATGTACCCTACAAAATAAAAGTCAAGAGGCGTCAAGTCTGCAGATCTAGCTAACCACTGAACAGTTGTATTAGTCGCTATTACTTTGTTATTAAAAGGGCCATTTAAATAAGTAATAACATCTCTAGCATTGAGTGAAGGGGTACCATATTACTGGTACTATATTTGTTTTGAAGAATTTCCAAATGACGTTGTGCACTTAGAAATATTGTAACACCATGTAAATCATTTCCCAATATGCCACAAAATACATTAAAGCCGAACCGCACTTCCATTTGCCATGGAATCGCTATGTGTGGATTGTCATGAGCCCAATAGTGTTCGATATGATGATTTAATACATCTATCCATAAAATTGTATTTATAAAATCGCCATATTACGTAATTTTGTTGATTAACCTTCTGCAAAATATTAATCTACGGATGTTATCATTTGTTTGTAAAGTACGAAAAGTACGAAAACAATGGTTGATCCTCTAGATTTAGATACGTTAACTAGATTTTGTATTTGCCGAGTTGAAATATTCGGATTAGCGAACATTTAACGTTGTCAATTGTATTTGGCCAATAACTGTCAGAATTTTAAGCATTTTTCTACGAGTAATTTATTGTTATTTTACTACTCAGTTGTATTATGTTTGTTTATTTTTTTTACATTTGTTTTAAAAATAATTTAAAAAATTAAAATTAAAATTGAAATAATTAATATTTCCCATATTTTTTATTTTGACACAGGTTATTATACATCATTGAAAATAGGAAAAGAAAGTCTATTCAGACGTATGAAAATCAAATATGGAGGCTATTGAAAATAATAAAGTTGGTATTAATATCTCGGAAACCTCCATCTTCACTTTTGTTTTGACTTGATTCTCAAGTTTGTGCGATCGAACCAAGTAACTTTCATTTTAAACTTTTTTTCGCATCTGTAATAATTATAAATCTATCGGAGTTTTTAGAAAATCGCGATATATATGTAGTTTTTTTTATAGTAACTTCTAAACTGCTCCGATTTTTGAAAAATTTTCACTATAATCTGAACCAGCATATAAAACTGCACAATATTGCTTATTTACCCATATAACTAGCTTTAAGAATAAGAAAGATACCCATGCAATCCCACTCTATTTAGGACATCCTGTATATATTAAAAAAACTGCGCGACTGACATAACACATATTTAGTAAAACAATATAATAAACCTAAAGAAAAAGGTAACAGTGTTATTCATAATTTAAACAGTTGTTACTAATAAACTGTTTTTAATTTAATATTCGATATTTTAAATTGTTTAATTTATAGTGACATCTGTCACCTTTTCAAATAAATAACAATTTGCGCATTGCCAAACTTCTGTTTTTTTCTTCTACAGAAAAATAACTGCCCTCCGGTGGATGGAAATGGCGATTCGGGTGGTTTAATTTGAAGCACCATGTATTTTATTTTATTTTGCCAAAACCTTTAAATTTTTATTTGTTTTTTCCACAGATGTAATTGGTTATAAAATTAGTATTTATTATGTTATAAAATATATTGTTGATTGATGGAATTTTTCAGATTTTTTTTTAACTAATCCGAACAATATAATATTTGTGGGTCTGATAATAATATATTACATACCGAGCGGGAAAATGAATCATTACAGCCAAGTGCTTCTTTAGATGCCCGAGGTGCGAAACGCCGAAGTTAGCTATAAGCACGAGACTGGAATGATCTTTCCCGCGAGGTTTGTATACTATTTTACTCACAATCTAGCATGGTTTATAAAAATTTCATAAATTATTTCATAAATAAGATCTGTGAAATTGTTGCCAAGGGAAAATAATAAATTTATCATTTTGACAGATGCAACTATTTTGTCAATCAAAAATTCTTTTGACTGGTAAAACTCGGCAAATAATTTACAGGAAAGCATGGCGTGGCGTCACAGTTTATATTAATCATAATAGTAATGTAACCTTCAATATTAATTGTTCTAAATAGTTTAATACTGTTCTTAGTTTACTTTAAAAGTTTTGTGATTTATCAAAGTGAGAGTGACACTTGCTAGCGGAAAAAGTGTATTCCCGGTTAGCTGGGAGGTAAAATTATACAATGAGTCACTTCCCGACTGCTTTAAAAAACATAAATGCACATATTTTCAACTTATTGTTAGTAAAATATTTTACGAATCCGGACCATGGGCAGAAATTTGGGGACCCCTGGTTTAGACCCCTGGTTTAGACTGTGAAATGCTTTCTAAAATGTAAAAATGTAAAATGTAAAAATGAAATGCCTTTCTATCTATAAACCACATTTCAAATTTAAAACAAAAAATTATAATGTTATACTAAAGAGTCAAGCAGTTTCTTTGTAGCAGCTGTTTAAAGAACGTGAGTTTTGTGTTTTGTTAGCAATGGAAAATATATGAAAATTATGATAACCATATGGCGACCAAGTGAGATAAAACAACGAATGTGTAACAACAGAAATTATGAATTGACAACATCGAGTAAGTAGCAGACAAATGTTGGTTCTAAATCATGTAAGATAGGAAAAGGTTGACATAATTAGGACACACTTATGTGGACAATTCTTATGTGCAAACGTGAATGATTGATAGTTGGATATAGTAGAAGACGTCGGGGTATGCATTAAACGTGCATTATAAGGAGGGTACTTTGCTGGCGAGGCGAAGCTAACAATGGTGTCCTGACAAATAAGAGAATAATTGGCAATCACAACATGGGCTAAAAGTGATTTTATTTTATTTATACAAGCTAAATTCTGGCAATTGCTGATATATAATATCATGTTACAACTTCATCACTAACTAATTTTCCGTTCCTGTGTGGATATTCGTAACAAGATCTAGATGGATGAGACGGTGAAAGGCGATGCTCGCGACATGTTTAACTTAACGCTTTTTCGCAATTAGCGAAAAGGTGGAAGTGTAAACTCTCGGGGTGATTTTAATGGAGCTCGAGCTGTTGCCCCTCGAAGATGTCAACGGCAGGGGTCGCAATTAGTGAATCGGCGGCCGTCAGCGCCACTCACTCCCTACGTATCCCCTTGTTAGGGACACTTATACTTACTAAAACTTCGAATTAAGAACTGACATTAACCGGCCCAGGAGGACGCCCGGATCTTACTCGATTAAGCCGTAAACGGTTCATTAAATTACGACCGGCAAAGGATGGGACGGGACAGGACGAGAGCCGGTGGCAGGACGAGTGGAAAACGCCGTCTCTTCGGCGAGCCCTAGTTGGAGTTGAGATTACGTTTCCAATTAACAGCAGTTCTGAATTGAAGATGGGATTTTTTCCTCGTTGCGCGAGGCCTTCTTTTATTGTTACAAGTAACCGAAACATAATGACTAGGGGGAAGGCAAGAGCGGACTATAATGGATAATTGGTTTACACAAGTATTTTTTTTTTTAACAAAACGAGTGAGGGTGCTTCAGGTATAAGCCACAAAAGGATAACCAGACTCAATTATAACTCCTGTTTATCAAATCCCATACAGATATAAATTTTAACTTATGAACTTTCCCTTATTTATTAGGGGCTGCATTCACCTTTCCTTCAAGTTTTAATGAAAAAAAAAACGTAAGTTGTTTAAAACGCACAGGGAATCACAATAGATCCCGAGCTAAAAGAGTACTGCAGTGCACACAATCTAAAACCGATGTAATCCGAAGATTCGTTACTCCCCACACCGAAGCCAATAATAAAATGTTTTATATTTAGTATAAATTTAAAGGATATTCGGCAGTTTATGTTGCAATTCGAAAGCGCACATTAAACTAAATATTGCACACATGCGCGGCCCCCACATAATAATATTTGAGAAGCTGTCAAGACATTTATTTATCGCGTTCTGATGTTTTATGCCCGCGTTAAAGCCGGCATAAAACCGCACCGTAAAGAGCGGGCGAAACTTGTTTCATTGCGCATATTAAACGTCTCAAAGCTTCGATATTTTTATTGCCGGCCCCATAAACGGGGCCCGGGGGCGCTGATACAAAGGAGCGACGTGACAAAACGCGCTCGTAAAGTGCAGCGTGAACTGTTCCGGAACATACCGCCCCCCTCGCCAGTGCGATCGCGGGGGTGGCGGCCCTTAATGCGGACGGGGTGAATTATGCCCGGCATTTGCATACATGCGCCGAGCCTGGGATCTTTGGAGATAATAAAATCTGTGCCTGCAGAATGACGACTTTACGGAGCTGAATAGAGTGAATTGCCATATTTATTATATCAAAGTATCGAGGGTCGGTTCTAAACTAATAGATTAAAAAAAAAACGGTAATAGATGATGACATTATAAATATTGCTTTATAAAATTATATTTGACGTACTCTGATATGAGCGGCACATTAATTGGACTACATTATATTTAATTACAGTAAAAATTATATGTATGGTAAATATTTTTGGAAGGAAATTGAAACAATAAATAAAAGTCTTTCTAAATTTATATTTTCAACACAGATTATTATGTAAGTTGAATAGGTGAAACATATCGGATAGAGGAAACATAAGACACTTGGAATAGTTTTTATTTTGTAAAACTGATACCAAGTCTTTTATTTTGCATTTAAAGATTATTATAAGTAAAAGCTATATTAACTTCAGGAGAAAGTGAAAAACTTAGATTAGAAGTATCACTTTCAGGAGGTTTCATTAAAAACAACAATGCTGCTATATTCTTATTTCGTGAAACTTTAGTTTTGTGCTACATTCACATTATCCTTATTGATATTATTAAATTAAATTATTACCTCCACAAGCATCAATGTCGAATTACGTTTACCTTGCAACTTTTATCACCATTGATTATAATTTTTATATACAGGGTGTCTACGCTAAACCGTTTGTTAAAAGTTTACAGGGTTGCCGTTGTACTAAAAATTTCAAAAAAATGCTCGTCACACGGTTGAATCAGTTATCTTCATGTGATATATTTTTAAGTAGCACCAACTTTCTTATTTTAAATGGAACACCCCAAATATTATAATATTTTTGAATTCCGCGCTTAAATTGGAACATATTTTGTAAGAACAAATGTACACTTATCTCTTTTAGTTTTTGTCCGCGCCAAGGCCATTCCAGAGGCGAGCAGCATGTAACTTCCTTCCCAACAACAGAGGTTCAGGTACCTGGACGACCCAGGAACGACGAAACCCCAACCAGAAACGAAGAACTTGACCAGCCATCAGCGCAGCAACATCACCTCACTTTGTAATCACTATAATTGTTAATCTTTGCGTAATAAGGTCCTTCGAATCCAAGCACCGGGTTCAATAAATGTATCAATCGTCATTGCTTATTTTATTCACCCGGTCAATCAACGGAAAACGTAATCCGTGCCCACGTGCGGCAACATTTGGTCACTTCGTACCGGATTAATCAGTGCAGCAGTAGCTTCTAACGAGAAGCAATTCAGCAAAATCCCCGACGAGCTCCGGCACCTGCAGGTCAGCGAGGACAAGCAGATTCGGCCGCCAAGCAGCTCCACGGAGGATTCAACGGGCAGCTTCAACATCGCTCAAGACACGGGAACATACCATTCCAGGTCGACGGTGTTAGCGCTAATCTACATACAGCACTCTCCGACAGCAATCTTCGGTGAATTATCCACGACGCAACAGATAAACAAGGTCAGTTCCAACTTTCATCCCATCCCCAGATCCTTATTAAACGCGGTCGCGATGGGCGGTAGCACAACACAATCCAACCTTATTAGCAAGCGCGGCATAATTAAGGCCAGCCTAACGCGATTTCGTACGTACATCGACAGCATCAATATCGAAAACGGTGTCGATGGCGTAGCAGACCGATTAGCCAAGTTTGAAGTTTCTTATGACAGATTTAACGAAGTTCAAGACGAGCTTGAAATGTTAAATCCTGAGGAAATTCAACCTAACGAACGCGAGTCATTTGAGGACACATATTTTGAACTGGTGCGTCAGGCGAAACGCTTGATTCGCGCTGATACGGGTGCTAATACGCCGCAACTTAGTCAAACTGAATCCGGCCAAGGGCCCGTCGCTCAAATTAAACTCCCTCAAATCGAGCTACCTTCATTCACCGGGAGGTACGACGAGTGGTTGTCTTTCCACGACACCTACAGCTCTCTTATTCATAACAACTCCGCAATTCCGGCAGTTCAAAAACTGCAGTATCTGAAATCTGCGGTAAAGGGTGAAGCTGCCAACGTCATTCGGTGCCTGGAAGTTACGGACGCGAATTACGACATCGCAATGACATTGCTCCGGGAGCGATATGAAAACCGAAAATACATAATTGGTAAACATATTGGCGCCTTATTTGAATTCCCACAAATAACGGTTGAGTCGCAAATCGGGCTACGGCAGTTATTAGATGAAGTGACGCAACATCTTCAAGCGTTAACATCCCTAAAACGTAAGGTAGATCAGTGGGATGATTTATTGGTATATATGATATCAAATAAATTAGACCCAAACACGCGGCGCGAATGGGAGACTCGTAATGCCTCCAACGATATGCCAACGTTCGCGGAATTAAAAACATTCATAACGTATAAGTGCCATGCACTTGAAGCGCTACAGGGTTCACCGGGTTATGCAATCAAGCTCAAAGGTGCCACCAAAGGCCCAATAGTACGAAACGAAGCGAAATGCCTCATTTGCCACGGTTCGCACTCTGTCTTCCGTTGTGACGAATTTCTACTCAAAACTATACGCGCGCGAATTGATATGACGCAAGCGAAGCACCTGTGCACTAATTGCCTTAAGCCTGGCCATGGAGCCAGAGCATGCACAGCCAGTGTGTGCAAGCGGTGCAGTCAGAAGCACCACACATTGCTCCATATGGAGAATAGAGACGCGACCACGACACATCAGGCTAACTCGCGATCAATTGTGGCCTCATGTTATGCCGACCAGAGTTCAGTACCGAATACTTTACTCGCTACCTGTCGAATCAAGGTGGTCGGTGATAACGGACGTGAGCATCCCGCGAGAGCGTTCCTCGATGCCGGTTCCGCGGTATCATTGATAACCACTCAATTTGCCTCCAAGCTGGGATTACCAATACAGCCGACGAACGTCCTGATAACAGGTGTAGGACAAGGAAGCCCTATAGTCAGGGGGTTGATCTTGACAACGATAAAGTCGCGAAACAGTGGTTACGCGTCCGACGTCCGCCTTTTCATAATCGATAAAATCTCTTCTAATTTACCGGACGAATCGATTGACAAAGCGTTAATACACGTGCCGCGTAACCTAACATTAGCAGATCCTCAATTTAATGAGTCTGGACCGATCGACATGCTAATCGGTGCAGGAATATTCTATAAGTTACTATCAGACGGTCAGTTTGCATCGAACCAACAGGGAATCTACTTCCAGAAGAGTAAGCTAGGCTGGCTCCTGGCGGGGGAATTACCTGCATTATCGGTAACTCAATCAAAATGTAATCTAACAACGGCGCGAGAATTAAATGCAAACATAAAACGCTTTTGGGAGATAGAAACACCTACGGAACATAAAATCACGCGTTCTCCAGAGGACGCAATGTGCTTGGCACACTTCAAAAAAACCACCACCCGTGACGTTAATGGTCGATTTAATGTAAGATTTCCATGGAAATCCGATGCAAAGGCATTGGGAGAATCTTATTTAATCGCGAAGAAGCGATTACAATCAATGGAGCGAAAGTTGGGGCGCGATACAGAATTGCGAACCGCCTATCACGATTTCATGCGGGAGTGTGTTGAACTCGGGCACATGCGCGAGGTAGACACTAGCGAAGATAACGGGGAACCGTGTTACTATGTTCCTCACCACGCGGTAACAAAGGAATCCTCATTAACGACGCGGTTGAGGATTGTCTTCGATTTTAGCGCGAAGACGTCAAGCGGCGTATCGTTAAATGACATTATAATGACGGGACCGGTATTGCAAGATAATTTGTTCTCGCTAATCTTGCGTTTTCGCACACACCAGTACGTGGTGACGGCTGATGTAAAGAAAATGTATCGGCAGATAAATATGCACGCGGACGAGACGCGGTTCCAGAGAATTTTATGGCGGTTCGACCCGAAAGGGCCCATAAAGCCGTTTGAGCTCGGAACAGTAACCTATGGAGCGGCAAGCAGCAGTTTTCAAGCTGTGAATTGCTTACAACAATTGAGTTGCCAGTACGAAGCTTTGTACCCGTTAGGGGCTGCAAGTGTCCGTAAGGATTTTTACATGGACGACCTTCTAACGGGCGCGGATAACGTAACAGATGCACGCCAAATTAGAGACGAAGTTCGAACAATTCTTCAGGACGGCAAATTCGTTCTTAGAAAATGGGCGTCCAATGATGACGCCATAATTAGTGATGTCGAGGGCGCTCCGGACGAACACCTAACTTTAACATCCGATAAGACACCACACATAAAGGCGTTAGGCATTCAATGGTGCCCACGTAGCGATGACATCGAATACACCTCTAACATCATAACTAATAAGAAAACCATTACAAAGCGAAACATATTATCCACTATAGCAGGTATTTTTGCCCCCTGGGATTACTTGGCCCTATAATAATACGGGCAAAAATAATAATGCAACACCTGTGGTCGATTAAACTCTCATGGGATGAGAATGTCCCACTCGAGGCGTGTGCATCTTGGCAATGCTTTGCCGACCAATTAAGGTCGATGGATAAGATTTGCATCCCGCGAAAGGTAATTAGCGCTGAGGGTGCTCAGCTTGAATTGCATGGGTTCAGCGACGCAAGCATGGAGGCGTACGGCGCGTGCATTTATATCAAATCTACAACAAATGATGGCGCGACCTTTTGCACACTCATGTGTGCCAAGAGCCGTGTTGCTCCATTAAAGACAGTAAGCCTGCCTAGGCTTGAACTCTGCGCGGCAATATTGCTTGCGCAACTGATGGAGACAGTTCGAGTGGCGACAGGGCGCGAATTCATTTCAAACAATTACTATACCGATTCGACAGTCACTCTTGCTTGGATACGTGCTTGTCCAAGCAAATTTTTAACGTTCGTGTCTAATAGAACTAGCCAGATACAAGACCTCAGTCGTATCGAGGATTGGAGGCACGTGAACACAGCCGAAAATCCCGCCGATGTATTGTCTCGGGGATGTACACCGGCAAGGTTATTAGACCACAATCTGTGGTGGTACGGGCCAGCATGGTTAGTGGATAATGCGCGACCCATGACCTCTGAAGAACCCTTTAGTTCAGAAGAGTTACGCGAAACGCGAAAGCGACCGATTCAATGTCATATAGTCACTGTCGCCGTGGATCTGTTTGAACGGTACTCAACACTCGGAAAACTTCTGCGAATCACAGCGTGGATCCGAAGATTCGTTCGCAACGCTCGGCATCGAATCGATAAGATTTACGGTCCCCTAACAATTGGAGAGATCAATGACGCCCGCCTTAAGCTGATCCTCATTGCTCAGCGGGAGTCCTTCCCCGCAGAGCACCGGCTGCTTAAAAACAACAAATCTGTAAATAATAATAGTCGATTATTAGCATTAAGCCCATTTATCGATAACGACGGTGTGATTAGAGTGGGCGGACGACTGAGACACTCAGCACTAACTAGCACCTCGAAACACCCCGCGATATTACTTCCGTCTCATCCACTTACCATACTAATAATAAGAGAGGAACATAAAATATGTCTACATGGGGGCGAAATGACAACCCTCGCATCTATCCGTATGAGGTTTTGGATACTATCGGCTAGGCGCGCCATCCGGAAAAATATCCGCGGATGCGTCACATGTTGTAAAGCAAACGCCCGACCGGTGGCACCAATCATGGGTGACTTACCTGCTTGTCGCAGGTAAGTCATTAATCATTAATTAATCCGGCATTAATCCGGCGCGTCCCTTTGCTAATACGGGAATTGACTTTTTCGGGCCATTCTATGTCAAAGAAGGCTCCAGACGCTCCAAACGAACGACAAAGGCATACGCTGCATTATTCATTTGCATGGCGACGAAAGCCACTCATTTAGAACTCGTCGGTAACCTGACATCTAAGGCGTTTATCGGCGCTCTTCGACGATTTGTCTCGCGGCGCGGTTTGGTAAAAACTATATACTCGGACAACGCGACGAATTTCCAGGGCGCCCAAAACAAGTTGGTGGAACTCCACCACATGTTCGCGGATCGCGGCACCTATGCTCAAATTAGCAATGAGATATTAAATCTGGGAGTGGAGTGGAAATTCATACCACCTCGCTCGCCGCATTTCGGTGGATTATGGGAAGGCAATATAAGGGTCGCGAAGACATACTTAAAGAAAATTGCGGGTAATACATCCTTAACCTTTGAAGAACTAGCTACGCTTCTCACTCAAGTCGAATTTGTGCTCATTTCGCGACCGCTTACACCCATTTCCAATGACCCAAATGACCCCGATTTCCTTACCCCTGGCCATTTTCTGATCGGCGATCATTTACGTCGTTTACCGGAAGAAGATCTTACCGCTTTCGATAACCGCCTGTCGAGGTGGGAGTATGTACAAAAACTGTACCACCAGTTTTGGTCACGTTGGCATAAGGAGTATTTGGCGGAACTGCACCGGAAGACAAAATGGACATCGTCAACAGGCCCTGCTCTGGCTCCTGGACAACTCGTAATCATACGAGATGACAACATGCTGCCTGGACAATGGAAGACCGGACGTGTGACAGAGCTGCATCCTGGCGCTGACGGCATCACACGTGCAGCGACCATACGCACCGCAACCGAAACTCTAAAACGCTGCGCGCGTAGAGTTTGTGTGCTACCAGTGAGTTAGTGCGATTGCCCAGTCAGCGGCTCATGTGTATGATATGTGGCGCTCCATAAGACAATGATAGGACATTCATAAGACAGTAATTTAGTAATCATCATTATTTTTAATTTTTCCATATTGTTTGTTAGTTTAGGTGTTTGTATATTGCATTTAGATTTAGGTTTTTTCACATTTATTTTGAGACGTTACTCGCCTCAACGTGGGGGAAAATGTCCGCGCCAAGGCCATTCCAGGGGCGAGCAGCATGTAACTTCCTTCCCAACAACAGAGGTTCAGGTACCTGGACGACCCAGGAACGACGAAACCCCAACCAGAAACGAAGAACTTGACCAGCCATCAGCGCAGCAACATCACCTCACTTTGTAATCACTATAATTGTTAATCTTTGCGTAATAAGGTCCTTCGAATCCAAGCACCGGGTTCAATAAATGTATCAATCGTCATTGCTTATTTTATTCACCCGGTCAATCAACGGAAAACGTAATCCGTGCCCACGTGCGGCAACAGTTTTCAAGAAAAATGTTTTTTTCTAAAATTTTGACCTCTAAAAGCTAGCCTGAAATCTGTCTATAACTTCTCTCAGGAATAAGATAAAATTATGAGTTATATTTTTAATTATACCTAGAGGATGCATCTATGAGTAAAAGAATTGGAAACTGTCAATTTTGATAATAAGTTTTCATAAAATATCAATATCTAAGTGCCCTCTTAAATATCTCGTAATTCAATTTTTTTAAACGGAATAACCCATTTTTTATCTCATAGCACGATTGTGAGAAAAATTTACTACAGAAAAGTATAATACAACTATACTCCTTAAGCAAGTATTTTTTGAATTATTTCGGAGATTACTTTTTCGTCGCATTTCTGCAGGGTATAATTTCGCATGTCACAAGTGCACTGTAGTAGGCATGTGATATGCTTTTGTTTTGTCGCTATTGTAATGCAAACTGTCAAATAATAAAACCATTTAGAATAAAGTATTACAGAAATCAAAATTAAAAAAATTAATCATTACACAAATCAACAAATTATCAATTTATGTTTTATACATGGCAACTGCGATAGAAATGTTGCTCGAACATGTAGAGTATTCAATGAAACTTATCCACATTTGCCGCCGATGAATAAAACAAGATTTGGAAGATTGGAATCAAATTCTGTTCAATTTGGACAAGTGAGTGCAATAAGACATCAACAAAAGCCAGTTATGGAAAATGAGGAAGTGCAAGAAATAATGTTGGACTATTTTCAAGTTAATTCACAAGCATCTATCTTGTGACATTCGAAATTATACCCTGCAGAAATCGGACGAAAAAGTAATCTTCGAAATAATTCAAAAAATACTTGCTTTATGAGTATATTTGTATTACACTTTTTTGTAGTAAATTTTTCTCCCAATCGTGCTATGTAATAAAAAATGGGTCATTCTATTTAAAAAAATTGAATTACGAGATATTTAAGATGACACTTGGATATTGACATTTTATGAACACTTATTATCAAAATTGACAGTTTCCAATTATTTTACTATTAGAGGCATTCTCTACAGTTGACCAAATGGAGTATGGGTTACATGCTTGATCGCTCCAAAATATACACCAATGGCGAGCGACTTAAATTTAATTTCCAAAATATCAACAATCTGTGGTAGAAACTCATTGCGTAGTCAAGCGCACGAAATTATTTACAATGTTTTTAATTACATTTTGTCAAAAACTGAAGTCTAATATATAATCAGTTTTTTAAATAATATTAATTTTACGCAATGCTATGGTCGTTTGCCCCACTAGTATGCACGGCGGAGTACTATCAGGTTAATATATTTGTGCTATAATTTCATTGTGAGCCGATGGAACCAAACTTTTGTTCCAACCTATCATACTAAGATACCCATTGGTAACAATTGAAATCATTATGTTAATATCAATTTATTCATGTAAGTACTAACTGAATATTCGAAGTGTTCTCTACCAGTTTACCACATAGAGGGAATCTAAACATCTAGATATAAATCTATGTCTATCTATCATCTATCTATCAATCTATTTATCTTTTTTTTTTTGAGGACGTCGCCAGCATCGGTCCTCGATTAACAGGAACGAGAGGCCCTTCTCAGAATTTCCCTTCCTTAGGAACGCCGAAAACATTACTTCGGAAGGAGGGAGCTGCCCTAACATTTATATAACTAACACCATTTCTAACATTTCCTAAATTATTATGTCAGCTTCCCGTTCTCATCTGACTGCTTCCTGTTTATTATTTCCCTCGCGTATGTTTGAAATGCCTCCCAGTTGTCCTTGCTTCTTAGCATAATACCTACTATGTTGCCTGATGTTTTTTCTCCAGTTTTTATCTCCATGTTCCCTCTTTCTCTCTCCCATCGTGGGCAGTGAAAGACCGTGTGCTCTACAGTGTCCGTTTCCTCGCAGTAGGGGCATTCCTTTTCTCCTGCAGCTTAAAACGTTTTAAATACGTTTTGAAACTGCCGTGTCCACTTAGGATCTGCGTAGTGTTACCACGTGGAACGTGACTTCGCCGTGTCTTCTGTTTATCCAGCTCGGTATATCTGGAATTAGTTTCTTCGTCCATTGTACCTTCTCCTTCAGTGCTTCCCACTTTAGTTGCCATTTCCTTGTGTTTCCATCTTTATTTCGGCCTTGGTTTCTATGTTTATTTTTGTAATGCATCCTGCACCTCTTGTCTACCAGCAGTTCAATAGGCGGTACCCCGGCTATTACCTGAAGGCCTCCTACAGAAGCCCCACCGAAATGCGCTCTATGTGCAGAACCGCATCCTGCAAACTATAAGGGTTGCAAAGTGTATAAGGAAATACACGCTAGGAAATTTCCAACCTTGCGCCAAAAATACGTTTACAAATGACAAATGAATCAAAATAAATATATAATCGCCGGGACGTCATATGCATAAACAGCGATTAGAGATAAGAAAAGGGAAGATGAAAAACAACCACAACAACAAACAGCAAACACAATTGACAGACCCGAAAAGATTGTATTTGATTTACTTGATGAAATGCGCGATATGAGGAAGCTCATACTAACACTGCCAGAGAAAAAAACATAATGGCATCAAACTTCAAGATCTCCATCTGGCACGCCAACGGACTAGCACTGCACAGTCTAGAGCTTATAAAATTCATCACTATTCATGATCTCGATGTAGTCCTTATATCGGAGACATATTTTACTGCAAAGAGCTACCTCAAAACACCCAATTATACAGGATATAATTCTATGCACCCTGATGGAACGGCTCAGGGTGGAAGTGCTGTAATTATCAGAATCTCCATAAAAGACCATGTTGGCGGTAAGTACCAAACAAACCACATCCAAGCCACAAGTATAATTGTCGAAGACTGGGAAGGAAACATGACTATTACAGCAAAATATTGTCCTCCTCGCCACATAATAAAAGAGCAGTTGTTTACAGCTTTCTTCGCCACTCTTGGCAACAGGTTTCTAGTAGGAGGCGACTATAATGCCAAACACCAGCGATGGGGCTCAAGATTAGTAACTCCAAAAGGTAGAGAACTTATCAAGTGCATAAATAAAAATATTTATAAACATTTATCAACTGGGAAAAAACACAATGGCCCACTAATATCAATAAAATCCCAGACGTAATTGTTTCTGCGTAACTAAAGGGATACCAACAGGTAATCTCATTGCAGAGCAAACCCTTGAGTTATCATCAGATCACTCTCCTATCATGGTAACACTTGACTACAGAATAATAAAAAAGCAAAAACCTGCATGCCTAACCAACAGAAGAACAGACTGGTGCTTCATTAGGCACTTGATCCAAAAGAGCTGAAACCGAGCGTACCATTAAAACAGCTGATGACATTGACACAGAATAAAACTGCAAAAACCAGCATGCCTAACCAACAGAAGAACAGACTGGTGCTTCATTAGGCACCTGATCCAAAAGAGCTGAAACCGAGCCAAGCGTACCATTAAAAACAGCTGATGATATTGACACAGCTGTCGAAAAGTTAACATGCACTAAAAACCAATCTATCCAAGAATAGTTGGAGCAAAAACTTGACACCAACTGAAGCTACCAACTATTCTCTGTGGAAAGCAACGAGGAACCTCAAAAATCAAGCAACAAAAACCATCGCTCCTATCAGGAAAAAGGATAGGAGCTGGACCAGGAATGATAAAGAGAAGGCGGACACTTTTGCCAAACATCTTGCGAAGGTATTCCAGCCCCACTCATCTAAAACGCCGGTAGATGATGCAGAAATAATAACCTACTTGGAAACCCCATTCCAAATGTCTTTAGCTATAAGACCTATAACAACTTGTGAGCTAAAGAATATCTTTGTAAAAAATCTGAATCCAATAAAAGCACCAGGTTATGACCTTATCACTGCCAAGATAATAAAAGAACTACCACACATAGCCTTAGTTAATATCATGCATATATTCAACGCAATCTTGACGACAAGCTGCTATATATCCCAATGGAAACTGGCCCAAATAATACTTATTCTTAAACCAGGCAAGCCGGCCGAGGAATTGTCATCATACCGTCCTATCAGTGTATTGCCACTGCTATCAGAGTTATTCGAGAAAATATTCTTGAATAGACTAAAGCCTGTTTTGGAAAAATGCTCAAAATTCCCAGAGCACTAGTTTGGTTTCCGGGAACAGCATTCCACTATCGAGCAAGTGCATCGCCTGGTGGAAGTAATTAACAAAACATTTGAGGACAAGGGAGTACTGTTTGGCTGCATTTTTAGATATCTCACAAGCCTTTGATAAAGTGTGGCATCAAGCACTTCTGTTCAAACTTAAGGGGAAACTCCCACAAAATTTCTACCAAATCCTAAAGTCTTATCTCAGTGACAGGTACTTCCAAGTTAAGTATGGAGGAAGAAGTGACTGCACTAAATGCGATCAAATCCGGTGTACCGCAAGGTAGTGTTATTGGCCCAACACTATACCGAATATATACAGCCGACATCCCCAACTCCTGGAATACAACTACTGCTACATTCGCTGATGATACATCCTTACAAGCGATCAGCAAAGACCCGACAACAGCATCAAACCACCTCCAAAGCTCAATAAACGATCTAGAGCAATGGCTTAAGAAGTGGAGAATAAAAGCTAATGAGTCCAAATCGATCTATGTACCTGGAACTTGCCCTCCCGTAACATTAAATAATCAGCAACTTCAACGAAATGACAGTGCAAAATATCTAGTTATGCACCTTGATAGGCGTTTTACATGGAGAAAGCACATTTTTACAAAGAGGAAGCAGCTTGGCTTGCAGTTCTCCAAACATCATTGGCTGATTGGTCCAAGATCCACACTCTCACTAGAAAACAAACTTGCCATTTATAAAACCTTTATGAAGCCGGTGTGGACATATGGTGCTCAACAGTGGGGAACCGCCAGCAAAGATTACAATCGAAGACACTGAGAGTAATTACAAATGCCCCTTGGTTCGTGTCAAATTACGCAAAACACCACGATCTTTGTATGCGGACTGTGCGCAAAGAAATCAAGTGCGTAAGTGAAAAGTACCTGGAGCGCCTCGATGTTCACCCAAACCCACTAGCAATAAATCTTCTCGACAACAGCACACAAACCAATCGGCTAAAACGCTTAACAGCCCTGGATCTGAATCAGTGTGACAAAGACTCAAGATTCTAAAATGCCAATTATAGTATTCTAATTTGTCTGTTAGTGTAAGTTATCTATTGTTAGAATCTAATTGTAGTCTTCTAACTCTTTCTATTTTAAATGTACTTTTATAATACTCATTTATTGCTTTTGGGCAGATTATGAGTTAATTAGGAGACAATAAAAAAAAAAAAATTAAACCAAACCAAGTTATTTTCTAGATAGAAAGTAGGACGACTTCAATTATCATAAAAACATTCGTATCTATGATTTGTGAAAAATAGTCCTTTCAATTTCTAACATTAGGGCGTCGCTCAAGAGCTGAGTGGTGGTCACATCAGATTTTTTAATGTTCTTTTCTATAAATGTTTGTCATCTATTACTTATATTTTAAAGCCCCACATCATTCTTAAGAATATACCATCTGCCTGTTTATTTATAGTTTTCTCTTTCACATTGCTGATGTGTAACAAAACCAAGACTGAAGACATTAGCACAACAAACCACAGGTGAGTATTCCCAAGTTACATGGGAAATATTTATGTGCGTCGTGTCGACGGCTTCGAGGACGAAACTTTGCCGGAGTTATAAAATAAGTTTTATCGCATCGTTAGTATTATAAATTAATGAAACTCGCCGTCCCGACGCCAAACATCACTTTATAAATAAATTCCGACCTGGCGCGCTCGCTTATTGTTCGAATTATGAGCTGCTTGTTATTGTTCTAGCTGGTGTGGGGAATAATGGAGCGCTGAAACAGTCCATTACTGCGCTAGGGGCGCGTCTTTGTAACAAAATCTCAATAAAACCAACACACGAAAATCGTCGATAAATTACGCTATTGTAGCCTAGTATAGTTTAATGGACGTGTGGGAAGCGCCCGTGGCATTGTAGCATGTCCTATGTGTAAATATTAATTTACATGACTTTTGGTTCTATTGAATTGCGTGCTGCGAGCTTTCAATGATTTATCGAACTGATAACGTTTGTTGTTTGCCAGTTCGGGGTTCCTGTGTAAAAAGCGATCAGTCAATGCGGCAACGTTCGGCAGAGTAATGATTTAGACAAACTAAATAGTGGACCCCAGTCAGGACCTAGCTTATAGAGAGCTAGAAATGTGCTTCCTGATTTGGTTGTGATTAAAATAGTTGACAGTATAATGATTAAAACAAACATAAAATAGTAGATCCGGCGAACATTGAATGGGGGTGCCGCGCGACGTCACCGTCGATATTTTATTAAAACGCTCCTGTATGTGCTCGAACATGCACATTGTTTGTTACCGGCATGTCAACGCTCGGTACAGGTTTGAATTGAAAAGCAGCCGTGCCGTTGTTAAAAAGAGAATTCCAGTCTGTAAACAAGCAGCGGGTTCGAATCTAACAACCAATTACACGACAAGTCTATTGTTGCAACGATGAATGCGCTGCATCGAATTTCTCGGATCCGTATCGCAGCGGCTGGTTTTATTTTCGGTGTGGTCCGCTAGTTAATGTAACGAGCTTGTTTATTTATACCAAACATAATGCACGAGCAGGCCTAATAAAGGATAATAGGATGTAAGTCCATATGATTGCGGATAAAAATATGTGGATGTAACGTAAAATCGTGCAGATCAAAGGCGTCCTGGTGGAAAGCGCGGGGGTGGCGCTTAAGCCCCCCTTTATGAGGGCACGCGTGGTCCATGGAAAGGTCACCCGATGCCCTAATACCCCCTAATACCTCTCCTAATTGGCCACCCCATCATCAAGGGCCACCCCAACAATGCGGATCAAATCTGATGGACGAAGCGTAATTCTGCATTATTCCCACTGACAATCGCTCATATTATTTATTTCCTCCTCCTCCTCTCACAGCTCGGACCTGTAAAATGAAACACCCAATATAATCCCACCCACACGAACCACAGCTATAGAACTACCCTCAATGAGAATTGAACAGATATCGCAGAATTTTTCATAAATACATAATTCTGTTAATAATGGGTTACTTGAATACTTTCAAGGAAATGAAACGACATTAATTCATTAATACCATTATAATATCAGCATGTGTCACGTAGCTCGAAGGAGCTGACGATATAATCGTCAAAATATACAGGGTGTTACAAAAATGAACGTTACACGCTTTGACTGATGATTGTAGAGATAAAAACAAGAAACTAATGCTAATAAACCCAAGTCCAACACTCAATTGTTTTCAAAATATGGTTTCATTAAGCATTTACTAGTCAAAAATTTTAAAGTAACCAAATAGAACTAATAACGCATTTAGGGCATAAAAAATTATCGGAAATATTGTTAAAACTGTCCTCCATGGTGGAATACACAGTTTCACTCGCCGTCGAAGAGATGCGCGCATTGGATTGAAAACACCTTTAATTTTTGACAAGCGTCTACAATTCCCTGCCAAAGCTAAAATTGCCAAAGCCAAAGCCAAAATTTCCTAAACATGATCTTGGAAGTACCCACAAACAAAAATTCACAGGATTCAGGTCTGAAGATCTTGGTGGCCACGTAAATGGACCTACCCGACCGATCCAACTATTTCTGAAACGTTGATTTAACCCTTAAGTACCCACCGTATATATTTGGGACATAAATACCTATCCCGGTCTCTCAGACCATCATTTTTAAATTTTGCTCAGCATATATTATTTAATTTACCAAGGACAATTATTTATAAAACTAGTTATATAAACCTTATTCAACAAAAAAAAAACGATAAATGAATTAAATCAATACACAGGAAAAGTCTAAGGCATATTTATTATTAGATGTTCGAAAAATATCAAATAAATTTCCTATGTGCAAACTATTTAAATTCTGAGAAAAATATAAAAAAACTCATCAAATATTTAATACAAGGCGGAAAGACCCCATATGGGGTCGATAGCCCAATAAAGATCGATAATATATATATTTAATACATATCAAAATTTATATAATAGCTAAATATGAAGAAAGCAAAATATATGTAAATTATAAACAAAAAAAGCAAAATTGCAAGCAGCCAATTATTTCCAATTTGAATGCAATTTATGCATCTTTTTGAAACACTCCAAACAAATTAATGTTTTGCATAAAACACACCCGTATTGGGTTTTCTTTTCTTCTGGTATGGACACAATGAACATGTTTTACGTTTTTGTAGCCTGTCTTCTAAATTTAATTCTTCAAAATGTTCATTGTAGACAAATCCTAAAATACGTTTTATTGTGACACGTAGTTCGCGATGCAAAAAAATATTATTATGAGTCCATTGTAATATATCGTCCAACATTTCATCGTTGATACACAAGTTCCATATAGCAATAGGTGATTTTGTAGTTTCATTTAGCATGACATTGGGAAACCCGGTAATACTATTCACAATATTATGACTTCGACTTCTGGAGCGGGTTATAAATGGTTTGCTAGACCACCGACATCTATTTTTTCCAAATGAACTTTTATTTTGATGATTTTCGTTTTCTGGTAATTCTTCATCAAATGATGATGCTTCTTTTGCAGGTCCGTGCTCTTTTTCATTTTCAGTTTCGGATTGCTCTGATAGAGAATTAAGAGCACTTTCAATGTCACATTCATCAAACCACCGTAATACACACTCTTCAAAGTTTGCATTATCTACTCTAACAGTATGTGACGGGCCTGGCTGATTATTCATGTCTATTTATTAAAAAAAAAACGACATTCAAACGACGACATTCAAATGATGAACAGTTCATAAACTATGTCACTCTAAGGGGTGGGCTTTCACGTATAATGAGTAAATAGATTAGCTTGAAGGTACTGAGACGGTTGGGATCCAGATGTGCCGAATAGTACAAAAAGTCGGTCTCACAGACCGACATCGCTACTTAAGGGTTAAATATATTCTTGCGATATGTAAAAAATTGGGAAGGGCTCCATGATGCATAAAATACATGAGGAGCAGACTATCGCAAAGAGTTTAGTCCACTTTGCAATTTTCAGGAAAAAAGGAAACGTACTGTGAAGAAATTGATAAATTTTGGTAAAATGCTAGATATCAGTAAATTGTAAACAAATAAGTCCTCCAGTATTGACTTGACCTAAAAAATATTTGTTGCTTAATCATTTCAGCATTAACGAAAAGATAGAGCGTAAAGGCTTTTTGATTGTCTACTATGGACAAAACTCTTTTTGTTTAGAAATGCCAGGGACTTAATGCTGTTCGATAGTAAAAGACAAGAGAAATTTCAGAAAGTAGATAATTCTTAAACAAAATAAACATTAAAAAAACACAATAGAAACAAAGTATAATTCAAAATTTAGAACTTATACTTTCATCCCAGCGTCATATTCTTGTCATTGACACAACTCCAGTTGATCCAAATCATCTTAATTTTCACCATTCTCGCGTTCTTCATCGACAAGAAGAAAGGAAGATCATCTACATTTTCAGGCAGGATTGGAGCCAGCCGTACCAAGTCTGAATCGTTCCTCCAATTTTCAGTTGCCAATTGAATTAGTAACTTGGTTAGGCTCTTTATTTTTTCTCCTTTAATTCTCGAACCAGGGGTTTTTCTGGCAGAACGATAGATTCTATTTTCTTTTCCTTCTTCTACATTTCAAGTTTCATATTTCTTTGATTCACCTTCTTTTCTATAATACTGCTCAGTTTTCATTGTCACACCCCCATTTTTCGATCTTATAATAAGAATTCTTTTAGCTTCGCTAATTCCAACAACTTTTGTCAAAGATGTCAAAGCTTCTTTAAAATTGTAAATAGTTTTCCACTCCACTCTTAATTTACGTACTTCTCCAATTTCATCATTCAACCATTTCAGTGGATTTTCTGGCAGAACGATAGTTTCTATTTTCTTTCCTTTCTTCAACATTTCAAGTTTAATATTTCGTTGATTTGTCGTCTTTTCTATAATACTGCTCAGTTTTCATTGTTACCCCCATTTTTCGATCTTTCAATAGGAATTCTCTTAGCTTCGCCGATTCCAACAACTTTTGTCAAAGATGTCAAAACTTCTTTAAAATTGTAAATATTTTTCCACACCACTCTTAATTTATGTATATCTCCAATTTCATCATAAATTTCCCGGTACTTTTCTGGCGATTTTATCATACAGTGCTCTTGACAGTTTTTCTGCCCTGCTAAATACGAGGTCGGCATGTAAGTAAGAATCCACGTACTGGGAAACAAATTCTTATGGACTGAAATGTTAGTGAAGCTAGATTATGAACATGTAAACAATATGGCTATTTTTTTTTGACCACCGCATCTATCTGAGTATAATCGCAGTTTTTTCACATGGTTCGGGAACTCCATTTTTGAAAGAAAATCAAACAGTGCAGAGCCTACTTCAATGGATCTACGACCGGCTTGAGTCTCTAGCCAGGAATAAAATATTGGTGTCTTGCTTGAAATGTTACATACGCACAATGAATATAAAGAAACTTGTTGTGCATAAAACGCATCTCCTATTGGGACTTTGGGCAAGACCTGCACTTGCTGCAAATCAAAACAAAATGAAAGAGACTCGTCTGATCTTCTTTTGTCATTTTGTAAAATTATTTGCTGCTTAAATTGTGCACTCTTAAATTGGTTATTAAGTTCATATTTTCTTGTGGATCTTGACACAAGTGAATTTGTCTTTAATAACTTTGCTATTAATTAAAATCAAATTTTTATATGAGCGGTGGTCACCACCGCAGTTTTCCAAAATGCCGACACCAGATTTCATTTTCTTGCCGATAATTTGGACTCGGTGCGGACTCGCACCAAAGACAGATAATCTTCTGACAAACATCTTTCTTTGCGGAGCTGGTCCATATTTTATATTTAACACTTATGCTATGATTTCTTTCATTCCGAAGATTCCTGCTCCTATTTCTTTTGGGTGTATATACTTGAAGAAGATGGGATATTGTGGTATCTTTTTTTAATTTTATCTTGATATTTGTTTCCCTTCTTGATACTTTCCTCGACAAATACGTAATTCATGTAGCGAAATGCTATTGCAGGATACATGCTTGCAAGTGTATGTGAAATTATCTAAAATGGAATCAAAATCGGAATACCTAAGGTCATCGAAAAAAAGTTTAAAACAACCTCGAAAAAGTATGCAATCTAACCTACCATATTTGTTTTTTTTTTCTTTGCCTGTCTCGTTCTTTTTTCTCGAGTTCCGAGATCACTATCACCTACTAGATGTTCACATTCCATTGTTTATTTATTTATTTTTTCAATAAAAATACAGCAACAACTCATAAATAGCGTCAAAACGTGAATGACATTCGCCTAAGTACATTCAAAACGCATGTAATGCACGAAACGCGTTTTTAAAATCTGTGTGTAGTGGACAAAATTCACTTTGTCCAACCAACTTTGTCCGAAGATTTTGCATAGGACTAAACGCGTTCGAAATGTCGAGAGTAATCTCGTCAGATGCGCCTTAGTTTTTAGAACAGAACGCCACCTTTAACTCAAATCTCGTTGAACTTGAAGTTGAAGTTTTGAACAAAATGCATTTTTGAAGTTTGTTCCTCACATGTTTATCAAATCATTCAACGGCACATCCTCCAGTAGTTCGTCTAAACTGACGCGTAAAGAGTTTCGGTAAGATTCACCATTCATCCGATTCGGCAAACGAAATGTTCCAATAAAACAATCGCCCATAATACCAGCCCATACGTTAATTGAAAATACAAATTGATTATTTCAAACATGAACTCCGTGCAGAGTTTCACTCGGATTCATTCATGCAGATTATGAAAATTAAAAACTCCATCGCGAGTAAAACAGGATTCGTCTGTAAACACAAGTTTTCTAAGAAAATCTGGATTTACGTTAAGTTCGTGTAACAACCATTGGGCAAATTGGATGCGCGGACGACACTCTGTATTTAACCGTAGATGGAATATTTCTAGACGATACGGATGAATTAATTGTTCTTTAAGGCTTCGCCAAACAACCACATGATTTACTCCTAAATCTCTACTCATTCGCCTAGTACTCAGACGAGTATTATCATCTACAGCTTGCAAAATAGTTTGTTTGCTGTTCGAACTGTACGAGGTCTGCCCCTGTCTGATTTTTGTGGCTTAAATTATCCTCTTTCTTTGAGCCTATGGTCGACTTGAAAAGTTTTATGTGATGGAACGTGCCTCAAAGGAAATATTGGCTGATAAATGCGTTTAGCTTCACGCGAATTTTGTCGAGCTTCGCCATAGCACAAATTCTTGTCTGCGTATTCCGCTCAAGTAAATGCAATTATTGCAATTGGTGTACGTAGTCAGGATGAATTAACGGACAGTAGAAATAATATCCACGTTAAAAATCCAATACAGTTCTTTTAATCTACCTACAAAGAGTTAGGCTGAGCCTAATTATCCAGATTAAAAGAACTGTATTGGAGTTTCAACGTGGATTTTATTTCTACTGTTCGTTCATTCATCCTGACTACTTATACCAATTTAAAAACTCAAGAGGACACCTGTGGTCGTTAAATTATATACATTATTGCAATGTTTAGACATTACAATTTTAATTAATCTAATAATCAAAATACCGCAAAACAACAGTTGTTAAAATTTCAAAATTTAATATTTTGAAAACCGTTGAGTATTGAACATGGGTTTATTAGCATTTGTTTCTTGATTTCATCTCTAAAAAATGCACGCTTTGACAGGTGGTAGTGTCAAAGCGTGCATTTTTTTAATACCCTGTATAAAAATAAAAACTCGAAGGAATAGAAATCGTATTTAATATTTTAAAGTAAACATTAATAGGCAATAGGTACGAACTGGGCAGATTAAAGTTAGAGTAATGTTTCAATTAGAGTAAAAGTGCATGGTAACGCAAACTGGCCAGAAGATAAATTCAGTGTTCATTACAATATTTTGCTCGTGCAACGCTCACCCTCGGAGTGGGGCCCATCTTGATCGAGAAAGTGCGGCGAAATCACGAAGATTTGGGATTTTTGGATCGGTGGAGGTTCCTACTTTCGAACGATCATGATGCTATCTGGGAACTTCCGTATGTTACGCGAAAACCAGATGTCTCAAAATTATGGTATTCTGAATTTTCGCTTAATCGGCCGTTTCCGAAGAGCTCCGAATTACATAGCCACTAAAACGATTTAGGGCCGAACTAATCCTGTCGCAAGCCTGTTTCAACAAAACACTTAATGGCATCGCCAATCGACCGATTTAGCGATGCACGTTAATCCTGCTGCAGGCTAACACATAGCACACAAAGAAAATCTTAAAACTCGTAGTGCATACAAATATTAATAAATAATGATATGCAGAAAATGACTAAATTGAAACAATACAATAAATACGACTCAAAAATATGCAAATTAGGTAAGTGGAGTCGGGATACGGCAAGTTTTATTGATTTTTTTCACTTTCATTTCAAATTTATTATTTAGTGGCAAATCTTTTGTTACGTTGCGCAATTTGTTAAATAAGTACGGTTTAATCCTTAACCATTTTTCACTATTTGCAATCGGCTCAAACGTAAATACATAGGTTGGATATTCTTGGAAAGGGTATAGTGCACATGCGTTTAATTGTGACATAAATAATGGCTTAAATTTTACATATATAACGGGTCTTTCAATAGGGGTGACAGTATTTCAATAGAGATTTCTAGGTTTCATATATATATTTTTTTGTTACTTCCAGGTGTAAAAATATTCAATGTAAACTCTGTTCCATTTTTATTTTTAACTATACTCTATTTAAAAACTAGGAGGAGCGATTCAAATTTGGCGCGCGAATGCCTGCACCAGATTGGCTGAAAATATGCCCATTTTACAAGGCACTAAAACGCTGTTTTTAACGCATATAACCTCAATTCGAAGCGTCCGCGAGTTGCAACTGTCAGTCTAACTTTTTATAATATCGTGTTAAATTTTGCAAGTAAACAGTTCTCAGTTCTTTTCAGAACTTATCTTCGCAGTGTTAATAGTTAATTTTGCGTATATTATTGTGATGGATTCGCTCAGCTCAGGATGTGATGAACGCATTACGCTCAGCGATGTTTTCACCTTCACCTCCAAAAAAGCGTTCACGGTTGGATTTATTAAATATGTCTAAGCAGGTGATAATAATAATAAGCTTTATTTACTATATAGTATCGTTAAAAATTAAGTTTAGTAAGACCGCATATCGTATTCCACAAACTCTTGTATGGAGTATAATGCTTGCTTTACGAAGAACTCCTTCACTCTTCTCTTCATTTGGTTTTTGTTTGGTGCCGACTTCTCCACTTTTCAGGCAAGAGGTTAATTCTTCTTTCAAGTGCCGTATCCGGTCTCCCTGACGTTGGCGATCACTTTGGCGAATGCGTGCCGGTCCTCCGCCAGCGTAAATAGTTGTTCCGCGCTTTGGATCCCAGTCCATTCACGGATGTTCCTTAGCCAGGACATTTGTTTTCTGCCGATACCACGTCGGCCCTCAATTTTCCCCTTCAATATGAGATGGAGTAGGTTATACTTCTGCCCCCTCAAGACATGTCCAAGTAGCTGGTTTTTCTGCATTTGATGTTAGAGAGTAGCTCACGATGCACATTTGCTCTTCGTAGCACTTCATTGTTTGTCACTTTGTGTACCCATGAAATTCGGAGCATCCTTCTATGCAGCCACATCTCAAATGCTTCTAAGCGGTTCGTAGTGCCTATCTTGAGAGTCCACGCCTCCACGCCATACAGCAGAATACACCACACGTAGCATTTTACCATTCTTTGTCGCAGTTTAAGGTTAAGGTTGTCTTCGCAGAAGAACGGTCTCATTTTATTAAATGTGGCGCGAGCACACTCAATCCGGCATTTCACTTCTGTATCCGGGTCCAAATGTGTTGTTATGAGGCATCCCAAATATTTAAATTTGTTGACCATCTCTATTTGTGTGCTACCTAGGTGGAGAGATGCACCATCGTGGTTTTGGCGGCTAAATATCATGAATTTTGTTTTTGCTATATTAATGCGTAAGCCTGATTGGTCTCCAATTTCGCTGATTTTAGCCAGAAGCAACTGGAGGTCTTCAATGCTTTCGGCCAAGATGACGGTATACTCTGCGTACTTGATTGTATTGATACGTACGCCATTGATTTTTATTCCAAGTTCCAGTTCATCCAGTGCTTCTTTGAAAATTCTGACAGCGTATAGGTTAAATAAGAGGGGAGAAAGAATACAGCCCTGTCGGACTCCTCTTTGTATATCCAGTGCAGCTGTTGATGAATCTCCAATTCTGACTTCTGCTTGCTGACGCCAGTAAAGATTCTTAATTATTCGGACGTCTTTGCTGTCCAATCCAACTTTTTGAAGGAGCTCGATTAGTCGATCATGCTGGACCCTGTCGAATGCCTTTTCGTAGTCTACAAAACATGCGTAGACGTCTCTCCTCTGATCACGGCATTTTTGCAGAAGGACGTTAAGGCCAAACAGTGCCTCGCGTGTTCCAAAAGCCTTCCTGAAGCCAAATTGTGTGTGGTCCAGGTCTATCTCACACTTTAGTCTTATCCGAGCATGTATTACTCTCAGAAAGGTCTTCAACTTTAAGCTCATAAGGCTGATTAAGCGATAGTCGCTGCACTTTTTGGGATGTTGTTTTTTTGGAATTGCTATAAACGTTGAGTTTAACCATTCTTCTGGAATTTCACCGGATTGGTATATTCCATTGAACAGTCTTACCACAAGGTCGATGTTGTCCTCATTTATGAGCTTTATCATTTCCATCGGAACTTCATCGGGGCCTACAGATTTTCTATTTTTTGCTACTGAAATAGCATGTAGTACCTCTGATGTTAGTGGTTAATTAGTCTCTGTCAAATAGACATTGTATCGCATATTCGCAATCGGGTAAATGGCACGAGAAATTGTTCTTTCATCCTGGTGTTGTGCCCATGCATATCTTTAGTTTTAGAAAGTGAACCAGTTCCTTCCCATGCAGCCATTATGCGGTTTATTATGTAAACTGACGGAAGTGCTAAAATGTTATGCTTAAGAAAGAGTGGTTTACAGGACGTTGTGTTTGATGCATCTTCAAGGGCTCGCACAGATTTTTTCTGCATCTTGAAAATGTTTGTGCTAAGTGCACTATTACCACATGCACCGATTGCATATGTCATCCGAGAGTAAAATAAACCGTAATAGGTTGTTTTGGCTGCTTCCACGTCACTGCATTATGCAATTCTTCTCACCGCGTATATTGCTTGTGCAAGTTTCGTGTGTAGTTTGACCGTGTGTTCTTGCCATGTGAGGCATGAATCTAGTGTTACTCCCAGAAGCTCGGTGGAGTACTTGGCGTCCTCAGGGTTTCTTTTTGCGGGGTAAAATTGGATACTAGTTATTCAAGATAAGAAAATGACTGTTATTGTATCACATATAGTCAGTGCAGTAGGTAAGATATCATATAGTTTAAGAATATGAATCAAATAATAAAATGCTTAATTTTTAGGTGTAGCAAAATCTACTGAGCATCAGATCTCATCAGACTGTTTCATATTTATAAATCAAATCTGAATTTTATTAGAAACACAAACATACATTTGGCTTTAATTATGAGATGGGAATATTAATATGTACCCAAATTGAACAATTTGCATTACCCGTAACATTGATTCCGGGGTTCTTGCTCGATGTCGAGGTAGAAACGTTTATGGCGTTAATTTTAATTAATAAATATTTAATGTAAACAAATAACAGCAACGGCAATTTCTACAGAAAACAAGAAGATACGATTTTTACTATACAATGTTATTTTTGAAATAAAATAATGATACAGAAGAAACTTACAGTATGAAGGAAAATGCATACCAACGATACACGTCCGGTAGAACTTGTAACAGTTACTTTTGGACGTTTTTGACCTAGCTCCTAACGTTGCCTCATCCACAATCTCCAACTCGTACTATTACAAGTAACCTACTGGAGTTGTAACTTTAAATACTATTTTTAAAATACTATTTAGGTCAACCAATTTTTTATCTTGACGAAACATGAATTAATGAAGAACATGCCAAAGCGAAGGTATGGGTCGACAATAGTGTCATAAATCGACGTCAGGCATTTCGCCGGCTTAATGTTACAAGGTTGTATGTGAAAATTTATAAATTTGGGAATAAGGACTTTAAATATGTTTGTTATTATAGAAAATGATGTATTGTGCACTGTAATTAGATTTTTTATATCACAGGTTCTTAACATTCCGATTTTAACCTTCCAACAAGCTCAAAGGTCCTACTTTGAAAACATATAGTCCTGTAAAGTTGTACACTTAAAAATTGAAAAAATGTTACATGCAACCTTATAACACCAAGCCGACGATTTATTGATGAGCCCTGCAGGAAAGGCAAACGCCTTTGCTGGGTTTTGTTGATTTTGTTGATTTTTTGTTGAGCATTGTTGCTATTTGATGAAAAAAAACTTTCGATTACCATGAGGAAATGAATGCAAATGTATTTGAGAAATGGTTTGCTAATTGATTACCTAAATTGCAACAATGCAGCCATTGTAATGGACAATGCTTCATATCATAGCCGTAAGTTGGAAAAATTCCAACATTTTCAACGAAAAAAAGATATGCAGTAATGGCTACCATTAAAAATATCCAATTCGATGAAGAAATGGTTCGGTCTTAACTTATACATGGATAAGTTTATACAGATGAAATGGCAAAAGTAATAACAAAATTGTATTGAGGTTATCACCCTGTCATTGCGAATTAAACCCAATTGAACTAATACGGGCTCAAATAAAAATGAAGTGGCATCGAAAAACCTAACTTTTAAATAGGCAGATGTAAAAAGACTTTTAAGCGCTACAAAACGTTACCAATACGCATTGGAATAAATATGTGGGGCATGTGATCAAAGAGGAATTCAAAATGTATAAATGAGATAGATGCATGGACAATTTAATAGAACCATTTTTAATTTCTCTCGGAGATGATAGTGACTCGCCTTAGAGTGATGATTAGTCATGGCGAGGTTTAAAATCTCCACACCATCAAAAACTACTTTGTACTCTCTTATTTCTTGACATCGTTACTTATAGTCAGGCAACTATACAAACTCAACTTAAATCTGCCAAAAACGTTCTCACCACTAGCGTGAACTATATTGGAACTAAAGACCTGAAAATAAATAGGCCTAAAGCAACGCATATGATTTCGGGACAATATAATATCTATTATAAATTTTCAAACTGAAACCGAAACCGGAGCGAAAAGAATTTACCCGGAAAGTAACCGTAAACAAGAACGAAATAAATTTCAGTTCGACTCACTGATGGTAAGCCGTTTTCACGTGCGATCTATAATCATGGTGGTGTTTCCATTTATTGTAAAGCGTACTACAATAGTATGTATTGTATGAAGGACGGAACTTTCTTACATGTCTGTGGAGAAGATGCAGTCACTACTACGGCCCACTTTTTTAATAATCGCTTCCCACAATGTCTCAAAAATAAAAACAAATTGAAATTTTGGTTGCCAGACAAAACGTTCCTTAGTTTAGATGGGCGTCTCTTCAAATTTTAACATCAAGTTCAATTAAATTTGGGCATATCGTCGGCTTAATGTTACAAGGTTGTATGTGCAAATTTATAAATTTGGGAATAAGGATTTTAAATATATTTGCTATATCAAAAAAATATACATTTTGCACTGTCAATAGATATGTTTTTATCACAGGTTCCTAATGATCCAATTTTAATCGTCCAACAAGTTGAAAGGTCCCGCTTTGAAAACATATAGCCCTGCAAAGCTGTAGAACTGAAAATTAAAAAAAAAAAAGTTACATACAACCTTGTAACACCAAGCCGACGATATGTATCGTTAAGTTTATTGTTTTTTTTTATTTGAAGAGTATAAACACATATGTATAGTAAATATAAAATATTTCTATTATTATATTAAACATGTGTTGTATTTTTATCTGTTTGCATAAATAAATTTAAAAAAATGTTAATCATTATTGTGTAATCTATAACTTAGTGTTTATTGTTTATTAAATTCAAACATAATATTAAAATATACAATTTATTACTAATTATGAAATATATTTTATATTATATTTGATTTGTTTAAACAAATCTAGTAATTATACAGATGAAATAAATTAAAATTTCCGCCATAAACATCTGGTGATTTTTCTGGTAACTTTTTACAGTGTAAATTGGGTTTTGGGACTTACTCCTCCTAGTTATTAAATAGAGTATAAGAAGGATGTGGTTTTATTTTATAAAGTTTTATAAATGAACACCAACAAAAATGATCTGACTGTGAAAAAAATATGAAATGTCTGATTTCTATCAACGTTGTCCAATTCATATTTTAAAATAATTAAAGTATTGCTTTAATCAATTAATTAGATTTATGCGTTCAGTAAACCAATCATCAACAATATATTATATTACAATTGGACTCTGTTGCTTTTGCAAAATAAAAATCGCACATAAATTATGTACTCAGTGGATACATAATTTGATGGCAACATTGCTCACTGTCATAAAATATAACCTTTTTTGTAATATAACCTATTTTTCCAGTCTAGTGACTTTTTACATTTTACAACTTAATTAAAAATAAAAACGGAACAGTATAGTTTGCAGTTTCATTATGCAGCGTTTGACGCTTCCCGACGATTTAAAAATTATTAAAAAAATATTATCAAAGTTCAGCGCTACGGGATGCAGCTAATGCTACGTTCGATTTGCTGAGGGCTAAGTTTGGCGATTAGATCATCTCACAACGAGGATATGTGAATTGGCAGCCGCAATTTGACACCCCTAGATTATTTTCTTTAGGGCTATATCAAATCTCAAGTCTATGCCGACAATCTACAGACTTTGGATCATTTGGAAGCGAACATTCTTCAAAATTGGGGCGATCGGATACGTCAGTGTAAACAAAACCCTGGTTTTCACCGTTGAATTACAAACTAAACACTCTCGCTCTTCTAAAAATATGACGTCTGGAAACGTCCGGTTATCAACGATTATTTATAAATTCGACTGCTCAACATTTATTTTATAGCTGTACGTGTATAACAATAAACTTTACAATTTAATTTTTACACAATCTGTAAAGGCTATGAACTAATTGATGAGTTGGTTTAACATTGAGTTTGTTAACTCTGACCATGATTTGGGCCTTCTGTGTACACTGAATAATAACTTTGTGCCTCTTCACTACTTTAACTACCATACATTTACTGGTACTTATTCAGACACTACTTCAATCTGTACAAGTCAAATTCAGTGTTCAGCAAATTAAAGTCTGGCTTGATTACAATATTCATACCCTTTTGCGCCAGGAGATACGTGATCTTTTCCTGCTTATTAGATGCTAAACAAATATTATTTATCTATCCATTTTTACAGCTGCCTTGATTGCGTGGATGTTTGTCTAGAAATAAACAAACATTATCGTTTCTACTACATCAACATACTCTATTTACGATGTTACTTAATACACAATTTACTAACTTTGTATTTTAAAACTATTTTGATTAATTAATTCCAGATAGAATTCCATCCTGAAATATATTCGATTATTTAATTTAATGAATAATATGAATTCAGGCTATGATGCGTGGCATTCATTTATCGTTCGTTTAACAAGCGCGTCTCCGGAGCAGTTGGTGCGTACGAATTTTGATGGGGCGCCTAAGAGTTTATGCTACATTTGGCCGAGGAGGGCCATGTAAAGGTGATCCCCGTATGCGTGCTTGCCTCCCTTGTGTGGGTCCCCATTGTAACTGAGAGCCTGGTGCGGTAAAGGTGGAGGAGCCGGGACTTAGCGCCCCACAGTGCGCAATTTCTTCTATGGCAGACTTACCGCACAAGTGTTGGTACTGGGGAGCAGAACGCCGAGCCACTCAATTGTACGCATATTTTATATTTCTCATTCGATGTAGAATTAAGGGCGATGTTCGCCAGTCAAGATGTTGAATTTTAATTGAGAATAAGATTGAACGTGCAGTATTTTCGCCTTCTTTATATACCCGTCTAGCTTTTCAGAATTTACTGAAATATGAGGTGCTCAGAAGAGTAGTAGACCAAGTCCATTTTTCTAAATTTCGTCGATAACACACTGACAGTACACATTAGTACGTTCTACGTTCAGTAGAGAAATGATTCAAGTCAAAGATTTATTTCGTATACTGTTTATCGAGTCGTCCTCTTTTTGCACTGACAAAATGCTTATGTCGTTCAGTGTAGTAATGGTTTATGTCCAATTCAGTGTAATAGTGGATTTATGTCCAGTATGTCCTAACCTATAAAATATGCGTGTTTATATGTTCAACAGTGGATTCGTCAACATCATCTCAAGAACCTTACCAATCAAGAGGATCGGAATATAAAAATAGTACTGATAGTACTTCCGATACTTCCGGTGGTAAGTAATATAATTGTAATTTGAATGTTCATGTGTCGGTTAAATTTACAATTTACAAGTAAATTTATATGTTATCCTACAATAGAACGAAAAATGTATGTTGTTACAGATGATGATCAACTTCCGATAAATGAGATAAGAAGCAACATTTTATATGAGCCAACAGCACAAACTGCGACAGAGCCTATAGAGTCTAAAAAAGAAAAAAAACTGTTAGTTAAGAAATCTACTTGGAATGTAAATATACGAAAGCATCGCCGAAATACTGGACAAGACTATATTACAAAATCTGGAAAAAATGTTCCTTCTAACGCCTTTTCCAATAACCCCTGTAATTGCAGACAAGGCTGCGTCCAAAAAAATGCAGAGCATCAACGAAGAGCCATATTTGAATCTTTTTGGAAACTCGCTGACTATTCCCGGCAAAATGTGTTTATCAGAGGACCAATAAAATTGAACACAGTCAAAAGAAAACGTGTTAGAGATGGCTCACATCCGGAAAATCATGCGTACTTTGAATATGCTTTTAGAGTAGATAACACCACACACCGTGTGTGCAAGAAATATTTTGCAGAAACGTTGCAAATTAGTACCGGTAGACTGTATAGGTGTATCTCTAAAGACGAAATGATGGCGGTGACAACGTGGCATGAATCCTATGAATCCCATGAAAAGCTAGACTATTTAAAAATTGTGAAGCATATCAATTCATTTCCCGCGTACCAAAGTCATTATTCCCGAAAAGATAATCCCGAGAAAAAATATTTGAATAAAAATTTAACTATAAGTAAAATGTACGAATTTTACACCGATGAATGTGTTGCCGAGGGAATTGATGCATTGAAGAAAGAAATCTATTACCATGTATTTAATACAAAATTAAATTTAAGTTTTAAACCTCCAGCAAAAGATACATGCCGAATATGTGACCAGCTGCAGATGAAAACAGCTGCAGAGCAGGATGAAACCAAGAAGAAGGCTCTAGTAACAGAAAAATACATTACACCTTGCTAAAGCCGAACAAGCACGAACATGTCTTCATGAGGATAAAATGACTGCTTGCGATGAAAAGTACGTGGCAACATTCGATCTTCAAAAAGCGCTTCCGTTTCCCAAGCTATCTACATCAGCAGCATACTATAAAAAAATCTATATGTTTATAATCTAGGAATCCATTCTTCTAATGAACAAACGGGATTCATGTAGCATCATGTTTGTAAAGAACATCATGTTTGAAGAAGATCATGTTCATTTACAATAAAATGCACTAAGTCATAAACATATTGTTTTTTACTTTGATTCTTGCACCGGTCAGAACAGGAACATAAAATGATCACTGTCTTTGCTAAAATGAGTGCAATATCCTCGAATGGCTGTCGAAACTATAGATCACAAATTCCTGGTATCGGGACACTCGTATTTGCCAAATGACCCAGATTTTGGCGTTATTGAAAAGGAAAGTCGCAAGAATACACATATTTACTCCCCTCAACACTGGATGGATATTGCACGGACTGCTAAAAAGCAGGATCCAAAATTAATAGTTTTTGAAATGAAAAGAGAATATTTTTTTCTACAAAAAACTTGGAATCAGCAATACAGAATCGAAAAAAAAACTGTTGATGGATACGCATTCAGTTGGCTGAATATGCGTTGGTTAAGATTTGAGAAGACATCGCCGACTTCATTCAAATTTAAACAGAATTTGAATGAAGCTTTTGATATTGATGAAGTAAATCTTTGTAAAACTGTGTGTGGTCGACCAAGAACTTCACATAATATAGAACAAGAGCAATTGTATCCAAAAAGGCGAATTGTGACAGACTCAAAAAAATAGCACATGATGGATTTACAGCTATATCTACCGCCAATATATCATACATATTTCAAAAACCTACCTGTCGCATCCAAAACAAGACAAAATCGCATTGACAATACAGAAGATAACAATGATAAATATGATGAGCCTTTCTATAAATAGAGGAAATTAACTTCCTTCAGAGTAACAATGGTTTAAGTCCACTTTCTTTATTTTATTTGTGAATAAAAACTTTTTGCTATACGATAATAAAGTATCATGTTTATAATTAGCGAATTTGTTTGTAATTTTTGTCTAAGTTTTGTTGCAAATTTATAAAGTAAAAACCTCTTTAAGGCTTCATTTATGTAATGTTTTTAATTTGTTTATATATATTCAATATTTGTTAGGTGATAGGTATTTAGGTTATTTTTTAAATTATTTTATATATTTAATATTTTTTAGCACATATTTAGGTTATTTTTCATTTTTTTAATATATTATTTTTTTTAAGTTAGGTTAGTTAGTTTAACTAAGGAAGCAGGTGCACTAACTTTTCGTCAGAGGAGGTGGAGTTGCTAATTGATTTGGTACAGAAGTACAAGGATCTCATGGGTAAGTTTCTAATTACTTTTTAATTAAACTGTTGTCACCAGAAACAGTAGGCACACATAATTGAATATTTTCATTGTGTTTTTGTAGAAAATAAAGTAACGGATGCAGTGTCCTGTGCACCAAGCGTCCAAGCATGGGGCAACATAAAGCTATGCTTTAATGCTCATACCGGGACTGGACGTACTGCTAAAAATTTACGAAGCAAATGGGATTCCCTAAAAAAGAGATGTAGGAAGGAGTATGGTCCACTGAAAAACTCTACTTACCAAACAGGTGGAGACAGCGGCAATTTGAAATTAAATTCAGTGACTGAGAGAATTTAAGGGCTGATTAGAGTCAGTGCAAGAGGAGGCGACAATAATTTTGATTCGAATATTCTCCGTTCGTAGTAATTCATGTTGTATATTTCTGTTTATTAATTTTCTTTTATTATTTATGATGATGGGCCCATGATAGTGGTAGTCGAAGATGATGTAAATAATATTGTTACATTATTCGCCAACTTTTTCCATTGTTAATATTCCATCAACTTTAGCCCACGGATTGGACATAATGGAGTCAAGCCCTTTTGAGGACTCCCACAACCAAAACAATACGATTGCAGGAAAAAAACATCAGTACTATTGTTGCGACAACAGTCGCAGACGATCAGATAGCAGGTCTGCTGGTAATAGTAGTCGTAGAGACAGCTTACATTTATAACTTTATAGGTCCAAGTGAACCTTTGCAATGTGCTGATCAAATGGATGTTATAAGAGAAATCGAATAAAAGGCCGACGGCAAGAGTTGCCTTAAAAAAGTGGCCAATCTTCAACGTGTAAGTCTTATGGTATATCCACACCCAGAATTTAACGCGAGAGTTTGAGTATGTTATGTTAGATATCGTGACATTAAATGCGCTACAAACATTCAAGTAATTTTTTTATTAGGTGTGGAAGTTGCCTTTCAGTTTATAAAATATATTTTATTTATTTGTACATATATTACAATTTGTAGGAAAGAAATGGGACATCAAATAGCATGTCCTCTGACAAAAGCACTGAAATAACCGAAAAAAAGAGGTAATGTCTGCACAAGTTAAATTATTCAATGAAGAATCTAAAAGAAGAGAATAACAACACATTATGGAAAAGCAGAAACATGAAGCGGAAATGAAAAAAATGTAAAACGGAAACTGAAATGTACATGTAGAAATAGAAAAATTTAAACTCCAGATTATTATTTTACTAAAACAATAGGATATTTAAAAAAATGTTGTTTTTATACAATAAATTGCACATAATAAAATTGCTCGTCAGATTAAGTTTATTTAATGCTATAGAATTAAAGTAAATTAAAAAATGGTTGTTGATTAAATGTTGTCGTTTGGCATTGTTGAATCCAACATTATCATTTATGCCGACCTCTGCTGGTACATCTTCATTTACTTCGTTGGTGGGATCTATCGCAGGAGGATTGCCCTCGCCTTCATTTATTGCCATGTTATGCAATAGTGCACATGCTACAATAATAACCTTTGATCGTTCAAGGGATACTCTCATCCCCAATGAGAGTATAGGAAAACGCCTTTTCCACACTCCGATCATCCTTTCAACAACATTCCTTGTTCGGATCTGCGATTCATTGAAGAGAACTTCCTCTGGCCGAACTGGATTCAATAGTGGAGTGATGAGGTAATTTGTTATACCGTATCCACCATCCCCAAGGAGCAATCCATTGAATTGCCTGGTTTCAAATCTGGCTTTAGCCTGACAATTATTAAAAATAGTTTGGTCGTGGGTCCTACCTGGCCACCGTGCTACGATATCCTGAATGTTGAGGTTTTTGGCACAAATAACTTGCACATTCCAGCTAAAATAACCCTTCCGATTGCGGTACTCTTCAGCATCATATCCGCCAGGAGACTGAATTCTCACATGGGTACAATCTATTGCACCTAATACATTTGGAAAGCTAGCTATTTCATAAAATTCCATTTTTGTCCTTTTTTTATCTTCTACGGTGTTCGGAAATGTAATGTATTCCGCTCCTAATCTGGCAATTGCTTTCGATACAGCCTTCACTGTAATACATGCAGAGATTTTTGGCACCCCTAAGAAATCACCTACAACAATTAACATTGATCCTGTGGCATAAAATCTCAGAGTCAGGAGAAGTTTTGTGGTTGGTGATAGCGCGTCATTCATCTCAGACAGGCTTCTAATCTCGTCTTCGATTAAATGCAAAATATGTAGGCATGTTATCTTTCTCAGTCGGAACCGAGCAAAAAATTCCTCATCGTTCATATCTTGAAAATAGTTTATCCTGAAAACACAATGGAATAACATTGTTGTGACATGAATTACCAAAATTACCTTTCTCGAATTATTTTTGGGCGTCTTTGTGCTGGGACATCTTCATCTTCAGAGGATGATATATTTACATCCAGGATGGGAAAACCAAAGAAAATATCCATAGCAATTGATCAATTGGTTGGTTTTAAAAGCGAATGAAGAACAACAATAACCTCAAACCATGAAATCAACAGCTGACAGCTCAGGCGGACATATTTGCTCCAGGTATAAACCAGGGCGGGTGAGCGGACAATTTTGTTCCATGGAACAAGTTGTTCCGGACTTATTCCGGCAATGTAAAACGCCTATACACTTTTTGTTCCAGGAACAGTACTGTTCGTGGTTTATACCTCTCTTGTAAAACCGGGCCTAAGCTAAGCTGGAGAGCTCATGTCAAAAAGAAAAAAGAAGAATTGGGCATCAAATTTCGAATAATATATTGGCTGCTTGGTCGGAATTTCACCGTGTCAATCTATAACAAAATACTTCTGTATAAACAATTTTTTAAGCCCGTATGGACATATGGCATCCAGCTGTAGGATTGTGCCAAAAAGAGCAACATAGAAATAATCCAGCGATACCAAAACAAAGTACTAACGAGTCTTTTGGTATTTTATTTTATTTTATTTTTTGGTATTTTATTTTGGTATTTGGTATCACAGGGAGTTGGAAATGGACAATGTTAATGAGACAATAAACAAATTTGTCAAGAGTCACGAACAGCGACTTTTTCAACACGTCAACGTCGAAGCCATCCAGCTCCTCGATAACATGAATTTGACCAGAAGACTACAGCGGACCAAACCGTTCGAATTAGTTTAATATTGTGTTAGTACAAAATCAAAGCATAGTGCTAGTGTACACGCCAATATTAGTGTAATTAAGTCATTAGAAACTAAGTGAAACTAATGAGTAGGCCCTTAGCATTAAACTTTCATTTAGTAATTTAAGTTGGCATAATATTACTCATTGATCCATCTTTGATCAGATTGTAATAATAATTATAGTAAAATACCATTAAGTGTTTTGCGTAATAAAAAAAAGTCTATATTTATTTTAATATAACTATATTTTTATATTTAACTCTGTCATCGTAAATAATTTTTGTTTCATTGTACAATGTTTATAAAGGTTAAACAAATATCAAAGTGGCTGAGGAATATGCCAATCTGACTTTTTTGCAATATATTACGTAGTACATTCAGAACATATGTAACCATTTTGTATTATTGTATTGAATTATCTTATGTCAACCCATCTCCGGTGTATATTTATACACCGATAAAATGCTTATTTTTGAAGAAGAAAAACTGATATAAAAGGTCTGCCCTAAATTCGAATATCAAAACTTAATGTAAATACAAATAACATTTTTTGTGACTATATTTTGATAAATAATGACACTCCAGCTCATTTCAAAATTTCAAATCACTATTGGTGGAGTGGATGTGATATGAAAAGTATTTTTAACAAGTTTAATGTTTCTAACATCTAATGTTTGATGCAGAGATTAATGCCGAGACTTTGGCGTTTATAATGTCAATATGCCTTATGTGAAACATCCCGATATCCACCTCATGGATAAAAGCGTAAAAATTTCATACGTAAATGAAAATAATTGGGTTTACATCACCCATGCCACCGCCGCAAACAGGTGTAATAAAAAGCCTTTATTATTATTAGTTCCGGATGAGAGGACAATGTAACCGTGCGAACGCTGGAGAAAATACGAGCGTTTACACGGTTTTAATTTCGGGTTTTGGTGAGGAGGGTAGCGACCCCCTCAGCCCTCAGTGACATAAAAGCCCCTACCGAACCGCTGATCTACGACCATCATCAGCTGGACACTCACGTGGACGTATTTTACATTTTACACGACAGTATAAAAACGACACGTCCTCCGGCATAATTCAGCCCTTCACGCGGCACTTACATATTTAATAATCATAACCCCAAGAGGGCTGGGGAGGCCTTTATTGCGTTTAGCGGACGTAATAAAATCAATTAAAAGATTTTATCGCGCCGACAGTAAAACCGACGTACTATGCGGTAATGCAATTTTAATTATTCCGTCCCTGTATAATTTTATTGCCCAGCTACGTGCATCTAGGTGCACTCCTAGCTTTAATTAAAACTCCCGTTTCCCGAATTTGTTTAATATTTCCAGTGCCGGGGGAGGCTAATTTGGGCTTTGCCCGCTTTGACGTGCAGCCATGGGTGAGTTATTGGTTTTTATTGTACTTGTGCTATGAAAAAGTTTGCGTAAGGATGGGAAAAAATACGCGGACCTTTGTAGGGGCCCGGATGAGGAGAAATAATGAGGAATGAGCCAGCGCTTTAATATTATTGTTTTCCAACGTGCTGCAAGAGGATAAAAGAAGGAGAGATTCCTGCTCAGAGGTATCCTGTAATTGCTGCGTTATTTGTCTGCAGACTTTGATTGTTTCTGGATGATACAAATGTTGTACTTCGCCTATTTCATTTACAATATGATTATAATAAATTAAATTTTTACAACTACAGAAGTGGCATTTAAAGTTAAACATACAATATCAACATTTTATATAAAAAAATAGTATTGATACCAAGCTTCATAAAGATCAATGACACAATGAATTATAAATAAATTAGGGTATAGGGTATGATTTGAATCAATTGCTTTGAATCAATTCATTTAAATCATGATTTAAATCAAATGATTTTTTAAAATAAATAATTGATTTTAATCAAAATAGATTTTTTTTATTAATCTTTCTATATGCACCATTTTTGCAATCCAATAGGTGTACAATTAAAAATATAGTGTAACTATAGAGCTGGCATTTTTTAAAACAGATAATTCGAAGTATAATAATTTTCCTATTCAGTTAAAAATGTGTACTTCCTAAATTTTATTTTATTTATTTGCTTTTGCGACCGGTTTCGATCAATCAATTGATCATCTTCAGGCAAAACTGAAAAGAACAACATATTACAATTTGTACATTAACAATTTAAAAAAAAATAAAAAACAAGATGATGATGAAATGAGATGTGTGATATTAGTAAGTTACGTTTTTTTTTCTCCTGAGAATAGATTACAGAGATAAGTGTATTAGCGGTTTAATATTTACAAAGTATCGTGTGTGGCTAATATTGCCCTGTCTTGAAACAATACAGAAACAAATTTGACCAAAAAAAAAAAACAAATTAAATTTGAGGTTACACAATTATATGGCCATGTGGAGACTGGTGAAACTTATTTTTATGAGAATGGGTATATGAAATTGATTACAATGGAAAACCTTACTTGTTAAAAACTAAAAACTGTATTTCTCTGTTGTGTGACATATATTGTAAATTAATTTGTATGCTTTTGTGTATTTCTCGTGTATCGTCTTCAACTTATAACCAGTAGCGTTTGTGTGTGTATATTTGGTGGTCTGCTGCGTTGTGGTGAGTTATCTTGCTAGAAATGCGAACAATGGTTTTTCCATATTATTAATTTGGTCGTTCAGATTTAAGTTATTGGCTCTCCTTCTAGCTTTGCCTATTTGTAAGTTTTCAAGTAAGTTCATTCTGAATGCTTTTTTAGTTGTGTGTAAAATTTGTATGTCATTTTGGTCGTTACAAGTGTGATTATGAAACCATAGGTGTCTTCAAAAATTAGAGATGGTGTTATTCTTAATGTGTTCCTTTAAACTAATTTTAAGGGCTCTGCCTGTTTCCCCTATATATGTGGCGCTGCAGTTGTCGCATGTAAGTGAATATACTCCTGCTTTACCCAAATATGGTATTGTTTCTTTGTTATTAATCAGCCTTTTTTCTATAGTATTGGTTGTTTTATGGCTAGCTCTAATTTGATATTTTTGTAGTAATTTGGATAAACGTGTGTTAATATGGCCTTGAAATGTGAAGGACCTAAAATTGAATTTTTGAATTGTTTGTTTTACTTCTTCTGAGATGTTCGGATTGTAAATTAATAGATTTTCCATAGCAGTCGCTTTTCTATTAATAAGTTTAATTATAGTGTTGATATTAAATCCATGAGTACTGGCCATTTTTGAATAATTAAATAAGATTTCTTTATGTTTATCTTCCGGGAATAAAGGAATTTCGTTCAACCTATGTATTAAACAGTGAAAAGTGGAGAGTTTATGGTTGTGATGGTGAAAAGTGTTATGTGTTATACCATCTGTCTGCGTCGGCTTTCGATATATATTGTATTGTAGGCTTCCTGATGCATTAGTGATTGTGAGATCTAAGAAGTTAATGCTATTGTTGTTTTCGATTTCTAGTGTGAACTTCAAATTAGGTAGTAAGTTATTGATTTTTTCATGAAATATTTTAAATTGTTTTAAGTTTCCGCTCCAGATGCATAGAATGTCATCAACGTACTTTCTCCAAAATTTGATGTGAGGGTTTGTTTTATCTGTGTTCTCTAATATATGTTTTTAAATCTCATCAAGGAATATGTTAGCCAGGAGGCAAGAGATAAGCGACCCCATTGGTAATCCATTTGCCCTTTTATAAATTTTGTTGTTGAAAGTGCAGAAATTTTGTTCAGTACATATTTTAACCAATTCTGTAAGATCAAAGGCTTGTTGCTTGTCACTCTTGTTAGCCCTAAGCAATAATTTTCTGGTTAATTCTAATGTTTCTTTAATGGGAATGTTAGTGAACATGTTAGTGATATCGAAGGATATAAGAAAATCATTATTATGGATGACAATGTGAGATAGGTCATTAATTAGTTATTTTCTGTTTTTGATTGAGTATTTAGGAGAGTAGTAGAATTCTTTGATAAATATTTTGTTTACATGTTTGGCTAGTATGTCTGTGGGTGTGTCATAGGCGGAGATTATCGGTCTAATTCTAAAGCCCGTTTTGTGAATTTTAAGGAGGCCGTGCATTTTAGGTAATATTAGGTTCATAGGTATTATGTTTCTCAGATTAATGTTGAAGTGTGACAATGTCTCTTTCCATCTATTTAAGGTTGCTTTAGTTTTCTTTACGAAGGAGACCATAGTATTTAAGTTGGAAAGTACAGTGAAGTTGTTTTCATTAAGAAAGTCTGTACCTTTATTAACGTATGCATTTCTTTCTGGTATTACTAGGCCAGCCCCTTTGTCTCCTTTGGCAACAGTGAGGTTATGTGATTTAATTTTTAGATTGATTTGATTAAGGATTTTGTGTTCTTTGTGGTATTGTGCGTGTTAGTGTTTTTGACTTTTGGTTGTTTTGTCTAGATTATTTTCCTCTTTCTTTAAAAAGGTTACACTCACTTTTTATGTCATTTACCTTAGGGTGTCCCTTAATGGCTGCTTCGATGTCTACTGCCAATAGTTCTAAATTGATATGATTTGTATTTGGGGCATATTTGTGTCCTTTTCCGAGTAGATTGTTTTCTTCTGTAGAAAATTTTATGTTGGTCAGGTTAGTTATTCTTCTGTGGAAAGTGTGAATGTTGTTTTGAACTTGTTTCTTATTATTTTCCTTACATTTTCTTAAAATTTTGAGTGTGTTGTTTTTCCTACAGCTATCTTCTTATTTTGCATAATGCAGTGTTTCTTGTATTTGTTCATTAAGGTTATTTAGTTGAAAAAAGTGTATTATTTTGCTGAGGGTAGTATGTAAGTTTTAAGAGTTTTGAGATTTTAAATAGTATCTGTGTAATTGATGTCTTATGATATAAGATTTGAATCTCCATAATTGTTCACTGTTGTTGAAGCTTTTGTGTTGTATTTTAGCAAAATTGGATGATAATCTCTCTTTTAAGCATGTGTTAATAAATTATATGTGTTGAAGTGCAAATGCTCTCCTCATGTTGTAGTTCTTATATAGTTTTATAAGATTCGGCGTACTGGCTGTGATTATATCTTGTATTTTACTCATATTAAGGTTATTTAAACTATTCAGTAAACAATGTGTACTTTCTTAATTTAATTTTATTTATTTGCTTTTGCGACCCGTTTCGATCAATCAATTGATCATATTCAGGCAAAACTAAAAAGAACAACATATTACAATTTGTACATTAACAATTTTTTAAAATTAAAAAAAAAAACAAGACGATGATGAAATGAGATGTGTGATATTAATAAGTTAGGGTTTTTTTCCCTGAGAATAGATTACATAGATAAGTGTATTAGCGGTTTAATATTTACAAGTAATATTTAAGTATCGTGTGTCTCTAATATTGCCCTGTCTTGAAACAATACAGAAACAAAATTGACAAAAAAAAACAAAATTAAATTTGACGTTACACAATGATGTGGCCATGTGGAGACAGGTGAATCTTATTTTCATGAGAATGGGTATATGAAATTGCAATTGTCAAAAACTAAAAACTGTATTTCTCTGTTGTGTGGCACATTTTGTAAATGAATTTATATGCTTTTGTGTATTTCTCGTGTATCGTCTTTAACTTATAACTAGTAGCGTTTGTGTGTGTGTATTTGGTGGTCTGCTGCGTTGTGGTGAGTTATCTTGCGAATTGCAAAAACTAAACGGATTAATAAAGCTCATAAAAGGGCAAATTCAAATATGTAAATTTATACAGGGGGTGCTATTTAAAAAAACTATGCCCAACGCTGCTTTGCAAAACACTCTAAGGAAATTGTACGAAACTTGTCACTCTTACATTTTTCGACGTGAGCTTTCTGATGACAGCGCCAAACATTTTCTGCGCTAACTAGATGCCCAAATTTTCATAGTAAACTTTTGATTTTCTTATGGCCGCAATATTGAATTTTAATAGCATTCAAAAGAGCGAAAAATTCCGTTTTCGACCATTTATAACACATGGGGAATCTGACATTATTTACCACCAAAAATCGATAATTTAAAAATTTGTCACAAAAAACAAACTGCTGTCGACTGCTCTAAAAATCAAGTTGCCATGGAAAATAACAAATTACCATTTTGACATTTCTTCACACAAAGAAAATAACTAATATTTAGTTGAATAATTTTATTATGTATACAGTGAAAAAAAAAAGAGATAGTATCTTTGATTATTAAAAATGTCAAGATATTATCCTCAACATGAAAAAAATAACATGTACAATCTTATGTAAGGAATTACAGAAATGCGACAGTCATATCTAGAATTTATGGTGAATTTTATCCCGAAACAGCCAGATCCAACAACTTTTCAGCGTTTGTGGAATCGTATACAAAGTCAGATTACCCATGTGTTATACATGGTTCAACACGGAATTTTTCGCTTTTTTAATTCTATTAAAATGTAATATGGCGGCCATAAGAAAATCAAAAGTTGACTATGATAATTTGGGCATCTAGTTGGCTCAGAAAATGTTTGGCACTCCCATCAGGAAGCTCACGTCGAAAAATGTAAGAGTGCCAAGTTTCGTAAAATTTTCTTCAAAGATAGGAAAGTTATAGACGGAAAGGAAAGTGCCCTTTTTCGGTTTTCAGCGATATTTCAGGAACTGTGCAAGATATCCCGGATTTCTTTTCAAAATATTAAAAGGTATGAAAGTAAGAAACTTTTATCGTTTTTGACCAATCCTGTATATATTTTTGTTTAATAGATCCTAATGGTGGGCGTCGTAAAAGTGACCACCCTGTATACTATAAAATAATTAATCTCAGCTAATGTTTTAGGGGTAAATGGAACATATTTTCGTACAAGTGCATGTGGCTCGCGGTATATACACGGTCCGTGATTTTACGAGGATCTCAAGGAACGTTACTTAAAAGGGCCGCCGCGAATGGGACACTTTATCTAATTTATATGTGTTCATTTCGTTTGATGGACGCACATAGACAAGGGTAGCTGTAAAGTTTTTTCCCAGCAGCAGTTTTAAAGTTCGTCCGTTCCCAGAATGTGCATTCGTCTGCGGTTTAGGGCCCGAACTCTACCATTCATTACTTATTGATGAACGCTGAAATACGCTGCCCCTGCCCCCACCCCCTCGTGAAACCCGGGCACTGGCTTTAACTATAACTTTAACAACACGGCAGTCCTTCGCGAAGAGACGAAGTGCCTCGCGCCACCTGAACAAACATGCGAGGCAGGGATTCCTCACACGTGTCGCAGTCACCCTTTTTTCATCCAGAATGGAAATGGGGACCGGGGAAGAAACCTCGAGCTGCTTACAAGGCCATTAAGGGCCTGTTGCGTCCGGGGGAAAAAGGCGGGCTATGGCCGCTTCAATTATTTCATTAAGGTGACCCTTTTCACAGCGCTCAATTCAATTACGCCAGTCAGGCATGAAAGGAACTCGTAAAACTTCATAACAATCATACGTGACCTATGTGCGATGTAATCACGTGAAGCCTTGTGGCTCAAAGTTTCAGTTGGTAGGATTTATAGGATTCAGAATTTCCCATTTAGTCAACGGTCCAAGGAATGTAAGAGCATTTCTTCATCAAATCTCTTCATCAAAATATCCGTTATATTTTGTACAGGTAGAATTTAATATCAATAAGTATGAACAGAGAATATTTAACGATGAGGTGGAGCTTGTGAAAGTATTCTAGAAAATACAATACGGAACACTTATTTAAATACGAAACATTTATTTACTCAATGCACATTTCGGCCGCAATGCAGCCATCTTCAGTAGCAATACAGTACTGCAAATAAGTAAATACATGTTTCGTATTTTCTAGAGAATATTTAATTAAATTTGAAAGTGAAAGATCATGTTTATCAGGCTCTGAATCCCAAAATCGTATATTTTTATTTGGCAGCAATGTAAATAATTTTGTAAATAAATACGAAATCGTTAAGTATACACATGAGTGTGTTTTCATAACCAACTAAAATTTAAATTTCATCTCGTCAGGCGATATAAATATTGTTGCTTGTCGATGAAAAACTATGTAAACCAAGTGATAGAAACTACACAGAAGTTAAATGACACAGGCTTCATTGTTGATGATGGATGGACAGAGTCGTTATTGCTGACAGGATTACTGCAGAGGTTTGAACCAGTGATCATGACTATTGAGCATTCGCAGATGGAAATAAAAACAGATTTCATCAATTTAAAGCTATTGCACATGCAGTTAAGTGTAAATGCGGCAAGTGGAGCTTTATTCAGTAAACATTTCACATTCAAGAAGAAGCATAAGATGACATGAAAAAACCGAATTAAAATATCAAATGTGTAAGCAAGATGGGCAAAATGAAAACATTTCCAAATAATACATGTGGTAATACTGATAGAAAAAATACTCGAAATCGACATATTTTTAACGCAGTATTTTTACGTACTCAGTTTAACAATACGGATTGGTATATTGATTCGGGAGCCAGCACGTATTTAACAGCTAGAAAGGGTTGGTTAGAAAATTTCTATAATAAATCTGAAATTTTAGAAATACTAAATACTGTACCAAATAGAGCAATAATTTTATTGCCGGAGAGACTAACATTACCGCTACAGCTGGCCAAAACAAACATAACATAAATGTTAAGGAAGTTTTATTCGTACCAGATCTGTTGTAAGATTTACAGCAAACTTGTAATACAAACTACGAATTAATTGCAGTTAGCATTGTGCCGAGTCGAATAATCCTATGACTCGAGAAATTACGACTGGTAAATATTCCAACTCGAATGATTATTCGAGTTGGCCAACCCGAGTCAGCACCTGTGTTTGTTTACTTGATTTGTGCCGTTGCAGTCGTGTGCTCCTGACGTGCCGACGTGTCTAGGCCAACAATTGTTACTGATAATGCCGCCAATATTAAAAAAGCAGTAGCTGAATATTTACACCAACAAAATAACTCTTGCGAAGCGCATACTTTGAATTTGGCAGTCCAATACTGCATAAAAAGTAACTCAGAATTTTCTGAACTCTTAAAAAAATGGAGACGTATAGTTATGTATTTTAAAATGAATAACGTAGCCAGTTATAAATTAAATGAAATGCAACAACAAATTAAATTGAAGCAAGATGCTCCAACAAGATGGAACTCTGCATTAATCATGATACAAAGATTAATGGATACTCGATCACCATTACAACTACATTGGGTTTATTAGAATCGCCATCATAAAACTTATGAGTGAATAATTATAACAGATTGCATTAGTCTTTTAAAACCTTAGGAAAAAATGATGAACGAACTGTCAGGAGAAATGTATATTACGTTGTCCCGTGTCATTCTATTAGTTAGAGGTTTAAAAAGTGCAATACGAAATAAAATATTAGTAACACAAAAGGCAATAGTCTACAATTAATATTGTTAGATGTACTTGACAGGCGGTTAGGACATTTGGAAATGAATAGTATTGTAGCAAAATCTTGTTTCTTTCATCCGCGATTCAAAAAAAATGGGATTTAGCATTGAAGGTAACGCAGAAAGTGCTATGCAGTCGATTATAGATGAGTTAATTCAAACGAGCGAAACTGAACCAATTTGTGAGTTCAAATATCCGGCTCCTTCTCCCCCGAATTCTGAAAATGTTGAATCCGATGATGAATTATGGGAAAACTTCAGTATGGCAATGGGTGAGAATGTTTCTTCAACTGCTCCAGTTTCGGAATCCGTGGTAGCCGTGAAACAATACTTAGACCTTCCGCTACAGGACAGAAAACATAATCCGTTAGATTTTTGGAAACAGCTCCAAATTTTTTTCTACATTTATATAAAATGGCCGTCAAATACTTATGCATTCCTGCTACTTCAGTTCCGTCTGAGAGAGTTTTCTCAAAAGCTGGACAATTAACAAATCAAGACAGAAATAGACTTCACCCAAAGAAACTTGACCAAATATTGTTCCTTAATAGTCGATTGCGTGATTCTAATTCAGTTATTTCCTAAATAGTAGTAGGGAAAAGTAAGAATTATTATTTATTGTTATATTTATTTTGAATTGTTTTTATTAACTTTTAATTATTATTTTTATGTTATAAGAAATTGTATTTTGGTTTCCTTATATAGATATGTTTGGATAGCCGACCGCTCGCGATTGAACACGAGCCAACTCGAGTTGCCGCTATTAATATCTCGAGTTATTCGAATACATGTATAACTCGAGATGAGCGAATACATTTATTCGAGTCGGCGCAACGCTAATTGCAGTAGCTGATTTAATAGAAAATGTATACAGTGTGGAAATTAAGTAGCGGATAAATTCGGTAACTCCGTTAATGTGTATGAGGGAGAAAAAAAATTAAAGGGAGATAGCGATATAAATTACTGCGCTTATGAAAAGATGTTTTTCAGATTTTGAATAAACAAAATTTTAAAAGTTATGACGTCATTAATGTTATTTTTTTAAAAGACAACCTACACTTTTTATTTTTTATTTCGGTAGAGCTTTCTAATCTGTTTTGAGCCATACAACATTTTGAATAGGTTAGATAAGAACAAAACAAGAAAAACGACTTTAAAGTTAAAAAAAGGTTAATGAAATTAACAGACTAATCCTAGTTATGAGGGATTAAAGCAAAGAAACAAATAGTAAGGCCAATTACAAATCTGTTCCTTCTGTTCTTCTGTTAAAACTTGCTTGCAATGGCCATCAGATCTTTTTACTCCGGATTTCTTGTATGCTGCATATATTTTTCTTGCCGTGTTGGGTAAAATATTGAATTGTTGTCCAACCCTCACACAGGACGGACCACAATTCATGGCTCTTATTATTAGGGTCTCGGATTTTATTACTTGTTTTACTGTTATTTCTTTTTCAGGAGGATCAGCCATAATTACTTGCTCTTTTCTATCAAAGTGTGAATTGACAATTAGTGAAATTGTTTTGCCATAAAGGAAGACAACTTGATAAAAAGGAATTCGACAAAAGGGCAAAATAATAGATGGAAAGTGAAACACAACTGATACATGGTGAAAGGCAATCGGAAAACTCTATTACATTTACAAAGTTTAAAAATTTTCAAAAGTTTTATATTGATATTTATAGAAATTATAATATTATTTACGAGTAAATTATTATTGCTTTTCTGTTAGTTAATGTTATTTTCAAATGCACCATATATTTAAAGTATAGAAATATATTAGTATAGTCTGCCCGTTAAGAGATGACTATGACTCATCGCTTCAGATTGCCAGAATTCGACATACGTTTTATATTTCTCACTATTACATTTACCTTAAGCATGCGAACGAGCATAGAAAACGCGATTCTTTGTTCGAAAAAGTATAAGTCACAGAAGCTCTCGTCGGGTTGATAATAGATAATAGATAAGTTACATTACAATTGCATACCTTAACTGTAACTTAACAACTAGTTTTTTTTAAATTTTGTTGAATTTTAGCAGTTAACATTTTGTGAAATTCTCATAGCATCATAGCATATTCAAAATTATATGAAATTAATTTCAAAATTTTGAATTTCTAAATAAGTAAATATTAATTTGTATTATTTGTATGTAATTTGTAGTTATTTTTGTTACTGGTACCTAAAATTAAGTTTTTTCGGACAAATCGTTGCTGTTTCCGGAGGAGGTGTAGTGGTGTAGCGAGTCTGCAATAGCAGAAGAGTAATTTAGGTACTAATTTAGGTTTAGGTACGTTAAATTGTTTGCAACAATTTTTTTTTGTACATAGTTCACCTAACACCTTAGGGTAGATAGGTTTTCGATTATATATATATATATATATATATATATATATACATAGTACAGGGTGGCCCATCAATACTCGCTCGGACCATTGCTGCTGGACCTATGAAATTTGATCAAAAAGTCTAATTGGAAGTTTTTGGACTCTTGATGTGGTCATTTTTGATTTTTTTTTTAGTATCCATAGTGTAGCATTAATCCGAATTTTCCGAAATCAAATTTTGCTATTTTCAAATGGCGAAAACATATCGAGATTGATCGTTATTTACGTATTAATAAGTATGATTAGATAATAGTTCATATGCTACCATTGAATAGCTAATTAGATGAGCAGTCAAAATATGATGAAATATGAAATACAGGGTGTTCCATTAAAAAAAAGAGTTTTAGCCACATGAAAATAGCAAAATTGTATCGTTGTTTCAGAACACTCTGTGCATTCTACGTGACTCAAAATATTGTGTATCTTTTGACACATTGCTTGGGTACTTGCATACGCAGATTCTTTCATTGATCTCTTGTAATAAGGTTTTGTTAAATTTTTTTCCACGTCCATGATTTTTCGTTAAATTTGATTAAAATGTGAATAACTTGGCAAAGTTGCAGATGATCCCAAAAAATAAAAACTGATTTGTGAAGCCCATATGAAACCGATTCTAAAAATAAAATAATATACAGGATGATCCAGGATTTAAAAAACACGCGAAAATAATTTTTAAAAGTAGCACTTCAAGGGTCCAATAACTTTTAATCAAATTTTTTCCTCAATTTTCATTATGTCAAAAAATATTAAAAAAATTATTAAAATTTTTTGTCTTATATTTTCGAAGTTATTTTCTTTAATTTAATTTCGATATGTTTCGATATTATTAAAGTTTTAATATACATTCCGATATATTTTGTAAAAAATATGTAGAATTTATTAAATAGTACATTTAGTTCTGTAAATTCAAAATTATTCATCGGATGTATTTTAAAAAATAGCTGCGGTTTTTATCAAAACAAAGAACTTAAATTCAACCTAACATAATATTTTGAATTGAATATATAGTTATTTGTATATCAAGGCCGAGAAATCTCATTTTAGGGATCGAGAGAAAGTTTGTCGCCGAGGCCGCTTGCGGCCGAGGCAATACAATCTCGAAGTCGCTAAAAGATTTCGCGGCCGAGGTGTACACAACGTTTTTCGTGCAATTGATGCACGCTGCAATGAGTCTCCTAGGTTGCGAACAAGCGACTGTCAATTTTGACAAAATAATAAACGTCAAAAAAATTAATCGATTATTCAGTTAAACGAAGTAGAAATGAATACTTGTGATAGTGATGATTTAGAGTGTACACCTCCGGAGTTGAGAAAAATTGCAAACGCTGCCACAGATCATTTAATTCCAGAGAAAAGTAGACGGCTATACGAGAATGCATACGTTAAATTTAAAACTTGGTGTGAAGAACAATAAGCTGCGAACATATCGGAAAATGTTATATATATATATATATATATATAATAATTTTAGGTCGCTTGGCAACTTTTTGTGGCCATAGCTGAGAAATTGCACTTCTCGGTCTGTTGTGTCGCTTGCCTAACCTAACCTAACTACTTAGGTAATGAAATTAAAAACACACTCATTTTTTAATACCAACTTTCGATCAAATTTATTAAACAATTACATATGAACATTAATAATAACATGTTTACATTTATTTAAGTGTATTCCAGAGGACATTTCTGTTTTAGAAATGTCCAAACTACTGCTGCTACTGGTTGAAGCTTCTACAAGCATATTCTTTTCTCCAAGAATATTTGTAGCGATACGTATCTTATTTTTAACCGAAGTTTCTATGTATCCTTCGGCTACTGTTTTGCTCTTCCAGCCCCGTGCCTTTTTATTGTTAGCAGATTCGCCCCTGAGTTTGCCAACAGTGAGGTTTACGATCTTCTGAAACAGTGACCGGTATACTCTTTAGCATTTGGTAATTTTAAAAAGGAAGTAATATTTTTCGGCATGCTACCAATCGTGTTAATGCCAACCGATTTTTTTATACATCTGCCATTCTTGTAATCAACAAAAAAACCTCTCCGGCATTATGTGAACGCAGTGCCATGTATTTTTTTATAATGTCTACAAAATTGATTCCATCACTGTCTCCAGAAGTTATAACAAACTCTTTCGAAATATTAGTCTTTGTATTTGTTATTGTGACGGAGAAGACCTGCCCTTCGTTCTTCACGTTGGTCACTTGCATGTAAGTGAGTTCTTCCTTTCTACAGGCTCCACCGATTCCAAAGATCAAAACTACCTTAAAATATTTCTTAATATAAAAATTCATGACTTGTTCTTATTTACTTTTGTTAGTAGCCACTTTTCATCATCAGCTTCTTGTAAAAACCGGGTTATATGTTGTTTTGTTATAATGTTGGATTTCTTAGGTTTATATCTTTCTATACCGACTGCCTCTTCAGAAATGAACCAATTGAATAAATTTACTGATGTCCACATTTTTCTTTATGGATATCATCGCACGTATCATCGAGTAATATGCTCAGGTAAGGTTTATAGCGTTTTGAAATGTTTTCAAAATATACTAGAAGTACCTTTTCATTTGCTTCATTTTTCATTTCCTTCTCATCGCACCATTTCCGTAAACGTTCATAAGCTTGTTCATATTTAATTTTTGATTTTTCCGACAATAACATTGAATCTACCTGCGTGGCCGATTCTTCGATATCCGAAGGCAGAGTTTCGGAGTCGCTCATTGTAACACAGCAAAACAGAAATTAGAAGTTTAATTCTTGAAGTTTTGAAGATTAAATTGACATTCAGATTACATGTTGCTATGGATCTACAGACATACTATGACGTTCTGATTTTTCATCGAATTCAATTCAAAAGTATAATTTTTGTAATTCAGAGCAGTTGTAGATAAAAATTTGTATCTAATACGTGTGATAAGGTCATATTAACTGAAACTCATGCTCTTACTTCGACTCGGGCTACGCCCTCGTCTCAGCAACTCACCGCATTTGTCAGTTAATGATGCTCTTATCCCACTAATTAGATAAATAACTATTATACTTACTTTAAAAACAACGCATTCATTCTTCCATTCTTGAACTATCCCAGCTTTAAGAGCTATAATGTATTAGGTAAGTCTTGGGCAATTTCAAGTCGAAATTAGATGTGCCGTGTTGAATTTTGCTGCATTTGTAAAATCTATTGAATAAATTCAGTACCAAATTAATCTGATCTTTTTGTATCAACTTTCTTAACTCTGATGGTATGTCATCTGGCCATGTGCATTTTTTATTCATTCATGATTTGATGAAATGATGGAATGAATACGCCCTCTTATGTTATTCTTGGACCTACCCCCATTAGCAAATTTTGCAGGCAAGGTTTTTGTTTGTCATCTTAAAATCATTTTTCTACATAGTTTTGAAAACATGTTTTCACTTTTTTTCCTTAATGTGTCCCAAAATATTTGATTATAAAACAACTAAATATAATTGTACAATTACAATACACAAATAAAATTAAAATATAATCAGTATGGGCTCTTATCATCTGCGCTTGCAGCCGCGAACCTTTTACCCTCTTCATATTATGTGAATCGCTTACTTTCAAAATTTTGGATTTCGCTACATTTATTCTGTAACCACAAATTACATTTCTTAAACCTAGATAATTCTGCTTTCAATGAGATCTCTAAACTATCAATATCTAATTAATTGCTAATTTAATCAACGATTACGTGCATTCTAGTGTGATTAACAGCAAAATCAATACAAGATTTAGTTTGGAGCACGCACGGAGCCCTACATAATCGCTCAATTAACCACCATCTGCTTCTACACCGTATTAAACTCTATGTGTACGTACCACTTCTAACTAATTTGCTAACTTTTCCGCGGGAATTGATTAGACGACCGCGGCATGACAATGAGTACTCCACGCGTGATTACCGCGAAGAACGCCTCAAAACGATAATTTTAATCCCTTCGGGACGTGGGCTCGGGAGCGTGCCCTGAATAGTTTCGCTCCCACATCGAAGCACAGGCAACGCATTCATAGCCATACAGAAGGACGTACAGAAGGACCCACGCATGCCACAATGTGAACGCTTGGCAACAGGAAGCCCAACAGTCCGTGCATAATCAGTGAGGAATCCCGTTTTCAATCAGCTCAGATCCCTCAAACAATACGATCCAGATTATTGAGATAAAGGCGACATATTCTAGGAATTCTCGGGCCGTACAACCACGACCACTTGAGCGTGTTCATTATTCGCATATTAATTACACACCGTCTGGGATCGTGGATCGTGCAAAATATTTAATATAATTCTCTCTGCTCTCTAATCTGGGCTGCCTTCGTTTAATTCTCGATTGCTTGGCTTCGATGTTTACGCGTGTTCCATTGGAAATATGTTTTATTAAGTATCGGGCCTCGGCTGCGCTGCATTTAAATAATATCTCCCGTCTAGACTAATTAGTTCGCCATAAATTAAATTGGGAATTGGATTGTGTGTGTAGATGGTTTCGTTGTTCGCTGATGCGTGATTATTAATGTAAGCGTGTGCAGGCTTGTTCGTTGATGGAGATAGTGAAAGCATATTGCTACCCGTCCCTCAATCACTATATTTGCGTATTAAAGCCTCACTTATCAAGTATTTTAATCAAATTGCAAATATACGTACTATGTTCCAAATAATATCATATTATATTTTAATTAATAAGAAACGAAATCTTTACATTGCAGACACAGAACAAAATGCAATTTTACAAAAAACATAAAAGTTGCTTAAAAGATAAAGATTGATAACGGCCGATAAGTATAGGAATTCGAGATCGTAATTTAATCCAGCACTCAGCTTACTTTAAATAAGCCTTAATTGGTATTCTCTTATCCCGACAAATATTCGAACTTTATCCCTGACAAAATTCAAAACCGGCCGGCGGCGGATTTCGTACACGAATGTAAAAATTGAATGAAATTTGTTTTTAAAAGTCCTGAAAAATTCAATGTTTTTTTAATAGATCTAATTTCAAATAATAAATTTAGTAGGAGGCGAATATAGAATAATAATAATAGTACTGCTGCAGATCCCCCAGCTTCCTGAATATACATTTCAGTGCATCATTTCGGGTGCTATATTCTGACATTAAGTGCAATCGCGGTCATCAAGAAGTGAAAATTTCCGTATTTTTCATTAGATAAAATTAGGCTTTATTCATTGGCGTTTCGTGTAGCATGAGTTACTATTCAAACTATGACATTTTAGGACACCTATTATTTAAAGTAAAAATAAAACTATATAAAAAAATGAAGGCCCAATTAGACGATTCTCCATTAGTCCCCGCCAAACGTATTTACCTTGACCTTGACTTTCTGTGAATACTAATTGCGACACTCAATTATCCTATAAGAATTCTCTCAACCCCAGCGCAGTGGCGGATTTATACTTCTAGGCACCCCCCCCCCCCCCCCCCCACCCCGCGGCGGGCATAAAAACATGAAACTAACAACCTTTCTGCTGAACAGTTGGACGCAGGCATCCTCAAAAAAAAATCTCAATCGGATTTCAATATAACGGTAGTTTGTTACCATGTACCACTTCGCAAATATTGAAGTACATATTGTTTTTGGACATGTTTTGTTCCATTCCTATCAAAATTTAAAAAAAAAATGTATACATTCCAGGGGCGAAACTAGGCTGTTTCAGAGTGCCTCCTCTGAAGGGGGCGCTTGAGTCCCACCCCGCTTGAGTCGAGGCAGCTTACATCCTTACAAGTGTTTTTCTCCTCCGTTTTCTTATTTCTTGACCATCGAACACCCTATTGCTACTGACAATTTAACCAGCAACCAGCATTTATGTATTATTATTATCCGTATTCAGCCGAATGTATAAAACAAAATAAGCTTCCAAAGTACATAAATGACTTCGGGACTATTTTTGGCTAGAATACTGCGTCCGGAAAAATTTAGCATTCTGCTTCCTCAGGCTATTTTCAAAAATATTCTAGAGAACCAGTTTTTACCTCATTTGGCTTTAAAAATTGAAAGAGAGCTTGAGAAAATATCAACTACATCGAGATTTTGAGTATCATAGAGTCGCTATGCAAAAATGGTCTCATTTTAATAGCTCTCTCAAATATGATCACTGTAGAAGTTTTTTTATTATAAAATAAACACCAAATTGGTTTTGTTTAAAGGACATAATGAAAGGCAGAAAGTACAAATCGTGGAAACTGTTTAGAAGAAGTTTTTGAAGTTTTGAAAAAAAATATGCATTTTTACAAAATTATAATGCTTCCGAGAATTGTGTCAATATGATGTGTATCTGAATGGAATTATAGACAGTACCGCTAATTGCTCATTGGGTATGTTTGTAAAATAAACTATTGATGCATATTATTTTGCTGTTATAGCCGATGATAGTATAAGAGAAGATACATTAAGAATGATGGTAAATCATATTTATGCCATTAAGGCAGTATAAATTAAAATTAAATTAACATATCCGACAATTTTAGAATATTTTAAAGAATATCTCATGCAATAGCAAAATGGCTAGACGCGTTGCTCATTAAAAATATACCATTTTGTGATTGTTCTTATATTTGAACAAATTCTTGATGTAGCTTCATTAGTTCATCAATTGCATCAGAGTGAAAAGTTGTAATTATCTAAAGCTTCTCTTAGTATTAAAACTTTAATTGTAACCTTTGAAACTCTGGTGGAAAATGAATAACACTTTGATAAATTATATAAAAGTAAATCAATTTTGTAGTTTAAGTAATAATTGTACGTCCCTAATATTATTACTTAAATTATATAATTAATGAACATTTATATGAGAAATATCACAGAAATAAATTTTAGTTCGAACTGCATGTCACGTATTTATTTTCGATTTGAACATCGAACGGCCAGTTAAAAATATCGGTCAGGAAAATAAGGCAAAGGCGGTAATTTCGGTTCATTAAGATTACAAATGATCTTACAGCAGGGTCCTTTGGGTGGCACCAGAAGCTATGGTTTTGCAGTTGGGGGGCGGCTCTGAAACGCAGAGAAAATATCCATGAGCCAAGCTCAGTAAAATACATTTCCCCATCACCAGTTAATAGTTTCTAAATGGCTAATTATTTCTACTATGGACAACTAACTAATGACTGCGATGTGCATCTCAAAGAGTACTATCGTTCCCCTTTGAAATAAGCGCGTGCTCGGACCGGAAGTTTTATAAGCAGGCTCAATTTAAATGCCATAAAAGACAGTGCCAAACTCGCTTCAACGATCCACACACTTTCACACAGACAACTAAATAATGTATGCAAATACAGTTGCCATCTCAAAGAGTACTCTCATTCCCCTTTGAAATACGCCGACGATAGGCCAAAAGTTTAATAGACAGGCTCAATTTAAATGCCATATAGACAGGGCCAAGTCTCTTCTGGAATTGTCTGTGATTATATGTGCATCAAAAAGATAAGCTACGCTCGGCTAAGAGTTAGGAGGCAGGCTCAATTTAAATGCCCTAAAAGACAGTGCCAAAGCCCTCTCGAAGTCCACACCCTATCATACATTGTATAAACACAACATATGTGAGATCCCCGGTCCCGCTAGCGGCGCAGTATATTATGTTAATAAGTAATTTCAATCACTACTAAGGTCTCGGTAAATGTATTTCCAGAATTACGCCATAACACCATAACACACACAGGGCACTACTTGAAAGTTAATACATGCACACCCTCCCTAGCTAATGTCTACTAGGGAACTATTCGATACCCTACCAAGATGCGAGGGTAGGTAGGAAGATGGTGGGGAGGGACACAGCATTCTCAAGTACTACTATGGAAAATTTTTCGTGCCTCAGATGCAGTTAAATGAAAGAGACAAAACAGCGTCAAGAAAGTGAAAACGACCAAAAACGTTACAATCATTCTTGTAGTATGATGATACTTGTTCAATTGGCAAAGTTAGTTTTCGAAGTAATATTTAAAACTAAATACTAGATAAAATGTTTATAGAATTTGAAGTGAAATTTTCAGAAAAAGTAAAATATTCTAGGGGTACCTACATAAGCTGTCAACACATGTCAAAGTGCTTCGTGGACGTTGAACTTTAAAAGAATTTTAGTAATCTTGATTGATTCTAAAATTTTCTCTCCCAATCAATATTACATCTCCTGCTCTTGTTTCATCTTTTCATCTAACTCGATTTTTCTTTTTTTTTTCTCTTCGTTTCATCTTCATACTAAGTTACTTGCGCTTTCATTAGTACTCAAGTTTCATAAATATTAAATTTACGGTTGATAATTCGATCTCAGACTATTGTAGCTTATAACTTTATACGTTAAATCGAGATAACATATCTCAGCATAAAATTGACAAAAAAGTCGTTTCTAATCTTTAAAGTTGAAGGAAGTAGCTAGATGCTTCACTTCTTGTATTTGCCTTTTTTAGGTCGCCATTTATTTATTTATTTGTATATTTATTATTTATTCTGACTTGTGTCTTTGGTATTTTTCCAAAAATTTGCCGCCCCTGGATTTTGCCGCCCTGGGCTATAGTCAAAGTCCGCCACTGCTCCAGTGTTTTGAATGTTGTGATAAAATACCCCATTAGTAGTAAACGTCGCTTCAAAACGTTGCTTCAAAAGTTTTTAGTTATTCAATAAACCATCGGCTAAATTCCAAACGTACAAACGTAAATCCAGATCCCTTTCTAATATTGTATGTATAAATTATGTTTTCTATGGTTTATACTTGTTTTTTTTTGTTAAATTCCTTGATCGATAACAAAACCTAATTTGCTATTATTGTAATTGGGTTGTACATAATAAAATACGTACTTTCTTGAAAAACAAAAATTGGCGAGCATTGTTTAACTAAATTACTAAATTTAACTAAACTGTTTAACTAAATTAACATTATCACCCATGTTTATTTTTATTTTGTCGCCTTTGAAATTAATTCAGTGTCAATATAAGTTTACTTGTCCGTTATTTAAACTTTTTAGCATAATATAAAAAAATATATTATGAAAATCTATTGAGAAATAAGGGCACGGCGCTGGACAACTTTTTTCGTCACTACGCGCGAAGAAAAATCTTCTTAAACGGTTTAAATATTATAACAACATATAAAAACAATTTATAAAATACTATAAAAAATACTATAAATAAAATAACAACTTGTAAAAAATATGAAAATATCTTAAATAACCAGGAACCAATAAAATTATCATTTTGATACTGAGTTAGCAAATTATCCAAAATATTAATCTGTTGGTTATAAGGAATCGTCAAATATAGCTTAAGATTGCAACCATTTGCAAGATGTCAACGAAATTAATTTACGGAAATGAAATACAAATTGAAATTAAGTTTCTGATCCAAGTGATGTAGAAAACTTTACAACTGAAAACATATTACCGGTATCGTCAAATAAAACAAAAATCATCATTTAGCAACATAATCCTCGACTCTCTGTCCTTTTTCAAATATAATTTTTAAACAATTAATGAATGACATACATATACGTTAATTTGTCTTTTAGGTAATTTGAAAATAAATTACAGCTTGTTTTTAAATTTAGAAAATTTATATTTTTCATACATTTTTCTCAAAATTTTCTCAAGTTTGACTTTAAGCGACTTGTCGCTCATAAAGTTGAATGTTATTCGAAATCTAGGAAACCTAAAATATTTCTGACAACGTATTTCGATTCACAGTGTTCAAAAATATAAAATTTACAAGTTTGATGAAAATATCGTCAATGGCAGGGATGATCTAACTATCGCGATAAAGCAGGAACCTATTAAAATAATCAATTTTGTTTTTCAGATTCTCAATCGCCATTAAAATGTGTTACTTTTCTCTAGTTTAGGCGACCTCATATATCTTATCGTTTCCGACAAACTAATGATGAGCATCGAAAAATTCACCACCCTGCATAAAAGTAAAATAGGAATTAAATACGGCAATGAGAAGAAGCAATAGCAACCACAGTATCATTAACTTAGCTCAAAATAACAACATGGGACTGCAGAGTTTCTTACAAAGTTTAGTGGCGTACTTTGATGAGATGCACAATTTTATATTATCATCAGCAAAACAAAAAATGGCATGTCTTACAGAAACACACTCAACAGAAGAAATTGATAATGATGAATATAAAATAAGCAATGATTATACTTCAAGAGGAAAATAAGGGTTATCAATCTATATTAGAGAAGATATAAATTTTAAACATCTTGATAATTTCATAGATATAATGTGTAATTAGGCTGCAGTTTTGGAACTACGTATAAATAGAGAAAAATAGAGATCACATGTTGTCTAGTCTATAGAACTCCAGCAGTATCCTAAGCAAAGTTCTTAGATTTCTACTCAAACTGGTGCGGGCTATCAGTTCAAGAAGGTATTTTAATAATAGGAGACTATAATATTTACTGGAACTCACTGGAAATATATAGCAATAAACTAAATAGAATTGTAAATGACAATGGATTAATGCAATATATACATGGAACCACTCAAGCAGGGTGTCAATTTAAAAAGTAGCCGCCGACTTTTTTCATAGAAGTAATAATTATAAAAAAAATTTGGGTGGTTCGGAGGGGAACCAAAATGGCATAGGTGGTATCGATCCCCCACTCACCCTTTAAGCCACAGCCACCTCCACCTCCATCTAAAAAAGTTAAATGACACCCCCCTACTTGTGATACATCGTTGGAAAGCTCTTGAAAATTTCTTTCCAGTCACTATTAATACAATATGATTTGGTGAACTAGTTTTGGAGTTAAGTGCAAATTAAGTGCAAACGTGTTCAATGTATTAAATTTAAATAACATGTTAAAGTAAATGTTGGAAATGGCTTCCATTATTTTCTAAACGAAAATATAGCCTCCTTCTAAACTCTTCGCGAACTTTTTGAAGACTTGTCTAGTACTAGCTCAACATTCTTGTGTTATTCTTTCTCGTAATTGGTCAATATTATCTGGTTGCGTTTTATAAACGGGTTCCTTACGCCGAAAACTGAGGAATTTTCTCAAGTCAACTGCATTTTATACTTTCCCTGACACCTGACAATATTTTCGTACTAGCAGGAGAATATTGTAACATGCCTTCCTTTCCTTCGTCGCATAATATTTGATCAAAAATATTTCCTACTAACAATTCTAAAGTAAAGTATCCTTAATAATGGCCTTGCCACTGGTAGTGAGCGAAGATTAATTATGGTATAAAATGTGGGTTTCTTACGCCGAAAACTGCGGACATGAACTTAACTGCATTCTCTACTTTGTCCTGGCAATATTTTCGTTATGACAGATGAATATTGTAAAATACCTTCGTTTCCTCGTCGCAGACATTTGGTAAACATTGTGGCTTTATTAATCAAAGACGTAAAATATAGTTTTGATTCGGGAAGTCTATAATGACAACATATGATTTATTAAAGCCGGGTGCAGATTTATTTGCAATCGGTAGTTAAATAAAAAGTTGCGTCAGGGGAACATAACTTAATAATTTCAATATAAATAATTCAATTATGTTCTGGGTAATTATATCGTATAAATAAACTTGCTGAGCGTTTCGGTATTCAAGGAATCTCAGCATTATAAATCAATTAACTGAATGTATACATGTGCTTAAGTAGTTAGAAAATTAGAAGTAGAATACAGCTTTATCATACTAAACTATAATCAATTTTGAATAACATTACCTCTTAAAGGTTTTACGATCACATGGCTGATATTGTTGGTAGACATAAATACTAGTAATATCACGGGATGAGAACATACATTGGGGTGCATCTTTTGAAGTACTTTAATGTGTGAATTAATTTATGTGATTCGTTCCTATCCACAAGGTGATGTTGAAATGCAATGGTAGACACAAATGCTAGTGAATTTCTATGCATTGAGGTATCAAATAACCTTCTCGGCAGTATTTGAAGATTTTGGTACATGAAGTCGTTAATATCACTTTGTAATTTCAACAGTAGTATTAATAAATAACTCTTAACTCACTTTTCAAAATAAAATAAATCATTCAAAGTCAAAGAATATAATAAAGATTCAATAATTATTAAATAAAATCTATTCCAAATTTTGAATAAATATAATTAATTATTTGTATGGTTGCGGTATGTTGTGTGCTTCCTCAACCTTTAAATGTTGAAGAAGTGCACCAAATATTTAAAATAAGAAACATTAAATAATTGTAATTAAGTAAATAACATCCAATTTGAGTAACAAAACTGTCTTTTATTTATGTTAAAATGTTTCTGACTTACCAGTTATTCCCTGGAACCACATATGTTGTTATAATCATTTTATTACTAATATTTGATATTTATTTTATGAGTTTCTAATTCACATTCTATGTTTAACATTCTAATAAGTTTAACTTGTTTCGAATTTCGTATAATTGTCAAAATAATTAATCAAAATTTAAAAACAAATCCGAAAATAAGAATGTATCAGTATCAGTGAATGAGAGAAGTGAGACTGTATTGGGTGGATCGTAACAATAAATAGTCCCCAATAATTTTTTGCGAGAGTTTTTGTTACTACATTTACATACATCGAATAAAGCGATTTCATTAAACGGCATCGGCAATTTGCGATAGCTGCAATCGCAACGTTTAATTTCCACCAAAGGCCGATCAATTATCGGCTCGTCCTTTGCAAAAAAGCGAAACCTCGTCGCTAGATTTACGCCCGCGTCGCGACGCTTTTTATTTAAACAGGGAGATGCAAATGTATGCTAATCCTGCTTCATTCTCCGCAACAATAAGCCCCAATAAATCTCCCGATCGGACGCAATTAAATCGCAAAGTATTGTCCTCGCCCGGCCCTGTAATTTATTTAAACAAATCGCGATCGCACCCCCCTTAAGTAAGGGGGTGGGAGTTAAAATGGTGAGCACCTAGCCCTTTGCGGGGGAGCATCGCGCCCCCGCCATCACTAATACTGGTCAGCTAATTGCGAACACGAATCTCATTGTAAATTACAGAGCGCCACTTCGCACCATTACTGTGCAGCAGGACCGCTCGTCCTTCGTCCTGTGAAGACGAGGACGACGGGCACGAACGGGCTGACTGTGTGGCCACGCCGGACAGTAGCGCTCTGAAAGGGTCACTATGAATGACCGCGCCGAATTAAATAAATATTGCATAAAACTAAACCGATTTACGTGGGCGATGCTTTTAACGGCGGTAATTATTGATTAGGCGTATTGGGATTATATGCTGGAGGTCTTTAGTCCTCTATTTCTTCTCTAATGGAAGGGACAGTTTATACCTACACGACGTAATGCGCTCGTTTTTGCGTTGCTCCCTCCAAATGATTTAATCATTGAAGCTGCAAAAATAGTATATAAAGCAAATTTCTGAACGGAAACTTGATGTGAGTAAGTACAGTCGTGTTAAAAAAATGTGTTGGGGCACAGATAATTGGCTGTTGTAAGTCGTGTTTAAAAATATGTTGTACAAAAATTGGTATTTGGCTGAATATTTGGTCAATGGTAGATACATTTCAGAACTATGTGACAATGTGACAACTAACAGTGGTAAAATATTTAAAATTATTGTATTCTTTATTCCAAAATACATGTTTCTAGATCTTTAGTGTATTATCTATTCTATTATTAAAAGTTTATCGGTGGTTATGTTTTTACTCAACAAAGATTTGTACTGAATCATTAATTAAATAGAGTTAGATCTTAGCATTCAAAATATTTGTATGTACAGCACTTTTTTGAAGTTTGTGAAATTAAGTCACATTCACATGGCAGAAATGCTGTACAACACTTTAATGAACACTACACTGTACGTTATTACCCGCATCACATAAAATATACCGATCATTCAATGTTTAAATAATAAATACCTAACCTGGAAAATTATCACTTTACCACCTAGGTCTACAATAAACTATTTTTAAATAGTTTTGTAATGATCTAATCCATATTTAATATTAATTTCTATAATTAAACGAATATAAATAAAAATGTATACATAATTGTCCCACGACTTCGGCATACGCGTATACACACATCGTGAGTCGCGAGCGAGCACGGTAACACCATTCGGGAGGTGCACGATTAAGATTATGTAATTTTATATGGGTGTCCAAGTAACACCCTAAATATCTACGAAAAGTTTTGTTTTTACAAAATCGCTAAAACACGTCGAGTTTTAATTCAAGGGAGACAACTTTTGGCAGACAAATGATTTTCAATTTAGGGGTCGAGTGACAGCTCATTTGAAAGCTTGCCTAATTTCAAATACAACGCTATATTATCTTTTTAAATCTGTCGATTAGTTTTAAAGAAAATGTGCTTTTAAGTTGAGCAAAGTACAAGAATGTCATTTCAGCCACAAAAATGTATCCAGCAACAAACGTACACAGTAAGAAACTGTCAGTTTGACAGTACTTAAATGTTTCATTCCATTGGGTTTTGATATTTAGATGGGGATTATTTTGATTGAAAAGAAGAGCTGCAGCTCTGGAGCAATCATTGTTAATAAAATAGAAACTCTTCAAAATGGAGACAATTTCAAAACGCCCTATAATGGAATAAATCACCTTAGTACTGTCAAATTGATGGTTTCTCGCCCTGTACTGTTGTTGCTGGATACATTTTTGTTGCTGGAATGTAATATTTATTTTGTTCTTAGCTCAATTTAAAAAAATATTTCTTGAAAAGTAATTGACAAATTGCTAAAATTGATACACCGTTGTATTGCATATTAAGTTAGCTTTTAAATGAGCTATCACTCGACCCCTACTTCAATTTAAAAAACAAAGGGTTGACCTCCCCTGCGGCATAGAGGTGAAACAATTGAAGATCGTCTGCCTGCCAAAAGTTGTCCCCCTTGAATTAAAACTTGGAGTGTTTCAGCGACTTCGCGAGAAAAAAAATATTTTCGTAGATATTTAGGGTGTTACCTTTCTCCCGGGACACTGTGTAAACATTGGCGGCTTTTACTTCACGATACATAAGCGTAAAATATGCTGATGCACATAGAGGGCCGGGGCGAAGTGTGTAGATTGAGGAATACTATAAATACGAGTGCCAAAAGCAACTAATTTTTATAAGATTTTTTTAAAGAATTTCCAATCGACGCAACTCAGAACTTTAGTCTGCTTTACGAAGACTAAGCATTAATTTCTAATTTCTTAGGTAAATGTATACAATACGAAATCAGATATACACCACACTAACAATTCTAAAGTCAATTATCCATAATAATGCAACCTATCTAGTGACATCACGGCGCCGGGAGTGGTCGATTTGTCGATTCTAGCTGAACATTTCGAAGTTAAGCATTATGGAGCTGTTCTATTACTCTGTAGTCGTAAGTGCCATTACCGCCCTAGGTCGGTATATTTATATATTTATATATATATATATATATATATGTATACAGAGTGTTAATACTAAGTTGCAACACCTGAAACTGGCAGTTAGAACTCATTGAAACAAACAACTTTTCTTTGTTCAAATTTTTGAATTGGAGCCCAAGTTCATAGTTATTGGCGTTCTTTTGTTTTTACGTTCGGCATGCGCTATCGGTTCTCTACAACATTTGTATTTACAATTATTTTCTATTTTATCAAATAACAAAATGGCGACCGAACAAAAATTTCGAAACAAGATATTTTGAAAATCACTCGATTGAATTTTGAAAATAAAACATTTATAAAATCCTTAAACTATATTATAACAGATTTCCACATATTTTTGTATCCAATCAGTATTTTTTTTGTTTTCTGAGTGCATTTTTTTAACATCTCGTCCATGTAGACGATGAACAATGTTGGGCTCAAGCCTCCCTTCGTTTTGAACGGTTCTGATTGCTGATTACCATGTATTATCACGTTTGTGTTTGTGCTGTAGATTTGTATACTTATTCTGATTAGTTTGGGGTTGACTCTTCGTTCTTTAAGTATATCCCATAGCTTTTCTCTGTTCACCAAGTCAAAAGCTTTTTCCATATCTATAAACCCCAAGTAGACGTATTTTTTTGTATTTTTGATTTCTGTATTATTTGCTAAATCGTGAAAATGTGATCTTGCGGGCTATATCCTTTTTTGAAGCCCCTTTGTGATTCATCTAATGTTGGTTCTATCTTTGTTCTTATTTTTTTGTCTAGGATGTGTTCATACATTTTCATAGTTGTGTTTAGTAATGTTATTACCCGGTAGTTTTGGCACTCTTTTCTGTCCCCTGTTTTATATACTGGAGCTATTCGTGCAGTTTGCCAGTCTTTCGGAATTTGTTCTTTTTGCCACACTGAGTTGTACAGTTCCAAAAGTATTTCTGATCCTCTCCTCCCTATATTCTTTATCATTTCAGCCGTGATTTTGTCCGATCCGTGTGCTTTTCCATTTTTCATTTTCTTTATTACCTCTTTTAGTTTTTCCATAGTTATTGCTTTATTTGATTTTTCCTCGTGTCTGGTTGTTTCTTCGTTCTCTGATGTTTCTCCAACCATGTCCGTGCCCAAAAGCTCTTCAAAATACTCTTTCCACCTTTCCATAATTTCGTTTCCATCTGTTATTTGCTTTCCTTCTCTGTTCTTTATTTGTCTGGTGTTGAATCTCTTTTTGATTACTCAATTTTTGAGTACTCTATAGAAGAGTTTCTGGTTCCCTTTACTATCTTGCTCCATTTTGTTCAAACACTTTCCATGTTTCCTTCTTTGATTCTATTATTAATTCCTTAACTTTTCTTCTTTTTTCTTTATATTTATTATAGCTGCCTTCTGTCTTTTGTGGTAGGTAGTCTCTGTAAAGTGTTTTTACTGTCCTAGGACGGTATTGTAAATAAATGTCATTTCGGCATAACCCCCTCCAACCCCTTTGATCAGCTTTTTTATTTCAACTCTTATCTAAAATCGTTATGACATAAGTTGTATGCAATTATATTCTGAATCAATTTTTATGTAAGATAAACTAATGGTTTAGCAAAATAAGCTAAAAAACAATATAAAAATGTTATATCTACACCATTTGGCCACTTTACTTTGATTACCTGATTCCAACCAAAACTTACTTGAAACACCCACAATTTGTGTAAAATATTACACATCTTATATCTTAATATCTATGAGCATAAATAGAGATTCATTGTCAGATAAATCAGAATCATATTCGTAAAAAAATTCAGACAGAGTGTTTGACAAGTTTGCCGTAAAAATAATAAAACAAAACGTTGTATTTGACTTGCGTTTAATATCTATAATTCACGAGACGAAGTAAACATACCAACCGAAGGCGAATATTTACATTATGAGCTCGTTAAATAATATAGCTACTATGTATTATCATGTTGTAAAGAATTCACTGCATCAATCCAGCGTTTCTGGTAATCACTGCAGCTGGTCATTATCTAACTTATAACCATTATAACTTCGATAATGACACAATTAATTATATTTTGTTATTATTTGTACTAAAATGGATAATTTTTAATCATCAGACTACATATTTTATTTTATATAAATTAATTAATTACATCTCTTGCTGACGAATCAACTGAGAGGATGATTATAGTACAACATTACAAAACTGTGAGATCAATATTCTATAGAGGTAAATAACAATAACCAGACTATGCCAACAAAAATGACGTTTGTTTTAGGTAACGATTTTATAGATACATATTAAAATGCTTTAAACGATACAAAAATTAAATTAATGTATTATGTATTATATAATGTGTAAAATTTTCTAATATTGAATGATGTAAAACCAATCATATAATATTAGGAACTCGCAGTCTGGAAAAAATATATATCTTCAAAATTATATGAAATAAACTATGATCCGTTAATAAATTATTCTCAACGCTGTTTCTTTCACCTCTATTATTTTACTATCTGCTAACCTATGGTGTGGTGACGTAAATTCAATAAAACGAGTATCTGCACATTTCTTTAAATTATGAGTTTGGCCGTCTATTAGTTATTTATATACCAAGGCCGCGAAATCATTCTTTAACGTACCGAGGGAGAAATTATCGCTGGGGCCGCTTGCGGCCGAGGCAAGACAATCCCGAGAACGATACAGGTTTTAGCAGGCGAGGTGTACACAACATGTTTTATGCAACAGAAAATTTGTAGTTATTAAAACGTGAGTTTAATTATTTTTGCACGATTGGTTGTTTTTATCTGTTTACCATGTCTATTTCCAAGACAGTAAGTTGTTGTTACTGGTTGCTACGTCTAACAAAACGGTAAGTAATTTACTTACCGTTCAGTGAACGGCAAGTAAATAAATCTCAAAAAACCAAATTTTGCGATTTATGTGTTAAAATTAAATGTACAATTATTGTAATTAACAGTTGTAATACCACTCGCATTTGAATTTATGGCGTGGTGGTTAATGGACAGACTTTCAGATCTAGAACTTCCAGGTTGTTGTAGACGTCCACCATCATCATTGTGTAGAATTTTTTGAGCAAATTCAATTTTGTTTTGGAGGGAATCTTTTAAGATAAGCAATTAATGTAGCAAACTTAGAAATGTCAATAGCCTCATAGAGAAAAATTGTACTATTTAGCTTTGAATACTTCGCCCATAAATGGGTTGTCCACTTTTCACCACAAAATGCGCTAACAAGCCCTTTTCATGTAAAGCAATCTTCTTTGCTTCACGCCTTTCTTTAAAAACCTTGTATGTCTGTTCATATCGGACTTTGGATTTTTCTGGGATTATTACCGAACATCCTTCTTGCCACGCTTCTTCTAAATCATTCGGTAGATTATCACTATAGATATCGGAATAGCTCATGTTTGCTTCGAAAACAGAACTATGCACGATTCTTTAAATAAACACAATTTTACTTAACGAAATATGTGAAAATGAAATGTGTGAAAATCCACCCTGATTAAACAACATCACCTATAAACAATTTTACTTGTTTGAAAAAAAAAACATAGAAACCATGGAAATGCCACCCAAAATTTTCGTTTTAATCTTCCCGATTACCAAAAATTTGTAGGAGTATTATTCCTAATACTCCAATCGTGCAAAAAACGTTATAAGCATGTCAAACGGTAAGGGTTACCGTTCTCAGACAATAATTTGAGTCATCGCTTCGCTCCTCCTCCAAACAATTGTCTTCGAACTGTAACAAACTCTTATCGTTCTCCATACTTAATATACTATTTATATTCTTAATGTTTGCTTTACATCTGCATTTCGCAAGTTTCTCGCAGACAGATGCGCAATACTGTGTCGTTGTTGAGACCGTGATTATCAGCGTCCACCGATTTAATTAACATATCTGAAATCTCCGACTAGAGTGTATTGCTATCATGATTGTCAAAGGTGTGATCGATCGATCTCCTTTCCTATATACTATTATTATGGATACATAAAAAGTCGACTTGCATGTTGCTATGGAAATAGTAACATAATTTAGTAAGTAATAGCAAAAATGTCAGATATCATCGATGATTCTATTTCGTGTACTCCGCCAGAATTAAGAAATATTATCGACTCTGCTATTACCAATTTCATTCCCCAAATAACCATTACGGCAAGCGCATACTTATCGGCAGCGGACGCACGGTACGCATAAGATTTTTTCAGTGGTATCTTTATTCGGTGCAAATAAGCTGTGTGCCGTCCCTGCCCAGTTCCGATATATGTGCGTTGGCTCGTTTAAATATATGTTAAGTGATTTTATACCGTCGCCAATGAAAAATAAAGTATATTTACCTTTATTTAAATTTAAGAATTTGTTAAAAATTGTGTTTTGTGATGAATGTAAATCCAATTTCGAAATGTTAACATGAATGAACATTAAACTAAACTAGTATCCTCGCTAACTAGTGTTGGTTGTTGCTGTATAAGGATTATAATTATTTCGCAACAGCTTTACTGCTCCATTAAATCAATACAATCAATATCTTGCGTGGGCGTCAATTGAGAAGTGATTTTGCGGTCGACATCGCAACAAAGAGGTATGTGTGGTGGTTAAGCGGACAATGGCCAGGTTTAAAGAAGAACGAGACAATGCTGATTGACCAGACCGGGGGTCGACTAAATGAAAACCGGCGGTTCCGTTGAATGGACCACTCCACACACCACACAATTCCTAGATAAAATGAATTGTAAACTGTGTTACAATCAATGCTAGACTCGGCATTACCTCTTTTTATTTTAATAAATTGCCAGACACAACGGTCGCGGTAATCGCAGAAGAACCGGATTAGATTAGCGACGAAAAAACCGCATCAATCAACCTGTCTAGGGGATTGTGGCCTGCAAGAAGCGGAAGAAACTGAAGAACTTTACTGCGGCATTATCGCAATTAACGGGGATACAGATGACTTTTACGAGCCCGCACACTGTTATTATAAAAAAGAGCGGGATATAATTTTTTTATTGCGGCTCCTCCATAGAGCAACTAATAAAATAATAATTGTCAAACATTACACAATAGCCCTGAAAGGATCTTTTCAATCCGGGGGAGAGGCGCGCGTCGGAAGGAAATATAAGTAGGGCAAAAGAGGGTCGGATAATAAGGGGGAGAGGAAAGTCGAGTAGGCACACAAAGAAACTGGGACAATAACCGATGTCCTGGGGCCATCGCTTGATGTGGGGACGAAACGTCGGCGGGTCATTATAAAATCCACGGCGTGCGGACGTTTCTTTAATTTTCCTGGATAATGTGCAAATAGCGTGGAGGGAAAACCTAGCCAACGGGCGTGCTCTCATACATTTTTAATGGGTTTCCTGTTGCTCGAGATGGGGAAATATTGGCACTGGGGCTGTCCCTCAAATTAGAAGCAAGAAAACTTTGCGGGATGAAAGCCTCGGGAGCGTTTTCTCGTCATTGTTATCCACACAGAGGAATAATTGATATTTGCGCGTTCTTTCTTTATAATGCATGAGCTAATCATAAAAAGCTATTCAGCTAAATATTTGTGTACAGCTATTTGCAATAAAAACTGAGTTAATGACAACACAGCCAAAAATTTTCCAGTGTGTATAGGAATGCTCATGTACATTTTTATGCTTTAGGCACATACATGGTATAGTCGTGACCTGATTGATTTACGTATGACCTATATCATATAGACTTAAGACATGAAACGGATATTAATTAAAATTTTATTCATAACAACGGCTACACGCAGTGTGACAATATAAAATCAATGATTTAAAAAAAATCATATGGTTTAAATCGTGATGTAAAATCATTGATGTAAATCACATCTACTCTGGAAAAACTGATCAAAAATATTTAAAAAATAAAAAATCAACGATTTTTTTTAATCATTATTTATGCCAATCCTGGTATAGTGTTTTCACTTGAAATTGAAAATGTACCTGCAATGAGGGTTTATTGCGGTCAAGGGTTCTCTATTGTATGGCGTGCTGCGAAGAAGCGGGAGTCCACGTAACAGTAGTAGTTTGTACAACTAGAGTGGATACGATGCCCATACCGCACGAGGAGGAGTTTGGCGCACGACGCCGCAGGCGGAGTGCGCCAAACCTCCGAGTGCGATATGGGCAATCCACTCGAGTTACACAAGTACACACTACTTTTTCTACGACAAAAACGAATAACAATGTTATGTAAATGGTATTTACTAATAAATGTCAGTGTGACACATTTGAATGTCATTCATCATTCAATACATTTAATATATTAGAATTAATATCTTTTACAAAAACATAAGCATTTCAGAACTCATAATTGGAAATCATAATTCAGCACTGTAAAGATAATTGTAATAATGTCGATTTGACTTTTTGCTTATTAATTTGTCGTTGACAACTATGACAAATTTATGAAAAAACATGTTGCTCTGCAATTTTCCATCTCTCTGATTGTTGGATATCATATCCGCACACGTGTGTGGGAATGAAAATATATCCACATTGTTCATTGCAATAGGCCACATATATGTATAGTAGTCTATGAAAGAATATGCTAATATACATATAGGAGTAGAAAAAATATTTTACTTTCGACGAAGATGCTACTTAATTGTTTTCTCTTCGATATATACACAATTATATCACTATGATGATAATATAAAAAATATTTATTAATTAAATTGAATTTAATAATCATACAACTACCTATCTACATCGTTTTTTATGAGTCGGCGGACGTAATACTTTTTTCAATTTTACAATTCGATATAATTACAAGACTACAGACGCCAGTAGATGATTAAGAGCCGTCACCTAGGAAACGGTTTTAAAAGGATTATACATTCGCACATGCAATTAAGGTTCATTGTACCTTAATTGCTGGGCGAATATGCAGTCCAGGTAGACAATCAGTTCAGGCTGCCTCAAATAGAATTTTTCTCAAATACCATCAAGTACCATTAGGAAAAACTGCATCGATCATGTGATAAAAATTGAAAACGATTATAGGACGCTTAGTGTACCAAATCTAATTATTAATGTTCAAAGTGAAAGTGATAGCGACAAATATAGTTGTGCGAAATAATATCTGCTTGTTTCATTACAATTCATGAAAAAATTAACTGATGTTAACGTCGTTAATTTTGAAACGCAATGAGCAAGTCAATAATGTTATGGGTAACTTACGTTACTTGTTTCGCGAACCATACTGTATATAAATTTTCTATGAAATTATAACTTCATTTGTAAAACACAATTAATTATATGTACATTTAAAAATACAATGAAAAGTACAATTTAATGATAATGAATCACTAATGTTAATTTTCTACGGGACACTGAATCTGTATTTTCTGATGCCGGCTCTGGACTCTGTTCTCTTTCCATCACCCGTCATAAAATTTCGTTCGCACAATGGGGCGCAATAAACACCCTTCGTAGGTAGATTTTCAATTTCAAGTAAAAACACCATACAGACTGACTTATTATGTTTAAAATAACAAATCTGACGGACTTTCTTCTTCGACTTCTTGAGCAAAATGTAAATTCATGTGTTTCGCAAGAAATAAAGCTCCCCCATTAGCTTTTTCTACCTGCAAAAATCCCTCCTGCTTAAATTAGGGATCTAGAACCGTGGCAATTTTTGTTACAAATCGCTGTTCATAAAGAATAAATCGTTTCTTGCAATACATTTGTATTTTTTAATACATAATTGCAAGGAAGCGCCAAACACTATATATATTAATGCGAACGTAATGATTAATAAGGTTATTATAAGTTATTACATTATAACATATATTAAAAAAGTTTGATCAGTTATTATTTTTGAAAGTTATTAATTTGTAATTAAATATGTTATTATAAATTATTACATTATAATAGATATTAAAAAGGTTCGATCAGTTATAATTTTTTTAAGTTATTAAGTAAGGAATACAAGGAATATAAGGTTTTCATGGGTCATCGGTGAAGAGTGAAAGAACAGGACATGATATGACATGACAGGATGATCATATTTATAGACAAAAACTAAAATTTTCAAAGTACATTTTGCAATTTTTGTATCCATTAAAATATATAACTATTTAGTACATATTTTTTTACCAATATATGAGGCGCCGACTATTGATATTTCTCTACCCCTAATGGTATCATTGACAATATTATTGACTATTTCCGGGTTAATTTAGAGGGGAAATGGGCTGACTATAATGTGTACTCCTTAACTATGCATGCATGGTAAAAAGCCTTATATGTTTATATCGAAGTGCATTGAGGCAAAGACGCATGTTTGACAGGTCGCTTTTTGACGATAAGTATTAACACCAGCAGCAGAAATAAGCCTTATATACGTAATATAAATATTGTATATTAATAAGCCTAAAATAAATATTAAGAGATCATAATGCGTGGTTGATGCGATCAAGATATTTACAGAATAACAAATATTATGTACTAACTTCGTAACAAGGCTCTCCCTAAATCAGCTCAATTTTTACCTACAAGTGGCCGCCCCTCGCATCCCAACTGTATATATTTACCTCGTCCAACTCAAAGGTATAAACTGGTAATTACTCCCAAATTACTCGCATGATTAAACTCCAGAACAGATTACAATTAGGGCCCATTACCCCCCGATAATGTAATGGCCAGGGTCCATTCAAAATCTGCTAAGCCAGCTCGGACACAGAATCGCTTTTAGATTATCCGAACGAGTTGCCTAATCTTTGTGTGGGTCATCCTGTCCGCCCCCCATCTTAACCATCCACAGACCGACCAAGTAATGTGTGTGTGTGCGTGTGTCCACTAGAAATTTCATTAACTCCAACCAAATGGACCGGGGACGTCCAGTGTTTACTGTTACTAAAATTACATTGATGGCTCCAATGTTACTGACATACGAGGAATTGGGATAGAATTTGTTGACATGTAACTCAATAACATAGTTATAATCTTGTTATATGTATGATGTATGTACACAGTACTTGTGTTATACAGGGTGAATCTATATTCATTCCCCAGCCCTCGGATGTGTTCTACAATAAAAAAAAAAGAATACGAAAGAAGAAATCTTGAAAGCGGGGCCACATTAAGGTAAAATTGAATAAAAAAAAAATCTTTGCCAGATTTACTTGACTTTGGGGTTAATATTTTTATTTGGCTTTTGCTATTGAAAACATTGATAGCTTCAGTACTTTTTCAACTTTTCAAAAAGAATTCGTCGATATGATAAAAGTTTCATAATGCACTTGTAAAGATAACGCCAGTGCTGTGAACCGTTTGTACAGGGTACAATTTCCGAACCGCCGTCCTCCAGATCACAAAGCAATCAAAAATTTAAATTTAAATTTAAATTTTATATACAATTTTACATGGAAACTCGCTTTCAACATTGTAGCATTCTCCATTTTCTTCTTCTTTTTTTTAATTGTAGAAACATATACGAGGGTTAGGGAGTGAATATTGACTCACCCTGTATACACATTTATAATACTACTCGTATTTTACAGCGAAATCTTTAAATATGAACCCTCTTAATACTAAATATACAGGGTGTTTATTAAGTACATAGACAAAAATAAAGGGATGATTCCTTGATCAATTCTAAGATAAAAAGTTCATATAAACATGGGGTCTCAACAGTTACGTTTTCAAAATATAGTTTAAAGAAGTTTTAAAATAAAACGTACTTAATTTATACCCTGTATAATATTACTAGATCATAACACGTGACAATTAAATTACCAACGACCTTAAAATACTCATCACAGCATTGCAGTTAAGTATTTTTTTAGAACTGGCAATTTATGACACGTGCGCAATTATCATCGTCACGCACAAGAAATTTGAAATTGCAATTTATGAAGCATTCAAGTTTTCTCCGTAACTGTAATGCTTTTGACAGGTATTTTATAGTTGTTGGTGATTTAATTGCCACATGTTATGATCTAGTAGTATTATATAGGGTGTTAATTAAGTATGTTTAATTTTAAAACTACTTCCCTTTAAGTCATCCCTTTAAGTTTGTCTACGTACTTAATTAACACCCTGTATGTAATCAGTTCATGTTTTAGAAATGCAAAAATAAAACTTTCATGTTTTGTATGAAATTTGCATATTTGTGCATGGTATTAAATATTACGATACGATGAAATGTTGTTATTAGTTGAAAAAAATTATGATATTGAAAAAATAACTGAATTTATTTTATTTGTTAATCAATTTAAACATTTTCATGCATGTAATACATTTTCATCTGGACGTGTACTTACCACATTTGAGCACTACACCATCGATTTTATGAACTTGTTTCAACAATTTTATATACCAACCAAAAATAAATAAAAATATTTGAAGCCAAGGGCGACTTGAAGCCAAACTAGTTTTAGTATACCGATTTTTATTATCTTGGGAGTGCATATGAACCCTTTTCCATTTAAAATTTAAACAAAAATTGTGGTTGAAAACGAATGATTATATTTTATTTTAAGTGGTAACTTTATTTTAGAGCATCCGAATGATTTCAAAGGCACAAAGACAAGAGTTAGGTACTTGAATTATATTCTCAGTTATAATTTGTATCGACATAACCTAGTAATGTGCTTACCTTTGAGTAATCAGTTTGTTTCGCATCGACTGACCTCGCTGTTTCTTTACACGAACCTCCTTCACTTGCTCCAGTCTTCCAGTAAACTGCACAATATTATACTACTAAATGTAACTACGACATTATGACAAACAATGAACAATAATACTCGATGCAAATGAGCACACCAACAATATAGTGTCAGAGTATAATGTGACATTGGGCGAGTAGTAATGTAAGTAATGAAGTAAGCTGTGCACTGTCAGACCGATTAACGTCGGTGCTTTGGACTAATACTGTAAGGTGTCGCCTCAAGCAACCCAAATTTTTGGAAGTTTGAGTTAGTTTACAAGATTGTAAACAATTTGGAAAAATATTGACAAGTTAATTTTCATAAAATATCTTGAATATATCACCGCATGAGTCATGTGAGTATAGTTTAGTCATTGACTAAATGTTCATATACACGGTGTTCCTTCATGACGTGCTAATATTTAAGGGTGTAATTCCTCAGGTCATTTTATGAAGACAATTTTAAATGAACATATATCCGCAACGGCTTAATTTTTTGCTACAGGGCGTTGAAATATTTTTTTAAATCGTTATATATTTTAATATTTATTCATATTGACGAATTAATTTAAAAAAATATTTCAACACCCTGAAGCAAAAAAAAATAAGCCGTTGCGGATATATGTTCGTATGAAATGTTCTTCATAAAATGACCTGAGGAATTACACCCTTAAATATTAGCACGTCATTAAGGAACACTCTGTATATCATGAGAATAATCAACATTATGTGCACATGCCGAGTCAATATGTTGGATATTAATATCTTGTAAATCCATTATATGTTTGAATCAACGTCATGTGCACTTTTCAAGTCAATATTTTCGAAATTAGTATCTTGTAACTCCATTAAATCTTTGAATATTTTGCTGAATACCCCATAGACAATGGCCGTTTTAGTTTAAATAATTAATCAACTGGTTTCTTATCCGGTTTATTTTTTTCTGCTCCATTTAGTAAAACTTTTTCTGTAGATTCCTATGATTTTTTTTTTAATAATACGTTTCTATTTTAAATCTTTTTTCTTCACACCAGGTAGTACTTTTTATGGCTGCCCCCCCGTATTCCTTTCGATTCTGATTTGATTGTTCTCTTATATTGCACAGATTAGTATGATAATTATGTTGCTATCTATTGATTGAAAAATGTTTCATTTCTGTGGTGTCGTATACAAATGTTGTAAGTGCGAAAATTAATCTTTCATATTTTGTATGTAATTTACACATTTGTGCGTAGTATTGAAGATTAAAGACCAAATTTCATTGTATGATACTTTATTATCAGTATAAATAAGTTATTAAAGAAAATAATTCAATTTATTTTATTTGCTTATCAATTAAAATATGTTTACGCATTTAACACAATTTCATCTAAAAGTGTACTTACAACATTGGTGCACTAGGTACACCATAGATATAGGGTAATTTTTACTCGTATTTAAATCATAACTATTAAACTTCGATATTAATGTTAATTCCATAAAAATGTTGTGTTTCTATGGAATTTAGATAACGCACACACTTTTATAAACAATAAAATTTTATGAGAAATCAATAATTAAAAAGTTTTCTAGTAGTTGCATACTTTCTTGATACGATGTATAGGGTAGTCCTTATTTTGGAAAAGTCCCGATTTTTTAGTGCTGCCCCTAAATCAAAAGTAGTAGCCGAAAAATTAATTCTGACCCAAAAAAGGCCAAAAAATAATAATAAACCATCCCCTACGTAGGACGAATTTTAAATGAGATTTAACATGGGTTTTCCGGTTTTCTAAGTTAAAAAAAAGCGTTGAGCACTTGATTTCCATCGGTTCAAGGTGAAACTTGGTATCCTTAAGTTTTCTATACCGCTGAATCCAAATATCATGTCAAAAACCGGTTTTGACTCATGACAGCTGTCAAAGAACCGGTCAATAAAAATTAATTTTGAGATTATTCAAAATTGTAAGGTTTTTTTTATATTTTAACACAAATCAAGTAAAGTTTCGTCGTAAAAAAAATATTATCGTGTTTTTCGCTAAATAACAACTGTCAATTAAGCTGTGAATGAAATTTTTAATCGAATTTTTAGTTTTTTTTTCAAGTACTCAACTACTTGTGGGTTAGTAACAATAACATTAATATTTATTTATATAATTTATTCACTTTAAAGGATTTTTGAAATACAATTAACACACAAAATTTGAATATAATGCCTATATTTATTTACTCAGAATTTATTACTTTATTTACTCAAAAAATTACTCAAAAAGGATTAGTTGGTTTTGGATTAAAAATGCATTTTAGCAGGTTACACATCAAAGAAATCGACACCTCTGTGCCCATGGTGATTTCATTGTTATATGTTCCCACAGCATAGAAAATGTTAACAGAAATGTGTCCATCAACATAGTCAGTCACATCAGTTGGATATTTCTAGTGACGTCAATTACTTCACACATTGATCAATTCTAAAAAAAAAACAAACAATATATGTCACCACTTTATGCAATATGTCACTATTTGCGCCTTTCAATGTCATTTTGCATCTATTACTTTAGGATTCATTAACTAGGCTTCAAAGTACAGTTTTTGTTAACAATTTATGAACCTACGACCACGATTATCTACCTGTATTAATATCATTTAATTTAATTTATTATATAAATTATACTCATTAGCTTTCTTAACTTATAACCATTTTAATATTGACCTGAATTAACCTGAATTTAATATATAATTTGATTCATTTATATTTAATTTGTACTCATTACCTTTTCTGAATTTATTATCCTTTTAATATCGAAATTAACTCGTAACTGAATTTACTCTAATTGATTTAATTTCTATTTCATTGCCCATGATCTTTATTATACTATCTACTCTGTTTACCAAGATGTTATAGAACTTATTCTTTTCATTTTTATACTTATTCCCTGAAGAGAATTATTCTTGTTATTTTTCTTAATGTATTGATTTTATTGATATTTTTAATAATACATTCTTTGCATTCATAATGCCTTTATTAAGTTCATTTTATGTTTTCCACAATTTAATAAAATTTCTTAGTAACATTTTTATTATGTTCATTCTATCTTTCCCAGTATTTAATAAAATTTCGTAGTAACATTTTTATTATGTTCATTTTATCTTTCCCACTACTTAATAAAATTCCGTAGTACGTAACATATTATGTTACGTTCATTTTATCTTGCCCAGTATTTAATAAAATTTTGTAGTAACATTTTCGTAGTATCTTTCCCTGTACTTAATAAAATTTCGTAGTAACATTTTCATTAGGTTTATTTTATCTTTCCCACTACTTAATAAAATTTCGTAGTAACATTTTTATTATGTTCATGCTATCTTTCGCAGTATTTAATAAAATTTCGTAGTAACAATTTTGCTATGTTCATATTATCTTTCCTACATGCGCGCATTAAAGCGTCACCGAGTATCTAATAAAATTTCGTGGTAACAATTTTATTATTATGTTCATTTTATCTTTCCCACTACTTAATAAAACTTCGTAGTAACATTTTTATTATGTTCATTTTATCTTTTGCAGTATTTAATAAAATTTCATGGTAAGAATTTTGTTATGTTCATTTTATCTTTCCCACAAGTGCGCATTAAAGCGTCACCGCGTATTTAATAAAATTTCGTGGTAACTTTTTTATTATTATGTTCATTTTATATTTCCCACTACTTAATAATATTTTGTAGTAACATTTATATTATGTTCATTTTATCTTTCGCAGTATTTAATAAAATTTCGTAGTAACATTTTTATTATTATGTTCATTTTATCTTTTCTACTATTTAATAAAATTTCGTAGTAACATTTTTATTATGTTCATTTTATCTTTAGCAGTACTTAATAAAAATATCGTAGTAACATTTTTATTATTATTCAGAATGTAACTTTTATTTAACTTTTCTATATAACTTGAATAATACTCTTTTTACTGATACTTTTGTCGACTTGTGGATGCTAACGTGATGTCAGCTTGGTCGCTCTGGTCAACTATCCCGATTATGTCAAAATCTCGCCTTTTTATACTAATCATTCCCACTATTTCCCTCTCTATAATTCCGACTGGACTTCCCCTATATTATTAACTTTCCGTGATTCCTCCGAATCAATGCCCGTCTACGCACATCGCACTGAAATTAAACAATCTCGCACTTGTAATAATAATTACAATTCTCACGTGCATAACTTCTCATAAGCTGAACCAACACATCTCGCTTCAGTCGTTCAGTCTAAACAAAAATATTGTCCGCGTTTATTAAATGCAAGCATTGTATTCATTATCGTTGCTCCCTAGAAACTCCTAACACCCACTTCATAATATTTATATACAATTCTTTACTAATTCCCATAACCGATCATCGACCCTCATCTCAATTGTAATTTATCAGTCACTCTCTTCGAGAACCTTTAAACTGAATATGCACACTTGCATATTATTTTCACCAGGCATATTAAATGATTCAAATTTACTCCAATTATCGCAAATAATTAATTCTTACTAAAGATTTATATTTTGATCATCTTGGGCCCTTACACAGTGGACTATTAAATGGGAGAAGGAATGTACGAAGGTGCAAGGCATTATTTTAGTTTACTTCCAAGTGCAACCAAACGATTAGCCGTTGTTGTCAAGGACATTTGGGCGTTGCTAAACCTCCTAAAAAAATAGAATGTTGATTTATGAGCGGCATCTTGACGATATGAATCTTGAATCAAAGATAATTTAAATATATGCAATTTATGCTTTTCAAAATTTTCTGCACTGTGAATAAGTTGTAGAATTTTCCCCGTGCCCGACACCTAGGCATTGATATCTCCATCAGTTTTTAGGTCCCATATGTTATTATTGCATATCGAAAAATACGCAGAAGTCAGCGGAAATGTCATACAAGTAACTCCCGTCGATTCCAACAATAGATTCGGATATTGGCTGTTTTGTAATGTATAATATCGAGGTCAGAAATTTCCCCCCAATTCACGGTTGCCATGCAACATCTTCCTCGCGCGACGGGGCACCCTTACTGAGCCTCATGCCTCCAATGCGCACCCCAAACATGGGGGGATGAACCCCGGATGTGTGGGTGTGTGCGTGCGTGCGTGTGTATGGCTATGTATATGTGCCTTTGTGTATGCGTATTTCTATGTGTGTTTGTAATATGCGTTGTGGATGATGGAATCAGGCCACCTCCTGCCACCCCCGCCGAAATAAGTACGCTGCCCCCGATATCTGCGTTGTAGGTTGTAAGTGGAGGTTCCCGTGGGGTTGCTCGGCCTCCGGCGGGATCGGTCAATTGAGTGAGATACGCAATGATACCATAACTCAAATTAGGTATTGTATGTAAATGAGGGAGTATCGTAGAGCGGAATCTATTAGTGGGGCTCTTGCTTTGAAGCGGTTTTAATCTGTATTAGTGCCCTGGCGGTGCGGACGTGTTTTATGCTTTGCATTTATGTGCGCCTAAAAGGAAATGCGTTATTACTTCCTTTATTCCCCGTAATTTCGGGGCTTTTAATGCTATTGATGGGGCGCACAGATAGAAGCAGACCGATACAAATAACCAGAATCTACTGGGCTGACGCTATATTTATAGTTTTAATTTTATAGATAAACACCCTCTCTTAACTATTATACAAAGATTATTGATAAAAACGCTATTTCATATTTATGTTTGCATTCGCTTATAATCGTAAAAGTCAAGTAATTGGAGACTATAAGAAGTGTTTAATTAAACAAAATTGAAACACCTTTATATCTAATATGCAACAATTTTCAGTAAGATTTCAATTAAGTCTAGTTTAAAATTTAAACCTATAATTTGAATTGTGAGAGATGCCTGTTAGAGAATTGCTACCGAGATATTATATCATTATAGCATTATAAATTTTTATAATCAATATTATATTATTTGAAATAATTAGTCTTACATTTTAAGGTTGCGGAAGTCAGTGCTGGCAGGGGCACGTTCGTTTTTTTTTATCTTGACCCAAACACCGTATAGCAATCTCTGTCATTATTTATATCATGTAAATTTTCCAAATTGTGTGATTTTTTATATGTGATACAGATTTTTACGATTACCTTTCACCATGTATCAGTTGCGTTTCACTTATATCAAATGCTTTTTCCTCTTCTCTCAACAATTATCAATATTGTGTCAAATGTTCTCCTCATATGCCAAATTGTTTTCACTATTTATCAAATGCTTTTCCGACTTGTGAGATGGATTAAATATTAGATGAATTTCAACTTTGTATGTATACAAAAATTAATAGCAACTAACAATAAACTATTAAGCTATGAGAGTATTTCGTTTTGCTCCAAACAATCACTTAGATTGATAGTGATGTTTTCCGATGTCGCATGAATAGCCGCGTATAGTTCATTCATCATTGGATTCTGCCCTCTTACACTAGGAACTCATTAAAGTGTCCCGCATTGTTCTCGCTGTCATGAAATTCTAACATACATACAGAGAGTTTTTTTATCGTGCAACATGGGGTTAATCATTTCAATAGTTACATACTTCACAATGACAATGTATCAAAGCATCTGTTTTAAAATGCAACATACAAGCAATTTTCTGTGAGGCAAATATTACAGTTTATAAAGTGAAAAATGTATACAACTGAAGCGACAGATTCATATGGATAATGCTGTAAACTTCAGCTTAACATTGTTCACTACGTAAAATGTAATATTTGCCTCGCAGAGAATTAGTTTTACTTGTATACTCTGATTTTTCTAAACTGGCGTGCACGTCATCAATCAGCTGTGCGATGAGGTTTTTTCGTACCAACGAGATTGTTTTCGAGAATATGCATAACAATAGTTTAAGAATCGAAATTATTCTGAGGATCATTTGTTACATAACACTGATCACCGGTGGTTATAAATAGGTAATCGGTGTATTAACCGCGGCCACAATTTTCGCCTGCCAATCATGTAATAAATCATGTTATGTTGGTCGACGTGATATTTTTTCGCCCACGATGCCAGATCTTTTTCACTAACACATGCTCATACATGTGTGTATAACCAAACTTCTTTGACGTTTACCTCGTTACATATTTCACGTTTCTTTTGCCTGCAGCCGGGAATCGAATCTAACCTCAAGATTTTTATCGCTGTCAGCGTTGAACCCGAATACGGTGCAAACTGTTTTATATTTTGCCATTGTACATGTTAAACCATAACCACAAGATTGATATCTGTACGAAAAATGGCAGAGAAGTCGACGAATTTGATACGAACCGAGCACTGTCGCACAACATTGCATGGGAGCAACAGCTGATTGCAGCCATTTTTAAATACCCAGGACAGCTGGCAACCTTGTAAAATTGTGTCGTCATTATTATGATTATTATTTTGATGACGTGCACGCCAGTTTAGAAAAATCAGAGTATATGTTGCATTTAAAAAAAGACGCTTTGATACATTGCTGTCATTGTGACAGATACAGCGTATAAGTATAATAGTATATTGTTTTATTAGGAGAAAAAGTTACACTTTGTGTGGCGAGTCTGTAAGTTTGACGGCCGAACTTGCGAGGCCGGCAAATACAGACGAAGCACACAAAGTTGCTTTTTCTCCGAATAAAACATGTTACTTTTTCTTGAAACGCAAGAATATTTTTCTTCAAAAATATATTATAGGAAAAAGGTGAAAAATACAAAACAAAGCGCATCATGCTATGGATGAATTTGTAATAAACAGAACAATTAGAAATTGTCATTTACAGTTTTTAGTTGTTCAAAACTGTATTATTATGGAGTGCACACCCCACCAACCAGCTGAAATTACTCAAATAACGCAAGCTGCTATAGAAGGATTGCTGCCTACAAAATCGGCGAGTATTTATGAGGTTGCATACCGAAGATTTATTAAATGGTGCATGGAAAAGAACGTTGATAATTATTCGCAAAATGTGTTGATAGCTTATTTTACCGAAATGAAGCAGAAGAAAAACATGAAATATTCGTCTATGTGGTCACCATACTCTATGTTACGGACATTACTGAGTATTAAACATGAAATGGATATTAGTAAATATTTACATCTCCGTGCATTCTTGGAGAAACAAAATGAAGGCTATATACCAAAAAAGGCAAAGGTCCTAACTAAAGACGAAATTGATAATTTCCTGTCTAATACTCCAGATGTAAAATATTTGGGGATAACGGTAAAATTACTTTATGCCTAAAAGTTTGAAATCATGCCTGTTTTTTTAGGTTATTTTGATATTTGGGATATCTGGTGCCTGTCCGTGTGATGAGCAGGTAAAAATGAAAGTTCACGATATTGAAGTCTTAGGATCGACTCTGCTAATAAAAATCCCTGATAGTAAAACTCACAAGAAACGATCATTTACTATTATTGGCGATGTATACATAAATACATACAGAAAATATGCTTCACTTAGACCAGCTGGTATGGAAGAGCAGAGATTTTTCCTAAGATACCATAATGGACTCTGCCATCGAATAGTAATGGGAATTCATAAAATTGGAGAAGCAGCCAATGAGGCATCTTCTTATTTAAAATTACCAAATTGGAAGGAATACACTGGTCATTGCGTACGACGAACTTCGGCGACATTGCTGGTAGACGGAGGCGCTGACATTACTTGATTGAAACGCCATGGTGGCTGGAAATCTAGTAATGTGGCTGAAGGGTACATCGAGGAATCTTTAACAAATAAGAAATATATTGCAATGCAAATTCTGGAGCCTAACAACTTCATTGAAACTGTGAACGAACTTGAAACAGCAACTGAAATAGCAAATGGATCCAATATTAATAACACAAATTTGTAGCAGGTGTTGCTGGCAGTAGTGGGTTTAATTTTCAGATGTAATAAAGAAAATCACAAATAAAAGTATAGTTATGAGTATTTTTTTCTTTAACTAGCTGTACATTTAGTGTTTTTTTTATAATAAAGAAAATCACAAATAAAACTATAGTTATAAGTATTTTTTACTTTTTCTCCACCAGCAGACAAAGTAAACCTCCTAGGAGGTTTACTCCTAACCTCCATTTCTCCTAGGAGAAAAAGTGACTCTTTAAATTTGCGTATCCAAGGACACAAAGTGTCACGTTTGTGACGTTTCATTAACCCTATGTTACACGATAAAAAAACTCTCTGTATATAGTGAATTGATTATACAGGTCAACTAAAACAAGGTTTCAAAAATCTTGACAGCTGATTTTTATAGTTTTTTGGGTGCTATATCCGTATCTGAACTCTGATCTTTTCCATCACCCACAGTTTAGTCACAATTTGACCTAGTAAGATATGGGAAAATATGTAAAATATGCAATAAATATGAAAAGTAAACGACTTTTAAAATACCAACAGAACTTTATTTAAACATAGAAGATGGCTTTATATTCTTAACATTACATTCTTCAAAGGCTTTACATGTCCATTGATGTATATTTTCTTTGTCTCTTTTCTTTAAAGCTCCTGATATAGCTTTTTCTTCTATGCGCCGATTGCTGACTCTCTCGGTGAAGTGACCAACAGTAATCTCCCATCATGTTGGTGTTCCAGCGTGCCTGATAACGTTTTTCCATTACTATATCTAGCTATCACCTAGCTGTAACTATCACCTAGCTATCACCTAGTTTTACAGAGAAAATGTTAAAATGTAAGCAAATGGTGGGTGATAAGGCATTTTTAATGTTATTTTTGGAATTAGCACACTTAAAACAACGAATAATTAGGTAAACACACACAAACAGTTTTTTGGTGGTTGGCCTGTGTTATCATAGTGGCAGCAATAGAATAATTTCGGCTTCGGCTTTGCATATATAAGCTAATATATTCTTGGTGAACCTACACGAGAGGTGCAAGAGGTAACTTTAATAGAATTAAACTGTACGAACCAAAACTCATGGATCTTATTATTAGGCCACGTAGTTCATTACTTATTTATTATTATTTCTTTTTTCATTGGGCTCATCCATAATGACTTGTATCAATGTGTAAATTACAATTGACAAATAGTGAAATTGTTTTGACATAAAGGGAAACTACTTGATATAAAGGGGAAAGCATGTGATAATAGGAAAAACCATTTGATATATAGTGATACACAACTGATACATGGTAAAAACCAATCGGAAAACTCTGTATACCGTGACATTTTTTTAAATCTGAACATAGTCAATACAACGTCCGTATGTTCAATTTAAAAAAACACAATTCAACAATTTGCGAGTATTAGCTAAGCAACCAATTATACCCTAAACCTGTTCAAAATTCTGTCGAGATAGCTGTCATTTGAGATCATTCAAGTAAAGTCAAGTAATTTTTGTGAAATTTATTTTATACCATGCAAATCAGAGCATATGAAATGTTTTAACATTATTTCAAAAATGAATAACCACGGATGCGCTGAGTATAAACGCTATAAACGAAATAGAACAACTAATTAATCAGGTAATAGGAACAGGTAAGGAATGATACGTTATTTTAATAAAATACAAGGTGGCCATTTCGTATATTTACTAAAATAACGTATCATTCCTTACCTGTTCCTGTTACCTGATTAATTAGTTGTTCTATTTCGTTTATAGCGACGTTTATAGTTAACGTTCTAGACAATATGCCAGCCTATTGTAAAAACCTTGAACAGCATTTCTAGTGGAATTGGGATCTTGCTCATTGCAAGCATGCTTTATCCGATCTTCTAGTTCTTGAATACCATTTGTCATAATATTATTGTAAATTTTATTATTTAGATGCAATCACAGGAAAAGGTCATTTGGGAACAAATCTGGTGACCCAAGTTGTTGACACAAATCTTCCTATCCAACGCTCCGCAAAAATTTCATGTAAATAACGTCCTTCATTGCAGTGGAATGTGGGGCTCCATCTATTTGGAACCAGACATGATTGACATTCAAGTTTAGGATTTGTGGTATTATTTGTGTACGAAGTAAGACTAAGAAGGATTAGAATTTAAATTTCCGTCGATGAAACATGGCCCCATTAACGTATTATTAATAACACCTGCCCATACATTAGCCCTACTGTTGTACTGAGTCCTTGTTAAATTTTGAAGGTACGGATTAGTCCTTGACCAATATCTACAAGGAAAGGAATTACAAGGAAAGAAGATGTGATAAATCAATAGAGACTAACTGATGATTTTGAGAATTCACTTCTCAATCAAATGTAAATGATGCTTCTGTAAATACCATGTTTTCTAATATTTCTTCATTGTTATTTATTAAATTAAACATCACTACACAAAAATTTGTTTTTTTAATTTTGTCTTCATTAGTTAGTAGCTGCTGATTTCTAAAACTTTGTAAGGTTTATATTTAAATTATTTTAAAACCTTGCTGACTGAAGAACACAAAACTCCAAAATATGTTATCTTCTGCATAGCATAAGATGGCATAGTTTCTTGTGTAAAGACATAGTTTGCTCTAATTTGTTTGTGGTGTTTATACTCAACGCATCAGTGGTTGTTAAAACTTGAAATAATGTTAAAAATTGTTCCCATTGCTGGAATTGGTCTATCAGGATAAGTGACTGAAAAAAAACGTCACGCACATTTCTCATGCTCTGACTTGCATGGTATACATGCATTATTTGTATCTTCTCTTCTGTTAAATACATTTCTTTAATGTATTTTGCAATAATAACATTTCAAACTACTAGACAATTTTATTATTTTGATTACTCATCAAATAGTTATTTTGATGTTACCTTGCTCACTTGATAACATCCACGCATTGACGTGTGTGTTTTTTTTAATTGAACATAGAGACGTTGTTTGAATATGTTCAGAGTTAAAAAAAAGTCACGGTATGATTAACCATCACGTTGATGTTTAATATTTTATATTCTCTATAGTTTTGTATTTCATTTTATATTAATATTTTAAATCAATAATAAAACTTTCTGTTATCATTGTTAATAGTAGAATACCTTCTTCAAAACAAGTACGTCATCAGGTTCTTCATTATGCTTATCAGCTTTAATGTTACAATCCAATGAATCTCATGCATCCATAAAGGATCTTGATATGGACACAGTTTTAAATAACTAACTCTAGCATGGGAGATTGGCCAACACAAATATTACTTATATGCCTAGTAGCGGATTTTCTGGGTCGTATTTGACGTGTTGTTAATTAATTTTTAGAATTGAGCAGTATCTTTTTTAATGAAGTTTTTATGGTCATAGTTGTAGTAATTCGGGTAATAATAATTCGACACCACGTTATTTATTTATATGACACTGTGCATTTGCATACAGCGTGGCTCGGACTGGCGCACATTCCATGCGTACACTGCCAGCTGACCACACAAAAACATTACACATAAAAACCCAAGTACTTCTTAAAAACTAACATCCCAACAATAGTCATCTTGAAGAATACTAGAAAACATAAAACTTATTCAAAATTTGAAATTCGTAGCTAGGTGACCACAGAACATTATTCATTATCGTCTTAGTTTAGAATAATTTGTTTTTGTTGTTCATATTTAGTATTACCCACATATATACCAAAAATATATCAACAATCTGACAGTCGGAGTTTGTCTGACTATAAGACATAATTCATCCGTGTCTACTTAGCTTAATATAATGTTTATAAAGGAAATGAAGCAAGAAGTGGAAAAAACGAACAAGAATAGAAAAGATGGAAAGAGTTAACATAAGGAATAACATAATGATCTCGGGAATAACGATAAAGAATAATAATAAGGAAAATCACAGTGGAAATTCAAAATATGAAATAGAAAGCTACATCGAAAAGAGCTCAAAATTAAAATTAATTTAAAAGATGTTAGGAGAATTTGGGAACAACGGTACGTAGTCACAACAAAAAATTTCGAAGATAAAGAAAATGTGCTACGAAACAAATCAAACCCAAAGAACTGCAAGGACGTGGTGTATATAGATGGAGTCACATCTGACAAAGAAAGAAGTAGGAACCCAAAAAGAAATTAAAAACCTCGCAAGCAGCGAAAAGCAAAAGGGAAAAAACACAAGAGTGGGATACAAGAAGCTAATAATAGATTGAACAATATGGAGATGGAGTGTGTAACGGTTCAACCCAGGTGTTGTACAAATTCTCATAATTTGTAATATTTATTATTAATTGCATTTAATTTCTTCAACTGCATATTACATGAATTCTTATAATTCAAGTAATTGATTTGGCTCGTGATTTACAAATTCTCGTAATTTGTAATATTGATTTGGCTCGTGATTAAGTGGTAGTCCCCTACGTTATGTTTGATTTTTAAATCAAAATCGTGACAACTCAATTTGGTTCTTTTTATGGGTAATGGGTCTGTTAGTAATTTTTGTTAGTAAGTAAGACAGATATATGGATTTTGTATGATTTATTCATATTAAAAGGTTATGCAAGCGACAGATAAATAAAAGACAGTTTTGTTACTCAAATTGGACGTTATTCATTTAATTATATTTATTTAATGTTTCTTATTTTAAGTATTGGTTGCATAACTGCGGCACATTATGCACTTCCTCGACATTTCAAAGTTGAGGAAGCACACAACATACCACAACCATGCAACCAATTAATTATATTTGTTTAAAATTTGAAATAGATATTATTTAATAATTTTTGAATCTTTATTATATTCTTTGACTTTAAATGATTTATTTTATTTTTAAAACTGAGTAAATTATTAAAACTACTGCAATTACACAGTGATATTATCGACTTCACGCAGAAGGTCCAGAGAAGGTGTTTGAAAATTTGATACATGTCATCACTGCATAGAAATTGCCTAGCACGGTGCCTACCAATGCATTTCAACGCCACCTTGTGGATAGGAACGAATCACATAACTTCACACATTAAAGTACTTCAAGTGATTCCAGTACCCCAAGCACCCAATGTGTGTCCTCATTTGGAAATATTGCTAGTATCCGCGTCTACCAACACTATCAGCCAATTGATCGTAAAAACTTTAATAGGTATTGTTATTCAAAATTGATTATAGGTTAGTACGATAAAGCTCTATTCTACTTCTACTTTTCTAACTACTTAAGCACATGCAAACATTCGCTTGATTAATTCATAATTCTGAGATTACTTGAATATCGGAACGTTGAGCAAGTTTATTTATACGATTTAATTACCCAGAATATCATTGAATTATTTATATTGAAATTATTAAGTTATGTTCCCCTGACGCAACTTTTTATTTACCTACCGATTGCAAATAAACCTGCAACCGGCTTTAAGAAATCATACATGTTATCATTATAAAACTTTTCGAATCAAAACTATATTTTACGTTTTTGATTAATGAAGCCACAATGTTAATCAAATGTTTGCGACGAGGAAAGGAAGGCAAGTTACAATATTCTCCAGTCAGTACGAAAATATGGTCAAGACAAAGTATAAAATGCAGTTAAGGTCAACTCCGTAGTTTTCGGCGTAAGGATCCCACGTTGTATACCTTTATTAAACTTCGCTCACTACCAGCGGCAAAGCGCGGTAATGTCACTAGATAGGTTATATTATTGGTATGGAATTGACTTTAGAGTTGTTAGTGTGAAGATATGTTTGATTAAATGTTTTGCGATAAAGGTAAGGAAGGCATGTTACAATATTCTCCAGTCAGTACGAAAATATTATCAGGACAAAGTATAAAATGCAATTAAGATCAACTCCGCAGTTTTCGGCGTAAGGATCCCCCATTTTATACCTTTATGAAACTTCGCTCTCTACCAGTGAAATACATTTGATCAACTTGTGTGATATGTTCACCTGAGGAATTAATGCTCAATGTATATGAGCCGTCGTCGGGCAGCGTGACGTTCTGTTTAGATCGGTACATCTAACTGGTTTTATTTAATTTCAGCAGTTATATTTATACTGTCCCCCAATCTTTACTGTTCTTCCCCTGTCCTATGCTAAATCTGCGTTCCGCTGAAAAGTGACGCAAGCCCATATTAGTCAGCGAATTACGCAATTGCCCTTTCGAGTTCCCGTCCTATTCCCATGACCTATTTCTGTGTCATCATTTGATCGTGTGCTTATTTAAATTTGCCTAAAATTAAGAAGTCAGCATAAATTTTATTTGCGCAGCGCGAAATATGTACGCGTAAATTTCCCACCTTATCATGCAACGTTACCTATGCCCTTTTGCTTTATATGTTTAATTATATAATTTAATATTAAATACCGGTCAGGTTCTTACAAGTGACAAAGAACGAAAGTTATACCAGCCAACAGAACATAACGAGAAACCAAAGAACTAATAAATATTACCCCAACCAAAACAATGAGGAACTCCAAGGACTGTACAAAAACGCAGCAAAAAACAAAAATATTAAAAGAATTAAGAATTGGAACAATAGGAAAAAATAAAGCACTTGACAAGCGAAATTGAATAATACAAATACGATATAGTTGCGCTACAAGAAACCAAACTAAAGGAAAGCACATAAATGGAAGTAGGCAAATATGTGGTGCTAAATAGCGGTGGAGAGAACATGACACTGGGGACGGGATTCTTAGTAAGGGATAAACTAAAACTTGTAATAATAAAATTCAAAAAACTTACAGAAAATATGGCCATGCTAAGGATTGAAGGAAAGTACCAAAATATTACACTAGTAAATTTCCATGTGCACACCTAAGAAAAATGAATAGCTGTTAAGGAAGAATTTTACAATATGTTAGACAAATTATACGAGGAATTCCCAAAATGTGATATGAAAATTATACTAGGGGATGCAAATGCAAAGATAGGAAAGGAAGACATATTCAATCCTACTATAGGACAACACAGTAAGCACAAAGTAACTAATGAGAATGGAAGAAAGCTAAAAGACTTTGCAAAAGAGAAAAATATGAGCATATATTTTTAACAAAAAGAAATACACAAAGTTACATGAAGATCACCAGATAGGAAAGTGACAAATCAAATTGACCACATACTCATAGAAAAACCAGAAGAGAACTCAATTAAAAAAATTGAGCGTACTGGAGACCGGACGCAGACTCGGACCATTACTTAGTAGGAGCAATACTCAAAAAAGTATTTCCAGAAACAGGAAAATGAAAAGAAAGAATAACAACAAGGCAGTGAGACTAAGAAGCAAAAGTAAGAACAAGAGAAGTACAGGGAAACAATAGAAGGTAAGCTAAGTGGTATCGGGCGAGGAAAAATAAAGGATATAGACAAGAGGTTGAAAGAAATTAGAAAATACTAAAAGCAAAACTTGAATAGGCCGCTAAAGAATGAAATAAAGACGAAGGAAAAAGAAAAGAACAATGGTTTGGTGAAGAATGTAAAAGGCAATAACAAGTAGGACCACAATAAGAATGAAAATGCCAAAAAATAAAAATGCTTACGAGGAAGGACCCAAAAGATAAAGAAGAGTATGAAGCACAAAGGAAAGCGGCTAAGAAGTATATTATACTGATTTATCAACTTTTGTTAATAAATGTGTGGTCAAACGAATTTTTAATATTTGAATTTTAAGGCATTTCTTTTTACTCATGTTCTAATCTAATGTAATAAATTGAAAATTTGATACCTATTAAACGAGAATAAAAATTGAAACCGAAATAAACCCCGGAGGGGGAGGGGGAGTGTCGGTTTGGCGTTTTAAAAATATGGCAACCCTATTCTCACCTGTCTAGATATATAAAGATGCACAGAGTACAGTTTTATTTTTAGTGAAAGATTAAGGGAGACACCATTTGAAAATTTAAATTTGAAAAATGAAATTAGAGATTTTACACAACGTGAGAGTGCAAAAATCCTACCAACCTTCTAAAATCTCATACTCAGAATAAATCTAACCTATACCAGTATTAAATTAAATGTTACAAGATATTTACAAAATAATCTCAATATGTTGAAGAATGTAGTCAAAGGTATAGGCAAATCGTAAAATGTATGTTATAAGAGACTTTTTATTTTTCATAAATTAAAACTATGATATTTTTTAACTATCTTATTTATTGGGTTCTTTATTGATTTTAGAAAAAACACAAACTTTTATATAAATTAAAAAATTCAGCAATATATTACGTTGTATGCATACATAATTTAAGCTCCATCAAAATATTGAGCCTCTGAAATGTTGATCCATAGTTTAAGATCTATCATAATAACTGATGAGTATTATTAGCACTAACTATGATATTTTAGATAATATAATAGTTGTCGTTAATCCTTATACGAGCAACCCATAAATCGATTATACGTTAGTTACTACTGCTGTAAATGTTGTGGTGTGTAATAAATCGAGATGACACGATGAATCCTCCCAGCCACGCGTTAGTGCAGGCAACACTTGTACATTTGTAAATCAGGGAGCCGCAAATATGCGGCGCCAACATAGCATACAATCTAGCTACAGTATACATACACCATACACGACCGTTAATCGATGTGCTGTTCCACCAGAAACATAACAAGTGTTTCCGGGGGAAGCAGCCGCGTGTTATTAAACAAGGGACATTTCGCTTCATCAGCTCCTTTATTAGTTATTAGGGGGTTATTGGGGGCTGAGACGACGTCTTAAGTGGCCCAGCCAGCAGTTATCTTTCGCATAAACTGCGCCACCCCTTCCAGCTCCCAACAACCGGAGGATTAAAATTAGTATTTCAGAGCGGGCATCCTGAACCCTCCAAGAAGTATCGGATACGGCCGATATGAACATAATGGAATTGTGATTTGTATGATGCCGAAAGAAGGGGTCGCTCATAAGAATGGGTTGTCAGTAGGTATGAAGGTGAAAATAAAATTATTACTGCGGGTTAGAATTCTTAACAATTAGAGACGAATTATTACTAGTAGGCGAAGGATTCATTAAGAAATGTTATTATGCAATAGTACTGTCTATATTCGACCTCAAGTAGGCGAAGGATGAAGATAAAATGTATTAACAGTTATACAAATATTTCTGCGCAATATATTTGATAACAATTTTTAGTAGAATTAACGGTACTTTTTTTAACAAGTACATTAAGAATGATGATAAAGTTATTACCGAGCAATAAAAATATTTTATTTTTTTTATAAATAAAATCTGTCGTGTATTAGAAACTCAAACATACATTTGGCCCCAATTATGGTTTGGGAATAAACATATTAACATACCGAGTGTCTGGGATAAGTGGCGAACATAGGAATTTAACATGTAAAATTAAATATGTGTAATTATTAGCTCCCCTATTAAATTTAGAGAAAAATCGCAAAGGAATATCTTTTAGAGTATTAAAAACTGTAAATGTATCATCCATTTAATATTCGTTTGTACCAGAATTTACCTCAGAAATAATAAAAATCAGTTGAACATGGTACCATAAAAATTCTTACCTCAGTTCACAAATGCCATGTTATTGTGAATAGTATATTACATTACAAGGGAAGGAAGCGGGATTTACTCTACCCAGCCAAGTTTTGCAACAGGAGGTAAACTTCAGAAAAAAAATAAAAACGAATCGCAAGATAATAATAATAATTTTAATATTAATTATAATGCAGATTGGTGAGTATGATTTTATCAACCGTCGCGTCGATTTGAAGCCCCGGTTCAGCTCAGCCGTGCCCGCTGTATTGTAATGTTCAAATGTTACATATTTAAATTATCCATCTAATGGGTAATTTACCCATCTGATGGGTATGCATAAAATGGAATCAAATACACTGTGTCAACATATGGTAGGATGGGTCAGGGCCGCGCCTAGGTAGTTGGCCGCCCGTGTGCAATAGTATTTTGGCCGCCCTACACAGAGTAGCTATCCATTCTAAAGACAGGTGGGGAATAATAATAATAATTTAAAAAAATAATAATAATAATATAAAATACATTATTTTTTCGCAATGATACTAACATTTATTCAGAATACATTACAAATAATAAATTACATTTTTATCACTAATCACAACATAGGAAGAATATTGAAAAATCTACTAGCAAAAAACTACAAAAAATATGTGTTTCGCGCTTTGCGCAGAGCAAATTCTGATATTAAATCGTGCATGACTAGCTAATCCAATATCTCATGTTCAATAGATATCACTGATAAATTTACTAACGTTCTTGTGACATTGTAGATCGTAAGTATTTTTTTATAATCTTTAATTTCGAAAAAGATCGCTCACGAGATGCTACGGATCCTGGCAATGTTAACAAAATTCTGATAGAAATAAATATATTCGGGATCGTTGCCTGAAGATCATTTTCCAATATGTATTCAAGAATTCTTTGTGGTTCTGTGACATCTTTTGATGGTAAATGGTTTTTCAAGGATACATTTTCTTGAAAGAGGTCTATCCCATCAATATCAGACTCTTTTCTTTGCTCATCTCTTAGTTTAATTTGCAAATCCTTGCAAGATTTTAACAACATTTCATTCGAAATGCTATTAATATTGGTCATAAAGCCAAATAAATCATTGTAATACACAAGTGTTTCAATTCTGGTCTCGATAGATGATAAAGCTCGGTTCAATAAACAAAAATAAAAATTTACTTTAAAATTGGTTTTTGGATCTAAAATTGGCTCATCCGCAGATTGATGATCAAAAATTTTGGGTGTTCGCTTTACTCCTATATTTTCCACTGTAGGGAAATTACATTCAACCTTCCAATTCCATAGCTAAAGTCTTCAAAACTTTTATCGGTACGATATTTCTTTCAAAGGTTTGTCAAATTTGTTAAATACGTCAAAGACGATCTTACCTTTAGTTTTGGGTTTTGAAAAATGACTACGTTGATATCAAATAAAATTTGATGCCAAATCACAATTGAGCATAAACATTTTTGAAACTCGATATCTTTATTAGCAATGAATGCGCCATATGTACAGTTTTAAACTCTTAAGTTTTATCTACATAAATTTCGTATTAAGCGTCGTACACTTGTACAATGTGATATCGTAAAGGCTTTATTGCATCGATTCTACAGGACCATCGAGTATCACTTAGTGGTTTTAATTTAACTTTCCTACATATTTTTTAAGAACTGTCCATCTTTGTGTCTTCCAGGAAAAAAAACCGTACAATTCTTGAACAAGATAAAAAATATTACAGTTTCATGTGAAATATTAGCTGAATCATTTACGACCAGATTTAAACTATGTGCTGAACGTGGCACAAAAAAGCACGAGGGTTTATGTTTAATTTTTGTTTTTTTAATCCATTGTGCTTTCCTCGCATATCTGCACCATTATCATAGCCTTGCTCCCGCATATCAAAAATATTTAATTTAAAATTCGATAATTCTTCTAAGAGAAATTCAGATATACTTTCTCGTGTACTTTTTGTTGTTAGACTGAATACAAGAAAATGTTCCCTTACTTCTACTCTTTTCTCATCTAAGAGTACAAATCGTACGATAACGGTAAGCTATTCTACATGGCTTACGTCCGGTGTATAATCTAATATAATGGAAAAATATCTCGACTTTCTGAGCAAATCCAATATAGCACATTTAATTTTTGATCCAATTAGATTAATAATTTCATTTTTAATTTGATCGCCCAAATAATGGGGAATTCGTTTATTGCTATCTTTCTGCTTCTCAATACGCTGGATATGTTTAGTTTTTCTTTCCGACATACTAAATAAATGAAAAGGTTGTAAGTTGCAACTATTTAGTTTAAAATATTTTTTGTAGAACTGACAGAAGTGTGGGCATCCACTGTATTTGGTTTGGGGCGCTGCTGAGCACAGCGGCAAACGGCCGCCCCCAAACTTGGCCGCCCGCGTGCGCCGCACGCGTTGCACGCCCGTCAGGCGCGCCCCTGGGATGGGTAACACTGTCTGAGGATTTGAGGCCCTCATGTGAACTGGATATAAAACAATGGAGAATATACGAGAAGGAGAGTGAACTTGAAAACTGGGAATTTGTAGAAGACGATTATTCTGATGGACCTGTATTCAATTCAGAGAACTGGAATAAGTCCAACCAACAAAATCGCAGTAAATTAGCAAGAATTACGGCTCATGGTTTCCATCATATTTTATGCACCACGCAAACTTTTCATAGGTGTAACGAAATGCGTCAGTGTAAATTCTGCCTGAAAGCCTTTGAGGACAGATACCACGTGCTCAAGTGCGGCAAAATGAACGATATGATTACGTAAAGAGAGGATAATTTGATTCGATTGTACTATATCATGATATTAACATGTAAATCAATTTGTATTTTTCCATTCGAGATTAAATTATTATATTAAATGTTACATACAACATATCAATCTCATCAAGACATGTAAAAAGGAAAAATTAGCATCAAATTTTGCAAACATTAATACAAACAAAATCTACAACCTAAATCACAAACTGCGAATCATTAACAACATAATAAACAACAGCATGAGACAACACAGACATAAAATGAAACACCTAAAAAAGAAGGAAGAAGTTATATTATACAATCTCAAACTTCACCTCAACAACGATGATCTTCAAGACACAATCGACGAAACATGGAAAGAAAAATATTTGAGACATATAAGTAGTGAGGCAACAAGAGTTCTAACTCAATTTCCCCATAAGAAATACATGGGCCGATTTCTCGCAACTTTTCGCCATTTTGTTTTTGTACAACGGGCTGCCTATGGGCCAAGAGGACTTGTTGGCGGTATGTGGGGTTGCCTATGTGTAGTTTTGGCAGCGCACCAATTTTGAATTATGCTGAGTTGATTGTGCACGTTGGGTTACCTACATGTGAGCGAATTAATCGTAGATATATTAAAACTATTCTTCATTTGATATTGAAATAATCAGAGTGTATTGACGAGCCATGGGAGACAAGCGTACTGTTGATACGAAGAAATTACAGCGGCACCTGACCAGATACCAAGCGAGAAAAAGGTGAATCCCCTCGACTCTCGCTAGGCCGGGAGACGACCAACGCCAGACAGGACCGTGGTTGAGTAGAGCCTGCAAGGGGACAGCGTCGCTCCCAGACCATCTTGTCATGCTGAATTACGCGCTAAATTTGAATTAAGCCATCATCATGCAATCTGCTATCATCTGTTGACTCTATGCGTTTTAACACCAGACAACATTTTGTAATGAAGGCTTCACCTATAAAGATATCGGTTTTCCTGTAATTGATTAAAATGGGGTAATTAAAGAAGAAGTTGCATATCTAAAGTATTTATTTATAACAATACATAATAATACAATACAATACATTACATAATAAAAAAAGTGAAAACTACACATTTTATATAATCAAAGTTCTTTATATAAATTTGATTAAAATCCTATACATTCTAATAGATACTTATAATTTTATATTTAAACAATATGTTACATATATAAAATATTTATTTATAAAAATACATAATTATAATAACACATAATAAAAAGTGAAAACTCTATATTTAATAAAACCAAAGCTATTCACATAAATTTGCTTAAAATCCTATATATATATATATATATATATATATATATATATATATATATATATATATATATATATATATATATGCTAATAAATATAAATATTTACTATTTAACATTTAATAAAACAAAGATATTAATGTACCCATCCTCACAACATTTAGATGCTCGCGTGGAATGCATTATCATCATCATCCATGATACCATAGTATCCCCACGGTAATGTGTCAATATTATTAGCGCAGATTCGACGTTTATCATCATAAGGACTTAAAGATGTTTTAGGCTGTCTGATGCTGTAGACTTGATGGTTAAATGATCTAATAGAATTTTGTGCGTGTTCCATCTCTATGTTATTAAAGAGGCAATCTAGATAATCCTCAAAAGAAATGTGATTTTTAACAACATAGCTCTTAACACCTTTCGCCTTTTTCGTATCTTTTTCCCCGGCCACCCTGCATGCATACATTTTGGCCCGGAGACCCACGAATTCTTCCATAATAGCACCTTTGTTTTCATCCTTCATTTTACCTGGGATCTTCTTATTCATTAGTGGAATACCATATGCATTATTTGGAGCATATTCAGAAGTATCAAATTTATGCAAGTCCTTTTTTATGTCTGCGTATACATCTTCAGTCTCTATATCATATATTAGCGAATCTGTATCCGTATAGCAAAGAGTGCACTTAGACCCATATTTATCTTTCATATAGCTATAGTGGAAGTCATACAACAGTGTTTTAGATATATCTAAGATGGCCATACCAACGTATATAGGTTTATTGAAAACAGCTTCGGTTTTAAGTAGCTCAATCAGAACAAGCTCTTCGTTAATGATCTTCTGAGAATGGAAATTTGGTTTAGATATCAGTGCTTCGGCTCCATAACGACCATCCCATTTTGTTACCACCGATATATTACGCCGATTGCGAACATTTTCCATCGTCTTGCCGAAAACTGCATTATTCATTAATTTAAAAAATACCTTCTCAAATTCATTATTTGCTGCCTGCCGGAGCGTTGTGTTTAAATCAATGTATTTACGTAGCCATGGTTGTTGGGAAAATTGGAGAACCCTATGGATTTTGGTAACTATGAGTCCTTCGGCCACGTATTGCTTCAGGTTACGATAATGAACAACGTATTTTTCCTTATCGAAAAGTGTGGCAAGCATCTTTTGCTGCTTAGAGCCCGGAGGAGTTCCTTTATTAGGAGCCATGGGAAGATCTTTATGCCTATCATGGATGGCCTCAGGATACTCCAGGTCAACCTCTAGAATGTATCCAATTGGGCTGTCGTCCGACCGATTATAGTTAAAGTTGGAGATATTGCCCTCCACCCATTTCAAACCGCCGGTAGGGAGATATTGGGACATTTCCCATGCATACATCGCGTTAATGTCGTAATACGTAAGAAATTTAGATATTTTGCTCGAGTCATAATTTTTAATATACTTGTTGTTGGCCTTGGCGTGTCTCTTCGAGCATTGTGTTAACCCTCCACGAACCCCCTTTTCTACGAACATCAGAATGTCTACATCTTCTATAAGATCTAGTTCAATTTGTGTCATGTGTAACATTGCATCCCAGCTCAGTCCCGGAGCCGTATAATAATGAGCTGGGTCAAGTTTGTAAGCATTTAGACATATATCTCTGAAGGCCTCAAAGACTTCAGCAAGCAATAATATATCGACTTTGAGGTATAGATCTGTATATTCTCCCAGTGTTTCGATTCCGAATTCTTCCCACACTCTTTGCGCATGTTTATATTCTTTATCTGAAATGTCGCTCTGGTATAACGTTGAATAGAACTCCTTGTGGGATGGTAATCGAGTTTCTTCCATGCACGCCCAGCTTTTCATGTAATCGTAGGGATATACACCTTTTCTTGTTAGTAATTGTATTTGTTCTTCGCTGCATTCGGTAAATTCATTCGTGATTATAGGATGCTGGTTCAAATAAGTGCTTAACTTCTCCAAAGATTCAGGCATAAATCTAATTGAATCTATAAACTTGAATTTTAAACCGCTTTGGGGAGCAGTCTTTATCATAGAGATAAAATTCTCTTGGTTATTAGGAATCAGCTTAAGAGCTCCATCTGTTTTCAATGCAATGTCTTTTAATAAAAAATGTAAATCATAACCGCTTAGGTTATGGAAGATTACAGGGATAGTTTTGCTGTCCTGGTAATTCAGGTTGCATTTTTCATGTGCAGCTCCTCTAAATTTGCCCGTCAAGTGGCAATGATCCCTAACTCGATCGTCTCCCAACAGTTTCTCGCAGATATGACATACAGAAGCATGCCTGAATAATATTCCTTCTTCTTCATTTAGTTCATTCATGGGAATAGGACATAAATATACTGTTTCCATCTCTTCCGCCAACTGCTGCAATTCATCTGCAAACCACTTTGCACATTCAGGTCCTCTGTATTTGCGGTGAAAGCTGAGATTGTCATCGTATGAACACTTAAAATAGTACCCGATTGCACAGGCTTCATGCTCTTGGGTTTTTGAGCTTTGTAACCCGCTCGCTTTTTTCACTCCAAATTTGCTATTGATGGGTTTTAATAGAGATTCAATGTCTCCGTATATGACGAAAGGACATCTCTCTTTGTTTTTATGATTTGTGAACGTTATCTTTCCGCCCGGCAATACTACCTTATACTCGTTCTGTTTTTGACATTCCTCAATGTGCAGTTCCAGCATGCCCTGAGTCCTAAAATAGTGCAGGCATCGGTCGCAAAAGAACTTCTGCCCATTCTCTTTGCTCAGCTGGGATGAGAGCAGCCTGGAGAGGTTTTTAATCCATACGTAATGGAATATTATTGGATGTTCTAGTGTTTTCTCTTCACCGTCCTCTATGTACTCGTTTTGAATCAACAACAAATACCCGCTCGCTTTTTTCACTCCAAATTTGCTATTGATGGGTTTTAATAGAGATTCAATGTCTCCGAATATGACGAAAGGACATCTCTCTTTGTTTTTATGATTTGTGAACGTTATCTTTCCGCCCGGCAATACTACCTTATACTCGTTCTGTTTTTGACATTCCTCAATGTGCAGTTCCAGCATGCCCTGAGTCCTAAAATAGTGCAGGCATCGGTCGCAAAAGAACTTCTGCCCATTCTCTTTGCTCAGCTGGGATGAGAGCAGCCTGGAGAGGTTTTTAATCCATACGTAATGGAATATTATTGGATGTTCTAGTGTTTTCTCTTCACCGTCCTCTATGTACTCGTTTTGAATCAACAACAAATTTACATGACGGTTTCTTTTCATGGGGGTTAGGCGGGAGGGGGAGACTGAAAACTTTGCCTTCTTCTTAGTGAGAATGTAAACATTCGCGGATATATCATTCATTTGTTCAAATTTTGCGATCTGCTCGCGAGTAACGGGAAATGTCATGCCGTCTAGTTTTAAGACCTCAGAGTAATGCGGGTAGGAAGACGTCCTCTCGGTATTTTTCTCGACTGGATGTAGCGCTGACGAGACCGCCCATGCGAAGCAGGCCTCATCATCGTTCCGCACATTGACGCAGGCGTGTTTACGTGCAATTATCTCGGGGAGTTTCACGTAAGATGATCCAAGTTGAGGTGTGTATTTATTTATGGCCACGGTCAAATTTACAACACAATGTAATGCCCATCCAGAATCTCGTTCTTGAAATTCTTCCAGCATTTCCATAAGTTTTATTAAAACGTTCTCGGCATACCATTCTGATAAATTAATATCTCTATTAACAACTCCAAACTTCGTGTTGAGGTACTTGATCTCTTCGATTTGTTCATCGACTCCCGACTTGATAAATATTCCACAAAACACGACGTTGGTTTTCAGAAAATGTTCCGTCTTTAATGCATTTGATATACGACGCGTAAATAACGGACCGCAATCTTCTAGAAATTCCATCGGATCCTTGTGGGCCAAGTTAGTAATAACACCGGTGCGTATTCTTCCGCCAAAAATTGACTTTGCGTCCTCCCACCTTACACGGTTCTTCGACCAAGATTTATTGTTAGGACGAGTCATCTTGTATGCACCTCCGCGAACCGCTATTGCTTTTAGTATCGTTCTGCTCCCCATCAATCTGCCAACAGTAGCAAGCAGATGATGCTTTACTCCAGAACTTACACAGTTCTTGCAGGCATCATTTAGAATCTTTATGTTCTTCGAGCACAACTTGATCCAATTATTCAGCTCCATAGGATCACGAACTCCTGTCTTCATAAACACCGCGACAGTATTTGCGAAAGTTTCTGCGCTTTTCACAGACATTCTCGATAATTTCCGCTGAAGCAAGAAGAAGTTGGTGAATACTACGAAGAGTGATATGCTCTGGGCAAGATAAGCGCACTGAATGATGATTTGTTGAGAGGCTCGTCTTTTATAGCATCGGGGGTGCAAACTTCGACGTTTTAGCGTTTCTGAAAGTGTGAAATTGGTAAATTATTTAGATCCAGCCTATGATATAAGGTTTTGCATTCATTATTTTAAAATTCGAAGAATACATTTAAAATATGAGAGCTCGTTTGAAATTCTAATATTAGTCATGAAAATTTCATTATTTGTAGAAATTGCTCATTATATAATTTCACAAATCTCAATTGAAAAACTGGTACATGATTTTATTATATTATATTTCACACAATTGTAACTACCCGTAAATCACATTATTTTTAAATTCGGAGAATACTTGTAAAGCGTGAGAGAAGCGTATGAACGCCATCTCTTGTTTGAAAATCTAATTATACAATAATATAAAATATGCCATGATGATTCTATTTAAACTTGGTGTAATATCCTGTTAAAGGTTAACAGCCCAGATGGAGGCAGCGAGTTCTGCATCGCTATTATTAAATTCAATTAGTTATAGTCATTGATGTCATTTGATGGACAAGAAGCTTGTGCTCATTGTTGTTATTGAATATAAATTCTGAAGAATGGCTTCTGCGGACGGTATATGCTCAACCGTCTTGACATACGTTTACAAGCAGATAATGTTGTGAACAACCAAGTATATTGTTCCTTATTTTCTCCCAATAAGATCGAAAACGGTGAAAAACCGATGAATTTTCCGTGACAATCCGAGAGACGTTTGAAAACAGGCGACGGGATGTTAAACCGCGAGCACGGTAAAACCGATTTGATTTAAATAGTGGAAAATTACCTTAATATTTTCTCTGGCGGCGATTGTACAAACTGAATACAAATATAGCACTATAAACTCTCGTCAACTGTGTAGAACGGAATGAATTAGGCGGAGGTTGAGGGTTGCTTTTATACGATTGGCCCACACGCGTGTACAGACTTGTTCAGACTTGATTCTACACGCTCGTGCGGAAGGCGAATGAAGAATCACATAAAACGCTTAATTGCATTCCGAGGGCGGGAGCCGGCCAGAATCGGGAGCCGGCCAGAGCTCTGAGGGCTTATTTATGTGACTATGACAGTTTTTATACCTATTTGATCTCGACCGCCTCTATACCTCTTTGATCACTGCCGTCGGCGCGGCAAACTTCTTCTCGAAGATGCTTAAATACATTATTGTGGGCACTAATCTCTTTGATATATGACCATAATACTAACCCTTCTAACCCAGCTTAGAAATTGACATTCAGATTCAGGAATTTTTGCAACACAACGCGAGCGCCGGCGCTTATTGGCGATAAACATCAACTTTCCGTTGTTATAGTTGAGCGAAAAAGACTGGTTTATTTAGTGATTGTGGACAAAAGGAATTATTTATTATATTATAATATTGTACCACTATTTTAAAATACTGGCAAGAACATTGTAATATAATAAATAATTAGCCGATAATTAGATTATAATTCCCGAAGCACCCCCGCCCCTTATATTCTTAAAATGTAGTAACGTGTCTCACAGCTGTCTCACATGTGAGACGCTGTGAGACAGCTGTAAGACACCTCTGAGACAGCTGTGAGACGAAGTTCAGTCGGCGCTCTCGAACTGAACAGACGTGCTCTCGGAGCTTGAGTAGAACTACCGTTTCGGGGTGGCGCCACCTGTACACCTACCCGTTGCTGGCTACTCTCCTCCTTGCACTACGCTTCATACTTACAATGTCCACGGACGTTGAAAGTAAGCTTACCTGCTCTCCTGAGAGCAAGCGCCGCCGCACTGACCCAGAAGTGGCCTCCTCGGAGGACAACGATGGGTTCAGGGTGGTAACTCATAAACAGATACCTCCGGTATTTGTTTATGGTGTAGAGTATTTCGGGCTGTACGATATACTCACCGAGCTGGGCCTTGAATTTGGCGTGAAGTCCGTCGGGAAAAGCATTCGATTAAAGTTTGCTTCGATCGAGGACTACCGCGCTGGCACAAAGGCAATGACCGACAGGGAGATCGAGTATCACTCCTTTTTATTAAAGGAAGAGAAAGATCTTAAGCTGGTGATCAGGGGAATACCCATGAGAACCGCCCCTGAACAAGTCAAACAGCGGCTTGAGCGAGCGGGGATTTATCCCAAGCATGTCGCTCAGCTTAAGCCTGGCGGAAAACTAATTCCGCTATTTTTGGTTTACCTACCTGGAGGCTCCGATGCCACCAGGTTAAGGGAACTAAAGGCGCTATGCAGCATCTCCATTCACGTGGAGATTTTCAGAGGTCGTGGAGGTCCGGCCCAGTGCTTCAGGTGTCAGCGATGGGGTCACTCATCGGCGGCCTGCAAGTCACGCCGGAGGTGCGTTCGTTGCGGCGCGGAGCACGATGCTAAGTCGTGTCCCGTGCCACTGACGGAGCCGGCTTCCTGCTGTAACTGTCAGGGAAGTCATCCTGCAAGTTACAGGGGCTGTCGGGTCGCATTATCGCTCAAAAAGCGCGATGCGACCACCAAAACCTCCACACGGCAGATCGCGAGGTCTGCAAAGGGTAAGGCGGCAAAAGCTTCCAAAGCCGCCAAACCTGCGTGCTCCCTCTCGCCTCCAGAGGCAGAGGGCAAAACAGAGGCAAGGAGAGCCAAAGGCCACTCTAAGACCGGCGCGGTTAAAACCGTCAAGTCAAAGAAAGCGCCGGAGGACTCTAAGCCGATGAAAGCAGGAGTTGCAAAGGCCCACAAGGCCGATAATAAGACAGCCCCTGTGAGTGTGCTCAAAGGCACCTCTAAGACTAAGGCGGATAAACCAAAAAAGGTTAAAGCCGCAAAGTCGAAGAAAGTGCCGGAAGATACTTCCGCTATGGAAGTTGACTCTGAGCCGAGGGAAGCAGGAGTTGCAAAGGCCCACAAAGCCGACAATAAGCCAGCTCCGGAGTTGACAACTCCAAGCACAGAAGTTGGGGCTGATGAGAAATCAGCAGCCCAAACGACGAAAGTCGCCGCTGCAAACGCCATTAAGGCCAAAAATAAGTCAGCACGGGAAGAAACTCCCATGTCAGAAGTGTCTGCCACTGAGCCAAAACTCAGAAAGCAGGCGAACGCAGCAAAAGCCCACAAAGCCGATAATAAGTCTGCAAAGAGGAAGCTAACTCCTCAAACAAAGATTGCGGCCACTGAGACATCAGTCGGCAAAAATATTGTAGTTAGCTCTACTGCAAAGGCTCCAAAAGCTGACAATAAGTCAGTAAAGAAAGCTGCAAAAATAATAGCTGCAAATGCCATGCAAATGGCAAATAATCAGACGGCACGGGAGACTTCTGGCAAAAAGTCTCCCACCACAGAAGTTACGTTTGCGATACCTGATAATGCAAATGGGTCAGCCGAACCCAAAGCTGCAAAAGTCATATTGGCCGAAAATAAGACAGCAGGTGACACTTGCACGGCTGCTAGTGATCCGAGTCAACTTCTGGAGTGTATGTTCAAAAGCGGAGTGGATCCCAAAGACATGCGTCAATGGGCATCAAAATTCCTCCCTCTCTTGCGTGCAGCCAAGCAAGAGGAGAATTCACTCGAGATAATGATTGTGGTCACACAAGCAGTAGTGGAGTGCCCGGGATACCCGGACAATGGATTTTAAATCCATTGTTAGCATTTGTCAATCTCGCGATATAAACACATGGTCGCAATGCTTAGTAACAAGAAAGGAATTAGTTCCTCAGACGGTGAAACGCTAAATGGTCTGGCTAGCAATACAGCTTGTAGTGGTACAAGTTCAAGTCGTGTGCGACCTCAAACCCCAAATGCTGGCAGACCAGTAAATATTATTTACTGGAATGCAAATGGTGTGAAAGGGCAGGAAGCACAACTGCGATACACAGCAGAACGACATAAAGCGGATGTTATATTGCTATGCGAAACACACCTGCGCGAAGGACGGTCACTGAAGCTGCCAAACTACATCACGTATCGTGACGACAGGTCAGTCGGTAGGATGGGTGGAACCGCCATTCTTATAAAGAAGGGCATCCCCCATTACCACGTGGATACTCCACAACTGAACACTGTTGAAGCGACTACTATTGTTGCTAGTATTGGTGGTAAGGAGACCCTCCTCGTTGCAGCGTATAACAGTCCAAGTTTGCACCTAGATGTAAACGACATCACCGCCTTGCTTAAGCTACATTCACCCGCTATAATAGCGGGAGATGTCAATGCTAAACACGCCGCATGGAACTCTAGATCTGAAAACTCTAGAGGTAGAACCCTGCACAATTACGCGACGGCTAATCACCTGGCTGTAATTGCGCCATCAGAACCCACCCACTTTCACCATTGTGGAAGTGCGGACGTCTTAGATGTAGCGATCCTTGAGGGTATCATTAGCGCTCACAGCGTGTGGTCGCTGTCGGAGCTCGACTCTGATCACAACCCAGTGTTGTTGACGCTTAATGACATCGAGATCAACCGGTGCCGCCCAGGCGGCACGCAGGTATACACAAAGGTCAACTGGGAATTGTTTGGCGAGAGGGTCAATGCTCGCATTGTACTCCCTATCAGTGGTGATTCATGCGATGCTGTGGAGCAAGAGGTAGTCAAACTCACAGAAATAATACAGGCAAGTCTCGAGGATTCTGCCACTGAGATGCGCAGGAAACTGCCATCTCATGAGCTTCCCGCAGACATCAGGGATTTAATCCTGGAGAAAAATCGATTACGGAAGCTTTGGCAGAAGTATCGAAGCCCAATTGACCGTAGACGACTCAATTCTTTGACTGCTGAGGTCAAGGAGAGAGTCCGAGATCACAGGGACCAGCGCTGGCGTGATGCCACCGTGGATATGACGACACAGGGTGGCTCCCTGTGGAGGTGTACCCGGCGGTTAACAAAAGCGAGGGCTCCAATTGCGGCTCTCCTCGATGGAAACGTCATGGTCACCGAGCCAAAAGCAAAATCTGAACTGTTTGCAACGTCTCTGGCGGGACAGTTTACACCTAACCCGTCGAAGAACAATGCTCACGGTTACGTAACAGATTTTGTGGCAGAGTACCTAGCGAGACCCGTCTCTAAGGACTTCCGGACGGTTTCGCCAAAGGAAGTTCGTGAGATAATCAAATACTTGATAAACCGCAAGGCTCCCGGCGCAGACGGCATTAGTAATATTGCACTGAAGCATCTACCGGGGCGTGCACACGTTCTCATTGCATCACTATTTAACAGAATATATGCACTGAGATACTTTCCATCTCAATGGAAAACGGCAAAGGTTATCGCAATCCCGAAGCCTAAAAAGCCGCTGAAGCTTACTTCCAGCTACCGACCCATTAGCCTGCTCTCGGGCCTGAGTAAGATGTTCGAGAGAACACTTCTCAATCGCCTAACGGAGACGATATCACAGCGTGATATTCTGATCCCCGAGCAGTTTGGGTTTCGGCAGGAACACAGCACTACTCAGCAGCTAACCAGGTTATCGGAAAGCATAACGCGCGGCTTCAATGATAACCAGCACACAGGTGCAGTGTTTTTGGACATTGAAAAAGCATTCGACAAAGTATGGCATGAGGGTCTCATATACAAACTGATCTACATGGGATTTCCGGATGTTTACATCCACATCATTTACTCGTATCTGATGGACAGGAAGTTCTATGTTTACTCGGAGTGTGAGTCCTCCTCTACCAGAAATATCGAAGCCGGTGTGCCACAAGGCAGCGTGATCGGCCCAACGCTCTTCTCACTGTACATCAATGATGTACCGAGAGAGCAGAAGGTTGCACTCTACGCTGACGACACAGCCTACTTCGTAACTTCCCGGTCTGTACCAATCATTCTGAGGAAGTTGCAAGCGCAACTGCATGAACTTGAGAGCTACTATGACATGTGGCGTATCAAAGTGAATGTAAAAAAGTCCGAAGCGGCCCTGTTTACCAGGAGAAGGCCTGCCCAGCCAGGCACTTTAATGCTTCATAACGAAGTCATACCCTGGAAAACTGAGGTCAAGTATTTGGGGGTCATCCTTGATCGGCGACTCAATTTCAGAAGCCACACTTCTCGGGTCATAGGAAAGGCATGGGGTCAATTCTCCAAGCTGTATCCCCTGATCAATGAGAATTCGAGGCTCTCGTACAACGGTAAGCGATTACTGTATACGAGCTTCCTGCGGCCTATACTGACATATGCCTGTCCAGCATGGGCATATAATGACGTACAGGTGGCGCGTCTGCAAGTGTTCCAGAACAAGTGTCTGAGAGCCTTTACTGGTTGTCACTACTTGGTAAGGAACAGTATATTGCATGACGACTTCAATTTGCCTCAGATCCAAGAGTTTGTTTGCCAGCAGACTCACGGTTTCTACAGCAAAGCAGAAGCTAGCGCGAATGGACTTATCCAGGGTTTGGGTCAATATGACACAGATAACCCATGGATAAAGCACCGCACGCCGAAGCACATACTTGAGTCCTGCTGACTGCCAGTTAGCATTTTCAAAAGACCAGTAAGGGGTTATATACTTAATCCGGAGCTACGCTGGCTGAACCTAAAAGATTCAAACCTTCGGGTTTCATTTAAATGCTCATATCTGAATGCTGAACATTTCTGATGATCAATATGATACGGCAGGTCATGGTGAACAACCGGTACCTCATTATTGATTCATGGACGCCTTCTGGTGTCCTGAGTACGGAGAGGTTTTAGTCGGTAGGAATCCGACACTACCCCTATAAGGGGTGTCTTTCAGAAGATTTCCTCTCCTCAAAAAAAAAAAAAAAAAAAAAAAAAAGGTAGTTACAATTGTGTGAAATATAATATAATAAAATCATGTACCAGTTTTTCAATTGAGATTTGTGAAATTATATAATGAGCAATTTCTACAAATAATGAAATTTTCATGACTAATATTAGAATTTCAAACGAGCTCTCATATTTTAAATGTATTCTTCGAATTTTAAAATAATGAATGCAAAACCTTATATCATAGGCTGGATCTAAATAATTTACCAATTTCACACTTTCAGAAACGCTAAAACGTCGAAGTTTGCACCCCCGATGCTATAAAAGACGAGCCTCTCAACAAATCATCATTCAGTGCGCTTATCTTGCCCAGAGCATATCACTCTTCGTAGTATTCACCAACTTCTTCTTGCTTCAGCGGAAATTATCGAGAATGTCTGTGAAAAGCGCAGAAACTTTCGCAAATACTGTCGCGGTGTTTATGAAGACAGGAGTTCGTGATCCTATGGAGCTGAATAATTGGATCAAGTTGTGCTCGAAGAACATAAAGATTCTAAATGATGCCTGCAAGAACGGTGTAAGTTCTGGAGTAAAGCATCATCTGCTTGCTACTGTTGGCAGATTGATGGGGAGCAGAACGATACTAAAAGCAATAGCGGTTCGCGGAGGTGCATACAAGATGACTCGTCCTAACAATAAATCTTGGTCGAAGAACCGTGTAAGGTGGGAGGACGCAAAGTCAATTTTTGGCGGAAGAATACGCACCGGTGTTATTACTAACTTGGCCCACAAGGATCCGATGGAATTTCTAGAAGATTGCGGTCCGTTATTTACGCGTCGTATATCAAATGCATTAAAGACGGAACATTTTCTGAAAACCAACGTCGTGTTTTGTGGAATATTTATCAAGTCGGGAGTCGATGAACAAATCGAAGAGATCAAGTACCTCAACACGAAGTTTGGAGTTGTTAATAGAGATATTAATTTATCAGAATGGTATGCCGAGAACGTTTTAATAAAACTTATGGAAATGCTGGAAGAATTTCAAGAACGAGATTCTGGATGGGCATTACATTGTGTTGTAAATTTGACCGTGGCCATAAATAAATACACACCTCAACTTGGATCATCTTACGTGAAACTCCCCGAGATAATTGCACGTAAACACGCCTGCGTCAATGTGCGGAACGATGATGAGGCCTGCTTCGCATGGGCGGTCTCGTCAGCGCTACATCCAGTCGAGAAAAATACCGAGAGGACGTCTTCCTACCCGCATTACTCTGAGGTCTTAAAACTAGACGGCATGACATTTCCCGTTACTCGCGAGCAGATCGCAAAATTTGAACAAATGAATGATATATCCGCGAATGTTTACATTCTCACTAAGAAGAAGGCAAAGTTTTCAGTCTCCCCCTCCCGCCTAACCCCCATGAAAAGAAACCGTCATGTAAATTTGTTGTTGATTCAAAACGAGTACATAGAGGACGGTGAAGAGAAAACACTAGAACATCCAATAATATTCCATTACGTATGGATTAAAAACCTCTCCAGGCTGCTCTCATCCCAGCTGAGCAAAGAGAATGGGCAGAAGTTCTTTTGCGACCGATGCCTGCACTATTTTAGGACTCAGGGCATGCTGGAACTGCACATTGAGGAATGTCAAAAACAGAACGAGTATAAGGTAGTATTGCCGGGCGGAAAGATAACGTTCACAAATCATAAAAACAAAGAGAGATGTCCTTTCGTCATATTCGGAGACATTGAATCTCTATTAAAACCCATCAATAGCAAATTTGGAGTGAAAAAAGCGAGCGGGTATTTGTTGTTGATTCAAAACGAGTACATAGAGGACGGTGAAGAGAAAACACTAGAACATCCAATAATATTCCATTACGTATGGATTAAAAACCTCTCCAGGCTGCTCTCATCCCAGCTGAGCAAAGAGAATGGGCAGAAGTTCTTTTGCGACCGATGCCTGCACTATTTTAGGACTCAGGGCATGCTGGAACTGCACATTGAGGAATGTCAAAAACAGAACGAGTATAAGGTAGTATTGCCGGGCGGAAAGATAACGTTCACAAATCATAAAAACAAAGAGAGATGTCCTTTCGTCATATACGGAGACATTGAATCTCTATTAAAACCCATCAATAGCAAATTTGGAGTGAAAAAAGCGAGCGGGTTACAAAGCTCAAAAACCCAAGAGCATGAAGCCTGTGCAATCGGGTACTATTTTAAGTGTTCATACGATGACAATCTCAGCTTTCACCGCAAATACAGAGGACCTGAATGTGCAAAGTGGTTTGCAGATGAATTGCAGCAGTTGGCGGAAGAGATGGAAACAGTATATTTATGTCCTATTCCCATGAATGAACTAAATGAAGAAGAAGGAATATTATTCAGGCATGCTTCTGTATGTCATATCTGCGAGAAACTGTTGGGAGACGATCGAGTTAGGGATCATTGCCACTTGACGGGCAAATTTAGAGGAGCTGCACATGAAAAATGCAACCTGAATTACCAGGACAGCAAAACTATCCCTGTAATCTTCCATAACCTAAGCGGTTATGATTTACATTTTTTATTAAAAGACATTGCATTGAAAACAGATGGAGCTCTTAAGCTGATTCCTAATAACCAAGAGAATTTTATCTCTATGATAAAGACTGCTCCCCAAAGCGGTTTAAAATTCAAGTTTATAGATTCAATTAGATTTATGCCTGAATCTTTGGAGAAGTTAAGCACTTATTTGAACCAGCATCCTATAATCACGAATGAATTTACCGAATGCAGCGAAGAACAAATACAATTACTAACAAGAAAAGGTGTATATCCCTACGATTACATGAAAAGCTGGGCGTGCATGGAAGAAACTCGATTACCATCCCACAAGGAGTTCTATTCAACGTTATACCAGAGCGACATTTCAGATAAAGAATATAAACATGCGCAAAGAGTGTGGGAAGAATTCGGAATCGAAACACTGGGAGAATATACAGATCTATACCTCAAAGTCGATATATTATTGCTTGCTGAAGTCTTTGAGGCCTTCAGAGATATATGTCTAAATGCTTACAAACTTGACCCAGCTCATTATTATACGGCTCCGGGACTGAGCTGGGATGCAATGTTACACATGACACAAATTGAACTAGATCTTATAGAAGATGTAGACATTCTGATGTTCGTAGAAAAGGGGGTTCGTGGAGGGTTAACACAATGCTCGAAGAGACACGCCAAGGCCAACAACAAGTATATTAAAAATTATGACTCGAGCAAAATATCTAAATTTCTTACGTATTACGACATTAACGCGATGTATGCATGGGAAATGTCCCAATATCTCCCTACCGGCGGTTTGAAATGGGTGGAGGGCAATATCTCCAACTTTAACTATAATCGGTCGGACGACAGCCCAATTGGATACATTCTAGAGGTTGACCTGGAGTATCCTGAGGCCATCCATGATAGGCATAAAGATCTTCCCATGGCTCCTAATAAAGGAACTCCTCCAGGCTCTAAGCAGCAAAAGATGCTTGCCACACTTTTCGATAAGGAAAAATACGTTGTTCATTATCGTAACCTGAAGCAATACGTGGCCGAAGGACTCATAGTTACCAAAATCCATAGGGTTCTCCAATTTTCCCAACAACCATGGCTACGTAAATACATTGATTTAAACACAACGCTCCGGCAGGCAGCAAATAATGAATTTGAGAAGGTATTTTTTAAATTAATGAATAATGCAGTTTTCGGCAAGACGATGGAAAATGTTCGCAATCGGCGTAATATATCGGTGGTAACAAAATGGGATGGTCGTTATGGAGCCGAAGCACTGATATCTAAACCAAATTTCCATTCTCAGAAGATCATTAACGAAGAGCTTGTTCTGATTGAGCTACTTAAAACCGAAGCTGTTTTCAATAAACCTATATACGTTGGTATGGCCATCTTAGATATATCTAAAACACTGTTGTATGACTTCCACTATAGCTATATGAAAGATAAATATGGGTCTAAGTGCACTCTTTGCTATACGGATACAGATTCGCTAATATATGATATAGAGACTGAAGATGTATACGCAGACATAAAAAAGGACTTGCATAAATTTGATACTTCTGAATATGCTCCAAATAATGCATATGGTATTCCACTAATGAATAAGAAGATCCCAGGTAAAATGAAGGATGAAAACAAAGGTGCTATTATGGAAGAATTCGTGGGTCTCCGGGCCAAAATGTATGCATGCAGGGTGGCCGGGGAAAAAGATACGAAAAAGGCGAAAGGTGTTAAGAGCTATGTTGTTAAAAATCACATTTCTTTTGAGGATTATCTAGATTGCCTCTTTAATAACATAGAGATGGAACACGCACAAAATTCTATTAGATCATTTAACCATCAAGTCTACAGCATCAGACAGCCTAAAACATCTTTAAGTCCTTATGATGATAAACGTCGAATCTGCGCTAATAATATTGACACATTACCGTGGGGATACTATGGTATCATGGATGATGATGATAATGCATTCCACGCGAGCATCTAAATGTTGTGAGGATGGGTACATTAATATCTTTGTTTTATTAAATGTTAAATAGTAAATATTTATATTTATTAGCATATATATATATATATATATATATATATATATATATATATATATATATATATATATATATATATATATATATATATATATATATATATATATAGGATTTTAAGCAAATTTATGTGAATAGCTTTGGTTTTATTAAATATAGAGTTTTCACTTTTTATTATGTGTTATTATAATTATGTATTTTTATAAATAAATATTTTATATATGTAACATATTGTTTAAATATAAAATTATAAGTATCTATTAGAATGTATAGGATTTTAATCAAATTTATATAAAGAACTTTGATTATATAAAATGTGTAGTTTTCACTTTTTTTATTATGTAATGTATTGTATTGTATTATTATGTATTGTTATAAATAAATACTTTAGATATGCAACTTCTTCTTTAATTACCCCATTTTAATCAATTACAGGAAAACCGATATCTTTATAGGTGAAGCCTTCATTACAAAATGTTGTCTGGTGTTAAAACGCATAGAGTCAACAGATGATAGCAGATTGCATGATGATGGCTTAATTCAAATTTAGCGCGTAATTCAGCATGACAAGATGGTCTGGGAGCGACGCTGTCCCCTTGCAGGCTCTACTCAACCACGGTCCTGTCTGGCGTTGGTCGTCTCCCGGCCTAGCGAGAGTCGAGGGGATTCACCTTTTTCTCGCTTGGTATCTGGTCAGGTGCCGCTGTAATTTCTTCGTATCAACAGTACGCTTGTCTCCCATGGCTCGTCAATACACTCTGATTATTTCAATATCAAATGAAGAATAGTTTTAATATATCTACGATTAATTCGCTCACATGTAGGTAACCCAACGTGCACAATCAACTCAGCATAATTCAAAATTGGTGCGCTGCCAAAACTACACATAGGCAACCCCACATACCGCCAACAAGTCCTCTTGGCCCATAGGCAGCCCGTTGTACAAAAACAAAATGGCGAAAAGTTGCGAGAAATCGGCCCATGTATTTCTTATGGGGAAATTGAGTTAGAACTCTTGTTGCCTCACTACTCATATACAAACACAATTTGTTCACAATCGTAAACTACACAACCTGAGGAAACAAGATAACAACAAAACCAAGAATGCAACGATTCACCAAGAACATCACAAGTTCCATCAGCGATTCGCCAATCTAACGGACATGACCGCCACCCGAGAAGAAAACAATCTTTTAAGAACAACAACATAACCTAATTTTACATACGCACATGATTACTCTTAACTAATTTACCTAATTGTTTAAAACCTTTTGCAAAATTTTGCCAATATAACTTTAAATTAAATATCACTTTTCGGCCTGATAAGAATGCAACACAACTAGACTTTATGTCACCTACACACTCACTTCTCGCTTACGAAATTATTACAATTCATTTTCACCTTTCCAAAACTTTTAATTACATTTAAATATACAATTCAAACTTTCAAATTTTACTATTATGTCAACTTTTAACTACATTTAACTTTATAGTTAATTTTTAAATTTAACTAAACTACGACATCATGGACTTCTTCTGTCTATCCATCAACAACACCTCTAAGAGCTCATCCGAAAACATAACTCGATTTGTCGCCACTCATTTATGACTGTAAGTTTAACTATTTTATTACAATGTTACACAATTTATATATGAAATGTTTCCATTAATAAAAGATTTTGACTCTGCTGATGATGACCCCCAGGTCAAAACTAGTCCATGTAAATTAAAGACTGTGTTCTTCATTACCTGATAGTGCTTAACTGCTTATTCAAACCTACTTAATCAGAATGGATCATGCGACATGCTTATTTGATTGATTTCTAAAGAATACGATGCAGGTTGGTTCAAAACATGTTTCTGAACCAAGCAGACCTGGGTTGCAAAAAATGCATACTCTACTGTAATTATTGATTCTTTAGACCTATCCGAAGTCAATCCGGGGACACTGAATGCAAATGAGTGAGAGAGTACTGAATGTCGATGGGGTTTCTAATTATCTTGTAATAATTAAATTTATAATTAATAATCAATAAATTTATGATAAAAATAATTATAAATTTAGGTACAGGCAATATGTGTACTAAACCTGTAATTCCTGTATGCAGGAATCACATGTTAGCTATTATGTCGTAAAATTGATAAAACATACATAACCGTTGCTGACTTTTAAGAAACATTACTTTTCATTTGAACTTCCGACGTACAGAGTGCAATATTAACACGAGGCCATTTGTGCGATACGAAAATGTGCTTAAGAACTTACGAGACTGTTTATGTAGTTCGGTTGTATTAATATTAATGGAAGTTACATTCTATTCAAATGGCATCAAAAGTGATAGAGTAAAACGGTGTTATGCTTTAATAAATGAATACTATTATAGATAGTGACTATTTTATTATAGATATAAAAATTAATTGCATACCATTACGTCTGGGCAAATAATTAATTTTATACATGACATGCAGGAATAAATATTATTGATTAAATTATAAGAATCGGTGGTTAACATTTGGTGAAACATCTTGAAAAATGTTATTTTCAGGAAATACAATTATCCCGGAAACCCTAAGGGGCTAATAATTACGCACTTGTTTTTATATGCGTCTAGCGTTTCGTGAATTTCAATTTAGTTTTATTTGTCTCTTGATGATTGTCGCAAGGCCGGAACAATTGCAGAGCTATCTAAATGAAATTATGAAACTGAAGTAAATATTTTATTTGTATTGATTTGAAATATTATTAATTTCATTTTTCACTAGAGTTATAATATCTAAACACATGTCTTATTTAAACGGGTGATTTCTAGCTTGAAGCGAAACTGCAATGTGATATGTAGCATCGAATTAAAAGCAGAAATAACGAATTCGTTATCGTTATCGAGATATTCGAGTTGAGCAACGATTTCGTCGTATAAAGAAAATTTATACTAGAGCGTGGCATAGGTTAATAAATACTAAATTATTCTTTTCTCAGTTATCCTCGTTTTTTTTTAGATTCTAATTATATTTATTACACAATGCAGCTTAACAATGACAAGTATGCAGATGTTGTCTTTAATTGCAAATTTTGTAATGGCAATGCTCAACTCGCGTGTCGTAAATATATAAATTATATTCCTAATAAGCAGCATGCTTTCGTATTTAAATTTTTAGACGCGTTACAATATATTTGTGAATTTAGAATTGGTGAGCACCGTAGTGAAGGTCCACATCAACTACAACGTTGCATAAGAAGGAATAATTGATTAAGTGTTCAAACAGAAAGTTGTTCCCTTATTTACAAGTAATCCATAACACTAGTGTAATGTTCGACTTAATTAAATAATACTACCACGTGCGAATTGACATGCTCTTTATTTGCTCGCCACATGATCACTGCCGTGCTCATGCCTGCACTCCGCGTTGCCAACTTCATCTTAACATAATATAAGTGATTCCAACTTAAAAGTAATTCTTACAAATATAACATCATTCTCCCTCTAATTTCTTTCTTATTCTCTAAAGTTAGGTACATTGGTACGCGGCCTTAAATTACGCACACCTGCGAAACACTCGCACTTCCCGTGAGGCCTATATTTTCAGCGCTCGCACTCTCTTCCGTGGCACTTGTTTTCTCGCTCACACTCGCGCTGCCAACCGCGGGGCCCCCAGGGTGGTATAAGGAAAAATCCGAACAGTCCAACATTTGATTAATGTGACGACGACATTGTTTGTTAATAGTCGGTATGTCCACCAAGTATGTCCTGGGTCCTAAGACCTTGACTACTACCCCCTTGATCCAGGTGGGTTTCCTACCCCGATAATCCCTAACTGCCACACGTTCCTGCAATTCATACGCTCGTTTCCTGTTTCCCGCATAATTTTTGATTTGCTTCTGCTGTTTATTCTCTACTCTATTTTTTTAGTCGATGTCGCCAAGTTTACGGTGGCTGTCCCCGGGTTTTATTAAGTCTAATCTTGTTCGTAAGGACCTCCCAAACATTAATATGGCCGGTGAAACGCTGGTGGTGCAATGTGGCGTATTTGTGTAGGCCAATAAGAACCACTGGAAGAGTAATGGTATGTCCTCCCTTTTTCCTCCGATAACATTTTTAACACAGCTTTTTTTACTGTTTTGACTGCGTTTTCCGCAGCCCCGTTGGTTGCTGGGTGGTAAGCTGGAATTCCCTTCCACCTCACACCATTTTTGCTTAAAAATGTTTGAACCCTTTCTGAGACTTGCTGTGCACCGTTATCAGAGACCATTAACTGTGGCATCCCGAACCGACAAAAAATTGTTCTTAAAACCGTTATTGTTGTCTCGGCCGTAATGTTGTTTATAACTACAGCTTCCACCCATTTGGTATAGGCGTCCACCATTATTAGTATATATTTGTTAAGCATTGGCCCCAAAAAATCCACCTGTATACGTTCCCACGGCCCGGTAGGGTACTCCCACGGAATAAGTCCCGCCCTCGGCGGACTTGGTCGTTCACTGAGGCATTGGTTACATGACTTTACTAAGTTTTCAATGTTCACATTCAATTCCGGCCACCACACATATGATCGAGCTAAACTTTTAGTTTTGACAATGCCCATGTGGGCCAAATGTAGTTCCCTTAATATTTGTAAACGCAAGTTTTGTGGAACGATGACCCTGTAGCCAAAAAGTATACAATTCTCATCAATCGATAGTTCATTACGTTTTAGAAAATAGGGTTTTAATTCCGCCGAGACCCTTTTTGGCCATCCCTTATCCACAAACTTAAAAACTTGTTTCAATATTTTATCATTTTTTGTTTCCGACGCTATAGCTATACAATCTAATGGCATTTCTTTATTTTCCCTAATGTGATTTAAGTATGTGAATTTTAATTCTTACGGTAGGAATTCTCTTTCCGGCAGCCGCGAGAAGCAATCTGCGTTGTTATCCTTTGATTTCACGTATCTAATTTCGTATGAGCAGTTGCTTAACAACCAGGCCCATCTTTGCAATCGATTTGCGGATACTATCGGAATTCCCTGTTTTTCCCCAAAAATTTTTACTAATGGTTTATGGTCTATTAGTAGTGTGAATTTTTTTCCAAATAGGTACTGGTGAAATTTCTGTACCCCGAATATGATTGCTAACCCCTCTTTTTCAATCTGTGAGTACGCCCTTTGGCTATTGTTTAACGTTTGCGACGCGAAGGCAATGGGTCTTTCTTCACCTGTTCGCATTACAAGTGAAATTACCGCCCCTACTCCCACGTCCGAAGCGCCTACTGCAAGCGTTATGGGTAAGTTAGGGTCATAATGGGCCAATGTTTTGGGGTCGTTCTTCTTTGATTGCCCTAAAAACTTGATCGCATTCCTCTGTCCATTCAAAGGTGGTGTTCTTTTTTGACAAGTCGTATAATGGCTTTAGGCGTGTTGAACTATTGGCTATGAATTTGTGATAATAATTCACCAGTACCAGAAATGATCTTAGTTTCGTTAAGGTTTTTGGTTTGGGGGGCATTTTGAATAGCTTCTGTCTTTTCCCGCAGAGTGTGTAGCCCATGCCTGTCACAAACTGTCACAAACTAGGACAATATTTTATCACAAACGTACTAACCGAGAAGCCGGAGATAAAAAGGGCAGTACTACTGAGCAACCTAAGTGAAGAGGCATACCAGCTCCTGTCGAGTTTATGTGTCCCAGATGACCCGGCAACAATAACATTCGAGAAATTAGCACAAACCTTCACTAACCATTTCACACCGACAAAGGCGGTATTTCCAAAGAGATACAAATTCTATAAGGCTGAAAAAGTGCTCGAGGAAGAAATAAGTGAATGGGCAGCGCGTGTGCGAAGCCTGGCGGCACAGTGTGAATTCGAAAAAGCCACGCTACACACGATGTTAAGAGACAAATTCATCAAGGGAATGCAACCAGGAGCCGTCATGGACAGATTGTTTGAGGAAGACCCAAAAGCATTAACATTGGAGCAGGCAATTGAGATAGCAGTTAGAAAAGAGGCCAGTAAAAACCACTACAGGGGGGAAGAAGTGACCATCAAGAGGGAGCCATCGGAGATGTTCCGGCTGGAGCAAAGAAAAGGTGCGTGGCCAGGATCATCGCAGCGTCCGGACGGCGACTCCTCGGCGAGCGGGCCAGGACCCAGCGGAATGAGACGCGGAGGGACGCAGAGCGGAGCGGCACACGGAACGCAGTCGTCATCGCCAGGACAAGGCTGGACGCAGGGCGGAGCGGCACACAGAAGACAGCCGCCATCGCCCGGGGATGCAAATATCGGAATTTTAAATGTAATTACTGCAAGAAATTCGGACATTTAGAACGAGCATGTAGAAATAGGAACCGAGTGGATAGGGATATGATAAACAATTATTTAGAGGACAAAGATAACGAACCTCCACAGGAAGAAGTAGTATTTAATTTAAAAGATCAGAGAAAAGATCCGATAGCAGTACAAATCGAAGTTAACGGGAAGAAATTAAATTTTGATTTAGACACCGGGGCCAGTTGTTCTTCTTCTTCTTATGTTGCCATCTCTAGTTAGAGGTTGGCGACCAATAATTTGAACTGCTCTCGGTTTTGGGCTGCTCTAAATAGGGATTCTGCGTCTCGGATGCCCGTCCATGCTCTAATGTTGCGGAGCCACGACATCTTCTTCCGCCCGATGCCTCGTTTCCCCTCTATCTTTCCCTGCATTATGAGTCTGAGAAGTTCGTATCTGCGTCCTCTGCACACGTGTCCGAGATATCCGGTTTTGCGCTGCTTTATAATAGCGAGGAGTTCTCGATCTCTTCCCGCTCTTCTGAGAACCTCTTCATTAGTAATGTGGGCCGAGTAGTGTATTCCAAGCATGCGGCGGTAGAGCCACATCTCGAATGCCTCCAAGCGGTTCATGCTTACGATTTTTAGGGTCCAGGACTCCACACCATATAACAGCGTTGACCACACATAACACTTCATCATTCTTATTCGTAGATGAAGTGACAGTTGTTTGTTGCAGAGCATTTTCTGGAGATTGCAGAAGCTGTTTCTTGCAATTTCAATTCGGATTTTAATTTCTCCTTCGGGGTCCCACGATTCGTTGAGTTGACAGCCTAGGTACTTAAATGTGGCCACTTGGTCCACCGCTTGTCCTCCTATGGTTAGTTGTGTGTTATAGTTGTTACCTCGACTGATGACCATATATTTAGTTTTCTTTATATTGATCTTAAGACCATATTCAAGCCCTGCTGTATTGACCAGTTGTAATAGGTGTTGTAGATCTTCTTGGTTATCTGCCAATATTGCTGTGTCATCTGCATAGCGTATTACATTTATAAAGGTTCCGTTTATTTTAATGCCTTTCTCCACCTCATTAAGTGCTTCCTGAAACACGCATTCTGAGTAGACATTGAACAGCAGCGGGGATAAGATACATCCCTGGCGGACACCTTTGAGGATTTGGACTTCGTTTGTTACAACATCGTCTGCTCTGACATTCGCAGTTTGTCCCCAGTAGAGGTTTCTAATGAGACGTATATCTTTGCTATCTAGGCCAATCTCGGTAAGGCGTGTTATTAGTTTCTGGTGTTTCACGCTGTCAAATGCCTTCTCATAGTCGATGAAACATATGTGGACATCTTTCCCTTGGTCTATACATTTTTGCACAAGCACATTTAAGGATAGCAAAGCTTCCCGAGTGCCAAAGCCGCCGCGGAATCCAAATTGTGTTTCACTTACAAATTCTTCACATTTTCTGTATATCCTACTATGAATGATTCGCAGGAGTATCTTTAGCACGTGGCTGATTAAGCTTATTAGTCGGTGGTCACTAGGTTTCGCATTCATCTTCTTTGGTATTGGCAAGGTGGATCTTAACCAGTCTTGAGGTATCGTGCCAGTATCGTAGATGTTGTTGAGTAGGTTTGTAAGGATATCTATATTATCCTCGTTAATGAGCTTTAGGATCTCAGAGCTTATTCCATCCGGGCCGACTGCTTTTCGGTTTTTGGCTGATTTTATCGCCTTCTGGACTTCAGATTTTAAGATTGCAGGGCCGTAGCTACCCAGGTCCCTCTCCAATTCATTGGCCCTATCATCCTGAAACAATTGGGTCACATAGTCCTCCCACACTCTTTTTTTGTCGTTTATGTCAACCGCCAGATTTCCGTCGGCTTTCTTTAGGATAGATGTTAGGTGCCTAGCGCCGTTGCCAAGGTTTAACTTTATTTGTTTGTGTAGGTTAAATTCATCATGATTCCTTTGCAGCAGTTCTATTTCTTCGCAGCAATCTGTCATCCATGCTTCCTTAGCCTCTTTCACTTTTGCTGTTATTCTCCGGTTTATTAGTTTATATTCGGCTTTCCTTCGTTCTTTATATATTCTACGCTGGTTCATCAGATCAATTATTTCCTGAGTCATCCACGGTTTCTTCGCCACTTTCTTATAGTATCCTAAGTGTTGCACGCTGGTATTCAATAAGGTATCACGTAGTTTTGCCCATTTGTCTTCTATGTTATTGCGGTCCATTATATTAGAGTCAGCAATATTCTGGTTTAGTTTTCTCCTGAATTCTTCTTTTGTTGCCTCGTCCTTGAGTTTATCGGTATCGATCTTTTTCTGCGGTGGCTTTCGATTGGTCTTTAACCTTATCTGGATATCTGCTACTACGGGGTTATGATCGGATCCTATATCGGCACCAGGGCATGTTCTTACTTTCTTGACGGCATTTCTGAATCTCTTATTTATCATTATATAGTCGATTTGGTTGCGTACTATTTGCTGGGGTGTGTGTTTTGGTGATGTCCAAGTGTATAATCGCCTTGGTGGCATTTTGAACCAAGTATTCATGACTGCTAGGTTGTGTATTTGTGCAAATTCAATGAGCCGGTCTCCTCTGCCGTTTCTAGTACCTAACCCGTATTCCCCGACTATCTCCAACATACGTCCCTCTCCGACTTTTGCATTGAAGTCACCTAAGATGATATTGGTATCATGTTTGTTGGTCAGTTTTAGGGCTTCCTCGATATCATTGTAGAACAGCTCTACCTCCTCATTGGTTTTATCAGCGGTAGGTGCGTACGCTTGGATAACATTGACATTGATTGGGTTGCCATTCAACTTGAGCATAATACATCGTTCGGAGATGGGTACTACAGCCCCGACTGCTCTGTCTAGTCTGTTGTCTATAAGTATGGCGACGCCACCTCGTTTTATGTTATCTGCATTTCCCGAATAGTACATGGTGGTCTCATCATCAATTTGGTGCTTCCCTATTCCCGACCATCTCGTCTCGCACACACCCATGATCGAAATCTTCATGCGTTTCATTTCTAGTGCCGCATTGTGCACTTTGGTGTCCTCAGTTAGTGTGCGGACATTCCAAGTTGCGATTCTCATAGTTGATCGTATACTATCCAATTTGTTCTTTGCTTCTTTAATCAGTAGTCCACTTTCCACAGGGGGCCTGATTCTAACTCTCCTGTGGCCGGTAGTCCACTTCTCACCGATAGGCCCGGTACCTAGTCGGCGCCGAGCGCTAGTCGGGTTGCTTGGCAGACTTCCATCTATTTCCGTACCCGTACAGTCCATATTGGTTTTCTTGGGATGCCTTACAGACCTTTAATGCGGTAGTTTCCCGTGTCTTTCCGCATTTGCATGCCGTTGGCCAGTTTGTCGGCTCATCCGCCTTTGGGAGTGATTTCTCACTCCCGGGGCAAGGAATTGCCCCACTCCTGCCAGCTCCTCCACCCGAGGCTTTGGCTGACAAGAGGGTGCTGCTTATGCCGGCAGCAATTCGGTCGACAGAGCCTCATTGGTTACCAGCAGGGTGCACCACGTGCAGGTGAGGTTGTCATTTGGGCCGGTATCGCCGTCACCCCTTACACCCCAAGTTGTTCGGTCATATCAAAAGGATTCAAAGAAAGGTTTTTTACAGGGTTTGAATTGAGAAACACTACCAAGGTATTACTAAATTACCATGGGAATAAAATCTTCCCTCTTGGGTACATTAAGATTTGTTGTAAATACAGGAAGATGTTTAGGAATATGGAATTGATAGTCACAAACGGCGAGGGACCACCATTATTGGGTAGAGATTTTTTTTATGCATTTAATCTAGCAATAAATAAGTTACAGGAACGTCACGAGTCGGTAATGGGGGAAATTTATAAGGAATACGCGGGAGTGTTCACGGAGGCATTGGGGATCTTTAATAAGGATAAGGTTCATTTGAAAACGATAGGTTGTGTGGAACCAAAATTTTTTAGGGCACGGCCAATACCATTCGCCATTAAGGAAAAAGTGGAAGCGGAAATCAAAAGGTTAGTAGAGTTAGGGGTATTGGAATCTGTAGATTTTTCCCCATGGGGAACTCCCATAGGGCCCATACTCAAATCAGATGGCTCAATTAGAATATGCGGGGACTATAAAGTCACGATAAACCCAATATTAGAAGTGGACCAGTATCCACTGCCACGGGTAGAGGAACTATTTGCAAAATTGCAAGGTGGGGTGTATTTCACGAAACTAGACTTAAGTAATGCCTATCAACAACTCGAACTAGATGAGGAATCACAACTGTTAACGACTATTAGTACACATAAGGGGCTGTATAAATTTTCACGGCTACCGTATGGCATCTCGTGTGCACCGGCAAAATTCCAGAAGCGTATGGAGGCATTATTGGAGGGACTGGAAGGGGTATCAGTATTCATTGATGACATAATCGTTACAGGAAAAAATTTCGCGGAGCATGTTAGGAGGGTGAGACAGGTACTAAAAATTCTAAATGACTGTGGGTTAACAATAAAAATAAATAAATGTGAGTTTTTTAAATTCAGGTTAAATATTTAGGACATCGAATTGACATGCTCTTTATTTGCTCGCCACATGTACACTGCCGTGCTCATGCCTGCACTCCGCGTTGCCAACTTCATCTTAACATAATATAAGTGATTCCAACTTAAAAGTAATTCTTACAAATATTACAACTACAAAGTAGAGCCGTTATGGATCCATTGTAAAATAAATGAAAAACTCAGATTTCTTTGTTGGTATCAATAGATTTATTAATATGTGACTATAGCTTTGTGAACATTTCCGAATCCAACTTCTCGGAAATATCTGTTTTGAGGTACTCCATATCGCTTAAACCAATTTTGAAAAATATACGTCTGTATAGGTTTTTGTAGGTTGATGTGATAACATTTTTGTGAACCAGTTCAATCTGAAACACATCCAGATAATTGAATAAAAAATTTAAATACAAGTTTTTAGAACAAAATCTAGACACGAAAAGGTTTTGAAAAATCAACAACTTTAACTCTTAACGATTCTAAACTTTTATAATATATTTTTTATTATCAATAAATTGTATAATATAACAGATATTTGAAAAATATTTTAAGTAAAAGACAATCTAACATAGTATATTTATTTTCTAAAATGGTATCATTGCTTTGTGAACAAAACTACAATATTTTTGTTATTTACTTCCTAGTATTATGGAGAAATCAAGTGCTGCCCAGATATAGTGTGTGGTTCAACATTAAAAAACATTATCATAAGAATATCTCAGATATACTTATTATACAAACAGGGTGTCCCACGCTCATGGACCATTTAACGTTTAAGGGGTTCCCGATAAAATTAAACTTTGAAATAAATCATCCGAGCATGGCTGATGTCTCCTTCTCATGAAGTAAAACACTGTCTACCTTCTATCACTTCCGGTACTAGATAAACTTTTGTTTTTTAAATGGAATATCCTATACAGGGAGTCAATTTGAAAAGTTGCCATCGAGATTTTTCATAAAACACATGATTATTTTTTAAATTACTCAAAACTGTTTAGGTGGTTCGAAGGGGGAATCAAAATGACGTAGGTAGTGCCAACCCCCTACCCACCCATTAAGCCACATGCATCCACCTCCATCTAAAAAAAAAAAAATTGCACCCCCGTACTTGTGATACATCGTTGGAAAGCTCTGGAAAATTGCTTTTCAGTAGTTATTAATACATCAATATGATTTGGCCAACAACTTTTGGAATAAAGTGCAAATGAAGTGCAAAAGTGTTCAATGAATTAAATTCAAATCACAAATGAAAGTAAATGTTGAAAATTGTTTTCATTGTTTTCTAAACAAAAATATAGCCTGCTTTCAAACTCCTCACGAACTTTCTGAAAGGTTTGTCTAGCATGTTTTCAGCTTTTGACGCTGAATACTGGCCAAACCAAACGTATTTGTATATAGATAAATTCTGTTAAATAGTTTTTTTTATCCCAGCAATCCATGGTTAAGCCATGTCCACATAATTTAGAGACACCCTGTGTTCGCAACCATTTCGACCAAAATGTATGCAACCAAATTCGCATGCCCCCCCTTTTATTTTTGTGCGCACGGAAGGAGATCGCCGCATGTAACACGCAATCGAGAGTCTCTTGTACGGCCTGAGAGTGGCTAGGTCAGAAACATACGGACAACACCGGGTGTTTCATTCTCCTAACCCACTAGTTTGCAGGGGCTCAGAACAAATTCAGACCCAACAGGGCGTTCCCACAACCGGGACGCTGCGAGAATTCGCAACAGGGTCCTTCAGCACCGGATTTAATTCGCAAACGTGGAATCGTGCTCGACGCAAGGAGCGTCCATTGTTCCAGTCCGCCGCCGAAGTCAAGCCAACGCAACGCAGCAAGGAAACGACGACGGGGAATCTGGTCAACTACATCACAACAACCCACGCTCGACAAGCCTGGACAAGTCGAGGCGTGCAGTAGAACACACACACACACACACAGAAAGTACACACACGTGAGATCATCCTATTATTTATTCCTCAACTATATTAGATTCAGTTTGTGCAATATGACTGAATTGAAAACGTTAAATTACAAGCGCGGTAGCGTGACTACCCAATTAACACTATTTTCAAGGTATTTAAATAATCTAGAGTCTGACAATTTAACGAGGTTAGAACTAGAATCACTGCAGCAGAGATATGTAAAAATTCAACAATTATATGATACATTTAACGAAATTCAATCGGAAATAGACACGCTAGAAAGTGATGAAGCAAAAAACCACGATGCACGAGAATCATTTCAAAACATGTATTTCACACTCACAAGTCAAGCTGCACACATTTTATTTAAAAACAATCACGATGCTCGGTCCAGCTCAGGTGGATCAATTAGAAGTTACCATTCCCAGACGCTTCATACTCAATTAAGTAATGTTAAATTGCCACAAATGGATATGCCGACATTTGACGGTACATTTACGCACTGGAGGGAATTTGCTGATGTTTTTTCTGCTTTCATTCACAATAACAATGAACTGTCGAATGGACAGAAACTTATTTATTTACTTAGCACGTTAAGGGGAGCACCTGCCAATCGGTTGAAGTCGCTAAGCACATCCGACGCCAATTACACAATTGCGTGGGAGGCACTAAAGAAAAGATACGACAATACACGGCGTATTATTGATAATCATGTTCAAAACTTGTTAGACACAGAACCAATTGGCAAGGACTCCAAGGATTCACACAAGACCCTTAGGTCATTTATTAGCACAATTGAGAACAACATAGATTGCCTTAAAGCACTCGGGCAACCAACCGAGGCATGGGATGCATTGTTAATTCCAATTATCATTAACAAATTAGATTTTTTCACCATTAAGGAATGGAAACACAAAATGAATGCAAGGCCAAATGCAAACAATATTTTACCCACGTACACAGAGTTACTGGAATTTTTACATACAAGACAGGAAACCTTAGAGGCGATTATGCCAAAAATTGCTGAAGTTAGTCAACAAAAAACCTATCAGGGTAAAGAACTTAAACGTCAAGTCAAAACCTTTGCAACTAGTGCTGGCATGGGCTGCACGAACTGCGACGGTAATCACTTTATACGTAACTGTGAGTCGTTTCTAAAATTATCTATCGCAGAGCGCAGTAAACTACTAAAATCACTTAAATTATGTTTGAATTGTCTACGTAAGGGACACTTTGGAAGCGAATGCCAGTCTTCAATGTGCAAATTATGTGACAAAAAATACAACACTTTATTACACGTACAATTGTCTAAGGCTAATAGCGCAGACAGTTAACATTCTTCGCAACCTAACGTTGAAACAACTACCACGTGCTCAACAATGATTAAAAAATGCCCAATTAGCCAAGTGTTGCTTTCAACTGCAAAAATAAACGCTTTCTCATCGCGAAATAAGCCAATAACTTTAAGAGTTCTCCTGGATTCAGCTTCTCAAGCAAATTTCATTACAGAGCATGCTTGTAATCTTTTAGATCAAAAAAGAGAGTCAATCAGCATGTCAATCACGGGAATCAATCAAAGAACGTGCTCAACGGTTCAACATCAAACACATGTTACCATTGCATCATAACACAATAATTTCTCGACAACAGTTCGATGTTTAGTTATAGCGAAAATTGTAAATATGTTACCCATTTCCGCGGTAAATGTTACAAACTTACGAATACCCTCCCACATTAAGCTAGCCGATGCGACATTTGATCGACCTGGTCAGATCGACATGTTGCTCGGAGCCGACATATTTTACAATCTCCTGTGTGCAGGTCAAATTTGTAAACCTGGTGAGCCAACTTACCAAAAAACCAAGCTGGGATGGGTAGTGTCTGGTGACATCTCTAATGGAGAACGCAACCAGACCGCGAGCTTTTTATCACTACAACAACTCCATACTGAACTACAACAGTTTTGGAAAGTTGACGAATATTCTCAAACTTCTCACAATTTCACCGAAGAAGAACAATTTTGTGAAACCTTCTTCAAGGATACAACATCTCGTGGCGGAGACGGGACATTTATCGTTAGAATTCCGTTTAAATCCAATTCATCACAAATATGTGAATCAGTAAATATTGCACGGGCAAGATTAAAGATGCTAGAGAAGCGCTATATCAAAAATTCAAAGTTAAGGGAAGCTTATAGTGAGTTTATAAATGAATACATTCAGTTAAACCACATGACACTAAATGACAACGATGAACTAAGTTCTTTTCATCTACCACATCATTCTGTTATTAACGCATCAAGCGAAACTACCAAGTTGAGAGTAGTATTTGATAGATCGTGCCCACCTGAAACAGGTATTTCAATTAATAGCGCACAATGTGTAGGTCCTACGATCCAGGAAGATTTGTTTTCAATAATAGCTAGATTTCGGACTCATGAATATGTACTCACAGCAGACATCGAGAAGATGTACAGACAAGTTTGGATCCATCCAAATGATCGCAAATACCAGAAGATATTATGGCGGGGGAATCAAACAGATACCGTCCACTCATATGACTTGAATACCGTAACTTATGGCACCTCAGCTGCTCCATATTTAGCCATTCGATGCTTGTTCGAAATTGCTTCACAAGTAGAGAAGTCATACCCTTTAGAATCTCTCATCTTAAAACAAGATTTCTATGTAGACGATCTCATTACCGGGTCACATTCCGTACATTCATTACAGACTATTAAATCAAATCTAACTTCAATCTTATCACAATATGGGTTTTCACTTCGCAAGTGGAAAAGTAATGTTAACGAAAACAATGAAAATATACCAAATACTCATGTTTATATTTCTAACCAAACCAATAAAATCTTGGGAGTCCTTTGGAACCCAAAGGAAGACTGTTTCTCGTATGTTGTGTCAGATAGCAAATCTCACATCCAAATTACAAAACGTTCAATTCTCTCTGCCACAGCGCAAGTATTCGACCCTCTAGGCCTGTTGGCCCCAGTAGTCCTCATTGCTAAACTCATCATTCAAGAGCTGTGGCAACTAAAGATTAGTTGGGATGACTCAGTTCCTCTAAATCTACATACAAAATGGATACAATTTAATGATGAAATGAAGCAGATTAACAGTATAAAGATACCTAGATTTTGTCTTCTTCCAAATTTTACAGAACTAGAACTCCATGGGTTTTCAGACTCGTCGGAGTCAAGCTACGGAGCTTGCATATATATCAAGTCTATGAATTTGCATGGTGCATGCCCGACTCACTTACTAGCAGCCAAATCACGAGTGGCTCCACTCAAGAAGATTTCATTACCGCGACTCGAGTTATTAGCAGCAGTACTCCTCGTTGAACTAACCCACAAATTCAAACTCATATTGAATTTAAACTTTGATCGTGAATACTATTGGTCAGACTCCCAAATCGTGCTTTGTTGGCTGCGCTCATGTCCAAGTCGTTGGGTTACGTTTGTTGCAAACCGCGTAGCAAGAGTGCAAGAACTCTCCAACAGCACAGATTGGCATCATGTCAGATCCAATGAAAACCCAGCTGACATTGTCTCAAGAGGCTGTCCGCCAAGTCTAATTCGAACCTCGCCCATCTGGTGGCACGGTCCGCATTGGCTAAAGGGCCATCGCAATAGCTATCCAAATTTAAGTATCCAGTTATCAACGAACGATATCCCAGATACAAAGGGTGTCATTCAAGCATTCCACACGGCGATAACTAATTCATTTCCCTTTCAAAACTTTTCTAATCTGACGAGATTAACTAACAGAGTAGCCTATTGTCTTCGATTTATGACAAACTGCTCAAAGCAACCCCGAGAAAGATATTCAAATTCTCTTACCAATCAAGAAATAACCTCCGCATTTACGCGACTCGTTAAAATTGCTCAAATACAATCATTTCCAGATGACTACAATAAATTACTTCACAAACGACCTTTAGATACAAGGAGTCGAATTTTAAGCCTCATACCATTCATTGATTCAGAGGGATTAATGCGAGTAGGTGGAAGACTCGAACACTCACAATTCTCATTTGGTAAGAAACATCCCATACTATTACCATCAAATCATAAGCTAACCAATTTACTGTTCGAACAAGAACACAAACGGCTCCTTCATCCAGGACCAAATTTATTATTAAGCTCAATCAGACAAAAATTCTGGCCCATCTCGGGACGCAATCTAGCTTGAAAAACGGTTCGCACCTGTGTTAAATGTTTCCGTTTCAACCCTAGAGTTCAAAGTCAATTAATGGGAAATCTACCCACAGAGCGTCGCACAGCAATGCCACCATTCCATGCAGTTGGTGTAGACTATGCCGGTCCACTAATGATCAGGAATAAAAGGGGCAAAGGGGCAAACCTCTTTAAGTGTTATATTTGTATTTTTGTGTGTTGCTCAACAAAGGCAATGCATATTGAACCTGTAACTTCACTGACCTCGGACGCATTTATTGCAACCTTTAGACGGTTTATAGCTCGTAGAGGTAAACCACTTCACATCTATAGTGACAATGCAACCAATTTCGTAGGTGCTAATAAAGACTTAAAGCAATTATATCAGTTCATGAGAGACAATGCACCGGAATTAACTCAGCAAATGACCAACGAAAACGTAAATTGGCATTTCATCCCAGCACGTTCTCCAAACTTTGGTGGCCTCTGGGAAGCGGGAGTAAAAAGCGTAAAGCATCACCTCAAACGCGTAATGTACGATGCATCTTTGACGTACGAAGAATTATTCACCGTACTTGCACAAATTGAATCAATCCTAAATTCAAGACCTATAACCCAAATGTCTCCAGACCCTAACGATCTCGAAGTATTAACGCCTGCACAATTTCTAATCGGACGATCATTTATATCACTACCTGATCCCGACGTCAAGGATATTGCTCTGAATCGCCTCGACAGATATCAGTACCTGCAGCGTCTGAACCAACATTTCTGGGACCGCTGGTCGAAGGAATACATCAACAGCCTTCAACAGCGAACAAGATGGAAGCAACGCTCCAAGAACATAGAAGTAGGAGCACTGGTCCTCCTGAAGGAAGACAACCTACTCCCATCCAAATGGCTGCTCGCACGAGTAGTGGAAGTCCAACCTGGACAAGATGGCATCACACGAGTTGTGAAGGTTAAGTGCGCAAGTGGCATTCTTAAACGTGCAATCTCAAAGGTTTGCGTGCTACCCATCGAACCACGAGAGTGTTGACTACAACGCCACCACCGGAACTTTTGTTATGTTTTCTCTTTCTTATCAAATTGTATGTTTGGTTCAGTATTTTCCTTCTAATTTTGTCTTTGGAACTTTTATTCTGTTTTACGTAATATCCTTTGTTATATGTAATCTGTTTTGTTATATGCGACTCTCTGTTGAAAACCGTGAGGTATTTCAAGGCCGCCGGCATGTTCGCAACCATTTCGACCAAAATGTATGCAACCAAATTCGCATGCCCCCCCTTTTTATTTTTGTGCGCACGGAAGGAGATCGCCGCATGTAACACGCAATAAGGTTAGGTCAGAATAAACATACGGACAACACCGGGTGTTTCATTCTCCTAACCCACTAGTTTGCAGGGGCTCAGAACAAATTCAGACCCAACAGGGCGTTCCCACAACCGGGACGCAACACCCTGTATTATTTATTTCCGCTAAAACGTTTTTTTTTAGGCTAATATGACTATCAACAATATTAACGCATTTAAAGTGAAATTTTAAAAATTGTAATTTCTTTGTTAACATTGGTTGTCACAGTGACGAAAAATAAGCATATTTCTCCAACTATGATGTTTAAATTGCGTATAAATAAATAACATGTGTAAATGGCAAAATTATATGATGCATAAATTCGAATTTTCGAAATATTAATAAAACTACTTATTTTGGGAATATGGTTGTATAATACTTTTTTGGTAGAAAATTGTCATGCCAATTGCTCTATGAGATAAAAAGTATGTCATTCCATTAAACAAAATTAAATACACGTACTTTAAGTGGGCACTTCACTAATGACATTTTTTAATGACTAATTGTCAATTTTTTTAGCTGCATCATTTATCAGTCAAAGAGGTACCTTTCAGTTACAATTCGAGATACATTTTCCGTTAACTTATTTGTAAGAGAAATTGAAGCCATTTTTCATAACGTCTTTGGTCAAAATCTTGGAATTTTATTTTTATCGCAGGAAGTAAAAATGACAGGTGTACACACATGCATACCAAAGATGTTTTAAATTAAACGGGGAAGCCAGAAACATAATAATATCTGTGGTGTCCTATTTAAAACCCAAAAGTTGATGGCTACTTATGGTAGAACCGGAAGTAATAGAAAGTTGAAAACAGTATTTCACCTGAGAAGAACGGAATCAGCTACATTTGGATAAGAGTTTTCCCAGTTTTTATATTATCCTGAACCTCATACAGGGATTTAACAAAACTTATCTATACAGGGTGAGTCAATAGGACGGGCAGGCTCGATTGCACCTACACCGTTAATGATATCGCAATGAACCAAAATACACTGAAAACGGAAGGTAAGAGTGCAGTTTCTAAAATTATTTTGTCACATACAGGGTGTTCCATTTCTGCAGGGCAGCCATCGACCTAGTTTTTTTAAATGGCACCCCCGGTATAAATTTACATATTTGAATTTGCTCTTTCTTGGGCTCTGTAAATCCGGTTAGTTTTTGTAATTCGCCTGAACCGTTCAGAAGTTGTTCACGTTTTTCTAAAAATGTATGCGTTTGCAGGCACTTATTAAAAAAATCGCAGGGAACTTGGTTTCTGGAATATAAAGTTGGGACTTTGCCTGAGCCCAAACAACTGACTGAGGTACCTTCTGTAGGTAAGACTGCTTATCTGCATTATGGCATCATCTTGCTGTGACACGTTAATTTTGGTAAACTTTGAAGTGAAATAACTTGATTTTTTTAAATGGCACACCCTATATTTCAGTCCATAGTCCTATTCAGGGTCTCAGTTTTTTTTCCCTACTATATTTTTTTATAAAAATTGGTAGTTGAGAGATAATTCTGATTTTCTTAAAAATGTACACAGATCTCATCGATATAAACTTAGCCAGCCATGAAAATCACTTCATTCTGGCATGCCAACGTCAAAATGACATTTATTGTACGACATGTTTAATTTTTCTTAGCGCATTTTCTTAATGAATTTGTCTCATAATGAAATGGTGGATATGGTTTATGTACACGATGACAGCGCAAACCGTTGCTGATGACCAGAATCTATTGAGGCATAACAAATCAATAACAAAAACATTTGAATTAAACTATTTCATCGTGTAAAAATTTCATGTTTACGACAAAAATTACAACGTGTCGTACAATAAATGTCACTTTGACGTTGACATGACGGAAACAATTGATATTCAATGCACGTTAAGTTTATATCGATGAGATCTGAGTTCATTTTTCAGAAAATCCAAATTATTTCTCAAACTATGAACTTTTAAGAAAAAATATAAGATGCGAAACAGATGTAAAATGAGATGCTGAATACGACTAAGTAATGAAATATTGGGTGTGCCATTTAAAAAAAATCAAGTTATCGCCCTTCAAACTTTACCAAAATTAATGTCCCACATCAAGGTGATGCCACAATGCAAATCGACGATATTGCCGCCAGAACATACCCCAGACTGTTGTTTAGGATCTGGCAAAGTCCCAACCCGATATCCTAGAAAACAAGTGCCCTGCGTTTTTTTTTAATAAGTGCCTGTCAATGCATTAAATTTTAGAAACACATAAACAACTTCTGAACGATTAAAGCGAATTGCAAAAACTAAACGGATTTTTAAAGCCCCAAAAAGGTTAAATTAAAATATGTAAATTTATACAGGGGGTGCCATTTAAAAAAAACTAGGTCCAAGGTTGCCCTGCAAATATGGAACCCCCTGTATATGGCAAAATAATTTTACAAACTGCAGTTTGGTATCTCGTGTGCAGTGCCGTTTGGTACATTTCGATATCATTAACGGTGTAGGTGTAATCGCACCTGCCCGTCCTATTGACTCCCTGTGTTCACCCTGTAAACTTTCAATATTACATGAGCGTGCGGCACCCTATATATAATCATTGTAATATCACTGTAATCATTATTAGTTTTATATCATTGTAATAATCATTATTAATTTTATATCATTATAATAATCATTATTAGTTTTATATCAATATAATAATCATTATTAGGAAATCCAAGTACAGCTGGAGTACAAGCTGGCCCAATTCACAAATGGTGTGATATTTTTAATAGAAAATTGCTTGGAATATCAGATGAATATTTATTTGATGATATTTCTCCAGGCTTACGAAATTCACCACCAAATATTCGGCAATGACAAATAATTATGTATGCTTTACTTCAAAAGCACAATGCTTCAAATGGGACAGTACGCTTTTAGCAAAAAGAAATTTAATTTAAGATTTCCAGCGGCTATATACGCTTTAAGGTCTCACGAGTCGATTAAGGTTATGTATACGATAAGACAAAAACTGCTCAAGGTAATTGATTTTTTGTTTTAATTAACATTATTACAACATCTAGTTTTGTAAAAGTTTCAGAGATAATTCGAAAATCGGAAGCGTGTGTAATCATATTGTCATTTTTATTCATAATTTATAAAATAAAAATATATAATAAGGTATCTATTATATGTATAAACGGCATATTTTTGCAGGAATCAGAGCACTTACTTAATTTTATTATTTTATTAATATTATCGGATGATGAGGCTGATACATGATGAAACTCCATGTTAATATATAAATATAACACAATATGTGTAAGTTTAGCAAAATATTTAATATTGTACTGCGATAATTGTTTCGCCACACAGTAGCTTCATCAGGCAGATGAAAACTGATATTCTGAAACTACAGTTGATACTTAAGTACTAAAAATGGGGGCGGGGGTTACATAAATGTTAATGGGGTTACATAGATGTTAAGAATCTCTTTACTAGCATACCGCTACAGGAGGAAGTTGGTGTTACGGAGGAACTATAAGTGTCAAAGGGTACTAATCCGGTAATTTCAATAAAAGACTGCTTGACACACTTCTGAACTTTATCAATTCCATTCATAAAAACATTGAATTCACTTTAGAATTAGAATCAAACAAAGCTATTAATTATTTGGATTTAACAATTAGCCACTCAGATCTTACACACGAATTTAGTATTTTCCACAAACCTATACATACCGACTCTACGATCCATATGAATTCGTTCTATCCAATGTCCCATAAACTAGCAGGGTACCACTCCATGCTACACCGATTAATAAGTGTTCAGCTATCCGATACCAATTTTAACAGCGAATTAAAATGGATTGTAGCAATTGCGAACAACGACGGATTTCCGGAAAAAATAATTCTTATTCTCCTAAAGAGGAAACAAAAGCAGCGAACCACCTATATGATTTTTCCAACAACTAACAATGCTGCAAAGGAGAATAATATTTGTTCTTTCGCGTACTTCGGTTATCCGTCATTAAAAGTTAGCAGGAAACTTGAATCTGTGAACATTTCCACGGCCTTCAAAACAATTAATACCTTCGGTAAATTTATTAATAATACCGAAAATAAAATGACAAAAAACAAAAAAATCTGGTGTCTATTTGTTGGAGAGCGGTAATTGCCCTATAATCTACGTTGGACAAACCGGTCGCAGTTTCGAGGATAGGATCTCCGAACACCAAAAATGCTTCAAATACGAACGGACTTGCTCTACTTATGCTAACCATTTATTAGAATATAAACACGAGTACCAATCAAAGTTTGAAACAATACACACCTGTGATAAAGGGCTAAGATTATATCTTTTAGAACATTTAGAAATTAACAAATATAATAAACAGGGTCTGTTGTTGAACGACCAACTTTAGGTCAATAACTCCCCACTTTTGAATTTAAAAATGTATTTTTTTATCATAGTTGCATCTGACATATGAATGTGACGTTGTCAAATAATGAACACGTTACTATCAACGTTTTTTGATGCGCAATACATCCGAATAAGTAAGTTTCTGTGAATTAGTTTATATTATAGTTATTTTGCCTGATTAGAAGCACATGGGCATTTTCTCAAATAACCGAATGATTTGGAAACTATTTTTAAAAGGACATATAAAATAGTTTTTGGATCTATTTTAAGCTTTCATTTAAACTTAATATTACTTAAAGCAACCGTACTTAATTTCACCTAATTAAACCTAATTAAATTTTATTTAAGCCGTTTATTTTGAAAGAGGTCTAAGGCCCGGTTGCACAGTTGACACTTATTATTCGGTTTAGTTAAACCTTAAACTGAAGCTTAAGCAAATACTTAAATTACGAGTGTTGCACAGTTTAGAATAATAAAATACTTACCCAAGCGAAAATATGTATAAGTTGGTTGCAATGTTTGCCATTTATAACTATCTTCACATTTAAATCTAGCTGTCAATGGTCAAAGAAAAGAAACAAAGTAAACGAACAGGATGAGGAATTAATCATAACGGAATCTCAGCAAAACGAAGAACAACCACCAGCAAGAGAAGAGATCAGGAAGATCATCAAAAGTCTTAAGAACAACAAGAGTCCAGGTGGTGACGGCATAACAGGGGAATGTTTAAGCATGGAGGAAAAACGCTAATCACCCAAATGCATAAACTGATAGATAAGATATGAACAGAAGAACAAATGCCGAAGGAATGTACAGAAGCAATCATCTGCCGCGTACACAAGAAAGGGGACAAGAGTGACTCAAAACTACCGCGGAGTAGCACTACTAAACATAGCGTATAAAATCCTGGCAACAAGTATAAAAAACAGGGTAACGGAGACGATGAAAAGCATAGTAGGGGAGTATCAATGTGGCTTTAGAAGAGGGAGAAGCACCACCGACCAGATTTTCATATTAAGGGAAATACAAGCTGAAAGCTACAAATACAAGGAAAACACAATAGCGTTTTTCATTGAATTTAAACAAGCCTACGACAGGGTGAGCAGAAGGGAACTATATAAAGGCCTAGAGGATATGAGAATAAACAAAAATCTAGGTAAAAATAAACAATACAACCTCTGAGAAGTTCCCAGTAACAGAAGGGGTGAGACAAAGCGACCCCCTGTCAGCAGCACTATTTAGTATAATACCAGAAAAAGCTATAAGGACAGCAAACATTAACAGAACGGGACTAGTGTATCAAAGAAGACATCAATGCCTAGCATATGCAGATGATTTTGTAATTCTAGCTAGAAACAAGCAAGAAATCAAAGAGGTAGTAATAGTAGTCAAAGAGGTAGACTAGAAGAAAGTGCAAAGAAGCTAGGCTTACACATCAATGAGACAAAAACCAAATACATGGAATGGTCAGATCACGTGGTAAAAAAAAGGAGAACATCTAAACATAATAACACAAAGAGGCAAAATATATAAAATAGAAGAGGTAGAAAAGTTCACATACTTAGGCACAATATTCCACAACAAGCCAGATACCAAAGAAGAAATTCACGCCAGGCTAATGATAGCAAACCGGTCTGTGCAAGCACTAAGAGGAGTACTAAAGAACAACAATGTCACGACCAATACCAAGCTGAGGATTTATAAAACGGTAATACGGCCAATAGTTCTGTATGCAAGCGAGGTGTGGACCTTGAATAAGGCAGAACAGAAGATGGTGAAAGTGTGGGAAAAGAAGATATTACGAAAAATATTCGGTGGAAACCAAATAAATGGCATGTGGATAAGAAGAACAAACGCAGAGGTAAAAATAATATTTAACGACCACAGCATAGCCGCAGTAATTAAGGGACAAAGGCTTCGGTGGCTGGGACACGTTGAAAAAATGGAGGAGACCAGACTACCTAAAGCCATTCTAACCAGGACAATCGGAGGAAAAAGGAGACAAGGAAGACCAATGACAAGATGGAGAACAAAAGTGGAAAAAGACATGCAGCTCGCAGGGATCACGGAGTGGAAAGCCAAAGCAAGAGACAAAAAGGAATGGCGAGAGGCAATTAACTAAGCCATGGGCCTACTAGGTCTGTAGTGCTATCATATTATTATTAACATAGCCTATAATAAAAGAAATAAGATTCTTATCAGTTAGTAGAATTCTTAATTTGATCTTCAATTAGGTGTAAAACTACATTACAACTTTCTTTACTGATACGAAATCTGTTAAAAAAATCTGCATCATTCCACTGATTAAAATGATCAATTCTGTGTCTGTAAACCGGATTACGTCGATTCCGTATAAATACGTTAATAAAGTAAACTTTATCATCTTCGCTAACATTAATGTTTATATTATTAATAAAATTCATTTTTATATGATTGCAAAACTTCAATTCTGGTTTAAGCTATACAAGCCAACACCTAAACCTTAAAAAAAACTTAACCAAAAAAAACACTTAAGATCCTACTGTGCAACCGGGCCTAAGTCTATTTTTTTTTAAATCGAGATAATGCATAAAGTGCACGTAAAATATTATTTAGGTATAGATGTAAATAAGTTACCAACAATAAATTAAACGCTCACGTAAGGTAAGGAAATTTATATAAGGTAATTTATTTTCACATAAATTACCTTAACGATTTACAGTTGCGCATGCGTGAGAAATGCTCGACTGATTATGAAATGTTGTGCATATATCTAAAAAGTATTGTTTATATAAAATTAATGTAGGAGCTTCCATCCTATTTGAAATTTTCAACCTGTTTCGCGATTAATTGTCCGTTGTTAGTGTGCCAAAATGATATAAGGCCAAGCCAGTGTGAAATCCAGTAAGATAAGGTTAATTTATTTTTCGAGAAAGTAAGTTTTAGCAATTTTCTTGCATTTACATATACTTCTTGCATACATAAATCTTATGAATTACATTAGTTAAGATATGTTTTTAGTTTTAGTAAAAGAACAAAATCAGCTTAGGCTACTATAAAAATAAGCGGCTCATTTACTGATTCTGAATGTTTTTTTTTTCTAAATTCATTGTAGAAAAATCGACGAACTAGGACCTGTAGGCAGATAGTGCAAAATCTTGACCAATGCATGCTGAAGGTTCCATGACACAAAGGTTTATACTAATAACTTGAAGGTTCCGGAGGTTTGTATTTATAAAGTTTTCAAATGTCTAGAGAAAATTGCATATTAAAATTATACATATTTTATTTGCGAGTTGCCAAATTACGCTGTGTTCTGGAATGAATCAATTCCGGAAGAGCGATGTAATTCCAAAATTGTACTAATTGTGTCAATATTTTGTCTACAACTTGATTAATTTCAACAATTTCTAAATCAATATATGTCTATAGAACATGATAACATTTCTTTTTACATATACATAGCTGACCCTGTATTTGGTACATGTAAGAATGATTATATTTTTAATTTGATGCAATTGTTTTCATCTGAAAAACACATAAATAGTTTTTTTTTCATTTAACGCATCTCTATTTTTTTATGTCTAATGCTTTACAAACATTTTACTTCTATTAGATACATATTATTCACAATTCGGTCAGAGCTGGCGTAGATATTTTCTTCTGACTATGTCTTCCATTAGATATCAAATGAAAAAGTTATCACATAATTTGATCTATTTTTGATACTTTTCGGCTTTATTAAATATATTTCTATTAATTATTATTAATTATTCATATAAAACGATATGCTCGCAATAAAAGTATCTGTGACTTTCATTTTTTCCAGTTTTTTTTTGCTACACGGACAGGAAGGAATTATCAAGAATGAAGGAACATTAAACACAGGTTTAAAAAATCGTAGGAATTCATATTTAAAAACATAAATAAATTAAATTAATATATTTAAATCAAACAATGATGAAAATAATTTAAACTTACTATCATTAGATGCGCGATCATTTTCTTGTTCCATTGATAGCAAAACATTTTCTCTATGTTAAACTAAAGAGAGGAATTCTCAAAAATGTTAAAAACATTGATAAATCCCTATGTTCTCGATTGAAAAAGATCACCCGATCTGTGACAACTAGTAAATAAACTTGTAAATAAAGTAATTTTTTAATGACAAATTTTATCGACAAAAGTTAGACTACTTTTTATATTATAGTAAACCTAAAAATCGGTACAGCCGTTTGTGAAAAAACTCGAAATGTTACAGGAATTACGCACGTGACGCAATCTAAAGTGAAACTTAATTTGCCGGAAATGGCCAACAATTAGTAAATAATCGTGTGAAGTGAATCTGATTAAGTCTCGTTAGTGCTAAAATATTATTTTTGTATTCATGTATTAATGTTAATGACTACTACATCGATAATTGTAGAGCTCCCTGTCGTTCTTTAATTGTTTAATAAATACATTGCTTTTAGTCCAATCACTACCAAATTTTTATATGACTTAGCTACAACGCCATTTTCATATCATAAAAATAAATAAAATCTGTAAAACCATTATTTTTTCAGGACAAAAGGTTTTAGTAACAACATTGATATCTTTGAAAGTATCATCAATAAAATTTCAAAATTTTGTGGACCTGTCAGTGTTCATATTTATTATGTAATATTAAAAAATCGCAAATAATGTTTGGCCCAGTTTTGACAAACAACTGCTTAAATATCACTACTACCCTGCCCTTAAGTATCAACTGTAGTTGCATAATATCAGTTTTCATCTGCCCGATGACTGTGGCGAAACAATTGTTGCAGTACAATATTAAATATCTTGGGAAACTGACACATATTGTGTTTTATTTATATATTATTAATATTATTACGGAGAAAGTCCTGTACATGCAATTTTTTGATATTTTATAAACCGTTGCAATGGTTTACAGTAAAATAATATTTTCTAGGGCAGTTGAATTTTTCGGAGAATTTTCGTTCAACCCTCCCAAGCAATATAAAATTATCACATAACCAAATTGTATCCTTTCGTTAATGTAATTTTAGGTTTAAAATTTTCTTATTCCCAACAGAGTTCTCAGGAATTACGCGGGTGGCGATATCACCGAAACCACCAAAATCGTCACTAATTACGCAATTAGCGTCCAGACGCCGCCGCCACCGCCTCTACCCGAATTCGGGGGCGGAAAATTTTTCCCCGCCGCCGGACACTAATCGAATTCTCCTTTCGGGCGTTTAATTAACACTTCAAAGTGTCGCCGGGCGGCGGGCGGCGCCGCCCCCTGGTACCCCCGTGGCTCTCGTGTGCGCCTTTTTTCGTCTTCCTCTCCGCCGCCGCCGCCGGCTCCGCGCGGTCCTGCGGGGCAGACGATTTTTTGCCACCTGCGGTCGATTGATTTTTTCGAATTTGAATGTGTCTACCTGGAGCGGCGGCGGCTGTTGGGGGGCGGGTGCGGTTAATTAGTCTTGCTAATCGAACAAAGGGCTACAAGGGCGGCCGTTTCAGGTATGCGTCGCGGTATTTTCAGGACGAAATTCGCCGCGCGGCATGCCGTGATTATCGGCTAGACTTAATTAAAAACAAGGTGCTTTTTATTGTTGTTTGCTCCGAAAGCCGTGCAGACGCGAGTTATTTTGCACTGGGAGATTAATTAAAACCTTCTTACATTCATAACCGCTTTATTTTAAGAAACTTACACGTTTATTAATTAATCCTTCGCGCTGTCAAATAAGCAACACAAGTCTAGAGAAATAAATACACAATTGTATGAGCTGGAAATATTCTTTCAACATTGTTTAATTTTAATCATTACCCCCACCATAGCAAGATATAACCTCTGTTAAATCCATGTAGTCTAGTAGTAATTGTTGAGAGTTCGAATCTGTCCAACGGAAATATTAATGTGGCACATTAAAAAAAAACCATGTCGCATTAATGATCTTAGTGATCGATGTTAACAACACACGCTATATCTGGATCGATATATCTATGGTTTTTTAATCAAATGTCATCTCACTTCAATTTCTGCGCATCCTCGCGCAGCTCTTTAAGTTATTATTTTTGCGGAATTAGCGAGAACAATATTAGAATTTGTAATAATCTTCTTAAACGGAAGTTCGCTAGTTGTCGAAACGCAATTTGTTTGCGCTAGATTAAAACCTTTAATTCTGTAACAGCGGGTTCCTTTTGGATATTTATAGATCCGAAGCAAAGACTAAACATAAGAACTGCAAAAAAATGAAACAGTAGATCCCAACGACATTTCATCAGAACTTCTATAACTCCTCGATGAAAGAGGTATCGTCATTCTGCATAAAATCTTGTAAGACTTCGGTTTCCCCTATATTTAATAATTAGGTATATTTTACTTATAATCATAAATTCTTATAATTTATGATATCTGTTTTGGCTCGTGATTTGTCTATTTTACTTGTATTTTGTGTGATCGTATAATGGCAGTACTTCTTTACGTTATGTTTGATATTAAATCATTATCGTGACAACTCCTACTTCTTTTAGAGGCAATGCGTGTGTTAATAACAATAATATTAATAAAATAAAAACATACATTTATGGATTAAGTGTAATTTATTCGCTTTAAAGGATTTTGCAACAATAATTAAATAAGAACTTGAATATAATGACTTTCTTTATTGACTCAAAAAAGTGTTAGTTAGTTTTGGATAAAGATGTACTTAACGTCAATGACTTCACACATTGCTCAATTCTACGTGCCCGGAAAACTGCTCAATGAATGTCACCACTTCATGAAATATGTCACTATTTGTGCCTTCTAATGTTACATTCCATTTTATCCGTACATCAGTTGGAAATCTATAGTAACGTCAATGACTTCACACACTGATTAATTCTACGTGCCCGCAAAACTGCCCAACGCATGTCACCACTTCATGAAATATGTCACTGTTTGTGCCTTCCAATGTCACATTCCATCTATTACTTCAGGATTCACTAACTAGGTTTTGATAGATACAATTTTGTAAAATATGTCCTGTAATTTGCTCGTATGACTGATATTAATGAATTTGCAATATGATTATTTATAACTCGTTTATACTCATTACACAAAACAACCAATAATTTGCCACAGTGTTGCCCAGTTATTATGTAAACTACACCTTAATATTTTATACTTATTCCCATTATCGGAGAACATTATCGTTTTTAGATTTCAGCTTTAAATTTAGAATGAAATTTATTAAACAAGCAATTTCGATAATTTTATGGATTTCATTTAATTAACCTTTAGTTTTATTTCTGTAATGTTTCTCATTTAAACTAAATTTTCATTTCATTCAAATACATGTTATTAATTACTCATAATTAAATAATGTTTTGGCACATTAGCGAAAAGTTATTATTTCGGTTATATTTTAATAATTAATACTATTCAGTAAAAAATGTGTACTTCCTTAATTTTATTTTATTTATTTGCTTTTGCGACCGGTTTCGATCAATCAATTGATCATCTTCTGGCAAAACTAAAAAGAAAACAAAAAGAACAACGTATTACAATTTGTACATTAACAATTTTTTAAATATTAAAAAAATACAAGATGATGAAATGAGATGCGTGATATTAATAAGTTTCGTTTTTTAATTACTTAGTATTTAGTTATTTTTAGAATAGTTTACACAGATAATTGTATTAGCGGTTTAATGTTTACAAAGTATCATGTATGGCCAATATTTCCCTCTCTGGAAATAATACAGAAACAAAATTGACACAAAAAAAACAAATAAAATTTGAGGTTACAAAATTATATGGCCATGTGGAGAGTGGTGAATCTTATTTTCATGAGAATGGGTGTATGAAATTGTTTATAATGGAAAACCTTACTTGTCAAAAACTAAAAACTGTGTTTCTTTGTTGTGTGACACATATTGTAAATTAATTTGTATGCTTTTGTGTATTTCTCGTGAATCGTCTTCAACTTATAACTACTAGCGTTTGTGTGTATATATTTGGTGGTCTGCTTCGTTGTGGTGAGTTATCATGCTAGAAATGAGTACAATGGTTTTTTCATATTATTAATTTGGTCGTTCAGATTTAAATTATTGGTTCTCCTTATATCTCTGTCTATTTCTAAGTTTTCAAGTAAGTTCATTCTGAGTCCTATTTTAGTTGTGTGTCAAATTTTTATGTTATTTTGGTCGTTGCAAGTGTGAAAATAAAAAACCAATGGTGTCTTCCAAAACTTGAGGTGGTTTTATTCTTAATGTGTTCCTTTAAACGTTCCTTAAAATTTTAAAGGCTCCGCCTGTTTCCACAATACAGGTAGTCTACGCTAAACCGTTGGTTAAAAGTTTAAAATCCTCGTCACACGGTTGAATTAGTTATCCTCATGTGAAATATTTTCAACTTTCTATCACTTCCGGTTCCACCGGAAGTAGCACCAACTTTCTTATTTTAAATAGAATGCCCCATATATTATTATATTTTTGAATTCCTCGATTAAATTGGAACATATTTTGTAAGAACATATGTACACTTATCTCTTCTAGTTTTCAAGAAAAAAATGTTTTTCTAAAATTTTGACCGCTAAAAGGTAGCCTGAAATCTGTCAATAACTTCTCTTAGGAATACGATAAAACTATGAATTGTATTTCTAATTATACCTAGAGGATGCCTCTATGAGTAAAATAATTGGAAACTGTAAATTTTGATAATAAGTGTTCATAAAATGTCAATATATAAGTGCCCTCTTAAATATCCCGTAATTCATTTTTTTTAATGGAATGACCCATTTTTTATTACATAGCACGATTGGAAGAAAAATTTACTACAAAAAAGGATAATGCAACCGCACTCCTAAAGCAAGTATTTTTTAAATTATTTCGAGGATTACTTTTTCGTCGCGTTTCTGCAGGGATTAATTTTGCATGTCACAAGTGCACTTTAGTATTCATGTGATATGCTTTTGTTTTGTCGCTATTGTAATGCAAACTATCAAATAATAAAACCATTTAGAATAAAGTATTACAGAAATCAAAATCAACAAAATGAATCATTACACAATGTAGAGTATTCAATAAAACTTATCCACAATATCCACATATCCACAACTTATCCTTATTCCACATATACTTTTGAATTCCTCACTTAGATTAGAACATATTTTGTAAGAACGTATGTACACTTATCTCTTCTAGTTTTCAAGAAAACATTTTTTTTCTAAAATTTTGACCTCTAAAAGGTAGCCTGAAATATGTCTATAACTTCTCTTAGGAATAAGATAAAATTGTGTTATATTTCTAATTGTACCTAGACGGTGCCTCTATGAGTAAAATTATTGTAAACTGTCAATTTTGATAATAAGTGATAATTGTGCAAGCCATGTTTTTTCAAAATTTTCTGTACTGAAGATTTATCAACGCCTAAATCCTCTTGAGTACAGCGGATAGATGCTTGTGGATTAACTTGAAAATAGGCCAGCCAACACTATTTCTTGCACTTCCTCATTTTCCATAACTGGCTTTTGTCGATGTCTTATTGCATTCACTTGTCCAAATTGAACATCATTTGATTGCAATCTTCTTAATCTTGTTTTATTCATCGGCGGCAAATGTGGATAAGTTTTATTAAATACTCTACATGTTAGAGCAACAATTATATCGCAGTTGCCATGTATAAAGAATAAATTGATAATTTGTTGGTTTGTGTAATGATTCATTTTGTTGATTTTGATTTCTGTAATACTCTATTCTAAATGGTTTTATTATTTGATAGTTTGCATTACAATAGCGACAAAACAAAAGCATATCACATGAATACTAAAGTGCACTTGTGACATGCAAAATTATACCCTGCAGAAACGCGACGAAAAAGTAATCTTCGAAATAATTCAAAAATTACTTGCTTTAGGAGGATGGTTGCATTATCCTTTTTTGTAGTAAATTTTTCTCCCAATCGTGCTATGTAATAAAAAATGGATCATTCCATTAAAAAAAAAAATGAATTACGGGATATTTAAGAGGGCATTTAGATATTGACATTTTATGAACACTTATTATTAAAATTGACAGTTTCCAATTAATTTACTCATAGAGGCATCCTCTTGGTGCAATTAGAAATATAATTCATAATTTTATCGTATTCCTAAGAGAAGTTATTGACAGATTTCAGGCTACCTTTTAGAGGTCAAAATTTTAGAAAAACATTTTTTTCTTGAAAACTAGAAGAGATAAGTGTACATATGTTGTTACAAAATATGTTCCAATTGAATCGAGGAATTCAAAAATATAATAATATATGGGGTGTTCTATTAAAAATATGAAAGTTGGTGCTACTTCCGGTTGAACCGGAAGTGAAAGAAAGTTGAAAATATTTCACATGAGGATAACTGATTCAACCGTGTGACGAGGATTTTTTTGAAATATTTAGGACAACGGCAACCCCGTAAACATTTAACGAACGGTTTAGCGTAGACACCCTGTATATGTGGCACTGCAGTTGTCGCATGTAAGTGAATATACTCCTGCTTTATCCAAATATGGTATTGTTTCTTTGTTATTAATCAGCCTTTGTTCTATAGTATTGTTTGTTTTATGGCTTGCTCTAATTTGACATTTTTGTAGTATTTTGGTTAGACGTGTATATGGCCTTGAAATGTGAAGGACCTAAAGTTGAATTTTTTATTGGTTTGTTTTACTTCTTCTGAGATATTGGGATTGTAAATTAATAGATTTTCCATAGCAGTCTCTTTTCTATTAATAAGTTAATTAATAGTGTTGATATTAAATCCATGAGTACTGACCAATTGTTTAATAATTGAGATTTTTGTATGTTTATCTTCCGGGGATAAATGAATTTCGTTCAACCTATGTATTATAGAGTGAAAAGTGTAGAGTTTATTATTGTGATGGTGAAAGGAGTTATATGGTATTATACTATCTGTCTGCGTCGGCTTTCGATATATATTATAATGTAGGCTTCCTGATGTATTAGTGATTGTAAAATCTAAGAAGTTAATGCTATTGTTGTTTTGGATTTCTAGTGTGAACTTCAAATTTGGATGTACGTTATTAATTTTTTCATGAAATGTTTCCAATTGTTTTAAGTTTCCGCTCCAGATGCATAGAATGTCACCTACGTACCTTCCCCAAAATTTGATGTGAATGTTTGTTTTATCTGTGTTCTCTTATATATGTTTTTCAATCGCATCAAGGAATATGTTAGCCAGGAGGCAAGAGATAGGCGAGCCGATTGGTAATCCATCTGCCATTTTATAAATTTTGTTGTTGAAACTGCAGAAATTTTGTTCAGTACATATGTTAACCAATTCTCTAGGATCAAAGGCTTGTTGCTTATCAATTTTGTTAGCCATAAGCAATAATTTTCTGGTTAATTCTAATGTTTCTTTAATGGGAATATTAGTGAACATGTTAATGATATCGAAATATATAAGTAAATCATTATTATGGATGACTATGTGAGATGGGTCATTAATTAGTTCTTTTCTGTTTTTGATTGAGTATTTAGGAGAGTAGTATAATTCTTTGATGAATATTTTGTTTATATGTTTGGCTAGTATGTTTGTGGGTGTATCATAGGCTGAGATTATCGGTCTAATTGGAAAGTCCGTTTTGTGAATTTTAATGAGACCGTGCATTTTAGGTAATATTGGGTTCTTAGGTACTATGTTTCTCAGATTAATATTGAAGTGTGACAATGTCTCTTTGCATCTATTTAAGCTTGCTTTAGTTTTCTATACGAAGGAGACCATAGGATTTCAGTTGGAAAGTACAGTGAAGTTGTTTTCATTAAGACAGTCTGTAACTTTATTAACGCATGCATTTATTTCTAGTATTACTAAGCTAGCCCCTTTGTCCGCTTTGGCAACAGTGAGGTTATGTGATTTAATTTTCAGATTGATTTGTTTAAGGATTTTGTGTTCTTTATTCTATTGTGCGTGTTAGTGTTTTTGAGGTTTGGTTGTTTTGTCTAGATTAATTTCCTCTTTTTTTAAAAAGGTTATGCACTCACTTTTTATAACATTTTCGTTAGGGTGTCCCTTAATAACTACTTCGATGTCTACTGCCAGAAGTTATAAATTGATATGATTTGTATGTGGGCATATTTGTGTCGTTTTCCTAGTAGATCATTTTTTCTGTGGACAATTTTATGTTGGTCAGGTTAGTTATTCTTCTGTGGAAAGTGTGAATGTTGTTTTGAACTTGTTTCATGTTATTTTCCTTATATTTTCTTAATATTTTGAGTTTGTTGTTTTTCCTGTAGCTATCTTCTTGTTTTGCATAATGCAGTGTTTCTTGTATTTATTCATTAAGGTTATTTCGTTGAAGAAAGTGCATTCTTTTGCTGAAGGTAGTGTATGTAAGTTTTAAGAGTTTGGAGATATTGTTCAATTCTGAATAGTCTCATTGTAATTCATGTCTCATGATATAACATTTGAATCTCAATAATTGTTCAGTTTTGTTGAAGCTTTTGTGTTGTATTTTAGCCAAATTGGGTGATAATCTGTCTTTTAAGCTTGTGTTAATAAATTGTATATGTTGAAGTGCAAATGCTGTCCTCATGTTGTAGTACTTATATTTAGTAATTTATACCTATTCCCTGAAGAGTATTATCTTCTCTATACTTCATTTTAAATTTATAATGACAGTTATTTATTAAATAGGAAATTCAAATGATTTTACTTATTTCATTTTAATTGTTGTATTTATGACTTATGTTATCTTGTAAGGAGAATTGTTCTTCATGTCTAATCTGGTAAACACAATTGGAGAAGGTAGCATTCTCCTGCCTGAACGCGAATGAAACCGGAAAGATTACCTTATCAACCTCCACGACACCGCTCAAGCGTATGCCAGATATTAATAAAGCTTTCGAAGAATCACCTATATGAAACCGGAAAGATTACCTCAATAAAATGTACGACATCGCTCAAAGCGTATCCGAAAAATGAATAAAGTTCTCGAATAACCACGTATGTGAAACCGGAAAGATTACCTCATTAAAATCCACGACATCGCTCAAAGCGTATGCTAGAAATTAATAAAGCATTCGAAGAACCACGTATATGAAACCGCAAAGATTACCTCATTAAAATCCACGACATTGCTCAAAGTGTATGCCAGAAATTAATAAAGTTCTCGAATACCCAAGTATATGAAACCGGAAAGATTACCTCATTAAAATCCACGACATCGCTCAAAGCGTATACCAGAAATTAATAAAGCTTTCGAAGAACCACGTATATGAAACCGGAAAGATTATATACATATATATATATATAGACATATGCACGGTCATTGTGAAGCCCTTTGAATATATTAACCGACATTGTGCAGCCCAAAAGTACGTTGTTTAGCCCGGTCCCGGGCTACACAGCGCATCGTTGTTTATTTCAATACCACACATGGTAGGAATATCATGTTATCGCAAATATACATTTTTGTGTGGGCGACATTAGGACATATTTACATATACAAGATACACCTTGTAGTTCATATTAGTGGACTCAGAGGGCGCGTCAGTAGATACTTATATACAGTGTATACCTATGCGCACATGGATGGAAACACTGCGTTATGTAGCCCGAGATCTGGCAACGCTGAAGTGTCACCTTGTGACTACTCGGTAGCTCATTCAAGGATATTTTCTTATATTTTGCCGCGGCAATGCACACTTCTCATTATTTCGATTTTATTTATTCTGCAAGAACCTGGCAAAAACGGAATGATGGAACGAAAGAGCTAATATAGTATCGTTAATCTGAGATCTGGCAGTACATTTCAATTTTTGTCAATCATTTCAAAAATATTAGATAAATGAAAAATACTTTAATAAAAGCAAAACGAGAATCTTCAAGTGAATATTTTTTTCAAAAATACTATAAACACACAAAAAAAATTTAAACTTTTTTTTTCCCTTAATATATATATATTTAAAACGAGACAAACATTGCTATTTATTTATTGCTATTTCATTCTCAGAACATAAAAATGTGCCTTTATGTTAAGTATCTCATAAATTAGATATTAAACATATAATAATAACAGCTATTAAAAGTAAAAGCATATCACGAATTTGGTACAACAAAATATGGTTTATTATATAAATACTACATAGGTATTAAACACACAGAAAAATTGAAGAAATCCTATTTACGAGTGAACACTATTACAGAGATTACACTATCAGGTAAAGTTAAAGTCGGTCTTTAGTTTACAAGGACTAGTTTAGACCGGGGGGTGATGTCGATCGTCCAAATCTTTATTCAACCCCAAGAAATTATAATAAGAATTGGTGAAGGTACATTTCTGTTGTACCTGTAAATGTACTAATTCTTATTAAATTTTTTTGGTGTTGAATAAATATTTGGACGATGCTGATGACGACCCCCGGTCGAAACTAGTCCATGTAAACTAAAGACTGACTTTATCTATACCTGATAATGCTAACCTTCACTCATGAATTCACCTATAATCAGAATGGATCTATATACTTATTAAAACCTATTTATTTTTGTAGCAATTGTAAACGAAGGCTTTGATTTTGACCCAATTTTTTTCTTTGAATAATTGCTTGTGTTTTGCAAGGAGCTCTTCAACTTCTTTTTTCTTGGGGTTTTTTTTCGATTGTATATGATTTCTAAAAAAATTAGTTATTATAAGTCTTTGCTCTTCGGTCCATCTGATTCTTTCGATTTTTGCCTTCTTATATTTATCTTTAAAAGTCGTATCTGTAAATTAAATAGATGAAAATGATTGAACAGAAAATTATTAAATAAATAAATAATAGATAAATTATAGATTTATATATTAACTTTACGAAGATTAATTATCCCAATTTTTCCCAATCATCCCAACATAATTTATTTTATTACGCTACCTGAAGGTGTAGAAGAAGAGCAGGCAATTTCATCTTCTAGCTCAACGTCATTTTGTGGTCCACTCGCAAGAACATCCGTGTTTTCAAAATTATCGCCATCCATTCTAGATATATGCTGAATAGAATCGGAGTCTGAGTCTGAAACTGCAGCATCTGAAAACTCTATTTCGTCCAAGGATCTACCCTTATAAAGTGCAATATTTCCTTTATTTATCGCCATTAATAGTTTAGATACCTTTGCAGTTTGATAAACGTCTTGTGGCAATCTAAAAAATAATATAAAAATTCATTGTATTTTAATATTTGATTCACTTTCTTCTTATACTGAGAGTACTTTCTTGCGCATTAAGTGTAGTCAATATTTACCTATAGTATGTTTCATGAGTTTTTTTTGTATGACCCATGAATGCCGCAAACTGCTCTATTTCTGCCTCAGTTAGATTCATTACTTGCAATACAGTGGCTATTTGTTTTCTAAGCCGTGTTGAAGTAAACAAATCTGGATCCTTTACACCAGATCGATGCGCTATTTTTTTTATTACATGATATCCACTCAACGAACTATTTTTAGTCGCTGGATTTCCAAACAGGTATTCATTGGTATCCGATACACATTTATTTCTAGCATTTAACATTACACGAATAAATTTCTGAATATTCTTTGGAAACAATAAAGGGACTGGTTTCGAGCCTTTTCCTCCACTTATAATTCGTTTGAAGCTCTTAGTGAGAATCTTTTCACTTTCGGACAGTGTTTGTAAAAATTCTTCTTGCTGGCTAGGTGGGACCTCGGAGTTATAAGTTGTAACCTTTAAATATTGAACTTCGCCAATTCGTTTTCTATTGAGAAGTAATGTTAATGCTAAGACATTTTCAGAGAGTATTCTATAGTTCCTTTTAATTAGGTTTCCTTGTAAAATATTTTCACTTGCTTCCTCAGCTTCTTTTAATGCAAATTGTTGAAAGTGTATCACATCACTTGTTAGCGGCATCAATTTTTGCTTTTCCCAATGCTTTTCGTTTAAATCTTTTAATGCTAGACTAGACACTTCCGAATTCCAATTATTAATAATTAGGTTTCTAAGCCGTTTTATACATTTTAGTGCACTTTCGGGTTCGTCGCAAAGTAGAAAGCGACTCTTTTTAATAATTAATTTAGTCGCTATGTCGCAAACTTGTTTTAATGTTGTGCCCATATGCAAAGCTAAGCTGCTTGCTTTGTACGTTTTAGTTTGCTCATCATACCCACTTATGACTTTCGTAGCCGAAACTATGTTGTCAAAAAAATCAGGTTTTAATATGTCAACAAACCGTTTTACACCAGTCATTTCTCGTAGTATTATTAGAAGTCTTCCAAGTTCTCTCATTTTATTAGATATGGTTGTTCTAATCTGAGGACGTTTATGTTTACGTAATATACTTTCAGCGTAACTACAAATAAGTACATCGTTCATTGCCACCTGTGACTTCTCATCCGCTCTCATAATTTTGAACACCTCTTCTTTTAGTCTTAAGGTGTTATAAAATTCACTGTATGCACCTGCACAAATTGTAAACATTTGTGACTCTGATAAATGATTTTTACGTTTAGATAAATCTTTATTCCCTGAACGTAATTTGCAGGAATTCCTATGTCTTCTTAAAAAATTTCGTTTGAAGTATCCCAAACAGTCTTGGCATACAACATATTGATCTTTTCCGTCTTCCTTATTTTGAGATGCAACCCTATCAACATTTCCATCATAAGATTCCCTAGGTCTTCTCACCGGACGCACTACATTCGTTTGATTACTGAGAAAATAATTTCCTTGTCTTCGAATAATGTTGAGTAAATCTTTTCTTTTGGGATCTTTTAACGATAAAGCTAATAATTCTTTAACTGCACCTTCGCTGGCATGGTTTCGCTCTAAATGACGAGGAAAATGTGTTACTTCTTGAAAACAATAAGGGCATGCATTTTTCTTTGTCCACGGTCGTGCATTTCGATAATGCTCAATACCATCTAGAGGTTCCTGCAAATATTATTATTACATTATTTTATATCCGATAAACCAGATTTTTAATCCTGCAAGTAAATTGTTACAATATGTACTTGTACTTCTCTAGTAATGTAAGAGGTTTGAACATTTTTAGCAGTAATTACGAGATTCAACAACAAAAATTAAGAGAGAGTATCATATTATTTATTTTGGCAACTTACTTGTACTATTTTACCAAATTTCATAATAACTCCATCAATGTTCTTTTTTAAAGTTCTTGTAATTTTGCAAGGCGTCTTATTTACGTTACAGTTGTTAATTGGTAGATTTAGATTATCTACGATATTGACAGAAATCTGAAATTATAACGTATTAAATATTGTTGTAAATACTAAACAAATTAAGTATTTACTTCTTTTATGCGTGGAATTGGGAGATCTGATGTATGTGATTCTGGACTAACTGAATCTGAACAAATTGACATCACGTCATTCGGACCCGTTTCAATATATGTTAAAAGATTGAATGAAGTCCCATCCAAATTTTCACTGTTGTGAATATCTGATTCATTTTCCTCCTAGAAAGTCAATAAGTTATAACAAGTTATTACAATCGTTGTTTCTGTCTCAGTAAAATATTTAATATTATTCATACAGTATTCTTACTGGTGATCGAATTTATGGTATGGTTGTGGCGACTGATAACAAATTTCGCAAGTATTGTTTCCAAAAGTGGTATCATGTTCGCCGTTAAATAAGTATTACAGTTAGTTAATTACTTGATTTGACCTGAAACAGCGTATTATTTGTTTCAAATTCAATTTGCAATGCCGTTAATAGATCATGTCGGATTGAATATGATATAAAAAAATATTTCAAAATTCTAGAACTAAATTACAAATTTTATATAAAATAAATTGCAAAATCAAATTATATTTTAACTTACAAAACTGTTCCTCGATTGTAACAGTAAACACAGCTGTTGACAAAAAATAATGTCGAAAGATAATTTTCTAGAAGAAATGTATATATCACCCGAGCATACCACTGCGAGAATTTAAATTACGTACCGTTTGTAAATGTGATGAAGGCACATCTGGCTGATATGATTCAGAAGTTTCATTTGATAAACAAGAGTAGTCAACATCTTGTGATGAATCTGCAACGCTTTCTGGACTGTCAAAATTATTTATGGCATAATTTATCTAAAAAAATGTTCTTATATGTATTATTATGTATTATTATATTCGGAAGAAAAATAGTTATTTGTAGGACTATTATCCGTTTCAGGTTTTGACAACCATGTTTGAAACAGATCGGAGAAAAGAGTTTGAAACAAAAACAGGTTTTTTTTTGATTGATTTTTCCAAAAACTTTTCTGCGGAATTAATTTAGACTTAACAAGTGATTTGTATTTTCCTACAAAACCTTGTTTTTCAAAATTACAAAAATCAAAATAGTGCTAATTTTACGAAATCACCCTACGCAATTTTACGATCATATCAATGAGATTTTTTTATTGCATGTTAGGTTTAGATTACTGAATAATTTAAAGGTCATATCTTTTTGTTTTCTGTACCTTTTGCAAAATACATATACTGATTCACATGGGAAAATCGCAATTTTCTTATTTAAAATAAATGTACATTTCTTTACATTATTAACAAGAAATAATAAACTCACCTGTGTTTCTTCTCTTAAGTTATATTTCTTTGTTGGAGGAGAATTTTCTAAATAAAAGAGAATGTGTGTAGGTACTTTTAGAAAAATCTAAAAAGGTAATACATGAACTTTTTGCTAAAAGTGCGTATGAACATCAATTTGGTTGTTAACCTGTGTAGGACTTAGTTTCATAAATTTTGATACCCATAACAAATAAATATGTTTTAAACTTCTAAAGTGTCGCTTTGATATTGTTTTAATTGAAGGGTCGGCCGGCATAACGTTATATGTAGCAAAAACATTGAACGGAGTAAATCGACAAAAAATTGCCCAGGTAACAACTAAGAACTAGACCTTCATGATTATACACCTATTTGCATACAAAGTATGCAAATGTTGCAAATTTGAAAATGCTGCAAAATCACGTTCCAGAAAAATGTTACTGACAACTTTGCCTGCTGACCCTTCTAACTAATTATATATCTAATGTAAAATGCGAAACAAGCGTAAATAGTAATTTTTATAGATAACCCTAAGTTATATATGATCTAATTACTTACCTTTGTTCATATTCGCTAGATGCACTAACATTTTACCTCGACTCTCGTTCATTTTTATGCATTCACTTGAAACTACACCGCGCACGATGAGGGTATATTACGAATGAATATTGCGAATATTGTGCACAATCAGCATTTTACTCTAGCAACGCTGTCGGGCTGTACAACGTGCTAATAGTTTGTATTATATACAACTGGGCCACAGAAGAACCTATTCCTATATCGGGGATTCGCAGCGTACTATAATTATATAGAATAAAATAGATGTGAAAAAAGTTTCCCCTCATTTGATGCCTTTAATTTCACAGAGAAGTAGTTCTTAAAAATGAAATTCCCACAATTTTATACACAGCTAAAGTGCCGGGTGGAAGAACGACCTGTTTATATAGTGGGCCACACAAGATACCGTTTATAAGTATATATATATATATATATATATATATATATATATATGTATATACTTCACGGGGTATTGGTTTTTGGTACGTAGGTAGGAATGTACCGATTATTGCTACTCAATTTCGAAATAATCAATACCATCCTAAATACCGTAACTTTTAAATAAATCGGATAATACTCTTCATAATGATATTCGCGTATACTATCGATGACGATAATAACGGCCTGTCGCCTCGCGAATCCGGAACCAACTAAACTTTTTGCATGCAAAACGATGCTATTTATATTAAAATTTCGCACACTCTACAATTTTGTGTGAGTCCCCTTAACGGTAATTCTGATTCCGGTGATCCCACAGTGCCCTATGTAAAGTTTACTGATATAAAAATACCAACACTGTTGTGATTAGTTATCGGCCGGCCAGACGCGGCTGTGATTATTTATATAACATCACCGCGCATCGAACGCGTCTTAATAAGTGATTATAAAAGTTCTCGTAATTTCCTTTGTAATCGATTCTAATTGAATTCATATTTAATCATATTACTTATTATTTCCCCAAATGATCAACCCTTCCTATTCTAACAAAATACTTGGCTTTTATGTGTTGTTTAATGTTTATACCTGACCATAAAATTGTTTTAAAATTACTACTCAAGGTCTCAATTAATATCAGTAAGTTTTCGTGGTTTAATGTTAAATTAATTAATACAAAATATGAATATTCCGTTCCCTTACAACGTGTTTGTTGCGGCCGTCACTCTGCTGGTTCTGCCGAGCCCTAACCGCTTTTCTGTTGCAGGTGAAATGAAAGCCAAAGTGCCTATTTTCTATTTAATTCACCATAAGAATTACACACACACGGTTTATAAATTTTACAAATGCTTTAATGTTTTCGCCCGTAAGTCTCGTTTGCGAATGCCCTTTGTCCATCCCGAAAGAGACGCTGCCTTGCACCCTTTTCGTCTCGCCCCTGGCGGGGGTGTCCACATCTGGAATCAATTTCTCTCGGTGCAGCTTTCTCTTACGCGAAGATGCATCAGATCTCGGCCTCTGGTAACGGTTCGGTTATATACCCCGCTGCCCGCGCTATAACAAAGGGCTGCAGCCTCTGCAGAAAGTCTTCCGGGAACGGAACAGTGTTTTTTTAATTTTTTATCAAGTTAGCTTCAATTTAAAAGTTATTGAGGCTGGCTAGTTTTGAAATGTACACCCGGTATATTATATAACAAAATATTGTTATTGTGTAACTCAGTGAAGAAAAAACTATAATTTAGGTATTGGCCGCCTAGACTAGAACCATGATCCTGTGGCCGGTCCGACTGATGACTTTATTGCGTACTGTATAACTTTCTTTGTACACCAGATTATGCAATATATCAACCCTAGGCCAGTACTGAGTTTTTGAAAAGTTTGATGCCAGTTCCCTCTGCTCGGATATTCGTAAAAGTACAGGGGGTAAGGTCCCGTTAAGACACTTGAATCACTTGAATCAGCTCCCCATCCAGAGGTGGTGCTTACCGCAAGCTTTTGCGTAGTATTCCATTTATTGTGTTAACTTTACCTTTGGTTTTTACTATGTGTTGTCTAATGAAAACCAAGAAGGAAATGACTAAACATTTTTAACCCTCTACGGCCTAATTTAATAATACATGTAAAAAAATGCAGTTTATCATTTTAACAAAATTTAATACATAATACGCAATATGAAATATTAAGCAGCAGAATTCACGCACCCTACTACGTTTTAGGGGTGTGTAACTTCTAGGTTACAGTAGGCAATAAAAATGTACTGATTATGAAAATGTATCAAGCAATTTTGTGTCGGCGTGCAAACACAAGTGCACCTTGCACTTGACACAGAAAATTTTTGGAACGCCGCTACATCCTGGAAATTTACATCTTCCTCGTTTTTCCTGAAACATCGGCCAATGTCCTGTACCATCCCTTCTTGTGTCTAAAGTAGGCATTTCTGAAGGTATGCCTCTCTTATGTTTATCTTCAATTTCGCGTTGGACACATGACAATCTGGGACGAACTCTTTTTTTTCATTTTGCTGTTCACCCATGGCGCATAGGGTGGTAGCAAGATCAGCCTTGAATTACAGCAAGCTTAACTGTTTGATGTGCCACAGAAATTACAATCTCTTCTGTATACGAGCCAGCTGTTCACAACACACAAATCCACGAGGTGAAAATAGAGTTTGTGATACCATTTTTTACTCCGAATGGTAGTTCTGTATAGTGCTACAAGAGAGTCAACCAAATGTACCCCTCCCATAAACTGATAGTAGATAGTTACAGCATTAGGGCAGTCTACATCAATTCTGCTCTTGGTCTTAGAATCTCACCGTTTGACTTGTGTTGCGGGATACGCCCCAACGAAGGAACTTAGCAAATGCACTGGTTTATTGTCGAACCACTTTATTGCTACTAGTTGCACACCTTTTATAACTGCCCTCTTCTCTTCCACAGATCCTCGGTCATTTTTTTCATGTTTTTTTCACTTGAAAATTCACATCCTTCCACGATTGGGACGTACTGTGCCCAAGCTATGAATATCACATTTATGAAATTCAATTAGTAACTCCAAACTGTTGAACCAATTATCAAAGTATATCTTGTGATTGGAATTATTTTGCCTAACCGCAAGACAACATTTCCACTGACACCAACATCTGGAAGGACAGGATCGTGATCTACAGCACCACAGTAGAGCTCCCAGTTGTACACAATTCCATCAGACCCACATAACACGAAGGCTTTGAATCCCCATTTATTAGGTTTTGTTTTTATATACTGTTTGATGGAATGGTGACCCTTGTATGGTATTATTTGCTCATTCACACAAATTTTCTCCCCCATTGGGATTTTGTTGAAGTTTTTGACCACTTTGTCAATGAATGGGCGGATTTTGTATAATTTGTCATTGCTTTTAGCAAGATCAGTGTTGTTATTAAAATGTAATTTCGCTTTTATCTGCCTTCCGCACTTGTATAGCTCGGTGCCAAAACATTCTTGTACGAGGTAAGCCATAAATGGATATCAGGAATGTAATTCCTATAAATCGTTCCAATTCTTCTACTGACAATGAAAGAGGCCTATTCAAATCAGACTAAAGCGCATATAGGCTACTCTGTTCCACCATATGTTCCAATATGTCTCGATAAATAAACTTTCGAAAATAATATAAAGGGAGGCCAACTTCTTCAGGTCCATCCGGTAACTGTCTTTTCCACGGTAATACAGGTCGAATTTGACGTGCCTTTCCAGATATCCATTTTACTACCCTCTTTTTCTTCTTGTTTTTTTTGTATATTTTTCGATGCAGAAATATCTGCCAATGGTAAATCATCTTCGGTTTCCCATTCCATAGGATCTTCTTCACCAAAGTTGTTATTGTTAGATGGATCGTTCACTAGTGTTAGGTATCAAATTGTATTATTGGCTAATAATTGATAATTAATATTAGAGGAGAGATATGTGCCTTTATTTGTTTCTATAAGCCGGAGCGACGCACTCAGCTTACGAACGAAGGACATTCAGTACTGAGCCCTTATAGCGTGCACTTGCAAGTTCAGTGCTGGTTATTAAGAACAGGATATGTGGCCTATTGTTTTGGTGTGAGTGGATAATTATGGATTAAGTGTTGGAATGGATTAAAGGTCAGGACTTAAACTACGAGGGTAATTCAAATATAAACGGTAATTTTTTAATATAAATTTATTGATTGATAATATACATAAGATAATCGTTCAGTTTGTTTCTACATACCCTCCTTTATACTCAACACACTTTTACCAGCACTTTGGAAGCTTAAACATTCCTTGTTTATAGAAAGTTTGCGGGCGCGTCATCAACCAATTGCGCACTCGACTTCTACATTGCTTTGGAATCGTTTTCCTCAAAGTGATTCTTTCATGGGCGCAAACAAAAAAAAAGTCACCGGGAGACAAATCTAGACTGCCAGGAGAGCTTTTCATGGTTTACCGATGCATTTCCTCCAATTTTTCCCTTATGAAAATTGCCGTGTGAGGCCTAGCGCTGTCATGATGAAAAATGACATTTATGATGGCCGTACCTCGTATTTTGTTTCTATATGCGGCGTTTAATGACTCTAACAGCTGGCAATAGTAAGCTGCATTTATTGTACGTCGATCATGAAGAAAATCAATGAGTAAAACTCCCCTATAGTCAAATAATCTGTAATCTGTAAGACTTGTCTTGGTTATGTCCTAGTAATTTAAATAAGAGAGGTTCGTCCTAGTAAGAGGTGTATGTCACTGCTTTGCACATGAAGGTGAATTACAATAGTCGTAGAGAATAATCGTCAAAGCCATTACTGCTAGGCGGGGAAGGGGAGATGCTCCCCCGGTAAGTCTTTCCAATTAAAGTTAATATACAATACTAAAAGAATACTCTTCATATGTGGGGAAATCATTTCGAGCCAGTGCCATCTTCGGATCGAGTTCAATATATAGCCTGCGGATCCTGACCAATGCAAATACAGTATATTATGTAAGTGATTATAATTATTACCAGATAAAATGGCGAAAATTTATATATTAAATATGGCGTCAAGTTAAGGCTACGATTGGAAAAAGAACTGGCTTAACACAAGTAAATGGCATCCTCTTCATCACTATCGTTCAATAGTGGATCATCAGAGTCTTCAGGATGCTCTATGACTTTAGTGTATATTTTAGAAAGTTTTGTTTGTGAAGTTTTTCCGTAGAACATTGACGGATCGATGGTGAAGACACCCAAATCATCAAATGGTATATCACTCATTGTGGCTTCCTGTAACTTTGAAGTAACACACCTATTTTTGGTTACCAATATGTAAATAATAATAAATATTACCTTTCAAATGCACACACACACTAAATCTACACCAAATCACTAATATTTTTTGTTAATAAATATAATAATTGTTTTGCCCTTAATTACGACTGATATTTTGCTCAACATCAGTTGGAGGCCGTTACTGGTGAGTCACATGAAATATAATTTTAAAGTCTTCAAAGATATCCTCTAGATGGCACAATGTGTATGACACTATAAAGCCATGATGTTACTTGAAAGTCACAGCCGGCCACAGAGGATTTATAACTCGTATTTAAATAGTAATAAGGAAAAATGTAGTATGTGACTTTAAAGTCACAAGGGGCGGTAGAGGGTTAAACCTTATTCACTCATGTCCATCTTATTATGTTTTGTTCATTTGTGCAAAATACATAGTTATTATTGTTTCTATTTCATTTTATTTAAATAAAATCTAACAGATTTGATCATTGAGTTGAAAAAGGGGCACAATCCATCACTTTTTTAAATTTATATCTTCACTGTCAGTTATATTAAAAAATGTATATTTCATCAGTGAGTGTGTATTAACTATAGGTACAAATTATCGATTCTAACTTTTCTTGTAATACGGTCTGTTTACAAAAAATAAAATTGCCGGGTTTTTTCCCGACAAACGCGAAACAAAGAAGAGGTTTTTTCCCGAGAATTCGCGGCGGAATTTATCAAACGAACACATTTTGACAAATTAAAAGATGAGTCTCCTATCTGAAAATTAGGCGCTAGCGGATTAGGCATTATGAAAATAACAACATATATTTCTACATTCATTATTGCTTCCAGATTGACTGAATATTGTTAAGAGATCAACAAGCCCACTATGATTGACTGTTTGTGTACCTATGCTTTCGGAAAATTGTGCTGACGTGCGTATAATAAACACATTTCTATTGAAAGTTTCTCGACCTAAACTAAAAATCAACACTTTTTGTTCTCCCCTGTCGTTCTAATTCCCCGCCCGCGCGTATGTACACACCAAAAACTCGCCTCAATTTATCGCCCCGAAGGGGGGCGCTTTGATGAACGTCCCCGAAAAGGAATTTTTCAATGGACTTTAAACGACTTTTAAGTGCGGCCCTCATGTTTATTCATCAGTTTATTCCGTAAATTATTGAGCGCGGAAAAGAGCGGTGACCACCGCCGGGAAAACAAATTTGACGCCGGCCAACCCCGCTGCCCTCGGGGGTGGCATCGCAAAAAGCGTCGCCTAGTGTACACACGTACGCGGACACACATGTACAGTGAGCTACGTGCGCATGGTAGAGCAGCGCGGGTGATGAATTTTAATCAGTGCCAGTCCCCGATAAGTGACGATGCGCTTTTAATTAGTATAAAAACTACGGAGGGAGTGTAATTAAATGTTTAAATAAGTAGACTTAATAGGATTTTCAACTTGATTTAGTTTTTTTTTTTCGCCTGCGTTGCTTTGCTTTGATTAGTAATTATACTTTATGGACTTTCTTTATTACTTAGTGTAATTGCTACATAATTTATTTCCAGGTTCCTGGAGGCGGATTAAAAACGCCCCGTAGTTCCCCGTGTCGGTTTTAATTAATTTTTGTCTACGACGATGCGCGGTTTCGGACCCGATTGCGTTTTACGAGCGGCCTTTATGGGGCAACGCGCCCGCATTAAACATGCATGAATTTTGGACCGTATAAAAAGTAATAATCTTTTATCCCCCCGTACGGTTATTGAAATCGCGAGTCATTTATGCAGATGAAAAAGCGGAGGGCCCCGCCGAAACATTCGATTTGGACGGAATTAGGTACGGGCCAGCCGCCCCCGGGGCTGGGGGTGCACCAAACGACATGTATTAATGGTTGTTCGGGGGCCGTTCTCTGCCCCGCAATAAAGGCACGGAATTAAAAACTCGTAACGAGGCTCGCGGGACCCTCCAGTAACTCACCATTAACTTCGCCCACTGGCCAACATTACTGCCCGACGGCGTTAACTTCAGATTACAGAGCGCGATTTTTACGCTGCCGTTAAATGGATCCGGATCACACCCCAATAAGCAAAAGCGAATTAATAATCTGGCGATTAAAACAAAAGAACATGCATTAAGTGAAATAATAAGCTCCAATTAGCGAGGCTCTAATCGCATCCGGGGAAAACTGCACCCCCACGGCTCAACTTTTACAATAATTCCAGCTTTGCATTCTTATTGCGGCAATTATAATACTTCACCTCGTTGCGGGGGCAGCCGAGGGGGGGGTCGGCGTCTGGAAGAGGGTCCTAAATACGAGTAATACACGCCACGGTATGCAAATAAAACGGTCCCGGACGCTACATATATTTACGGGTGGCCGTAATTACATGCGCTTTTGTATGTTCGGAAGTATCATTTGCGTTTTTATATTAAAACGTGTGGTGAATCTCTACGGATTTATGAGCGCCCTCGGCTCAGCCAGCGAAAATAACAACACTGTTTGTCTCTCCTCCATCTTTCTAATTCGTACGGTCTGGAATAATAAAAACCTGCTTATAAAAGCGGGTGCGCATTTAAATTGCCACGCTTGAAAATTGTGAGGTAGGTACATTTGTTCCATTCAACAAGTTTTCAGCATACGACAATATTACTGGCAATATTTATCGAATTCAATTAAAAACAATCTGTCGATAAAATATTAATTGTTATTTTCCTGTCCTTCATAGGCGCCGACTGCAGGGGTGCTCCGGGGCTCGGGCATCCGACAGGAGAATTGGTGGGGTGCAGAGCACATGACATGCTGATAATATTTCCCTAGGACATCAAACTTGGCATGATTTTTTTTTTAAATGGTACAATAAATTTATGGCACTGATTTGATCTAAGGAACCTTCCAAAAATCTCAAAACCTTGTATGTAGGTGTATTTCGGACTTTGAAATAAAATTCTGAGGTAACGTTTAAGAAATTCTAAAAATACAAAATGGCCGATCAAATATGGCGCACAAAAATCTAAAATTCATGTCCAATTTGAATTCTGTGTTGACAATAATTTCGAAAAAAAATTGTTTACCTAGGTATTAACAATATTTAATACAGTTTATAGATTTTATTTAAAGTAATAGATAAAAAATGAATTTTTACCAATGGTTTCTGAAAATGTCCATTTTTACTATTTTTTGTTTTTTATTTGGTCTTACTTCACTGTTTTATAAAAATTAAGATATTTATTGTCGTTCAATAAATTTTAGCGGCACTTTCATCAGTAATTGTTCAAGCATTTATCGATTATACAAAATAATGCACATTTTATCAAGAAAAATGCATTTTTTATATAGGCTGTAACTTTCACCGGGGCAGCTCGGGGCAGCTGTTTGCTTTGGAAAAAAGGTCTGTGTACTTTATATTTTTCAGATCCTTAGGAATTTCTGGGGGCACGAGGGGGGCAATATACTTTTTTCGCTGCTAAACTTTATGCTTGAAATAAGGTAATATTACATAAATTTCATAAACTACTGCATTTTACTCAACTATTTGCACTTCTATGAGTATTTAGTATTATTTAACAATTACTCAATTGCGAAAAAAATATTGTCTTATACAGGGTGTCTCCAAAAAAACGCCGCTAGCCATAACTCCTTTAGTTATTGGCCGATTTCCTTAGATTAAATCCCAATTTTTAGGAAATTCCGACCACTGTGCGGCCGATGAAGGCATTTTTTTGTTTTTAGTATATATAAAAAAATTGCACGCGTACCGTACACGCCGCACCGCTACGGTCGTAAATGGTTTTTTTGTGTTTGAAAAAAGTGTCTAGCATCAACAAACAACGACGTAAATTTGGCGGTTGGTTTTGCTTTATTATGCCGACTAAGCTTAATACACATACATCAGCTTTGGATGGATGTCTCCAGAGATATTTATTTTTGCCAGTTCCTTAGTATATGCTGAACAGCAGGTATATTTGTGCAGTTCTTGTGCAACTATAAATATTTAGGAGTGTTCAACTAGTGTAAAATAAAACAATTGTTCCTGTATTTTCAAAGCATCATCATACAGCCACTCTCGTCCACTCTCATAGATTTTGCCAGTGGAGACGGTCTTCTCCAAATCATCTGCATTCGTTTCTCAAATAGAACGTAAGTAAGTTAATGAAGAATGAAGTTAATAAGATTATGATCATACAAATAATAAAAACAGCATTTTTATAGATTGCCTAATATATTTTATCCTGGATAAATTTCTTATTCGTAAACCTAAACCTAAAGATACTTAAGCAAACAATGAAGATTTGGTATCAAAACCGTCAACAAGTAACATTTCTACATGACAAACGTGTCTGATTAGTCTGCCACGCATGATATAGTAACAAAAGTTACCAGAAATTATGTACAACATTGGGAATAACATATCAATGGACTCAGTATGAAAATAACAAAATTTATTGTCGCATCTGCAAAGGAGCATATGAGATGAAAGTCCCTTTACCAAAAACGTTTCTAAAAGACACAAGGGTTATCGAAACATTTGTGAAAAATGGTTTTAACGGTTGGTATAAAGCGCTTGAACGGTTTAAATCACATGAAAAATCAGATGTTCATATAGCGGCTGCTGTAGCATGTCTCAATTTAATTTTTAACCACAGATTACTGGCATCAAAAGAAGACGATTTATCAAAACTTATCTATACAGGGTGAGTCAATAGGACGGGCAGGCTCGATTACACCTACACCGTTAATGATATCGAAATGAACCAAACGGCACTGCAAACTAGAGGCCAAAGTGCAGTTTGTAAAATTATTTTGCCATATACAGGGTGTTCAATTTTTGCAGGGCTTTGGACATCATTTGTTTAAACGGCACTCCCTGCATAAATTTACATATTTTAATTTGCCCTTTTTTGGGCTTTATAAATCTGTTTAATTTTTGCAATTCGCTTTAACCGTTCAGAAGTAGTCTATGTTTTTCTAAAATTTAATGCATTTCCAATCACTTATTAAAAAAAATCGCAGGGCACTGGTTTTCTAAGATATCGGGGTGGGACTTTGCTAGATCCTAAACAACTGTCTGGGATATCTTCTGGTGGCAAGATCGTCGATTTGCATTGCGGCATCACCTTGCTGTGGAACATTAATTTTGGTAAACTTTGAACCATAACTTGATTTTTTTAAATAGCACACCCTATATTTCATTACTTAGTCGTATTCAGCATCTCATTTTACATCTGTTTTGCCCCTTATATTTTTTCTTAAAAGTTCATAGTTTGAGAAATAATTTGGATTTTCTGAAAAAATGAACCCAGATCTCATTGATATAAACTTAACGTGCATTGAATATCAATTATATCTGTCATGTCATGTCTTTTTATAAGCCAATTTTGTTTTTTATAAATTAACTTTGAAGGTGAATACTGGCTACACAAACGCATGAGTACATAGATAAGTTTTGATAAATCGTATTTTTTTTATCCCAGTAATCTGTGGTTAAGCCATGTCCACGTAATTAAGAGACACCCTGTATATCAGCTACAATATAAAAATTAAAATTACAGTAAATGAAGAATGCACGTACATCTTTAATAAAAATTATGTCCACCATTCAATATTTAGCTATGCAAGGTCTGCCATTAAGAGGACACACTGATGAAACTTCGAATTTTATCCAAGTTTTAAAATTAAGAGCCAGAAATGCCAGAACTAAAATCATGGTTAAGCAGAAGTCAGTATAAATGGACTATATTATAAATCAGATCTTGTCAATAATGAGGGATAAAATACAAAATACGATTATAAACAGCATTAAAACTCTATTATAGTAGACGAGACTTGCGATATTTCACTTACCGAACAAGTCTCATTATGCTTTAGATCCGTTTCAGATGATTTTTGATGAGGAATTTTTTGAATATTTCATGGGCCTGTATGAGACATCAGCAACTAATTCTGATATATATTATCGTATTTTAAAGATGTTATTTTAAGATTTTCCTTAAACCTGCAGAATTGTCGTGGGCAGTGCTATGATTTTGCCGCAAATGTTGTGGAAAATTAACAAATGTACAAAAAATATGAAATTATGATATACCCAACTAAATGGAGGCATATTGTGTACTCAACTATTACCTGGCCAGTTTGTAGGGCTACAGAAGAAAAAAGAAATAGAAGTTTTTAAGATTGTTTCTACGTGTTGATTTTTCGCATTTGTTGGTTTTAATTACCAATTGGACTTTTAAAATACCAACAGAACTTTATTTAAATATAGAAGATGGCTTTATATTCTTACCATTACATTCTTCAAAGGCTTTACATGTGCATTAATGTATATTTTCTTTGTCTCTTTTCTTTAAAGCTCCTGATATAGCTTATTCTTCTATGTGCCGATTGCTGACTCTCTCGGTGAAGTGACCAACAGTAATCTCCCATCATGTTGGTGTTCCAGCGTGTCTGATAACGTTTTTCGATCACTATACCTAGCTATCACCTAGCTATACCTATCACCTAGCTATACAGAGAAAATGTAAAATGTGAACAAATGGTGGGTGATATGGCATATTTAATGTTATTTATGAATTAAGCACACTTAAAACGACAATAATTAGGTAAACACACATAAAAAGTTTTTTTGTGGTTGGCCTGTGTTATCTTAGAGATTTTATTTATGGAATCATAAGCTGAATATTAGGGACTTTCTATTCTCGCTTAAAGCATTAGAAACATTGCTTAATTTGGATACGAATGTTACGAAACATAGGTACATACTTTAAGAAAGTGTGCATCATAGGGCCAATCTTTATAGCAATCGGGATAAATATAACAACGTTCAATCTTTATGCATGTAATACATGTATATTGCAGGTGCTAATGACTTAATGACGTTGCATATCTCCCGTAATAATCCTAAGATGTTTGCCTTGGCGCGCAGTTTTGAATAATTGGATTAGCGAAGTTCGCAAATATTTTAGCATAATTTCCTATTTACATTACAAACATGAATCAAAATAATTATTCATCATATCTTAATGACGTATTTACAGTTCCTGTAAGGTCGTAACCCGATTAGGGGTCGGGCGGCGCTAGGCGCTCACCCGCGCACACCAACGCTTACGGGAAGACGGCGGCAAGGGCAAGACGTTACAATGAGAGTCGGACGTGTCCCCGGGGCTTCAGGGGTAAACCGGGGATGACACCGTGACGGATTTAAAGGCAGCGAAGGGGGTGCTTCTTCAGTGAGCGTGTGCGCCACCCAAGACAATTTGATGGGGATCAGTGGTCAGCGGAAAGTCTTGGCTGATCACCACAAAGGAAGCCCAGGGCCCAGGGTCAGAATAAACAATTACCAATTACCGACTGCCAGTAAATTACAAAGCTCGTGAGCGAAAAGCAGAGACACCCGAGACTAGATGGCGAAGTAATTGGAAACGGCGGTGCGGGACGCCCCGGCTTTGCCCTGATGATTGAAAATTGAAACCTGATGTCCCCACGGTAGCACGGCGGGATTCAACCTGAATTTTTTCAGCCCCACGAAAAGGAGGATTACGGTGTTCTGTTTAATTATCCGTAGGAATTTGCGGGTGCAAAAAGTGAAAACGTGAAAAGCACCTCGCAGCAGACACACGACTGGCGGGTGGTGGTGGTTTGTCGAGACGCCCATCTGAAAAAAAAGTTATTCCGAAATAAATAAGGCCCTTGGCAATTGATTCCGAGGACCCCATTGTGCTTTTACATTTCACGTTCGCTCACGTACACACATACGTACTCCGCGGATCCGTGTGAAAGGGAGAGAGAGTGGAAACGCACGCAAAAAAGGCGAGCACTTGGAGAATTAATTCCATTTATTTATGCGAAATATCGCGGTGGAAACACTCCCCGGGCGATTAACAAAAACTACAGCAGACATTTGGTTTCGCATTTCGCCCGGTGCGCATTCATATTCTCCCAGCTAATTTGCGCCATTGTTATTTTTGAACTTTAATTAAAAGTTACACCGTGAACTAATCCGCACTTTCTTAAAATTCAGATACTTCGGTCTGGAAAAATAGGCGACAGGAGCGAACTTGGCTTCATTTTCGTTCCAATTCATGAACTAACAATATGCTACAAAATTACATGCATTTCGTTTCAGACATTAAAATTTCCCTTGATAATCCAGACAAATATTTATTCGAATTACAGCGCTATTATTTTCAATATTCAAGAAATTAATTGATATTAAACTATTACAAAGTTTAATTATTTCATACAGTTGTGTATATAACCGGTGTTCATTTCAACAACTTTTGAATGCAAGTTGTAAGGGTTCGGAATATTCATATGTTGTATAAATTAATTTAACATTAAACCACGAAAAATGACTGATATTAATTCAAACATTTAGTAGTAATTTTAAAACACTTTCATTCTCAGGTATAAACATTGACAAACACGTAAAAGCCAAGTATTATTTTAGAATAGGAAGCGGTGATCATATGGGGATTTAATAAGTAATCTGATTAAATATGAATACATTTTGAATCGATTAAAGAGGAAATTACGAGAACTTTTATAATCATTAATATAAAACAGGGTCCATGCGTGGTGACGCAATTATATAAATAATCACAGAAGAAGCTCGAACCTGCTGATGACTAATCATAACAGTTTCGTATTTTTATATCAGTAAACTTAATATAGGACACTGTGAGATCACCGAAATGAGAATTAACGTTAAGGGCAATCACACAAAATCGCAGGGCAAATCGTGGGCAAAATTTTAATATAAATAGCATCGTTTATATTCGCGCAGATTCGCGAGGCGACAGGCCGTTATTATCGTCATCAATAGTATACGCGAATATCATTATAAAGAGTATTATCCGATTTATTTAAAAGTTACTGTGTTCAGGATGGTCTTGATTATTTCGAAATTGAGTAGCAATAATCGGTACATTCCTACCAAAGTACCAAAACCAATACCCCGTGAAGTATATATATATATATATATATATATATAATATATATATATATATATAATATATATATATATATATATATATATATATATATATATATATATATATATATATATATATATATATATATATATATATATATATATATATATGTTCATGTGTATGTTTTCACGGACGAAATGTGTTTGAACATGTTCCGGGTCTTTGAACTTCCGTGTATTATCAAAACAATACACGGAAGTTCAAAGACCCGGAACATGTTCAAACATAATAATAATAATATATATATTTGGTGTTAATACAAATAATAATGTTTACACAAGTCAGGTACATGTAGGGTACAAAGGTATAATCTAAATATAAAATCAAACAGACAGCAGAACAGATAGGTACCAATAATCAAATGATGGTTTAACAAATAAATGATTACTACAGAAACGCTAAAATTAACTCCCATTCAATTACATCTGTAAAAAAAAGAAAAATAAAACAGAAAAATAAAACAAAACAAAACACACAATAATCTAGTCATTAAAAAAATCGCTAACGGAATAGTAACATTTATGAATCAGAAAGTGTCTTATGTATATCTTAAATTCCCTGAAGTTCATATGTTGTGCCCGAAGTGGTAGTTTATTATAAAGGGTGGAAACTTTAACTGGAATAAAATTCATAACTTAGATATAGGCGATTTTTGCAAAAAATCCAAAAAAAAGTATTGTTTTTTCTTGCCCTCATTTCTATGTATATGCTGCTTGTTTATCTGTTCCCGGAAGAGCCCAGTCACATCCGACTTTTTTTTTCAAATGGAAAGGTATGTCTAGTGACACCTCGTTTGAAAGGTCTCTTCGCAAGTAATACAACACACTATTTATTTCTTGAATATTTACAAAGCCCACGTGATAAAAAAAAGAAAACCACTTTTACGTTGAACGATGTTGTATGTTGTATGTTGTATGTTTTTGACATGTGTATCGATGCTATGGAACTGCGTTGCTTAGTTACTAGTGATAATAATAGTCACCAAAGCAGTCACATACGCTCGTCAAGTTGTCGAAGTGATATCTAAAATGCCGTATTTAACCGAAAATCTCCGAATCGAGATTCTGATGATGATCGGTTATGGTAACAGAAGGCGAAGTCAGCTTGAGGTTGCTCAGTTATTTCGAGAAGAGCATCCGGATTTATCACCCATTAACCAAAGTACCATAAGCAAAATTGAGACACAATACAACAATTTGGGTCATGTCAGGGTTGTGCCCAGACAGCGAAATCCCACTGTTCAAGCAGATACCAGGCTAAACGTATTATTAACTCTTCAAGAAAATCCAGTGACTCCAGCCAGGCAACTGGCCCGTGACAACGAGATTAGTCATACTACTGTCCTGAAAATTATTAGATCAGCCAAGCTGCATCCTTACAAGATGCAGGCACTCCAAGAGTTAACGGAGGATGACCCGGACCGCCGAATCGAATTTTGCGAGCAAATGATGAACATGATCGACAATAACCAGATTTCATTAGCATCAATTCTTTTTTCCGACGAAAGTACTTTTACCTTACATGGGGACGTTAATCATCAAAATTGTCGTTATTGGGCTGATCATAACCCTTATTGGATGCGAGAAACTCATACTCAGTTCCCGCAAAAAGTCAATGTATGGGCTGGAATAATAGGTGATCAGATTGTAGGACCAGTATTCTTCGATGGTAATCTTAATGGAGCAACATATCTTACGTTTCTTCAAGACGACCTCATGCCAGCGTTAGCCACTTTATTTCCAAATCCATTAGATCCAGATTTACCTGATGAACGAATATGGTATCAACAGGACGGAGCTCCACCCCATTATGCTGTGATCGTTCGTAGATATTTAGACGAAGTTTTTCCCAATAGATGGATTGGAAGAAGAGGTCACATTGAAAGGCCGGCGAGATCTCCGGATCTTAGTCCCCTTGACTTTTTTTTTTGTGGGGATATCTCAAGAGTAAGATCTATGTAACCAAACCAAACGACATTGAGGACCTTAAGCAACGTATTAGGCATGAAATACGGCAAGTCACACCAGAAATGTTACAAAACAGAGATGCATGTTATCATCGATTTGCACTTTGCCAAGAAAGAAACGGTGCCCATTTTGAACATTTGTTGCATTAAATAGTATTCAAGTTATAAAAGTGGTTTTTTTATCACGTGGGATTTGTAAATATTCAAGAAATAAATAGTGTGTTGTATTACTTGCGCAGAGACCTTTCAAACGAGGTGTCACTTGACATACCTTTCCATTTGAAAGAAAACAGTCGGAGGAGGCTGGGCTCTTCCGGGAACAGATAAACAAGCAGCATATACATAGAAATGAGGGCAAGAAAAAACAATACTTAGCGTGTTTCGGGATTTTTTGCAAAAAACGCCTATATCGAAGTTATGAATTATATTCCAGTTAAAGTTTCCACCCTGTATAGTTTAACTCCCATGTAATGTGGTGATCTTTCAAATTTGGAAGAATTATGTTGGGCAACCAATAGTGACGTTGAATGACGTGTGTAGTAGTTGTGAAGATGAGATTTTTTTACAAAATCTCTAATACCTTGCTTGACCATTAACAGTGTTTTATAAATATATAAACATGGGAGAGTTAAAATATTATGCCTGACAAAATACGGACGACATGAGTCTTCAAACTTGATATTAAAAATAAGGCGCATGATTCTTTTTTGTCCAATAAATACCCTTTGCCAACTAGAAGCAACTCCCCAAAGAACGATATTATATGACAGGTGACTGTATATAAGTGCATAATAAGAACTTAGTAGGCCAGCTAGATCGACTGTCGATTTCAGTTGCGATATTACGTAGTAACCTGCGTTCATTTTGTTACATACATGGTCCAAGTGAAAGTTCCACTTCAGAAAACTGTCCATCATTAAACCTAATAGTTTTGTTTTGCTTTGCGAAGATATACTTAAATTATTCATCTCGAATGCCAATTCCAAGTCAGCATTTGAATTACGAAAATAAATATAGACTGTTTTAGAGGCGTTCGCCATTAACAAATTCTTTTCGCACCATCCTTGAAATTCAGATGCAATAGTTTTAATCCTAGCATAGAGTTCGTTCTGATTATCTGCAGACACTAAGAAAGATGTGTCATCTGCATATATTATGATACCAGTAGCTGACGTTATATTACACACAAGATCATTGATAAATAATAAAAATATTAGGGGCCCAGCACTGAGCCTTGTGGGACCCCTTCCGTATTATCGAAGTATGCAGAATATTCATTGTTTGCCTTTACACGGAACTTCCTGCCAGTCAGAAATGATTCCAGTAAGTCTCTAATATAATCTTTCCGGTTTCATATACGTTGGTATTCGAGAACTTTATTAATATCTGGCATACGCTTTGAGCGATGTCGTCGATTTTAATGACGTAATCTTTCCGATTTCATATACGTGGGTATTCGAGAACTTTATCAATTTCTGGCATACGCTTTGAGCGATTTCGTGGAGGTTGATAAGGTAATCTTTCCGGTTTCATTCACGTTCGGATAGGAGGATGCTACCATCTCCAATTATGTTTACCTTAGTAGACATGATTAACAATTCTCCTCACAAGCTAACAGAAGTAATAAAAATATCAATTAAAATGAAATAAGTAATATCATTTGAATTTTCTATTTAATAAAATACTGTCATTATAAATTTAAAATAAATTATAGAGAGGATAATACTCTTCAGGGAATAAGTATAAATTAGTAAAATATAACTTAAATAATCTCTCTTCACTAAAGTGGCAAACAAAACATTATTTAATTATGAGTAATTAATAATATGAATTTGAATCAAGTGAAGATTAAGTTTAAATGAAAAACATTACAGAAATAAAACTAAAGGGTAATTAAATGAAATCAATAAAATTATCGAAATTGCTTGTGTAATAAATATTATTCTAAATTTAAAGCTGAAATCTAAAAACGGTAATGTTGTATAGGGAATAAGTATAAAATATAAAGGTATAATTTACATAATAACTGGGCAATACTGTGGCAAATTATTGGTTGTTTTGTGTAATGAGTATAAATGAGTTATAAATAATCATATTGCAAATTCATTAATATCAGTCATACGAACAATTTACAGGATATATTTAACAAAATTGTATCTATCAAAACAAAATTAGTGAATTCTGAAGTCATAGATGGAATGTGACATTGGAAGACACAAACAGTGACATATTTCAAGAAGTGGTGACATGCATTGAGCAGTTTTGCGGGCAGGAAGAATTGATCAGTGTGTGAAGTCATTGACATTACTACAGATTTTACACTGATGTACGGATAAAATGGAATGTGACATTGGAAGGCACAAACAGAGACATATTTCATGAAGTGATGACATGTGTTGAGCAATTTTGCAGGCACGTAGAATTGAGCAATGCGTGAAGTCAATATAAGTAAATCTTTTATCCAAGACTAACTAACACTAACTAACACTGACTTCGAGTCAGTAAAGAAAGTCATTAAATTCAAGTTCAAAAAATCTATAAGGGAGATAGCGAAATAAATTACGGCGCATATGAAAATAAGTTTTTCAGATTTAAAAAATTAAACTTAAAAGTTATGACGTCATTGATGTCTTTTTTTAATGACAACCTACATTTTTTATTTTTTATTTCGGTAGAGCTTTTTAATCTGTCTTCAACCATTCAACATTTTGAATAGGTTACATTAGAAAAAATTTAAAATAAACGGCCTTAAATTTAAAAAAAAGTAAATGTTTTACTTTACAATTAACGTAAAATAATTGTAACGAGTCAGTAACATGTATAAAATTCAATAAAAAGTTCAAAAACATCGTACAAAGACGTTCGACATTCGTATAGAAGCAGAAAAATGCAAGGATCTCGAATATCAGATTCAAATCACTATTGTAGTTATGGTTTCACCGGTATATGGATAATTATAACAATAATTATAATTTGTTGATTCGTTGCCGTGGTACGAACTGGATTCGGGTAGCAACTCGACAATTTGGACGCTTATTTGGATCAACGTAGGCGGATTTTAACAAGCGAAAATTACTTGTTTTACCGAGGTTTCAAAAAGGCTGAACGCCGATAAATGTGGAAATTCGCTCTAGGTCCCGGAGCCTCCACGTCGGTCAGCAGAGAGAGAAATAAACAGTTGTACAGAAACAAATATTATCGAACAATAGTTATTTACATTCACGCATCATTCAAAAACAGTTTGATTTACGTTTTGTTTACGCAGATATAATTAAATTCGGGACGGTAATCAATACCCGATGTGAACTAGGGAATCATTTTCAACATGGAACAGCTGAAAGAAGTTCAAGAGGATTCAACCAGAACTTCAACCCCAAAGACGATTCAGCGAGAACGTCAAGCATAGAAAAGGATCAACCAAGGACAGCAGGACTTTGAACTGAGGGAATTAAACTCGAATTAATCGAATTTACTGATTCGACATCTGCAACCAGGATTGCCGATCACCACTCCGAGTTGCGGCTTTTCACCAGGAAGACGAATATGAATGCCTGGTAGAATTTATTAAAATTACTCCTCAATTAGGGAGTTAATTGTCCGAATTTATGGTATTATTGTTATTAAATATTGATAGTGTTAGTTTGTTAATTAGTGTAGTGTTTGTTTTCTTTTGTCAAGCGTTCATTTTGTTTCATGTGGAATTAGTGTTTGTTTTGTTATCAGTTATTTAAATATTTAATATTATACTAAATATCAATTAAGACTAATTTTCCTTGTCTGCCATCTAATTTATTTTGATCCAACTTGGACCCTGAGATCCATCACAATAAAACATTGACCCTGAGAACCAACGTGGGGCAATAATAATTATTAATCAATACAAATCAAATATAAAAATTATAAACCACAATCAACGAAACATTGCAATTGGCTCCCAAACAGTGGGACAAATAAAAACAAAAGCACAACATTGCATTTTGGCAACATATATATTATATATATATATATATATATATATATATATATATATATAATTTGTATATATATAAATATATATATTCCAAAAATGCAATGTTGTATATACAGGGTTATTCAATTTCGATTACCACTATGGGGATATCGGAAACGGTAAGAGATACGAAGTGAGCTTAAATTGATAGTTAAAAAAAATGCAATTTTGCAAAATCTTATTTATTTTTTCCTGTCGTTACTTGAAGAGATATTAACAAAATATAAATACATTTTCGTTGCCACTTTTTCTTTTTCAATTTTAGATTTTGGATCTGACTCGTTTGAGTGCAATCGTCATCAAGTTTAAATTTTTAAATACGGACCTGCAATTTTTATTTTTATTTTGAGTTACACTCGTCTATACTGGTACAATGATATGCAACACTTGAGGTTTTAATAACGTTTTAATATGAATATAAATCAAAATCTACAATTAGCACTAAACTGTATTTAAAAAATAAAATATAAACTAGAGTGCCATGAAAATAGTTTAAAATTGGAGACATTGTTACAAAACAATAAAACTGGACATTGTTTACTGTCAAGGGTGCTTAGTTCCTTCTTAAATATGTTTTCTAACGAACAAAAAAGAGATATGTTAAGAATTTACTATCATTGTAAGAGAAACTCTGCTCGAGCAAGTGAAAACTATTTACAACTGTATCCTGAAAGACCCCAGCCATCCCTAACTTTGTTTAAAATAAATGGATTACAATTTAGGGCAGTATGAATCTTTCAAGAAACACAGAGTGCCTTATGGAAACCATGTTTTGGAAGATGAAACGGCGATGGTTCTGCAAGAGGTAGCTAGAAAATTGTAAATACGTATCCTTATCTAAAAAGCAGGTATTTTTTGTAGATAAGAAACGATCCCTCTAAGTCGACCAATGAAGTAGCGGTTACTTTGAATTTGCCACATACAAAAGTCTGGCGGATTCTTAGAAAAAAATTATATTTTAAACCCTACAAAATTCACATTTCCTAGAGTTTATTTCCTGGTGATGGTGAACGGAGGTTGCAGTTTTGTAATTGGATTTGTGAGCGTTTTGAAAATGATGATCATTTTTTAAACACTATAATTTGGTCAGAAGAATATAAGTTCACAAATTGTGGACTTTTCAATAGAAAAAATGAACACGTCTGGCCAACAGTCAATCCACGAACAAATACCGAAGTTAGAAACCAAGTTAGATTTGGTATTAATGTTTGGGCTGGTCTGTTGGGAGACAGAATTATAGGACCTTTCCTCTATCAGGAAAACCTCAATGCGGAGAGATATTTGACGCTTCTCAGGATGGAATTAGAAGAATTTATCATGGAAATACCTCTCCGTCGACTAAATTTAATATGGTTGTAGCAAGACGGGGCTCCTCCACATAATTCTAGGGCAGTTAGGGGTTAGGGAGTGTCTAAATGGGCAATTTAAAAATAGGTGGATAGGTAACCGTGGACCTATCGAATGGCCAGCTAGGTCGCCAGACTTATCGCCATTAGATTTTTTTTTGTGGGGCATGGTAAAAAATAATGTTTATCCCAGAGTGCCAAATAATATTGATGAACTTCGGGCAAACATTTTAAAAAGTTTAATGAGTGTAAGGCAGCGTGATATACAACAAGCAGTGAATAATATTCGACGCAGAGCAGCCCTTTGCATTAGAGAGAATGGCAATATATTTGAACATCTGTTAGAAAATTATTATTCATTATTATAACACCTAAAATTCGTATTCAATTGTAAAATTCTATTTAGTAATAATATTAGTATTAAATGTACAGTAAATGTAAATGTACGTATTTCTTGTTAAAAACTTACTGTTGCATAAGATGCAATTTAACGTTTATAATAATGTTTTCGATTTCAAACTGTTTTCATGGCACTCTAGTTTATATTTTTATTTTATAAATCCAGTTTAGTGCTAATTGTAGATTTTGATTTATTTTCATATTAAAACGTTATTAAAACCTCAAGTATTGCACATCATTAGACGAGTATAGACGAGTATAACTCAAAATAAAGATAAAAATTGCAGGCCCTTATTTAAAATTTTAAACTTGATGACGGTTGCATTCACACGAAACGTCTGATCCAAAATCTAAGATTCCCATGATGTAGATGAGAAAAAGTGGCAATGAAGATGTATTTATATCATTTTTATTATCTCCTCAAGTAACGCCTGGACAAAATAAATAAGATTTTGCAAAATTTCATTTTTTTTAAGTCTCAGCAATCAGTGATTTTTTTTTAATTATCATTATTGAATATTGTTCCCCATATGATTACGCAACTTTGCCCCAATTTAACCGACTTCGTATCTCTTACCGTTTCCGACATCCCCATAGTGGTAATCGAATTTGAATAACCCTGTATATACCGGGCTTTTTTTTCGTTATTACACATATAATTGACAATGTATAACTGGTTGCCTGCATCTACCCGCAAGGAATTTCCTATGTGTAATTCTAAAAAGAAAAATCAACTCATTAGTGGCGTCGGTGCAAGCAACCTGTCAATTTTGGCATATGTTACACAGAGAGGTTATGTTTTTATTCAAGGCAATACACGACGGGGTCTTTGAAGATACGCAGAGTATTCCTAATGTATTGTGGATTTATGCCATTACATGCAGTACGTATACGGCCTTTCAATTCATCTACGTTATGTATTTGTACGTCATTAAAAATTTTACTTTTCAGGTAACCCCAAAGAAAATAATCATTTGTTGACAAATCAGCTGATGAATAAAAACCTAACCTCTCTGTGTAACTTATGCCAAAATTGACAGGTTGCTTGCACCGACGCCGCAAATAAGTTTTTTTTTTTTTTTTAGAATAAATACCTTGCGGGTAGATGCAGGCAACCAGTTATACATTGACAATCATATGTGTAATAACAAAAAAAAGGCCCGGTATATATATATATATATATATATATATATATATATATATATATATATACATATAAATGTAATAAAATAATAAATGACCAAACCATGTAACGGTAATTTATCATCCACCAACATCGCAATATACGACAAGGTGATTGTCTACGACACACCTTGCCCGTCGAGGGATTGGCAAACCCGACGTTAAACAACAATAATTTTTCCAAACCACAACTATACTATGGAACTAACCAACACAGGTTATCCACATGGCGCTCATCAAAACACATGTAAGATAAACACAAACTTTACTTGCTGTAACACACAACAACCAAAGTTCAATTAGCTCACAGGGGAAAAAAAAGAAGAAGAAGAGATTACTAAAATCATTTTTGTCTTTCTTTAGTTTATTGTCGGTTCTGATTGGTTAACGATATATCTCTTACAGTTGCTGTTTCGCTGTATATCCCCACATCACAGGATAAATAATATATACTCAAACCACAATCATAATTGAATTACTACTGTACAAAGAAAAACAAACAAACAAAAAAAATTGAAACATTCTCACATTAAGTCAACTAAACACTCAAATAATGAACATTTTTCCGAAGGACAACATGCAAACTAGTGTTGTATCATTGCCCTCAGCTTGATATATCATAAACATATAGTCTATTTTACCCTTTAAAACTTACTACAATTTTTTTTTTAAATCAAATACGAAATAATATGTTTTGCCTCACCAATTTTTGTAACCATGACTGTTTCAACCCTTGTGTTGATGCATTTTTTAACCCTTCCACTATTCCAGTCCTCGCAAGTTTGAAATTGGTGCACTGTTAAGCACCGAAACGTCACTACATAATATTATTTTTTAAATTGATCAAATTTTCTGCTTTTTATACTATTATTAAATATACATAATATGTGCCTAGTACATTAAACATAACAAGGAAATTGTTTTAAACTCACCTGACCTACCTAATCCCCCCCCCCCCCAAAAAAAAAAAATTAAAGAAAAACATAAGTTCTCTAACAACTATGGAAAACAACACCAACCAATATATATATATATATATAAATAAAAAACTTAAACTAGCCACAATGTAGATATAACAACTAAACAACTACTCTGTTTGCCGACGACACCACCTTAAAAAGCTTATCCAAAAATAAAGCTACTGCCATCTCGAGTAACAACATTGCAGTTGAAAAAGCATCACACTGGTTTTCAACAAATACTGTGATATTCTCCCTAAAAACTAACACGGAGATCAGTCCAAGGTTTTTAGGTATGTACTTGGACTTAAACTGGCATAATCATGAAGACGAAATGTCCAAAATAATTTGCAAAAATATATATATATATATCTTGCGTCAACTAAAAAATAAAGTTCCGCAGTCAGCTTTACGAACAGTTTATTTTGTAAACTGTCAAACTTATCTCGTATATGGCATGCTTTCGTGATCAATTCAAGTCCCATGAATAAATTATTTGGTCTGCAACGAAAGGCAGTACGAGTACTCGATTCTCTGCAATATACTGCTGATTGTCGGAACTCATTTATAAATCCAAAAATTTTTACCCTTCCTTGTGTATATATTTTAGAATGTCTCATACATGTTCACACTACCATTGATACCTATAAAACTCATAGTCATAATTACTAACATGGCACCAGGTTCAGCAGTCTCCTGTGCCCTGACTACCAACGCCTAACTAAGTCGCAGAATGGCATTTACCTTTATGGACCTTTCAATATGTTGCCAATTGATGTTTAAACCTTTCTTTTAATAAAATTAAAAACCACGCTAAAAAGTTACCTATCGTCAAAGGGGTTTTACAATATAGAACAATGCCTGTCAGGTAAATTCGAGGACCTTGTGATTTAAATATTTTGCATACGTTTGTTATCTAAATGCACCCATTTTAATGTGTTTAATGTGAAAATTTACCCATTGTCTTTATTTTATATTTAACTTATGAAATCTGCTTTTCAAATTTTATTTATTTTACTCGACGAATGTAAAGCAATGCTATAGCATGAATAAATTACTAACTTGCTTACTATACTATACACGTTCTTAGTAATAGAATAATATAAGGAAATAAATATTTGACTAAAGTCGCTAAGAAGTAATCTAGAAAACTTAAATTCAAAACAACAAAATTTCAAATAAACGAAACATATGTTAAATAATTTTAATCGCTCAAAGCATATAGGGATCGCACCTGTAGCGTTTGATGACTAACCTGGGGTTATTATTACTAGTCAAGCTATACTTATGTTCAGGTTCCCTAAATATTATTCTAAAGTTACCATCGTACATTTCCACATATTATTCTCTTTAGAATTACGTGAATTTTCTGTTACGTATCCTCTGTTAAATGGACGAGTGCACTTGATTATCCCAATCGGGATATTACAGAGGGACGCATTAATGATTAATAGCCTTCTTTTTGTGTGCATCGGAGCGAAGAGGACACAATTAAAACCGTGAGTGCATTTCCACATACATATAAGTTTTCACCCAAACCCACACCCAGCAGTCGCGCCGAGCCGCCCACGCGAATGTGCGCACGTACAGGAGCGCACACTTTTCATAATTCCAGTCGGATGTGTACTCTAAAAATTACCCGGCTCTCTGCCATTGTCTGAAGCCGCTCCTTTTATTCAGATCCGCATTTCCATTCTAGCATATAATTCGGGATCTTCAAATGTAGATGTGTACAGTATCATCCCTCCTTCCTTTGTGTATCCAGCGTGCTCACTAACTCGAAATAACAATATTAGCCGATCAAAGACCAGAGCCGGTGCCATAACTCAGGGTGGTCCTTTTTTGTCGCCTTCCTCGCCCGATGGAGCGCGCGATTTTTTCCACTGGAAATCCGTGGGGGTGGAAAAATGGAAAAAGTGCGCGCATAAATCCGCCACCACCTCACACCCCCGCTGTTCCTCGGGCGATGATACACATTTGCATTTGTAACTATCGCTCAAACACTTCCGATACCATGAAATATTTATGACCCGCGTTCCCCACGATTTTTGTCTCCTGCAAGAAATTATGCGGACTTTTAATCCGCTTATATATTTTTTCCATCGTCCTGTGTGCACGTTGTTTAACGGCGCTCTCGTATTCAGAGGCTGCGGTTTAAAAAATGCGTAAATTATTGAGCAGATGTGTGACTTATTTATTAGAGTTTTCCCGGATTGCCAGTGGATCTGGTTGAGTGCAGCGACTTTTTCTGAATATTTAAAGTCATTCTGAGAGTGACTCGTTAATTAATGCCCACAAAGTGAAATTTAAATATCCAATCTCTGCATTTAGCAAGTCGTCCCCAGACTTTCGTTTAAAGTACATGAAGGGCGAAAATGACACAGGACTGATGTGCTACCAAAATCTTTCATCTAGGATTAATTAGAATATACGTATACTAAATAGTTTGAATACTATTTTTTTTTATGAATTTGATTAGCGTAGACAAAGCCAATGACTAAGATAAGCACAGCACAGGCAAACAATGTGCTGACCCTGTATAGTCAAGGTTATCTTATCCATTAGGTACTTTAGGGATAGTCCCTAGGACCTACGAGAATTTTTAATTTTTACGGTCTACGAAACAATTGTGTAAAAAATATATGTATTTTAATGATATCTTACCTTTTAACCATTTGTTCAAATTTACATTTAGCTCAAGTTTATTTAGTACATAGTCAATTTCATTAATTCCGCTACAATTCATATGATATGATGAGGGGAGATCAAAATGAAATCTACCTACCCAGGAAACAAAAGAAGATTTTTGAAAATGCATCTTTAAAATAAAAAAACGGCATAATTCCTGATCTCATTGAGTCAAATAGTGCAAGTGAATTAATGATGTAAAAGCTCTTCGTAAGTAGGGTCACCGCATTGCAGCTAGTAATGCATTGAAAAAAAAATCAATAGTCAAGTGCTCAAATAACAGGTTTAAATGTTTAAATTAATTTAAAAAAATACTAGACATTATGTTAAGTACTCTCTTTTCTGGGCATGATATTAACTCTGAAAACATTCAAAAATTTGCAGAAGAAACAAAAAAAACCTATATTTATATCACTATTCATGGTACTACATGCCCGAATCTATACGTAACATTTTAATTCAACGTACAAAAGCAATGAAAACGTCATTAATTCCTATAGGTTTTCTTTCTGAAGAACCTCAAGAAACTCGCAATAAAGATTGCAGAAGATTTAAGTTGAATAATACTGGGAAACGTTCTCGTACGGCCACGAATAGCGATTTGTTCAACATGTTGTTAATTAGTTCGGATTCTTACATAAATAGGCTAAGAGCAATTTCAAGGAGAAAAAAAAGAGATTTTCCAAGCAAGTATTAAATTTAAATCTCCCTCCTGTAATGCGAAATGTTATTAAGCAAAATGTTGAAGATGAGTGTAATCATCTCATGAGTAATTACCGAGTTACTTTCTTGTTATGTAATTGTTATGTGGATTGGATATACCGCGCGTTTTTTTTATCTGTGAACATAGGCTATGTTCAGTTTTAAAACGACAGTATCAATTGAAACCAGTTATGCAACCAAAATTACATGCACGTGCAACTTGAAATGAAATGTCAAAACTATTGACAGAAATTGCATTCAACGCAAGAAAGTGTTTAAATAGGGCACTGTACTTCTTAAGATATAAATCAATCCTCGCCCAACAATGTCTTAACATGTGTAAGAAGCTTGAAGCTTGATATTAGATTATTGTCCATGTTTTACAGTTTCGACCGGCCCAAGGCATTGGAATTGATTCCTGAACGTTTTAATCATCAACGCTGGCTCCTCAACATTATTGTTGTTAGCCGCTGTTAGGAACTCTCCTGGTGGACGAAGAGGCTCGTCGCATACCAAATTTGCCGAAGTTCTACCATCCCATTTGCTTGTGGGTGATTAGCCGTTTTACGAAAATTGGAAAGACTCCAAATCATTAGGGTACATATTCAGATCACGTCGAGGTTACCACTAAAGAATGATTTATTTCTGTAAGTTTTCATCTATATTTGTATATTATTGTTTATGTTGTTGCAAATTCGATTTGGCTTCAATATGTTCTTGATGTTATTCAGACTGAGGAATTTTCCCAATCATTCAATTTATTTATAAATTGATGAGCAATTGTAGGGGAGTAAAAATCTCGTTTTCTCAATATTCAATTTTGTTAAATTCAATTATTCTATTCATCTTATTGCTAATTAGCCTACATTTAAGTAGAGTAGAGAGTAGAATCATTATTTGTGTTAGGCCCGTGCAATTTAATGAGTTTATTTATAGCAAATAAATTATTTTATATACTAAAAAAATAATTTCTCCTTTTCTTCCCTTATTACTATTATAATACAATATACAATATATATATATATATATATATATATATATATATATATAAGAGATATAATTTATTGAAACATTTACATATTTGCTGTTCTATGTACATTATTAAATTGTAAAAGAAGGTCTTGCTGCAATGCTTCAAATGGCCATCAGCCGCAGCCTTTCAGCCTGGATTTCATCATATGGAGTTGATAACGTTGTGTTATATGCGGGATAGGTGATTACAAAATGGAATGCTAGGGGATTTCTTTTTTGAGTTTAGAGGGACTTTATTGTGGATTAATGGATCTAGATTCTGGAAGGAGATTTGGACATGAATTTATCTGCAGGGTATATAAGGCGTGTGGTAATCGGTATCACTTTAGTTTGTTCATAGAGTTGCTGGTTGGGTATGTTGCGGAGGGGATTTCTAGGATGCCGTAGTTTCGTTATACGCCGAAGGGCTCTTCTCTCTATGATTTCCAATTTCTTCTTAGTCGATTCCTTTGCGTTGATCAGTAATATGGACGCGTAGTCTAGAAGTGGGCGGCAGATCATTTTGTAGATTTGAACTGACGTTTGCAGGTTAATACCATTTTGGCCGCAAATCAGCGACCGAAAATGTTTCATTCTTGATACGATGGTAGATTTAAGTTGTATTAGATGTGGGTTGAACGACATTTTTGAATCAATTTTGACAGCGAGGTATTTTGCTGTGCTTTGTGCTGGGATATCATGATTTTGTAAAGTGATATAAGGTGGAAGATCTCTTAATCTGTGATTGAAGAGAATTAGTTGTGATTTATTTGGGTTTAGCTTCAGGCGCCATTTAATGTACCATGATTCAATCTTATTGGCCATGTGTTGTGTTGAGGTGTTGTGCAGCATTTTTATTCTTGCCGTATGCAACCAATGCCATATCATCCATATTGGAGAATATTTTCATCAGAGGTGTGTTCAGTGTAGTCATTGTCGCAAGATGAGATGTCATGTACAAACGCATTAAAGGGGAATGAGGAGGGGGGGAACCTTGTGGGACTCCTTGGGTAGGATAGAATGGGCGAGATGTTGTGTTTCCTATTTTGACTTGCAATGTTCTGAATTTTAGAAAATTGTCTATGATTAGCAGAAGTTATTCAGGGCAGTTCATGATGTGCAGTTTGTATAGTAATCCTCTGTGCCATATGGAGTCGAAGGTTTCGCTGTATCTAGAAAGAGAGCTGCTGCGGAGTTTCTGTTTATGCCTGCTGTCTAAACGTTTGATACCAAGACTGATAAAGGGATAACGGTCGACATGTTATGTCTGAATCCGAATTGGTGTTTGGGGATTTTAGCATCTAGCGCAGTCTCCGAGCGACGTTTGATTATTTTTTCGAAATTCTTTCCCATTACTTTGAGTACTGTTATGGGTCTGTAGCCAGATATTTTAGATTTATCTTCCCCCTTCTTGGGTATATTGACGATGAGATCAGTTTTCCAGATTAGTGGGAAGTAGCTGTTTGCCAAGCAGTAGTTATAAATTTTTCGTATATGTGTATGAACGCAGTTGGGAAGTTTGTAAAATTAATCTAGGAATATTATCAATGCCCGGTGATGTATTTTTTCCCACTACCAGCACTTCTTCATATTCCTCTTCACTTATTTCATTATGGGTAGTCCTATTGTCGCCTTGAAAGTGGGCCAGGTACCAGTTATTAATGTGCGATTCATTTTATATATTGTTGTTGGTGTATATAGTGTTGTAGTGTTCCGCAAATACTTCCGCTTTTCCGGTGTTAGTGTCGTAGTCTACACCATTGTCGCTTATAGTGGGGATAGTGCAGTCTGCTTTACATTTAGTAATTTGTTTAATTTTGTCCCAATATTGTTTTCCTTTTAGAGTTTGAATCTCCTGACGGGTTCTCAACCAAGAGTATTTTCGGTATTCAAATATAAGTTATTTAATGCTATTGTTAAGTTCATTGAATTTCATTTTAGTAAGATGGTCTTTGTTTCTTTGGAATTATCTGTAGAGCTGTCGTTTAGTTTTAATAAGTTTAACAATATAGGGAGGTAAAATGCAAGGGAAACATGTTTTTTCTATTACTGGTGTGTTATTTACAATAATATTGCTAATTTTGTTGCAGAATGTGATAATGTTTTCTTCTGATATTGCTTGTGTTATTCTGGTGTCCATGTAAAGTTCAGCGGCTTGGATAATTTGAGCAACGTTACTTTTTTTAAATTTAGTTTGGCATCTTTGAGTGGAGCAGTTAGTGTGACGTTATCTACTTCGATGATAAAAACTAAGTGGTCAGAACCGACATCGGGAGTAGTTGTAACCTTTGAAATGTAGGTTTCAAGGCGATGGGAGTATAGAATCAGATCTGGGGTTGGTAATTGGTCATGAAGAAGGTGGGTGGAGTAGGGAACTTTTTAATAGGGGAATTGGCTGGTAAGGTGTTAATTTGCCTTTGTTTTTTCGGAAGCGATGAGATGTTACAATCTCCTATTATAATAGAGTACTTGAAAGGTAATGCTTTAATAAAAATAGTTTCCTCTATTTCAGAAAATGGGTGTATGTATACGATGAATATATGCAATTTGTCATTGTAGAATGGTAAAGTGAAATGCGTGCATTCGTTCAGGGGGTTGTTAATTTGAGGTGAGTTGTCTTTTTTCACATTAATACAACGATCGGACTGTATTAGTGTACCTCCTCTATGATTAGCGTTTGTTACGAGGTCTGATCAAAAAGTTCCGGGACTTTTAAAATAGTGCGCCAACAAAGCGACGGAGAAAAGCGCGGTTAGCAGCACTGTGTAGAGGGGTTCTCCCTGAGTACAGCAGCTTTTGCAGATCGTCAATAGGTTGTTTAAAAGCGGAGTTACAGCTATTTAAGTAAACCGACATTTTTGTGTTCGGAGATTTTGTGGTTTTTGTTCTGTGTAAAGTTGGGGAAAACTTTTACCGAAACTTTTCACATGTTACAAACGGCTTTTGGAGATGAGTATTTGAGTCGTTCGAAGTGTCACGAATGGTTCAAGACGTTCAAAGAAGGCCGCACATCAACAGAAGATGATCCTCGTTCAGGACGCCCGTCAGTTTCGACTGACGATTATCATGCGGCGCAAGTGAATAACCTCGTTCGTTCAAATCGTCGTTTAACCATTCGGGAAATGGCAGAGGAATGCAACGTTTCATTTAGTTCATGCCAAGACATTTTAACAGAAAAACTACACATGCGTCGAGTGGCGGCAAAGTTTGTCCCAAAGTTGATGACCCCCCCTGTTCATTCTTCGCTGCTCATTTGCGATTTTTGTACCAAAAATGCAATGACAGTTCACCCCCAGCCTCCCTACTCAACCGGAGCCATCGGTTGAGCAGACTTTTTTTTCAGCAGAGAGAGATATGAAAATGTTGAAGCAATGAACAAAAAATCGCTGGAGGAACTGAATAGCATTTCGGAAGAAGACTTTCAATGGGCCTTCCTGCAGTGGAAGCGGCGTTGGGAAAAGTGTCTATCTACCCAAGGAGAGTACTTTGAAGGGGATTTAGTTTTCTAATGTTTATCTAATACCAATAAGTTTATGTAAAATAACTCCCGGAACTTTTTGATCAGCCCTCGTATGTTGCCGTCTCTTTTTATGATTTCCCAGTTTCTGTATTTGCAAGATGTATCAGCATTTGTTTTTGTTTCTACTAAACATATACAATTAATATTTTCATTCTCTACGCAATGGTAAAGTGGCAGCTTCTTATTCTGGTAGTTATTGATGTTTAAGAATAATAATTTCAATTTATCCATTTTGTTGGGCTCCCTATAGTAGGTTCGGTTGCGATTTCTTCTGAAGGGTCATCTAGGTCGAACATTAGGATGTACAAACGACTTACCGAGAATACTAGTTCTGTACCGATTTTGAAATTTTCCCTTAATTGTTTCTTCAGTTTTTTCTTAAGTTCCTCTCTATTGGTGGCTTTTGGCTTGTTCAGTTCATTACATACGTATTTATAATGAAATTGTGAATGCACAATGGTGCGTGAATGCGTTTTTTGTGGGTTTTTGTTTTAGGTAGTTAATGGGTTTTTTGTTAATTGATTTTATCCTGACATTGGGCATTCCTTCGATTGGTTTATTTGGGCGGTTAGGGCATTTCATCGACCATGCGGCGTGATCTTCAGCGTTACAAGCTGTGCATTTAGGTGGTAGAGGAGAGGCGCATTGGGCCGTTGAATGATTTCCTTGACCTTTCATGCATGTTATGCCTTTCTTGCAGTTTTCTGCGGTATGATCAAACTGCATACACTTGGAACAGGATGTGGGGATAGGGGGTGGAGGTCTGCTAGGTATTGCGATGTAGTGTCGATTTTTGTAGAACATTCCGTCCCTCACGAGTCTTTCAAACGATTCGTGACAGGCAGTTATTATTCTGGTCATGAATCTAGGTAAATTGGAGCTTTTTGCAACAATACGTTTACAATATTACTGGTTTTCAGGTGATTGCTTATCTCATCGTCCGTGATTTCCAATTCTACAGATTTAATAACAGCGGAGTACGCCAGGCACTCACTAGCGTATCCCAAGATGCTTTTAGTGACGTTTTTGAGGTATTTGATATGAGACTTGATATGAGGAAAACGTTTGCCTTTTATCGGCCAGGCCGATTCGCGATATAGTTTTTGCGGTTTGTAGATGGAAGGTGTGTTTATAAGTGGATTTAATTGCCGTGTGTATACTTTGGGATTGTGTTGCGTGTGATGAAGTTGTGGATGGTGTCTTAAATGTGGGTTGTGGTTTGGGTTTCGCGGGCTGTGAGTTTGATACCCAACATAGCTGATTGGGTATTTCTTTTGGGTATACCTCTTTTTCGGGGTTCCGCAAACTTGCCGCCTTCACTCGTTTCACCTCCACCCTCGTCTTCCGTGGCTGTGTCGGTTATCATGCCGAATGTGCTCGTTTTACGTTAAGCTTAAGCTGTACTATCACTTTTAACCTCACTTTAATACTCGCTGTGTGCAGATGCGGTGTTGTTCGCTCCGCGGTACGCTGTCTTATTACTAATTTTCACAGATAATATCCCTAGTGCATCAAATATTACCGATAATTTTTGAGTCTTAATATTTGCGTTCACAATCGGCCCGAGTCGAAGAAGAGGACGAACTGCAAACCATCCTAGCAGGACCGGCCCAGAGCTCATACGGTTCGTGAAACCATTGAATTTATTCACTCGATGACCGGGTTATTAACCTGAATTGCAAACTCCTTTTTTTCTCACCTCAAAAACAATATTTCTAGACCCCGATTAACAACACTGAACATCTGTGACAACGTACCACTGAAGAATGTGGCATGAATAGGAGAAATATTTCGCGGAGCGGTAATTGAAAAAACAACAATTGATTATACTAATAATAGGACTAGGTGTATATATTTTTTTTTTCGTCTTATTTTGTAACTAGAGCAAATAAATAACACTCTTACTGCAAATACAAACAAAAATAGAACATATAAACAAAAGCATCATTTTTAGTTAAAAAAATTAGTGAGATATCTGATGTTGAGTCTTTAGTAGAATAGTTTATAAACGTGGCTTTAGTGTTGCTTCCGATAGACGAGGTGCATCACCAAAGTCCAATCGATTTCTCAGCTCTGTTTTGATTATCGACATGGAGGCAAACGTCTTCAGTAAGTAGTTGAAAAGATTGTTAACTATTTAATTGCTTTGTGGCTTTAGAATGGATATTGTTTTTCCATCAATAACCAAAACTGAGCCAATGTTTGCAATTTATGTTTGGATACCAGAGGAGCATCCGAAGACCAAGCAATTAAGTTTTTTTTTGCTTGAAGATTGAGTGAGTATGCTGTCATGTCTTGCATGAAGGGATTATTAATTCACAGATTACCTCTACTAGAATTCTCATTTTCGGGGTAATAAAGATTAAAATATTTAATTAATTTCCGCAAATGATCACTAATTATGTTGAAAATTCATATTCTCTTTATTTTAGCGGCAGATCAAAATTCTTCCAAAAGTGGAAACATCTCCATGCTTTCCTTTTGTATGCACATATCCTGATAAGCCAGCTTCTTTTTAAACGCATCCATCTTGTTTCTTAACGTAACCATATTTGTGGAAAATCTTGGAGAGACATATTCAGCTGATTGAGAAGACTAAATATATCCGCCATTTATATGCCATGCAAGTTTAGCCATCCACTCATAATTTAACAAAGGCTCTAATAGGGCCTGGTTTCGCTCTCTCAAAAACTGTTTACTTCTTCTCTCAGTTCAACATAGCCTTCAACAAAGAACCCTTCCTCTCGATAGCCACCGCACCTCTGCGTGGAGAAGGAGATGTTGATATTTTAAGTCCATACCATCCCACAGTGTTGTGAACAATCTGGAGTTCACGGCACGGCTACGTATTTCATTAATGATCTTTATTGCGTCATTCATCACCCTGTTTAGCTCCAAAGATATTCTTTTGCAGCTAGATGCTCTCAGTGGATCATACAGTGAGTGAACAACATTTCTGGATGAGCTTTGTCCTTTATTTTTGCAACCACACCTGAACGATACCCAGTCATATTTGCAGCAACGTCTGTTCAAACTCCGACGCACTTCCCCCTGTCTAAGCCCTGCCCTTGTATATACGTATCAAGAGCACCAAATATTTCGGAACTAGTAGTCCGTCCAGGTAGGTCAAGGCAACAAAGTAGTTTCTGGAAGGAACTTCTCTATTCCTCACAAAACACAGTAGAATTGCATTGTTCTTCACGTCAGTTGTTTCACCAATTTAACACACATCGGACCAGGAGAAAATTTGAGACATTTTCCGCGGACCGGCAGAAAATTTACACGGACCGGCACCGCTCCGCGGACCGGCGGTTGAGAAACGCTGCTTTAGAACACGTTTGAATACATGAAACGATGAGTTCAACTCTGTTTAGCGAAAACGGAGGTTATTTTCAACCATTAGCCATTTTATTTGTGAGTCTGAATCAAGCCGCGGACACGGACGTACGCTTTAGTTTCCACAGCCAGCTTCGATGGTGATTTTTAATGAACATATGATAGTATGATATTCTGTGCTGTGTGTAATATTCTTTAAAGATTTTGTTTCTTCTTTTCAGGAGGTCTGGTATCCAGGGCCTACATTTACCCTAATGAACCTTAATTCGGTGAAACTGCCGAAAATTGAAACGAGAAATTAAAACATGGTTTCAAGGTTTCTAAATAAAGCACTCCTGGAGATTGAGGTATTTTCAATTGAACAACCAATATTATTACTAGATATTTTACCACATAAATTACATATTGATTTAAACCGATACCAACTTAATGACAACATTTCCGTGCAATTAAACATATATTTTTCTATGGTGCTAACGCTTACAGTGCCTTCTGTTTATCGTGTCATCTCTTCAGTATTCTCGGACCACCCCATTTATATTAATTGATAAAACCAATCTTCTATTCAGAGATTTTTCGCCGTATTTATCAAGTATAATCTGGTAATGAATATTTATATTTTATCATGTTAATTGGGTTTGTATAAACACATTAAGATTCTCCTGTGCTTGTGAGGATGGAAAAAAAACCTCATGGGTAATTTAGCGTAGATCCCTCTGTCTAATCCCGAACTTAAATTATGAATTAGCTCCCTCCGGCAAGTTCGGCTCTCGTTGATGTTGAAGTGAAGGCCCGACGGAACACGGGGATTTACGTAACCAATTTCATAATTACCCCGCATTAATATCTTAAGATGTCGCTAAGGATACGTTAATCTCTCGCCGAGTGTTCTCCGTAGTGCGGAGGGCCGGCACTCCTGCATTTAATTAACCGCCCCGAGCACTTCAAGTATTGTTACCGGTCTTCGCTAATTATTTTCGGGCCGCGGTTATTGAGAAAAGTGGAGGCGGCTGGCATTAGTGCTCCTGCAGTGGTAGTGCCCTGGGATTTATCTGCGAGGTCTCCGGGGGGAGGCGGTTATTTGTTTAAAGAACGCCGCTCCGGAACGCTGAGGGTGGATAAGGAGAAGAGGTGGGCAAACAGCAGACGGTCATCGGTTAAGTAATTGACTCCGGCCGCACCGTCATCTGCGGCCGCGGGATTATATTGCTGGGGTTGTTTGCTCGTCCTTCCTCCCAGGGTGCAATATCGCCAGGGGGAGGACGTCCCGTATCGGCTATTAATTTCATTTCGTGTGTGTGCGACGGCATTGTAAATAACGGCGGCAAGAGTATCCTCTACTCACCGTTTCTGGGAGTAGCCATGCGAGATCAAAGGGAGGCTTCAAGTTTTCGTACTGTAATTATGTGACCCCTGCTTGATTTTCCCGTTTTGATCTCTTTTTTTACAGTCCTCGAATTGACATCTGAAGAGATAGGATGGTAATCTTTATGTCAGTGGAAAAAACTGGAGAGCCCCCAGATCAGTAGCAAAATTAAAATGAAATCCATCCCAATGCTTGTATTATGTATATGCTGATGTGCGTTTGATAATTTTTATGCGGACATAACAAGTCATTATTCTATAAGGTGATCTTTGAAAAACTGAGAATAATGCATCTGCTGAATTTGCAAGTATCCAAAAACATCGATAATACCAAAATAGTACATATTTTGTCGTCCTCTGTATAATAATATTTTAGAGCATAAAAACAAAATTGAAAATCTAACGCGCATAATTATTATACAGGGTCTTTTTAAAAATAACCAAAGCGCCCTTCCGATATAGCTCGAAAAAATAAAAAAATCCTCGAACACTTTGATTTTTGTTATTTAATCCGTATTTTCTGGCGCACATAAAAACACTACGTCACTACTTTTTTAATTATGACATCTTCGACAGTTTTAAAAATAAAATTCGATTTTTTTGGTTTACACTTTTGTAGAGCTCTCTTAATTCTTTCTAGTCACATAATTCATTTTCAAACATATTTAAGTACTATATCCTTTAAAAAGTGGAGTTCTTAATACCAGTTTTTCATTAATTTTACTATCTAGAAAAAATCTAGCCATTCTTATTTTTAATATTGTATGACATTTCAAATCAGTTTATTTCGGATACGTATAAGCACACACAGCAAGGTGTATGTAATATATACAGAGAGCGCATAAAGTATTAAGACCTGGCTTTATATTTCCCCTGTATACATTTTTGAAAAATGCTTCAACAGGTCAAAATGATTTTTTTTTTCAATCAAATATTTTGAGACCATTTTCATTTTTCCGCATCTCTCCGTTTTGAAATTATGACGTCAGAGCCTTTTTTTTAATGACAACCTATATTTTTTAAAATATTTGTTTAAAAAAAAATCATTTTGATCTGTTGAAGCGTTTTTCGAAAATGTATACAGGGGAAAAATAAAGCCAGGTCTTATACTTTATGCGCTCTCTGTATAATGATAATTAAAATAATGATTAATTATGTTCGCACGTCCAAACAATGGCGGGCAAAGCCCGTCGGAGACCCGGGGCGACAACACTAAATGAGGCCCCTGGTCCGTTAAAAAATTGATGTATCTAGTGTATATTTTGTAAAAACTAAATACTTATAGATGTAATAGCTGACAAAAAATTTAATTATAATGTGTGTACTCTAAGCTGTATGTAATTGTAATATACGCCCTACGCATGGGTGAGAAAGTCAGAATAAAGATCAACCAACAGGCAGACTACAAAGAAATAATAAAGAATAGAATAAGAAAGTAAGTTTTATTTCATATACAGGATGGCCCACCTATCCTCGCTTGGACCATTGCTGCTAGACTAAAGAAAATTGAGGAAAACATCTGATTGGAAGTAATTGGACTCTTGATGTGCTACTTTTTAAAATTATTTTCGAGTATACAGAGTGTACTATATATCTGGGACACAAAATTTGGAATTCTTTGGATTATAACTTAATAAGTTATATTCTAATGCAGAATTAGCCAACAATAATTTCATGTATGGTCGTGCTAATGGAATTGCCACCGAAGCACGACGTCTTTATGTAGAAGCTTATTTAAATCGCCAGATTCCTTCACATTGTATGTTTAGAAGAATTCACCAGAGATTATGTGACACCGGTTCACTTTGAAAACAGTGCTATCTGTCCGGCACTTCAAACATCTTCTGTAACTCTGTTTTTTGTTTTGCTAGAGGCTCCTTTTGATTGTTTGCACATAATCAATAAGTCATAAATAATTCCAAATAGGCAAATAAATGTTTCAAACAAGAATAATCTTCCATATCTCAAAAACCGTTACTTTGAGGACCCATGTTTATCAAGACTTTTTTAAAATTCTGGTATATAGTATATACAATATTTATAAAAAATATTATAACCCAAAATAGATGAAACGATAACAAAAATATTAGCTATAACTTTAAAAGTCTCAAAAGTATCTGGATTTACTTGAATGGTTATATTTAAGAATAATCTAATTCAAGAGAAACTTTAAGATCAATATTTTGGATCTTTTCTCTCGTGTAATAATTAAATATGTTGGTTTGAAATATATACTTCATCCGAATAAAATACTATGACTATCGAATTGACGAACTTACTTATGCACAATATTTCCGTGTTACAATATTGTAGCCTAGACATATAAGACTTCTTTACAATTTTCTCCTAAAACCGGATTTATATGTAGACCACTTGCTGTTCATATCAGTGTGAACGCTGTACACTTCTGTGCAATAAAATTAAGCAGACAAAATATTTCCAATTTTAAATCGAACTTGATTTATTTCCTAGCAACATGACTTTCTTAAGTTTATTAACCCTCTAACGGGCATGCCCGCCTTAAGGCAGGGTACAATAAAATTTCATTTACGCTTGCATTTAGAATAGTTTCGCGTTCAACGGGAAGCCTTGCCTTTTGCCATTAGTATAGCTTCTATCGAAGCAGGCGCAAATATTTTTTGTTACACGCATCAAGCGGCTCGATCAGTCTGTTCGACTGAATACTACGTGTTATAAGATTTATAATTGAGTTGTAAAATTTTAGGTAAGTAGATTATAGTATTTGCTATGAAATGTATGATAAATACATTGTTGAGAAACATATATTTTTGCTAATTACTACTGATAACTTCAACCCGCTAAAAGGCGGACCTGCCGGTTTATGGCAAAAAATTTCATTTCTTCAAATTTTCGGTTATTGCTTTTACTAGACGGCATCAATCTAGACAAGAAAATTAAGAGCTCATACTTCGAGCAACACTAGAGAAGTGTACGACTTATCTAAACTCACGTCGGATGAAGTATTAGATCTTCTAGACTCTATATCAGTCGACACTAATATTGAAGATGATGAATTGGAAGGTGATTTTGACGATGATGATAGTGTTGCTGATCCGAATTTTTCTTTGCCCCAAGACCAACTAAATGATGAGATGATAGATTTATCTATATTTGAAATTCCCAACGCTGATATAGGACGTTCTCCTTCTAAGACTACTCCGAAATAAGCTACATATTCAGACTTCTAACCAGCTATAGTCGCAACAACATCATGTAATCCGCAAGAATCGACTACATGTATGCCACCTGCTACATTTTATCGCCGCAAAAAACGACCTCGTTCTCCACTACCGGAATTTGAAGAAGGGGCTGATATTCATCAGCTCAATGATGGTGAATTTACAGGAGATGAGCTTCAACTTACGTCAAAAGATTCTAAAGAGATACTTAGGAGAAAGAAGCATTTACAATTGCATAAAAATGAAGTGGTATTTCGGGGAAATTCAAATCTTCCACAAAGTTTTGTCGATTTGGAAACTCCTTACCTATGCTTCACTCATTTTTTAACGGTGCAACTTCTTGAAGATATCGCACATCAGACGAACGTATATGCTTATCAGCAGCATATTAACACAAAATTTCATGTCACTGCTATCGAAATCCGAAAATACATCGGCATATTGATCTTTATGTCAATATATCGGTACCCAAATGCTGCAGAATACTGGGGTCGGTATGTCTTTGAACCAATTCGCTCAGCAATGCCGTCAAAACAATTTTATATGATCCGTAAGTATTTATATTTCAGTGACAACTCAAAACAATTAAAACGAGATGAGCCTGGGTTCGATCCATTATATAAAGTTCGATCCTTAGTGCAACATTTCAATTCACGATTTGAAACATTACCAAAACTACCTCGCTTGGGCGCAGATGAGCAAATGTGCTCAGCGAAAATGATTTCTTCTTTGCCACAATACATGCCTGCCGAACCCCATAAATGAGGATTCAAGCTTTTTGTTCTCTGCGATAGTAGTGGATACTCCTGTAGCTTCGAAGTCAATACTGGTGCAGGTAGCAATATTATTTTGTCGAACATGCCTGATTGAGGATCTGCAGCAAATGTTGTTGTTTGTTGGTTTCAAACAATTCCAAATTTTGCTAATTATATTGTCGACTTTGATAACTTTTATACAACGCTGCCACTTTTGTTTATCTCAGAAGTAGAGGAATTTATGCATTGGGGACAGTTAGGTATGGTCGCATTGAGAACTGTAAGCTGCCTAGCGACAAGGATAAAGAGGTAGCCAAAGCAGGAAGGGTATTCCGTTGAATATAGTGGAAATGCCCATGGTGTAGATTTGACAACTGTTCTGTGGAAGGACAACAAAAATGTGCGCTTGACATCTACTTATGTAGAAACATTACCATTCAAAAGCATCTTGCATGATGTGGAGCCGTTAAAAGCTACTAGATTCGATCGAGCTACAAAACAATACAAGGAAATTGATCGTCTCAATATTACACGGGAATATAATTATCATATGGGCGGAGTCGATCTAATGGATTGATTACTTGGAAGGTACCACATCCGCCGAAAGACGCGCAAGTGGACATTACGCCTGTTTTACCACTTAGTAGATATGGCAATGATAAATGCTTACATCCCACACACACGCATTCATAAGGAATCATCCAATTTACCTAATTTTCGAGCACAAGTAGCCTCGGTACTCTGTGCTAAGGAAGTCAAAAAACGGCCTAGTAGACCTTCACTTGGCGTTCCCGAAGAAAACAGGAAGCCCAACATAACTTACATTCCAGAGCCGGATATAAGGTTTGATGGTCTGAACCATATGCCAGACGTTCTTGATAGAAGTGGCAAAAGGATGTGCAAGAATGTTGGGTGTAAAAAATTAATTCAAGTTTTTTGCACTAAATGTAACTTGAATTTGTGCCTTTCGTCTACCACAAAATGCTTCCAAGAGTTCCATACGAAATGGTATACATATTTTAAAACATGTGTTCCCAGCGCCTCCACCTAAAATGGCGCTGATGCTATTTGCCCGGCATGGCTAAGGTGACCAGACGTCCCGATTTTGGCGGGACAGTCCCGATTTTTAGAAATTTGTCCCGCGTCCCGCGACGTTTCGAAAATGTCCCGACTTTTGAAAGATTGGGTTTTTTTTCGGGATGATCTTTTAATCGCTATTTTGAAGTTATCAGCGTATATATTTCGCCAATATCTGTAATTGGTAGCAGCGCTGCAGCGGCCAAAATACAAAACGGTACTTTAAAAACGTATTTATTATATTTATAAATATGACATTATATTTCATGTTGTTAAAAAAAATGTAATATAATATTATACAGGGCGTCTGCTAAAAAACGCCGCTAGCGATAACTCCTTTATTTATTGGCCGATTTCAATAAAACGAAAACAAAACTAAATGGCTCCACATGTCTACAAAGGGGACCTAATTTTTTTTTTTTTGCAAAATGTAACCGACTATCGAAAGTTGATTTTGCAAAAAAATATGAAAATTAGGGCCCCTTTGTAGAACATGTGGAGACATTTTAATTTTGTTTTTGTTTTATTGAAATCGGGCAATAAATAGTTAGGGAGTAATGGAGTTATTGGCCAGCGGCGTTTTTTAGGAGAGACCCTGTATATTTTGCGTTTTTCGTTCTTTGTTAATTAATTTAAAAAAATAAAAATCAACCGCCTTCCCCCGGCCGACCCGCTGTCCCGCTTTTGTATCGTTAGGATCTGGTCACCTTAGGCATGGTGCGGGGTAACGTAAATTGTTTGCGTTTAAGGTGCACATACACTAAATAAACTATTGTTCGGGGGGACACATTTTATAATACAAAAAAAATAACAGCTATTATACAATTACAACACAAAGAAAAAACAACAATAATAATAATGAACGCTACAATTTACATATATACAATTTACAACTTACAGAAGGTAAAACCATGAGCGGATTTACTTTGCTCAATTTGTGAAACCGTTTTCGTTGGACCTTAACGCAACACACATTGCTGAGGACCAGGGTGCTCGAACAGCGGCCGCAAAAGAGGCCGTTTATGGCACAGTGGACCTATTTATAAATTCGACAGACCGACGAAACGCCCACTCAGTATCGCCCCCCTTCCGAAGTATAAAAATATGTACAAATTAAACCTAAGTATCAAATCAGCCATTTCCCGTAATATAATTAATCAAATGTTGACGCTAAAACTCTTAAAATGAAATATGAACACTGACAAAATTTGAATGGCGTTTCTAGGCCCACGGAGGGCGGACTTAACAAAAATGACGACAATTAAATAGAAATTAAATAATTAAACGGACTAATGAGATGGCTGTAACCGAGCCGGGCATGCAATAATCATATGAAATTTGGGAAAGCGGTAATTAATAATATTTTACTGAAGTGACGGATTACTTGTAATAACTTATAAATCTGAAATTCACGTGGCTACTTAAAATGCAGAGGCACGTCCATCGGCCGACCGAAATGGCGAAACCCAAGATCTGCGCGCCAGATGTTTTATTGGCGCGGGCCAAATGTCCGGACTGCTACCACTGGACGGTACACAGAAGGTGTTTACGGTTGGAAATTTAAAAAAAAAGGATCGCGAGTTATTAATCAAACGCGATGACACATGTTACTTTTGTATTAGACATAATAAATGTTCCATACGTTTTGAGTTTTACCATTTTTTTTAATGTTATCGCGCAAGTCCGCCAAAAGTCGGGGTTCTCATTATGGCACTTTACGACCTTGAAAATTCATAACTGTTACCTTTCAGAGCTGGATTTGCCATATTTACAATATTTAAGCTATTAAAAAACTATCACTTAAATTTAAAAAAAAAAAGAAAATATTCGCCCGTTAGAGGGTTAATGTAAAAATGCAGCGTCTGTATTATTTATTAACACCGTTGCTGGTCAATAAATATAGATCCGAATTATGCAACTTAAATGTTGTGAAAAATAGTTACAGACTTGTGCTTTATTTTATTGCACAGAATTATTGCACAGAAGTATACATCGTATTCCAGTGAGTAATGTAATTTCTTTTCCTTACTTTTTCTATGTTATTATTGTTCATTTCGTTTTTATTTAGTCGACAGTTTTCCATTATCCATAGTTTGACAAAGTTTATGCTTATAGGGGAGAGGTGGCATGAAAGGGACACATATTGAAAGGGACAATTCAAATTACGTGACATTACAAATCTCCCCGAAACATAAGTATTTATATTGTGTAGCTACACCAATTCATACCCATTCGCACCTAATTACAAGCTTCTGTAATTTCAAAGACGGCGGAATTATGCTTGTGATTTTATTTGTGCTCCAAAGTATTTTGTTTTTAAATTATATCAAACGTTTTTTGATATATTGTAAATGGTTTATTGAACGGTTTATTATTGTATATAATTAGTCGCATATTCAATTATTGGAGAACGAAAAGTCAGTACCGTTTAGAGAAAATTATAGCTTTCGAAGTTCTGTTTTTGATTTGTGTGTGATACTTCTGAAAGAGACACAACAAACGGTTATGAAAGGGACGGTTATATCAAATACGGATTTTGACTTGATAAATGATAAAAACTTTAAGACTCTTAGTGAATTTCATACTAAATCTCTTACACATATAATATATGTGGAAGTGTTAATTTCATTAAATTATCTTTAAGAACATAAATATTTTTATTTTAAAGTATAGATACTTAATAGTACACATACTCATCGTGTAACGTGTACGTATAGTAGTTATTTAGTATGTGTAATGTAAAATACCTGTAGATACAAAATGATTTTTCTACCTTTGCAAAGTGATCTCAACAGCAGCGCGGCGCGTTTCCGACCTAGTGGATGGACAGCTTCAATGATGTTATTCATTGTTTATTGTTTATTGTATGCTGCCGTCAGTACATCGTTCGTTGGATTTCATGTGGAAGGATTACGATATTCGCTGACAGAACGCTGTGCATAACTTCACGTTGCAGATTTCACAAGAAACTTGAGTCACAGTTAAAATATAACCCGCCAATAGCGGCTTATTAGTTAACACGAGTTAGCAAAGTAGTTGTTACCATAATTGTTCTAAATTTTGTTTATCGATTAAATTAAAATAGACGATTCTGTGTACATACTAATAAATTACACGTTCATGTTAAAAATCCGATACGAACAAATCCTGAACGTCGGTAATTAATAACCAAGTACATAAATAGCCCGTCAATACATAAACCGCGAAATCGACTAAAAAGGTTCTAATTATTACCGAACGTCTCATTATATAATACAGCATTAATTGAAAGGTATTAGAACACAGCCCTATTGGTATTTGTAATGAGGGAAAACTCAAGTTATTATTCTAGATGAATTCACCGTCTAGACTGAAATATCCCGAACAATCCAAGTCCGGACGAGGGTGATCTCCTCGTCAACATCGACGTATACCCGTCTTCGCACAACTCTACACAAGTTTCTCCAGATGAGCGACGCAAACTGCAAATTTGCTACGAAATTCATCCGAAAGCAAATTAACATCCTCGCCAACACAAGCTGGGCATGGGGTTGAAATCGGCACATTATAAGAGTTCCGCAAAAATGAAAACAATCCAATTAGACCCTCACGTGCACAGTAGTACACACCTGCACCGTGTAGCAATTACATCTATTGAGCTGTTAATTCCATTAACGATTCGTTTACAAACTAATTAAACGTAATAGTGGGAGAGGCCGGTGATAAATTCCAAACTAATCCCGGTTAACTGCGCCCATTATAAATTATAAAGTCGCATTACACCGACTCCACTTAACGCACTTACGGATATTATTCGCCCGATTCAGGTTAGGCTGGGTGCTAGAGTGTGAGGGTGGCAACTTTGAAGACGGCGACCACAAGATGATGTAGGTGTTTACGCGCGGTGCCCCCCTGTTGATTAGTAACCGGTCCATTATAATAGATGCCAGGTCTTCCTTGGGGGCTCCCGAGGGAGTGGGGCACGCATTGGGGGATTCCCAGAGCCCAGAGAAGTTGGGCGGCGGCAGCAAGTTTGTGTCCCGGCGACGTCCAGGATTTGCGACGCTGATTAATTCAGGAGTGATGGGGTTGAATGCAGCACAAAGCCTTTTAGTTCAACAAGAAACGATTAAGAGCAATGTAATAGGTTGTAATAACTTAAATCTCATAAGTTAGATCCCTATAGTTATATGGTCTCATGGGCATCGAGCTTTAAAAAGTGTGTCGCTAAAAAACTATAACGATTTTGAAGACTGAGTCATGTTTATGACATTCCCCTTCAACAAAGAGAATTCCTATACGTTAAAACATCAGTTTATCTGATTAACTAAGACAAAGAGCATTTAATACACTTAAATTCCTACAAAAGATAAAATGAATAACATCACATTGATTGACGTTGATTATATTTAATATAACTACATAATTATTTAATCTCCTTTGAGCTATGCTACTTCTTAGGTATGCTTTAATTATCTTAAACGGTGGGAGATCTTTCTTTAGTATAAAATGTTACTGGAATTGTTAAAAGCATGTGTACAAATTTGAAATATGTACTCGGAAAACAGAGTCTTAATTTCTCCTACATAGCAATCATTTTGGAAGTGATATGTGTTATAATTGAACATGGAACAGAACTGGAAGATAACATAGATGTAAGGGAATCTATTTCGGAGGACGGCGTGAGATTTTCAAAGCAATGTATTTTTTAAAATGTTCCAATGGAAAGCGTGTCCTTCTGAAGTGTTTTAACAGTTTTTCAAAATTAGCTATTTCCATATTATTTTTATTATTATTACTATTATTATTTATTTAATTCTAATATAAAATACATTAATACATTACATTAATATATTATAATAATTCTATTACCTAAGCGTACATTATTTGTACTTTATAAGGTAAGTAGGCTCATTAATTTAGTAAATTAATGATTACATAGTTTCATCCCTGCCATATATAATAATTATTTGTGGTATATTAATCACAGTAGTCATTATTGTCTTGACCGAAATGTTTTTTTTTGTAAATATTTTATAATTGTGTGTTCTGCTATTATTTTTAATCTGCTAATTATGCTTTCCATGATCATTTTTTATTAAATTTCTGAAAAGTTAGTATTATTCTTCGCACTAACTAGTAAATTCACGAAATCGGTAACATATATGTATTTTTTTCTGTTAACGATGACAATTCGCTCCATAATATAGGAGGAGTTTTTTTTTTAAATTAATCAGTGGGATCTCGTAAACCATAAGACATAGAGATTCGGTTAAATGAGGAAAGAGCTGTCGTTTTAAGAGCTTATACAAGATATGCTTAAAGACCTCAGTTTTTCAGTTGTAATACAAACTATATTTTTTTTTATAATTGGCTTAGACATTTCTAAAATGGACAATTTATTCTCTTTATAGCGATACAATGTTTTCTATACTTAATTTGATAAATAAAGACCACGAGTTTGCCATGGAAAACTTTCCTTTCCCTCTTACTACGATTCTATAATTTTTTCTATTCTAATTATACTATATTGATATATTCGATAAATCCTGTATCTCATTTATTTATGAAAGTAAGTATAGCAAACTTTATATCATTATAAAGAGATAAAATTATCCGTTTAAAAAAAAAGGCCAACTATAACTGAAATTAAAAAAAAAAGTTTGTATTATAACTCAAATACTATGTTTTTTTCTGAAACAAAGGCATATCTTGCATGAGCTTTTAAAATGACAACTCTTTCCTCATTTACAGAACCTCCGAAATGTTTTATGGTTTCCCAGATTCCAATGCTTAAAATGAAAAGAAAAACTCACCCTGTATATGAAAAATTACGTTCATTTTAACATTGAAAAATTAATCGATATTTATATAACAAGTGGATGTTTTTTCGCGAAAATAAAATTTAGGCCACGAGCCCAACGGGGCGAGTGGGCAAATTTATTCGTGTGAAAAACATCCGTCACTTACGTGTTTCATACAATATTTTATTCAACTTTATCGAACAACAGTTTAGTTGTTACACATTTTATTTTTTATAATATTAAGTCGATTCAAAGTCAAAATTAAGATTCAAAAAGTATTTAAATTCTATTATCTGATATGTTTTTTTTTTATTTCTCTTGTCATTTGTTTTGGAGATTGCCAACTTGTTGTGTTTGTTCGGCACGAGCCGTGCTAAATTCCGTGCAGGAACTCATGCGTACTTATTTTCTACATAACCCGAAATAAAATTATTGAACACAATTTAAAAAATGTAAAATTTAGTTAGAATGATGAATTGGTGACTGTGGACTCTGTTGTCCTGATGCATCGTTAGTTGTTTGCCACCTACAGGTTGACTAACATTAAAAAAAAAAGTAATTGTAATTGTTACGATTTGAGTGCTTGGACAAAACTCCTTGCTGACTTTCGCGTGTGTGCTAAATGAAACACTTGTTTGTGGACTGTATTTTTATTAGGTGTTTAAGCTCAGTGGTCAGGCAGGATCTTCTCGTCTCTCCAGACTAGGTATGTACCTTCACGAAGGGTCGGTTTACCGCTCGCACCCCGCGCAGGGGGTGGCTAGTATTTAACAATAATAATAACACATTTAACTGAAACTGAATACATTTTAATTTAAAAAAAAGTTTTATAGAAGAATATTGTTTCATTCTACAAAAGATGCTCAAAATTATCTCCATGTATTTCCTAGCAATAATGAATACGCGGAACAAAGTTTGTATTTTTTAATTTTTAATAAAATGTGTTCTGTTAAACATGTTATTTTTACAATAACTGCTTTCCAATTTTGGAAGTTGCTCTTGGAATTGGATTTTGAATATATTTTATATACGCAACAAAAAATAGCATAGCTGCATTGCAAGAAAAAACGAGCCATTCTACTGTTCCTTTTATGTAATGAGTTTTCAGTAAAAAAAAAACTTCACAAAAACCTGTATAATATGATTGGTCATATAGTATAATGATTCGATACATTTTAATTAAGCGTTCATCATTTGAACCGTTTAATTTTAAACAATTCTTCACTTGCCTAAAAACGTTTGCCGCAGATCAAACACATTCTTATACAGGATGGAAGAAATTAAACACCCTGAATATCTACAATTATATATTTTTGTCACGAAATCTCTGAGATACATCATTTTTTTTTATTAAAGTGGGGCAACTTTTGGCAAGCAAATGATCTTCAATTTTGTAACCCCGTTGATGCAAGGGAAGTAAGTCCATTTTTTTTTAAATTGTAGTTGCGGTGGTATAACAGTTTCTTTTAAAACTTACGCAATTTGCAATACAACGGTATATTTGTATTTAAAATCTGTCGATTTCTTTACAAGAAATTATGTTTATGGGCATTTGGAACATTTACTTTAGCTACAATTAAAACTGTTTACAATTGATTTAAGTGTTAGGTGACTTAAAACTAATAATGTAATAAAATAAAATATTAAAATTAAAATCACCCCTTTCTCTGAAACGGTTCATATAAGACATTTGTATATTCATACTGTTAGGCTTATTTTAGTCTGTACTGTATGTCCTACGAATACTATACATTTGTTTTCTATCACCCTGTATATTCCCTATTAACTCAAGTTAGCACCAAGATTGTTTTAGAATGTATATTTCAACCTTTGTATCTTGAGTTGTTTGTGGTATGTAGCGTACTGTTTTCTCCGTATGTATTCTTGCTCCTCTCCTGCTCCTGCTCCTCGGTTGCCTCTTCGTGATGCTGACTATCAGATGATAATCACCTTGATACAGGATACAGGATTCTATTAACCTGATGAGTTCAGCCGCTCCGGATTCCGTTCCTTCTTTCCACTTTTTGACACTTTTGTATTCGTACTGGGTGCTATTCCATTTTTGGTTATGTTGCGTTATGTATATTCTGATTTTTCTAAACTGGCGTTCACGTCATCAAAATAATAATCATAATAATAATGGCACAGTTTTACAAGGTTGCCAGCTGTCCTGGGTATTTAAAAATTGCTGCAATCAGCTGTTGCGCCCGTGCAATCTTGTGCGACAGTGCGCGGTTTGTATCAAATTCGTCGACTTCTCTGCCGTTTATCGTACAGATATCAATCTTGTGGTTATGGTTTAAGATCTACAATGGCAAAATATGCATTGTAATAATCGACCAAATGTAACAAGTTAGACGTCAAAGAAGTTTGGTTATACACACATGTATGAGCATGTGTTAGTGAAAAAGATGTGGCATCGTCGCTGAAAAAATATCACGGCTGCCAACATAACATGATTTATTACATGATTGATAGGCGAAAATTGTGTCCGCAGTTAATACACCGATTACCTATTTATAACCACCGGTGATCAGTGTTATGTAACAAATGATCCTCAGATTAATTTCGATTCTTAAACTATTGTTATGCATATTCTTGATAACAATCACGTTGGTACGAAAAAACCTCATCGCACAGCTGTTTGATGACGTGAATGCCAGTTTAGAAAAATCAAAGTATACTACTGCACTCATTGTGTGTATTGTTCACTAAGTTCTGACGTCACTTGTCTATTCGGAAGCGAGAAGATGGAATGTTTCCGGCTGTAATTCAAGCGTCCCATTTGTATGTCAGAGAATCTGGTTTTACCGTGGGAATTTCAGAACAAGGCAAAGTCTGTAGGTAGGTCCTATTTTCAACTTCGGGTCTTGATAGTTCGTGTCATCATATCACATTTCACGATCAATTTGAATGTTTCCGCATCGATGTTGCAATCGCTTTTACTTTCAGGCTCGTTTCCAAAGTTACATTTAACAATTAAATTTTTTTTAATTCGTATTCCTGTTTTCCTGTGTTCAATCGGCTGCTGCTGATGCCGAAATACATGTTCTTTTAACTATGTCCGTTATTTTCGCACTACTCTGTACGTTCTGGCGCCACTTTATAAAACTCTTGTTTGAAAGTCCTATATGGTGTGCTGCAAACTTGGTTGCCTATTTTACATTTCTATCTAAGCTTATCTAAATTATCACCATCTCCAACAAAAACTATAAAACTTAAAACCATTATTGAAAAATACCATCACAATATATTACGTAACAGTTAGTAGGGAATTATGTGCATGAGCATTGTCAACATTATGACATTTACTTTAAAAATTGTCAAAATAGTTATATGACTGTCCATATCATGTACAAAATGTATCAATTTGTGTTGATTTCCCATTTTTACGATTTCAAGTAGAAAAAATAGCTTACATAAATTGAGTTGTAAGGAAATTACGCAACTCTCCGCTTCGCGACTCTTAGCGTAAGCTTTCTCTTCGTTCATAACATCGTCGGCTTACAAGTGAAATACACCAATTTTTGACTGTTTTTAGTTAAGTTTTATTTAGATGGTTTACTAAATTCTAACAAATCTCAGGCTTAGTAGGGGTATAGTAAAGGGTCCTGTAGCCGAACTTCCAAATTCTTAACTCATTAAATGACTGGAAAGGTAGGAAAGGTAACATCAGAATATAAAAATTTAATTGAAGTTCCTCACATTTTATAGATTTTTACTTAAGTGATTTCTTGTAAGCCGACAATATATTTTTTACAACTCTTGTTAGGTATAATACTATATATTTTTTTCTGCTGCCTTCATAGAAATTACACACTTTCGTACCTCATATGAGGGAGGAAAGTTCTACTTTTCTATCAACTGGCAAAGTTAGTAGGGAGGTAAACAACTTTGCCTCCCTAGAAAAATATTTAGAATAGAAGCATTAAATAGCTACGATAATAGTGTATGGTTTTCTTTTATTGATAGCGCCGAGGGTTACATGACCCGAAGCTATAATAGTATTCACAACCGCAGTGTATATACATTTTTTTTCACTTCTAGAACAATAACAATTATTTAAAATTAAATTCTAAAATACAACAAACATCTGTCATCACATCAATCAAAATTTGACATTGACGTGTTTAACAAATATAGTGAAAATGCAACCAGCTAAGGCCAGCTAAGTGTGGTAAATACATTTAGCACGCGAGAACTACAAAAAGATTCACCGAAAGACGAAAACTTGACGAGCTACATACCCCGTTACATTGTATGTATTCACATTCATTTTAATCAGCTCAAAATGTCTATTCAATATATACTTATTCTAAATATTATATTTTAACAAGTGATTTTTCAATTGTCATGCACAACAAAATATAATATATATGCAAAACACTGTGAAAGGTCGTAGATTTTTTTTATGACTTCCAAAGTCCCATTTCCTCCCTGAGATTTTAAAGCCCACCGCTACGCGTGGGGCATCAAATATCCGCGGGAGAAAATGATGCACTTTGCTCCCTTGTAATACAAATAGCTATTAATAAAATGTATAATTGTATGTTGAACTTATTCCCTCATTATCAACAAACTATTATTTATAATATCGTGAGAAAACCGTTTATATTGAGATCTGCTTCTCTGTAATTTTAGTTGTAGTACATCAATGGCCGCTAATTTTACAAGTAGAATCAAATTTGAATTCTCATCAGTGTGCCTCTTTAGAACCAAACATTACATAGCTATTGAATCGTTTATATTATTTTAATTAAAGATGATTTAATTAAAGTGGGTTTTTCATTTCCATCGTGACATATGTTTATTCCTTTGTATATTAAAGGTTAGTTCATGCACAAGCGATTTGGATTTCGTAAATTCTCCAAAATCAAAAATCCAAAAATCCAAAAAAAGATAAGGAAATTCTCCAAAGAACAACGAGACAAAGGCAACCAGACCAAGATGGGCTACAAAAAACGAATCAAAGAGAACAAAGAATGGTGGTGGGTTGACGAAACTAAAACCCTCATTGACAAAAATACTACAAAAAAAGTAGAATACCAAAAAGGAAACGATTCTAGGATAACCTGCCAGGCTACGAAAAAGGAACTGAGAATAGAAAATACTGGAAAGAATGTAGAAACGAACAAAGGAACTAGCAATGTAAAAAACAACCAAACACGAAACACGAGCAAGGAAAGCAGAATAGGGCTGTGGAATGTACAAGGACTAAATAATAAGGAAAATGAACTGGTAGAAGAATTCGAGAAAAGTGGATTGAAGATAATGGGACTTATCGAAACCAAAATAAAAGGCAAAGGATCTCGCAGACTGAAAAATGAGCATATACTAATATAAAGCGGTGTAGAACAATCTGAAAGGGCGAGGGCAGGAGTGGGAATACTAATCAACAAAAACCAAGCAAAGTATATATTGAACTGGAAGTTCATCGATGAAAGATTAGCAAGATTAGACATAAAAACTGGGAACAGCAGAACGACACTACTAGTTGGTTATGAACCATCGGAAAATGAAACAAAGGTATACAAAGATACATTTTAGGAAACGTTGCAGGAAGAACAAGATCAGTTCAACAATAAGGTAATCATTATGGGCGTTTTCAATGGGCGTGTTGGAATAAATAACGAAAGAGACCACCGGTGGGACAATATGGAAAAAATGTAACTTACAATAATGGACGAAGAACTATAGACTTCCGTATTAACAATAACATGATTATCAGTAACACCCACTTTAAGCATAAAGATATATATATATATATATATATACACACAAGGGAGATAGAAAGCAGGAACGATCCAAAGAGAATACAAATCAAAACCATTAGATGTAAAAGTGAGGAGAGGAATATAGATTGGTTGCGATCACTTCTTAGTACAAATTAAACTCGCTCCGGTAATAACCACCCCAAAAACACAATTAAAGAACTATGAGAACAAATACTACATCTGTCCTGGTATAAGAGCACACAAACTATTATAGGAAAGATAGTTACAGAATTTGCAAGAAAGGTAACATGGAAGATAAATAATAGCCAATGGCAAGAAACTGAAGATGTAGAGCAATTTTGGAACCAATTCAATTCAATGTGTGGTATGTGGAGTAACAAAAAATAGAAAAACAAACAAGACTGAATGGTGGAACGAAAGTGTGGAAAGGGAAATTAAAAGAAAAAAGAAAGTATGGAAAATATACATGAGCAACAAGACAGAAGAAAACCACAAACGGTATAAAGAACAAAGACTAAAAGTTAAAAAAGAGGTTAAGGAAGCCTAAAAACAACAATGAGAGGAATTCGGATACAAGATGGAAGAAAACGGACAATGAAATTCAAAGATGCTATACCGAATCCTGAAAAACTTGTGGAACAATGAGGAAAACAAAACAATGAACAACTCGATCTAGAAGATCAAGAAGGCAATATATTAATAGAAGATAAAAGAGTAGTGGAAAAATGGCAGTACTTCTCGGAACTACTTAACGGAGAAATGGAGACAATACGACATATAGGAGGGGAACGAATAATAGTATCAGCATATGAAGACATAACCAGGAGAGAAGTACAAAAGGCAGCACAAAAATAAAAAAATTGAAAAACTGCAGGATACGATAATATAAAGGCGGAAGTTGTTAAATATATGGGTGAGGAGGGACTATCACTACTACATAAAATACAATATATATACAATAAATACAATACAAAAAAATACCCAGGGACTGGACTAACATCTGTTACATAAGTTTTGCGATTTTTTGTAATGCTTTACGTTACATAGTTTAACTTATACATCTGGTCAACTATGGAAAAACATATTGCTAGGACTCTTGGTACTTTGTTTGACATTTCACATTTTCGTCGGACCTTTACAAAATGGCGTTTTAAGCAAATATTGGAAAGTCCATCTACAACTTAGTTGGACAGCTGCTGAAACGAGATATAGTGAACATTTTTTGTGGGCAAAATATTTAAAAAAAACTCTGTATATCGGATAATTAGGGAATGTGAAGAGGGAATTCCATGTGTATACCTACCAAAAATAGGCCGTCTACGGAAGTTAATACAACTGCGGGTCAATTGACTAGCCGTACAATCCAAAATCACCATTATTATGTCCACACGTAAATTTTCCCGTCAGTTCTATGGTTCGATTACTACAATTTGCGATTTATGGCAAGAACAGACTAAAATGTAGAAAACGCAAGAAATGTCCCAAATATACAGACGCACAATTGGCCAGAATTCCAGGCTGTTGCCGGGCTTCAAGAAGTCGACACATGGTGTTTTTGGATTGCACGGTTAGTCTATTGACCTAAAGTTCTAGTATCTTCCGACGACGGCTTGTCTTAAGTAGGTTTACACATGGAATCCCTTCTTCATATTCCCGAATTGTCCGATATACACTGCTTTTCGAAATATTTGGCTCACAAAAAATGTTTACTATATTTCGTTTCGACAGCTGTTAAACTAAGTTGTAGATGGACTTTCGAATATTTACTTTATACGACAATTGGCAAAGGTTAGACAAAAATGTGAAATGTCAAATAAAACAACAAGATCCCTAGCAACATGTTACTCCATAGTTGACCAGATGTAATAATTTTACAATGTCACGTAAAGCATTCATAAAAAAATCCCAAAACTTATGTAACAGGTGTTACAGCCATAATTATGCGAATACATAAGAAAGGAGATGCCAAAAAATATCAGAACTATAGAGGAATTTCCATGCTGTGCGTAGCTAGTAAAGTATACAACATGATTCTGGAAAATAAACTAAGGCGGGTAATCGAAAGAACAATAGATGACAATCAATGCGGTTTCAGGTCCGGAACGAGGAGCGACAAACCTGGTATTTAACTTAAGACAACTAAGCGAAAAAATAAGCGCACCTAACAAATCGATATATCTACGGTTAATCGATTTAAACAAGGCATTTGCTAATGCACCAAGAAATAAGATTTGGCAAATATTAGTAGATGGAGGAGCAGATAAAGTATTAATGAGAGCAATTGTTAACTTAGATGAGATCAGTAGGAATATGGTAAGAGTAAATAACTGCCACTCCAAGGAATTCGTTGCAATAAACGGTGTTAGGCAGGGAGAAGTACTAAGCCCATTGCTGTTCATTTCGCTGCTAGACGAAATCTACAAGTCCTGCAAAGACAGATTGAAGGACAAGAATAGGCACTTCAAATAGGCAAATCCAGGCTACAAGCCAGTGAAATGCGCTATATAAGAGCTGCGCTTGGTGTAACCAGGAAAGACCAAATAAGAAATGAAGTGCTACGTGAACAACTGAACACCAAGCCACTACTAGAAACAATTGAAAAACGGCAACGAATGTGATTCCGACATATGGTACGAATGAAGGATAACCGGAAAGTGAAAACTATCTGGAAGGCAGGAGTACACACGAAAAGGAAAAGAGGAAGACCAAACAGGAACTGGAATGGACAAATAGCCAAGGCGCTAGAATGTGAAGAAACCAACTGGCGACAAGCAGAAATGCTTGCACAGAACCGTCAAGGATGGAGAAACTTACCCCTTGACTCTTAGACACCGTAAGGTATAAGGGGATCCGCTTAGGTATGTATGTATTTAAACAATTATTTTGAAGTTTTGCCTAGCGCGGAATCGCATACAGTTGGGATTGTTTATTGTTTCAAGTTTTGCAATAATCGCAAAATGTATAAGTTTAATGTATAAAGTATAAGTTTCCATTTAAATTGTTTAAACGAATCAGAACAAGCATCTATTTCCGCAGATGGCAAATCGCCAGTGCATGAACCAAGACAAGGGATAGCAGTTGTGAACATCTTCAATTTTATGTGATTTTAATTGTTCCGGCCAGCGCTGCGCTTTGTTTGAACTGTTGAAAAAGTTTTTCAACAAAAGTTTCCATAACCCTTGTCTTTTAGTTTATATTTTCTGTAGAGCTGCTTAGCAGATGTGACAATATTTTTTATTATTTTCATACTAAATACATTGATATGTTATTTCCTAATGTTTTCAGTAACTTGTGCCAATTTTAGATGTTTGCTTACTATTGGCTTCGGTTACAATATAGGATTGTTTTCTTTAGTATCTTTATATTTGCTATTAACAATTATATCGATATTGAAATAAGTTATGGAATCTACAAAATTGTATTTTGTTTTATATATTATACGTGTTTGCCGTAATATTTTTAAAGGTGAAAGTAATAGCGAACATAGAATCTACTGTACATTTTCAGGAGTTCTGAAAAACTTGCTGAGTTAATCTAGACGTCCGCCTGTTATTTTTTGCTCTGCTTCGATCTTTACGTTCAACATCCAATTATTTGTTCTATAACATGTCCAATTAAAAACTTTAAAAATGTCTTGCCGATCGGCCGAATATCAGTCGCCCTCGGAGGCTGCGCGACGGCGTAGGTACTGGGCGCTGTAAATCATTAAGAGGAAAGCTGAAAAAAATCAATCCGCGTCCTTTTAATTAGGGCCCGGTGTAAACAAGCGCTGCGGATGAATGAAAAAGAGCCCGGTGCTCTCTGGAGAGGAAACTTCAATCTGCGGCCGAAAATAAACAAACAGGTTTTCGACGGCGCCATTTATAACCCGCCGCCCCCTAATGGATCTTTCCGGGGGCGGAAGGAAAAATGTTTAATATGGTTAATTCCTTATTTACCCAGCGTTCGTTATATGTGGCCATTTGTATTAAGCGCTGGATGGAAAAAAGCACGCTCCACTCTCTCTCCGTCCCTCTGTGTGTGCTTCTATAAGGGCGGCGGCTGCAGGAGCATAAGCGGATTACGGAAAAGTAAAAGAAAAATAATCAGGCAGGGGATCCGGCGAAGTGATCATTAATTAGTAGACCTGCGGCCGATTGAAGGCGGCACTTGACACGTTTGCCGCATGGTCCTCGGTTGATTAAAAGACCTGCGAATCTTTCAGGGCCCTTTCAGATCACCAATTACTTACCCATGTCTGTCACGAAAACGATGATAAAAAATTGTGTTGTCCTCTGCGGGAGTCGAGTATAAATGATTGACAATATGTAATAAATAATTACTGCTGCTGTACGATGCAGACAGTAGTAGTTATACAACAAGAGTTCCAACGCAGGTTAGGTTAGTTTTCGATTAATTTAATCCGCGGTTTAATCGAACTTTTGATTCGCGTAAGTAGAGCAATTTGGGGGTAATTAGAGCATTAAAGCTGCGGATTCGCGTTTTAATGGGATAATCGCGGTAATTATCCGCGGTATTTGCATACAATTGCTCTAATTACGCCAGCTATTCCGCGGTATTTGCATACAATTGCTCTAATTACGCGATTATCCGCGGTATTTGCATACAATTGCTCTAATTACGCCAGCTATTCCGCGGTATTTGCATACAATTGCTCTAATTACGCCAGCTATTCCGCGGTATTTGCATACAATAGCTCTAATTACGCGATTATCCGCGATACTTACATTATGGTGATTGTATTGGTGGGCAAGGGCCGGCCAACATACCACCCCCACGCCGCCCCCCGCCGCCCCCGAGTGACATACCAGACTAGCAGCCGCGCCGCCCCCCGCCGCCCCCGCACTGCCCCCACGCCGCCACCCCGGGGTGCGGGAGATTCGTGCCACGTCGGGGGCCGCAGTGAGGCGACGGGCCGGCGGGGTGGCGGCGTGGGGGCAGTGCGGGGGCGGCGGGGGGCGGCGAGGCTGCTAGTCTGGTATGTCACTCGGGGGTGGCGGGGGGCGGCGTGGGGGTGGTATGTTGGCCGGCCCTTGCCCACCAATACAATCACCATAATGTAAGTATCGCGGATAATCGCGTAATTAGAGCAATTGTATGCAAATACCGCGGAATAGCTGGCGTAATTAGAGCAATTGTATGCAAATACCGCGGAATAGCTGGCGTAATTAGAGCAATTGTATGCAAATACCGCGGATAATCGCGTAATTAGAGCAATTGTATGCAACTACCGCGGAATAGCTGGCGTAATTAGAGCAATTGTATGCAAATACCGCGGATAATTACCGCGATTATCCCATTAAAACGCGAATCCGCCGCTTTAATGCTCTAATTACCCCCAAATTGCTCTACTTACGCGAATCAAAAGTTCGATTAAACCGCGGATTAAATTAATCGAAAACTAACCTAACCTGCGTTGGAACTCTTGTTGTATAACTACTGACAGTATTGCCACTCACATCAAAGATGCAATGCCAGGGGCTTTTTTTCAAACGACATAACTGACAAAATGCTACTCTTCAGAAAATCAACAATTCTGTACATGACTAAACCAAACAATGCACGGTAACGTTAATCTATTAGTGGTATACGTAATGTAATGTAATACATCAATTAAATTTCAATCCTAGTTTAAAAAAACCTTTAAAAATGCAATTTAAAAACAAAAAGATATAGATTGTAGTAGGTACTTAATTCTTAATAAAAAATTAATAAGACGAAGACCACAGAACACAAGAAAAACAAGAGAACAACAGTCAATAACGGTAGCCCTGGATAAGACCAACCTCCTATAAACCCGCGACGAATATATACATTTATAAAATGCTATTTACACAATTAGAATACATATTAACTTTGTATACAGGGTGTTTTACAACAGGTAAACTGACGTATGCAGAATCACATTCTAAGTCTAAATGAGACAATAATTTTATTACGAATTTCCTCTCGTTTGCGTATAGTTATTGTCTATAGTTAATGGGAAACAATTTGAGGATCTTTTGTGATTTTTAATTTAAGTAGTGCGTTTCATTTCTTGTATTAAAAATACGACCTTTTTTTGTTATGCCTTTTTGTTCTAATTTCTATAAAGCTTTGTTCATTCACAAAATTTCGATGCGTTCTGTTTCTGTTTTTATGTCTTTTGTTCTATTTAAAAGTTATTCTATTCGTAAGTAAATCGTATTTTTTAACTTGTATCATTTGTTTTCCATGGTAGTTTTTAAATTTTTACATTTTTGTCATGAGTATATATTTTTTGAGATGATAAAATATATGGGCAAAACCGCCAAAAAGGTTCTACTACATATATTAAACACAAGCTGGGAACAAGAAAAATTATCAGAAGAATGGGGAGAAGCACTCATTATGCCAATTTATAAAAAAGGGGGATCACAAAGATTGCACTTACTACAGATGAATTATGATAGTTAATACAATAGTCAAAATATACGAACAAATCTTGAAAAACAGAATAACATTAATCACAGAGCCACAATTAAGAGAAGCACAAAGTGGATTTAGACCAGGTCGAAGCACACAAGGCCACATATTTACTATATATAACGATCTTTATTAAGGCTATCGACCCCAGAAGGGGTCTTTCCGCCCAACTATTTACTATTAAGCAATTAATACAAAAAAGAAAAGTACATAACAAAAAGTTACACCTAGTCTTCTCAGACATGGAAAAGGCGTTTGATAAAGTACCAAGAATAAAAGTATGAAAAAGTATGGAAAATAAGGGTATTAGGAAGAAAATAATAAGAATAATACAGAGTATGTACAATAACAATATACAATATGTCATCTAAAACAAGATGCTATCAGAAGAGTTTAGAATAAATACAGAATTGCATTGATGAAATGATAAAGAAGTGTGAACAAAAAACTACAAAAAATGTGTATAGGATACTGAAAACTAAGGAGAATAGAAATATCGGAAGAGTGTTCGCGGACGATGTAGTACTATAATTTGGAAGTACAGAAAAGTTTCAGAAAAATATAAACATCTGGAATGAAGTACTAAATATAGAAAAGACCAAAATAATGACAGTAGGAAATGAAAAATTAGACATAAAAATATTTATCTATTTTTCTAGTTAGAAGTCTGGAATTTTCTAGTTTTTTATCAGTATATTATTGACCACTAAATTGCACAACTTGTAGTTTAAACGCCTTTGTAACTTTCACCGTTTCCGAGATCCCCTATGGTGTTCATGCTTATCTTGGAGATCCTGTATATATTGATACAAAGTAGGACGGTGCGATAAACAAAAATAAAAATAAATCTATACATCTCTCAAGAACCCTAATAGAGGGTGTGCAATGAGCATGTTATGTTGCCACTGTTCCAATTTAAATAAGTCCCTGCCTTAAGTGCATCTATAGGTAGTATGTATACAGGGTGTCCTAAATAGAGTAGGATTGCATGGGTATTTTTCTTATTTTGAAATATAAAGATGTGGTTAAATGGACAATGTTGTGCAGTTTTATATGCTGGTTCAGATTATGTTAAAAAAAATTCAAAAGTCCGAGCAGTTTAGAAATTATTCTAAAAAAACTAAAAATCGTGATTTTATTAAAACTCCGAATTTCCATAATCATTAAAGATGCGGAAATAAGTTTAAAATAAAAGTTACTGCATTCGATCGCACAAACTTAAGAATGAAGCAAAACAAAAGTCAAGATGGCGATTTCCAGGCTATTAATAGCAACTTTATTATTTTAAATGGCCGCCATATTTGATTTTTACACGTCTAAATCGACTTTTTTTTTTCTCCGTTCAACGATGTATAACAACCTATGTTAAAATAAAAACTATAGGAAATAGCAATTGTTCTAATTTTTATTTACATTCAATAAACTATTTTTAAATCAAATGTAAAAATACTAAAAGAACATGATACAAGTAAGTAGTAAACTAACAATAAATTATAAAAAAAATCTCAAAATGCTGACTGTGATTGGCTAAATGGGCAAACAGAAGCTATATACAATTGAGAGCGTTTTAGAATATTGCCAGTTACTTATCGCAATGTGTCATTGTCATTGCTTCACGAAGTACATCTACATTATTATAATTGAAGTTACTTCCATAAATTTTGTTTTTTAATGTACCCTACAAATAAAAATCAAGAGGCGTTAAGTATGCAGATCTGGCTGGTCACAGAACAGATGTATTAGTCGCTATTACATTGTTATTAAATCGCACATTTAAATAAGTAATAACATCTCTAGCATTGAGTGGAGGGGCGCCATATTACTGGTACTATATTTGAATATTTTGTACCAAAGGTAAATCATCCAATAAATCTTATAAGGTTGTTTGAAGAATTTGCAAATGACGTTGTGCAGTTAGAAATACAATAGCACCATGTAAATCATTTCTCAATATGCCACAAAAAACATTAAAGCCGAACCGCACTTCGTTTCACCGTGGAATGACTATGTGTGGATTGTCCTGAGCCCAATAGTGTTTGTTATGATGATTAAATAATCCACAATTAGAAAAGTAAGATGCATCTATCAATTTTTTTTTTTTTTTTGTGGGGTCTTGGAGTCCTGCCTCCAAGCCATTGGGCTTGGCTGCGAGCTCCCAACCCTGGCATAAGGTACGAGCCTACAGCCAGTTCAATGATGTCAGGATTATATATTTATATTTTTATTTGGCAATTTCTAAGGAAGGTGGTGATTGATTTGAAAATTTTTCTATTGTTTAAAGCTAGTAAATGAATAATGTTTACGGGGAGTGAGATATTATAATTTAATAGGTCGTTCATCAGGGTTTTTCGAGGTAAAACATATTTTTGACATGAAAAAATTATGTGGTTTAGTGTCCCTTCACCCTCATTGCATTCGCATTGGGGATTTGGGACTATCCTTATTTTAGATAGATGGCTGGGGAAACAGCCATGCTTAAGTTTAAGTCGCGTTATTGAGGATGAGAAAAAACGAGAAACATGATAATTGTGGATGTAGTCAATTTTTCCGGGAAGATGAGGATGGATGATGTGGTATGAAGTAGGATGGCCGCATGCGAATGTATCGTAGAGAACCTCCCATTTCCTGGTTAGTATTTGTTTAAGCTTTATGGTTAGGTCTGTATATGGCACATAGTTGTCATATATGTGCAGCTGATAGGTGTTTTTTGCAGCTTTGTCTGCAGTTTCATTGCCCTTTATACCTACATGTGCTTTTATCTACACAAAAACTACGCGTTGTTTGATTATATGCAACTCTTGGATTATGGCGTAAATAACGGGGTGACATTTTTTGTTTGTATTAAAATTTTGAAGGGCCGTAATAGCTGACAGTGAATCGGAGAAAATGAGGATGTTTTTGTTGGTGGGGTTGTTGCTACAATATTGCAGGGCTTTGTAAATTGCTACTAGTTCCGCCGTATAAATGCTACATAGGTTATTTAATTTAGCCGACACAATAGAGTCGTTTGAGTAATCGTAAAAGGCCCATCCCACATTTGTCGGGGTCTTTGAACCGTCTGTGAAAATTTGTTGATTGTTGTGGTAGGTGTTGCTTATTGATTGATAATGCTTAATATCATGTTTGGGGTGGTTTTCAAATTTAGGTACAATAGTGTGTATTGGTTTAAAAGGGGCCGCGTAGTGCTCGCCCGAAGTGCACACATACGGTTGTTTTGTTAGTAGCTGGTGGTATTCTGATGTTTCGGTGTAGCATGCGGCAAGTAATGGGTCTTTTTTGACTCGCCAGTATGGCTTGGTGAGAGAGTCCACTGCGACTTGATGGATGAGTTTTACTAGTGGGCTCTTATTGGCTACGTGTTTGGCAATTAGCTTTGCTCCTAGAAATGTTCGGCGCAATTGAAGTGGCGGCTCATTGGTTTCAGCCAAAATTGCATTATTCGGGGAAGATTTCATGGCTCCTATGCACAATTTAACAAATTTATATTGAATTCGGTCAACTTTCAGTAGGTGGCAATGAGCTGCACTTCCATAGAGTATTGATCCATAGTCTATCACTGATCGGGCTAACGCTCGGTAAAAGGCGAGTGCTATTTTGGGGTCTGCGCCCCACCATGTCTTGGTAACATATTTAATAATATTGTAGGCCCATTGCGTTTTAGTTTGTAAGTAGGATATGTGATGTTTCCATAGTAATTTCTGGTCCAAAATGATGCCCAGGTATTTAGCATTTTCGACTATCTCAAATGTGATATTGTCTGCTGTAATGTGGTCGATATTGCCGTTGTGATGCCTTGAGAATATCATGGCTTTATATTTGTGTTCAGAGATGTGGAACCCCATTTTTGAGCACGAAGTGTTGGTTTGTGACATAATTCGTTTCGCCTTGTCAATTGACTCCGGGATTGTTTTTTCTTGCGAAAGTATGCAGAAGTCATCTGCGAACTGGATACAGGTTGTGTTTATGGGGTATAATTTGTGCAGTCCCGTAGTGTAGATATTAAATAAAATAGGGCTTAGCAATGACCCTTGTGGTAGTCCACAGGATGTACTTCTTGGTCCATGAAGGTTGTTGTTATTGTCCCGGATAAAGACTTTTCTATTAGTAAATAAGTTTATGATGCTTAGCGATGGTTTTGCAAGAATGCCCGCCTCTAATAAGCTACGAAGTAGAAGGTCACTTTTTACAGAGTCGTACGCTCCCGCTACATCCAAGAATATCGCTGGGACGTACTTGCCCGTAGTAAAGCCATCATACACAGTGAATACTAGTTTTGTCAGTGCTTCGCTAGTTCCTACGCCTTTGCGGAAACCGTACTGGTTTTCTGGTAGTACATTGGCTGAGTCGCAGAAGCTTGCCAGTCGGTATTTGATCATCCTTTCGAAAACTTTTGTGATGCACGGTAGAAGGGAGATGGGTCTATATGACGACGCTGCGTCGCTTTTTGGTTGGTTGGGTTTGGGGATAATGATAACCGCAATGTCTTTGAATTGGTTTACATAGTCATTGTTCTTCCACCATTCGTTGTATATTTCCAGGAGTAGCGTTTTTGCGTTCCCTGGGAGCTGTTTTATCATCGAGTAGGTGATGGAATCCAGACCTGGCGCCGTTGCTTGCGTTTTGTTTAGAGCACTCTCTAATTGACCGGATGTGAAAATAGTTTCCATGTGGTGGTGTTCGCTTTCGCTCGACTTGTTTTCTTCAATAGGGAGCTCCACCGATGGTGGGGCCAGTTTCTGTAGTACTTCTTCATAGATGTGGGCTGGCGGATTCTGTTTGTTGTGTTGCTGTTTCCTTGGGATTCATTTTATGGTCTTCCAAATATCGCTAGGTAGCGTGTTTTTATCGATGCTATTACAGTAGTTCTCCCACGCTGCTCTGCTTTTCTGTTTGTAAAGTCTTTGGAATCTGGCATTTATTCTCTTCCATTCTATGAAGTTTTCTAGGGTTGCGTTGGACTTATACCTTTTCATGGCTGCTGAGCTCTGGTTTGCACTTTCTACACATGATTCGTCCCACCAAATCATTTGCTTTTTTGACCGAAAGGAGGGTGTAAACTGGTCCATCGAAATATCTCGAAAAATAAGCATCATACAAAAAAATGTTCCAGATAAAAGTTAATACAATGGAGTGTATTCACTCGTACTTATACTTTAACGTACTTGTACTACAATTAGAATACCCCCACCATCCTTTTTAAAGGGGAAGTGGGCAACTCTGAAGTTTTAAATGGGAATTCCCATTTTTTATTACAGATTCGGATTCTACTATGAAAACTATAAAGGTTTTAATCGAAACATGTTGTATAATCTTTGTAGGTATATGGCGCTGCAAATGGCGAAAATTTGTTATACTCATTTTTAAAGGAAAATCCACGTATTTTATTGAAAAATGGTGCAACAATGAAAACAACAATTTTATTTATCATTGGGGTGCTTGTTCTTAGTAAGTTCCTGGCCTCTCACTTTTCAAATAAGTACGTGTTCGACATTTCGACCTTAATTTGCGAAGCACTTATTGGTTTACTCTTCGAATGTTGTACACAGCTTAGAAGTGTATAATCGGCACTTAAATCATCTTTTATGTGATGTACGGTTACGGCAAACAAAAAGTGGGACAAGTCTTATAGTGAATTTGTCCAAAATTAAGCTGTGTAATCAAGTTATTGGTCTCTGCAAAGAAAAATCAAGTAACATGTCATTGTCATTGTGACATAAATACCTACATGTTACTAAATAAAAAGCACCCAGAGCAGAATGAGGCTTCAATCTAAAACAAAATCTGACCCAATATCCGTCGAGCATTGATAAATAATTTAAAATTTTATCGCAATTTCCTTAAGCACGTTGCCTTACGAACAACAACTGTTGCCAAGCAATGTGCTTTTGGCAACTGTGATAAAATGATTTCGTAATTATTAATGTCCTTGGGTTATTACTACTGATAGTAATAACATTTACGTTCAACTTTAAGTAATGTAGTAATTGCAGTGCCGTTTGGTTCATTTCGATATCATAAACGGTGTAGGTGTAATGGAGCCTGCCCGTCCTATTGACTCACCTATATATATATATATATATATATATATATATATATATATATATATATATGCTTTTTTTTTCGTTTTTACACATATGATTGACAATGTATAACTGGTTGCCTGCATCTACCCGTAAGGAATTTCTTATGTGTAATTCTGAATAAAAAAAAAACAACTCATTAACGGCGTCGGTGCAAGCAACCTGTCAATTTTGGCATATGTTACACAGAGAGGTTATGTTTTTATTCAAGGCAATACATGACGGGGTCTTTGAAGATACGCAGGGTATTCCTAATGTATTGTGGATTTATGCCATTACATGCAGTACGTATACGGCCTTTCAATTCATCTACGTTATGTATTTGTACGTCATTAAAAATTTTCATTTTCAGGTAACCCCAAAGAAAATAATCATTTGTTGACAAATCAGCTGATCTTGATACATTAGGAATACTCTCTTGTATTGTCTTGAATAAAAACCTTTCTTAGCGCAAAGCGAAAAAAATTTCTTAGCGCATTTTCTTAATGAATTTCTGATAATAGAATGGTGGATATGGTTTATGTACACGATGACAACGCAAACCGTTGTTGGTGACCAGAATCTACTGAGGCATAACAAATCAATAGCAAAAACATTTCATCATCATGCGAAAATTTCATGTTCACGATAAAAATTACAACGTGTCGCACAAAAAAAGGTCACTTTGACGTTGACATGACAGAAACAATTGATATTCAACGGACGTTAAGTTTATATCGATGAGATCTGGGTTCATTTTTGAGAAAATCCAAATGATTTCTCAAACTATGGTCTCTTGAGAAAAAATATAAGGGGCAAAACAGATGTAAAATGAGATGCTGAATCATTCATTTCGATATCATTAACGGTGTAGGTATAATCGCGCCCGCCCGTACTATTGACTCACTCTGTATATATTTTTTTGCCGCCTTCAATATCTGCCTCAGGATACGGAAAACTTTCATCTTCCACCATTGCAAGAGCCTCTGTGAGAGTTAACCCTCTACAATAAAGTAAATGTCATAAAATCATATTGACCCGCTACCGATTTTTATTTCATATTTTAAGCTTATTTATGAAAACAAAAGAAGTGAATCATAGTTACTTATATTACTAGCGTCATACATGTAGGACCGCTATATAAAAATGCAAATTTTAACAGATCGGTTAAGATAACCTAAAAATTTACAGCTGTCACACATAATTCAAATATTTGTAATACGTAATCCAGAATTACTTGACAAATGTGATTTATAAATATAAAAATATACATACCCTATAAAATTGATGTCGCGTTGTTCCATTTTCACAGATTTAATTGTTTTATATCTAGCTTATAAATACCTCCTTCTGTCAAATTACTATGAAGTGTCACCACACCTACTTGTTTGAACAGAAAATGGTAGAGGGCGCTAACATAGTAGGGCATATAAGTTTAGTATGATTTTTTAAACTGCCGTCCTACATATAGGACTATAGGCAAATCTGGGTTTAACCTAATAGTTAGACCATATTATTCGATTGATCTGTATTAATCTTATATTACCTTACGCGATTTAAATGTTCGGGAATAAAATATATGTATTCGTATAAATAACATTTCTATAGGGATCATTTATTTTGTAGTAAATTGGTTTTATTGCTGTTATTTTTTGCGCTCCAGTGATTGATTCGAGGATTTCCCCGATTCCCCCTACGCGAAACACATCATCATTCAAGCCAGAATTACATCGTGGTCCGCTCCATGGACTTTAGATTTAATAACGTGGCCGTTGCGCAGTGACAAATATGCCTACTAGATAAAATCAGTGGGACGGAACAGAAACTACTGCGGCACATAAGTTGCGGGGCGCGGGGGCGGACGTCCCCCGTATAATTGGCTAATTAGTTATCCCCAAATGAACCCCCGTGACCGTCGCGGAGGACGCAGAGGCCAAGACAAAGCGGCTTTTTGCCATAACCATAAATTGGTTTTTATACCCAGGGCTTCGTCCGCGATACCGGACGTCACACTGGAGATATTTTCATTGTTTTCCGGTTAAAAAGTGCGCCGATAAATAACAGACCGCCGCCGATCGCCCCGACGGGCATTTACATTTTCCGATCATAAACCGACAGGAAATGGAAAATGAAGCGGCGGACTTTTCACCGTAAATCCCAGGGCGATCTCACTTCTGAACAATCCCACTTCTGAAGAGGTAAGTTAATATCGCCCGGTATGTTATATGTTAACTCGCCAGTATATCATGTTTAGTGGTCGCTATCTACGGGGGCCTTATTGGTTCTATCTTAAATGGACCTGGGGGCGGTTTACGCAGCCTAATCAACTATTACATGCCGGAAAGATGTTTTTTCATGGGGCAATAATCCGCGAACGGGACATAAATTTTAACGGATTACCCTCGGAAAATCGGAAGGCGATGCAAATGTGTACGAACTCCTTAAGAAGTTGATCTTCGGCGTAGTGCAGTGACGTCTTTGCGTCGCCGAGGGCGGGATTTCCTCCTATAAGTTATTGAGTAGCGGAGGCGAGCATTGAAAATTGTCGATTACAGCGACCTAAGCGGCATATAAATATGTTTGGGGGCGAAATTGCCTTCTATGGTAATGGCTACGCGAACTTAACTTTATAATTTATATTCATACCTAATGGGAAGTGTAATGAATATACAACGATCGGAAATCGTGCATTACGGTGGATGCTTATTCACACTGCCAATAAAACTTCAAACTTTATTATGCCTTTATCTTATCCTAAAACCTCTTATGAGCCCCTTGTTTGGTAAGTAAACCAACAAATTATTCTGAATAGTACTTACAAGCCTATATAATATTCACCTATTTATCAATATAATGTCATTACACTTTTCCCCATACACAATGGATGGGTGGTCACCACACGGCTTTACTAATTATTTATTAGGATGTACCGGTACTCGACAGACATAGCTTCGAAGCCCTGTATTATTTGGGAAATTTCATGACGAAAATAACATTATAAGGACCCGCTCCATATTTAATATCAATTTCTTCAAATAAAACGTATAAAACAAAAAGGCACAAATAAAGGTTCGAGATAGCACGGAAAATTATGCAAACAGACGCATTTTGGTAAACGTGCAATTGAGAGGAAGCTGATGATATTGATGGGAACACATAGTCTAGCCCACTCGAGTTTTAAAACTGCATGGTCAAAATGCCACAAATCTGCCAATGGAAGATGATGGGGAGGCTTAAGAAGCCACCGGCGCACAGTGGTCGGGATTTCCAAAGAATTGGGATTTAATCTAAAGAACCTTCAAAAAATCTCAAAACCTTGTATGTAGGTGTATTTCGGACTTAGAAATAAGATGCTGAGGTAAGGTTTGAGAAATTCCAAAAATTAAAACTGGCCGATCAAATATGGCACACAAAAATCAAAAAATCATGTTCAATTTGAATTCTATGTTGACAATAGTATCGAAAAAAAATGTTTACCTATCTATTAACAATATATATAACAAAATGTATAGATTTTATTCGTAGCAATAGATAAAAAATGAATTTTTACCAATGTTATCTGAAAATATTCATTTTTTACTTTTTTTTTAAATTTGGTCTTACTTCACTGTCATATGAAAATTAAGATATTTATTGTTGTTCAATAAATTTTAGCGTTACTTTTATCAGTAATGGTCCAAGCATTTATCGATTATACAAAAAAATGTACGTTTTACCAAGAAAAATTATTCTTTTATATAGGCTGTAACTTTCACCGCGGAAGCTCAGGGCAGCTGTTTGCTTTGAAAAAAAAGGTCTGGATACTTTATATTTCTTTGACCCTTAGGAATTTCTAGGGGCACGAGAGGGCAATATTTGTTTTTCGCTGCTATACTTTGTGCTAGAAATAAGGTAATATTACATAAATTTCATAAACTACTGTATTTTACTCAACTCTTTGCATTGCAAACATACCGACTTGTCTACGGGAAGATTCTAACGCCCTCTCTCAAACGCAGTAGGCGGAGTGAAACGTCAGGGGTGAATTATGTGGGGCAGATATCTCCAGTGCAATAATGTGCGTGCGCAACTTAGATGTGTGAGTGATTCACACACGCGCTAAAAACATAAAATCTGGTAACTTGTGTTGCCTATACTTAAGAGTCAATTGAACTAAACAATTTCTTCATATCTGGAGAATGTAGTTGATTCTACATTTGATGAACTTATTTAGAGTAATTATTTTCTTAACACAATAGGTACATACATACATATAATAAATCCTTCGATTTCTTTTAGATTTTTCTAATTTCTTAATTTGTGTCTTCTACTGGGAAACTATTTATTCATAAAAATGAATTCGTTCATAATTTAAATTTAGCATTTTGATGAATAAAAATTCTAAAGAAATAATTAGTATTTCGAATTGTTTTGCTACTGATACATGTTATAAGTTTTCATCAAAGCCGAAAATAAAATTTGAGAATTAGTTTTCGTACCTAACTGAAATCTAAAAAACATGAAAAAAACATTAAAATTTTAATTGTTGCTAAAGTTGCAGAAGACAAATAATACTTATGAACTGTAAATAATTCAGTAATCCAAAACTTACAAGCAATAATAGAATCTCATCGATATCATGCGTGATTTAAAAAAAAAATTGGCAGTATTTCCATTTTCATCATTTGATAAAACGAGATTTACTAGATAAATAATAATCACTCGGTATCTGATGGAGGCTAATACGGTTGTTAAACAAGCACAAATTAATATCGTGAAAAAGTTTTTAACAGCAAAAATAACATTGGTGAATTATTTTAAGATCAACTATTGCTGTTGAAATGAAACACAAATGAAGCAGCAAGTAGTTAAATGTATTAAATTTAAGTACATTACTTTCACATTGCTATTGTTGTTAGATTTTACTGACTCAATACAACAATCACCATTTAATTATCTGTAGTAATAACCCAATATTAAGGAACAGTTTATTTAAGTTCAATTAGAGTTTTCGAATGCACATTGCTTTGCAACAACCCGACGCCGAAAGCGGAGGGTTTTTAAGTGAAAACTATCCATGGGTAGTAATCAGTCTAATGTTATTTTGATTGGATATTGTCGCACACGTGACTACAGATACGCGAATTTGATTGGATTTATACTTCAGCAAACACCTCTTAGCAAACATCATAAACATTTGTTTATCTACAAGTGAAATAAAATGTTCTTGAATCCGCTAGTAAATTAATATTTATTTATATAACAAGTGAGCTAAGGGGATGTTTTTGAAAAAACATCCTTAGCTCACGTGTTTCATACATTATTTTATTCAATTTTGCCGAAATGCGTTTAGTAGTTACAGATTCAATTTTTATAATATCAAGTCGGTGAAAAGTCGGGACATTTATTATTACATCAAAATTTGAAAAGGCCGATTGTAATGTTTTTGCATCAGAAGGGGAATTTTGAAACATGCTCGCAACGGTACAATTAAATAGTAGACAACAGAACTTTACTTAGTAGTAGGAAAGACGTATTTTTTTAAAGCCTGAAGAACTACTTATTTTCATTGTTAAATATGTATATGAAGAGTTTTTCGAAATCCAATAGTTGCTATTCAAATTATGATCACCGTATCGGTTTCATTAAGTTGTGAAAGATCAGTAAACTTAAACTGATTATATCTTATTTATGAGCTTCATTGGCCCATCAAGATTATCGGATCTTGTTATTTTGAGTGAAGAACGAGAAAAAAACAGAAAAAAATAAATTTTGCTGATACCGTGCGAGCATAAATCATTATCATCAACGTTTGCTTTGCAAAGCCATACAGCTTAGCTTAAAATTCATCAGTTTGGCACGTCATGTGTTAGAACGTCATTGTGATCTAAACCGAGCCCTACGTTTTTCAGCCCAAGCCCTCTTGGATGAAAATAATTTTTGGTCGCACGGTATAATCGATCAATTAGCATCTATAAACGCACGTAAAGTACATTTCTAGATATTTACTATTTGTACTTGTTCTAATGTCCCTAATATTGCCGTAAGCCTTACATTGCAAATTTTATGTTGAAATTAATGAAAGATCTAATCCTTCGTGTTTGATTTATTGATGTAATTTGACAAGGGCGCACATTTTTGCTATGCCATGGGTAAAACTTTAAAATTTGTTTTACTCCATTATTTGTTGGCATTGTATAGAGCAACAATTGATTTGCACTTATTGTAGTTGCAGCAAAAATTAAGTACTAATTTAGCCGTTGTGAAGAACTTTGTTTTGGAAGAACCAAATTTTACGTTAATTATAAATTAAGTGGTTGTGATTGTAGTTTAACCATGCCAAACTTACAACTAATAATCTAATGAAATTGCCAGTGCACAATGAAACAATAAATAGCCACTAATTTATTCTGGTTGAGTGGTATGTCGGAGGATAATTTCGTAAACTATTCTTGTTATACCTAAAATTTAACTTTAAATTTGATGTAGGTGTGTTGAGAACAGAGACACAAGAGTATAGAGCATTAAATCCTGTCAAATCAATCGTCGCTAATGTTAAAGTCGTGTGATCGATTGTTTTTATCATTACTTAAATATTTCGTGACATTTTAGTTATGCAACACAATTAACAAGATATTTCCGTAGTTCGATTTGGTGAATGATGCAAGATGCCCAGGCCTTCCTTTACAAGCGCACGCATAATTTACTAATGGCCCCCGCCAATGTAACATGATACCCGGTTTAGACGCCGAACGACGTTTAGACAAATATGTCGCCTACGTTTGCATTTCATACAGTAGTTGCATACAGTAGTTTATGAAATTTAAGTAATATTACCTTATTTCTAGCATAAAGTTTAGCAGCGACCACAAAATATTGCCCCCCTCGTGCCCCCAGAAATTCCTCAAGGTCTAAAAAATATAAAGTACACAGACCTTTTTTCCAAAGCAAGCAGCTGCCCCGAGCTGCCCCGGTGAAAGTTACAGCCTATATAAAAAATGCATTTTTCTGGATAAAACGTGCATTTTTCTGGATAAACGTGCATTTTTTTGTATATTCGATAATTGCTTGGACAATTACTGATAAAAGTGACGGTAAAATTTATTGAACGACAATAAATATCTCAATTTTCATAAGACAGTGTAAGATCAAATTTAAAAAAAAAGGTAAAAATGGACATTTTTAGAAAACATTGGTAAAAATTATTTTTTTATCTATTGCTTCGAATAAAATCTACAAATTTTATTAAATATTGTTAATAGCTAGGTAAACATTTTTTTTTTCGAAATTATTGTCAACCCAGAATTCAAATTGGACATGAATTTTAGATTTTTGTGCGCCCTATTTGATCGGACATTTTTACTGCTTAGAATTTCTCAAACGTTACCTCAGAATCTTATTTCTAAGTCCGAAATATATCTACATACAAGGTTTTGAGATTTTTGGAAGGTTCCTTAGATTAAATCCCAATTTTTAAGAAATTCCAACTACTGTGCGGCGGCCCTTCGCAGTGCCCATGAAAATAGAGAGTTATTAAGTTCAGAATATAAGCACAATTTAGGTTACGGGTTAAAGAATATGGAGGTATGTATAGTATACATGAAAAAACCCGGAATTCATTAGAATTAGTTAGAACTACCAGTCAACGCAGAAAGTTACTCTGCTCGACTTATTTTTTCGACGTATTTCTTAGGCAATTATACAAATATACCTTATTTACATACTCTAAAGTCAGTTTACATACAAATGATTAAACCTATCTAGAACTAGAGCGCCATGCCGCTTGCTAGTGGAGCGAAATTTAATAAAGGTAGAAATGTGACTTTCTCTCGCCGAATCGTTCAACCGTTTATCCCGACATAGTTTATCCAAATTTGTGAAATTAATCATATTGGTTCTCCTTCAGCATAACATAAAACATTTAAATTAATTTCTTCTGTTAAAATGTGGCATCTCCTAGTTCCTTTATGACGACCAATGGCGATACATCATGTACTATTAAATTTTTCGATTATATTGGACATTGTTTCGACTGATGGGATTCGTCTGTCAGTGTTGACATTTGAAATGACCTAGTTCAAGGCGCTTGTAATTTTGGTTTCATAACCCTTGCATATTAGCAATGTAATTGATCCCGTCGTTTTAATTTATCTTTTGCATAACATAATATATTTATATCAATTTCTTCAGTTAAAATGTGGCATCTCCTAGTTCTTTTATGACCACCAATGGCGACGTATCATGTATGGGTCGGCCAATCAGTGCTTTCTTTTCAAATCATATGATGATGGAAACACCGTTACGGTCAACGGAAAGGCATTTTAACAGACTTTTTATAACCAGAAATTGAGAACATGGCCTTGGACCATCTTTGGTTATAACAGAATGGAGCGACATGATATACAGCCCATCTATATATCTGGCGGTATATCTAAGGTACTTTGGACTTGAAATTGCCTAAATAATACACACATAAGCTATGTTTGTCGATAAGCGGGACACCCTGCATAATGCAGGGTGTTTGGATACAGATTCAGCTATAAAACATTAAAGTTCATATAAACACGTGGCCCTTGATGGCGCCGATCAGATATTCAATATTTTGTTTATATAACTCTGGGTTATATTTATGCCAGAGAAACTTTTCGAGTCTGTTTCATCAAAACTTGGCGAGGTGAAGTTACGAAACCCAACTAAACCCACACTCTTTTCCTTTTGCATTACCCATTTTCTCAATTGCGCTTCTCAATTTATCAAATGACTTTTCAGTTTATTTCGAATGGCATGAGAAATATGTGAATATATTCCTTTTTTAATAAATCACTTTCATTTAGTATCAAATGCATTTTCTATACTGCGGTTTTTTTAAATCTCTGAACATAGGCTATGTTTAGATTTTAAACAACAGGGTCAATTTCATTGATAAAATGCAACGATTATACAACCAAAATTACATGCACGTGGAACTCGATGATTTTTAATTTCAAAACTGTTGACAGAAAATATATAAGCAAGAAAGTACTGAGATTGGGCCAATGGTGATGAGCTGGCAATAGAATACGCATTGCACGGGATTTATTTTGAGTGCATTATCCTGACCGGCGATCTCATCCAACGGAACAATTTCTAATATAATTGCAAAATTTAATAGTACATTATGCGTCATCATTGGTCATTTTTAGCAATAATTCAAATTTTCAAGTTCTACAAGTTAATTCTAGTTTCTAATTCAAGTTTTATCCATAAATTACCAGTTATGTATTTAAGGTTTTATTTTATTTATTTAAGACATATATCAAAATTTATAATTACAAATAAAGTGAATTCAAGTTGTATAAACATTAAATACATGCCTTTGAAGATGGTTACATACTAACCGAAACTAGTAAGGTGAAATAAAAAAAATAAAAAATAAAAAAAAATAAAAAAAAAAAATTTACCAGTTGGTAAGTACCAAATAATAATATAACAAGGTTAAATAATTTAAATACCGGTATTTTATGCTTTTAAATTAATTTAATTACGTTTATTACTTGTAATTGTGTATTCAATGAATTAAATATTCGGATAGACAGGGTGTCCTAAATAGAGTAGGATTGCATGGGTATCTTTCTTATTCTGGGAGCTAGAGATCTGGTTAAATGGGCAGTTTTATATGCTGGTTCAGATTATGTTGAAAATTTTTCAAAAGTCCGAGCAGTTTAGAAGTTATTCTAAAAAAACTAACAATGGCGATTTATTAAAAACTCTGATATATTCATAATTATTAAAGATGCGGTAAAAAGTTTGAAATGAAAGTTACTTGGTTCGATCGCACAAATTTGAAAATCAAGTCAAAACAAAAGTAAAGATGGCGGCTTCCGAGATATTAATAGCAACTTTCTTATTGTAAATGGCCGTCATATTTGATTTTTATACGCCTAAATAGACTTTCTTTTCATTTTTTCAATGGTGTATGACCTATGTCAAAATGAAAAATATAGGAAATATTATTTTTTCAAATTATTATTTTAATTTTTTTATTTATTTTTAAAACAAATGTAAAAACTAAAAAAAATAAACGTAATACAACTAAGTAGTAAAATAACAATAAATTATAAAAATGCTCAAAATTCTGACAATTATTGGCCAAAAAACAATTGACAGCGTTGTATTTTCGCTAATCCGAACATTTCAACACGGCAAATAGAAAATCAAGATAACATATCTAAATCTAGAGCATCCACAATTTTAAAGAAGCATAAGTATTACCCTTGTAACTTGTATATTTATCTGCTGTGCTAGAAAGGCGGCATTCTGGAGCGCTTCAATAACCATAGAAAAACCTAAATTTGTATATTAACCGTAGGTTAAGGGTTTTTCTTCTATCTAAAAGGCTAGATATAAGAGATTAATCAAATAATAAAATTTTAATACCCACTATAATACCCGTTCAGCGAAGTAAGTTGAGTAATCAATAGATCTCGGTCAATTTATTCCAAAATATATTTGTCTGATAGCATATTCTAAGAATCATATCATTGTACCAGTCATATCGGTAGTTGATATCGTAAATGCATAAAGACGTACAGATACAATTATTAGACCGGAAACTGAAGGGAAATGAGTATGAAAAAATTAAGGAACGAATTCTGGCGGTGGATAAGAGTTTTAGTGGTCTACAATTACAATATTATCGATGTTGCCAATTGATTAAGTCCCGAAATTTTATATTTTCATTGTAACATGCAAATTACTATTAGATATTGTAACCGGTAACTGTAAAACGTCGAAATTTTTATTTTTAGGGGAAATATATCGGTTTTAGGAATGATATGTTGGAAAATACAGTTATTAAATTAAGAAACAACAAAAACTAATGGAAACAAAATATTGCTTACAAACAAATGTACTACTCCAAACTATTGAGTTCGTTATAATTTACTTATGTTTCATAAAATAAAATGATGATATACAAAAATTTTGTTACAGTAATATATTTTTGCAATCATTCACAACATACTCGTATTTACAGAAATAAATACAAATTATACCGGATTTATGGCAATTACATGACATCGTATGACAATCTGATTTACATTTGCAAGGATTAAGTTTATTACATTTTACAAAAGACGAAAGTTCGTTCTGGATACAATTGAGTGATTTTTAATGATTGCTGACTGATTTTGAGCAGCTTTTAAGTAATTCTTCTTATTGCCGAGACGACTTATGGTGTCGCAGCCAAGAATATAATGCGGACAAAATATTAGAGATATTTCCACCGAGGAAAAATGCCGATTGTGCCGCCAAATCACAACCAAGAATGTATTTTTTTGTCAAGCCATCGAACCATACAGCTTACGTACAACCAGCATTTGCAAGCTTCGGACAAAAATAAATCACAATAATTAAAATATCTATATCCGTTCTGATAATTTGGATCTCGACACATTGTTTTTTTTTTGCTGCATTAAATACCTAGTGATCATTTAAATTTCCATGGATATCTAGAGCTGAAACTTGAATGATGTCTTGGTATATGAGCTAGAATCCTCGAGTGCGCTTCTAAGTGGTTTTATGTTAATTCTAAAACCTACAAAAAATACGACCTTATAATTTGTAACACTTTTTCGGGTCATCGAATTCACGAATGTAGAGCTCATTTTCTTCTATAACTTGTGTATACCTGCGAAATGTATTAGCAAACCTTTTTCTGAATAAAAACATTAGAAACCATACTGCGATGTAAATGGTTGAATTTGTAATAGGATATGCTATCTAATACAGGGTGTACATTTTTTACGGGGCATATCAAAAAAATAAGTATGATGGTTTCTTCGAAACGAAACGTTGTACTGAAAATTTGGAAACGCTGTCTTGTAGAGCTAAAAATATGGCAATGAGAAAGTGCCTTTGGTTTTCTTATACCTCTTCAAATGACTTCAGAAAAAAATAAAAACGAAAACGCAATATTTCGGATTTTGTCGAATATCTCCGGAAGTAAGCGGAAGTTTCTGGTTTTATCAAAAAATATTACTGACCACTAAATTGCGCAACTTTTTTGTATTTTAACCGCCTTTCTAACTTTTACTGTTTCTGAGATCCCTATGCTGTTGATTCTTATCTTGGACACCCAGTTTGAGGGGTTACTGAAAATGATGACTCTCTGTACATTTTGTTTCTTGCTTCGTAATTTGAACTTTAAAAACCTAATGGAGACATTATCATACCTATCACAAAATTCTACAACTCTTCTAACACCAAGCTGCCATACCATCAACAATGACATCTTTGCAAGAATTTAACAATAAAATTTATTCCATTGAGTATGTTGAACGTGATGATTATTCTCAATTTCGCGGGCGAGTACTCACTTGGGAGATTTCCTGTAGGCTCCAAGATCATCAAAAATATATTTACAATAATGTAATATTTCATTCCACTCTGTCCAATTTCAAGACGAAGCCTATGTAAACGTGTTCACGTGAACGGCGATAATTTACAGGGTCGATTCTACACAACTGGAGTTCAACACGAGGGTAGCGATCGCAGTAACAAAAAATCCTTAGTCCGGGTAGATCGGAGACAACGCGACAGCACGACCAATCGTGTGCTTGTGTAGAGGTGTTCACGTGCCGGCCACGCATGTAATATGTAAAATATTAGCTTCGTCTCAAATTTCGATAGACTATAGTTTCATCGGGTCTAAACATCGCAGAGGTACTAAAATGTATTATTGTTGTACTGTAGTGGACGTTGCACAGTTGCGACATACTGACACAGAGAAGCCATGCAAGTCCATTGCACTTCTGTCGATGCACAATAATTAGTTGTAAGCAATATTTGTACATAGGTTAAGTATATAGTGTATGTAAGACCATTCGATTCAGCAGTGATTTAAGACGTATGAGTAGACACAGATTGATTACGATTTTACATCTATGTCACCCCGAAACCCCTAAGACATGACGAACCAGAAGAAGAATATCACAGTACATCTTTAGCATCCTGTAATTTTTTATTACCAACACTAGATTTATTTTTTATTGGAGTAGAATTGAAGTTATAGATTTTTTCTCATATATATATATATATATATATATATATATATATATATTCGTACTTATTTTTATTTTAAAATTTAAATCTTATACTTTCGTATTGTGCAATTCATGATTCTCCACTCTCTTCAAGATTCAGAAAGCACTTTGCAGTAGTGGATTGCTCTGCAAGAGCTGCGGTGAAAATTTTGTAAAGGCCGCAATCCTCATTGACTTTACAAGTATTACAATCTTTTATACTCCTGATTATGGTTTCAATACTTTGCTCGTCTTTACAAATTCTGCTTTGACTTCATTCGTTATAAAAATTCGAATCAATGTCACCGGCAGCGTCTGATGACCGGTAGGGGATGGGGAAAAGGCACCACAGCTACTCGCAACATGTATTTTTGGGTTCCTTAGGGTCTCAGCTATACAGATCAGTCAACAGATCTCGTTACTCAGATTTTACAAACTCAAATACCTTCAGAGCCTACATTATATTGAATCCTTAAAAGTATGAAGATATATTACACCTGCAATTTATACTTCTTCGCATACACAGCTTCTTTATATTTTTGACAAAAAAAAATCAAGTGGGAATAAAATTCATGATTACCGCCTTATTGTACGGAACAAAGCGCTCTCCGAGGCGCAGCCTTAAATATCAAAGAAAATAAATTATTTCTGCTTTTTTTCTCTTTTAATTTCCATCCTGAAATTTATGACGCGCGCGTAATTCTTTTCGCACTTTTGATATTAAAATCCGCCATTCCCCTCGTCCCGGAGGAGGATGCCGTGGGGGCGGCGATCATGATGCTGTTTATAATTAAATTACTTTTATTTATGTGAGGCGGGGGAGGGCATTTAGTGTGAAGATCTTTGTGAGGAGCAGGAGCCGGCCCTGACAAATTGCAACATTGTGCGGGCCGCTCGGTCGAGTAATCGCCGAATTATTCACTCTTTGTTCGATGCAGGACTGGAACTGACGCAAGGCCTGGATGCCCTTTATATGCTCCTTATCGCCGCGCAATGCGAATGATAAATACACAACAGTGCGTGATGCGTTCCGCCACGTGCGCTAGATTGCTCTCAATTAAAATGCACAGTGTCTATTCATGCCATTGTATTTTTATTAAAAACATGCCATTTGTACTATGTAATGTAGAAAACTGTGTCCATTAACCGATAATCTGCAACAAAATTTTCTTGTCAGAAAGAGCATGTGTATAGTGCATACTATCGAATCTTAGCCACGAAACCTGACTATGACTCGTATATTTTCGAACTGAGAATCGAAATATTTATGCTCTTTAGCTTGCGCGGATGGGTCCGGCGGGAAGCCGGGAAATTTCCCGGTGCGCCGGTCGGAAATAGTCGTGAGGCGCCGGTGCATCAGTCCGATCTTGTTGTTTTGCCGTTTTGGGATGATGCTGCCTGTTTTCATGCACAGCTGATACTGTATTCGTGTAAGCTGATACGCGACGCTGTCACATTTCTGCAAATCGCACTTTGGTGTTACCCTATTCCCATTACAAATTATTTTGCAATTATTTTGAATGTGTCCTAGAAGAGAGAAATATTCTAGAGAACACACAAGCCAGAATACCCCAAAGCCCTAGCATGGGTCATCGGGTCTCGCATTGCTCGCAGCACGGATGATTCTGCTTCATGACTACTATATGCGAGTAACTAGCTAGCTCAAAGGCAGTTTCTCCAGGTAATCAGATAATAGTCGGCATTAAGTCAGTTCCACCAGACGTTTAGTAAGAGACTCTCCTCCATTTGTTCTAGATTATGCGTCCCTACGTTTACTAAAATAACATAATTTATTCATTATTTATTTTTTCTACCAAGTGCAATTTTTTTTTATTTCAATGTCTTCGGCAGAGAACAGGTAACCTCTACATTCATGTCCCTTTAAAAAGAATAATTTATGGTTGTTATTTTAAATTTTAAATCAATATTAATTGGTAGCTGCTTATTAGATATTAATAATAACAAATTATAAGTACATAAATAGAAAAAATAAAATACTGTAATCAATACAATATTGTTAGATTGGGTTTGGGTTATGTGAAAAGTTATCTTAAAAATAAAATAAAAGTATTTTAAGGGTTAAGGCCGTACAGAGGAAGCCAACATGATAATAAAACCTCAAATGCATCATGTCCTCAAAAAATTTGTTACGAGAAAATGCTGAGGAAAATTTTCAATTACTGCTACGAAAAGAGCAAAATGGCAAGTGGAAAGTTTGAAATTCGGGCTGAACAATACCTACTTCTAATATAATTCTTGGAGGGATGCTGCGGTTGAATTCGCGTATTGAGTTGTGACAATACTACAAAATGTGATTATTTTTAGATCAATTTGGCTTCCTTTATTGTGTCTTTAAGGCTACAGTCTGGCTATCTTCTTCTTGATTTGTGCAAAAACAATATTTGTTTACACATGCAATCACATTATATAAAACATTAATCTCAATGTTTGATTTTTTTTTTTCGGAACATGGTTCGCTGACAATAACTATACATATTTATTATTCCACTGTGAAAGCCAAAATATTCTTTAATAAACTAACTAAATAGTTGAAAAATTAAAATACACTTACCATCACTTAATAATCATAGACAGTCTGTATAACAAATAGCAATACATTTTGTAATCCTAAAAATATATAGCGAAAGATTGGTGGTGCCGAAAGGGAGCGCGGAAAGAAGAAGGCACACTTAGCCGAAGAACCAAAAAGGTGTATGAAACTTGATTCAATTTTATATAAGCAACCAATCGTTTCATCCCCTTCCGAAACCCCTGCGGCTGGGTGCAGTTATTCCATACAAAACTGCCAAACTGCATTCACACCACCATCATCCTACTCATCTTCAACTTATAAATCAACGACAATACACGAAATTGATCAAGATTCTGAAGCAGTCAATGTATCAGTTCAAGAAGTGCAAATGAACGATTGTAACTATTTTCAGAAGCCTCAACCACATGAACTGAGAAACTTTTTTTATTACCATCCAAAAGTACTTAATAGCCATGTCAATTTTAATTCTCAACAGGTATTTTTAATAAAAAAGAAAACCCCACGGCAGTGGCTAAGTTTTTGTAAGACGCAGAATACATTATTTTGATGGTATGTTTAGCTTTTGCTAATAAATCTGACAAAAGTGTCTTTATCAGTGGCATGTCCGATTGGAAATATACATAGTAACGCATTGAAGAGCACCATGTATCATAGATACCTACAAAATGTTGTAATGCTTACTTTTTTATTGACAATAATTCTAGTGTTGATAAATTATTATGGTCTCAACAGATAAAACTTAAAGAGAAAAATGTTATGATAAATTGACAAATCGTTGATAGAATAATAAATATTATAAAACTTCTTGAAAGACGGGGCTTGAGTTATAATGGCAAAGAGTTTGGATCGTGCTACTATTTGGACAACGAAAATTTGGACCTCGGCAACTTTTTAGAAATTGTACTATTACTTGCTAAATATGATATAATTTTGAAAGACCATTCAGCTAAAGCTATTTCCGAGAGTAAACGACTACATAGTTTAAATATTAAAAATAGATCAGGAGCATTTGTTTCATTTCTGTCAAAGAAAACAGTTAATAAAATTATTAATCTTTCAAAAATATTCGGTAAATTGGGTAACATCGAATCAGCTTTGTATGTTGAAGTTTTGTTGGCGTTAGAGACAATAGAGGAAACCAAAGAGATGAATAGTAATGTGAAAGCTGTGGCAAACCGTTTTAAAGAAAATATTCTAAAATACAAAGTTATTTTTACAGCTAATATATTTTTTTAAATATTGAGCATTATGGGACCGCTGTCAGAATATTTATAAACACCAGGACTAGATCTATTGAAAGCTACACAGATGGCGCAGTGTGCAATAATACAATTAGAGGAGTTTCAAGTAAATTTACGTTCAGTAAAAAATCGCGCAGGCGAATTCGTAGCATGGGCTGAAGAAAAATGAGAACAACATAATTCTGAAATGACAGTTGAGACATTATTGCCGAAACTACGAAGAAAAAAATAAAGCCTATGCCTGGAGAAAAACGTGAGGGAGAAACAACAGACGATAAGCTTCATAAATATAGTATTGAAACATTTAATGTAATAATGGATACATTAATAGAGTCCATGATAAAACGATTTCCAAAAAACTTTTATGTTTGTAAAAATTTATCTGTGCCAGATCCACAAAATTTTAATGAAATTAAAGGAAATATTCTAAGAAATTGTTTAGAAACTTTAACTAATAAATTGCAAATAATAGATTCTAATATTACATTGCCAAATTTAAAACAAGAACTAGACACTTGTATTGAAAATTGGGACCTACTAAAACAAAATATTTGTGATGTGTTCACAGTAGACCAAAATCTTGAACTAGAGATGGACTGTGTGGAAGGAAATATAGAAGACTTGATGCATCAAGTGTTGAAGACAAATATAGAATTAGGATCATGTCAAAGTTGCAAGAACTGTGCTAGTTGTTGTTATTATGTCATTTGTAAATATAATTTATTTCGAGAAGTGTACCCTACGTTAGCTCTAGCCTAGCGTATAAGTATTTCGTAACACTTCCGATATCGCAAGTTTCATGTCAAAGATCTTTCTCTAAGTTAAAGTATGTAAAACATAGATTAAGATCGACGCTATCCGATACTCGTCTTGAGGCTTTCATGCCAATGAGTTGTGAGAAAGAGATTTTAGGTTCAGTAAATAATGAAGAAATTATAACAGATCTAGGAATTATTTTTTGCTCCTTCAAGTTTTATAATTTACTGTTTAGTTGTGCAATACATTTAGTTTATTTATTGTACAATAAATTTGCAGACGCTTTTATTTAGTTTCGTTATTACCTCTACAAATTGACACTTCACACTAATAATAACTAGTTCTTTTAATTTTTATCCGCACTTCATATATGGCGCCGGTAACTGTATTTCTTGCACCGATTTTGCTCGTCCCATCCGCCCCTGCTTAAGATAATTGTAATAAAATGAAATGAAATAAGATACGTATGCCGAGAAACGTAATATGGAGTAATATGATGTAACACGAGTCAATGTCAGCTCTCGACTAAACGCGTATAATCGGGTCGGAGTTACCCCTAAAAATGGACAGTAACCGATTGTGTTACAGTTAATTGAAGTATTGATATTATTACCATTATATGTTCCATTATATATTGTTGATTTATGTTTAAATGTTGTAAGTAATTATTAAGCAGTGGTTGCAATATCAATTGATATACATAAGCACATCAGTTTATAATATATTATTTTGATCTAAGCTATTACCCATAAGTGCATTAAAGATTACTGAGCTTCATTGGACACTGGTTAATGTCTTATTTAGCTAACCCACTATTCCATAGTTGTAAATAAATCTGAATTTCGGAGTCGGAGAGACCGGTTGAACCTTCTAAGATGTTCACAGAAGGAAGGATTCCGTAAAGTTTTAAAATAGCTTGTGAAAACGATAAATCGGACCCAACGTACTTTGGGAATGGTGATGGCATTCAATCGATGACTTCTTTATTAAACAACTTAAGCTCTGAAATTCTCGGCTTTTAAATGAGTACTTGACATAACATTGAATTTTGCGATAAACTTAAAATGAATTATCAATTACTCAATATCGATACATTAAAAATCAATCCTTTTTGTGGATTCTACGACTATTAGTATCAGTACCAGTGTCAGTGTCAGTACCAGTCTTCTTTCTTCTTTATCCTCGCCTTTTCCCCTTACTTGGGATCAGCTTTCCTTATCATGTTCCGCCACTTTTGGTCGAAAACGTCTTCTTCTCTCAATCCTAGTTCTTTCATGTCACGCTGGACATTAGTCAGCCAAGTGGTTTGTTTGGGGTCTTCCTCTCCCCCTTTTCTGTGCATCCACGAAAAGGCACTTTTGTCACAGTATCGTTGAAAAATTAAAGAATTATTCAGGGTGTCTCAAAAACAAGAAGTCTTTGTATTTTAAGTGATAAATTTTGGAACAACATCCTCGAACAGCTTGATTTCTAATTTTAAAAATATACATTTAGGTATAAAACAAAAAGTTTTACTTACACCTGTTCTCTAACATTATTTTGTAGTAAGATGGCAAAATGTATAAACAGTTATATCCATGAAAATAATATCTATAGAAAACATGTTTGAAATGTTAGGGTTTCCATTAAACAAAATAACGATGATTATTTTTTGACGTTTCTCAAAACCAATGATATATTTCGATTTTTGTCATATTGATACTTCTGGACCAATCCCGTCATTATTATACTGGGAATATTCTCTAGAGATTATTATAGTGGGAATAATCTCGGTAGCTAGGTTCACTCTTGTCAATCAAAATATTTGTCAAATTATTAATTTATCAATCATATTAAAGTGTCATACAAAATGAATAAAAGTCGCTTTAGCTGCGTTTCGCATACTGAAATTGATAAAGAAATACTAGAAAGCAAAAAACGTCAAAAAATAATCTAATCAAATATAACTCGAGAGTTCGATAAATTAGAAAATAATTTGACAGATTATGTCTCAAACTTGTTGCCATTTGGCAATAGTCACTCGAGCCCTTCGGGCTCTCGTGACTATTGCCTGGCAACAAGTTTTCGACAATCTGTCAAATTATTTTCAATTTATTCTCACTCTCTTGTTATATTATTACTGACAATTTTATAAATTAAAAACATATCAAAAATATTATGTATTGAGAATATATATTTTAAGTGTTAAATATAATAAATAATAAGTCGCGGAAAGATACATAAATGTTTCAACTATTAACGGATTTTATAAGTTTGAGGTAGACTTTCTAAGGTCACGAGGCGAGTGTAATTTCAGTACGTATAAAGTGAAAGGAAATATACGAGTTGTACTTCATTTATAATATTTATTGCATAACGTATCGGCTCAATGGTCTAGGGGTATGATTCTCGCTTTGGGTGCGAGAGGTCCCGGGTTCAAATCCCGGTTGAGCCCATGTTTTCTTCAAATAATAATATAATACAGTTTAAGTGTAAATCAGAAATGCACATTAAAAGCACGTGACATACTCTCTTTCCTTCAGACTAAAATTGAATTGAATGTAAAATATACGTCATGTCGTCGCATGGATACAATTACCAATTCAACTGCTTGCAAAGTAAATTGATTGATGAAGCTAATTTGAAACAAATTTGAAATGAAGATTCAACAAAACATACATATATAGATAATTGTTCTAAATGAGGATCTTACCTAATTATACAGGGTGTCAATTTCAAAAGTCGCAACTTTCGACATAGAGCACATGATTATTTTTAAAATTACTTAAAACGGTTTGGGTAGTTCGAAGGGGAAACCAAAATAGCGTAGGTAGTGTAGATCCCCTATCCATCTGAAAAAATAAAATCGCACCTTCCTGCTTGTGATACATCGTTGGAAAGCTCTTGAAAAGTGCTTTCCAATCATTATTAATACAATATGATTTAGTGCACTAGTTTCGGAATTAAGTGCATATAAAGTGCAAAAGTGTTCAATTATTTAAGTTCAAATAACATGTTTAAGTAAATGTTGTAGATGTTGGAGTGAGGATGAAAGCACTGACGGGCCGGCTGGGCTGCATGCAACCTAATAGCGCCTTTACTGCTCATGCCATAGAGCTCATAATAGTTCAAAGACGTTTGCCTAGATTTTAGAAAGGGTCGGTCCGATTTTTACTGCAAAAGTGACAACACATCTGACATGGACTATAGCTATCGTTGTCTCGCTGAGAGCTGGGTATGACTCATAGTTTTTGGAACAAAGTTGCGCGTTTTCTATCCTAAATTCCTCGATCGCATGCTTAAGGTGAATGTAATATAATGAAATGAAATAAGAAACGTATGTCGAATTTTTGCTATAAGGAGAACTGAGTCATACCCAGCTCTCGGCGAGACGACTATAGGTTTGGCCCTTGGGACTTAGTAGAGGAGTCAGTGTGGTCCTTAGGCCAAAAATTTTGACAACCCCTACCCTCATTGAGCCGATTAATTAAATAATTAATGTTAGATAAAATTGCACTACAGTTTGTACTTGATATGTACAATATTTGTTCATTTTTCTGGGAATTAAAATCTTTTTTTTTACGGTTTATATAGTTTTTAAACGCACATCTATTTTGATCGAGTTTCACATTCATTAAAAAGTGATAATCAATGTTAATAGTGCTTCATTATGTATTATCGTGAATTTTCACTTAATCGTTGTGTCGTTTGTGTCTAAGTCGTTCTGTGCCGTCCATTTGTCCATATTCGAGAACAAATAAACGCGGGAAGGAATTTTGTGTCAAAACTAAATTGGAGTTGTAAGTACTTAATCCATATTTAATATTAAATTCCATAATTATAAGAGTGGAGACAAAAAGGCGTAAATAATTGTCTCATGCCGTCGCCGACCGGGGGAGGTCACCTATTTCGGAACGCGTGAGATTATGTTGACCTATAATTTTATAAACACTGGGAGTTTTTTTACTTCACTGAACATAAGCGACCATTATGCGCAATTCGATGACTCATATGGGACTGCGTCACTTTGCGGCGTAAAACAGATTTAGCATGGGGCCGGGGCAGACGAGTGAAGATTAGGGAACAGTATAAATACTAGTGCTGAAAATAAATGAGACCAGTTAGCTGTACTGATCGATAGAGAACGTTACGCTACTCCACGAAGACTCATATTTTGAGCATTGATTCCTCAGGGGAATATATTACACAAGTTTATCAAATGTTCATTATACTAACTAATTCAAAAGTCAATTATCCATATTAACAATAATCTTTCTAGTGATATTACCGCGTCTTGCCGCTGGTAATGAGCGAAGTTTAATAAAGATATAAAATGTGGGTTCTTATCGCCAAAAACTGCGGAGTTTCAGAACTAAACTGCATTTTATACTTTGTCCTCACAATATTTTCGTACTGACAGGAGAATATTGTAACATTCATTCGTTTCCTTCGTCGCAAAACATTTGATCAAACATATTTTCCACTAACAATTCTAAAGTAAATTATCCAATTATCCATAATAATGTAACCTTTCTAGTGATATTACCGCGCCTTGCCGCTGGCAATGAGCGAAGTTTAATAAATATATAAAATGTGGGTTCTTTTCGCCAAAAACTGCGGAGTTTCAGAACTTATCTGCATTGTATACTTTGTCTTGACAATATTTTCGTACTGATAATACGTAGTGAATATTGTCAAATTCTTTATTTTCCTCGTCGGAAACATTTGATAAATATTGTGGCTTCATTAATCAAAGACGTAAAATAAATAATACTCAAATAAATGTATTCGCTCATCTCGAGTTATACATGGATTCGAATAAGCAGAGTTATTAATAGCAACTCGAGTTGGCTCGTGTTCAATCGCAAGCAGTCGGTGATCCGATGAACTTGACTTGCGGCATTTTTTTGTGGTTTACCTATAAAACGCCTGTATATCCCGCATTGTTGATTTCAATAGAAGCATAATGTAGTAGACATAAATTTAAAACGGCATTTGTTAATTTTAAACAAATTTAATAGTATTAGTCATAACATATTTAAAAAAAACATAATAAACTTCCGGACAAAATTAAGGGACCACTAGTAAAATTCAAAATAAATTTAAAACCAAATAACTAAATTTAATGAAATACATAAATATATAAATCCAAGTGTTTACCTGCAGTTTAGTTGGTTTTAGAGCTATTAAAATTAACAAACTTTACTTTAATGGGCTTGAACAAATGAAGTTAAAAATTAGACCAAAATACCAATGGTCTTCTTATGAACTGAAATCCTAATTTGTAATATAAAGTAACATTATTAATAGTGTGTATGCCCTCCTCTTGCAGCACTGCAAGTTTCTAATCTTCCCGGCATGCTTGAGATTAAGGTTCGTATTTTTTTCTTGGGGTATCTGTTTCCCGTTCTTGAACAAGCATGCCAGAGAGCTCATCAAGAGTTACATGCGGTCTCGGTACGTTTTTAATTTTTTTGCCCATTTGATCCCAGAGATGCTCAATTGAATTGAGGTCAGGGCTTTTGGAAGGCCACTCAAACACTGGATATTCGCATCTTTCAACACAGTTATGACAATGTTAGCTGTATGAGGTTTGCCATTGTCTTGCATAAAAATGAATCCATTGTCGAAATTTTCGGCAAATTGTTGAACATGGGGTACAATAATCTCGTCTCTATATCTTCTTGTTGTTAGCGACCCGCTATGTATCAAAACCAATCCTGTACGACCATTAAATTGTATCCCACCCCAAACCATTGTAGACCCCCACCATATTTGTCAAATTCTCCAATGGTACACGGTGCAAATCGCTCAGGTGGTCTTCGTAAGACAAGAACACGGCGATGATTCTTGTTTAGGAGGAATCTGGACTTATCCGAAAACCAAACGGAGTTTCACTGCCACTCATCTCAACCTTGATGATTTTGACAAAAGTTTAAGCGATTTATTTTGTGCGTAGCTGTGAGATTGACAGGTTGCTGGTTTTCTAGCAGATAAATTGACTACTTTCAGTCTTCTTCCTACTGTTTTGGTTGAAATTTCTGTTCCAGTGGCTAATCGAAGATCATATTTTTAATTCACTAGATACTGGATGTTACATCTGCTTTCTGAAACCCTGTAGTTCGATAAAACGATATTCTCTACGTGTTGTTTTGTCTTTCAGCACCTTGTCCACATCTTCTTTTGAAACTACCAGTCCCTCTGAACCATCCTGCGGCCATCTGTACCACAGATTTGTTGGTATTGAGAATTCCAGAAACTTCACTTCGTGAATATTCTTTACGAAGAAGAGTAATCACTTGGGATACTTCGTTTGGTCTGCAATGGCGTCTAGGCATATTTAATTAACTTAATGCAAACAAATTCGCTAATTTTTGAAACACAAAGCACGCTTTATTAATTAAATGAGTTAAAACGGTGAGTCAACTATTAGAGCTTTTTGTTAACTTTTCATTTAGTAAAATTCAAAATAAATTTAAAACCAAATAACTAAATTTAATGAAATACATAAATATATAAATCCAAGTGTTTACCTGCAGTTTAGTTGGTTTTAGAGCTATTAAAATTAACAAACTTTACTTTAATGGGCTTGAACAAATGAAGTTAAAAATTAGACCAAAATACCAATGGTCTTCTTATGAACTGAAATCCTAATTTGTAATATAAAGTAACATTATTAATAGTGTGTATGCCCTCCTCTTGCAGCACTGCAAGTTTCTAATCTTCCCGGCATGCTTGAGATTAAGGTTCGTATTTTTTTCTTGGGGTATCTGTTTCCCGTTCTTGAACAAGCATGCCAGAGAGCTCATCAAGAGTTACATGCGGTCTCGGTACGTTTTTAATTTTTTTGCCCATTTGATCCCAGAGATGCTCAATTGAATTGAGGTCAGGGCTTTTGGAAGGCCACTCAAACACTGGATATTCGCATCTTTCAACACAGTTATGACAATGTTAGCTGTATGAGGTTTGCCATTGTCTTGCATAAAAATGAATCCATTGTCGAAATTTTCGGCAAATTGTTGAACATGGGGTACAATAATCTCGTCTCTATATCTTCTTGTTGTTAGCGACCCGCTATGTATCAAAACCAATCCTGTACGACCATTAAATTGTATCCCACCCCAAACCATTGTAGACCCCCACCATATTTGTCAAATTCTCCAATGGTACACGGTGCAAATCGCTCAGGTGGTCTTCGTAAGACAAGAACACGGCGATGATTCTTGTTTAGGAGGAATCTGGACTTATCCGAAAACCAAACGGAGTTTCACTGCCACTCATCTCAACCTTGATGATTTTGACAAAAGTTTAAGCGATTTATTTTGTGCGTAGCTGTGAGATTGACAGGTTGCTGGTTTTCTAGCAGATAAATTGACTACTTTCAGTCTTCTTCCTACTGTTTTGGTTGAAATTTCTGTTCCAGTGGCTAATCGAAGATCATATTTTTAATTCACTAGATACTGGATGTTACATCTGCTTTCTGAAACCCTGTAGTTCGATAAAACGATATTCTCTACGTGTTGTTTTGTCTTTCAGCACCTTGTCCACATCTTCTTTTGAAACTACCAGTCCCTCTGAACCATCCTGCGGCCATCTGTACCACAGATTTGTTGGTATTGAGAATTCCAGAAACTTCACTTCGTGAATATTCTTTACGAAGAAGAGTAATCACTTGGGATACTTCGTTTGGTCTGCAATGGCGTCTAGGCATATTTAATTAACTTAATGCAAACAAATTCGCTAATTTTTGAAACACAAAGCACGCTTTATTAATTAAATGAGTTAAAACGGTGAGTCAACTATTAGAGCTTTTTGTTAACTTTTCATTTAGTAAAATTCAAAATAAATTTAAAACCAAATAACTAAATTTAATGAAATACATAAATATATAAATCCAAGTGTTTACCTGCAGTTTAGTTGGTTTTAGAGCTATTAAAATTAACAAACTTTACTTTAATGGGCTTGAACAAATGAAGTTAAAAATTAGACCAAAATACCAATGGTCTTCTTATGAACTGAAATCCTAATTTGTAATATAAAGTAACATTATTAATAGTGTGTATGCCCTCCTCTTGCAGCACTGCAAGTTTCTAATCTTCCCGGCATGCTTGAGATTAAGGTTCGTATTTTTTTCTTGGGGTATCTGTTTCCCGTTCTTGAACAAGCATGCCAGAGAGCTCATCAAGAGTTACATGCGGTCTCGGTACGTTTTTAATTTTTTTGCCCATTTGATCCCAGAGATGCTCAATTGAATTGAGGTCAGGGCTTTTGGAAGGCCACTCAAACACTGGATATTCGCATCTTTCAACACAGTTATGACAATGTTAGCTGTATGAGGTTTGCCATTGTCTTGCATAAAAATGAATCCATTGTCGAAATTTTCGGCAAATTGTTGAACATGGGGTACAATAATCTCGTCTCTATATCTTCTTGTTGTTAGCGACCCGCTATGTATCAAAACCAATCCTGTACGACCATTAAATTGTATCCCACCCCAAACCATTGTAGACCCCCACCATATTTGTCAAATTCTCCAATGGTACACGGTGCAAATCGCTCAGGTGGTCTTCGTAAGACAAGAACACGGCGATGATTCTTGTTTAGGAGGAATCTGGACTTATCCGAAAACCAAACGGAGTTTCACTGCCACTCATCTCAACCTTGATGATTTTGACAAAAGTTTAAGCGATTTATTTTGTGCGTAGCTGTGAGATTGACAGGTTGCTGGTTTTCTAGCAGATAAATTGACTACTTTCAGTCTTCTTCCTACTGTTTTGGTTGAAATTTCTGTTCCAGTGGCTAATCGAAGATCATATTTTTAATTCACTAGATACTGGATGTTACATCTGCTTTCTGAAACCCTGTAGTTCGATAAAACGATATTCTCTACGTGTTGTTTTGTCTTTCAGCACCTTGTCCACATCTTCTTTTGAAACTACCAGTCCCTCTGAACCATCCTGCGGCCATCTGTACCACAGATTTGTTGGTATTGAGAATTCCAGAAACTTCACTTCGTGAATATTCTTTACGAAGAAGAGTAATCACTTGGGATACTTCGTTTGGTCTGCAATGGCGTCTAGGCATATTTAATTAACTTAATGCAAACAAATTCGCTAATTTTTGAAACACAAAGCACGCTTTATTAATTAAATGAGTTAAAACGGTGAGTCAACTATTAGAGCTTTTTGTTAACTTTTCATTTCCTAGCAGATAATGTCCTGATATTGTTAATTGTTTCATGGAAAATTATTTGAATAGTGCTTATTAAACGTCAATTTATGACATGTGAAAGTCTATTCACAACAACTTGTAAATTGGAAAAGTTATTTCAACATTTTGGAAGGCCATAGTCTACTGCTAGGTTAAATGAACTTAAAAAAAAATAGAAGGTACAAGCTGTACAAGTCGTACGAAGTATATAATTTTATACATTGGTCCAGACACGTCAGTTCGTCAGGACCACACAACTGCAACTACGCAAATTCCCTGAACGAATGAATAGCTGCGGCCAGTTGCAGCACAAAAACTTTGATAATTTTCTACCCCTAGTATTCTCGAATGAACGAGTCGCGACTTGCAATTCAAGAAAACAAACACAGCTGCTGACTCAGGTTGGCCAATTCGATTTCGAGTTGGAATATTTACGAGGTACGAGTTCTCGAGTCATAGGATTATTCGAGTTGGCACAACACTAATTATAACATATGGTTTCTTAAGGCCCATTGGAGATTTATTTGCAATCAGTATTTAAATATGGAGTTGCGTCAGGGGAACATAACTTAATTATTTCAAAATAAATAATTCAATGATATTCTGGGTAATTAAATCGTATAAATAAACTTGCTCACCATTCCGGTAATCAAGTAATCTCAGCATTATGAATGAATCAACTGAATGTATGCATGCGCGTAAATAAGCTGAAATGATTTGTAGGCGCAAATGCTGATAATATCACGCGATGATGACATACATTAAAGTGAATTATTGGAAGTATTTTATTGTGTGAATTAATTTATGTGATTCATTCCTATCCACAAGGTGGTGTTGAAATGCATTTTTAGATACAAATAATGCCAATGAATTTCTATGTAGTGATGACTGATGACATATATCAAACGACCTTCTCGGCCCAATTTGATAAACCAATAAATAACGTCGAATTTGAATAATAAAACTATCTTTTATTTACCTGTCGGTTGCATAATCTTTTAAAATGAATAAATCACATCAAATCCATATATATGTGCTTTACTTCCTAACAAAAATTACCAACCGACACAATACCCATAAAACGAACCAACTTGAGTTGTCACGATTGTAATTTAAAAATCAAACATAACGTAAATTACTACCACTAAATCACGAGCCAAATAGTTATTACAATTATAAGAATTTGTAAATCACGAGCCAAACAAATATTACAAATTATAAGAATTTGTACAACACCTGGGTTCGAACCGTTACAAAGTATTTTCAATATTTAAAATCGACATGTTTGATAAATTTTTTCCAAAAATTTCCATTTTGAATATAATGCATATTCCGTTACTTTTGGGTCTTTTTCTAGAAGTACATTGTTTCTTTCCCAAACACTAAATAAAATTACGCAAACACGCATTCAATGATTTTGATGAATAATTGTTTTCCAAATGTCTTGTCCATTGTTTATTATAATAAAAATTAATCAGTATATATTTATACTAATTAAAAAATCACGTAATTTTTTTTATATTCTTTTGATATAAAAACTGTTGTGGACAGAACATGACTTTTTTCAATAATAATACATACAATGAATAAATTTATTAAAAAAAACATAATTTACGCTTTAAGGGAATAAAAGAAGGTTTTAATCCGGAAGCCGTTATTAAGTTATTTCGCTGTCTACGGTCGCTTAGGCATTTTTCGCCGAGGGATTATTGAGGTTTATTCCCGATCTGCATACAACATGTTTCTCCCGACCGTTTAATTGACCGTATTAATTTTTATTTTTAATGTAATAATTGAAACGCTCTTTGAAAACGCTCATAGCGACAGTGTAGTAACAGCTGTCTTCTTGACAATCATCTTGACAAAACTTTGATACCTAATAATTTGCTACAAGTTGATAATTTTAACTTATTTTGTGATACGACACTTTATGAGAGTGCCGTCATCTCTTGAGTAAAAGGCAATTGTAATAAGATATTGGCTAACTCTTTGCTTAAAAATGCGATTGGGCAGGTCTGCTGTTTTTTTTAAATTTTATTAAATAATTTATCTGTTCAGTAAATCAGGCAGTTCTGATTCTGTTGCAGTCTGTATTGTAGTAATATTAAATCATTCTTATTCCTAGTATCATGTTCATGTACGTCGGAATGACTCGCTTTTTCTGTTATTTGTTTTTATGTATACGAGGTTCTGTAGTACACATAAACGGGGAACGTTTATATTCCTAGATTTATAAACTCAAACCTGCAGTCACCCCTAGATCTGAGTCTTGATATTAGCCTGACCGATTTTCTTTGCTAAAAACGATTATTCTCCAGTTGGCTCTTTGCCCTCATACAATAGAGTCAATTAATTAATGAAATCGAAAAAATTGTCTCGAAAACAATACTGTCCTCAGGTTTTTATAAGTGTCAAAATTTGAAATATTAATAAATTTTCCCGTTTATTTCTCTGAATTTCCTAGACTTTGTAACCCTCCTTGCGCACTGACCCATAAGATTGGCGGTCAGTTCTGTTTAAAAGTTAAGATACCGATAAAGTGCAGGAAACACAAATTCGCAGGTTTGACGAGTAACACAGGTAGGTGGTGAATCTAATTTGAATGTTAAATATGGTAACGTACACAGAACGAGTATATCTATATTAAGCTGCTCTTCATCCAGTAGGGGCGGTTAATATTTCAAACAACCCTCGTTTGGAAATATTTAAATACTTACCCCTTTGTTGGCGTATCTGCGGCTTTTTAATTCCCTTGGAGATATACCTGAAAATCAAGCTCAGAACATTTTTTTTGTTTCTGATTTCCATCGAATTTTCTAATTGTAAAGTTGGCTTCCCATTAGCGGGGTTGAATAATTAAGCCTCACGTAGGGGTTTGAAAAATGCATCGATAAAATTAAAGTTTCGTCGGGGGCTCTACGGGGGTGGCCGATTGCGCCAGATACCGCAGTGCTGGCCCACTGCAGATGCTACTGCAGCGAAGAGGGTGAGTGCTATGCTCACGTGCAGCCCCCACGGCCCGGGGGTGGGTGGCCTTGCAGATTTGTGGATGAGGGGGGTGCAGTCGGGACGCTGACAGGACCATCTCTTCGCACGGCGACGGAATTATTCAATCTCCCGATCAAACCATCTGCATCGCTCCCGTTTTATGATCACTTTAACACCCTACAAGTGTTTCTTATGGGCGCTCGTCTCGGGCCATCGTGTCAATCGGCGTTTGCCTCGGCGAGGCCCCCATGGAGTACCAGGGGTGTGTGTATATTAAATATTTTATGAATGCCTCGGGGGCGGGGAGTTTCCATCATAACAGGCACTCGATGGAGTCACGATCACTGAATGCGATCGAATGATCGAACACGCCAATGGAGCGGAGAAAATATTAGTATTAATAATAATAATAAATAAGGAAAGAGGCTTGCACATAATGTGGATCACAATAAATATAGAACATATTTTTACATTTCCTTATTTCCTCTTTCTGTATACTGTACCTATAATTGATAATATTGAAAACAAAACAAACAAACAAAAGTTTGAGTGTAAGTTAGGTGTTCTGGCAATCACAAATCAAGTGAAGCAAATATGGCAGTAAGAAAGGAAGTAGGTATTCTATATGGATCTTGAAGAAGAAGAAATTGTACAGCAAAACGTTAATTAGGACATCAGCTGAACGTTCTTCGTAATAGATTAAATTTTTGTTTCATAATGTTGAAATAGTAAAAAGTTCTGTAGAATGAGAAACTGTGAGTTGAGAAACAGATCAACGATATTTAGTTACAAAACTAATTCGTAACTTTACCTACACCTAATAAAAAAAGTTACAAATATACATAGATTAGATAATAAAATTGTTAAAGACATTAACAGCGTTATTCATAAAAAAATAAACCCTGGTTTACCGGTAGTTTGGCGGTGTTTTACAAATAGTTGGCAAGGTTATTAAGATTAAACTACCGTTAAACAGCTTAAACACTATAAGAGTAAATTAAAATTGAATAATTTTATATTATGTAAAGCAATAAAGGCAATGTAATTACTATTTTAAATAGAAATGATTATGTTTGTAAAATTTTTGACATGATACCTAACGATGATATATTTAATAAATCAAATGAAGATCCTACAAATAAATTTAAAATTGAAATTATAAAATTGATCAAGGAGTGCACAACAAAATTAAATATTACAGACACATATATACCGGGCTTTTTTTTCTTATTACACATATGATGGACAATGTATAACTGGTTGCCTGCATCAACCCGCAAGGAATTTCCTATGTGTAATTTAAAAAAAAAAAACAACTCATTAGCGGCGTCGGTGCAGGCAACTGTCAATTTTGGCATATGTTACACAGAGAGGTTATGTTTTTATTCAAGGCAATACACGACGGGGTCTTTGAAGATACGCAGAGTATTCCTAATGCATTGTGGATTTATGCCATTACATGCAGTACGTATACGGCCTTTCAATTCATCTACGTTATGTATTTGTATGTCAATAAAAAAAATACTTTTCAGGTAACCCCAAAGAAAATAATCATTTGTTGACAAATCAGCTGATCTTCATACATTAGGAATACTCTCGTGTATTGTCTTGAATAAAAATATAACCTCTCTGTGTAACATATGCCAAAATTGACAGGTTGCCTGCACCGACGCCGCTATTGAGTTGTTTTTTTTTTAGAATTTCACATAGGAAATTCCTTGCGGGTAGATGCAGGCAACCAGTTATACATTGTCCATCATATGTGTAATAACGAAAAAAAAAGCACGGTATATAAAAAAATCAAACTAATGAACCCTAAGTTCCAAAGTATTTTGGATATTTCTTTTCCGATATGCTCAGTTCTCTCGGCCGGGTCGGTCCAAGTACTGTTCATAACGTATGTCGCTTCTGAAATCATCGGCTTCGGTCACGTTTCGGACCGTGGTTCGGCCACTGTTACCGAAGACAGGTATAGCTGCGTTATTTTGCGGGAGAACCTGAACCTGAATTCTGCCTTCTCCTTGTACGGTCATTATTTAAATTGCAAATTGTAATAAATTACCCAATAAATATTTTAATTCTTTTTTTTACAACATTGCTATTTAATAAGAATAAATAACTTACATATGTTATTGCCCTAGTAATCTTGAATTGTCGTCATATTTATGAATATACAAAATTTAACCTGTATCTGGGTTTGATTATTAATTCCTCTAAGCTAAAATAGTTGTAAAGAAATATTTGAACTTACGAAGTTTATAATTTTCTTTTAATTAGATTATAATAACATAACGTTAATTAGAACATATGTCATCTTTCTACGATTTTGTGTTAATATTGACAAAAAGTATTGCGTAAGTAAACTATTCTAAATTTCTAACTATTTCGAATTGAACTAATTATAAATGTTTGAGCATCAATATCATATGACAATATTGCAGAGAATTAAAAATGTAAAATTTATTTAAGCTGGGTAGTTAATTTCCTCTCATGTAATAATAAATCATTTCAAATTTGCAGAGAATATACCTAGTATATGGAAATAATATTTAATTTTCAAAATAATTATCAATTAGAGATTATTTATTCATCTATTATTAATTATTTATCCATATTATCAATCAGATATACAGATATTGTTAATTAATTAAATAATTTATATAAATAAAATACCTGATTAAGTTATACAAATTCAAGAAAGCGTTATAGTCTGTTTGAATTATTATAATACAGCAAATATCTCGGTTATTAGTATAGAGAGAAAAAAAAGTTGAAGAAAAAACTGTTAGTACTTTTTGTCGTCTATTTAATCCTAATGTCAGGAGAACAAGTGAAAATCAAATAAACACGTGAAAGCTATAAGCATCAATTTCTTTAATGGAACACCCTGAATATTTTGGTTATATTTAATAGGCAATAAAATTTGCTTTATAGTGATACTACGTAAGTACCCAGTTATTATACAAATACCGCGACAATTGCCACTAAATGAAATTTCCGTAATAACAAGGAAAATCATATAGTATCTACATGTATTTTACATTATACATACGAAATAACTTGTATACTTATACGTTACATGATAAGTATGTGTACTATTAAGTATCTATACTTTAAAATCACATATTTAAAACTAATTGTAGATAAGTCAATGAAATTGACACTTCCCCATCAGTGGTGTATTGGAAAAATAAGATGTAACGGAACGCAGTGAGAGCAAAAAAATAGTCAGCGACTTTCCACAAGCAGCTTCCTGAAAGTTTTTCGGAGGTCATCTTATTTTAAGCAAACTATTGTTTTCCTTGTACGTTTTTAATTTTTTAATTCTTAGTATACAAAATATAAACAAACACAAAAATAAGAAATTTTAAAAAAGATAAAAATAAGAATTTAAAGATATTATTATTTCATGTAGTACACTTATAGTGTACTACAAAAACTCCCAAATGCTGCTCTTTTAGTTTGCTGGTCAGTAGCGGATCGATGAGAATGCAACCAGGTTTTTACGTATAAAATTGGATTCAAAAATTCCAAAGGTGGTCCATGAAGTTTTATAAACAATAAATTTGCAACATTATCAATTAAAATGCGCGATCTTCTTTCCGTTACAATTAAATTCATGCTGCTGAAACCCCGCTCGCATTCTGAAGAACTGCAAGCTATAATTTTAGAAGAAAAATATCCAAATCGAATGAAATGTTACGATCACCATAAGCCAAGTAATCCCTAAAGGCATTTAAAATTTTCCCAGAAGGTAAATTAAAGCGTTGGCAGAGAGATTCTACTTATTTTCCTCCAAAATCCATATTAATTTCAGATGGCCATTCGGTTGGTTCAAGAATGTCAAGTCTTTAACAATGTCGGAACTGTCGGAAGTCAAAATTCCGCCTGAACCTGAACAATTTGCAGATGTAGTGTTTAGCATTTTCCTCATACTATTAATAATACTAATTAAGAATTGATTTCTGTGATACAATTTTGCCACTTTATTATCCGTCAACGAAATTGAAGATAATTGCATTATTTCACAAGCAGAAACTGCTTCCAACGACTTCTTTCCTTTCTGAGGATCTTTTAAAAATTCTGAATAAGTGATTGTGTGGCGAATCAATTTGTCTGCATATACCATAAAAGTTTCTCTTTTTTGCAATGCTTCTGATAGAATAGATAGCTCGAATAGAACATCATACATTAAGGCCAAATCTTGAATAAATTGTTTCGATGATATTCTTTTATATAATCTATTAAACATTGATTGTTCCGTTTTACTGCGGTTGTCTTTACTCGCATTTTCGAAATGATGACGTCCAATACGTTTAATTTCTACGCCGAGAGCAGTTGCACATGTTTTAATTTCTCTTGGATTTTTCGGAGATTCGGAGACAAATAAGGAGTATAACTTGTCCATAAATATTTGAAAATGATTAACCCCATTAACCTCAGAAATAGCATCTCATACCGACAATTCGAGCCTATAGTTTAGACAATGCTATGTAATTAGATTCGGATATTTTTGTGTTAGTCTTGTTCCTACTCCAGATTTTCTTCCTAACATAACACTGGCCCCATCGCTTGTAAATGAAATTAAATAGTGTTTTAAATAATTATCATGAAAACCATTTTTTTTTTCAAACATTTTAAGAGAACCTCTGTTATGGTGTTAGCTGTTTGATCCTGCAATTCAATTAAATCAAGAAACGAGAAATGAGGATCTTTCATTTTATCGGTTTCGCATTTTAAATAAATAATAAGACCAGACTTTTTACTTAAAGAGGTAGATTCATCTATGATAATAGATAAGTTTCCATCAACTTCTACTATTTGTTGACAAATTTTGGATTTCATTTGAGTTCCTATATGATCAATTAATTATTTCTGTAGCACGGAATCTAGATCGTAATCCGTGAGCCATTCAGTAGATCCATTCATTTCTTGAAGTATTAATAAATCAAAATGATCAGAATATGGACGATCATGTTTAGCAATATAATAAGCAGTTCTAAAAACCTTACTGGTGCTACAAATTTCAGAATCTTTGAACTTATCTACAATAATTTCAAGCTTTTGCTTGTCTGCTTCTTTTAAGATTCTCTCAGCTGTTGTATATGAAAAACTTTTACAATGTTTGTATTTTTTTTTATTTTAGACTGCCGACGCAACTAATCGCAACTAATCAAACAATACAAAAAAGACAAATGGAGTTCGACCTGCAATAACATTAATAGTCTCAATGGGAAGACATTCTGGGATGAAACTAAAAAACTATGCAAATACAAAAAAACATGTGCACTCAATTGAAATATGGGACCCCATAATAAAAAAAAATACCGACAATGATCAGGACATTGCTAATATATTTTCCAGCCACTTTGAACAACAATTCACATTTTCACTTCCAACTTCGTACAAACAAGACTTAATGAAGTCTCTGCATGGTACAATACCAACTCCTTCAGACACCAGACAACGCCAGAGGAAGAACTCTTGACGAGGAACGACTACTTCAACCCACAAAAATCTACTGTACTCCCTCTTACCTTTCTAACATCCAACATACAAGTGAGCAACACCTACAAAGCCAAAAATCAGCTGCTCTATTTTTATATATCAACAAAGCATTTGTTCAAAAGCATCATTCCCTTTGGAAGGCAACTAAAAGAATAAAAAAAACCATCACCCAGATACCACCAATCAAGAACGAGGATGGAAGCTGGGCCAGAAGTAACGGACAAAAAGCACAACGATTTGCCGAACATCTTGAAACCATCTTTACACCGCATAATGTACAAGAAGAGGAAATATTCACCGATGACATTATTCAAGTAAACAAAATTATTACACCTGTATCCCCTAAAGAGGTTACGAACGAAATCAATAACAACATTAATCCGAGGAAAGCCCCAGGTTTTGAACTTATAACAAGAGAAATATTGAAGCAGCTCCCAAGAAAAGCCATAGTCAAACTTACAAACCTTATAAATGCTGCATTTAGACTCAAATATGTACCTACGCTGTGGAAAGTGGCGGAGATAGTTATGATACCAAAACCAGGAAAACCTCCACATGAAGCCACTTCATATAGACCAATCTCACTACTACCCGTTATGTCTAAACTCTTTGAGAAACTACTTCTCAAGAGATTACAGCCTATTATCGAAAGAAGAAACCTGATCCCAAATCACCAGTTTGGATTCAGACATAAACACTCTACAGTGGACCAAGTCCACAGAATAACTAGTGTTATTGAAAAGGCATTAGAAGAGAAAATAGTTTGTTCAGCAATATTTTTGGATGTGGCACAAGCATTTGATAAGGTTTGGCACGAAGGGCTACACCACAAACTAAAGCGGACTCTTCCCAAACAATACACAGAAATTTTGATATCATATTTATCAGGAAGATACTTTAGGGTCAAGCAGGAAGATAGCTACTCTGATCTTAAAGAAATTAAAGCCGGAGTGCCGCAGGGTAGTGTCCTGGGCCCGGTGCTCTATCTACTCTTTACATGTGACCTCCCAGAACTGGAAAATAACACAACTGCTACTTTCGCTGACGATACTGCCATTCTAGCTGTCAGCAAAACCAATAAAGAAACAGCAAACAATCTCCAAATAGCAACCAACAAAATTCTAAGTTGGACAAAAAAATGGAGAATAAAGCTTAATGAGTCCAAGTCAGTCCACATTGACTTCACCAACAAACGGATAGAACACTCCCCAGTAACTATGAATGGTCAGATAATACCATACGCCAACACAGCCAAATACCTCGGCTTCACACTGGACACAAAGCTCCGTTGGAAAACGCATGTGAAAAAGAAAAGAGAGCAGTTAGGTATTAGATATCGAAAAATGTATTGGCTATTGGGAAGAAACTCTGCTTTATCAATTCACAATAAGCTACTACTTTACAAGCAGATATTAAAGCCAGTGTGGACATATGGAATACAGCTCTGGGGCTGCACCAAAAAGAATAATATAAAAATAATACAAACATTCCAAAACAAAGTATTAAGAAACATCGTAGATGCGCCCTGGTACATTAGGAACGACAACCTCCACAACGACCTTGGAGTGGAATCTGTGGAGAGTGAAATACGGAAATGTGCGAGGAGGCATGAGGAAAGACTTCACCAGCATGTGAGTACCGAGGCTATCCTGCTTCTTGACAACGCTGATATTGTAAGAAGACTCAAGAGGAAGAAATCGTTCGAGTTGGTGTAATGCGCTAGGCGCCAGTGATAGTTCAAAAAGCAGAGCAGTGCTTGTCATAGTGTACATGAATGCGGTACACCAAATGTTTAATGTTTAATGTTAAATGACAGAACAAATTTAGGAAACCAGTGGGTGACTCCTAGGAAAATCAAACAAACTTTTAGTACAGTAGGAATAGATTTAAGTTACTTATTAGTCTAAGACTAGATTGTAACATTATTAAAATATAAAAAATAAATTTAAAAAAAAAAAAAAAAAAAAACAAAGCATTTGATTGAGTATGAAATAAAGGGCTCCTTTTTAAATTAAATAAATTACACATGCCACCATATCTAATCGCTATGATCGACAACTTTTTACATAATCGCACCACTAAATTTAAAGTTATAAACTCCCTCTTCCACGAAATCACACCCAAACAAGGGTTACCTCAAGACTCCCCTTTATCACCTTTGCTGTACAACCTGTTCTGTCATGACATTTCTCATAGCAATCCCGACCATTTCAGGCCAAACTCATCCTCAATATGCTGATGATACCGCACTAGTCTGTCCTTCTCACAATCTTCACTCAGCTATCTATGAACTACAACTGCTAACAAATCAAACCCATGCATGGTTCAACTCATGGCGCGTATACGCCAACCCATTAAAAACTCAACTTCTTATACCATATCACAACATTCGTTCAAACTCCCTATACATCACTCTCGACAATAATACGAGCCAGCCACAGCCCTCTACCACCTACCTTCGAATCACCATTGACCATAAGATTACATTCAATACTCATGCAAGTAAAGTTAAAGAGAAAGTGATAACAAGATCCAAATATTTCCGCTGCCTCACCTACAAAGGACAAGGAATCTCTACAAGAATAGCGACACATATATACAAAACAATATGCCGCCCTATGATTGATTATGGCTCTATCCTATTTTCGACATGCAACAACACAGCCCTAACAAAACTTTATGTATCTGAAAGATCTGCACTGCGAATCATAACAAAAATTCGCCACTCAACTAATCCACTGCTCATTATAACTAATGAGTCGCTATACAATCTCACTAAAATCCTACCAAATGAAACCAGATACAAATAACTACTTAAAAAAATCTGTAGCAGAGCTTCCAATCTCGAATCCCTAGCAATCCTCTGTTCACAACGAGACCCCAATATACAACCCAAATACAAATGCCCAAGAGCAACGGTGTACGAGACGAAAAAAACTGACTCAAATGTTTGACAGTCAATGATGCTACATATATCTTATCATTTTCATTCTTCACAACTGCATATCTCATTCCCATTAAACTATTTACGGGTAGAAAGTTTACTGTTGATAGCCTTTTTATGATCATGATACGTGTACTATGTTGGAAGGGGAACCAAAATGGCGTAGGTAGTGTCGACCCCCTACTCACCCATTAAGCCACAGCCACTTTCCTCTAAAAAAATTAAATGGCACCCCCCTACTTGTGATACATCGTTGGAAAGCTCTTGAAAAATGCTTTCCAGTCATTATTAATACAATATGATTTGTTCAACTAGTTTTCGAATTAAGTGCAAGTAAAGTGCTAAAGTGTTCAACCAATTAAATTCAAATAACATGTTAATATAAATGTTTGAAATGGTTTCCTTGTTTTCTAAACAAAAATATTGTCTGCTTCTAAACTTCTCGCGAACTTTCTAAAACGTTTGTCTAGTAATAGTTCGACATTATTGTGCTATTCTTTCTCGTAATTGTTCAATAGTATCTTTTTGCGTCTTATAAACTATAGACTTTAAGTGACCCAAGGAAAAAATTCCTTGAGGTGTTAGATCTGATAATATAGGGTGCCATTTGATAGGGCCTCTTCTTCCAATCCACTGATTCACTGATTTGGATAGTGACGTTCTAACCTCCTCATAGTGAGGAGGTGCACCATCTTATTGAAAATGTAATGTATTTTCGGTAAGTCCATAATTTCCATGTTCGTCTGTTTGGTTATAAATCTCCTGAAGTACAAGAGGCTCAACGAATTCATCCAGCAAATTAGCACAAATTACTCCTGCATCAACCAGTATCGTTGCAGACGTTCTTCTAAAGCAAAGCCCCCTATAATTGGAAGGATTCGGTAACTTCAAAAACAACTTCAACGTCAACGTCAGAACAATCTTGACTGCGCTATTTAATTTAAAAGTAATTTTAAAATATTAAAATTATCCGAATTTAATCTATTTTCCAAACTCTAGTAGAAAAAATATTGTGTGCAAACGTAGGAAATCAATTTTTTCCGTACACGGCATGTTTTCAATCTCGGCTATCGCTTTGATCAAAAATCCCATGCCTAGTACGGAAAAAAATTAGATTTCCTTACTTATTGCACAAATAGCTATTTTCTGCGATATTATCATTTCTCCAATCCATGAACTTTTTGTAGACAAATGTATACCTTTCTCGGGATTTGTGAGATAAAATATTATTGGAAGCGGACTTTGCTGCTTCAATGATTCTCGGTGGTGAGTCCGGTTCAGTCATATCGCATTCGGAATCTGTGATTTTCGATTTACAATAACTTTTAAAAACTTTCAAGTTAAAAACGTTCAAGTTCAATTTAATTCAAAACGAACTGTCACCATGCAAATTACTGCAATGAATGTTTGTAAAGTCGTTTCCATAACAATAAATGCATTCCATTAAATTTTACCTTTTAATTTTTATCTCTAGATCTCAAGAATGAAAACATATCACTTTCATGAATAGTAAGCCGTGGAAAAATTGCTATTATCACATTTCATTCATTTTCAGCAGCAGGAATATTTTGCACCAAAATTAGATCCTCGTTAGGTGATTACACTGTGGATAAATGAAGAATTTACGAACATAATTGAGAGAAGAATTGTAAATTTATAAAGAATAACTATTACATCTGCATTAATCTTTGTATGCTTACAATCCAATTTTGGCGTTTTTTTATATATATTCTTCATTAATATTTTGATCTATTGGTTAAATGTCGATTATAGGCGTGACAGTTTCAGATATTAAACTTACCAAACGGTAAATGCGGTTAATAAATAAAGCACTACGAAACCCAATGTCAACAATAAATTAAAATATTATAATTATTATTGAATATTTCTTCATTATTTAACTATTTACTTTTACATGAATTACTATATATTAGTATTTTGTCTTTGAAATAAATTCGTAGCACAAACAAAAATATCTTATACGTATTGAGTACCTACTACCTTCCTAACCTTTGAGTAATGTTTCGAAAAAGAAACCCCCGGTAAATGATAAGCCACCGGTAAAACAGCATTTATAGGGGGTGTTAAGGTTCATAAATTTTCAATTACCGAATTACCAGCAAATGAAAATGTCGGTAAATTTATATACCCTAGTAGTAGCTATTGATTTCTGAGAAAAGTACGGTTTAAATAAATGTTTATATTAGGGACTTAATACTCATGTGCGGTACACATTAAGTTTTCCCCCAAGATATAGCAATTGATATAGCTTGAACCTAAGCTACATGAATCCCTTCAAACCTGAATTTTATTGAATAGTTAAAAAAATATGTTTGTTACTTTAATACATTATTAGGGACCTTTATAAAGTAAACAAGTATTTAAATTGGAGGTTTATTCTATCAATACAGTGAAACTTTAACCAAGTGTTTGATTTAACCTAAACAAGTATTTGTTTAATTTTTTTGTTTTTATTTGTTCAAAAATAATTATGTACAAGTACATGTACATATCGTACAAAACATAACTAGACTAATTTTCATTGTCTATGAAATTAGGTGAAGCAGTTCCTCTCTCTTATCAAGCATAAATGTATCTTGCACTTATCACATAAAACATGCGTTCGCCTTTTACATCCTGGAAACTTGCAACGAGTAGCTTCATTATTGTCGTCAAACTATGACGCATATGATCAGTTCTATCGTTTTGGATTTCTTGTAATGGACGATTTTCTTCACGCTTACGAGATAGAGTTGGTGAAGGGATAGGAGAAGAAGAACGTCGACCACGTTTATTTTTTGATAAAGGGTTTCCTACACTTATTAAACCATCAGCAACTCGCATTCGAAAGGCCAGTAAATCCATAATCTCCTTTTTCGATATATGACACTTTTCACAGCCTTTCTTGTATTCAATCCAACTGTTTATTAAAGCAAAATTCACCGTGTGCATTATAATAGGTAGTGTCCATTTTTTTGAACGAATGAAAATCCTATAAAAATCCTAATCAGCTGGTCGAGAAGGTCTACTCCTCCCATACTGTGGTTATAAAGCTTAACTATTTCGGGTCTCTTTACCTCTATATATTTTCCCTCTTTCTTGTCCCATCTTTTTACAAGGTCTTCCTCACCTTTACCGACAAAATTTGATGCAAGACATACTGTTTTATTGTCAAGCCATTTTACAGCAACTATGACATCTTCACCGACAACCTCATCTACAGAACCTCGCTTTGTTTTGTTCATTTCTTTATCTTGCAGTAACGGTGGCTTGAAAAACGCAGTATATATATCTTTATCTTTCAGTGTTTTCAATAGTTAGTAAGATGAAAAAAGATTGTCATAGTACAATTTATCACCAGATTTTTTTATTCTATCGGAAATATGTAATATTACACTAGCCCCTTGGCCGTATATTTTTAAATGTTGTTCATTTAAATTTGTTGTTTCCCTTTGATAGAAAATAAAATCTTATGCTTGCCCACTCTTACCGCAAAGAACATAGACTTTTACCACCATGGGGAGAGTTTACCTTTTATGTATTACTTTATACCTAATTTTCCGTGAAAAGGAATAATTTGTTCGTCTATACATATATTCTCCTCCAATTCAAATTCATCTCATACATCTCTTTACATCTCTTTCTTGCCAACTCAGAAATTGGTCGGACTTTCTAAAGCCTGTCGGTGCAATTTTCTGGTTTATCCAGGTTATTTACTGAGTGTAAGCAACTTCTTAACTGGAAAAATCTATCCCGAAACATGTTTGCAAGAAGCAGCGAATCCCAAGAACCCGTTCCCAATACATCCTTATCCTTGGGAATTTCTTCAGACATCCAATAACTATATGTAAGGCAAACATTTTTTTTATTTCAGATGCAGATGTATTTCTGAATATTTTTCCTTGTTGAACAGTGTATAGATTGGTAAAATATGCCATTTTATCGAACTCATTATTGGGTATGTATTTCAGAAAGTACTCTAGATCTAGAGGACATACAGGTTTTGTAATATCGTGTTTACTTTGAACTGGTGGTTCGAATTCTATTATGTTGGTGTAAATGAACTTTTCTTCAAATTTACTTGGCTTATTTTTCTTTTTAGCTTAAGTTCTGAGAAGGGTTCGTCTGAGTTTTCTTCATCCGAACAACCTTCTTCATTATTACTATCATGTTGTATAATTCCTTCCATTTCTGCTCTGTTAATCACATCAGGACCTGGTCTTATATTATTTAGCTCTAAATCAAAGTCTTCATCACTTCATCTATCATCTTCCTGGATATCTGTAGAATTTTCTAGATTGTATATTTTTTTAACTTATCCATATTCACGTTAGCTGTAAAGATAATACTAAAGTTACGCCAAACACAAAAAAAAATACATTTAATTACTTATAAAGGGAATAATATTTCAGACCACATGTACATGAGGATGTACAAAGCTACGCAGCAAGTGGGACACTTTGTACATACTCATGTATATAGCTTTAGCAAGTCATATACGAAAAACTAATAATATTTACGTATGTATTATTTATTTATTACATTTTTCAATGTTTTGCAATTGCTTCATTTTATTTTTATTTTTTTGGAACTGTTCAATTAATTTACATCCCGTCTTCTCTCAGAAGGCAATGGCAAACCACTGAGAGTAATCTGCTCAGGATAGGTTCCCCAAATCAGTCGTTGGTAGCTGACGTTAAACTGTTAGTGCCATCCATCACTGCAACTACGATACAGACACTCAGCCACTGACATATGCGGGAATATCGCCGACGCTCACTTGAGGATGGCACTGCAAGAAGAGAATAGATAGCTTATGATGAGTAATATTGAATAATATTTAATTTTTGTAATTCACAACAAATCCATGTATATTTTTTGAACGATGAAGAGCTTAATGCAAACTTCCAAAACTCACTTCAAACTTTCGCTAGTTGACAAAATTTGTTATAGATTGCACTATGTGTTTGCATCGAATCCACGTCCGGACTACGTAGACGAGATTTGTTTCTGATTTACGGCGCGTTGCGTGTTACTGAATAAGCAATTCAATATTCGCTGGGGTGCGAGGGGTGATGGGCGCCGCGACGCGAGGATACAAATCGACGCTATCGAGAGCACGTTGGGGGGAGCGGGCGTCATTGCGAAGGGAACTTAATATAAAGTTATTTATTAAAGCGCGATGCCGTAAGCAACACGTGCACAGCTCCCGCCCCGGAACCGGATAATCCGGCCGGATGTGTATTGGGAATACGGGCCTAATGCATAAACAGAGCCTGACATTGATGGCAGTGTGATTACCTAAGAAGAATTGGGAATATTGAATACTTCATAGCCGCTGTTATAGCACGTGCGGCCTAGTCAGTTAAGGCTCCGACCAATCTATAGTCCTGAGTCCGATTCTCGTTTGTATCAATTTTATTCTAATTAAGTCGTTTCCCAAGCCTATTTCACCGTACAGTTTTTCAAAATACATGAACATTTTATCCTAGAATATGACATGCATAATGGCATGTCAATGTATCGAGCATTAATGCAGGTTTCAAAGAATGTCTTTTGTCTTTGCATAAATCATTGTGCTTTTGATATATTTTTGTGACATGAATATATTTCTGCGGAAAATCGTATTTGCTTGTTTTATGTCAACGGTTAAAACTATGGATTATGTGACATGCGCAAGCAATATACGACTAATTGGTTTGGTGTTCAAATACTATAATCTCTACCTAGGCGGTAAAGTGATTATTTTTCAGGCTGAAATAAGAAATTAACAGGCAAGCTTTGGCGAGCCTGGGTACTTCTTGAAGCCTGGAAAATCACCTTACCGTCCGTGGTTTACACATTATTTTTCATCCTACACATTATCTCCTATAATTGGTGTAAAAGGAACGATAGCATGGACTAGTACCTCATTATTACAAATAAGCTAAAATCATGTTTTCGCTATACCTTTTTAGGTTTTTAGCATTACACCAATCCATAAATATTATGTTACTGACGATTTCGCATGTAGCAAATTCATCGAAACTTTGTGAGCTGTGTCATTGATTTCAGGCGGGTTGCATTACTCCATCCCTTCTTCGCAATTTAGGTCCACAAAATCTATGATATTTAATTAATAAAGTATTTACTCAAATCAGATATAATCAAAGCGCAAATTTATATGCATAAAAAATTACAAAATAAGCGCTTAAAAATGCAAAAAAATCTTAGAAAAGAAGCATATAAAATAGCATAAAGATTAGAATAAGCACAAAAACGCAGAAAAAGCATGAAAAGGCATATTTTATTTTATATGAAAATACAGAAATACAAAACAGAACATAATTTTATTAACAAGAACGCACTATAGGTAGAACCAGGGGAAATTGCAGTCTAATCGTTTCAGCAACTCGATTAAAACCATGTGCCAAACAGGTGCAATGCATTAATTGCTCATAAAATACTTTTAAATTAGAATATGCCTTCAACATATATGCAGCGGCATCAGAAATCATCAACAATAATTTATCATTTGGTACGGGGTTTGGCAAAAAAAATGTGTTAATCCATCGTGAACGAAAAAGTAATATTTTAATAACATAGGTTTTGGTGATTAATATTTATAACAATAATAATTAATATCGGTTTTTATCAAATCATTGACCAGGGGAAATTGCAGTCTAATCGTTTCAGCAACTCGATTAAAACCATGTGCCAAACAGGTGCAATGCATTAATTGCTCATAAAATACTTTTAAATTAGAATATGCCTTCAACATATATGCAGCGGCATCAGAAATCATCAACAATAATTTATCATTTGGTACGGGGTTTGGCAAAAAAAATGTGTTAATCCATCGTGAACGAATTTGGCAACGGTATTGCCATTTGTTTTTTCTAACTGCTTGGAACTAATTAAAAATGCATTGGTGGAGTCTTCGTTTAATATTCCAATCATTAAATGGGCGATGTACTCACCACATGAATCAGTAATTTCATCTGCATACAACCATATGTAATTGTTGCCAATTATCTTTTTTATTTCCTCATGAGTGTGTTTATATACTTGCTCGACATAGTTTTTGCAAATGGTTGATTCGACAGGAATATGTGTACCGGTGTATTTTTGTAAAAAAGATTTTAACATACTATTATCCAGTTTTTTTAACGGAATGTTAGAAGATACCATCGTATAGCATAAATCAAACTAAAATTCCTTTTCATTCTGTGTAGAAGAACTCGCAAAAGACTCGGAAATCTACTTACTACTTGCACTAGGGTACTACTTGCAGATTTGTTTTTTTTTTTTAATTTTACAGGTGAACTTTTGTTTTGATATGTTGTGTTATGTTAAATTTTTTCTCGCAGTTAATCTACAACATAATACATGCTTGTGCCTATGCCAATAGCAACACAAAATAAAACTTTCCGGTTTGATACAAGCCCTGCAAATTAATTTGCCGTTCTCATATTTTAATTCAGAATGTCCACGTATTCATTCATCGACGGAAGGTTTTACTTTCGGCATTTTATATAAGAAAACTTATTAACACCAAATACACACAAGGCACAAGCACAACGTACTGAAGATTGAGATAAATTGGACTGAATTGATAGCACACTTGCCCCAGATGCGTTCTATGCAAGTAAAAATAGAGTAATCCCCGAAATAATCAAGCTTTGTTTACCAAATATCATGCACGCTTGCTTTGTTGATGATTTTGTGATAACCAAGCACTCTAGACGTAACGGAGTAATGTTAATACTGAATTCTCATTGCAATAATGTGCAACAAAACATATTCCTAGCTAATATAAATAATATGCTATAAAATTGCGAAATAAGCAAATAAGCACAGAAAAGAAGGAAATATGCACAAAAATGCATTAAGCAATTATAAGCTTAAAATCTGAAAATATGCATAAAAACACAAAAAAATATGACGTTACTTCATTTGCTGAAATTCGTATAGATATGAGGTCATTTTGGTCTGCTTTTAAAACTGATGAATAGCATAATACCTAGAAATCCGCGCCTTGGATATAATACTATAACTAAATAAATAGAGCTCTAATCCAGGTATTTTAATGTATTTTGACATTGACGGATCTGTCAACAATATCAAAAATAAAACATTTGGCGAATATATACTTTCTCGCCTCTATGCAGGAGGTAAAATTCGATTTTCTTATAGTATAGGATGAAAAATAATCAAACTGCACGAAATGATCTGCTCCATTCTGGAACTAGATATTAATCACAATAACTCAAATAAATAAATCCTTTATAAATATAAACTGCATTATTAATAAAAGAATAAATTGTTAGTATCTTATCGAGAATATTAAATTAAAATAACCTCAGGACTTCTGGTCTTTCCTGTATTCAAGATTATCGCCTGCGGTGATGCTATCTAAACAGTTATTTTTTGCGTGCGGCGAGCATTTTACGTGAGAAACGACATGCGAGGGTTCCTTTATTGCTCCGGTCCGCCGATATAAGATTCGATATCTTCATATCTACATCTATATGTCCTGCTAGAAATTGTCGAGGCATAAGCGAAGCTTCGGTATGCGGCAGGGCTGCATTCGAGTGGCTTAGTAAGCAGATTTCGAACTGTGCTATTGCGATTCATATGTCTGGCCCGTATTACTGCAGCATGTGCGCCACGACGCCCGCTCACGTTTTACTCCGGCAGAATCGCGTTTCATCGTCGAGAAAATTCAAGAACATGTATAAGAAATTTATATCGATTTTATAAATTCACACATCTCTTCTTATAATAATAATAATAATAATAATATCAATAATAATTAGTATTATCCGGATAATTAATAGTCGTGGGTTACATTCGCGCCCACAGTATTAATAAAAGGTTTAATTTTTCTCAAAACAAACCCGTTGTACAACTAATTCAAAGAAATTTACCAATCTATGTAGGGCTGCTAGGTAGGTCAATGTTTCAAGATTGTCCCAATTCACACACAAATGGTGTATGGCACTGGCGTGGCGCTGGTGTGGGACTGGCGAGGATTGGTCGTGGTGCGTTTAATACACACATGTGTGGCGGTCAAGTGGTTTAGTTCACTAGTACATGTTGTCCAGCACAATGTCTTCTTCCTCAGATAATGATGACCTTGATTTGTTGGATATTATTAATTTAGCCAATATGCAAATTCCAAAAACATGAAACAAGACAAAACAAAACATGACAATTTTCCACTTCTTCAAAAAAGTTAATGTTGAATTCAATGTCAAATAAAATTTGTTAAAAAGAACGCTAAAACTAGAAAAATAAAATAAACAAAGTACAGGTGACAAAAAGGAAAGAATGGTTTGCAAGTGGCGCGCCACTTCGATAAGCCATGAGTGGTGTCGGATGGCGTGGCAAGGGCGCCACGTGCCACCTCGCCGCCACGCCATGTCAGTGTACATTGGGCCATAAGTTAACACATAGGTGGCACAAACCAGTCCCACGCCAGCGCCACGCCAGTGCCATACGCCACTTGTATGTGAATTGGGCCTCAGGTGAGTAAAGTTAAAAGCTAATTTGAAACATCTTATCAAATTTAAATTTTGGAATTTAATTAAGAATTTAAGATTTTTTTTGAAAAACATGACACTCGGAAATGCATTATTAATACTTCTACTTCTTCTTGGACTCGGCGCATCTCCATCTATGGGCATTCGAAGAATATTTTAGTATAACTTTGTTGCTTCAAAGAATATAAGTAGCTAGAAGTAAATCTAACATAAAATGGGAAAATAGACTTAGAAATAGGAACTCTAATAACCCAAGGCCGAGCAGCAATATATCTTTTTAACTCTATGCGGTGGGGCAAGAATGTGTGCAATACGAATAAGCACAAAATCTACAATACCTTAGTAAGGAGCGTAGCGACTTACGGATGCGAAGAATGGCAATTTAGAAGGTCTCGTATAATTATATGAAATACGCATTTCTTAAACACAAGTGACACACGTTTTGATACAGATTTTTACCTTCACACGCCAAATATAATTGATATATTTTAAGTAGTAGCTGGGACTTATATGTGACTGTTGGGTACTCAGGAAAAATGGAAATATAAATATGAATACAATAGTAGAAAAGGTATCAATACTGAGAGATCTATATCAAATGATCTCATTTAAAATATTCAAATATAGTATCAGTAAGATGGCGCCCCTCTACTTAATGCTAGAGATGTTATTACTATATAAATGGTTATTTTAATAACAAAGTAATAGCGACTAATTCATCTGTTCAGTGGCCAGTCAGATCTGCATACTTGACGCCTCTTGACTTTTAATAGTAGAGTACAAGCACAAAAAACACAAAGTATATGGAAGTAACTTCAATTATAATAATGTAGATAAACTTCGTGAAGCAATGAGAGAGCCAATAAAAAGCTTTAATCGCATCATATTGCAATAAGTAACTGGCAATATTCTAAAACGCTGCCAATTGTGTTTAGCTTCTTTTCGGCCATTTAGCCAATAACAGTGGGCATTTTGAGCATTTTTTTTATGTTTTATTGTTATTTGTCTGCTTGGTTGTATAACTTTTTTTTTAATTGACATTTGGTTTAAAAATAATTTATAGAATAAAAATAAAAATTGGAACAATCGATATATCCCATTCTTTTAAATGTTGTTATACATCGTTGAAAAGAGAACAAAAAAGCCAATTTAGACGTGTAACAATAAAATATGGCGGCCATTTAAAATAAGAAAGTGGCTATTAATATCTCGGAAACCGCCATCTTTACTTTTGTTTTGACTTTATTCTTAAGTTTGTCCGATCGATCCAAGTAACTTTTATTTTAAACCTATTTCCGCATCTTTAATAATTATGGAAATATCATAGTTTTTAGAAAAACACAATTTTTAGTTTTTTTTTGAACAATTTCTAAACTGCTTTGACTTTTGAAAATGTTTGAACATAATCTGAGCCATCATACACAACTGCATGACATTGCCCATTTAACCAAACCTCTAGCTTTCAAAATAGGAAAGATAACCATGCAGTCCTACTCTATTTAGGACACGCTGTATATATCTACCAGTAAGTACTCCAATTAAGAAGAAAACTATTATAAAATATTTTTTATCATACCTGCATCATAATACTTGATTATTAAATCTAAACCAAATCTAACCTGACCTGACCTAACCTGACCTAACCTACCCAATAAACGTGGGAAAATCAGTATTTCTAGCATGGCGTGTTTTGGAGTTGCCTTGTAACAACACATTTATTCACCATCTTTGGTCGACAATAAACATACGTTACGCAGGACTAATTTATATTGAAATGTGTTGTAATGTAATACTAAGATGTACACTAACTATTATTGGAAATTTAGAAATGCGAAAATAATGCAGTATAACATGATATGTATAATTTAAATCGTTATACCTCTTTGAGATTTTTTTCAGAAAATTAATTTAAACGTAGTTATCGAATTTATGAGTTATTTCATTTCTACGGTGTATATACAGGGTGTACCGTGATGTACCTGCCATATGTTAAAGGTGTGAAGGGTAAAATGCTGAGGTCATTTAAGTCAAAAATGTTTTGCAAACTAATATCAAAAACTCCGTAATAAGAGATTACAAGCATTTTGAATTTCAAGTAATTTTAGGTACAGGTTGTTCATTTTTCGTAAATAAAATCTAGTTAACTATGAATTTATTGTGGTTTTTTAATATTATTCAGCAACTATAATAAATTTAGTGTTCCGCGGTTTATTAAGGGTGATGTTCCGTGGTTCATAATTTTTTTTTTTTAAGTAAGGTTTAACATAACGTATGGCTGGTATGACGCGGGACACACTGTATATAAATAATTAGAAATTATACAAAAGTAAAAGTATACGGTTAAATCAAACACTTGGTTAAAGTTTCACTGTATTGATAGAATAAACCTCTACAATTGTTTCGGCCTCACGACCATTATCAAGAGTACAGAGATACTAGAGATACTAGAGATACTTTCAGTATCTCTGTACTCTTGATAATGGTCGTGAGGCCGAAACAATTGTAGAGGTTTATTCTATCAATACAGTGAAACTTTAACCAAGTGTTTGATTTAACCTAATCATAATGTTTCACCAAGTAGTATCCACATATAGTTTCAATTTAAGTAAAAGTATACAGTATATTTCGATCACGAAATACAAAATAAAACATATAATTCACAGCTAACTACAAAAGCTTATAAAAGGTGTAAAAGGCAATAAGAAAATTTTAAGATAAAAACAATTACTTTGAAATTTTCAAAACACTCCTATAGGTCATATTATTTTGCATTTAGCCAATAATGATCAACATTATTGACATTTAGTTATCTATTATTATATTTCATAAAGGGCGACCAATTGCTGCCCTGGAGCCTTTTTGCGGAACACTGGGACATACAACCAAAAACCGGAACAATACTGCGAAACCGGAACGTATGGCAACCCTATTCTAAAGTTTTGTCTACTTTTATAAATATTGTGATAATGTTGTGAATTATGAGACATAATACATCTAAGGACTAATCTAATTGAATTTATTTTTAAGTTGCCCTAGAACAGTGTATTTTGTGGTTAATACAGGATGTAATGTATTCCTGGCCGAAGAGGCAATTGAGCCGCACATACTATTTTTTCTCCCATCGCAATATTTTTTGCAAGTTTCGTAAAAATATGGAAGATCTAAGATGAAATCATTTTACGTAGACCTCCAGGACTAATTAATTGCCGGCCTAGGCCGGTAATGTAATATATCAGTACTGTTACTCCGTTATAAAGCAACCGTCAGCACTAAAGGAATCATCAATATCCTCACCGACGTGTAGGGTAGGATGCAACTGATTTAAGGGAGGAAAATTCTGTTAAATTGTTGTGTAGTGACCAATGGATGGGTTACAATCAGGGTCGGTGTGATTTAAATCAATTGAGGCGTTTATTTTAAAAAGTACACATGTCCAAAAATTAGTTTTGTAGGAAATTTTAAAAAAACCTCCACTGTAGTTATACTCAAAGTACTGGGAAAATAAATCTGGCTATTCTGTTGTATTTATTTTAACTTATTTGAAAATAAAAATGATTTGAATTAAGAACTGTGAAATAAGAGGAAAAAAACTGGGAAGAAAGTTGGACTTGTGTTGTTTTTAGATGGAATTTATACAACAAACAAATAAACATACAAATAAAACAAATAAAAATACAAAATAAAGTTTAAATACAAAATAAACTTTACTTTTTCAAAAAATTTAAATGATTATTTTTTGACGTTTCTCAAAACCAATGATATATTTCGATTTTTGTCATATTGATACTTCTGGACCAATCCCGTCATTATTATACTGGGAATATTCTCTAGAGATTATTATAGTGGGAATAATCTCGGTAGCTAGGTTCACTCTTGTCAATCAAAATATTTGTCAAATTATTAATTTATCAATCATATTAAAGTGTCATACAAAATGAATAAAAGTCGCTTTAGCTGCGTTTCGCATACTGAAATTGATAAAGAAATACTAGAAAGCAAAAAACGTCAAAAAATAATCTAATCAAGTATAACTCGAGAGTTCGATAAATTAGAAAATAATTTGACAGATTATGTCTCAAACTTGTTGCCATTTGGCAATAGTCACTCGAGCCCTTCGGGCTCTCGTGACTATTGCCTGGCAACAAGTTTTCGACAATCTGTCAAATTATTTTCAATTTATTCTCACTCTCTTGTTATATTATTACTGAAAATTTATACTCTTTACAACCACTACTGTTGTCATCCTCGTCCAGTTCGGGTTCATCATCAACAACACTTAAATATTGCTCAGCAGAAAACGGTTCATAAAATAATATATTTTGGGGTTCCTCTAAGAAACCCATTAAGTCTTTAAGATTCTTCAGTTTTGCAGATGATTTTTCTTGCTTTTTGTTTAGATATTGACACTGAAGAAAGAAATCCCATAAACATGTGTAGTTTTTAAAGAATTGCTATATTTTCATTGGGCTGTTGCACGCGACTTGTATTGTTTTTCAAAAAAACGGGTGTGTTAGTGCATAGACATTGGTGTTTAGAGCCGTTAACTGTCAATAACTCGATTTGTGCATTTTTGGACTTGTGTTGTTTTTAAAATAAACGCCTCAATTGATTTCAATTATATTTATATGTCAAAGGAATTTTTATAATAAAGTTGTTATCTTGTTGATGTTGCTCAAGTTAACAACACTTGATAAAATGAAAAACGTTGAGATCTTTTAATACCAAAACTAATCAATGTAGGAAATATGTTTCTATTAACTTTATTTTTTGAAATCATAAGAGTCTTCATCTCTCCTAATATGCTAATGATGAGCTAAAAATCACCCTGTCTTTTTTCTATTTGTTTTGGCCTTCTTCTTCTTTAAGTACCTTCTCCGCTGCGAAGTTTGGCAATCATTAATGCTTTTCTTATTTTTTAAACATCTTCTCTGTACAATTCGGTAGATGTGCATTGGAATCACTCTTATTTCGTAGCCAAGATCTACCTCGACGTCCAATACTTCTCTTTCCTTGGATATTTCCCTGCATGATCAACTGCAGTAGTTGGTATTTCTGTCCTCTCATTACGTGGTCAAATTACTCAAGTTTTCGTCTTTTGATGGTTATTAAGATTTCTCGTTGTTTATCCATTCTTCTGAGGATCTCAGCATTAGTAATTTTGTCGACACATGATACCCCAAGTATCCTCCGATAAACTCACATCTCGAAGGCTTCTAGTTTATTAGTGTCGCTCTTATTCAATGTCAATTTCTTCATACCATAGAGCAGTATGGAGAAAACATAACATCTAACTAATCGCATTGTTAGGTTTATATTTATGTCACGAGTTCAGAAACCGCGTATTATGCTCACAAACGCAGTACGGGCTATTTCGATCCTTATTCTTATTTCTTGAGTTAGGTCGTTGTTGTTAATGACATTAGATTGACATTTGGGCACATGCTCAATGGAACGACCATGAATGTAGACATTCCCATACCCATTGGCCTACCGAATCGAATTTCCAGAGCACTGGCGTCACTTTTGAGACACCCTGTATAAATAATTTATAAATCACCCTAGATTGGTAATAGTAACTGAAGACGATTCATGTTGGTGCAACTAAAACAATGTAATTGTCAATTTGACACATAAGCGGTAGTCCTCAAAATTATTAAATTGATGCTATTGGCCGAAAAGAAAAAAACTCGCTTAACAATTTAAAAATTGCTTAAGTGATTTTTATCACTGGGAATATTATACTTTTCGTTTTCGTTGAGTCCGTTATGGGTTTGATATTTGGCACTAAAACCTACTCAAACTTTTCATTTGCCGTATACAGCATTAACACGTATATTTTCGACGTAAATTGCGGTGTTGGTGGATCTTTGATATCGATGGTGTGGTGTAGAAATGTTGTAAGTTCAAAAATTAAACTATAATTTTGTGTGTAATTTACAGATTTGTGCATGTTATTAAAGATTACGATACAATGAAATTTTGTTTCCTAGTGTAAATAAATTATGTTTTTAAAGAAACTAATTGAATTTATAATATTTGTTAATTATACGCATGTAATACAACTTTATAAGAAAAGGTACTTACAATATTTGTGCACTATACCATCGATATATGAACAGAGTATAGCAATGTTGTAATATCAGTTTGAAGTATTATCATTGTTATCATCGAATCATTATTGAATAATGGCCCACTGCGTTTCAAGTTAGTAGAGTATGGTTTACAGGTGTTTGATTCTCGGGGACACATCCGATTGTCGGGGACGAAATGTTAATCGCCGACTTACATATCAATTCTTGTTAAAATCTTGAAAGATAGATCTATCCTGAAAGATAGATTCGGTCGAGTGCACCTGAACACTGGCACATAAAAAAAGACCTCATGCCGTCTACACGAAATAAACGACAAATACAAATTTATGAACATTAAGGAGCTTATTGGCATCTCTGAAAATTAAGATGCGAGTAATTCCTTTACAGGAAATTGAAAAATCTAAGTAGAATTAATTGGGTAGACGTTGGGGGCGCACTGCAGCGGCGTAATTATTAAAACGGTGCAGTCATGCGTGGGGCATTTAATGCGATCCGTCCCTCTCGATAAATTCCGGTGGTCCGGAGTCCTGGTTGACTCCGGGAGGAGGCGGAAAGCTCATATTTGGCCGCTCACGCTCCGGCGGCGCCCAAAGCCGCGATGCATCTTCGAATCTGGACGGCAATTTAATTACGATCTATATGTTATAATTACGGGAATTTATAAAGATTTACTCGGCCGTATTGCCGAGATATTAAATTGGGATCCTCCTCCCCCGCAATCTACCCCACGCCGCCTCCCGTTTGATGTTTATTGCTTCCATGCACAGGAACTAATGCGTCCAGACACGCGAGCGCTTATGATGAAATTTATGGTTGCGTAATTATTCCCGGCGTCATATTTTTTCCCAAGACCAAAATTCTATGCTTATCGCGAAGCCATTTAAGCTATAAGCCACCACCTTCGTGGTTAGGTGTTTGGGTGCGGTTGATGTATTCATCCTGGTGTCACTTAGCTTGGAACCAGTGATTAATGGAGGCGAAATTTGTACATAGTAGTAATTCATATTAATTCGTCTCCTTTCGTTGGAAAGGCATTACTAAATCTAACTAAAAGTTTTATTGAATAACTTCGATATGTGGGCTTGTCCAGGAAGTGTAGAACTATTCAGGAAAAGGTTCGGCATACTTTAATCATATGTAATCGTATATAATAATAATATAATAATAATACCTTTATTCCTTGAGACACGCAGTATAGGATAAAATATACAAATATTCAAATGTACAATTACATTTCATATTATTACATTATTTACATTACATATTATATTACAAGATTTAATATTTCATCAAACCGCATCGTGATCACAACAAATGTTCAGTAAGTGAGTAATATGATTTCTCTTATTAAGAACACATTTAAGTCAGACTTGAACTGCCTTACACTTGTATATGACCTAATATTATCTGGTAGTTTGTTATAGCACTGTAACCTAGACAGCGCATTGAATTTTGACCTACATAGAACCTAAAAAGAGGACTTCGAAAATGATCACTGTATCTCGTGTCAGCCGTGTGCATATCACCGATAGCACCGCATATCACCGTTTCTACGAAAAGTATTTTTTTTTGTTGTATACAAACATACAAAGTTCAGCAATACACATGCTGGGCAGTGTCATAATTCTTGAATCCCTAAATAATTCCCTACAAGTGGCACTCCATCCCATACCAAGAATTATCCGTAAGATTTTTTTCTGTATTTTAAACACTTCCGGAGCCAAAACAGAGGCGCCCCATATCGCAACACCGTACCGAAGTCTGGATGCTACTTGAGCGTGATTAAAACTGAACAGGTGATCAGAGTCAAATAATTCTTTTAAGGTTCTAATCACGGAAGATAAAGAATTCAGTTTTGAAATAAGGCGTTGACAGTGGGTCTTCCTATTCACATTGGTGCCAATAAAAATTCCTAAGAACTTTGTTTTTTCAACGGGTTCGATATGTTGACCGTTTACTGCTATGTTAAGTCGATTAAGGTTGCCCCCCTGGGGATTTCGAAAGTGTAGAATTAGTTTTAGAGGTATTTAAATGTAATTTGTTATTAGTAAGCCATTAGAAAGTGAGAGTGAGATTCTTGTTGCATTTAGCATCAACATCCGAAATATATTTCGAAGAGATGACATATGAGGTATAATCTGCATAAAACGTGGGCGATACACTAGGTTTAATGAACATTTCGAAATCATTGATATAGAAAAGAAACAAAATGGGTCCAAGAATTAAACCCTGTAGAACCCCAATATTGGTTTCATGTGTAGGGGATACCCCTTGACCATAACTGGAATTTATTAGTACAAATTGCTTTCTATTGTTCAGGTAGGTCTTCAACCAGGAAAAGGCCAGTCCTCTTATACCATAATGATATAACTTGTCCAGAAGTATGTCGTGGTTGACACAATCAAAAGCTTTCGAAAGATCGCAGAGAATGACCACCGGACACTCTCCACCGTCCATATATTCAATAACCTTATCGAAGAAGGAGTAAAGAGCAGTGGCTGTAGATCTACCGGAGCGGAAGCCATGCTGATAATTACTAAGAATATTATGTTTCTTTGCAAACATTTCTAAACGATCTAAGAAGCAAAGTTCGAATATTTTGCTAAAGGTACTAGTACGGGCTATAAGTCTATAGTTTCTTGCTAGGGTGGGATCATATTTTTTATGGATCGGAATAATTTTACTAGTCTTAAGTTTGTCAGGAAAACGACCACATTCGAATGATGAGTTTATAACATGACACAGAGGATCAGCGATTGCACCAGCAACACTTTTTACAATATACTAAGAGATGTCATCTTGACAGGAGGATTGTGTATTTTTTAACTTACGATTCATGATTGAAAGGAGCTCGCCTGACGAGAAAGGGGCCAGAAAAATTGAAACGTCAACATTCCAAGGGCACTGTACATTAGTACCAGTCGGAAAATCTGATACAGTGCCAATCACAAATGTACAAAAATTCTCACAGAGATGTGAGGCTATTTCTTGTGGGCTATTAGTATTCACACCCTTTATGTTCATTACCACGCCAGTGCATGATTTAGTAGTAGTGACTGTATTTGTTAAGGACATTATCCATAACTGGCTATCGACCAACGTGGGTCCTTCCGCCGTGTGATTTGTGTAAATGTGTGTATTGAGTTAGGGCTTGTTACTCTAGAAATTCGCCCCCGATCTCTAGAGCGCCGTTAATGAGCTCCCAACGGCGAATGGCACTAGTTTCTCAATACAAATGTACAACCTGTACTGGAGCTCGAGCCCAGGTCTTCGTGCATGCTAAGCACGCGTTCTAACCTGTCAGCCAAACTAGCGGTTAATGATTTAATTTGCTTGGTTAACTTATTTGTGATAGCCCAGGCTGTTTTAATTTGGTTGGAGGATTTATTAAGTTGATCCTGATAAAAGTATTTCTTTGTATCCCGAATTAACTGAAAGTGCAATTCTCAAGATCTCTCATATAGATCTTCAAGGCCAATTGTTGATTGTTTTAGGATGTACAGCGATTTCAGATTTAGACTTGATTGCCTGATGTCATTATTAACCCAGTCTTTATTCAGGGCGGGCTTGTTTTTTAACTTCAATAACGGAAAGTATTTATCGAAATTATATTTAAAAGTATTATAGAATGACAGGAAGGAAGAATATTTAAAAGTATTATAGAATGACAGGAAGGAAGAATTGACGTCCACATTACTGAAAACCTCGGTCCAGGACTCAATGCTAAGTTCATGATATAAAAGGGGTATCTTAAGGCGATTGCATTGTCTTTTGTAGATGTGCCCTTGGAAGTTTTCTGAGATATAGTGTTAGTGTGGAACACATTGGAAATATTAGTAACAAAGATGATATTAAATACATTGGATGGCGAATTTATACATACATCTGTTTTATAAAAAAGAGCTATGACTATAGCCAGTGGCGGATTTATACTTCTGCCGCCTAGGGGCTACCGGCAACTTGCATCGAGTACATCGAGATTTTGAGTATCTTAGAGTATCTATGAAAAAATGATCTCTTTTTAGTAGCTTTCTCAAATATGATCACTGTAGAAGTTGTTTTATTACAAAACAAACACCAAATTGTTTTACAAAAAGTTTAGAAGAAGTTTTTGTAGTTTTGAAAAAAAAACATTTTTACAAAGTTATAATCCTCCCAAGAGTTGTGTCTACATGATGTGTATATACATCAAATTGTAGACAGTAGACCGCAAATTGTTTATTGAATATGTTTGCAAAATAAACTATTGTTGCATATTATTTTGCTGTTATGGCCGATGATAGTAGAACAGAAGATAAATTAAGAATGATGGTAAATCATATTTTTGCCATTAGGGCAGTTAAAGTAACATATCTGACAATTTTAGAATATTTTAAAGAATATCTGATTCAACAGAAAAATGGCTAGACGCGTTGCTGATGTAAAAAAATGTACCATTCTGTGTTATTTTCGAACAATTTCTTGAAGTCGCTTCAGGAGTTCATCAATTACTTGAGAGTAAAACTTTGAATCATTTAAAGTTTCTCTTAGAATTAAAACTTGAATTGTAACCTTTGAAACTCTGGAGGAAAATGAACAACTCTGTGATAAATTATACAAAAATAAATAAATCTTATAGTTTTAACAATAATTGTACGTCCTTAATCTTATTACTTAAATTAAAGAATTAATGAACCTTAATATGAGATATATCACAGAAATAAATTTTAGGTCGAACTGCAGTTAAATGAAAGAGATAAAACAGCGTCAATAAAGCCAAAACGTCAAAAAACATTGCAATCATTCTTGTAGTATGATGATACTTGTTCAATTGACAAAGTTAATTTTCGAAGTAATATTTACGACTAAATACTAGATCAAATAAACTCAAATATTCTAAGGGTACCTACTGAAGCTTTGCACACAATGTCAAAGTGCTTCTTAGACGTTGAACTTTTAAAGAATTTTAGAACTCTTGATTGATTCTGAAATTTTCTCTACCAATCTATTCTACATCTCCTGCTCTGGTTTCACCTGACTGGATTTATCATTTTTTTCTGTGTGTTTCATCTTCATACTTAACTTTAGTTTACATAAGTTACTTTCGCTTTCATTAGTACTCAATTTTCATAAATGTTAAATTTTGTTCTTATACATTGTATACTGATACGGTTGGTAGATCGATCTCAGAGTATTGTAGCTTATTATTATTATTTTATACGTTAAATCGAGATAACATATCTCAGCATAAAATTGACAAAACAGTCGTTTCTAATATTTGAAGTTAAAGAAGCAAGTTAGATGCTTTACTTCTTGTATTTGCCTTTTTTCGTTCGTCATTCATTTATTTATGTGTATATTTATGTTTTATGGTGACTTGTGCTTTTGGTATTTTTCCAAAAAAATGCGGCCGTTGGATTTTGCCGCCCTGGGCTATAGCCCTCATAGCCCTTCCCCCTAAATCCGCCAGTGACTATAGCGACTCCAAATGTTATTTGATAAGCAACAAACATATATAATATTAAATGGGACAGTCTTAGCTACAAAGGGGTTAAAAAACACCTTTTTAGCACGTTGGCTACCGCGCGGCTCATATATGAGCCACTAGAATTCATTTTATAGACTACTGACTCATATATGAGCCACGTACATGTGACTTTCAAATATAACTTTTTTTTAGTATGGTTTTAAAGAAGAGGTTCGTTATTGTGTATTGGTCTACGTGAATGTATAACTCATATATGAGTCACGTGGTTTCATCGAATGACGATTCTACCCTAAAAGTTTTATGTTGTTTGAGACACGTGTTGCCAAAATGAATTCATCTAAGAAACGACTAACTGAAAAAAAACTTCAAGCAGAAACAGATAAAATTAGTGCATAAAGACTTGGTAGTGCATATAACTATCAATCAGTGGTGAAGAACTTTTGAAGATTCAGGGACTGATTTCGTAATTTCGTCTAATTCTGATACAGAAGGCGATTTCGTAATTTCGTCTAATTCTGAAACAACAGCCAAAATTCAAAGGATAATTGGTGGATTTCGAAGAAGATCCTGTTATATTGAGTGGAACAAATCAAATTGAATTTATCTCCGGATGTGACACCATTGGAGGTATTTTCTTCACTATTTGATGATATACTCTCTGACAAAATTGTAAATTGGACGAATGAAACAGCGCAACTAAATATTTTAAAAGGTCTCTCGCGACACTCAACATGCGCAAATGGAAAGCTACAACGGTAGAAGAAATTTAAAAAAAATCGGTTTGTGTATTGCGATGGGAAATATAAAAATGTCAAACATATAACACTATTGGTCCTGAAATATTGCGTACCATCACCTATTTTATAGCCAAGTAATGGGACGCAATAGATTTGAAATGTTATTGCGTCGTTTATGCTTTTATAATCAGAACGATGATAAAAAAAAAGATAAACTGCACAAAATAAATAATATTACACATTATCAACAATATACAGAATGTATATTATCTGGAATGCAATGTGTCCTTAGATGAAGCGCTTTTATTATATACAGAAATTGTTTTTCCACTTGCTTGATGTTTGCATATGGAATACCTATTGACTAATGCAAAAAATAACGAATAAATCCAGCAAATACTTGGAATATAGAGTAGATATTGTGAAAGCCCTAACTGGCGATGCCGATGGGAATGATCAACGGAGATTTTCCTCAATCAGTCCTCATTTTCCAGAGAAGATACCGAAGAGGGTCAGATGCCCAATATGTTCACTTGCAAAAAAAAGAACGCAAACCTGGTTTGTTTACAATATATGTCGGGACAGTAAGGGGAATATTGTCGCACTTTGCTCTGATACTTGTATTGTGTCATACCACACATAATTTTGTATGCAGGTGTATATTTTATGTAAAAATTATATGTGTAAATTTCATTAAAAACAAGTGTGGTCTATTTCGACGGAAAATATTTCTTATGGCGGTAGCCAACGTGAAGACCTACATTTATTTGTAGTGACATCACCGACTTTTTTCTATAAATTGCTTAGTATTTTTTTGTATATTCTTGTACAGTATTTTAGGTACTTTTAACCGTTCTATGTTTTTAGTATCGTTATTCTATGAAATTTTTACAAAAAATGTAAGAACCTAGTTTAAACTAGTAGGATGTAAAATCTGAAATTATCTGGAACAAACAATTGGTGATAATAATAATACGTTGAAATAAGGCCACAAACGTCAGTTCATGAAATTTAACACTAACGAATCTGCCAGCATGGTTTACGTCAATTTCAGAGAACACAAATTATGTCCTTGTAATTAGTTTATTACATCTTTATTACTTGGAATAATAATTTACTTTTAATAATTCATTGAGTCAACCTAGTTCAAAATTTACAACTGAGCAACTGCATAACGAATAAGCCTGTTTTAAGCTGATTTAATTGTTAAAAAAAAGATTGATCCAGAGAATTTCTGATTTAACGCCCTACTAGCTCAAACCAGTTTTTTGCATTATTTTCAAAAACTTCATAGACTAGCCCTACCTAGAAAAAGGTTACCGGAAGCTTTTGCGGAGGTTTCGTGACACCCTGTATAGGGTGTTTTAAAAAACTGCCCCATTTTCTATTTACTACCCGGTAGTAAGTACTAAGTACTTACTAGCAAAGTAGTAGTTCTAGAAAGAACTAGAACTGTGAGAACTTTGTCTAAATTGGAAAAGTGGCAACATACAGAGCGCCCAAGAAAGTGCAGTCAACTTTTACACTGGATACTAATAGACGACACTGTTCAAGGTACAAATCGAATATGTTTTGCGAAGTAGTTGTTGGCAAATGATGCATTGTTTCCAAATTATTAAAATAATTTAACTAGATTTTTCAAATGTTATTAATTCGTTGGAACTAGTTTAAAAATTTCACACCACTTTCTTGGGCGCTGTCTAACATTAATTTCCTGAGTAAGTCCCATATTATTTATATAGATAATAAATTTATTTATTTATTTATTTATTTATTCCTTTGCCTATCTACCTTTCGGTTCCTTTCGGCATATATTATTAATTTTTATAATATTCTCTTCCTTTTCTTGTTGCCTCTTCTTTTATTGCGCTATCCCACTCTTCTCTCGGTCTTCTTTTTTGTTGTTTTCTTGTTGCTCTTGTCTCATATATTTTCTTAGTGTTTCTTTCATCTCTTATTCGTCTCGTGTCCATACCATCTCATTTGGCCATCTGTTATTTTTTCGTGTATTGGATTTATTTTTAAATTTTTAAGTCTTTTCTGTGCATCTCGTTCGTTATGATGTCTCTTCTTGTTTCGTTTTCTATTTTACTTAGGAATCTCATCTCCATGGCATCGATCCTTTTCATTTGTTTTCCTGTCATCGTTTATGTTTTGCTACTGTAAGTTGGCGTTGGAATAATTCATTCAAATTCATGCTAAAAAAATATGTTTTTCATCATGTTATATATAGTTTTGCTGTTTTTCCTATTTTATCTTCTATTTCATTATCTAATTTACCATTGCTCTGTATGACTGTTCCTAAATATGTGCATTGTTCTACTTGTTCGATTTTGTTTTCCTTGCATTTATATTTCGTGTTTCTTTTTCTCTTTAGTAATTATCATGATTTTTGCCTTGTCGTAATTTATATTCATCTTTATTTTCTTAATCTCTATCTCAATTATGTCCATGTTGTATCGCAATTGTTCCTCTGTTTCTGCAATTATTGCCATGTCATCCGCGAATAGTAGTTCCGCTATTTTTGTTATCTCCATTTTCCAGTATCCAATTTTTAGCATTTTCATTTTTTTCTTTGCTTTCTTCATCGCCTTATCCAATACAATTGTGAAAAGCAAAGCGCTTAGCACGCATTCTTGTTTTACTCCTTTCTTCGTTTCGAATTCTTTTGATTCCTCATTGTTTGTTCTCACAATATTTATGTTTTCTCAGTACATGTATATTATTACATTCATTATTTCCTTCTCTATTCCTCTTTCTGCTAGTTCGATCCATATGTCCTCTCTCCTTATCCTGTCAAATGACTTTTCGAGATCTACGAAGCATATGTGCATTTATCTGTTCTTCTTAATTAGTTTCTCGATTAGTTGTCTGAGTATGAAGATATGGTATTGCGTACTTCTCCCCCTTCCGAATCCGCACTGGCTGTCCTCTATTGTTGTTTCTAGTTTGTCTCGCATCCTTTTTCCTAGTATCCTGGTGATTATCTTGTTTGGTATACTCGTTAGTGTGATTCCTCTGTAATTTTCGAATATTTTATATCCCCTTTCTCATGTATTGCTAGAATTATTCCTTTATTCCATTCTCTTTGTGTTTCCTTGCTGCTTATTATGTCATTTATTAGTTTTGTTATTTGTGTTTTTTCATCATCTCCGGGGTTATATCGTCTGTTCCTGGTACTTTCCCGTTTTTTTAGTTTTTTTATTGCTTCTTGTACTTTTTCTTTTTTATTTTGTTCAATTTTTTTCTCTGGCCTTTCTTGCGACTTTCCCCCCATTCTTATATTACGTTATCTTCTTTATCCTGTTCGGTTAATTTTTTGAAATGTTGTCTCTATCTTTCCATTATCTTGTCTTTATTCGTTATAATTGTTTTTAGTTGCTTTAGTATTCCGTAGAATAGTTTTTGGTTCTGCCCAAAATTCTCATTCATTCTCTCGAAAAATTTCGTTCATGACTTTTGTTTTGCTTCTTTTATTGTTGAATTCGTTTTGTTTCTCCTTTCTTTGTATTTTTCATAATCTTCTATTTTTTTTGTTTGCAGGTATCTTTTCCGTTTCTCTTTTTTGTCTTTTATCTCTTTGTTGACTTCCTCTGTCCACCAGTTTGTCTTTTTCATTTCCCTGTTTTCAGTTTTTATTGTTCCACAGGTCCACTTTGCCGCATCTAATATCTTTCTTTTTAATGTTTTCTATTTTCCATATTTCATATTTCCATATTTTGTAGTATCCCTTTGTATTTCTCTTATGTTTGTGTTTCTCTTAATCTGTATGATTTTATCTGTTCTTTTAAGTTTATCCTCCTCTTGTCTGTTTTTTTTTTGTATTTTCTTCCAACAAATGTCCATTTTTAGTGGTCACTTCCTATTTCAGCTTGCCTTGTAACTCTTACATTCATTATTTTGTTCCAGTTGTTTCTATTAATTAGGTGGTAGTCTATTATCGATCTGTCGTTTCTGCTTGGCTGTTCCCTTGTGTACTTGTGTATGTTATTGTGTTTGAATCTTGTATTTGTTATCACAAGAGTGTTTTCAACGCATAATTGTATTATTCTTTATCCCTTGTTGTTTTTAGTTTCTTCTCCTTCTTTTCCCATTATCTCTTCTATTCCGCTATTTTGGCATCCCACTCTTCCGTTCAGATCTCCCATTATCATTATGTGTTCTCTTCCTTCATCTAGTTCCCTTTGTATGTTTTCAAAGTATGTGTCTTTCTCTTCTTTCTTTGCGTCTTCGTTCGTCCGTATACTGCTATCAGTGTTCATGTTTCATCCTCGACAAGTTTGATTTCTATGGTCGCTATTCTTTCGTTTATGTTTTTCTTTTATCCTTTCCGGTGTTATTATAATTTCTACTCCTCGTTTTGCTCTTTCCTTTTCATCTACTCCTGTCCATATCAACCAGTATTCTCCATGTATATTTTCAATGCCGTGTGTAATAATAAATTTAAAAAAACTAAATTGTATGTACATTTTTCAAATCGTATTTGTTCAATAATGTTATGTTTATGGAAAAATAAGATATGCATGTGTTACATCACTGAAATTATAATAAAAATATTATGATAAATAAGGAACTTGACCCCTCGTGCCAGTTAAATAAAAACAAGATTGTTAGCTTTGAATATTCTAAAGGAATCAGAAATTTGAAAAACATCTCAGATGATACAATTTATATACTTTTTAAGCATGTACCAAATATCAACATTTATGATAAACTATTTTCACTTGTTAATGTCCCTGTATGTTTTATTTAATTGATTATTTTTAATTACTGACATGTTAGTTTAATATTGTTTTTTATGTGTGAATTTCAATTTGCTTAGTTTAATAATCTAAATAATATAGTATTTTTAAATATTTGGGTGTTTCTGAAATTTTTAGGTATATTTTTTGTTTACTAATACGAACAGTAGAGTAGTAATACTCTGCTAGATTTAGAAGGCGTTTTCGTGGTTTTGATAACAACGTGGATGAATCCTGAAGGGTTTGTTTTTATTTTTGAGTGCCTTAGGTGCATGTCATTCGGTGTGTAGCTGCGTTACTACAAGAGATTACAGGATTACACGTGTTGCCACAGTTTACGACTAGGGGTTCGTCAGCAGAGCCTAATTAAATACGTATACAACATATAATATGCATGTTTCCTCCTATTCTTGTTTGAGTGATTAAATATGCATAAAATGATCACTTAACAAAGTTCTGTACAATTTCCTGTGTCCGTCTTTAAATATTTAATCGCAGTATCCCGAAACTAACCGTTTAACCGTAAGCAAACACTTATTAAATGTTTGTAATGCGAATGGGATAGGTTTTTAATTAATCCTGGCTGCTCAGTGGAGGGCTAATGATTAAATAATTCATGAGACGTCCGCCAGGCGTCCGCGGCCCGAATTAATAAAGGCGCCGCCGAGAACGAATTAATCGAATGAATCGATGAATCTAATTTACCGCTCAGCCGGCTGCGAATTGACAAAACAATCACACGTCCGCTTTGTCCGGCGCACTGATTCCGCCAAAGGGTTGGCAAATATTTGCCACGTCCCTAACAATATTATTCTGGACTTTAATGCCCCCCCTGTACGTGCACATGTGCCAAATGTATATGCGAGACAGGCGCATTGTTCCAATATGAGCTTACAACTTCCAACTTCAAATTTAATATATATTTTTTTAAATAATGAAGAGATTATATTGATTTTAGACTAACTATTGTAAATTACATAAGCTTAGAATCATTGATTAGATTTGTAGTAACGACAATACCCGAATGTGTACTGTCATCTCTTGAGCACTCCCTACGGGTGAGCATACAACGTGACTACATATTAATATAATTATTTTTATTGTCAATATAAAGGGTGGGCCATTTAGTGGTTTCTTTTTAAATCATAGGTTATTTTGACACTGGCAGCTTTTTCGAGCTCGAAATCTTAACAGAAAGTCAGTATCATACCTCCGCGGTACGAAATGAGTCGCTTTCCGCTTGAACAACGTTGGAAAATATTGCAAATCTATTTCCAAAGTGAGTGCTGTGTAGCCCAAACAGTGCGTTTGTTAAAAATAAGTTTTGGCTAAAATGAATCACTTATCGTCACTGCTGTACGCTAGTTTGTGCAAAAAGTTCGTGAGACTGGCATGCTAGTGGACAACACTCATGGTCCTCGTTCTCATACGGTGCGCACAGACAAGAATGTGGCTGCTGTAGCCGAGACTGTGAGACTCAATCCACGAACTCAACTCGCCGTCGATCACAACAGCCAAACATTTCACGCACTAGCCTGAGGAGAATTCTGCACAAAGATCTCGGATTATTCGCTTACAAGGTCCAATTGACTCAGCACTACCTCTGGTTCATGCAGGATGGCGCGCCATACCGCACAGCCCATGCCACAATCGATCCTTTTCGCACAAATTTCCCAAATCGTGTTTTCAGCCGTCTTGGCGATATCAATTGGCCGCCTTGGAGCTGCGATTTGACCCCTTTGATTTTTTTTTTGAGGAGAATCGTGAATGACCAATGTTATGCCAACAATCCAGAAACGATTCAAGCACTTCAGGCCAATATCACCCAAACAATCTGTGAGCTACAGACCGAAACCATCAACAGGGTCTTGGAAAATTGGACAGAATGCGCTACTGCGAAGCCAGCCGAGGCAGCCACTTGAACGAAGTTGTGTTCCATAATTAATGGGAATGTTTGCTCTTACTAATAAAGCCATAATACATGGAAAAAAAAATTTGTTCATTTTATTGCATTTTCAAAAAGAAACTTGTATCTGGCCCACTTTATACAGGGTTCAAGTGTCCCGTAAAAATTCCATTTATTTAAGAATTAGTGAAATTTCAACCACTTCAGTGAACATTAATTAATATTTGTGCGATAAACTGGCTAATACACAACAACGTTTCGTATTATTACTATAGCGACGTGACTACTCAGAGGAAAATGTCCATTAAGGCTTCGAAAACTCCGTACTGAGCTTTTTGCATCACATTATTCTTAAATTTTGATTGTACAAAAGTAGTTTGACTTACGCAAATGTCATTGAGCTGTATACAGAGCTATAAAAGTCGAATAAATATTTAAATTTTGTCGAGATCATTATTATTATAGTTATAATTCTTCTACCGTTTCGGCTGTAGAATATTGTAGTTTTTTTAATTTCTTATATTTTCTTCGACTAGTATGTTCTAGATCTTCTTGTTTCCTGTGCTTTTCTTCATTTGGGCGTTAGATATTACTATTCGTTCCATAATATTTTCGACATATTTGTCCCACTTCTTTTTCGGTCTTCCCACTTTTCTTTTTCCGGTTATTTTTGTTTGCCATATGATTTTTGTTTGATTAGTGTCTTTTCTTCTGTCTAGCTGTCCCAACCATTGCAGCAGTTCTGTTATTTCTAGATCTCTTCTTATGTCTACGTTTCTGATTCTGTCTCTTTTGGTTACTCCGTATACTGTCTTAAGATACTTCATTTCTAGTATCTGTATCTTACTTTTTTGTCTCCTGTTTAGCGTCCACGTTTCGCATCCATATATTAGTGTTTGTATTAGTATTACTTTGTATATTGTTAGTTTTGTTTTTCGTTTGTTTAGTTTGATCGTCTGGAAAGTTCTTGTTGCTGCTTGCAGTCTATTGTTTATTTCCACTTCGAGATCCCCTGTGCTGTCTATTATTTGCCCTAGCTATTTAATTTGTTCGGTCTGTTCTATTTTGGTGTTGCTTATTATTATTTCTTCTGTTTCTTTTCCTCCCCCTATTTTCATTATTTTGTTTTTTTCTGTGTTGATTTTCAGTCCTGCTTTTGTAAGTTCTTCGCTCCATATCTTAATGTTTGCTTCTAGGTCCTTAATGTATTTCGCTATTAGTGCTACATCGTCTACAAATATACACTCAGTGATTTCCATTGCTTTGAGGTTCATGTATCCTATGTGTGTTTTTTTTTGTTTTCTCTATTTTTCATTACCGCATCTATAACCATTATGACTAGGCATGGGCTTAACGCTCCTCCTTGTCTTAGACCGTCGATCGTTGTGAAATTCATGGACTTCATGTTACCTGTTCTTATACAGTTCTCTGTTTTGGTATATATATATATACTTTTTATTGCCCTAATCAGTTTTTGTCCTTCTCGTTGTTCTTGTAGTGCCTGCCATACGTATTCTCTGTTTATTCTGTCAAAGGCTTTTTCTAGATCTAAGTATGCTATGTATATTTGTTTCTGGTGCTCTCTTAGTTCATTTATTAAGTTCCTGATTGTGAATAGGTGATCTATTGTGCAATGTTCTCTTATGAATTCGCTCTGCGATGGTTCGAGTTTCCCTTCTGGTTTTTGTCTTATTCTTTTTTCCTGTATGTCCTCGAATATCTTTTCTGTTGCACATAATAGGGAAATTCCTCTATAGTTACTACATTCCCTTTTATCTCCTTTCTTCCATATCGGTATTGTCGCTGCTGTTTGTCAGTCTTTGGGTATTTTTCTGTTTCCCAAACTTCGTTTAATAGTCTTGTTAGTTGCTCAGTTCTCTTATTTCCCATGTATTTTAGTTGTTCGGTTTTGATGATGTCTATTCCCGGTGCTTTCCCCAGCTTCAGTTTTCTTATTACTTCGCTTACTTCTTCCGGTGTTATTTTTCATTCCGTTGATTCTTCTTCTTTTTGGTTTTATTTTCTTGCTTTCTTCTGCTGATTCGTTTGTTGTTCTTCGACTGTTTCTTCGATACTATTTTCTTTGCCCAGCAGCTCCTCGAAGTGTTGCTTTCATCTTTCCGCTATGTCTTCATCTCCTGTCAGTATTTTCCCGTCTTTGTTCTTTATTTGGTGTATCTTGATGGTTTTTTCTGTTTCTTCTTATCACGTTGTAGAATTGTTTTTGGTTTTCCGTGCGAATTGTTCCTATGATTCTTCTTTAGCTTGTTTCACTTTGATTTTTACCTGTCTTCTTTGTGTTGTGTATTTTTCCTAAACTGTCGTTTTTTTGCTTTGTAGGTATTTTTGCCATGTCTTCTTTTTCAGTTTTATTTTTTTTTCGTTTCCTTCTTACCAGTTCGTTTGTTTTTCTTCCTGTTGGTTCTTATTGTGCCGCAGGCCTCTCTCGCTGCTGTTGTTAACATGTGTTTGAAATCATTCCATATTTCTTCTGCGTTCACGTATTGTGTTTGTTTCCATTTTCTCTGCTTCTTGTTTTATTATTTGCTAATATTGATTCTTTATTTCTTGGTCTTTCAGTTTGTACACTTTTATTATTTTGCGTGTTGTGTCTTTTATTTTAATTTCTTCCGTCTCTGTTTCTTTTTTGAGCGTTTCTCCTACTAGGAAGTAATCGCTCCCTGTTTCGTATATCCTGTACACTCGTGCGTCGTTTATTTGTTTCCTTTGGGTCTTTTTCGTTATTATGTAATCGATGATTGACCGTTCGTGTCTACTGCTTACTTCTCTCGTGTATTTGTGTATTCTCTTGTGTTTGTATAGTGTGTTCAGTATTATTAGATTGTTTATTGCGCAGAAGTCCAGTAGTCTGTTTCCATTTCCGTTTTTGTGTTTTCCTCCTTGTCTCCCTATTATGTGTTCTAATCCTCTGTTCTTATTACGTACTCTAGCGTTTAGGTCACCTATTAAGTATAATGTTTCATCTTCGTACTATTCTGTGATTTTCTGTAGTTTTTTCTAAAATTTGTCTTTATTTTCTTTTGTTTCATTTTCATCTGGTCCGCAGACTATTATGTAGTTAGTTTTAGTCTAATTATCTTTCATTGTAGAGTTAGTATGCGCTTTGTGTGTCCTTGCCATTCCGATAATTTTCATGTTTCTTCTTTTCTTATTATGCATGCCACTCCTGCTTTTGCTCTTGTTTTGGTTTCTACCCCACTGTATGATACTAGATGGTTTCCAATATATTTGATTTCTTTCCCTTTCATTTTTGTTTCCGTTAGTCCTGTTAGATCCATTTTTGTCTTCTGAAATTCTTCCTCTAGTTCAACTTCCTTTCCCTTTATTGATCTTACATTCCATGTTCCTATTTTCTTGTCCTGTTTCTTTGGTTTGTCGTTATTGTTATTTCTTGTCTGTTTGTTTGCTTTAATAGTTTTTTGTCATGTTCTCCTCTTTTAGTTCTTGTGTATCTTTATTCCAGACGTGTTGTTTCTGGTTTACTATTAATTTCTCCTTGTATTTTTTACAATGTTCCCTTTGAACTTTTCTTCTTTGATTTCTTTTCATCGTAGTTTATTCTTATTTCTTAGGATGCTCATATTGTCTTCCCACTCTCTGACTTCCGCCACCGTTATTGTACGGTTTTTTTTTGTTGGTGTGTTGTGTGCATCTTTCAGTTTTATATCTATTTGTAGTTCCTGCTTTAGTAGTTTTTCCACTTCTTCTTTTGGGGCCCCTTTTCCATCCGACATTCCTTTTATTACGACGTTATATTTCTTACAATTCTTGTCTTGGTTGTCCAGTCGTCTATTTAGTTATTTTATAGTTTTATTTTTTTTTCTCTTTCTTTTTTCCACTCTTCCTCTTTTTTTCATTTCCTCTTTTATATTTGAGATCATCTCGTTATTTACCATGATTTCTTCTCTTATTTGTTTGCAGTTTCCTCTCATTTAATTTTGCAAATCTGGTTTCATTGAGATTGTCGGGATCATTCACCTGTAAAATTCATGAATAGTTTCAGAATTTGTGTGGCATAATTTTGATGCTTGCATTCAAATTTTTTTGGCTCTTGCAAAAGTTAATGACTTTTTGATATTTCTGATACACTTTTATGCCCTTTCATTTATAATTTTTCGAATAGTTCTGAGAATTATTTGGCAATGTTGTGCTGCTTCTGGATTGTAGGAATATTCCAAAATAATTGAAAGCTTTTTTGTATTCAGAGGAAAATTATTAATAACTATTTTGTATTTTTGAAAATTTCATATACAGGATTATTCACGTTATACGGCACGGAATATTGTGGCGAAAATATGTAATCTCGCTATACGACACGGAATATTTTGGCCAAAATACGTAGTTTTCAAAAAGTTCAACTTTTGGGGTATAAGAGGGTCTATTACGGTTACTTTTTAAAATTAATTTTATAATATACAGGGTGTTCCAAAAGCCCTAAAAGTATCAATGTTGTGTTTTTTTTTTAAATGGAACGCCCTGAATAACTTTGCACATTTAAATATGTCCCTTTTTAAGGGGCAACTATAAGGATTGAAAGAGATGTAAAATGAGCTGAATACGACTAAGTTATAAAATTTGCATTATTGCATCACCTTACTGTGACACATTAATTTTGGTAAACTCTGCAGGGTCACAACTTTTTTTTAATAGCACTCCCTACACCCTAAAATGTAGGGAGTGCTATTAAAAAAACAAGTTGTGACCCTTCAGAGTTTACCAAAATTAATGTGTCACAGTAAGGTGATGCAATAATGCAAATAGACGATATTGCCGCCAAAAGATACCCTAGGCAGTTGTTTAGACACAGGCAAAGTCCCAACCTGATATACCAAAAAGCAAGTGCCTTGCAATTTTTTTAAAAATGTGCCTGCAAACGCATAAAAAATAAATCACTTCTGAACGGTTAGAGCGAATTACAAAAACTAAACGGATTTATTAAGCCTAAATAGGAGAAAATTCAAATATGCCAAGTTATACATCGAGTTCTATTTAAACAAAACAAAACTTTGACCCATTTAGGGCTTTTGGAATACCCCGTATAATATTTATTCAATTTTAAAAAGTAACCATAATAGACCCCCATATATCCCACAAGTTAAACTTTTTGAAAGTCTTAGCGCGAATACTGTGGGTACGTACACAGCTGGACAAGCATATCTTAAAGAATATTGAAGATACAGCTGGGCTTAGAGAAACAACAGGATACAAAGTTAATATTTGCTTATTTACCAAACGAAGATGACTCTGCAAAAGAGAAAAAGTGGTTCTGGTAGCAACTAACAGACGCCGCGGAAGATCCAAAAGACTAATAATAATAGGAGATCTAATTGCCACGGTTGGAAGAAGAGACGAGGAAACCAGCGACGCTAAAGGAAGTTATGGAGAGGAAATCAGAAATGCAAATAGGAAACTGCTCACAGAGTTGTGCTTAGGAAACAATTTAGTAATAACAAACACACTATTTCAGCATAAAGACGCACACAAATACACAAGAGAAGTAATAAGTAGAAAAGAAAAGTCGCTAATGGATTTCATAATAATAAACAAAGCATTCAAAAAAGAGGTAAAAGACACAAGAGTAAAAAGAGGACCAGAAATACATTCAGACCACTTCCTGGAATTGTCCAAAATTGGGATAAGGACAAAATTGCAATACAAACAAAACAGAAAGGGAATGGAAGAAGACAGCGATGAAACAAAAGAAAAAATAAGAACGTACAAGTTATGCCATGAAGAGACCGCAACGAAAGACGGAGAAAATGTTGAAATAGAAACGTTAAAAATTAAAGAAACCCTAGACATGGAAGGTCAGTGATTACTAAACGCGGTAAAAGAAGTATGTGGAACGACAAAAACTAAAAGCAATGTAAAGTAAACAGCCTGGTGGGGTGATACAATAAAATCAGAAAATTAAAAAAGCATAAATGGAAAAAATATCTGAGTGACAGAATCAAAGAAAACTATAATGTATACAGAACATACAGACTTAATGTCAAAACATTTGTAAAAGAAGCAAAACAATTAACATGGGAACAGTTTGGGAAGAAAATGGAAAAGATAGCTACGGAAAGAAAAAGCTACTCTACAAAGTGCTAAAAACATTAAGAACAAAAAAGCAACCTACTTACAAAGCAAAAGATGGGAACCTACTAAAACACGAAGAAGAAGTACTAGGACGTTTGATACAATACCTTGAAGAGATATTAAATGTGCAGCAAACAAGCCCACATGAGCGTATAGAAGTAGAACAATGAACAGAAGAGAAAGCAGCAATCGAAAATATGACAGGATAAGACGAAATAACCCAGTAGCAAGTAAAAGAAACAATAAAAAGACTGAAACGTGGGAAAGCGGCAGCACACGATGGCATCTTGTCGGAAATGGTTAAAAATATTGAAAATAACGGAATAGCTGCGATAACATACCTATTTAACAGAATACGGACAGTGGAAAAAATATCAAAAGAATGGGAGATAGGCATCCTGTTGTAACTATACAAAAATTGGCGACAAATGACGACAAAAACTAAAAGTAATGTAAAGCAAACAGCCTGGTGGGATGATACGATGAAATCAGAAGTAAGATTAAAAAAGCAGAAATGGAAAACATATCTGAGTGACAGAATCAAAGAAAACTATAATGAATACAAAAGACACAAACTAAAAGTCAAAGCATTAGCAAAAGAAGCAAAACAATTAACATGGAAACAGCTTGGGAAGAAAATGGAAAAATATAGCTATGGAAACAAAAAGGTATTCAAAAAAGAGTTAAAAACATTAAGAATAGAAAACCAACCTACTAACCGGTATATCAAAGCAAAAGATGGGAACCCACTAAAAAACGACGAAGAAATAATAGGACGTTGGATACAATACTTTGAAGAGATATTAAATGTGCTGCAAACAAGCCCACAGGAACGAATAGAAGTAGAAGAATTAACAGAAGGGAAAGCAGCAATCGAAAATATTGCAGGATAAGACGAAATAACCCAGGAGGAAATAAAAGAAACAATAAAAAGACTGAAACGTGGGAAAGCGGCTGGACACGATGGCATCACGTCGGAAATGGTTAAAAATATTGGAGATAACGGAATAGCTGCGATAACATACCTATTTAACAGAATACGGACAGTGGAAAAAATACCAAAAGACTGGGAGATAGGCATCCTGTTGTAACTATATAAAAATCGGGGACAAACGAGAGTGTACCAATTACAGAGGTATCACACTGCTACGCACAATATCTAAAGTATACGAAATCATAATAGAAAAACGTCTGAAATAAATAACTAAGCAACAACTAGAGGAGGCGCAGTGTGGATATAGGAAAAGGCGTGGGGATCAAGATCACATATTTACCATAAAACAGTTTATAGAGAAAAACGCACAAAACAAGATACTTTTTGTAATTAAATAGCTTTTGACGTACTTCGGGAAAGAATCTGGAGCAGAGTAGCAAGCAAAGGAGTAAATAGGAAATTAATAAAAAACGTAAATAGCTTCTAGAAAAGTACAAGGAACTATGTGAGAACACAACTTGCAATCAGAGGAATTCCAAACCAAAAAAGGATTATGCTGAGCCCGACACAATTTAATATAAAAATGAACGATATCCTACAAGAAATCAAAAGGAAGACAAGGAAGCTAAGCGTGGGCTATAGATTGATGAAACCGGTGACTATAGCAGAAGGAGTCTTTGCCGACGACCTGATGATATTCGCAAAAAACGAACAATATCTGCAATACAATCCAGATGTATAGGCACAAGCTCTAAGAGAAAGAAACTTTAAAGTCAACATCGATAAAACCAAAGCAATGGTGATAGGGGATGAAGGAAGAACAATCAATATAAGACTAAACGGATAAGACGTAGAACAAGTGGAACCGTTTAAATACTTGGGGGTAAGAATACGTAGCAGTGGCAGAAACGAAGCAGAAATGAACGACCTTATCGAAAACGCTACAAAACTGTATAATGCGGTAAACTACACATTTTTATTGAAAAGGGAGGTGTCACCGAAAACAAAAATAACCGTATACAATACAATATTCAAACCGATACTAATATATGGATGCGAAACATGGACACTAAATGATCGTCAAAAAAGTAGAATCCAGGCTATCGAGATGAAATACATAAGAGCTGTAAAAGGTATCACCCGAAGAGACAGAATCCGGAACGAAACCGTAAGAGAGGAAGTAAGAGTAACACCGCTATCAAAATACATAGAACGCCATCAGCTGAAATGGTTTCACCATATAACCACAATGAAGGAAGACAGGCAAGTGAAGAAAGTATGGCTAGCAATGGGAACCAACAGGAAGAAACGGGGGAGACCACGGAATACATGAGACGACACAGTGGCAGCATACTTCAAGGAAAGAGGGCTGACCCTGAAAGAAGCTACAGATAAAGCTAGAAACAGAAAGAAATGGGCCGAATACTTATATGTGTGAATATTTATATTACCTTAACAGCCTACGTGTAGACTAAGGATCTGACTATAATAATAATAAAAATAATTTTGTTCAAATTTCAGGAACAGTTCAAAGATGCCTTTAGAATTTGTTTCATACCTATGTTTTTTTATGTTATGACTGTAAAATAATAGATTTCTGGATTCATATTTTTTTTATAATCTCTTTGGTATTTTACGAATATTTTTATGGAATACAATTTTATTCTACTTTTTATATAATAAGTATTTATAATTTTACTCTAAATTATGCAAGGCTGAATGTGTTATCATCAATAAACATTATTATTATATCTACTTATAATTTTAATAATTTTACTTCTAGAATTGATAGACAATTTAAAATAACAGTAACCTTTTTAGCACTTTTTTTAAATATTTCAGTATTTTCTCTTCTTTTAATGAAATATGTGTGCACCATTGTGTATTAAATTAATTTTGATTAAATTCTTTGAACAGTTCTAGGATTTATTTGCCATTCATTGTTCTTTTTGAATTGTTAAATGTATGGTTAACTATTTAATAAAATAATTGGCTAAGATTGCCTGATATTCGCAAAAGTTTTTATGAATCATTTGATATTTTTATTCATCTCAGAACTTGTCCTATTTGTATACTCTCTTCACACTGTTAATGATAAAATTCAGATATGATATGATGCGATATCTTTTAGAGACGTCCTGGGGGTACAAGTTTCTCACCTTTGCTTCACCAAACTCCTCCGTTCAATTCTTCATATATTTGCATTCAATCGCTTTGTTTCAAATTTTTTTATGCACTCCTGTGGCTTGGTATTGCAGGAGTTGATTTCCAAACTAGTATTTTGGATTTTTGTATTTTCAACTCAGTATTTTCTAAAATATTAGCATACTTACTAGCAGTCGTCAAATTATTTAGTTACCTTTATTTCCATGACTTTTCGTATAGAATGTATGTCCATTTTTTTAAAGATATATATTTTTTTATATAGTTTTAGGATTTAAATGACAATTTTAATACTAAACGTTAAAGGCACGACCTTGACACCCCAAATCTTCCAAATAAAGAAAAAGTCTTACTTAAACGAGAAGTGCAAAATCTTTATAAACAGGTTAGCTAATTACCCTGTATACGAGAATATTATTGTAAATTAAAGAAATCAGCGATAATTGGAAATAATTATTCTTTTGAATTTGCAAAAAGTTGCACACTGAGTAAATATATATTTATTTGTTCATTAATTTTTTATTATAATAATATTATAAAAGCAGTTGCACCAAACAAGACTAATATTTAATTAAAAATTAATTTACATGAATCTAAAGTGTTGATAATAACTAAGTGTAGCACTACAGAAAATTTTCCAGCACTCGATGCACTGGAATTTGAATCCAACCTTGCGAATGCACTTAACGCATCACACGGACTAATTAACAGATTAAATATAAATCCCAGACTCCGCTCTCGGTGCAATTGTGATGCTTTACAGGGACAAGTGTTATTACAGCTTCGACGTTAGAACGAGATAATTAGCAATTACACCTCGGCAATATTTACAGCCTCAGCCATTAATTTCTAGAATTTCGCCGAGAAATTAAACACCAAACTTGATCCTTTGTATATTCTAACTTTTACGAATAATTATCATACACATGCTCACTCACAGCGCGAGCAACAACAAAACCGGGGAGGTTTAGAATTTCGAAGGCTTGTTTTCACTAGTCGGGCCGGTAATTTAATTATTATTGTAGTTTTTTGCTAGGTACGTGTCTGCTGGATTCAACTACACCTGAAGCTACACTTTTTATCTCAGAGTCAAATGTATTAAAACAGATGACTGTGGGATTCATGTTAGTGTCTATGCATGTTCATCGAAAAATATGACGAACAATTACGAAGTTTTGTGAAACACTAGCGATATTGCTTAGGAAAGAATAATAACAAATAAGTCTTAAGAAGTTAAATTTAAATAAATACTAACAACAAAAAGTAATGTAAATTTTATTTGAAATTCTTTTGAACATTTTAAAAACCTAATAGTTTTTTTTTAAGTATTTGCATAATAGCGAAAAACATATTCAATAAACTGCCACTTTTGGGACGATGAGTTTGTCATGAGTTTGAAATCGAAAAGTTTGATGATTTACAAGATTTATAAGTAGCGCCGAATAAATGATCCCATGATCAACATGAACCATTTTGGTATTTTTTAACCGTTAATAGTATGTTATGTATTAAATGACTAAGTAACTATTCTCAATCCTTAAAGTAATTATTGGTTTTCAATTGCTTTGCTCTTGTTTTTATTATTACTATTACTTAAAATGGCCTGTAAAGTTCTACCTCATTTTCGTACTTTCAGTAGCACAGTAGCATTTCTCAATAAATATTCTTTCTACGAACTTTCTTATTGGTTAAATCAAAAACAAAACAAACAAAATCAGCAAGTTACCTGTATTTAAGTGAATACATTTTTTGCTACACCCCGTATATTCTCTAAATTCCTTCCAGACTGCAAACGCTGTGATACTTTACACCTGAATTCTTAATTAATTATTCACACAGTGACAATTTCTCAGAAAAAAAACACTTTGCATGCCTTACGTGTAAATATGCCCCAAGTTGGGGGTAATTAATAGCGAGCCTTTTAGATGACACCGGATCCGTGTTTACCTCTCTTTGTAATCAACGCCTGTGTTATCTCTATCCAGCTTTTCCCAGGCATTGTTTCGCAATTCGTATAAATAAGACGCTTGTTATCACTTGGGTATCAGTTATCTCGCAATCGGGAGGTTGGTCGTAATGAAATTCCAAAGGCTGCTCGTCTACATTGTTCTCCTGCTGGTAGCAATGAGTGTCGGCTGCGACGCCAAAAGCAAACGGTGGAAGAAATTTGTGAGTATGATACATTAAGAGGGAAGATTTGGTTTTGGATAAGTCTGTTATAAGATTTAAATAGTTATTGTTCGATCCAGTAAGACTAAAATTTTGTTTTGAGTCTAATATTTATTTACTGAATTACTACTATGCAGAAAGGTAAGTTTGACTCTTTCATGTTTGTGGTCATTCTTAACCTTTTCGAAGTCGCCGAACGCTTCTTGATAATAGGAAATATCTAATAAATACCTAATCCTAAATAACTCCATAAATAAGGTATAAAACTAACAATAACTTATGCATTAACGTGGCATGTACAGAACATTATGCAGGGTGTCCTAAACAGAGTAGGATTCCATGGGTATCTTTGTTATTTTGAAAGCTAGAGATCTGGTTAAATAGGCAATTCAGTGTTGTATACTGATTCAGATTATGTTGACAAATTTTCAAACGTCCGAGCAGTTTAGAAATTATTCTAAAAAAAACAAAAATTGCGACTTTCTAAAAACTACGATATTTCCATAATTATTAAAGGTGCGAAAATAAGTTTAAAATAAAAGTTACTCGATGCAATCGCACAAACTTAAGAATCAAGTCAAAACAAAAGACAATATGGCGGTTTCCGAGATATTAATAGCAAGTTTCTTATTTTAAATGGCCGCCATATTTTATTTTTACTCGGCTAAATCGACTTTTTTTCTCTTTTCAACGATGTATAGCAACCTATGTCAAAATAAAAAGTATGGGATATATCAATTGTTCCAATTTTTATTTTTGTTCTTTAAATTATTTTTAAAACAGATGTAAAATATTTTTTTTATAAACACAATACAACAAAGCAGTAAACAATAAAGTAGTTAAATAACAATAAATTATAAAAAATGCTCAAAATGCTGACAGTTATTGGTTAAATGGCCAAAAATAAGCTAAACACAATTGACAGCGTTTTAGAATATTGCCAGTTACAATGTGTTGCGAGTAACGCCTTTTATTGCTTCTCTCATTGCTTCACGAAGTTCATTTACATTATTATAAATGAAGTTACTTCTATAAATTTTGTTTTTAAAGTACCCTACAAATAAAATTCAAGAGGCGTCAAGTATGCATATCTGCATGTTCACTAAACAGTTGTATTAGTCGCTATTACTTTGTTATTAAAACGGTCTATTAAATAAGTAATAACATCTCTAGCATTGAGTGGAGGGGCGCCATCTTTCTGGTACTACGAGGGCTGTTTGACGGAAGAGTGACTTTTTAATGAAAACGTTATTTTTCTGTAAAAAAAATATTTTATTTTTCAACATAACACCCTTTTAACTGTACACACTTAGCGCAGCGAGTTTACAGTTTTTTTAGACCTTCCAAAAAGTAATCTTTCGGAAAGTCTTCAAAATATGCATTTGTCTCGGTTATCACCTCTTCATTAGCCTAAAATCTTTTCCACCCAGCCATTTTTTTAAATTTGGAAATAAGAAGAAATCACTGGGAGCCATATCTGGCGAGTATGGTGGATAAAGCAGTATTTCGTAATGCAATTCAGCCAATTTAGTAGTAGCAATTGCAGACGAATGTGAGGGCGCATTATCGTGATGGAACAACACTTTTTTCTTCATCAAATGCGGTCGTTGTTTTTCAAGTTCGGCATCAAAACGTATCTGCATAATTAGCATAATACTGGTCAGTTATCGTTTTTTCTTTTTCTAAACAATTAATAAAGATTGTACCTTTAGAATCCTAAAAAAACTATGGCCATGACCTTATTGGCCGAAAAAAGTGTTTTTGCCTTATTGGGAGCATGTTCGCATGGAGAAATCCATTATTTAGACTGTATTCTTGTTTCTGGAGTATAATGATGTATCCAAGTTTCATCTACTGTGACATATCGACGAAAAATTACTTTGAATTTCGTTGAAGACGGCCAAACATTCTTCTGAATTCTTAATGCGAGCGCGCATTTGATCACCATTAAGCAAACGCGGCAACCATTTCGCGGATAGCTTTTCTTATTGAAATGTTGATGCAAAATATTGTATACCCGTTCGGTTGAGATGTTTACTTCATTAGCTATCTCACGAACTTTTATTCGACGATTGCCAATTACAAGGCCATATAGTTTATTAACCATTTCTGGAGTAGTTACAGTAAATGATGGTTTCGGACGATCTGCATCAACCGTGCTCATATGGCCACTTTTAAAAGCAGAAACCACTTACAAATCATTCCATGGGACGGAGCATATTCTGGATAATATTTACGTAACTTTTCCTCGGTTTCTTTAATTGTTTTTTCACGTAGAAAATAATGTTTAATCAACACTCGAAATTTTTTTTTCTCCATATTTGCACAACAACGAAAACAGTTTTCTTCAAATAAGTATGAAACATAATCTATCGGTCAGATTGGTGCCAAATTTTGACACTAGACCTCCGAAAGACCTCAGGAGCTAGCAACATAATCATTATAGCGAAAGTGTTACCTACCTTTGAAAAGTCACTCTTCCGTCAAACAGCCCTCGTATATTTGAATATTTTGTGCTAAAGATAAATCATCCAATAAATCTTATAAGGTTGTTTGAAGAATTTCCAAATGACGTTGTGCACTTAGAAATATTATAGCACCATGTAAATCATTTCCCAATATGCCATAGAATACATTAAAGCAGAACCGCACTTGATTAACTTTCTGCAAAATGTTAATCTACGGATGTTATCATTTGCTTGTAAAGTACGAGATATATGCAATTTATAAGGGTAATACTTATGCTTTTTTTTAAATTCTTGATGCGCCAGATTTAATTACCCTAACTTGATTTTCTATTTGCCGAGTTGAAATGTTAAGATTAGCGAACGATTTTACTACTTAGCTGTATTACGTATTTTTAAATTTTTTACATTTGTTTTAAAAATAATTTAAAAACTTAAATTAAAATTGGAATAATTAATATTTCCCATATATTTCATTTTGATATAGGTTGTTATACGTCGTTGAAAACAGGAAAACAAAGTTTATTTAGACGCATAAAAATCAAATATGGCGGCCTATTGAAATAAGAAAGTTACTATTAATATCTCGGAAACCGCCATCTTGAATTTTGTTTTGACTTGATTCTCAAGTTTGTGCAATCGAACCAAGTAACTTTCATTGTAAACTTTTTTCCGCATCTTTAATAATTATGAATATATCGGAGTTTCTGGAATATCGCGATTTTTAGTTTTTTTTAGAATAACTTCTAAACTGCTCCGATTTTTGCATTTTTTTATGATAATCTGAACCAGCATATAAAACTGCACAATATTGCCCATTTACGCAGAACTCTAGCTTTAAAATTAAGAAAGATACCCATGCAATCCCACTCAATTTAGGCCACCCTGTAGATTGCAGACTAATAATAGTAAAAAAAAAAAAATTGAATTAAAGTCTGCGAAAATACTGCAAGTCGCTGGCCTTTAAAATATTGTTACTACTACATATAAATAAAATAAAAACAAAAATGTTAAAATTGTAACTAATATAATAGTTATAAATTTTTTTTTATGAAAGTTATGAAAGTTATGAAAAAAAACATTTCATTTTTATGTATTAATAACCTTTTTACCGTTAGGTATTCGGTACGTATATTTAATACGTTTTAATACATTTATAGTACCTCTACATCTTTATATTAATTAATGAGGTGATGCATAACCGTAATGCCTAATTACGCATTCATTCGTCGTTTTTCCAGCTTTTATTTTAAATTTGTGTACTCTAATAAAATGTTGTGCATGGAATTATAATCGGTTAATTTACTGAAATTTCCTGCATAGGTATTTGGCAAATTTGTTCATTATTTCCATACAATAAAGCCATTGATTTATTATAGTGTCACAATTATGAAAGTTATTATAATTTAGGTCTAAAATATTTGTGTTTTAGGAAAAGAAGGTGAAACATGTCGTTCACAAGGTACAGCATGTACTACCCGCGGTACAAGTTGTGGGGGCCGTAGCAGGAGTCGGAAGGAGATGAAATTTCAAGAAACTACATGATTGGCAATATAATTTTTAATATATACATAATAGTAATTTTAATAGTAAGAGGTACTACCGATCTATTTATGTTACAAATTACAAAATCATTAAGTTTTATTGTATCTTTCTGTCAATATTGTTAATATATTAAGTATATTTAATTTACTTTGTTTATTTAGTTGAAAAAGCCCTTGCCGAATTGAGCTAGCGACCGGATATTGCTCTGTCGCAATTTATGAGATGGTATCTATCTGCTGGCTGGCTAAACAGTCAACAACTGCATTCCTCCTCTACCTGGCAGCAGTATGTTTTTATGCATTCTAGATTTTGATACCCGTGGAGGGTGGCACAGGTTACTAATAGTATGTTATACACCAAGGTTGTGAAGTACACTGTTATAGGCGAGGTCTGCTGTATTGCGTGGCGCGCAGCGCCGAGCGATGCATGACCCGAGGATATAATCAGTGGTGTTCCCATAGGATAAACTCTATATACTCCATATACTCTCAAGATTTTCTAGCCAACAGCGTATATTCTCACGGAATTTTGTGAAAACCTATTCAATGTGCATACCAAGAAGGCCTAACGTCAAACCTGACACTACTTTGAAGCTAAATTTCAAATTCATTTGATGCAATTGACGCCCCCACCCTCTCCCATCAAGTAATAGGAATTAGGAAATGTCAGGCACGCAATGGAATAACGAGGGTAGTATACCCTCGAAAATAAGGATGGGAATATTACTGGTTATAATATTATTCACAACCGTGTATAGGGTGTCCAAGATAAGAAATCTCTGAAACCGTAAAAGTTACAAAGGCGGTTAAATTAGAAAAAAAAAAGCCTGATATTTAATTTCAAACACCGCCATTATTTTGAAAAATCTATCACACGACATGACAATAACACTCGGAATGTTAATGTATCATTTAAATACCCTAAACATAAGCTTGTGATGTATGAGAAGGGCCCATATTATGCATGTATTAAATTGTTTAATGTTCTGCCATTGTATTATGACCTTTAATTTTATGACGTTTCTCTTACTTCCACTGTGATTTTGTATTTTTTGTATGTTACTACAGTGCCTTTAAGAAATAAATGGAATTATTATTATTATTATTAAAATGCTGATAATACAACGGTTGCATTTTCAGGATAATACCACGAACAAATGTCGGTCGCTGTCATATTTTTTTGTTCAACACAAATCGCAGCGACGATCGTTGCGATGGTGTTATTTATCGGTTGCGCCCACAATCTAGTCTGCATTAATGAAAACATTGCCCAAAATGTCAGTGTATTTCAAGTACAAGTAAAATAGTAAAATGTGGTAAGAAATGTGGTTTGCTGTTTGAAAGATGAAGTGATCTAAATAAATATAGGTATTTAAACTGTCTTCTTGTTTATTCTGCTTTACTAGATGACTCAATCAATTCATTATATACCCTTCCTAAATATAATTAGTGGTGTTCTCAAAAATCGATAATGATATTAAAAATACAACTTATATCAACCCCGATCTTTAAAAAAATGCATTTTCGTCGATGGGGTTGAAATTAAAGAAAATGCACCGAGCCCGAAAGGCGAAGTGCATTTTCCAAAGTTTGGGGTTGAAATAAGTTGTATTTTTAAAATCATTATCGATTTTTGAGAACACCACGAATTATATTTAGGAAGGGAATATAATGAATTGATAGTCATCTAGTAAAGCAGAATAAACAAGTAGCTAAATATACAGTTCAAATACCTATATTTATTTAGATCACTTCATCTTTCAAACAGCAAACCACAATTATGTACGAACTTGTACTAGAGACACACTGACATTTCGGGCTATGTTTTTATTAGCGGCGACCAGAAATTGTTTGTGAGTGCGTCGTATCGTAGCCATTGTTTGGAAGTTATTCAACCGATAAATAAGATGATCGGTTCGGATATCGTCGTGACATATAATCATTCTTTTTTATGTGGTCGTCATCGTTACGATCGTTGTGTATGTGGAACTCGAAATTGTTACAGCGACCGACATTTGTTCGTGGTATTTTCGTGAAAATACAACAGTTGTATTATCAGCATTATCAGTTATTAATACAAGTGTAACTATAGAATCCGAATTGTTATAACGTCACTATTTTACGTATGAGTTATATTCCCCCTGGTAATAGAATCTCAGCAGCTAATGCAGCCGATTCTTCAATATCAGACGATTCACTTGTATCAGACATTTAAATAAAATTTCCGTAAATTTAATCGAAAAAAATAAAATCAAATACCATGCTTAGTACGAAAACATAATTACATTTCCTAACTTATTGCACAAATAGCTATTACAATATGATACATAACTTTAGTCATGTATCATATTAGTATTAATGTGTTAGTATTTCGGCATTATACAGATTTTAGCAATAACACATTCACGAGTCGTTTTTTAATGTTTTTTTTTATTCCCGTGCTGTCACAATATTGTCAGTGGCCCTGTGAGAATTCCTCGAGTGATTTCAGAAAAATGTATTTTCAGAATACCATGCGTTAGCAATGTAATCAAATTTTATTGTTCTTATAAGAAAGGTTAACAATACGGACAAAAAACTGTGCCAACCTTGGAATCATTCGTGATATTCAGTTATAATTTTCTATATTTATGGAAGAAAGGTAATTTGTATTCTTTGCTTCTAATAATCTCAAATGTTCTGCTAAAACGGATATCAATCTCTCGACATGTTATTGAAACATTGAAGAGAAAGAAACATATTTTTGAAAAAGTTTCTTGTATCTTAGAGTCAATTTTAGAACCCATTTTCTCCAAAAATATTGGCCCTGTTAAAAAAGTTTTCACATCGTTGTGAAGAGAATTTACATAGCTATCATATGATGTGCATACTGTCTTGACCCAGTTTCCAATTTAAGATAATTAGGTGGCGCTCACCCTCAGTTTGGAGGATAGTTGTCAATCCTGTGACAGTATTGACTACAATCTTAAAAAGGTCCCCCTAGAATCTAAAGTCAGCGTGTATTTTTATTTCATTTTAACATAAACTAATATTTTGAGGGGGGTGGGGCAAATTTTAGTTGGAACACCCTGTAGTTATAACTTAGTTCAGTACAGAATTTGATGTTGCGTGTAATATTTTTGAAAGTATGAATTCTGCATGAAAAAAACAGCGCGTAGATGTAGTATTTCAATTTATTTTCTTTGAAAGGGTAACAACCTTTAATAGAGTTGGTAGAAGAAGCTCGAAGTAGTCGAAAGTATTATGGGAAGTGTTTTTTGAAATTACTAAAAAAAATGTTATAATTGATCGGAATTGATAAGAATTTATGCAGTAACAATCCATTTTGCTTATAAATAAATATATAGTATGAGCAGAAAGGCTCAATTTTATATAAAGTTCCCCTAAAGTAGGCTTTTAAAAAAATATGGCACCTCCCCAAATTAGGAACCTGCAGTAGCCCAATATGGGGAGAATTTATAATTTTTAATTACTACATCAAATCTTACCTTCAGCAATTATTAAATTAAGTAAATATTTCAAAGAATTAGTTTTGAATACATCTATTATTAAAACAACAACAATTAGTTAAATTTTCAGAATTTTCAGTGACTGATAACTTATACTGGTCAACTCGCAAAGTTAATAACCCGATTTTCTCACTTATTTAAGACATATTCGTAGTCGAATATTCAGAGGATTTGTATTTAGGTATACTGGATACAGATCTGGCTTAAAATTTTGAAAATGTCCATTTGATAAATTTGCAGAAATTTCAGTGACTGATAACTTATACTGGTCAACTCGGAAAGTTAATAACTCGATTTTCTCACTTATTTAAGACGTATTAGTGGTCAAATTTTCAGAGGATTTGTATTCAGGTATACTGTATACAGATTTGGTATAAAAAATTTAAAATATCCATTACATAAATTTTCAGAAATTTCAGTGACTGATAACTTATAGAAATCCGCTCGTCTCCTTTCAGAAGGCAATGACAAACCATTGAGAGTAATCTGCCCAGGATAGTTCTCCCAAACCAGTCGTTCGCAACCGTCGTTAAACTGTAGGTGCCATACGTCACTGTAATTACGATACAGACACAAATACACTGACGTATGCGGGGAAATTGCCTACGCTCGAAAAATCGAGTACGGCACTCAGAGAAGATAACTTATACTGTTCAACTCGGAAAGTTAATAACTCGATTTTATCACTTATTTAAAACATATTTGTGATCAAATTTTTAGAGAATTTGTATTCTGGCATACTGTAAACAGATTTGGCTTCAAATATACAAAATTTAAATTTGATAAATTTTCAGAAATTTCTGTATTAGATAATTCATGCTGGTCAAATCAGAAAGTTGTATATTCAATTTTCTCACTTATTTAAAGCAGATTCTTTCTCAAATTTGCAGATGAATTATATGCAGGTATACCGTATACAAATCTGGTAAGAAATATACAAACATATATTAGATAAATTTTCAGAAATTTCATTAATTGATAATGCATGCTGGTCAAACCAAAAAGTTATATATTCTATTGTTTCACTTATTTAGATCATAATCTCTCTCACATTTGTAGAAGAATTGTATGCAGGTCTACTGTATACAAATCTGGCATAAAATATACAAAATATGAATAAGATACATATTTAGAAATTTCAGTAATTGATAATTCATGGTGGTCAAATCAGACAGTTATATATTCGATTTTCTCACTCATTTAAAGCACAATATTCCTCAAATGAACAGATGAAATGTATGCAGGTATACGTATACAAATCTGGCATAAAATATACAAAACATGATTTAATTAAGTTTGCAACAAACACTCATTAAAAGAAAGCTATATTTCTGTCAAAATTCTTTGGCGCCGCACTTTTTGCACTTGCAAATTTTATTTGGTTTTTATTACATACCTGCACACATTGTATGGTAGTCAGTACATTAGTGATCGCCGTAGTATATATCTGCGTAGAAGACGCATTCTGCGTCTATAGTCTATCATCTATGTTTCATCTTCTTCAGATGATTTATCATCGGGGGGGGTCTTCGACGGGCGGCGCGCGACCTCGCGCTTTGCGACGCGAAGTGTTAATTACCCCCGAGATTGGCCCGGAACATAACTAGCTCAGTTTTTTTTTCCGGAGAGCGCACGGTTTACTTATCTGATAGCCGCTGGGACCTTCTGCAGGAGGAGACGGCAATGGGGCCTCCGGGAGCGGCACGACGTCGGCAACACTATCTAGCACTTTGGATTGCGGGGGGGGGGTGAGCAAATAAAGTCGGGGTTGCACGTTAAGGGTTTAATATATCGTTAATGACAAAAAAAAACCAAATGAATAAATGAGAGAATGATAATGAAAAAATAATATGGAAATGAAGTCAAATAAGGTGAGGAGTGAGGTGCGGAGTGGATTGCGTGTGTGTTGATGTGTGGGTGTGTGTGTTGGTCAGAAGACGTGCTGACGACCTCCTAGTGGTTGTCGCTGGAGCGGTGAGTGTGGCGGTCGAGAACGGCACGTACGGCGATCAAGACGTGACTTGTGGGGTCGAGATCCGACTCGTGTCGTGGATGAGAACCAACTTGTCCCGCGATCGGGAATGGACTGTCTGTCTATTCGGGGGATGTTTCCTCCCTCGCGCACTTTCAACTTAGAGGCAGCGCATGCGTATGTTGTGTGTTGTGTGTTGCGATGTAAGAAAGGGAGGCGGGCTAACATTTTGGATGAAGGCGCATGTCGACGGGGATTAACTTATTTTGGAAAAATAAATGAATAGACGCGAGTTTAAATGAGATTCGGATTATGTTAATTAAGTAATGGTTAACTATGTGATTAAATGCGGCGAGTGAATGAAACGATGGGTCTTATGAAGTCACAGGCATGAAATACGGTTTTCCCTGATCGTGCTAAATTGGGGGTGCTATTGTCAGCGGTTCTTCGCCGACAAAGCGCATTAGGGGGCCGGGTATTCCCAACGTAACAGCCGGGATTACGACGACTTCGCCGACGATGGGTTTTCCCTGAAATCGGCAGAAAAACCAGGGAAAGGTAATTAGGGTAGGCCATGCCGGTGACAGATTTATCTGATTTGTCGTTTTAGGACGTTTGGTTGGCTTAGCAGGATTTGCAATTACTATCTTTCCAAATACTGTTTTAGGCTTTGGCTTTTCTATTATGACTCTTCTAACTGATTTTTGAACGGTGATCCAGTGATTTATTTTCAGAAGTCAGTTCTACTACAAGTAATAGTCCTGGAAGCTATAGTTGGAAGGAGATGAATTTCAAGAAACCATATGATTGGCAAAAAAAATTATTTAACATTCAGCTTACAAGTATCTACTGCAAATTGAAGTTTTATAATTTATGCCATTTATTTATTTCTGCACTAGAAAAAGTTCATTATTTTAATAAACCATTATTATTATTTATGATTTGTATTTATTTGAATTGGATAAAGACATAAATTGTAATAATACGTATATGAAATATACCTGAAGATAGAAGTGGTGTTATTTTAACTACGTACCTAAATGAGAAGGTGAGTAGCAATAACAATTGTTGATGTTGTGGCTAATTACTGTCGCCGGTAATTAATTTATCATGACTAGAAATTGGGCGTTACTTCAATTATGTTTAATGTGGATAGTATTATTGGCTTACGTTAGCCCCAAAAGCAACTGCACTTTGATATAATAGAAATAAAATAATACATTTTTTTGTAATTTTCCCATTGTAATCTCAAAAGTAAATGAAACCAAATAAATATAGGTATACACATTTTGTTTTATTAAATTGGTGAATAGTATAAACAGATAAAGTGAATTACATATCACAGATCTAACTTAGGTTACGTATGTGTTGCATATATTATACATTGTGGTAATATGTCTTAGTCACCGAAACCATAATTGATTCATTGAGAACTTCTTCATACAAGTTAAGGCCGAGTTGGTCATTTTTATCTGCCAATTGGGTATAATCTAGAAGATATGTTATCTGATTCCAATAGATTTCACGCTTAAGATACATTTTTTGTTTATTCTGTCAGGCTATGGCATTCAAATTTCTATAATTATTTATTCTTTAAAATGTTCCTGAGAGATAGTACTCATAATATGGCATTTATTTCCTCTCTGCTACTTTTTACTTAGTAATTTACATTTAATATTTATTCCAATAGATTTCACGTTTAAGATACATTTTTTGTTCATTCTGTCAGGCTATGGTATTCAAATTTCAATAATTATTTATTCTTTAAATTGTGCCTGAGAGATAGTACTCATATTATGGCATTTATTACCTCTCTGCTACTGTTTACTTAGTAATTTACATTTAATATTTAATAACTACTAAGTTTTATGCGGCTAGGTACTTTCTTAAATTACAGAGGTATTACTATACGGTTTTTTTAAATTTCCAATTGATGATATCAAAAACTTATTAAGAGTACCGCTTTTGCAATTAAGTCGATGCTAGAATCATTATTATACCAATTATTTTAGTGCTTTTTGTGACTATGTAACTGAAATATGTGTGTTGATACTATTAAAAAGTTGCATAATGTCTCAATAACTACTTTCTTAAATCACAATTGTAATCACATTCAATAAAATATCAATTAATTAATAATATACAATTATTAAGCAAGTTTTAATATTGCGAGTAACTATATCATATGTGTATTATTTAGTTACGAGTATATTATTTGTAATTACTTCCTATCTTTTTTGAACATTGTACCAAACTCCTTAAATATATCGCTGAACCCTTGAATAACTTCTTTGGCTTCTTTGACTTCATCCAGCCTCTTCTTTAGTTGATCAGTCTGTAAATATTACAAAGATTTAATTAAAATTTTAATATGCATTGATGTTATAAATAAGTGATTTAGATTATATACAAATAACGAGATATTTGGGCACCTTCTCCGTAAGATATCTGAGAACCGGTTTCGGGTTTCGACCTGGTGTATAACATTAGTTCGGTATCCTCAGGAGAGGATACCCGGAATGCAATGGTTTTCCCAAAAAACTCTAAACGGATGCTCTGCAATAGCTCGATGGTAAAAAGTAAAAATTGTTGATCACGTTAAAAAATTATCTGAAATAATATGATTGTTGGTTATGAGTTTATGACTTGCCTGTATATTTATACAAACAAAGTTGATTAATTTTATTTTTGAATATTTGCATAATTATTTTATACCAAAATATTTTGTTTTAATTGGTATTAGACTTTGTTAATAATATGTCAATAGTTTAATGTAAAAAAATGATAATAATGATTAATGAAAATAAATGTACATAATATTATTTTAATTTCATTATGTACTTTAACAATCTAATATTAGAAAATAATAAGTATTACTAGTTTTATTGATTGACTATTATTACACTAGAATGTTCTTTTATAAACATTTAAATATTAATATTTTTACCAGTTTCTTTAGGTCACTGTCAGCAACTGCTGGCTCCGTGACGACGGTCAAGAGCAGGAGCGTGCACACTAAGGTCAGATGAAAGTTCATCTTGGCGAGATACGTTGATGCTGTGATACGCTTTCTCACAACGAGATCAATGTGTGAGTGAATAGATTGTTCAGACTGACCGCCTGGTCGATTTATAGCCAGACGTACCCAGTATCGTTTTCATAACAGTAAACCGGGAATTCCGTGTGGACGAGAGGAATCTCCTGCGGATAAAGAAAGCCCAGAGTGGGAATTCCCGGTGGAGAAATGATTAATAATGTGGGGCTATAGGCGTTTTTATGTGAGGAGCTTCTTGGAATTACTGCAGATAATTGGTAACATGGAATGTGTTAGGCGCATAATTTGTAGTGATGGTATTTGTAAACTTTGATTACGTTATTTGTATTACGCCTTCCAATTTGTTTGCACCTATGTATCTACATTTTCAAGCAATGTCATGAAGTTGAAACTATATTTTGACACTGTAATTGCTGCAAAAGATTCCCGGCAATTTCTGGTATTCTAGCATTCAATTGTCATCGTACACTGCTAAAACTAGAACGAGTCTTATGCATCGTTTTGACTGCTTTTGTAGGGTAAGAATGGTATTTAGCTATTTTTACGTTTGAAATGTGTGTTACCAGATGCAGTTCTGTATTTTGGCAGTAGACCTTCACGTCTTTAAACAATGTCTTTTTTGACTTTGCATTAGATAGAATAGACCAAACATTTCAAATTTCGTTTATGCAGTCCAGGCATGCTTGGTCCAGAATGGATATTTACCCAAAATCAGCAATTAAGTAACATGAATATGGCTGTCTAAGAAACATACAAACTAATGTAGCTAAAATAGCATTTTAGTTAGGTATGCCTCGATGGACCCGGTCCTTGACTACAACTTTCTCGGGATCCTGAAGGGACGGCCTAGTTTCCAGTGTCAATTGGTTAGCGATATCTATCCTGACAGAAGAGATCAAGAAATGGTGAAGCCTACAAGTAAGTGAAAATCAGAGCATTGATCACGCCTAACGTAAGAGGGTGCTAACGACTAATTACCGGACGAATTAGAGTCTCACTCGCCTCCCTTATATCTCAATTATTGCATTGCAGGTTGCAGGTTTATTGGTTCTCGTTCCTAAGCCAATTGTCCGTCCCGCGGGAAAGGGGTATACGTGCCTTTTGAGAGAAAGTTGAGTGTTGAAACTTTCAGTTAAGTAATTGTAATATACAGTGTGATTATTTTAGCTCACCAATAAATTTTGTGAGATGAAAACTCGTAAAATTTTAAGAACAAATGTTAATACAAACATATGAGGAGCTAAATTTCAAAAAGAATATTATCCATTAAATTCAGCTAATGACTTATAGGTGGCGTTAGGGGCTTAAATACCACATAATTAATATACTGAAGACGAAACTGTTCAAAAAAATTCTATCCCATCTAAAATAAATGTCAAAACATCGCAAGTTTTTCAAAAGGATTGTTATCCTATAAAGTTCGTGTCGAAAAGAATTTTATTTTTTGTTTACTTATTAGTAACGAGAATCAGCTCGTTTGCTTTACTCGAAAGTATTTTTATCAAAATAAAATGGATATAGAAGGTGTTTTAGTGAGTGAATATAATGAAGGTAGCCGAAAATGGCAGAAGAAAACTTCTAAAAAGGAGACAGCGAAGCAATTAAGGTAATATTCCGATAATTTTATTTATAACCCCACTTTTCCAATATTAACTCTTATGTAATAGATAGGTATGTGGATCATTTATCTAACTTAGAAAATTTTGAACGTCCCTGTACACATATAAATGTTTAAAAGTAAAGAGACGCGATATAATTACAGCAAGAAAAATAATTTTTCATACTACGGATAAGCATGTTCAAGATAGAAAATTATCATATGTCTGTAAAGTTTCGAATCCAAAGAGGCACAGAGAAAAGTATAAGCCCAATTGCCGAAATCAAAAACATGTTTTGTCAGCAAAATACCGTATGGTTACCGAAAATGGCAAAACCTACAGGGTGTGCCAAAAAATGATTTTAAAATGTTTTGGAATTTCTTTAAAACGGTTACATACGATTACAAAAAATATAAAATATGGATACGACATAAAAGAGAAAAGAGAAGGAGATGGGCGTTCATTAAAGAATAATGAAAAAAGAGAACAGGTTAAAAAGTGTATTGGTATACTTCATGCAAAAGAAAGCAATTATAACCGCAATAAATCGAAATGGTTGTATTTGCCCGCCAATTTAAATATAAGCAGATTGTGGAAATTGTACAATTCTTCTGTTGAGGCACAATACAAGGTAAAATACCGATTTTTACATAAAATATTTTCTACCAATTCACCAATTCAGTCACCAGCATCGGATGTTTGTAGTTTCTGTTTTAAAAAGAAAAATGAACTAAAGAATTGCACTGTATTGCAAAAAGTTAAGGTGATGATAGAGTTAAGAATTCACAAATTAAGAGCGAAACAATTTCATTTATTAATGAATAGCTATGAGGAAAACAGTGACGTATTTTGTTTCGACCTACAGCAGGTTCAGAATCTGCCCAAACTGCCTGTGGAAAAGCATATTACTTAAAGCAGCTTTCTTTTTATAATTTTTTATAATTTTTGTATTACGGATGTCGCGACTTCATCTTCATTTTTCTACACCTGGAAGTGGGTTCTGCCATTCAAAATTTCTTAAATTCGCATACATTTTCCGATAATTGCAAAGTTATGATTATTTGCAGACAGATGCGCTGGCCAAAATAAAAATTCATATGTAATGTATGCTCTGGCACTTTGGCTGTCAAAAAGTGCTCCTGAGTCATTAAAAGAAATTAAAGTTACATTTTCGGTTCGAGGGCACTCTTTTCTGCGCGCAGATCGGGTGTTTGGGCTTCTAGAAGAGAAGCTTGGAAGAATAGAAGTAATACTGAATGCTGAAGAGTACATAAACATTTATATAGAAGTTGAAACTGTGAAGAAGTTAGGAATAGATTGGACAATCAAAAATTTTCAGGCCCTTGATACAAGCTTAAAATAGTTAAAAGGTTTAAAAGACATGGAAAGAATTATATTAAGAAAAGACAATAATGGAGTTTTAAAAATGAAAGTGAAACAATATTTTAGAAACCATGACTCATCGAAAAGTTTTGAAAGTTAACAAAAAAAGGTATAGTTTTAAAAGACTTGAATGTCAATGAAAAGGTACTGAACGTCCCAGTAAAGGAAGAGAAATTGAAAAATCTTAAATCATTACTCTTATTATACGACGAAAATTGGCACCAAGACGAAAAATTTAAGATTTTTAAAGAATTACTATTGGATGAACCAAAGTTAAACCCAGCCATCAGCCACGAGGACTATGAACCCTGTGATTGCAATGTAGATGGTGGTTGTGTTCTTATATAATATGTACTTATAAATAATGTTATTGCTTCATCAAAATTAAATGTTTGATAATAATAAAGTTTTTACTTCCTATTTGCAATAAAATATAACGCTTTGGTACATTAAAATTATTTCAAAAAGAATTTTATCCATATCTTTTGTATCAAATGGATTTAAATTTTTTTTTTCAATAGCAATATTATTCAAAATAATTAGTCAATAATAATAATGTGTAAATGAACTCAATTTAATTTTTTTTCATATGGCTTTATAAAAGTTTGTATTACATTTATCACTTTACAAATTTAATTTTGGTTATAGAGTTTTGCCGCAATCACAAAACAGTTCTTTTCTCCAATTCTTGAAAAATGGGTAATAATAGTTTTGAAATTTAGCTCCTCATATGTCCTATATTTATTAGTTTCGGAATTAGAAGACTTTTATTTTTTTATTTTGTCAATGGTTGCTAGAGCGACCATTGACAAAATGAAAAAAATATATCTACAAGATTACGATATTATTTTGAAAATTCTAGGATCGGATGAACATATTTCACAAGAGACGGTAAAATTATTTTTATCATTGAACATATTTTGCCCTTACAACATCCGCGTGCAACAAAAATACTGAATTTAAAAACAAAACAAAACAAAAAACAAAACAATGGGGTGGAACTTATCACTAACTTTCCCCAATTTTTCCTATTTTTTTTCTATACTTATATGTACTGCATCTAAATTTGAATGCAAATAGTTACTCACTGTTCTTGGAAAATATACTATTAGGTTTACTTTAAGATATACCACTAAATCTGATTCAAAATTCGAGTGAAAAACTCTCTGCTGCATCGTTGTGAAGCATGTATTTAAGCCGCAGGGGCGAATTTCGAGCAATTTTTATTATTATTTATATAGTTTATTAATTTGTATATTTTATATTCATTAAAGCAAAAATGTTGTAAATTTTTAAGTATATTGGATGAACAAAAGAAAACTTTGAAGTATTCTAATTCATTAACTAATCAATATATGGCATATCTTTATATAAACTTTTTGTCTTAAAATAACAACTAATCCGAAACTAAGCAATATGGACATATGTTTATGTAAACCTATTTTCTTAAAATTCCACAAGTTTTCATCTCTCAAAGTTTGTTGGTGAGCTATAAAACCAACCTGTATAATATACGTCCGTTTATGTTCCTTAAATGTCTAATAATGCAAAACTTTCAAGAAGCACTTATACCCCTTTTCCAGCCGAACCGCCAATTATCGGGCGTTTTTTAAAGACATTATTTGTTGAAAGAAAGAAGGATTATTATGCATTACGCCAATGTATTCACGCCTATAAGACGACAACATGTTTACGCTCCTTTAATAAAGCAAACAGTCATATTAGGTCACTATTTATAAATAATATTTCCATGAAAGTTTTATTGAAAATAATTCTACAATATGAAAGAATGGACTATTTAAGTTAAATTTTATTTAAACATAATTTGACTGAAATAAATCGTAGATTTTGATCAAAAATCTAATTTTCGAATAAATAAATATAAAAGTCATACGCTGTTCACAACTAGTGTTTGTATAAATTGATTTTATAAACAATAATTAGTTTTACAAATTGATGTTCTCCGCACCAATTTATTTTCTTTTTCGCATGAATCCCTAGTCATGAATCACCAACTATCACGATAAAGGAAATTATAAAAGTAAGCATGCTACTACGCACGAAACATATTTTGCATGATTAATGCACGTGTCGTATTGAAATAGACAAATATTTAATAAATGTAATAAAACTGTCTTCCAACCGGTTTGGCATCAAATCTCTTACAACTATAAAGCAACAAATTGTTATCTCCACGCCAGAGAATACTAAAAAATCACAAGAATTTATTTTGAGACAATTTGAAAAAAAAAAACAATTAATAGTAATACATCGTGATAGTACCAAATATGATTAACATTTCCAAAGCAACGATTTATTTATTATCGCAATGTCTTATTTTCTGTCACATGTCAGTTAAAAAAAATGAACTCGGAAGAAAATCCAGATTTTCCTAAGAACATATTAGAGCAAGCGGCACAAGTCCACGGAAAAAAATCGTAGATCGGGAAAAGATTTCCTTGCGCCGTTCTGAAAATGCCACCTTGACGTTATTTTAATCGAATGAAAATAAGGTGTTTTGAGATAAGTATAATTCAAATGAATTTTCTATATCTAAGCAACTCTAAAAATAAGGGAGATAACAAACACGACTGGATAAAATTACTTTATAGCTTTCTATCAAGGTGAAAACTATAAAAATTACTCAAATAACGTAGTGATAACGCATATTTGCGTGCAATTATCTACATCACCGATACTAAACAATGCTATGGTTTTAGTATTATTCTATATCCACGAATATTCGTTCTATAGGACGAAAATATTAATTTTTGTTATACATATCTGAAATAACCTTGTTTCCGTACGTTTTGACAATGCCGGAAAGGTGACATTTTATGAACAGCGCACGGAAAAGTTTTCCAGTGCGCTGTTCAGAATATGTCCTCTTTCCGTCATAGTCAAAACGTATGGAAGCAAGGTTATTTCAGATAAGTATAATAAAAAGTATCGTTCATTACACGCGTGACGAAACATCACGCGCACACTGAAAACCCCTTATTTTCAGGCTAGTAATAAAATATACTATTTTCTACAAACACTATTAAATCTACACTTTACACGAATGGGTGAATAAAATGTTTACATTTTCACTTTAATCACAATAACCATTGACAACGTGAATAAAGTAAAAAAATAGGTAAAAAATCTTGTATGATACACATGATTAAAGCAATTTTATCCACTCGAAAACATTATCGCACACGGATCCGCCTCTTGCGCTAAACTGTTTTTTCGTGGATAAAATTCGACTTTATTTACTTATAGAGAAATGACATAAGCGTGATAAAAGTACTTCACTTTTATTGCTAATGTTAAAAGTAAGCAGCCAATAATCTGTCAAAATGACATTTATTTAATCAAAAATAAGAAATAACATAAGAGTTAAGTATGTGCAAACTATTTTAAAATACTAATATTAATAGTTTGATAGTTCAATAGTTCACTTTCTTCAATATTAGAATTCAAAATGATAATTTAAGAACTAATTTCTTGTTTGACAAGTATGTCATACAATATGAAAACTAGATTTATTTGTTTTATAAATTCCACAGACTGACTGAAATGTCAACATTTTTACAGAATTTTATTGTGGTTTTAAAGGTGTTTTTAGAAAAAATATTGTATGATATGTATGTTAAAAGCGATTTTATTTTGTTCGTGGGGTTTCGTCTCGATTCACTTCACTTATATCATAAATAACTATTCTTTGCTGTACATTATTTTTTTAAATCCGAGAGATATTAGAATTGAATATTTAGAAAATAATAACAACACGCTAGTATTGCCAGTATTATTTAATTATAACGGTTTTTTTTTGTTTACTTGTTAATTTTGATATAGAAGTTTTCCACTTTCCCGAAAAATGCAGTCATACATTAAAACGAATTTCGATGGAATGTAGGACATGATTCAATTTTTATTTAATTTTAATTGATTTTCTTTCCGCTGAACTTTCGGGTTATATACAGTGACCGCCTAAACCTCGGCATTATATAGCAAACGTTTTTAATATTTATTTTTCAAAAAACGTTTTTGTCGGCAAAAATTTGTATTTTTCTAAAAACCTTATTAGCCCCTATCAGATGTACCGAGTGATTTTCAGCAATCACGCAACATCATTGAGACCATTGATTTTTTTATTGCCAGTTGGTATTAGATTACTGAATTATTTAAAGAATCATTAATTTTTGAGCTATAATACTTAATATAATTTAATATGTTAATTTTTAAAATAAATTAAGCAAAATAATAGTTATTACTAATCACCCTTTCATAATTTTAAATTTATTAATTAAACTGTTCATCCTTTTTAATTTTATCGAATTTTTTTATCGTGCTTAGGTTTTTAATTATAATTTTGAAAATCTAGATTTCAAAATGTTTTTGAAAAAATGAATACCAAATTTACGTTTTTATCTATTATTTAGAAAATATTTCGTATATTAAAAGTATATATTAATAAAAGTTAAAGACTGACTTAACCTGCGTAATATCTTTGTAAGGACAATTGAAAATTTCAATTTTTTTATTGTATTCACAACACGAAAGAGAAACTCTTCTGCTGCCACGCCAGGTTGTTTTGTAGCTACTAATTGTTGAAACTTGGACGAAGATCTTCTGATGTCTGGAATTTTCTATTCGGCATTTGAATATTTCGAGAAACTATCTTTTGAAACTTTTCATAGTACACATCAAGAGCTGTAATTACATCTCTATAAAATTTTAGCTGACATTGAATTTAATTGACCTAATAATTTTTTCATTCCACTAAAATTCTAGTTGCATTCTTCATATACGAATAAAATTCAAATATCTCTCACAAATTTACATCAAATTAGAGGTATTAAATAACAAATAGTCATTTTGAATTTAATTATTTTAATACAAAAATACGTTCATAATAATAATGTAATACTGGCACATATGCTAATTAATAAATATTTATCATTAGATATTTGGTTTCGGTTTTTTTGGCTTTTTGGTTTTATCTTCTGCCAAGAGCTGCTACACCACCTATGATTCCTGCATAGCCCTGGACAACAGGAAGTGCTTCTTTGGCCTCTTCGAGAGCATGCTTGAACTTCTTCTCCTGAAAATAATATATAAAATAATATATAAAATAATATTATACAATATATTTTATAATTGTTCCAATAATAATTATAAATAATGAATTATTAGTTATAACAATATTTTTACCAGAAAAACTTGATCATGAAATTGTAAGAATCGGTTAACTTAATCAATAATATTTACTTCATATTATACATATATTGACTTGAGCACTATAGGTACTTTTTGTTTGAAGTAATTCACGGCAATACTGGTAATTTTAATATTGCTTTTATAACTTTTAATTGTACAATAATAATAGATTTCTCTTAATTGTAACATAATAAAATTGAACTTACAAATTTCCTCCATCTTTTGCTGCCTGCCATCGACTGACCAGTGAATACGGCGAGTATAAGTGTCAAATACACGAAGATGATTTGGATTCTCATTTTGATGTATACTTTGATTGCTAACTAAGCTCGGTGATTGTCTGTCTCGAGTCTGGAGTGAATTGTACAGTTACGTCGGCAACGTGCTCATTTATACAGACCGCCGATAAGTTGGCCACGGGAGTTCCCCCGAGACTAACCGTCCGGGGATTACTTCAGTTCAGCCGCTTATTAATCAATGCCAAAAGACAAGATAAGGCTTGAGTACAATTAGCGATATTAAATTGGGATTTTGAGAAGCTATGACTGAGCTTTTCCTTTTTTGTTAGATTTCTGCGAAATAAAATGAGGAATTAAAATTAATCTAGGAATTAATGTATGTACGTTAGTAGTAATTAATTAAATAAAATATAACGTAATATAATATGTGCACGTTCGCTGGCAGCTATATAAAGTCTGTTCAATATAAAGGGCCTAAGACTATAGCGACTTCAATAATTATGTAACCATCAACAAACATATACGGGGTGGTCACTTTTACGACGCTCACCATTATGATCTATTAAACGGAAATATATACGGAGTTGTTCAAATGGGATAAACATTTCTCATATTTGTGCCTTTCATTATACTGAAACGAAATCCGTGAGATCTTGCACAGTTCCTGAAATATCGCTGAAAAACTGAAAAAGTGCACTTTCCTTTTTCTTTTATAACTTTATTACTTCTGATGAAAATTTTACGAAACTTGGCACTATTACATTTTTCGACGTCAGTTTTCTGATCACAGTGCCAAACATTTTCTGCGCCAACTAGATGCATAAATTTTCGTAGCCAACTTTTGATTTTCTTATGGTCGCAATATTGGATTTTAACAGCAATCAAAAGAGCGATAAATTCCGATTTCAACCATGAATAACACATGGGTAATCTGACATTATTTACTATAAAAAAACGATAATTTAAAAATTTGTTGCAAAAATTAAACTACTAAAAATCAAGTTGCCATGGAATAACAAATTTCTACATACAATACAAAGAAAAAAACTTCTGAGTAATTTTATTGTGTATAAAGTGCAAAACAGGAGATAATATCTCTGATTAATAAAAATGGCAATACTTAAATATCCTAAATTTTAATTCAACAATGGTATTTGATCAAATTATTTAATGAATACAATATGATTTATGATTTGCAATCTCGGGCAGGGCTCTGTAAGATATTACATTATAGAGATTATTCATGTTAATTTTTTCATGTTGAGGATAATATCTTGCCTTTTTACTAATCAAAGATATTATCTTATAATATAAGATATAAGAACACACAGAAATCACAGAAGGAAATATCAGTTGGACCTAACAGGAAATGCAATCAACGCATACAACAAATTAGGCGAAAACATAAAATCAAGTGGCGTCCAAAAATTTAAGCAAGAAGTAACAGCATTACTGCTGTCAAATGCTTCAGAATAATATCAGCTCCAATTCCATTAGCCCCGAAGCAGTCCAAATTGGTCAGCTGTTTGTGACGAAGAGTGGAGTTTTTTTTACATTGTATTAACTTATGTATAAATGTGTAATGTGTACTTATGTTAATAAACATTTCCGAATATGTCCGAATATGTCCGAATATGTGTGCGATTTTTCGCACTTGATACACAATAAAATTACTCAGAAGTTATTTTCTTTGTATGAAGAAATGTCAAAGTGGTAATTTGTTATTCCATGGCAACTTGATTTTTAGAGCAGTCCACGGCAGTTTGATGTTTGCAAAAAAAAATTAAATTGTCGATTTTTGGTAGTAAATAATATCAGATTACCCATGTGTAATACATCGTTGAAATTGGAATTTTTCGCTCTTTTGAATGCTATTAAAATCCAATATTGCGGCCATAAGAAAATCAAATGCTGACTATGAAAATTTGGGCATCTAGTTGGCGCAGAAAATGTTTGATACTATCATCAGAAAGCTCACGTCGAAAAATGTGTCAAGTTTCGTAAAATTTCCTTCAAAAGTAAGAAAGTTATAAGAGGAAAAGGAAAGTGCACTTTTTCAGTTTTCAGCGATATTTTAAGAACTGTGCAAGATATCGCGGATTTCGTTTCAGTATATTGAAAGGCACAAATATGAGAAACTTTTATCCCATTTGACTAACTCTGTATGTATTTCCTGTAAATTAGGATTACAGATCCTAATGGTGGGCATCGTGAAAGTGACCACCCTGTATATATATATTGTTAAATAGGATAGTCTTAGCTACATGTTGGCGAAAAAAAAACTTTTTAAAATACTTCCATTTATTTGTAGTGACGTCACCGACATTGTTTTTTTTTAATTGTTTCGTATCATTTTTTTGTACATTCTAGTAGGGCATTTTATGTACTTTTCACCGATTTAGATTTTTAGTAGGGTTCAGTATGAAATTTTGCTAAACTAGCAACTTTCTGTAGTTTGCCTTTTAAGGGATGCACCATTTGAACTGTATACATTACACGTGACTTAATGGATGTTGAACCATAGTAACCATATAATAACCATATATTGTAACCATATAATAACAATTAACAATTTAAAATGATCCATTATAGTGCAAGGTACACTGTACCTTACACAGGCCTTATGCCTTAGTTGATTTTACCAATCGATAAGGCGACAAAATGCTATAAATGATGATATAGTTAATAACACAAATAAAAAAAGACTTATATTCTTGCAGTAATCCAACGATGTGGTAACTGAACTTAAAGAATACTTAAGTTAACTAAGACCAATCACGAGAAAGATAACGCGTGACTACTATTTTGCACTGTTCTCGAAAATGTACTGAAGTAAGGCTTCTAAATTTTGGAAATATTGAGAATAGAAAAAAACTCTAGCAAATTAACATAATGTGGGGGTACCCATTATGACGAGTCATTACAAAATAAAGTGATAATTGTATGTTTTTCAAAAAAGTTGTATTTAATCTTGGCATCTGGTGGAGTTATTAATCCCAAACAACTGTTCGAAATAATTTTTGCAAAACTTGTTACTGATACTTAACAAATTATTTCTTAATGATTTAAACGTGCACTTATATTATTATTTGTTACAAAATCTTTCTAAAAATAAGTTTTGTTTTAAAAATATTAAATAATCTTCAGCTAACTAATACTGTGAGAGTTTACAGAAACAGAAATATGCATAAATATATTCACGCAGATATTTTACTAATAAAGACTAATGTTATCGTTTGAATTTTCTATTCGAATAATTTCTAAATGAATGAAATAAAATTCGAACACTTAAATAATTTATCTACTAATAATATGTCACCCTTTCATTATCGATATCAATTGCGAAAATCCTTAGATCTAAGTTCGAGTCTGTACTCATAACCTCACTTTCAGAATTTTAAATGGGAACCTATGTCATTTGTGGCATCGAGGGATTAGTACTTTAAAAAGGATTTACAGAAATTCTTGAAAGAGCTCTCTAATCGAAATGCTGTTTATTTAATATTAATCTATAAAATTAATTTTAAAATTATTAATAAAAAAATAAACCAAATAATATTGTCACCATTAAATTCTTTAGGTAGGATTAGTCTTGCTATTTTTTTCCTGAACATCTATGATGTCACACTTTTGAGAAAATGGTGGGATTGGTTGTCTGAAATAGTAATTTTTATTTCGATAAGCATACCAAAAAAAGTTTTCTTACAAAAGTTGATTCTTTTTAAAATATCTATTTAACGATGCCACACATAACCTAGGTGCTGATTTAAAATTATAAAGTTGAGTGCGGTAACTTCCGGAAATCGAAACTACCTCTACTATATGGTTCAGGTGGGCTTGTGTTAGGCAATTTTTTTCCCTGAACCTGTAATAAGTCATATTACCGAGAAAAATGCCTTGGACGGGTGGGCTAAAACACCCTGTATTGTTCAATCCTCTATTTGGTCGAGCATGTTCGGTGTATTTCATCAGAAATGTCCTATTAACCAAACATATACATTATATGTTAAGATACATCAAACTTACGAGAGTTACATAGTTGCAATCGATTTTAGACCTGTAGGTACCATATTATCAAATTCCATGCTAAAAAAATTATCAGTTTATTGCATTAAAGTCACTTATTTTTAATACTTTTGATTCGTTAGTGATATTTTTTCAATAATATAATAATACAAAATTAAAATCACTTTATGTGAAGTTTTTTTTTGCTATTATGAATAAGTATTAATCCTATAATCCAATAATTAAACCAATTATTCTTCTTTAGCATAAAAATAAATCTACTTCGTTTTATGACCTCAAACCAATACAAACTCAAATAATCTTCCCAAAGTATGCTGAAGTCTATTTTTATGTTGAATATAGTTGCTCTTTTAAACCCAACTGTTTCCTGTCAATGACTTAACTTTACACACCGTCATATAAAATAACTCGTCTTAGTGCAATCATCATTATCATGGTCGGTTTTTATCATTGCCAGTTTCCTGGCAACCCTGCTTTCCGTATAAAAAATAACCTCACGAGTAAACTTAGTGGATATTTTGGCTAGTTTTTCTTGTCTTTGCTGCAATTTAATGAGATTACAAGCCCTAACTAACACACTTACTTAATAACAAACGTTGATTGTATTAAATTTGATCTGTGTTATAATATTGAAATAGTTATTTACGTAACCAGTTATGAAAAGTGCGATATTGATTGACGAGTGTAATATTTGCCAAAACGAGCAAAGCGAGTTTTCCAAATTACATGAGTCAAACAATATCGCATAATTCAGAATGTGTTACGTACAAAACTTTATTTATTTCCGCCAGAATGATTTAATCGACTATTTGAATAAGAGTGTCCCTTCCTACATCACAGAATCAGATCACATTATATCTATTATTTTTACGGAAACATGATTGCACTGACATGAACAAATTTGTCAGGAAACTAAAATAATTCACAAATTTAATAATAATGCCAAAAAATGTCCTCAAATTGCGATTCAGAACTATCTTCTGATGTTGAAGACTCTGCTAATGTTGCCATGGGTAGTTTACTACCAGAAAAATCCAGAAATAGATACGCTGTAGCCTACAAAAAGTTTGAACCTGGGTAGGAACTGCAGTTATATAATGTCTTTAGTTATGAAAAATTTGACGTTTCATATGTCAGAAATTGATGTAAGGTTTGTGTTTTCATAACGAAATTTAATAATAGTTATTTGTATATCAAGGCCGTGAAATCTCATTTTAGGGACCGAGAGAGAGTTTGCCGCCGAGGCCGCTTGCGGCCGAGGCAATACAATCTCGAGGTCGCTAAAACATTTCGCGGCCGAGGTGTACACAACGTTTTTCGTGCAATTGATGCACGCTGCAATGAGTCTCCTAGGTTGTGAACAAGCGACTGTCAATTTTGACAAAATAATAAACGTCAAAAAAATAATCGATAATTCAGTTAAACGAAGTAGAAATGAATACTAGTGATACTGATGATTTAGAGTGTACACCTCCGGAGTTAAGAAAAATTGCAAACGCTGCCACAGATCATTTAATTCCAGAGAAAAGTAGACGGCTATATGAGAATGCATACGTTAAATTTAAAACTTGGTGTTAAGAACAAGAAGCTGCGAACATATCGGAAAATGTTATATATATATATATATATATATATATATATATATATATATATATATATATATATATATATAATAATTTTAGGTTGCTTGGCAACCTTTTGTGGCCATTGCTGAGAATTTGCACTTCTCGGTCTGTTGTGTCGCTGAGAAGTTACCATTTCTCGTCCAATTGCACGAAAATATATATTTTTGAATCTAGTGTATTATAGCCATATTTTAGTACACGATTTTTTAAATACGTGAATATGCAACACTATATTAATCACTAGACCGTAAAATTTTACATGCGTAGACTTTTTCCAAGTAGTAATATCAACTACTACATAATAGTAATTTGTATAAATTATTGCCAATAAAATAACATTTTCCAATAACAATTTCCTGGCGGTTAAATTCTCATAATCGAATAAAAACTAATATTTCCAAAGCGCAGTAATTTCCTCACGATTCCTCGGTATTCCGGCGGTAATCAAGTAATCCCCGGTTCACTCGCCCTGTTCGCTGTGGGAATTCCCGCACTGTGTTAATGATCCTTCTACATAAGCACCAGACTCGCAATCGATTGCATCCAGTCACGACATCAACGTGTTACTACTACAGACTAATTTACAGTGTCCATTACCTGCAAAAAAACAACAAAAAACGAACAGCAAACATGAAGATCCAGGCACTGATTATATTCGCACTTCTGGTCATCGCGGCACTTACAGGCCAAGCCGACGGAGGAAGCAAAAGATGGAGAAAATTTGTAAGTAAAGAGGTGTTTGCATTTACTCTATAGAAAGAATTGAAATGATGCATAAGTAGCTTTTATTACAGTTTACGATTATATCATTAGGCGACTTACAATACGATCGGTATTAGTACATACATATTTAATAATCAACTACGGTGTTAAATGACCCATCTTTATCTATTTGTTTCCCACTAAACAAAATAATTAATTACATCGTGAGCAAAATAATTATTATTATGAATTATATTATAAATATCCAATTTCAAGAGAACAATATTTGTGGAATTGCAGAATCTCATATACCGAAGTAATTATAATTGTAATGATATTTTATTCTCCAATGGAAAGTCTACAAATAGAATAACCTAGTCATTTATATGGTCTGGTTTTCTACTAATTAACATTATTAATTTGACAGAAATTTGAGTAATAATAAAAATTGCAAAACAGAAAATACCCGGATCAAATTTCAGGAATATATCAATTGTAGAAATCATTTTTATCCAATGTTTCGCAGCTGAATAAAATATGTTAATTTTCTATAGTGCCTAAAAATAATTTGTTATTATTATAATAATGTATAATGTTTTCCAATACAAAATCTCCAATATTAGAATAATCGCAAGTTATATAACTAGACGATCGAAAATAATCGATTATACAAGACGTATTGCCTGAATCGTTAATAAAATTTCATTTTTTAAAAGACAATACGTCGAGAATCGAGTATTTTCGATCGTGGAGTTGTATATAGGTATATTATTTAATAAACAAACTACATCAATTTTCAATAAAGTACACAGAAAATTTATAAATTTAATAATTATGAATATTGAATTTACAATTATTACATACATTTGATAGAATATTAGATATTTCCTCGGTTTATTTCAAGGATGTGGAAGATTTTAATGATGCGATTATACAAAGGTTCGTATAATCGAGAGCTGTCTTGGTTATTCAAATAATCGTTGGAATACGTTGTAACTAAAGAAAATCGCGCATTATTATTGGTTCATCAACTCGTAAATGAAATAATCATTGTTTTACAGTATATGTGGTATAACATAATTAATATTCATTCACGTGAATACTTAATTTAAAATGTATCAAATATTAAAAAAAAATATTGTTATCCACTAATGTTCACATCATATTTATAGCTTACAAAGATTCATTATCTGTTAGACACAACAATATAATAATTATTAATATATGTTAACATTTACATAAACAAACAATTATTTTATACAAAAATTAAACATTTATCCTAAAATTATTGTATTAATAAAATTTCGATTAAAATACGGTTTATCATGCATCAATAAGTTGCTTTTGCCATATTCATTGCCATAGATCTTGATACGTTGTTATTTTTGTTGTGTTCACTCGTATGTAACAATCCTTTTTTTCGTTTCTTTATAGGAGAAGAAGTTCAAGCATGCCTTCCAGGAGGCCAAGGAAGCCCTTCCGGTCGTGCAGGGTTACGCAGGAGTGATCGGGGCGGCTGCGGCGCTGGGCAGGAGATGAATCATCCCTGCCAGAAAGGCGTTATTAATGTGCCAGTATTCGCATCAAGGACTTCATCTTATTTATTGATCACCCCATATTTTTTATGCTAATGTACAAACCAAACATAATCATTTATAATTTTAATTTAAATAAAATATTTATAGATCAAATGTAATTTCTATTTTTATGTTTTCTTTGACTTAAGGCACCGACTATTATAACCACTAGTCTTTATACAGGGTGTCCTAAATAGAGTAGGATTGCATGGGTATCTTTGTTTTTTTGAAAGCTAGAGATCTGGTTAAATGGGCAATGTCAAATACTTTATCTTATCGACAGATATCTGCAACCCAATTTATTTTCGCGGTTTCTATGAGAATTTCTATTTTCACTTTAGCTTCCTCTTCTGAGTTCGCAAAAATACCATGTTATCAGCAAAAACTATACAGTCAACTGCGATGGGTTTTCCTGTGTACTTGTTCTCTGTCAGTTTTAAGGCCGGTAAATTTTGCCCACTTGTTTTGCTTTTCCATTCCCTTACTATCTTTTTCAAGACACAGTAAAATACCAGTGGTTTAATTCCATCCCTTTGCCTGACTCCCATGTTAACTCTGAAAAGTCTCGATAGACGTCCCATAAATTTTACTCTATAAAAGGTGTTCGTGAGGGTTTCTTCTACCAGTTTAAGCGTTTTATTGTCTAACCCCCTGTCTTTTAGCACATTGAATAATACTTTCTTGCCTACTGAGTTACAGGCTTTTTTGAAATCTACGAGGAATGTTATCAATTTTTTTGAGTGCTGAGCGATGTTTTTGTATCATTGTGAGAGTCATTATCTGTTCCTACATGACCATAGTTTACTAAATCCTCCTCGGGATTCTAAAATCTCACCATCCAGTTGTGCTTTGCTCTTTCCAGTAGTGCTTTGGATAGTATTTTGTACACTACCAACAGCAGATAAATACCTCTGCAGTTGTTGAAGTCCTTTTATTCCTTTTTTTATGAAGCGGGTGTATTATTGCTTCTCTCCACTCTCTTGGGATCTCTTCTGTCTCCCATATCTTCCTGATTATGCTACAGATGTCTTATACCATCCTTGGGTTACATGTTTTTAGCATTTCTGCCGTTATGGAGTTCTCTCCTGGTGCTATATAATATTTAAAGCCTGTGATAATTCGTTTAATTTCCTCTAAGCATGGTGACTTGGAGTATGCATTTGTTTTAGTTGTTATCCAACTTCTGCCAATTCTACGAGCTCATTGTCCAATTCCACTTTTGTATTTTTTTCGCAGCAGTTTGGCTTTTATTTTGGTTTATCAATGTTCCAAATCTATGCTCGCTAATTTTTCTCGATTACACTTCGATATTGTTCTGCCGTTTACAGTTGAGGATTTATTAAAAAACTTAGCCAACAGCTCGCAGTTTTCTGCATTATTAACTGTGGTTTTAACATCCGGTTTCCGAAATCATTAGCGTAGTACCTGATATTTTTTTGAAGGAGTCCCAAAATATATGGTAGATAGATACTTTATTTCATGTAGGCCACATTGTAGGTGGATATGAGCGTCAATTTTACACATATAAAATGTTAAAATATAAAGTGTTAAATAACAAAATATAACAACAACATACAATATAAATACAATAATCACAATAATAAAATTATAATAAAAGTAAAAGACAGTAATAAAATGACCACTGGGCCAGCAGTCCGTATCCGCCAGTGTCCCATGCCATCTACAAATTCAGCGTATGAGTAGTAGTATCGCTGTATGAGGGTGGCCTTTAGTTCAGCCTTGAACAGATTTAGGCTCTTGGATTACTTTATGTTTCTTGGTAGTATATTATATACATCGGAGCACGAATACATGGTTGACTTCTCGTACAGGGTAGTGCCGTGTCGCCTCATACAGATTTCATGGCTATTACGGGTATTATAGTCATGGAAGTGCCCGTTTGTTACGAACTTGTCCCTGTTTTGATAAACATATATTCCGCATCTATACACGTAAACGCTGAACAGTGTTAGGACATTATTGTCCCTGAATACCTCTCGACAGCTCTCCATTCTACCCAGATCGAAAATGAGTCTAATGATGCGTTTTTGGGCAATAAACAGTCTTGTAACGTCCATTTTCCCCCATGCTAATATGTTATATGCCAGGTGGGGATAAGCCGATGCATAATACATGACTAGTAGGCAGTCTATTGAGAATTTATTTTTTAACTTGAGGATGGCGTAGTAGGCGCTATTTAGCCTGGAGGAAACATAGTCATGCTGCTGCTTTCATGTTAGCTTGTTATCTACATAGCTGCCTAAGAATTTCGTACTTAATAAAGAGCCTTCAATAGGGCTTTCAGGTGCCTTTCTATTGAAGAATTGGACAGTGACTGTTTTTTCATTGTTCAGTAGTATGGTATTTTTTATGCACCATGCACTTATTTCCGCATTAGCAGTGCTTATTTTTTCTAGTAGTGCTTGTTGTGTCTCCGCTTTGATTATTATGGCGGTATCGTCCGCGAAGTGGACGACATGCCCCTCGGTGATGAAATCTCTTAAATCGTTTATGAATAGGATGAAGAGCAGTGGACCCAGCGTCGAACCCTGTACAACACCCTCCCGTAGCTTGTGAAGATCCGATGTCTCGCCGTCAACCTGGACATACAGCTGACGGTCCGTCAGGTATGACGATACTAGATCCAACACCTTACCCCGAATGCCCAGGGCACATAACTTATCGCGCACAAACCTAGTGTCGATTGTGTCAAATGCACGGGAGAAGTCATAGATTACCCCAGACACACACTGACCCCGGTCTACGCCACTAGCTATCACTTCTACCAGAACCACTGTCGCAGTTTGGGTTGACATACACTTTCGGAAGCCGTGCTGGTTTGGTGAGATTATGTGGTAGCGCTGGAGATAATCCCACATCCTCGTCAATAGTACTCTTTGTATGGACTTAGTATCGAAATTGGTCTGTAGTTTTCTACTTGGCTCCTGTCCGCTTTCTTGTGGATTGGTCGAATTTTTGCCGTCTTGAGCCTCGTGGGGAATTCCCCAGTAGAAAATGCTAGGTCGATTAGGTACGTCATAGGCTGCACAATCTCATTTGACACTCCTTTAAGTATATTCGTAGGAATGTCGTCACTGCCCGCACTTTTGACGTTTTTTAGGGCCATGATGACATTAAATACTTCGACCTCACTTGTAGGTTTTAAGAACATGGTCATACTTTTGGGCCTGGAGGTAGTGCATTCATTTGAACGCTGGTCACCAAGGCGCTTTTTTATAGTGGTGTCAGTTATTGTCGCAAAGTATTTACCAAATATCTGGGCAACATCGCGGCTATTGCTATTTTCACTGCCTTGCTCATGTCGTAGTATGATTTTCTGCCTTGGGTTACTCGAGCCTAATTCTTCATGCACTACTCATGGTAGTAGTCCCTTGTATTTCTTCTTCTTCAAATTTTTTTTAATTGCACCTTTGTGATTTTTCGAAATTTCTCTTGGTTCCTCTAATTATTTTGGTTGCTTTCTCTTTGTAGTCTCTCTCCTGTTTATTTTTGCTATTTTTCCATTTTCAGCCCTTTCTTCGGTCGTTTTCTCGCAGTCTAACTTCAACGATCAATGTGATTTAGTATTTTTCTTCCCTGTATCACTTTTTTTGCTTTCTCTACAATTATATTTGTTATGCTTTCCCAGTTCTGTGTTTGAACATTTGCCATTTCTTGGTACTTTTTTCTGTTGGATTCTAGGAGCTCATTGCCCACGCCCAGTTTTATATTTTTATGGCACCAGTTTGGCTTTTATTTTGGTTAGGTAGTGTACCGTATCTATGTTCGCTAATTTCTCCTGATTGTGACTTCGATATTGTAACATGGTCTATTTTGAACTCACCGATCCTATTACCTGAAGACTGCTATGTCATTTTCTTTTTCGCCTGCTTTTTAACAACTTGCTCGTGATTTGAAACCCGACATTTTTGCATATTTTTATCAGCCTCTAAGCCTCAATTACACAATGTAAAGACGGACACGATGTCACTTTGCATGTGCATGGGGGTTCCTCTGAAGAAAATTCTATATTTGGTCCTGGAATCTCTTACCAAAGCTCTTGAGTATCCTTGCAAGTATATCGACTCCAATGCTGTGCTCATAGTTATGGAGTAAGAGGATCACGAAAAGTATTGTGAGTACTCAATTTCTACCTGTCCAGTAGATGGCAGTAATCGCTCGTTTCCAAAATATAATTTCATGGTATATACAGGATGGTTTTATTGAAAAATATACACTCCGGATTTATCAGAAAATTGGGGCAAAATAAAAAAATCCCGAAACACGGCAAGTTTTATTTTCAGGCGGACATCTTTTGAGGTACTGTTGACATGTGTGTCAGTTCCTTCCTTCCCTCCATTAAGCATCTCCCGAAAATTTTAAATGGAATGACCCACGTTGGAATAGCTTATTTAAATGGTCTTTACGTCAGTAATTTTTGTTTTGCAAAATATGAAAATATAAATAATTTAAAATTATTTTTGTATTTCATTTGAATGTATGTTTTCTATGGGTATACTTTTATATGATAGAGGTCCAATTGTGAAATGCGTACATTTAATAATAGTTTTGATAAGTTCGTTTAAAATATTTAATTTTGTTATAAATCATTTGTTAAATGTTATGTTCTCTTTTTTTTACAAATTTATAATATATATTTATGATATATTTCTAATATATCAAAAAAATATTTAGTTTAAAATTATAAGTTTAAGTTGAAGTTTATTAACTTAAGAAATATAGTTTTATGTTTCCCCTATTACTTTCTTTCTAATATATCATCCCAAATCATAAGCATATAATTAGAATATTTTTCAGAAAACCGGTATTAATACCGGTACCCCGGTTTTGAAAACAAAATATACCGGAATACCGGTACTGATTTTTTGGTCCGGTAATGTGAGCCCTAGCCGTATGCAAAATATCTGCATATAATTATGTAACGCCAATATAGTTATTATTTTATATTAAAATGTTTAAGAATTACCGACGCCGTCTAATGAGACAACTTGACCAAGGTCAAATTGCCGGTACTCGTTATCACTGCGGACTGCTGACTAAGGTGTCCGCAGAACAAAGGTCTCAAAACACTTGAAGGAACTTTAACCTTTATTAGCGAAGAGCATTTTTGTTTTAATTGTAATGTAATTGTAATGTATTTGTAATGTAATTGTGATGCAAATTCAGTAATAATATTAATAAATGAGTTTTAAAAAGAAACAAAAACATAATTGGAGCTGCGAACAGGATCTCATAACGAATCACAGAGATTCCGGTGATTAATAAATCTTTAATTGAGATCAGTGAACAAACTCATCCAGAATTGAAGTTATACAAGTTCCACTACAGGGTAAGCTGAAATTGCACCAGACCAACTTCACGGCCGAGTCCTAGGAGCTCACATATCAACAATTCACCGGGTGTGAATTTTTGCTGTTTTTGTGAAACCAGGTGTTTTTGGCATCTGTACTACTGTAAGTCGTTCTCCATTACAACCTTACATCAAAAACAAAAACAAAATTACATAGAATAATGAAATTGTTGAATCAACGATTTTAATTAATGCAACGCGAGCGTTCTCCCATTATTTTTAAAGTACCAAAAACAGAATCAGATTCAGATTCTAACACAGAATCAGACTCAGACTCAGTTAAGATGACTGACCCAAACGAAATAGATATTCGCATGGCGAAAGACATGATTCTCCAATTTAGTCGTGATGGCAAAGATTTAACTTATTTTCTTAAACAAGCTGATTCTCACATTTCATTATTGAGAAAAAATGTTCTTTTATCAGAATGTGTAAAAGCTAAAATAATTGGAGCTGCTAGAGACGTATTAATAAGTTCTAATTGCAATAACTGGACAACGCTAAAAACGGCATTAACTGATAAATTCGGAGATCCTAGAGCCTATGAATAATTAGTAAATGAGTTGTTTTCTACAAACTACTTGTTTTCAAAACGGAAATAAAACTTATCAAACCTTTTATGATAAAATTCACAGAAAATTTCAAAATCTGATAGAACAGGTTTCCTTGAACCCTCAACAAGGAGCTGTTTTAGATAATAAAAAGCAGATGCATGAAAACCAAGCCCTAGCTACTTTTAAATCAGATGTATTTGAACCGTATTGCAGACATTTACTTAATTTAAACCTTAACTCGCTCGAAGCTTGTTTGCACGCATGCAGTTGTTACGATAATCGAAAAACACAAATTTCATTTATGTCATTTCTTAAAAATAATTCAAAGCCTCAAAATCAACGGAAAAATTCCATTCGCAATCAACAACACAACGGGACATCTTTACTTAAACACAACTTTCAGAATAATCAATATTTACCTAATCGACCGTTTATTCCAAAGTACAATTACCTACCTCAGCAAAATTATAATAAAAGTGCTAATAAACAAACGACAAATTTGCACACAGGATTAATTAAAATTAAATCGGTACTGTAAAACAAAACTATGCTACCTCAGCAGCATTAGGCAAAAAACAAACGTACAAGCCGACACCAATGATTGTATCAACCAGGAACACTCATCAACATATAAGAAATCATAATTATTATTTTAGACCAAATGGCCAACCCCAAAATTATACTTTTGAAGAATAAACCAATATCGAATGTGACACTATCGGTGTCATCCTTCAAAGTGAAGGTTACAATGAAGAAGAATCCGAAACAAATGATGAATATTATAACCAAGATAATGACTACTCATTTAATCAAGAAGATGATGATCAAACATTTTTGGTTAGAAGCCTCGAACCCGACAGAATTGATTTAATTCTATAAATAGTAAACCCGAATTACCATATATTGCAATTCCCTCCAATAACAATAACTAAATCGGTCATAAATTCAAAATCTGCATTGAAATATTTCTCACAATACATATATCATAAACCCTTTCAAGTAAGCAGTTTAAGTAAAATTGTTAAAGACGATAAAAATCTAAAATTCTTTTATTAAAAGATTCTGATATCGATTATGAAATTAAGTTTCATGTCGTCGATTGGCATAGAAAATTTGATACACTAATCGGTAGTCATGATTTTCAAAAATTGGCTGCAAAAATGGATTATAAAAACTCCATTCTAGAAATAGATAATAAGAGAAATTTTGAGATTCAATATTCATTTGTGAATCATTTAACGACAAAATACAAAAGCGATTTGGATATCTTCCAACATAATATTAAAATGTTTCTGGATACAATTAAAAACGTACACAACCATGATGAATTGCTATCTATTTTAACTTATAATATTTTCTTAAGTCAGAAACTATTATGTGTAATTGAAACAGTCGAAAGGACACTGAGTCTTGCCTTTAATAGAATAACGAATTTGGAACTGATAACTGTTTTTGGTGATATAATTGACCATCTGTCTTTGGTACATAACAGTAATGAACTTTTTACTTTTAGTAAAACTCATCCATTTAACTACTCCAATTTTCCAAATTCTACTTTCGGTAGAGAACACGATTATATGTATTTTGTAGACACTTGTTCTAAAACCCAAAACCTACCAATACCAAAAGATTTACTCTTTTCCCAACGATTAGTACTTAATATAAGTACTAGTACCACTAGCAGAATATCATCTCCTTGGAGCCAATGAGTACTACTAGACACCAGAGAAATGTTATACGATCGAAAGTGAAAGCTTGTACATTTTAGGCCCAAAAATGACAAGTGCCGTTTAACGGTTTTAAACTCATGTGTGTTAGCTTTTGTAAAACATATTTCACTATTGTTAAACGATTAAGAAATAATCAAATATTATGTTCAACCTAACATTCTTAAATTTTTTTAGAAGAATGTGAAACCTCTGTCAAAAATCATGTTATTTCCTACAATGCATTATTAAGTTCAAACTGCAAGATCATAATTAAAGACAAAATATTTAAACATCTAAACTTGTCATACGAAATCAAGATACATGAAATTGAAGAAGTTTACTACGACAGTAATTATGAGCTTAAATTAGAACAAAGACATATTCATAACATTAATGATTGTATACATAATGTTAAATGTTAAATTATTTGGTTGAAATAAACCCTACTTCCCATATAACGCACTTTTCTGTAACCATAATTATTATGTAACTTGTGCTATTTGTAATTACAGGTTATAAAATTAAAATTAAGTTCTTTTATCCACGATCACAAATTGACGTGATCGAAACGAGCCCCACCACAGGTACCTTGAAGAATGTTGACGTTCTTGCCTAAGGAGGGTGGAATTATGTGTGAATTATGAATCATAATATCATAAAAATATTAATAAATGAGTTTTATAACGAAATAAAAACATAATTATGTTCTCTTACAGATAAAGGCACCATCATTATCTCAATTAGAAAACAACAATAATTCAAGTTTAAAACACCTTCCGTCGTAATAAATTAGCATTTGTTTCATTTATTTCCTAGTACAACTTGATTTAACAAAACAATTATGTAAACAAAGAAATCCTATGTAACTTGATAACAGTTGGATATAAGACACAGGTAGGTTTATTAACATTTTTGCTTCACATAGATCCACATGACACCCTTATATTTGTATCACACCTTTTGAATCACCCTGTATATAGATTAATGTTTCATAAATAAATTAAACATCATGGAATATATATTTTTTTAAATTCTAATACAATTTTGTATAATAAGTTCTAAAATACATTAGATTTCTTGGAATATTGGATATTTTGGACCTTTATATTTGTATCATACCTTTTGACTCACCCTGTATATAGATTAATGTTTCACAAATAAATTAAATATCATGGAATATATATTTTTTTCAATTTTAATACAATTTTGTATAATTAGTTCTAAAATAAATTACATATCTTGGAATATTAGATATTTTGGACATCTCAATTTAAAAGTTAGACTACCGGATATTTTCAGGTGCGGAAAAAATGTTACAACAAAAAACTTACAATATTTTGGTTGCTCTATTATTATTTGTGGATACATTGAACGTCTTGAATAATTTATTGTAAACGGTATGATACTATTATTTCTGTTTTATACAGTATGTCCCAGGAGAAAGGTAACACCCTAAATATCTACAAAAGTAGTTTTTTTTTTCGCGAAATAGCCGAAACACGTTAAGTTTTAATTCAAGAGGGACAACTTTTAACATGAAAATTATCCACAATTGTTTAACTCCCTGACCGCAGGGGAGGTAAATCCTTTTTTAAATTAGAGTAGGGGTTGAGTGACAGGTCATTTGAAAGCTAACTTCATTTGCAATAAAACGGTGTATGAATTTTAGAAAACTGTCGATTAGTTTTCAAGAAATAACATTTTTAATTTGAGCAAAGTACAACATAAATGAGAGATTCTAGCAACAAAAATGTATGCAGCACAAAAGTACAGAGTAAGAAACTATTACTTTGACAGTACTAAGGTGGTTTATTCCGTTAAAGAGCGTTTTGAAGTTGTGAGCCTGAATTTTATTAACAATGATTGCTCCAGAGCTGCAGCTCTTGTTTTAAATCAAAATAATCCCCATAATAGTATCAAAATTCTTTCGAAACGAATAAATCATCTTAGCACTGTCAAACTGACAGATTCTTACTGTATACTTTTGTTGCTGAAATGACATGTTTATTTTGTACTTTGCTCAACTTAAAAAAAAAATTATTGAAAACTAATCGACACATTTTAAAAATTAATATACCGTTGTATTCCAAATTAGGCAAGCCTTTAAATAGGCTATCATTAGACCCCTGCTTCAATGAAAAAAAATCTAGGTTTACCTCCCCAGCGTCCAGGAGGATAAATAATTGAACATTATTTGCTTGTCAAAAGTTGTCCCCTTTGAATTAAAACTTGACGTGTTTCAGCGATTTTGCGAAAAAAAATATTGTATTGTAGATATTTAGGGCGTTACCTTTATCCAGGGACACCCTGTATATTATTGTGATTAGAAGAATGGTTTATTCAAAAGATGCAACTGCGTTTGTGAACAAATTTGACCTCTTTTAATGCGAAATTTAAGAATTAAAATAAATTATTTGTATTGAATAATTGTGTGAATAACTGTTCTGCATTATACAATTTTATTTAATATGTAATAATAATAGTTAATATAAAATGTTGGATACTTTAGAATAATTTTTTTTTTCAAGTTTTACTGCTGTATCTATATATTTATTTATAAACTTTTTTAATTAAATAGCAGTTTGATGCATTACCTACCACAGAAAAAATGATTTGAGAAATAATAAAGTATAATTATTAAAAATATTTATTTAAATACGGTACATAAATATTAATAAAAATAGTTCTACACTATTATTTGGTGTGCACAAAATTATCATTTAAGCGCATATTCTAAATAGTCATAATTATGAACTTTTGAGCAAATGTTGAAACAGGACACGTTTCTTCTGTACAGCCAAACGATTCATCTTCTGCCTAAGGCGGCCAAACCTCCTATCACCCCTGCATATTGTTGTACTACTGGTAATGCCTCCTTCGCCTTATGGAACGCATGTTTGAACTTCTTCTCCTGAAATTTAAAATATATTTAAAACACTAAACTTCAATACAAACTAGCTGAAAACGAAATTACATTCTTAATGGGGTAAAATCTATATATTATGTTTGAATTATTGAAATTAATGTATAAAATATCATCATAAACGATCTCTTATATTGCAACTCGAGATAAATATGTAGCAACCGCTGGTATGTGCCTTCAGTATATAAATGTATACTCAAAAAGATTGCGTAATAGCCTATATTCGTCATATGTTAAACCTTTGGTTAAACCTAACCAAACCTAAACTCACCTAACTCGAGTACAATATTAATTTCGTGCTACAACTTTTTAAACCTGATTTTAAATCTGATTGGTCCTATTTAAATAATATTTTAGACATAGTCTGTTCCTATTATTTTATACAACGACATATAATTTTATACTTCTGTTAGTTAATTATTTCTTCAATTTAATAGAATAATTAAGCCACTAAATTGTATCAAAAATAAAATAGTGATAAATTATCCAAGTCAAGTTGTACTAGGATTATTTTTATTATCATTATTATTATTATTAAGAGAATCATTTACGCGTGCTTTTGCTGTTTTTAATGTAATTGGTATTAATTTTCAATTTTATGTTAAGACAGTCATATGGAATTTAAAACGTGCAAAATTTATATTATTTTTATTTCAAGAAGATCATTTGAACGTTGGTATTCATACCAGTTAGAAAAGATCCTCGTACTGGGACTAGGCCTGATATCCAGATGTTTTTCTACGTGACGCGAATTCTAAAATAAGACATTTTGAAAATAATCATCTACCCTCTGATTCAAAAGTATTGTGGTATATTACTATTATATTATATAAATATAACTTTATATTACTTGCAAAATACCAAATGAATTTAACATACATTGGTGCCATTATACAGATAATTGAGAATATGTAAACAATATTAAAAGTCAAAACAGATATACTAATAGGGGTGTTAAATAAATATCTCTTTTATTATTTACCATTGTGCTTACTTCATTTGCTTTTATCTGGGTAATTAATAATACTCTAATGTTCTGAAACTATTAAATTTCATCATAAGTATATGTAAACATTACTTTCCTGTCTGTCTGAATATTTATAAAGATTTGGTGTTGAGTTTTCATTTTTTTGTTATAATTAATATTATGAATTATTACTATTAATAATATCATGTATTATTGTTATTATTAATATTATGTATTATTATTTATAACATTAGGTATTACCAATATTATTTACAAAAAGCTTGAGACTGATGCCTGTTTTGCGTATGGTTGCATTTTTTTCCCAAATTATTGCTTGAATGGTTTCGCATTCGACCGATACATGTGTTTATAAATGTTTATATTTATCATTAGGGACCTTTGTTATTATTATTTATTGGTATGTATTAATTAAATTTATTATTATTTATTGTTATTACAGAGATACAAAGATTACTTACGAATTTTCGCCAGCGTTTACTTCCAGCCTCTCCTTGTCCTGCGAAGGCAGCAAGGATCAGTATGACAAAGAGAAAAATAACGTGCAGTCTCATCTTCGCTCCGTGTTGGCACTTCTGTGAAGTTATTTGTACTGTGTCAGATGTAAGAGATTCCTTGGTTTTATACGGAACTGGTTTATCGCGGGGAATAACATTGCGGCGAGGAAAAAGTTAACGATGAACGTTGAACACTTTGGGATCTTGAGGAAGAAAGGAGCACATCGACTAATATGCATAATAAAATGTAATTCTGTTGGAATTTGTGTGAACGAGTGCGATCATACAATATTTTACACTCTGTAATACGCCAAAGTCTTGAATAGAACTAGAGGCATCAAATATTATACCTAAGAATAATGCTATACATTTTTATAATATTAAATCAACTAATTTGCCGGATATCTGGGAATAATTTGTCAGTAGCTACTTTATATTCGCTTTTACTGGTGTTGGTGCCGCTTCCATATTAACATACCTCATGGTGTGCTCATAATTTTTGCAGTTACTTTTTGTAACAAAAAACGATAAACATAAAATAACAATTGCAAAAGTGATGTGCATATCACGAGATATGTGTCATTACATGTTATTCTATAATATTATCTTGCATTGCAGGTATACAACCAGGCTTAATAATTAATTTCGTCATTACCTTTATTCAATTAATAATTGTATATCAAACCGCTGGTTTGGCTGACCCATTAGAACGCTTGCTTAGCATGCACGAAGACCTGGGTTCGAGCCCCAGTACAGGTAGTACATTTGTACTGAGAAACTAGTGCCATTCGCCGTTGGGAACTCATAAACGGCGCTCTAGAGATTGGGGGCGAATTTCAAGAGTAACAAGTCCTAACTCAATACACACATTTACACAAATCCCCTATATATCCCTATATCCGATAATATCCCTAACAAATACCTTCAATAAGACAAGTAAATAAAAGTGTTTCTCTATCTCCAACTTAAAATTGAACTCTACAAGACCAAAAACATTATTATTATTATAAATGTATTATATTTATCTTCAACTCTTGTTTCGTTCTATATATGTTCATAAAGTATAAAATAAATATATTATTTCGGAATATGAAAATATTTTAGAAATATCCTCCGACAAGTCGATTTCTAATTTTAAAAATGCACATTTTGTTAGGAATCTAAAATTTTGGTCACCATTTGTTTTTGAGTTATGCCGTCATAATTTTTTTTTTAATGTTTACAATAGTAAACGTCAAGCCGACATTTATATCCTTCATTGCAATACCGCAATTATTGTTACCGAAAAGCTTAGTTTTGGTACATAAAATACTTCATAAAATAAAATAATATATTCTCCAGGGAAATAAATAAATTCTATATTGTAACTTCAACAGTTTCACTCGCGTTTACATTACACAGAAAATAATATTCTATTATAAAAAGTTGGTATTCAGTATGTCCCCGGATTGAGTTTACAAGAGGGATATTTTTTTAATTTTTAGTTTTAAGTAAAAATGTTATAGGAATTATAATTCCTGCTTGGTCTGAAACTACCAGTTTAGTTATTGAAACTTTGATTTATTTATACAGGGTGTTGATAAAATCAAAAAATTTGAATCTTTTTTGACACTTATTAAATTACTATTTGCCAAAGCAACATAAAATTACATTTAACAACATCAAAGAAAAATAAAATCATTTAAACAATCCCCCAAATGCAGAACATTATACTGAAAATTTAAATAGTCGCCTACGAGAGGCATTTGCGTCAATAACTATTGAAGAAATTTTCAGGAACAGTCTTCAGGAGATCCATACCAGGCTTGAACCGTGTGAAGAAAATGGTGGGGGATTGTTTAAATTATGTTATTTTCTAAAGTGTAAAAATTAGATATTTTTTTTATTTAGCCAACACCCTGTATAAATAAATCAATGTTTTAATAACTGAAATAGTAGTTTCAGACCAAGCAGGACTTATAGTTCTTATCATAACATTTTTATTTAAAAGTAAAAATTAAAAAAATATCCCTCTTGTAAACTCAATCCGGGGACATACTGTATACATCGCAATAAAAAAATTAAATATATACAGTGTGTCCCAAGCTAATGGACTATTAATAGTTTATGGGGTTCCCTTCTCCTCAGGTGAAATACTGAAATACTTTCAACCTTCGATCACCTCCAGTTCTAGAGGAAGTAGCTATCAACGTTTGTTTTTTTAAATGCAACACCAGATTTATTTTTATGTTTCTGACTTCCCCTCTTACTATGAAACATATTTTTTTACAGATGATGTATACTTATCTCTTTTACTTTCTGAAATAAAAATTAAATTAAAATATTTTGACCTCAAAAAGACGTTATGAAAAATGGCTTCAATTTATTTGTAAGCGAAATTGAAGCCATTTTTCATTTTGACTTATTTTGAAAATTTGAATTTCTGCATCATGTAATTTTGCCTATGCTATTTACACATGCATCATAGTTTGCAAATATGCTTATTTTTCGTCACTGTGATAACCAATGTTAACAAAGAAATTTCAATTTTGAAAAGTTCACTTTTAAATGTGTTAATTTCGTTGATAGTCCAGTCATATCAGCCCCAAAAACCATTTTGACGGAAATTAATTATATAGTTTTGAAATTTGGTATACATACTCTTGAGTACTCTAGAATCGAAACGAGTTTCCCCTCCCTTGGTGGGGGCTTCATCCCTTAGTATTGAAAAAGAAAATCCCCAAAGGCGAATGTGTTATTTTTCGCAATTATCTCGCAAACGGTGCACCGCCTAAACATTTTTATATTGTGTAACGTTGATGGAAACAAAATTTTGAACAAATATTGTATTACACGGTTTGCCACAAAAGCTATTGTTCGCATGGTATAGAGACCGGAAGTAAAATTATCTTGTAAATCCAGTCAATTAGACTTTTTAGCGGAATAAATGATATAGTTTTGAAACTTTTCTGAAGTAAATTTCTTTTGTTAACATGAGTTATCACAGTTACGAAAGATGAGCATGTTTCACAAACAATTATGCATGTGTAAATAGCATAGGCCGAATTACATAATACAGAAATTCGAACTTCCAAAATATTTCAAAAACTACGTATTTTACCACATTAGCGGTTATCATGGCCGTTGAAGATATCAATCGTGAGATGTAAAATGTAAAAACTACCGGTAAAAGTGATAAAATTAGTAGAAAGTTATGTGCATGTGGTAGTGTTGGAAATTATTTTTATTTCGTTCAAATTAAAAAAAACCATTTTCTCAATTTCTCATTTTTTTAACGATTTTTACGATTTTTTAATTTTTTTACCGTAGAAAAAATAAATAAGAAGTAGTACAGAAATCAGTAACTGTCGATGATGTGATAACTTTAAAAACAAATTACGTAACGTAAAGATGAAAATGGTGCGAAATAACGCAATATATTTAAAATCGCTATACCACTTGCAGATTGTTTTCGGAAAATTAATTTGAACGAAGTTATCGAATTTATGTGTTACTTCATTTCTATATATATATATATATATATATATATATATAGGGTATCCCGTGATATACCTGCCATATGTTAAGGGTGTAATGCTGAGGTAATTTTAAGTCAAATATATCTTGCGAACTAACATAAAAAACTTCGTAATTACAGAAATACAAGTATTTTGAATTTTAGGTAATTTTAGATATTGGTTGTTCATTTCTCATATATCAAATCTAGTTAACCATGAATTTGTTGTTTTCTTTAATATAATTTAGCAAATATCATATATTTAGTATTATGTGGTTTATTAATTTTTTAAAGATACCTTTTGAAAATTTAAAAAAATTACATGAAATGTTTACCCATTATATATGCTGCTGAGAAAATTACCATGACTTTTGATTCAACTTTTGACCATTATTGTAATTCAATTTGCTCTACATATCAGCCAGGATATTAAGGTACTTGTCTCACACATTTTTGATATTTTTTGTCAACTTAAATTAATACCAACTTTTGTGCTCAGAATTTTGTGATTGTTCATATCCTTAATTATACTATATAGTGTTTTATGCTTATCGTTATTCTTTGTTATGATGTGTTTAGCCTGACGAGGGTTCTCGTACTATGAGACCGAAAGCTAGATATTAAAACTATACAGATTAAATGAACCATCTTCGATCTCAACGTGGATTTTTATTCTATTGTCCGTTCTTCATCCTAACTACCTCCGCATCAATTAAACAATTCAAGAGGACACATCGACCCATGGTAATAAATTCTGTAATCACAATCTAGACATGAAAATAGTGTAATCTTATTACTTATTTGTAAGTCAAGTTGCGATGCATCCCTCGATTTGTCATACCTGTAAACTGGTCTCGTTAGTACCAAGTAGTTGTAGTAAAATAAACTTAACAAAATTATACATATATGGCAATATGACCATATTACTCTTTTTGAGAGTTGCAGCTTGGAGTATTCTTCTACATAAGTATTATCAACGGTCTCATGAAAAGTAGTACGTACACTTCATCAAACTAATCACACGATTCAACTACACCGTACTATAGACCCATTTATATTATCACTCCATATCCAAATATTAAAGCGTACTTATTTGATTTCTGGTATATTAATAATGTTATATCCCCGTAGTCTTATAATTGGCATAATGAGCTTTTAATTGAAAAAAAAAAATTAAATGCACCTCAATAGCTTTACCCACGTTATTTATAAAGAAATACCATCGATGGAATGTTTATTTACACGCCCGTTTCGTTATCTACCCGAATATCACGAAAGTTACAGAGATATTACAAATTATAGCGAAATGCTATAATTCATATTGTAAAATAAGTTGTATATAAGTAATTTTGCCAGCATTGGCCATATTGGCTGTAGTTACCATATACAGTATGGAGCAGCCAGATGAATTACATTCAGTATTTCGGAAATAGAAAATATTTTGGCGAAATCCTCGGACATGTCAATTTCTAATTTTAAAAGTAAACATTTTTGTCACCATTTCGTTTTGAGTTTTGACGTCATAGCTTTTTTTAAATGGCAATTCAAACATTTTATAATTCTATTCGATAGACACCTTTTTCTGAATATAACGATATACATTTTTAACTCACATAAGAAAAATTTCGCTTAAATAGCAATTGAAAGTTATAAATAAATTTTGACCATTGTTGTTATTCAATTGGCTCTACATATCAGCCAGGATATAAAGGTACTTGTCTTACACGTTTTTGATGTTTATTGTTAACTAAAATTATTACCTAGTTTTGTGCTCAGCATTTTATTGCACAGGAAAACAGTTAATTTCGAAAAATCACAGGAATAATAACAGCAAATGTTCACAGTAGAATCCTCTTTGAGCTTGACAACATCCAAGTAGGAAATGAAAATATGTTTAATTTCGTTTATGGTTTCTGACAAAATTTTAACAATGTTTATTCTAACTCATATTTCAGGTCGCTTCTCTAGTTAGATGTGGTTTTAGTTGGAATGCTTTTTAAGTGTACCCATAGAAAAAAATCAAGTGGAGTAAGGTTTTGAGACCTTCGTGGTCACTCAATAGGCCTGCGTTTTCCAATTTCTTCCTCCGTTTTTTTCCCGAAAAGGTGGATTTTTTTACATACTTTTTTAACTTTTAATTGTTTCTTGAACAAAATTTTTCTTATGTAAGGTATAAAACAATATACCGCGCGTTTTTTTAATCTCTGAACATAGGATATGTTCAGTTTTAAAACGACAGTATCAATCATACGCTAAAATTTAATGTATGCAACCAAATTTACTAACTCAATTATTTAAAAAAAAATGACAAATTCATAACCCATTTAATAAAACGTCAAAACTGTAGACAGAAAATGTATTCAACGCAAGAAAAGATACAATCTGGGCAGTGCATCTGTACCAGTGCACAAATACAGAGCACTGGTAACAATGTGGCATTAGTATACGGACTGTGCGCGATTTATTTTCTGTGCATTATCCTGAGAGACCAATACCATCAATCGGAACAATTAGTAATATAATCGCCAAATTTAAAAGTAGATAATGCATCTCCGGTAGTCATCATAAATTAACTACAAGATGCCACCTTTTGACTGAAGAAATGAAATTAAACATGTTATGCTATGCTGAAGAAGGTACTGATGAAGAAAATTTAAATACTTTCTTGCGTTGAATACATTTTCCGCCAACAATTTTGACGTTTTATACGTTACGTAAATATACGTTAAAATTATAAAAAATATCCTGAGACACCAATCCCATCAATCCTGTTCAAATAGGAATCATTAACTGTTAATCCCGAAATAGTAACTCATTTGTGAAAGTGCCCTATTTAAACACTTTCTTGCATTGAATACATTTTCTGTCAATAGTTTTGACATTTCAATTGATCAAGTTGCACGTGCATGTAATTTTGGTTGCATAACTGGTTGCAATTGATACTGTCGTTTTAAAACTGAACATAGTCTATGTTCAGCGATAAAAAAAACGCGCAGTATACCAATATATCCAGAAAAAAATGGTCTGTGAAATAAAACTATAAAATATAGGGGTTGCTATTTAAAAAAAAAGTCGATGACGTCCTAACTTAAAAACAAATTGTGACACAAATATTAGATTTATATCGAAATGTGTATTTTTAAAATTCTAAACATCTAAAGCATCTAAACTTGCATAACTAGCTTTTTTGTAAATAAAAAAGTGTCGAACTCTAAGCATGTAGGTGATTGAAGCATTGAAGATATGTTGAAAAAAGTCAACATCTTGGTCTGTAACATTAGTTAAAAAATACATTTCCTCATTCACTTTCCTGCAAATTTTGGTGCAGTAAGCGCGGAGCAAGATTAAAGATTTCACCTGGATACAAAGATAATGGAAATGATACCTTCGAAGATGGAATGTAAACATGATTGCCGACTATTGCTTAAAGTAGGGATAATTCTCAGCAAGTTTACATAACTGAAAAGCGGAAATATAAGTTTTGAAGGAAAGAGAACTGTTACTATAAGCACGTTTTTGTATCTATTGGAAACTTTCTTAATACTTTTAGTTTTCATATTTGTGTATTTCTGGCAAGTGTTAACATTTAAATATAAATATCTTAAAATTATATTTTTTTATTTGTTGGTAATTTTTTTTTTTTGTGAAATACTGTTATGTGATAGAAAAAAAATGATGTTATTTTTAGAATCAGTACTAAGAATCGCTCAATAATCCGTTAACAATACTAAAATAATTTTCAAAACGGAGTTTTTTTGTAAGCCTGCGTAATTTTGCTATTTTACCTATTTGGTTTTAAAACTAATTTGCAATTTTATTACTTCTTAAACTTTTTTTCTTAGTATTTTGGTCTAGTTTTAGACGTAGCTATCATATCATAATATTTGTTCAAGTGATTATCCTGAACATACATCCTGAATATGAAAATCTTTTAAAATACCAGAATTGGATTCCAGAATTACATCAAAGTTATATTGGACAATCGTCATCCAAGAAGTTTTAACATTTCTAATTATCGGGTAGTAACAGTCTATAAATGCAGTTTTCAGTATCTAAACAATACAAAACTTTCATTATTATGGTCGATAGCAACATTTATTTTTTTCTTACTGCGTGGGAAGTGGCATTTTGCGCACTCTACTCTCAACGCGAAACGTCAATTTCGCGGCTTATTAAATCGGGAAAAATAGCAAAAAAGCACTCTCATGAATTCTACACAATATCTGTCTTTGCAATAATAAAATTTTATTTATAAAGTTCCATTTCTGGGATTTTCATTAATTAAATATTACAAATTGAAGAGTAATAATTAATAATAACTGTTACATATTTGTAACAGTGACGTCCACTGGTGAACGCGGTAATCTAATTATTTTACATTATTAATGTATTTTTGTTCGTTACAAAAAATATTATACAAATCTCCTTAAACTATAAAGTTATGGAAGTTATGCAAATTTATTATAAATCCGGTAAACATAAATGAAACTAAATTAATAATCGACCACAGGATCATTTTGTCGACCAATTTTATTTTCATCCAGGTTTGGCAATCGCTTGTTATTAACTTGAATAATTTTATTAATTTTCATATTCTAATTGAACTTCGTTGACTTGCCCCACACGCCGCTGACGCGCTCGTGCTCAACTGTCCACTTACGAAAAAACGGTGTTTTCATCTCTTGTTGCAAAATATATACTATTCAATAAGGGCGGTGTCGGTTTATTTTGTTATCAATTTTTTTTTTACATTGAATACATGCTATAAGGTGCATGAGAAAATTCAGGTTATTAATATTAAATAATGCGGATCTAGCTGGAATCTCTTAGGACTCATATCATATGGCTGATTGTACCCTCATACAAAGACAGTAAGTGTATTATTACTCTATAAATATCAAGGTGCTTAGCGAAGTGAAAAGTCATAACTGTCGTGTATGTCCATATGTTCCTAGTAGTCGACACCACTCGATACATTACAAACTTATAAGAAATTGTCAAATACTAGTGTGAGAACTACGTACTATGTATTTTTTGCATGCTGTAAAAATACAGAAAAAATCCTTACAACGTTTCTGCTATTGGTTAAATAATCCAATAATTTTGTTTCACAATTTTATATATCAACCATTTTGCTTTCTTATTCTGCATATTTGCCGCCCTCAGTGATGCACACATCATCTATATCCCCATAACAAAGTACAATCGCCGCCATCCAAAAGTTTTTTTTTTATAGTTTTATTTTTACTTTTAATCATAGGCGTCCTAAAATGTCACAGTTTGAATAGTAAATCATGCGCATAAACGCCAATGATTAAATCCTAATATAATAAAAATACGGAAATTTTCACCATGTATCGTTCACTTGGATGGCTGCGATTTTACCAACAAAAATTTAGTATTTTTTAAAGGAGTTTTTCATTTCTAAATTGTGTCAAAATAATAGTGTTTAAATCGGATTAGTTTGATAACTTTTTATTGAGGATATGTAAAATATAAGGTATGCATGTATTACATGACTGAATTTAATTTAAAAATATATAATAGTGTAGTGGTATTTCTTAGGGATATTATTCCTAACTCACAGTTATTAAATTTGACCCCTTGTGCTATATATTAACAAACAAGTTAGCCTTATTAGCCTTCAATCTTTAAACAAATGACAGCAGAATTTTGAAATACATTTCAGACGATAGAATTTATATACTTGGTTTTAGTACCAAATTACCAACCAAACACCATGCATAGTATTCGAGCCACTTATTGTTTTAATTAATGACTTAATTTTCTAATAGAAGTCAAGATACACTGTAATCAGATATTTATGTGTACCATATAAAAATATGAAAAAGCACTTTGTACATTTACTAGTAAACTCATCGATATGGAATTACTTTTTTAAGACGATAAAACAGTCATGCCCTTCACAAAGAAATTGCCCGTACCTACTTCTGTGCCACGGAGTTAATATTATCCACTCAGCCATTTACATCAACAAATCCATAATAAGTACTTGTTAATTTGTTTTTAAAACTCATTAGTTTTGCTCATCAAACGGATTTTCCTGGTTTAACCACGTCGTTTCCTCAGATAGTTTTATAATGAAAAAATGGAATCAGTTTCCGGAAATGTTGTGGTCGCGGCATACTTTTATATGATAAATACAACGCATATTCTTATCACTTTTTACTATCAGAGACAGACAGATATATAAACAGAATAGTAATTTAATAGATAAGTTTAGCCAGAAAATGTAATGGCCATACAATGCATGTAAAACCGCGGCCATCCAAAAGGGAAGGTTTTGTTTGCGTAGTTTGATTTTTTCTTTTAATCATAGGTATCCTAAAATAATACAGCGAATTAAAATGTCAGTTTAAATAGTAAGTCATGCTGCACGAATGTCAATGAATAAAGCCTGATTTAATCTAATGAAAAATTCGGGAATATTCACTAAGTATCGTAAAAATAAAAATATGACTTTGAGATGGCTCATCACTTTGAGATGGCCGCAGTTGTACGAGGTTAACCCAAAACGTTGTGCCCAATGAATCATATTGTCAATAGGAATAATATGAAAGCTCTTTAAAATTTAAAATTTTGCAATTTGCGAGAGCTGTTTGACGGAAGAGACTTTTTAATGAAAACGTTATTTTTCCGTTAAAAATATATTTTATTTTTCAACATTACACCCTTTCAACTGTACACACTTAGCCCAGCGAGTTTACAGTTTTTTTAAACCTTCCAAAAAGAAACCTTTCGGAAAGTCTTCAAAATATGCATTTGTTTCGGTTAATACCTCTTCATTTGCCTGAAATCTTTTTCCACCCAGCCATTTTTTTAAATTTGGAAATTAGAAGAAATCACTGGGAGCGAAAACTGGCGAATATGGCGGATAAAGCAGTAATTCGTAATGCAATTCAGCCAATTTAGTTGTAGCAATTGCAGACGAATGGAGGGCGCATTATCGTGATGGAACAACACTTTTTTCATCATCAAATGCGGTCGTTGTTTTTCAAGTTCGGCATCAAAACGTGTCAGCATAATCAGCATAATACTGGCCAGTTATCGTTTTTACTTTTTGTAAACAATTAATAAAGACTACAGCTTTAGAATCCCAAAAAACTGTGGATATGACCTTATTGGCCGAAAAAAGTGTTTTTGCCCTTTTGGGAGCATGTTCGCATGGAGAAATCCATTATTTAGACTATATTCTTATTTCTGGAGTATAATGGTGTATCCACGTTTCATCTTCTGTGACATTTTGACGAAAAAAATCCTTTGAATTACGTTGAAGACGGCCAAACATTCTTCTGAATTCTGAATGCAAGCGTGTATTTGATTACCATTAAGCAAACGCGGCAACCATCTCGCGGATAGCTTTTTCTTATTGAAATGTTTATGCAGAATATTGTATACCCATTCGGTTGAGATGTTTACTTCATTAGCTATCTCACGAACTTTGATTCGACGATTGCCAATTACAAGGCCATAGAGTATATTAACCATTTCTGGAGTAGTTACAGTAAATGATGGTTTCGGACGATCTGCATCAACCGTGCTCATATGGCCACTTTTACAAGCAGAAACCACTTACAAATCATTCCATGGGACGGAGCAGATTCTGGATAATATTTACTTGACTTTTGCTCGGTTTCTTTAATTGTTCTTTTACCTAGAAAATAATGTTTAATCAACACTCGAAATTATTTTTTCTCCATATTTACACAACAACGAAAACAGTTTTCTTCAAATAAGTATAAAACATAATCTATCTGTCAGATTGGTGCCAATTTTTGACAGTAGACCTCCGAAAGACCTCAGGAGCTAGCAACATAATCATTATAGCGAAGGTGTTACCAACTTTTGAAAAGTCACTCTTCCGTCAAACCACCCTCGTATTTAATTTTTTACAGATTCGGATTCCACGGAAAAAAATCATAAGTTTTAGTCGACACATTTTTTTAATTCGAGATATATGGCGCCGTAATCGCAAAAGAAAATGATTTTTCATAATTAACTCGTAACCGGTGACGTTAATTTGCAAGAAAAATTGTCTTTATAAGTTTTAAACCGAAGCGCCGTACAGCAGCATTTTTATTAACAGTTTTCTCGTAAACAACTTGCGGGAGTATGCCAGACCACTATGTTTTTAAGATTTTTTAATTATTCAAAATAATACTAAACATTTCTAAAATGGTTTAAATGCATGTAGAAACATAAATATATAACTTATTTAGCTGTAAAAATTAACAAAACTAGTAGTTACTTAAATCTTAAAAAAAATAGTGGTCTGGCATACTCCTGCAAGTTGTTTACGGGAAAACTGTTAATAAAATACTGGTGTACGGCGCTTCGGTTTAAAACTTACAAAGTGTAACTTACATTACATAAGCAAGGCGCGGATTTCTGAGTATTATGCTATACCTATACCTATCAGTTTTAATAGCAGACCAAAATGACCTCGTATCTATACGAATTTTATCAAATGAAGTAACGTGACAATTTTTTTTTCGTGCTTTTATGCATATTTTCAGTTTTTAAGCTTATAATTGCTTTAATGCATTTTTTGTGCATATTTCCTTATTTTTTGTGCTTATTTGCTTATTTCTCAATTTTATAGCATATTATTTATATTAGCTAGGAATATATTTTGTTGCACATTATTGTAATTCGAATTCAGTATTAATATTACTCCGATACGTCTAGAGTGCTTGGTTATCACAAAATCATCAACACAGCGTGCATACGTGATATTTGGTAAACAAAGCTTCATTATTTCGGGGATTACTCTATTTTTACGTGCACAGAACGCATCTGGGGCAAGTGTGCTATCAATTCAGTCCAATTTATCTCAATCTTCAATTCTTTCTGCTTGTGCCTTGTGTGTATTACGTGTTTATAAGTTTTCTTGTATAAAATGCCGAAAGTAAAACCTTCCGTCGATGAATGGATACCTGGACATTCTGAATTAAAATATGAGAACGGCAAATTAATTTGCAGGGCTTGTATCAAACCGGTAAGTTTTATTTTGTGTTGCTATTGGCCTAGGTACAAGCATGTATTATGTTGTAGATTAACTACGAGAAAAAATGTAACTCAACAAAACATATCAAAACAACAGTTCACCTTGAAAATTAAAAAAAAAACACAAATCTGCAAGCAGTACCCTCAGTACCCAGTAAACTATTTTCGAGTATTTTGCGAGTTCTTCTACACATAATGAAAAGAAATTTTACTTTGATTTATGCAATACGATGGAATCTTCTAAGATTCCGTTAAAAAAAACTAGATAATAGTATGTTTAAATCTTTTTTACAAAAATATTGGTAGCCATATTCCTGCCGAATCAACCATTCGCAAAAACTATGTCAAGCAAGTATATAAACACACTATAGAGGAAATAAAAAAGATAGATGGCAACAATTACATATGGTTCCGGGTAGATGAAACTACTGATTCATGTGGTCAGTATATCGCCCATTTAATGATTGGATTATTAAACGAAGACTCCACCAATGCATTTTTAATTATTTCCAAGCAGTTAGAAAAAAAATATGGCAATACCGGTACCAAATTTATTCACGATGGATTATTACTTTTTTTGCCAAACCCCGTATAAAATGATAAATTATTATTGATGCTTTCTGATGCCGCTGCATATATGTTGAAGGCATATTCTAATTTAAAAGTATTTTATGAGAAATTAATGCATTGCACCAGTTTGGCACATGGTTTTAATCGAGTTGCTGAAACGATTAGACTCAATTTCCCCTGGTCAATGATTTGATAAAAACCGGGAAGAAAATTTTCCTAAAAGCTCCACTGAGGGTTGAAATGTTTAGGGAAATAATGGCAAATGTACCTCTTCCTCCGGCACCGGTCATAACTAGATGGGGTACGCGGCTAGGTGCTGCATGCTATTATGCCGACCATTTCGATTCATTTAAGGAGCTTGTGTTAGAGTTTCCCGAAAATGTGTCAGGGGCAATTAAAGAATGCCACAAAGTTCATAAAGATGGGAAGGTTGTACAAAATTTAGCATTCCTAACAGCCAACTACTGTTTCGTAAGCAAAGCGATTGATAAACTCCAAGCAAAGGACACACCTTTGGTAGATGCGGTTCAAATAGTTGAAGATGTAAGGAACGACGTCTCAAATATACGGGTATCCATAGGAGAGATTATTAAAAAAAATATGATGCAGTTTTGTCAAAAAATGAAGAGTTTGGCGAGTTACAAAGAATATCAACAGTTTTAAAAGGTGATTTCGTGGAAGATTTGCTGATAAATATTACAATTGTTCCCAAATTTAAATATGCACCGATTACAAGTGTAGATGTGGAGAGAACCTTTTCACACTTAAAAAATGTGCTCAGTGATAGGAGAATGGGATATTCCATTGATAATTTAGAAAAACATTTAATTATTAGTTCATTTAAAAGCAGTAATCATCATTTGTTATTAATTATTATTGATATTAATATTAATCACCAAAACCTATGTTATTAAAATATTACTTTTATTTACCTATAGTGCGTTCTTGTTAATAAAATTATGTTTTGTTTTGTTTTTCTGTATTTTCATAATAAATAAAATATGCCTCTTCATGCTTTTTGTGCTTATTCTAATATTTATGCTATTTTATATGCGTATTTTCTAAGATTTTTATGCATTTTTAAGCGCTTATTTTGTAATTTTGTATGCTTATAAATCCTAGCTTTGATTATAATCTACACCATTTGTGGTATTTATTGTACTCTTCCTCGTACTGCTGTGTTGATTTAGCTGGCACCAGTGTCGCACGAGCAACATTTACTGCTGCTTCTGCAGCAGAAATAATGTTTTCTTTGTGACATATTACATAAAACAAATACTGGTAGAACTTAAAACTGATGGAATAAAATTTAAAACCTACTGATTTTGTTTTGGAAAAATATATTTATATTAAAAATAGCTAATAATTGATAGTAGTTAAAACATTATACGATATTCGTATCGTAACGTCATATTACGAAACTCAATGACTTGCCACACTCGGCCTATGACCTTATTTGATAATTTTGTTATATCGTATCGTAACGTCATATTACGATACTCAATGGCTTACCAAACTCGGCCTATGGCCTCATTTGATAATTTTGTTATACCGTATCGGAATATGATACGTTACCAATATCGTAAATAACTATTCTGAAATCCATTATGACATTATTGGTGGGTTTACTACTAAAAATGTTGGAAATAATCTCTATTTTCTCCAAAACCTAATTGAACTCGTCGTTTCATGTTTTCAAACGTGGTCTGATGGATGTGAGGAGTGATGTTGCCGCATTCTTTAATACATTGTCATAGCTGGTCAATGTCTTGAATCAGCGTCTTGAATATTAAATTTTTAATGTGAGAAAAAAGGTTATCGGGCTGATAACCCGTTCATCGAAAAACTGGTGAATAAATTCAATGGTTCAACTAGCTGTATTAGGTCTGACCCCGTCCTGCAGGAAGTAGACTGTTTGTAGTTCATCGTCATGTAGCTGGCCAAAGACGAATTGGAGGATATTGTCCTTATATCACTGATCATTAACTGTGAAGTCAAAATATACTGTTCCAACAATCCTTCGTCGTGACACCGAAAAAAAATGCCAACTTTTTCTGGATTTAACGGAGCCTTGCAAAAAATATAGGAGTTATCTGCGCTCCATTGTCTCATTGTTCGAGTTAACGTACGCTGATAGGTGACAGCAGGATTCGTCCGAAAAAAATCTTAAATCCATCAAATAGTCATCGTGCATCATATATTCAGTGTGCCATTGACAATATGCGACACGTCTAGCATGGTCCAATTCGTGAAATTTTTGCGTTTTGTCATATCAGATCTTTCCTCGCAATTTTCTGATAAGTACCAAGTGATAAACCAGCCTCTTGTCTAACAGCGCCTTTACACCAATGATGATAACATGAGTTGCTAAAAAATCGATATGTCGAAGTCAATATGTTAACAACACATGTTACTAATATTTTTGTAAACGCACCGTAAGTCACCCCCAATGATTTTGTTGGTTCGCTTAACAAGTGTTCTTGCACATCAGAAATGACTTTCTGCGTACGATCTTAGTTTTCAAGTTTCACATTCATCGAGGTTCCAGTCGAGGCACTCTGCAGTAATTGTAATGTTAAAATTACTGTGCAACTAAAGTGTCAAAATCACTGATATTCGTTTTGATTTTCATGCATCGGAATCATGTCATGGGCATACGTTTAAGTTTCCACAGCCGCCCCTCATGTACTTTTTTAATGGACGTACGGTATTTTTTTACATGTTAGACAGAATATTTTTGGTGATAACATATTTAAAGTAGCCACATATTATTGTTATTTACAGCCCAACAAATGTATAACAATTGATTCAGAAATACGAAATACGAGTAACTAATAAATAATTGCGACTGCAAATATTTGTACTTCGTGTATTTTACTGTTTGTACATTTGAAGAAAAAAGACCTCCCATAACACAGGCCAACTCAAAAAACTGTTTAAATCTTCATGGCTGATTTTTTTAGTTTTTTGGGTGCTAAATCCGTATCTTACCTTTGTTCGTTTCCATCACCCACTGTTTGGTCACGATTTGATCTAGTAAGATATGGGAAATATGCTAAATATGTAAAAAATATGAAAAGTAAACGATTTTTAAAATACCAACAGAACTTTTTTTAAACATAGAAGATGGCTTTGTATTCTTAACATTATATTCTAAAAAAGCTTTACATGTCTATTGATGTATATATTTTTTGTTTCTTTTCTTTAAAGCTCCTGATGTAGCCTTTTCTTCTATGCGCCGCTTGTTGACTCTCTCGGTGAAGTGACCAACAGAAATCTCCCATCATGTTGGTGTTCCAGCTACCCTGATAACGTATTTCCATCACTTTTAATGCTTGATGAAAACGCTCACCTTGTTCTTCTAAATTGTCCTGAAAGAATTGCAAATGACTGTTTAAAAAGTGAACTTTGAGGCTCATTAAACATCCCATTTTTTTTAAAGCATCCAGCAAATCGGCAACAATTGTTTGATAGTCTGGGTCTTTTTTGTTGCCTAGAAACTTATTTACAACGTAATTAGGTGCATTCCTCGCTTATTTTTCATTTACTGTCATATGTAGTTCAAATTGGGGATCAAACATATTTTTTCTAATATCAGGTCGAAAGAAGATACCTTCTTTTCATTTTGCCAGACAATTGCGCAAACTTTTCACAAAAGTATTTGAAACACTGCCCATCTTTAGGTAAAACCTTCAAAAATTGGTTCATGACACCTAATTTTATGAGCAATGGAGACAGTAGAATCTTGTGTTGATCTACCAGATGTTCCCATAGAATGTTCCTTTCTCCTGGCTTAAAAGATTTTCTTACAGGTCAATTATTTCTAGACCATGCTGATCTCGTGCTCCACTATCCCATTCACATAGGAAACATGAGAATTTAGTAAAACCACTTTGCTGGCTAAGAAGCATGCATGTTATTTTCAAGTGACCACATATCATCCAATCTTGAGCGGAGTAGTTTATTTTCTCTAAAAATACACTAAGGTTTTCGTAATTTTCCTTCATGAGTACAGAATTAGCAACAGGTAATGATGCATAGGTGTCGATAAACGGCCTCCATTCTTCTTTTTTGTATTCAATTCCGAACTCATTAACCAGACCGGCAATATTCGAGCAATTCACTAAAATGTTCTTGTTTGAAAAAAATGAACAAATTGCTGTCCTCTTCGCCTGTACACATGAATTGAAGTTTCAGCTGCTAACAAGTTCTTTTCCTAAAGTCTGGAGCCAAGCAGTTTAGCTTTCTCCTTTGTTAAGCACAAATCTGTGACCTAATCATTTAGCTCAGTTTGAGTAAACGACTGACGTTCCACACTATATACGGGACACAAAAACTCATCGTTAACCGATTCGTCTTTATCGCAGGAAGTTTCATCACTTGACATGTTATCCAGATTAACAGTTGCAATAGCCACAGGTGGTTCAGGAACAGGTAGATCGGAACTATGGCCTATTGGCCGAATTGCTGATGGTAGGTTAGGATACTGAATTTAGGATACATCAATACAACAAAAGTAGCAATAATCGGAATGATTCCTTCGCTCCCTCCATACCATTGGAATGGCAAATCTAAAGGATGCTGTCTTCTTTTTTGACCATTTTCTAAGGTCTTCTACACAAATATAATATACCTTATGTGGCGCCCAAGATTTGTCCTGATCACCAAGTTTAATTCCGAAATATGAAAAATGTACTTTTCTAACAAAGTCTGTAATGTTCCCTTGGTATTTCTTAATCACAAATTCGCCACAAATATAACAAAAACCATCAGGACTGTTCTCATAACAACGACTAGCCATGACTGAACCCTAACTGCTATATTAGTATCTTATCTAGATAGCAACATTGCAAACACATACTGCTTGCTTGTCAAATGCAACTTGGACTGTGAAGCCGCCGACAAGTAGACTGTGAAACTGAAGGGATGATCTCATACGTTTCTAGAGAATCAGAGCGGCATTTGCCTAGCTCGACAGACAAAAAGTTAAAATGTGAACAAATTTATTTATAAAATAATTGCCGGCACTCTTAACCCCAGCGAGCGTGCGATAACAGCTCTTATGCACTTCATATTATACTAATTTTATTGTATCGATTAGTTCATATGCAATAAGAAATTCCATTGTTTTATTGATTTAATTATTATGACAGTAATTGCACCGCCTATAAGAATGATAAAGTGTTGTGGTTGTGGTGCAATGAAAACAGAAGCAAAGGATGATTGATTTAATTATCATTTATTTAGTCGTTATCCCTTATACCTTTAGGTGTCGGAAATTAATTAATACAATACCTAGCATATATTCAGCAAATTTGCAAAATTTAGGTTTTTGCCTTTCTATCCATACAGAATACATGTTTTTCAGTACAGCCAATATTATAATAACACGACGTGTACATATAAATAACAAAGCGCATTTTGCCTATCGTTATCGTGTGAATATAATTATCATTATTACAATTTTGACGATTTAGCCGAGTGATAGTGATAGATAAGTAAAATCACTATATAAATACATTTTTTACAAAACTAAAAAACAGTGCAAACCAATCTATTGTAAGGAAATGAAGTTGCAATATCTAATCATCTATTTTATCCTGATTCTGGCAATTTTCGCTGGAGAAGGAGACTCTTCACTTCGAAAGAGGTGGAGGAAATTAGTGAGTATATATCCTTCTAACATTTTATTCTTCAAATCTGTATGTGTTATTTGCCTCTTAAAATGTGGAAAATTCTTAGATTATATTTTCCTAGAATTTTTTTCTGATAATTCCGATGTTTCATGTGGTGATCAAGTTTTTTTATTAAATCTCAATCAATCGTGTATATCATATTATCTCATGAAATGTTACATCTTATTACTATGCATTATTGTTTACTAGTCTCCATTTTATTAATTTTATTTTGGTTTTATTAGCGATTATCAGTGGTCAACACATTTTTTTGTCCCTTAGACGTAAAAAGCGGATTCCGATAGATTTTTTTTTGCTGATTTCAGAAACGTCAACAAAAATTTTATACATCAGGTTTTTGTGATATTTCTATTTTTGCAAAATATGTAACTTAAATTTATTTCGGGATGCAAGACAGATTCCAATGATATTTTTATGGCAATACTGGATTCAAATTTCAGTTTGACAGCTACCGGTATCACTTTTCTAACCTAACTTTAACTGAGAACGTGTTTTTGTAAGTAAGTAGTTTAAAAACTATGTAAAAATTCCAAAAAAAACTCCCTCTAACATTTTTTTTGCAACATATGGATAGTAAATACTTTCAGAAAAATGCATTTAAATTGAAGGGACACCACATTCATCTTAATGTGTCGACCAGTGATTAGCACTGGTCATTCAAAAAGTGCACTTCAAAAATGTACATACATTTTATAATGTCAGTAATCAACACTTTAAAACAAATAAAAAGTAAAAATGTAATACAGACATTATATAGACAGGATTTATTATTTTGATATTTCATATTATAGTGCTAAATAAAAGTGATAGAAATGATGTATTTATTTTCTATATTAATATTTTGTTTAATAACACTAGGTAATACAATTGTGTTAAAAATGATCGAATTTGTATTTCAGAGAAGATCCTTCAAGAAGCGGTTTAGAGGTGCTCAAATTGGTGTAAGAATTCCAATACAATAAAAAATAAACTACTGAAAATGAAATTACACGGTATACAATATAATGTAAAAATATAATAATCTGGTGTTTGGAATATTATTTTTAAACATAATTTTTACAATACATATAAAATAAATAATGTTCCCACTTCTAACAGATGTATTGAATGAAATTTAAATATTTGTTTATGAAATTTCTGTATCAGCTGTGGATAAGGTTTCTAAAAATTGGTTGAAATATATGTTTTTAATGTTTATACAAGTTTTAATTTTCTAAACGTTGTTCGCTTAGGTTTGTTGCCCTACATATCGTTCACCAGCGGCAATAGTGGCTAGTAACGGACCGATTCGGATGAAATAATCGGCGATTCCGAACATTAAAGTAATCTCGTATTCCGGAATATGTTATAATCATCCGCTTACTATTCCAATTCCGTATTTAATCCGATTCCGATTATTATTCCGATTCCGAATCAGATTTTTATTCCGATTATTAGTCCGATTCCGATGTGTATACCAATTTTTATTTAATTCCGATCGTATTCCAATTACGGTGTATGCTTTATTCCAGATGGGATAATTAATAAAAATGCATGTGTTCATAAACAAAATAAAAATATTCTTAACTTTTATGGAACCACTTATGGTGGAATAAGACATTTCAAATTATACACATAATACAAATTTCTTTAATATTTTTTTATACCTTTTCAGATTTTTTTTATAGAGGTGTAAGGAATTAATGTGAATAAAGTTAATATCATTCATTCCGTACACTTCCCGATTTCGATTTTGAATCCGCTTCCGATTCCGATTATTTTTTATTAAAGTATCATCCGATTTCGATTATTGATTCCGAATGAATATTCCAATAATTCTATTCCGAGTATTATTCGAATCCGATTATTATTCCGAATGATATTCCTATTATTGACATCATCCGAATACAAAATCCGAATATCAAAATCATCTGATTATCCCATCACTATTAGTGGCACATGTCAGAAATTACACGTTTGCTATTTGCAGTATCAAAATTGCTAAATGCACCAAGGTTTAGTAATTTAGATAAGCAAAATAAAGCAAATTACTATTATTCAAATACATTAGTATGAAAGAAAAAAACCTTTTTTTTTTCTTTTATTGGAAATACAAACATTTTTCGTTTTTAAAAACAATTTTCTACTGCCATTACTTTTCTTAGTTTACTCATGTGTGCTCGTACAATCGTATATTCGTTGTTTTGTTTTTACCTTTTTCATATATTGGATGGGCACGTTAAAATTAATTTGATAAAGTTAAAGCTAATTGAAAATTATTTTCTACTTTTTAATGGAAATATATGAGAAATATAGATTTGCGAAGAAATAAAATACATGATTTGTACTGGTCACAAACTGGGGTTTGTATGATTTAAATTAAATTATTGTTTTAAGTAAATCACTGATTAATATCAATTTTTTTTTTTAAATTATTCATTGCCTTTGCAATTATGTTTGTGCATTGCATTAGGTGAACAATTAACAATATAATGTAACTACAGAGTTAGTATGCTTTAAAGTAGATAATTGTAAGTACGTAAATTTGTTTTCTACTTTTTGGTCCATCGCATAGTGCAGATGCACAGACATTTTTTAATCATCAATGCTTGTGCATGGGATGCCAAAACGTGTAAATCACTTGAAATCGCTTGAAAGGAAATGATTTTTTCTTCGCTCACACGATTATAACTTACAAAAATAAAATGCTACGGAGCGGTGTGATAAAATAAAATCAATATTAATTTTATACCCTTGATAATAATATCAATTTATTAACAAAAATCATATGGTGTAAACCGTGATTTGAATTCATTAACATAAATCACATTTGCCCTGGCAAAAACTGATAAGAAATGATCAGGGTGTCCAAGATATGGATCAACAGCATGGGAATCTCGGAAACCGCAAAAGTTACAAAGGCGGTTAAATTACAAAAAAGTTGCGCAATTTAGCAGTCAGTAATATTCTGTTGAAAAAACCGTAAAATTCCGTTTACTTCCGGAAATATTCGACCAAATACGAAATTTTGCGATATCGTGTTTGTTTTCCTGAAGTTATTTGAAATGGCATAAAAAAACAGAAGGCACTTTCTCGTTGCCACTTCTTAGCTCTATAAGAGAACGTTTATAAATTGGCAGCACAACGTTTCGTTTCGAAGAAACCATCATCAACGTTATATTTTTATATGGCTCGTAAATATATTAAACCCGGTATTAAATTATATTTCCTATTACGAATTCAACCATATGTATTACAGTATGGTTTCTCATGTTTTTATTCAGAAAAAAAACCGCTTGTTAATAAATTTCCAACATTTGGCTGCAGTAAGCGTTGAAATGAGCGACGGACAAAATTTAACACCTAATTTTGAGATTGCAAGATAAATAAATGAACAGATCAGTACTCATAATACCACACCAAAAAAATTATTACTGAGGTTCTCAATAACTATAATTTTTCAATGTTTAACAACTATTCCTGCTAAATTGTTTTTAGTTACTACTTTTGTACCTGTTCTAGGTTAATTAAAATTCGTAATAATTGTTGTCTTCGTCGTCATTAAATGAACAGTACAATTCTCATACCACAGTAAAAAAAAGTAATAGGTGTGGTTCTAAATAACTATATGTTTGAATGTTTAACAACTATTCTTGCTAAATTATTTTATGTTGAAAGTTTGGTACATATTCTGGGTTGAAAATATCTAATCATTTTGTCTTCGTCGCCATTAACTGAACAGAATATGTCTCATATCACAGTAAAAAAATAGAAGTATAGTATAATAGTAGTATAAAAATAGTAAAAAAGTTTGGTTCTAAATAGCTATAATGTTTCATTGTTTAACAACTATTCTTGCTAAATTAGTTTTAGTTACTATTTTGATTTCTTCTTTTTTGGTTAGTATATTACTTTCTGGGTTAAAATTAGATAATATATTTTTTCTTCGTCGTCATCATTTCAACGCCTACTACAAGAAAATGTTCGAAATGTATTAACAAGCCTTTTTCTGAATAAAAACATGAGAAACCATACTGTCATATAAATAGTTTGTTTCGTAGGAAATACTACATAATACAGGGTATACATTTTTTACTGCCCAATTAAAAAACTAAAGTTGATGATGGTTTCTTCGAAACGAAACGTTGTACTGAAAGTTTGTTAAAGCTGGCTAAAATTGTAGCAATGAGAAAGTGTCTTTAGTTTTCTTACACCTTTTCAAATAATTTCAGAAAACAATAAAAACGAAACGCAAGATTTCGAATTTTAACGAATATCTCCGGAAGTAAGCGGACATTTCTGGTTTTCTGAACAGAATAGTACTGACTACTAATTTGCGCAACTTTTTTGTAATTTAACCGCCTGTGTAACTTTTACGGTTTCCGAGATCCCCATGCTGTTAAGCCTTATTTTGGACACCCTGTATATTTTTATGAAAATCATGTTTTAAATATATTTTTTTAAATCAACGATTTTTACATTTTTTTTTAATTATTGTTTATTTCAAAACTATCACAAACTAATCAAAGTAATTAAATATCATATTATAAAAAGAAAAAGTCATCGAGGTTTAAAATATCGATTTTTCGATAATTCGGTTTTAAAATATCGTTTTTTAAATATCGAAAAAGATATGAATGTTGAAAAATGTGACGTATACCGTGTGCTACACCATGTATCTACAAAAAGGGCCCAATAATATAGCGACTTATATTATTGTAATTGAAGTAACCATCAACATACATATACCTACAGGGTATTCGAAAAGTATGGAATAAATTCATTATTTCGGAAATTGAAAATATTTGAAAAAATCCGCGGACATGTCGATTTCAAATTATAAAAATACACACTTTTTATATATTTAAAATAAATCACCATTTTTTTTTTGTTACGACGTCATAGACTTTGTTTTTAAAAGGCAACCCATTTTATTTTATTATTTCATATGATAGACTCTTTTTTTCAGAATATAACGATATACATTTTTTTGGTGAGCAACAATGATGAGCAATTTGATGAAGATATTTTTTTATACCTTACAAAACAGGTAACTCGATACGATATGACACTACACTACGACATTAATTCAAGCGGGGAAACTATCACAGTTCTGCCAATATATTGGATGGGCTTTACCTGTTAATAGGCGGAGATGCTCCAGGTACTCACCGTATACGTATAGACTATAGACTAATGTCTAAGATTTAAATTAGTTTCATCTACCACAAATGATTTTCCATTAAATAAATAATAATAACAATGAAAATTGATAAGTAGAACTTCTCAGCTTTATATACAATTATTTATTCAATATAAAGAAATACATTAAATAGATATTAATACAGCAAAATTCAATAATACCTTACATTTTAAATAATCTATGGTGGCCTACCACTTCCTTATCACGTATTACGAGTTCCTTGTGGACACCGGTACTTATTACGTTGATTGAGGTGTGCAAGCAATGGCGTCTAAAGAGAGCTTACTGGTGTTCATCCTTCTTGTGACTTTTTCGGCAAACCTAAATGTCTGCGAGGGGAGATCAGTGAATGAAGCATCCAGAAACCAGGACCTGGACATCGGCGTCCCAGAGGTTGAAGTTTCTGGTAGGAAAATCAACCTACAAGATTTCGAGGACAGGGCTTATGAAGGTGGCATCAGGAGCGACGTCATCCAGACCACCTTCCCCGGTGAAGATAAACCAGGATGGATGGTTTGTAAATATATTTTTGTAAATCTTAAAGTAAGGTTTTCTTTATAAAATAATAATTTTACTGGTCTGCTATCTGCCGAGTATTGGTTATAGTTGACACGGATAACTCTGACCTAATTACGTTTTCACTTACAAAAATAATACATCGTTATTATAAATCATAGTTACTTAATCCTGGTATGTGTCATCATGATATTCATTAACAAATTATGTTTTTAATATTTCACAAAATCTATTTTTTGTGGGCATATGTTATAAAAAGGTAAAAAAAGGAATGTAAATCTAAGTTAAAAATCATCTCAAACTATACAATATGTATATACAGGGTGATTTTTTTTCATTTCAAGCATTAGGATCTCGGAAACCATGAGACATAGAGATTCGGTTAAATGGGAAAAGATTTGTTCTTTTAAGAGCTTATGTAAGATATGCTTTTGTTTTTTGAAAAAAGACCACAGTTTTTCAGTTATAATACAAACTTTGTTTTTTTAAATGACAGTTATAGTTTGCTTATACATTTTTAAAAAGGACACATTTTTCTCTTTATAGCGATACAAGGTTTGCTGTACTTACATTGATAAATAAAGGCCACCTTCGAAAATTAACTTTATCAAAATTATTACTTTGACAAATATACACGATACAGGACTATTTGTATTATTGAGAGTAGCAAAAACAGAGTTTGCCATGGAAAACTTTGATTCCTCTTACTACGAGAATTGTACTATTTTTTCTATTCTAATTATACTAAATTCTATTCAAATTATACAACGAAAATTCCGGCATCTCATTTATTTATGAAAGTAAGTATAGCAAATCTTGAATCGTTATAATAAGAAAAAAACGTCCTTTTAATAATATCAAAGGTAACTATGACTGCCATTAAAAAAAAAAGTTAGTATTATAACTCAAAAACTATGTTTTTTTTTTCAAAAAACAAAACCATATCTTGTATATGGTCTTAAAATGACAACTCTTTCCTCATTTAACAGAAACTTTATGTTTGATGGTTTTCTATATCCTTAAAATGAAGAAAAATCACACTGTATATATGTATATTTTTTATCCAAAACAAAATTATGAAGCACTTTCAATTTGTCGTTCCCTTTTGATTAATAACTTATTTAATTAATTTACTAGTTTGCGTATGGTTCTTATATTTTTCTATTAAATAAAAGTTACATGAATTTCATAAGAAGCGTAGTTTGCAATAAAGAATGATTACGAAAGCAATATCAAAATGAGTAACGAAACTTAAATGTAATAATAGCATTGTAATAGCCATCACATTGTAATTGTAATATATTTCAAGCATATTTTTTGTGTTGAATATTAATAATAATAATAGATAGCATCAAAATTATTAATATAATATATCTATATAGTTAACTTTTCAGAACTTGAGTTGGAGAAACAATCTTACCATTAAATTAAATTAATTAAAATAAATTTCAAATCAAATTGTAGGCAGATAAAAAACTATGGAGAATATTATGTTCTACCCACATCAGACTTTTTAGAATTAATAGTAGGTGATAAGGGGATAACGAGGCGAATGGAATAATTAGGTATTCGAGTTTCACTTTAAAGAGGGTTGGTTTGAATTTCGGACTATGGATTGTGAGTGTAGGGTTTCTAGAGTATTGGGGGGAGCGGCCGATATCGTATTCTCAGGATAATATTCCTAGTAATGCATATTGTCTGTTGTAATTTTCATACAGGTAGATTATTTATCGTTAAACTAAAAAAAAATTATAATAATTATATAATATTATTCATAAGTACAACAAGTTACTAGTTCAGTACAACAAATTACACATTTACATTTTAAGGTGTTTTAATAGAAAATTGAACTTAATTGTTCAGTTTGGTATAAACTACAACTCTGTAATAACATAATTCATGTTACCATTATTTATTAGACCAATAACTCTAAACATTAAATTTAAACACCTCAAGAGAGTTTAACAACTATTTAAACATTTTTCAAATATCGTTTATTATTTTTGATAAAAATTAAAAATATGATAACTCATTCGGTTTATTTTTTTTTCAATCAATTTTACACACATAGTTATATTGAGCTATATTGAGCATTTATAGTTATAATGTTATAACTATGTTATAACATTAATAACCAGTAACCAGTTATAATGTCTTGGAACTGTGTTATCAACCTAAAAATAACTATAATTTGTCGACATCATAGAATTGGCTTAGGATTTGAACTCACGGCCAGTATGCAGAAAATTGGGCAACAATATTACAATATTGAATTGATAAGGGGGATATATGATGATACGTCATCATTTATTTATATAAATAAATAAATAAATTAAATAATAACTCAAGTTATGTGAGTTTCACAAATTTATTACTAAACTGCAGTCGTTTTTCGACCCAGTTGCTTCATCTGAAAATTTCAAATATACTGCATTTTATTTTTATGACTATGTAAACAGACTATTACAATTTTTTCTTCTCTACTTCATTTGCATTATCAGTTGATGCTTATTTTTAACAGGTGCTTTATTTTTTTATATAATTTTTTTAGATTTTGTCTGTATTTTTTTCAGCGTCGTCAGTTGATGCGTTTTGGAAATCTTGCTAGTTCTATGAGTGGCAAACTAGGAGGCTCTGCAGCTAAGCTTGCAGGAATGGTGGAGAAGCTGTGCAAGATCCTGAAGACCATGGTGCCAATTGTTGCTGCCGTGTGCCATGTTGGTCAGTTCAAGTTTTGTTCATCCCCAGATGGACCGACTGAATTGGCTGATGCCATAGCCAAATCAAATCCGCTGGACCCTAACATTCAGGATTAACATTTTTTTGTAAATTAGTTTATGTGTTAACACTAAGCTTTATGTCATTTATAGAAAGAAATATACTTATTGCATTTGTATTATTGATTTTTGTTGATAATTCAATAGATATGCACGTTTCCAGTTTTTATAAATATTACAGTAAAACTAATAATCGATTAATGCATTTGTTACTTTGTTATAATTTATCACTAAAAGGTGGTCGATGGATGTGGCAAGTATAATAAGCTTAATTTAAGAAATGCAGGGAAAATGTGTCCTGCCAAAGCTTACCCGAATATTGCTCAGGCTAAAAATCAAATCAATCACTGTAGATTTAAAGTTTGGGCCTAAACTCATTGTGTAGTCGTCCTTGGAGAGCTGACAGTGACTCATCCCTCCATAATGCCAGAATTCGACACACGTTTCTTATTTCATTTCATTCTATTACATTTACCGTGAGCACGCGAACAAGCATAGAAAATGCGATTCTTTGTTCGAAAAAACATTAGTCATTGTCAGCTCTCATTGGGGCGACTACGGCACACGTGCTTATTTCTATTATAAATCAATCAAATTATCAAATCATATTATTAAGTTATTCCTATTTTAATTTAGGTTCAAATTATTAATCTCAGCTCAATAAGATACATGGGCTTTAAATGAGTAGTTAAAGTAATAATTAAATTCATATTTGTGGAGAACTTCTTCAATTTTACAATTAATCTCTATTTTGAAGATTCACTGAGATTTAAACGTTAAAAGTAGGTAAGAGAATCGGAACTAAATTGAGCCGGCATCGGCATGGAAAAAGTGCATTATTGTGCAATTATTTGCAAATTTTGTTGCATTCATAACTTAATATAAACATAAAGTACGTACGTGGTCATTAAATTTGTTATTCTATTTTGCGTTTAGAATAAGTCGATTCTGGCACCCAAATGATGTAATTTGAGTGTTAGAATAAGCGGTTGGTGTGCTAGATTAGACTAGTAAAATTTACTGCATTAATGTTGGTAGTGGTAGCGTTGACGGTTCACGTTGAACTGTCAACTGACATACGTCAAAAAATAAATTTCACAGAGAACAGCAAATTATTGAAAACAAAGTTTAATTTAAATTATTACCGTGGAAAGTACAATTATTATATACATTAACAGTTACACATTTTATTTCGCAAAAATAAAATTTGACGTTTCAAATTTTTTTTCCACAGCCGCCTAATTTTACGGCACAAAAATGTCACCAACCACCGCAAAGCCCCAAGATTTAAAATTTTCATTTTTTATTTATAAAATAGTATGATGCGGCAAACTAGAAAAAAATAGTATAAAACACTCGTTGCAGAAGTCCTTCAAGCACTCATTTGTTCCTCAACTCGCTACTACCCAGCTCGTTTCGGAATTTCAAATTCGTGCTTGAATAGATGCCTTCTGCAATTGGTATTTTAATATACTGTTTGCTGTGTCAAATATGAATGTGGAATCAAAACTTAAGTACATACATATTTCTAAGAGCATTTTCAACTTATGGCAAAAGCGATAAGTTCGACATTCTGAAACCTGAACCACGAATCAATTATAAGGGCCGCGTGTAAATTTGGTCGATTTAATAAATAGTTATAGAATCCATAACCTCGCGTGTTATTTAATTGGTTCTGCCGTGTATCATAGTCAATATAAAATAAAATTCTATAAAGAAAGCACAAGTACAAATAGTACAATAGTAATAGTAAATAGTACAAATTTACAATAATAATAGATACAGGGTCTTTAAAATTATAGAAGCCAAATCGCCATTTTCAACCACTAGATGGGGCTTATTTTTTGTAGAAACAAAACAGAACAGAATAAACAATAGTTCGGCATCGCTTAAATTTTCAATTATTTCTACAGTGCCCAAATGTCTATTTAAAATAATTTCATATATCTAGTAAATTTGCCTACAATTAATTTAAAAATCGAGATTCAATTATCTTGTATGGTTGTATTATTACCATGTAGGACATTGAAAAAATATTGATTTATTTTATAATTAAAATCTAATTTTTGTAAAAGTTCCAAATAAAAACTTAAGTCCTTTAAATGATTCAGTAATCTAAAACTATTTCGATTTTCATCATTTTAAGAAACGAAATTTTCAAGGTGAGAAAAAATCACACAATATATCTGATAGACAAGCATACATTGATCCCGTTTTTTTAAAATCAATAATAAAAAAGTCTCTCATATGATGCCGATGTTTTGGCGGTCACTGTATGAGGTGTCGGTTTATTCCCAATCGGAAGAAAAATATATTTCTGATACAGAAAATGAACTATAGTATTAAATTAAGATGATTTCTATAGAGATACATTTATTTAAGACGTACATATGAATATTTTTATTTCTTAAATTTAAGGTCCTCCTAACTAAAACTCCGAACAAATTCATAGTATCATATTTTGAAAGTCATGTTGAAGATGAGACCTAGTATTTACAATTTGTAGAGCTCTAATTGAATAACAATCAACAAAAATCGGCAAAAAATATATAAAACACTCAAAATTATTTTCAATTTATTTCAGTTAAATTCTTTATTCACGTAGCCTTAATACATAGCATAGATGTGATCCTTGGAACTTAAGAATATTCAGAATTAAAATTAACTTCAAAAGGAAGTTAATAGGAAGCGTTTAACACAAAACAAGCCTCACTCAAAAGAAAACTAAGGACAAGACTAAAACGAAGTTTACGTTTATAGGTGAGAACTAACATAGGCTGAAAGAAAAATATTGTAATACGAATTATAGTGTAACCATTAATAATATCACATCATAACGTATTACAAAATTTTAAAACGACACATCCATATTTTTTCATAAGCTATTCATAATCTTCGTAATCATCTACGACTGATGGCCGATCAGAGACTGGAGGTGGTACTGGTACGTTGTTATAAGTTCTCCGTTCCGTTGATGTCTTGTCAGGTTCACAGTACCTGAAGTTTCTTAGACGACAAGCATAGGGTAACTTAGCAAGACCTTTTAGCAATGTATCCTTGGCATGTGCTGGTACTCTACGTACAACATTCCACACAGAATTCTAAAGCAAAAAAAAAATTATTTATCAAAAATGAACATAAACATTATAAGTCAACTTCTTACGAGAAACATTAGGAACATTATTTAAGAAACTTCATGTACGTCTCTTATTTTATGCTTAAAATTTTTTTTTTATAGATATATTGATGGAATATTTGTCTAGCTTTTAGGACATGAAATAATATTTTAATAATACACCAATAGTAATTTCACCGGGCATAAAAATATTATAAAGTATTACATTTTCGCTAATTGAAATAAAATTAAACACTTGGTTGAGTTTCCCTGTTTTTAATAGATATCTCTATAATTGTTTCATTATTACATTATTCCAAATATCAACCATTACTTCAAACAATTGAAGGGTGTTTACCAAAACAGCACATGTCATAAATTTTCGAAATGTATATTTTTGCGCCATCTGCCAGATAATATTCTTCTTGAAGACGTTTAGCTAACGCGATTACTGAACTATGTAAAAATACACATGTACCGAAAAATACTACATTAAAATTAAGGTAACTCTGCAAAAACACCACATGTCCAGATCACTTCTAGGAAAAACAGTGTATGTTCCGGACATATGTCAATTTTGCACTGTTATATTGCAATGTTGGTACTATACATTTGGTGTTGGTATTGCAATGTAGGTACTATACATGATCTTGCTACGAGTACAAACGAAAGTAGTATATACACATATTATGAAGGAAAATGTAAGAAAGGATCTTCCGATGTAATTTCCTTACTTTTTCATTAATTGTAGAATTTAGATTGTGTCAGAAATCTGGTTTTATTAAGCAATGGGTGCCCTGGACAGAATAAGAATTACACTATGATTCATTTCTTATACAGGGTGTTACAAAAAAAAAACTATACACGCTTTGACAAGTGATAGTAGGGTGACAATTGAGTGTTGGGCCTGGGTTTATTAGCATTTGTTTCTTGTTTTGTTCTCTTCTATCACCCGTCAAAGCGTATTAAGTTTTCTTCGTAACACCATGTATATCCTTGTCCATTTCTTGCACATATTCGATTCCATTAAATACGTTTTTCCTGTGAGGGGGCACTGCTATTTACCTAATGATCAAGACTTTGCTGATGATCGAAAAACATAAACCAAACCATGGTATACTGGAACTTCCAAAAGAATTGAATAAACTTATTAGAAATTCTCGTGCAAAGTCCAGTCCATTAAATCTAGTTAAGGTGGATCTTGCAAAAGTATCTGATGTAGATAAAGCTATGCAGAAACACTTTTTAAGAAATCCTAAACTATAGGCGGCAATCAAAAATCGGCGATCAAAAAGGATCATTTCGATTTTAAAGTAAAATAATCCTACAATGGTTCTTGGAGACGATGTATTATAAGAAATAAATTTCTCTACCACAGGAAATGTATTTGCCAACGCTCTACAATGGCCCTAATTCTATTTACAAGGCAAAATATCAAGACTTTGCTGCAGTTTCTTAGTACCCATAAGAAAGCAAAGTTCTATGAATCAATATTAGAATAGCAAGAATTTACTACACCACCAGAAACCACCAGAAACTCACAATAACTACAACAGCAGCAGTTGCAAGGACTAGTTGTAATAAACGAAATATGTCTTAATTTAGTTTTCTTTCTTTCTGTGTCTCTTTTTTTTTATTTTTTATTGTTGTAACTCGTATTGAAAGCATGAATAAATACTTTTCTAAAAGTGATTACGCTATTGTTACTGACATAAAAAATATTTTCTTAAAAACATGATTTTTGGACATATGCTGTTTTTGATGAACACCCTTGAACTGTAGAGAAGTCTATTAAAAACGTTGAAACTCAGCAAATTGTTATATTTTATTTCATTAAGCTAAAAATGTTTCTTAAATTAAATTGGATATGTGAGTGGTTACCACTTGGTGAAAAGCATATATTCCTATAAAAATATTTCACCAAGAGGTAACCACAGAGGTTTACAATTTAATCATATTTTCGCATCAAACTGAACACAGTTCAATAGCTTTAATGTGACAGTCAAGTCATTGATCCAGAACTTAACATTGACACCTCGAAATATTTTACTGTTGGTAGCATGGCAGCTATCATTAAACATCAGCTGGAGAAATTCATTTTTATTAATATCTTAAGAAAAACTCCAATTTTCGAACTAAATAGGCTAACTAAAACCCCTGGCAATTTATATAGACAATTTAATGTTCGAGATTAAAACTGCAGTCATAAATGAATGAAGGTTTTGCTAAGTCACCTATCAAAACCAGTTGTCTCAATGCAGTAATTGTTTTATATAATAGGTGGAATCTTATGCATACATTACTATTCATGACCGATAGTTTTGCCGACCCCTAATCAACTTCATGGATATAAATGCTGTCATTGATCATAATTGTGATGGCGTGACTTTTTTAATCATTATTTTAGCTTAAAATTGTGTTACTGTTTGACATTGGCATAATTTGTAGAAATTTTAAAAAAATTTCTACTGCCCTGTTAGGCATATCAAGTCGTATCTACATGTTTTCATATTTTCATATTACGACGTCTATAACTTCATAATTGATAAAACTAATAGTCTGTCAAGAGTTCAAGTCGTATATGTTACTTTTATAGTATCTTCTTCTTCTTATAGTGCCATCTCATTTCGGAGGTTGGCGATCATCATGCCTATTCTTGTTTTGTTCGCAGCGGCTCTAAACAGCTGAAGAGAAGTGCATTCAAACCACTCGCGCATGTTCCTGAGCCATGAAATCCTTCTTTTGCCGATGCTTCTCCTACCCACTATCTTTCCCTGTATAAAAGTTAATATCTGTGACCTCTCGAGATTTGGCCAAGATATTCTAAGTTCTAGCTTTGACGATGATGGGCATCTCCTTGCCCATTCTTCTCAAGACCTCTTCGTTGGTTATCTTGTCCTCCCATAATATTCTCATACTTCTGCGGTATAACCAGATCTCAAAGGCTTCCAATCAACATAGCTACATAGCTGCTCTTTTCTGAATGTAGTTGCTTCAATCCCGTATAGTACGATAGGGAATATATAGCACTATAGCATTCGTATTTTCAAGTCGTTGTTGATGTCTGCTCGTGAAGAATTGTTTCATATTGACAAATGTGGCTCTAGCGTATTCTATTCTGCTATTGATCTCGACTGAGTTGTCGTCGGTTTCATTGACCCATACCCCTTAGTATTTATATTTTAGCACCCTTTCAGTGATGACGCTGTCTACTATTAGGGGCTTTATTGCGTTTTGTGATTTTGTTATTAACATTAACTTTGTTTTCCTTAGATTCAATTTTAGTACGTATTGCTGACTGACCCGCTTCACATTTTCTATCATTCTCTGAAGGTCTGCTAGGTTTTCTGCCATGAGAACTGTGTCGTCTGCATATCTTATGTTATTGATTGGCTTTCCGTTGAATAAAATTCCGGCTTCTTCTTTATTTAGGGCTTCTCTCATGAGCGCTTCTGAGTAGATGTTGAACAGTAAACGTAAATAGATACACCTCTGTCGTATTCCTCTCCTAATTGCCATTTTCTCAGAGAGTTCTTCTTGCCTTCTTACCTTGATGGTGGTTTTTTGATAGAAATACAGAATTTCTTCATCAATGCTTTTTTACTTCAGCATTTTCATTAGTTCGGAATGTTTTACTTTATCGAACGCTTTCTCGTAGTCGATAAAACACGTATACACATCTTTGTTTAAGTCAAGGCATCGTTGTGTGATAACTTTGAAGCCAAGTTATAGTCTCTAGATGCGCGTAATTTGTAGATATGCATTTTCGTTACTCTGCAAATCTGGTATGATCAGTGCTAGAGTAGTACTAAATGTCCTATCTGTCAAAACTCTAATACCTAATTATATGTTGAAATTGTGCTCTGGTTTATTAGATTATACTTTGCAACCTCTTAGTAAGTGTTAAATTCAATTATTAATATTCCAATATGCAGCCATGGCAACAAATTTGACTAAATTTTGAATATCTCGAATCAATGATTTTGCCAGTTACGACTTCTATGCTAACAGGTGAGGGCTAAACTATTATATCATTGTTTTAAAACTTTTAAGACAAAATTATAACCAAATTAAAGCAAAATCTCTAAGCCTGATCTAATATCTTTAACTTTGAACGCGACAACATGAAAAGCTTTCCGAACTGTTGAAATACATATCAAAAATATACAGGGTGTCAATTTAAAATGTTGCCACCGACTTTTTTCCTAGAATTAATGATTATTTTTAAAATTACTCAAAACTGTTTCATTGGTTCGGAGGGGTGATCAAAATGGCGTAGGCAGTGTCGACTCCCCACTCACCCTTTAAACCACAGCCACATCCATCTAAAAAAAAAAAAATAGCAGCCCGCTACTTGTGATACATCGTTGGAAAGCTCTTGAAAAATTATTTTCAGTCATTATTAATACAATATGATTTGGTAAACTGGTTTTGGAATTAAGTGCAAATAAAGTGCAAAAGTGTTCAATGTATTAAATTATCAAATTCAAATGACATGTTAACGTAAATGTTGGAAAGGGCTTCCATTGTTTTCTAAACATAAAAATAGCGCCCTTTCAAACTCTTCGGAACTTTTTGAAGGTTTCTCTAGTAATACCTCAACATTCTTGTGTTATTCTTTCTTGTTATTCTATCAACATCTAACAAAATTTCCTTGTGGAACGGCGGCCATTTTGAAACAACTATTACCCTTAATATCACGCTTGCTATTGTTCAAATTTAATTGTTTTTTTTTTGTTTTTTGCAAAAAATAATCCCCACAACATTTGTTTAAAACATTTTTCAACATTTAACATAGGGAAAAAAATTGAACAACAAATACTTCATGACGATGATTTAGATTTAGATATAGAATACTGCGGTGACTTCGATTACTTCCCCGTTGAAGTGCACGAAGACGCTGCCTACTATTTTAATGGTGAGAAAGTCGACACCGAACAGATCGAATATAAAATCTATGATGAAATAACTATGTCTGTCCCATCAACAAAAAGACAGTAATTCGGATAAACGGTCATCAGAAGTTCAGGAGTAACAAAAGCCACATTCTTGAACATGTGGATTAAACTTACTGGAGATAAATAAAACTGTTCTGTTTTTTTTCCTTGATAGCTATTGAAAAATATTTCAAACCAAAGTTGTAGGGAATATTTGTACCTACAAAACAAAAAAAATTAAATTTCACCAATAGGAGGCGAGATTTGGAGGGCAACGGTATTTTTAACATGGCCGCATTCTACAAGGAAATTTTGTTAGATTAATATGAATTTAGACTTTTAATGATCTAGTCTGTTCTGTTTTGCCATTTTCAAATACTTACTATTTTACTGTACTAATAAATTAATATGATTATGAGAAGTTGGTAAACATATTGTTTTCAATAGAATTTTAAAAATTCAGATTTCACCGCAAATAATTGGTTTTGTTGCACCAGAGTTTATTATTTTTGTCTTGAGATACCTTTGGTAGAAAATGATTTGAAGAAATTAATGTGCTGGCCACATCAGATTTTTCACATCAGAATACGATAACTTCGGTAAATTTTCTGGAAAAAATCTCGAAGGGGTGTCGTGATGATAGCAAAGTTATAACATCATCGATTCTTTTTTAAATCTCAACCAATATTTTGTTTTATTGATTTCGCTAATACTACTTATTTTGTTTCAACCGTATAAAATTGTCAATATGTTACATTTGAAAAAAATTGAGTAAAAGCACATTAAAGTTCAAATATTTAATATTCTCTAAATTTGTAAAATTATTCTAGTTACCGTACAAAACAAGGTAATTAAAAAAAAGAGAAATATAGTCTTACATTTTAAATTAAAATTATAAAAATTAATTAATTAACCAGAAAATTACTTCTAAGATAAACATCAATTACAAAGCTAAGCACAGAAACCGTTGTGTCATAAAATATATGTCTACATGACAAGTGAAGCACTGTCATAATAATAATGTATCGAAACATATTTCTATACTTTCATTGAGATCGTAAAAGAAAACTTTCTGAATTGAGGTTGACAAACACCACTTCGAAAACCAATTTTTCAATCTGTCTCTCCATCTGTGTGCGTGTCTGTCTGCTGTCTGTACAGTCCAGATGGCGCAACTGATCGACATGAAAATTGTTATTTTAGCTTATAGAAAACAGATTTTCGTTGAAAATGTAGTAGTTTATTTGATTTTTGCAGATATTTCAAAACCATATATGTATATACTACCGTACTAAGCACAAAGGTGGTAACTTTGTTAACGATTTGACGATCAGTCTTAGATGATGTAATATCAGTTGGTGAACAATTTTATAATATAATGAAACAATTTAATTTATTTTTTTTATAATAAAAATAGTTAATAAAAGTTGCCGTACCTTCTTTAAAGATGTGAAATACTACAAACTTTTGTCGTATCTATCATTTACTTACATATTTTAATGATAACTCGAGAAGTTACGTTAATATGTCTTGGTATTTGCGAGATTCGCTTATTTTACCTTAGTAACAATTAGTTTCGTTTAACAAACAAAGCACAAGTGAAGGGAGTAATGGATATTAATGTCAAAAGAGGTAGCGAAATTGACAGTGACCACTATCTTTTAACAGCACGAATAAAAACAACAAGAAGGGAACCGAAACAAACACAGAAAACAGTCGATAAGGAAGTAAGAACAGAGAAATTTAGAATATACAAGCTAAGTGACCGTAGGGAAAACTACCAGGAATCAATACAAGAACTAATAGGAATCACTCAAAAAAGCGGAAAAACAAAAGTAGAAGATTTATGGGTCAATTTCAAACATATAGTAAAAAGCAACAAAACACGCCTGTGGAAAAACTAAAATTACACCAAACAAAAAACAAACAAACTGGTGGAACAAAGAAGTGAAGGAAGAAGTTAGGAAAAAGAAACCAAAATGGAAAAAATACTTAAGCACAAAAAACGAAGAAGACTACGAAATATAAAAGCAGCAAAGAAAGAGAGTTAAAGCAATAATAAGGAAGGAAAAATACAGAAAATGGGACGATTTCGGAACCAGATTAGAGGAACATTTTAAAGGAACTCAAAAACTATTCTACAGAACACTGAAAAGCTGCAGAAAGGAAAAAGAAACAAACCTAAAGCTACTCAAAAATACAAATGGTGTACTAATGAAAGAAGATAAAGAAATCATGAACAGATGGAAAGAGCACTTCCAAGAGCTTTTGTCTGGAAAAGAGACAACCAATGAAGGAAATGAAAATGAAAAGGAACAAGAAAATAGTAACCAAACAGAAGAAGAAGAGGGACCTATAACAGAAGAAAACGCACTAAAGAAGTTAAATATGGGAAAAGCCCCAGGTCACGACAAAATCAAATCTGAACAGGTGAAATACATACGAAAGGATGGGAAACAACTACTACTACAGTTAACAAATAGAATATGGGAAACAGGAAAAATACCAGCAGACTGGCAAAAAGCAGTGATCTTCCCAATACATAAAAAAGGAGACAGTAGAAACTGCAACAACTTAAGGGGAATAATAACGGGATTTTTTTTCTCAAAAAAATGGACTCAAAAGTATCAAGACTTAAAGAAGGAAGAGTCAATGATAACGATGTGTCGGGCGATCAAAATTGATATATTTATTTTTAATTTATTGTGTTTTAGTTATAACTGGACATTTTAGTTTACGTATTACAGTTAATTTATCTTGAATTAATATGTTTCTTATACTTGGATGACAAATGTGTCTTATTAAGCAAATTTATTGTATGTAAGTAACAATAACAATGACATTATATGTAATGACAACAATATTATTGTTTAATTATAACAGTTAATAAGTTACGTTAGGTGGCTTTAGTATTATTCGTTAAAAAATATTGTTCTAAAGTGGTAAGTGTAAAAAAATATATTTTACTATTTAGTTATTTAATATAATACAAGTAATATAACCTTTTATCTTTATGATTCAATTCAACTTTGAAAATTTTAGAAGACTTAGAAACTTGAATATTAAAATGTGTGATTATCTCAAAATTACCACACAACAAGTTACCACTATTGTGCTTAGCACGGCAGTATATGGAATATAATTTTTCTATAAACCTGATAAATTTATGGAAAAATCCTAATCGTATAAAAAGTGTTATAAGTCAATTTCCAAACTTTGGGTTTTTTAGAACCCGTAATAATTATTTCTAAGTGTTTGAACGAAGAGAAATATCGGAGATATTATCATGCTCACCAACTAAAGATTACCGTTCATCAAAAAGTGATGATCGTAAATGACAATCGTATAGTGACCTCAAATCCATTTTTTTTTTTAATTTTGCGAGGAAAACTCACTGTTGCCTGTGAGTTTTTATTCAAGCCAATACACGAGAGTATTCGTAATGTATCAAGATCAGCTGATATGTCAAGAAATGATTATTTTCTTTGGGGTTACCTGAAAAGTAAAATTTTTAATGACGTACAAATACATAACGTAGATGAATTGAAAGGCCGTATACGTACTGCATGTAATGGCATAAATCCGCAATACATTACGAATACTCTGCGTGTCTTCAAAAACCCTGTCGTGTATTGCCTTGAATAAAAACATAACCTCTATGTGTAACATATGCCAAAATTGACAGGATGCTTGCACCGACGCCGCTAATGAGTTGTCTTTTTTTTTTAGAATTACACAGAGAAAATTCCTTGCGGGTGGATGCAGGCAACCAGTTATACATTGTCCATCATATGTGTAATATGGAAAAAAAGCCCGGTATATATATATATATATCTATGGTTTAATTTCTTTTTGTGAAATATTATTTATTATTAAAACAATAACAACTTTTAGTTTAAAATAATGATGATACCAAATTTAATGCAGACTTAATGATTAGTTAGGAATAGTAAGAAAATCAATCTCACCAGCAATCCATCGTCCTGGCTTCTATCATCACCACCGAACTTGGTTTCGAGCCTGATATCTCCATCACTAAAAACCCTTGATTGGGGCTTCCCAAGAACCTCCCTGGTTTCGAAATCGGTCAAAGAATCGTCCCCAAATGTTCCATGCTGAACACCGTTCCTGCGAACACTGTCGAAGTCTGTGTCCAATCTGTCGTAGTAACGAGCCTCGCAGCTATTCAGGCTACTGAGGACATAGGCCAAGGAGACGGCGAGAAAAAATGTAACTGCTTTGTTTGCCATCTCGATAGAATGTAAGGAGAATTTGGAGTGACTTAGTTTCATGACATTTGATAAGAAGTGGGAAACCACACGCGGATGATGTGAGTAATGCATGACTTTCATATGCGATAATTTTGATTATTATTTCTGGGGTCAATGGATAAAATTGCATTATTTGGTCTAAAGTGTTTATAAAAATTGTGATAAAAACTAATAACATCGTATAACATCGCTTATGGAAGGTTCCGCTAGTACACAATAATCTTTATTTTATAAGTTTTCAGATTAGTATTCTACAGGGTGTCCAAGAAAAGGATCAACAGCATGGGGATTTTGGAAACCGTAAAAGTTTCAAAGGCGGTTAAATTAGAAAAAAGTTGCGCAATTTAGTGATCAGTAATATTCTGTTAAGAAACCCAGAAAATTCCGCTTAGTTCCAGAGATATTCAATAAAATCCGAAATATTGCGATATCATTTTTATGTTTTGCTGAAAAAGGTAATAGCTATATAAAAATTTGAAAAGGTATAAAAAAACCACAGGCATTTTCTCATTGCCACTTTCGTAGCTCTATAATACAGCGTTTATTAATTTTCAGTACAACGTTTCGTTTTAAAGAAATCATAATCGCTCGCTCCGCTCGCTCATGCGCCAAGCACCGCGGGCTGCAAAAGCCTATTTCCCACCCTTGCCTTGGTGGAAAACTGCTAGAAATTGACGAACGAATATAAAACAGATCTCTCCACTAGTCTCAGTTTAAATCCTTTTTTATTGAGTGGATACAGGTATGGTTATTATACCATAGATGTGTTCCAAAGTTTGGGGGGGGGGGGGGGGGGGGGTGTTATTTTTTAAATGTTCGTGGTAGGTATTTGATCTTAATTGAGCGGCCTAGCAAGTAACCTCTAGCTACGATTTACAAAGAACAACTCAACCCTTGCTATACAAATTACAATTTCGTTGAAAGTTGGAAACAAAATACAAAAACTTAAGTTTCCGACACAATAATGAAATATGAAATTAGAAGAGAAGGATACATCTGACTAGCCCTAAATATAAATGCAGACAGAAATGTACAATTTAAAATTAAATTAATTGTTTTAAATTGTAAATGTCTGTGTACATTTATATTTAGGGCTAGTCAGATGTTTCCTTCTCTTCAAATTTCATATTTCATTATTGTGTCGGAAACTTTAGTTTTTGTATTTTGTAGTTAAAATTAAGTATATTTTTATTCAAATTTAGGTACAAAATACTAAAGAGCAATAGCACTAAATATTATGATAAATTACTATAGTCTATCCAATTTCAAGCTGCAGTTAATGTAAACATGTTCACGTGAACAGCGATAATGTACAGGGCCGCACTTGCTCAGTTGCCGACTACACTGCGCTAACAAAAAAAAATTACATGAGATAATAAAAAAGGACAACAAATAAATCAGTAAATATTAAATTTATATACAATAAAATATTTATTACTAAGTTGAACTACTTTCATCGTCTGTATTTAAATTTATAATAAGAGGCTCAACATTAATTTCAATAATATTGTCAAGTGGCCACATTTTGGACTCAACTTTTTCAATTACATGTTTTATACATTTTCGCCAAGAATCTTGATTTATAGATTCTATGGCTTCAAAAAATAAATTTTTGCAGTCCCCAAATTTAAAAGTAATATTTTTTGAGGCCACAAAATTGGCATTTCATTTCGAAAGAAAAATTGGTGTACTTTTCTTCGTATTGCGTTCCTATCAAAATCATCAACGCTATTTTTTCGGTTCTGATTTGTTTTAGGTGGTGAAAATTTTGCGGAGATTTTGTATTCTCCAATAATGTTATAAACAGACCTACAAGATACCCCTGTTTTATATGCCACTTTTTGCACAATATCATTTCTTAAATCCGTAGGGTTTTCTCGAACTTCACATTTATAAACATTTTAAATTAATTGTTTGGTTTCCACACTTAAATGATACTTTTTAATGCGTTTTTTATGAGGGCTCAGTTTCTCACTTACTACAACTTCAATATCTGTATCTGTGCTCGACAAATTTCACAACACTAGTCAAGCTAATGCAGTAACAAAATTCCCTTAGTCCGGGTTTCAGGTAGACAGCGGGACGACCAATCGTATGCTTGTGTTAAAATGTGCACGTGGCGATCACGCCTGGTTCAGTGTATATATTCACTGCATCTTGAAATTGGATGGACTATAGAACGTACGTAAAATACGTTAGGTAACATAATAGGATGAGAATTGTCATCTTTCTCCCTAAATGAAAATCAAATCCGCGGCTTAGATTGAAGGTTTTCATTTGAAAAATAATGATCATTGTAGTTGAATTTAATTTTAATCATCTTGCTTGGAAGCAAATTTAAATTATTTATTTCTTCGTATGTGTGCGTAAAGAACAAATCAAGATAATTCAACAAAATTTTGAAATAGAGATTTTTTAAACAAAATAAAAAGTATAAAGATATAAAAAGTTTGAATAAAAGAACAAATAGAAATGGGTGATAATAATTTGGTTTTCATCAATAAATTAATTATTTGAAAATAGAATTATTAAAACTTAAAGATAATCTAATGCTTCACACGTTTGTAAGATAAAAGTTCGTTCTACTTTGCTTTGCGAATAAACTGCGTTGAAATTGAATTTCATTTAATTTATATTAATACATATAAAGAAAGAAATATTTAATTCAAATATGCTAAGTTCTTAAAATACATGATTATTAATAAACTTGATAAAACACAAGAGTGCATTTAAATGATAGCGGTTTGTACAAGGAAACTTATTATCTCCTTGTGAATCATGAGTTGATATTTTAAATAAATTATATTAATTATTTTACCAAACCGACTAGATTACATTTGTTTCTTAGAAATAAATATAAACGGGAGACTAGTAACAATATCTCTGCCCACAATATAAATCGCGATTACTTATAACGAAAAAATATTTCCTATTGCGGTTCTTAACATATAAATTCGTAAATCGCCTCTATAGCCTATATTAGTACTAAAATGGCAAGCAAAACCTTAACTACACTCCTCGTTATCTTCTTCATAACAAGCACTCAATCACGTAATCTACGCGACTTTAACTCGTTACAAGAATGGGAAATGGATCAAGATGAGTTGGCCGGAAAACCTTCAGAAGGTGATAAAATAAATGAGATCGTTTATGATCCTGCTATCGACAATTTAAGAAGGGTGTTACGACAAGATATTGTACAAAGCGGTGATGATGTATATGTCCAGGCTGATGGTAGTCAGACTGAAGGAGAGAAGAATCCAGGATGGGTGGTAAGCATTCTTTAAGTAGTAGGTAATAATTCAAGGTATCTAACTACATTTAATAATGACATAATCTGAGACCTAAGGTCCATATCTATAGTCCGTACTTGAGCATGAGTTCGACTCAAGTCGTATATTTGCGTATATTTGGTTGCGTTTATCCCATAAACGTGTATAGAGAATCCGCAACCAAATATACGAATTGAGTCGAACTCAAGCTCAAGTACGGACTATAGATACGGGCCTTAATCTCTCAAGTTTCGTATTTATGTAACATAACGAGAAAAAAAAGTTTATGTATCATCTAGTTATTCACTAATAGCGTTGAAAATAGTTGCGTTAGATGAAAATATTCTATAGTAGATTAAAAATACAGTAAGAAGGTTATTTCATACCTTATTTTGCATGTCAATTCGCAGATAACTTACCCAAAACTTTTGAGGTACTATGTATTAAATATAAACAACAATATACAGGGTATAATTGAATTTATTGGCCTACCTTGTAGACGTATAGAACAAAATTGTGGAAAAAGTACCTATAGACATATGTTCAGAAAGCTTAATTAAAAAATTTTAAATGTGCTGAAATCGAATTAAATATTGCTTTTGTTTGTTGTACTTGTACTTGTGAGCAAAATTAAATTTGAGGCACATGATGAACTTTTTTCACCGCTCTGTTCCATTCGTAACGTTGGTAAGTTAGACCAAGCAAATTAATTACATCCTGTATTTTGCGAGTACTAAAATATAACCAGTAGTACCACATGACATGCAACAAGGTATACTGCAACTTATAAAAAAAAAGATTTGTAGTGAGCAAACCTGATCATAAGGTATTAAAAAAATCTAATATCAAACATGACGTTCTTCTAATGGTTAACTGCACCTAACGGTTCCAGAAACTCTTACGTCATTACCAAAGCTTAGTAGCTACTAAGATTAATCAGAATGTGATTTATATGCAGAAAGAACATTCAGTGGTTTATCTCTGTAATTGATGGGTTTTCATTTTTTTCAGTTTAGTTCTTGATGGAAATTCCCTATTCAAGGAAAAATAACTAATTAACTAAACTTACAACAATATTAATAATGCCTTGAAATATGTATTCTCGTATTATTATTATTGTGACATATTTAAATGTTTATTTGTTTTTTTACCTAAATGTTATTTTATAAAAACGTAGAGGATTACTAAAGAAATTTATTTTGGTAATGAATGGTAGGTAATACCTGCAAATAATTATTACTTTTTTATGGTATGCATAAATAAACAAATATATATTTATTAAGAAAACATGCAGAGTGAGTAGTACTTCTGGTCAAAAATTAAAAATTAATTATTAAAATTAAAGTAAAAATTATTCAACTCGTTAATAAATCCACTTATCTAAAATGGTAATAATCTCTTGTAAAATATATAATATTGAAATGTGTGTGGATCCATCCTGAGTTATGAGGTATTGGAATTGTGTTTATGCACTCTCAGGTGTTGGGTAATGAAACCTTTTGTTTTTTGAACTAGTTTCGGCTTAGGAGCCGTCTTGGGATTCAAATCTGTATTCATTAAAGTTATAAGTTACATTAAAGTTACATAACAACTTTTTTGGTTTCTTGACTTACAGTCAGTATGTTTAAATTTGTGTTGTGACACATCGTTTGTTACCAGAATACACGTCAGGATGATTGTGTGAAATGTAATGATTATCTGTTTAATTGTGTGCTGAAATTTGTCGACATCTGTCTAGTTTTGCGTTTTTTCTTATGACTTGAAATATAATAACATTCAAAATGTGACTGCTGCCTGACGTTTATTTAAATTGAAGCTAAATTTAACAAAATATGATAATGAAATGGATGATTGATTAATGTAACTTTAATTATCATCTTTAATTAATTATTACCTTTAATTCGTGTAACTTTAATGCAACTTATAATTTTAATTAAGACAGATTTGAATGCTAATGACGGCTCCCAAGCCGAAACTGTGTTATAAAATAGTATATTGTTTTATTAGGAGTAGAAGTGACACTTTTTGTGGCGAGTCTGTAGGTATTGGCTGCCGAGCGGAGCGAGGCAGGCAACTACAGACGAGCCACAAAAAGTTACTTCTACTCCGAATAAAACATGTAATTTTTTCTTCAAACGTCGAAAATAGTTAAAAAGATAATGGAATTAATATTTTTAATTGTCCGAATACGTATAGTTTTAATTCCCAAAGAAGCATGCTATGCAGAGCGTTGCTATGGTTTTGTTTAATTCATTATTTGACATTAAAGTGTATAAAATGGACGAAGACATGTTTCAATGTACACCGCCAGATATTTTAGAATCGGCAAGGGCTGCAACAGAGAAATTATTGCCCACTAAGTCCAGTACCATCTATGAAGTGGCCTACAAAAAATTTATTAAGTGGTGCGCCGAGAAAAATGTAAGCAATTATAGTGAAAATGTTTTACTCGCATATTTTTTCGGAAATGGCTAAGAAGAAAGTAAAAAGTTCCACTATGTGGTCTCAGTATTCCATGGTAAAATCGTTATTAAATATTAGAAATGGTGTAGATATTACCAAATATTTAAAACTACGTGCATATTTAAAAAAACAAAATGAGGGTTATACACCCAAAAAGGCAAGAGTGCTGACAAAGGAACAGTTCGACAAGTTCTTATCCGATGCTCCTAACGAGAAATACTTGGCGACAAAGGTGAGTTCTTAGAATAATAAACAAATACAAAATTAAACCCTAAATCGTATTTTCAGATTATTTTGATATTTGGCATATCAGGGGCATGCCGTTGCGATGAACTCGTAAAAATGAACACGACAGATATTCAAGACTTGGGATCTTTGCTACACGTAAAAATACCAGATAGTAAGACATCAAAAGTAGAAAATATCTGTGGTAGCAGCAAAATGGTTGGCGACAGCGGTGCTGTAAGTGCTGCTGTTGCTGCCAGCGCAATCAGTTTTCAAGGGGCTAAAATATCAAATTGTACCTTTAATTTACATTTTAACAATAAATAAATTTGTGTTTTGTTTGAATTTTTTGTTTTGTTCATCATGTATGCGCACCATATGTATGTGCAATATTAAACCCGCCCTCGTAGGGCGTTCTTATTACAAATTATCCAATCATGTTGTCAAATTTACTTTTACTGCCTAGTCAGTAAAAGTGAAACTTTTACTGACTAGGAGACGAAGTAAAACTTTAAGATTGTGAATCGAGTCACTAAAGGTGTCACTTTTATGACGTTTGAAGAAAAACAAAATGTTCCATTACCCTATACCTGAGAGTGCATAAACACAATTCCAATATCTTTAAATATGATTTATTTTAATTAATTTCATTTTCAGAGGCGCAACTGGAGAAAATTGAAAAATATTACGACATCGGTGGTGAATATGTTTGGAAATTCGTCCTTGCAAGCTGCAGATATTGTAGAAAATCTTTGTCATATTCTAAAAGGATTGGTGCCCAAATTGGAATATGTTTGCAGCGTCAAGGAGTTTCAATTTTGCTCATCATTGAGATTGAGATCGAAACATCATCCAGAATCGGGTAGAGTTGATACAACATTCGAAGAGCCTCTCATGCCATTAGACAACGGAAGATTATAGAATACTTGGTAAAACTGCATACTTGGTATACTTTTTTTCTTATATTGTTTACACTGTAGAACTACTAAATAAATCTACCAAATAATAAATATATATATCTACCTACAAACCGACATATACAACGTAATTAAAATTGTTTTAATATGAATATGCTTTTCAATATTTTTATACCTTTTAATACCATTATACATTATTTACTAAATGTGCACAATAATTTATAATTTACAAATACAATTGTCTGCAATAATTTCAGTTTTTTTCTGAGTAAATTATTGAATATAAAAATATATACATTTTTCACCTCAAGAATTAAATGATGATAGTTTGATTGTATGGTGTTGAAACCTTGACAGTAACAGATACTAATGAAAAACAATCGAGGCATTCGAAATGTCAGTCGAAGAATATTGAAAGTCGGCAGGGTAGATCGAATTACTAACGTAGAGATCCTACAAAGATTAAATAAATATAATGTACTGGTAAACATCATCAAAATCCGGAAATTATAATATTTTGGACACATCATGCGGCATCCGGAAAAGTATGGTTTGCTACATCTTATTATCCAATGGAAGATAATGGGAAAGAAGAGTGTAGGAAGAAGAAGAGTCGCATTGTTAAAGACCTTAAGAACATGGTATGACAAAACAATGGCCCAATTGTTTTGAGCAGCAGTTGATAAAGTGAAGATTGTCAACTTAATAGCCAGTATCATTGTTAACAATCGAATCGGTCAAGGCACTTTAGAGAGAGAGATAATTTTATTGTTTTTCCATGGCTAACTTATTGCAAAAATGCATGGCTAAAGTTTGCATGTAAAATTCAAAATAAGTTAGCCATGCAAAAACAAATGAAAATATCACCATTAAATTCTTCAGGTAGGCCTATGTTATGCTTTTTTCTCCCTCAACCTTTATGATGTTAAACTTTCGAGAAAATGGTCGGGAGTGGTTGTCTAACATTAAAACGCATTAATGTTTATTTCGTTAAGCATATCATTTACAAAAAAAAAGAAAATCCTAACAGAAGTTGGCACACACATAGCCTAGCTTCTTATTTCAAATTCTGAAATTGAGTGCAGTTACTCCTACTTCTGGTAACTTTCGGAAATCGAAACTACCTCTACTATGTTCCGTAGTAGTGATGGGCATAATCGAATGATTTCAATAATCGAATTATACGAATACGAATTATTATATAATCGAATTTAAATTCGGATTAAGAATCATTCTATTTCAAGTCCAAGTGATTTTACTAAATGATTTAGTTACTCGAATGATCCAACCAACTCGCGAATATTCCTTTGATCTTTACCGACATTTGGCCGAAGCAAAAAAACTGCGTTATCCTCTTCACTGCAACTCTATATGCGCCGGCGCCCGGGCCATGTTGAATGAATTCTAGAATCGATTCCCAAAACCAGATAGGTTGGTTAGGTTAAGTTAGGTTAGATTAATTCCTATATCTGGAAATCTTTGCGGCCATCAAGGCGCTTCTACATAATACTCGTTATTATCTTTGTGGCCATTATAGACAACAACAGACTGAGATCGGCCAAAAACCAGCCAGAATCTATACCCATTTGCTGGGTCCACGGCGGCAGATCAAAGAGGTATAGAAACTGTCCTTCGTCCATCCGACTATTCCAAACCAAATATACACCGAATGATTTTCACGAATGGTGATGCGAATGATTTTCAGTAATAATAATCCGGTTGATTTCCACGAATTATAATTCGATTGATTTTACGGAATGACAATTCGAATGATTTTCTGGAATGATAATCCAAATGGTTTATTTTCACGAATGATAATCCGAACGATTTTAATAATCGAATAACTCCGAACGCCCATCACTATTCTGTAAGTAGGCTTGTATTATGGATTTTTTCCCTTAACCTATAAAATGTCATTTTACAGAGTTGATGATGGTGGTGTGATATTGAAACATTCGAAACTTCACGTGTATTCACAACGGTTGCGTAAAGTTTATTTTGTCCCTAAGGATAAAAATCAAGAGGAGAAATATCAGGAGACCTTGCAGGCCAGTTCTAAGGTCCTTACCTCCTGATCCATATATCCTCGAACATATCAGTCAGTTGGTGAGATTCCTCCTGGGAGCAATGAGCCGGGGCCCAATCGAGTTTATACCAACATATTCTTTTTATGTTCAGATGTAGTTAATCTAAAAAGTTTTCTACCACAGTCATTAGAATGTTTAATTATCTCTCACCAGTTAAATTTCCATCGTGTATAAAATATTTTACACGATTGTCCACCAAAATGCAAAAGACGTTAAAATTGTATTTATTTTGAAAATTCCTAATTCTTATTGCATGTGGTTTTTCGTTTGCCCATAAATGATTATTTCTTCTGTTATAAATGCCTTCACGAGAAAATTTAGCTTCATCGCTCCACAACACATTATTCAAAAACTGATTATTTTCTTGCTATTTCACCAATAAAAATTCGCAAAAATGTATTACATTTCTTACACCAAACTAAATTTGAAATTGTGCATGCCATGTTTTAAAAAAAATTCTGTACTGAAGATTTTTCAACTCCTAAATCCTCTTGAGCACAGTGGATAGATGCTTGTGGATTAACTTGAAAATAGGCAGACACTATTTCTTGCACTTCCTTATTTTCCATAACTGGCTTTTGTCCATGTCTTATTTCATTCACTTGTCCAAATTGAACAAAATTTTATTCCAATCGATTCCATTAATAATTATTCCAAATTACGAGATATTTAAGAGGGCACTTAGATATTGACATTTTATGAACACATATTATCAAAATTGACAGTTTCCAATTATTTTACGCTTAGAGGCATCCTCTAGGTACCACTAGAAATATAACTCATAATTTTATCTTATTCCTAGGAAAGTTATAGACAGATTTCAGGCTACCTTTTAGAGGTAAAAATTTTAGAAAACATTTTTTTTTTAACTAAAAGAGATTAGGTTACATACGTTCTTACAAAATATGTTCCAATTTAAGCGAGGAATTCAAAATTATAATAATATATGGGGTGCTCCATTTAACTGCTACTTGCTACTTCCGGTAGTGCTACTTCCGGTAGTACTACTTCCGGTAGAACCGGAAGTGTTAAAAAATTGAAAATATTTCACATAAGGATAACTGATTGAACCGTGTGACAGGGATTTTTTTGAAATTTTTATTACAGCAACCCCGTAAACATTCAACGAACGGTTTAGCGTAGACACTCGGTATATAGGCTATCATTTATAAAACAAAACAGGTAAAAAAATTCGGTACAATAGATAGCCTATGGAATAAAAAATGGTACATTTTGTACACCTTTTTTTTTCATCTTTAATATGCAGATTCGAGTATATTCTAAATAATAAAAAAACTGTTACCCTGTAGAGTACATATTTATCAATAGATAGTCAATAAAAAGGGTCTTAATTGCATTCACATAAGTTGTCAAAGAAAGACTCTAGATGGTAAATTTTAAATAAAAAAAAATGAAAAGAAAAGGATAACATGGCAACAGAATTGGACAAGATTAAAGACAAAATAAATGAAAATAGAAAAATTAAGAAAAGAAATAATCAGGGGATATGGAAAATAGGAGCATGGAACATGAGAAGTACAGGGTGAGTCAATAGGACAGGAAGGCTCCATTACACCTACACCGTTGATGATATCGAAATGAACCAAACGGCACTGCAAACTAGAGATCAAAGTACAGTTTATAAAATTATTTTGCCATATACCATATATTCCATTTTTGCAGGGCAGTCTTGGACCTAGTTTTTTTAAATGGCACCCCCTATATAAATTTACATATATTAATTTGCCCTTTCTTGGGCTTTATAAATCCGTTTAGTTTTTGCAATTCGCATTAACCGTGCAGACGTTGTTTATGTTTTTCTAAAATTTAATGCATTTACAGGCACTTATTATAAAAATCGCAGCGCACTTGTTTTCTAGGATATCAGGTTATGACTTTGCGAGATTCTAAACATCTGTCTGGGGTATCTTCTGTGGGCAAGATCGTTGATTTGCATTGTGGCATCAACTTTCTATGGGACATTAATTTTGGTAAACTTTGATGGGCCATAACTTGATTTTTCCAAATGGCACACCCTATATATTTAATTCGTTAGTCGTATAAAACATCTTATTTTACATCTGTTTCGTCCCTTATATTTTTTCTTAAAAGCTCATAGTTTGAGAAATAATTTGGATTTTCTGAAAAATGAACCCAGATCTCATCGATATAAACTTAACATGCATTGAAAATCAATTGTTTCTGTCATGTCCACGTCAAAGTGACATTTATTGTACGACCGTTGTAATTTTTGTCGTTTACATGAAATTTTCGCATAATGAAATAGTTTAATTCAAATGTTTTTGCTATTGATTTGTTATGCCTCAATAGAATCTGGTCACCAGCAACGGTTTGCGTTGTCAGCGTGTACATAAACCATATCTACTATTTCATTATGAGAAAAAATTATTAAGAAAATGCGCTAAGAATAATAAAACGTATCGTACAATAAATGTCACTTTGACGTTGGCATAACAGAATTAAGTGATTTTCATGGCCCGCTAAGTTTATATCGATGAGATCTGTGTCAATTTTTAAGAAAATCAGAATTATCTCTCAACTGTCAACTTTTAAGAAAAAATTTAAGGGGCAAAAAAAATGTAAACTGAGACCCTGAATAGGACTAAGTATTGAAGTACAGGGTATGCTATTTAAAAAAATCAAGTTATGGCACTCCAAAGTTAACCAAAATTACAGTGTCACAGCAAGGTAATGCCACAATGCAGATAGGCGGTCTTGCCACCAGAAGATACCTCGGTCAGTTATTTAGGCTCAGTCAAAGTCCCAACTTGATATCCCATAAAGTGATTGCCTTGCGATTTTTTTAATAAGTGCCTGCAAACGCATTAATTTTTAGAAAAACGTGAACAACTTCTAAACGGTTAAAGCGAATTGCAAAAAATAAAGGGATTTATAAAGTCCAAAAAAAGGGCAAATTCAAATATGTAAATTTATACTGGGGGTGTCATTTAAAAAAACAAGATTGAAGGCTGCCATGCAAAAATGGAACACCCTGTATATGACAAAATAATATTACAAACTGCAGTTTGGCATCCCGTTTGCAGTGTATTTTGGTTCATTTCGATATCATTAACGGTGTAGGTGTAATCGAGCGTGCCCGTCCTATTGACTCGCCCTGTATAAAAATAAGGGAAATAGCACTCGAAGAAGAATTTGAAAATACTAAGCTAAGCATACTATTAATAAGTGAAACTAAAAAGAAAGGTAAAGGAATAAAACAAACAAAAATAGTCACAAAGTAATTTTTAGCGGTGTAGAAGAAGATTAAAGGGCACCAACAGTCGTGGCATGTCTGATCAGGAAGGAATGGGCAGAATAAATACAGGAATGGACGGCATGGTCAGAAAGAATGTTAACAATAGAACTAACAGACGAACCTACAAAACAAACCAGGACGATAATAGCAATATACGGTCCAAGGAAGATCAAAAGGAAGAAATTAAGGAGACATTCTGGGAAGAAATAACATAAGCAACAGAAGAAGCAAAAGTAAATTTATACATAGCAGGAGACCTAGCAATTTTAGAGTGGGAGTGAAAGATAATCAAAATCAAACAATAGTAGGTAAATATGGAGAAAAAACTAAGAACACAAATAGTAAGAGATTATTTAAATTCAGTACAATGAATAACCTAAATTCACAAATACATTCTTTCAACATAAGGAAATACACCTGTACACTAGAGAAATGCCGAGTAGAAACGAGAAATCGATAATAGATTATATTTTAGGGGAAGAAAACAATACGTGCAAAATAATGGATGCAAGAGTAAGAAGAGGACCAGAAATAGGATCAGACCACTACCTGGTAATAAAAAACAATAAGAGAGGACCCAACAGGAAACGAGGTAAACCGGACGCAAAGGAAAAATAACATCGAGTTCGAAACAATCCGAACATATAAACTACAAGATGACGCGAAAGAAAAGTATAGAGGAATACTAGAAGCAGAACTGGAAAAAGATATAGAAACCTACAAGAATAAGAACAACATAGAAGAAATAAGGGATAAATTCAAAGACACTGTACTGCGCTCCGCAAGAGACATTTGCGGCAGCTACAGAAAATGCAGAAACAGTAGACGATAGACAGCATGGTGGAACGAAGAAATCAATAAGGAAATAAAACGTAAAAAAAGAGCATGGAAGAACTATTTAAGTATAAGATTAAACGAAAACTATGAGAAATACAAACTGGAATGGAAGTGAGTAAAAGAGGGAGTGGTAGAATCAAAAAAGCAGGCCTGGAAAGAGTTTGGCCAAAAAATGGAAACAAAAAGTAAAGAATATCAGAAATTATTCTATAACACGCTAAAAGCAAACAGAAAAATGAAGCAACAAGACATAGGGCATATAATGAGCAAGAAAGGAGAGACGCTGACTGATGAAAATGACAAGATGAGAAGATGGAAGGAGTACTTCGAGGAACTACTAGGGGAAGGAGAAGGAGAAGAAACATTTACGAAAATGGCGAAACTAACAACGGAAGAAGAAGCAGAAGAAGGAATTACAGCGATAGAACTGCAAGAAGTAATAAAAGAACTCAAAAATTGTATTAGTTTTAAAATATTTATGCCGTAAAATTATTTTCAAATATACAAGGTGTCCCTGTTTTGCGGAATAACAAAAACATTTTTTTTTATGGAACACCCTATATTTATTCAAGGTTTTTGATGACATTTTTCAACCTCTACAATGTTGTCTATTTAGTTTTCAATTATGTTACAGTGTTGCCAATTTCCATTTTTTTTTCTCCAAATATCATGCATAAGCAAGCTCAACTTAAAAAAATCGTAGCGACCTCGTTTTTTGAAGCAAAGAATAAGTTTTAGCAATATTCTCAGTGTGGTTAATAAGCAACATGATGGTAATGAGCAATTTGAATTTAGTAATACAGGGTGTTCAGAAAAAAAGTCAAACTGTACAAATTTCAAAGCGGTATAACCCTTTTTTTTAATGTAATGCCCCCTTTTTATGTCATTATTCGATAGGTCTTTTTCTTCTCTTCAATTTGATGGTGCATATCTTATGTCTGAACCCCATAGTTCTTGAGATATTCAATATTTTATTTCAGTAACAAAAGTTACCATTTAATTACATTTCTGTGTACTGAAATAGGTAATGCTGAGACAAAACAACTGGCAAAATGTAAGTAAGAATCAAAGTGAGATGAACGAAAATAGTAAAATAGTAGATAGTATTTTGTAATACGATTAATTATTTTATTCCAAAACCATGAGAGATAACAAAATTATTAATGCAAAAGAGAAACGATAATACAGCAATGTTCAAAATGTTTTTGTTCATCTCACATTGATTCTTACTTACATTTTGGCAGTTGTTTTGTCACAGCATGACCTACTTCAGTGCATAAAAATGTAATTAAATGGTTACTTTAGTGAAAAATATTGAATATCTCAACAACTCGACGACAAGAACGCCGCACTATAGGGTTCAGACATAAGATATGCACCATCAAATTAAAGAGAAGAAAAAGATCTATTGAATAATCACATAAAATGGGGGGCATTCCATTTAAAAAAAGGGTTATACCGCTTTGAAAGTTGCAAAGTTTGGCATTTTTTTCTGGACACCCTGTATTACTGAATTCAAATTTCCAATTACAAAAAGGTTGCTTATTAACCACACTGCGATTATTGATAAAACTTATTCTTACCTTCAAAAAATGATGTCGCTATGATTTTTTGAAGTTGAGCTTGCTTATGCATGATATTTGGTAAAAAAATTGTAAATTGACAACACTGTAACATAATTCAAAACTAAATAGACAACATTGTAGAGGTTGAAAAATGTCATCAGAAAACTTGAAAAAATACAGGGTGTTCTATTTAAAAAAAATGTTTGATTTTGTTATTCCGCAAAGTTGGGTATGTTTAAAAATAATTTTATAGCATAAAGATTTTTAAACTTATAACTTTTTGTAAAAACATTTTTATTTCTATCTCTCACGGGAAACGCGCTGGGAAAGAACGACGCACTATTGCAGGACCCTGTACAGTGTACAACAATGCCTGGAGATACGGAAAAACACCAAGAGATTGGCAAGCAGCCCTAATACTATCAGTATACAAGATAGGAGAGAGAAGAGAATGCAGCCATTATAGAGGTTTAAAATTAATCAGCCCGGCGATGAAAATATATGAACAAATTATGGACAAAAAGCTTAAGCGAACATTGGAAAACACTTTACACGAAGCACAGAGCGGCTTCAGAAGAGGTAGAAGCATACAGGACCACATATTCTCAGTAAAACAAGTCAATGAAAAGGCAAGACAACAAAAGAAAAATATATACCTCGGCTTTATCGACCTCGAAAAGGCATTCGATCGAGTTCCAAGAAACCAGCTGTGGACAATATTAAGCCAGAGAGGTGTTAGCATCAAGCTGATAAATGTAATAAAGACTATATACAAAGACAACAATAACAAAGTCATTTACAACAACAAACAGTCGGAGCCATTTAAAACCAAAGACGGATTAAGACAGGGCGGTGCGCTTAGCACAACGCTGTTCATAACTTATATGGTTGAAATATTGAGAAGCTGTTAACAGAAGGCAAAGAATTTCAGAGTTGGACACTGGAATATGCGGAAAGTAGAAGTCTCAGAAGGAGCGTTCGTGGACGACGTAGTGATAATAGCAGAGAAGGAATTAGAACTACAACTAAATTTAAGGGAATGGAACACAGCACTAGAAAGAAAAGGAATGAAGATGAATATAAATAAAACAAAAGTAGTGGTAATACGAGAACAGAAAGATATTAAAATTAAAGTGGAAAATTCAAGAATCGAACAAGTAACATCATTTAAGTACTTAGGAGTAGAAATACAAAGCGACGGAAGCATGCAAAAAGAGATCGAAACGAGAATAGCAAAAACAATGAAACTGTACCACGAAATGAGAAAGTCGTTTATCAACAAAAAGGAAATAACGAGAAATACAAAAATCAAGGTGTACAAAACTATATACAGATCCATCATGACATATTTAACCGAAATGAAATACCTTAGAAGAACAATGGGAGTAACAAAACTAGATAAAATTAGAAACACCAAAATAAGAGAAGAACTACACATAGAAGACGTAACCTGCTTCATCGAAAGAAGACAACTAAGTTAGTGGGGACACTTACAAAGGATGAAGAACACAAGACAGGTCGAATAAGAATGGGAGGCTAGAATTCAGAAGAAGAAGACACGAGGAAGGCCAAAAAGTCATGGGACAACGTAGTAACAGAGATAATAGAAAAAAAGGAAAGAACCTGAACGAAGCAAGTAGACTGACAAGGAACAAAAAAGAATGGAGAAAATTTGTACACGGAATAGAAGAGTAGCAAAATGAGTAACCCCCTAAGTAAATAAGTTGTCTTTTATATTATTTTACTACAGTTAATTTTAATTTACTAAATCAAACAAATTAATTAAGTAAGCACTATATTTAATTTCGTTTTATGTACAAAATATCTTACATCTCTTGCAGATAAAAGTATGCATATTTAAATGAAATAATAATTAAGATTGTAATTGAATTTAGACACCACCCGGTTGACGCCATACTTAATTAATACTTATGAAAACAACTAGCGCTGCAGTCAATGTATTATGATTAAGCCTATTCGATCAAGAAAAATAAAGATAATTCAATTTACGTCATAATTTTTTATCATCTCCTGTGTTTCGAGCATCATCTCGAAAGCACTCAGGGGTGGTAGAAATTGACTGACGCGAGTGCACGTTCCATCTCTGGAAATCTATGTTCATCATCCCGAGAATCAGCGATAGACACCCTCCGCCCCGTAAGCGACGACTTCCGCGGCAACCACCTGACACCCTATAAATCACGCGGACCGTGAAAACCCACTTTTCCCACTTTCCCCGATCCACCCCCGAGTTGCCATTCCGCACTCACGACTTTAATCGGACAACGATGCGGCCTGGAAGATTTCCACCCCCGGGCCTCATCGGCCCGACGTGCGGAAAAGTCGCACACACACAATTCAATCAAGATCCATTTCGGGGGTGGTTCCGCCCCCGGCTGTCCCCCCATGTAGCATAGGAGGCGGCGTGTGTCGTAATGGATCGAGATGCGCATCTGGGGCGCGCGACCCCGTGTTTGCTTACGCGTTTCCATGAATCTCAAAGTAGACATATACAGCGTACTGCTGAAGCGAATTTCCATTTATAAGCTTACAGCTTTGTAACTTGGAGGCGGAAGTTACAAACTCTACAAAAAAGTATTAATACTCATTGTACAATATCCTTTATTATACCTTCACTGTATCGAATGCATTGTCATTAGGTATAATAGTAGTAATTGAACTGCGTAAAAAAAAATTGAAGGTAAATAATTTGAAAGAAAAAAAATAATATAAAGTTTTGACAAAAAGTACAGTATAAACTAAATTTTTACGCACTATTCACGTAAAGTGTTACATTTTAGCACAAGTGCGTAAATAAATCACCTGTGCATAAAAACATCAACTATGCGTAAAATAAGTTTAACATGCAATTCATTCACTCACCAGTCAAAAACTAATAGTATTTTGTATCATATTTTACTTAGAGATTCTTTAGAGATGAAAAGAAATAAATGGCCATCATTTAATTATTTATAAAAATAACTATGTAATATATATCATTAGAATCGTTGAAAAGAGGCCTATTTTATAAAGTCAAGCCCGAGTATGGTTTCCATTAGAAAAACACAAGTTTGTGTCATAACTCAAAAATTATAGCTTAAATAAAATAATCGGTTAGACAAGTGATTCCCAACGGGGGCGGTACCGCCCACCGTTGGGCGCTGAAAAGATTTAGGGGGGCGTTTCTGGCCCAAAGTATATTAGGGGGCATTGAGGACCAGCCGCCGCCCCCGGGCAAAAACGGAGTTCCGTCAGAGCAAGAGTGTAAACCTAAAATCTACAGATCACATTCAAAAGAACAATTGAATGTTGGCTCCACCGAATCAATATGGGATTCCCCGTACTGACCGATATCTGTACATCGGCCTACTTCGAGAGCCTGGGGATTACACCGCTTGCCCGGTTTGGTGTGCAAGGTGTCGGAGCGGGGACGCTCGGGCCTGCATTCTGACTTCCTGACTGACACGCAACGAGTCAAGTATATTTGACCTATTGTTTTTGGATTGTATTTATTTGTCATATTGTGATCATTATTGTTAATAAAGTAAAATTCATATTAAGTGGACCCGGTAATTAAAAATATATCGTTGGTGAAATAACTGTTGGAATAGAGATAAGAACTTACATATTATCTATTGTTATATTTGATGGGCTGCAATTTATGTACATATAGTTCCAAATATTTAATATTTTTGGTTTCATATAATTTGTTTTAATTTTTAATCGCCTGTTATATACAATGTGTCTTCGGATAGATGTTATAAGATTTTTTTATAGATACGTTAACCAAAACTATAGGAATGATTATTTCATGTTTTGAAATTAAGCCCTGATCCTTGGTTTAAAATAAATTGAACCCACATTTTGGATTTTCAGTCAATTGGAAATTGATAGTTCAGGAAAGATATTTTTTCTAAGCGGTAAAATATATTAATTATGACATGCATACGGCAAAATATTATTATTAAATTATAAATGCAAAATATGTATACAAACTTTGAAAATTGCTGTAGAGCCGCAGATTTTATATTTGTATTCAAATACACAGGTACACGGGTCACATGTACACGTGTACGTACGGCATAATTACACGTGTAATTAGTTACACGTATAATTACACGTGTAATTATTTACACGTATTTTACACGTGTAACAGCGAAGCCTTGTTCACTGCTTCCAGAAAACGTCGATATGTTAATATTTTTTAACCAGAATCGTTCATTATTGTAAGAATAAATCGTTATTTTGATCGCCGCGCGAATTTAGCGTTGTTTTTCTACTGCGGGTAATTTATTTACTTTTTTAGTTACTTAGTAACTTATTTAGTTACATCAGAATCTTACGATATTCTAAGTTCATGTACATATTTATTTTCTAAAGTATAAAATAAATTACTGAAAGTAAAAACCGAGAGTATTATAATTACACATGTAATTACATAATTACACGTGTAAAATAAATTCACGTGTAAATACTTCTATCCTGGGACACCCTGCATATTGGGCTATGTAGACCCAAATAGTGTTTGATGCTGCGCGCAACAAATTTTAACTAACTTTAAATTTTTAATTTTGTTTTTAAATTGATTGGTTCTACGTTAACAACAACTTCTTGTTATTATTTTTCTAGTTTGATTTTTAAGATATGTCGGAATCAAAGAAAAAATATAGACAATACAATGTCGAATATTTAAAATATGGTATTATTCAGTCACCCACAAACAAGACATTGAAAATGTGCCTGATTTGCCAGAAAGTTTTCTCAAATGAAGCCATGAAACGTTCACGATTACAAGAACATTTGGGCAAAATACATTCTGCCATAAAAGATAAAAATTTATCTTACTTTCAAATGCTCAAAAATCAACATTCTAGACGTCCAACTTTAGCCGGTATGTTTTCAGCAGCATCAAAACAAGACAATGATGGGTTACGTGCATCTTACAATATTTCGTTGCTTATTGCTAAATCGGGAAAACCGCACACTATTGGAGAAGAATTAATACTGCCAGCTGTGAGTGAAGTTCTCCGTACTGTACTTCACAAGTCACCTTCAGATATTATTAAAAAAATCCCCTTGAGCAATAATACTGTACAGAGACGAATCGACGGACCGAGGATGTGGAGAGTTCTCTAACCGAATTTTTGAAGACGACCGAATTTTCTATACAGCTCGATGAGTCTACATTGCCTAACAATGAGGCATTACTTATATCGTACGTTCGCTTCATAAGAGATGAGAATATTTGTCAAGAACTATTATTCGCAAAAAAATTAGAAACTGATACTAAAGGAAAATCTGTATTTTTATTTGACGTTTTGGAACAATATTATAAAGAAAAAGATATCCCTCTGAATAATATAATGTCCGTTGCTACTGATGGTGCTCCGGCAATGGTTGGACGATACCGCAGGTTCATTGCATATTTAAAAACAGCTGTACCAAATGTAGTCGCCATGCATTGTGTGATTCACAGACAACATTTAGTTGCAAAAAACCTTAGTGATCGCCTTCATTGCTCACTGCAGTACGTAATTACAGGGGTTAATAGAATCAGAAGCAATTCTCTTAACAATAGATTGTATAGAAAGCTTTGTGATGAAAACGACCAGGACTTTAATCGTTTACTGTTGCATACAGAAGTTCGATGGTTGTCAAAGGGTACTTGTCTGCAAAGATTTTATGAACTATTTAACTCAGTTATATCGTTTCTCGAAAATAAAGATGATTCCTTAAAAGAAAATTTATTGAAATTTAAAAATGATATAGCGTATTTAACAGATTTATTTAATAAATTTAACGAAACCAATCTGCAGCTACAAGAAGATGATTTGATTTTAATTAAAGCTAAGGCAATCATTTCGGCATTCGTGTCAAAACTTGCATTATACAAATTACATTTGGGTCGGAGACAATTCCATCAGTTTCAAAATCTTTCCTCGGTGAAAACAAGTGATGATGATATTTTGGTTTGTTGCCAGCATTTAGAAACCCTTAAAGAATATTTTTTTTAATAGATTTCTAGATATCCTCAATATGATAATTCTGGACTGGGTCTTGGAACCTTGCACAAACATTGAAACAGCAGACGTATTTTTACAGGAGCAGCTCATAGAATTGTCAACAAGCGAAGAATTAAAACTAAAATTGAAACATGGCTACCAAGCACTTTGGCTTCAAAGACAAATTCTAATTTTATATCCGACCTTATGGGGTGCAGTAAAGAAGTTTTTTCTAGCATTTCCATCATCGTATTTAGCCGAAAGAGGATTTAGTATAGTATCCAATCTACTAACAAAAAAACGGAGCCGATTGTCAATAGTAGATCGCGGTGACTTAAGGTTGCTCATGACAAAACTAGCACCCAATATAGACAAATTAGTGTCATTACATCAAGCTCAGCCTTCTCACTAGTGCTATTTTTTTATGTATATAGATATGTGTATTTTTTTGTTAAGACCAAAAGAAAAATGAACTTTTCTTTCCACTGAGTCACAATAACTAAGTTTTAAATAGAGATTTGCTGGTTTCAGGACAAGCAAAAAATCTTATTCCTTTGAAGTTTTGGCGTAAAATAAAAGAAAAAAAAAGTGTTTCCTCTTGTAAACTCAATCCGGGGACATACTGTATATATACGAGGGCTGTTTGATGGAAGAGTGACTTTTTAATGAAAACGTTATTTTTCTGTTCAAAATATATTTTATTTTTCAACATAACACCCTTTCAAGTGTACACACTTAGCCCGGCGAGTTTACAATTTTTTTAAACCTTCCAAAAAGTAATCTTTCGGAAAGTCTTCAAAATATGCATTAGTGTCGGTTATCTCCTCTTCATTTGCCTGAAATCTTTTTCCATACAGCCATTTTTTTAAATTTGGAAATAAGAAGAAATCACTGGGAGCCAGATCTGGCGAATATGGCGGATAAAGCAGTAATTCGTAATGCAATTCAGTCAATTTAGTTGTAGCAATTGCAGACGAATGAGAGGGCGCATTATCGTGATGGAACAACACTTTTTTTCTTCATCAAATGCGGTCGTTGTTTTTCAAGTTCGGCATCAATACATGTCTGCATAATCAGCATAATACTGGCCAGTTATGGTTTTTCCTTTTTGTAAACAATTAATAAAGATTACACCTTTAGAATCCCAAAAAACTGTGGCCACGACCTTATTGGTCGAAAAATGTGTGTTTGCCTTTTCGGGAGCATATTCGCATGGAGAAATCCAGTATTTAGACTGTATTCTTGTTTCTGGAGTATAATGATGTATCCAAGTTTCATCTACTGCGACATATCGACGAAAAAAATCCTTTGAGTTACGTTGAAAACGGCCAAACATTCTTCTGAATTCTTAATGCGAGCGCGCATTTGATCACCATTAAGCAAACGCGGCAACCATCTCGCGGATAGCTTTTTCTTATTGAAATGTTCATGCAAAATATTGTATACCCGTTCGGTTGAGATATTTACTTCATTAGCTATCTCACAAACTTTTATTCGACGATTGCCAATTACAAGGCCATAGAGTTTATTAACCATTTCTGGAGTAGTCACAGTAAATGATGGTTTCGGACGATCTGCATCAACCGTGCTTATATGGCCACTTTTAAAAGCAGAAACCACTTACAAATCATTCCATGGGACGGAGCAGATTCTGGATAATATTTACGTAACTTTTCCTCGGTTTCTTTAATTGTTTTTTCACGTAGAAAATAATGTTTAATCAACACTCGAATTTTTTTTTTTACATATTTACAAAACAACGAAAACAGTTTCCTTCAAATAAGTATAAAACATAATCTATCTGTCAGATTGGTGCCAAATTTTGACAGTAGACCTCCGAAAGACCTCAGGAGCTAGCAACATAATCATTATAACGAAAGTGTTACCAACCTTTGAAAAGTCACTCTTCCGTCAAACAGCCCTCGTATATATATATAATTATGTTTTTCACAAACAGTTTTGGTATTTAACAAAATCGTCAAAAAATAAAACGGCCAATGTGATGGGATTTAAAAAGCAGAGCAAATCCGAAATCAAAAGAAAAATGAACTTTTCTTTCCACTGAGTCACAATAATTAAGTTTTAATTAGAGATTTGCTGGTTTCAGGACAAGCAAAAAATCTTATTCCTTTGCAGTTGTGGCGTAAAATAAAAGAAAAAAAAGTATTTCCTCTTGTAAACTCAATCCGGGGACATACTGTATATAGCAGGTTCAAGAAGTGTATACTGTATATATATATATATATATATATATACAGGGTAAGTTTTTTCGGATGTTTAGTACGGGGATCTCGGAAACTAGCGAAGATAGAGGGAGAATTAAATAGGGAAATAATTGCAGTTTTACAAGCTCACTTTCATGAGCTTTTTGTTTTTTGGAAAAATTGCATGGCTAACTAGATATCTCGAAAAAATATGTTTTATATTATTTTGTTCGGAGCGTATTGCTCTGTTATTATTGACAGTAGAAAAATGTGTAAAGGAAAAACTTATAGGTTATAGCTCAATAATACAGTCTAACCCAGAGGTTCCCAACCTTTTTTAGCCTACCGCACTCTTTCGAAAAAACAAATTACTCACCGCCTCCCATTCAGAAATAAAATCTCACTTAAAATCAAAATAGGTTTCCCACCTTTTCAAAGATCATTTCAAGAGCGCCCCTCTTGGTGAACTATATTATACTACGTATATATTTAAAAACAAGAGCGCATTTTAAAAAATATTTTATTAGGTCTTAACAAAAAAATACACATATCTATATACATAAAAAAATAGCACTAGTGAGAGGGCTGAGCTTGATGTAATGACACTAATTTGTCTATATTGGGTGCTAGTTTTGTCATGAGCAACCTTAAGTCACCGCGATCTACTATTGATAATCGGCTCCGTTTTTTTGTTAGTAGATTGGATACTATACTAAATCCTCTTTCGGCTAAATACGATGATGAAAATGCTAGAAAAAACTTTTTTACTGCACCCCATAAGGTCGGATATAAAATTGGAATTTGTCTTTGAAGCCAAAGTGCTTGGTAGCCATGTTTAACCAATCCGGGGACATACTGTATATATATATATATATATATATATATATATATATATATATATATATATATATATATATATATATATATATATATATATATATATATATATATATATATATGTTTGAACATGTTCCGGGTCTTTGAACTTCCGTGTATTGTTTTGTGTGTCCTGTGTCCTGTGTCCGTGTGTTTTGTGTGTCAGTGTCACAAAACAATACACGGAAGTTCAAAGACCCGGAACATGTTCAAACATATATATATATATATATATATATATATATATATATATATATATATATACATATATATATATATATATATATATATAATCAATAACCTTTTAGCGTAAGGTGTAAGGTGTACAATTTAAGTTTACAATAATTAATTCACCCTTGGTCTCTGCGGTATACGAAATTGCAATTGCGGAAACTTTTCACAAAGGTTTTTGAAACACTACCAATCATTAGGTAAGGCCTTCACAAATTGTTTCATGAGGCCTAATTTTATATGCAATGGAGGTAACAGAATCTTGTGTTGATCTACCTGATGTTCCCGTAGAATATTCTTTTCTCCTGGCTTTAAAGATTTTCTTACAGGTTAATTATTTCTAGACCAATGCTGATCTCATGCCCTACTATTCCATTCACATAGGAAACAAGGGAATTTCGTAAATTTTTATAATAAGCACACTTAAAACGATAAGAATTAGGTAAACACACAAAACGTGTTTTGGTGATTGAACTGTGTTATTATTAATGTCCCAACATACTGTAGTATGTCTAGAAAATTGAAACAAATAAATAAATTACTTCAATAAGATTCTACTTACAGTTGCCGAAGAACAAAGGCAAGCTGGCTGAAGAGTAGACTGTTTTTTGAATATCTTGAATGCATCCCAATGCAATTGTGTTGAAGTCTCCGTAAACAAAACGCCATATTCAGTCCGTTGAATTTGTATGGACCCTTTCAGAGCCGGGAGTAAATAATGCTGTGCACATCTTGAGATAATAGCGTTTATACGGGACGGAAAAATACGTGGAACCTGTTATATTACTTTAAGATGACAAAGGGGGTCTCCCCGGCCCGGGCCCGAACTTTGTTTTTAATCAACGAATTAAGACAATCGCCAGCACCCTCGCGACTTCCAATCTTAACCCTTCTGGGAGCGGGGGGCACAATGCGCCCCCGAATCGCGGCGTGCGGATCCACCCCCGTGCAAATAAAGCAATCTACGCCGTCACTGCCGGACTGTGTCGTTTCATTAATTACTCGTAATTAAAATCCCCGTTGATTGGGGCGAACGGTCTATTTAAACACTCCTCACCGACGTCGCGCTCGTTCTCTTAAGCATTAATCACGTGCATAATCGCGTCCTTCTCTCGCCCGCCGCCGCTCCCGGGGCCGTGAAAGGATTCCGCCGCCTCTCGGTTTGTAAACAGTGCATCGCGATAATTCCATTAAGAAATGAACTGAGCCAAGTGCTTTTGATGGAACGGTTTGCCTGGTGTAATTTGTAAGTCAAATAAATGTTATGTTGAATCTCGCTCTCCCCGAACATGAGCTTAAGTACATAGGTACACACACATACACACAGTGTACGCACAGCAATATTCGTACCCTGCCATGCGTGTTCGTATGCTAATGTTACAATTTTTGCTCGCCTCTAGAATCAGAGATGCGTTAAATACGGTGGAAAAGGCGAGGGTTGCATTTCCACTCCACGTCGATGGGCTCACAGTAGTTCAATTATTACCTCAAATTCACTTTACATTTTACACCAATTATCTTCAGTAAATTAAATATACCGTGCGATCTACAATTATTTAGATAAAATAAGTCCTTTAGATGTTAAAAGTATGTCTGCTATGGTACAAGAAGTCTGATCTGATCTGATGGTAGCATGGTAGCATTTCATGATTTCATAGGCCTGTATTTTGTAGGGATGCATATCCATGTCCTTCTTTGACATTTTTTGTCAGGACATACATATATCTGACCTTTATAGCGAATCTCATACCCTAACCCTTGTATGTCTGACGTGTATGAGACATAAGCCCCTCATTTGATATTTGATTTTATTGTTATTTTCTTTCACTCTTCATTGAATTTTATTCTATTTTCTGTTTTTCTGTGTTTTTGGCAAAGGTGTATATATATATATATATATATATACGACGAGATTAATCTACGAATCGCCCTATATTATTTCCAGGCAATGTTTAACTAATTTATTCAAAATAAAACATGACAAGTTGAGATCCGATCTCGAACAAAATCAATATTTATTTTGCAGTAATACCAATACTATTATTATTATTATTAACCCAAAATAATACAGGATACGACGAGATTAATCTACGAATCGCCCTATATTGTTTCCAGGCAATGCCTAACTAATTTACTCAAAATAAAACATGACAAGTTGAGATCCGATCTCGAACAAAATCAATATTTATCTCGCAGTAACACCAAAACTCTCAGTTGATTGAATTCAAATTAATTCAATATTACTATTAAATCAATTTAATAGAACTAACAACGTTTAAAATAGTAGTAGTGACTGTATTTGTTAGGGATATTATCCCTAACTGGCTATCGACCAACGGGGGTCCTTCTGCCGTGTGATTTGTGTAAATGTGTGTATTGAGTTAGGGCTTGTTACTCTAGAAATTCGCCCCCGATCTCTAGAGCGCCGTTAATGAGCTCCCAACGGCGAATGGCACTAGTTTCTCAGTACAAATGTACTAAAAGAAATCCGTATCAGAAAATATCCGCTAAATTGCTATTACGGTTTTATTTGGAATATAGGTACAGCTTATCAAATTTATTCGTAGTAATAAATGGAAAATGTGAAAGATCGTTCTTCGATGCCATTAATTCCACCAGAAATAAACAAATAAAATATAATCAAGTACTTACATGTAATATTATTTGAATAAGGTATTTTTTTTGTGTGGAAGAAACAGATGACAAATCTAAATTAAAATGTTATTTTAAGCAATTTATTCATATTATTTGAAGAAATCATGTTCTACTTACATTACACCTTTTAAATGCAATGATTTTTCGTTTCAAACCTATATTTCATCTCGTCAGTAGCATATGTTCATAAACAAGTCTATCAGGAGTGGCTGTGGAATTTCAAACGTATATCCGGACTTGTTTCAGATTTGTAATTATCAGACAAGCGCCAAGTGATAAACTAACCTCTTGTCGAAGTGGTCGCCGCAAAGATGTTGTCGGTTCATTGGCTCTGAAGACACAACTTTTTTTTTAACATTTGGGGTCGTTTTTGTCGGGATAGTCCCATTTTCAGGTAACTACATTGGTCGCATAACTAAAAGAAATCCGTATCAGAAAATGTCCGGTAAATTGCTATTACGGTTTTATTTCGAATGAAAGTAGGTACAGCTTGTCAAATGTATTCGTAGTAATAAATGGAAAATGTGAAAGATCGCTCTTCGATGCCGTTAATCCCACCAGAAATAAACAAATAAAATATAATCAAGTACTTACATGTAATATTATTTGAATAAGGTGTAATTTTTTGTGGGGAAAAACCAGATGGTATACGCACTGTTCTAGATGGTTTCGCTTACATATTTGAAGAAAGGTGCATACGACGATCTAGGATCTTCTTGGAATCAAAGATTCCAGGATCTTCATCGGACAAACTATTCATCTCGAAACCACACAGAAAACAAAATAAATATTGAAGTTTAACAACACGCGTCTCTAAATATCGGCAGTTGTACAAAAAATATTGTTTATGTTTTCTGCAGAAACGTTAACTAGTGTAAATGTTATTACATTATGTATCTAATATACGCCGTATTCACTAAACACGCGCCAACAATTCTTAGGGTTATTTTAAATATTTTTTTGTCATAATCGTGAATACCTAATACCATAATACCCTTCTGAAGTAAAATAATATTTCAAATATCACCTAAGGACGAAAATTCTTAATATGCCCAAAAGATTGACCCTTTGATTTTTTGCCGCATGTTTCGTATATACCTAGAATAAATTTTACTAATTTTAGATTCATCATTTCACATAATTATTTCCTGCATTAAGCAACTTCCTCATAATTATTGTGTAGTGAAAAATTTGTGTAATATTTCATGTAATGGCTAATTATGACGAACTTTGGACAAGCCACTCTAGCGATCCAAAGAGTTGCAGTTGCAGATGTAGGCAAGGGGCAAATATTACTTATGCATTTCGTCTCCCCCATCGACTTCGTGAATATTCATTGGGGTGTAATTAAAATATTTTAATGAGACGACATCACGTGCCGGCCGCAATCGCGACTCCACGTCGCGAGTCACAAATGGGTGCCTTTATATGAATTATTCAAATAAATGTCAACCGTCTGCGACGCAGGGTCACAACTGACTGATGCAAATTATGGATTGTGCCATGTCAAAGAAATGGTAATCGTAAACGTTTCTGCACAATATAGAAAAAAATTGTTCCTCATCACAGTAAAACGTGATGTCTTTATTCCATATTATTTAAAGGTCCAAATAGTTCTAATGAACATTTTTGGCTGAATTAGAAATTCAATCAAATTTGTGTATCTATAATCACGTGAGCGACAAAATCTAATCCAAATTTCATTACACTGATTAGGGCACTCATAATAATTTTATTCCCTATCCTAGCTACCGCCCAATAGCTGATAATCAAGTCGAATTGACTGTGATAATCACACTTGGTGCTATGCATATCTGATGTGCTATGCACATCTGGTGTGCTATGCTATCAACTGAAATGTCACACTTAGACAAAATGTCGCGCCTCGGTGATTTTTCCTTAAAAACTATTGAAAAAAACATACTAAACCAGAAACCATCTGATACTGTAAGGTCTTAAAAGTATATTTGTGTCCAATTTACCGAGTTCTGCAACTCTCGAAATTATATTTTGTCCGAGAACAGCACAGAGGAGCAACGTGCCCGGATCATGCAAGACTGGGCATTCACAATGGGGCAGAAACACGGGACCAAGTACAAAGAGGCAGTGGTTAAGCTGATGTAGAATGTGAGTGCTAAACTACTACAATAAAAATATTTCGAAGAGTTCAACCGTAAAATAAATCAATTTAATGATGTTGTTTTTGGAGTCGAGAAATGCTAGAGACACGAAAAGGAAGCTGTTGTAAAAGTTACCAGAAAAACGCAAAGTAAGTGCTGAACCTATAACAGTTCGGGAAATTGAAAATACTGCAATGCATTATGACGATTATATCACTCATAATGCATTTCTTCCGTATCCTAGGGAATAAATTTTTCATTCGTGATATAATCTGACGAAGACAACACTTGGAATCGTGACTATTGACTATTCGCATTGGTGGATGCACTCAACATGTTGTGTAATATTTGACAACATATTTCGTATCCCAACTCAAGCGATTATCGATGGTCATGATTCCACTCGTTGTATTATACCGTGACATTTTTTAACTCTGAACATAGTCAATACAACGTCCCCATGTTCAATTTTAAAAAACACGGGTTAAAGCGAGGATGTTATCAAGTAACCAAGGTAACGTCAAAATAACTATTTGATGGGTAACCAAAATAAATAGAATTGTCAAGTTGTTTGAACTATTATTGTGCTAAAACACAATAAAGAAATGTATTTAGCAAAAGAAAAGATACAAATAATGCATTTATACCATGCAAGTCAGAGCATAAGAAATGTGCGTGACGTCATATTTATTTCAAGTTTTAACAACCACAGATGCGTTGAGTATGAACACCACAAACGAATTAGAACAAACTATGTCTTAACACAAGAAACTATTTTAAACATCTTATGCTATGCAGAAGAAAACATACTTTGGAGTTTCGTGTTCTTCAATCAGAAAAGTTTTTAAAGTATATAAATAAAAACCTTACAAATTTAGAAATTACTAGCTACTAACTAATGAAGGCAAAATTAAAAGAACACTTTTTTGTGTAGTGATGTCTAATTTAATAAATAACAATGAAGAAATATTAGCAAAAATAGTATTTATCTACGACTGCTTAGATAAATGACGAATTTGACATTCATTTGAGTTACGTAATGAAACTCATTACGCAACTAGTTAGGTAATGATATCAAAAACACACTCATTTTTTTAATACCAACTTACGATGAAATTTATTAAACAATTACTTATGAACATTAATAATAACATGCTTACATTAAGTGTATTCGAGAGGACATTTCTGTTTTTAAAATGTCCAAACTACTGCAGCTACTGGTTGAAGCTTCTACAAGCATATTCTTTTCTCCAAGAATATTTGTAGCGATACGTTTCTTATTTTCAACCGAAGTTTCTATATATTCTTCGGCTACTGTATTGCTCTTCCAGCCCCCGTGCCTTTTTATTGTTAGCAGATCCACCCCTGAGTTTGCCAACAGTGAGGTTGACGATCTTCTGAAACAGTGACCGGTGTACTCTTTAGCATTTGGTAATTTTAAAAAGGAAACAATATTTTTCGGCATGCTACCAATCGTGTTAATGCCAACGGATTGTTTTATACATTTGCCATTCCTGTAACCAACAAAAAACCTTTCCATGGCATTATGTGGACGCAGTGCCATGTATTTTTTTTAATGTCTACAAAATTGATTCCATCAATATCTCCAGAAGTTATAACAAACTCTCTCGAAATTTTGGTCTTTGTATTTGGTATTGTGACGCAGAAGACCTGCCCTTCGTTCTTCACGTTGGTCACTTGCATGTAAGTGAGTTCTTTCATTTTACAAGCTCCACCAATTCCAAAGATCAAAACTACCTGAAAATATTTCTTAATATAAAATTTCATGACTTGCTCTTATTTATTTTTGTTAGTAGCCACTTTTCATCATCAGCTTCTTGTTATACGGGTTATATGATTTTTTGTTAAAATATTGGATTTCTTAGGTTTATATCCTTCTGACTGCCTCTTCAGAAATGCAACCAATAGAATAAATTTACTGATGTCCACATTTTTTAAATGGATATCATCGCACGTATCATCGAGTAATATGCCCAGAGGCTTGAAGGTTTAGCTTTTCGAAATGTTTTCAAAGTATACTAGAAGTACCTTTTCATTTGTTTCATTTTTTATTTTCTTCTCATCGCACTATTTCCGTAAACGTTCATAAGCTTGTTCATATTTAATTTTTATTTTTTTCGGCATTAACATTGCAACTACCTGCGTGGCCGATTCTTCGATATCCGAAGGCAGAGTTTCGAAGTCGCTCATTGTAACACAGCAAAACAGAAATTAGAAGTTTCATTCTTGAAGTTTTGAAGATTAAATTGACATTCAAATTACATGTTGCTATGGTTCTATATACATGCTATGACGTTCTGATTTTTTATCGAATTCAATTCAAAAGTATAATTTTCGTAATTCAGAGCAGTCGTAGATAAAAATTTGTATCTAATACGTGTGATAAGGTCATATTAACTGAAACTCATGCTCTTACTTCGACTCGGACTACGCCCTCGTCTCAGCATCTCACCGCATTCGTCAGTTAATGATGCTCTTATCCCACTAATTAAATAAATAAATATTACAGACGAAGCATCATTTACATTTGAAGGTGAAGTAAATTCTCAAAATTATCAGTTAGCTTCTATTGATTTTTCATATCCTCTTTTCTTGTAATTCATTTCCTTGCAGATATTGGTCAAGGAGTAATGCGCACCTCCAAAATTGAACAAAGACTAAGTACAACAGTATGGCTAATGTATGGGTAGGTGTTATTAATAATACTTTAATTGTCCCATTTTCATCGACTAAAATTTAAATTCGAATTCCTTCTTAGTCTTACTTCGTACACAAATAGGACCTTAGATCCAAAACTTGAATGTCTGGTTTCAAATAGATGGAATTCCACTGCAATGATAGGGCGTTATTTACATGAAATTTTTGCGGAACGTTGGATAGGAATATTTGGGCCAACAGCTTGGCTCGCCAGATTTGTTCCCAAATGACCCTTTCCTCTGGCTGCATTTAAAAAATAAAATTTACAATAATATTATGATTATAACCGGTAGTTTGGCTGATAGGTCAGAACGCTTGCTTAGCATACACGAAAACCTGGGTTCGAGCCCCAGTACAGGTAGTACATTTGTACTATACTCTATGTAATAACTAGGAGGGGTAAGTCCCAAAACCTAATTTACACTGTAAAAAGTTACCCGAAAAATCACCAGATACTTTTAGCGCAATTTTAAATTAAAAGCTAAAAGTATCGCGGCAATTTTAAATTATTTCATCTCTATAATCACTAGGTTTTTTTTATAAACAAATCAAATATAATATAATCGTCATTTACTGTACAAGTGGGCGATGTAATGCATTACCCACTGAAGTTTGGCCCACGAGGCCCTATAGGCCGAGTCATTTTTACTCAGTTTTTACCCAGTCATAAAGCTAACCTACAAGCTTACGAAAATGTGGACATTTCGAGGTTAGTTTTATTTATTTATTACGCCTAAATGACATACATTATATAGGAATGTGTTTATTTTTGTAATATTATAGATTCGTGAAGCAAATTGCGTACCTCAAAGGGAAATCCCGAACTTATACCCTAAGAAGGCTGATTTTTGGCGGAGGCAGAAGATAATATATATTTGATGAAGAAGGTTGCTCTAATAATGGATATATCTGGGGCATGTCGGTGTGAAGAACTCACAAAATGTGCATAGACGACATTGAAGATAAATGGGCATATTTGTTGGTTACTCTGCCAGATACTAAAACACGGACTTTTGAGATGAAGATAAATGACCCAAATCCAACCGTGAACGTTTTTTTGGAGGTGAACATGAAAACATCGCTGAGCTTGTACTGGGTTTAGAATCCATCACAATAATATAAGCAATATTAACTATTAACACTGCGAAGATAAGTTCTGAACAGAACTGATTGTTTACTTGCAAAATTTCGCGGGATATTAAGAAACTAAGACTGACGGACGCTTCGAATTGTGGTTATATGCGTTAAAAACAGCGTTTTGGTGCCTTGTGAAATGGGCGTGCTTTCAGCCAATCACAGGTGTAGACATTTGCGCGCCAAATTTGAATTGCTGCTCCTAGTTACTAAATAGAGATAAGAAACTAGTGCTATTCGCTATTGGGAGGTCATTAATGGCGCTCTAGAGATCGGGGGCGAATTTCTAGAGTAACAAGCCCTAACTCAATACACACACTTACACAGCTCACATGGCAGAAGGATCCCCGTTGGTCGATAGCCAGTTAGGGATAATATCCCTAACACATACAGTCATCACTATTAAGATTAATGATTTTGAAGATCTAAAAGATCGGATCAGGCATGCTTGCAATGAGCAAGATCCCAATTTCATTAGAAATGCAGTTCAAGGTTTTTACAATAGGCCGGCATATTGTCTAGAACGTGAAGGTAGCCATTTCGTATATTTATTAATATAACGTATCATTCCTTCAGATCGGGCAGATCGGGCTCATAGCTGTAGAGAAAGCAGCCGATCTAGGAGAGAATCTCCGAACAAGAAATCCTGATCCTCCTGGTAGGGGGTTGAGGCATCGGGTTAACCCCTCGATACTCGGAAAAAACACAAACTGTTAAAAGAACCAGTCAACAGCCTCGGAACGGAATGGAAACTAAAAGACGACATAAGCTACGGAACCGGAAAATGATTTTAGGAACATGGAACATTCAAGGCGTCTCAACAAAAACTAACGAAATACTCTCACAATTAATGAAAAACAAAGCAGACATAATAGTCCTAACAGAAACAAAAAAGAAAGGACATGGCTCGGAAAACCTCGGGAAATATGACCACTTCTATAGTGGCATAGGAAAAGAAAAGAGAGCCCAACAAGGAGTATCGATCCTTATTCGGAAAGAGCTCAGAAGATTTATAACAGTATGGGAAGCAATTAACGAGCGAATGATTAAGATGAACCTAACTCTATATGGACAAAAACTGACAATACTAGGCGTATACTCCATAAACGATGATGCAATAGTAGCAAAAAAAGACCAATTCTACGAACAACTAAACTGCGAAATGATAAAAGTGGGCAGCACACGAGAACTCATAATGATCGGAGATATGAACGCCAGAATCGGGAAAAAACATCAGGATAAAGTAGTAGGACAACACGGAGAAGATGCACTAAACGACAACGGCTGCAGATTAATCACAATATGCGAACAGAATAACCGCAAAATACAGAACGGATTCTACCCACACCGCAATATACATAAATACACCTGGACACAAAAAACAAAGAACCTGAAATCTATAATAGACTACACAATAACTCGACAGAAAACTAATCTAGTCATACAAGATGTAAGGGTGTATAGAGGGGCAACATGCGGCAGCGACCACTACCTGTTGAGAACAAATATCCTGTTCCCAAGGAAGTACGAAAAAGAAGAAAACACAAACAAGAACGAAGGAGAAAAAGGAAAAGAGGACAGATTTAACGTGAACAGCTTAGAAAATGAGAGCACACAAAACCTATACAAGGCAAGATTGGACCAAAAACTACAGACTATACAACATAAGGATAACGAAGAGCATTACCAATATATCAAATCATGCATACATGCAGCGGCCAACGAAGCATTAGGCTATAAAGAGCAACAGCAAAGAATAACACCATATTGGTGGGACGTAGAAATAGAAGAGGATATAAGAGACAAGAGAGAAAAGTACCTCGCATACTTGTCGAATATGTCGAACGAGCATAAAATATTGTATAAACAGGCACAGGCAAAAGTCCGAAGGAAAATTAGCCAGAAGAAAAACGAAGCATGGGAGAGAAGATGCGAAAAAATAAACACGTATATAGGCGGACGAAAGAGTAGCGAAAGCTGGAAAACGCTAAAATCCCTGAGACAAGAAAAAACAAAAGACCTAATATCACCAATAACAATAGAAAAATGGGATGACTACTTCAAACAGTTATTAACAGAAGATAGACTACCCTTCCAAGAGAACACAGAAGGAGAAAGAAACATATTCACAACGGCATCACCAACCACAATAACTATAGCGGACGTAAAACAAGCGTGTAAATCACTAAAGAATAGAAAGGCACCCGGACCAGGAAATATCCCAGCAGAACTCATTAAATGTGGAACAACAAAACTATACCAAGAACTAACGACACTATTCCAGAATTGCTTAAATGGAAAGCCAACCCCAGAAGAATGGAACATCGCGCTTATATCCACTATACACAAGAAAGGGGACACCTTGAACTGCGAGAACTATCGAGGGATAGCAGTAACGAGTACACTATATAAAGTATACGGTAAGATCTTGGCAAAAATAATCGAAATAGAATACAGTGATATGGAAGCGGAAGAACAAGCAGGATTCAGGGTGGGAAGGTCCACAATCGACCATCTATTCTCCGTCACTCAAGTAATTGGAAATAAACATGCGTACAACCAGGAAACCCATCTTGTGTTTATAGACCTAAAAAAAGCATATGATAGTGTACCACAAAGTAAACTATGGGAAGCACTAGAAACAACTAACATCAATGTAAACATAATAAAGGCGATAAGAAGATTATACCAACAAGCATCAGCGAAAATAAAGATGGGACTAAAATTATCAAAAGGCTTTAGTATAACTAAGGGGCTTAAACAAGGATGCTGTTTATCTACGACCTTGTTTAAATTATTATTCCTAGAACAAGCACTAAAACAGAGGAAAAGAAAATGCAGAAACATGGGTATACCCTTAAACGATAATATCATACACACACTGTGCTTCGCAGACGATCAAATAGTGATAGCACAAGATCTACATGACATCGAATATATGACCAGAAAACTCATAGAAGAATACAGCAAATGGGGAATGGAAGTAAATATAAAGAAAACGGCATATATGTGTATAGGAGGACAACAACAAGACCTCATCCTAGAAGACGGAAGATGCATAAAAGAAGCCAAGAAATATAAATATTTAGGAGTACAGATAACCAATGACGGAACACTAGATGACAACATAAAAGAAAGAAATACACAAGGAAGAAGAGCAATAGGTATGTTGAATGGAATATTATGGGACAAAGGCATAACGAACAAAAACAAACAACGAATATATAATACCATAGTAAAAACCATAGTAACATATAGTAGCGAAGTATGGACACTCAAAGACAAAGCAGAAAGAACCCTAAAAGCAACGGAAATGGATTTCTGGAGAAGAGCTGCTGGGAGGTCCAGAATGGAGAGAATAACCAATGACAGGATAAGAGAAATCATGGGAGTAACACACACCATAATTGAGGACATCAGAGTAAACCAACTAAGATGGTATGGACATGTACAAAGAATGACAGACGAAAGACTACCAAAACAAATATGGGAATGGACACCACAGGGAAGAAGGAGAAGAGGAAGACCCAGGAGGAGCTGGAGAGAGGACGTGGATAAAGAGCTGAGAGAGAGAGAAATAGAATAGGACTTATGGATGGACAGAGACGGATGGAGACTGGAAATCGGAAGATGTCGGAAGACGTTGTAAACCGATATATATATATATATATATATATATATATATATATATATATATATATATATATATATATATATATATCATTCCTTGCCTGTTCCTGTTACCTGATTAATTATTTGTTATAATTCGTTTATAAGTGTTTATACTCAGCGCATCAGTGGTTGTTAAATTTTGATATAATGTTAAAAATTGTTCCTTTGATGGAATTGGTCTATCGGAGTTAGTGACTGAAAAACGTCAAGCACATTACTTATGCTCTGATTTGCGCAGTATAAAATAAATTTCACAAAAATTACTTGACTTTACTTGAATGATCTTGAATGACAGCAAGCTCGACAGAATTTTTGACAGGTTATGGTATAATTGGTTGCATAGCCAATACTCGCAAACTGTTGATATGTGTTTTTCAAATTGAACAATGGGACGTTGTATTGACTATGTACAGAGTTAAAAAAATGTCACAGTATATGATGACTACTCTAAGATGTTTTTCATTTCCATGTTGACGTTGCTAGGTTGCAAAAAGTTGCACATAGCTAATATTTAAATGAAATTATTAAAAAGTCATGTTGATATTGTCAGATGAAGCTTCAATCGCAAAAAAATGTCTAACCAAATAACCCTTGGTCATCGATAAATAAATGTTATCACAACTTCCTCAAGACATTACTTAAGGAAGGGCGGAGGGCTGTTTCAGGCAATGTGCTTTCGGAAACTGTGATAACATTATTTCGTAGTTATCAATGTCCTAGGGTTATTACTACTAATAATGACGAGATATTTGATCCATAGGATAATTACGATGAATGGTTTAGAACTAGTGCGTCTAATGAATTCCGGAAACATGTGAAAAGCGCCAATCAATGTCAAGTAATGTTCCTAATAATATGTAACAAATTTCGAATTTGATTCAAAATGTTCCTCACCATGTTTTAGTTTATAGTCTGAAACAATAAGTGAAAATATGTTCCACCACGGAGGTTAAATTACGAAAGATTCCCAATTTATAAAATATTTCAATACAAGGCGAGAAAAGATTTTAGTTTAAACCAAGCATATGATTTATATTTTTGATCACACGGATAATTTTAAAAAATCAGGAAAACTATAGAATATTTTTTATTCCATTTGAAGCATCAATTAAAAGAAATAATGTTAGGAGCACATGACTCAATATTGTTTATATGGAAATATAATGTTGAGATGAGCAAGATTTTGTTTCAAGTTTGTTAAATTGCAATATCAGTATTACATATTTATGTCATGTTATATATTTATAATTATAGGCAAAGAGAGTCCCACGATATTTATTTCTACAAATATTATTGATATACTGATATGCGCTATATTTTACACATTGTCAATAACCAAATAAATATACACATTTTTCTCTGGACTTTTTCGGATTTAGAAACATTGTTCGATACTCTATTTTCTAATTAACTTTATTGTCATTTCACTCTGGCGATTCAGATATGCCAAATCAATCATTTGGCAGAGGTTTGCGTGATTTCTCCATCATAAGGAACCCTAGTGGACACCTGTTTCACCATCAAGGCCCCCAATTTTTACAAGACCGCTTAATCGCCGGAGCCCTAAGTAAACATCCGCCACCTAACATGGCCTGTTAATAGAATCGCTGCCCCCTGCCTACTAGTTCTCCCCGCAAACTCGCCTCTCGCAAGAGGCACCATTACTCGGCAGTTATGCAGATGCCGCCTCCATCGCCTCCCACGCTCTTCGGTCTCCGATTAGAAGCGGCTTTCCGGCGCACGCTGACGCCGCATTCATCATAATCGCGTGTTTGTACTGCATACGAGATATCCTAATCCTAATCCGCAAACACATTACGCCCAACCGAACTTGAGCAATTACTAGCCGTATATTAAGATTAAGGAGTGCCGGTGTAACAAAACAGTGACAAATTTGACGATTTACGTGGCGCCCGATATGTGGCGCCCACGTAATATAACGAGGGGGCGGATGATGTTAGACAGACAAATTCTGAATGAGTTCAGCAATCATCATCAGTAGACAGACAAATACAGAATGAATTAATTATTTGTTTGTCTACTGATGATGATTGCTTTGCAATTGAAATGTACATTTGGTGTAATAAATGTTTATTGTGAAAAAGGTTTGTCTCTTTGTTTTATTTAACCCGCGAGAAGGCGCGCTTCCTATAGTTACGCGAGAGGGCGCACCCTCGGTCGATTCGACCGCACTTGGTTCTTGGTATATTTTCTCAGATAAAAATATATAATACATAAATACATACATACATATATATATATATATATATATATATATATATATATATATATATATATATATATATATATATATATATATATATATATATATATGTGTGTGCATTTGTATCGTGCTCGCCTCCATACACACATAAGGCGACCACACCTCCATCAGAAATAATGGTGCTGGCACTCTAATTATTACTTTTAGGTAATTTATCAAATATAACTTTCAGAATATCAAAAGAGGGGTAATAATTTGAAAATATTTTTATATACAATTATTAGCTACATGCAACATTCGATTTCACCTCCGTACGTGAAAAGCGCGATTCCGCCACCGAAATATATTTTTTGCCATATTAAACGTACCATTTTACCTCCGGCAATGTTGTCAACTGTAACGGAGCCAGTAAGTATATTATAATGTAGTTTTGATCAGTTGTGATTCCTCTGCGGTAAAGAGATGTCGAATTCTAACAGTATGGAAAAATGTTTGCCTCAATCAAGAGGACGGCAGTTAGTAGAACTTGCTAATGTAATATATATTAGTAAAAGTAAGCAAAACAATGAACTAGGTAAGTTCTATTTTATGAAATTATGCAATCAAATAACATATATACTAATAACTAATTTAAGACGATAATTTGCACAAGAAGACGATAACTAACAGATGTAGATGATACAATGAATGGATGAGGAATGACATTGCATATCTCCATCATATCCACATTACCTTATATACCTTATATATACCTTATATATACCTTATATACCTTATACATTACCTTATAAAAAATAGTTGACAAAATTGGGTCTCCTTAGAAGCAATTGATTCCGTTCATTGTATCATGGTATTCTATCATATACTCTAAATTAAATAAGAAACAAATATAATTATAAAATATAAATCGTTAAATACATGGTGATTTTATTTAGAAATTTCTGAGTCACACATAAGCGAGCGACTGACAGAAATGTACGAAGATATAAACGAAGAATTAAATATTAAATTTAACGATGAAACTAACAAGAAAAGAAACGAGGATGAAAACAAAGAAAATATGGACGAATCGAACGAAAAAATAAACAATTTTGAGAATAATAAGATGAAGGAAACTCTGGTAAATTTTGATTCTATAGTGACAAAAATTCAATCACAAACTACAATGTAGTGTTATGCCATATTATATTAACCAATATACAATATGCATGAATTTGATTGAAGGATTTGTAATAGGTAAATTAAGAAACCAATTAAATTCTTAGAATGTACGTTTCACCTACCATAATTTAACTTTTTCATACAAGTATGTTACCTGTTGAAAGCTTTTTAAGCAATACTTATTGCAATACTGCAATAAGTTTAAAGGTCGGATAATTTGGTTTATGCAATCAAGTACTTGCACCTGAATAGCTAAGACACTACATTTTCAAGTTATTTTTCAGAAATAATAATAATAATAATAATAATAATCCGTACTGCTCTACTACCTGTGGTGGAATTGGTTACTGTAATATTTTTTTACACCCAACTTCTTTAATTTTAATCTATGGCTCCTCAACTACCTAAAGGTTCAAATACACATGGTGCGTCAAATACATATCTTTAGAAATGTTTTTGAGAAAATGTTAATATACAGTGTATCTCAGTTACTTCCTGACATAGCAAAATTAACATTGGTGAATTATGTAAGGATCAACTATTGCTTTGTATCTAAAGATGTGATTGTCACAAATGAGACAGCAGGTAGTTGAATTAATCAAATTTACATTACTGTCAGATAGTTATTTTTAGAATATCCTGACTCATTACAATTATCACCATTTAATTATCAATAATCCTTTAAATAATTATGTAATATGAACATTATTTGACAGAAATATAGTTCTGCTCATTTTAAATATTTTGTTTTGGCCACTTAGAAATATGTTATTTTCCAATGGTTATTTTGCTATATCTGGTAGTCACCGAGACATACTGTATACTTATTACGAGATTGAAATACGAGGCACTTTTGACGTGCTATTGTTTTCTCCGCGATATTTAAAATAATATAATTTTTTAACTAAAGTTTCACTTCATAAATAATATTTTAAGTAAAATCGACTGAAATGATAGATCATCAATTATATACTCCTACCTTCGGCAGGCCAATTCCGTTAAAATTAATCAGACCTAAGGTAGGTTTCAAAAATGATAAATATTAAAAGACAACTCAAAATCCGTTCCCGCTCTTAAGATATCAGGTCGACAAAATTAAGGTACACAAATAGAGTAGGATAAGGTGCCACCAAAACGCGTACTTCCGTTAAAATTCGTATTTTTTTCACTATAGCAATGTTACATCTATACTAAGTATGATTAAGACAAAATATGGTAGAAGAACAGGCAATTTCCATTAGTTTATATATCTCGCACTCTAGTCAGGTAAATCTTGATTAATCACATATATAATTTGTGTAGGTTCATTTTCAGTAAAAATACTTTATTGCAAAATACAACCCATTCGAAAAATCTTTATTTTGCAGAAATGAGTCTTGGGAAATAATTTTAATAATGAAGTAGTACACAGTTTTCAGTTTCCAAATGTAGCAGAAATACATACACATTTTACAACAAATAATGCTGATAGTGAACGCGAAAAATCACCATCAACATTTCAATATTCATCAAGTTCCTATGTTCCCGATTCTGAAGAGGATACCAATTCAAATTCAAAAATATATCCGTTCTTTGATTCATCAGGCAGTGAAACTCTCGTTATTCCAGTTTCCGAACAATTGCTATTAACTAAAGAAAGGGTTGAAAATAACAACAATAATCTGTCTGATGTAACAACACAGAACGAAGCAAGATTGGAATTAATAAATAGCTACGTTAATCAAAGCTTAGAAAAAAAGTCCAACAAACGAACAGTTTGCAAATTTTGTTTCAATTCGGTGACAAATTTTGAGAGACACCTGGAAAGACATCATAAAGAAGAAAAAGAAGTAATAGATTTTTTGAGTTTTCCAAAAAACACAAAGGAAGGCAAAAACATGCGACGTAAAATAATAGCTATTTTGAGATATGAAACTCAATTAAAAGAATTTATCGAAAAAAATTTAAAGTTTTTGTTAAAACTCGGGAAGTCCGCGACGGAAAGCTATGTAACTTTGCAGACGGTTTACGGGGATGATTGCCTATCCCGTGCCAGGGTTTTTGAGTGTTACAAACGTTTTGAAGAGGGGAGGGAGAATGTTGAAGATGACGAGCGCCACGGGTGGCCTGTGACTGCGAAAAGTGACTTGATCGTTCAAAAAGTGACCGAGAAGGTTTGAAAAGACGTCGATTAAGTATTAGGGTGATTGCTGAACATGTGTACATTAATAAAGAAACTGTGAGACAAATTTTGCATGAGGAACTAAACATGAGTAAAGTGTGGGCTAAACTTGAGCCCAGACTCCTAACGGCGGAACAGAAAATGCATCGTGAAGACATTTGTTCTGACACCCTGGAATGCATCGAAAGGAACCCAGACTTCTTATCAAGAGTTATTTCTTATGACGAAACATGGATTTTTCAATATGATCCTGAAACCAAGCGGCAATCCATGCAGTGGAAGACTCCAAACTCTCCGAGAGTAAAAAAAGCGAGGATGAGCCAGTCCAAATTCAAGGCGATGTTGATTGTTTTCTTCGATATACGGAGTGTAGTTCATATGGAATGGGTACCACAAGGCCAGACAGTAAATCAATATTACTATTTAGATGTTTTACGAAGACTCCGAGAAAAACTTCGCAAAAAGAGGCCCGAAATGTGGAAAGAGAACTCCTGGATCCTCCATCAAGACAATGCGCCGGCTCACAACGCGCACTCTGTCAAGGCCTATTTGTCCAAAACCCAGGTCACAGTCATGGAGCACCCACCTTATTCGCCAGATTCAGCACCCTGCGACTTCTACCTGTTCCCGAAAATCAAATGCTGCTTGAAAGGAACCCGCAATGAGTCATTAGAGGACGTAAAACAAAAATCGGCGCAGCTACTCAATAGCCTGTCGGACGATGACCTGCAGCACTGCTTCGCACAGTGGAAGATTCGCATGGAGCGGTGCAGGGATGTGGAAGGAGAGTATATTGAAGGGGAAAAATGAAAAATTGTAAAAAAAATGCGAAATAAAGATGTTATAGCAACAGTCTCGGAACTTAATTGCCTTACCTCGTATATGTTGTTGTCCAGGTTAGCTTCAAAGATTTCTGAACTAGTCTCACAAATAATAGTATTTTTATACAATAAAAAAAAATACGAAAAAATTAATTTATATAATAAATACTAATTTTAAAACATATTGTATGTGCAGTTGATACAAACAATCTGTAAAAGTTGCATCTCTCGATGGTATTCAAAAAGTATAGGCGTACTTACTCAAAATGGAATTTGGACTCTCGATGACGTGTGGTGACTTAAAAAAACTCGTAACTTAATAACTTAACTGAATAATTTTTATTTTGAGATATTGAACCTGAGGTGATAATTTTGTATAATTGAAATCTTGGATGACTTTTGAATTATTTTAAAGTAGACGATAATTTTTCGGAATTATAGAATTCGTCATAATCGGGTATCTATTACTTGTATTTTCAAAACTTTGTAAATATATCGACAATGTTTTCGATTTTGGGGTACGCATCACTTAGTTGGTTAGTTGATGCCTTAAAAAAAAGTATGCATAACAAGTTTTATAGTTTTAGAACGTTTTGTAATATTATATTATCGAAATTTTATGCAGGGTGTCAGCGCGAATGAACCATTAAAAGTGTTTGGGGTTCCCGATAAAATAAAAATTTGAAACAATTCATCGAAACAAGGCTGATTTCGTTATTCTTAGGTTGCTTTCAACCTTCTATTGCTTCCGGTTCTACCGGAAGTTGCCATCAACTTTTGTTTTTTTGAATAGAACACTCTATGTATTATTGTTTTTATATTAAAATTTTATATTATATAAAATGAGAAATGATAATATTAATAATTTATGACCAATTTTATTGATTATATAAATTCAATTTCAAATGTTCACATTCATAATGCTTACAGACGTGTTATTAAAAGATGCAATTATGCATTTTGAGTAATGGACATCAATTGGAACATGTATTGTAATTTCAATATTGTGTCTATGGTTTTCAATGATTCATTAAAAGGTTTTTTTTTATCTTGGAAAAATCAATTTATTGTGTTGTCTGCCTTTTAGATAGAGCCTCTAATGTTTCCAAGGCAATAAGATAATTGTTATTAATTTGATAAACCTTTCTAACATATAGTGTGGAAATTAAGTAGCGGATAAATTCGGTAACTCCGTTAATATGTATGAAAGAGAAAAAATCTAAAAGAGAGACGCGATATAAATTATAAATTATAATATAAAATATAAAAAAGTAAAAATGAATGAAATTAACAAACTAATGCTAGTTATCGAGGTTTAAAACAAACAAAAGAATGTTAAGGCTTCGACAATTACTGTAAATATTCAAATTGATGACTCTGCACCATGTGGCAATACCGAAGACGGTATTAAAATGCATTCACCACGTTTTGAAGCATTCGAGGCGTTATTAACCTACACACTCATGCCAAATTCTTTCTTTAAGATCCTCTAAATTATTAGGTCGGTTTTTGAAAAAAAGTCTAATGGTGTTAGATCACCTAGCCGGACATTTGACTGGACCCCTTCTACAAACCCATCTCCCTGGGAACACTTCCTTCATCTTTACTATTTTAACATTAAGGCCGTTTTGTTTTAATTTTTTCTCATGTAATCTATTCAAAATGTTCTATGGTTGATAACAGATTAAAAAACGCTACCGAAATAAAAAATAAATAATATGGGTTGTCATTTAAAAAAAAACAATGAAACAATTTTGTTTTTTTTAAATCGGATTTCTTTTATATGCGCACTAATTTATATCGCCATCTCCCTTTCAAATTGTTTTCTTTCTCATACACATTAACGAAGTTACCGAATTTATCCGCTACTTAATTTCCACAGTGTATATAATATTGTATGTATATTGTATGTATATGTATATGTATATGTATACTGTATTGTATGTCTAATAGCAGAGGCCGTGAAAATGCTAAAACGAGGGAAAGCAGCAGGTTGTGATGAAATAACAGCAGAAATGATCATAAACCTAGGAAGCAATGGTATGGTAGTGTTAACAGCCCTATTCAATAAAGCTTGGATAGAACAGAAGATCCCCAGGGAGTGGGAGCTAGGTATAATACTACCCATACATAAGAAGGGAAACAATCGAGATTGCAGTAACTACAGGGGAATAACACTACTAAGCATAATGGCGAAAGTGTATGAAAGAATTCTGGAAAAGAGACTAAAGTCGGTAATCGAAGAAAAATTAGAAGAACCCCAAAGTGGATTTAGGAAAGGACGGGGAGTACAAGACCACATATTCACAATGAAACAAATAATTGAAAAGAGCAAAAACAACAACATATTTGTAGCCTTTATAGACCTCGAAAAAGCATTCGACATCATACCCAGAAATGCAGTCTGGAATAGTCTTGAAAAAAGAAGAGTAAACAGAAAATTAATAGAAAGCATTAGCAGCATCTACAAAACGACAAGGAACATAGTCAGAACTGGAAACATGCAATCAGAGGAATTTGAAACGATGGAAGGTCTGAGACAAGGAGGTATATTAAGTCCAACCCTCTTCAATATCGTCCTAGATGATATACTGAAAGAAACAAAGGAAACAACAAAAAAGCTAAAAGTGGGATATAGAAATATGGAAATGGTGAAGATAGCAGTATGCGCCTTCGCGGATGACCTAATTATATATGCTAAAAGCAAACAAGAGCTACAATTCAACTTAGAATTATGGGAAAAAGCATTACATGAAAGGAATCTAAGAATAAATATAACTAAAACAAAAATCATGGCACTAGGGAAAGAGGATCTGAGCGCACCCGCAAAACTAAGAGGTAGGAACGTTGAACCAGTGGAAACCTTTAAATACCTAGGAGTCAAAATTCACAAAAATGGAGAAAACAATGCAGAAATAAATGACAGATTAGAGAGCGCAACAAAACTGTACTACGCACTAAATAACACATTCCTAAGAAACAATAAAATTACAAAGAAAACAAAACTAGCAGTCTACAACACAGTATTCAAACCAATATTAATGTACGGGTGTGAAACCTGGATAATAACTAAAAGGATAGAAAGCAGAATACAGGCCGTAAAAATGAAGTACCTAAGAAGCGTCAAAGGAATCACAAGAAGAGACAGAATCAGAAACGAAGTGGTAAGAGAGGAATTAGAAGTGGAACCGATAATAACAAAAATCAAGCGGCAACAACTAAAATGGTTTGGACACATTGTAAGGATGGAAGAAACCAGACAGACAAAAAGGGTATGGCAGGCAATAACACCCCATAAAAGGCAAAGAGGCAGACCAAAAAAATCGTGGGATGACGTAGTGAGGGAAATTTTAAAAGACCGAGGACTGACCTGGAATGAAGGGAAGAAAATGGCGAAAAACCGAAAAGAGTGGGCGAAGTTCGTACATGAACTAAGCTGAAGTAGCCTAAACACCTAACACCTTAGGGTAGATAGGTTTTCGATTATATATATATAATATAATATTGTATTCACATGTCATTTTATAATTTACAGATATAAAATGTGTGCGTTTTCAATAATTAATTTTACTCTAAACAATACAAGCCTACTACTAGTCTACTACCCCAATAGGGGAACATATGACGTTTTGCTAGAATTTTAATAGATTTCAACAAAAATGCAATTTTAACATCCACATGTGATATATCATCGAAAAGAGAAAAAATAACGTATTTATTAAGACCAAAGCCAAGTAAGACTTCTATTTAAAAAATCAAAACTTTGTATTGTATCTTTCTTATTAACGAAGATATCAAAATTCTGTAAAACTTATTCAATTCATCGTAAACAAGTGCCTGAAGAACATGCAACTCGTATCTTAATAAAATAATAAACAAATGAACTATGGATAAAAATCAAAAGTGGAAAATAATGAGTTTTTGGCCGTAACTTGAAAACAAAAGACGATAGCCAATTTTTATTTTCACCATTGAGTTTGTCTTGAAAAAAGAGATCTAGGATACGCCATCCGATTTTCTTTATCTCTTCTAGTTACCGGGATCCCCTATAGAAACATCCAAATTGGCCCACCGTATACATAGGGTGTCCGCTTTTTCCCAAATTTCATATTTTCATTCGGGGACAGTTTTTTTTTTACTTATTAAGTTAAAAAAGTAGGTTATAAGCTACCCATTTCGCAAAAGCATCGATTTTCCCGTGCTATTTAAATAACATGGGTGATGCCTCAAAAGACAAATATTTTTTTTCCAAATTTTTTCTTTATAGGGGCCTGCAGATTATGTTGCACATCAACGATACATATAAGAAGTGGACGAACTTTTTATATGGAAAATAATCTTTCAACATCGTCTTCCTCTTCAACATTGTTGCATCGGTTCAATCCCGATTTTTTCGTTTATTTTAAATTTTTACTCAAACGGCTTGTTTTCCGGAACTTTTTCAAGTTGACGGATCTTATTAAAAAAATCCACTTTTTATGTCTATCGGGAAAAACGATAAATATAATAAAATTATAACTTACTTTTTTAACTTATTAAGTCAAAAAAGGGACCCCGAAAGAAAATTATTATTAAATAAATTATTATTATTAATGGACACCCTATTAGATTGTCTCTTAAATCCAAAATTTCGAATTTTAATATAATGCGGATGTTGATGGCTACAATCGTTCATTGTGAAAATTGATTGAGACGGTGTTCTTGTGAAACATCATTCATACAACAGTGGAATTTTCAAAATAAAGTCATTATGTTATTGATGTTGTTCTAGTAACTATTGACAAAATAACTAACTTTGAAGTATTCTAATGCATAAACCAGTTTGTTGATGAGCTAAAAAAGCACCCTGTATAATTTTCGATTTTGGAAAGTTACCGAAAGTAGGCATAACTCAGTTTTCAAATACTTTTGTAAATTATATACTTATTCTCCAATTACCTCAAAGTGACTGTTTTTAGGTGTCCCTACTGCCTGATTTGTCAAAAAAAAAATGTGACTAGGGCCGGAAAGAACATTTCAGTATAATTGAATTGCAGTGCCCAGCAATAACGTTTTGTTCTAGAAATGTGTATTTTTCAACCAAGAGCATGCCTGAAAACAGCCACTTTGACAATAATCGGAGAACAAGTATAGAATTTAATACATTTTTTTAACATCTACCTTAACAATTGTTTCGACGAGTTTTTGTTTTTTATTTCATTGCAAGGAACTTAAATTTGTTTGATATAAATTGTTTTTTTTGTTTTTTTTTGAAATTTTCTTATTTAATTTTATTCCAAAACGTGTGGACAAAAATCTTTGTTTGCACTACTAGTCCAAAAACATATCATTTTGTCATGTATAATAGCACAGTGAGGTTGATTTTTATGATTAGAGGTTATAAATTTCCCCAAATCCTTTATAAATGCCCACGGTCGGCTAAGCTTACAACTGCACATAGGCAGCTGAGTATTTCGGCCCACCTTCTCGACTGACGATTTCGTCAGTTTGGGGGCCTTAGACGGCGAGAACAGATACATGCTGTATTTTAATATTTAATTTTAAATTATTGTAATTGTTCTAGTAATGCAAAAAACAGTATGGCTCGGCGGTACGCATCTCGCGAATTATCAAACCGCGGCTATAATAGTATACTTCCCAACCTTGGTGTATAATATATTATTTAATCACCCCTATATATTAGCTTTTTAAGCTTTAAAATAAGGTATCGCAAGGAGGGGTACCATGTAAAATTTCAAAGTGGAGGTGGCTAGCGAGGAAGGATAACATTTAAAATTCTATTTAACTTGTTTTTAAACTTCCCCCTCGTAAAATCAATCGATGTTTTTTTTTATTAAATAAAGGTGACTTGAATTCAAAAGTTACTGAGACGGGCTAATGTTGAAATAAATACTCGGTATGTAATTATTCGTTTTCTATGTTTTTCAACCAATTTCCCGGGGGTTTGTTAAATTTTAATTAAAAAAATAGTTAACTTGAACGGAATATCGTTAACTTCTGTTACTTCGTTTTAAAAGGATCAAATTATGGTTAACGAAACTAATAAACATCGAAAAAAACGAAAACAACACGTTTTCATGTTATTTTAAATGTACGTTAGAAACTCGGGAACTTGTAAAAGCGCCTTTACAAATGATCTCTATACTCTCTCCTTGAGTAATCTCATCTCAAGCGTTGACTGAATAATTATGTACAAGAGTATACTCGCGCACTGAACTTCTAAAGTAAGAGTGAACAATTCCAAGTGTGTGTTGCAGATTTCTGAAATCCTCATCAAATGCTCTTAAATTTGAATATCCCAGTGTGCCGCGGTCCAACCGATGATGTATGCAAATGCGCTAAATTTGGAAATTCCGAGGGGCGCATGGGGTGCTAACAAGCTTTTCGCATCTACATTATTAACGCCCGTGTGTGAAAAATATTTACTCGAATTTGCATATTTCCCGTTTGACTAGCGCCTCGTTTTAATAAGCGATATACCTTGTAACCCAATTATTCGCTTTTACGTTTTCCCCCGCATCTGCGGCGCAATCGCTTTACTGAAGCTTCATTGTTAGCACTCCCCACAGTCATTGGCATCCACAAAATATTTTCAATAAGATAGAATTTGTCAGTGTAAATAAATTCGTTACTTACAAGAGTAAGTGTAAGCCAGATATAAAAAAAAAACTCCTCACTTTGTTTTATAATGTAATATTTCAAATATACATATTATAAGCAGAATACCATAATAAATTTAAAATATCAGAACTCTCTACATATTGATATAAAAGGGGGAGATAAAAAATGATGTATCTTGCCCCATATTCTTCAACCTATGGTGGGAGGCAATAGTCCAGGAAGCAATTAACAATTAAACAGCTGGCATTACAGTTAATGGTACGCATATAAATAATATCCAATATATGAATAATGTGGTTCTATTAGCAGACAACCTTGAGGATCTTCAGTAAATTACAGAAAATGTTAGCGAAATTATCAGCGCTACGGACTACATATGAATTTGAACACAAAATTATGATCTCTCCTAATACACAATTTTTATTATCCTTAAAAAAACCTAATGATTTATTCACTATATGGAAAATATGGTTCTGTTACCTGAATATTTTGAGGATCTTCATAAAATAACAGAAAATGTTAGAGAAATTAGTCAGCGCTACAGACTACACATGCATTTAGAAAAAATATGTTTCCTAAAAAACAATAATTATGATATTTTCTAACAACGAACAACGAATATTAATAATCAAAAACAACTACAAAGAAAAAGTAGACAAATATGGAAACACCTGGAAATCTATGTAGATAAACATAAGAAGTTGCAGCAGACAGGAGGTAAAAATTAAGATATAAGTAAATAGATAGAAACAGGTTCTATAAAATAAAAAACTTCTTCAAACGACCCAATGCATTCGAGATGTGGTTCTTAAGAAGATTCCGCAGAATTCAGATTAGAGACAAAATTTCCCTCATAGAAGTACTAAAGAGGTTGACAGAAAGAGAGTTTAATAACATAATTAAATGTCGAAAACTAGAATACCTAAAACGGCCCATACACTAAGCAATCTGTTTTACGATACGTTGTACTGTAGTTCGCAGAAACTGCCAATATAACGAGTTGGTAGGTGTTTCACTGACAACTACCAATTGCAAAGACTAATGTGATAAGATGTTCAGATTATTTATGTCTGTTGGCGATATACCTATAAACTTGTTGTACTGATTACACAACGTAACATGCAATTTTTTTTTTGCTGTTTATCAGCATTATTATGCTGATTATATCACTCATAATGCTTTTGTTCCCTATCTTAGCGACCGCCCATAGCGAGTACAAAGAGGCAGTGGTTAAGCTGATGCGGAATGTGAGTGCTAAATTACTACAAGAAAAATATTTCAAAGAGTTCAACCGTAAAATAAATTCATTTAATGATGTTGTTTTTGGAAAGTCGAGAAATGTTAGAGACACGAAAAGGAAGCTGTTGTAAAAGTTAGCAGCAAAACGCAAAGTAAGTGCTGAACCTTTAACAGTTAGGGAAATTGAATATATTGCAATACATTATGACAATTATATTACTCATAATGCATTTCGTCCCTATCCTAGGAAATACATGTTTCATTCGTGATATAATCTGACGAATACAACACTTGGAATCGTGACTATTGATATTCGCATTAGTTGATGCACTGAACATGTTGTCAAATAATTGCACTCGTCTTTCAGACTCCTGGAATTAATATTTGACAACATATTTCGTGTCCCAACTCAAGCGATTATCGATAGTCATGATTCCACTCGTTGTATTATATATGATTATATCACTCATAAAACGTTTCGGCCCTATCCTAACGACCGCCTCATAGCTGATAATCAGAACTAGAATTGACTAATTGATAATCAATGAGTGATAATCACACTTGATCCTCTGCACATCTGGTGTGCTATGCTGTCAACTGAAATGTCACAATTGGACCAAATGTCGCGCTTCGGTGATTCTTCCTTAAATAATATTGAAGAAAACATACAAAAACACAAACCATGTAATACAGTAAGACCTTAAAAGTATATTTGGGTCCAATTTACCGAGTTCTGCAACGCTCGCAATAATATTTTGTCCGAGAACAGCACGCAGGAGCAACTGGTCCAGATCATATAAGACTGGGCATTCAATATGCGGCAGAAAAACGGGAAGTATTAAAATTTTCATTTGTGATATAATATAACGAATACAACTCTTGGAATCGTGACTATTGATAATCTCATTGGTTGATGCACTCAACATGTTGTCAAATAATATTTGACAGTTTCGTGTCCTAAATCACGCGATCATCGATAGTCATGATTCCACCCGTTGTATTATACAGGGTCCTGCAACAGTGCGTCGGGCTCTGCTAGCGCCTTTTTCGTGAGAGTTAGACAAAAATGTTTCCGACAAAAAGTTAGTGGTTTAAAAATCTTTATGCCGTAAAATTTTTTTCAAAATACGGGGTGTCCCAATTTTGCGAAATAACAAAAACAAACTTTTTTTTAAATGGAACACCATGTATTTAATCAAGTTTTCTGACATTGACATTTTTCAACCTCCACATTGTTGTCTATTTAGTTTTGGATTATGTTAAAGTGTTACCAACTTACAATTTTTTTATTAAATATCATGCATAAGCAAGCTCAACTTTAAAAAGTCGTAACGACCTCATTTTTTGAAGGTAAGTATAAGTTTTAGCAACAATCGCAGTGTGGTTAATCAGCAACCTTTTTGTATAGAGAAATTTTAATTTAGTAATACAGGGTGTCCAGAAAAACATGTCAAACTTTGCAAATTTCAAAGCGGTATAACCCATTTTTTTAAATGGAATGCCCCATATTTTATGTCATTATTCGGTAAATCTTTTTCTTCTCTTTAATTTGATGGTGCATATTTTATGTCTGAACCCTATAGTTGTTGAGATATTCAATATTTTTCACAAAAGTAACCATTTAATTACATTTCTATGCACTGAAGTAGGTCATGCTGAAACAAAACAACTGCCAAAATGTAAGTAAGAATCAATGCGAGATGAACATAAACATTTTGAACATTGCTGTAGGATCGTTTCTCTTTTGTATTAATAATTTTGTTATCTCTCATGGTTTTGGAATACAATAATTAATCGTATTGCAGAAGTACCATCTACTATTTTACAATTTTCGTTCATCTCACATTGATTCTTACTTACATTTTGACAGTAGTTTTGTCACAGCATGACCCATTTCAGTGCATAGAAATGTAATTAAATGGTGACTTTTGTAAAAAATATTGAATATCTCAACAACTATGGGGTTCAGACATAAGATATGCACCATCAAATTAAAGATAAGAAAAATACCTATCGAATAATGACATAAAATTTGAAACACTTTGAAATTTGTAAAGTTTGACATTTTTTTCTGAACACCCTGTATTACTAAATTCACATTGCTCATTACCAACATGTTGCTTATTAACCACACTGAGAATATTGCTAAAACTTATTCTTACCTTCAAAAAACGAGGTCGCTACGATTTTTTAAATTTGAGTCTGCTTATGCATGATATTAAAAGAAAAAAAATGTAAATTGGCAACAGTGTAACATAATCCAAACCTAAATAGACAACAATGTAGAGGTTGAAAAATGTCATCAGAAAACTTGAACAAATACAAGGTGTTCCATTTTAAAAAAATGTTTCTTTTTGTTATTCTGCAAAATTGGGACACCCTGTATATTTGAAAATAAATTTACGGCATAAAGATTTTTAAACCACTTACTTTTTGTACGAAACATTTTTTTCTATCTCTCACGAGAAAGGCGCTAGAAAAGCCCGACGCACTGTTGCAGGACCCTGTATATGATAATTCGTTAGTAGAATTTGGTCTGCCGAATAATAGTAGGTGCGTTTCATTGTGTTGGTGTCGTTTGATTGACAGATTGTACCCATTTACTATTTTGCCTCAATTTGGTGCGATTTTATTTGAAAATGCCATGTAAGTAATCTCTTGATCTTTTATGTTAGGTATATTTGTGTATTTTTAATCAAACAAAAATGAGCCAAAATATAAAATTGTACCTGGAACAAAATTTTGGTGGGTAACTAAGATAAACTTTGGGTTCATCACGTAAGCTGCGATAGTTGTCAATCAACTTTAGAAGGATGGTTATGTGGTATCCGAAAACCAATGCCTTTTGCAATTCCTAAAATATTGAGATACATATTTCTTACAGATATTGTTATGATGGGGTAAAATTAGGTTAAAGGATAAACGCAGTAAGTGGTTCAACCAGATGTCAATCCAACTATTTATAGCAGCAGTAAACAGGATCCAAATTATCACGATTTTCGCCAACCTTCATCCCTAAGAAGAAGATTTCTTGCATGTTGTAGTTATTATTTTCTTCGCATTTATATATTTGATTTTGCCGCAGCTTGGCATGAATTTTAGAGTGTTGAAATTTTGTATGAAGTGCACAAACTAGTAATGCAGAAGTATTGGTAATTTTATATAGGCTGCACTTTCTTCTTATAACTAATTGCTGAAAGTATTAGAACTATAAAATATGCACTCATGATAAATAGTATTGGTAATTTTATACAGGCTGCATTTTCTTCTTATAACTGATTGATGAATGTATTAGAACTATTTAATATGCACTCATGATAACTACAATATAATACAACATAATAATACTTCACCATCTCCACCACTAATCCACCAATCAGTTGCAAGAACCAACACTGTTGTTACACTCAGTTCATTTTTCCTGGTGAGAAAATTCAGTCACGGGAACCTTAAACTCCTAGATTTTTCATTTTCCTTGGATTGTTATCGGTGCAATTTACATACAGAGAGTTTTTTATTTATCGACATAAGGTTAATCATTTCTATAGTTACACACCTCTGTCACAAAGACAATAAGGTATTAAGGCGTCTTTTATAAAATGCAAGATACAAATAATTCTCTGTGAGGTAAATATTACAGTTTACGAAGTGTACAATGTACAAAACTGAAGAAAGAGCTCACTTATTCAAAGCGATATTGCTGAAACCTCAGCTTAACAATGTTCACTTCGTAAACTGTGATATTTGCCTTACAGAAAATTATTTTTTTCCAATTAGAATGATTAAACTGCTCATTATGTCTCATAATCTCATCATTAAAGCAATCTCATCATCAAAACAATTAGGCGAATATATAAAATATGGGGGAACAACATTAGTAACCAAAATAGCAGAACTAATTAAATCTATATGGGAAGACGAGGAGTTACCCCATGAGTGGAAAGAGTCAACCATAGTACCCATACACAAAAAATGGACCAAAAGAAAATTGCGAAAATTACAGACCGCAATTACAGCTTGCAGAATATAGTGTATAAAATACTAGCAAGAATTATCGATAACAGAATTAAAGTAGAATTAGACCCAATAGTAGGAGAATATCAAAACAGATTTAGATCCAATAGGTCCACGATTGACAACTTATTTATGATCAGACAAATTCAAGAAAAATGCTGGAAGAAATATATGAAACTGTATTCATTGATTGTTTGTTGACTTTAGGAAAGCCTATGACAATATTGAACGAAGAGAGATAATAAAGACCTTAGACATGTTTAAGTGCCCTAGAAAGATAAGAAATGTAACAAAACTGACTCTAACGTATAGCAGAGTTAGAATAGGTAAAGATAATTCAAGGAGACCCTACCTACTACACCCTAATCTACACTACACTGTTTAATTTAGTGTTAGAAAAAGTTATTAGAGCAAGTCAAATAAAAGGTAACAAACACATCTTCAACGGACCATACCAGTGCATAGCGTTCGCCGATGACGTTCTATTGATTACAAGAACAAAAAGAGCGCTTCAAGAAATAGCGACAAGACTAATTGAGGAAGGAAAAACCGTCGGATTAGTAATGAATGAGAAGAAATCACACTACATTATAATGGGCGCGGAAGATAAAAACAAACAACTCTACATTCAACAAGGCCAGCAGACAATAAAGGTAAATCAAGGGAATGTAGTGACTTACCTTGGCATGAAGATTGAAGCCAACGGTACATCAGCAAGCGAAATATCGAAGAGACTCATTATAGGAACAAAGTGTATGGGAAGTCTTAAAAGGCTGTTAATGTCAAAAACCCTATCCTGGTGTCATTATACAAAACAATTATAAAACTAGTTGCGATGTATGGACGTGAATGCTGGGTGATGAACACCCAACACAGAAATAGAATAGAAGCTTGGGAGGAGAGAAGAATATTGAGGGTAATTTATGGAGGTGTGAGAGAGGACGGAACTTGGAAAAGAAGAACAAATATGGAAGTTACCGAATTATACAAAGAAGAACAAATATGGAAGTTACCGAATTATACAAAGAAGAACCAATATCAACAACAATAAGTAAAAATAGGCTACGACGGTTAGACCACACAACAAAAATGGGAAATACGAGAACGACAAAAAGGATCCGCTTGGGAGAGCCAGAAGGAAGAAATAGGATAGGCAGACACCGGAAAGGTTGAGGAGAAAGTGTGCACAATGATTTGAGGTAACTAAAAATCAAGCATGAAAGGTGCGAGCGCAAGACAGGAATGAATGGAGGAAGATTATAAAGATAGCCTGTGAGGTCTGTAGAGCTGTTATATTATTATTAAAACAATACTTTAATCGAATGGGTGAATAAAATGTTTACATTTTCACTTTATTCATTATAACCATTGACAACGTGAATAAAGTAAAGAATACGTAAATACGGAGTATCCTTTAAAATTAACTCTCTGTATACAGGATGAAATAGAATGGAATACCACATTTTAAAAAATCACTGAAGGGTGGCCATGTAGAGGGATGCGGTGGGTCCCGTTAGATTGCTTGTACAATGCCGTTTTTGTTGTCGCCATTTTCGATCTGGTGAATATCGTGGATTTGTTGTTTAGGCTTTTTTTTAAACATCGTTTCAGTGCTAGAGCTCTCCAGGGCATTCTGCTTCCTAAATTACAACCATCCATCTATGTGGTGTTGGAAACGAGCAAAATTTTCGTTATTGGGTCCAGAGTAATAGACCCACTGACCAGAGTAATAGAAAACTTCCACAACCAACTGAATATGCCAATGCCACCATTTGGACGATATAATTTATAAAACTTAACATGGAAAACTGCATTATATGTGTCTTCAATAAATAAAATAGTTATTCATGTATCAAGAGCGAAAAGTGATACATTATTACTTGAAAGTGAGAGTTGCATTCACTTTAAAACAATAATGTCACTTTTTGCTCATAATACATACACACTTTTTTACATCACTTAAACACACAAAACATCACAAAACTATTAAATATGTACTGCGCCAACTTTTCGTTTGAGTTTTGATACTTATTTATTTGTTGCCATTGACATGCATTTCTTAGTTTTTATCGCGCGGTGAACGTTAAAAATGCGGTGAATGGAAGTCATCAGTAAACGTCAACTCTTCGTTGTCAGTGTCGAGCAAAAAAACCTACTGTATTCAGTGATTGCAGGAAAATAGTATATTGTTTAACTATAAGTGCTGAAAGTAGCACTTTGCATACAATTTTTTTGCAGCACGAGAGCAAAAACCGAGTGCAAAACACGATTTTTTACAATAAAACTTACGGTTATATTATTTGTTATCATTCCTACATAGTAATATTTTGCCATCGAAGTAATAAACGGGCCAAAATTCGTCTTTATAGCACGGCATGTTTTAAAGTTACCATCAAACGCTTACAATTTTAGCTTACAACGACTATAAACTTTTTTTTTAAATAAATCTTAAAAACTTATTATTGCTAAGAATCTGAGTATCTGAAAACCAGAGCAACCAGAAACTCCTTATGTGGAGAAAACTCCTTCTTATTGGTTATGTGGAAACAGTTTTAACTTTCAGAATTTCTATCTCAATGTCTGCTACAGATATTGATGCAACATATGCCCACCATCTTCATGTTAACGACTAAAAATGACATCAACGCGCACCTATATGTAAAATGAATCTAAATGTTTCTTATTTTTTCCTATATTTCCACATTATGGTGCTGGTATAATAAAAATCAACGTAACATACACGTGCATGAGAGCCTTTCAAGCAGTGATCCGTTAAAAGCACTTCGCTTCGCGTTGTGATCTTAAACCCGGCGAGAGTGCTTGAAGGATCTCATATGCACTTGTACCATAATATACTAGGAATACAAATAAATATCGCGCTTTTTATCTCTGAACATGGGCTATGTTCAGTTTTAAAACGACAGGATCAATTGCATGGCTAAAATGCAATTTTATGTAACCAAAATTACACGCCCGTGGAACTCGAACATTTCAAATGTCAAAACTGTTGACAGAAAATGTACTCAACGCAAGAAAGTATTCTCATTGGGCACGGTACCGATCAGTCATTAGTATATGGATTGTGCGAGATTTATTTTCACTGCATTATCCCGAGACACCAATCACATTAATCCCGTTCAATCCACAATCATCAACCGTTAATTCCAAAATAGTAACTTATTTGTGAAATGGAAGATATGAGTTTTCGGATATTATTATATTCTTCTTATGTTTTGTAACATAATGCATTTAATTTTATTTCTTCGATGGCTTCACCTATAGCAGCTCTCGTGTACTATTAAATTTGCGATTATATTACTACATGGTTCCGACTGATGGGATTCGTCTGTCATTTTTGATATTTGAAATGATCGAGTTCAGCGCGCTTGTAATTTTGGTTGCATAACCCTTGCATATTAGCAATGCAATTGATTTCGTTGTTTTAAAACTCATAGTGTTCAGAGATAAAAAAACGCGCATATAAGTGATGAATTTATAGGTGCAATATTTATACTATATGCGAAAGTATTTATCGAAAGTTATAGACCAACACCCCTCAACACCTAAACAAGGAAAAAACGCTGCGAAGAAAGATGCTACCATTTATATATGCTCACTAAACACACAAACACTTAAACATGAAGATAGATTTACTGAACTGGAGTATGCTCTGCCAAACATCAAATGGCACATCATCGGACTGGCGGAAATTAGAAGAAACTACTCTACCATAACCCTGCGAACATCGAACCTTCTATTATGCCACCCTGCAGCAGTAAATAGCCAATTAGGAGTAGGATTTCTGATAAGAAATACGTGGAAGGAAAGAGTTATCGAATTTGTTCCTGTTGGCGAAAGAATAGCAATTGTAACAATAAAAACAAATGGAAAGGACCAAATGAAAATAATTCAAGTCCATGCTCCCACTTGCAGCTCAACAAACGAAGCTATCGCCGAATTCTATGATCAAGTAGAACATATAGTCAACGGGAAAATCGGGCACCGTCAGGACATGGAACAGAACACAATGGGACCAAACACATATGGCGACAGAAACGAAAGAGGCCTGCTGCTGATAAATGTTGCAACTCAAAACCAACTAAAAATTGCAAATACATATTTCGCAAAATGCAAATAAATGAAATGGATCTGGAAATCCCCATCAGGACATAAGAACGAAATAGATTTCATACTGACTCAAAACCTAAGAGATATATCTGATGTACAAGTTATAAGTGCCTTTAACTTCGTCAGCGACCGCAGACTAATCAGAGCAACAGTAAAAACAGAACATAGAAAAAGAAACAACAGGAAGACAACTACGCCAATGCATAGAGAAAGCATAATAGGAAACAACATAAAATATACAGAGTTACTGAGGAACCATCTGCAACATCTCGAGCAAGAAACCAATACAGCAACCACCCAAGAAACATACAACTACATAGAAAGAGCAATATTTTAATCCTGACGATCAAAATCAGGGCAAAGAAACAAGAATAGAAAAGAGCAAACCTTAGACAAAGAGATAATGGAAATAATCAAACAAAGAACAAACCTCGAAAAAAAGAAGAATAAGTGAACCCAAGAAAAAGTCCAACTATCAGAACTAAGAAATCTAGTAAAAAAGAAGATACGAGAAAATAACCAAAGAAGGGAAGAAGAAATAACTAAAGAAATAATAGAAGCTTCTGGCTCAACAAAAAAACTAAGGAAATCAACACAAACAGGTAAACAATGGATGGAAGGCCTAAAAGATGAATCAGGTAAAACCAATCACACTAGATCAAACATTATCAACACTCTAACGCAGTTCTATGAAAAACTCTACGAAGAAAAGAACGATGAAGACGTCCAAATCAACGAGACATATGGAGTCGAAGAAATGCCACAATTCCTTAATTCTGAAGTAAGAAAGGCAATAGACAACCTAAAAAATAGAAAAAGTCCTGGAGATGATCAAGTCTTCTATGAACTACTAAAACTAGGAAAAGAAGAACTAATCACACCAATAAGAGTCCTCTTCGACAAAATCTGTATTGGAGGCATAGCACCGCAGCAGTGGAGGAACTCAAAAATTATACTAATTCACAAGAAGGGGTGACGTAATGACATAAACAATTACAAACCTATTAGCTTACAATCCGCCTTATGCAAATTATTCTCCAAATTAATACAAGAAAGAATAAGAAACCTACTGAACGAATTCCAAGAAGAAAACCTAGCGGGCTTCAGGAAGAACTACAGCACCACCGATAATCTGTATACAATTAATCAACTAATAGTAAAAACAAAAGAGTATAACATTAACTTACACTTAGTATTAATTGACTATACTAAGGCCTTCGACTCAATAAAACACTCGTCAATATGGTCAGCCTTAAAACAAGCTGGCATAAATAAAAAATACATACGAATAATTGAAGACATGTACAACAACAACAACAACAACACAGCCCAAATACAACTAGAAACCGATGTACCTAAATTTAAAACTAGCAGAGGCGTAAAACAAGGCGACCCTCTATGCCCAGACCTATTCAACTGTGTACTAGAAAAAATCTTTAAAGATCTCAACTGGAATGAAAGGCAGCTTGGTTTTAACATAAACGGAACCTATCTAACCAATGAAAATATAAAAATCGAAGTAAACAATAAAGAAATTGAAAAAGTAGACGAATATATCTATCTCGGACAAACTATATCATTAAATAATCGGATAGACCGTGAGATCCAAAGAAGAATCCAATTTGCATGGGCAAAATTCTGGTCACTGAAGAACATCATGAAGGGAACATTTTCAATGGAAATGAAAAGAAAAATCTTTGACCTCTGCATCTCACCTGTACTTACCTATGGTAGTTAATCATGGGCCATGACAAAGGCTCAAGAAAACAAAATAAAGGTATGTCAAAACAAAATGGAGAGAAGTATACTGGGACTGAGATTAAACCAAAGAGTAACCATCCAAGAAATAAATCTAAGAACAAAAATAGCAAACATAGTACTAACCATAAAAACATTAAAATGGTCATGGGCTGGCCACGTAGCAAGGAAACACCAACAAAGCTGGAGCAAACGTATAACTGATTGGACGCCAAGATATAGCACAAGAAGCAGAGGAAGACAACACATAAGATGGAGTGACGACATCACCTCTGTGGCAGAAAACCTTTGGGTGCGAAGAACAAACAACAAGCGAGAATGGGCATCACAAGGGGAAGAACACGCTCAATATCGGCTAACAAACTAGAATACATATTTATTTTACTTATATCTACTACTTGTACGACTTGTTAATAAAAGGCTAATAATAATAATAATAACGTTTTGTAACATAATACATTTAATTTTATTTCTTCAGTGGCTTCACCTATGGGAGCGCATCATGTACTATTAATTTGCGATTATATTACTAAATGGTTCCGACTGATGGGATTCGTCTGTCAGTTTTGACATTTGAAATAATCGAGTTCAGCGCGCTTATAATTTTGGTTGCATAACCCTTGCATATTAGCAATGCAATTGATCCCGTTGTTTTAAAACTGAAGATCACTATGTTCAGAGATAAAAAAAGGCGCATATACGAGGTGTGGCTATTAAATAACGAGTATGTTGTGATTACAGACGAACTGTGCATGTCAAAATGTTGTACGGCACACCATTCTTTAGTGTAAAACCCCCTTTATCGGCTGCCGCAAACTGCATCCCAGTAAATAGATTTGTCTGCACGTGGCATTTATTTTCATAACTTATGTTTTTTATAATTTTCCGGAAAAATGTTAACTAATATTATTGAACAGAGAGTTGTCATAAAATTCCATATGAAACTTGGACAAAAGGCTAAAGAAATTTATGAGTTATTAAATAAAGTGTATGGCAACGAATGTTTATCCCGTTTACGTGTTTTTGAGTGGTATAAACGTTTTAAAGACGGCCGAGAGGACGTTGAAGATGATGCCCGCCCAGGTCGTCCTGTCACATCAAAAACAGACAAAAACGTCGAAAAAATTACTTCACTGGGTTCCAGAAGGTCAAAATATCAATCAGGTATACTAGCTTGAAATCCTTGCTCAGCTGCGAGAAAGAATTCGTAAAAAAAGACCCGAATTATGGAAAAATAAATCATGGGTGCTGCATCAAGACGCACCAGCTCACACTGCATTGTCAGTTAAATCATTTCTCGCGAAGCACAGCATCCCGGTGTTGGACCACCCGCTTTATTCACCTGACCTGGCTCCGTGTGACTTTTACCTGTTCCCCAAGATCAAATCCGCGTTAAAAGGGACACGTTTCGAAAGCGTTGAAGAAGTTAAAAAAAGCGGCAAACGTCATGAAAGAGCTGACGAATGAAGAATAATTTTTTTTTTACAGTGTCAGTCTCGTTATTTAATAGCCACACCTCGTAAGTGATGAATTTATAGGTGTATGCTATATGCGAAAATATTTATCTCATTAATGCGAATGTAAGTTGTATTGTAGCTGGAGCTGGTTGGTAATTGACGACCTCGTTATTTGGAAATTCCATCCGAAGCTGGGGCTGTGGGTGAAATACGTTAATTGAACTTTGGAGTGAATTTACAGCGCAATGGGGATGCCGGAATGGCTGGTACGCATCTGAGATGCGCCCAATAAACCGTTGGATTGTTTTAAATCCCGATTTAAGTCGTTAAAACGTGGAAATATCACAATCCATATAAGAGGTCACATCTGTGCGTGTGCGGGTCTATAAAATAAATCCAGGAAGCAATCCCCGTGCGTTATGCAAATCGCACAGGGGGAGAGAGACGAGCACCACGTTAGTACCAGAATGAACGTTATTTACCACCCTTCTCTGCAACACCGTGTCACACGTCAGTCGCTTCATTACGTGTCGACTCTAAGATTGCTTAGCCCCCATCGGGACGCGATCGAGGATTATTCCCTATTCGTTCCAGGATAATGGAAACCCACAGTCTTCGAATCCGGCGCACATAGCACATGCACGGCTTCAATGTCTCCTTTTTTTCATCCCGATTATCTAATTTATTTTCAATTTTGAGGGGGCTCGACGCTGCCCATTTGCGATTTAATTAAAATGTGTGATCGAGTTCTTTTGATGGGCCAGGCTGTTCACTCGTGATATTGTGTATCCGCACTTCAAATATTCGACGTTTTCCGTCGGTTCCCCGGAGGACGCTCTGCAAACGTGGGGAAATTAATTGAAATCACATGTGATGCCTACAATCGTGTGTTTTCTGCCGCAAAGGACGAAAACTGATCATTGTATTATTTGCAGTAATTTAACACTAGGTTTATGATACAGATTGCTCAGGGTTACATTAACCCTGCATCTACCGGCCGGGTTCAATGCACCCGATGTCGACCTTTGGAATTATTCCCTCAAAAGGAATCCTTTTGCTAAAATATTTGAATCGCCTGCTTATGTGACTTTGTAAGTATTGATAACATGAACAAATTATACTACTCAATTTGATTAAATAGTACCTTGGAAGGGTACAGTATAAAAACCAACATTGACTACCAATGGGGTCTATTGAACCCGGGCAGAATTTTGTTGTTCTACGTTATATAATGACTGTGCATTTATTCTCGTAACATGAAGATAATGAACAAAAGGTGACCATTAGTTATATTTTATAATATGTTTGATATAAGTGTATGGAATAAGTATATTATTTCGAAATCTATACTTTATAATGAAATAAAACCAAGGTGGTATTGTGTTTTTACTTGAAATTGAAAATCTACCTACGAAGGGTGTTTATTGCGCTTCATTGTGCGAACTGAATTTTATGACGGGTAATGGGAAGAGAACAGAGTCCAGAGCCGGCATCAGAAAATACAGATTCAGTGCCCCGTAGAAAATTAACATTAATGATTCATTATCATTAAATTGTACTTTTCATTGTATTTTTAAGTGTACATATAAATAATTGTGTTTTACAAATATAGTAAATGATTTCATAGAAAATTTATATACCGTATGATTCGCGAAACAAATAACTTAAGTTACCCATAATATTATTACCTTGCTCATTGCGTTAAAAAATTAACGACGTTAACATCAGTTAATTTTTTCATGAATCGTAATGTAACAAGCAAATATTATTTCGCACAACTGGATTCAGCGCTATCACTTTCACTTTAAACATTAATAATTTGTTTTTGTACACTAAGCGTCCTATAATCGTTTTCAATTTTAATCACCTGATCGATGCAGTTTTTCCAAATGGTACTTGAAATGTTGTTGCATTCTCGCTGAACAAGTTGAATTGTTTCTTCACTCATTTTGGGATGTGCATTATATTTCCGCAAATTTATTTTTAAAGTTGACCATATCAACTCAATTGGATTGAAGATACAGTAATAAGGTGGAAGGCGCAACACTTGGTGACCAAATTCTTCTGCCATTTTATCAACCACATACGTTGTTTTGAAATTTAGTTCTTTTATAAATTCTAATAATGTTTTTTTCTTTGCACTTAGGGGAATAACAATACCATTTTGAATGCAAAAATCCGCAACATCGCCTTTCTTGGAAACAGCGGTTGGGATTTTATTAATTTCCTTTGAGTGGTAAGTTGCATTATCCATTACGATAATTGAGTTATTGGGCATGTTGGGCAATAATTGATTGCTAAACCAATTTTCAAATAATTCGGCGTTCATATCCTGATGATAGTCTAACAAGCTTGATGCAATATTCTTGGCTGATAAGAGCAAACTAATTGACACAAAACCTGCGTCTCCTCCTGCATGAAGAATAACAATTCTTTTCCCTCTATTGCATGGTGCTCTAAGGTGACACTTATTTGTGTTATCGACCCATCCCTTGGAAACGACGTCCTGAGTATCGAACCATGTTTCATCCAAATAAATTATCGATCTCCCTCAATTTCTATATTCGTTTATGTTAGATAAATATTCTAATCGCTCTTTTTGCAATCTCGGCGATTCCATGATTTCAATTCGTTTGTCTAAAGTTTTGTACTTAAAACGCTGACTAAGTAGGTATTTATACAAAGTAGTTTCCTTATATGGAAAATCATTTCGAACAGCTTCCAAAATAAATTGGACGTGGGAACGTTACCTGATTTATAAGAATTGTAAATTGTATTTTTGATACTCTTGGCGATGGCATCGTCTATTTCGGTAAATTTGGAACTTATTCATCTTTTCCTTTCTAGCGGTCCTGTCGTAATTATTCTCCAAACCGTTGAATATGATATTCTTAACAGAATGGACATTATTTGCAGTGGAGATGCATGATTATCGCTTATAAGGGTGTTATAAATATTTACGACTATCCTTTCAGTATCAGTTGAAAGAAAAGCATGCTTTATTAATCCCTGATTTTCATTTTGATAGTTGATGTGTCCATTTGATGATCGTGGTTTTGAAATTTGTCAAAATCAATTTGAGAACAGACCTCTGTAGACTGTCGAAGGGATTCTTCAACAAAACTTTCGGAATGGCTTCTTTCCTCACATAATTAAAATAGATCGTTAAACTGAGTGTCATTATAAATTGATGAAATAATTGTTGCAGTTTCACTTAACGACGTTTCCATCTTAATAAACTCTACCTTTTCACAAGTTTATAAATGATAATATGCACACGTATGTAAAATGAGTACTGTTGCAATGTAAAGGTTAACACCGACTGAACGACATATGTAGACTATTTGAGAAAAAGACTATTTCAGGCAGCCTTAACTGATTGTCTACCTGGACTGCATATTCGCCCAGCAATTAAGGTAAAATGAACCCTAATTGCATGGGCGAATGTAAAATCCGTTTAAAACCGTTTCCTAGGTGACGGCTCTTTATTATCTACTGGCGTCTGTAGTCTTGTAATTATATCGAATTGTAAAATTGTAAAAAGAATTACGTCCGCCGACTCATAAAAAACGATGTAGATAGTTGTAAGATTATTGAATTCAATTTAATTAATAAATCATTTTTATATTATGATCATAGTGATATAATTGTGTATATATCGAAGAGAATACAATTAGTAGCATTTTCGTCGAAAGTAAATTATTTGTTACGTTCCTGGACACCCGGCTCTTCGCAACACGCCATAGAACCCTTGGCCGTAATAAACTCTCACTGCAGGTACATTTTCAATTTCAATTGAAAACAGTGTACTAAACACGAAGAAACTTTATAATTTATTATATTTTGTAATATATTACAAAACCTTTATCATCGAATATAATATTTTTTATAATAACATGACCATCAACCAGAAATAAAATAGAAACTAGTAATAATAATTTGCCACTTAAGGGTGTTTTCGCAATCGCCCAAAATGTAGCGTTTTCGTAATTCCAACAAATCGCCGTCATTTGTGAACGGATTTGTTTAAATTTCGTAAACATGTTCGGAGGTAAATTATCATGAAAAGTACGAAGCTGTTTTTTTCTAATATTGATTTAATTTTCGAAAAAAAAAAACTTAAAAGAGTAGCATAATAAAAAATAAAAATATAAAATTTAGAAAAAAACTTGCTACTTTCCAAACTGCAGGTTTTATTTTGAGTTACAATGAGTCTTCTAGAAATAGTTGTTGACTAAAGGATGTCGGATTTTTATGAGATTATTTGCAGGTACTAAAAAATATATGGTGTACCTTTAAAAAAATCTACTTTTTCTAGTTTTCAGGTAGATGGGTTTAAATTTTGAGTATGAAAGTGTTGTATAAATGTGTGATAATTTCGTATCTACGCGATTTAGGACAAGACAATAATTGTAAATTTTCCACTTTTATTTAGCATATTTTGGGGTTTCTGAGCATACTTCGTTAAACGTTGCATATCGATGCATATTTTATCACTTTTCGATTTTTAGCGTAATCTTTTACTTTATATTTCAAGGGACATAAAATTTCAAAAATAGTACAGCACATAGGCATCATTTTGCATAAAACTAATTCAATAATAAAGTTAAAATAATCTGTATATCAGTAATTAGAACCCATATTTTTCAACATTATCAAGTCAACTGACATTCCGTTTTATGGGATATTTAAGTCCAATATATTAAATATGAAAGATATAGTGGTTATTCATTATTTTCCGAAAATTTGAAAAGGTATACTGTCAGGTTTCTGACATAAACGATTTAATAGCCAGACACTTGGATAGATGCTGTTTTTACTCTATGCCGAGAATTTTGAAGCAATAAAAAGCGTGGTGCTTTCTTATTCTGATGAGTCGGCAGCATTTAAAAATTGAAAAACTTTACTAAAGAAAACGGTATTAAGCCAAGAATTAGGTCTGATTAAAGCTTGGTCTATTAGCTTTAATCTAATTACAGTTCTATTAGCGAAACTATAACATAACTTGAAGCACAAGCTGTGGAACTTTTTGAATTGATTGAAAGCTTTCAAAAAAATGAGTAAAGGACCGTTCCTTTGGAGGGAAACTGAAGCAGGCGATTCCGTGTACTGTTAAGTTGTACGTGCACGTTAAAGAACCCGATACAAATGAAGCGAAATTCATAAAGGCAAAACTTCCAAGTGTGGTAGATTCCTCCTTGGCGACGATATTTATATATAGCAGCAGAAATAGGCGGAAATAGGAGAAAAAATTAAAAATAAAGAAAATTTGGAGGGAATATCAAAGAAGATTCCCAAATAGACGTCAGCCACTTCGCCGTGTATTTTCCGATGCATTACTGTGATCGGCATACTGGTGGTGTAAATCAAAGACACAACTCTGCAAGAAAAGATTAAGAAGATTATAACACACATAATGCTCTTCTTCCCTATCCTAGCGACCGCCTAATAGCTGATAATTAGAACTCGAATCGACTAATAAGTGATAATCACACTTCGTCCTCTGCACATCTGGTGTGCTATGTTGTCAACTAAAATGTCACAATTAGACAAATGTCACGCTTCGGTGATTCATCGTTAAAAATTATTGAAGAAAACATACAAAACCACAAACCATCTAATACTGTAAGGTCTCAAAAGTTTATTTGGGCCCAATTTACCGAGTCCTGCAACATAATATATAAATTATAAATCAGATTATAAATAATCTGAGGAATACATCTCATGGAATCGTGACTATTGAGAATCGCATTGGTTGATGCATTCAACATGTTGTCAAATAATTCCACTCGTCTTTCAGACTCGTGGAATTAATATTTGACAACATGTTTCGTGTCCCAACTCACGCGATTATCGATAGTCATGTGGTCAAATGTTGTCAACATGTTGTCAAATAATTCCACTCGTCTTTCAGACTCGTGGAATTAATATTTGGCAACATGTTTCATGTCCCAACTCACGCGATTACCGATAGTCATGATTACACTCGTTGTATTATATGTGATAATTGAGCTGCTCGGGTGTATAACATGTTAACTGACATTTTCGTGAAATATAAAAAAATATTATTGTTTTATTATAATGATTGTTTTCTTTAATTGAATTAAAAAAAATGTGTAAGGTAATGGCAAGAATACATAATGATGCATTCTATATGTAGGTAAAATTGCCGTATTATGATTTCTTCTAGGTTAAAAATGTATGATAATAAAAATCGGATTTTGGCAGATACCATAGTTTACTCCCGAGCAGCTCAATTGATGCAGTGCTTGACGAACCAGGTATTAGTACCAGAAGATATTCAACCAATTCTGCAAGTTTCTCAAAACATTGTTTGGAGGACTTTAAACAGAGAAGTGATGCATTCTTACCATTTTCAGCATGTCTGTCACTTACAACCAGAAGATGAAGTACAAATATTTGCATTTTCCCGATCGTTTCTCGAATAGAATGTTGCCCATCTTAACTTTATTCGTTCCATTTTGTAGTCCGAAGAAGCTACTTTCAGTTCTCATATGGCCTACTATTCGTTTTTTGTGAAACATGCAATTATATCTTTCAAAATTTTGAATCTCGATATCTCCAAAATAAAATCCGATCGGAAAAAAGGTATTTTCCATTTTTTTCTTAAAATTCACTCTCGAATAAGAATTTTAATATTTCGCCCCTTGATATAAATCATCCGGTATACAGGGTGTCCTAGATAAGGATCAACAGTATGGGGCTCTTAGAAACCGTGAAAGTTACAATGGTGGTTAAATTACAAAAAAGTTACGCAATTTAGTGGTCAGTAATATTCTTTTGAGAAAACCAGAAATTTCCGCTTACTTCCGGAGATATTTGGCAAAAATAAAAATCATGCGATTTCGTTTTTATTTTTTCTGAAGTTATTTGGAAAGGTATAAGAAAACCCGGCACTTTCTCATTGTTACATTTTTCGTTTCGAAGAAACCATCAACTTTATTTTTTTATATGACCTTTAATAAACGTACGCTCTGTAATAAATAGCATTTCCTATTACGAATTCAACTGTGATTCAACCATATCACAGTATGGTTTCTAATATTCTTATTCAGAAAAAGGCTTGTTAATACATTTTGAATATTTTCTTGTAGTAGGCGTTGCTAATTTACGCTGTGCTCTATTTGTTCCTATGTCTGTCCAGGGTTGATAGTTTTATTTATGTTGGACCTTAAATCAGTTTAAATACTTTATCGTGTCTTCCTGATTTATCAATTATCGATGAAAGCAGGTTTCATCTTAACATAGAAACTAATTGAATCTTAACCCATACGACAATCACAATAATTTGCTAGATACTGCAACATTAACGTAAAGCCTTTATATATACTAAATTAGAAACATTACCACAGTACACTACTTTTGTTTGTTTTGTTTTATTGCTTTCTTAATTTGCTTGCTGATAGTGTGCTAATAATGCTAGTTATTGCAGTACGGCTCTTTTTTATCAAAGTGACTCATATGCGAATTATTGTTATCGGGAAATCACTCCATTGCGGTAGTAATAAACCTCATTTTATATTCATATTCATATTCATTTATTTCCACCTAACCACAATATACAAAATATACAATACATACATAATATATACAAACACAATTACAGTGCACCGCACCAATGGTTGTAGATGTGGTCGTCAGGATATTAAAATAGGCAATACAGTCGATAAACATTACTTACAGTCATTAGACAGAAACTCCTATACCGTACAGAAACCTCCATTTATAAGGTAAGATTTTAGGTTTGTCCTAAATTGGCTCACGCCCGTTTTCGATCTCAGTTGCATGACGTAGCAATATAATCAGGCTGCCAATAATAACAGAAATAAATAAATAATTCACAAAATACACATTCGTAATAATTTTAAAGTTATTCCTGGCCACGTAATAAGAACTGGAGCGTTTATGATGCAAATATTAAAAGTAATAATTGGAAAATTAATCATTCTTCTGATTTGAATGATATAGTTTCAAAATTATTACTAAAGAATATCTAACATTTATTTTGAAAATTAATTGAAAAAAATATCTTTGTTGTAAAGTTTCATTCAGCGTGGCCTCTATAAGCAACTAAATGTAAAACTTTAAAAAAAATAATAGGCAACATTGTGTAAAATCTGTAGCATTTTACTCAAAAGTTTGAAAATCTGTTTTGATTTTTTTTTAAACATACCTCATTATTAACAGAATTTCAAAAATTTTGGTACATAAGCTGAAGATTTATCAAAATACTGCAAACATATTTCTGGAGTAAAAATATTGCTGATGATACAAAAATTCAAAAAGATTATTTCAAAATTAAAAAACTTTGGAGCTTTTGAAAATTGTGAGAAAATTGTTTTAATTTCAAGATTATTATTAAAGCCAATAAAATATTTGATATGAAAATAATGCACAAAAACAGACTCGTTGTGAGTCCGAAATATCTGTAAAATAATTATATACCGGGTGAGTTTTTTTTTTAAATCTTAATACTACGACACAACATCGAAACGCATTGGATCAATAGAAGTCAATTCAATCAAATCAATGAAATTTGAAAGTGTAAGGAAAGTATAAGTTTCAGTATAGACTGGGTGTCCCGCGCTTATAGACCATTAAAAGTTATGAGGTATTGATAAGATAAAGATTTGAAACAAAATCATCCATTCCTGAAAGGTTTCATTTTTTTTTTAATGATATACTTTTTATCCAATAGAGCAATTGACAATTGTCTACAAAAAGGTATTATATAGCCATATTCCGAAAATATGTAGTTTTTGAAATATTTCGAAAATTCAAATTTCTGCTACTACACAGGCATCATTGTTTGCAAAATATGCTTATTTCTCGTCACTGTGATAACAAATGTATATAAACAAATTTAAAATTTGGTATACATACTCGTATACCAAAATATCTAAAACCATATATACTAGAATACCAAAATATATACCTATACCAGAATCCTATGTTATAACAAATATACTAGAATCAAATATCGGTTTTCTCCCCCCAGGGGGTTACTTCCGTTAATATTGAAAAATCTTTGGCCGGCTTTGCAAAAAAAAACTTCCGTTGTTTGAGTGTGTGAGGGATCGAAATGCACATATTTTGTATGAATTAATTTATATATATTATTACGAAAAATGACTGATATTAATTGAAACGGTTCGAAATAAAATTATAACAATTTCATACTCGGGTATAAACATTGAAAAACACACGTAAAAGCCAAGTATTGTGTTAGAATAGGAAGGGGGTGATCATTTGGGGGATTTTATAAGTAATTTGATTAAATATGAATTCAATTTGAATAGATTGCAAACGAAATTACGAGAACTTTTATAATCACTTATGAAGACGCGTTCGATGCGTGGTGACGCAATTTTATAAACAAAACAGAGGCGCCCAAGCCGGCCGATGACGAATCATAACAATTTAGTATTTTTAGGTCAATAACCTTGCTATAGGGCCCATGTGAGATCACCGAAATTAGAAATAATGTTACGGGGAACCACACACAACATCGCTGAGTGGGCAAAATTTTAATATAAATAGCATCGCTTTGCATACAAAAAGTTTAGTTGGTTCCAGATTAGCGTGGCGTCAGTCCGTTATTATCTTCGTTAATAGTATCCGCGAATATCATTACAAAGAGTATTATCCGATTTATTTTGAAACTGACTGTGTTCAGGATGGTATTGATTATTTCGAAATTGAGTAGCAATAATCACTACATTCCTACTAAAGTACCAAAAACGAAGACCCCGTGAAATATATATATATATATATAATCGGTCCGGTTACACATACGTGGGTTGTTCGAAAGGATTATTAATTTCTGGCATACGCTATGAGCGGTGTCGTGGATGTTAATGAGGTAATCGTTCCGGTTACACAAACGTGGGTTGTTCGAAAGCTTTATTAATTTCTGGCATACGCTATGAGCGGTGTCGTGGATGTTAATGAGGTAGTCGTTCCGGTTACACATACGTGGGTTGTTCGAAAGCTTTATTAATTTCTGGCATACGCTATGAGCGGTGTCGTGGATGTTAATGAGAAAATCGTTCCGGTTACACATACGTGAGTTGTTCGAAAGCTTTATTAATTTCTGGCATACGCTATGAGCGGTGTCGTGGATGTTAATGAGGTAATCGTTCCGGTTACACATACGTGGGATGTTCGAAAGCTTTGTTAATTTCTGGCATACGCTATGAGCGGTGTCGTGGATGTTAATGAGGTAATCGTTCCGGTTACACATACGTGGGTTGTTCAAAAGCTTCATTAATGTCTGGCATACGCTATGAGCGGTGTCGTGGATGTTAATGAGATAATATTTCCGGTGTCATTCGCGTTCCGACAGGAGAATGCTACCATCTCTAATTGTGTTTACCTTAGTAGACATGATTAACAATTCTCCTCACAAGTTAACAATTCTTCTAAACATATCAATTAAAATGCAGAATAGAAAGGATAATACTCTTCAGGGGATAAGTATAAATTGTTAAAATATAGCCTAAATAATATCTTTTCGATAAAGCGGCAAAACATTATTTAATTATGAATCAGTAATCATATGGATTTGAATCAAAGTAAGATTTAGTTTAAATCGGAAATATTACAAAATTTTAACTAAAAAAGGGTTAAGTAAATGAAATCCATAAAATTATCAGAATTGCTTATTTAACGTATTTCATTCTGAATTTCATGATGAAATCTAAAAACGATAATGTTCTCCAGGGAATAATTATGAAATATTAAGGTATAATTTACATAATAACTGGGCAATACTGTGGCAAATTATTGGTTGTTTTGTGTAATGAATAAAAACAAGTTCTAAATAATCATATTGCAAATTCATTAATATCAGTCATACGAACAATTTACAGGACGTATTTAGCAAAATTGTATCTATCAAAACCTAGTTAGTGAATCCTGAAGTAATAGATGAAAAATTACATTGGAAGGCACAAACATAAGGTGACCAGATCCTAATGATACAAAATCGGGACAGCAGGACGGGGGGGGGGGATTTTTAAATTTAATTAACAAAGAACGCAAAACGCAAAATATACAGGGTGTCTCCCAAAAAACGCCGTTGGCCAATAACTCCATAGCTCCCTAACTATTTATTGCCTGATTTCAATAAAACAAAAACACAATTAAATGTCTCCACATGTTCTACAAAGGGGCACTAATTTTTGTTTTGTTTTGCAAAATCAACTTTCATTTCAGCGATAGTTGCTAGATTTTGCAAAAAAAAATTAGGGTCCCTTTGTAGACATGTGGAGCCATTTAGTTTTGTTTTCCTTTTATTGAATTCGGCCAATAAATAAAGGAGTTATCGCTAGCGGCGTTTTTTAGACACCCTGTATAATATTATATTACATTTTTTTTAACAACGAGGCATGTTTTTAAAGTACCGTTTTGTATTTTGGCCGCTGTAGCGCTGCTACCAAATACAGATATTGGCGAAATATATAAGCTGATAACTTCAAAATAGCGAATAAAAGATCACCCCGAAAAAAAACCCCATCTTTCAAAAGTCGGGACATTTTTGAAACGTCGCGGGACGCGGGACAAATTTCTAAAAATCGGGACTGTCCCGCCAAAATCGGGACGTCTGGTCACCTTACACAAACAGTGACATATTTCATGAAGTGGTGACATGCATTGAGCCGTTTTGCGGGCACGCAGAATTGAGCAATGTGTGAAAGTCATTGACGTTACTAAAGATTTCCAACTGATGTACAGATAAAATGAAAAATGACATTGGAAGGCACAAACAGTGACATATTTCATGAAGTGATGACATGAATTGAGCCGTTTTGCGAGCACGTTGAATTGAGCAATGTGTGATAGTCATTCACGTTAAGTACATCTTTTGCCCAAAACTAATTAACACTTTTTGAGTCAATAAAGAAAGTCATTAAATTCAAGTTTATGTTTAATTATTGGTGCAAAATCCTTTAAAGTGAATAAATTACACTTAATCTATAATTCTTTGTCTTTATTTTATTAATATTATTGTTACTAACACACGCATTACCTCTAAAAGAAGTTTGAGTCGTCACGATAATGATTTAATATCAAACATAACGTAAAGAAGTACTGCCATTATACGATCACACAAAATAAAAGTAAAATAGATAAATCACGAGTCAAAACAAATATCATATATTACAAGAATTTATGATTACAAGTAAAATATACCTAATTATTAAATATTGGGAAAACTGAAGTCTTACAAGTGGCAATACAACTTATGCCAGATACTAGCTAGTTACTAATAATAATTGTAAAAAATCGGAGATGTTCAGGATATTTCTTCATATACTATTAAATGTTATAACATCCATTACATTTCATTTTTCATCAATCCTGGGGCACTAAAAACTACATAAAAAGGAATCGCATAAATGTAAATAGCCTAAGTACAACTTAAATTCAATTACTTCGTATAACGAGTAGTTCTTTGCAGGGACAGGAAGGGCGGCTTGCAGAAAACGCGGATATCGGTGGCGCGTAAAACCCAAGACGGGATTGCGGATGAGCACATCTGCTGTGAAGTTACGCAAGTTGCTGACTGGAGCCAGAAGGGCGTGAGATGTCAGAAATTACTGTGCCATGTGCATGTCTGCACTGATTACCGTCACATCCGCTTCTTAGGGGCGGATTGCTGTATAGACTGATTAGTACGCGTTGTACTCCACAATGGTAAGAAATAAGTTCAAAGGTAAAGAAAATTTCAATTCAAAATAAAAATTACATAAAGGAATTATACTGATCGCTTAACTAACACACAGTGTGTCTCAATACCTGACATGGCAAAATTAACATTGGGAAATTATATATGGATCCACTATTGCCATGAGCTATACAGGGTGTCCCACGCTAATGGACCTTTAAATGTTTATGAGGTTCACGATAAAATAAAAAATTGAAAAATAAATATTCAAACAGGGTTTATTCCGTTTTCCTCATGTGAAATACTTTCAAGCTTCTATCACTTCCGGTTCTACCGAAAGTAGCCATTAACTTTTATTATTATGTTTTTAGCTTCCCCGTTTAATTTGAAACATATTTTGTAGAAATGTATGTACACCTATCTGTTTAACTTTCTGAGATAAAAATTAAATTCCAAGATTTTGACCTCAAAACGACATGAAAAAATGCTTCAAATTCTCTTACAAATTACATAAAAATGGAAAATGTATCTCGAATTGTACCTGAGAGGTACCTGCAGCTGAAAGTTTTGACAGTTAGTCATTTAAAAATGTTATTAGTTAAGAGCACAATTAAATAAAGCGCATTTCAATTTGTCTAAAGGAAATGACATACTTTTTATCTCATAGAGCTATTGGCATGACAATTTACTACATAAAAAGTATTTTACAATTACCATATTCTCCAAATGCGTGGTTTTTGAAATATTCAAAAAAATCGAATTTCTGCATTATGTAATTTCGCCTATGCTGTTTACACGTGCTTAATAGTTTACGAAACATGATTATCTTTCGTAACTGTGACTACTAATCAAAGAGACTCTCATTTTTTTCATTTCAAATGGACTTTTTAATGTAATTCGGCACGATTTTCTGCCGGGTAAATCAGTAGACACAGCTCTTTATGAATGCATAAACACAATTTTAGCTAGTCTTGAATCTAAGAAACTAGTGTGTGGAGTTTTCCTTGATTTGTCAAAAGCATTCGATAGTGTGGACCATAACACCCTTCTAACAAAACTCGAACGATATGGGGTGCGAGGGATATCCAAGGCATGGTTTAAATGGTACTTAGCAAACCGCTCTCAGGTTGTCAAAATAAATATAAATGGCGTCGAACATCTGTCAAATCCCTGTGTTTTGGAGAAACGTGTTCCACAGGGCATTTTGGGCCCTTTACTGTTTATAATTTACACAAAAGACATAATTTACAGCATTGCCGGTTCAAATCATCATATAATCACATATGCTGATGAGTCTGTCATTATCAGTGGCTCAAATTATCAAGATATTATAACTGACTGTAATATACCGGGCTTTTTTTTCGTTTTTACACATATGATTGACAATGTATAACTGGTTGCCTGCATCTACCCGCAACGAATTTCCTATGTGTAATTCTAAAAAAAAAAAATCAACTCATTAGCGGTCGGTGCAAGCAACCTGTCAATTTTGGCATATGTAACACAGAGAGGTTATGTTTTTATTCAAGACAATACACGAGAGTATTCGTAATGTATCAAGATCAGCTGATATGTCAACAAATGATTATTTTCTTTGGGGTTACCTGAAAAGTAAAATTTTTAATGACGTACAAATACATAACGTAGATGAATTGAAAGGCCGTATACGTACTGCATGTAATGGCATAAATCCACAATACGTTACGAATACTCTGCGTGTCTTCAAAAACCCTGTCGTGTATTGCCTTGAATAAAAACATAACCTCTATGTGTAACATATACCAAAATTGACAGGTTGCTTGCACCGACGCCGCTAATGAGTTGTTTTTTTTTTTAGAAATACACATAGGAAATTCCTTGTGGGTAGATGCAGGCAACCAGTTATACATTGTCCATCATATATGTAATAAGGAAAAAAAAGCCCGGTATATCTCAGCAGAATAAATAATTTGTTCGCATCAAACAAACTTATGTTAAATAAAAACAAAAGCAAATATATCATTTTTAAAAGTAACACTGCTATTCCGACGCCTGAATATATAGAAATCAATAGTGATAGGTATTTCACTGATAAAGCCGTTTGACTTTTAGGAATCAAGCTGGATGAACTTCTCAGTTTCGACGAACATATTGAAACGTTATCTACCAAATTAAGCGGAATATGCTATGCTATGAATACAATCAAGGATTTGTTGGACATTTCATCACTCAAAATTATGTATTTCAACATATTCATATCAAATGTTCGGTTTGGGATACGTTGTTGGGGATACAGTACAGAATGCAGACGAGTATTTATAATACAGAAAAGATTCATACGAAGAATGTATAATCTAAAATGTGGATCATCCTGTAGAGGTACATTCAAACAACATAATTTACTTACATTGTACGGAATATATGTGTATGAGTGTATTTTATTCTTATTTAAAAAGAAACATTTATTCATTGGTAATGAAATAGATCATAAATATGATACAAGAAACAAATCGAATTACAATATTCCAAAACACCATTTAGCAGCATATCATTCTATAATCGATTGCCAGGTGATATAAAAGGTATAAGAAACATCAATTTATTTAAGAAACATCTACATAGTTTCACATGTGCCAAGGAACTATATAGCATTAGTGAATATTTAGTGTAGTGCAATGTGTATGTATGTACTTGTACATTTGTTTTGTGACGTGTTTCTTTCTCGTTCGAACCCAATTTGTAACAAATTTGTATGTTCAAACTTTTTAGAAATAAATTCTATATATCTATCTATCTAATGTTAATAAAGAAATTTCACTTCTTAGGTTAATAGTAGAAAGTAGTAACAGTGACACAAATTTTAGATTTATATCAAAATGTGTATTTTCAAAATTAGACATCGACGTGTCCGAGGATTTTTCAAAATATATCCATTTTCCATTTGGCTACAACATTTTCGAACTACATTCAAAATACGGAAAATATCAAGTTTGTAATAGAAGATAACAAAAGCCTTAAAGTTGTACGACAGATAAATAAAATAGCAAAAAAAAAAGAAAAAATAACAAACAAAATTGATATTTTATTGAAATAGTATTAAGTAATTTTACGAAAAACTTAATAATGTAGCAAAATAAGTGACACCTATTAACATAGAAAATGTTTTAAACGGAATATCAGAAGATATCACTAAAGCAAATGAAAACTAATATTGCGCCTGGTGAAGATTAATTCTAGTTGAAACAATCACAGAAGAGGTGCTAAATATTATCACGTATTTATTAAATCCCTTCCCAAAGAAATAACTCCATCATATGCAAAAATGTCAATTAAGTAATGAAAAACAAAAAGAGAGACATTAGAGTAAAGCCTATTACAAACCGATTAGCGCCCTCAGTTATATTTAAAATCTATTTTCCAAAATATTTACAAAAAGGTTAACAAATAAACTTGAATTCTTCCTTTTAAAAGAACAAGAAGGATTCTAGGCAGGATTGGAATATTTCCATACTATAAAGCTCCTGATTAGCGGACAGAGAATGCTGCTGACACATGGGCAAAGATTCACAGGCAGAACAACGTTTTCGAACGGCGGAAAATCGAAATGCATTCGCAGGAGTGTTAGCCAATGTTAGCGAAACCGGACAATGCACATGAAAGAAGAAGAATGAAGATTTAAGTACAAGCAGTATTTACTGCTGTTAAGATTATACCAGCAACTCAAATGTGGCTTAAAATGTTTCTATCAATATTTGTTCATATGGATTCCCATCCAATTTAATATTTTTATTGAGCATATTTATAATATATAAATTATATATATATATATATACGAGGGTGGTCTGAAAAGTTTCCGAGCTAACAAAGATACAAGACATTTTTTCTTTCTTTTTAAATTATTTTTCTGCATAGTCTCCTTATTAAAAGTCTCCAATTAAAAGAACTCCATGACTATCCCAAAAAACAGACGCAATCACTTTCCCAGCCGAAAATACAGTTTTTGCTTTTTTTGGAGCCGATTCCCCCTTTGCAGTCCACTGTTTGGACTGTATTTTTGATTCGGGCGTATAATGGTGTATCCAAGTTTAATCTACAGTAACTAATCGTCGCCAAAACTTGGATTTATTGCGCCTTAACTGCGCCAACAGAGCGTTGGAAATGATCATTCGAACACGTTTTTGGTCTAACGTGAGCAAACGCGACACCCAACGCGCGGATAGCTTTCTCATGTCTAAATTTTGATGTAATATGTGACAAACACGTTCTTTTGACATGTTTATAACCTCTGCTATCTCTCTCACTTTAATTCGGCGGTCGTCTAGCACTATTTGGTGAACTTTGGCGGTGTTTTCGTCGGTAGTTGCACTTTTTGGACGTCCCGAACGTTCATCGTCTCCCAAGCTCTTACGACCATGTTTAAATTCAGCTGCCCAAAATTTCACCGTGGTAAATGATGGTGCTGAGTTCCCATATACAGAATCCATCTCAACTTTGATTTGCGTAGGCGTATTGCCTTTCAAAAACAAATCTTTGATGACAGCTCGATACTCGATTTTGTCCATTTTCATAAAAACACTCACATCAACACACTCAAACGACTGTTACATAACAACTGCGCATCCAAAATGGCTGAAATTTTGTGTGGGACTACCGAGGCATGCGTAAACATATTCCCCAACTTATGTAAATAAGTGCTGCCATCTTCTGGTTAAGGGCGGAAACTTTTCAGACAACACTCGCATATACAGGGTGAGTTTTTTCGGATGTTTAGTATGGGGATCTCGGAAACTAGCGGAGATAGAGGGACGATTAAATGGGGAAAGATTTGCAGTTTTACGAGTTCAATTTCATGAGCTTTTTGTTTTTTGGAAAAATTGCATGACTGACTAGATTTCTTGAAAAAATATATTTTTTGTTATTTTGTTCGGAGCATATTGCTCTGTTATTATTGACTTTAGAAAAAATGTGTAAGGGAAAAAGTTATATGAAATTATGTGCTTAATAATACAGGCTAACCGATTATTTTATTTAAGCTATAATTTTTGAGTTATTACTGGGTTGAGTTATTACAGGGTACCCAGTTATTACTGGGTGTCCCAAAATGAGTGGGCAATCTCAACAGCACGGCACTCGGGAATGGCAACTGAGTCCTTAAAAAATACTATAAAAACTTGTCAGGCTACACTTTTCGAAATATTACTAGTCACAAGTGTCACATTACAGCATGTATAGAAAGGCTGCTAGAAAGAATTAACTGCCAATCATGTGCTAAGTTGTTTAGTTATAATTTATTTAAATAATCTCATTGGATTTCTATTTCTAATAGCGTATTTAAGTATGTCAAAAAGAAAATTGTTGAAAAATCAACATAACAATAATGTGTTTTTAAATTATTATTTTTTTAGCTTTATAAGGACCCAGTGGCCATCCCTGAGTGGCATGCTGTAAAGCTTGTCCACTGTTTTTGGGACTGTATATCTTTACATTTTTGGATCCTGTATTCCTTCATAATTAAAATGATATAAGATATTCGCGTTTCCAAACTAACTGTTTTCATGTTATTCAGATGTATATACAATACTCGTTGAGAGTATGCGGTAACGAATGATTTATCTCACTGGTTTTTTTCTTTATGTGTATCACGTTTTGCATTGTCGAATCTATGTATGTACATACTTGTCAATGTAAATAAATAAATTGAATTGAATTGAATACAACTTTATGAAATTTCAATAATGTTTCCTGCTCTTATTGATAAAGTTAAGTTAAGTTCTAATTCGGTGTGTAATTTTATTCATAGTTGCCCTTCAATAATAAATTTTCATCTGATATATATATCACGATATGATATAGGGCGATCAATATTTCCAAACTGCACCATTTTTTTTTTAATGAAACGCCAATATACAGGGTCCTGCAACAGTACGTCGGGCTTTGCTAGCGCGTTTGTCGTAAGAGATAGAAAAAAATGTTTCGTACAAAAAGTTAGTGGTTTAAAAATATTTATGCCATAAAATGATTTTCTATTATACAGGGTGTCCCAATTTTGCGGAATAACAAAAACAAACATTTTTTTAAATGGAACACCCTGCATTTATTCAAGTTTTCTGATGATATTTTTCAACCTCTACATTGTCGTCTATTTAGTTTTGGCTTATGTTACAGTGTTACCAACTTACATTTTTTTTTCCAAAATATCATGCATAAGCAAGCTCCACTTTCAAAAGTCGTAACGACCGTATTTTTTAAAGGTAAGAATAAGTTTTAGCAACAATCGCAGTGTGATTAATAAGCAACCTTTTTGTATAGAGAAATTTAAATTTAGAAATACAGGGTGTCCTGAAAAAAATGACAAACTTTGCAAATTTCAAAGCGGAATAACCCATTTTTGTCAAATGGGATGCCCCATATTTTATGCCATTATTCGGTAGGTCTTTTTCTTTTCTTTAATTTAATGGTGCATATCTTATGTCTGAACCCTATAGTTGTTGAGATATTCAATATTTTCACAAGAGTCACCATTTGATTACATTTCTATGCACAGAAGTAGGTCATGCTGAGACAGAACACCTGCCAAAATGTAAGTAAGAATCAATGCGAGATGAACAAAAATATTTTGAACATTGCTGTAGGATCGTTTCTCTTTTGTATTAATAATTTTGTTATCTCTCATGGTTTTCGAATAAAATAATTAATCGTATTGCAGAAGTACTATCTACTATTTTACAGTTTTCGTTCATGTCACATTGATTCTTTCTTACATTTTGACAGTTGTTTTGTCACAGCATGACCTATTTCTGTGCATAGAAATGTAATTAAATGGTGACTTTTGTGAAAAATATTGAATATCCCAACAACTATAGGGTTCAGACATAAGATATGCACCATAAATTGAATATAAGAAAAAGACCTATCGTATAATAATATAAAATAGGGGGCATTCCATTAAAAAAAAAGACTGAAATTTGTAAAGATTGACATTTTTTTCTGAACACCCTGTGACTAAATTCAAATTGCTCATTACCAACATGTTGCTTATTAACCACACTGAGAATATTGCTAAAATTTATTCTTACCTTCAAAAAACGAGGTGGCTACGATTTTTTAAAGTTGAGTCTGCTTATGCATGATACAGGGTGGCGCAATAGAACGTGCATATGCGTCATCTTTTTTCGCGGGGTAAACAGTGCGCGGGCGGAGGGAAGCGATCGGCGGCTTTAAACTTGTCGCGACGAAGTTTACAGCGAATTTTGAAGTTGGATCGTTACTGCATAGTTATAAGTTCCAGTTAACACAGGAATTAAAAGAGGCCGACTTCGGAGCAAGGTTGGCATTTGCTGAAGAAATGCTTAGTCGATTTTCCACTTTTGACAACATCCTTTTTTCTGACGAGGCTCATTTTCATTTAAATAGGTTCGTAAACCGACAAAATTGTCGCTATTGGAACGACGAGAATCCAAAAATGAAACATCAAAAACCACTGCATAGTCTGAAAGTAACGGTATGGGCAGCAATCTCAAGCAAAGGAATTATTGGCCCTTTCTTCTTTGAAGATTCACGAGGACGAAACATCACCGTTAACACCGACCGCTATGTTGCGATGTTAGAGGGATATTTGACTCCAGAACTTGCGAGATCGAGAATAGCGAATACGAGGACTTGGTTCCAACAAGACGGAGCGACCTGTCACACATCAAATGACTCGGCGGTTGTGAGACAGATGTTTCCTGCAAGACTAATTTCCAAAAGAGGTGATATCCCTTGGCCCCCACATAGCCCTGACTTGACGCCTCCTGACTTTTTTTTGTGGGGATACCTCAAACTTAAAGTCTACATGAACAATCCGAGGAACATCAGTCAGCTAAAGGAAAATATCCGTGGGGAAATGGCAGCTATCACCCCAGATTTATTGACAAGAGTTTTCACAAATCTGCGTTCGTTAAGAGGAGTGCCGTCTTCGAGAGGGCCGTCATTTAGATGATATTATTTTTAAAAAATAAATTACTTTTAATTACCTAATCATCCTATATTTTATTTCAACTTTACCTTTTGAATTTATTTTTTTAGCCTATACTTAATAAATGCGCGTTCTATTGTGCCACCCTGTATAGGAGAAAAAAAAAGTAAATTGGCAACACTGTAACATAATCCAAAACTAAATAGACAGCAATGTAGAGGTTGAAAAATGTCATCAGAAAACTTTAATAAATACAGGGTGTTCCATTTAAAAAAATGTTTGTTTTTGTTATTCCGCAAAATTGGGATACCCTGTATACTTGAAAATAATTTTACGGTATAAATTTTTTTAAACCACTAACTTTTTGTACGAAACATTTTTTTCCATCTCTCACGAGAAAGGCGCTAGAAAAGCCCGACGCGCTGTTGCAGGACCCTGTATATTATTTCATAGTATAAAAGTCCATTAAATTAGCTTTCTTTGAAATTGGGTTTCCTAACAGTTACTCTAATATTTTGGAATTTATTCGTTTCACCAAGAACTTTGGTTTTAAGGTATTCCCACAAAAAATGTAGTCCTGAGTGTGGGCTGATGAGTGAAAATCTAGAATTAAATCAGGGAATCTTACCAACGTCTGTAATAATCCACTACTTTATGTCTTCATCTTTGATCATCATCTTTCTTCATCTACTGCATAAAATTTGTCTGAATATTGACCTCAAATCTAAAGTGTTCTTTTAAAATAAGTATTAAATACCCATAATTGTTATATAATCTCAAAATAAAAACAGCGCCAAATTCGTCTTCTAGAAAGTTCTAAAAAAACAGTTGTATTTAATAATTTCAAAAATACTTTATGAAAATATATAACGCTAATTAAAATCGACTTGTTTTGAGGTAACGAGCTCAATGTGACTGCATATATTCCTCACAGAGTTTCCACCCTGTATAGGGCACGTTAACTCTCCATCCGCAGTTTTCATGTTTTTGTATCGTAAAATTTTTTTTCATATTTGTTGCAACCTGTAAATTATCTCTCTAGCTTTTTGTTGATTCTCTAAAGGAATAAAAAAAAATCTATGAAAGTAGACCTACTATTTTGTTCAATATAAAATAAGCCAAAATTGCTAATATGAAATTATTATAATGATTATAAGTATACCTTATTAAATTATACTTTTATTTGTGCTTTATTTTTTCTTTAGAGAAACAATTTGCATTTCTCATTATTATTCTTTACTTGTTTTTTACTTTTTCATTTTTATTCTTGTTCTTTGTTATCACTGGAATCATATAATTAAATTAACATACAAAGATTTTCGAAAAATATTGTTATTGTTCATGTTTTTTACGTTTGTATTGGCTAATTTGGAATTTCCCGTAAATAAATAAATTAGGAGTAATACATAAAACGACTAGAAATAATGTCCAATTTACTGAAAAATATATACACAGCTTCTGCGTGCGACTGTTCGATAGACACGTTATTCCTAGACTCACTCGCCATATATCAAGGACACAATAATCCCAGTATAGCGTAATGAGCAGCAATTCGTAACTCCTGTTGATTCAAATCACCTGCAGCTTGCTGGATTCCCATAAAGATATATAGATGATTAGGAGTGCTATTCCAAGGAGCATTCCATTACAGCGAGAACAAATAATTTACTAGCAGTTCGTCACCGTATTTAGGAAGACCTTACTGGCTACACTTTACAGACTACATATTACTCAGAGACAATTATTAAGACTAATTATATTATGTTAGCGTGTTGTTATATATTGTTCGAGCTACAATTTTACACATTTAAAAAAATCTATACATACAAGACAATGTAGGTATTCATTATTTATTTTTTATGGTATTGTATATGAAAATTAAATTCGCAGCTACTGTTATTCGAAATCTACAATTCGTCTAGAGGAAACGTGCAATGATACGCGCTGGTGTGTGTGAAGATGACATAGCTTTGGTGTTTTGGTGTTTTCAGTCTTGAATAGTCCTTTTGTAATTTTTCTGCCACTGTGGATGAGTACTAACCACAAAACTCATCCACGGATAGCGGGTCACCACCATTTTATGTGTTAACAAATGTCCTGTGTAGAACTCAGGATTCTCTAATTTCAAGTACGTTGCAATTTTATTAGGCACATTCCCAATGATTGATAGCCCATAACTTGCTTAACACACTTACCGTTTCTGTATCCAATTAAAAATCGACGATTTTCCTGGTTTGCGAGTCACAGATCAGCGATTTTTTTTGTACAATTCATATGCATTGCATGCATTGGAATGACGAATGATCTAATTTTCTTGTTATTGGTACACCTTAGTGTAATAAGAACAATCTGACTAATATCTTCGAAATCGTCCGAGTTAGTGACGCAAGTGCATAACGCCTGCAAAGATTCCAAGGATTAATATTACCTTTTCGAGCTACCACTTTTGATCATCTGCCCCCAATTAGAATTTAATTACTCGTTCTTCACTTAAAATCTCCGCCTTTTTCGGTTTATAACCATTATTTGTTCGCATAAGAAACAAGAAGAGCTTACCGACTCTCGGAATATCAATGTCTTCAAAAACTTTTAAACCCAGCATTCAAATCTTAGTCCACATGGAGTAGGGGTAATAGACCTTCGATGTTCCTATTACATATTATATAGCTTCGTTAACACAATTTACATTTTTACTTTTTGCTATGTAACAAATATTCATAGTCTTTCTCATTATGCTCTTTAGTTTTTTTGGGTAGTAGGTAAATTAATATTCGCTTCGGATGCTTCTTCTTCTATTTTAGCAGGAATTTCGAAATTATCTTCTTAATTCATAATAACTGCTTACAATAATCACAAAAACTGAAAATAAAGCTCTAGACAGTTAATTTAATTACATGTCTTAGGTAACACTCGCGGTGATATTGTTACTATAATTTCAAATGTGTAAATATACAGGGTATCCTAAATAGAGTAGGATTGCATAGGTATCTTTCTTATTTTGAAAGCTAGAGATCTGGTTAAATAGGCAATGTCATGCAATTTTGTATGCTGGTTCAGATTATGTTGAAACATTTTCAAAAGTTCGAGCAGTTTAGAATCTATTCTAAACAACTAAAAATTGTAGTTTTCTAAAAACACCGATAATTCCATAATTATTAAAGATGCGGAAATAAGTTAAAATTAAAAGTTACTTGGTTCGATCGCACAAACTTAAGAATCAAGTCAAAAGAAAAGTCAAGATGGCAGTTTCTGAGATATTAATAGCAACTTTTTTATTTTAAATGGCCGTCATATTTGATTCTTACACGTCTAAATCGCTTGGATGTATAAGATCCTATGTGAAAATAATAAATATGGGATAAATCAATTGTTCCAATTTTTATTTATTTTTTCTACAAATTATTTGTAAAATGAATGTAAAAAAAAACAACGTAATACAACTAACTGGTAAAATAACAATAAATTATAAAAAATGCTCAAAATGCTGACTGTTATTGGCTAAATAGCCAAAAAGAAACTAAACACAATTGCCAGCGTTTTAGAATATTGCCAGTTACTTACCGCAATGTGTTGCGATTAACGCCTTTTATTGCCTCTGTCATTACTTCACGAAGTTTATCTATATTATTTAGCAATTGAAGGTACTTCCATAAATTTTGTAGCCCAGTAAGTACCCTATAAATAAACAAATTAAAATCAAGAGGCGTCAAGTACACAGATCTGGCTGGCCACTGAACAGATGTATTAGTTGCTGTTTCTTTGTTATTAAAATTGCCATTTATATAAGTAATTACATATCTAGCATTAAGTGGAGGGCGGCATCTTACTGGTACTATATTTGAATATTTTGTACCAAACGTACATCATGTAATAAATCTTATAGGGTTGTTTGAAGAATTTCCAAATGACGTGCAGTTAGAAATATTATATCACCATGTAAATGATTTCCCAATATGCCACAAAATACATTAAAGCCGAACCGCACTTGGTTTTCCCGTGGAATCAGTATGTGTGGATTGTTCTGAGCCCAATAGTGTTCGTTATGATGATTAAATAATCCACAATTAGAAAAGTAGGAATCCATAAAATTGTATTTATAAAGTTACCATTTTCCGTAATTTATTGATTAACCTTCTGCAAATTGTTAATCTACGGATGTTATCATTTGCTTGTAAAGAATGAGAAATATGCAATTTAAAAGGGTAAAACTCATGTTTTTTTATAATTGCTGATGCTCTAGATTTAAATACGTTTACTTGATTTTCTATTTGCCGAGTTAAAATGTTCGGATTAGCGAACATTTAACGCAGTCAATTGTTTTTGGCCAATAACTGTCAGAATTTATTGTTATTTTACTCTTAGTTGTTTTAGGTTTTTTTTTTAAATTTGTCTACATTTGTTTTAAAAATAATTTAAAAAACAAAAATAAAAATTGGAATAATTAATATTTCCCATATTTTTCATTTTGACATAGGTTGTTGTACATCGTTGAAATAAGGAAATGAAAGTCTATTTTGACGTATAAAAATCAAATATGGCGGCCATTTAAAATATGAAAGTTGCTATTAATATCTCCGATACTGCCATCTTGACTTTTGTTTTGACTTGAATCTCACGTTTGTGCGATCGAACCCAGTAACTTTTATTTTAAACTTTTTTCCGCATCTTTAATAATTATGAATATACCGGAGTTTTTAGAAAATTGAGATTTTTAGTTTTTTTAGAATAATTTCTTAGCGGCACGGACTTTTGCAAATCTTTCAACATAATCTAAAGCAGGATACAAAACTGCACAACATTGCCTATTTAACCAGATCTCTAGCTTTAAGAATAATAAATGCAATCCCACTCTATTTAGGATACTCTGTATAGATCGAAATCGCGCGAGCTTACTATTTTTTGGTAATAAATTTAGCTGCCATCACGTGATATTTTATGACCGGCGGCTATTAAACATAATTTATCATTTCTCTTTTAGACCGGTTACAACAGCATAACAGTATTGTAGCACGAAAATATAATAACAGTAGCGCATTAGTAAAAATGAAAAATCAGATGTCATAACATACATCTTATATAGTAATAATAATAATAATTTTTTTTTCGTAACACAGCAATGTCATAACATGAAAATTGATTAGATCAATGGAATAATAACAGTAATTAATAGTTATTCACAATTAAAAGACCTGAGGTGGGCAACACATGACTTTTACCATGTAAATATGAATAAACGATAAAAAATAAAGGGGTTCCCGTTATCGTAGAGGCTCCATATTTAGCAGACAAGCGTGAAAAAAATAAAGAAGCTAAGAAACAAAACGCCCAAGCCCTAAGTGAAGCAGGACAGGGTGAGAGGGCAGGGGTTGCTGAAAAAAGTTGGCAACCCTGATAACAGGAAAAATTTGATATTCCTGTTTACATTTTTTTTTTCAAAACCTTTGTAAGTTGAGATTTTGTTTTACAGAAGTAGTTAAAATGTGGATTGTCATTTTAAAATGTTCACTTTCATGAACAAAATATCATCGTTGCTTAAACATCATCAGAAAATGGTATTTTAAAATCTGTAATTAACCTTTCTCCTATTTTCTTAAAAACATCAAATAGTTACTAATTTGGTTCCCGACCTTTACATCATTCTGTATTTTACTCATTATAGAGTTGAATATTATTGTTGTTATCCTCTTCAGTCACGAGACTAAACGAGAATATTTGACCAGTTCATTAAGAACTCTATACATTTTCTCGAGTATCAAACGAGGTGTTATTAATTTTTAATTATCTATTTAAATTTTTACTTTTCGTAAAATTTTGCATGTACTAGAAAATGACTAAATTCCACCGAGTGTATTACATTTGCATTTTAATATGGTTTTCTTTTATTTAAAGCGCCTTTTCAGAAGTAGTGTTTGATTACAAATTAAGTTATCTCGATAAAAAATGGGACAATATAAATATTGCACTTTGTGAAAATCGAACTCATGACTACTCTTCTGAGCACCATTAACTATCAACTAGGCGAGGATTGAACCACCGACAATATATTCGTCGGAGCCTTAAATTATAGTGCAATTCAATTTTAATGGTGCCTTAAATAAATATCAAATAATCGTTTATGGTTTTTCTGACTCTCAAAATAAGACAAGTTATCAAGCAAATGTACATTTTTTATTTCTAATGAGTATCACTCATTTATTGTAAGAGATAAATTAGGCAATTTAAACAAAACAAATGTTTATTCCACAAAATACATATAAATATACGAAACAAATTATTCCATTTGCAACTAATAAAAATTAGATATTAACAATCGGGTACACATCTGCTAGGCAACTTAATATAATTCATACATTTAATGTTCATAACTTGTTGTGCAGCAAATTATTCACAAAATTCTAGAATAGTTCCTAGAGCCTAGATACAGTCACTGATTTGGCCATACCGCATGATTCATCCTTGACAGATATCTTTACATGATTATTAACGAATATCGACACGTTTATTTAAATAGCTCTTAATGTGGAAGCTCCTGCTGAAGTAAAGTACATTTGAAATATGGTTTTATTCCAAAACTTGCATTATATTTAAAAAATAAGTCTGCCGTTTATTATTTCACCGCAAAAAACTAATATAATGCCATGCGTGAAATTTGTTACATACGACGTTCTGCTACAACGGTGTCGATATATATTCACATTATGTTATATCATTTTTTGTAATTATTTACTATATATTATTTTAATAAAACTGAATGTATCCAATGTCTGCAATGAAAATGGTAGAACATATACGGTAAATCGACAGAGTAAGAGTAATTTATTTATGTTGCATAGCAGATAAAAAATGTCTTAAGCAAGAAAATATTCATATACAATAGACAGATAATATAAACTATTATTTACAAACTGAATTTTTTAAATACAAAATGTTTACCTAACTTATTTTAGTCCTAGTCCTAGGTAATTATTCGTTAATATTTTCAATGTCGCACTTGATATCGATTTGCACAATGTATTAACTTTCACAAATTATTTCCAGTCTCTATCTGGTAAATTTTCTTTTCTTTAAATTGCCGCTGATTATGGTAACCACATTCACATCAGGAAATTATCCTCTTGGCAAGAACTGCCGAATTTTCTCGTGCACGCGGTGTACGCCCGACTGACCCAGTTCTAACGCACTTGCAGGATGCACATGGCTGATGTTAAACGCGCAGGTTGCAAATAAATTTCTCACGTAGAATACACAATGAAGTAATAATAATTGTAATAAATTTACTATATGTATAAAACATACTTATATTGACTTTGTAAAATATATACTGGTACTTTTTTCTTTATTACACATAACATTCCTATGTGTAACGCAATTAAAAATGATGCGACCAGTAAAACCGCTAAATCTCAGTTAAACCACAGATAGGTTATTTTTTTAACAATAAATAAAATCGCAAAAATTCAGATTATTTCTAATGAATTGGGGATCTTTGCCATTTCATGCAGTACGTATACGGGCATTTAGTTCATCCACTTAACGTATTTGCACGTTAAGTTTTACTCTTCACGTGACCATGTTTACTGATGACCGTGGATAACTGGTTGCCTGTATCTACGCGTTGACAATTTTAATTTTAAACTCAAACATATGAATTGTATGTGTAATAAAATATGGTATATACATGTACAGCCACTGACTCTACATACCCACATACATACATAAACATACATATATTATTATAATGACATTTGAAAAGTTTTAAATACATCAACATGAAATATACAGCATTGGTTCACTATAAACGGCTTCATGACACTTATTGGTATTTCCACACCGCCCTTTGTGAATACATATTTGTTGACAGAGGAACAACTTTGTTGCACTTGGAACTCCTCTTCAGTATTAATTTCTTCATTTTGTAATCGTATAGTGTATGCATATTTTTCAGCATCCTTAGGTCGGCCTATCAGCTGCACAGATATTTGCATGGCATTATCATTAATGTAGTGCGATAATTTAAACACCGCTGTTTCTAGCTGTAGAATAAAGCACTTTAAATTATTAATTTTCGTACAGTCAGCCACAACTTTTGATGTTTTCAGGATATGTTTCTCATGAAATAAACCAACATAAGTCATTAATTCGTTTCTTGGAAATTCATAACACTCATCAACTGGACAAGGAACTAATGAGTAATCACAGTACACCTCGTGACCCTGTTTTTCTCTAAACGTTAGAGAAGTTGTGCACTTCGCAAACTTGCATGGAAACACTGCATTCTCAATAAGAGACTCGAGAGTGAAGTTTTGAGTTTTCAATACATCTCCATCACAAATTTTGCATTTGCTGGTTTGACAATCTTCGCAGAAATTATGATTTAATAGGCATTCGTAAATTTTTCCTTGCATGTATTGTTCACAATTTGTACAAGTTAATGCTTCCAGAATGAATTTATTTTCTGGAAATATTTGAAGAATGTTCTCTTTTAAATCTGAAATGGACAGCCTGAACTCGGGCTTTGTTGCAAATTCTCTAAAATGTATAGGTATTGTTATTTGCCCTGTGCGATTAGTTACTTTAGAAGATCCTTCTAGTAATGTATCAAAAAACAAAGAACGATATGAAAATGTACAATTATAGGCCTCATTCTTTCTATAATAAGCTCCGTAGTAATTAAGTTCAATGATTAGTGTATCCGTTCCTAATAATACAGTTACAAAGAATATGCGGTATGAGGTAATTAGTAGATAAAACGTTTTCCATTTAGTGCCAATTTGTTTATACTGATTATTGATGATCAATTTGTATCGGTGTTCCTTCTTAAAGTGGCAGTATATGTCACTTAGCTTACCCATCCATTTACACGAAAGTGGACATGGACTGTGCTTAAAGGCACAGTAGGTCTCGTGGTGTGTCATATCAGAAGAATGATATTTTCCCGTACATCCATTTGTAGCAAAAGAACATGGAAACACCAACTTCTTACACAGATTCTCGTATGCTACTTCTCGTACATAATCCTCAGAAATGTTCGAACTGCATTTTTCGCAAACACTCCGTTTATCTATGCAAGTATACGTTTTGTTTGTCAAATAATGCTCACAACTGCTGCACCTTAGCGAAGATAAAGCATTAACGGGAACATCCATACCCTAAAATCGAAATTATAATAAGTAAGGCAACCAAAAGTATGCTATAAAAAACAATTTTAAGCGCTTAAAAGATATCCTATAAATGAAAATATGCTCTTAAAAATGGGAAATATGCTCTTAAAAATGGATAATAAGCTCTAAGAAATGACAATATGCTCTTATCTCTCTGACGACAGTATAACACAATGAAATGAAATAAACAAAACAACATTCTAAATGAATTAATTACTTTTTAAATAAGACGTGTTACAGTTTTGGGATGTTTTTAATGCTTTACGTGACGTTGTCAAACTATTACATCTGGTCAACTATGGAGAAACATGTTGCTAGGGTTCTTGTTAACTTGTTTGACATTTGACATTTTCGCCTGAAATTGCGTATAAATTAGATATTCAATAGTCCATCTACAACTTAGTTGGACAGCTGCCGAATCGAATTACAGTGAATATTTTTCGTGAGAAAAATATTTCGAAAAGTCGTGTATATCATACAATTCGGTGATGTGAAGAGGGAATTCCATGTGTAAACCTACCTAAAACAGACCGTCCTAAGAAGTTAATAAAACTTCAGTTCAATAGACTAACCGGGCAATTCAAAAACACCATGAGACGTCTTGAAGCCTGAAAACAACCAGGAATACTGGCCAATTGTGCAGCTGTGTATTTGGGACATTTCTTGCGTTTTCTATATTTTGATCTTTTCTTGCGATATATCGACAAATTGTAGCAATCCAAACATAGAACCGGGGGGCAAGTTTATATGTAGACATAATAATGGTGATTTTGGATTGCCCGGGTAGTCAATTTATTCGAAGTCCTGTTAACTTCCGTAGACGATCTGTTTTTTGTAGGTTTATACATGGAATACCGTGTTTTTTTAAATATTTTGCCCACAAATGTTGATTATATCTCGTTTTGGTAGCTGTCCAACTAAGTTGCAGATGAACTTTCGTATATATATTTAATACGCCATTTCGCGGAGGTCAGACGAAAATGTGAAATGTCAAACAAATTGACAAGACTCCTGGCAACATGTTTCTCCATAGTTGACCAGATGTAATAGTTTGACAATGTCACGTAAAGCTTTCAAAAAAATTTCCTAAACTTATGTAACAGGTGTTATTCTAGGAATGCACAACCAAGCCTGATGCACTGTTGCGTACTGCATGTGATTTAACGGTCAGTAGAACGGGGAATCACTTAACTACAAGACGGGTTATCCCGCTGATGCACCAATATTAGAATAAGGAACAAAAAATATAATAAAATTGCAAACAATGCTTTGAAATCTTCTGATAAATATGCGAAAATATGCAGAATAATATGATAAAATAAGCTTTTATGTTAACATATGTTAAAATATGCCCTAAAGAATTCATCCTAAAACATCTTTGAGTGCAACGCATTCCTTAATCAGTCGCTTGAAAAAAATACGCCTTTGGCAGTACATATTTGGTTGCCCAAATAATAAGTAATAGTATATCTAACAATATGAAAGTATTCCGGTCTTTCAAGTTAATTTGATATAACTAATCAACTCGAATTGATAGTTACATATGTAAAGTATAAAATAGTTACCTTTACAACAATCTCAGTTAGAGTACACATCTTGAATAGTGGGTGGATGCTTTGTAAGATCACTAGTAACTATAAAGTATAGCGAATGTTATATAAATGTGTAAAGTCATATCTCACAAAGTAAATAATAGCGAGTATCAAAATTTGTTATTGATTCACCATTATCAATTAAATAGGTAAATTATAAGTGAATCTGTTTGAGATATGTTAGCATTATAACAAAATATATAATACCGTACCGTTCATTTTGGTTTAATCAGATTATCAATAAAAGATAGTATTATACGGTTTGACTTGGTTGCATTCTCAGAAAAATATCTTATCAATAGATAATTAAAAACGTTGGTACATCATGCACATAATTAGTAGAAAATTAACGATAACACGTATTAAAATATTTTATTTGATTTGAAAACATAAATTAGATATAATTAGGATGGTGTATTTTTGTATAAAAAATATTTAATAAATACTTAAATATAGGTTCCCCACATAAAGCTTCTATGCCAAAAATACAACTTTTGATAATTTCCAACTATTCTAGGTCTCTCAATTTAATTATATTTATGTAGAAATGTACCTTATAATGTATAATTAAAAAAACAGAGAAATTACTTGCTATATTTTTACCACAACATGTTTATTGATATATAGACATATACAATAAAATGACCTTGAAAATGACCGTAAGAAGCCGAAACTCGAGTCGTTATTTTATTGTATATTTCTATATATCAAAAAACATTTTGTGGTAAAAACATAGCAAGTTGTTTCTCTGTTTTTTAATATGGACTACCACGTAGTAAAGGTCGAAACCATTCTGATGTGTAGTGTTTAATAATAATAAATCTATGTTCCCCTTCTATGTATACAGTGTGTTCATAGAATCACTTCGGGATGGGTAATATACTAATAATTTTATTAGTTAAGAATTGAATTATCAAGTTAGGTTATACGCAATAGTTTGGAATACCTAATTTTTAAATTTGATTATTATAAATGCATAAAATTCAAGTGTACTATTTAATAGGGCCAGGTTTCTTTTTTTTCATAATTTAACAATAGTCTAGAAAGGATACAATTGTGTGATTTCCGTTTTAAATTATTAATTTAATAATTATCCAATTAAATTGCATCATCTTTCAGAGTTACAATAAAAATTATGCATTTTTAAAATAAATTTAGTTATAACTTTAGTAGTTAATGTAGAATTAAAATTCTTCTTTAATTTTAAATGTATATTTTAAAATTTAACAATTAAAGATATGTCAAGTATCAAAAGTATAACCGAAAAAAATGTTAAGCTTGTTAAATAAGTTTTTTCTATTTAGCGTTTAGAATAAGTCGATTCTAGCACCCTAATGATGTCATTTGAGTGTTAGAATAAGCACTCGTGTGCTAGAATAGACTAGTAAAATTTACTGCATTGATGTTGGTAGTCGTTGCGTTGAAGGTTGACGTTGAACTGTCAACTGACATACGTCAAAAAAATAATTTCACAGAGAACAGCAAATTAATGAAAACGAATTAAAATGTATGATAATTTTTTTCAGTGTTCATTTTCAAACAACGCAAAATTTCGAAAATAAAATCTTACGTTTCAAATTATTTTTTTTCCACAGCCGCCTAAATTTACGCCACATAAATGTCACCAACCACCGCAAAATCCCCTAGATTTAAAATTTTCATTTTTTAATATATAAAATAGTATGATGCTGCAAAATAGAAAACTTAGTATAAAACACTCGTTGCAGAAAGTCCTTCAAGCACTCATTTGTTCCTCAACTCGCTGCTACGCAGCTCGTTTTGGGATTTCAAATTCGTGCTTGAATAGATGCCTTCTACAACTGGTATTTTATTATACTATTTCGCCACACGAGATTAAAAACAAAACTTTAATGACAACTGACGTACAATAAACGTTTCTTCTACTGCCCAGGTAGTAAAAATACCACAAAATTACTAGGCAGTAATAAATTGTAATGATTTATAACCTAAGTTATAGTGACATGAAAATAATACTAAATTTCGTTCATCACTTATTACCAATTACCAAATGAGAACATCGTGCTCCACCGGTGTTATAATAGATTATTATTTATTATAAATATTGATGATAAATGTTTTTTTTAATAAACATTAGTATAATCTTTGAGAACCACTGGATTTTGTTCTTCGACATTCATCTTAATCATTTCCTTCTGTTCACTTTTAATAGTTGTGCATAGCAGATCTTGGAACTGCACCACTTGGATTACTGCCGCTTGAAAAAAGGTGTTCACTTATGTTGGATTTGCTAGCCACTGATTCTTCAATGTATCCTTCGGTCATATTTATAGACCTGACAGAAATATAAGACAATAGATTAAATTAAATTCAGGGTGAGTAAAAAGTTAGAAATCTTCTCCCTAGAGCCTTGATAGTTAAGAGCGGGGTTTTGGCGCGAAAACTGGGCTCTGGTTGTTGATAAATCCGCCAGGATTCGATTTAAAAGCGCTCTGTTATATGTTTTGCACTCCTTACTAAAGAAATTTGCGTGCACATTAGAAAAAAAAACAGTAAGATGTTGCCATGTGTTAACCTTGTATTGCTTGCGGGAAATGATATGGTTTTTTGCGGCGCCGGCGGGCGCGAGACTTTTTTATCGATGCGTGCAAATTTAAGAGTCATCACTTTATTTCCGATACATTATATTATGTAATTGGGTCAGAATTCTCTTTCAAACAATGACAGTAACCAATTACGCCATAGGTGGAGGAGTAGTAGGGATTATTATTATTATTATTGTTATTATTATTATTATATTATATATTTTAAGAATCCTCTCTACCCAAAGGCGGTATAGGAAATTGCATGTAAACGACAGCCAAGATAATTTATGAACGGGTCAACATAATTACAATCGGAGACGTGATTTAGAAAGTTTAGATATATATCTACAATTGTGCCGAGTAGTTTTTAAGAAACAATGTATTTATTTAATTAAGACAGGGTACATATAATGAAAATTCCACCAGGGATTTGGAACTAATGTTGTGGCGAACCACCTTCTTTTCTTTGTTACAATATAATGAATTATAATGGAGTATTCTTGTCTGCACATAAATCCGATTAGGTCATCAGAAATAAGTCACCTTTGATTTATTTCTTAAAACTATTTGAAAAACTTAATACTATCATAATTTGGTAGGTTTTTTTTGTGGCACATTTTGATGACATATTGTTTTCATTAACATTTTTTCTTTGCGAATGGCTAAACATACCATTAAGTTACATCACAAAACTTTCTAGGAAAATCTAGTTTAATGCCTGATGACAAAAATATTTAAAAAATAAGACAGTCTTTGAAATCAGATGACACAACTTAAACAAATACAATTTACTTATGTCAGTTTATGTTTATCAAATAAGGTTGTAAAATAAACCTCCTCCCTAAAGTTCCTAACTTTTTAATCACCCTGTATATAATCTTAACAAGTAAACTTACTTCCAACCTCCGTGTTTTTTAATTATAATGATATGTCCTCTAAACTTGACTAACAGTGTTGCTGATGTCCTTTGAAGCAAAAGAGGAATAGAAACGTAACCCTTAGATTTTGGAAATTCTGGATGTTTAGCTATGTTTTACAGGCATTTTTCAAAACTTATGGATACCAAAATATTGCTTACAGCTTTCTATGCTGAACACCTGAAAACTAATCTCGATGATGCCAAATTTGGCCCAAAAGTGTATTTATAAACAAATAAATGTAAACCACAAACGACACAGTTTTTAAAATTACGTGATTTCAAAATTAGTCTCCCAAATCCTGAATATATATTAGTTATACAGGGTGTCTCTAAATTATGTGGACATGGCTTATCCACAGATTACTGGGATCACAAGAAGACGATTTAACAAAACTTATCTATATACAAATGCGTTTAGTTTAGCCAGTATTCAGCTTCAAAGTTAATTTAAAAGAAACACAATTTGCTTATAAAAAGAGTACGTTAACATTGATTTAGATGTTGTTTGGTATGACACTTCATACGGATATACGAGGGCTGTTTGACGGAAGAGTGACTTTTTAATGAAAACGTTATTTTTCTGTTCAAAATATATTTTATTTGTCAACATAACACCCTTTCAAGTGTACACACTTAGCCCGGCGAGTTTACAATTTTTTTAAACCTTCCAAAAAGTAATCTTTCGGAAAGTCTTCAAAATATGCATTTGTGTCGGTTATCTCCTCTTCATTTGCCTGAAATCTTTTTCCACACAGCCATTTTTTTAAATTTGGAAATAAGAAGAAATCACTGGGAGCCAGATCTGGCGAATATGGCGGATAAAGCAGTAATTCGTAATGCAATTCAGTCAATTTAGTTGTAGCAATTGCAGACGAATGAGAGGGCGCATTATCGTGATGGAACAACACTTTTTTTCTTCATCAAATGCGGTCGTTGTTTTTCAAGTTCGGCATCAATACATGTCTGCATAATCAGCATAATACTGGCCAGTTATGGTTTTTCCTTTTTGTAAACAATTAATAAAGATTACACCTTTAGAATCCCAAAAAACTGTGGCCATGACCTTATTGGTCGAAAAAAGTGTGTTTGCCTTTTTGGGAGCATATTCGCATGGAGAAATCCAGTATTTAGACTGTATTCTTGTTTCTGGAGTATAATGATGTATCCAAGTTTCATCTACTGCGACATATCGACGAAAAAAATCCTTTGAGTTACGTTGAAAACGGCAAAACATTCTTCTGAATTCTTAATGCGAGCGCGCATTTGATCACCATTAAGCAAACGCGGCAACCATCTCGCGGATAGCTTTTTCTTATTGAAATGTTCATGCAAAATATTGTATACCCGTTCGGTTGAGATGTTTACTTCATTAGCTATCTCACAAACTTTTATTCGACGATTGCCAATTACAAGGCCATAGAGTTTATTAACCATTTCTGGAGTAGTCACAGTAAATGATGGTTTCGGACGATCTGCATCAACCGTGCTCATATGGCCACTTTTAAAAGCAGAAACCACTTACAAATCATTCCATGGGACGGAGCATATTCTGGATAATATTTACGTAACTTTTCCTCGGTTTCTTTAATTGTTTTTTCACGTAGAAAATAATGTTTAATCAACACTCGAATTTTTTTTTTTTACATATTTACAAAACAACGAAAACAGTTTCCTTCAAATAAGTATAAAACATAATCTATCTGTCAGATTGGTGCCCAATTTTGACAGTAGACCTCCGAAAGACCTCAGGAGCTAGCAACGTAATCATTATAACGAAAGTGTTACCAACCTTTGAAAAGTCACTCTTCCGTCAAACAGCCCTCGTATAGTTATACGGATATAACTCATATTTAGACATAATATTGTTATTATCAGTAGACCGGTTGTGTATAAAACAAGTGAGGCCCAACATTAATACATTCATATTTATTCATGACAAAAGCTAACAAATTTAAAAAAAAACAAATCGGACGCAGGCATTCATTTTTAAGTTTTTTTTTGTATCTTTATAGTTTTTGATCTGTTACAGTTTCGACACAAAAAAATAAAATATGAGTGACAGCGCTACACTCGTTTGGAAACTAATCATCAGTGAACAGAATTTCCTGGCTAAAAAGTATATGTTCCCAGTAATCTGTGGTTAAGCCATGTCCACGTAATTTAATGACACCCTATATATTCAACAATTCGTCGCATCTGCATGCTCCTGCCAATCCAAAGAAAACTATATTTTGAATTTTTTTTTACTAAATGAAGCCTTTGCTATAGATATTGCCATTGTACACACAAAATAACAAAAATATAACAATAATGCAACCAATGTATAGCTGAATTAAAAAAACGGGAAATGAAATTTTTCCTAACGTAAATTTGGTTTTAAGTATTTGTGGATAAGTTGTTTACTTGGTACTGCCAAGTAAACGACAGTACCTATCAAAAAAATTTATACCAATTTACACCAAATTTTACTATCCTCATTTATTTCGGAATAGATAAAGGTAGAATAATCTCCCACCTGTAAAATGGTAGGACAATTATGTGTGTAGCGGTGCAATTATGCAATTATGTATTGACATACCGTCAAATAATTCTGACCTACTTCTTAAAAGCCATTTTCAAACTATGACAAAAGTGAAATAGAACGTGTAATTTTTTGACATTTACAGTTTTTCTTTTAATTCAGCTTAAATGGTAAACGTTAGTAATAATAATATCTCAAAACAAACTAAAAAATATAGCAAATAGCAAAAGGAACTGCTAAAATAAATAAAATAGTCCCAAAACGAATTAATATGTCAAATAAATTATAACTACATATCAAACTAAATAATAACTGTCATAAAAAACAGTAAACTATAGAAAATAGCAAGAAACTGACAAAATTGTAAAACGCTGCTGAACTAATTATTACTATTTTGTAATATTAAAGTTACTTAATACTTAAATTCATAATACATATGTTGTATCGCAAATGTAATACTTAATTATTATATGAATGTGTTAGAGTTCTATTAATGTTAACCTTTACCAATAAGTTAAATCACATTTTTCCGATAATTAATTAGTAGAAGATAACTTTCGTAAACAATTAGTTTTTACATTAATATAATAGGAATAATGGAACAATTGCATCCCTATCACTGCACCAGTGTACCTATACAAGCACTTCATTCACGCATTATCATCAGAGATAATCCATTTAGAATTTCAATGCTTTCTGCAAATAGTACATTAAAATATAAATTTTCCATTTAGGTTTCTCTGGACTGATGATGCTACATTTACCAGAGATCGAGTAAATAACAGGAATCAGTTTTCTATAAGTAACCCGCATGTTATCAGGAGAAGAGGAATAGAATATTTCGATGGTGTATTAAGTGAATCAGTTACACAAAATAATAGAAGACATTATGATCACGAGATGTTCTACTCATTCAAGCTCAAGGAAGTCATTTTGAATAGTTAATGTCATTTTTATTATTTGCGTCGTTTATTTCTGCTTCTATCGATGTTTAATTACTACTATTGCATAGCAACGGCCACATTTATTTTTGCTAATATTTTTCAATAAAGAGTTCCATAAATGTTCAACAAGCGAGGTGGGAAAATACTTTAAAAGTTTTTTATTCAAGATTCTTGTCTAATTGTTGCATTAAAATGTTGCTACATATTACATAAATATAATTCCTGCAGTACCTATATTGATAATAATTATAACAAATTACAATATTATAAATTCTACAAATCGAGATTAGATATAATATGTAGCCATTTCAAAACTGTTCATACAATTGTTATGCTCCCAACATGCAGGCGTGTAGTGATGGTTGCAAACATCAAAACACATGTTGCCGATATAATCGTAAGCAGCCTAGTACTACTTCCTTTATCGTCTATAACCTTAAAAACAATCAGCACCTATTTGTTACTGATATATTTATACGTACTACGCCGAGACGTACTAAAGGCTAATTCATAGATTTCTCAAGTGGCGCAACAACACGCTGTGAATTTGCTATTGGTATTTTCAACAGGGTTCAATGGACGTTGAAAATGCCTATAATATAACTATATTGTTATCACAGCGTAGCGTAGCGTTGTATATAAAAAAGCTATGAATCAGCCTTTAGTACGTCTCTGCTTGGTACGTACAAATTTATTAGTAACAAATAGGTGCTTTTTTTTATTATAGATGATAATGGAAGCTGTTCTAATAAATTAACACGAACTTTGTTTGTACACGTGAATATGTGAGACAGTTATGATTTAAGAAATGTATTTGTGTTGTTAGTAGTGTCAATAGTGTGACTAATCAGTATAAAGATAAGGCAATTTTTCCAAGTCCTGCAAAACGACTATGCTGCTGCGTGATTGATTCATTCCGTAATTCTCACTCGGAAAGAGAGCAGTGTAATCAATTGCAAACTGGAATTTGGTGCTGTTAAGGTGAACACATATTTAGGTACGATTATTATCCATTTTAATGTTTTAAAATCGAAACCGAATTATTATAACCTAACATATTTTTTATATATTTTTGCGATTAGAAATTACATATTGGTCTTTCCATGTCTAGTGATCCTAAATGTTGACACATTTTGACCTTACCCTCGTGAATTTTTTCAAATTTAATTGACCAAATGTACATACCGTGTGTTTGAGATAAGGGGTGAACATTGGCATTTAACATTGTTTTTAATATTTTTGCGAATTCCTTCTTGCCAGTTTAACCCACAGAAAAGGTTTTGCTATCAATGGATTGAGAAAATTATTGCACATCTAACGATATTAAATACTAAATTATGTTCGTCATTTCTTATTGAAATATTGTGACCATTATTTTAAAGAATTTATTTTAGTTTCAAAATGTATATGTATGTGTATGTTGTGTATATGTATTAATTATTAAATTTATAAATTATATATTTATCCGGATTTCTAGCAAATTTGGTTTTTCTGTATATTAATACCACACAAACATGTGGACGGCTCGCAAATAACTGAGTTTTATTTTACACCTATATTATTTTGCTTTTTCGGCTTGTTTTCGTCGTGGAAAAACTGCCTTTTTTGTTTATTTAGATTTTTCAAATTTCCAATCATTACAAGGGCCAATTTTAATTGCATAAATATTCTTATGTATTAACGATTTTATTAAATTTTACATACCACCTTTTTACGGGCATGCTCCATTCGTTGTTGAAACACGACTTGAGGATTTTATTTTTGAAGAATGTTTACTTTCCCTTGGTAAACGCGTTCGGAACAAATTATAAATTATACCGATGAAAAAGGTCAACAAAAACATTTATTTGTGAAAACTTTTTAAAGAAATGTAGCTGAATCTGATGTATTTTTGTGTGCTGAAACCGTATCTGGCATCAGTTTTTTTTTTGTATCAGCCACACTTCTTTCATAATATGACCTCGATTGTATTTCAAAATGGGGCTCCATAAAAAAAATTAAAAAACGGACCTGATACTGTTCTTTTGTTTATTTACAAATTTTATTTAACGTAACTCATAATATAACACTTCTATATTGATATTTTAAGTGCATATTGTTTTTCATTTCCTTTCTGTCGTCTCTTTAAAGCTTCTTATGTAACTTTTTTTCTGATGACCAGCAGTAATCACCCATCATATTGACATTCCACCGCCTTGGTAACGTTTCTCCATCACCTTAATGTCCTAGTGAAACCGCTCCCCCTGCTCTTCACCGACATCACCGAAATGGTCAAAGAAAAATATGGTTGTGTACCCATTGTGTTCCCATCCCAGATTTTTAACATTTTCTTATTATATATCATATTAACTTATTATATCATATTAGCTACGATAAGCTCATTGTTTCGGACTTTAACATTGCCCAAAAACTTAGTTACAACTTGCTTAAATGATATCCAAGCCTCCTTCTCCTTTGTAGACATTTTTCAAAGTTGAAATCGAACATAATTTTTCGAATACCAGGCCCAATGAAAAGCCTTTCTTTCAGTTTGGCTTGAGAGAAATGAGGAAACTTCTCAAATAAATAATTATTCTTCACCTTCTTTAGCCTAAGCTTTTACGAACTTTTTCATTAATCCTAATGTAATGTGAAAGTTTTATGCAAAATATTCTTCTCTGCAGATATTAATGTTTTTCTTGCAGGCCAATGTTTTGTGGACCAGTGTTGATCCCTTACTCTGTTGTCCTACTCACATATAAAACATGGAAACTTAGTAAATCCCTTTTGCACCTGTAGGCCAAGGTGCATGTAAACAATTTTCAAGTCTCCACATATCATTCAATCGTGAGCAGATAGATTTTAATATAATTAATATAATAATAGTAAAAATAGTAAGTATCCTTCATATAGACTGATTCATATAACTGATATAAGATACATATGAATTTCTCATATTTCGTAAATTCAAATGTGATCAAAATGGGGGGTGATACGACTGTTTTATTATTATTTTCGGACTTAGCACACCCAAAAACATAAGAATCAGGAAAAATCAATAAAAAATTGTTTTTATCGTTGACCTGTGTTATCAAACATTTTATTCAATTACGAAAACAATAAAAATTCCTAAAATTGCTAAGCTTAAAATTTTATATAACTGTAGGAAAGGAAATATAGGAAATAGGAAAGTAGAATTCTATTAACAAAATAATAATCTACAAGTTAATATGCTAACGGAACAAACCAACGTTATCCAGACATAACTTTTCTATTCTCTATAGTCTTTACCATTAATATTAAAACACCTTTGTAGTTACTTCTCACTTGATAATTACTTTCAAAAGTTGAAACTCAAGTTTGAGCTTCTCAAAAGTGATTAATTCATTATTATAAAGAACTATTATTTGAAATAAAAATATCTGAATTACAGTCTGTAAAAATACTTAAATACAAAAAAAATTTTTACGCAACATGGATTAAATAGAGTAGCAGAAACAATTAGAGCCCAATATTCCATAGTTAACAGTTTCATAAATAATGGCAAAACAGTTTTTTCTAAAATCCACTCTATATCCCATATAACCTATACAGGGTGTCTCTAAATTACGTGGACATGGCTTAACCACAGATTACTGGGATCAAAAAAGACGATTTAACAGAACTTATCTATATACAAATGCGTTTGCTTTAGCCAGTATTCAGCTTCAAAGTTATTTTTAAAAAAACAAAATATGCTTATAACAAGAGAACGTTTACATTGATTTGGATGTTGTTTGGTATGACACTCTATACAGGTATAACTCATATTTTGACATAATATTGTTACATTGTACTTACATTTTAACAATTGTTTTATCTCAGCATGACCTATTTCAGTGCATAGAAATGTAATTAAATAGTTACATTTGTGAAAAATATTAAATATCTCAACAACTATGATGTTCAGACATAAGATATGCCCTATCAAATTGAAGAGAAGAAAAAGACCTATCGAATAATGACATAAAATAGGGGGCATTCAATTTACAAATATGGGTTATACCGCTTTGAAATTTGTAAAGTTTGACATTTTTTTCTGAACACCCTGTATTACTAAATTTAAATTGCTTATTACCTACATATTTCTTATTAACCACACTGAGAATATTGCTAAAATTTATTCTTACCTACAAAAAACGAGGTCGCTACGATTTTTTTAAGTTGAGCTTGCTTATGCATGATATTTGGAGAAAAAAATTGTAAATTGGCTACACTGTAACCTAATCCAAAAATAAATAGACAACAATGTAGAGGTTGAATAATATCATCAGAAAACTTGAATAAATACAGGGTGTTCCATTTAAAAAAATATTTGTTTTTGTTATACCGCAAAATTGGGATACCCTGTCTATTTGAAAATAATTTTGCGGCATAAAGATTTCTAAACCAATAACTTTTTGTACGAAACATTGTTTTCTATCTATCACGGGAAAACCGCCATGAAAGCCCGACGCACTGTTGCAGGACTTTGTATAATAATAATAATAATAATCCCTACTACTCCTCCACCTATGGTGTAATTGGTTACTGTCATTGTTTGAAAGAGAATTCTGCCCAAATTATATAATATAATGTATCGGAAATAAAGTGTTGACTCATAAATTAGCAGGCATCGAAAAAAAGTCTCGCGCTGTTCATCGTTAAGTTATTTCTGGCCAGCCGCCGCAAAAAAACACATCATTGCCCGCAAGCAATACAAATTAAACACATGGCAACATCTTATTTTTGTTTTGCTAATTTGCACGCAAATTTCGTTAGTAAGGAATGCAAAACATATTACAGAGCGCTTTTAAATCGAATCCTGGCGGATTTATCAACAACCAGAGACCAGTTTTCGCGCCAAAACCCCGCTCTTAAACGTTTTGGGCGTACCAGGCTAAGGACGAAAAGATAGCGAGAATTCGGATTTAAAGTTATTGAGAAATCAGACTTGTGCGACTTTCGCCAGGAAATTAAATCATTATCGAATATTTCACGAAGTTTATCTGAAAATTATCTATTTGTAAATGAACCGTTGAACCCTCGCGATGCCATCTACGGTAGCAGAACCTTCAAACCACGCTTGTTATATCATGTAAGAGAAAATTAAAAAAAAGTACGCTGTTATCTGTTCACTCTATCCCTGTATTTGAAAATATGGAAAATTTTCAATTAGACACCCTCAAGTTATTGTAGATGATGTTGATTTAGGCTAAGTTTAATATTTATCAAACTAACGGCTTTGCGGTAAATTCGGTAAAAATAAATAAAAATGCGGTAATTCTGCACACAAGTGAGATAGAAAGCTTTCCTGGACATACTCAGAAAACATAATAAACATACAGATAAAACACATCATAATATGCGATATGAACATTGACATATTAAAATCCACAAATATCAAAAAAGAATATAGCAACACTTAAAAACCATAAGAACCGTCAATGAAAAGGTAATGTTTAGCCCAGTCATATTAGCCTCAAAAAGTCGTTTTGGCGGAAATTAATTATATTATTTTGAAATTTGGTGCACATACTCTTGAGCACTCTAGAATTAAATATCCATCGAGTCCCCCCCCCCCCCCCCCACAATTGTGCGTCGCGCGCTAGTATTAATCTCTTACTTCAGGCGTTCTATACCTTACAAACTATAGCTTTTGAGACGAACTATGTAATATAATTTTTGTTCAAAATTTTATTTCCATCAACTTTACTCGATATAAAAATATTCAGGTGGTGCACCATTATCGAGATAATTGCGAAGAATTACATAAGTTCGCTATTTGGGGAGTGTTTTTTCAATATTAAGGGATGAAGCCCACACCAGGGGAAGAAAAACTCGGCGGATATTCGATTCTAGAGTACTCAAAAGTATGTATACCAAATTTCAAAACTATAGTTTACTTCCGCCTAATTTATATCCTCCTGGATTTACTGGATTTTATTTCCGGCCTCTATTCCGCGCGAACTATAGTTTTTGGGGCAAGCCGTATAATGTAAGTTTTGTTCAAAATTTTGTTCCCATCAACTTTACCTGATTTAAAAGTTTCAGACCGTGCATCGTTTCCGAGATATTTGCGAAGAATTACATAGGTTCACCGTTTGGGGTGTGTTTTTCAATATTAAGAGATAAAGCCGTCGCCGGGGGAGGAGAAACTCGACAAATATTCGATTCTATAGTACTTAAGAGTAAGTATACCAAATTTCAAAACTATATAATTTATTTCCGCCAAAAAGTCTAATTTGACTGGCATATTTTGAAATAAGAAATTAACATTAGGCAAGAAATGTAAGAAAATATTTTTCCAGAATCGGGAATCAACTTAACAAATTGTGTTTGTAATAATTTTGTGTTTAATGTTTGTAAATCTTAAAATTCTATGGTCATATCTTACCTTATTTCCTTATTTCACTTTAAACATGGCCAGTTATGTAATGTTTTTACATAACTACTTTATATAACTGAGTGCATGACAGTTATGACAAATTTGACGTTTTATAACGTTTATATAAGTAATGTAATTTATGTAAGGTTTGTGTTTTCATGACTGAATTAAATAATAGTTATTTATGTAACCAGTTATGAAAAGTGCGATATTGTTTGACGAGTGTAATATTTACCAAAACGAGCGATGCGAGTCTTTTCAAATTACACCAGTCAAACAATATCGTATATTTCATAACGTGTTACGTACAAAACTTTATTTAATTCCGTCAGAATTATTTAATCTACTATTTGAATAAGAACGTTCCTTACTACATCACAATATCAGATCACGTTATACCTATTGTTTCTACGCAAAATTTTAAATCGAGTCAGTGATGGAAACCTAACAAAAAACTTCATATAATTATGTGGGCCTAAATGGCGCTGTAAGCAGATATTTAACATTTCGTTTTATACTAAGAATTTATATTATGGACACAATTTGACATTTGAACAAAAAATAAAGTATCAACAATAGATATTTATGCATTAAGGGAGATATGGATGTTTTTTTCCTGAGGTTGACAGGATTACAAACCGAGGGCCTTAGGCCCGAGGTTTGTAAGTCAACCGCATACAATATTTTATTTTTTAGAAACATATTGGTAAAAATTTTAAGTATTGTATCGATCCACAATGTTTATTTCCGAGGTTGCTATGAGTTGTTTGACAGTATATAAAAGTCATAATAAAAATGGCAGAAGGTATTATTCCTCAAAATGTAAATGAAAAAGCCAAAAAAGCCCGTGAATTATTGGTACCCCAAAAGTCGGATCATTTATACGCAAAAGAATATGATCGATTGCATGAGTGGATGTTAAAAAATGATGTCACAGTTATAAGTGTAACTGTAATGTTGGCATATTTTCAAGATTTGTCAAATTCGTTTAGTCCGAATACGTTGTGGAGCAAGCTTTCGATGATTAAATCTATGTTATTATTGAGAGATGGCATTGATATTTCAAATTACCACGAATTGGAAACATTCCTTAAAAGAAAAAACAAAGGATATGAACCCAAGAAGTCTGAGGTCTTGACGCGTGAACAGGTTGATATGTTTTTACGAGAAGCACCGAATGACACTAATTTGATGTTTAAAGTGGTAGTACCAATATGGGTATGTTTGGCGCTTGCAGAACTGACGAATTGGTCAAAATGCAAATTGGAGACATCAGTGACAGGGGTTCAGTAATTGTGGTGCAGATTCCGGACACTGAAACATTGGCAAAGAGATCCTTCACTATAGTTGAAGAGGAGAGACTGAATGCGTTGTCGCTTATCAGAGAATACATGTGTTTGCGTCCTGCAGGAGTCTCAAGGTTTTTTTTATCATACAGAAACAGAAAATGTACAGTGCAACCTGTTGGGAAAAACACATTTGGCAGCATTCCGTCAAAAATTGCTGTCTACTTGGGTTTGCCGAATCCGAAATCTTTCACAGGTCACTGTTTAAGACGAACATCTGCAACTTTGGCAGCAGATGGAGGAGTAAGTATAACCAATCTGTAGCATCTGGGTGGATGGAAAAGCTCTACAGTAGCGGAAGGCTACCTGGCAGACAGCATGGCATCCAAGAATAAAATTTCACGCGTGATAGCTGGACTGGAAGAGACTGAAAAAGTAAGATCGTCGGCATCTGCTAGTGGCAGTGGAGGCCATGAGCAGACGCAAAATTGCTCATCTTCAAGTACCGTCTTGAATGGAAAATTTGTCAATTGTACGATCTATTTGTCAAGTGGTCATAAGGTTGAAGGAGAAAAAAATGTGATTGAGAGTGAAAAAAATTGACATCTCCCTAGGGAGATGTGAGTTGCTTTTCATAGATTGTATCCATGACGAAAATAAATAATATCATGTTTCTAAAAAATAAACAAGTTTAGTTACAGTAGTTGCTCAAAGTGATCACTGTCGACTTGATACAAAAGACTGAACCTTTGTTCTAAAGTGCGGCAGACTCTCTTGAAGACTTCAGGTGTTTTCCCACAGTTTCACAAACATTCTGTATTCTATGAAGAAGTTCCTCGCTAGTGCTTACTTTACGAGCATAAACTAGTCCTTAGATATCTCCCAAAAATAATAATTAAGCAGATTGAGGTCCGGTGATCTTGGTGACTTTCCGACTGGACATTTGCGGTTAATAATTATATAATAACTGCCACTGCCATTTAAAGCAAAATAAACAGGAGCTCTGCCATGCATAAACCTATAATCGCGTCTGGTTTCTAGACGAACATTTTTTAGTAATAAATTAACAATGGCAATGAGTCTTGTAAGAAACGTTTGCTATCGTTACCATTTAATTTCAATGCATTGAATTCACTTCACACTTTCTAAGAAATAAGTCTACATCAGCGAATTCTTCAAATGTGTTCTGCATTACGTAGTAAAATGTTAGGAATATACTTGAACTAATCAAAACTGATGTCAAACTGTCATAAGTTACATGCAAATTCATTTACTTAAGTAATACTCCCAAACATAATAGTAGATTATGTAGCTTCGATTTGAATTAATTCATTATTGTATTGTGATCAGGTAATTCGGACGAGGCATAGCCGAGTCCGAATACTGATCGAAATTTATATTTTTAGTTCGACTTATTGAAAGTATATTAAATATTTTTCAAAATGATACTGATTTTTATACACATCATTACTCTTTGATATATTATGTCCTAGGGTTTTTTTAGGGATTTATAAATAAATATATATATATGTAACTAGAATGTAGCAGGAAATTTAGTCAATTAATTTAATATGTTAAGTTGTATTGGAGCTATAGATTTATTTGATGGTGGTTTTTAATCGATTATCATCGATGTTTCGCACTTCGGTTGAAGGCTTATTCAGGATGTTTAGATTATATAACACAAATAACTTACTATAATCTTAAATTGTTGTAATAAATAAAAATCTTTATAAATAGGTTTTCCAATTCTTTAAAATTTTAGATTATAGTTAGTTATTTGTGTTATATAATCTAAACATTCTGAAGAACCTTTCAATCGTAGTGCGAAACGTCGATGATAATTGATTTAAAAATACTATAAAATAAATCTATAGCTTACAATACAACTTAGCACATTAAATTAATTGACTAAACTTTCCCGCTATACAATAATTACATAAACAAATACTAGTTATCTCAAGAAAACACTAGTATATGCATATATAAACAAATCACTAAATATATTAATAAAGGTTTATAATCATAATTATGATACATGAATACATTAAAAATAGTGTGAATAAACAATAAAAAACGTAAAGAAAAACAATACTTTTCTTTACTTATAATATATAATGTGCTCGCGTTCAAACAATGTCTTCAAGATAGTGCTGCAGTCGCTTCGATTGCAGGAGATTTAAATGGGTGAAACGTTAGTTCACATATTTTCCTGGCCTATTGTTTGCATTATAGCATTGTATAACAATATTGTAATTTACATGACACTAGTATATGCATATATAAACAAATCATCAAATATATTAATAAATGTTAACAATAATTATATAATAGATGAATACATTTATAATGGTGTGAATAAACAATAAAAAATGTAAAGAAAAACAATGCTTCTCTTTACTCATAATACAAATAATTATACAATGCGCCACGTCCAATTATTAATAAAAGTATGCGCTTGTCAATCCATATGCAAATTGAAGGAAGATATATCCTACAAAACTAAATACTAAAAAAATGCTTTACAAAAAACTCCAAATATATAATAATGCCTGTACAGATAACCAAATGCAGACATTTAACGAGGAACTAATGTGTGACAGTTTTTGATTTTGCAAGGCCTAAATGTCGCGATCTGGTTTTTTCACAGGATCATTAATTTTATGAAGTTCTTTTCCTTGCAGTATGTTGTTGTTGTTCTGTATCCACACCACAACATAAAATGGGATCAGAAGACTTAAAATTAGGTCAGCCAAATTGTGAATATGACAGTGACAAAAATTTTGAATAATTGTACAAGAAATTTTATGTGTAAAAAATGATACTATATTAAAATGAGTGCAAATCTTCGGTATATAAAACCGCATAATTTGCAAACATTGATTAACGTATTTGAAGAAGTTAGAGTTGGGTCGCAGCAAATTTCCACGTGTAAATTGTCTACATTCAATATAGGAGTGAATGGGTTCCAACGTATCGGAAATCAGGTCCTGTTTACATATACTACATCCTTGTAATTTTCTCAACATATTTCGGGCCAAATATCCTGATATGTACATATTTATATTGTCCGCCGGAAAACTGGGGTTGTTTATAAATGTGAACTCATCAGAGACATTTGGGGACACTATCTCAGTTGGCGTAGGAATCTTAATCGTTATTAAGTTTTGTACAGAATTTAGTGCCCCTCTACAACCATCTTCTTCACAATTTGCAAATGAAGAATGGCGAGTCATAAGATTATTAATAATCAAAGCTTTATAAGAAGCTCTGAAGGCAGCAGGTGTTGGATTTATATTCCGAGCACCATGACTTCCGACACCACCAAAAAAAATTTCAACGGGGTCCTGATTCAAATTTCTCGGACAAAGATATTTAATTCCCTTAGCGTGTAATTTGTTCCAGCTGCTTTGCATACCTTTTAATGTGGTTATCGAGTTTGCAATGCAGGGTGGAACATATTCGCCTTGTGGTCTAATAAATCTAATTGTCTTCAAAACTTGAATTGCTTCGGAATTAAATTCAACATTCAACTGGCTTTCTTGGGTTATGGCACATCGTAAAGGGTTATCACCACTTACTGTCAAACCATTTACACTGTCAAATACTTTGTCAAAAATTAACACAAACTCCGACGTACCAAGCATTATCTCTGTCGCATATCCCTGCTTATCTAAAAAAAAGTATGAAAATTACTTCAATGTCGTATGAAAAAAATTATTCACTTACCAAGTGTAGAAAAAAAACGTAGAATGGCGAATGTTCTCGCCGAAAAGACCTGGGCTGCCAGCTTGCACGCTCTAATGCAGCAATATCGTCTTCCCATTGTGCTTTACTTGATCTGTATTTATCTGTGTATGTATTGTTGACGATTCAAACGGCAAACGGATTCAAAAGGTACATACAATCTGTCTGTATGCTACCGGCCGTTATTCACAAACAATAGAAATTATGATGATTGTGGATCACTGGATTATTCAGCACATATAATGTGTCAATAATGGTGGACAGAGTTCTTTAAAAAATTACAACGATCCTGTAAGCGACTACAGATTTTGGCGCCATCTATTTTTTTAGGTCCGTACCCACACGAAACCTGGTCAACTTAAATCGTATAGAGTGCGCAGGGTATGGCATCAACATTGTTTTGACTCGGGTTATGTAACTCTGTGTTATATTTATGTCAGAGTGACGTTTCGAATTAGTAGCATCAAAATTTTACGATGTTAAGTAACGTATAGCCAGAAAACCCCTCGGGTTAAATCCCTCGGGTTAAGTCATTTATGAGGTTAACCCCGAGTTAAATTTATAACCTCGAGTTAATATTTAACTTTCGTTGATGCAACCGGGCACGTGTATGTTAATATGCGAGTTATATTTCAAGCTTTATCGTATCATTTAGGATGCCGATTGTAATACCATGGCAAAACAGATAAACAATTATTACTGTCAACATAAATAAAACGTGTGTTGATAGGGCCGCGGATTTCAAAGGCATCTAATTTACTCAAAATAAAATCATGATTCAAGGTATCGAATGCTTTTGATAAATCGTAAAAAGCACCAACCACTTCATGCTTGATATCTATTTCATTATAAATATGTTGAATAAAACTTATTGTAGCCGTTTCTGTTGATCGATCGGAACGGAATCCATGTTGTTCGTTACTAAACTTTCCAATTTTATTAGTAAATGTTATTATTTTTTTGCAAACTATTTTTTCAATGATTTTTAAGAAGGAACATAAAAGTGAGATGGGCCTATAGCTTTGTAGATCCTGTGCATTACCCTTGTTCTTCAAGGTTGGTATAGTTATAGATAATTTTAAAAGGTCCGGAAATTGCCCAAGGGATACCGATTTATTTATTATTACAGCTATTGCTGGTGCTATCTCAGTGCTGCTTTTTTTTAATAGACTTATCGGTACGTCATCATGACCGGTACTGTGTTTATTTTTTAATTCCATTATCGACTTAATAACATCCTCTTCAGTAACCGGTTTAAAAAACATGGATGGGGTGTTTATTGAATTAGCGGGATCTAAAGTGCAAGTATTTGATAGTCCTGCATTGAAATGTTTATGTTTAATTTTCACGATGTTGGTTGAGAATTGTTGTCCAAACTGATTAGATTTTTTGTTTGAATTTATGATATCTGTGCCGCCCACTGCAATTTTGGTGAGGGCATTGGATCTGTTTGGACCTTTAGTGTGTTTTTTGATAATGCTCCATGTTGTCTTTACAGTATTTGAAGATGTTGATATTAGGTTAGAGTAATATTGTTTTTTTTTTGCGCGGGTAATACATTTACGGTGGTCAGTTTTCAGAGTTTTATATTTGTTGTTAACACGATCCGAGTTTAAAGTTTTACGCAAGCAATCTAGATCAATCATTTTTCTTTTTTGTGCTCTTAGTTCGTCGGTATACCATGGGAGGTTTTTGATGCATAATATTTTTTTTAATAAAGATATTCTTAGCCGGAAAGCATTCCTCGAAACAGTCCCAGAAATGTTTGATTAACATTAATTAATGAAATGAAAATTAATATCGTTGATGTCAGAGTACACCCCGGCAAAGAAACCGGGTATAGTCTCGCAATACAAATGCTTAAACCTTGCAACGTTCTCGTCTCGGAAAGGTCTATATTTAACACTCGTTACAGAAAGCCTCTCAAGCCTTACAGACGTGATATTTCTACATGTTAGAATTTGTGCTGTGTGATCTGAAATGTTAGGTTCGACAACCTAGAAGGTAGTATTATCTTTAACCGTTGTAACTATATAATCTATCTCACTAGTGCTAATATAAGAATCATGAGTACATACTCGCGTTGGTTCGTTGTTGAAATTGAAAGAGAGGAGATTGAAGGACTGAAATATACTGTTCAGTGTAACAGATTCATAAGTAATTTTACGATTATCAACATTTAAATCACCGCTAACGAAAATGCAGTAATTCTCCTAAAATATAGAGTTTAATAATTTAATGAACTTACTTACAAAAATTTCAAAATCGTTCTGTAGATCTGTAGATGCTCACTAGGCACACATCCGTGTCATCACATTTGAGAACCGATATAGAGCACTCAAAATGCATTTCAAAAGAGGGCCTTGGAAGTTGTTTGCATTTCTCAGCGATGTCTCTTTTAGCAAAAATTGCTGTGCCGCCATGTATGTGGTTGCTTCGACAAAAAGATAAGAGAGAGAGAAACAGATTTATTCAAGAACCATGTTTATATATACATAAGATATTACATGTAACATGATGATGAAAGGGCTATCGACCGTGGTCTTTCCGCCCGTGAATGGTTTAATGGGAATGAGATGTGAGGTTGTGGAATTGAAGATGTAAAGATGTATGTAGCATCATTCACTGTCGAAGGTTTTAATCAGTTGTTCAATTCACCTTCGACAGTGAATAGGTTTTAATCAGTTGTTCAAATAGCGTTACTCTTGGGGATTTGAATTTGGGTTGAACATTATGGTCACGATGTGAACAGAGGATTGCTAGGGATTCGAGATTGGACGCTTTGCTACAGATTTTTTTTGTTTTAAAAGTTCTTTATGTCTCGATTTAAGTGGCAGGATATTGGTGAGAATATAGAGTTATTCATTACTTATATTATGCAGCGGGTTAGTTGGGTGGCGAATTTTTGATATAATTCGCAGTGCCGATCTCTCAGATACATAAAGTTTCGTCAGGACTGTACTGTTGCAAGTCGAGAATAAGATGGAGCCATAATCGATTAGGGGCGACATATTGTTTTGTATATATGTGTCGCTATTTTTGTGGAAATTCCTTCTCCTTTGTAGGTGAGGGAGCGGAAAAATTTGGATCTTGTAATAACTTTCTTTTTAATTTGGCTTGCGTGTATGTTGAATTTAATTTTGTGGTCAATTGTGATTCTTAGGTAGGTGGTAGAAAGTTGTGGGTAGATGTTATTGTTGTTTGGGATGATGTACGGAGAGTTTGGACGGATTTTATGATATGGTATGAGCAGTTGAGTTTTTAGTGGATTGGCGTACAGGCGCCAGGAGTTGAACCATTTATGAGTTTGATTTGTTAGTAGTTGCAGTTGATAGTTCACTAAGTGAAGATTGTGAGAATGACTGACGAGTGCGGTGTCATCTGCATACTGGAGAATATATGAATTTGGTGTGAAGTGTTCGGGATCACTATAATAAATATCATGACAAAATTGGTTATAGAGCAAGGGTGATAAGGGAGAGCCTTGAAGCAGCCCTTGTTTAGGCGTGATTTCATAGGAGAAGGAGTTTCTGATTTTAATTTTTGAGGTGCGGTTATATAAAAGATCATCTATCATTGCAATTAAATATGGTGGCGTGACTAATTTGTTTAATTTAAAGAGGAGACCTTTGTACCATACTGAGTCAAATGCTCTGTTGATATCTAAAAATAGAGCAGCTGATTTTCGGCCTTGCAGGTGCGCAGACTGTATGTTGGATGTTAGAATGTCAATAGGGAGTACAGTAGATTTTTGTGGGGTGAATCCGAATTGGTATAAGTGGATCGAGTTCTGTACGAGATGTGACATTTTGTTTTTTAAATGTGATTCTAAGATTTTGCCAATTACAGATAAAAGAGTTAAAGGACGAAAACTTGAAGGAGATGAAGTGTTTTGGCCTGTTTTATGTACACAAATGATTATCCCTGTTTTAAACTCTTGAGAGACAAATTGTGTTGTCAGACAGTAATTTAGTATTTTTATGATGTAGGTGTGAATGGACTCCATTCAACAACTAGACGACTCGTCTAGTTGTTTAAGGATCAGTCTGGGTATGTTATCGATTCCTGGAGATGTATTTTTACCGGAGTTGATAATATTGAAGTAATTGTCTTTTGTCATCAGTTCGTCCTCTGGTGTTGTCTGGTGTCTGAAGGAGTTGGTATTCTTCCATGCAGTGACTTCATTTAGTCTTGTTTGTTGGAAGTTGGGGTTGAGGGAGAAGGTGAATTGATGTTTGAAGTGACTGCCAAATATATTGGTAGTTTCCTGATCACTGTCGGTAATTTTGTTTGTTATGGGGTCTCTTATTTCCTTTGAGTGGACGTTTTTGTTTTTGTATTTGCATAGTTTTTTAGTTTCATCCCGGAATGTCTTCCCTTTAAGACTGTTGATATTATTGCAGGTCGTAGTCCATTTGTCCTCTTTATATTGTTTGATGAGGTTTTGGATGAATTGGTTGAGGCGGTTGAATCTGCGTTTGATCGTTGCATCGTCAGTCAGTCTAAAGTCCCTGTACAGTTGTCTTTTGTGCTTAATTAGCCTCAGAATGAATGGTGGTAGACGGTAGCTGTAGTAGTTGACTTGTTTTTTTGGACAGTTGTTTTGTATGGATTTGGAAAGAGTGGAGAGAAAGTTGGTAATAGTTGGTTTGTCTATGTTATCGTTATTTTCGCTAAATAGTATTAGTTGTGTATTGACTTTTTCTATATTACATGCCTTGTAATCTATCTTGTATTCGCGTCGGTGTAGGGGTAGGGTAGTAGAGCAGTTGATCTGGAAGTCAAATGATAGATGGTCTGACCCTAAGTCGGGGGTTAAATGAACGTAAATGATGAGGTGTTCAATGTTGGATGTGCATAGCATGACATCGGGAGTGGTGCTTGGGTTATTTGGCATTATAAAAGTTGGGGAAGGGTGTATTCTTACGTAGTTTGAGTTATTTAAAAATGTCTGGAGATGTTTGGCTTTAGTTTTGTTTATTGAAATCGCCAATAATTATTGCATGATCGTATAGAGAAGCTTTGATAAAAATGCTGTCGTCTATTTGTCTAAATGGATGAATATATATCAGAAATATATGGAGTTTGTCGTTTAAGAATGGGAGGGTGAAGTGGATGCATTCGTTCTGATCATTATTTATTTTAGGAGATTTTCTCATATTTATGGCCGGGTTGGACATGGCTATAGCACCTCCTTTTTGGTTTCTGTTATGAATATTTGACGGCTTTTGTATGGTGGTCTAATTGCGAAAATATATTGGGTTTGGAGATTTTGTTTCAACAAACATTGCACAGGAAATTCCATTCTTGATTATGTAATAAAATGCTGTCGTGGATTTACTGTAGAATGAATTGATGTTGCCATACATAATTCTTAAAACCATTTTAGTGTGGCAAAGCGGATGAGAGTGGTGGGTTGATGGGAGGACGTACAAAGAGTTGTACGTCATTGACCGGTACCGTGGCTTGCGGTGCGTTGGGGTGCTTAAGGTCAAACATGACTAGAAATAATCTGTTGCCAGAGAATGATGCGACAGTGTCTATATTGTATGATTGTACGAATCTTTGTCTCAATTTTTTGAGTAATACTTGTCTATCTGGGTTATTAGTTGAGTTAATTTTTGTAATATATGAATCAATAATTTGGTCGTGGATTGTGATGTATGAATGGATTCGGCTGTTCTTGGTGATGTTGTCCTGTATATCTTCGCTCCTCCTGTTGGCCGATTGGATCTTGGTGTTGGGAATTCCTGGGATGGATGCTCGTGGTCTTCTTTCACATTTAGTGCTCCAGGCTGCATGACCTTCTTCTCCACAGGTTGTGAAGGTTTCTGGGAGGGGAGATGTGCACTGGTTGGTGTTATGTGGTCCTTTGCATTTATGGCACGATGTGGGAGTTGTACATTTGTCCTTAGTGTGTGTGACACTAGTCCGTAGTGTCCATAGTGTGTGTGAGTGCACTTCGCGCATGGGATTGGGAGCGGTGCAGGTGCTAGGCTTTCATAATCCACATAGTGCATGTTTTAAAAAAAAGTTCCTTGTTGTAGTAGCTTCTCATATGATGAAATTCAGCCTGTGATGATCCTAATCATACGGGTGGACTTCCATGTAGCTTTGGAGATAATGCGTTTGCAGAATCGATGCTCAATTTGGTTAGCTATTAGCTGCTGGCTTATTTCACTGTCTGTTAGTTCGGGTTCCACGGCGGCCAACACACATGTGTAGGTGGGTTGGGGTAGTCTTTTTTCAAGGGGTTTGTGTGGTGAGGCTTCCTTATAGCTGGATATTATGTTGTTTCTTGTTAGGTGGTTAAGTAGTGCTGGAGTTGTTTCTTTATTTTTATTCGATGTTAGTAAGAACCCTAGTTGTGTTTTAATAATTGTATCACTTTGACCTAAGTTGTTCTGGCTCCAGTAGGAAGACAGTTCTGTTCTGGTAGTTTCTTTAGTAGTTTTGAAGTAAAAGTTTGATATATATTGCTGCTGTTTGATTTGTGTTACGCGTGTTGGGATTTGCGTTGTTGTTTGTTGTGATTGTTGTTGAAATTGTTGTTTTTGTTGTTGTTGAGTTTGTTGGTGTACTTGATATGTACCGGTACTGCTTGTTAGTGTAGGGTCATTAACGTTTATTTGTTGTGGTGTAGTAAGTAACGTAGATATGCCAGTGCTTGTGGGTGTTGGTTGAATTGGATTATTTGCACTTGTTCTAGGAGTTGGTTTTGCACTGACCTTTTTTAATCGCTGTTTTATTGAAGCGGGCTTCCCGGTTGCTTTTTCGTTAGGCTTGGAATTTTTAGTTCGTCGTCCACGTTTCTTGCATTCGCTTGGGTTTTTCCATTCCTCGTCCTCGTCCGTCTTGGATGGAGACGAACTGGATGTTTCTATGTCCTCCTCCATGGTTTGGGGATGTAAAGGTTGCCATGGGAGACTGTTATTTGTTCAGTCTGTGTGAGGTGCACTAGGTTCAGCACTATAAAGATTTTGGAGGGCCAGGCCCTGCGGCGTTCGCGTATAAAGCGTAAATTTTAGTGCGTTCGTTTGGAACACGTGTGTACTCGATCAAGTCTAGCCTCGATATATGCAAAAAGATGATATTTTAACATATCCGTAAATATTGCAACAGTTAAGTTGGTCTTCCTCCATCCAATATTCACTCACAGAAAATAGATGTGGCGCATGGTTGTTCAGGAATAGTTCAATCTATTATATTGTATTGCTTAAACACAGTACATTTAAATGAATAGCCTTTAAATAGATTCCTGTTGCCGCTGGATGCTCGATGAGGCATGAAAATTTCTTCGTGGGAAGTGGTATCGTTGAACGGCTTCTCCCTGGGGCCAATCTTTGGATGGTAGACTTTGTGTACTTCGGTGATGGAAAATGATAGTTTGAAGGATATTTTTGCATTATCCTTTCGAAGTTCTTCACTGTCGAACTTTATATCTGGCACGGTATGTTTCAAATGATTTTCTAGATTTTCCGGTGTTGTTTCTGGATTCAGCCTATATACGTGTAGGTAACCATTTTTTCGATAGATTTTACCTAATTTTTACTTGTGCTTGATCCAATAATTGGTTTAATGTACCTTTGTGGTTTCCTGGAAACTTTATCTTTGTGATTGTGGGCTGACGTTCCTTTTTCAGTGGGTTCACTGTCCGATTTCATTTCGCGGTTCGTTCTTTTTGCGAAGTTTTTATGTTGCTGGGAATTTATACCTGGCGTGTTCGTAGTCTGTCCTTCATTTTGGATGATGATGGCCTGTAGTTTCATTTGTATTACAGGAATCGTCAGATTTCTTGCTGGTTTGTACAGTATCTGAATTACTGCGAAGTATAATTTTATTGGTAGATGTCTCTACGTGGTCACAATTATCCTTATTCTGATTTATCGTTGGCGTACAGCAATCGTTAGATTTCTTGCAGGTTTGTACAGCATCTGTATTACTGCGAAGTTTAATTTTATTGGTAGCTGTCTCTACGTGGTCACAATTATCCTTAGCTTTTAATAGCTAGATTATGTAACTTAAGGTCGTCAATGCGCGACTCAAGGTGAGAGTTGGGTTTGTTTATGGTACTCACTTGGGTTTTTTAGGTACTCTATCTCCTTGAGTTGACTACTAGTTATGAGTAATAGTTACTAATGCCTGTTATTTCAATCACAAAGAGGAGATTAGCACTAATGCTGATTTCTTTACATAGTAATTTGTATTTAACTTCTGTTTGATTCGTGATATGGATTTTATAATTTGTTTGTATATTAATTATAACTGTTTCAGAAATGGACGTTCCTGACACATTCCTCAAGAACTTTATCTGCTCTCAGTGCTTGGAAGTATTATCTGTGTTCCCGGTGAATATGTACAAAGATGGGAAATTTGTATGTGGCAGGTGCCCTATCGTCGAAGACGATGTGCAGATTAGGAACACCGCATATGAGGCGCTGGCTAAGAACCTGTATTTCCCTTGCATTTATAAGTCAAATGGGTGCATAGAGAAACTAACCCCCGAGGAGCTCGTCTCACACGAGCCTTCATGCTCTTACAAGACGTGGTACTGCCCCCAGCTGCCAGAGTGCAAATGGCAGGGCAATGTTAACGAGCTGCGCCGGCATTATAATAGTGATCACTCACATAACGTAATAGAAGAAGTCCACAGTATTAGTGTAGAATCTAAGACATTTGAAGTTAATTATGTCATGGATGCGATTAATGAGTTATTTTTAGTACAATTAAAGAAAACTGATGAAAATTTATTAATAGACGTACGTTTAATTGGATTGAAGAAATTTACTGACATATATAATTTCAACTGTACACTGGAATCACCAGCAATCCCTGATGGCATACAGTTCCCAAAACGTAAAGTTAATTGGGAAACTAGCAATTCACATATAATATCTGACAAGGCGCAGACGATCAGTGACGAATACATGAAAATGTTGGGAAATAAAGCAGTAAAACTGCAAATATTTATAACAAAGGATAAAAAGTGCCTTTCGAAGCAATCAGCAAAACTTTCTACACTAAACGAGGCGATTCTGAAGCGGCTTGAGTGCCCTATCTGCTTCAAACATATGGTGCCACCGATCTACCAGTGCACGTGTGGCCACGTACTGTGTGACTCTTGCAAGACGAAGGTGACTCTCTGCCCATCGTGCAGCATAACTTTGGGGGCTACGAGGAACCACGCCCTCGAGGATATAACTAACGACATCCTCTACAGGTGCTCGTATGAGGGCTGCGAGCATACCTACAAATCCAATGAGAAGTATCTGCACTCTACCGAGTGCAAGTTTTTACCTTATGCGTGCCCATTTGAGCAGTTTAAGGATTGTGACTTCACCTCCGACTTTCAGACAATGGCCACTCATATCGAAAAGGAACACCCTGAGCACATGTGGCAGTGCAATTGGATGAACGTGTACCTGTTTGATGGTGTAGATAACGAAATGCTCTACATACTTAAGAAAGATGATAGTTTATTTAAGGTCTCCCAGACAATTTATGATGACCAGTTCTTTTTGTCGGTGGCACATTATGGGCCCCGTAATATCAGTACCGACTATTACTTTATAGCTGATATACATAACAAGGATAGAGATGGTGCTGAACGGATAGTTGCTAAGTTGAAATGTACAGAAGGTAACGACGTCCCGTATGCTAAAGATATACTAAAACTGCCCGTCAGTTTATTGGAATCATTCAAGACCATTTACGATCATGTGACTTACAAAATCATGATTGCCTCCCAATAATCTTGTTATAATAAGTACTGTTTTATTGTTTTTTTTGCCATATATTTTTCATTGAATAAATATTTAGTGACTTCAGCAAAGCTTCATTCAATTTGGTCTCAATTTTTCAATTAATTTTATTATTTTGCTTTGTCTTTGAATACAATAAATTGAAGTGGTAAAGCGAAACTATTTGTGAGCTTGTTTTCCATATTGAGGGTGTCCCGGTCCCAGTTATCGTGGTCAACATGGAGATATTGTGAAAGGTAAGAGATAGAGAGTTGGCTATAGGAGACAAATATCGAGAATTGGCCTGAGTCACGAAAAACAAAATTTCAAGAATTTAATGGTTAGATTACCACTGGCGAAAAACCAAAAATGTGCAGTTTCAATTTTACGCTCTAGCTTGTAGAATTGAATTTATATTGAAATGATATTTTTACATTATTAACCCTGGAATGGTACCCGGGGTACTGGTATACCCCACTACTTCTAGAAGCTTCTGCTACCCTTTGATAGCTTCTGCTACACTTTTCTGCTCTGCACTGTAGCAGTTGCTCGAAACTCACTGCCTACATAATATATCCTAAGAATATTTGGTGTATATTTTACTATACGTTTTGTAAGTTTTCTCTGGTCTTTATTTTGGGGTATATGGTATCCCCAGGGAACATTTTGAATGAGTTTTATTTTATCATAACTTCACATTCAGGGGTGTAAAATGTATATAATAAAACATAGTAATAATAATAATACAATAATAATTATAATAAGCAAAAATCAAGAAAAAACCGGACCAACTACACCACCTGCAATGCGATATTTGGTACCAGTAGAAAGTGTGTCCAGACAGTTGATTTTCTTTTTATTAATATTTTTAATGATGTAATCACGTTAATTAGGAATCAATTTTGTTTTATCAATTTTAGTTTTTCAATAAAGTTATTTTGTGATGTGCGATGATTTTTGTTTTTAATTTGGGGTATACTTGTACCCTTGGGTAACTTTCGTGTAATTTTCTTAATGGGTACCTTTCTACAGTTAATGTGCTTTTTTTAGGTTAGCTGGAAATGGTTCACATTGTGAACATTTGGTTAAGATACTGTAGTTTTAATTGTTTAATTTTTTGGTTCATAGGAAAATTAGGTTTTCCTTTATATTGAAATTGTTTGAAATTGTACATTGCGTATTGAACTCTTGGCATTTGCTGTTTTCAATTTGCGTTATCTGCTATTTTCCACCGATGCCGATGATATATAAATACTACCATATTTTTTCACTGCTACCTTATACACTTAGCAATATTGACTAATATGAATTGTGCGAATGTTCTTTTCACTACCTCCTTGAATATTATTAACCTAGGTCAATAACAATGTCAGTATCACTTAATTATAAAAGTCAATCAATAAACTTATACTTCATCCGACTACTGCGTTGACTACGCAGTACCACACTATACCGCGCGTTGTTTTTTTTCTCTGAACATAGGGTATGTTCAGTTTTAAAACGACAGGATCAATGCAATGGTAAAATTCAATGTATATGCAACCAAATTTACTGGCGTGGATAACTCAATTATATTAAAAAAAAAGAAGTTTAATAAAACGTCAAAACTATAGACAGAAAATGTATTCAACGCGAGAAAAGAAACAATCTGTGCAATGCATCTGTACCAGTATACAAATACAGTGCACTGGTAACAATGTGACATTAATATACGGACTGTGGCGATTTATTCTCTGTGCATTATCCTGAGAGACCAATGCCATCAATCGGAACAATTTGTAATATAATCGCCAAATTTAAAAGTAGAGGATGCATCTCCGGTAGTCATCATAAAATAACTAGGAGATTCCACGTTTTGACTCAAGAAATGAAATTAAACATGTTAGGTTATGCTAAAGAAGATACAGATAAAGAAAACTTAAATACTTTCTTGCGTTGAATACATTTTCCGTCAACAGTTTTGACGGTTTATACGTTACGTAAATATACGTTATGAATTTGTCTTTTTTTTTTTAAATAATAGAGTTACACTCGCTAGTAAATTTGGTTGCATACAATTGAATATTAGCATAGGATTGATCCCGTCGTTTTAAAACTGAACATATCCTATGTTCACCGATTAAAAATACGCACGGTATAAGTACCATATAATTCGGAGATAAACATTCCTGTATATAACCACACGAGTTCATTAGTTAATAATAATTTGACTTCATTAATTAATATGACATGTCATAATTGTGTTATAAATTATCATGTCAAGTAAATGTCACTATTAAATATTTATTTATTTGGTGGCTTTTCTGCTGGTTGTGAAAAAAAATGTATGCACACATCGGTTGTGAGACCGTCATTGACCACCCGCTTGGATTCTCTCGGCGCTACGCGCCTCGCTATACAAACTGACGATCGGTCAATAATGCTGATCTTCACAAACTTTGCGTATAATTTACTGTGGAATGTGTTATGTTGCGTTAAATTATAACAGGATGGAGGTATAATTAATTACCACGCAATACTAAGCGTGCTTGGAAGATTCAATTGTGGCATCAGGCCAAGGACTGCACTACCCCTGCCCCAAAAATAAAACTAATAAGTTAAACATTCTAAACCTAACTTCAAAAGGACGTGTTATCTTTTTCTATCTTTTTGATATAGATCTCTGATTGACACCTAATGGAATGCGGATTCAGCTAGTTCTTAATATAGAGGTCAGGTGGATGTTCCTTGTCTATTAGTCTCGTGGTAAGCTGGTTTGGGCGTACTGATTTAAACTCGTGTAGAATCCTGTTTATTGTTTTTGGTTTTAAAACGGTAAAATACTCAAGGTCCAGAATACCACGGTTCGAATGGCTACTTGACGAGAATATTCCCAATCACGATTTCCTACACGGAAAGCGGAAAGTATTTTAGAGGCTGCGGTGGAGTGAGCGTTAACGCGTTCGCTTCTTTTTTTTTACGATGAAATTTATGACGATGTAGACAAATGTATTGACAGCAAAATAAAAACTTTTGTATTGTAAAAAAAAAAAAAACTTTTGTATTGTATTATTATTATTATTGCGTTCGCTTCTAGACCGCAAGGTCCCGGGTTAGATTCCCGAGTCTGCATTTCTGGGGTGGTTTTCTGTAGTTTTCCCATTTCCTTGCAATAAATGTTGGAAATGGCCTCTACCATCTATAAGTCGCATGCAGGCGCAGATGGGCAATAATAAAAATGCCCCTCTCATCTTAACGCCCGCATAACTAGTAATAGTTCAGGGGCCTATGGTAAATATAAAATGTAATTGGGTCAGAATTCTCTCTCAAATAATGACAGTAACCAATTACGCCATAGGTGGAGGAGTGGTAGGAATTAATTATTATTAATTATTATGAAAATCTTCTATAGTATTAGAAAAAGTTTGACTTTTAATGAACATCTCTCCTTGTAGCTGTTAGCTATAGATTAGACCAGTAGACAAATTTTTAAGCACTGGCGGTAAACGGACTCTTAATCACAGAGCGTAAACTAAGTAGTATTATAGCTAAACTACCAGTCTTACCAGTTGTTATCGTAAATATCGTAAATTTAATAATAATAATAATATTAATCTGGTCAGGTTGAAACTTATAATGAATAGTATATTAAGCAACAAGAAGTGAAAAGACCGTTTTATTTCGTGAGTGGACAATTGTTCACGACCCGCGCTAGCGGTCAGTGGAACAAGTCCACGAAAGAAATACAATGTATTTCATTTTGAGTAGGAAATGCTATTTTTGAACTTTCAAGTTCAAAACTTTCAAGTTCAATTCAATTCAAAATGAACTGTCACTATCACAATGCAAATACCTGAAATTAATGTTTGTAAAGTTGTTTCCATAGAAATCGTAGAATAAATAATAGGGGGATTAAGGTAAATTGACTTGAAACATCAAAAGAGATTAATTTACTATCTGACGGGATCGTTAAATTCTTAATATTATAGCTAATTGAATTGATTTTTTTGCTGCAAATTTAGATTCGAACCCAATCCATTTCGGTAACATCTTATTTTGGGATTGGGTTCGAATCTAAATTTGCAGTAAAAAATTCAATACAATTAGCTAATCATATTAAGAATTTAACGATCCCGTCAAAAAGTAAATTAATCTCCTTTGATGTTTGAAGTCTATTTACCTCAATTCCCCTACTAGAGTTAAATCCAATTTTAAAAGACGAAATTAAACTTGGTAACCTAAACGAAAAAGAGAGAATAGAACTACATAATTTACTTTCTATTTGCAGTCAACAAAATTATTTTAAATTCCAAAACCAAATTTATATTCAAACTGATGGTCTGCCAATCTGTACCCTTCTATCCCCACTGTTGTCAGAGATTTATATGGCACATTTCGAAAAATTAGTCTTAGAAAATAAAAATAAATCCTACCAAGTAAAATTTTGGACCAGATATGTAGACGACGTTATGGTTATTTGGGCTGGCACAGAGAGACAACTTAAACAATTTTTCTCATTTCTAAATTCTTTTAATAATAACATTAAATTCACTATGGAAATGGAGACCAATAACTCACTCAACTTTTTGGACCTAACAATATCAAAAATAGACAATAAACTAGACCTATTTTTTTTTTAGGAAAAATACTTATACGGAAACAATAATTCCAGCCAGCTCTTACCAATCAACTTCATGTAAAATGTCAGCTTTCCATAGTTTCATTCATAGATTGTTAAATGTTCCCATGTCCACCATACATTATAATGAAGAGGTCAAAATTGCAAACATATTGCCATAAATAACGGATGCGATAGTGGAATAATAGATCAATTAATTAAAAAACATACAACAAACATGTCTAAGAAATTATTGTATAATTTTACGAATATTAAAAAACTAGAAGAAACCAGGTTGTATATAAAATATGTAAATTGTGTAAGTGTGAATATTAAAAATAAGTTGCATAAATTAGGAATTAAGTGTGTTTTTCTAAATAAATCTAATCTAAGCAATATTCTAAGTAACACCAAGGACAAAAAAACTGTAGGAGAGCAAAGTGGCATTTATAAGTTACAGTGTTCAGAATGTGATGCTTTCTATATAGGTCAAACGGGGAGGAATTTGAACATCAGACTTAAAGAACACCAAAACACAGTTTTAGACAATAAAGCGTCCACTGGGATTGCTGACCATTGTATCAAATATAACCATTATGTACATAAAGAAGGATTATCGCTGCTCCATAATGGCAACAAAGGAAGAAAATTAGATGTATTGGAAATCTTTAAACTCAAGAAAGCTACGGGGAACATAGTTAACAACCAGGTATGCTTTGAAAACACGCCGATATTTTACGGCACCTGGAAAGCTGTGTAATGAATGAACGGGCAATCCCACCACCATTATCAATTAAGCGCGTCTAGTATTTAAGTTACACAATCTGAATTTGTATTCAGTTTTATCTCTCTTGAAAATGGCAGCAGTTCCGAAACAATTGTAGAGCAATTCTATAAAACTTGTGAAACTTTACCAAGTGTTTTCTTTATTAACCTAATCAAAATTTTTCACCAAGAAGTAACCACTTCCTCATACAATTTAAATATGATTGATGTCGTGACTTTTCGGTGGTTGAGTATTGCTATTTGCATTTATCCCAATCTTCTTGAATTTGCATATGGAGTTCCGAATAGATTCGCTATACAAATTTATTTTGTGTTGTTTAGCTTTTTTTGATAAATCTTTTTTTTCTGTTTGTACAGTTCCCAAAGGACGGGTTTAATTAAGGTGCATAGATCTTTCAGTTCTAAATGTGTATATTTTACTTTCTGATAAATCTAGATTTTCATAGGTTTTTTAAAAGTATTTCAGTATACATGTAATATCACAGTTCCACCTCAAGATATAATTTAGATATAATTTGATGTCCAAAGCTAGCATTAAGGTCGTTTGGTGAGCATAATGTACTCCAGCCTTTTGCTGCTATATATTGCCGGAAGTTATACAACATATTTGTTTATTAATATTATATCAGTGCATAGGAATTTTTCTGCTGAATAACGTTACTTTGCTAGATGATCTGCCACATTTGAGTTAAATATTTCTTCACAAATTCTGATTTGAGGGCGTTTAAATAGTAATTTCTATACCATGGCCGCGAAATCATTCATTGACGTACCAAGAGAAGAATTCTCACCAAGGCCGCTTTGCGGCCGAAGCGGGGCAACCTCCAAGAAGTTAAATAATTTCGCGGTTAAGGTATAAATAACATTTTTTTGTGCAACCAAACATTTGTAGTTATAAAAATCTTACTGGTTTTGATTATCCATATGTAATATACATCTAACAACGAACAAAGACAAATATAAGACATGCAAAATGCATATAACACGTGTTAAGTACATTTTCTAAGATATTCGAAAAAATAATGTGCAACCCCTGAAAAATCTACGGAGACTGCCGCTGTTAGACTTGTCCAGGAGATAAACAAACATATCGATAGTGGCCGATACGTTGCAGATATTTTTTATGACTTCAGCAGCGCATTTGACACACTGGATACAATGTTAGTCGGAGCAAAGCTCCATGCATACTGTTTGCATGATAATGCTTAGTTTGTTGATGTCGTTCCTAGAGTTGAGGACAGGTCAGGGTAGTATGACTTGCCTAGGGCTCAACACTGGGGCCACTAATCGTCATACTGTACATTAATGATCTGGTAAAGAATGTGAAAAACATGATTAACTATTGCTGATGACACTTCAATAATTGTGTCGGCAGCCAGCCAGGATGATCTTCAGGTCAAGATTAACAAAGTAAATGCCGATGTTTCCAGATGGTGTCAGTGAAACAAAATACTACTGAACACAGACAAAACCTATCAAATCCAATTTTCAAATAGGAGGACACCCGAATTGAACCCCAATAATTCGGTATTAGGAGCGAACTTCTTAACGACTAAAATTGACAGTAAACTCACCCAGAAAGGACAAGTTAATCATGTGTTCACCAAGGTTAATAAGGCATACTTTGCCATAATAAAACTAAAACCCTCACTCTCGGCAGACATCCTGGTCAGTCTGTACTATGCTCTGGCATACTCGCACATCTCGTACAATATCCTGGCATGGGGCAGAGCGGGTGACATGGGCAGGGTTTTTGTCGCCCTAATGAGAATCGTGCTCCTCATCTTCGGCGTTCGGCGCCGGCAATCATACCGTACTGGTATTCCATAAAAGAGATATCATTGGTTATTTGGGTATTACAATCAAGAGAGATATCCTAACGTTGACTCAATTTACGTATACAAGTATGTGCTGTACGCATGACGGAATATGGAATCCCTCTGGAGAGGCAGGGACCTTCATACGTACGACCAAAGTATGGGCATGCTCTTAGAATACCGCAACACCACACATCACTATAAAAAAACTCCCCTCTGTACAATTGTATATCAATCTATAACGCACTCCCCATAAAACTGAGATCGGAAACGAGCATGAACCTATTAAGGACATACCTAAAATCCTACCTTACAAAAGGAGGTGTCTATACGATACAGGAGTTTCTGACTAATGACCTAGTGTAATGCTCATGTGCGCATGTCATGTATTTCTCTGCTTCTGCATTTCTCTGTTGCGGCTGTTATGTAGAAACACATCCATACGCTTATGCGTGTCCCAGGTGATTATGTACCTAGCCTGTGAATGTGACTACTACATACTATTGATATTGTGTGTGTGTAATGTATTGTGGTTTGTATTATTTTGTGTACCTGTGCATTGTCACCTATATTTTGCATTTTTCTTCTTTGTTATAATTTTTACACGTATCAGAATTTTTGTTACTAATAACGACCCACACACAGATTATATATTTAATTTAAATTTAAATTTAAATCAATTTAAATAGCATAGAGTGCGCAGGGTATGGACCCTCATCCATATCCGATTGCCATCATGCATCGAATGTTATATAAGCATAGCATATATGATTATTGTATAAATAAATAAATAAATTTACAAAACACAAAAAAAAAACAGAACGCATTTAGAATGAATAAACACAAACTGAAAAACTAACACTATAAATAACAGAGAAAGCTATTCAACAATACAACAACCTACCCGAATCGACATAAACATTAATCAATAATGTATTCAAAAAGAAGATAAAAGGCCAAAAACCGCAATACAATAAAAAAAAACAGAGAAACACCCAATACCAGTAGTCTGGAATTAGTACCAGTGCAACACGCCATGATGAAGTAGAGTAGAGAGTGAGCGGAGACAGCAGGAAACAACAGTCCCGAAATAATATGTAAATACATGTTGCATTCATTTGTAAATCGCACCCCGGCAGGAAAAGTGACATATACTCTGATTTTTCTAAACTGGCGTTCACGTCATCAAACAGCTGTCTGATGAGGTTTTTTCGTACCAACGTGATTGTTTTCGAGAATATGCATAACAATAGTTTAAGAATCGAAATTAATCTGAAGATCATTTGTTACATAACACTGATCACCGGTGGTAATAAAGTAATCGGTGTATTAACCGCGGACACAATTTTGGCCTGCCAATCATGTAATAAATCATGTTATGTTGGCAGTGATGATATTTTTTCGGCGACGATGTCACATCTTTTTCACTAACACATGCTCATACATGTGTGTATAACCAAACTTCTTTGACGTTTAGCTTGTTATATTTGATCGATTATTAATTACAATGCATATTTTGCCATTGTAGATGTTAAACCATAACCACAAGATTGATATCTGTACGATAAACGGCAGAGAAGTCGACGAATTTGGTACGAACCGCGCACTGTCGCACAAGATTGCACGGGAGATTTTAAATACCCAGGTCAGCTGGCAATCTTGTAAAATTGTGGCATCATTATTATGTTTATTATTTTGATGACGTGAACGCCAGTTTAGAAAAATCAAAGTATAACACAAACATACAGTTTTTGAAAAATAACGAAAAAAAAATCATCATACTTGTGTTGCATCGTATAAACTCTTTTAAATTTCAGATAACCATCTGTTGCGGTAAATGTTAGAAGTATTATATACCACGGAAGAATATTACAAATCTGTAAATCAGCTCTTTTTGAATATATTATGGTTATTACCTGGTCAAAACAGGCGAGGCCTCTGAGTTGTGTCACTTTTCTTGCTTCTCGAAAATCAGTTTTATTTTGTTGTTACCCCTCAAGTGACACTTTCGTATTACTCAAGTCTAAATTATAATATTAGTTTTACTAAATTTGACTTTCGACCCTAGATAAGGTCACTATTTAAAGTAAAATATGAAAAAAAGCGTTTGAATTATCTGTTTTATTAGCTAAAGAGTGTGGACTGTACGCAAGCCGATTCAGATTCTGAATCTGCGTATAGGCTATACATAATTAGCAAACAATTTACATAAACATCGATTCATAAATGGGCTTATACAATGTGGGAATATGTTTCGCCGAAAGAAGGGATTCAATATGAATCTTTTTACAGCAGAGATATCCATTTTTTTCTGTATGCCGGAAAACAATTTATTATAGAGACGTTCTCTGGCCTTTCCTGGTATTACTAACCTTGATTTGCGAATATTATTTTTCTTCGTATGTAGTTTTCACGAAAAGAATGCCAGAGTCAGTCTTCTGCACTTTAATTACTTTTATGTCGGCTGTTTTTATCTGTTCATTGTTTGATGTATTGTTATAATTTGATCCTACCTGTTGAGAGAGTCTACAATATACTCGTAACACAATTCTGTTACTTTATACGGATGTCCTGTTTTTCTCGCAAATCGAATTAATCAGAGGGAATACAGATGGGTCCTGATGTCAGAGCTCGTTTAATAAACTTCTCTATGACGGAATGTACATTGTCACATTCCTTTTGAATGTGACTCCTTATAAGAAATGTATGTGTGCTCGATTTGATTTTATATTTTTGCACAGCATACAGGTACATTTCCATTATAAATTGTTTTTTTTGCTGGCCGAAATAATTTTCTGAGTAAAGTACAATTTCAAGGTTATCATCATATTTGGTGTTAGCTTTTTCTTCTACGTATTTCAGAACACAAATGCCGATTTCTATGGCACCCCGATTTCCTTGACCTTCATGCCAAAAAAAGCACTCGACGTAATCTGAGTGTAGTGTGTTCATAGTTAAGTTGTAGCGGTTGATTTTGCTTTTGTAATAAAAGGTAGACATATCCCCTATGGTGCTGGTATCACAGCTTGGAGATCGTAAGTGGCGACTATAATTGTTTCTTCGGTTTCTTTCGCTTTCTTTTTATCTTCTTCTTTCTCTGCTCTTGATAAAACTTCCTCCTGTAAATGTTAATCATATTTCTCTTGTATCTCTACTTTTTCTTCTTGCCTTGCGTTATTATAGGCGCTACATAAGTCGCACCGATCCTTTTTCGGGGTAAAACAAGGAGATGTTAAAATAGTTGTTAAAAATTCGAGAATACATACTGAGATTTGCAAAAGGAACGTTTGTTTCAATGCACTCGTTTTTGTAGTCGCGATGAAATCAGCCAAACTTTTCCCACCTTCTATAAACTCCCGAGTAGTTTGCGCGCGTAGATAATGACTGTCAATTTTTGGGATTGTATTAATATGAGCAATAATGAGCGAGAAGAAGTTAATATGCTCCAAAGTGCTACACAACCCTTTAAGAAAACATCAACGACTACTCATCATTAGCACATAGCACAACTGATAAACGAGATTAATCAAAACAATGAAACATCTATTTAGTTATATATGTTATACTATATTATTTAGACTTTTTCTGTAACGTAGGTTGCGAATAAAGAGAGATTATCATTAATATGAGCAATAACATCATCTATTATTGTGGGATCTACTTTACAGTGGTGTCCGTGTTTTCCACTCAGATCTCAGATCGTGAAGAAATCCTTCGTTTAATTTGGTAATGAGAGTTCTAATAGGTCCGTCAAGAATGTACAGTGTGGCCTTGAAGAAAAAATTGCAAACACGTACGTTCACTTCGTTGCTTACGAAATGGAATCGGTGGTTACATTGGCGCCTACTTCCTTCCCTTTTGTACTGATACTGAGGTCTAACTTCGGTCATACATCTACTGAGAAATTCTCGCTGGGATTTCAGACTGCCAAGTGACCAGTATTTTTTAAATATTTCGAAATATTTCAGTATTAAAATTATTTTTATTTTCTTTTATTTTGCTAGAGCATTATACTTTGCATTTTTCATTATACGGCGGACGTACCTTTCTTGCCTGTATATCTGTTTTTCGAATTGATGAAAATTTTCCATTATTTCGGAGAAGTTTTGCTTTAGTCTTTATCTACTCAATCGGATTTGCTTTCCTTTTCATACATTTTCTCTATTATCTGCTTGGATATTTTCTACTTCTGTACCCTCTGTCTCGTTAGTAATATTTTCATTCTCTTTATTTGGTCCTGATGACTCCGACGCGCTTTCAGAATGAATGGATGATGGTGTACAAAAATTTGGATCTAAGTCTGAATCATCTGCGAATTCATCTTCTGCTGATTCTTCTGGTGGTGCATCTGATTTGACCCATTTTTCCATTTTCAGTACACTGCCATCGAGTATGTTGTGTACCTTGATCTTCTGGTATTGTGTCGTTGTTAAACACCGTCTTTTTGATTGCATTTTCTGGTTCAGTGGTTGTGGTAACTTCTTCAGCACACTACCGTCTATAATGTATTGTTTAATCTTCCAGTCCTGTTTCGAAAGGCAGCTCCGATACTTGACTCGCATTTTCTTGTCGTTCACCTTCTTTGAGAATTTATAATATTCTCTTCTTCACAAATCTGACTTCCGCACTCATTTGTCTTAGTTTGCATACTTTTATTACTGGAGTTTATGTTAAGTCTTACGCTTTCTGCTTTCTACAGTATTCTTTTCTTCGCCAGTTTCTTCGACATTTGTGTCAGAAATAACTAGTTTTTTGTTTTCTTCTTCATTTTTCCAATCACAACTCTGTCCACTTTTCTTAGTCTCCATGATGTTCAAAACAATGCTTTTGTCAGATACTGGTCTCCAAAATTTCAAGTGCTCAGAATCCGACTTTTGTCCTTTTTCAACTTTAGCAGCAGCAACACCTGCCTGTATTTTCCTACCTCTGTAGCCTTGCATTGGGTCCAAAAAGAACCTAAAACAAACCAATTTTATGCTACATTATTAATATTATTTATTATTTATTTCTCCAAGATTTTTTTTTATTTGAAGATTAGGTGGACTACAACACAACTACTGTGCAAGAAATACATTTAAATCAAGAAAAGTGACACAATACCAAATACTGACACTCTCAGTCAAAAAAAGTGACACAAGTCGAAAAAAAACAATACAAGCAAATAGATTTAGAGATAAATAATTCAAGAAAAGTGACACTTTTTTACTTATGACGTTGTTAAAAAATTGTTCCAATTACCTTCCTAAACCAAAACTGTTACAACTCTAAATGTGTCGTTTATCTTGATCGAATCACGCACACCTTCTTGTAGCAACACTAAAGTGACACTGTTCTTGCAATTATGAATAATGAACTAGCCTAAAATTAAACTGACACAACTGCCCTATGGCGGATAAACTGCGAGTTAGAGATATGACGTTTTTTAAGCACGTGGAAACGCAACATACGTATTTAACACTAACATAATCTCAAAATGGGCAGTTTTTGAGATGTGACACTGTTCTCGTCGGGGTGCGAAATGTGCGATACTATTTGATTGAATTGTTTTCAAGTGTTTCATTTTCTGCAAATATAAAATTGGAATCACTATGTAAATAAAGTAAATAATAGTAGTTTGTACAACTAGAGTGGATACGATGCCCCTATCGCACGAGGTGGAGTTTGGCGCACGACGCCGCAGGCGGAGTGCGTCAAACCTCCGAGTGCGATATGGGCAATCCACTCGAGTTGTACACACTACTTTTTCTACGACAAAAACAAATAACAATGTTATGTAAATGGTATTTACTAATAAATGTCAGTGTGACACACTGTGTCACACTGACACAATGTCACAATGTCATTCATCATTCAATACATTTAATATATTAGAATTAATATAATATAATATACTTTGCCTTCGACTTTTCCGGAAGTAATGATTTATATGTATCATTCGCGGACTGCCGAATATCGGGGGGTGTACAGCTTAATGATGAATCGCTTTCATTGGAAATCATAATTCAGCACTGTAAAGATAATTGTAATAATGTCGATTTGACTTTTTGCTTATTAATTTGTCGTTGACAACTATGACAAATTTATGAAAAAACATGTTGCTCGGCAATTTTCCACCTCTCTGATTGGTGGAGATCATATTCGCACACGTGTGTGGGAATGAAAATATATCCACATTGTTCATTGCAATAGGCCACATATATGTATAGTATTCTATGAAAGAATATGCTAATATACATATAGGAGTAGAAAAAATTATTTTTTAATACCATTTACATAACATTGTTATTCGTTTTTGTCGTAGAAAAAGTAGTGTGTACAACTCGAGTGGATTGCCCATCTCGCACTCGGAGGTTTGGCGCACTCCGCCTGCGGCGTCGTGCGCCAAACTCCACCTCGTGCGATATGGGCATCGTATCCACTCTAGTTGTACAAACTACTATTGTGACAGTGAAAGCTCGATTTATTTCAGTTTTTGTCATAGGAACAGCCATATTGCATACTATTAATAGGTATTTGTATTACAAAGGTGCATAGTGCATCATTTCCTCCCGCAGATATTTGATGACCGACGCAAAGCGGAGGGCTGGGTTATGGGTTATGTACGCTGGGTTTTCGTAGAGTAGTTTCTTCTAATTTCCGCCAGTCCGATGATGTCCCATTTGATGTTTGACAGAGCATACTCCAGTTCTGTAAATCTATATACATGTTTTACTGTTTGTGTGTTAAGTGAGCATATATCAATGGTAGCATCTTTCTTCGCAGCGTGTTTTCCTTGTTTAGGTGTTGGGGGTGTTGGTCTTTAACTTCCGTGGTGACCGGCCATTCTAGAAGCTTTTTCCTTCTGTTTTTTGTTTTTGTTTTTTGTGAGTTTGTGCCATTCTAGTTTGTCCATGTGTTTAAGTTATCTTATTTTCGGTTGTGTTCTTCTTTTCTTGCTATGCAGGTTTGTCTGGGCTTGAAGTGCTTCCTCTGGTGATAGTCACTGAGTCGCTTCTAGGTCTTCCGAAGAAGCTCTCTATCGGCTTCTGTGTGGATATCGATTTTTGGAAGGCTGGAATTTAGCATTACTTTATGTCATTTAAAATTGTATTGTCATTATTTTATTTCATTCGGATATCTGCGCATTGAAAAATAAGTAATTGAATATGTGATCAGTTTTCTTGATAAACGTGAAAACGCTATATTGAATTAGTTATACATTACTAAAATATTTAATGCATCAGTTTTGGTTGATTGAAACAGTAGAAAATACCTGGTAACTTGTATTTGTATTGGGTTTTTTAAAAATAAATCAGCTCTTTGAGTCTATATTGAAGAATATCATTTAAAGGAAACACATGTAGTATGTAATAATAATAATATCTTTATTCAGTTATACCACATCTATATACTTACATGAAATGATAGGATATAAAGCGGTCACTGTAAACTGACATCATCAAAATAAAAAGAGTAGTTTAAAGCAAGAGCTCTACTAAAATAGACTAGCACCCTGAGAGTCTCAAATATAATATGGCTCTAAAATGTGTAGTTTTTGAAAATATCACTCTTGAAATTCGGAAAGTTGTGCAATCTACGAGTTCTTGGTGATAGTTTATCATAAAATCTTATAGGTGTAAAACGCACATCCCTCCGTGAAATACAAGCAATGTTTAGGAAACGGCATGTAAACCGCAGTGTCTTGATGCTCTTCTTGCAGTTAATTATCTAATTAACAGGCTGTTAATTGGTCACGAAGAAGATTGTTTTACGTTTGAAGTATTATAGGTATATATTTTTTTAAGAATACCAATATTGGTTCAATCTCCATTAAATGTGCCATGAGAATGTGGATTGGAGAAGAGCCTTTTCAGTCATCTATCCGTCTGGTACTAATAGAGTACGCGAATGCAAACGGTTGAATAGAATATATGTAGTTTAGATTATTTTTAGTTACTATAATATTTATATTTAAAAAACATTATCTTCACACATGTAACTGATACATTCTGTGCACCTGTACATTGTATATCAAGCATTTCATTGAAATGAACGGCTTTGCCATAGCAAATGGAATTTCTACGAACATGCCTTCATTTAAAAAGGCATCCTCTGTGGTTGTCTGGATAGCACACTTCTGCGTCATAATTATATCTTTCTGACTATCATTGTCTTTAGATTTAAAAATGATATGGTAAGCGTGCTTCGAAGCATACCTAGGAGACCCAATCAGTTGCATAGCAATGCAGAACTTGTTTCGTTTGAACGTGTGAATTAATTTAAAAACTGACGTCTCTCTCTCCAAGAAGTGGAAGTTGTACTCCCGTGCTTCTGTGTAGTCATATGATACATGTCTGGACTGCAGAACCAATCTTGGATGAAGCTCGATTATGTGCTCCATAAGATTCCACCTTGCAGAAGTGCGTTTGCAGTGATCCATCGGACAGTTGCAAGTTGAGTTATTGCAGTACTGTTCGTGATCGCCTTTCTTCATAACTGTAAGTACAGCTTTACAGCCGTAATGCTTGCATGGGTACTTGACAGTTTCAGTAAGAGATTCTAGTACATAGTTTTGCATTGTAAACCCAGTATCTTGGCATACAACACATGTACTTGTACTGCATCGTTTGCAGGTATTGTGCGCGTTTTTACATTGGAAAATTGGTGGTATCATGTATTCTTTGCATTTCTCACAAGTCAAGGCTCTTAAATAGAGTATATTATCTGGCGTTCGTTGAGGGATTTTTTCTTGGGCATCATGTACTGATAGTTTGAACAGTAACTGAGTCTCATTTGCTATTTTATTTGGATTTATGTTTACCCATATCTCGGTGAAAAATTTAGTTAATTGAAATTTGTTAACTTTTAATATTTGTTTATTGCTACACTGCAACTTCAATATACAATTATAATTTTCTCGTAGTTTCTTGAATGAAATCGTTACTTTCAATGCCTTTTTATGAAATGTTATGTTTACCAAGAACACGCGTGCTGCTGCTACAAGCAAGAAACTCTGTTTTAAGCCTTCTTTCACAATAATACATCCTTGTTCATCACGAAATAATATTGAGTTATTATGCTTCACTCTGAAGTGATAAAGACTTTCACTTTGTGTCCATGAAGATTTGCACAGAGGACAAGGGAATTTCCTGAAATAACAATTCTCCTCGTGATTATAAATATTCCCTGGAAGTACTTTTGTCCTACAGCCAGCAGAAAAATAAGCGCACGGGAAGCTTAATTCCTCGGCCAAGATTTCATACGACATCTCCCTCACCATAGGTCCCGGTATCTTCGAGCTGCAGGCTTCGCATACGGTTTTCTTCTTACCCGAGAAAGTGAATGTTTTTGTTGTCAAGTAATGTGAGCAACTATCACATTTAAGAGCTTCAAGTGCATTAGTGGGGACCTCCATTTTCTAAATACAAAAACCAGAATTAGTTAATAATGAACTAAATGTTGTGAATCGATAACCAAAAGTATATTCACAATGAAGCTTAGATTTAAATCATGCATTGATTCCAATGAGAAACATGTTGTGGAAACATGTTAAAAACCAATTTGGATAAATTAGAAAATGAAATAATACAAAAAAAGTTATGATTTACAATATTCAAGAAACTATTTTCGGAATTATTCATATACAATATGTCCCATGACATACCTACCACAAGTGAAGGGTGTAATGCTGAAGTCATTTAAAATTAATAATTTAAGTTACTTAAAGTTACATCTAAGTCATATGTATTACGAACCAATATCAAAAACTCCTTAATTACAGGAATACCAGCAGTTTTAATTATAAGTAAGTTTATGTGTTGACGGTTAACTAAATTTAGAAAACTATAAACTTATTCAAATTTGATACTCTTCTATTGCTGCTCTTCCATTTCCATTGCACTATCCTCAATAAATTCATAATAAACTAGATTTAATTTACGTGAAATAATTAACACCTAAAATTACTTAAAATAAAAGTGCTAATATTTCTGTTATTATGTATTTTTTTTATAATATAGGAGTTCTACTTTATGGTAAAAGAGGACCAATTATGTATAAAAATGGATCCCGTGGCGGCTCGTGAGGGAGGACTCCGCCCTCCCAAAAAAGTAAAGAAAAACAGACAACTGCATTATACATGTACCTATTTAATTAATCATATTTTAAATATAATTATGTAATTTAATTTATATTAATTATCCGCATAGTATTTTAAATCGGAAAAACAGAGAAAGCTTTCATAGTGGTAGAAATGGCAAATTGGGAAGACAAAGTAAAGGTCATGAAAAACTAAAATAAACTAAGAAACTCCGACATATTAATAGATAATGACCTAACCCCACAAGAACTACAAATACAAAGAAACTTGAGAAATATAGCAAGAGAAGAGAAAGACAAAGGACACATGGCAATAGTAAAGTACCAACAAATCATAATTGAAGACAAGACATGGCTCTGGGACAAAAAAACAGAAAAACGGGTACCAAAAAACTAAAATCGAAAGGATAAAAGAAATAAAACAAAAAGACACAAAATGCTAAAATAAAGGACATGAATAAAGTAACAAATGAAACTAGAAAAATAATAACAAATGATAAAGGATACAAAACAAGAATGAAACTCAAAAAAATAGATGGGCATGGAAACTGCGGACGTGGAATATAAGAAGCCTGAAAGAGAAAGAGAAAAAAGTAGACGTTGAGTTCGATCAGTTCGAAGCAGATGTGATAGCAATCACAGAAACAAAAAAAAAGGAAATGGAAGCATGAGGTTTGGAACGGGATACGATATGATATATAGTGGAGTAGAAGAAGACGAAAGAGTTGCGGGGCGGGGGGATGTATTATACAGCAAAGAAGAGAATACGAAATAGAAAACTGGAAAGCCTGGTCGGAAAGAATTCTCACAGTAGACTTAAAGGCCTTTAATGGTGTAAAAAGTACCATAATAACCGTATATAGTCCAAATAAAGGCGATACAAGAAACAACAAAGAAAGATTTTGGGAAGAACTAACACTAGCAAAGAAAATGACAAAAGGAGCAATATATATAGTGGGAGATTACAACGGCAGAGTGGGACAAATAGATAAAGTATATAATAGAGTAATAGGTAGTCAAGGAGAGATAAAAAGAAACGGCAATGAAGAAAGACTTCTCAATTTTTGTATAACACAAAACATGATTATAACGAACACCTTCTTCAAACATAAGGAGATACATAAATACACAAGAAAAGTAAAGAGCAGAAATGAAAGAATGAAAATCATTGATTACATATTAGTCGAAGAACAAAATAGAATATCTATAACAGATACCAAAGTAAGAAGAGGCTCTGAAATTGGGAGTGACCACTACTTGGTCATCGCAACAATAAAGCATGCAGAAGATGAAGAACAAGTAACTACAACAAACCCAGAAAATAACATACAGTATGAACAGATAAACGCATATAAACTACGAAACGTATGAATAAGCAAGGAATACGAAGATCTGATTAAGAAACAAATAGAAAATTAAAAAGAAAAACTCCAAAACAACAGCACAGAAGAAATGTGGGACATATCATACTACGACCAACAAAAACAATATATGGCGTGAACAAAATGAGGAATGTGGAAAAGAAACAAACATCATGGTGGACGAGAGAAATCGGAGACGCAATAAAAATAAAGAAAAAAACCTGGAAACAATACCTAACGCATAGAACAGGAAACAAATACCAAATATACAGAGAAAAGAGGAAGAGAGTAAAATAACTAGTAATAGAGGCAAAACGAAAGGCATGGACTGAATTTGGAGAACAAATGGAGACTGACAGAAAAGAAAACCAAAAACTCTTCTACAAAGTACTCAAAGCATACAGAAAAGGGAAGGCATACAGCTCAAAGCAGATAAAAAATAAGAAAGAAGAATTGTTAACAGATGGAGGAAAAAATATGGAGAGATATAGGGAATACTTTGAAGAACTCTTGGAAAAAACAGAAATAGCAACAGAAATCACACAACAAAACCTACCAAAACAGGCGAAAACGAAAGAACAAATAACGACAGAAAAACTAACTGAAGTACTAAGAAACCAAAAAAACGGCATAGCACCAGGGCCGGATAAAATCACCGCAGAAATGATGAAAAAGAAGGGAACAAAGAGAACAGAACTACTGCAAGAAATATACAACAAAGCATGGAGTGACGAAATAATTACAAAAGAATGGCAAGAAGCACTCATAGTACCTATTTACAACAAGGGAGACAGAAAGAAATGCACAAACTACCGAGGGATAACGCTAACGAACACGGTAAAATATTTGAGTGCATTATAAACAAAAATAATCAGGAAAATCATAGAACCAAGACTAGAGGAATCGCAAAGCGGGTTCAGAAAAGGACGAAGCATACAAGACCATATCTTCTCAATACATCAGATAATAGAGAAAACCAGAATACAGAAAAAAGGTATATTTCGGATTCATCCATTTAGAGAAAGCTTTCAACAGTGTTAAAAGGGAAAAAATATGGGAAATTCTAGGAGACAAAGGAGTAGACAAACGAAAAGACAATAATGTTAGTCCTTCGTACGTTTTGAATGGTCGTGAGCGTTGGTTCCGGTATATCACCGTGTTTATATTTGTTTCATATATGTGTTTTATATGAAACAAATATAAACACGGTGATATACCGGAACCAACGCTCACGACCATTCAAAACGTACGAAGGACTAAGATATGGAGAAGGTCTGAGTCCATTACTGTTTATACCCTATATGGACGAAACAATAAAAGAGTGCACCTAAAAGACAAAAAAAAACTATTGGTCGGACATAGAAATATGAACAAAGTGACAATATCAGAAGGAGCTTTCGCAGATCATGTCGTATTAATAACAGAAAGAGAGGTAGACCTACAGGAAAGCCTATGTATATGGAACGAAACTTTAAAGGACTATGGAATGAGGCCAAACAAAAACAAAACAAAAGTACTAATGATAGGAAAACAATCAACATATAACGATTGATGACATAGAAATAGAACAAGTAGAAGCTTACAAATATCTAGGAGTAGAAATTGAAAGGGAAGATAAACAAGAAATTGAAATAAACAGTATAATCGAGAAAACACACAACTATGTTATGCAATGAACAAAATACTAATAAGTAAGAAGGAAGTGTCAAGAACAACTAAAATTGACGTATTTAAAGCTATATACAGAGCTATACTAACGTTCTGTTGTGAAACCTTGGTCCTATCAAGAAATGAGAAAAGCAAACTACACGCAATGGAAATGAAGTTTTTGAGAAGAGTAAGGGGAGAAACAAAGATGGACAAGATAAGAAATACTGACATCAGGGAAGAACTACAAATAGAATCTTTGGAAACTTTTATTGAGAGAAAACTGAGAGAGAGAGCTGGTGGGGTCATCTACAAAGGTTAGGAAATGAAAGACCAGGCAAGAAAGTATGGGAAGCAAGAGATGGAAGACAAAAAGGGAGAGGGAGACCGAGGAAAATATGGGACCAAAACATGATACTGAAGAAAAGAGGAAAAACCTGGACGGAAGCAAGAGTACCATCAAGAAACAAGAAAGAATGGACTAAATTTGTGTATGAGATAGTTTAAACTAAACAAAAATGTAACATGTAAAAGTTCCCCACACCATTCTGTGGTAAAAGGGAGTATGAAGTATTTGAATTTATGAAATTTCTACTGTTTGTTAATCAAGTTTGTTTCATAATTAATTAATTAACTCATTACGTTATTGGCTGATTTAGCTTTTAAATTTTCGTTGATTGTTCAATTCGTAAACGATTTATATTCACATTCAAAAGTAAAGCTTAATGTATGATATAGTCATAGTATATGATGTACAAAATGTACACAAATATACACACGGTATCCTAGTTATCTTGCTCCACGTTAAAAACATAACAAAATATTAATTCAATATAAAATATAAATTGGATTTTAACGCGCTGGAGCGTAAAAATGTTTTTTTTTTCTTTTGGTTGTTAAATAATTCAATTTTTGAAACTTTTACATTCACTGCCAAGTAGGCCTTGACCTCAAAATTATTTTGTCTCATTTAACCAACTCTCTGTCTTGTTTACCGTTTATGATTCCCATGTTGAGCACGATAATAGGAACACCCTGTAAATTTATGATTAGCAAGAAAATATTGATAAAATTATTATTAGATTATTACCAGATATCAATATATTATTGATTATCGTTAGGGATAACTTAAATTTAAAAAAAATAGCATTATCTACAACAATTATTTATACAGGGTAGGTTAAAATGGTTTAATCAATCCATGCAAGTCACTCCGAAAGTATGCTCGATAGCAAAAATTAACCCTTACAAAAGTTGTACAAGTGGGACATTCGATGATGACTTAGAATTTGACCTTCAAGTTGAATTTCAGAGTCATGTCAAGGCAAACTTGAAAATTTTAAACGCTAACCCTACTTTTTGAATTTTTATTTTAAAAGAGTCATCATATTAGTACGGCTGCGTAAAAATTTCAATACCTTACATCAGACAATTTTTGAGAAAAGAATTATGAAACGTTTACTAAAAGACTAATTCAAAACTTCAAAAGTTCACTTTCAATGGATATTTCCGGCTATCAACATATTAAAGCCGCAAAGCCTATGACAATAATAAACACTAAATTAATAATACAGGAATTTATAAGGTTTTTAAACTATTATAGAGAAAAAAATAAAAATATGCTCAGACATTTCGATTTTGCTGGATACATAAATTAATTCGACGCTAAACGTTCTGGTGGTTCGGATTCCTTCAATCGTATTTTCTCTATTTGTTTCTTTAAACTAATTTAACCTTATACTTTTTTTCTTAAAAATAGTTCAAAAACCTTTTTTGAAGGTCTAGTAGTACGATCGTGGATCATCCTTGACTATGGTTCTGTTACCTAGGATACAATTGTTAAAACAATGGCATCCTTAGGCCCAGTTGTATGAACGTAGATCAGTTTGACTATGGTTCAGTTACCTAGGATACCAATATTGACACAATTGTATCCTAGGTGACTGAACCACGATCAAGCTGATCTCCGTTCATACAACTGGGCTTTAGAAACTGAACCACGAACAAAGATGATTCACGATCGTACAACTGGGCCTAATTGAGTTTATCCTTCATTGTTTATTATAGTCAACAGCATGCCATACACGGTTTTTTTAAGTTGGTCTGATATATCGTTTAGTTTCCTTTAAAAGTGAACTTTTGAAGTTTTAAATTAGTCTTGGTATGGTTTGATATTTCTCTCTCTTTATCAGAATTCTTATTAAAACATTCTATTTTCTTGGTTACCTCTCCAGTTCTCTAGATTCATAATATTTTGATAATAATAAAAATAATATTAGATATACAGTCACTACAGTCTTTTAGTAAACTTCTCTCTTTCTTTTAGTCTTTTATATCGAATTATCAAAAATGTTCTTATGTAATGTATTGAAATTTTTACACAGTCGTACTCCGTACTAACATGATTACCCTCTTTCAAAATAAAAACTCAAAAAGTGGGGTTACCATTTAAAATTTTCAAAGTAGCTCTGAAATTACATTGAAATTTAATTTCAAGGTCAAATTCAAGGTCATCGTCAGATGCCACCCTTGTGGCCATGCAACGTTTGTTGGGGTCAATTTTCGCTATCGAACATAGTTTCGGAGCAATTTGCGTGGATTGATTAAAATGGACTACCTGTATGTATAATATACAAGAAACTAGTTTCGAAATTACCTATATAAAACAATAGTATAATTGGAATAAACACTAACTCTAGTTTATTGATATTTTTCTAAAGTCTAGATTATAGAATGTTGTTATAAAACTCTTAATTTTAAAGTTTTTTGTGACATGTCGTGTCACCAAAAACATTATTCCTAGCACACATGTTACACACATAGACATTTTTCGAAATCGTTTTAAAATTCAATAATGATTGAATAATTATTCAATATGACAATATAATGGTCAATTTTTTATTTTATATTCTCATGTATAGATAGTACATTCAGCACACCATATCTCAGCCCCTAGGCGCTAGTAACCCAAATTTTAAAGATTCAAAAAGCAAAGTACCCCTTCTGATACCTCATTTGATTCCTTTTTTTTCTTAATTTTTAATACAATAAAGAAATCTTTTTCATAATCGGTTTATAAATGACTGAGATATTTACCGAAATACATTTAGATAAAACTGTCATTATTCGAGCAGACGTTGATACGGTTCTGGCAATGAGTGGTGAAAACAATTGCAAATTGTTTGTAATTAAATGGCAAACAAAATTTCGACAATATTCCACAAATATTTGTCTCAAGTTTAAGGTATCGCCTTGGCGTTAACGGGCAACAATTTGATCAGTTAATATATGTAAACACAAATCGAATAGAATCAGATTTTGTGCAAAATACGGATAATAAATAGGTACATACCTTTGAACAAATCCAAGTTTGAATTATAAAATTAACGGAATAATCATGTACAACCAGTATAACAACACAGCTAGCTAGCAATGATATGCCACAATACAAAAATGGATAACATTTCACGTTCTACTATTGTATCAATTCAGAAGCAAATTATGGGATTCCCATAATTATGTCTGCTTTAATGTGAATTATATGAATAACTCATAATACTATTTATAATTTCATTCGTATTTGATACGTTGCACAGAAAATATAATACTGGTCTCGATTTTATCACCTTATCAGTACAATTTAAGGTTATCAGTATGGCGATATGTATTCGTAGGTGAAGTTTAGTTTGCGTGCAAAATGTGTCATGTTGCACTAGGTTCAAACAATTAGAAATGTACCTACCCAATTTAAGAACAATGTGTTGCAATATTGTTAGGCATATTTTATAAATGAACTAAGCTAGATTTCTCATAACCTTACATGTTTTATGATAGGGTCAAAATAAAAAATATATATGTAAGCTTGCACCTTATATGAGTGTAAACCAATTTATTTTTGTATTGATTCAGTCTTCCATACTCAATGGGGTACTGACTCTGTGAACTAAAATATCTCAGTACACACTCATACCATTTAGCGGGTAACATATGAATGCGTCAAAACATGACACATTATTTTAATCTTTTATATGAATTCACTATTTTTTGTTTTTATTATCTCATTCTACCATAAACTTATTCATATATTGACTTCGTCATCTTAATATACGTGAATCAATACACTTTACATGTAACATATAGTTATGTAATCATACTGATGACCCCGAATACCAACAAGCTTTTTATAAAAGTAAAGAACTTTTAATAAATTCTCCCATTTTAGCTTACCCTGATTTTGAACAGACTTTTCACGTTACAACAGACGCTTCTAATGTAGCACTTGGTGGTGTACTCTCACAAAATTATAAGCCTATTGCCTTCTACTCTAGAACTTTAAATAGTGCAGAAAGGAACTACTCGACAATCGAGCGAGAGCTTTTAGCAATTATCGAAACTACTAAACATTTTAGACCTAATGTTTATGGCAGAAAGTTCATGATAGAAACTGATCACAAACCACTTGTGTGGTTATTTTCACTGAAAGAACCAAATTCAAGACTCGTAAAGTGGCGATTGCGTCTCGAAGAATTTGATTACAAAATAATGTATAAGAAAGGCAAAGAAAATATCGTTGCCGATGCTCTTTCGCGTATCGAAATAAATACCAACGAAATTTCAGAAGAAAATAATGATAAACTAGATTCACTATCGGTCCAAGTAAATATCGATCCTGACGAAGAAGACCAAATAACTCATGACGACATACCATGCGATTACAACGAACCTAAAGATACAACAATTAACACACAACATACATCTGCCGAAAACCCAGTATTCACTATACCAATATCAAACAGTCCCCTCAACACATTTCTTAATCGTATCGTACTTAAATTAGGAGATCAATATAAGATTCATCTTGAACGGCCATTTCAAAGACATCATTATATAATTTCAATTAGACGCGGTCAAGAAGAAGAAAATATAATGCGATTATTAAAGGAGGTCACAGACCCTAGTAAGATGTATGGAATTTATTTTTGTGATGACGAAATTGAATCAAAATTTCGCGAAATTTCATCGAAATTACTTGACAATAAAATGAAATTCATTAAATGTACCACTTTAGCTCAAGACTTGATAAAATCAGACGACCAATACGATGTTATAATCAAATACCACGAAAAAAATCATAATGGCGTGACTGAAACCTATAATAACCTAAAGCACAAATTTTACTGGCCCGATATAAAAACCAAAATAAATAAAGTAATAAATGAGGGTGAGACATGTCTCGTCAGCAAGTACGAAAGACACCCGTATAAAACCGAGTTTTCGGGACCACTACTAGAAAAAAAACCATTCAGTATAATACACATTGACGTATTTAGTTTTGAAGGGAACAAATTCTTGACGTTAATTGACCTTTTCTCAAAATACATGCAAGCATACTTTATACAAGATGCTACGGGTATAACGGTATTAAACAAACTAAGACATTACTTCTCTCATCATAATTATCCCACGAAAATCGTGTGTGACGAAGGGAAGGAATTCAAAAATAAAGTTACCCAAGAATTTTGCAAATTGTTTAACATCGAAGTACACTTCACAACGAATTATAACAGTAGTTCAAATTCTCCTGTAGAACGCGTTCATTCCACCATTTTAGAAAAAGTTAGAATCCTCCAAAACAAATATAAAAATGAAACTGCGCAAAATATTATGATTTCCGCCGTACTAATTTATAATCACTCAGCTATGGGTTACTGCCCTTTCACTCTGTTATACGGTCCTTATCCAGACTTGAACGACCACGAGATAAATCTAAGTAAAACTATCTATGAAAACTATAAGGAAAACAGAAAACAAGAAATACTCCCATTCTACGAACATTTGTATCAAAAACAACTCGAAAAGTCAACCAGAAATTTAGAGAAAAGAAACGAAGGCAAAGAACCCACTATAGAAATCAATGAACCCCACGTGTATTTTATGAGACAGAGAATAAGAAAGACGGACCCGTGTTTCGATAAAGTTAATGTTACTGCCGTAACGAAAAACAAAGTTGAAGGTATTCGCGAAATATCTAATAGACCTGCGAACATTCACACGCGTAAATTAAAACGCATTAAAAAGAAATTCTCTTTGCAGGACAGGCCTATCGAACCTGAGCCCGGCCCTTCGAGTAGAGAAGATTGAAACAAATGGCTACTTTATAGAAGATTTAGGACCTGCTAGGCTCCCTAATCATTATCATAAGTTCTATTTCTATTTTAACATTACTGACATAGAATTGACGTTTAATAACTTTTTAATTAATTTAGTATCTCTAAAACTTGGAATCACAAACACAGCCCTTTTACAACAGTTAATTGAACTTCTCGAAGATAACTGCATTGCTGTCAAAACACATCTTTCGAAATTCAATCATCGCACAAAACGCGCACTCTTTAACGCCTTTGGAACGGCAATCAAATTTGTCACGGGAAACATGGATGATAATGATTTGGTAGAGATTAATAGAAATTTAGACTCATTATATAAAAATCAAGATAACATTATTAAACAAATGGATAATTACACATCATTTGCCAACCACCTTACACATTGATACTCTCAAGATCTCGAAACGATTCAAAACAATTTAAATTTATCTCCTTTCGCGCTAAATAAGCTAAGCAATGTCTTAGAGCAGCAGATGGTTATACAGTATAATATCTACTTAAGAGCGGGGTTTTAGCGCGAAAACATGGCTCTGGTTGGTGATAAATCCGCCAGGATTCGATTTAAAAGCGCTCTGTAATATGTTTTGCACTCCTTACTAAAGAAATTTGCGTGCACATTAGCAAAAAAACAGTAAGATGTTGCCATGTGTTTAACTTGTATTGCTTGCGGGAAATGATGTGGTTTTTTGCGGCGCCGGCCAGCGCGAGACTTTTTTATCGATGCCTGCAAATTTAATAAGAGTCATCACTTTATTTCCGATACATTATATTATGTAATTGGGTCAGAATTCTCTTTCAAACAATGACAGTAACCAATTACGCCATAGGTGGAGGAGTAGTAGGGATTATTATTATTATTATTATTATTATTATTATTATTATTATATTATATATTTTAAGAATCCTCTTTACCCAAACGCGGTATAGGGAATTGCATGTAAACGTCAGCCAAGATAATTCATGAACGGGTCAACATAATTACAATCGGAAACCAGATTTAGAAAGTTTAGATAGTTATCTACAATTGTGCCGAGTAGTTTTTAAGAAACAATGTATTTCTTTAATTAAGACAGGGTACATATAATGAAAATTCCACCAGGGATTTGGAACTAATGTTGTTGCGAACCACCTTCTTTTCTTTGTTACAATATAATGAATTATAATGGAGTATTCTTGTCTGCACATAAATCCGATTAGGTCATCAGAAATAAGTCACCTTTGATTTATTTCTTAAAACTATTTTGTCTAATTGTAGATAAATGTCTAAACTTTCTATATCAGTTCTCCGATTGTAATTATGTTATTTGAATGAATTATTTGGCTGTCGCTTATTAATAATGCCGTATACTAGCTGGGGTAAAGAGGCCTCTTAATATTATGGAATAATTTTTTTAAATGTTACATTTATTTCATTAAATTCACTAAATCCTTTTACAAGTTTTGTAAGTTATATGACCAAATTTGAGTCTTATTGAGATTACTGTAAACTTATTAGCCAAAAAAGGTATATGAAACATTTCTTACATTTTAAGATCACTTTTATTTAAAAATAAATAGACGCCTGACAGCCAATTCCATTTTCATTGTCGTGCCGACGGATTTTTGATCGCGGAATATAGGGAAATAACATTGGAAAACGGGTTCCTTCAATTTCTCTTGCCCCACTGAAACTATAAGGAAGCAGACCATATTTATTTTAAATACTTTTATTTTTGACAATGAAATGTTTGGTGCCAATATAAGCAGGCTCTTGGTGACCTCTTCAAGTGTCCAAAACTATTAAAATAGCAGTAATTAACGACCCAAGAACTTATCTCCTTATCTCCTCAGGACCGAAATTTTGTATGCATACTTATCCCTTCTTAAAGTATTATAAGTGCGTGCATTCCGCCCTAGAGATTTCAACAACATCCCACATGCAAATAGATTCATTTTGGTTTCTTTACATTCGGGTCATAAAATCCTATTCAATTATCGTTGTGCTTTCTTCGTGTGTTTCTGCTTTGTTTATTGTGCGTTTTGGTTTTGTATGTGTTTTATAGACATACACGTCTCCCCCGTGACTATTTTCTATTTTCACACTGTGACAACTATTGTGTCTGTATTTTGTGTATGACTAATTCCTCACTATGTCAATTATTATAGCATTTTTTATAATTAGTTAGACTATTTTATCTTCCTGTGACAATTTACTTGTGCACTGTGTATTTCTTTTGCGTATTGCGAGATTTGTGTGTATGGGAAGGATGTCACAAAAATTGAATGTGCTAACCATACCATAAAAAATTATGGTAAGAGATTATAGTCTTTAAAAAATTACAAAAAATGTTTCCTTGGCTGGTAGAAAAATATTAAATAACAAACGAATTTCCTTATTACAGAAAAGAGCACAAAACAACCATTTACGATAATGCCCATGGTGATGGGGCAACAATTATTGATGATTTAATTAATGGGCCTTATCACTGTTTTAATCATCATTCGCGTTGCAAAGGTTTAGAATGTGCTGCATTAAAAATTATAAGAATTACGATATTTTGCGAATTAAATGCGAAGTCCGCAAAATAAAGACGGCGTTCATTCAAACGGCAGAGCCCCGAGAAAGCTGAAAAACAGTTGTAAAAAATGACCTTGGCACTTGATTCGCATATTTCGAACTTCTGTTAGGAATTGTTGGCAACATGGCATTGCAATTATGTCATTGCTCCATCCCGTAGCGAACACATGAACTGCTTGGTGCTAATTTTTAACTATTTTCACGGCGGGAAATTCAATATAGGTACATTTTAAATAATTAATAAAACCATAAAAACATGTGTTAATTAATAAGTACTATATCTTATTAGATACAGTATTTTACAAGGTATCAGGATATATTTTTGGAATGAATAAATATAATTTCTCTGAATCAAATTATTTAAATAATATGGTAAACAATTGGTAATTTTAATTATAAATTATACAGTGACACGTAGAATCAGGTCTATATTCATGTAAAGCTTTAAAATTGTGCAAATATTTGCAAATACAATCCATGAAGATGAAAAACGGCAAAAATCGAAGATTTAATGAAATTTCATAGAAAAACGTAAATAATCGAAAAACTAACCATACAGCGACACTTAGTATTTATTTTGATATATTATAGTACAGAAAATATAACGTGAAAGTAATTATTAACAGCGTTTAAGTTGAAAAACACTTTTACGCCCGAAAAACCGCGCTCCTAAGTGAAAAATTACAAAATGTTCTCTTACGTATCGAAAGAGTTATCTCATTGGCATTCTTAGAAGTTACAGATTTAGAAATTATTTCAAGCGATGAACTTACCGAAATAATAGATCATCTAAAACTAATATACAGAAAAGAAGAACTACTTGAATTAGACGAGATTCACATTTTTAAAGTCTTAGAATTTTCAAAGCTTAAAATAATTTCAGCAAATGACACAATGACATGTGTATTGTATGTACCAATCCTAAATCCATCCATATATCAATATTCAAGAATCTATCCAATCCCTAATCCACAACACCAAATAATATTGCCGCCTTGTATGTACCACCTCGACGGATCAAACAAGGAGATGTGGACCGAAGAAAAGTGCAGTGCTATCGAAAAACAAGTTTTGTGTATCAACAAAGCTCAAGATAACAAGTGCGCTTTGCGTAATACCAGTGAATGTGCGTTCGCCCTAGCTTATAATAATTATAAAATGTATAAACAACTTCAAAATGGAAATGTTTTAATTTCTTGTAAAAATGCTATGAGTTCAACCGAAGAATGTTCGGATAAAGTAAAGCACGTTAATGTAATAAATAACGTACTACTATCTTCAGAAAAAAAATGTAAAATTTTGATTGAAAATCAAATTTTTGAAAATACTTTTAGTAATTTTACGTTTGAATCTTCGTTACATGTTAACGAGTATTCTGTCAATACTATTGTAAACTTGCATCAGAAACACCTCGACAATCTTGATGATTTAAAGGGAGAGGCAAAATCTCTTGATAAAAATTTCATATTGCACCCTATTTTGCATTTTGTTCACTTGTCAATTACTTTATTATTAATAATTATTCTATGCATTTTTTTCATTATAGCATGTATTTTTAAGAATAGACATTTAGGGATAAGTAAGGATAAAAATAACGCACGGAACGAGAGCGTTCTTGCTTAAGGAGGGAGAAGTTATGTAATCATACTGTATTATTATATTTTTATAAGACTAAGATGTCCACAGCGAAACGCGATGATTTGTCCAAGGACAATCGCACGGGAATATTGTTTCCCGCACGTCGTTATCTTTTTCAGACTGCCGACGTAGCATTTCGCAGTACGGAGAGCAACTCCAATGCTCAGCCATTTTTCACTTCACTTCGCATTTACCACCTAATTAGTGAGGTCACTAAAATTGTAAAACTACTTTGAAAAACCTACATCTTAAGAGTTCAATAAATGCTTTAAAAATAATAAAGAACGTAATTATATGTATGATTGAAAAATTGATCAATCCGGTTTAATATTAAAACTTATACATCATTAGCGTAGCTTAAGACTAATTAATCCATGGACTCATTATTCTAGGGACTTCCTATTTCACTTACACATCGTTCTACGTATACTGGTTTGAGCACATACTAAAGGAATTTGAATTTATACGGTGGCCGCAAAAAAATCGGGATCATATGGGAAACTTTTTTATTATTGATGTTTCAATAAACTTTTTTGCACAATTCATTTGTACTTGCGTAAGTAGAATACCCTTATAGTAGGGCCTATCAGTAAAGGGAAAGGATCAGGGAAGTAAAAATCACACTCAGTGTATTTTACTTCCCTGGAAAATATCGTTTTTCAAAATGATGAAAATCGATATAGTGCAAATTTTCGGAAATCACGCGATTTCATTTATTTATTGCGATATTTTTTTATTGCGTTAGTTTAAGTATAATAAATCAAAGTTTTAATAACTGAAATGGTAGTTTCAGACCAAATAAGAATTTTAATTCCTATAACATTTTAGCTTAAAACTAAAACTATTTTTTCCCCTCTTGTAAAATTAATCCGGGAACATACGGTATACAATAGTCAATTATGTTATTCGTGTAAATATTACTTATTAATATTTATAAGCAAAACCACAAAAACAAATAAATTTCACAGTATTTTAACAAGAGTGCTATAGTTTTGGTACTAGATCGCATTCTTGCTTGTTTCTGAATTGATTATAGGTAACAAAAGTACTAGCATAACTGTAAATATTTATATTAATACTGGTACAATTTAAATACATCTACATGATATGTACAATATTGGTACAACATAAATGGCTTCATAGTACTTATAGGTATTTCCACGTAGCTGCTTCTGAAGGCATATTTACTAAAGATAGAGCAATTTTGTTGCACAGAGAATTCCTTATTACTACCATCACCATTGTTATGAAATCGGATAATATATGCGTATGTTGGGGCATCACTAGGCCGTCCTATAAGCTGCATAGATATTCGGATCGATTTTTCATTAATTATTTGCGATAACTTGAATATGGCTGTCTCGCGCTGAAGAATAAAGCAGTTGATTGCATTTATTTTTTCACAGTCTACTACAACTTCCGATGTTTTCAGAATATGCTTTTCATGTAATATCATCATATGGTTCATCAAATTTATTCTTGTGGCTTGAAGGCATGAATCTATTGGGCAAGGAACTAATGAGTAATCACAGTATGCTTCATGATCCTTTTTTGTTTTGAACGTCAACAGTACTGGGCACTTTAAAAACTTGCATGGAAACACGGTATTCTCAATAAGAGACCCCAGAGTGAAGTTTTGTTTTGTTTTTAATATATCTCCATTACAAGTTTTGCATTTACTACTCTGACAATCTTCGCAGGCATTGTGCCCAAAGTTGCATTGGTGAATTGGGCCTACCATGTATTGTTTGCAATTTGGACAAGTCAAAGCGTCCAGAAGCAATTTATTATCTTCAAATATTGTTAAAATTTTCTCTTCTGAATCTGTAACGGTTAGCATAAACTCAAGATGGTTATATGTCAATTGTTTATTGATTTTAGGTACAGTCACTTTCAAATTGCGTTGCATTATAAAGGGTTTTTCCATCAATTTAGTTCCAGCGGACAAAATTGAAAATTTACAAGAATAAGATTCGTTCTTCCTATAATAACGGCCGTTGTAATCAATCATCAATGTGAGTTCATCCTTTACTATGGATATATTTACGAAGAACACTCGATGTGATGAAATTAATAGATAAAACGATCTCATTCCTTCAAACTTCTCAAGTTGATTATTTATGAGCAAATTGTGTGGATGTTCTTGCCTGAAATGAACGTATATCTCACTCAGTGAACCCGTCCATTTACAGGAGAGAGGACAATGAACTTGCATGAAGATGCAGTTAAATATATGGAGTTTCACATTACAACTGCGATGCTTCTGCGTGCATCCATTGCTGGCGTAAACACATGGGAAGTTGAAGTTCTTGCACAGATTCTCGTACGCCACCTCTCGCACGCCTACCTCCGATTTCTTCGAACTGCATTCCTCACAAAGTGTTAGCTTGTCTTTGTAAGTATAGGTTTTGTTCGTCAGATAATGCGCACAATTGTTGCACTTCAACGAAGATAAGGCGTTAGTTGGAACATCCATGTCTGGAATCACAATTGTAATGATTAGTTACACATGTAAATCTTCAAATCACTCTCCTAAATAAGGAGTCAGTTTGAAACGAGAATTGAAACATGTAAAATATAATATTAGTTACCTATATATTAATATAAGGTTGATTACGTTTAATGATATTGGGATGCTGTGCCAATTTACTATTACCTACAAATGATTGTAAATACAGTATGAATTGGCAACAAATGTAACACATTATATACCACTAAAATTATCACTAATTAAAAAACAATGGAATTCCCTGAATTAGCTGTTCAGTTTCTATTATCAATAAATATAAATATATAATATGATAATTGAACATTACAATACAATGTACTAATCTATTTGATTTTATCAAAGAATCAATGTATCATTTTATGCTGTCCATACTGTGTTCAAAATTTTCGTTTCGTCATAAGAAAAGTTATATTTTATATAAAGGCGATATAATTATCGACAAATAATTGAGCTAAATTGTATTCAACTATTTTGTGAATACCATAAATCCCTTTGAATATTCATAACAAATATTCCAATAATATAAAACGCTTAACTTTTGGTTCTGTTTCTAAATTAAAATTCAGTGAATGTAGACAAAATTGCAGAATACATAAAATTTACAAAATTATACACGGAACATCAAACACGGAAAAAATCTTAAATTAGCTCCAAAAATATGTTTATATTTGTAATTTTAAATTTAATATAATTATAATATTCTTGGCATATAAATAACTGGTATTTTCCTCAAATATTCTTCAAATCTTGACTTCCATGAATTTTTCGATTTATTTAAAAAAAAATGTATTTAAGAATGGGATGATGGTTTATTCACAATAATGAATATAAAGTACACTTACGCCGATAAAACAGATATGTTGCTGGTTTTAGCATTTTAGGAGCCCTAATAACGAGGAAGAAATTTTGGAAATTATAGCAATTGCTTTATCCATACGATATCCAAATAGTGCAAGAGCTTTTACCAGCTGTTTATGACCTACGGTTTGCGTTTTACCGATTTATTCAGGAAAAAAGAGCTGAACATATACTTTTTACCATATTATATTTTTTGTATCGAAACTGTAACAGATATCAAAAACTATAAAGATACAAAAAAACTTAATAATGAATGCCTACGCCCGATTTTTTTTTTTTATTGATGGATGCATGAGGATAACTGATTCAACCGTGTGACGAGGATTTTTTTGAAATTTTTAGTACAACGGCAACCCCGTAAACTTTTAACGAACGGTTTAGCGTAGACACCCTGTATAGATAAATTTGTTAAATCGTCTCTTTTTGATCCCAGTAATCTGTGGTTAAGCCATGTCCACATAATTTAGAGACACCCTGTATTTCTTAGTATTATTGCAAAACATTTTATGGAAAAAAATATAATGGTTAGTAAACGACGCGGTTTTTTTTTAATTAAGTTTAAACATCTCACAAACTGATATTTAAGTTTAAAACGGTCAATTATTATTTTTTGTGCTACAACAAAAATACACAAAGTATGGAATAAATTCCGTATTTCGAAAACTAAAAATAAAATTGGACTGGACCCATGAGCAGCTTCCGACCGGAAGGAAGAGGATCTCTTACAATTGGTCTCCATTCTCGTCACATGAAACACAGAATAGTTATTAGTACAGCAAAATTAAAACCTTAAAATCCTTAACTTAATTTAACTTTAACTTAACTTAATTTTTCCTTAAAGTTTAGTTTTCCTTAGAATTTATATTTATCGACTTTTACTCCATTTAACAGGTCCTTGGATAGGGGTTACCTCCTCTAATTTAAATTTCACTTGAGTTATTTTGTTTTCTTACATTTTCTTTACACTTCGTAACTAGTAGAAAGATTATTACCAAGAGTACAACCAAAAGTGTCAATGTCGAAGTCGAGATACTAATGATTTAGTAAGTATCGAACGTAGTGGCCCCGATTCCCAATAAACAAGGATTATTTACCAAAATTACTAACACGATTGTAGTGGTAATTACTTACTAACTTGCAGAATATTCCACTGAATATCCCGGTTGTAGTCCAAAGGCTTTAAAATTATGTTTTCAGGTGTAGCAGGTGTTTCTTTTATTAGTTCTAAATGAAAGTATGGTAATTCTTTTAAACAGTTTTTGTGAAGCCTTTCTGAGAGATTATTAAAGTCTATAGAAATGTGAAATGATTTTTTGGGTAACTGTAATTCATCTAGTTTGGTCCAATGTGTTGGAATTATGTGTTTTCTCGAGAAATTTCCGATAGAATTCTTATCAAATGGAAACGATTTTCCAACAAGTGTGGTGAGCGTGTAGTGAACATCATGTTTATGTTTATTTCTGCTGCCCGGGCCCCCATGTTTGGAGATGTATCGGATTGCCATGTTTTAACAGTTTGTACAGCTTTGTTCAAGTTTACCCTTCGGATTCACTAGAATTACTTTTACGAAGTCAATTAAGTCTGAACCTAAGTTATTGTTTTGTAAGTACGAAAACTGACACTGTTCTGAAATAGTTTCAAATGTATCGCCCTTAAATAATGACTTAAAGCAATCACGATTAAGAGTAGATACCGCATTAGCTCTCGAAATATAGCAGATACTGTTTTTCCTCGGTTTACAATGGTCTTTGTCACTTCCCTTAATTATTTGCGAATTATGATCATTTCAAACATTAAAATTTCCTCGCTACACAAGGAGCAAGTTTTGTTTTACCACGCGTATGGATTACAAATACCTTTTAATAGACTTGGGTGACGTCATTGCTTATCATACATGTCCAATTTCAGATAAGTGCTAACCTTGGTCAATGGGATGGCTACTTCATAATTATTCTCTTTTATACAAGTGTTTAGATTTTCCAAATCATTTTTCAGCTTTGCTTGTGAAATTATTTTAGTTGGTAATTTATTATCAATTAACTTTGACATACCTATAAGTCTTAAAATTTGTGCTATTTTAAATGATTCATTTAATATACCTAATAAAGTCATTTTATTGTCAAACTCTATTTCTGTTTTCACGCTATTTCTGGTCTCCCCAATTTTATCTAAAATCGGTGTTATGTGATCCTGATTACCTTTTAATAAACTGTCCGGAGATGTTGAATAATTTTGTAACGTCCTTGCCCATTCCGTCTGTGTTTTGTGATCCAGCTCTTCTTGCATTTGGGATTTTTCTACTGCATCACACAAATTCTTTTCGTTGAAGAAAAGTGATTCGATTGAGTAATCGGACACAACCACACAACACCAATGTAGGGCGTCGCCAATAAAATCTAGGCCTCTGACTTTACGATGACGACGATGAGCGTTGCTTTGTCAGCAAATAACCCATTTCACCGTTTTAGGTGTTCCAGATAATGTTTATCAAGTTAGTGAACCAACCATGAAATTTGGCAGGCTGCTGATTGATTATTCCTCTCACAAATTCAGTAGTCCTTAAAATTTCGAGTTTCGTACAATCAATCGTTGTTCCCAACCTTGGAGTTATAAACCAAAAGTACAGAAGTTTCATACAGATGTATGTCATTAATCTGCTTCCAATATACTCCTGATACTATTGACACTTCACTTGTAACGATGACTTTCGCCAGAACGATAATAAATATTGCGGTCCTTATACCCTATAGGGAAGTTTTGGTAATTAAATAAGGACCGAACCATCTGTATAGTAATTTCTCGGATTTTCCTACCTTTCGATATGGATACCAAAACTTTTCCCCTATTGAGAAATTTGCTTGCCCACGATTTTGATCGTAACGTGTTTTTTATGTATGTTGTTCTGCACGTATCATTCTTAGGACTTCCTCTCGAATATTCTGAATTTATTTTATTTTTTTCCTATACCCCTATCATGACACTCATTTATACCGAATGGCACGTCTAATGGTAACTTGGCCTCTCGACTGTAAACTCTCGCTGTATAAAAAAAAGTCTCTCCATGTCATAACTCATGCATTTAAATAAGAATTTCTACCGTGCGATCAACAATGATTTAAATAAAAGAAGCCCTTGAGATGTTAGAAGTATGTCTGCTAGGGTATAAGACGTGTGTTAAAATCTGGTGGCAGCAATTCATGAAGGCATATCAAAGGTACTTTGTGGGGATGCATATCCAAGTCCTTCTTTAATTTTTTTTTTGCCGGATCCTTAACACTGACACAGTCATAGCCGCCCCTTATTTAAAAAAATGTTCATCGCAAGGTATAATCTCTTGTATAAATGAGTAAATAAAATATTATGTGAGGAGCTGCTGTTTTTGTATTTTGATATTTAGTTTATTTAAAGTAATTACAGAACTGACCTGTACAATTAACTTATGTTTATCTTTTTTAGTTCTGAGTTAAAAACTATGTGGCGGCTAAATGATTTACCTACTATGTTTATTTTATTATTCTGTAGTTAATTAGTTTTAAAATCCATATCCCTTCTGTGTACAATTTTTTCCTTGCAGGGTCAAAATGTAATATACAGGGAGTTTCACAAGTAACGCATAATTTCAATAAAATCGTTGAGAAAAAATTTGAAAACAATGTGCGGACCGGTCGATATTAAATTTTAAATTGTCATTTAGAGATGTAATTTTCAACCCCCACCCCTCACCCTCTAAGTACTAGTAACCGACAAATTTAAAAACTCAGATAACCCGATTTAATTATTCGATTTGTATTTAAGAAGTTCATAGGAAGAAAACACATGTTTGATAAAAAATATTTATTGAAGCTTACTTTCCTTTCGAGTATTTTTAATAATAGTAATACAATAAAAATGCGTTTTGTTTTAAATTACAATATTATTATATAATTTTCACTCAAGTAATTGTGTACATTCTATGCACGTACACAAGGTATGTCAAACACTTCTGTAAAATGAAAGGCTTTGCCATGGCTAGTGATATTTCTATGAAAGTGCCATCCTTATCAAAAGCTTTATCTGTGGTCGTTAGAATACTACATTTCTGTGTGACAACCAAATCTCTATCACTGTAGCAATTTTTGGCTACAAAATTTATACAGTATGAGTAATTCGAAGCATGTGTGGGACAACCAATAAATTGCACAGCAATGAAGAATGAGTTCCGTTTAAACTGATGAATTAGCTTAAAAACTGTTGTCTCTCTCTCCAAGAAGAGGAAGTTGTACTCCCGCGCTTCGGTATAGTCAAATACTACAAAGTTGGACTTTGATACCAATCTTTGATGCAACTCCATTATATGTGCCATGAGATTGTATTTAGGAGAAGAGCGTTTACAGCCATCCATTGGACATGCAGAAAATGAGTACTCGCAGTACTTTTCGTGATCCTCTTTCTCCATCCATGAGAGTACCGCATTGCAGTCGGCATACTTGCACGGATACTCAACAGTTTCCGAAAGAGATTCAAGGACCAAATTTCGAAGTTTTCTTCGAGAAACCCCGCATGCACATGCAACGTGGCTACATTGTTTGCAAGTATTGTGTCCGTTTTTACATTGTGTAATTGGCGGTGTCATATATTCATTGCATATATTACATATTAATGCATTTAAATAGTGTACGTTATCTGGAGTTTGTTTAGGAATATTTTCCTGGCCATCACGAACTGAGAGTTTGAAGCGTATCTGAGTCCCTTTACTTATTTTTTTTGGGTTTATGTTTACAGATACTTCATAACCTGATAGTTTAATTAGGCTAAACTTCTTCCAATATAACAATATTGCTTCATCGCAGTAAAACTTAAATATACAGTTATAGTTTTCATTTTTTTTATGCTTGTATCCGTTGAATGACAGGTATACATTTAGTTTATTTTTTTCCAAAGCCATGTTAACTAGAAACACCCGATTTGCTGCTACAAGTAAGAAATCCAGGTTTAACTCATTTTGCATATCAAAGTATCCATCTTTATTATGAAACAGCAGAGACTTACTGTGCTTCACTCTGAAATGGTAAAGGCTTTCACTTAATCTAAAACAATAATCGCACAGGGGACAAGAAAATTTCCGGAAGTAGCAAGAGTCTTCATGATGATAGGATTCCATGGGACGCATCTTCTTTCTGCATCCTGCAGAGGAATTATTACAAGGGAAGAGTAAGTCTTGAGACAGGACTTCATATGCCAACTCCCTTCTTGCATACCCGAGCGCCTTCAGACTGCAGTTTTCGCATAGAGTTGTCTTCTTAACCGTGCAAGTAAAGGTTTTTGTAGTCAAGTAGATTGAACAATTTTCACACTTGAGAGTTTCGAGAGCATTGCTTGGAACCTCCATTTATCTAAATAAATAAAACCTGCGTTAGTTATTTCAGACCTACATGTAATGTATTAGTACATATTTTGAAATACGTATTAAAAATTAATCAAAAACTAGGCACATATAAAAATCGGATGTAACCCCCACAACACTTGATCATAATTTTATACCGGTGTTTCAACGTTCTGGGAACGGCCATCGCGGAGTTATTACAAGTGTACAATAGTGAGTTGCACTTTATAAAAATAGTGAAATTCATACCTATCAAAGTTGCAGACTAAACTTATGTTTTTTTTAATACCCTATATGTATACAGGGTGACATAGAACAAACTGCAATGCATAGTACCACGCGATAGAGGACCAACAATTGATTTGAAAACATCCTATACACTAATGTCCGATCGCTTTTTGTTTTCAAGTTACAGGCTGTTAAGTTTTTGCCTATGCACGTCAATAAATGTTCTAACGTTAGGAACTTCTTAATGGATATCTCGATATCTCTAAACGTATCTCTAGATACGTTCAGCTTTGGAAGTAGGCCATGTTTTCATGAAACAAAAACTTTGGGAAATGTCGAACTAATATTGCAATAATTTGTTCAAAGTTTGTCTGGTTCCGGATTTCCTACGTATGTAGTTCAATTATTTATCGTTTTTAATAGTTGCTTTCAAAAATAGTTCGTTAGACTTTAGCAGAATACCGGAACATGATTATGTATTACGGCGAAGCATCTTCAAATAGTTCCAAAGCTCAACGTATCTTGGAGAGAGATATCCATTAAGAACTTGAAAACAAAAAGCGATCGGACATTAGTGTATAGGAATTTTTTTAGCAATTAGGAATTTTGTTGGTCCTCTATCGCGTTGTGCTATGCATTGCAGTTTGTTCTATGTCACCCTGTATATATATATATATATATATATATATATATATATATTTTCAATTCTTTGTCTCAGCCGTATATATTATATGTTTTTGTAATTTGTTCTCTGTTTTAGTAGAGAACCGGGTATTCGGCCAGGGTCAATAAAAACACAATATTTGTTTAAACTTCCAAGCTTTCGGACATATGGTTGTGTCCTTCGTCAGGGATGTTACTAAAAACATATATTAATTATTTTAGCAACCAAAGAAAACAGTATATACATATACAGGGTCCTGCAATAGTGCGTCGGGCTATCCTAGCGCGTTTCCCGTGAAAGATAGAAAAAAATTATTCGTATAAAAAGTTATTGGCTTAAAAATCTTTATGCCGTAAAATTATTTTCAAATATACAGGGTGTCCCAATTTTGCGGAATAACAAAAACAAACTTTTTTAAAAATAGAACACCCTGTATCTATTCAAGGTTTCTGATGACATTTTTCAACTTCTACATTATTGTCTATTTAGTTTTGGATTATGTTACAGTGTTGCCAATTTACAATTTTTTCTCCCAATATCATGCATTAGCAAACTCAACTTGAAAAAATTGTAGCGACCTCGTTTTTTGAATGTAAGAATAAGTTTTAGCAACATTCTCAGAATGGTTAATAAGCAACATGTTGGCAATGAGCAATTTGAATTTAGTAATACAGGGTGTTCAGAAAAAAAATGTCAAACTTTATAAATTTTAAAGCAGTATAACCCTTTTTTTGTGGAATGCCCCCTATTTTATGTCATTATTTGGTAGGTCTTTTTCTTGTCTTCAATTTGATGGTGCATATCTTATGTCTGAACCCCATAGTTATTGAGATATTTAATATTTTTCACAAAAGTCGCCATTTAATTACATTTCAATGCACTGAAATAGGTCATGCTGAGACAAAACAACTGTCAAAATGTAAGTAAGAATCAATATGAGATGAACGAAAGTAGTAAAATAGTAGATAGTACTTCTGCAATACGATTAATTATTATATTCCAAAAACATGAGAGATAACAAAATTATTAATACAATTATTAATACGAAAGAGAAGAGTGCATAGAAATGTAATTAAATGGTTACTTTTGTGAAAAATATTGAATATCTCAAAAACTATAGGGTTCAGACATAAGATATGCACCATCAAATTAAAGAGAAGAAAAAGACCTACCAAATAATGGCATAAAATATGGGCCATTCCATTTTTTAAAAATGGGTTATTCTAGATACCCTGTATTACTAAATTCAAATTTCTCATTACAAAAAGGTTGCTTATTAACTACACTGCGATTATTGCTAAAACTTATTCTTACCTTAAAAAAAATGAGGTCGTTACCACTTTTTAAAGTTGAGCTTGATTGTGCATGATATTTTGAAAACAAAAATTATAAGTTGGTAACACTGTAACATAATCCAAAACCAAAGACAACATTGTGGAGGTTGAAATATGTCATCAGAAAACTTGAATAAATACAGGGTGTTCCTTTTAAAAAAATGTTAGATTTTGTTATTACGCAAAATTGGGACACCCTGTATGTTTAAAAATAATTTTACAGCATAACTATTTTTAAACTAATAACTTTTTGTACGATACATTTTTTTCTATCTCTCGCGGGAAAGGCGCTAACAAAGCCCGACGCACTCTTGCAGGACCCTGTATAGGTAATTATCAGGTTAGTTAAAATGAAAACTTACAATTAATGTGTGTTGTATATAAATGATTGTCATTAAACTTTTCATGACATAAAAAAATATTTTATAATTAATTTGTTTTTAAGAACATATATCTAGATTATATGTCTAGATAATAATTTTTCTTTATTTTTGTGTTATTTTGTCATTCCTAGATAAATCTATTAAAAATGAATAAATATTACTGGGACCGTCGGTATCAGATTTAAAATTCATGCTATTTTTGATGTTTTTTTTAATATGATACATCTCTAGAAAAAGTCTCCCTTGTTGAGAGTTGCAATATCTGCCACAGTAGTGTTTTTGAAATCAGGTCTATGGTCAAAATCATTGGAGTGTATAGCTAAAGCACATGATTTTTTGTTGAGCTTACAATCGCTTCTATGTTGGATTAATCTAGATTTCAACCATTGGGTGGATTGGCCGTAATACGTAAGGTTACAATCACTGCATGGAATTTTGTATTTTATATTTGATTGTAGTTCTTGTTTACATTTATCTTTCAATTTTGTGAAAAAATTATTATATATTGTGTTCACGTTATAGAGTCCAATTTTAATGTTATCATTACTAAGTGTAGAAATTAGACGTGGTGAAAGGTTCTCGATATAAGGAAATTTTTTGTAAATCATTTCTGGTTCATTGATTGTTGATAGAATATTTTTATTGATCGTTATATCGGTTCTTTGGTAGTACATTATTTTATTTACAAGTCGTTTTGGAAAACTGTTCTGGATCATTATTTTTGACAATAATTTTAGGTTTTTTGTTATGAAAGATGGGTGACAAATTTTGTTTATCCTGTTTTTAAGCGCTAAAATTACATTTACTTTAACATTGAGTGGTGCATGGGATGTGTAATTGTTATATCTACCCGAGTTTGTGGGTTTTTTATACCAGTCGAGGATTATACTATTATCTGGTTGTCTTATTATAAGCGTGTCTAAGAAAGGTATTTTGTTATTATGTTCTTGTTCTATTGTAAATTTTATGTTTGTATTCCACTTATTGAAAAATTCAACTATATTTTGCACCATACATGATGGGATTGCCATTATTAGATCGTCTACATATTTTTTAATGAAAAAAGGTTTATAGGGTAAGGATATAATTACATCATCTAGAAGGTAATCCATTGTTATCGTGGACAAAAGAGGACTAAGAGGGGAGCCCATGGGAGTGCCGAAAATTTGTTCGTACGTCACTTCTTCATAAGTGAAATAGCTATATTTGCATATGAGCATTATTAATTCAATGAACATGTCTTTATCAATATCTGTGTGTGGTGTTATCCTTTCAAAGTTGTCGCGTATTATCGCTGTTACTACGTCCATTGGTATTTTTGTAAAAAGAGAGATAACATCTAATGATATAATGACATGATCTTTAGGTAGTTTCAGATTATTAAATTCAGCAGCAAAACTGAAAATGTCGATTACATTATAATTTGTTCTGTTAAAAAATGCTACATGTAAAATCTTGGCTAGAAAATTTGAAAGTTTATATGTCGGTGCATTAATGGACGAAATAATAGGTCGTAATGGTATATCTTTTTTATGGATTTTTGGAAGACCGTAATATTTTGGTAGAATGCTATTATACGTCATGAGATGTTTTCCTATATTTTCCTCTATAATTTTTTTGTTAATTAGTGTTTTTATTGCTTTGTTGATCTTTGTTTGTGCGGTTAGTGTTGGGTCTTTTTTTTAAATTTTGTAAGTTGTTATATCATCCAGTAGTTTATACGACTTACTTCTGTATTGATCAGATGTTATAATGACAGTGACGGATCCTTTGACTGCTTTTGTCACCATAGTATTGGGATGTTTTTTTTTAAATAGACTTGTTTCTCTCTGTGATTCAGAAAATACTATGTTGGATGGTGTAAAGACTCTATTTGATAAGATGTTCGTAACTTTTGCTCTGAGTAAGTTTTGTTTGTCAGCGGGGACATGTTCTAGGATAGATTCAATATCAGCTAACATGTGGCCAATGTTTATTTTGATTTTGGGTACTTCACAACAATATTGTGGACCTAATGAAAGTAAAGTGTGGACATTAGGTGGTATCTTAACGTTAGTACAGTTAAAAAGCCTTTTCTCGTTTCTAACATTGATTGTAGATTTTAGAGCATTCTCTTTTAATGTTGCGAATTTTATTTTAAGTTTTTCTTCTATAGATTTTTGAAAAGGTAAATACCTACGTCTCATGTATAATTTATATTTTTCGAAAACACTTACTGGTAGTGCTGACTTGCATAACTCTATGATATTTGTACATACCCTGCGCACTCTATACGATTTAAATTGACCAGGTTTCGTGTGGGTACGAACCTATGCAAAATAGATGGCGCCAAAATCTGTAGTCGTTTACAAGGTCGCTGTAATTTTTTAAAGAACTCTGTCCGCCATTATGGACACATTATATGTGCTGAATAATCCAGTGATCCACATTCATCATAATTTCCATTGTTTGTGAATAACGGCCGGTAGCATACAGACAGATTGTATGTACCTTTTGAATCCGTTGGCCGTTTGAATCGTCAACAATACAGACACAGATAAATACAGATCAAGTAAAGCTCGATGAGAAAACGACATTGCTGCATTAGAGCGTGAAAGCTGGCAGCCCAGCTAATACACTTGGTAAGTAATTTTCATACTTTTTTTTAGATAAGCAGGGATATGCGACAGAGACAATGCTTGGTACATCGGAGTTTGTGTTACTTTTTGACAAACTATTTGACAGTGTAAATGGTTCGACAGTAAGTGGTGATAAACCTTTACGATGTGCCATAACCCAAGAAAGCCAGCATGTTGAATTTTATTCCGAAGCAATTCAAATTTTGAAGACAATTAGATTTATTAGACCACAAGGCGAATATGTCCGACCCTGCATTGCAAATTGGATAACCACATTAAAAGGTATGCAAAGCATCTGGAACAAATTACACGCTAAGGGAATTAAATGTCTTTGCTCGAGAAATTTGAATCAGGACCCCGTTGAAAATTTTTTTTGGTGGTGTCCGAAGTTATGGTGCTCGGAATATAAATCAAACACCTGCTGCCTTCAGAGCTTCTTATAAAGCTTTGATTATTAATAATCTTATGACTCGCCATTCTCCATTTGCAAATTGTGAGGAAGATGGTTGTAGAGGGGCACTAAATTCTGTCCAAAACTTAATAACGAATAAAGTTCCTACGCCAACTGAGATAGTGTCCCCAAATGTCTCTGATGAGTTCATATTTATACATAACCCCTGTTTTCTGGCGGACAATATAAATATGTACGTATCAGGATATTTGGCCCGCAATATGTTGAGAAAATTACAAGGATGTAGTATATGTAAACAGGACCTAGTTTCCGATACGTTGGAACCCATTCACTCCTATATTGAATGTAGGCAATTTACACGTGGAAATTTGCTGCGACCAAACTCTAACTTCTTCAAATACGGTAATCAATGTTTGCAAATTATGCGGTTTTACATACCGAAGATTTGCACTCATTTTAATACAGAATCATTTTTTACACATAAAATTTCTTGTACAATTATTCCAAATTTTTTTCACTGATTCACAATTTGGCTGACCTAATTTTAAGTCTTTTGATCCCATTTGATGTTGTGGTGTGGATACAGAACATCAACAACATACTGCAAGGAAAAGAACTTCATAAAATTAATGATCCTGTGGAAAAACTAGCATTAGTTAAATATTAAAAAACCAGATCGCGACATTTAGGCCTTACAAAATCAAAAACTGTCTTACATTAGTTCCTCGTTAAATGTCTGCATTTGGTTATCTGTGCGGGCATTATTATATATTTGGAGTTTCTAGTAAATAATTTTTTTAGTGTTTAGTTTTGTAGGATATATCTTCCTTCAATTTGCATATGGATTGACAAGCGCATAATTTTATTAATAATTGGACGTGGCACATTGTATAGTTATTTGTATTATAAGTAAAGAAAAGTATTGTTTTTCTTTACATTTTTTATTGTTTATTCACACTATTTTAAATGTATTCATCTATCATATAATTATTATAAACATTTATTAATATATTTAATGATTTGTTTATATGTGCATATACTAGTGTCATGTAAATTACAATAATGTTATACAATGCTACAATGCAAACAATAGCCCAGGAAAATATGTGAACCAACGTTTCATCCATTTAAATCTCCTGCAATCGAAACGACTGCAGCATTATCTTGAAGACATTGTTTGCACGGGAGCACATTATATATTATAAGTAAAGAAAAGTATTGTTTTTCTTCACGTTTTTTTATTGTTTATTCACACTATTTCAAATGTATTCATGTATCATAATTATTATTGTAAACATTTATTAATATATTTAGTGATTTCTTTATATATGCATATACTAGTGTTTTTCTTGAGATAACTACTATTTGTTTATGCAATTATTGTATAGCGGGAAAGTTTAATCAATTAATTTAATGAGCTAAGTTGCATTGTTAGCTATACATTTATTTTATAGTGTTTTTAAATCAAATATCATCGACGTTTCGCACTACGATTCAAAGGTTCTTCATGATGTTTAGATTATATAACACAAATAACTAACTATAATCTGAAATTTAAAACAATTGGAAAATTTATTTATAAAGATTTTATTTATTACAACAATCCAACATTATAGTAAGTTATTTGTGTTATATAATCTAAACATCCTGAAGAAGCCTTCAATCGAAGTGCGAAACGTCGATGATAATCGATTAAAAACCACTATCAAATAAATCTATAGCTCCAATACAACTTAGCTTATCAAATTAATTGACTAAATTTCCCGCTATATTATAATTACATATATATATATATATATATATATTTATTTATAAATCCCGCTTTTTTTGACGATATAGCGCCATCTCGTGTGTTCTTTTGTTAAGAAAATGGTACGGACCTATCATGCATAGAGGGCGCAAACGCGACAAATGTTTTTACAGAGAGTAGCCTATCTGCATATACCGGGCTTTTTTTTTTTATTACACATATGATGGACAATGTATAACTGGTTGCCTGCATCTACCCGCAAGGAATTTCCTATGTGTAATTCTAAAAAAAAAAAAACAACTCATTAGCGGCGTCGGTGCAAGCAACCTGTCAATTTTGGCATATGTTACACATAGAGGTTATGTTTTTATTCAAGGCAATACACGACAGGATTTTTGAAGACACGCAGAGTATTCGTAATGTATTGTGGATTTATGTCATTACATGCAGTACGTATACGGCCTTTCAATTCATCTACGTTATGTATTTGTACGTCAATAAAAATTTTACTTTTCAGGTAACCCCAAAGAAAATAATCATTTGTTGACATATCAGCTGATCTTGATACATTACGAATACTCTCGTGTATTGTCTTGAAAAAAAAACATAACCTCTCTGTGTAATATATGCCAAAATTGACAGGTTGCCTGCACCGACGCCGTTAATGAGTTGATTATTTTTTTTTAGAATTACACAAAGGAAATTCCTTGCGGATGTTGCAGGCAACCAGTTATACATTGTCAATCATATGTGTAAAAACGAAAAAAAAGCCCGGTATATAATCTGTGATATTTGTAATTGACTTTTTTATTTGCCATATGTCATCGTGTATAATTTTTATCTCTAAGTTTAGAATTTTTTTATTGCTTGTTATTGAAGTTGATAATGCTATGCTGTAGTTTCTTTTCGATGTATCTAGGAAGGACGTTAGATGTTTTGAATTTTAAGTTATATGTCTTGGTAGGATTCCATATCTTCTGTATCGTAGGAGAAATAGTTTTCTATTATTACAGTTTTCTAGTTTGTTTACTTGAGTTGCCCATAATTTCAGGTTTCTTGTAACTGTGATAACATGTATGTTTTTGATATCTTCATAAAATCCCATTTTTTATATTTATTTTCAAATCTTTATCTCAGCCGTATATATTATATGTTTTTGTAATTTGTTCTCTGTCTTAGTAGAGAACTGGGTATTCGGCCAGGGTCAATAAAAACACAATATTTGTTTAAACTTCCAAGCTTTCGCACATATGGTTGTGTCCAAAACTTTTTCTCGAGATGTATCATATTAAAAAAGGCATCTAAAATAGCATAGATTTTAAATCTGATACCGACGGTCTCAGTAATATTTATTCATTTTTAATAGATTTATCTAGGAATGACAAAATAACACAAAAATAAAGAAAAAATATTATCTAGACATATAATCTAGATATATGTTCTTAAAAACAATTTTTTTTTCTGTCATGAAAAGTTTAATGACAATCATTCATATACAACACAAATTAATTGTAAGTTTTCATTGTAACTTATCTGATAATTACCTATATAAGTATATACTGTTTTCTTTGGTTGCTGAAATAATTAATAAATATTTTTACTCACATCCCTGACGAAGGACACAACCATATGTCCGAAAGCTTAGAAGTTTAAACAAATATTGTGTTTTTATTGACCCTGGCCGAATACCCGATTCTCTACTAAAACAGAGAACAAATTACAAAAACATATATATATGCAATTTTATTAATATTTCTGTTCTTATTGATGGAGTTAATAAACTCTAAGTCGGTGTGTAGTTTTATTGATAGTTGGATAAAATTTGTGTATAATATGTAATAATATATGTCATCTGACACATAACTCTCTGTATCATACAGGTTCATACACAATATTCGCAAACTGTACCATTTTATTTTTGTTAATGGAACACCCTAATATTATTTCATAGTATAAACTTTTCAAATCTAGATGTATTTTTAATTTGATTTGCAAACATTCCATACGAATGTAATTATCGAAGATATAGTGGCAGAACAAAAAAAAAAAATTCATTCATAGTAAGGACCTTTTTCATACAACACAAGCCTATGTCTATGGTATTTAAATGATATAGTAACATTCCGAGAGCTATACTCATGACACGTGAATGATTTTTCAAAATAATAGCGGTGTTTGAAGTTAAATAAAGGTCATTCGCGTATATAGACTGCTGGGAATATTAATATTAGATTCTTTCTGAAGACAGCTATGCAGCTTTCCCTCCACATTAAACCATTCATTATTCGTATATAGTCTCTTTTTGTAATTTATATATATACCGGGCTATTTTTTTTTCTTTATTTGTGTTGAAATAAAATCAAAAAAATCTTGCTGAATTCCTCTCTTTGGTACTAAAAACTGCAATGTTGTTCCCTCCACTTAACAACTTTTTGTGATTTACAAGTAATATAATCTATATATTATAATTAATTATACAGTGTGTCTCAGTGGCTACCAGACATAGCAAAATAACATTGGGTAATTATATAAGGATCAACAATTACCATGAGCTATAGTGAAGCGTTATCCGATGGGCAAATTATATATTTGTCCAAATCTGTATGTTTTTTTATTAAAAAGAAAACCGGAAAATAAATTTCGGTTCCATACCTGCAATAAAAAAATATTTAACACTGTACATGGGGGCTCCAAATGCAAATATGCCCTGGGCCCCATGAGCTAAATATTCTTTATGAGTGGCCAAAACAAAATATTTAAGACAAACAGAAATTTACTTGTGTCAAATAATTTTCATATTACATAATTATTTAAAGGAATATTGATAATTTATTGATGATAGTTGTATTGAGTCAGCAAATTCGAAAAATAATAGCAATCTGGCAGTAATGTAAATTTGATTAATTCAACTACCTGCTGTTTCATTTGTGACAATCACATTTTTATATACAGACCCAGCAATAGTTGATTATTGCGTAATTCGCCAATGTTAATTGTGTTATGTCAGGTCGTCACTGTGACACACTATATAGATGAGTTTTTGGCATAGATGGTAAAAACGATATCATTTTAGATGCAACATTTAATGTAATTTGGAAATTGTAGGTTACAGCGCGAATGGATGGATATTTTAAAATTATCATAAGACTTCAAACAGGGCTTAATATAATTTAAAATAAGAGTTACTGCAGACAGCTCAAATGACAAAAATATTGCTAACGTAAATTCATTGCACTGCTTTAAACTTGTTTTGTTAAGAGTTATGTTTTGATATTTTGAACATTGAGACATAGATATACAGTATGTACACTTTCAGCCAAAAGTGGATTTGTTTGGTCAGGTTTGGATGTGTGGTCAGTGCTTAATATGATTATGAAAACGTTCAAATATTTTGGTTCATCTCTCCCCTGCTAATTTCAACAAAAATGAGACTGTATTTAGCATTTTCACATATACAATAGATCGTTGCTTGGCGATGATCCTTTAATTTAACTGCAGAAGTATATCCTCGTTAAATAAACACACACACACATACATAAATTTTAAAATATGATTTAATAATTATAAGAACATGGTTATTATAACAATTGAATCCTGCTAAGTATAAAATACTTAAATTAAAACTACATAATAAACAATTTATTTCACTTTAATATATGATCCGCATTTTAGTTCCATACTTATAGCTATGTTTTAACTTTGGCATAGTCAATAGCCATTTTAAATCTGGCTTTGGTAACAAGCAAGCCTAAATTCTTCAGAGGCAATTGCAAAAACGACTCTTCATCCTTAAAAATGTCATCTAAAGTGGTGAATGGGGCACAACTCCACTTTACGCACATCTGGCTCTGGACCAAACCACTGTCATAATTGGTGAGTTGAATGGAATAGGTGTAGGTAGAAGCTTTCGATGGATTACCAATATACTGCACAGACACCCGCATATATCCATCAATAACTTCTGTGACGACTCGAAAGTTGTTATTGTTGGCTTGAAAGATGTTAATTTTACTCTCCGACGTTTTCGATATTTGTACCTGTCTGGATTGCTTGAGGTGTATGTCTGAGTGTTGCGAATTAAGGTGTTTGGTGATCTGATAGAAAGGATTATTCCATTTGCAGTGGGCAATTGGACAGTTGAATGATCTAAAGTCACACACTAGTTGATGGACTGGTAGATGAACCAAATTGGTGGCATAGTTGCAACCGTAGTGAGGACACTTTCGCACGAAGCACAAATTCTCGATGAGTTGCTCCAGAGTTGTGTTTCTAAAGGTGTTAAGAGCCTGCCTGCACAAAGAGCAGGTATCTTGTTTGCAACAAGACGAACAGACGCTGTGACCTAGTTCGCATTGGTAAATTGGGGGCACAAGAATGTCCAGACATATTGGGCAATACAGCTTTTCTATTGGGACGCACAATTTAAATTTAGAACGGACTTCGTCTTCGGTTATAGTAACGCGACAATTCATAATTGTGTTTGGTATATCCGTCTTATTATACAGTTTTGTAGAAGATGCATGATAGGAATACACAGGCATTACTTGCGTCCATTCGCCACAAATCTGAAACTTCCAATTGAATAATTTATCATTCCATCCTAAGTACTTCATTTCGAATTGAACTCCTTTCTTTCTATCAGTATTTAATATGAACCAGTTCCCCTTTTCACTCAACAGATGCGTCGTCTTCTCGGTACCAACAGGAAAATTTCTCGAATCAGATACTGGGTGACCTATACAGTGTTTCAGCAGATCCTCGAAACATCCCAACCATTCACAAAACTCGCATTGGAACCATCGAAATGGACAAATATTTACATGCTCGCTTACTGCCACTGGAAGAAGCATCTCTGTGCAACCGTTCTTCTCATTCGGACACTTAAGATGAAGGTGTTGGGCCAGATTGTGGTACGCTGCCATCCTAACCAAACCAGTGTCTTTTTGTAAGTCAACGCAGTCTCCACATACCACTAGTATATCGTCGTCTTGATAAGCTTCTGACTTCAGCAGATGTTGCTTGCAGCGGACACAACGGACTCGTGTAGGATTCATTGGTTCACCTCTGAAATGAAGCACGATCACTTGTTATATCTATCAATTCACGTCATCCAAAGCGATTGTTTTATAAGTAAATTATCTTATCACTACTGCGTGAATTTAGAACCACGGGAGTCCCAGATAAAATATAACAATATACTTGCGAATTTTATTCAGATTGTTTGCTTAATTACTAGGATAACATATTTAGGTATTTAATATTTTCAAATGAGAATTTCACATTAAAAAAATATATTTCTATTGGGATCAATTTGTTAATCTTAGAGAATTAACACTCCATATTTTTATGCATAATTATTACTTCTATTATAAAAGTTATAAGATATTTCACAGTTATTTCATATAGTAATTTCTCAGTTATTGTAGTATGTTCAGAATTAAAAATATTAAGTATTTCAAAACATGTAGTTGTTGTTATTAACATAATTAATATTAGAAGATATTACTCAAGCAAATTAGCAAATGAATGGGATTTTATATATTTTTAGTGCAACAGTGTTTGATAAACTGTAAATTTCTATATTTTTACCAATTAGAATAATTAGCATGCAAATACGCAATTTTTCTGCACTATTAGAATTCGATACATGAAAATTCAGTTTTTTCGACTACTTATCACCTATAAAACTTCTGAAATTAATATTTTATTATAGAAACAAACTACAAGTTATGACATCTATAATTATTAACTGTGAACTAAAATATGCATAAAGTTCATAACTGATAAAGATCAAATATTCATCCTACTGTGCCAAACATAGCTTGGATCTATGGGTTCGATTCTAGTAAAACCTTGAACATCGTTCACAAACAACGCGCTGTCCTAGCTACAAATACTTCTCCAAGTTGGTGCTTCTATGTAGTATAAGTTGACACACTACAGGTGAGGATGTGCCCACAAGATCACATGGGCATGAAGGGGAAGTACAATGCACCCAACTAAGCGGCCTAAGTGACGGTTGTAATCATGCAGGCACATTCAATCCACGATAAACTATCCAATTATGCTATTAAAGTTATTTTTAGTGAAAAATCGTTCTTCCTAAACTTGTTATTGGCATACAAAGTTAATAACAGTTAACATTTTATAAAGAAAGTACCTACGACTATTCACTAAAAATTAAAAGTACCTTAATGTGAGAAACATACCAGAATTAAAATATGTCAACCCGTATAATCGAGAATAACAGTAGACAATATCTAATAATAGTTACACTGGTAAACAAAATTGTAATTTTGTCGTGCCACATGGATTTTTATGATAGTTTTTAATAGGTGGTTGGCAGTACGAACAAACTTTAAAAAAAATCTGTTAGCCAAGGATTTTATTCTTTTAAGTAATTTCAAATATTTCAAGGAACAATGACCTAAACCAAAAATGTAAAAAAGGTTTATTATGAAGTTACGATCTAAGATGTTCTAACAAATTTGGCTCCTGGCAAATTTAGCTCAAAAGGGGGCCACTTTTGACTGTCCAGCAGTAATCTGCCAACATAGTTGGGCTACATTTACCCTTGTAACGTTTTTCCATCTTAGAAATACTCTGATGGAACCTTTCTCCGTGCTCATCGCTCACAGCCTCCAAATTCTCAGGAAAAATATGCAGGTGTGAGTCTAACAAATGAATTTTGAGTGACATGTTGCAACCCAATGCTTGATAAGCCAGCAATAGCTTGCTAACCAACGTTATGTAGCTCTCACTCTTGTGGTTACCCAACAATTTCGCAAAAACTTTCTTAAAAGATTTCCATGCTGGCTTTTCAAAATCGCTCAATTTTTCTTCGAATGCCGGATTTTTTATTAACTCCCTGATTTGAGGTCCTACGAAAACACCATTTTTATCTTTGCAACACTTATTTTGGGAAATTTTTCTTTTAGATACAAAAATACACTCTCATAGTGATTCATTGCCTTTACCAAATTTTTGATCAGACCAAATTTGATATACAACGGTGGAAGAAGTCCTTCGGATGGCTCTAGAAGGGGTGAATACTTCACATTTTTTTGTCCAGGAATTTAGGATGTACGCGTAGGCCATATTTTTTTATAATAGTGGTTTGTTCTGTCTGGACTGTCCCATTCACATAAAATGCAGCAGAATTTAGTATAACCCAGCTGAAGTCCGAGTAATAGGGCAACAACTTTTAAATCGCCACAGATTTTGAAAGAATATGTACTGTACTTGATTTTTTTCAAGTAATAACTTCATGTTTTCATAAGTTCCTTTCATATTAGCAGCATCTGCCAGAGGTACAAAATGAAGTATATTTTCGTTATGCAGTAACACTGCTTTTAAACTTATTTTAGTCAATGAATAAATGCCACTGGGAGAGATCAAAATCGATTTCTAAAATTTTCATAATCTAATTAATATCATTACAATACACCACCTTCTTGATAAAAGTATCATCTGAAGTGTTTATGACAATTTCGAAAATAGCTGATTTTAGTTTCATGATGTAGCAAATTCCATCCTTTTAATTCAGATCCTCATAGTTCTAACTGATTTTTTGACAATTATAAATCGGCAACCGAATCTTTTAGGTCTCCCTGAGTTATTAAGTGTGGCATGGTTAGAATTTCTTCAAACTCAGAATTATCGTCCTCATCAACACATAGGTTTGAAGTGGAGGATTGTGTCATCAATCTTAACGGACGCAGATGCAAGTGGTGTGGCAAATTTTCACTATGAGGGACTGGTCTCATGGCTGAAGGTAAGTTAGGGTAAATAACTGTGTGTTTTTTCTTGACATTTATACCATTTACGTCAGTAAGACAAAAATAGTAATCCGAAATGTGATCTCTTGGTTCGGTCCAAATCATGGGTACAGCAAACGGCATATGACAGGACCCAGTCTTCCAATGGGTTAAATTCTTAACACACGTTATGCAACAAATATGATGGGCCCAGGAGCCAATTGTCATGATTAGCCACAGCGAAACCAAAATACCGGTTATTCCTCTCCAAGACTAGTTTTGTGAAATTTCTTGTTTGTTTTTTGAAAGTCAGTTCACGACAAACGTAACAAAAAGAGTTATGATCGTTACTACACTTTCTCTGCACGTTAACGCGGCTAATAAATAACAATATTTTGATGAATCACAGACAAATAGTTTTATGACCATTTCTTAGCGAACGTTCCTTTGCTTTTATTACCGTAGTACTAGTTATAAGTATTACCGTATCACAAGAAAACTGAGGCAATTGAAACAAAACAACGGCAGTTTAATAATGAGGGTAGTTAACTAAAACAGTATTAGCTACAAAAGTTCGTGTGGCAGTACTAGTGTTGACCAATGTTATTATAATATAGAGCGAAATAATATACATTGAGATATCAACCCCTCGTCGTTCTGTATATTAATATTATGAATTAGCTTGTATTATTTGTTTTTTTTTTTAATATTATGAAAGTGTATTAAAGAAAATACACCATAACCTTATATCCCCACAATGTATAAGCAATCATAAAAATGGACAGTTAAATAAAAAATCTAATCTTATTAATTTATCTTCTTGAATCATATTATATTTCAATTATTCATGCCACATGAGTTTCAAATATTGTTGTTGTTAGGAACTGAAAGATGTGGGAAAAGTTCGACCGATATTGCAGAGCACGACAAAACCCACTGATGTTGTTTATAAAAAGGGATTTTTTTATAATAATGTAGTTTTATTGGAAACAATTTTGTTCGGAAAGAATTAAGTTTTTATTAAAATATGTAATTAGAATATTCGAAACATACACAAAAATGAAATGAACCATTTTTACCATCTTTTTTGAAAAAACAAATTACATTATTAGTTGATAATTATTAATAATATATTTGAATGATAAATTAATTGTGATAAATTAATGATAATGTTTAATTAGTTAATGTAGTTAAATCTACATTATTTACTTACTTTTTCATCATTATCATCAAAATTTTAAAGAATTTATTCTCTCCATTTTTTACACCGATATATATTTTTTCGTCATATGCCATTTCTCGTGTAAAAACAATGCATCTACAGTGTACAGAAAAATCTACATAATCAAATTGTGGCCAATAATTTGCTATCAAACTGATGTTGAAAACTTTTTTTTCTAAATATAATCATAACGGCTCTAGGCAGGAGGTTCCCTACTTTTTACTTACCCTGTATATAAAAACATTATTGTTCAAATCATTTTAGTCACTTTGCATGAAATTAAAATTAGTAGGTATATCTAGAAAATTTTCTGTTTTAAATTTTTTAATTTATTATTTTTAAAATGCAACAATACTTTGAATAGCATAAAATGAATAAGAACTACTCTGTTGATATATTAAGGAAACACAACCCGAAAATCAAGATTATGAAAATAAATGATGTAGGTATACAAGGATCTCGATCAGGATCGACTAACAAATCTTATGATACCACAAAATAAACTCAAGAGTAAATAATGATAATCAAGTTTTTAAAGTAGTACATAAGCAAGCTCCCATAAATAACAATCTTCAACCTAATAGCTGAGGTCGATCCCCAAACGTTCTCTACAATAGTGAAACATGGAAATGTTCTCATTGGGTAAGATTCATGTGCGGTGTACGAGGCGATTAATGTAATGCGATGCTTTGAATGTTTTGGATTAGATCACGTGGCTAAACATTGTGTTAGCCTCAAACTCTGTACTAAATTTATACGTCCACACGACGACTAGCCCTGCTTGGATAGAAGCAAAACATGTCATAATTGTAAAATTATGAATGAAAATTTTAGCACAGATGTTGAAGAGATCATGACATATTTAGTGTTTCATGTCCAACATATATTAGATTGATTGAAATCGCAAAGCAGAAAATCTGCTATAACAACACCTTATAGCAGTTATCTACTGTGAAAACCGTAAACTCGGTGACTAATAAGAAAAAAAGAAACACTTAGTATTTACTATCAGAACGCAAGGGGATTGCGCACTAAAATAAATGAACTTCGTAGCTCGATGGCTTCAATTGATTACGAATTAAAATGTCTTACTGAACCTTGGATAAATTCAAAAATCAAATCATCAGAATTGGGTATTTTGAATTATAACTTGTTTAGAAGGGACAGAAGTTGTTTAACTAGCACTTTTAAACTGGGAGGTGGAGTTACATTCGGTGTGTCACACACATGTTACACATGTAATGTTCTGCAATTTGCTGGATGGCTACACAGTACTATACCCCAATTCTAAAGTTGTGTTGTTGGGTGACTTCAACTTACCACATGCGGACTAGCTGGGGGATGATATGAGCTCAAATTCTATTTTCTGCCTACCTGCTCTGAATGTTCATTTTTCGGTCCTAAATTACGGGCGGAAAATGAGATTTAGAGGCCTAAAATTTAGAGGGCCTCTAAAATTTTTCAGAAATTTTCCCATAGATGGCAGCATACTGTTCATTAACAAATGTGACAGTGACAGATATATTGTACCTGTAAATAGTTATTTAAGCATTAAGAGAGGTAAGTATATTTTGCCAGTCGAGGTCGTGTTTGCGCCCGAGCGATAGCGAGGGCTAGCAATAAAGACCGAGACTGGTTAAAACTTACCTCTCAAATTGCTTATAACTGTTTTTCCACTCCTGAAGTTGGTTTCATTGTTTGTGTTTGATTAATTTATTTTCGCAACATGAACAAAATGTCAGTACGGCTTTGGTTGCTAAGACTATTTTTCAAACAAAGTGTGAATGTCAGAAATTGCATTCCTTCAGTTGTAAAATGAATTCCAATGAAAGTAAACAAGAAATGGCAATTGAAGAAGCTGCACATGCTGCCTGTTCCTTCCTACTGCCGGAGAAGTCGAAGGGGTGTTATCAAAAGTGTTTTAAAGACTGTTGCCAGAGAAAGAACGCTATAGAAATTATTTTACTTACTTCCCTGAGGGAAGTAAGTGATTACTTACTTCCCGTTGCTCATAGTAACCAAAGCTTTATCGGTAAGTGGGACTTACTTCCACTAAATCAATGTTATAATAGTGTACTTACCATGCAGGGAGTGGAAAAACGTGTATTAAGTGCAATGGATATTAGCAGCGATGAAGACTTGGCTTACACCATTCGATATGAGGAAAGTTAGCTACCGCTAACTTAATTAAGCAATAAAATCTTAGACTCGGTATGTACTCCAATATAATAAGTTTTGTAGTTGGAAATGGCCACAAAGTCAAAAAACATTACAGAAAATACAGTACTGGCGTATATAGCAGAAAGAAGAAAATAGTGCTACATTGTGGTTGAACATTCAATGTTGACGTCGGTACTTAAAATAAAACAAAATATTGACATAAGAAAACTCATCAAAGTTCAGCTGGATCTGGTATCTGCCTCATCCCTGCTGGACACTGTTCAGAAATGTGTAAATCCGATAATCAGCAAGGATGAACATCATCCAGCTTTTGAATTACTTGTTACTATAAATGAATTTGAAATGGTCTTTAAGGGGTCATAAATGGTTCTACGACTTTCAGAAGTGTGATTTTGTCACACTACGTGAACTCCTGGGCTTTGTAAATTGACAATTTTTATTTCTAGATCTGTCCATTGAAGTTATGGTTAACTTATTCTACGAAGTCCTATAGAATGCCCTATCTGGGTAAAGGGTATCCATCTAGGTTATCTATCTCAAGAGACACAATTTCCCCATTTAGTGTTCCGGTGTTCTAAAAAAGACTATTACCAACAAGAAAATTGCTCATAAAAATTTCAGGACCAATCAACATGGCCCATAGGAATCCAAATAAGTAGATACGATTATTTTCGGAAACGAGAAACACCAACATCAATACACCAGAAGACGAGAACCACCTCAAAGAGAGAACCCATAAATCCCATATTGAAAACGCAAGAAACAAAAAAAACAAACAAATAATAATATATATGCACAATGTGATATCAATGAATAACAAATTCGAAGACATAGAAACAATCCCAAAATTACACCAAAACCCTGATATAATTGCATTAACAGAAATATGGCTAACACCCACAATAGAACCATATCACCAATTAAACCGATACAAAGCAGAATTTCACTCCAGAACAGACAAAAGAGGAAGCGGACTCGCACTGTACATAAATACAGATATAAACTACGAAGTCAAGACGAAAAAAACAATAAACGACATAGAAATACTGACCATCAAACTCACGGAAGAACAAATATATGTAACAATTATATACAAACCCCCACAAGTAAATTTGGAAACTTTACGAAACACTCTAAAAAATCAAATAACCAATATAAAAAAGAAGCATGTCGTGACAGGAGATATGAACATAGACATAAAAAACGAAAACTAAAGCAAATAGAGAATATATAAACACACTAACCGAACAAGGGTACAAAACACACAACAAAACAGACAAAAAACATTGCACCCACACCAACAACAAAGGCGAAAACACAATAATAGACCACACCTTCTCCAATATAAATATCAACCAAAATAAAATAACCTTAAAAATACTCCCCACAAATTAGACCACTACCCCATCCAAACCACTAGCAACCTATACCCAGCCAAAGACAAAATAGAAAAAGCCGAATACAAGCAAAAAATAACAAACACAAAAATCAGCAAACAACTAAAGCAAATTAAAGAAGAAATCATCACTACTTTAGAAGAGCTCGCAGCACACATAGAAAATATAATTTAAAAAAACCAGTACGAAAGCATAATCAAAAGAAGACCTGGGAACCACTGGATAAACGAAGAAATAATGGAAAACAGCAACAAGAAACCACCTATATTACAAACATAGGAAATTCCCCTACAACACCCACATAAAAGAAAACTACATTAAGCAGAGGCAAAAAACAAGACGACTAATCAAAGAAACAAAACAAGCATACTATAAAAAGACACTAGAACAAATAAGATTCAACCCCGAAAAAACTTGGCAAACTTTGAATAGCTTAACCAATAAAACCAAAAAACAACACACGAAAATCACACAAATAACAGCAGGAAACTGCAAAACAGAAACGAACAAGGAAGAAATAACCAATATTTTTAATCACTACTTCGCAACAATAGGTGAAAAGCTCGCGAAACAAATACCAAGCAACCAACACGCAACGAAAAACAACACCAACCCACCCAGCTCCCAACCATTAAATAATGAAAATGCTAAAACAGAAATCGTCAACTCTACCGAAGAAGACATATCACAAATTATCAAATCCCTAAAAAACAACAAAGCCCCAGGCTTTGACAATATTTCAAATTACATACTAAAGACAAACAGCAAACATATCACACCAATACTAACAAAAGCAATAAACAAAACCTTAAAATCAGAGAAATGCCCAGGTAGCCTAAAATATACCATCATAAAACCAATATATAAGAATGGAGATAGAAAACAAAGAGAAAACTACAGACGGATAGCTTTAACATCAGCCATAGGGAAGATACTGGAATGTATAATAAAAAATAGACTGGAAAAACATCTAACAGACAACTCCATAATCAGCAAAAAACAATACGCCTACAAACGAAAGACTGGAACAACAACAGCAGTATGTGACTACCTCGTCGAACTCACAAACCAAATCCAAGAGAACACCAACGCAACGTCTACCTTCATCGATATGAGCAAAGCATTCGACACCATCAATAGAGACACCCTGTACATAAAACTACAGGAAATAAAACTTATTATACCCCAATCTTATACCCCAATCAAACTTATAAACCTAACAAAATCCTACCTAGAAAATCGACCGCAAGTAACAACAATAGAGGAAACGAACAGTAAAATAAACACCAGCAAATATGCATTTCCGCAGGGCGGAATAATTCCACCAATACTCTTCAATATCTACACAAACAACATACACAAACTAGAAATAACAGGAAATCTATTCATGTATGCGGATGACCTGCATGGTAAATTCGCATAATAACACAGAAGAACTAGCCTAAATAGTAAATAGAGACCTCGGGAAATTAAGCAACTGGTGTATAGAAAACACCATCACAATAAATGAAACAAACACAGAATTTAGGCAATTTGGCAAGAATAGGCATAACTCCGAGCTACAGATAACACAAAAAAACATCCACTAAAAGAAACACAGCAATTCACGTACCTCGGGCTAACAATCAATAACAACCTAAAATGGGACCCCCTTATCAACAAAATAACCAAAAGAACTCAAACACCTTATACATGCTAGGTAAAATCAAAAATTAAATACCCAACCAACTAAAAAAAACTTTCAACCATACACTTTTCATGGCAAACATCAACTACGCAATAAACATTTGGAGCTACACAACAACCAAGAATATAAGTAAACTACAGACCCAACAAAACAAAGCCCTAAAAATAATTTACAGACTACCACACACAACAAGCACAACACAAATATATAAACAAACGAACGAACTAAACATAAAACAGCTCATAAGGTTTAACAATATACTCCACATACACAAAATAAAACATGAAGAAACATACAGCAGCATCATTCTAACAACGAACAACGAGATACATACACACGATACACGAAACAATCAGCACATAAGAACCTACACCTGTAAGCAACAACAACACAAACTATGAATAACAAGCATCGCAATACAACAATACAGCCAGTTAGATGACCCAATTACCGCCCTTAATCTAGCAACTTTCAAGAAACAAATAAATAAAAAATCCTCCTCAAATTCTAAGCATCACCGCCCTCATACCATTAGTACAGACGATACGAAGAAGAGGAAGAAGTAACCCCCCTCCTTTATTTATTTTGAAATATGACATGACTTGTGACCTGTATTGCAACAAATAAAGAAAAACCTTGAAATAAAAACCAAAAAAACTACCCAAGCTGGGAAAATAATCTACTATACTCTAACTTCTGAAAATAGGTAAAATATCTCTCTACTAAATGTTTTGATGATTTTGTACATCAATCCGAATCAAATGTAATAAACAATCCCAAAAGTTTCTGGAACTACACCAAATTGCTAAGGCAGGAGGATGATCCACCAAGACAGTTTCTTAGACGACCGGGATTCAATAGTTAACGGTTTTTCTGATCACTTCCAGAGCACCTACTCCACAAACCAAGGTATCATCTCTCATAAGGATGTGGCTAATTCCAGTGTCTCAATGTCGGAAATTAGCTTAAGCGTGGTTGAAATAGTGCGGAGAATAGATCAGCTGGACAGTAAAAAGGGTCCTAACCCCGACCGTTTTCCATCAATTGTTCTTAAGCGTTGCAATTTTACTCTTTCCTGTCCCCTGCATCTGATATTTACGAAATCACTAAACTCGGGCGTGTTCCCTAACAGATGGAGACATGGCTATCTTACGCCTGTACACAAATCTGGTGCAAGAAATAACATTATAAACTACAGGCCAGTTTCACTCTTGAGTTCAATACCTAAGTTGTTTGAAAGCTAAATAACGGATTGGTTGTCATCAGTATTTGATCCTTTAATCTTACCAAATCGGAATGGGTTCCATTCCGGTAGGTCCACTCTCGCAAGTTTAACTCTTAATAGTGAGTACATATCGAAAGCCCTGGATGAAGGTAACCAGGTTAATGCTGTACCAGGCGTGCAAGGCGTGCTGGCACGATCGCGGCTGGCAAGAGAAGTGGCTGGGAAGAGGTCGGCTGGACGTAGGGATATCGCGGGATTTCGGAGAACTTTGGGACCACTTGGCCTTTTGACTGGAGTGCCCCGAATTAAGAGGATTCCTACAGTACAAAATCCATCAAATAGCCACCATAACACTACAAAGAGAACTCTCTGAGAAAATTTCAATTAGGAGAGGAGTACGATAGGGGTGTATCTTGTCCCCTTTACTGTTCAACATCTACTCAGAAGCAATTATGAGAGAAGCCCTAAATGAAGTAGAAGCCAGAATTATAATCAACGGAAAACCAATCAATGATATAAGATATGCAGCCATAAGATATGCAGACGACACAGTCTTCATGGCAGAAAACCTAGCAGACCTTCAGAGGATGATAGAAAACGTGAAGCGGGTCAGTCAACAATACGGGCTAAAATTGAACCTAAGGAAAACAAAGTTCATGTTAATAACAAAATCACAAAACGCAATACCGCCACTAATAGTAGACAGCATCATCATCGAAAGGGTGCAAAAACATAAATACCCAGGGGATGAGTCAATGAAGTAGACGACCACTCAGTCAAGATCAACTGCAGGATAGCATACACTCGAGCAGCATTTGTCAAAATGAAACAATTCTTCACGAACAAAGACATCAACAATGACTTGAAAATACAAATGCTACGGTGCTATAAATTCCCTATCCTACTATACGGGATTGAAGCAACTACACGCAGAAGAGAGCATCTACCTAGATTGGAAGCGTTTGAGATTTGATTATACCGCAGAAGTATGAGAATCATGGAAGGTGGTTAATCTTGTTCTTCGTAGTAGCACCTCCTATGTAGTAGAAGGCTTTGAGATGTGGAGGTAGTTATACCGCAGAAGTATGAGAATATCATGAAAGGACAAGATAACCAACGAAGAGGTCTTGAGAAGAATGTGCAACGAGCAGGAAATCACCATCACCGTCAAAGCTAGAAAGTTAAAATATCTTGACCACATCTCGAGAGGTCACAGATTAACTGTTACATTTGATTATACAGGGAAATATAGTGGGTAGGAGAAGCATCGGCAGAAGAAGGATGTCCCGGCTCAGGAACCTGCGCGACTAGTTTGAATGTACTTCCCTTGAACTGTTTAGAGCTGCTGTGAACAAAACAAGAAGGGAACAAGTGAACCTGTGAACAAGAGGGAGATGGAACTATAAGAAGAAGACAGCACCACGGTGGCGTATTTGCGTACTAGGACAAGCAAAGATAGTCGCAGTAGTGGGTTAATCTCCGCTGTGTTTGTTGGTCGACAGTGTGCGATTCGTATAAAATTCAGTTATAAATCTGGTGGATAGTATCCGAAAAGTTCACCGCCCACAATTCACCACGGAAAATTCACCCTCGGCACATTGACCACGGGGAAAATTTACCGTATACAATTCACCGCGCGGCTAATTCACCGCAGAAAGTTCAGCGCACAATTCAGCGCGGGGAAAAGTATTTTATATAAAAAAATCCATGTGTATCAATATAAAGACCAATTTCATGATACATTTGAAGAGTAATGGAAAAAGTCAAAAGTAAATTTTTTATTATACTCTGATTTTTCTAAACTGGCGTTCACGTCATCAAACAGCTGTGCGCTGAGGTTTTTTCGTACCAACGTGATTGTTTTCGAGAATATGCATAATAATAGTTTAAGAATCGAAATTAGTCTGAGGATCATTTGTTACATAACACTGATCGCCGGTGGTTATAAATAGGTAATCGGTGTATTAACCGCGGACACAATTTTTGCCTGCCAAACATGTAATAAATCATGTTATGTTGGCCCATACATGCTCATGCTCATACATGTGTGTATAACCAAACTTCTTTGACGTCTAACTCGTTACATTTGATCGATTATTACAATGCATATTTTGCCATTGTAGATGTTAAACCTGACCACAAGATTGATATCTGTACGATAAACGGCAGAGAAGTCGACAAATTTGATACGAACCGCGCACTGTCGCACAAGATTGCACGGGCCCAACAGCTGTTTGCAGCCATTTTTAAATACCCAGGGCAGCTGGCAACCTTGTAAAATTGTGCCATCATTATTATGATTATTATTTTGATGATGTGAACGCCAGTTTAGAAAAATCAGAGTATATGTATGTCAATATGTATGTATTGTATATGGGTAAGTGTCAGGTATTGGAAGAATTTAGGTCCCATGCTATGCTGTGATAAAAATAGGAACAATTTCTGCAAATAATCAATGCAAAGTTTGCTCAAACATGTTACTTTTGCACATGAATGTAGTTATAAATGTAATCACACAAATTTTGGACTTTCTCTAGACATAGCGCAAAATGAAATTGCCATAATACCATTTGGGAAGGTGTCCCAAACCTCATTCATTGTATGTATTGTATGTAATATTATTTATTTTCTTCTACACCTGAACATTAGCTACCTTAGTATTGCTATTTTTCTAAAGTAGAACAATCCTACTAATTAAAACATGTGTATAAATGTCCGTGATTAACTATAAAGTTGCATTAATTAAATGCTATACTTTGTCCACCACTTTTGTGTCATTTCGGTAATGCCGAGCAGTAGTTAACATCATCGACGGCACACCACTGTTTGATTGGTAAGTTCTTTTATTTTTCCGTATTTTGACATCAATAACGTAGTTAATGTTACATTTTGATACCGTATGTTTAATATTCGTCATTTCGGTAATGCTCTATGTGATTAGCTCCTGCTGAATAAAGAAAAACTAATGTAGAGATAAAACATGCTTTATAAGCCTGAACATTACCTCACTTTTATTCCCAAATATTATCGTAATTGAAAGTGGTCTGGTTCATTTTTCTATAGATTGTCATTTCGGTAATGGTCATTTCGGTAATGATTCCACATTTCCGCAATGACGTATTCATTACCGAAATGACAGATTTTAATTTTCTGATGGTTTTCCTTTAAATGTTGTTACAGCGAGTTAAAATTGAATATGGAAAAAGTGAAAAAAGTTAGAAAATATAGAAATGCACTTAAAAAACTGCAAAATAAATCAAGAGTTAAAAAATTTCGGCAGAAAATGTCTGAAGCTGCTTTAGAGGGAAAACGGAGAAAAGAGGCTATAAAATACCAGCTGAAGTTAAAATACGATTATTGTTTGGTCAAGTATTGGTACACCAGCTCGAGACTAATATAAGTTAAATAAATAATGAAAAGGAGAAACCAATACTAAGAAAAGTAGTTAGTGGTAATATTTTGAAGAAATGTCGTCTTATTGGTGAAGCAAAGGCACTAACTAGCTACAAAATGCATAAAAAGTTCCACGGCAGTGTTCAATTAACACAGTATGAAAGAAAGAAAAGAAACCAGAAATAAGGTCAAAAAGCAGAAAAGACTGCTGCAAGATTCGCTGAAAAACCTTTATCTCTCATTTTTCGTATTAATATAGGCTTTTAAACAAAATAACGTACATTACCGAAATGACACTATGCATTACCGAAATGAGATTACGCATTACCGAAATGACATTGTACATTACTGAAATGACTTCTTTAATTATAGAAATAATAGAAGGTTTTTAAATTTTGATCGCTGCTAACAATAGATATGCATACAATATGTACGTAAGTACAATATGCAACTTCTTTTATTTAAGAAAAAACAAATTTTTGTTTTCGAAATACATTTTACAAATTCTCCCAATACCTGACATTTACCCATATCAATCACAGGATACACTTGAAGAGTAATGAAAACAGTCTTTGCAAGTAAAAACAGTAAAATGTATATCAATATAAAGATCAATTTCGTGATACAGTTCAAGAGTAATGAAACAAGTCCTTAAAAGTAATAATCGTCAAATGTATATCAATATAACTAGCAATGTCATGATACATTTGAAGAGTAATAGAAAAAGTCGAAAGTAAAAACCTTCATACGTATGTCAATATGTATGTACTGTATATCAATTACAGGGCACACTTGAAGAGTAATGGAAAATATTTTTGAACGTAAAAATAGTCAAATGTATATCAACATAAAGACCAATTTCATGATACTTTTGAAGAGTAATGGAGAAAATCCTTGAAAGTAAAAATTTTCATATTTACCTATGTCAATATGAAGACCAATTTTATGATACACTTGATGAGTAGGAAATCAAAAGTTATTGAAAGTTAAACTAGTCAAATGTGTATCAATATAAAGATCAATTTTATGATAGATTTGAAGAGTAAAGGAAAATTTTCATACATATGTCAATATGTGTATACTGTATATCAATTACAGGATATACTTGAAGATTAATGAAAATAGTCTTTGCAAGTAAAAACAGCCAAGTATATGTCAATATAGAGATCAATTTCGTGATACAGTTGAAGAGTAATGAAACAAGTCCTTGGAAGTAATGATCGTCAAATGTATATCAATATAACGACCAATTTCATGATACATTTGAAGAGTAATAGAAACAGTCAAAAGTATTGTGTATTATGATATATGAGAATATGAGAATATATCATAACGTAACAGAAATATGCACAAAGAAAAAGTAGTTTGAAAATCATGCAATTACACTGATTGCAAACTCAGAACAAAATTACAAGGAATAAGTTTTAAATTTCAATCGAGATAATGTTTTGGGTACTAATCCTGTAATTATCTCGTAAAACCTATGATGAATGCATGTAAAAAAAGAGTTTCCAAATGCAAAACTTCGAGGTTGTTTCTTTCATTTCACGCAATGCATGTATCGCTCTATTCAAAACTTTGGATTGAAGCAACAATACGAGACCGAGCCAAATTTGGCTTTGAATCTACGAATGTTATCAGCTCTTTTGTGCCAGTGATCAGTGTATGAGAACAGAGTACAGAGAACAGAGAGTGTAGAACAGAGTTCATGCTTTCGAACTATTGTGCGAAAGTGAGATTTTCCTCAGCAAGAACAAGTTCTAGAAAGTACTTCAAAGATACGGGGAATGGACGTCCACAAAGAAAATCGGATTTACGCCGGCAATCACTATTTCCATATGACATGTTGAATCTATATGAAACCGTAAAACAAACAACTCTGTGGAAGGTTAGCACAGAGGCTTTGAAGAACAAGTATGAGGCCATCCAAATATAAGGAAATGTATAAATTGCATTAAAATGGAACGAAGCTTAATCGAAGTTCGATTTTAACCTACTTACATAGTACATACTTAATGGTAACATTGTAAGTAGGCAAAAACTACAGAATCCCAAGAAAAATATAGAAAGTGTTCGTCACGATTAAGAAATAAGTATGATCCATATAATGTCCTTTATTTTATAAGAAGAATTGCTCATAATATTTCTTAACATTTTTTTTTTCAGTGTGCATATTTCTGTTACATTATGATATGATTTTATATGTTATTTACAAACGTGGCTATGATTTTCAATAAACATGGCTATTATTTGCAATACATTATTCTATTATACTTGGATAGTTTTTGTTTGATATTGAGTGTTCCTTGTAAGGGAAACGGAGATGTAACGACCGGAATAAAACCACTGGAGTCCTAGATATTTTTATACTTACTGTACTTTAATAAACAACGATTTGACTAATACTTTTAATAGGGTCTTCCACGATTTTTCAAAAACCTTGAAACTGAACTCTAGACACATTAAAAACATTATTGGCACTAATTTTTGTGTTGAGACAAATTGTTGTAATTAGCAAACACGATTTTAAAATGAACGGCGTTTGAAAAGGTCCCAAAAGGCGGCCATGTTGCTGTGACGTCACAACGCACGTTGGCGCTCAGCTGTAGCATTGCTTACAATGGAGCGACAGAAAGAAAACGTCGGTTTTACGAAAAAAGGGACGAATAAGTATTGCATTGTGCCTGGATGTGATAGCAGCAGTAAATGCGAACCAAATAAGTTGTTTATAAACATCCCAACAGGGGATATACGGAAAAAGGGGTTACAACAAGTCCGAAGTGATTCCGCGAGTGTCACTTTGACGTCCCACTATTTTTGTGAAGACCATTTTAATGTAAGTACATAATTTTCAATAAATTATCGTCGAAATTCGATAAATATATATAATTAACTATCATGATTAGTAATGGGTATTCAAGGGCCTTTCCGATTATATATGTACATTAGTAATAACATAACCTTAAAATAGTTTTGTGGGTTCCATTCTAAAACAATACCTTCCATATCATTATTACTTTTTGAAAGTACTGTGAGATTTTGTACTATATGTTTTTACACAAACGTTTACTTAAAACTAAAAAAACATGTTTAAACAATATTTGTAGCAAACTGTTGATTTTAGAAATTTGTATAGATGATTAATAATTACAAATTTTGAAATCAGAATTACCAATTCGTATGAGATGTAGTGTATATTGCAAAGTTTATACAGTATTTTATTTATTCTTACAGCTGGAAGAGGATTTGGAAAACTATATGCGACTCCACGCGTTTCGGTTACGTTGAAAAATTCACTTTTTGAGAAAAAGTCGGGAACCAATAACACGTGAACTTCTAGCAGATTATCTGGATGTCCCTTTACTAACCCATCAGAACTTATTTTACTACAGAACTATATTAAGTCGAATTAATCCACGATTCCTAACCCTTATGCACTGACTCCCGATCGCCAACATGCGTAGTGACGTCACAGTGCCGCTCGGCCAATAACAGCGTTTCGTCGGTCACGTGACAAAATGTGTAAGTTTTACGATATTGTATGTTGTTTGTTGATAAGTTACAATGAAATCCAAACATTTTCTCTGTGGGATGTTTAATTACAGCTTATAAACTTTACGTTAAGACACAAAAAGGTTATATTATTTTTTTTTTCAGGAAGACCCTGTTGGACCATTTCGTTCACGGTTGAACTAATTTGATTGAACAATTCGTGCTCAAGCCTTAGTTTTTCCGCCAGTTCCCTGGATACAATGTTTGATTGAGATCCATTGTCGAGTAACGCTCTACACGGATGTTTATTCCCTGCTCTATTAAAAACAGTTACTACAGCGGTAGACAAACACACTTGAAATTCTGGCACTAAATGCATTGATGTTGTGACTCGCATGTTCTGTGAATTTTCCGCGGTGAATTGTGGGCGGTGAATGTTCCTGGATCCCTGGTGGTTATGATTTAACATCAACAATGGCAAAATACGAAAGAGTTTGCACAGTATTCGGTTGGAACGCTGATAGCAAAACAAATCTCGACGTTAGTTTCCACCGATTCCAGGTTGCAGACATAATTTAAATCGAATTGTTAATGATACATCATTATCATGATTTAAAAAAAGTTTACCTCAACTTAAATGCATGCACTGCAAGTTACAGCTGATTAAAGTGTAATTGGAGATATCGATGGAACAGATGTCAAACTTCGTATCCTATTTTTTTTGTTGCTCCGCAGATTGTTTTTCTGTGCCCATATCTGTGGCGTTCAGTCGAACGCAGCTTCGCATAACTAATTTTATAAAAACTTATCTGTGTACAACAATGGGACAAGAAAGATTAAGTGGTTTGGGCCTTCTCTCAACAGAGTCAGAATTGGGCGAAAATCTAGAAACTATGTACTAAAAAAGTACGAAGAAGTTAAATTCTTGATTTACCGAATTGGGTTTTTAAAAATAAACTTTAATATTATTAAAGTCACTTATACTTTTATTATTAATTATAATATATTAAATACGCGACTCTGGTGCAACAAGCAATTACAGAGATATACAGAGAATTGACGTTATGTTACAGAATCACAAAGGGAATTAAGAATTAAAATTAAGGTTCCACTATTTATAATAAATAAATGCTAAGATCGCAAAAGGAAGAATAGCAAATTAGTCATTCGTTACGAAATGTTGTGCAATATTATATAATGAAGCTCTTTATTTACTAGCATCTAACTCCCCCATACTTAGAATAAACTTTATAATGTTTTGGAAATTTAAAGTTTAATGTTAATTATTTCTGGTAGTTCTATTTGTTTGTCTTCCGTTTTTACAATATTATAATTTTTATTCCATATATTAATACTATAAAATCTATGATTACTTTGTGGATTAATAATGTTTATATTTTCGGCATGTACTTATAACTCCCGTAATTCATACAACTTTATTTCATTTAACTTTAAAGTTGAGTTTACAATATTAGTCTTTAGATATTGATTTGTAAAGTTAATGAATGGTAATAATACAGGTTAATTTTCTGAATTTTCAAATTCGATTTTATTACTAACAGTTACATCCGCCGTAGAAAAGTTACATCGCTTAGGTAGTTGCACTAAGAAAGTTGCTTTTAAATTATATAACCTTTCACTAAAATACTTTGTTTTTACTTTGGTTTATTTTGTGAATACCCCAATATAATTAGCATTGTCAATTTCTTCAATTACATTGTTTTCAATTAACACTTTTTGTGGTGAACATGTTGTATAGTCTTTTGATAATTGCATAATTTGAAATATACAATCACCTTTTGTTTGGTCACTTTGAGGTTTATTCACTTTACAATAAAATATATCATTTCAGTCCTCACATTTTTCATTTGTATACATATAAATAGTTTTATCAGATAGGAGATATTTTTGTTTTGGAATTAATGTAATGTACTCATTATTTGAATTTAAAATTGGTATTGAATATAAGTGATAATAACTGTACGATTCAGGAAATACAACTGGTATTGACAGGATAAATACAATTCTGGTATTGGCAATATATGCTCGAATGTTTAACATGTCATAATAATTCTTTTATTGACTGGGAATAACAATTGATTTTTGGTAAATTTTTCAATAACTCATTCAATATTTTTAATAATTCTGATTTCTTTATTATGGAATAATGTGCAATATTTATTTTTGCAAATGTTAATGCATTTTCCAATCTTGCAAAATTTGATTTATTATATTCAATGTAGCATTGATCTGATCTAAAACATATTTTATTTCAAAGAAATAACCAAGGTTGTGAATATTTTTATTGAGTTGTTTCATTACTTCTACAATCTTTTGACTGGTCAAATCTTTATTTTGTTTAATAACAAAAATCGTATCATTAACATTCTTGATGATTTTATTTGTTATTTCATCAAGATATCTCGTGATTGGAAGTTATTATTATTTGGTTTTGATTGTCTTGAATATCTTTAATTATCTTTTTATAATTTTTTGCGAAATTTGCATCTAAATTTCCCGTGGTTGATTTAACTATAGTTCCCAGACCATCAATTAGACCTCGTTTGTGTCTAGTTGAGTCACTTTGAATATTTGCCAATAAATAATTATATTTTGTGTTAATATGTTTAATTTAAAATTTTAAGACTTTCTCATAATTTTCTGGACCTTTTATATATTTTCTGTAGCATTTGTAATTTCACAAATGTTCTTATAATGTTGGTTTATTATTAACAATTCATCTTTAATTGGTGATAATTGAAAGTAATGTATAAATGTTCTTGAATAATGATGAACTTTTGCTCCTCCAATCTTAAATGGAAGTATACCTGGATTTTCTTGTTAGTTGACAATTTTGACTTCTTCTCCCAAATTTGGTGTATAGTCGTAAAAAATCTAAAATAATTATTACAAATGAATCATCTTGTTTTTCAATTAATTTTGTGGGGCGTATAATTTCATTTTTATGATTTTTTCTGTTTTATCAGTTTTGATAACTAAATTTTGTTCGTACTTTCTGTGGTTCGAATCAATTTTTTATTTTAATTCTTTCATGTTTTTTTGATATAAACTGTTTGATCTGGTTCGAGAGGAATATCATCTTCTCGCTTTTTGTTTAATTTTGAAATAATATTTTCTTTTTTGTCATTTAATTTTTTATTTGATAGAACGCTTTTAAATATAATTTGATGTAATCCATAATTTATAGGATTTTCTGATGTAGGAATTTCATTAAGAATTGTTTTAGATTTACTAATGTTTTGATAGTCTTCATAGTCTGGTTTATCATAATATTTATCATTATGTGGCTTAAGAAAGGCCTTTGGTTTTCTTATACCTTTTCAAATAGTTTCAGAAAAAAATAAAAACTAAATCGCAAGATTTCAGATTTTGTCGAATATCTCCCGAAGTAAGTGGAAATTTCTGGTTTTCTCAAAAGAATATTACTGACCACTAAATTGCGCAACTTTTTTCAAATTTAACCGCCTTTGTAACTTTTACGGTTTCCGAGATCCCCATGCTGTTGATCCTTATCTTGGACACCCTGTATACATATCATCACCCTACATATGCCAATAGTCTCAAGGTCAAGTTAGTTTTATAGAGATAAGAAAATATCAGAACATTCATAATTAGTCATGGTGAGAGTTACGTACGTAGTTATAACAATGCATAATGCGAGAATAACTTACTAAGCTTATCATCACAAACGTAGGGGAATCCCAAAATATCCCACACAAAATCAACATAATATAACATAATTTGCGATCTTAATATAAAGCATGATCATAGAAATATAAACAATAATCACTTACGTTTAATTTATCGCTGATAAACAACTTATTATGAAGGAATATAACAACATGCGGTGTGTCAGAACCACTCGAATATGAAATGCATCCGTACATGCCACACAAACATAACAACTGCCTTATCAAAATAGTGATAAGAGACAAAGGCGAACACTTATCAAATAAATATATAGTCAATGTTTATATATTTATTTGATAAGTGTAACATAATTTGGTAGCAGTAAATTCTTTACCTACTTACATTAATGCATTCGTCCATTTGGACGTCCTTGCAAGACAATTGTTGAATTAACATATTAAGCTGCATAACGATCTATTTAAATACATACATCCTGAATCGGCAAAGCAATAGAAACTCAAAACAATTCAAATGTCATTACCTATTAAGCGTTGTATTGCGTATAATTAGACCAACAAATGAGGGATTTTCATGTATAATTCATGTAACATTTTTAATTATAGCTAGTAAATAAAACAGGAAAACAAGTACAGTCGAGGGCATCCAAAAGTGAATGATACTCTCTGAAAGTGTCCGTATCTCTCATTAGATTAAATTAGGGGATATTCATTGGCGATGTTTTTTTTTTAAATTTCACTTTTGGATGTCCACGACTGTACTTACATGTACAGGTAGATATGAAAAATAATTTCTAAAGTTGAGGAAATGCACAACTAAAACTGGATTATCTCCAATATTTAAAATCTGATCTGTTATTTATCATAATTTCGCATTGTCCAAGACTCAACATGGTCCACTATACACCGGTATATACTCCACTATACACCTGAATAGGTGCATCACTTACCTTTTTACTTTTTTTTTGTATGTGTGAAAACGTTTTGTTGTTTGGATAAATCAAAAACTGCTCGATATAAAATTGCAATTTTGGAATTCAAATATTTATTACAAAATCTAGATTTGAAAATATTTGTGTTATGATGAATTTCTGAAATTTTATAGATATTGAATATTAAATATTTTAAATATACAATGAAAGTTAGAGATAAACTTCTTCTTATAGGTCCTTATCCATTCCGGACGTTGGCAACCATTGGCTATTTTGTTTAATGCTTCCCAGAAAAGCTTGTTGGTGCTCAGGGCAAACCATGTTCTAAAGATAAACTAAACTTGCACATCATTGACGAAAACAAAATGTCATAGCTATTTTCAATAACAAATTTTATTGTTATGGTTTTATGCATATAATAATTAATAAAAATACATATACAGGGTGTATCAGCCAAATGGAATAAATTCAATAATAAATAAATGGGGGCGTGTTCGAAAAAACGCTCGGACACGTCGATTGTTATTTTTAGTTGCGCATTTTTTTCAACAAAAACTTTTTATACAGGGTGTGTCATGTGACCTTGGCCAATACCAACTTTCATATTTTAAATGCAACACCTGGTATATTATTCAATTTTTGGATTCTTCAGAAAATTCTAGACATATTTCATGTACAATGTCCTATACCTATCTTCACCATTTTCTACTAGTCTTTGGTATTCCTCTCTTAGTTCCTCTTCCTTCAGTCTATAGATTTTAATTCTTGCTTGTACTGCTTTTTTCCTCGGTGTATTTTTCCCTTCAAGTGAAGCCTTTGGTTGATCACAATTGTGGCTGTTAGGAGATGACTGTTCGTAATTCCTAACACATTAAAAGTTATTTGCAGAATATTCGTTTTATCAACTATTCCAATAGAAATTTTAATAAATAATAATCGAATTTCACTTTTGTAGTAGATTGAAACTGTTTTTTTTAAAATAGGTTAGAATTATTTGAGAGTATGTCAGTACATAATTGCACCGCTACATTCATATTTTTTTTACTAGTTTCTAGGTGGGAGACTATTCTACCTATATCTATTTCGATTAAATGATTCATTGTGAAAGTTAGTGTAAATTGGTAGAAAATGTTTTGTTTGAAAATATTTCAGTTGCCTTTTTTTTGTTTAATTCAGCTGTAAAAAATAAAACATTTATGTTGGTATTGTGATCCTGTCCTGCCAAAATATTACTTCATCAAGAAATCAATTATAATTTTATTTAGATTCATTGTCATAGTACCCACAGCGAATGATCATAATTTAAATTCAAACATACACAATTTTGTTTTTTAAATTGCACAACACACGTTTTATTTGAAAAATATTGCTATTAAATTTTATAAGTAAACCCTCACTTATAAAAAGAAAACACTTTAAAATAGAATTTTTATGTGGCCCGATAGCCAAATGATTTGCCTACCCCTGCCGGAGTCTAGCTTGTTAGATTAATTTATATTGTTATCATTGTAATAATTCGGGTAATAATAATTCGACACTCTTAAACCACGTTATTTATTTATATCACTGTGCATTTGCATACAGCGTGGCTCGGGCTGGGGCCACTTTCCATGCGTACACTGCCAGCTGACCACACAAAAACATTACACATAAAAACCCAAATACTTCTTAAATACTAACATCCCAACACCCTTCCCCTTAGACTAAACATAAATGTTAAACATTAATCAAGTAAACTAAAATTCAATTCCAAATAACCTTAAACCGAACTACATCTTTTCACGATTACGAAGGTAATATCGTGGCGCATCTTGAATGCCCGCACTAACATCTTCACTTATCGCACTGTATGTGGTCTGCGCCTCCAGCTCCGCTCACAACTGCGTTATCTAATTCGCTCGTTTCACTTGTTGCTATTTCGCTTGCTGGCTCTGTTTCATTTTCATGTGAACTTTCAACTGGTATTGAAAACCGTTTTGGTTTTAAAGATCGCATCTGATTGGAATGCCGCTTTAGATTTTTTTCATTTCCAACGGTGACATCATACATTACACTACCATCTCTACTCTCTACCTTTCCTTCCTGCCAAGCCGGAGCTGCCGGATTTTCAAAACTTCTAACTAAAACTTTTTCGCCCACATCGAATTCTCGTAACTGTCTCTTATTACTAATTAATGTTTCGTCCTTTGCTTCAAATTTATTCGTTGGTAACAAGAAGTCAAACCTTGTGCGCAATTCGCGACCAAACATTAATTTAGCCGGACTTTCACCTGTGGTACAATGTTTTGCTATTCGATAATCGAACAGAAATTGGGCTAATGCCAAGTCCAAATCCTTATTATTAAAATGTGTTTTTTTAAGGAATGTTTTAATCGTTTTAACATTTATTTCGGCGGCTCCGTTGCTCGCAGGGTGGTAAGGAGGGCTATATTTATGAATTGTACAGTTTCTACTTAAAAACAATTCAAATTCGGAAGAAGTAAAAGGTGGACCGTTGTCGGAAACTAGAGTTTTAATTAGGCCAAATCTCGAAAATAAGGAACGTAAACATTTAATTGTAACTTCTGCCGTCGTTTTTTGTAATTTAAAAACCTCTAGCCATTTAGTGTAAGTAACAGTAACAATTAAATATTTATATCCAAACAATGGTCCCAGAAAATCTACATGTACACGAGTCCATGGTTTATCAGGTTTAGGCCAGCTTTGTGCTGGAGATTTAATAGGGTAACAGTAACTCTACACAGTACACAGTAACTCTACATCGTTATCCAACCCAGGCCACCATAAATACGATCTAGCAATGGATTTCATTTTATTGACCCCCAGATGGGTATTATGTAATTCTGACAATATTTTTTTTCTGAAAATGGAAGGAATGATTATTCTATATCCCCACAAAATAGCACCATATTCAAGGTGTAATTGCTCCCTTTTTAAAAAATATGGCTTTATTTCAGGATCACAATTATCCTCCCTCGCTGTCCATCCGTGCAAACAGTATCCATAATTTTTTTGTAACGTTAAATCTTTCCTAGTTTCTTTCACAATTTGTTTAAAATTAATTGGGGTAAATTCATTTAAATAATAAACGTGTCACTACCGAATATTGATAAAAGGGGTTCATGATCTGTGAACAAAGTAAACTTTCTGCCGTACAGATATTGATGGAACTTTTTTATACCATATATTATGGCTAATGCCTCATTATCAATTTGAGAATAGCCAAGCTCACTTTTGGAAAGTGTGCGCGATGCGTACGCAATGGGCTTACATTCTCCATTCGGAAAAATGTGAGAAATTACCGCACCCAATCCGTACGAACTCGCATCGCATGCTAATGTCAATGGCAGTTCTGGATCATAATGTACTAATACTTTTGGGGTTGTTAACTCTGTTTTTACCGCGTAAAACACCATTTGACATTTTTCGTCCCAATTCCACTAGACTTCTTTTTTTAATAATTTGTGCAAAACGTGCAGTGTACTCAAACACGGGATAAATTTTCCATAATAATTAATTAATCCTAGGAATGCTTTAAGTTCCGTAATATTAGAAGGACTTTTAGCATTCATTATTGCTTCAACTTTATCTTTATTAGTATTTAACCCGTGTTGGTTAATAGTGTAACCCAAATAACTGATCTCTTTTTGAAAAAAACTGCATTTTTCCATTCGGATTCTCAACCCGAATGTTCTTAATTTATTAAAAACAAAGCGTAAACTCTCCAAACGTTCCTGTTCATTATTTCCCGTCACCAGGATGTCATCCAAAAATACTGCTGTACCTTGCATTCCTGCAAAGACTTGATCAATGACTTGCTGAAAAATTCCCGGAACGGATGCAACGCCATAAGGTAGGCGATTGTACTGAAAAAGTCCCCGGTGTGTGTTTATGGTTGCAATTTTTTTTGAGTCATTATCCAACATAATTTTTGCGTACGCCTGTGAGAGATCTATTTTACTAAATAATTTTCCGCCACGCAAGTTTGAAAATATTTCGTCAATTTTGGATATTGGGTATTTATTTATGTGCAATTTCGGATTAATTGTGACTTTGAAATCACCACTAAGCCTAATTGAACCATCTTTTTTTTGATTACGGATACAATCGGGGTAGCCCAATCGCTATAATCAACCGGGGATAATATTCCTTCCTTCACTAATCTTGTAACCTCTAAATCTACTTTTTCTTTTAAGGCGAATGGGAGCGATCTAGCCCTGCAAAATACCGGTGCCGCGCCCTGCTTTAAAATTAATTTTGCTTCGAAATTTTTTAAAGTACCTAATTCGACCATAAATACATCCGGAAATTCTTTAATTATTGTATCTTTGATGCCTACTCTATGTTCCACTACATTACATATTTTTAATTCGCTATTAATTGTAATTCGTAATATTTTAAACCATTGCCTGCCTAACAAGGGAAGGCCGCCGTTGGGTACTACATATAGTTTTAAGTTGTTAAAATATCGACCCCTATACTCCCCCGTCATTCTGATAAAACAATTTGTTTGTAATTTAATTCCGGTATATGATTTTAATTTTAAATCATTTCTAGTAATTGCGTTTTTATAGAAATATTTCCGGTACAACTCTTCCGCAATTACAGAAATTCCCTATCCTGTGTCCACCTCCATTTCCAAATTTACATTTTCGATTTTCATTTGAATTTTTAATGGGTCGGAGAAATCCTTAAGATTATATAAACATTCTTCTTCTGAATTTGCTTCACTGTCTGTACATAATAAAAGTTCATTTTAGTATTTAATTTACAAATTGTTTTTATATGTCCTATCTTACCGCAGTTGTGACACTCCGTGTTTTTGAAATAACATTCGTTACTGCCGTGATTTCTGCGTCCGCAACTCTTGCAATTCGCGCATGTGTTGAAAGACGGACCTGCGCTCCTCCAGTTCCGCGATGACGGATTCGTTGGTGGCGCCCTCCTTGATCCCGTTCTTCCTGCGTCGTTTCTGCTTCCGATTCCGGTTACTCCGCCATATTGGACACGATGTATAGAATGTGACTTATCCAACATCAGGACCTCCTTTTCAGCTCTTTCCATGTTCATGGTTAATGAAACCGCTTGGGAGTACTCTAATTTAACTTCTGCAAATAGCCTTTGCTTAATCACGTCACTGTTGAGACCATACACAAACTGATCCCGTAAATTCTCTTCCAGCGTGGTTTTAAACATACATGTTTTTGCTAATGATTTAAGCGCTATAATATAATTTGCTATACTTTCGTTTTCTTCTTGTTTCCTCAGAATAAATTTATAACGTTCAGCGATTTCTGAAGGTGTCGGCTCCAAGTGTTTTGTAATTATTTCTACTAGTTAAGTCGTAACTTTTTTCTGCAGGTTTCTTGGGATCACTTAAATTTACCATGAGTTCATAGGTTTCATCGCCCACGACTGTTAATAAAATTGGCACCTTACTCGTATCTGTGGTCTTGTTAGCAATGAAGTATTGTTCCAACCGCGCAATGTAGGTGCTCCAGCTTTTTACCCCGATTTCAAACTCTGAAATCTTGCCTATGTTCGCCATAATCCTCGTCGCCAATGTAATAATTCGGGTAATAATAATTCGACACTCTTAAACCACGTTATTTATTTATATCACTGTGCATTTGCATACAGCGTGGCTCGGACTGGCGCACATTCCATGCGTACACTGCCAGCTGACCACACAAAAACATTACACATAAAAACCCAAATACTTCTTAAATACTAACATCCCAACAATCATATTTTGAAGTTATTAAGGATATGGTGACGAGATGTCATTTAGAAATAACATATTTCAGTTCTACTTAAACAAGTACCTCAATAATGTCAAAATACTGTCATTTCAATATAAATTCAATTAAACAAAGAATAAAATTGAAAATGGATATTTTTTGTTTTTTGCCAGTGGCTGCCTAACCATTCAATTCTTGAACCTTGATTTTCATGGCTCGGAAGCTTTGTAACCAACCCCCATCTCTTGTCGTTTGCGAGATCGCCATGTTGAGCATAATAACTGGACCACCCTGACACCCTGTGTGTATGAAAGAGATGTTCACAAGATGATTCTGTCATCTTTCAAGTTAAACTTTGGTTGATCTTTACCTCTTCAATTTATAGTATTCAAAAACAATAAAAGGTAATAAAAATAATTGAAAAACTCTGAGCAATTTTAAATAAAGCTTTACGAAAGGAATATTTATTCAATAAAAAAGATATGGCAATAATAACAATGTAAATGCAATGTATTATGAAAAGATTATTCAGAGACGATCATGATTTTATACGTCATATGAGCGTCATTCTTGAACGGTTCCAACAGACTGACGGGCAGCTGCAGGAAACCATCAGTATATGGGGCAATATTAGGTTCTGTACATTTGAACTTGGCAACTATCCGTTCAGCAGCATTACTTTCCCCGTTACGCATATCAGCTATATAGTAATAGTCGTTACTGACATTACGGGGCCCATAATGTGCCACCGACAAAAAGAACTCGCCATCTTGAATTTTCTGGGAGAGCTTAAGCAAACTATCATTTTTCTTAAGTATGTAGACCTGTTCTCTGCCATCAGTGAAGTACACGTTCACCTCGTTGTACTGCAGTGCCTGCTCAGAGTGCTCCTGTTCGATGTGTGTGGCCATTGCCTGGAAGTCGGAGGTGAAGGCACAATCCTTCAACGGGCAGGCGTACGGTGCAAACTCGCACTCGGCACAGTGAAGTTGCTTCTCTTTGGCTTTATAGGTGTGCTCGCAGCCCTCGTACGAGCACCTGTAGAGGATGTCATTTGTTATATCCTCGAGGATGCGGTTCCTGGTAGCCCCCAAAGCTATTTTGCACGATGGGCAGATGGTCACTTTCTTCTTGCAAGTGTCACACAGCATGTGGCCATTTGTGCACTGGTAGATTGGTGCCACCATATGCTCAAAGCAGATAGGGCACTCGAGCCGCTTTAGGATAGTCTCGTTAAGTGCAGAAATTTTTTCCGGTTGTTTTGGAAGCTGCTTCTTATCCTTTGTTACAAATATTTGCAGTTTTACTGCTTTACTTCCCAACATTTTCATGTGTTCTTCACTGATCGTTTGGGCCATTGCAGGTATTACATGTGGATTGCTGTTTTCCCAATTAACTATATGTTTTGGGAATTGTATACCATCAGGGATTGCAGGCGAATTTAGTGAAAAGTTGAAATTATATAAGCCAGCAAATTTCTTCAACCCAATTAAACGGACGTCTATTAATAAATGATGATCATTTTTCTTTAATTGTATTAAAAATAGCTGATTAATCGCATCCATAACATAATTGATTTCAAATGTCTTAGAACTTATACTTATACTGTGAACTTCTTCTATCATATTATCCGAGTGATCACTATTATAGTGCTGGTGCAGCTCGGTAGCAATGCCCTGCCACTTGCACTCAGGCAGCTGAGGGCAGTACCATGTCTTGTAATGGCACGAGGGCTCATGTGAGACGAGCTCCTCGGGAGTCTGTTTCTCAATACACCCATTCGACTTGTAAATGCAAGGGAAACACAGGTCCTTAGCAAGCGCCTCGTATGCGGTGTCCCTAAACGGTTCATCTTCTTCGACTACAGGGCACCTGCCACATACAAATTGCCCATCTTTGTACGTATACACCGGGAACACGGATAAGATTTCCGAGCACTGCGAGCAGACAATGTCCTTAAGGATTTTGTCAGGAACATCCATTTCTGAAACAGTAATAATAACATGCAATCATATTATAAAAGCAATTTTAATATTTCCCACCAAATTATTAGCTTAGTATATTAGAGCTTACAAAACAAAAAAGCAGGATTATTTTCAAGTATTTTCAAATAAATAAGCAGTATTTTTTTTAAGGAATTATATAAAAACTTTCAATAAGACCATTTATTATCGTTTTATGTAAACTATGTACAGTAGAGCGTCGATAATCCGAACTGATTGGGACCGAAGGTGGTTCAGATTATCAAATTGTTTGTATTATCAAATATAGCTGCCAAATAGTTGAAAAGATGAGTATTTGATACAACAAATATAACACCTATGTACCAAAAAACTCAATATATTTCTGCAAACTCAAAACTATTTTTTTCTTCTTCTTAACCCGGCACCGGTCACATCTATTTCATAACGCTATCGGTAGCGTATTAGATTTCATCTAACATTACAAAATATAAGAAACAATAGCAACCAGAGCATGAATTTAAGTAATTTGTATTGAATTATTAAGACAGGTATAAAAATAAAAATCTCTTTATTACAAAAATTAATAATAATGACAAATAATTAAAATCAATTTTTTTTTTATTATTCATATTTACCAAAATCAAAAAGAATCAATAATAAATATATCAAAGAGATGTGATATGTAGCGCGGCTAGATTTTATTTAAAACAGAAAATTACACGAACAGTAGTATACTTCGGTATCTAAAAATCCCTAAAAAAAATGCATTATAATCTGTCGTTGATGAAATGCGTACACATGCCGTGTACTAGCATGTACACATCTAGTACATATGTAGCTGCAGGCGTTCTTAGAATGGGAGAGATGTAAATCCAATAGATGGACCTATATAAGCAAAACACTGAACATTTTAGATGCTTTCTAACAAGGGCACCGATCCTGGGTTAAAAAATAAATAAATATTAAGGTAGACACTCAACTTTAGTTAGCTGATTGAATTGAATGCGCAGAATTCAATGTTGCACCACAGTTACGTTTTCGCAGACACATTCTTCACTCAGTAACCCCCTCAATTTTTTGTTTTTGTTATTTGGATGTTTAGATTGGCAGATGTCTGAATTACCGGGGTTCGGATTATCGATGATCTACTGTACATATAGACGTTCCGGTACAACAATGAAGAAAGTACAAAACGAATTTTCCAGGAGAGATGAAAAACGATTGTTAATTAATGAGTATTAAAGAAGTGAATACATTGCATTGATGGTAATTTTAATGTATAATATATACATCAATATGATTATGCACAATCGTATTTCACCTCTCCTGAAATAAATCATCATTTTGCAGTTGCGTAATTATTTCTCCTGAACGACGATATGATTAATAAAACAAATACATTAATAACAATTGCGGTTTCCATATATTACTGACACGGTAAAATGAAAATGTGACAGATCTATCGCCAATTTTCCCCCTCAAGCAAAGCAACATTCAATGGTAATGAAACTGCAACCTGTTGCTAATAATGAATTTAAAAATTTTTGTTTCCAAAGTGAATAATAAAGAATTAGCAGTAGCATCGACAATGGCATACTCAATAACCAAAACTTAACTAACAAATTATCTGCGATGAATTTGATGTAGGGTAAGTTTTTCACTTATAGTTAACTTATTTGCCAGATAGACATCATCACACCACCCAATATATTTCAAGTCTCGCCTCAGGTGAATTGCCATCACTGATAATAGAAAGCCTGAATACATTTCATGATTACAATGATCACAGTGGTAACCAACGAAAATATCCACCGATTAAAGTTAACCAGACAGCAAGATCGCACCAAAATTATCAATTAATTAAACGATCATTTATTACTAATCTTTTAAATAAGATTGTATCCATTAAATTGTTATTTAGTACATCAATTATATTGATCGTTGAAATTAATATCCGAATCACTTGAAGATTACATTGAATAAAATATAAATTATACTGTATAAACCAAATTAAATAATAAGTAACGTAGTATTTAAAATAATAAAGAAAATATAGAGATTAAATAGTGCAATAATGATAACTCAGTTATATTCCTATATTATTCATATTTAATTTCAAACCACAAAAAAGCAAAACAAATGTGTGCTTATAACGATTCGGTTTCGATTTTAAAATATTATAATTGATAAAATTATCGTACCTTATTGTGTATTTCGCCTTCACAGTACCAAAGTGCAGTCAGTCAGCAATAAAATTGATTACTGAGCTTTCCTTACGAGCGGGAATCACAAATTGAATCACACAACACCACAGCGGTTTTACAGGCCCTACGGAAAATAGCTCTATCTGTACAGTGTAGCCACACGAATAGTAATACATATATTTTTTGTCGTTCATAACCGTCTCACCTAGTCGTGTATACAGTACACGTTCGCGATTATTAATTACTACAGCTTTCTTTATAGTCAATATGTCTATAACCTTTAACACATCACCAGTTTGTTACTAATATATTTGTACGTACTAAGCAGAGACGTACTAAGTAGTACGAGACTGCGGACTATTATAATTGGCAACAGGTGTTTTGATGTATGCAACCGTCACTACTTACCTGTATCTTGGGAGCATCACAATTATTGCAAAGTTTAATAAACTCGATTTCAAATAGTAGTATATTGTTCTCATGGTACACAATGAAGGCCATTACGTTTAATTTTTATTTTTATTACAACGAACATTTTATAGATAGTGCGAATGTTTTATCTACAATCGTGTATAAAGTTGTACCAGTTTCAAAGAGAATTTTGTTTTGAAAATCGTGTAGAAAATGGGTAATTGCCGAAATGGTGTGGCAATTAAAATGCCGCACTAATGTTACATTGATGTTCTAATGTTTTTTCAATTTCTTGCAATCCACAGTTTATAAATTTAACTATAAGTTTTCAAAATATAAGTAACACCAAAGCGTGGATGGCTTCAAACCTTTCGACTGCTCTGAAAAATATAATAAAAGTGCATTTTCCGTGAATGATTTTACCTTTTCTTCCTTGAACCATTTTAAAAACGTTACTCTCTTATCCTAATATCTTTGCCGCGATTTTGTCGGCAGTAACTCTCTAGAAACAGCATTTCCTGCTTCATCTGTTTTGATTAGATTCGCTATCACTTGATAGATTTTCCAGTATCACTTTTATTTACGGAATGGTATACCACGCGATTTTTTTTTAAATCTCGGAAGATAGGCTATGTTCACTATTTAAACGACAGGATCAATTGCATTGCTAAACTGGTTATGGTTATGCAACCAAAATTATAAACCCGTGAAATTCGATCATTTCAAATGACAAAACTCTTGAGAGTAAATTTATTCAACGCAAGAAAGTATTCATAGGGCAATGGTACCGAGCTGGCGATGGTATACGGATTGGGAGAGATTTATTTTCAGTGCATAATCCAGGTGGCAGGTATGTGTCATACATGCCGCTTTATTTATTCGTCTACTAACCCGGATATTGTATTTATAAATTTTAATTTACCTACTTATAAGTAGCCCATAAAACTTGAGCCAGAATAGCTATTGCAACACTATTTTCAATACTATTTGGTGATATTAGTAGTAGTAGATCGATCTTTATTCGGCTATCAACCTATTATTATTATATAGGACTATCGACCTATTATTATATTATTATCACCAATTGTTTGTTCTAGAGAATTTCGGATGTGAACCTACTAGCTCAAATTAGTTTTTTCACATTTTGCAAGAATTTCCTAGTATAACCCTACTAAAAATCTAGACCGATGAAAAGTACTTAGAGTACTCTACAAGAATGCAAAAAAAACAAACGTCACAACCAATAAGTGAAGGTATTTAAAATTTGTTTTCGCCAACTTGTAGATAAGACTGTCCAATTTAAAAATATGGTCTTGGAACTTTTATATTGAACAGTATACGGGCGCAATTCAAATTAAAGCGGAAGCAATTAATTGGATTTTAAAAATACCACGGAAAAAAATAGGCACCCAAACAGTTAAAAGGTATTAAAATAGTTATTTAACCAACAAGTTGATTAATGAGAGCGATTAATTATCGAGAAATTTTAACGCGTGAGCGAGCGGAGCGAGCGAGCGCGTTAATTGTCGAGATTATTAATCGCCGATTAATCTTACGTGTTGGTTACAATATTTTTTCGTTGATCTTATTAGCAATAAAAAAGTTTAAAAAATCAAATTAATTGTGATAATTATTGTGATATACATATACAAATGATTCAAAACCTATTAACTTATTTGTAAGATTACTAATTTTTAAGTTGCACTGTGTTTGTCTATATTTATAGTTAGATTAGTAACTGTGCAATTGCTGAAATTAAAACCAGGAATAGACATAGTATTTTCAGTTTTCTGGTATTCTGAACTAAAATTTAAGTTTAAGTTATTGTCTTCGACACTTGTTGTGGAATTTTCTGTTTCATTATTATTATTAGCACTCGTAATAGTATGAGGTGCTTTTGAATTATTTGTCGAGAGAATCTTTTCAGCGATGTTTATTTTATTTTGAATTGAATTTTCTATGTATCCTTCAGCAACTGAAGTGGATTTCCAGCCACCATGTCGTTTAATAGCTGCGAAGTCTGCACCAGCGTCGGAAAGAATTGAAGCAGACGATCGTCGGAAACAGTGTCCTGTATAAAGATGAGGCTGATCTAATTTTAAAAATGTTGCAATTCGTGACGGTAATTTGGAAAATGTATTGATGCCTACAGGTTGGGTGGAGCAGACGCCATTTCTATAGAAAATAAAAAATCTATTGTGTGGAGTGTGTCTTGGCCTCAATGAAATGTAATTTCTAATTAATGTTAACAATGTTTTTTCTTCATTGTCCACCACTGTAAAAATTCCATTTGTTTGTGTTTTGGACGCCTTAATTGTAACTAAAAATTTTGATGACATATCCTGAACATTATCTTTCTCTAATTTCAATAATTCATCTTTTCTTAATGCTCCAGCTACTCCAAAAATCATTGCAACCTGAAATGTAATAAGATGTTTATATTTTCAGTTGGTCATTATTTCATTACCTTAGTCATTAAGAAGACACTGTTTGGAGAATCAGATAGGAATCGTTGGATGTGTTCTTTTTCGAGTACTTTGGATTTTTTCGGCAGATATCCTTCTTTTTGTCGTTTAATGAACATGATCAATTTATTGAATTTGCTTATATCAATGTTTTCTTTTATATTTAATGTCGCTTTAAGCATTGAATATTTCGGCCATAAGCTTGCCAACAGACCTTTTCCCGCAATATCAGCAAAATACGCTAATAAAACAGATTCCGAATGGCGCGTTACCTGCTTCTCTGCGCACCATGTTGTAAATTCTCCGTATGTCTTTTCGTATAAAGACCTGCTTTTTTCCGGGAGCAAACACAATGAAGCAACATTGGCACTCTCCAAAACTTCTGGCGGGGTCAATATTAGAGCGTCTTCGAGATCCATAATAGCCACAAATAACTTATAAATCACGTTTGACGTTTTACAGTGACATTTGAATATAGTATGTTTGGTGGCCTATACTAAAATAGTTTATTAAAACAAATCGTTCATTAATGGAGGTTATTAATGAACGATTTCTCTGTACAAATCATACATTAATGATATGCTTAAATGACAGATCAACGGAAATAGTTATTTAACCAACAAATTGATTAATGAGAGCGATTAATTATCGAGAAATTTTAACGCGTGAGCGAGCGGAGCGAGCGAGCGCGTTAATTGTCGAGATTATTAATCGCCGATTAATCTTACGTGTTGGTTACAATATTTTTTCGTTGATCTTATTAGCAATAAAAAAGTTTAAAAAATCAAATTAATTGTGATAATTATTGTGATATACATATACAAATGATTCAAAACCTATTAACTAATTTGTAAGATTACTAATTTTTAAGTTGCACTGTGTTTGTCTATATTTATAGTTAGATTAGTAACTGTGCAATTGCTGAAATTAAAACCAGGAATAGACATAGTATTTTCAGTTTTCTGGTATTCTGAACTAAAATTTAAGTTTAAGTTATTGTCTTCGACACTTGTTGTGGAATTTTCTGTTTCATTATTATTATTAGCACTCGTAATAGTATGAGGTGCTTTTGAATTATTTGTCGAGAGAATCTTTTCAGCGATGTTTATTTTATTTTGAATTGAATTTTCTATGTATCCTTCAGCAACTGAAGTGGATTTCCAGCCACCATGTCGTTTAATAGCTGCGAAGTCTGCACCAGCGTCGGAAAGACTTGAAGCAGACGATCGTCGGAAACAGTGTCCTGTATAAAGATGAGGCTGATCTAATTTTAAAAATGTTGCAATTCGTGACGGTAATTTGGAAAATGTATTGATACCTACAGGTTGGGTGGAGCAGACGCCATTTCTATAGAAAATAAAAAATCTATTGTGTGGAGTGTGTCTTGGCCTCAATGAAATGTAATTTCTAATTAATGTTAACAATGTTTTTTCTTCATTGTCCACCACTGTAAAAATTCTATTTGTTTGTGTTTTGGACGCCTTAATTGTAACTAAAAATTTTGATGACATATCCTGAACATTATCTTTCTCTAATTTCAATAATTCATCTTTTCTTAATGCTCCAGCTACTCCAAAAATCATTGCAACCTGAAATGTAATACGATGTTTATATTTTCAGTTGGTCATTATTTCATTACCTTAGTCATTAAGAAGACACTGTTTGGAGAATCAGATAGGAATCGTTGGATGTGTTCTTTTTCGAGTACTTTGGATTTTTTCGGCAGATATCCTTCTTTTTGTCGTTTAATGAACATGATCAATTTATTGAATTTGCTTATATCAATGTTTTCTTTTATATTTAATGTCGCTTAAAGCATTGAATATTTCGGCCATAAGCTTGCCAACAGACCTTTTCCCGCAATATCAGCAAAATACGCTAATAAAACAGATTCCGAATGGCGCGTTACCTGCTTCTCTGCGCACCATGTTGTAAATTCTCCGTATGTCTTTTCGTATAAAGACCTGCTTTTTTCCGGGAGCAAACACAATGAAGCAACATTGGCACTCTCCAAAACTTCTGGCGGGGTCAATATTAGAGCGTCTTCGAGATCCATAATAGCCACAAATAACTTATAAATCACGTTTGACGTTTTACAGTGACATTTGAATATAGTATGTTTGGTGGCCTATACTAAAATAGTTTATTAAAACAAATCGTTCATTAATGGGGGTTATTAATGAACGATTTCTCTGTACAAATCATACATTAATGATATGCTTAAATGACAGATCAACGGAAATAGTAAATTATATAACTAAGAATTGAATGTTCATTTTTCATTCATTATTGTATTGAGATCAGGTATACTGATTGAATATATAATAATCGCATTCAACTCCTAGTTACATATACTATTTCTCTCTCTCTCTCTCTCTCTCTCTCTCTCTCTCTCTCTCTCTCTCTCTCGGGCTAAAGCCCTCGAGCTGGACTTCATCGTTCTCCGGGCGTAATCATCCTAGTAACGCCCTTGGTGTATAAATAGATATATAGTTCGATTTTTTGTAAGTTTATTAAATGTTTCTCAAAATGACACTGATATTTATACATACTCATGTAGTACTAATACAGTACTCTGACATACAGGGTGTCCTGGGAGAGAGGTAACAACCTAAATTTCTACAAAACATTTTTTTTTTCACGAAATCGCTGAAACACGTTATGTTCTGATTCAAGGTGACAACTTTTAGGAGGCAAATAATCTTCAATTATTTAACCCGCTAGCCGCAGGGGAGGTGAATACATTTTTTTTTTAGAAATAGGAGTAGAGGTCCGATAATAGCTCATCTGAACGCTAACTAAATTTGCAATACAACGATTTGTCCAATTTTAAAAATCGGTCGATTGGTTTTCATGAAATTAATGTTTTAAGTTTTCAATGTACAAAATAAATATGACATTCAAGCAACAAAAATGTATCCAGCAACAAAAGTACAAAGTAAGAAATCGTCAATTTGACAGTACTAAGGTGGCTTATTCCATTAGAAAGCGTTTTGCAATTGTGAGCCATTATTTTAAAACAATGATTGCTCCAGAGCTGCAGCTCTTGCTTTAAATCAAAATAATCCCCATTAAAATATCAAAACGCTTTCCAGTGGAATAAACTATCTTAGTACTATCAAACTGACAGTTTATTACTCTGAAAAAATAAATTCTAGAAAACTAATCGACAGATTTTAAAAATTAATACACTGTTGTATGTTAGTGTTAATAAAATGGGTTTACCTTCCGTGCGGCCTGGGGGTTAAACAATTGAAGATAATTTGCCTGTCAAAATTGTCCCCCTTGATTTTATACATTACATTTATACATTCTCCATTTGCACCCGTATAAGGTATCGGTAGTTAAACAACTTCACCCACTTGATGTGAAAAAAATTATTGATTATTGCAATTGGTTTAATCAGTATTTAAATGATAACGCTATGCTGGGCAGGACCTTTTTTACTGATGAGGCGTGGTTTCACTTATCAGGATATGTGAACAGCCAAAATTATCGTACATGGGCTACAGAACATCCGCATACGTTCATCGAAACAGATTTACATCCCCTTAAAATTGGTGTTTGGGTAGCAATTGGGAGACGTCGGATAATTGGCCCAATATTTGTCAATGAAACAATCAAATCGAAGCGTTACCGAACAACCATCCCAGATGCATTTCTTAATCAGGTGCATGATGATGAACAAATAATGGGTTATTTTCAGCAAGACGGACCCACTGCCCATACTGCGTTTGCCACAATTAATTATTTAAGGGAATTTTACGATGATCGATTGATAAGCTCAGGATTATAACCACCACGTTCACCAGACCTTTGAAAAATAATGTTTTAAAAAATCTAAACGAAATTTTTCAATATTAAACCAACCTAAACCAACTCCAAGAAGCAATTGAAGAAGAGATAAGAAACATAACTCCAGAGCAGCTCCAATATGTTTTTGAAAATAAAATAAAAAAGAATTAACATCTGCATTGAAAGCGAAGGCCGCCATTTTCAACATTTGTTGTAAACTTTTATTGTAACGTTTAAAAATATGTAATTATGATTAAATATTTAATTCATTTTGTTTGTTGTTTGCTACGTCACTGGAAAAACAATCTAGGGGATATTATTTTTATATTTTCAGTTATACCAACATGCGTATTTGTTTGCCTACCTATCAAACCTCAAGCATTGTTGCTCACACTGTACTTAACGTATTTCAACGATTTCGTGAAAAAAAAATATTTCGTAGATATTTAGAGTGTTACCTTTATCCCGGCACACCCTGTATTATGTACTAGGAGTTTTTACATATTATACTGCAGTAGCAAAATGGCATACTTCAATATAGGTGACACGATTAAATAATTTGTCAATTATATGTCGCTCGTAGAAAATAGTTTAGTCCAGTCATATAAGCCTCAAAAAGCCGTTTTGGCGAAAAATAATTATATAGTTTTGAAATTTGGTACACGTACTCTAGAATCGAATATCCGTCGATTTCACCTCTTCAGGTAGGGGCTTCATCCCTTAATATTGAAAAAGCACCCCCCAAAGCACTATAGCTTTTGTGGCAAACCATGTAATACATTTTTTTGTTAAAAAAGTTGTTTTTATCAATTTTACCCGATATAAAAAACTTCAGGCGGTGCACCGTTAACGAGATATTTGCGAAGAATTATAGAAGTTCGCCGTTTGAGGGGCGTTTTTTCAATATTAAGGGTTGAAGCCCCCACCGGGGAGGGGAAACTCGACGGATATTCGATTCTAGAATACTCAAGAGTATGTATACCAAATTTCAAAACTATATATAATTTATTTCCGCCTAATATAATATTTCCGCCTGGATTAACTGGACAATTTGACTTCCGGCCTCTATTCCGCGCGAACTATAGCTTTTACTGTGTAATAAAACTTTTGTTCAAAATTTTATAGCCATCAGCTTTACCTAATATATAAATTATTAGATCACCGTTTACGAGATAATTGCGAAAAATAACACAAGTTCACCGTTGGGTGGTGTTTTTTTCAATATTAATGGATGAAGCCAGTATAAATAATACCAAATTTCAAAACTATATAAATTATTTCCGCCAAAAAGTCTAATTTGACTGGACTAGTTATTTTTCTACTCCCTTAATAGAAAGTACACACTTTCGTCCCTCATATGAGGGAGGAAAGTTCTACTTTTCCTCCCATGGGAGGCAAACTTTGGCTCCCTCATATGCGGAGGCTAACAACTTTGCCTCCCTAGAATAATATTTGGAATAGAAACATTAAATAGCTGTAATAATAGTGACTGGTTTGCTTTTATTAATAGCACTGAGGGATACATGACTCGAGGCTGTAATACTATTCACAACCGTGGTGTATATACTATTTTTTTTCACTACCAGAACAATACAACAATTTAAAATTAAATATTAAAATATAACAAACATCTGTCATTACATCGATCAAAATTTGACATTGATGTATTCAACAAATATGGCGAAAATGCGGCCAGCTAAGGCCGGCTAATTGTGGTTCATATACTTAGCATGCGAGAACTACAAGAACATTTCCCGCAAGACGAAAACTTGAACAGCTACATGCCTCGTTGCAAAGTATGTGTTCACATTTATTTTAGTCAGCTCAAAACGTTCAACATAATCTCCTACGAACCACGCACCCGGTTTAATAACCGTATTCAATCTATTGCGTATTTTATTCAACCGGACCATAACGGTAGCTGCAATCCATTCAACGTGGACATAAGCCTCGTACTATTTTTATTTATAAAAATTCGTACGTTCCTTGTATACTTTGATTTTTAACAATATTCTTATTCTAGGTATTATATTTTGACATTTGGTTTTTTAATTGTCATGCACAAGAAAATATCATATGTATTACTCGGGAGCAAAGTGACATTTCCTCCCTTAGATTTTGATGCCCGACGCGAAGCGAAGCGGAAATATCCGCGGGAGGAAATGATGCTCCCTTGTAATAGAAATAGCTATTTATGCGACATTTTAGTACCGTTTTGCACAATTTATTAATTCAGGTCCTTTTGTTATTTTCTGTATGTATTTGATTATTACGAGAATTTTTATTAATTTTTACCATTTATATCGGTTGCATTGATTATTTTTATGTTTTGTTGCCTTTTGTTCATTTTCAGTTTCTTCAGTTTGTTCAGTGTTGTTCAGTCAAAATCACAGTGAACAGGCGCAAAATAGTATATTATGTTATTAGGAGTAAAAAAAAATTGTGTTGTGAGGCCAGACAAGCGAAACAAGTCATACGTCCCTAGGCGAGCAACACAGAAAACGCTATTTTACTCCGAATAGCATATGTTATTTTATTTTCAAACTAAGAGTAATATTTAGCACTTAGCATTATTGTCTAATTAAACATTTATCGTCAATCACTTTTGTTTACCGTGCATAGTTAATATAAAATGTCAGATTTGGAAGAAGAGCAGCCAATATGTGTTCCCAGTACTCACAGTTGATTAGAAGTAGAAGTAGGTCTTGTCTCGTTAATTATACACAATAAAAACTTTCAATTAGTGTAGTACTTGAATGCTATATGTCAAAATATATAATAATAATAATTTATTTATTCGCGTTGCCGCCATACAGCAGATGTGATAAGTCAATATACAGATACATTTTCAGATACGGATGTAAAATACAGAGTTAGAATACACAGTCGTATACGAAAGCAGCAAAGGAATTAAAATTAATTGATGACATTTTCTCGCTTACTATTAATGAGACAAATGATGTTGGTACAAACAATGCATTACACATGGTTATCATAGTCTTTGATGATGGAATACAGGATAGGTTTCTTGAAATTAATTAATGTGACAGTACTAAGATGATTTATTCCATTGAAAAGAGAATTTATTCACATCATGTTTGTAACAACGATATCAACAAATTTTCAATCAGTCAACTTTTCAGTAGTGAACTTTCTTTATTAACATATTAACATTGATTATCACAGTGACGAAAGAAAGGTGTGTTTCGCAAGCTATGATGTATGTGTAAACAGCATAGGCGAAATTACATAATGCAGATATGCGAATGTTCATACGGTATTTCTCCTAAAAGCACCTTGCATTTCAAACATAGCAAGAATGCAGTGATATAACATTTATGTAAATAATAAAAATTCTAAAGGAATAATTAATATTCTGTATTGTTTTTTCTAATGACATATCTTAAAAGATTTTATCTAACCCGAAAAGGAAATTTGAAATTTAGTTTTGGTAAGCGAAATCTCAAAATTATGAAAAAAACATTAATATTTTGCAAACGTTGCAGAAAACAAAAAAAATGTATGACCTTCAAATTATTCAGTAACTGTACTTCAGTAACTAAAACCAACACGCAAATAAATCTCATTGATATCTTGCCTGATTTAGCCTGAAATTAGCACTATTCAATTTTCATTATTTAAAAAAACGCGATTTTCTAGCTAAGTAAACATTATTTGTTACATCTGATAGGAGCTAATAAGGATTTAGACAAGAACAAATGAATGCCATAAAACTGATTTTTGAAAAATCAATATTAAAAACGTTTCGCAAATGAAAGTATTTTATTGGAGGAGAATGGAATCAGCCTTATTAGGATGATTTTTTTCAAAAATGTTTTGTTATTGGGTACCTCATAAACTTTGAATGGCCCATTAGTGGGATACCCTGTATATATTACGTACCACTAGCCACTTTTCATTACATAATAGTGTTACGTAATAATTGATTTACTAGCCATGAAGTCCATTTGTAATTGACAACTTACTATGTGGGAGTAATGTGGGAGTAGAAATATATATATTTTATTTATATAAGTATCCGAAAATATTAGAAGCTACATACATATTTACATAAATCCTACAAAGTTATTCGACAAGATCAGTTTTCCTGATAATTAACAAGACTAACCGACCCTGCGACATTGTGTTTCAGGAGGAATGGTATATATTATAATATGCTAGTCTCTTTTGAAAATAAAAATCATTTAGTATAGAACCCGGAGTCAACGGCTGTACACTGTTCCAGTATTTCTGTTTGTCGGTCACGCCTCGCAATGTATAATAATTATCTATCTAAGGCTAAGATAGTTATCTTTTCATCGATTTTCTTGAAAAGATACAAATTTACTCCTGTAGAAATGACGATTGAGTCTGTTCAATGATATGATTAAATATGAGTGACTTTACTAGGACGTATGAAATCTGTCGTTCCTTTAGTCTTGTTGTTACTCTTTTTTGCAATTACATTAATTTGTATTGCATTCAATTTTTATATAGGGCACTGTAAATATACGATTTTGATGTGTATTATTGTTTTTGCATTGTACAACACTTTTGGAGTCAAGTACGCAAAAAATATTATTATTAATATTATTATTGGTATTACCTATAATTGTTAATAAAAAACAATTAAATAAATATTATGGCGATAATAGTTGTCCACTATACCTTAACTTAAACTTACAAACTTAACTTATTATCACTTATTAAAGAAAACGTATTTAATATTGAGAAAATTGTTGTATATCTTAATTACGAAGCGAATAATTTTTCGTCTGAATAAATATACGATGAGCCCACTTCAGAATGTTTTCGATATTTTCAGTATTCAATTTTCAAATTTCCACGGAAAATTAGCGTTTTAGGTTCACCTGTGGCGCGGCTAATAGAAACAGTGGGTTTTAGTTTTCGTCTGTGATGACACGTCAAAGGGTTGTTTCTGAAGGGGGAAAGCACAATAAGCCGCCTTTGATCTCGGGGATCGGCGCCGCGACGCCTGGAAATTCAATTAGCCGCCCGCGGGAAACGGCGTCGTGTGTTAAGAGCAGTAATCCCATTAATCCGTGGCTAGAAAAGTGCGGAAATCATAATCGACTCTGAGGTGATCGGCGATTCTCCTCACGGAGGGGATAAAATGTGCTGCGGAAGAAAATGCGGACTGGACAAAATAGTCGAATTAAGGGCTGCACTGGTGCTCACGTACACGGATTGCTCTGATGAGCGTTGAATTATAAGCGAACGAGGGATTAGGGACGATAATCCATATTAAATTACCGTAGAGTAGTCGCCTCTCCGAATATGTGAAGCATAGAAGAGATTAATAACAAAACGGCACTATATATTTTAAATTTTTACTTTCGCACAATTCTACTTTATATTTTATAATATATCAAACGTTTAAAATAAATAAATATGCATACTATTGTTGGTTACCAGCTATATGTTACACTGTTTTTTACAGCTATCCGCCTCAACATATCGGAAGCGTTTTTATTTTAATTTTTTATAATTTTGGTTTCCAGTGTCGTGGATATTTCGTCGTTTAAATTCAGGGCGTTGTCGTTCTACGATTTCCGTTAAATTTTCGTTATATTGTTGTTTTTTTATTAGTATGAAGTTAGTAAGAAGCTTCTGTTGGTTACGTCTCCATTACGTCTTACATACTTTCTATGGTAGCTGTAGCAAACCTTTTATCTGCCGAATAGGTTAAGTTAGATTAGATTAGCAGATGCAGTGGTGGCGGAACGATTTTTATCGGCGGAGGGGGCGGGGGGGGTCTATAGACTGGAATTAATTTGAACATAAATTAATATTTTGTCAATTGAGGTTATAACCCTGGATCGATTATCAAAAATACTTGCGAAACTATATGTTTTATTAAAATGAAAGGAAAGGAAACATTATTGGATACAATTATTTATAATCTGTTATTATACAATGTATGCACTATATATAATATAAGAATATACATTTGGCAAAATCTTATTAATTATACCAGTTGAATTTTCCTCTTTTTCTTCGCAAAACTATTCAAAATTTCTTTTGGAACATTTTTTCCTGTTAGTTTCTTTTTAATATGCAAAACAGACAGGTTATTAAATCTCTTCTGGCTCATGCTAGTTCTCAGCCAGGTCTTTATTCTCCTCATGGCTGAAAAACTGCGTTCGCAACCTGCTGAACCTATAGGAAGGGATATAGCAACTTGTAACAATTTAAACAAATTGGGCTGAATGCTATTTTTAACATATTTTTTTTAATATTGTTGCTCGTCTTTAATCATTTCTTTGGTTATTTTAATTTCGGCTTGGAGAAGATCTAAATCAATTTTAAACAATTCTGAATAATGTTCTATGAAGGCTTTACCACCTTCATATGACAGATTCATAAAACTGTCAACACTTTTGGCAGACTCGAGATCGCAAAATCTTACATTAAAATGCCATATGATAGAATCCATAACGGGCAGATAAACAACCACCCTCCAATGATCTTCTGATGTCGCACCCGGAACTTGATTCTCTTGTCCTACAGAAGTTTCAATATCATAGTCAGATAACCTTTGTGGCAATCGTCGTTTCTTGCACATTCCCCCTTTTTTCGAGAGATATGTCAAATTATTCAGCGAATTTTATAATCTCTGACCACAAAACTGTGAAATTTTCTCGATCTTGTTCTAATGCTGAAATGGTGGATTTAAATTCTTCACTTGCCCTGCCCAATCTAGAATTTGGATACTGAAATGCTTAGCTAAGATGATATACAAAAAGGGAAACCAGAAATTCGGCCTTGCTTCTACATCTAACTTCTAAGTATTCCTATGGCTTCCACTGAATCAATGTCCTTTGCGTCTGATATTTCCTGCTCTAGAGATTGCTTTACAGCATTATAGTTTTTAATTAAATTGTCACAATCTTTGAACCGGCAACTCCATCTAGTTGGGAAATTATGTTAATTAATAGATTAGTAGTGCTACGGTTTTGAATTGATTTTAGTTTTAATCCTAGCATATTATGTACCTCTTCGAATTGTTCATGACTCCTGGGTTTCCAAAAATGGGTATATAAAGCCTCAATAACAATAAAAAAACGTGATGATCCTGATACTGATTTGCACGTATCAACTACAATTAATTTCACTCTGTGCACCAAACAATGTGTGTAAATTGCTTGCGGATTGGTAGCTCTTATTTTCGCTTGAAGTCCTTCAATTTTTCCAGACATGACAGTAGCACCATCGTACGATTGAGGTATAATTGGCACACTTAGTTGTAAAGTATTCAGACGTTTAATTATTAAAGAATATAGACCAGATGCATCTCTGAGAGCAGAGCAGTCTACAAAACTTTAAAAACGTTCTTCTATTTCTAATCCTTTGGCATATCGAACAACAATGAACATTTGTTCGCTTTTGTATCATCGAGCTTTGTCAATCATGAGGGAAAAGAATCCACATTCTTCAATTTCCTGAACTACTTTGCGCATTACAATATCGGATACCACACAGATTAGTTCGTTTTGTATATCATGACTGAAGTCAGACTTTTTCTTTAAATCACTCGCGAATTTTTCATCATATTTTGCGAGCAAGTTGCATAACTCTAGAAAATTTCCTTTATTATCAGAAGTTTCGTCCTCACGATGACCTCAATGCAATAGCCTGTTTGCTTAGAAATAAAATAATATCAATAATTTTCATAATGTATTCCCTGTTGGCTTGATTTTCAGAGTTATGCTGAGGAAGCCACCTCTGTATGACGGAAAAATGTTGAAGTGCAACATGCAATTGTGGAAAACTCAAACAACACAGGCACAGTCCGGCTCGCGCGAGCCGGTTGTTAAAATTTTTGAAACTCAACGAGCCGCTTGTTAAATCACCCCTAAAACCAAAAAATAAGCCATTTTAATAGTATGTTTATAGTATGATGTGCCACACACTCGCAAACATATCATGTGCGCAATGCACTACACACATCATGTGCTTACGTAAAATACGAGGTGCTTGGCTCTTGCTTGTGAGTGAGTCACAAGTAGTGAAGCTTCGACACAATGCACATGGTCGCCCGCTTTGTTATTTCCTTCGTTACTTGTTGCAACTTTTTTTTTTTTTTATAATTTGTTCGTTTTCTACACATTGTATTTACTATAAAACTTACTTTGTTTAGTGAATTGATAATACAAAATACAATACTAATCAGTCTAATTGCTAAGGTAAGTAATACAGTGTGTTTGTAAATGAGTGTAGATTGAATTTTAGGCAACCAAACATACACGTTGGTAACACAACAAAAATATCACTAAGGATTCATTGGTGTAACATAATGTTAAAGTTGAGATTCAACAGCTTTGTTTTTTTGTCAGTTTTAAAAGTTAAGTAATTTTAAGATACAGGTAGAGTTCTTTACACGTTATTAGTTTAAAAAAAATCAATCAAAATGTACCACTTTATTTGTTTGTGCTTTTATTTTTAGTTTTTAATTTTATAAAAATTGTTGGAAATGTTGGCCGTTGTTTTCTAGACATAAATTTACTCTCCTCTGCATACTCCTAAACACATTTTCAAGTTCTATCGGAGAAATTTTTCTAATTTCTGTTTCCACTTCTTCTTTTAATTGGTCTAGATTTTGTAGCCGATTTCTAAATACCTTATTTTTTAAACTTCCAAACAAATAAAAATCTAAGGGAGTGAGATCTGGAGAACGCGATGGCCATAATCCTTGACTTATTAATCTGTTGCCATAAAATTGTTGCAAAAATAGAATTGTATTCCTGGCAGTGTGTGCAGTAGCGCCGTCCTGTTGAAAATATCCGTACTGAATTTCATCATCATGCAGTAAGTTTAAAAATGGGTTCAATATCATTTGACGATAATTCTCAGCGTTAATATTGTAATTAAAAAAAATTGGCCCAATTATTCGCCGTCTCGACATTGCTACCCAAACTCCAACTTTGACTGGATGTAAATCAGTTTTAACAAAACTATGGGGATTTTCAGCCGCCCAAGTTCTGTAGTTTTGACTATTTACGTATCCAGACAAATGGAACCATGCTTCATCCGAGAAAAATGTCAAATCTAATATAGCGTTGTCATTTAAATTCGCATTAAACCACTCGCAATACCTAACTCTTCGTTCATAATCAATAGGTAATAATTGCTGAACTACTGAGATTTTATATGGATGCAGATGTAATTTTTTTTTTTGCTGCTTTATGGCAACTAGTTAGGGTCATGCCTAAAAACCAACAAAAGTAACTGAAAGAGTCATTTATATGTTACAACAACCTGTTTGAGCCGATAATTTCCTTAACGATTTGTTGGGGCTTTGTTCTAAGCGGTGTTGTATGTCAGCTACATTATCTTGCGTAAGAACTGTCGGCCGTCCAGAACTCTTGCTTTTGCAAATACAATGTTTTTCTGTAAAACGCGTAACTATCCTGTTTCTGTGACTTGAAAATGTTTTATCAGAAACAATTACGTCGGGAAATTCTTCACGAAATTGTTCTTTGCATGACTGAGATGAGTACACCCATGTTCCGTTTTCAGTTAATTGTCCGCTACGGAAATACGCCATGAGAATAAAGGCGTCATGTTGCGGTGTAAACACCATAGTTTTAAGAAACTAACTCTTGTTTGTTTCTGAAAATTAACATTTCTTATTTTAACATAAGTAACTAATTGAATCAAGAAGCAACGGACGTTACTTTGTATCCAAGAAGGGAAACGGGTCAACGGGGTTTTTTCCGTCCAGTGTGGGTCAGTTAAGTTGTTATGATATACCTGATGACAGGGGCGCGCCTGACGGGCCGTTTGCCGTTGTGCTCAGCAGCGCCCCAAACCAAATACAGTGGATGCCCACACTTCAGTCAGTTCTACAAAAAATATTTAAAACTAAATAGTTGCAACTTACAACCTTTTCATTTATTTAGTATAACGGAAAGAAAAACTAAACATATCCAGCGTATTGAGAAGCAGAAAGATAGCAATAAACGAATTCCCGACGAAATTATTAATCTAATTGGACCAAAAATTAAATGTGCTGTATTGGATTTCCTCAGAAAGTCAAGATATGTTTCCATTATATTAGATTATACACCGGATTTAAGCCATGTAGAATAGATTACTGTTATCGTACGATTTGTACTCTTAGATGAGAAAAGGGTAGAAGTAAGAGAACATTTTCTTGGATTCGGTCCAACAACAAAAAGTACAGGAGAAAGTATATCTGAATTTCTCTTAGAAGAATTATCGAATTTGAAATTAAATATTTTTGATATGAGGGAGCAAGGCTATGATAATGGTGCAGATATGCGAGGAAAGCACAATGAATTACAAAAACAAAAATTATACATAAACCCTCGTGCTGTTTTGTGCCACGTTCAGCACATAGTTTAAATCTGGTCGTAAATGATTCAGCTAATATTTCACATGAAACTGTATTTTTTTATCTTGTTCAAGAATTGTACGTTTTTTTTTCTGGAAGTACACAAAGATGGATAGTTCTTAAAAAATATGTAGGAAAGTTAAATTTAAAACCACTAAGTGATACTCGATGGTCCTGTAGAATCGATGCCATAAAGCCTTTACGATATCAAATTGTACAAGTGTACGAAGCTTAATACAAAATTTATGTAGATAAAACTAAAGACTTTCAAACTGTACATATGGCGCATTCATTGCTATTAAAGATATCGAGTTTCAAATATGTTTATGCTCAATTGTGATTTGGCATCAAATTTTATTTGAAATCAACGTAGTCATTTTTCAAAACCCAAAACTAAATGTAAGATCCTCTTTGACGTATTTAACAAATTTGACAAACCATTTAAAGAAATATCGTACCGATAAAAGTTTTGAAGACATTATTGTTGCAGTTAACAATTTAGCTATGGAATAGGAAGGTTGAATGTAATTTCCCTACAGTGGAAAATATAAGAGTAAAGCGAACACCCAAAATTTTTGAGCATTAATCTGCGGATGAGCCAATTTTAGATCCAAAAACAAATTTTAAAGTAAATTTTTATTTTTGTGTATTGAATCAAGCTTTATCATCTATCAAGACCAGATTTGAAACACTTGTGTATTACAACGATTTATTTGGCATAATGACCAATATTAATAGCATTTTGAATGAAATGTTGTTAAAATCTTGCAAGAATTTGCAAATTAAACTAAGAGATGAGCAAAGAAAAGAGTCTGACATTGATGGGATAGACATCTTTCAAGAAATTTTATCCTTGAAAAACCATTTACCATCAAAAGATGTCACAGAACCACAAAGAATTCTTGAATACATATTGGAAAATGATCTGCAGGCAACGTTCCAGAATATATTTATTTCTATAAGAATTTTGTTAACATTGCTAGAATCCGTAGCATCTCGTGAGCGATATTTTTCGAAAATAAACATTATAAAAAAATACTTACGATCTAGAATGTCACAAGAAAGTTAGTAAATTTATCAATGATATCTATTGGACATGAGATATTGGATCAGCTAGTCATGCACGATTTAATATCAGAATTTGCTCTGCGCAAAGCGCGAAACAATTTTTTTGTAGTTTTTTGCTTGTAGATTTTTCAATATTCTTCCTATATTGTGATTAGTGATAAAAATGTAATTTATTATTTGTAATATATTCTGAATAAATGTTAGTATCATTGCGAAAAAATGTATTTTATATTATTATTATTATTATTCCCCGACCTGTCTTTAGAATGGATAGCTACTCTGTGTAGGGCGGCCAAAATACTATTGCACACGGGCGGCCAACTACCTAGGCGCGGCCCTGCCTGATGAAATATCCACGAAACAACGACAATTAAATAGATACAAAAGAGATAATTATCAGTACATAACAACTTAACTGACCCACACTGGACGAAAAAACCCTGTTGACCCGTTCCTCTTCATAAATAACTAACTTGAAATAACTTACCTAGATTAACTTTACAATGATTGCACGCTACTGGCGAAAATGACATTAAACTTTGACAAATTGCGGTGAAATACACTAAGCACCGACATGGAAAAACTTTACGGCAATTAAAATCCTAAATTTCATTTAAATTTTGCCGCCTTTTCTACAATCATTTACAAACACCCTGTATAAGTAAAATGAAATTTTTAATTTACATAAATAGACAATTATAAATTTTTATTTGTAAATAATATAAATTCTAAATTCATTTAAAAATTGTGTGAATATAATGTCAGTATTTAAATTTTAGATTTTTTTTAAATTAAAAAATGAAGAGAGTACATGGAAATTTATTGTCTTTTGTAAATGTCAAAAAACAAACAAAACTCGATGAAGAAATACTTGAGATGAAGAAATACTTGAGAAAACAATAAATTCTGCAGATATTGAACCTATACAATCAACTTCAAATGAAACTTCAGCTTCATGTTCATCGGCATCATCCACAACATCATTGGAATCATGCACAGTATGCAATTGTCAACTACCAGATTGTTGGACAGAAAAACAAGTGAGTTTGTTCACAGAACAATATAAATGGTTAGTGGTAAAATATGGCAAATTAGGTTGTAAAGACTGTTCAAAAATGAAAACTTTAGGAATAAAAAACAAACAAACATATTCACGTATCAAATGAGTGGATTTCATGTTCAATCATTCCTAATGGAACTAAATAAGACACAAGGCAAGCTTCTCTACGCAAAAAAATTAAAGAACATTCCACTTCATGCTCACATTTAAAAACTCAAGAAACAAGTATTCAATCTAACGTGCCTAAGTTTTACCAAATGTAGTTAAAATATTTAATTCTGAAGCAATTAACACCAAAATTTTAACACGGTTTATAGTCTTGTTAAACGAAACAGACCATTGTGTGATATAGAAGCAGCTTTGGAATTACAAGAAAAAAATGGTGTTAATATAGGAAATTGTTTACATTCCAGACGCACTGCCACTAGAATTGTCGAACATATTGCGATGCAGATTAAAAAAACTGTTTTTAGAAACATTATCAATCAAAATTAAAAAAATTGTATCATAATTGACAAAGCTTCTACACTTGCTAAAAAAAATACTTTGGTAATATTTTTACAGTGTGAAGTACAGTCTGCAATTGAACCTCTCATGATTTTCGTAGATTTAAAAGAATTGACGTCAACAACTGCCGACAATATTTTTATTGCGTTGATAGACTGTCTTACTGACTATGGATTTGATAAAAAATATTTTCAAAGAAATTTCATAGGATTCTGTTCAGATGGTGCATCGACAATGTTAGGAAGAAAATCTGGAGTAGCAACAAAATTAACTAAAATGTGTCCAAATATAATCGTGTGGCATTGTTTGAATCATCGATTGCAATTGGCACTAGATGATTCCATAAGCGAAATTAACAAGTAAATTATTTTAAAATATTTTTTGATAATATATATGCAATATATCATCAGTCAAACAAAAACCAAGCCGAATTGGAAACTATTTCTAGTGATTTTAACCTTGAAATAATAAAAATTGGTCGCGTTTTTGGACCTCGTTGGGCAACCTGTAGCTTACGAGCAGCTACTGCTGTGTGACGAACATACCCAGCGTGCTATAAACATTTTATCCAGTCTAAATAAAATTCAGGAATGGCAAAAAGATTAGCTAATACACATTTTATTGAAGATTTAGTTTTATTGATAGATATCTAAGAAGAATTGTCAATACTATCCAATGCGCTACAATTAAAAAAAAAATACCATATCTAAAGCTGATCAATTAATTAAGCCTTCAATAAGAGCTATAGAATTTCACAAGAATGATAAGTTTGGTGTCTACGAACAAAAAGTTCAAAATTAAATTTCATCAAATGAGTTCGAATGCATACCATTTGATTACAATAATAAATTTCTAGGTCTTCCCAGAGAGCAATTATTAGATAGTGTGGCAAAAAATATGAAAGCAAGGCTTTTATCGCCTAGTCATATAAATATGGACGAGTATAAGAATGAGAACAATGACACTGATAACTATGAAAAATTTGTGCAGCTCTTCGAGATTTTAGATCCTTCTACCTCGTCATTAGATAAAATTATGTCACCATGTCTAGAAGGTGAAGAAATGGTTAGAAAATTATGTGAAATTTTAAAGTTTCAAGTAGATGTTACTGATTTTCGTGACTTTGTAGACGCAAACATACAACTAAAAAATGTTCAGTTACCTAATTCAGTTTTAAGGCTAAAAAAATAGCAAGCACAATTTCTATTAGCAGTTCAGAAGCTGAGAGAGGTTTTAGCCTTATGAATTTAATTGCATCAAAATTAAGAACCAGCCTTACTGTGGAACATATATCCAATATAATGACAATAAATTTATTGGGGAAACCAATAGCAAATTTCGATGCCATTCCTTTTATTACATCTTGGATGAACCAGAATCACAGGTTAGCAACAGAAACAAGGGTAAGAAAAGGGCACAATAATGATGTTTCTGCAAATGAACAAGGCATATTGACTCTACATTAATTAATTAATTAATTATGCATATACATAGCATAGTGTGTTAAATTTGGAATTTATCAGTTTTTTGTTGAAATAAATGTTTTGTTTAGTTATCTTGTGCAATAAATGTTTTGTTTTGTTATATATATTATATACTTTATACTGTACAAAAATAAATGAAGACAATGTACTCATTTACGGCTTTGTTTTTTTTTGCTTCGAAATAATAGCGAGCCAATTTGTAACGGGTCAATTATGAATTCGGTCAGTTAAGACGAATTCTGTTTTAATTTTTAATTGCGCGCACGGACCGTCACCGTAGGCAATCGGTACGCACACGTTTTTATTAAAAACGTCGATGCGCGTCCGACATGCGTATAATTGTGATTCATCCACGAGGTGCTGAGATCACGCAGAACATAGCAGAATCTCTCCGAGTGCAGAAGTGTCAAGAGGTTACAGTTTTTCTCTGGGCTATCGCCAACCGGTTTCCGGGATTTAAAACGTGTCCTCCATTAACCGCCCTATGAGGGATTGACGACACCGGCACACGGCAAGGGAGGGTACAGCAAGAATCAGCTATACACGCTCAAAATACCAGAGTAAGTCATTAGAACCCTAGTATTTTTGTAAAGACACATGTCCGGACATTATTAATAAGGCCATGTGCTTTACAGGCGTTTTTTTTTTTGGGGTAGCGACTGGAACCACCCAGCCAGCCAGGTTCTTGGCTAGGGGCGACGACCACCCTGCTAGAGTTATCTGAAGACCGCAGCTAGTGGCGGCATCCAGTTTCGAGAGCTGAACCCAGAACCGGCAGCGGAGACGCCACGTGTTGGATGAACAGGACAGGTCTATAATTTTTGTTCTCCTTTATTGTCTTTATTTTTTTTATATATCGTTTTTTTTTTCTTTTGTGTAAATTTGCGTTGCGTGTTTCGTGCCGTACGTGTTTTGCGTTTTTGTAAGAAAAAGGTGGCTCCGACAGCCCTTCACATCACGCGAAAGCGTTACGCGAGATTCGGCCGAATTTCAGTAGATGCGCCGTGATAGATCTGCGGGCGGAGGTATTTTCTTTCGGGAAGCGCAGACACGGTGTCCCGTCATTTGTGTTAATAAACGCAGATAGTTAAAACCTCAAAATTCACACCTGTTAATTTTTGTTCCCCCACGTTTTCTCAATCGGGCATTCTTTTCAGTTTAACTTCCTATTCTCATTGCGAGATTTAAATCTGTGGGCGCCTGATGGTCAGCCGTTGCGACAGTTCGTAATTTCTGAACTTCGCTGACTGTCTGCCGTCAACCCACGCAGATAGGGTGGAGCCCCCCCTTTGTGACAAAGTAGTGGCGAGGTTAAAATTATGTGGAGCCTTCTTTTTAACCCCCCCCATTCTCCGACACCGAGAGCCTGGCCCTCGTCGCTGCTTCGAAGGGACCCTCCACTCGCTCCACGGCCTAACGCGCTGATAGCCCTTCAGGCACGTCACACGTTGTTCAAAATTTGGCAGCCCACCCCTGTATATAATATATTTTGCAAGTAAATTTTAAGAGAATCGTCGATTATCGGAACTTGGAGCAGGTCATCGGGGTACATGCGACCACAAAACGAAAGGATTCTGGTCGAAACTGGCGAAATAACATCTAGAATTCATAGTTTCTGTGTCTCCTCGGCTACGAGCTGCTACTATCCCAAAAGAGGGATCGCAGCCAAAGTGTAAGTGAAGTTAAATCATGTAAAAACAGACAACACACACTAACGCATACGGCCTACTCAATAGTATCTAGAACGTGCCGTGGCATCGAAGAAAAATAATTATGTAACAACAAATATAAATTAAATATTATGCTACTACTTCTTCCCCTGTGGAGAGATTCAGTTCGAAGATTTGGCATCCGGAATCCTAATGTTGATCGGCAGGTGATAAATATTGATTCGAGAGTAAGGTTAACTGGCCGCTCGTTATGTGGAAACCTATAAATAATTTGCAAGGGGAAACGCTGGGGATTATTGCCAAGTGTCTGAAATACACTACCGTCCCTTATAAGTTTATTTGTCTGCAGGAAAAATGAAATGAAAAGAGGATTAGTGAAGGTCCGCAGGGCTCTAATACCCATTATTTCATCCGCGCCAGACAAGGATTAGCACGAAACCCCTCCTCGGAAGGATTTGCTTAATTATTTTATTTATACTTCCCGCGGCACATTTAACTCCACCCACGATCTGATTCCCATTAGCTTAGCTCGACAGGTACCTGAAAACAAAAAATATATATTCCCGAATCCTGTGCATAATTAGAATATACGGACGCAATGCTCCAGGATCTTGCGTGGGCATATTAACGTTGCCATGGAGAAATTAATAACCTTCGGCCTTATTCCTCTGCATCTAGCAAGTTTGCGAGTGAGGGTGCAACTGTGTGCGTGCGCGTGATGTGTGTGGCGGTGTGTGGGTGTGTGTGCGTGTGTGTGGGAGTGTGTGTGTGCGTGAGTGTGTGTTTGTGTTAGAAAGCTGGAGTCCGTAGAGCGCGGATCCCTGAACTGTGCATAACGCAATAAGACGGCGGGAGCTTTTTCAGCTTTGAAGTGCACCGCGCTCTGCATATGATGGTAAATCGAATCAGATGGCAGTTTATATTTCCTTATAGGAAAGAAAATTGACCAAATTCTGAAAGCTGATTGGAATATTTTTTTTGTTTGTGAGGACCCGCACGCTTCCCCGGAGGCGCGTCGCCATCTGAAATTTGATCAGGGCTTATTTCATCCAAAAAACGGAGCGCGTTATTCGCCCGTATCTCACCGGAAAACTGCGCCAGGATTGGAATACGTCTCTATTTCCCGACAGAATTTACAGAGAGAATCATCGTGCACACCGGATCGGGATTATCCCCCCATGCCCAAAACGAAATTTCCTGCTATACAAATAGGCCTCCATATTTCAAGATATAGTGAGAACAATACACAGCTGGAATATGACAAATTGTAGTTGTAATCTCTAATAAACGTATTCATATTTGAGAAGCTAAATTTCAAAAGGATTATTATCCATTTTTCAAGAATTGGAGAAAAGAACTGTTTTGTGATTGCGGAAATACTGTATAACCAAAATTAAATTTGTAAAGTGGTAAATGTAATACAAACTTTTATTAAGCCAGATGAAAAAAATTGAAATTGAGTTCATTTACACATTATTATTATTGATTAATTAATTTGGATAATATAGCTCTTGAAAAAAAAAATTAAAATCCACTTGATTCAATCATTGATATGGATAAAAAAAAATTTAATGTACCAAAGCGTTATATTTTATTGCAAATTGGAAGTAAAAACTTTATTATTATCAAACATTTTATTTTTATGAAACAATAACATTATTTATAAGTACATATTATATAAGAATACCACCATTATCTTCATTGCAATCACAAGGTTCATCGTCCTCGTGGCTGGTGGCTGGGTTTAACTTTGGTTCATCCAATAGTAATTCTTTAAATAACTTAAGTTCTTCGTCTTGCTGCCAATTTTCGTCGTATAATAAGAGTAATATTTTAAGATTTTTCAATTTCTCTTCCTTTACTGGGACTTTCAGTACCTTTTCATTGACATTCAAGTATTTTAAAACTATACCTTTTTTTGTTACACTTTCAAAACTTTTCGATGAGTCATCGTTCCTAAAATATTGTTCCATTTTCATTTTTACAACTCCATTATTGTCTTTTCTTAATATAATTCTTTTAATCTCTTTTATACCTTTTAACTTTTTTAAGCTTGTATCAAGGGCCTTAAAATCATTGATTGTCCAATCTATTCCCAGCTTCTTCACAGTACCAACTTCTTTATAAATTTCTATGTACTCTTCAGCATTCAGTATTACTTCTATTCTCCTAAGCTTCTTTTCTAGAAGCCCAAACACCTGATCTGCGGGCAGAAAAGAGTGCTCTCGAACCGGAAATGTAACTTTAATTTCTTTTAATGACTCAGGAGCAGTTTTTGACAGCCAAAGTGCCAAAGAGTATACATTACATATTAATTTTTATTTTGCCTAGCGCATCCGTCTGCAAATAATCGTAACACTTTGCAATTATCGGAAAATGTAACCCACTTCATTAGATCCTCTACCGGCTTGGCTTTTACTCCATGTGTAAAATAATGGAGATGAAGTCGCGACATCCGTAATACAAAAAATATGAAAATAAAGCTGCCTTAAGTAATATGCTTCTCCCACAGGCAGTTTGGGCAGATTCTGAACCTGCTGTAGGTCGAAACAAAATACTTTACTGTTTTCCTCATAGCTATTCATTAATAAATAAAACTGTTTCGGTCTTAATTTGTGAATTCTTAACTCTGTCATCACATTCACTTTTTGCAATTCAGTGCAATTATTTAGTTCATTTTTCTTTTTAAAACAGAAACTACAAACATCCGATGCTGGTGACCCGAAACCAATATTAAAATTGGTAGAAAATATTTTATGAAAAAATCCGTATTTTACCTTGTATTGTTCCTCAACAAAAGAATCGTACAATTTCCACAATCTTCTTATATTTAAATTGGCGGGCAAATACAATCTTTTCGATTTATTGCGGTTATAATGACTTTCTTTTGCATGCAGTTTACCAATAAACTTTTTAACCTCCTCTCTTTTTTCATTATTCTTTAATGAACGCCTGTCTCCTCCTCTTCTTTCTTTTATGTCGTATCCAAATTTTATATTTGTGCAATCGTATGTAACCGTTTTAAAGAAATTTCAAAACATTTTAAAATCATTTTTTGACACATTCTGTAGGTTTTACCATTTTCAGTAACCATGCGGTATTTTGCTGACAAAACATGTTTTTGATTTCGGCAATTGGGCTTATATCTTTCCCTGTGCCTCTTTGGATTCGAAACTTTACAGAAATATGATAATTTTGTATCTTGAACATGCTTATCCGGAGTATGAAAAATGTTATTTCTTGCTGTAATTATATCGCGTTAGGTAAATGATCCACATATCTATAACGTAAGAGTTAATATTAGAAAAGTAGGGTTATAAATAAAATTAGCGGAATACTACCTTAATTGCTTCGCTTTTTCCTTTTTAGAAGTTTTCTTCTGCCTTTTTCGGCTACCTTCATTATATTCACTCATTAAAACCATTAATATCATCTATATCCATTTTATTTTGATCAAAATACTTTCGAGTAAAGCAAACGAGCTGATTTTCGTTACTAATAAGTAAACAAAAAATAAAATTCTTTTTGACACGAACTTTATAGCATAATAATCCTTTTGAAAAAGTTTTGACATTTATTTTAGATGGGATAGGTTTTTTTTTAACAGTTTCGTCTTCAGTATATCAATTATGTGGTATTGAAGCCCCTAACGCCACCTTTAAAACATTATCTGAATTTAATGGATACAATTTTATTTTTGAAATTTAGCTCTTCATTTATTTACAGGATTGACTTTATAAGTCTCAAAATTTTATTTTATTAAGAATCGACAGGTTTAAAAAATATATAATAATCAGAAGCAGGTGTTTACACTTGTCATATTTTTCTTTGGTATCAATAATTTGAAAACAAAAATCCGACTTTTGAAAAATATTATAATAGGAGTCAAATATATTCTAAATCTAATCTATATTTCGAACCAGCTACGTACAAATTAAATAGAGAAAAAGATCTACACCAACAACCAATGGGCCAACGCAAATTTAATAATAATAGTTGCAAACACCATAAAATGTCATTTGAGTAAAATCATTCGTGTTCGATCATTATTGCAAAATGAAAAATCTTCGGTATTATCAATGTATCTTTCTTCTATTGATCACTGCACATTATATAATTACATTATTATATTTGATATTCTGGACGACGATAACCAATGTGGATTTATGAGAGTGAGAAACATCCAAGTTCTAATATTCACTGTATGACACATCAGCGAATACTTATTGATAAAAAAAGACAACAACGACAGAAAGAGTAAAAGCCATTTACAAAGAAACCAAAAACATGGAACAAATTTTGAAGTAACCATAGGAATCACATACCTAATTTATAATCTAACCATAATACAGGGTGATTCATATGCGCATACAGTAATGGTACATGCGGCACACCGAGGTGATTCTAAATAATCTATATTTTATGGGTCTATCGTTCTTTATAACCAATATACAGAGTGATTCATTAATATTGCCCATTTTTTCAATTAATTATAACTTACGAACCACACTATAATTTTTTTGTAATATTTGCTACATTTCCTTCGTATGTTCTATGTCCACTGTAGTGTCGATTAACATAATAAATGAAAATCTTATTCTAGGTCCGGCCTTAAAAAAATTAATAAGTAGGTTTCGACTCGAAACAACACACTGTATATCAATTTTTTTTTTTGCATATTTGGAAAGGGCAGAATAAGTTAAGCAACACAGAATATATCTGGTACTTTCGCATAAAACTTTGTTACTTATTAACTTGAGTCAAATCTAGATGTTTTATAATAAGGTGGCACAAAATTAAAAATAAATAAATTTCCCTTCCTAAATGAACATTTTCCAGCTTTAATCAATAAAATCATCAACTATTTTACATTCTCTTAATTTCTGGATCTAAACCTTAATGTAAAACGAGAGGACAGGTCCGTATTTGGGACAAAATATTATTATCAATGACTAACTTTCAAACACCCTGTATGTGTAAAAAATTATTATAACATTTGTTCATTGTGCTACATTAAAAAAATAATAATAAACTGAAAAAATGCTCATTCCGAAAAAAACCTAATTTTATTTTAAATAACAATAACGTTGCAAAAAAATCTACATTATAAAGGTTGAACATGACAGAAATACAAACAAATATTTTTTTTTATTCGCGTCTAATTAATTTTTCAACAAGATCTTGATCATTTTTTGACTGTGTTGATGCATTCTTGATACATAATAATAATAAAATAAAGCAGTCTGTACGTATTGTTTAATTTAGTAAATATGGGATCATGTATCAAACCTAAAGTGTATTATGAAAATGAAAAACAAAAAGACGCGGATAAAAAAAATTCATGGTATTATTCTGTACTTACTGGTATAGTTATTTTATATTTTATTTTATTATTTATTTATTTTTATTTTGCCTGACTCGTTTTAGTTTGTTTAGCAAACCATCATCAGAGGCGTCAAATGTATAATTTTGGTGTGTTTTTGCTGTGTAATCTTGATTTTATTTCATTTTAAATTTAAAAATCAAGATAAATACACAGCAAAATTACATTTGACGCCTCTGACGATGGTTTGCCAAACAAACTGAAACTAGTCTGGCGAAATAAACATAAATAAATAATAAAATAAAATAAAAAATAACTATACCAGTAAGTACAGAATAATACCTTAAATAAATAACTGGTAATATGGCTAAAACGTTAAACTTAAAAAAATATTGTTTTGAATTTCTGTTATGTTGAACCTTTATAATGTAGATTTTTTGCAACGTTATTGTTATTTAATATAAAGTTATGTTTTTCTCGAAAGAGCATTTTTTGAACTTAATTATTTTTTTTAATGTAGCGCAATGAACAAATTATATAATCAATTTTTACACATACAGGGTGTTTGAAAGTTAGTCATTGATAATAATATTTTGTCCCAAATACGGACCTCTACATTAACGTTAGGATCCAGAAATTAAGAGAATGTAAATAGATGATTTTATTGATTAAAGCTGGAAAATGATCATTTAGGAAAGGATATTTATTTATTTTTAATTTTGTGCTACCTTATTATCGAAACATCTACATTTGACTCAAGTTAATAAGTAACAAAGTTATATGCGGAAGTTATATACATTCAGTGTTGCTTATTTTTTTCTGCTCTTTTCATATATGCAAACAAAATTTTACAATATTGATATACAGTGTGTTGTTTCGGGTCGAAACCTAATTATTATTTTTTTTAAGGCCTGCCATAGAATAATATTTTCATTTATTATGTTAATCGACACTACAGTGGACAAAGAACATACGAACCAAATATTACAATAAAATTATAGGGTGGTTCGTAAGTTACGACTAATTGAAAAACATGGGCAATATTAATGAATCGCCCTGTATATTGGTTATAAAGAACGATAGATCCATAAAATATAGTTTATTTAGAATCACCTCGGTGCCGCATTTATCATGATTGTATGCGCATTTCCCAATGAATCGCCCTGTATAAGAACATATAAATTTTACATGCTCTCTAATTATGTGCATTGTCTATTGTAGTTTTCGCCTGATGATGAGTGCTAAAGTACTCAAAACTGGATGCAAATATTTTTTTAATAAAACAAATTAGAGAAGTACAACACATAATATTTTAATTTATGAACCTTTATATGAGGAACACTCAAGAAATTATGAAGAGTTGGGAGAGTTTAAGGCAAATATAGCAGTAAAACAAGAATGTGATATGATCCCACTACTTTTCTCAGTGATACAGCTGAAGCTATAAAAAGGCTAAGAAAAATAAGCCAATAAATCTGGGATACTGTAAAATGGAAGAAACGCAGCTAATTGAAATCATATTCGCATATGGCGATTCTAGCACAGACTGAGAAAAAGTTACAACAAAATATAGAAATATTAGATAAGGAACTACAAAAATAACCATGAAAATAAATTTATATACACAAAACGAAAGCATGATAATATCCAGAGGAAATAAAATACATTTGATATAACTAAATGGAAACAGAACAGAACAGGTAAATCGTTGCAAGTATCTGGAGTCGGTTATTCAAAGTAACGGAAAATTATGCAAAGAGATAAATGAGAGACTGGAGAATACAGGAAAAACCTTTAAAATAATAAAGACAAGGTGATGTGTGAAATGCATCTACAACTAAAACTTCTACATTTAGTACTAGTCAGTGTATGAACAATTTACTCTCCATTCACGATGTGTTTGCGTCAACGGAGTCTATGAATATCTAGTGATTTTGTTGGTAGTGTTTCGGAAATAACTGAATTCCCCAATAGAACTTGTCAATTTTTTTTAGGTTAAGTTGTTTTCAATTTGAGGTTATATTTTTTAAATAACATTGTTGCCAGATGTAAATACTGTCCTTCTTAAACTGCCTGTAGCAGCGTTTAATTGATACTTTTTGTTGCAGTTGTATAATTTTTGGCATTTTGATTAATATTTTTACACAAGTGAAAATCATTTCTGGGTTCGAATATGCAGTAAAAAAAAATGATATCTTTAAAAGCTAGCAATGAAAAAAATTATCTGACAATAAAAACCTGACAATGTGGTAGGAAGTAAATATCGTAAATAACGTCGACACAAAAAAAATAACTTCCGCTGCATCACTGAATCAGTTTGTCCAACATGACAAAAAGAAAACCCAGCCAACTCGGTTGCAAAAAGGTCGTGAATGTAATATAGAGAGAAATTGAGAATCATAAATTATCTTAGAGTAGTGTATTTTAAACAAATAAAAAAGTGGCAAAAACATTGTAATCTAATAAATAATTATGAATATAAATATTAAGATTACCACATAGTAAAGGTCGAAAAAATCTGAATGATATGCTTTAATATGCTTTTGACGTTGCAGCATTAAAGGGTAAGAAAAGAAATAATAATTGCGAAACATGAATAAACATTTAGTACACTCAGTACAAAAATTAAATGTGAGTAATACAACGTTAATTAATTGGGCAATCAACTGAGAAATAATTGTTAAAACGTCAAACTGATCAACTGGCTTAAGTAAAAATAACACATTTCCATGAAAACTACAAATTATTCTCTATTAAGTGAACTTTATTTATTGGTAACATATATTTATTTTTTCAAAATATTTTTAACCATAATTTCGTAACCGAAAGAGCAAATAAAATAATACACAGATTAAAATTTTATCATCAAAAGTATCATCCTATTTAAAATTCCAAAGTTACCACTCATAATAAAGAGGGGGTAAGTGCCAAAAATTTGTTAAGTATCTCCCTATTACCTCACAAAAATATCATGATAATATTTTAAACCGTTTTCGAGATTTCGCCTTGTAACACTTTAAAAACTCACCTTGTATATTTTGCGTCATATGGAATTAATTTTCATAAAGATGGTTGAGACCTTTACTTTGTGGTAATCCATATTAAATTTAGAATAAAACACTACTATGTTTTAACCACACAATTTATTGTTATATATATATATATATATATATATATATATATATATATATATATATATATATATATATACAGGGTGTAACAGAAATACGTGTGTTAATTTTAAACATTGGTAGAACTTGTTATATAAAACATTTTTTCTATCGTAGTACGGTCCTGGGCACCTCGTGCTAAACATTGAATCTTAACCTGCAAATCGCACCTGCATAAATAAGTGTTAAACACTGCAAACATATTACCAAACCAGCCAGGCACCAGCTAATTAAAGCATGCCAATCCAGAAAAACCATCAAAACTGTAAGTAGACTTAGCCCAAGTCCATATCGCAAATAGCCAGATAAAACCGCCATTGAGTCGCACATGCGCGCGGCGCGCGGCCAGAGTGCCACGCGCGCTCGCGTTCCTCGCGCGTCGCCCGCGCTACTGTAAAAGCAGGACCGCACTTAGCACTTAGCAGCCATGCTACCAAAGGAAGCCTCACAAGATCCCACGCAGGAAACAACTGAGATGGCATCCGCATCCACATCAAACGACACCTCCGATATAATAGAACAGAAAGCCATTGAGCTTGCAAACAAGATGTACGAAAACTACATCACTGAACTCAAGCAGAGTCGAAGATGGACCGAGGTAAAGAGCCGTAAATCTAAACGTTCTTCACCCGAAGCCATGAGAAATGTTAAACAAAAACTAATAACAGATTTCACTATTAACCCAACCAATCAATTCCAACTGTTAGAGGTCGACCTAACGGAAGAAAATACAAAACCCAAAGCAAACAACGATAGTCCACCACCCGTAATAAAACCTCCTCCAATATTTCTAACAGGAATTACAAATGTAAATCTCCTCACAGATATGTTAAACTCACTTGCAGATTTAAGAGGTAAATTCAAATTGAAAGTATTAGATAACGACGAGGTAAAACTCACCACAACAGATGAAGCGGCATACAAAACAGCCCGCAATGGCCTCCACGATAAAGACGTTAAGCACCATACTTACCTGGCAAAGGACAAAAGAAGCTTCCGTGTGGTCGTTAAGGGACTGCACCACACCACCAACACCGAAGAAACCAAAACAGAGCTAGAATCCCTAGGCCACAAGATACGAAATATCCGCAATGCTACAACCAAAATAGACAATCAGCCAAAGAAGCTAAACATGTTCTTCCTTGACCTAGAGCCAAATTCAAACAATAAAGACGTATACGAAATAAAACTCCTTCAGTACTGCTCAGTCGTAGTAGAACCAGTAAGAGTGCATAGACAAATTCCCCAGTGCGGACGGTGCCTAAGATGGGGTCATACCAAAAACTACTGCAGCCGTCAACAGAAGTGCATTAAATGTGGAGGACTCCACAACAGCAGCCAATGCGAAGTAAAGGAGAGAAAAGACCTGCGCTGTGCCTCATGTGGCCAAAACCACCCCGCAAACTACAAAGGGTGCAAGGTCTATAAAGAGTTACAACAAAAAATATTCCCTTCTCTGCGACCTAAAACACAGGAAAACAAAGCTTCAAATCCTCCAAAGAATTTCTCGGAAGAACTATCCTTTGCCGCAGCCCTAAATGCAAAGGAAACAACAAATAACAACCAGAACGCTCCAGTTATAAACACCCAACCTGAGGATCGTATTTCAAAATTAGAAACAATAATCGAGCTAATGACCCAACGCATGGACACACTAATGAATATCGTGTCGAAACTGCTTAACAAACTCGAATAATGAATACTCGCCTTAACATAGCTGTATGGAACGCAAACGGGCTGTCAAACCATCAACAAGAACTAGACGTATTTCTGAGACAAAACGATATTGACATCATGTTAATCTCAGAAACCCATTTCTCTAGCCGCAGCTTCATAAGATTTAAAAACTACACAATATACGACACAAAACACCCAAGCGGTGCGGCCCATGGAGGCAGCGCCGTAATCATTAAAACTAAACTAAAACATTACGAAACATCTAATTTTCAAAAGGACTTCCTACAAGCAACAAACGTTGTAATCGAAGACACTCGTGGACAAATAACCATATCTGCAGTATACTGCCCTCCCCGACACAACCTAAAGTATGAACAGTATGCTGACTTTTTTAACACACTTGGCGACAGATTCCTAGCTGGCGGTGATTACAACGCAAAACATCCCAAATGGGGATCGAGGCTCACAACAACTAAAGGCCGCAACCTAGCTAAATGCATAGACAAACTAAAGCTAAATACCCTATCAACTGGAAAGCCAACTTACTGGCCTAGTGATAGAAACAAAATACCAGATGTAATCGATTTCTGTGTAAGCAAAGGCATACCATCAAATCGCCTAATTGCGGAACAAAGCCTTGATCTCTCCTCAGACCACTCTCCCATACTGGTTACTCTCAGCTGCACAGCAATAAATAAACCACAACCAGTCACTCTCACAAACAAGCGAACCGACTGGGAACGTTACAAAGACCTGATTACAGAAAGGCTTAATATAAACATACCACTGAAAACACCAGGCGACGTAGATCAAGCAGTGGACAACCTGACTTCTGTGATCCAGCAAGCAGCTTGGGACTCCACACCTAACACATCACCTAAGACCAGTCAACAAAACTGCTCGAACATTATCAAAGAGGCTATACGCAAAAAACGGCACCTGAGGAAAACATGGATGTCCACTAGGGCCCCTAATGATAAAGAGCACCTAAACCGTGCAGCAAGGAACATCAAAGAACTAATCAAAGAAGAGCAAAACAAAACATTCCAAGCTTACTTATCAGGACTAACACCAACATACGCAACCGACTACTCGCTATGGAAAGCCACATCTAAATTAAATAGAACACAAGCTTACATCCCCCCAATCAAAAAGGAGGACAACTCGTGGGCAAGAACGGACATGGAAAAGGCAGACTTATTTGCCGAGCACTTGGCAAAAGTCTTCCAGCCATTCCCTTCCGAGCTACCAGATGAAGAAGATGAAACCATTACCTCCTTCCTCGAAACTCCACACCAGATGGCTCTACCTATAAAGCTCATCAAAATGTCTGAAGTCAAAGACACCATCCAAAACAACCTAAACCCTAAAAAATCTCCAGGTTTCGATCTGATAACTGGACACACCATCAAACAACTACCCAATAAAGCGCTAATCGCACTTACCCAGATCTTTAACTCAATTCTAAGATGCGGATACTTCCCAATCCAATGGAAAGTCGCACAAGTGATACTCATCCTAAAGCCTGGTAAACCTGCGACGGAAGCCACGTCCTATAGGCCCATCAGTCTACTTCCCATGCTGTCGAAATTATTCGAAAAACTCTTTGTGAAACGGCTAAAGCTCGTGGTGGACCGACTTAAACTAATGCCGGAGCACCAGTTTGGCTTCCGTGAAGGGCACGCCACCATTGAGCAGGTCCACAGGGTAGTTAAAACTATAAACGAAACATTCGAAAGAAAAAAATACTGTTCAGCCGCATTCTTGGACGTCACACAAGCATTCGACAAAGTCTGGCACCATGGCTTGCTCTACAAACTGAAATCTTGTCTGCCAGCACCTTACTACACAGTACTATCCTCATACTTGACCAACAGATACTTCTCAGTAAAGTACCAAGAAGAAACAACAAGTCTGCGCTCGGTCCACTCGGGAGTTCCTCAGGGTAGCGTTCTGGGACCAGTGCTCTACCTACTCTTTACTGCAGACATACCCACAACAGAAAACACATTAACTGCTACCTTTGCAGACGATACCACAGTCATGGCAACAAGTGAGGTACCAACACACGCCTCAGAAAAACTCCAGGCAGCCCTGGATAAGATCCAAGTGTGGCTGAGGAAATGGCGCATAAAGGTCAACGAAGCAAAGTCCCAGCACATAACTTTCACCCTCAGAAGAGAAACATGCCCAAGTGTATCCCTGAACGGACACCATCTCCCAATGGCGGTAAACGCGAAATACCTAGGTATTCACCTAGATAGAAGACTAAACTGGCAACACCACCTAATGACAAAGCGCAAACAACTGGGCCTGAAGTTCTCCAAACTCCTCTGGCTCATTGGCAGGACATCCACCCTATCGCTATCCAGCAAACTTGCAGTGTATACAGCTATACTTAAACCAGTGTGGCTATATGGAATCCAACTATGGGGTACTGCGAGTGCAACCAACATTGCGATCATCCAGCGGTTTCAATCCAAAACGCTACGCGTAATAACCGATGCGCCTTGGTTTGTTACAAACGACACCATACATCGAGACCTAGAGGTTCCCAAAGTGCTCGAAGAAGTGAAGTGTGCGAGTGAAAGGTATATATCGAGACTAAATCTACACCCGAACCGGCTAGCTGTTGAACTACTGGACAACAGCCAAAACACATACCGGCTAAAACGACTAGACCCTCTGGACTTGTGCAACCGATCATAACCTGAGCCGTACTAAATCACATACGCATTGAATTGTGTGAACCATAATATCCATTCGCATAATGTATACTATAATATATGTTAAAACTAACCCTTATTTGTAACGAACCCTGTAGGTTCTCCCTATGTTAGTACTTTAATGTAAGTCTACTAACACCCGCTTGCCTAGCAAACTCGCTAGGCACAATGTAACTAACATTTGCTTATTGCCTTCGGGCAGATTGCAAATTTCTTTGGAGAAAATAAAAAAAAATAAAAAAAAAAATAATTTAAAAAAAAACCTGGAAAGATAGATTAAAATGTCAAGATACTATTTTATCGACAATTGGATTTTCTAAACATCAACCAAACAAAAATGAAAATTACTATAAAAATGTGGCAAGTAAATGTGTGATAAATTGTCATTAATGATGGAAATACATTTTGGCGGAAATGTTCTGCCAAGTTATTTGATAATACAGTCGAGTCCACCAGACTTGCCGAATTGAAGATGATTTAAAACACACGAATGACATTCGAATGATTATTTCAAGAATAAAAATCCAACTTACTAAACTCTTTCGATACATATTTGTATATATTTTTATATGTATTTCTATTTGTATATTTATTATTATTGTAATATTAAGAGTTTTAATAAATTTAAATATTTTTCACATTCTTATACACTGCTCAACAAAATTAGGGGAACACCTATTAAAAAGGGTTAAAAACGGTTATTTTATTTGATAGTTGGCGGTATAGGTACTGTTTGCTGTTGATAATAATTATATGGATGTAAACGTTACAGGTCCATTTGTGGCAGTACGTAACGCTTATACCACATTTTATTATCTAAAATTAAATTTCCACTAATAACCAACTGCTTTGATAATGATTGAAAAAATTTAATAAATATAGTAAAACAGTAAACATATCATTCTAAAATCGATATCAAGCCTATACATCCAAGATGAGGGATTTGAGCGAAGAGGAAGTGTCACAGGCTGTTGGTTTACTCCAAGATAGACGATCAATGCGATATGTTGCAAGACTGTTAAACGTAAGTCCATCCGTGGTATGCCGAGTATGGCACAGGCATCAAGGGACTGGCCGATATAAGAGAAGGCCAAGACAATGACGAAAACGGGGAACAACAGCTCGTCAAGACAGAATGATGGTGACTTTGGCTTTGCGAAATCGCACATCAACCGCAAGAGACGTTGAAAACGATTTTAGGATAGTAACTGTTCAGCCGTGAACAAGGTTTTTTTTGGTGATAATTTTGCGTGCGAGGTTTTGTGGCGAGTCGCTGGCGCGAGAGCGAGAAAAACTCCACCGACCGCAAATTGAAAAGACAGAATCGAGTCTCCTCTCGTGGAGAGAAGACGAACAGTAGCGATCCAGAGAAAGAACTTTTAAGTGTTGTGGGCGTTCAGTGTGTTCGTTCCAGAGGGCGACCAGCAAAGGGAGCGCGTCAGCAATCGGGAGACCAAACCGGGGTGCCGACCAAGGTAGGTGGAATCTAACGCAGCGCACATGTGACTCGCCCGCCATTCCATACAAATCGCACGGTAACGTCGCAATCGCGCTAAACCAAAGGGCGTGACCGACGTCCGTACATGATGGTCCTTCGAACCGGATTCTAATTGCAGTGATCTAGGGTCATATAGAATATTTTCGTTTATCGTTATTCGGGGATTGGATGGAACGTTTTGTCTTCATTTTGGTTGATCGTCACTAATTGTTTACAATTCGTTTTATATTACACTGAATGCTCCTTATCGTTTGTTACACTCTTTCATAAGTGAATCTCTAATTCTATCGAAGTGGGCAATTGTAATTATCGCGGGATAATTGCCGCACGGGATAAGCAGACGGCGTATAAAAATACGGCCGATAACAAGGCGCAGGAATTTCGCTCCATTGTGGTACGCTCTGCAGAGCGCGGACCGCGTGGTTTCTTGCTCAGAGCCCGAGAAGAGAGTTTTTGCTATTTCGACTGGCATACGCCAGAAATAGAAACGGAGGAAAAATACCGCCGTTCTGATAACACTCCACAATTTATTCGAGAAACTAAATTTATATATTTACTTCAGACATTGTGAAGATACGAGCCATTTACTCTAATCGTTTTAAGAATAATTAACAATATTGTTAAATCCTTTAAATCTATAATCCAAGTTTCGCAATGGGGGCCGGAGATGAATTACGATTTAAAACTGAAACACTGCAACGCAAAGTGGAACGTCTCCGTGAAGTAGCCACGCGGGTTGAAACCGACAGTGGTAAAAATGCAAAGGATGTAGCATTATTGAAAACAATGTCGTTAAATATGGATACTTACTACGATTCATTTAGCGAAGTTGTTGCCAAGTTGGCGGCGTATAACAATAAGCAAACGCCTCGAGTGGATACGGACTTACAAGCTTATATCGTTAAGTTTGAAGAAAACTTCTATGAGGCGAAGGCGATCGTGTCAGCAATGTGCCCCGGCGGAGGGGTTGCTAATCAACCAGTTGCAACGGCGGGACCAGCCCAGGCGTCGTCCCCCGCACAAATGATAGCGCTGCCCAAGTTAGATTTACCTAAGTTCGATGGGGATATCAAATCATGGGCGACATTCGCGGATATATTCGTTTCGTCCGTGCACCTTAATACTGCAGTACCTGACGTACTTAAATTTATGCATTTAAAGGCGGTGCTAAAGGGAGACGCACTATCGTTAATTGCCTCCTTGCCGCTAACAGCAAGTAATTATAACGTGGCATGGGATGCGCTCCAGAATCGGTACAGCGATAACACCTTGCAAACAAATGCGTACTTAGAGATCTTGGTGGACTACCCGGCAATTTCTAGAACCCCGGCCACACTAAGATCTCTCGCAGCTATGCTGTCAGAATATACAGGTGCCCTTAAGGCCCTCGGTCATGACGTTGAAGGGTGGGCGGTACTTCTGTTGTTTATCCTCCGCAGAAAACTTACGAGTACATTAAGAGAGCGGTGGGAAAAGGATGTAATTAATCAGTGCATGAACACCATAGTAGAATTTATTCGATTTCTTAATGAAGAAGCTAGAATTTTAGAAGCTACGTGCGAGGTAAGGTCGAGCGTGGGAGTAAAACCGCAAATGACCCACTCGTACCAAGGGCAGCATAGGTTGAAGGGCCCAACAGCGCTGGTCGTCAGCACATTAAACCCAAAATCACAACGCCAGGTTAGCTGCCCACTCTGTCGAGAAAGGCACGATCTCGCCAAGTGCCAGAAGTTCGGACAAATGAGTACTTCCAAACGGTTAGGATTCATAAAAGGAGAGCGACGGTGTTTAAGGTGTTTGTTGCCAGGACATTACATGAGTGACTGTAATATATCCCAGTCATGTTCGCACTGCTCATCAAAGCATCACTCTTTACTACATTTTGGGGAAAAGAAGGCGAACTTCCACCAATCGAATGGTGGGGATAATCGGAGTATGGCACTGCAGGAAAATGGGGCTAAACAACATTTACAACAAAACGCGCCGAACGCACAGCTAGTAGCAGCAGTGCAAGCGAAAACACCTTTGCTGGAATCCAGTGTACTGCTTTCTACAGCCATCGCTCAGCTAAAAGATAGGTGGGGTCAGTATCACTCGGTGAGAATCCTACTGGATTGTGCCAGTCAGGGAACATTTGTAACGCGTGCTTGTGCCCATAAGCTTGGATGGAAACCTAAGGACCTATCGGTCCCGGTTTTCGGAATGGGGCAAACAACACTCGGAACTGCAGAAGGAATCGTACAATGCACCTTTAAGGCAAGTACAATGGACACAATTGATTGGTCAGTGAATGCATTAATTATTGATAAGATAGCTACCTGCCCAGCAGCTACATTCGAGAGGCAGAATTGGCCTCATCTTGATGGATTGCCCTTGGCGGATCCAACCTACTATTGCACCAAGCCTGTGGACTTGCTATTAGGAGCAGAATGGTTCACCTCGACACTTCTGGGAAACCGAGTGGTTGGTCCACCTGGGACACCGAGCGCAATTGAAACCATATGGGGTTACTGTTTAATGGGTAGAGTCGGTTACCCATCGAATGGAGTGAGTGCGTTTTGCATTAACGTAGACAAAGGCGAACGGAAGCTCCACAACTGGCTGCGATGTTTTTGGGAACTCGAGGAACCACCAGCGACTGTGACGCTCAGTGTTGAAGATTCAGCATGTGAGGACCACTACAAGTCTACGGTTTCAAGAGCTCCGGAAGGGAAGTACATAGTTGAACTACCATTTCGAACAAGACCACCCCGACTTGGAAATAGCCGGTCGGCGGCCCTCAGACGCTTTCACGGTCTAGAGAGACGATTAGAAAGATGTCCGGAAATGCGCACGGCCTACAACGACTTCATGCAGGACTACATGACCCAAGGGCATATGGTCTCTGTTGCTGCCCCGTCAACACAGCACGAATATGATAACGAATGTTATTATATCCCGCATCATTGCATTCATAATGATAGCCCTAAGCTTGGAAAATTTCGCGTGGTCTTTGACGCCTCTATGACCACCAGCAGTGGTCACTCCTTAAATCAAGTTTTGTACACAGGGCCGAAACTGCAATTAGATATAATCGATATACTTATAGGCCTTCGACTTCATGAAATTGTCCTTATCGCTGATATTAAGCAGATGTATCGAAACATTTATATTAGTCACGGCGATTACGACTTTCAACGAATATTTTGGAGATATTCCCCAGAAGAGCAGCTGGGAGAATATTGTCTTACCACTGTAACATATGGAATATCGTCATCACCTTTCCTGGCAATTCGCACGTTGCACCAGTTGGCCCGGGATGAGGGGTCCCAGTACCCAGCTGCCCGTAATGCAATACTCAATTCCACTTACATGGATGATATTGTGAAATCGGTGCCCTCGGTTGCAGAAGCATTAACCTTGCAAAGCGAGTTGATCCAATTGATGGGAAAGGGTGGATTCCAACTGCGGAAATGGATGAGTAACCAACCAGACATATTAGCAAGTCTGCCAGTTGAAGATTGTGCGGTAAGACCAGACAGCTTCACCTTCACTGGCGAATCCGAGTCAATCACCAAAATTTTGGGACTGGAATGGAAGCCAATCGCAGACTGCTTTTCGTATAAGATTAAGCAAACCCCTTCGAATATAACTAAACGCACAATCCTCTCTGAAATCGCCCGATTGTATGATCCCATGGGATTTTTGAGCCCAGTGATATTTGTTGGCAAGTTGTTAATTCAACATTTATGGCAATTAGGATTAAATTGGGATGAGCGCCCCCCTGAAGATGTGTGCACAAAATGGTCGAGGTTCCAGAAGGAGTTGCCTCAAGTATCGAGGTTGATGATAAGACGGTGTTTACAAGTGAGTACTGCGATCAATGTACAACTGCATGGATTCTCGGACAGCTCCGAAAAGGGCTACGCGGCAGTTGTGTATTTACGCGCCGTACAACCGTCAGGAGAAGTAATAATATCGATCATTCTAGCCAAATCGAAGGTGGCTCCCGTAAAAAGAGTAACGTTGCCGCGGTTAGAACTGTGTGGGGTGGTGTTAATGGCCAGATTATTAAAACGCGTATCAACCACTTTGGCCCTAACTCTTAAGGCACGCGAAGTCACTGCCTGGTGTGATTCAAAGGTGGCCTTGTATTGGGTGAAGTCCTCGCCATCCCAATGGAAAACCTTTATCGCCAATCGGGTGAGTCAAGCACAGGAGTACTTGGAACCTAACCAATTCCGACACGTGCCGACGGCAACGAATCCCGCAGACTGATCCCCTCTGGTTAACGGGACCGGCTTGGCTTGCAGAAGACGAAATCGAATGGCCCCAAAGACTGATTCCTACAGTAGGACCAAGCGATGAAGAAGTTCATACTATGGAGGCCCGGGTCCTCTCGTGCATGACACAAATTGAGCCAGATCGTATCGAACAGATGCTTAATCGGATATCGTCCCTCTCATTGCTGAAACGGGTAACCGCCTACTGTTTACGCTTCGCCTTCAACTGTAGAGCGAAGAATTCCAAGCGACTGGGATACCTGACGACGCGAGAGTTAAAACAAGCCATGGAAGCCTTAGTTCAGTGGGTTCAGCACAAAGAATTCGCTGCGGACTGGGAACAATTGAAGGCCGGTAGATCGGCCACAACTCGACTCCGCAAACTTAACCCATTTATCGACGAAAATGGGCTATTGAGGGTTGGTGGGCGCCTCCGACATGCAGCAATTGCATTTGGTGCCAAACACCCTGTTTTACTTCCAAAGACTAGTCGTCTTACGGAGCTTATAGTGGATCACTACCATAAATTGTATCTCCATCCTGGACCCGGGAACCTTCACTGCATAATTCAGCAAGAATTTTGGATTTTGCATGGTAGAGATGTCATTCGGCGACGCCTATCAAGGTGTCAACAATGTTTTAGAATGCAACCCAGACCTGTACAACCGCCGCGCATGGGAGATCTGCCGGCGACGCGATTGCAGGCTCTCAAGCCCTTTTCGGTCGTGGGCGTCGACTATGGGGGCCCGTTCCAAATATCTTTGGGAAGGCTAAGAAAGGCCAGAGTTTATAAAGGCTATATTTGCCTATTCGTATGTTTCACTACTCGAGCGGTGCACTTAGAACTGGCCTCGGATCTCACAACGGACGCCTTTCTCGCTGCGTTACGGCGTTTCGTCGCCAGACGAGGAGCAGTTCGGGCAATATACAGTGATTGCGGTACGAATTTTGTAGGAGCCCAGCGCAAGTTAGCAGATTGGGCCCAGCTAACCACATCGGATACCTACAACGGACTGGCGTCGCGAACGTTAAGTGAGCATGGAATCGAATGGCACTTCAACCCACCAGCGAGTCCTAATTTTGGCGGTCTTTGGGATGCCGGTATAAAGTCCACCAAGAAACTGCTCGCCCGGGTTGTAGGTGAGCAAACCCTCACTTACGAAGAATTCAATACGGTACTTGTGCAGGTGGAAGGCACATTGAATTCCAGGCCACTGGGGTCTATAAGTTCGGACCCAAATGATTTGGGAGTTCTGACACCGGGACATTTCTTGCTACTTGCACCACCCACAGCTTTGCCAGAGCCGATGGAAGAGGAACGACCACTCCCACCTCTGGCGCGCTGGCGCTTGGTACAACAACTTGTCGCATCCTTTTGGCGCAGATGGCAAAGCGAGTATCTAGTCAACCTCCAGATGCGGGACAAATGGTCAAAGGCAGGACCTAATTTGACTATAGGAACGCTGGTTGTAATCAAGGAAGGTAATTTACCTCCTTTGCGCTGGCGGTTGGGGCGGATTTGTAGAGTGTATCCTGGAGATGATGGGATAGTTAGAGTGGTAGAATTGAAAACTGGGAACGGCGTTCTTACCCGTCCCGTCTCAAAGCTATGCCCCCTCCCAATGATGGAATAGTCGAGCAGAGCCAGCGAATTGATTTTTTGGAATGATTTTTGTTTTTCGTTATTCCCTTCCTACTCCTTACCGTGGGTCTCCTGGCAGCCCGGGTAGTCTCCTTGACGACCCCCAAGGAGTGAAGTCCGTTTTATTTCAGATGGCGACTTGATCCTTTCGCATCCCTTATCATTTTGATTAAGTTCGAAGAATTTCGTCTTCATAAAATTTTCCTGTCGTTTTTTTTTGTTAATATTTTTTGGTTTTCTTTATATTGGGAATGTTTGAATCGCTTTTAATTTGTTTTGGAACGCGGTCGCACTCGTTCCAAGGTGGGCGGCATGTTCAGCCGTGAACAAGGTTTTTTTTGGTGATAATTTTGCGTGCGAGGTTTTGTGGCGAGTCGCTGGCGCGAGAGCGAGAAAAACTCCACCGACCGCAAATTGAAAAGACAGAATCGAGTCTCCTCTCGTGGAGAGAAGACGAACAGTAGCGATCCAGAGAAAGAACTTTTAAGTGTTGTGGGCGTTCAGTGTGTTCGTTCCAGAGGGCGACCAGCAAAGGGAGCGCGTCAGCAATCGGGAGACCAAACCGGGGTGCCGACCAAGGTAGGTGGAATCTAACGCAGCGCACATGTGACTCGCCCGCCATTCCATACAAATCGCACGGTAACGTCGCAATCGCGCTAAACCAAAGGGCGTGACCGACGTCCGTACAGTAACGGTCATGGCTATTTCGGACCAAACAATACCTAGAAGGCTTGGTGAACGTGGTTTAAAACCCAAACGGCGTGTTAAAAAGCCTCGTCTAACATTAGTCCACGGAAGAAACCGACTTGAATTTGCAACACGTTACCGAAACTGGGGAATCCAGCAGTGGTACTCAATTATGTTTACGGATGAATCAAGATTTCGTGTCACACGTTGTAACGAACGTGTGCGAGTCTGGGTACGATTAGGAGAACGATATTTATGCTGCGTTGTTCAAGAAATTGACAGATTTGGTGCTGGATTAGATATGGTATGGGCAGGTATAACATACGACAATCATACCGACCTTGTTCTTGTGTAGTGAACGATGAATGGTATTCGCTATATTGACGACATCCTTAGCAAACATGTTTTACCTAATGCTGCTGGAATTGGACCTCAGTTTTGCCTCCAACACGATAATGCAAGACCTCATGTTGCTCTCCAGGTTACAATGTTTTTGCAAGAGCATAATATCCCGGTGCTCAATTGGATAGCTCTTAGTCCAAACCTCAATCCCATTGAGCACTTACAGAATTATCTTGATCTGATGCTCATAAAACGCCCAGAGACCCTACTTAACCATCAACAACTGTTCGACGCTCTTCTTGAAGAATGGGACAACATACCTCAACAATATATCCAAACTCTGATTGCAAACATGCCTAAAAGATGTGCGGCTGTCATTCAAGCGCGTGGAGGCCACACACGTTATTAATTTCTTAAATAACGTTGTAGAATTGCATTTCAATGGTTTTCCTGTTTGTTCATTTTTGGGTTTTTGGATTTTTTGTTTGTTTATTTTAAGCACATGGTTTTAAAATACCTCTTTTCTGTTTAAATAAACACGAATTAAGATTAATCAGTATTAATTAATTCCGTATAGTTGTTAAAACTCCATTTTAACCCGTTTTTATAGGTGTTCCCCTAATTTAGTTGAGCAGTGTATTTCCGGTAACTTTCTGGTTTTAACTCGAACAGTTTGTATTTTATAACATATTCGACTTATACATTAAATTCTACTTCTATTACAAACAACAAAACTAAAGCTAACATTAATCGTTTTTGATTATTATTTTTTATTTTGGTTTATTGCCTTATGACCAAAGCGCGGATTTATAAGCAATAAAAATTACAAAATAAGCGCTTAAAAATGCATAAAAATCTTAGAAAATAAGCATATAAAATAGCATAAAGATTAGAATAAGCACAAAAACGCAGAAAAAGCATGAAAAGGCATATTTTATTTTTTACGAAAATACGGAAAAACAAAACAAAACATAATTTTATTAACAAGAACGCACTATAGATAGATAAAAGTAATATTTTAATAACAGGTTTTGGCGATTAATAATAATTACAATAATAATTAATAACAAATAATGATTACTGCTCATTTTTAAATGATAATAAATGATAATAATTAAATGTTTTTCTAAATTTTCAACGGAAAATCCCATTCTCCTATCACTTAGCTCATTTTTTAAGTGTGAAAAGCTTCTCTCCACATCCACACTTGTAATCGGTGCATATTTTAATTTGGGAACAATTGTAATATTTATCAGCAAATCTTCCACGAAATTTCCTTTTAAAACTGTTGATATTTTTTGTAACTCGCCAAGCCCTTCTTTTTTTGACAAAACTGCATCACATTTTTTTTAATAATCTCTCCTATAGATTCCCGTACGTTTGAGACGTCGTTCCTTAAATCTTCAACTATTTGAACCGCATCTACCAAAGTTGTGTCCTTTGCTTGGAGTTTATCAATCGCTTTGCTTACGAAACAGTAGTTGGTTTTTAGGAATGCTAAATTTTGTACAACCCTCCTATCTTTAAGAACTTTGTGGCATTCTTTAATTGCCTCTGACACATTTTCGAGAAAACTCTAACACAAGCTCCTTAAATGAATTGAAATGGTCGGTTTAATAGCAGGCAGCATCTAGCCACGTACCCCATCTAGTTATAACCGGTGCCGGAGGAAAAGGTACATTTGGCATTCTTTCCCTAAACATTTCAACCCTCAGTGGAGCTTTTGGTAAAATTTTCTTCCCGGTTTTTATCAAATCATTGACCAGGGGCAATTGCAGTCTAATTGTTTCAGCAACTCGATTGAAACCATGTGCCACACAGGTGCAATGCATTAATTGCTCATAAAATACTTTTAAATTAGAATATGCCTTCAAAATATATGCAGCGGCATCAGAAAGCATCAATAATAATTTATCATTTGGTACGGGGTTTGGCAAAAAAAAAGGTGTTAATCCATTGTGAACGAATTTGGCAACGATATTGCCATGTGATTTTTCTAACTGCTTGAAACTAATTAAAAATTCATTGGTGGTGTCTTCGTTTAATATTCCAATCATTAAATGGGCGATGTACCGACCACATGAATCAGTAGTTTCATCTACACAGAACCATATGTAATTGTTGCCAATTATCTTTTTTATTTCCTCAATAATGTGTTTATATACTTGCTCGACATAGTTTTTGCGAATGGTTGATTCGGCAGGAATATGTCTACCGGTGTAGTTTTGTAAAAAACATTTAAACATTCTATTATCTAGCTTTTTAACGGAATGTTAGAAGATACCATCGTTTTGCATAAATCAAAGTGAAATTCCTTTTCATTCTGTGTAGAAGAACTACTCGGAAATAGTTTGCTGGGTACTCAGGGTACTGCTTGCAGATTTGTGTTTTTTTTTTAATTTTCCAGGTGAACTGTTGTTTTGATATGTTGTGTTATGTTAAATTTTTTCTCGCAGTTAATCTACAACATAATACATTCTTGTACCTATACCAATAGCAACACAAAATAAAACTTACCGGTTTGATACAAGCCCTGTAAATTAATTTGCCGTTCTCATATTTTAATTCAGAATGTCCACGTATCCATTCATCGACGGAAGGTTTTACTTTAGGCATTTTATACAAGAAAACTTATAAACACGTAATACACACAAGGCACAAGCACAATGCACTGAAGATTCAGATAAATTGGACTGAATTGATAGCACACTTGCCCCAGATGCGTTCTGTGCACGTAAAAATAGGGTAATCCCCGAAATAAGCAAGCTTTGTTTACCAAATATCACGTACGCACGCACGCTTTGTTGATGATTTTGTGATAACCAAGCACCCTAGACGCAACGGAGTAATATTTATACTGAATTCTCATTACAATAATGTGCAACAAAATATATTCCTAGCTAATTTAAATAATATGCTATAAAATTGAGAAATAAGCAAATAAGCACAAAAAATAAGGAAATATGCACAAAAATGCATTAAAGCAATTATAAGCATAATAACTGAAAAAAAGCATAAAAGCAACAACAAAAATAGTCACGTTACTTCATTTGCTGAAATTTGTATAGATACGAAATCATTTTGGTCTGCTATTAAAACTAATGTATAGCATAATACCTAGAAATTCGAGCCTTGCTTATGACAGTGCTTATTGTTATTGTGTAAAATGAATGTATTGTTTTAAATTTAAAGTACAGCACAATGTAATTGTTTAATTTAAATTACGCGACAATTACATATCTCCCCAAAACAAAAGTAGTTCTGTTGTGTGGCCACACCAATGCACACCCATTTCAACCTAACTACAAGCTTCTGTCTTTTCATAGACGGCGGAATTATGCTTGTGATTTTATTCGTGCTTCAAAGTAAAATTTTTGCAATTCTTTCCAAACGTTTTGTGAAATGTTGTAAATGGTTTATTGAACTGTTTATCATTGCAGGTATATAATTAGTTGTATATTCAATTATTGGAGAACAAAAAGTCAGTATCTACGTGATAAAATTATAGCTTTAGAAGATATGTTTTTAATTTGTGTGTGATATTTATGAAAGGGACACGGCAAACGGTTATGAAAGGGACGGCTACATCAAATACGGATTTAGTCTTAATAAATGTTAAAAACTCTGAGACTCTGAATGAATTTGAAACTGAATAACTTACACATACAACATATATGCAAGTGATAATTTCATTGAATTATCTTTAAGAAAAGAAATATAGGACTGATTTCCAATTAGTTTTAAAATGTGATTTAAGGTATAGGTAGTTAACAGTACTCGTAATTATCGTGTACGTGTACATATACTAGTTATTTAGTATGTATAATGTAAAATACCAGTAGGTATAAGGTGATCTTTCTTGTTATTACGCTCTGTCCCTTTCATAAATTATTGTGTCCCTTTCAATATAGTCTAGTGATGAAAGGGACAAAAACACTTTTTTTTTAATGAAAAAACATACAGCAAAGAATAAAAAAGGTTTATTATTATATTTTCTTTCAGTAATAAAATAATTGAAGTTTTCAATTCTATTCGTAAATGTTCAAATTATTGCCAATTATTGTTCAATTATTTACTAGATTCTTTAAACCAAAAATGTCCCTTGTGTGCCACCTTTCTCCTACTATCTCTTCGCGCCAATTCAATTTTTTTTTTTTTAATAGGACACTTTATTTTCTGTCATTATCTAATGAAGAATTGAGTTCCCTTTCTATATTTATATCCTACGAACAAAACAAAGATTGGGGGTCAACTAAGCATTGACTACCATCCTGAGAGTGGGATTGAAGCACAAATATTAGTTTTTCACGAGTTAAAATTTGCAATTTCTTTAGTTTGTTATTCTGTCCCTTCTAAAATGTGTTCAAATAATTTTCTTTTCTATAATTTAAGACGTAAATCATTAAAAAATATATCTTCCCGTGTTCATTCGGGTTGATGCCCGCAGTGTGTTCGGAGCACTCCAAAGTTCAATCGTAGAAAGAGGAAGTCCGAGGAAATACTTGAACAAGATAGAAGTGACGGACAACCTAAATAGGCAAATTTGGGAAGATTTTTATATTTCATGAGGGGGAATCGAACTATGAATAAATATATAATTCCACTCATAATTTACTGGGTCACTGGACAACTAATTGCATTAATATAAGAATATTAATATAAGTATGTATAAAATTATGGTGGATGCGCCGAACGCTCAAATAATACGTTATTTTCAAGCTGATTTACTAAACGATTTTATTCCAGTCACCACATGAACATTTATTAACACATCTTTATACTTTCTAACGGGGTATAAACCAAAGAAAATATCAGGCCTTAAAACTCGGTCAACTATTTGTGCCACGCGCATCCACCATGACTATATAATTGAAATGATAATTTTTATTGTTCTATTACAATATCAAGCGACTACTCCTTTGGTCCTATTACCAGGGCCGCCGAGAGGGCACGTTGGCCAAGTCTGAAACTTGAGGCCCGGGCCCAAGGGGGGCCCGGGACGGGCTCCGGATTTTTGACTAATAAAAGCCAATGACACTCGGAGCGGACGCGGGCCTCTCTCGGACGCTCTCTAGGTCCAGCTGTCAAGCACGCCATCGTGCCGTCAGGCCCCCTGGTTGTGGATCAGTGGTACTCTCTTCATAATAAATATCATCATTATTACTTCATAATAAACATAAGTATTATATTTTGAATATTCACCATTCATTCATTTAATTGAGGTGTAAGATATTAGAATTGGCTTTCAGCGGCCCTGCCTATTACTCCACCAGGGAGTGTAGGGCATCTTTCGATGTTTCTGTGACTGATGTACCAATAATAAAATATCGTCACCATTTTACTGTCTTCCTTCTGCAACTACTCCTCTTCTTCTTCGCAGAGTTGATGCACCGTTTCTTTCCACCAGCCTTTATTTTGTGCAATGTGATTTGCCTAGTTCCTTGTTATATTTCGGCGTTCAAGCTCTTTCCTTACGGTTCTTCACCATGCCGTCTGTGGTCGACCTCGTTTTCTTTGTCCCCTCATATTAAAATCTAGTGACTGTCTGGTTAGATCTCCCACTGGTTTCCTTAGTGTATGGCCAATCCATCTCCATTTTTTTTCTTTTTAATAGTGGTCTTTATTGGAATTTGGTTTGTCTGTTTGACAAGTCTATGTTTGATATTTTGTTTGGGCAGTATATTCTTAGGATTCTTCTCAAGGCTTTGTTTACAAATGTTTGTAATTCTCTTTCTTGTGATTTGTTTATGGGCCAACTCTCCGACCCGTATAATAGCACGCTCACTACATTCGTGTTGAAAATTCTAATTTGTGTACCTTTTTATATTTCAATTGAGCGCCATATTTTTTGAAGCAGTTGAATGCGTTTTGAGCTTTTCCTGTTCTGGTATTTACATCTTCCTGGCAATTTCCGTTTGCCTCTATTACGCTGCCCAGGTATGTGAAGTTGCTAACGTTTTCTATGCTGGCTCTTTCTATATTAATGATTGATTCATCTGTGGGGTTTGCGCTCATTGTTTTTGTCTTTGCAGTATTTAAATACCGCGGCAGTGTAGGTTATTATATATACTTCTTTATTTGACCACATCATTTAATGTTTCAGTTTTTTCTCATCTTATTACTCGTTCTTATATTAATCTTCTAGGCATAGGTATGGTGATCAGAAACGTTGATAACGCCAGTAATACAATTCCAGGTCCTCCTTTAAAATGATACAAGGAAGTTAGTTTAATGCTGCCGATTTCGTTTGTAATTGATAAAATACTTAGATAGTATATTTAATGTTCTTGGTCTACATTAATATGATTCATATACGTATTGTCAATTCGAACATAGCAATTTGCACTATGAATAATGTCAGAGGTCCTGTATGAATATCTCCGCAAATTTTAAAAGAAATGCATTTGCTGAATTTTTCTGTCACAACTTTCAGATATTTCATGATTTATTTTAATAAAGGTAGTGTTTTTAAACAATATATTTCTGGCTCTGCCAATGATTCGGCATGTACGCAAGCGTTCAAATGAAATGGTCGACAAGGTGATACAAGGATTTGCACGTGCTTACACATGGTCTCTTTCTGTTCCCCAATAATTTACTATTCGCATTTACTATTGCACTTAACTTACCATGGTGGAATTAAACTATATAACTGAATGTAAAAGTAATAGGTCAATGTTCCATCAAGTGTTACTGACATCAGCGCACTAAAGTGCAATGTGCCTCTGTTGGTAGAAGTGAATATACCACAAGCAGAAATCTAACTTTTGATATTTTTGCAGAAAACTTATCCAGACGCGTTTTTCGTGCGCTGCGTGGGTGGAGGAAGGTGGGCGGAAGAGCCATTGATGGATCGGTGGCGTTCTATCATCCTGTTGTCGCAGGATATCCGATTCAGCAATTACAAGGAGCATCGTGTCTTGGGGGTCCTAGACGGGGAGGAACGCGGACGTTATACCTCGGCCCGTAAACATTTAATAGTTGCAGAGTAATTAGAACTATAAAACTTACCGGCGTATACTTGTTATGTGGGCGCTACACCGGCCGTAAAATAAAACTTAGCACCTTTGTTATGGCCGCCGAGGAAGTGGCAAAAAACCCACCCGGATCTGAATTATTCTGTCTGGACTCGTAAAACGCGCCGTCGTATAAAAATCACGGTTTGAATCGACTTAAATCAGGCATATATAGTGGTAATACCTTAACATTACATTTTTAGATCGCGAACGCTTTTATTGCCACAGTCGCTGCGCCGATATACCGTCGGATTTATTTCTTTAAAATTATGTGAGTCGCATCATATATTACGACAAGCATCTAACAAAGGAAGCGCCACAATCCTCAGATTTTGCCACCCTCGAACAGTGCAGAGAGAAAATCCAGAAATAACACACACAACGCAATAAATTGTCAGCGATCATAACCTGCAGACATTAGCAATAAAAATAAATAACTATTGCAAAATACTGGTTAACGATTTTTACTTGACAAATCATTTATTATGTGAATTTTTACTTTTAATTCACATACTTATTAAATAACTTGATTTTTGGACATGTGGTAGTTTTGATATGTTTTTCATTTTTTCCCAATAAGTATTTCAGAAACCATCTACTGTAAAAGAAAAGTATTTTGTATTAAATTTGAAATAAAGTTTGTTTTCATGACAATTTAACTTCTTAAGAACACTCAGTTATTTTTATTTTCTGAGCAATATCAGTGTCCTGATCAACTGACGAAATGTTCTGTAAAAATGACAAATATGTTTTTTAAGTTATGTTATTTTTAAAACCGTGTAATTTGAAATTTCCAGTAGTAGTATGAACACTGATTCCATATATATATATACAACATACTGTTACGTGAACTCAAATTAATTCGAAAAGAAAATTCCAAAAATTTGTAACAAACCTCAGATTGACTTGGACCCTTTCCAAAGGGTTTGAAATAAAAAACCAAATTAGATAAGACGCGACGCCTTTACTCTTCTTCAAGGCTGTGGAATCAGCAAAATACACATTATCTTGTACTGTTTTATAATTGCAGCGTTAGTTATTGTATAGCTTGCTTAGAATAAAATTCGAATTGAAATCATTTTGAATATAAAAAAACAGTTTATTTGATAACAACCCAAAATTATACTTAACACATATAATATAATATAAAAAACTACATTGCCATATCATGTGATACATGATATATCGAATAGGCTATTGACTTTTTTCTTTCGGTCCCTGAACTGTTGTGAATATGTTTGATTATCTAGTATTAGTTCATGTGTTAGTCATTGTCTTGATGGTTTGTGAGTCTTTCATACAATGTTTGGGAGGGACATTTGGATTAATGAGTTTGGTTGATGTTTCGGGTATGGTTGAAGGGTGTAATAAAGGAAAGGTTAGTTGCTTTGTGGGTTATTCTATTCAAGAGCTTTTCATGTCTGAGTGATAGGGGAAGTATTTGGGGCGGCAGTACAGAGCTTCGTTGTTAATTTTGTGAAGAGGATTTCTGGGATTGCTAATTTTGGTGATAATGAGGAGGGAAGCTCTATCAGCAACCTAAAGATGGTTAAGGGTTGACGGTTTGCAAACGGTGAAACGGATTGAGCCGTACTCCAGCAGTGGACGCATAATGTTTAATAAATGATAAAGCTGTTTTTATGCTGATGCCTTAATTTTTGTAGGTGAGAGATCTAAAATATTTTGCTCGTGTATTGGCCTTTTGCTTCATCAATGCTCAGTGCTTTTTGAAGCTAATCTTGCTGTCGACTACGACTTCTAGGTAGTTCATGTTAGGTTTAGGAGTTATTATATCATTACGCAGGGTGATGTGCGGAGAGTTGGGCGTGATTTTGTGGTTTAGGCTAAGGAATTGGGATTTTTGTGGATTGGTATGGAGGCGCCGGTTATTTAACTAGGTTTCTGTGCGAGTTGTGATACACTGAAGTTGATGAATTACTGATTTTAAATTGCGCTCATGGGAAAGTGGGGCAGTATCATCTGCATACTATTAGTAAATAGCAGTTTATGTTTGGATAATCAGGGTTGAAGTGATATATATCCTGGACAAAAATATTGTAAAAAAGGGGAGAGAGAGGAGAACCTTGGAGGACTCCCTGATCGGTATAAATAGTCTCGGGGAAAGTTTTTCGTATTCGGGTTTTTGCTGATCTATTTATATGCAGGGAATTAGTCAGCAAAATAAGGTATGGGGGGAAGGGGTCGCAAGTGCATGTACTCCGAACATAATTTGATTCAAACTGAACCAAACGCCTTATTGATGTCTAGTAGAAGGATGGATTTCTTACCTTGAAGGTGTGCGCATTGTAGGTTTGATGTTATGATAGAGAGAGGATGGATAGAAGATTTGTGTGGAGTGAAGCCGAATTGATAGAGAGGAATATCAGTAACAAGATAATGGAGTAGTTAATTTTTGAGGTGGATTTCAAGTATTTTCAATATTTTCAAGTAAAAATAATTAACCTTCCAGTATTCGCGCACGGTCTCTGAGACCGGGCCAATACAAAATTTTATATTACTAATGAAGTATAAATCGCTGACTTCTTAAACTCATAGTACCTTCCCAGAATAAACCCATAAATCTGTAATGTGACCGTGAACGCCGCAGTGCGTGTAGTTTATAAATAAACAATAATCCCGGTCTGTGAGACCGGGGTGACTAACGGCGCAATTTTAATTTTTATATAAAATCTTCTCGAATAAAAGGTAACTTGTATATTATTAACATAAGGTATGTTTAAATGATATGTTTATTATTTATATAACAGTGCGAACAATATGGTCATATGGAAAACAACAAAAGCGTCTGCAAAAATTGGTAGAAGAAAATTTAAGTCATGATGAAGAAAGATATTTGCAGCCAATGCAAAGCAGCCAATTGTAAATTAGATTGTAATTGGAAAAAAAATCTGAAAACAAGATTTTCATTCTTAATTTCCAAAAATATCCTGTGCTTAGAGCACTTAACAGCTGTCTGCCAAGTATACCAACAAAGTGCTTTATCAGCAGACAATTAAGTTCATGCTACGTTTATTTATTCAATAGGATGTAATTATCATAAAAACACTTATTGTTAATTTTTTAGTTTACTGTTTTTTTTATTTACGAATTTTTATATTTAGTTGAAATATTTTTTTCAATGTAACACTTAAATAATAAATTTCTTTCGTTTTTCATTTACCAGTTGGTAGTTAACTTATTAACGCTTCCTGTGTTAATTACGTTTATTTGATTTTTTTGCTAATTTTGCTAAAAAAAAATCCCGGTCTGAGAGACCGGCGCGACTACTCATGTCACATATTTTAGCGCGACTACTGGAAGGTTAAAGTGATAAATATCAAACTTTTTGTTTTCTGGAGCCTTCAAATCAGCAACTTTTGCTGCCGCAACCTATACCTACATAGATGCGGCAGCGAAAGTTTCTGATTTGAAAGGTCCAGAAAACAAAACAAAATATACCTGTATTTATCGCTTTAATTATTTTCCCCTTGTTTCTACATAAACAGAAATTTAAAATTACACGAACACTGAGTTATTCGATTTCTGAAATTTTGGTCGATCATCGCGATGGGTATGAGTGCTGTTGCTTGGCGTATATTCTTCTTCAAGTGGGCTAGGGTCATTGGAAGATCGGCGTAAACAATGGATTTAAGATATTCTCACACAAAGAAAGAACCTCGGGCGGGAATATTGAAGAATGTGCGAAATGCACGTAATAACGGTTGGCCAACCATCGTTCGGCGGTTAGAATAGTAGGCTTCCACGGCAAATGATCGCGGTTCCTTCGGTCAATACATTTTCGCTACTAAGGCGATGAAAAACCAATTTCCGCATCTACTTTGAATGAAACTACCCCCAGCCTCTGCCTATCTCTCCTCCCTTCACGGCACCTCATTCAAATTAGCAAGTTTCGTTTCCGCACCCTGTATATGATCGTAAATGAAAGTTGTGTGGTGATCGTTCGTTCGTTCAACAACTAAGTAGAAAATATTATATACAGGGTGTCTCTAAATTATGTGGAAATGGCTTAACCACAGATTACTGGGATAAAAAAAAGACGATTTAACAAAACATATCTATATACAAATGCGTTTGGTTTAGCGAGAATTCAGCTTCAGAGTTAATTTTATAAAAACAAAATTTGCTTATAACAAGAGAACATTTACATTGATTTGGATGTTGTTTGGTATGACACTTTATACGGGTATAACTCATATTTTGACATAATACTATCATTATCAGTAGACCGGTTGTGTACAAAACAAGGGTAGCGCAACATTAATATATTCAAGTTTTTTAATGAGAAGGCAAATAACTTTAAAAAATCAAATCGGACGCAGGCATTCATTATTAAGTTTTTTTGTATCTTTATAGTTTTTGATATCTGTTACAGTTTCGGCACAAAATAATAAAATATGAGTGACTGCCCTACATTTGTTTGGAAACAAATTTAATCTAGTCACCGGGTTGATGATGGTTAATTCACAATAATGAATATAAAGTACACTTGCGCCGATAAAACAGATATGTTGCTGGTTTTAGGATTTTAGGAGTCCTAATAATGAGGAAGAAATTTTGAAAATTATATTAATAGCTTCATCCATACGATATCCAAATAGTGCAAGAGCTTTTACCAGCTGATTATGACCTACGTTTTGCGTTTTGCAGACTTATTCAGGAAAAAAAAAGCTGAACATATACATTTTAGCCAGAAAATTCTGTTCACTGATGATTTGTCTCAGAACGAGTGTATCGCAGTCACTCATATTTATTTTTTTGGGTCGAAACTGTAACCGATATCAAAAATTATAAAGATACAAAAAAACGTAATAATGAATGCCTGCGTCCGATTTAATTTTTTTTAAATTGATTTGCTTTTGTCATTAAAAAGTATAAATGTATTAATGTTGGGCCTCACTTGTTTTATACACAACCGGTCTATTGATAATAACAATATTATGTCAAAATATGAGTTATACCCATATAGAGTGTCATACCAAACAACATAAAAATCAATGTATACGTTCTCTACACAAATTTTGTGTTTATAAAATTAACTTTGAAGCTGAATTCTGGCTAAACCAAACGCATTTGTATATAGATATGTTTTGTTAAATCGTCTTTTTTTATCTCAGTAATCAGTAGTCAGTTTCTACACAATTTAGAGACACCCTGTATTTTATTTTAATTGAATTACAGAATTTTTATATTTGCACACTCAGAAACATTACTTTTACTTCGCCATCGTTATCTAAATGGCTTAGTGTGACACATACGTATCGATAACTTGAAAAATTTGCTGTTTTCTATTCTAATAAAATATAAATTTTGGATATGTAAGTATAATATTTTTGCAGTTAATTCCAATTTGTTTGGACTAGCCTCGTTATCGGAATACACATCCACACATCAAAGTTTTTGTTTTTTTGTGCCACAAATCGATTACTTATCTGTTTATAATGATAAATAAAATATATTTATCATACATGATAAATATCATATCATCTTCAGATTCAGCAGATGAATAGGCTTTTATATTTTCTTGCATTAATTTAGTGTACCTTTGGTTCCATTACTACTAATTGTACATTTGCCGTCTAAAATTAAGACATAACCAGATATAGTAATCAAACTCTTACATTCTTCAGAAGTAATCTAGTTTATAATGTGAATTAAAAATATGAATATACTTAGTTTTTTATCATAAGTTGATATAGGAATAGGAACCAGAGGACTGTTTTTTAGTTTATGACACCTTGTATTGTCCAAAGAAAAGGTTAGTTTTCACAAAAAATGCACCACTTTATGAATATCAATACTCTGAGTGCGACTGACATTAATACTGTTAGGGATCCACAAAATACGTCCTACCAACGCTATTTGTGTACCTGGAGTTTAACATTGATTTTTAAACGGAGGGTTGACCCATGAAAGCAATAGCAGAATTTAAAAACGAAATTTTAATATTTAAAATGATATTTATGAAACTTGGGTCTATTAAAGTCGTTTTAATTTTTTAATCATCCAAAAGGTAAGTCTTTTTTTATTCTATACAAATTACGATTCCGGGAGTTGTGACTTAGTTTTTAAAAAGTGAATTTATTTTTATTTTGAACAGTGAACTACATCTAACGAATGCGTAACATAAAGTAAATTCTTATTACCTAATTGCCGTGTCGTTGGCTCGGCCGCGACCTTGGCGTCAGCGGTTTTCTCGGGAAGATCCGCGTCTTTCACGATGACAACTGCTGAATCAGGTTCTTGGGAACGCATGGCTCCAATATAATACATCCCGTTCATGTGGGAAGCTCCGATGACCTGAAGTGGTGTTTTAGAAATTGACACCACCTGGTGCGGGTTGCGGGGTGGCGGTGTTCCGTGTTCGATTCTTGTAGAATTTTCTATAGATTAGACAACTTCCTGCAACAGCTAATATTAAATATATGATTAGGGTACTCCAACGGTGGGCCTGGTGAAATTCCCAATCGTCTGGTATTGGCTGAATGGGCTGGATGTTATTATCTAGTTTCGTTAGCTGGATGTGTTTGATTTTTTGTTCTGGAAGGTCCTGTCTTTTGATGTCATCATGGGGAACAATCAATTGTTCGAGGTGTATTGGCTGTCCTTTCGTTTCTTCACCGAATACTAGGGGCCTTCCTCTGATCAAGACCTTGCAATTTGCATTGTTGAACAGATAGGTGCCTGTTTTGGTGTAGGTGGACCAGCTAGTATTACAATTTTCTCGAATTGTTTCTTCATTGACAAAAACTCCAAGGTATTGATTTAGTTCGGGGATATATTCTACAAAATTTTCATAGACATTTAGTTTTGTCGAAGTGCATCCCTTAATAGAGTTATTGAGTAAGAGGTTCTTCTCGCACGTAGTATTCCTTATTATTATTTGGTTGCTGCTACACTGGTAGGTGTATGAAGTGTGTACACAAATATCAGACAACGGTAGTATTTCAGATTTATATTGGATTGCGTACTTAGTCGATGGTAAGATAATGTTTAGGTATTTATTTGGAACTGATAAGAAATAATACAGATTATACGTCTTTTTATCTATTAAAGAAATAGGCAAAAAGTAAATTATTTTGTTGTCTTGGACCATACACTTTGGCTTGATCAAAATTTCGTAATTAAATATGTTTTCGGAAGTGATTGGCAAGGGTAACTGATTATTGTAAAACGTAGAAATTTTGTTAAGTTCATTTAGTAGTTCCGAACTAGTTAGTATACTTGGGTGAAGCACATGTAATCTACAAAATATAATTGAATTTTCAATATCTTGCAAAATTTCTAAAATTATTTGGAACAAGTTTATCATTTGGTTTATCAAATCTTTCGTATATGCCAGAACTTCGTGATCTTCCGTAAATTTAATTATTAATTGAAGATGGTTTAATTTTTTGCCTAAGAGAGACTCGTTGTCTTCTATAGTTTTAACTGTATTATTGAATTTTCGCATTATTTCGTTATTGATTGAATATTGTCTGTTTATTTGGTTTATAACTTGATTTTGATTCTGTTTTAGGTGGTTAAAAATTGCATCGAAGTGTTCTTCGTCGTCATGGTCTAGAGTGCCGGTGATTTGTTTCATAATAGAACCTAGTCCGTTTATGAGTCCACGTCTAGTTCGTCTTCTAGCAGTAAAAATGACTAATTTTTCGTCTATCATACTAATCGTGTACTTAGCGATTTTGTTGTAATTGTGAAGTTCGTTTTGGTAGTTTAAATTGACAAGAGTAATATTGGTATAAGTGTAGTATTGGCTACGTAAGCGAGTATATTCCGAGATGAGGTTTTTCAAATCAAAGAAATGAGTAACCATATGTGTTGATGTTTGTAAGCTTGCGGTTCCTAGTTTTATCGGAAGGATACCTGGATTGTTTCCAACATCCTTTATGCATTGTCCAGCTGTGACGTAGATGGTCCTGGAACAATTTTTGCAGTTACTGTTGGCCTCTTAATGTTAGCTATGTGTAATTTGTGGTATTTTCGGCCAGTTTTATGCTCATTGATTTGTGGTGTGAATGTTTTTTTTCTGGGATTTGTTTCGATGACTGTTGTTTTCTTGTAACGATTTTTTGTTTTGGATCTGATCGGGTCTTTAGCAAAAACTTTTGGGGGATTTCCGGGAGATCTTCTCTATTTACGTTTAATTTGCTTATTAGTTTTTCCTTTTGGCGTTTTAATGAGTCGTTAATAATCTCATATAATTTAAGAGTCTTATCTTTGTGTTTTTGACAATAGTTTGATTGGAGATGGTTTTCCAAATCGATATCTATTAGTGAATCTGGGTTAATATGCCCATAAATTATTTCATACGGCGTAAATTTGGTAACTGAATGTATCGAGTTGTTATACGCGATTATGGAATAGAGTACTTTGACTTCTATCGAATCGTTTTTAAATTATTTGCGGTTGTTGAAAATATTTATATGTTCTAGGAGTGTTGAATGAAAGCGTTCGATTTGGCCATTGCTTTCTGGGTGGCCAGGGCTGCAGAAATGGATTTGTATCCTGTGTAAGCTCAGGAGCCCTTTGAACATGTTGTTGTTGAATTCGGCACCGTTATCGGTTATTATCATTTTGGGAGTGGTATGATGTGATAAAAAGATGAGGAATTTATTTGCGATTTCTATACTTTGTAGGGATTGTAATAAATATCCTTGAGCATACTTGGAGAATGTGTCTATCAGCGTTAGAAATTTGTTATTGTTGTAGGTCAGTACGTCCATGTGGACGATCTCAAACGGTCTGGCTGGTGTGGGTGTTATGTTGAACTTTAGTTTCAACGGGTTTCTATCGTATTTTACTACCTTGCAAATATCGCAATTGTTTATGTAATCTCTTATTGATTCTTGCATTTTGGGCCAATAGAAAACCTTTGCTAGTTTTTGTTCGGTTTCGGTTATGCCCCTATGGTTGGTTTTACCTTCGTGGTAAATTTGGATTTGATTTTTAATATCGTCTGGATTTTCGATATCCGTTAATAATTTTGTACATTTAAGAAAATTGAACTTTGAATTGTTAAAATAGTTTTGCAGTGTTTTGCTGAATTTCATGTATAATGCATAGTTTTCGAAGTACAAGTGATATTTAGCTTTGGGGGCTATATACTCCTTTATGAAATTAATTATGTCTGCTTCAAAGTTGTTACTGGAAATCTGTACTGATATTCTTTGTTTAGATTTAAATATTCTTTGTACAAGCGGAGGTAAAGGTTCGAATTTGACGGGAGTAAATATGATTTGGTTGTTGCCATAATTCGCGGGGGTGTCGGAGATGGGAATGGTGACAACAGGATCTTCTAGGTTTGTGTGAACTGTCTGATCGTGATCTGATACATCGTCTTTATGGTCCGAACCGGGCTCTACTATTATAGATTGGTTTTCGGTTTCATTATCGATTTTCTGCATGTAATTTATAAAAGGTGTTTCTTTTGATTCGTTTACGTTTAAATTTGGAATTCGCGATAAAGCGTCGGCGTTAGAATTAATTTATCCCTTTTTATATATAATTTCATAGTTGAATTCTTCTAGTTTCAAACGCCAGCGAACTAGTTTCGAATTTGGCTCCTTTAGTGAGAAGAGCCACTCGAGTGGTTTATGATCGGTAACGATCTTAAATCTGTTTCCGAACAGGTAGGGCCTAAAATATTTGGTTGCCCAGACGATGGCTAAAAGTTCCTTTTCGATGGTAGAATAGTTTTGTTCGTGATCGTTAAGAGTTCGAGATGCGTATGCAATTGGCAGATCTGAGCCAATCGGTCCTTGTGAAAGGATCGCGCCGATTGCGAAATTACTTGCGTCTGTGGTCAGTACGAAGGGTTTTTCAAAATCTGGGTATTGCAAAATGGGGTCATTCGTAAGGAGATTTTTACATAATTCGAAGCAGGCTTTATAATTGGTATTATTAACATCGATTTCGTGATTTTTCTTTGAACAAACAGTTAGGGGTTTGACAACTTTTGCAAAATTCAAGATAAACTTACGGTAATAACCTAACAAGCCTCGGAAGCCTTTCAATTGCTTTGAATTTTTCGGTATTGGATAGTCTAGTATGCACTGAATCTTGTCGGGGTTTGGTTTGACTCCTGTAGGTGTTACGACGTGACCAAGATAGTTGACTTCTTTTTTAAGAAATTCTGACTTGTCTAGTTGAATCTTTAAATTAGCTCCGCGTAGTCGGGTAAATAATTCTGTAAGACGAACAATGTGTTCTTGAAGAGATGTGGAAAATACTATTATGTCGTCTAGGTATACTAGGCAGTTTTCGTTTTGTATACCTCTATAAAAATATTATCTATGACTCGCTGAAAAGTGGCAGGTGCGTTCTTGAGGCCGAATGACATCCTCAAAAACTCGTAATGCCCATTTTCGGCATTGAAAGCTGTCTTACAAATATCGTCTTTATCCATCTCTGTCTGGTGAAAGCCGGACGCGAGATCGATCGTGGTAAAGTATTGACATTTCCCTAGTTTATCTAACAGGTCGGTGATATTTGGGAGTGGATATTTATCGTCTATTGTTTTCTCGTTAAGCTTGCGATAGTCGATAACGATACGCCACTTTTGAGTGCCAGAAGCATCTACTTTCTTCGGTACTATCCAGATTGGTGACGACCAGGGTGAGCTTGATGGTCTGATTATTCCCTGTTTTAACATGGATTCGATTTGGTTTTGAACTTCGGTTTTATGTACATATGGGTATCTATAGGTTTTTGTGTATACCGGCTTGTCGTCTACAGTATTTATTTTGTGTTTGATGGCAGATGTGAATGAAAGTTTATCTTCTGTGAAATAGAATATATCGGAAAATTTGTACAATAATTTTGTTATTATGGCCCTTTCTTCGTGGTTCGTGTGGTCTAATCGAATTTTATTTAAGTCAAATTTGAATTTGCGTGTGTCGAAATTATTTAAGTTAGTACCTTGGGTGTTATTAGGGACTTCAAAATCTGTTCCCGGGATCACGGTGATTGGTTCCGATAGATCGAGTGATACAAATTTTTCTGATCGGTTTAAAATCGAGCATTGTGCTTGGTTGTTTCTCACCGAAACGAAGCATTCTGGTATTTCTAGTTCTCTGATTTTTTTGTACGGTATTACTGCCGTTCCGTTTGAAACGTTCTTAATATTTAAAGTAATTATTTTTTCTACGCGTGGTTCTATTTGTATGCAATTATTACATTCAGATGTTTTTTTGTAATTTATATTGATTTCACTGTTGGATGTAATCAGCTTGTTGTTTTTGAGATCTACAAGCGCGGAAAAATGTTGTAGATTATCTAATCCTAAAAGACAATCAAAAAAGGTATGAAAATAAAATAAGTGAAATTTATTTTTTTTATTAAAGTTGAATAATTTCGGACAAGGTATTGAGATGCTAAATCTTTCTGCACTGGTACCATGAGCTGTTGTTATAACAAGAGGATAATTTTTTATAGAATTAGAAAAGTATTTCATCGCAATTTTTGGTGAAATGAAAGATTTTGTCGATCCGGTATCAATTAAGCATTTTAGTGAAAATTTTTCGAATGGAATGATGATGTAGGGTAACTGGGATTGCGCGTAGTTTAAGTTTAGCAATGTTATGTCGTTCGGTTTTCTAGCGTGGTTAGATCTAAAAAATCGGTTTCATTCATATCGGTTGTAACGTGAAGTTTCAACGTTAGCGCGCGCCTCTGCATTATCCTCCTTTGAGCGCCGCCTATGGTCATTGCTGACCGAGGCGCTGCTCGCGGCGGAATTTTTGGGCAGCGTTTTCGCGAGCGGACGAGACGGACCGGCCATTTTTGGTGTGAATTTAACTGCAGCAAGACACGCGCACGCGAAGAGATATATCGACAAAGGTCGATCTGCAATTAGAGCGGGAGTATTCTGTTTGCGTTAGGAGGATCCGTCGAGGACGATTCTCTCCCAAGGGGGAATATAGTGGTGTCGCAGTTTTAGTGGTCGGAAACCCCTTGCACAAGGGTAAGTTAAGCCCCGCGCGCACGCTTCACGTACTACGTTTCTTACTGGGTAAATTGTTTTATAGGGTTCTAGTGGGAGGCGGTATACGCAACCTACGGCTAACCTACGGCTAAATTACGGCCAGTGGTCCCGGTTTTTTATTACGGACGGCGAGTTGACGGCGCTGTCGTGTCCACAAGAGGAGGTTTTGCCGCTGCGTGACGTAGCCAACAGTAGTGGCCAATATCGCAAAACCGTGCGTCAACCGTCGCGCGGAACGTATAAGCCAGTGGCGGCGCCCGGAGTGGATCGCCGTGGGAACGCCGAGCCTCCAAATCATTCTACGTAATCACTCATATGTCACATCATTCCATTTGTCAATTGTATTTAGGGCGTTGACGGTCTCTGCGGTAAAGGTAAGGCGTGAGCGGAAATACGGAGACTGCGTAAATAGCGGGGAATAGGGAAGCGTTGGTACCATCGTCCTTTTTCTTCGGGTAAACCCTCCATTCCGCGAACCGCCCCCGCAGGGCATCGGGACGTCTGAGACCACAAGGGGTCATCGCACATTTCCATTCCCATTAATCATTTCGATAGCCAGATTTAAGAACAAGTTTACAACAATATTGTTAAATGACCATTTAGTTTTAAATAAATCTTCTGTTGTTAATTGTCAAACCATAGTTTTTCTCTATTTCATTGTTTACCAGCGTCTGAGGTAAAGCCTCCTTATCCTTCACAGTTGGGACCAGGAGGCGTGATCACCCTCTACTGGTGCGGTAATTGTGTGGCGCCCATTTTATACTTTACCATCCGAACCCCGCCGTCTCCACTGATTAAACGGCTAGCGGCCCGCGCCAGTAGAGTTATTTGGGGGGTTGACAGTTTTGACAGGAAGTAAGCGTCGCATTTTTGGCGCCCAACGTGGGGCCCGATTGTATTTTGGTCTTGGTGCAAGTTTGTTCTTGATCTACGGCACTCGTTTAGTAAAAAAAAAAAAAAAAAAAAAAAAAAAAAAAAAAACTTTGTAATTTTCTTTTTTCAATTGTGATTTTTTTAACTCGCTGAAACTCGGGTACGGCGTAGCAGCGGCTTTAGTAACCACGGTGCGCTACTTAGTTTCCGCGATTTTTTTTGGATGAATTTTTAGGGAACTTTACTTTGCAATCGGAGTACTTATCATTGTTGGTAGCGTAGTTGACGCTGTTTGGTGACCTGGGAGGTCAATGTCTTTTTTGTATAGAGTACGAGAAGCGTTTGCAAGTAAAGCCAACCCGTGTCGAATTTTTAGTTAGGTTAGGTTTAGTTGGGTATAAGTATTTTGGCTATTTTCTATTTATTTGTCTTTTCTTTCCACTCACCCCATAGTAATCATGGCTAATATTGGCGGGACCATGAAGGTCAAGTCCCTTTCTAAGGCTGAGCTCGCATATGAGCTTAAATATCGTGGATATCCCGAAGGCTTAGTAGATGAGATGCGAAAAACCCTTAGCAACGTCCTTAGAGTAGAGCGCGGGGGTGCGAGTTTGCATTACCCCAAGTATCCTTTCCCATATAAAGAAGACCTTGATGCAGTGACACTGGGATGTGACTCATTGACGAATACCATTAGCACCTTCACCGGTGTGGCAAATAGCAGCGGCTATTCGAACATTCTGAGCACATTGGCTCATCTCGCCGCTAGAATAGATAGGTCTACACCTACGACGGAGGAGGAGAAGACAAGTCGATCGCAGATGTTGGTGACCCTACAATCGTTACAATCGGACCTGGAGGACAGAGTTAAAAGGGTGAGTCAGCCTTCTATTCCACCATTAAATTTGTCGCTGATTGCCTCGAGCCCACTAGCGCCTAGCGGGTGCGCTAGTGATTCGTCCAGTGACGATGACCCTCTACCCGTGGTCTCGAGTACACCGTCGCGTACACCGATCAAATCAGTCCCCGTCTCGCAGTGGAACCTAAAGTATTCTGGGGAAGCGTCGGACATGTCCGTCTGCACTTTTGTAGCTAAAGTAGAGGAGCTGCAGGTGGCCCGTAACGTGAAGAAACCTCAGCTATTCGCGTCCGCGTTGGATCTGTTCAAGGGTAAAGCGCTGTTGTGGTATTCGGCCGTCCGTAGGAGCCTAGTGTCTTGGGAAGATTTGGTGGCGAGACTCCGCGAGGAATTTCAACCGGTGGATTTCGCAGATCGACTATTTGACGAGGCGAGGGGTCGGACCCAGGGGCCGAAGGAAACAGTTGGTACGTTCCTTACGGTGATGAGTGTCTATTTCGCGAGGTTAGAGGACCTCGGGGTCAAGTTGACTGAGGAGGTTCGTTTGAAGATGGTTACGAAGAACCTAGCTCCATTTTACCTCCAGCGATTGTGCTTGGTAGACGTGAAGTCGATCGACGAATTACGGAAAATTGGTCGCTCTATCGAACATACGCGAGCCATGACCGAAGCGTACAAGAGGCCTCCACAGAAACACGAGACTTTAGAACCCGATCTGGCTTACGTTGACGTGAACAGTCGGGGTGGTTTTTCAACCCCTGCGAAGACACCAGCTCGGCTGGGTGTAATGTGCTTCAACTGTCAACGAGAAGGGCATATTGCGCGGGATTGTACCGAGCGGTCGAGCAGACGTTGTTTTGGTTGTGGTCAGCGCGGCGTAACCAGAGCGTCATGTTCGCAGTGTTCGGGAAATGCCAGACGGTAGGGCGTGTAGGTCTAACGCCCCACCCAAGATTGGAGACCACAGAGGGTACGTTTAGCAGAGAGAGGGCTCGCCTTGATTTTATTTTGGATAGCGCGATAGGTGATGAACGACCTTATTTGAAAGTGGATGTGTATGGTGTAAATATGTTAGGTTTATTGGACACGGGTGCAACACGCACGGTTCTAGGATCCCTTGGATGGAAGCAGCTGGCCCAGTTAGGTTTAGAATTGTTGCCTTCCACCGTGGATTGTACGGTGGCGAACGGCGAGAGATGCGAGAGTTTGGGCAGTTGCAGGATTCCTTTTAGCGTGTTGGGTCGCGTAATAGTACTCGAAGTGCTCGTTATTCCCGGCGTTTCGCATAGGTTAATTTTAGGCATAGATTTTTTTAAGGAGATGGGAGTAGTCCCGAATTTGCGTAGTGGTGTTTGGACCTTTGCAGAGCAGGCAGTTCTGGACGTGATCGATGAGGATTTAGGATTGAGCTCGGGGGAGCAGTCCATTTTGTCAGGCGTAATTTCAGCTCATTTTAGCGGAGAGCAGAGGCAGTTGGGTCGGGCGACGTTGGCGGAGCACACGATTTCCACCACATCATCCCCAATTAAGTCTAGAAACTATCCAGTGTCTCCGGTGATGCAGGAGCAGATTGACAAGGAGCTTCAAGAAATGTTGTCTTTGGGAGTGGTAGAGCGTTCTAACTCACCGTGGTCATCTCCGATCTTGCTGGTGAAGAAGAAGGATGGCACCTTTAGGTTCTGTGTCGACTTCCGCAAGCTGAATCAGGTGACTGTCAAGGATAGCTACCCCCTACCCTACGTCACCAGCACCTTAGACAAACTGCGCAGCGTAAAGTATCTGACGTCGTTGGATATTAAAAGCGCGTATTGGCAGATACCCATGGCTCAATCATCAAAGCAGTACACTGCTTTTGCAGTTCCAGGGAGAGGACTGTACCAGTTCACTAGGATGCCGTTTGGGCTGCATAACGCCCCAGCAACCTGGCAGAGACTTATTGACAGCGTGATAGGCTACGATCTCGAGCCGAATGTTTTCGTCTACCTGGACGACATCGTCGTGGTAGCGGATTCATTCGCAAAGCACATGTCAGTTCTTAAAGAGGTACTGCGTAGAATCCGTGCAGCTGGCCTGACACTGAGTGAGGACAAGTGCCATTTTTGTCGTTCGGAATTAAAGTACCTGGGGTACATAGTAAATCGAAGAGGTCTTCATGTGGATCCGGGCAAGGTGGAAGCCATTGTCAACATCCCCCCACCAAGGACGAGCACGGAGGTAAGGAGATTGGTAGGAATGGCTTCGTGGTATAGACGATTTGTACCTAACTTTTCTACGATTATCGCTCCGATCACTGCGCTGTTGAAGAAGGGCTGCAAGGTAATTTGGTCTGAGGAGTGCGAGGAGTCGTTTCGTACTATCAAGGAGCATCTTATCAAGGCCCCAATCCTCACCTGTCCTGATTTCACTCTGCCATTTACAGTGCAGACCGACGCGAGTGGCCACGGGCTGGGTGCGGTTTTGACGCAGACACACCCCGATGGCGAGAGAGTCGTCAGCTACATCAGTAGGTCTCTTATTAGGGCAGAGCGAAACTATTCGGCGACGGAGCGGGAGTGTTTGGCCGTTATTTGGGCAGTGGAAAAGTTTCGCCCCTATCTCGAGGGATTGTCCTTCAAGGTCATTACTGATCACCATAGTTTGGTGTGGTTACAGAATATGAAAGATCCCACAGGTCGTTTGGCGAGATGGTCAGTCCGAATGCAGCAGTACGATTTTCAGATTGTTCATCGGAAGGGTAAGGACCATATCGTTCCGGATCTTTTATCACGAGCTGTACCCGAAATTAATGGTTTGACCGAAGTGTCTGCATTACAGGCTAGGCCAGTAGTAGATAAGTGGTATGCCAGAAGGAGAGAAGATGTCCTGAGACATCCTCTTAAGTTTACGCAGTATAGGGTCAGCGAAGGAAGACTTTTTAGGTACGTCAAAGAGCGTTTTGGGTTAGGAACCGGAGTGGACGAGTGGAGAGAGGTTGTGCCGAAGGAGGATCGCGGACGAGTACTGCGTGAATGTCACGATGTGCCCACGGCCGGTCACATGGGTGTCTATAAGACGTTTGGGAGAGTGGCTGATAGATACTATTGGCCCAAGATGCGTGCAGACGTGGCCAAATATGTTCGCCGATGTCCAGTTTGTGTTCGATATAAGCCGCCTCAACAGAAACCGGCTGGGTATTTGGTACCGAACCGAAAGGCAGCTCGCCCATGGCAGATCATTAGCAGCGATCTCATGGGGCCGTTCCCGAGGTCTACTAGTGGATATTCGTACTTATTGGTGGTAGTAGACACATTTTCAAAGATGCCTTTGATCTTTCCGCTTCGCAAGGCCACGGCCCCAGGCATAGTGAAAATCATCGAGGAGAGAGTGATTCTGTTTTTCGGAGCCCCTGAGGTCATTCTGGTGGATAATGGACCGCAATATAGGAGCCGAGAGTTTCGACAGCTTTTCGAGAAATATGATGTGAGGGTGAGATACAATCCCCATTACCACCCCCAAGCAAATCCGACAGAGAGGACCAACAGGGTAATCAAGACTCTGGTGGCGATGTTCGCAAAGGAGGACCATCGTCATTGGGCGGATAAGCTGTCACATTTAGCGTGTTCGATTCGCAGTGCTAAACACGAGGTGACCGGGTTCAGTCCATATTTCATGAATTTTGGTAGAGAAATAATATTGTCTGGGTCGGTGTTTGATAAGCAATCGATTATTGGTGACCAGCTGATTGGTGCCGATGAGGTCGTAGAGGATCCTCTAATCCGGCATGAGAAGTTGAAAGCGGTTTACAGCCAGGTTCGGCAGCGCATGCGCACAGCAGACGTGCGAAACCAGAAATATTATAACTTACGTCGGAGACCAGACGAGTTCTTCACGGGACAGCAGGTTCTGAAGAAAAACTATGTACTGTCGGATGCCTCAAAAGGGTTTGCGGCAAAGTTGGCCCCGAAGTTTGTAGGACCGTACAAGGTGCGGAAGAAAACAGGCCAGTGGACCTATGAGCTGGAAAACGAGGCAGGGCAGCCTGCAGGGCTTTGGCATGCGAGGGACCTACGTCTGTTGGTACGGGACTAATAAGCCCGACCTCTACTCATCCTCATTTCTTCTTTCTTTCTTCCTTCTATTTCTTATTTGTTTCGGGTAGTTAGTAGGCAGGAACTCGTAAGGTAGTTCCTTCTTTCCGGGAAAGGGGGGGAACTGTAACGTGAAGTTTCAACGTTAGCGCGCGCCTCTGCATTATCCTCCTTTGAGCGCCGCCTATGGTCATTGCTGACCGAGGCGCTGCTCGCGGCGGAATTTTTGGGCAGCGTTTTCGCGAGCGGACGAGACGGACCGGCCATTTTTGGTGTGAATTTAACTGCAGCAAGACACGCGCACGCGAAGAGATATATCGACAAAGGTCGATCTGCAATTAGAGCGGGAGTATTCTGTTTGCGTTAGGAGGATCCGTCGAGGACGATTCTCTCCCAAGGGGGAATATAGTGGTGTCGCAGTTTTAGTGGTCGGAAACCCCTTGCACAAGGGTAAGTTAAGCCCCGCGCGCACGCTTCACGTACTACGTTTCTTACTGGGTAAATTGTTTTATAGGGTTCTAGTGGGAGGCGGTATACGCAACCTACGGCTAACCTACGGCTAAATTACGGCCAGTGGTCCCGGTTTTTTATTACGGACGGCGAGTTGACGGCGCTGTCGTGTCCACAAGAGGAGGTTTTGCCGCTGCGTGACGTAGCCAACAGTAGTGGCCAATATCGCAAAACCGTGCGTCAACCGTCGCGCGGAACGTATAAGCCAGTGGCGGCGCCCGGAGTGGATCGCCGTGGGAACGCCGAGCCTCCAAATCATTCTACGTAATCACTCATATGTCACATCATTCCATTTGTCAATTGTATTTAGGGCGTTGACGGTCTCTGCGGTAAAGGTAAGGCGTGAGCGGAAATACGGAGACTGCGTAAATAGCGGGGAATAGGGAAGCGTTGGTACCATCGTCCTTTTTCTTCGGGTAAACCCTCCATTCCGCGAACCGCCCCCGCAGGGCATCGGGACGTCTGAGACCACAAGGGGTCATCGCACATTTCCATTCCCATTAATCATTTCGATAGCCAGATTTAAGAACAAGTTTACAACAATATTGTTAAATGACCATTTAGTTTTAAATAAATCTTCTGTTGTTAATTGTCAAACCATAGTTTTTCTCTATTTCATTGTTTACCAGCGTCTGAGGTAAAGCCTCCTTATCCTTCACAGTTGGGACCAGGAGGCGTGATCACCCTCTACTGGTGCGGTAATTGTGTGGCGCCCATTTTATACTTTACCATCCGAACCCCGCCGTCTCCACTGATTAAACGGCTAGCGGCCCGCGCCAGTAGAGTTATTTGGGGGGTTGACAGTTTTGACAGGAAGTAAGCGTCGCACGGTACGGTCGCATTCTTCCTGTTCTTCGTCTTGCGATTCCGAGCCCTCGAGTGGGTCGGGGTAAGAGCAAAGAGGCTCGTTTACATTGTACAGTTCTTCGGTTACATAATTCCGATTTTGTTGGAATGGTCTATACGGTTGCTTGTGTTGCGTGGGCGGGACAAACGAATTACGCGTGTTCGTGCTCATGGGGGTTGGTTTGTAACGCGGGGTGAAATTATTTCTCGGAGTAAAAACGTTGGCATTTGCATTGTTTGATCTCTGATATTGATTAGGAGTTCGATTAAGGGCAGGTGGTGATTGGGGTTTGTTGTGTTGTATTTTTGTTGGAAGATTATTTGTTTTGATTTTATCGTTGATTTGAAAGCCATTAACCAATATGTTTAATGCTTCCTGTAACGTATTCGGGTTACGTGTGGTGACAAAGTCACCCAATGGTTTATTTAAATTTTTTAGGAAGATTCGTAAACCCAATGACAAACTATTTTCTATCGAGTATTGAACTTTAATATGATTGAATTTATTATTGCAAAATGCAATTTATAAATTAAGATTGGCCTGAATTTCATTAAAGAATTGTATAGGTGTTAACCTATTCTGGTGCAATTCGCATAATTCGATAGTTAGAGTTTGCAGGTCCCTTATATCAGCATAAGCTGCTAAGAGGGCTGTTCTTAAATCTAGCCAAGTGTTAATGGTGTACGTGGAAATGTCGCATTTCGCCTTTCCTGTGATTTTATTTTTCAACGAGTTGACTATGAATTTGTTTTGAAAGGTATTTACATTAACGTCATAAAATTGCGCGATTATTTCCTCGCTATTCACAATGAAATCATTTAAGTTATTTAGGTTGCCGTTAAACTCCGGCACCATTTGCAAGTACTCGCTTTTAAATTGTGGCTGTGCCATCGTGGAGTTACTTAAATTATTATTATTGTTGTTAGATGTACTGATCTCTTCGATTAAACTATCGTGATGGTTGTTTTCTTCGATATCGCTCAAACACGATTCGCAATCTGAATTACCACCGTCGTTAATTGACATTTATGTACTCACCAAAGTAGTAGCGTTTTCATCTGGCTCGGGAGGTCTCTGGTTCGAGAAGTCGATCCAATGGTCAGGTGATGCGGCGTCTTCTGCCTCGGATGTCTCGGGTTCGAGAAGTCGATCCTATGGACAGGTGATGCAACGTCTTCTGCCTTGGAAGTGTCGGGTTCGAGAAGTCGATCCTCTGGACGATGATCGCGACGCGATGTCTTCTGCCTCGGAAGTCTCGGGTTCGAGAAGTCGTTCCTCTGGTCAGCGAACGCAGCGTCTTCGCCTTCAGCAATGTTCTTAACTCGTCACTTTCGCGGTGTGAGCTACTCAATTCACTCACTCGAATTCGAATTTCTATGCGGTAGAAGCAGTGTAGAAGTCCGTATGCTATGCAAAGGTCTACCGTACTTTAGAAATTGCGTATTCGATTGCGCCACAAAATATTAAAATATACCAATCAGTTGTTACAATTGATTGTTGGGCAATCCTACCGTGACTGCGCCAATTACGATTCCGGGAGTTGTGACTTAGTTTTTAAAAAGTTAATTTATTTTTATTTTGAACAGTGAACTACATCTAACGAATGCGTAACATAAAGTAAATTCTTATTATCTAATTGCCGTGTCGTTGGCTCGGCCGCGACCTTGGCGTCAGCGGTTTTCTCGGGAAGATCCGCGTCTTCCACGATGACAACTGCTGAATCAGGTTCTTGGGAACGCATGGCTCCAATATAATATACATACACTAAGCTTAATATGTAACAACTAGAGGTACGTATTTATCTGTATGTAAAATAGCGTGAAAATTACAATTTCCAAACTTTTCTGAAAAATTTGGTTAAGTACTTGGTGTCATTACATCAAGTTTACACTTCTGATATCTAATTAAAGTATATATTTTATTGAATAGGTAAAATTATAATTCGTGGTTATATTATTAAGCAATATTTTGGAAGAAACACCTATAATGGTTCCAATTTGTAGTCCGATGAAATGCGATTTAAGGATTCTGTATAAATGAATATTAAAACATGTAAAAGTGACAACGTAAGTTAGTAACCAGTACATAACAAGAACATAGTTTAGAACCTTTCTTCTGGCAGATATAATTTGACTAACTAGTTGATACATTTGCACTTATATGAATTATTGCATTTAGTGCACTTAATGGATATGGAGCCTGTTTAATTATGTAATTATGCTATCATTTGTTAACTTGAAACATCATATACACCATTTCATAACACTAAAGTCAACCAAGTTTGCCTTGCAAAAGAACTGTTTACATCCACATAATTATTAATCCACATTAATTTGTTATTTTTATTATTTCTTGTAATTATGTATATATTCTTAGAACATTACGTAATTTACAACGCATCTACATTATAATAATTGTGTATATTTCTGGTGCTTAGCAGTTGGAGTATTCTGTGGAATAGTTTACAGTGTTTGGTAAATATGCATGAAAAGCAGAGCGCAGCCTACAAACACTCTCAGAACTCTCATGATTTACTCCGTTAATCTATTATTTATCAAAGGTTGTATATCGCGATAAACGCCCAGCACGCACATTCTTGTTAATTCGCTTGGTTAATTATTCACTGCGGTTTTCCTACTTTTCTTAGTGTCAGGAAACGCCTCGTTTAATTTACATAATCACGCTCTGCGAATTAGTTACAGAATGTTTCAATCTACAGAGACATAATAATGACTAAAATGAAAAATAAATGCAAATGTAAGAATATTTCATAACAAATATTTCGACATACAGAAAAACGAATGTGACAACTGTTGCATCCCCAAAGGAGTAAATTTCCAAAATTTCTCCAAATGTTTGTTATGTAATTTATTTAATTAAGATAAGTTTTTTTTTAACTTTACAGGTTTCTTTCAACAACTCTGCCGCAGTTGCCAGTGCAAAATACATTCATAATTTCTTGATTTGTGTATGTATTCATTATTTTAAAATATTAAATACAAGAAATGCTCGACAATACCAACATTTTTAAAGTTGATTTATCAAATCTGCAATTCATTTGTTTACAGTGGTTTATCACAATAACGAAAAAAAATACTTTCCCATTCTATGATGCATGTGTAAAAAGTACAGGCGAAATTAAATAATGCAGAAATACAAATTTTCAAAATATTTCAAAATCTACTTATTTTATGAATATGGTGCTGTAATAATTTTTTGTAGTAAATTGTCATGCCACTTGTTCCATGAGAAAATAAGTAGGTCATTCCATTTAAAATAAATGAAGAATTATGTATTTAAGTATGCACTTAGCTCACGGCATGAAATACCGATTGTTAACATTTTCAGATACAAAATATTTCACACATAGCACATAGAAGTATCTTTTAGGTATGATTCGAGATGAAATTCTCGTTATTTCATTTCCAAGGGAAGTTGAGGCAATTTTTCAAAACGTCTTTTTAAAGTAAAAATTTTGAAATTTAATATTTATATCTGAAATTAAAACAGATGTATAAGTGTATGTACTTCAAAATATATTCGAAATGAAACGGGGATAAAAAATACATAAGTTGCTGGCGTCTTTCGGTAGAACTGGAAGTGATAGAAGATTGAAAGTATTTCATTTGAGGAGAAAGAAATCAGCTATGTTTGGATGATTTTGTTCAAATTTTTATTATATCGGGAACCCCATAAACTTTTAATGGAAGATAGCCCATGTGGGACACCCTGTATATAATAGATGCAGAATATAAGAATGGTAATAATAAAATATAAAAAATAGTATTATTTATTAGTATAATCAATATCCGCATGTTTATCTTTAAGCACTTAATTAACACATACAGGTCTTTACAGATTTAGTAATTCTGGACGTGATGAAGTGGGGTAAGCTGTAGCTCCTTTAGCGATTGAGTGTGCGTCTTCAAGGGAACCCCCCATACTGGTAATTAGTAATCTATTTTATGGGCGAACAATAGACGGCTCGAACGAGATTAGCGCCGTCTTATTAGCTATAAAATACGAGCTAGATCCGTGCGTGATTTCCAATTTCCATACTATTAGGAAGTCTGATGGCTTCCAGACCTCATCTGCGAGGGTCTTGAATTTCTAATACATGTATTGAGTGTCCTGCTTTTTTCGAATTATGCAATCATGTTGGGGGGTGGAGGCCGCCGCCGTAACGCCACCATGAATAATAATAAACGGGAGCACGCGCGGACGTGACGCAGTCAACTTGCAGCCACATCCTAATTCTTTTCCAAACAACAGATACCGCACCCGGAGATTTTAAACTCCAATTTTAAGACACGTATGAACACAATTTACAATATCTACAATCATAAATTTACAAGTTATTATTTATCTTAAATTATACACACACACTAATGTGATAATAGCAATAATCTTCATTTGTATAACGACAATTACACAACGGATTTACATGTCATAAGTACACATAATATAATTATAATTATCCACACAAGAGGACACTAATATAATATTTGTTAAATTATACGTAGTGACATTGAAGTATAGACATGGATTCGATTCTTACTCAGGGTATTATATAAATTTTTCAGCTTTCAATTTCCCCCTCAAAATACGTGTTAAAAATCTGTTGTATTCAGCATATAACTTTATTGTATAAATTAAAGGTGCACTTCTAATTATTATAATTTATTTTTACAAAATGAAATAATATTTGGTCAAAGTAATATTAACATATCGGGACATTATTTTAACTCTTTAACATTTTCCCTATGATCAATTTAAAAAGCGCCGATCAATAAATTTCGAGTTTTGGCTAGCCAACCAATTATACCACAAACCTGTTCCCAAATTCTCGAACTGTTGACTGACTGACATTCAAGAATAATTATTTTTCTACTCCTACACTTTAATTAGTATATTAAACATTCGCCACCTGTACCTAAATGATGGTCATTTAGATACAAATTTTTCATTATGTATGTTCATAAGTTTATCTAAATAAGCCATTAAAACGTCACGGCATCGGCAGATGGAAATCCACGGCAGTAGCCGATAATTGCATTGATGAATCAATTTAAAATAAATTAAACATGGGCAATCAAATTTTGAATTCGATTTAATTCACAACTAAAACAACCAAAACAACCAAACCAACAATTCAATAAATATTGCAGCTTCATCAGCATCTACATTGCCATCGACATCCACCAATATTGTACTGGCGCAATTACATTTTCATATCTATACTATCCAGAATATAATTATACAACAAAAAAATAATTATTTTAAAATTTTGTTGTATTTCAATATAATATTATATAAGTTTAATGAATTTTGACAGTTGCCAATTTTAATTTTTAATTTTTATGCTGTGTCGTAGAAAACATATTGTTAAATACAGGGTGTCTCTAAATTATGTGGAAATGGCCTAACCACAGTTTACTGGGATCAAAAGAAGACGATTTAATAAAACTTATCTATATACAAATGCGTTTCGTTTAGCCAGTATTCAACTTCAAAGTTATTTTAAAAAATATATAATTTGCTTATAAAAAGAGAACGTTTACATTGATTTGGATGTTGTTTGGTATGACACTTTATACGGGTATAACTCATATTTTGACATAATATTGTTATTATCAGTAGACCGGTTGTGTATAAAACAAGTGAGGCCCAACATTAATACATTCATATTTTTTTAATGACAAAAGCACATAATCTTAAAAAAATCAAATCGGACGCAGGCATTCATTATTAAGTTTTTTTGTTTCTTTATAGTTTTTGGTATCTGTTACAGTTTCGGCACAAAAAAATAAAATATGAGTGACTTGTCTACACTCGTTCGGAAACAAATGTAATCTAGTTACCGGGTTGATAATGGTTTATTCACAATAATGAAACCGATAAAACAGTTTTTTTGCTGGTTTTAGCATTTTAGGAGCCCTAATAACGAGAAAGAACGATTTTGGAAATTATAGCAATTGCTTCATCCATACGATATCCAAATAGTGCAAGAGCATTTACCACCTGATTATAACCTACGTTTTGCGTTTTGCCGATTTATTCAGGAAAAAAGAGCTGAAAATATATTCTTTAACCAGAAAATTCTGTTCACTGATGATTTGTTTCCAAACGAGTGTAGAGCAGTCACCCATATTTTATTTTTTTGTGTCGAAACTGTAACAGATATCAAAAAGTATAAAGATACAAAAAAACTGTCCGATTTGATTTACTGATAATAACAATATTATGTCAAAATATGAGTTATACCCGTATAAAGTGTCATACCAAACAACATCCAAATCAATGTAAACGTTTTCTTTTTATAAGCAAATTTTGTTTTATATAAATTAACTTTGAAGCTGAATACTGGCTAAACCAAACGCATTTGTATATAGATAAGTTTTGTTAAATCGTCTTTTTTTTTAATCTGTGGTTGAGCCATTTCCACATAATTTAAGAGAAGTAATTTAGAAGTTCCGTCGTCAAGGATTAATAACTAAGCAAATGTCATGGCATCCTTACGGTACTTATAACCAAGGCGCGGATTTCTAGGTATTATGCTATACATCAGTTTTAAAAGCAGACCAAAATGACCTCGTATTGTTGCCGGATCCGGATATATAATTTCTCTCAGCCAATATTTTGATGCAGTACAGCCGATATAGCAAACCCGGAGCCTACGCTCCCCTGTTCCGTTCCGACTCTGAAGCGGCCGGTAACAGTATCTATACAAATTTCAGCAAATGAAGTAACGTGACAATTTTTTTTTTGGTGCTTTTATGCATATTTTCAGATCTTAAGCTAGTAATTGCTTTAATTCATTTTTGTGCATATTTCCTTATTTTTTGTGCTTATTTCCTATTTTCTCAATTTTATAGCATATTATTTATATTAGCTAGGAATATATTTTGTTGCACATTATTGTAAAGATAATTTAGTATTAATATTACTCCGTTACGTCTAGTGTGCTTGGTTATCACAAAATCATCAACAAAGCAAGCGTGCGTACGTGTTTTTTGGTAAACAAAGCTTGATTATTTTGGGGATTACCCTATTTTTACGTGCACAGAACGCATCTGGGGCAAGTGTGCTATCAATTCTGTCCAATTTATCTCAATCTTCAGTGCGTTGTGCTTGTGCCTTGTATGTATTACGTGTTTATAAGTTTTCTTGTATGAAATGCCGAAAGTAAAACCTTCCGTCGATGAATGGATACGTGGACATTCTGAATTAAAATATGAGAACGGCAAATTAATTTGCAGGGCTTGTATCAAACCGGTAAGTTTTATTTTGTGTTGCTATTTAAAATTTAAAAAAACACAAATCTGCAAGCAGTACCCTGAGAACCCAGCAAACTATTTCCGAGTCTTTTGCGAGTTCTTCTACACAGAATGAACATGAATATTAGTTTGATTTATGCAATACGGTGGTATCTTCTAACATTCCGTTAAAAAGAAGTAGATAATAATATGTTTAAATGTTTTTTACAAAAATACACCTGTAGACATATTACTGCCGAATAAACCATTCGCAAAAACTATGTCTGGCAAGTATATAAACACACTATTGAGGAAATAAAAAAGATAATTGGCAACAATTACATAAGGTTCTGTGTAGATGAAACTACTGATTTATGTGGTCGGTACATCGCCCATTTAATTATTGGATTATTAAACGAAGACTCCACCAATGCATTTTTAATTATTTCCGAGCAGTTAGAAAAAACAAATGGCAATACCCTTGCCCAATTCGGTCACGATGCCCCAGGGTGGGGCAAGTTCGGAGTAGTTGGCATTTTTTGCAATTTTCTACCAAAATGAAAATTTCCATGGGAATTTATTATATTCTTATTATATTTAATGATTAGGATGGTTGAGACCTTTACTTTGTGGTAATCCATATTAAATTCAGAATAAAACACTACTATGTTTTAACCACACAATTTATTGTTACATATAAATATATATATTTACATATAAAACTACATATACCGCGCGTTTTTTTTATCTCTGAACATAGGGTATGTTCAGTTTTAAAACGACAGTATCAATCATACGCTAAAATTCAATGTATGCAACCAAATTTACTAGCGTGGGTAACTCAATTATTTAAAAAAAAAATGACAAATTCATAACCCATTTAATAAAACGCCAAAACTGTAGACAGAAAATGTATTCAACGCAAGAAAAGATACAATCTGGGCAGTGCATCTGTACCAGTGCACAAATACAGAGCACTGGTAACAATGTGGCATTAGTATACGGACTGTGCGCTATTTATTTCTGTGCATTATCCTGAGAGACCAATACAATCAATCGGAACAATTAGTAATATAACCGCCAAATTTAAAAGTAGATGATGCATCTCCGTTGGTCATCATAAATTAACTACAAGATGCCACGTTTTGATTGAAGAAATGAAATTAAACATGTTATGCTATGCTGAAGAAGGTACTGATGAAGAAAATTTAAATACTTTCTTGCGTTGAATACATTTTCCGCCAACAATTTTGACGTTTTATACGTTACGTAAATATACGTTAAAATTATAAAAAATATCCTGAGACACCAATCCCATCATTCCTGTTCAAATAGGAATCATCAACTATTAATCCCGAAATAGTAACTCATTTGTGAAAGTGCCCTATTTAATCACTTTCTTGCATTGAATACATTTTCTGTCAATAGTTTTGACATTTCAAATGACCAAGTTGCACGTGCATGTAATTTTGGTTGCATAACTGGTTGCAATTGATACTGTCGTTTTAAAACTGAACATAGCCTATGTTCAGCGATAAAAAAAAACGCGCGGTATACACATATAAACCGTAAACCACGACTCGAGTTTCAACCTGTGATGGCCATTATCAAGTCACTTGATAATGGCCATCACAGGTTGAAACTCGAGTCGTGGTTTACGGTTTATATGTGTATATATGTAGTCTTATATGTATATATATACCGTATATATATCGTATATATATATCATTAAAAATTTTACTTTTCAGGTAACCCCAAAGAAAATAATCATTTGTTGACATATCAGCTGATCTTGATACATTACGAATACTCTCGTGTATTGTCTTGAATAAAAACATAACCTCTCTGTGTAATATATGCCAAAATTGACAGGTTGCCTGCACCGACGCCGTTAATGAGTTGATTATTTTTTTTTTAGAATTACACATAGGAAATTCCTTGCGGGTGATGCAGGCAACCAGTTATTCATTGCCAATCATATGTGTAAAAACGAAAAAAAAGCCCGGTATGTAACAATTAATTGTGTGGTTAAAACATAGTAGTGTTTTATTCTGAACTTATTATATTTGTATAAATATTTTATATTTTATTGGGGTTTTGTCAATAAAAACTCCACTGTGTGTTGATACAATATGTTAAGTATTTATGAAAGAACTTTAAAATAAATAGGTTAAAAGCCGAATAAAAAACAGGTTCGAATTTACTCCACCTTATTTTGACAATTTCACTGCAATTATTGTAGATTTTCTTACAATGAAGCATTTTGGAATTTACCGAAATCTTTGTGAAACGTTGTGTAATTTCTAATAGTATATTGTGTTAAGCTAGTTCTATTTCCAATCGTAGCCTTAACTTCCAATCGTAGCTTTAAAATTCAATATATAAATTTTCGCCATTTTACCTGGTAAAAATAGCAATCACTTACATAATATACTGTATTTTCATTCGTCAGTATACGCAGGCTATATATTGAACTCGATCCGAAGATGGCATTAGCTCCAAATGATTTTCCCATATATAAAGAGCATTCTTTTAGTATTGTATATTAACTATAATTGGAAGGACTTACCGGGGGAGCATCTCCCCTTCCCCCGCCAATTGTTCGCTTGCTAACTGGATCCGTAGCAGTCAAGGCTTCGACCCGTGTTCTCTACGAGTATTGTAATTCCCCTTCATGTGCAAAGCAAAGACGCCCAATACGAGTACTGTATTTATAAAGGACGTAAGGACATACCCCTCCTTTATGTGCATTTACTGTATTTATAAAGGACGTAAGGACATGCCCCACCTTTATACAATCACAAGATAATACTTCTCCGTATTTCAATTACTAGGACATACCCCTCCTTTATTCAATCACCGGGACATACCTCTCCTTAATTCAATTACTAGGACATACCTTTCCTTAATGCAATTACTGCAATTACTGTAGATATAAAGGACATAAAGACATACCTTTCCTTTGTGTGAGCCCCGTAGTTACAATATCATTCTTCATGTGCTTGTTTATAGATTTTTTCAACAAGTGTGGGGCTAAAGATATACTCCTGTAACATTTGTATTAAAATGAATTTATTTTTCGGCGTTTATTTTATATACTTAATATCATACCTGTCATCTTATACACCTCTGGTCTCCTTCTCCAGTAACCCAAAATCATTAGCGTATGGTAAATATGAATTCACGGATACCATACATTTGTTCTGTGTAAATTTCATTACAGTTAACTCGAGCTTAAAGTTTTGGCCACTGCTGGATTCACTGTAGAATATTGTTCTTTTTATACTCTATTTTTTCTAAACTGGCATTCACGTCATCAAAATAATAATCATAATAATGATGACACAATTTTACAAGGTTACCAGCTGTCCTGGGTATTTAAAAATGGCTGCAATCAGCTGTTGCGCCCGTGCAATCTTGTGCGACAGTGCGCGATTCGTATCAAATTCGTCGACTTCTCTGCCGTTTATCATACAGATCTCAATCTTGTGGTTATGGCTAACATCTACAATGGCAAAATATGCAATGTAATAAACGATCAAATGTAACAAGTTAAACGTCAAAGAAGTTTGGTTATACACACATGTATGAGCATGTGTTAGTAAAAAAGATTTAGCATCGTCGCCGAAAAAATATCACGGCCGCCAACATAACATGATTTATTACATGATTGGCAGGCGAAAATTGTGTCCGCGGTTAATACACCGATTGCCTATTTATAACCACTGGTGATCAGTGTTATGTAACAAATTATCCTCAGATTAATTTCGATTCTTAAACTATTGTTATGCATATTCTCAAAAACAATCACGTTGGTACGAAAAAACCTCACCACACTGCTGTTTTATGACGTGAACGCCAGTTTAGAAAAATTAGAGTATATTCACAGTATCGATATGTTTTATCTTCCTATTACTTCTACTTCCGCTTACTTGTGTAGTCATATATGCTGCTTTCTTCAAATTCGCTCAAATTCTTATATTCTAATCGTTTTATTAACGTTATCTTAGTTGATAATTAACATGTTTGCTTGAACTTTCCGTTGCGGCTTGTTTAATTATTTTGGGGGAGTTGTTGGGATTCTTCGTGTGCTCTTGTCGGTGTGTGTGGTGTTCGCCAAGACTTGATTACAAATTGTAAAACATAACTCGCGTAAGTTTTGCAACAAGTCCTATGTGACACGGGATCAACCGCCACGTACCCGCGCTCCGGCGTCGTCTGCCACGGTTTCCGCGGCGTTTCTCTTATTTCACTTAAATATACTTGTTGTTAGCAACTTGGATAATTTACATTGTAATACGATCCGTCTCCTCCCGGGCGCAGACGGGAAAAAGGAGGAGGCGAAAAACTTTCTGATTAACCGTCTCCGCAGCGGTCATCCCTCAGGTTTCAGCGGCGTGCCCCTTCGGTCTCCTCCAGAGGGTCCAGACTTTGCTCGGGATTTCATATAGGAATCGGCACATATTTTTCACCGGCGTCTGGAGTGGAGACAATATAAACAGTAGTTTCATTAAAGCCCCCGACGCCGGCGATTTTTGTTATTAAACGGTCGTGAAAAATAAGCGCGCAGGGGGCTTAGGCCGCGCCATCATCCATCACGCCCTCCCGGCCGTAACATATGCCATATGATTTATGGCGACTCTATCAGGTCATATGCATATAATGACCGTTTAATGGATTCATCAACTGTCTCCGCCGATACTCCATTTGTCACACGACGTTTTATTCGATACCAGTGCGTCCGATTCAGATGGCGGCTCTTTTGTACTCCTAAATCGATTTCCCAATCACAAAACTAATGGTACGCCAATATTAATCAATATTAATAACAAATATTCAAACAACATTGTCCAATAAAGCAAAAGAAATAAACAAATATATCACATACTACGGCAAATCGATCAATTTGGGAGTAGGGGAAGGCGGGACAGAACGGGGTACCGGATCGTGACGAGGGAGACAAGCAAATAGTATTTTAACTTTCAGACAGAGTCAATGCTTAGTTGCGATAGTCAATTGTTATTATTACTCTGCTCTTTGTGCTGGTATACACTGATCTCGTGAAAGATATGTAGGTGATAATTGCTGCTGTTATTTAAGATAAGTGGTGTATTTTTATTTTTTTTGTTACAATGATGATTATTCATTTTGTTCATCATGCATTTCTTTGCAATATCCGCAGGTATTATATACCGGGTAATCGATTTGCCGCGGAACATAGGGAAATAACATAGAAAAATATTTTTCTTCAGTGTGCACCCCTATTCAAATTATAATAAAATTAACAGCACCACTAAATAGATATTTTATTGCGCTTCTTATGGTATACATCAATCCAAATTAAATTCTAAGCAAATTTTATGAAGACTATTGAGACTTATCTTTAGTAGTTTTTAAGGAAAAAAATAATTTCCGATTTTTTTGCTTCAAAGAGACAATTTAAAAAATATTCATAATTTCTCTTATGAATGAAACAGAAACTTAAACTTTTTTGTATATTGTAGCAGAAACATGGCTCTATCACTACAATAATTCGTATTTGTTGATATTTTACTAGTACTATTTAGTCATTATTCATTTTTTTTTAAATAGAATGACATATTTTTTGTATGATGAGGCAATAAACAGAACAATTTTCTACAAAAGAAGTCTAAAACAAACCTTTCAAGCGCGGGGGAGACAAGCAAGCAAGTATCTTAACTTTCAGACAGAGTCAATGCTTAGTTGCGATAGTCAATTGTCATTATTACTCTGCTCTGTGTGCTGGTATATACTGATATCGTGAAAGATATGTAGGTGATAATGCTGCTGTGATTTAAGATAAGTCATGTTATTTTTTTTGTTTTTGTTACAATGATTATTCATTTTATTCATCATGAATTTCTTTACAATATCCGCAGAGTATTATATACCGGGTGATCGATTTGCCGCGGAACATAGGGAAATAAGAAAGGAAAATGGTTTTCCTCAGTGTGCACCCCTATTCAAATTATAATAAAATTAACAGCACTCCAACAAAGACAGGAGGAATTGTTTGGCAAATTTGCTTCATACATAGTAAAATTGTAAAGTATTAATTTCCTTAAATAGTACAAAATACTTTCTCTTCCGCTTGGCATCTGCAAAACTGCTTGAAAATCCATTGTAATGGACATTAATGTTTCATCTATATTGGCGCGTTTTTATCAGCCCAGGCCGTCTTTATTCATAAATGTTTTTGATAGTCACCCTCTAAATTATCTTTAGATTCTGATATGTATATTTTTTACCATCCTTGCGGTAGTAGTGACTCCGTTACCGGAAATGACTCAATATGTTCCCTAATGAAATGAATGTCCTCATCTTCGGTTTTATTTGGTTGCTCTTTTTTTCCTACGTAGATTGTAACGGGCCTGTTTTGACTGCGGTCGGTTAAGACGAATTCTGTTTTAATTTTTAATTTCGCTCACGGACCGTAAACGTAGGCAACCGCTACGCACACGTTTTTTAAACATCGACGCGTTTCCGGTCTGCGTATAATTGTGATTCGGCAGCGGAGGCGCTGGAATGAAGCAAAAGGTAGTCGACTCTCTTCGAGTGCAAAAGTGTCAGGAGGTACACGGTTTTCTTTGGGCTTATCGCCAACCGGTTTCCGGGATTTAAAATGTGTCCTCCAATAACCGCCATATGAGGGATTGACGACACCGGCACAAGGCGAGGGAGAGTGCAGCAATAATTGGCTATACACGCTCGAACACCAGAGTAAGTGATTAAAACCGACATCATTTTTGTAAAGACACGTGTCCGGCCATTATTAATAAGGCCGTGTGCTTTTCAGGCGTTTTTTTGGTAGGGGCTGAAGCAACCCAGCCAGTCAAGTTCTCGGCTAGGGGGGACGACCACCCTGCCAGAGTTTTTCTGAAGACCCCAAATTAGCAGCGGCGTCCCCGGCGATTGGCAGCAGTACGAATTCCTAAGAACCAAGCCGCAATCACCAGCAGCGGAGGCGCCACGTGGACGGATGAACCGGCCAGATCTATAGTTTTTTTTGTTCTCCTTTACTGTCTTTAATTTTTTTGTTGTTTTTTGTTTATCGTTTTCTTTTGTGTAAATTTGCGTGGCTCCGAGGGCACTTCGCATAGCGCGATAAGCGTTGCGCGGAATTCGGTCGAATTTTGGTAATGCGCCGTAATAGATCTGCGAGCGGAGGTATTTTCTTCCAGGAAGCGCGGACACGGTGTCCCGTCCTTTGTGTTAAATAAACGCAGATAGTTTACAACCACAAAATTCACATCTGTTATTTTTTGTTCCCCCACCTTTTCTCAATCGGGCATTCTTTACAATTTAACTTCCTTTTCTCATTGCGAGATTTAAATCTGGTGGTGTGGGCGCCAGATGGTCAGCCGTTGCGACAGTTCGTAATTTCTGAACTTCGCTGACTGTCGTCAACCCACGCAGATAGAAAATTCCAGCATATCAGATTTTTGCACAGCATCAGAAATAACATTGACACTTATACATAATGTAATAGTTTACACAATTATTTCTACACAAAATTTGTCTTTCTTCCGCAGAAAATGTTTCACTACGTTTAAATGAACATTTATCACACTGAAACAGGCTTTGGTAGCTTAGCTGAATAACACCTTTGGTAATATAAGGTAGTCCCTCGTTTTTTTACCTTGCTTATATATTTTTTCACTCAGATCGTTGGGGTGTTTTACGACGATTTCTAGGTTTAACGAATATCCAAACTGTTTCTAATATGGTCTCAATAATGAACATTGCAGTTTTCGAAGAAGTTTCAGTGTTTGGTAATAATAAACTTGGACTCTCAGCAATTATCATCACATCATAAGAATAAACCTGATGAATTGAATTGTTTTCATCTTATTTAGGGAAATACGTTGGATCCATGTCTGAATAGTCGCTACATAATACGTCATGTTCTTCATCAGATAGTTTATCGACTGATATTTAATTATTAGTAGATAATTAATTAATAATTGTCAGAAGTAATCAAGTAACCGTATTATGCTAAAAACTGATAAATAAACTTGTCGTGGATGTTTTAAACAAAATTTGTGTAATGAAAACAAATAAATATTATTATTGTTTTAATTTCAAAGTATATAGGCAACAACACAAACATATGAACTAGTGAAATCCAGCAAACCGAAATATATGGTTCTACTGTATTACCTACATGTCAATAATTTTAGAACCTTTTAAGCAGAATGCCAATAAATGGCCGTATGGGCTTTCTTCATTCAATAAATTAATATTTACTCAAAAAAAGTGAACGTACAATAAATCAATAGACAAACAATAAATATTTAACAATAAATTTATGTAATATATTAAAATTAAATCACAATATGAAATAACAATCTTCAGCTAATTCTTGCTTTATTTTTGTTCTGCTTTATTTGCACTTTCTACTAATATTTGATAAATTGTTGTACAAATAACAAAACTGTTCGATTGAGGGGATTCTCGGGTTACCACTGATTTTATTACAATCAACCAGCGGCGCGTTATGGCTTCGTGGGAAAATTTGAAAAAAGTTTAGACTGCATATTGATCCAAAGCTCTACTTTTGCATGTAATTAATTACGGCTGCATCAACATTTTCTCTTCGTATAAAAAGATGACAAAGATATTTTGTTTCCCAGACTTTTGTAAAAAAATAATATTCGTTAAATTTAACACTGAAACCAAGTAAATATGTCCCTCTATTAAGGGAAAAAAATCACGTCAATAATTTTATATAACAATACGTCCAGGCCAATTAAGTGGGTGCTATTTTCGCTTATTTCGCAACACCAAATATGGTTAACTTTTATTAAATGAGGTTGTTTAAATATGAGTATTTTTGAAGGTTTTGACCGCTTTTTAGCTCAACGGCGACACAGTGCGTGGTTCGTAGGGCGTTATGTTGGACGTTTTGAACTGATTAAAATGAATGTCAATCAGACGTTGTAGCCGCGTGTGTAGCTGGTCAAGTTTTCGTCTTTCGGGGAATCTTTTTGTAGTTCTCGCGTGATATAGGTACAGTGAATCGAATTTATTTTGACAGTGCCCGTGCGAGAAGGATATTTCTTTTCCGATATGCTCAGTTCTCTCGGCCGGGTCAGTCCGAGTACTGTTCATAACGTATGTCTGAAATTGTCGGCTTCAGTCACGTTTCGGACCGTGGTTCAGCCCCTGTTACCGAGGGTAGGTTATTTTGCGGGAGAAAGACCTGAATTCTGCCTTCACCTTGTTCGGTTATTATTCAAATTGTAATTAGTAATAAATTACCCAATAAATATTTTAAATCGTTTTTTAAAAACATTGTTATTTAATAAGAATAAATAACTTACATATTTTGTTGCCCTGGTAATCTTGAATTGTCGTCATATTTATGAATATACAAAATTTAACCTGTATCTGGGTTTGATAATTAATTCCTCTAAACTAAAATAGTGGTAAAAAAATATTTGAACTTACGAAGTTAACAATTTTCTTTTTATTAGATTATAACAACATAACGTTAATTAGAACATATGTCCTCTTTCTACGATTTTGTGTTAATATTGATAAAAAGTATTGCGTAAGTAAACTATTCTAAATTTCGAACAATTTCGAATTGAACTAATTATAAATGTTTGAGCATCAATATCATATTACAATATTGCAGAGAATTAAAAATGTAAAATTTATTTAAGTTTGATACTTCATTTCCTCTCATGTAATAATAAATAATTTCAAATTTGCAGAGAATATACCTTGTATATGGAAATAATATTTAATTTTCAAAATAAATATCAATTAAAGATTATTTATTTATCTATTAATAATTATCTATTCATATTATCAATCTGATATACAGATATTGTTAATTCATTAAATAATTAATATAAATAAAATACCTGATTTAGTTATACAAATTTAAGAAAAGCGTTATACAGTCTGTTTGAATTATTATGATACAGCAAATATCTCGGTTATTGGTATAGATAGAAAAAAAAGTTAAAATAAAATTATCATAGCTACTTAAAGTTTTTATTTGTTTGCCTTCCTCATATGCCGGAAGAAAGTCCTACTTTCCTACTCCCTACTCCTACTCCCTAAAAATATATTTTTTATTAAAAGTCACTCTTCCGTCAAACCGCCCTCGTATTGCTCCTTAAAGTAAATGCTTAGTTCATTGTCGTTAATTCAGGTATTGGGGGTAGGTGAACTTAGGTTACCTACATTTCCGATTCCAGGCACTAGACTACGATCCGATGCTGATTTAAATTTACAATTTCTTTGTGAGAAGTAAATCTTAAAACTAACACATCATAATAGATCTTTGCATTTGACAACAAGTATCATATTAATCTGAGATTTTTCTTTTTAATTTGTGTAGTCTTTATACAGTATTTTAATATTGGCGATTTTCAACAGGTCACAGTAAAATAGACATTAATAAAATCTCGTAGAACCCTAAAGCTGTAATACTTAACAAATATAGCATAATATTTTAAACTATGCCTGTACATCATGTTTACACTAAAGACAAATTATAATAAAAATATTTAATAACATTAATAACAAATCTTCAACCTTTGTTGGAGTTGGGCAAAACATCTTTCTACTGGGGAAAGGAATATGCTTTCTGGGTGGGCATTAGTAGTTAAGACAAATGAGTTTTTAATTAGTTTTGCAGTAAAACTGAAATGGACACTTTTAATTAAGTCAAAGATTGAATACAAACATCAAGTAATAGCCCAAAAATAAAAGCCATCAAGTATTAGCATTAGCAACTGTTTGTTTAAATTTGTTTAGTTTGTGTTGATAGTTGTCTGACAAACTTCAAATTAGTGTACTCCATAAAATAGTTAGCATTAATCAGCAAAACCGGGGTGGCTGTACACTCACTAATACTCAACAACCACACTAAACAGTAATTAGCTAAGTATGGATAACTGCAGAGAGATTATGGATGATATAAAAAACTATGAACCAAGATGTAAGATCATGACTCACATTAATCACTCATATGTTTCCTATAAGAATAACTTGATTGCAGTAAACCAGGAATGGGTGCAAATCCTAATTAACTTGCGCATGAAGTACTCTAAATCATTCACAAGGAAGCGGAATTCAGCAGCTGAAGCGTGGAAGTGAGTGGTTTTACTTACGTTTTTGGATAAGAGATGCACTAGTTTCCAAGTAAAACAAATACATAACTAAGCCAACTATTATAATGTAATGTAGTAATAATAACAATGGCTTGGATAGATTGCTCAAATATTACTATTCTACTACATGATTAATGATGAGTAGTAAGCATGTGGCTAGAGTTAATCAACATCTTAAATATAATTAAAATATATCTACAAGGTAAATATTAGTGCTGTCAGAAAAAACCGGGTACCCAGGTACACGGATAGCCGAACAATTAGTAACCGGTTAAGCGGAACCGGGTTTTAAAACACAAATACCCGGATCTGTGTACTTGAGTTGTAAGACCCGAAATTGAGAACTAGTGTTTAAAACCCGGTCATTTTATTAAAAAAACAGAGCTCAACTATAAAAAACTGCGCTGAATGCGTTTTTAATAAAATAAAGGTTGAAATTTATGAATACATTATTAATACCTAATTAAATGTGTGTTATGATTTATTTCTTATTTCTATGGGTATCTGGGTTTTGAAACCCGAGTGTGGGTACCTGGGTTTTAAGACACAGGTACCCGGAACCAGAGTAACTGGGTATAGGGTATTTCAAGAACCGGGTACCCGGTTCCTGAAATTTCCGGTATTGACAGCCCTAGTAAATACCGCCAAATAATACAATTTCAGAAATATTCTACGAGAAATGATTGAATTAGGAGCTCCACCATACGTTACTCTGGACAAGATCAAAAAGAAGTGGATGAATTTGATTGCTAGATACAAGGTGGGAATATTTAGATTTTTGAATTGTGGCGGTGTTTACTTCTTGATACATTTTATCAATTATAAATAAAACAAGTTATTTTGTGATTACTTTGTAACTTGTTTTATTTATAATTTTCTGATCTATTATTACACTAACCCAAGAAATTGACAAATTACAAATTAATGAATGTTGTTACGATAAATTAAAATTAATCTATTTATAATTATCATAGAAGCAAATTGATAAATTTCTATAATTCTAATACATCAAAATTCTCAAAGCACAAACATAAGGTTTTCTTCTTTGTTCTATATGTTGTATTCTTGCAGCATTTAAAGTTTACTTCGAACTTGGACACGATAACCTGGCCTTATTTCGAGCAAATAGACCGTGCGTACTCCAGGAACCCCAACATCGTCGAGCTGCGGAAAAGCAACTCTAAGGGTAGCGACAGTGACGAGAGCATTGTCTCTGATTACGCCGAGTACATGAGTACCTATCATAAGGTGAGTTTACTACACTCAGCACTGAAACAGCAACGATTTCAGAGAAGAAGCAGAAGTTCACCAGTACACTCATCCACTTGAGGTACACCTTCAAGCATCTGTTTACCGGGAAGAAGTATGCAGCCCAAAAAGGATGGATGTGAGTAAACTTTCAATTTTGGACCAACTAGTAGGAATATGATTTCTATGTAGTTGAAAGTAATGATTAGGAAGCTGTACAGCTGATGTACAGCTGAATTTAAAAAAAGAATTAAATTTTTCCAAAAGTAAATTTGGTTTTAAATATTTGTCATTATTGCAATTGTATACTTGACAGTACCTAACAAAAAAAATCTACCAATTTATATAATTAGATAATAGGTAATAAATATTAAACGTAATAATAATTAATATCACCTATTATTGTATTCTGTAGATGCTACAGTATCTGCATCATTTTGTTATATATACATACAGCAGAATGAAAAAATAAATCGGAAAACACAAAAAAATACAAGTATATTTTTTACTTTTGTCATAGTTTGAAAGAGTTTTTTTAGAAATAGGTTAGTATTAATTGATAGTATGTTAGTAATTGCTTAATACATAATTGCTTAATTTCACAGCTACACTCATAATTGTCCTACCATTTTCTAGGTGGGAGACTATTCCACCTTTACAGAGTTTTCCGATTGCTTTTCAACATATATCAGTTGTGTTTCACTTTATCTTAAATGCTTTTCCCTCTTGTCAATACTTGTCAATATTGTTTCAAATGTATTCCCCATATGTTAAATTGTTTTCATTATTTATCAAATGCTTTTCTCTCTGGTCGAAATGGATTAAATATTAGATCAGGGAAAAGCATTTGATATATAGTGAAAACAATTTGACATGTGGGGAATACATTTGATTCAATATTGACAAGTGTTGACAACAGGGAAAAGTATTCGAGATAAAATGAAACACAACTGATACATGGTAAAAAGCAATCAGAAAACTCTGTATTATACAGTATTCGATTAAATTAGGCATTGCAAAGGTTGGTGTAAATTGGTAGAATTTTTTTCTGGGTATTGTCAGGTACTGTCAAGTATCTAGACAATTAATTGACAAATACTTAAAATAAAATATATGTTCGAAATTATTACATTTCGCGTTTTTTTAAATTCAGCTCTATACTGGGTGTTAAAAAAAGAGTGTAAAACATTTAAGGGGGTAGTAGTATGAACTACAATAAAAACAAAGTCTTGATAAACATGGGTCCTCAAAGTAACGGTTTCGGAGATATTGAAGATTATTCTGCTCCTTTTTTATTTGGCTAAAACTTGCATTTTCTTATCATAGTTGGCTGATGTTTTGTGAAATATACATTCAGTATTTGACAGTTGGTCGGAAGAGGCGGACCTTTTTTATGGCTTGCAAAATCGACTGATTTAAACACTCTAGATTTCTTTTTTTGGGGATATTTGAAAACATTAGTCTATGGTTCTCCTTTAATAGCCTTGAGGACTTGCATCTAAAAATTAATAAAAAGTGGCAACAAATCCGTGAAAGAATTCGAATATCTTTCAGACAAAGATGTCGTGCCTGCTTGGAAATGGAAGGAGGGCACTTCGAAAATCTTCTGCAACTCTGTTCTTTGTTTTTGCTAGAAGGTTCCTTTATTTGTTTGCACCTAATCAATAAATAATAAATAATTGCAAATAGGTAAATAAATGTTTCAAACAAGAATAATCTTCCATATCTCCGAAACCGTTACTGGGTTTGAGGACCCATGTTTATCAAGACGTTTTTTATTGTGGTTTATACTATGTACTACCCCCTTAAATATTTTACACTCTTTTTTTAACACCCTGTATAACCATATTCCTTTCTCCATAGGTGTGGGGATGAATGATCATTTTGTTACAGAGTATTAAAAATAAAATTAGTTCAAATTTAACCTATTTATTTATAAAATGACATACCGTCATATAATTCCAAGTTATTTCTAAATAACATTTTCAAACTATGACAAAAGTGAAAAAAAAGTGTAATTTTTATTGACATTTCCCATTTTTTTTTTTAAATTCAGCTGTATTTTCCATTATAGGGTGATACAAAATTTATTACCTAACGGCCAAAGCTACACCATCGAGCAGATAAGTAAGTGCTGGCAGAACCTGATTCAACGCTACAAAAGCCTATCCGAGAACGAAAAAGACCATGGTAAGATCGCGTGGGTGCACTTCCAGAACATGCACGAGATCATGAGCAAGAAGGAGGAGCTTATGTCAACCGACCACACTGCAGAGGAATCAGTTTCAGTTATCAAAACAGAAATGATGTCGCCAGTTAAATCACTTCACACGATAAAAAATGAAGGCAATCACATCCCGGGCAACTCGTGCCAGACAGACACAATGGTGGTCGACTCTAATGTCATAACCAATGTGAACAGCTGCTTGGAAATCAAGTACGAGCCAGTGGTGGACAAGAAGAGGAAGCGGCAGCCTGCCACAAACCTCAGTGACTTGCTGGGGTACTTCCAGGAGCGCGACCGCCGCCTTGACGAGCAGCACCGTGAGCTGATGGGGGTACTGGATGGTGTACTAAAACTCATGCAGAAAAAATAGCTTAATTGATTTATTAATATTTGAATATTTGTAACAACACTTGTTGATATTGGGGGCACCTGTGGTGCCTCCCCGTTTCTGAAATTACATCCATGGGACCAATGACCAACCACAATAAATAAATAGTAAAACTAGGTTCATCGAACTACAACAACAGAAAGAGTGCCCAACTGGGGGCACGCACAACAATACCATAAATTGAACCTATATTGAAATTGATTTAATTGGAAAAATTGCACTTAACTAATCTGCAACGCAGTTAGACGCTCCTCTATGTTGCTCGACTGCAGGTTCGCTTTGTACCGGTCCTTTACTTGCGTTATCGACCACTCAGCAAGCTTTGCTGCCTCCTTTTTCTTCTGTGTCGTCGACTTCTGGGATGTTGCAATATAACTTGTGGCCTAAAAATCATTACCATTATAATTTCCCCACTAATGCAAATAATTTTCATTCAGCAACTCCAAACAGATACCAATCTTTCCTTTCAGCCTCTAACCATTACACTTCATCCCCACAATCAACATACCAAATACAACCCATACAGTGCTCTTAAATTTTTCGGATTTAGTTTCAAAGACTGGCAGTAGTAGTTCCTAGCCATCTCCACGTTCTCCAGTCCGCCTTGCGTGTACCGGATGTCCGCATACCGCTGGTGCAGCAGGTGGTTGTGGGGGTTGTGCAGGATCAACTCCTCAATGCAAAAAGCCGCCTTCGCGAAGTCTTGCTCACCAATATACAACTCGCTAAGCTCTTGCCAAGCTTCAGCGTCAGCCATAAAACTAAAATTGATCAAAAATAATATCAAGTTTAAAAAAACAATAATGTAAATTTCTTTTTTACATTTTCAGGTAATCGGTTAGCTCTTTAATTGCCTCAGATATTCTCCCCTGCGCTTTCAGTATGGCGATTTTGCGTTTCTTTGGGGCACTGTTGGATTTGTCATCCTTGATAATGGAGTCCAAGACATCCAGCGCCTCCTCATACCTCTCCTGAACCTCCAAGCGCATCGCTTTGTACTTCTTGACCCGTTGGCTACCAGGGAACTCATTAGCCAGCGTTTTTATGCAGAAACCGGCAATTTCCGGACGGTTGCAGTCGAGCGCGGCAATACATACTTGTTCCAGTATTAAGTGCTCTGTAATAATTCAATCAATTGATACTACAATAATTATCTTTCATAGCATGTATTTAGTGTGAACAACCATCGCAACCTCATTGAAAATTAATCTTTGAGTACAAAGTATTTAGTTGCAGGCTGTCCTTTAGCATACATGGTATAAAAATTCTGTATATATGCCATGGTTGATATTATGAACCAAATCAGAGGCAGCTCATTATTTAGCACGTAGATTAAGCATGTTCCGTTTCTTGATAGTGAATGTAATAAATATATATGAATAATTGACATCAACAGCTTCTATCGTCTTTGCTGTTCTATCAAATACCCTCGTTATTCCGCTAATTAATTTATGAAAAAATATGTGGCGCATGCTTACTCTCATTCCCGAGTTTGTTTAGATTGTGGGAAAGCACGGCCTGCCAGTAGTAGACGACTTCCTCGCTCTTCCTCGTGCTGTTCTCGCGCCACGTCCTGAACAAATCCCTGGCCTCTGAGGATGATGTGGAAGTTAGTTTCATGGGGAGGTTATGTTTTGAGGTGGATTTTAGTTACCTGACCAGCTAACATCCGCCATGGTCGGGGGGCTGTGGGAACTGTCGACCTGAACAACGGGTTAATTAATATTAATTAAGCATAAATTAGCGTATCACAGACTGCTGATCACACATCAATAAAACAGTAGGTTGGCTGCTTGGGGGACAATTTCCTAGTGGAATTTGACGCCTGCACCCAATTGAGCGGAATTGGCATCTGAGAGGTCAATTTGGGGGATTTTCTTATAATAGTTTTGGTATATCTGCGATGCTGTGATAATTCAATTTTTAACGGTTTGCCAACATGAAGTAAACTGGGGGTTTCATTGTTATATCTGGGGAATTCAGTTGTCAAAGTTTGACAGCTGCCGGGGAAAAATCGACACTCGCTCTCAGTGATTCCAGAAAAACAGCCATATTGTGATTTTAATCAGGAGGAAAGTTGCTTTTTACTCACACGGAAACGAAGTAATATGCCATTAGCAAATATAGAGCCATGGCAAGTTCCACACGCCGTGTTAGAGGTGAGTGCCTTGTAGACTGACGCAGCCGACCAACTCCCGAACTATCCACCAATCATCAGGAGCGAGGTTTTTTCATTTTCTCGAACTTCCTCATATTTATTTAAAGATCTCCGTCCGTGCAGACTGTATAGCGATGTCGTGAGCACACAGGCTACCCTGTCACCCCTTCGTAACTACCATATGTGTCTCCCTCCGAGTAAGCACTAGGTACACCAATTGGAAAACTTTGCATCGTAGCATCAACCATACCTAATAAAATGTATCATTACACTTCTCCACACACAGACATCAAGCACACAGATTGATTATAACAATATTTTGTTTTCGTTGCTGGAAATTGCAAACATCGCAGCCTGATTATAATAATAATTTGTTTATGCTGCTTGAAATTGCAAACAGTGCGAAATTTAAAAAACAAACAATTAAAAATGTTACGCATATCCAGTGGATCAGGTGAAAATATAATAAGGTGTTTCATATTAATAACTTGTTAGATATTTGCTGGTTTACAAAATATCGTTTCGTAATGTGCATGTAAATTACCTTGAAAATGTTGCCACACCTAAATCGTGGTGAGATAAGGTATCCCTAATGGATATCATAACCACAACCCGACCTATTAATTACTTTAATTCCATTAGACGGAAAGCAATAAGCGGCTACTTGTTGAGAATTTTGATAAACTGTACTGTCCGGTTTATGGAAATAATTTTTAAAATATGTCTATTTGAGGGGTGCATAGGGAAACAAATCATATAAATAATATCTGGACAATTTTTTTAAACTGCTTGGTATAATTTTTGTTGTTGTATCTTTGTAGAGCATTTCAAGTACTTTTTGACGGCCAAGATTTTTAGTATGGCTATACTATAAAATTTTTGCAAGAAATGTAAAAAACTGCGGCACATCACTACGTTTTGTGGCATCATTTTGTTGTAAATTTTGAACAAGGTGGACCCAATGAATTTTTAATAGTAAATTAATATCCTAAGTAATAAAAATGTGATGCATCTTACAAGGATGTCATTTATGCTTTCTCAAAATATGGTGAACCATGCTAACAGATGCATTAGTGTTACGTCCAATTTCACTAACCGACGTTTGTGTTTTATTTTTTCGTATTATTATCACCAATTGTTTGTTGGGCCATTTAAAAACTTGTCGATGATGCCATAACAAATAACTGAAGGTGTTTATATAAAACATTGTGTGATAGCAAAGACTGTCGTATTTAATAATATATCTGGTTTGTTGATGGCTAAATAACACGGTATACCGTGTTTTGAAATAAGGGCCGAATGTGGGGATTTAACATTGTTTTCAACATTTTTAAATATTTGTCCTCACCACTTTTAACCCACAGAAAATGTTTTGATATCTGTGAAACGAGAATATTATTTTGCATTTAACGTTATAAATTATTAAATAATTTTCATCATTTTTGTTCGAAATATATTGATTTAAAGTTTTTATGTTTTTATACAGGGTGTTACAAAAGCAGTGTAAAATATTTTAAGGGGAGTAGTATGAACCACAAAAAAAATGTTTGATAAAAATGGGTCCTCAAAGTAACGGTTTCGGAGATATGGAAGATTATTCTTTTTACCTCCTTTTTTTATTTTGTTAAAACTTGCATTTTCTTATCATAGTTGGCTGATGTTTGGTGAAATAGACATTCAGTATTTGACAGTTGTTGTTAGTGCACAAGTTTTCATTGGGTCGATGAAAATCCCCATGCTGTAATGGAATGTAGACATCAAACACGTTTTACATTACACATTTGGATGGGTATTGTAGGCGATAGGTATCTAGGTACTGTTTTACCAAACCGATTAGCAGGCGCTGCTTACCTAAACTTTCTGCAGTACACAATGTATGATCTTTTGGACGACATTCCTCTGAACCACAGGCAACACATGCATTTAGACCAAACATTTCCTCGTAGATTTCTTTCTTTGGGACACCAAGCAAGGTTGAATTGTTGAAAACATTGGCCTATGGTAAAAATAGCCTTGAGGAGCTGCATCTAAAAATGAATCATAACTGCCAACAAATCCGTGCAAATGAGGGTGTTTTAGAAAGAGTTCGAATATCCTTCAGACAAAGATGTCGTGCCTCCTTGGAAATGGAAGGAGGGCACTTCAAACAGCTTCTGTAACTCTGTTCTTTGTTGTTGCTAAAAGGTCCCTTTGTTTGTTTGCACATAATCAATAAGTAATAAATAATTGCAAATAGGCAAATAAATGTTTCAAACAAGAATAATCATCCATATCTCCGAAACCGTTACTTTGAGGACCCATGTTTATCAAGACTTTTTTTTTTATTGTGGTTCATACTACTACCCGCTTAAATATTTTACACTATTTTTTTAACACCCTGTAATGAGTGCCATTAATTTTAAAACAATAAACAATCGCAGTCCAATAAATTTGTTATTTGGTGACATTTTGAAGTGGATTTTTTATAGTCGAATAATTCGAAAACCAAGGGAGAACAAGGCAACTTATATTTAAAAATATAAAAATTTTAAATGAATATATTTCAATAAAAAAATTACGAATATAATTGAATATTCAATATCGTTAGATGCGGAATAATTTTCAAGTTAATTGATAATGTTAAAAACAATTATATATAGCGATAATGTACTATCTCTACATGAGACTACATAAATCGATTATTAAACGTAATTTCAATGAAATTCTGTCGTATTACCAAAATATTGTATTGTAATACAATTTACTACTCTAGATTTACTGTAGTACAAATGTGTAAAGCAAAAATTGTATTTTTATTGGATTGCATCATATGATAGTATTTTTCGGTATGAAAATCTGGATGAATACCATATCATTTTGTTAAAGACCATGGTTGCTAGGTAACGGTCTTTTGCGTCCTAAGTGGAAAAATATTTTTCGCCAGCAAAAATGAAAAAGTCAATGGTTGATTATTTATTAATATTTAAATTTAAATTTAACAATAAATTAATTACATGCCATTAATATTAAAGGTACAACTAGTACAATTTTAAAATATAACGGGGTGACTTAGATTATGCACCCCTATCGCTGAATTGTTAATATTTTCTGCATCCTTCAATGAACTGCACTGTGCTGTATTAGTGATATTCGGTGCTTCTGTTAAACAGAGTTGTGTCTCTTGTGCTGTTTTTCCAGGATCCGGAATTTTATGAGCAGTATCTAGTTTATTATTCAGAGAATCATCTATGTATCCCTCACCTCAGCGACATTAGATTACCGCTATCCTCACCTCAGGAGGAGTACACATTAGCTCGTCTTCACTAGATATTTCAAAATGATTTTAATTTTTTCGTTGTTGAACGAATGTCACATTGACAACGTAATAAAAATTTCACGGCAATTTGATTAACTTACTTTGTTTTTTAAATTTTGTAGTTTGTAAAGTTCTTGCAATCGAATAAATTATGCAATTGCAATTATGTATGATATACGGACGACAAACATATTTCGTTTTTCGTCTTTATAATATAAAATACTATTTTGGTGCGGTGCTTATCCCTTTTAAAAAATAATGCGTCGATATAATATATTTGATGGAATATTGCACTCTTCTATCACCTGACATTTGTGAGCCAATTATGTTGTCAGAATTTCGAAGTTTCGCCCAATCAGGATTCTATTTAGTGATCTTTTTTTTTTATTAGAAAAATTACCGCTAATTCACGCCTTGCTGGAATTATCGCTTTGATGTCACTGTCACACAGGTACTTCTTTAAAATCAGTCATTAGGATGTTTATTTTGATTACCCGCTCTTGAAATCTAATTATAAAGGTAATAGCATAATTCAATCTGTATTATCTTTTTTAAATCGAGCTAAATTCTTCTGAATACCACTAATGCATCTAATATTCAAATATAGATCAGTTTTGTTCTTGCATATTTGCAATTTAAATCGTCACTTGTCTGCGACTCGGTCCGATTGTGAACGCAAAAATGCACTCACAAAAATGATCGGTAATATTTGATGTATTCGTGGAATTATCTGTGATAATATTTCTCAAAGAAATTATTCTAAATTTAGATAATTCGTTAACTGTATTAATAAGTTGTATTCATTTTTTCAGTAAAATATTGTGAAACATTCGTTAAAGGGCCTTTGTTCTGCCAGTTCTGTATCTAGTGTCAGTGTGAGTTCTATGTCAGTTCTGATTTTAACCTTTAGAATTTTACCTATAGAATATTCAATTATTAAATGTCAATAATTTTACTATCAATGTTACCATTTTTACAACTTTTCTTCTGATTATTGACATTTATGTGAATCAAACTACCGCTAGTGCAACAAATTACAACGTATATTTGTTTTGTATGAACAAAACCTAGATTTGAAAATCGAAAACTGGAAAAATGGAAGTGTTTACTCTTTGTCATATTTTTATTTGTTATCAATGATTTCGAAAATATTACTTTTTAAACATACTTTTATTAAAGTTAATAGTACCGTGCGATCAACAAATATTTAGATAAGGGGCGGCATGACTGTGTCAGTAATGTGGAACCCCAAAAATTTTGAAGAAACACTTGGAGCCTTATCCCTACAAAATATAGGCCCATTGTGAATTGCTGCCACCAGATTTTTATAGACGTTATGTACCCTAGCAGACATACATACTTCCAACATCTCAAGGCTACTTTTATCTAAATAATTGTTGATCGTATGGTATATTATGAAATCAGCATTTAATGATAGCTATTAAGATATGAATAAGACACTTCCCCAGGGCCTCATGTGGTAATTCTCTTAAGTAGTAAGTAATAATAGAAAATAAGCACAAATTTATACATTTTTGTTCTGTCAGATACTCATGGTAATATTTGATATTGATCATCAAATGACTTTTCACAATTTCAAAGGTACACTGTGATTTTTCTAAACTGGCGTTCACGTCATCAAAATAATAATCATAATAATGATGGCACAATTTTACAAGGTTGCCAGCTGTCCTGGGTATTTAGAAATGGCTACAATCAGCTGTTGTGCCCGTGCAATCTTGTGCGACAGTGCGCGGTTCGTATCAAATTCGTCGACTTCTCTGAAGTTTATCGTACAGATATCAATCTTGTGGTTATGGTTTAACATTTACAATGGCAAAATATGCATTGTAATAATCGATCAAATGTAACAAGTTAAAGGTCAAAGAAGTTTGGTTATACACACATGATGAGCATGTGTTCCTGAAAAAGATGTGGCATCGTCGCCGGAAAAAAAACACGGCTGCCAACATAACATGATTTATTACATGATTGGCAGGCGAAAATTGTGTCCGCGGTTAATACACCGATTACCTATTTATAACCACGGGTGATCAGTGTTATGTAACAACTGATCCTCAGATAAATTTCTATTCTTAAAGTATTGTTATGCATATTCTCGAAAACAATCACGTTGGTACGAAAAAACCTCATCGCACAGCTGTTTGATGATGTGAACGACAGTTTAGAAAAATCAGAGTATAGATGTCCCAATGTTCCCAATAATAATTCCCCCATGACCGTTACGTAATATGTAGGAAACGATATGTTATTGCACTCATTGTGGACAAAACCTCGATCATATTTAATTATTCTATTCATTCTATTCATTATTATTATACATTATATTATTATATACATATACATTTATTATTATTGAAGAAAGTCATGTGATTTTTTGATTATATTTTAGAGCGATTTTAAACTGCTCTGAAAGCCGGTACATAATCGTCACTTCCCTCTTGTTTACCCATCTGCTGTGTAGCTTGTATTCTACGCTCGAAAATTAAACTATTTATAACCCAGTGGTCATACACTCGTAGGCAATCTAAAAGTTTGTATGTCTAAAATATATCTGGATAAAAATTCTATGATTTTCATTTCGTTTTCTGGATCTGTTTATAAATCAGTACAGTGTCCATTTTTGAAATATTTTGGAGGGAAAAGATGTAGGCATCCTATGATACGGAAATAATGTCTTGCCCCCTTTATGAACTCTGGCGAAACTATCAGTTTAAAAATAAAATATATTAAATTATGCGTTGTACTTTTCCGGCAATTTTTTATAATTGGAAAGCTGCGACATCAAAATTAACTTCGTTCCCCAAAGCAGAATGAGGGTAAATTTTTCTCTTTTTATTGATTTAATTGTGCAAAAATTTCAAAAAAACAAAGACAACTTTCTAGTAATTTTGTATAATAGGAGAGCTCCAACACGATGGCAATAAATAATCATGTGTATTGTGTATCAAAAATCGTTTAATTTGTGGCTAATGTACTTTAGCTGGCAGCATCACATTCAAATGTCAGATGCAATTATGACATAATTGCATCTGACATTTCAATGCGATGTTGTCAACTAACGTACACGTTACTGTTGAGGTTTCTTGATATGCAATACACCTCAATATTAACATTTTATTAATTATATTACGCTGATAGCTGACAATTAACAATCGCTTCATATTGCCGCAATTTGGCATACGTTTCATATTTCATTTCACTTGATTACATTTACCTTAAGCATGCGAATGAGCATAGAAAATGTGATTCTTTGTTCAAAACAGCATGAGTCATTGTCAGCTCTTGTCGGGTGACTGTAGTTCGTTTACTTGACATCTGCACTGGCAGTGTGTTGCACCTCTGTTATTTTTCACTAAATAGTTTTCATTTTTACCTATTGATTCTTCGTGCAAATCATTCACTATCAAACAGCATCAAACATTTCGAATTTGTCAAATATTTTCATAATGAAAAACATAGATATTAGTAAGAAAAACACACAAGAATCCTCTTAAACGGTAGAGAGAAAAGGGCAGTAGTTGCTTATTAAAAAAATTGAAAAGACATATGCCTCGGTAATTTTCAAACTACAACCATGACTATACGAAAGCATAATCTTTTTCGTTGACATTTTAGTAATTAAATGGCTGTACAGTCTGAATCAACACCTTATTTTAGTGTTATGTTACACACACTCAAGAATATTTTAAAACATCAACACTGACAGTGCAGATGCCAAATAAATGGACTATATTTATCAACATTGATTTTTGGAATAAGATACCTGTCTACCCTTACGTACGACAATTTTGTTTGTAATACCTCACCAAAAACCAGATGCATGTCTGGGTACTCTTGATTGATGAAGGTATACTCTGATTTTTCTAAACTGGCGTGCACGTCATCAAAATAATAATCATAATAATGATGGCACAATTTTACAAGGTTGCCAGTTGTCCTGGGTATTTAAAAATGGCTGCAATCAGCTGTTGCGCCCGTGCAATCTTGTGCGACAGTGCGTGGTTCGTATCAAATTTATCGACTTCTCTACCGTTTATCGTTCAGATATCAATCTTGTGGTTATGGTTTACCATCTACAATGACAAAATATGCATTGTAATAATCGAGCAAATGTAACAAGTTAGACGTCAAAGAAGTTTGAAGCATTAGTGAAAAAGATGTGGCATCGTCGCCGAGAAAATATCGCCGTTGCCAACATAACATGATTTATTACATGATTGGCAGGCGAAAATTGTGTCCACGGTTGATACACCGATTACCTATTTACAACCACCGGTGATCAGTGTTATGTAACAAATGATCTTCAGATTAATTTCGATTCTTAAACTATTGTTATGCATATTCTCGAAAACAATCACGTTGGTACGAAAAAACCTCATCGCACATCTGTTTGATGACGTGCACGCCAGTTTAGAAAAATCAGAGTATAATTGCTATTTTGATATTCAATAAACCAAATGTAAATTGTACGCCAATGCAAAACACGTTTGACTTCAGTTTTGACAATTATCATTTGTTTTTCGGAGAACACATTGATTTTAAATTTTGAACAGAACTTTGAGTAAACATGACTAGTTCTCATAGAAAGCATGTAAAGAAAAAAATCATTGCCAGATTTACAATAGAAGTAGTTAGTCCTACCATCGGTTAAACGTTGTAGGATTTCATACATAATAACCTGTATATACACAGGGTGCTTTAACACTGTTTTCCATTTACTACCTATAAATGGCACGTACTCAGGGAATTATTTTAATTGGAACAGTGAGAACAGAGCATGAAATGATAGGAAATGGTTTGGGAATTTTTTTTGGGTGCCGGTAGATGTCTCTGGAAGCACGTTTAAAACAGAGTACCTCTATACGGTTGGATAAGAGTAGGGACAAGAGCGTCATCCATTCTGATTGGTTGGTTGAATTTTTCCAAGGCATGCTTAGATTTTTATTGAATTTGGGTCATTCACTGAAATTACAAAACGTCAAATTTTCGTGACAATTCTAAATAAATGTGGTGTCAATATGACAGGCTTCTCCGGCAAGCCTCTCCTGTATTTTTAAATAACTCTGATGGCATATTATCGTATCCTCCTGCTTTTCCATTTTATAGGGGCGATAAGCCCCTTATCGCTACTCTTATCTAACCTTATGGAGGTTTGATCAGTAATGTCATATTTGGTTACACAAAACGTACTTCTAGAGTCTAGAAACACGTTTGAAAGCTGGACGAGCCTTCCTTTTATCAATGCATAACGTGATGTTAGCGCATATTGTGATGCATTGTATGCACTGATAATAACGAAGGCATTGCCAGCCTTTAAACATGCTTCTAGAGATATCTACCAGCAACAAAGATGATCTTCCAAACCCCTTATACACAATGGTAGGTAGCACGGTCGTCTAACTTGCATAGTTCCTGCGCAATAATTTTTCAAATTCTTTTGTAGACATCCTGTATAATTTTAATGATATTAAAATATCTGTCAATGTCACATTTTTACTTATCTATCTAATTACAGAGTATTATTAATAATTCGTCTCCACCTCTTCTGTAGTACGGAAGCAGTTTATTCTCGCTGAAGTTTATACTGTTCCCTTTCACTAAATAAAACAGTTTAACTATAGGTCATTCACTTTGATAATGAGTGGGATATTTACAGTTGTCAAGTTGAATTCCAGAATTGTTCAAAAAGCACTAAAGTAGGTTGGTATAAATACCAGCTGTCACTAACGTCATTTGGATAGCGCATGTGTTTTAAGATAAAATATACAAATTGAAGATAAAAAAAGGCCAAGGAAAATATAATAACTCGAAATGAAACAACCGATTTTGAAGTTTTTCAAAGCATTTATAAAGAATATTGAATAATTTCATTTTATACTAATCTATTAGGCAATCAACGTTTCACAGTGCTTTTGACAACAGTATAAGCCGGGTTGCCACCTGATTTAAGAGGAACGCTCACATAGCTACACACAACCTACTTGCTGTGAGCCAACACTCATCAAAATGAATGGAGTTTATATTCACACGTTTCAGTACTGAAGTTTGGCATTTTATTTGGAATATGTCAGTCAGTCAAAACACAGTGTTGCCAATTAGTTTGTATTTTCCCTGAAATGAAGATATTTTGTGCCCTCTAGCGAGCTCATTGGAAGAAGTGGGTAGCTTTTTCAGAAATATCCTGTATATACAGGGCGATTTTTTTTAAAAGTGTTCACCCCAGATCTCAGAAAATAAGGGCAAAATAAAAGATTCCCGAAACACGTCAATTTTTAATTTGAGGGGGACATCTTTTGATGTACTGTTGACATGTGTATCAGTTCCCCCCACCCCTCCAATAAGCACCTCTCTAACATTTTTAATGAGATGATGTCCATCTTGTGACAACTCATTTTAATGGTCTTTATGTCAGTACTACAGCTGTGCAAATTTAATAATATTATTTTCAAACATTAAAAATAAATCATATTTTTTCGTTAATAAACATTGTTGTTTCACGTTTTTTCAGTGTTCTTTCTTATTTTTCTCGTAATAAAAAAAATAATTTTGGACTACTTTGTGTAAAAATCTTTCAAGTGCCACGTGGTGTGTCATCCCGTTTGAAACTTTTGCCGTTGCTCGAGCACATTTATTCTCAGCACCCATAAATGAAAATTATAACCTTCTTAACATAAAAAAAATCATATTTTTTATTTCATTAAAAAAAATTTGCACAGCTGTATTACTGACATAACAACCTTTTAAATTAGGTCTCATCCCTGTTAAAATTTTCGAGAGGTGCTAATTGTAGGGGAGGGAGGAACTGACACACTTGTCAACAGTACGTCAAAAGATGTCCCCAAAAAATTGCCGTGTTTTGGGAGTTTTTCATTTTGCCCATATTTTCTGATAATCACAGGGTGTATACTTTTTAAAAATTCACCCTGTTTTGATGTGTGTGTGTTTGTCTGTATATCTATAATCAGTCTGTTCGGACGGAGACCTTCATCTTTTCTTGTACTTACCGAAAATTTATTTGGCACGCGTAGCTTGCTAAGTTATAACGATTTTATTCATTTACAGCTATTGGAGTGTCCAGGTCCCTAAGAATAGTGTCTGTACGTAATATATTTTACGTTTATTGCAACTTACCCGTTGTTGCACGACTGAATCACTTGCATGCGTCTCATTTAACCCACCTCCCTTACCTCCTCCGACCCTATCTGCAACCTGACATTGATTTATTTTAGTGATAGAAGGGATGACTCGAAATTACTGTTTAGTTAGCCGTGCGAATTGAGGAGAACGTGTTAGTCTTGTTTTTATTTTGCAAATGCTTTGGTCTTTTGTGTTGCACTTGTAAATATATTCATAGTCATCAAGTCCGTTAGCAACGGCAGGAGTTTGCGCCCCTATGCAAGCACCAATTAGGTGCGTGCACCTACTCACCTGCCGAGGTGTTGCTGGTGATAGTGTCGCACGATTCCCACTTCCATTAGTCACCGAATTCCTACTTTGATTAAAACACATTGGGATAGATAGTAGCATTGAAAACTTGAATCATGGAAGCAATATAAAGTGCACAATAATTAGTAACTGCATTAGAATGTTACATGCTTGGGAATACACATTGCTTTAAATAACTTAAATTATTGAGATTGTCGTGATAGTACATGAATAACTTGATAATTACTAAACAAGTTCTGTTTTCTACAATACTAACACCACGCTTAAGTTGTGAAATCTTTCGATTTTGGCTACCCTATCCAATGAAAACTCTATTTCAGTGTTGCAAAACGTTGTCCTTTAATATATGCTTTTTCTCTTTTCCACAGTCACAGTCGGGTGATGGAGATGATAACGCGGGGCTTGAGGAGGGCCCCGCCGAGGGTGACCATGAAATTGAATTGAGTGAGGTACGTGTCAAAAACCTGCGAAATCCAGCAATGAGGTGCCCCAATTTTTGTAGGTAGTCCGGGATGGCCACGACAAGGCCGATCCCTCGCAATTCGAGCTCCTCAAGGTGCTCGGTGAGGGGTCCTTCGGGAAGGTGTTCCTCGTGCGGAAGGTCATTGGAAACGATGCCAGCACCCTTTACGCGATGAAGGTGCTGAAGAAAGCCACACTGAAAGTGCGTGACCGCCACCGCACCAAAATGGAGAGGAACATCCTGGTGGATGTCGAGCACCCGTTTATCGTTAAGTTGCACTATGCTTTCCAAACGACTGGGAAATTGTACCTGATTTTAGACTTTTTGAGGGGGGGAGATTTGTTTTCACGTTTAAGCAAGGAAGTACGTCGTAAACGAAGTTGTTGGTGTTTCGTATTAATATTCATTTCGTAGGTTATGTTTACTGAAGAGGATGTTAAGTTTTATTTGGCGGAGCTCGCTTTGGCCTTAAATCACCTGCACTCGCTGGGTATTATTTACAGGGACCTGAAGCCCGAGAATGTGCTTCTTGATTCAGACGGCCACATAGCCCTGACAGACTTTGGCCTGTCCAAGTTGCCTTTGGATGAGGATAAAGCTTACAGTTTCTGTGGAACCGTAAGTCATGCCATTATTATTACAAGAAATTAATTGAGTCCGATGTCACTTTATGATATGTCTATATATGTCTCCAGTCATATTAGCCTCAAAAAGCCGTTTTGGCGAAAATTAATTATATTGTTTTGAAATTTGGTATACTTACTCTTAAGTACTCTAGAATCGAATATCCGTTGAGTTTCCCCTCCCCCGGTGGGGGCTTAATATTGAAAAAACACCCGCCAAATGGTAAACTTGTGTAATTCTTCGCAATTATCTCGTTAAAGTGCACCTCCTGAAAATTTTTATATCAGGTAAAGTTGATGGAAACAAAATGATTTCCGCCAAAAAGTTTAATTTGACTGGACTAATCGGATTGTTATGGACTTTATAAATATTTTGTTGTTCCATTGCTCACCACATTAACGTCTATTAATTTTACAGGTGGAATACATGGCCCCAGAAGTCGTCAACAGGAAAGGACACTCTTTTGCGGCCGACTGGTGGTCATTCGGCGTCCTCATGTTCGAGATGTTGACCGGAAGCCTACCTTTCCAGGGCACCAACCGCCGGGACACGATGACACAGATACTGAAGGCGAAGCTGGGAATGCCGTCGAATTTAAGTGGAGAGGCACAGAGTTTACTTAGAGCTTTATTCAAAAGAAACCCCGCAAATAGATTAGGGGCTGGCCCTGGTGGAGTCGAGGTAGTTAATTTTTGATGCTACTAAAACTAGAGTATAGTCATTTTTCTTTTTAAAGATCGACTAATGTCACAATTTCTCTTGAAAGTATTATTGGCAACTCTGTTAGTGTCATTAGTGTTTCTCAAAAACGACGTTATGGTCGATATATAGTGAATTTTGTTTTGACCAACATATAGCAACAGGAGGTGGATCTTAAAAAAAATTGACCATATAAGCAATTTGATATTCTCTTGCCTTTAAGCGCTAATACCCAAAGATGCGCTTAGCCCCAAAAAACCAAACATAATCTCTTGCCTTTATTTTGGAACTAGAAAAGCTAGAGAGAATCGGATGGCTCATCCTCGATCTCTTTTTTGTAGACCAATTCAATGGTGAAAACATATCGGCTATCATTTTCCAGTTATAGCCAAAAACTCATTATTTTCCATTTTCAATTTTTATCAAATACCATATGTTCTTTAAAAAACACCATCAAGGTGGCTGTGGAAATTCACAACGCATACCCGTATCTGTGTCTTGATGCATTTTCGCTTAAACATAATTGAACTCTTCGTTTCATGTTTTCACACGTGTTCTACTGGATTTGAGAAGTGATGTTGCTACATTCTTCAGTGGTACGTTGTCAAAGATGTTGAATGTCGTTAATCGGGGTCTTGAATATTGTTTTTCAGGTGAGGAAAAAGGAAGTAGTCAAGTGGAGTCAAATCAGATGATCTAGGAGGAAATTCTGGCCTGCAGTTCAGGCCGATTACCTGATCATCGCAAAACTGTTGAATAAATTCAATGGTTTGACGAGCCTTATAAGCTGGCGCCGTTCTGCTGGAAGTAGCTTGTTTGCAGGCTAAAGAGTACTTTTGCGAAGAGTACTTGGACGATGTTGTCCCTGTACCGCTGACCATTTACTGTGAAGTCATACTATGTTGGTCCAATGTGCTGGGAAAACTGTCGCTTGCCGCTCACTGCTGCTCGTAGACATTAATGCCTGGCGCACATTGAGACACATGCAACGCAGGGCAGTGCAGTGCAGTTATTTTCACACCCAATAAAGAAGATGACCAATCTTGATTTTCTTATTGGGTATCCTGCGTCTCGATGTATGCCAGGCGTAAGTTTTGCCACCTCTCATATCACAAACGTGGCCCTAACATACCCAGATAGATATCACCAGGAACAAATCGTCATTGTGCACCAGATTGCATTGTGCATCCAACAAATCGTCATGTACATCAGTTCTAGCCGATGCACTCCGCAGCAGAACTGTGCACCACAAGTGCTAAATAAAGTGTAACATAAACATAACATAACATAAAGTGTTATTTTATTAATTAGAGCCTTAAATGACAACAGAAGCAGCAAGTCGCAATATTTTACTCCTTCATAACCGCATAGTGTAATGCCTCCGGCATGATACCAGTGATGAGCGTCAAGTGCATAGTATCATGTCCTTCCAGCATGCTGCATTGAAGCGTGAACAAAACGTTTTCACATTCTACCGTTCCCCATATCCTCATCACCGCTCGTATTGTAGCCAAGGCCTTTGTGTCGTGTCCATAGTGTGCACTTATATCGCTGCAGTCCTCTAAACTGCATGTCGGAGAAGGCTGACGAACGAGGATTGTGCGCCATATACACTTGCACTTTATGCATCTGAATCAAGTTACTACAGGATGAGCGCAAGGTGATTGTGAGGATGCTGAACTATGGGGCAATTTGGCATTTGGCTACATGACATGAGTAGGTCAACAATATCAACACAAATGTTATCAGATGCATATTTCCGTGCCATAAAACTCTCGCAGACGGAAAATGGAAGTGTGTGCAATATTCGGATGTCCTTCCAATACAATTGTAGTCCAAGATTACAAAAAGGGCCCCAAGTTAAGCCGATACGTGCAGTGCGAAGTATGCCATATTTGTGACATTGAGGCAGCTCATTAACATTCGATTTGAATTTTGTGCATCTGAGTCAAAGTTAGGGCATAAGTTTTAGTTTCCACACCCAACTTCGATGGAATTTTTTAATGAACATATTGTATATCTCAATTGTTTATTATTTTATTAAGATAAGAGTCGCATGCTCTTTCTAAGGAGAATTGAATGTGATTTTCAGAATTTTGATATCTTCATAAATAAGCAAGATCCAACAAAAAGTTCTTTTTGACATTCCTAGAATGAGGTCTCAAAGAATATCATCCTTACTAACTTAACATCAATCCTATTTCCATTATTGAATTTGATGTGTTGTTTTAGGATTTAAAGCGGCACGAGTTTTTTGCGACGATTGATTGGGAGGCTTTGCTTTTGAAACGAATCAGGCCCCCATTTAAGCCGGCTGTGTCTGGACCCGACGATGCATTTTATTTTGATTCGGAGTTCACGAGTAAAACCCCAAGAGATTCACCCGGTGTACCGGCCAGCGCCAATGCTCATGAGCTGTTCAGGGGGTAATGTACACCGACATGACGCTGGTTAAGATGGTCGGTTCTCAATTTTTGCCTTCTCGCAGGTTCAGCTTTATAGCTCCTTGTTTATTGGATGGGCCAGCTTTGCAGAAGAAGATGGAGACTCCGCACAAATCGCTTAGGACGAGCGGCGGAAATTTCTTCGATGAGTATGAAATGCTGGGAGAGTTAGGATTAGGGAGCTACAGTGTTTGTAAGGAGGCAAGACACAGAGCCACCGGACAACATTTTGCTGTGAAGGTTAGTTGCTTGATGTACTTAGTTTGTGGTTGAATTAATTGTGATTTGTTTATATCATAGATTATTAATAAGTCAGCCTGTGATTGTAGAGAAGAAGTAGAAATATTATTAAGATACGGGCATCATCCCAACATTGTTACTTTAAAGGGCGTTTACGAGGAGGGAAACAAAGTCTATTTGGTACTTCAATTATTACTCGGAGGCGATCTTATAGATTATTGCACACATAGGGTAAGATTTACGAACATAAGCGACTCAGATATAAAATCTATTTGATTTTTATTTTAATTGTCAGTTTCAAAAGTTGGCAAATATAGTTGTGGCAAAAATGCATCAGGTATATTAGAGATGCTTTTTGAATCACTCTAATTAGTTGCTGGATGCTAAATGATTAAATTGTGGTTAAGTATTTCTGTTACCGAAATAACACTGGTAAACAAAAAATCAATTTTTGTTGTGAAATGAATAAAAATGGCTAATTATTATATAAAACTTCACCAGAAAGCAGAAAATGGCCTTGGATTTTCTCCACCACCACGAAGTGTTGTGAGTTATATGAAAATACATCAATGTTGGTACGTTCTTACGGTTCCACTTCCTTCAAAATGTTGTTGCAGATGTTTTGTTGTATATGTTTTTTTACGGCAACAAAGTTTTCGTAATAGAAATCGATGTGAGCATACAGAAAGTGAATTTTAAATATATGTTGCATCCCACTTCTCTCCAAGCACTAAGTAATTCAGTCACAAGATCTTTGTAATTTGTAACTGTTTTAAAAGCTCCATGGTCTTAGTTCAACTTCATTCAGCAAATTGTCAAATTCGCCCTCTTTCTTACTTGGCATATTTGTGATCCCATAATTGTGCGTTCTTTAATTTTTGCCCACTAGCTTTTGGAAATTTCTGTTTCAGATACAGAACCCTCTTAAATTTCTACCCAGTGCTTTCAAGAAATTTTTATTAAGCCCAATTTAATATGCAGTGGTGGTAGGATTTCCTAGGTTTCTAAGATCGACCAGTAGTTCGTAGATAATATTTTGAGACCCAGACTTAGTGCTTAATATGGTGGCCATATATGCATATATTGCATACTTGCAAGACGTAAATGCATATTGAAAGTAACAAAATGTGTGTTTAGCCGAGAGCTAGGTATGACTCATCGCTCCATACTGCAGGAATTCGACATGCATTTCTTATTTCATTTAATTCTATTATATTTACCTTAAGCATGCGATTGAGCATAGAAAACGCGATTATTTGTTCGAAAAACCATGAGTCATACTCTTGGTGGGACGACTATAACAGTGTAATCGGTGAAATGGCGTTCACGAAAGCGTCCCTTTTCAACTTTAACCAGTTGTCTTTTATGTTCTTCTGAAAGTGCAATACTTTAGACATTTGACAATTAAAATAAAATCCCAATGGACTTGACATATACTCTGTTCACATATCAAAGATCCACCAACACCGCAATTTTCTTCGAAAATATACATGGCAACTCTGTCTAGGGGAAAATGGAAAGTTAGGTTATTATTTGATGTATAATGTAATCCATAAAGAACTCTACAGTGCCAGAGAAAACGGAAAGTTTAATATTCCCAGTGAAATTCAGTAAAGCAATTTTTAAATTTTGTTAAGTAACTTTCTTTTCATGCTATGGCATTAATTTAAATTTTTTGACAACTGCCAGTTTTGCATCAATTTGACAATTATATTGCTTAAGTCATGCCAACCTCAATCGTCTTTAGTTATAGTTTGATTTTTTGTTAATGTGAGTAATCAAATCTAGTAAATTTAGAGACGTTTATCTTGTGTTACGAACTTTCAAGAAAGGAAAACTTTTTCATTGTGCTGAATTGCGGTAATTGAAAAAAGTGTCTATAAAATTGATATTTTGTTGGGAATAAATGTCTATTTTTAATTTATTACCAGTCCCCCAGTTAGGTCAAAACAAAATAAACTAGTCAGTAACAATCGCACTTATGAAATATTCCTAATGGCTACTTACATTTAAAAAAATCTGACTATACTATTTGTTGAAATCTAGGGATATTTATTTCTTTGCCAACATGAATCTACAGGAGGTGACCCTTTGAAATGTGAACAGCATATATAAACATTTGTGATTGTATTTATAATTTGTTTAAAAAAATTCCAGCAGAGTCATGTGAAGGAGTCTGATGTGGCATCAATTTTAAGGACACTGGCTTTAACGGTGGCATTTTTACATGAAAACGGCGTCGTGCACAGAGACCTCAAACCTGAAAACATTTTATTTGCCACGAAAGATTGTGCACCGGAAGGCGTGACAATTTGTGATATGGGTTTCGCGAAACAGGTATGTCTGCTCCTCCTGACATTCCACACATATAATAAGATTCCATTTCAAAAAGGAAGTTTACCTTGAATTGATTTTTGTTGGTGAAATCAAAAAAATAAACAGCCATCACATTTTCCCCTTGATACAAAAAAACTTTGTTAAATTGTTTTCCAGAACTGCACATTTTTTTATTTTTTTTAGTTTTTTAGCTGTAATTTCGTAACATTTAATTTGGATCACTTTGCACTATATTTTTTGTTATGTGAATGTTTTTTACTATTGCTAAATCATGTCATTGTTTGTTAAATCCAAGAAAGCATGACAATTTTTTATGACAACTACATGCTAGCCCAACCTCAAAACCTTCTTTGGATAGTAACCTACAGCGTAAGTTGCCGGCGTAGCCGGCAGAGAAGCGCTTTGAACATGGCTGGGCTCCCTAACAACCAATGTAGAGAGTTAAAAAATGGCTCAGGAGGCCTAGATCGCATGAATTTACTTTTAACTCCTGTTACAAGTTTTGGGATTTTTTTTTAAAGCTTTACGTGACATGGTAAAACCTACATCTAGTCAACTATGGAGAAACATGTTGCTAGGGGTCTTGTCAATTAGTATGGCATTTCACATTTTCGTCTGACCTTTACTAAATGGCGTATGAAGTAAATATTTGAAAGTCCATCTACAACTTAGTTGGACAGCTGTCCAGAAAAGAGATATAGTAATAGTTATTTGTATATCAAGGCCGAGAAATCTCATTTTAGGGACCGAGAGAAAGTTTGTCGCCGAGGCCGCTTGTGGCCGAGACAATGCAATCTCGAGGTCGCTAAAAGATTTCGCGGCCGAGGTGTACACAACGTTTTTCGTGCAATTGATGCACGCTGCAATGAGTCTCCTAGGTTGTGAACAAGCGACTGTCAATTTTGACAAAATAATAAACGTCAAAAAAATTAATCGATAATTCAGTTAAACGAAGTAGAAATGAATACTAGTGATAGTGATGATTTAGAGTGTACACCTCCGGAGTTGAGAAAAATTGCAAACGCTGCCATAGATCATTTAATTCCAGAGAAAAGTAGACGGCTATACGAGAATGCATACGTTAAATTTAAAACTTGGTGTGAAGAACAAAAAGCTGCGAACATATCGGAAAATGTTATTATGGCATATTTAGAAGCAAAATCTACAGTTTTGAAATCTTCAACTTTATGGAGTACATACTCCATGTTAAAATGTATGATAAATATCAGGGAGGGGATTGATATTTCAAGATTTCCTAAATTAGTGCCATTATTAAAGAAAAAGGCAGTAGGGTATCGAGCTAAAAAGTCAAAAATACTAACTGCACAGCAAATCGATACATTTATAACAGAAGCCAGTAATGAAACTTATTTAATGTGGAAGGTATAAGGTACATGTTTTACTTACATTAATATGTCAAGAAATGGTTTTGTAGGTTGTTTTAATTATGGGCATCTCTGGGGCGTTAAGGCGTGATGAAATTTATAAATTGTCTGTTGACTATGTGGAAGATTTGGGCACTGCTTTAATTGTCCACATTCCCGAAAGCAAGACAGATAAACCGCGCACATTTACGGTATCAAGGTTGGTGTTTATTGAAATTTACCGTATGTATACAACCCTTCGTCCAAAAATTACTGATAGCCGTCGCTTATTTCTGCGATATCAAAAGGGGAAATGTTGCAATCAAGTTGTAGGCGTTCACATTATAGGAAAAACTCCGTCCTTAATTGCGAAGTACTTACGACTACCAAACAGCAACAACTATACAGGACACTGTTATAGGAGAAGTTCAGCCACTTTAGTTGCCAACACAGGTGCAGACATGACTGTTTTAAAAAGGCACGGAGGATGGCGATCTGGTACGGTAGCCGAGGGTTACGTTGAAGACAGTGTAGAAAATAAACTAAAGGTATCTGATAATATGTTTCCTCAGCCTAGCACGTCATTTTCAAATAATGTTGACAGAAGTTCTATATTAAATCTAAATAATACCGATGTGACTTCCACTTCAGGATTAAATATTAACATAAATAACAATTCTAATTGTAACATTACATTTCATATTAATCCAAAATAAAATTGTTAAAATCTGAGACATGATAGTTATTTGACTGATGTTTCTCTTGATGTTTAATGACAACAATAATTTTAGGTTGCTTGGCAACCTTTTGTGGCCATAGCTGAGAAATTGCACTTCTCGGTCTGTTGTGTCGCTGAGAAGTTACCATTTCTCGTCTAATTGCACGAAAACATTTTTTTTGTCCAGACTTTTTAAAATAGCACTTAGTTGGACAAAGTTGTAGATGGACTTTTGAATATCTGCTTTATACGCCTTCTCGCAAAGGTCAAGCGAAAATTTGAAATGTCAAACAAATTGACAAGACCCCTACCAACATGTTTCTCCATAGTTGACCAGATGTAATAGTTTTACTATGTCACGTAAAGCATTCACAAAAAATCCCAAAACTCATGTAACAGGTGTTATTACACCTTGATATTATCCTCCTAAGTATTCCCGAATTGTCCGATATACAGTGTGTTTCGAAATATTTTGCCCACGAAAAATGTTGGGAAAGGGTGTCCAAGATAACGATGAACAGCATCAAGATCTCGGAAATTTAAATTATAAAAAAGTTGCGCGATTTAATGGTCAGTAATATTCTGTTGAGAAAACCCGAAAATTCCGCTTATTTCCGGATATATTCTACAAAATCCGAAATTTTGCGATATCGTTTTTAGGTTTTTCTGAAGTATTTTGAAAAAACCTCACTCGCTCATGCGCCAAGCACCGCGGGCTGCTAAAGCCTATTTTCCGCCCTTGATGCACAATATACTGTAGCATGTATACATATATGATAGTTACAGATGTCTGATTTGAAGTTTTAGTTGTTTAGAAGTTTTTTTAACTAAAACTTCAAGACGGACATCTGTAACTACTAAAATTTAAAAATTAATTCAAATAAGACCATGTATACATACTAAAATACATATGTCTCTGAAGATGGTTTATTAATAAAACCAAAACCAGTCAGGCGATATAAATAAATAATGAAATTAAATTAAAATAAATATTACCAGTAAGTACCTTGACACCTTGAACCTTGAATAAATTATGTGTTCCAATTCTAATTTCATCATTGCATTAAAGGTTTTTCCGTTAAATTTAATTAAATAGCAATTGCTTATTTTTAGTTAAGAGCAGGTAACGGGTTGCTGATGACGCCATGCTACACTGCAAATTATGTAGCTCCTGAGGTGTTGAAACGCCAAGGCTACGATGCGGCATGTGATATATGGTCAATGGGTGTGATTTTGTACATTTTGTTGAATGGAAGGTGTCCATTTAGCATGACGTCGAACGACAGCCCGCAGCACATACTGCAGAGAATCACGAGCGGCAAGCTGGATTTCCATGTAAGTTAATGTTACACGTAAATTGGAAGTTAATCATTGCTTGGTGTCTTATCTCGTAGAGAGCGCACATATCACAGCAAGCGAAAGATTTAGTGACGGACATGCTGCACGTAGCACCCCAACGTAGGCCGACGGCTGTGCAATTAACGAACCACCCTTGGATAAATATGAAAGCGCAAACTTTGCAGGCGCAAGTAATTATAGACAATTCCTCATATCAAAACATGAACCAGTCGAAAGTGGATCTGAAGGGAACGGTTGCTGCAACGTTTCGGGCAATTGCAACGTCGCCGCAGGTGGCCAACTTAGGGCCAGTGGCGATGTCTGAATTAGCCAGGCGACGATTCAAAGATAAGGCAATTAATCGAGTGCAATATTCATAATATAGCGTCAATTACTGGCGCCTGCTTTAATCTTTGGAACAAAACGTTATTGAACCGTGAGTCAAACAGATACAAATTTTAATGAAAATTAAAAGTTCGACTCACTATTCATAAGCAAGTGGTGAAATGTAAAAGGGTGGGTGCAAAAGTTGATTAAAACAGATTACTTTGATACGTACTAATTACAAAAGAAGGCTGAAAATCGGCCGAATTTTAATTGATAAATATTGTGATGTGTCATCAGAGAGAGTTTGAATCAATAATGTTAACTTAAGTAAATGTCTTTATTTTTATCAAATTAAGTAGTTCACATATTGATGATAAATCTTCCAGATCTTGCCAAAAAAATAACCTGTAGATTATTTTAGTGGGCACCTAGCTGTATTGAAATATCAATTAAAAGTATAAAGATAAGTGTGAATAAGAAAAAATATATATGTATTTACTATGTCTACAATAGTGAAAGTATTATTAGCTGATTATTTTCGTTCCTTATTTATTTTACACATTTACACAAAAAAGTAGAAAGTGCATATCACGATAAGTAAGTTTTAACATAGTCCACATGTTTTAGTTATCTAAATGCCAACTGTATATATATTTTCTACCATGCATTTACTACAATAAAATGTGATTGAAACTTTCATTCCTTCACTTAATTAATTGTTATCGTTTTTATTGCTAGCCGCGAATCTGTCGCTTAAATATACATAGATGCGGATGTTGATTTGTAAGTGGATAGAAACTCTCAAATCCATGGTTGCTTATATTAGTGCCGCATTTTATAATTGAATGTCTATGCAATGGTGTACATACTCAGCCGATAAGTGTTGTAACAATTTGCCTGTGACTATTGACTATTTTTAAAGATGTCTATTTTCTATAGAATCCATGTTCTCATTGATAAGCTTTTCAAGTCAGGGTCGTCAATTGGAATTTATTGATATACACTTAAAACCCATTCATTTATATCTGTACATATATACATTGCACTAGATTTAAATGTACTATACGAGAAGATATATTTTGTATATTCATCCTTGCGGTAGGCAACCGTAGAATCTGCTCGTTTGTTTTTTTACGATGCGTGGACGATCCCATTTCTTTTTCTTTCAAGCATGCGATCGTTGGATGGCATTTCTCTCACTGACTACGAAGGCCTACACTCCGATTAGGGAAAAAACATTGTTATTGTTGATGATACTTAGTGTATTTAAAGTTTGAGATATGGATAAAGATACTATTTTCAATATATTAAAACAATCATGTAACTGTAATAAATCTGATTATTATATATTATATACCTTTAATTGTGCCATGTTAAATAAATGTAGTAAAATTTATTTATTCACCCCTTTATTTATCAGTCCAATATATCACGATTTCAGTATTTATGTAAACCAAGAAACTATTGAATTAGAATGACAGTGAAATCTGCTAGTTTTTCATTAGGAACTTCATCATCAATAATCACCGAGCGGGAGTGGTCTTGTAGATTGACATGTTCCATTTGCAGGTTGATTCTACAAATTTTCCCTTTTCCTTTTATATGAAAATCAAAAATTCATTTGTTTAGATGATTTTAAAATAATTTCGATCAACACATTGTATTTGTTCGACATGAGTTAAACGAATCTATTGTTATGTTCAGTGTGATACAAAAATGTTTTGGATTGTTTTAACTTTAGTGTATTTAACGTTGTTACTGTGGCAGTACTGACATTTCTTGCGTTAAATTACAGTCAAAAGTTGTCACTGGTGTGCATAGTTGTGCTTTTCCGAGTTTTTATTCAAGATTTGCTTTATTTCGCTTGGTTTCTTATTTTAGAAGATTGTATCGTCATAAGTTTATTATTTAAACTCGAAAAATGTTTAACGTAATGTTGTTGTGATATATTAACAGCTAAGATGTGATACCTTGTAAATAACTTATAACTTGAAAAACAGAAACAACTTGCTATGTTTTTTAATATGGACTACCACGTAGTAAAGGTCGAAACCATCCTGATGATTATAACTTGAAACTTTACAAAAGCATTAACCTGTTTTCGACATTATAGTTAAAATACATTTTTGAGATTTGAGTCCTATTGTTTTAATCTAAATGTAAATGTAGCTACGAGGTATCACAAGATAAATGTAGCTACGAGGTATTAACCGCCAATATGTACCTAGGGTCCTTTTATTTTTAAAGATCCACCACTTGATGCTTTATGTCTATCAAAACAATAATCACTGTATATTGAACCGTAACCTCATTTTCAAACTAATACCACAGATGGCTAATACTTATGCGCGAATGTGCGGTTGCGATACGCTTGAAATGGAAACAAAATTCATTTAATGTGGAAATGATTTCGATGCAAGCCATGGCGCTATCGTCAGTTGTAAGGAAAACGCTGCATAGAGCGTATCGTTTAATGTGGGATTTTGTTGCGAGTTGCGTTCGTTGCGAACGCTGGACATCGTGACGTCCAGCTTTCGACAATGCTTTATCAATTTACAATGATTTTAATGAATAGTTATTTGCTCAAGTTCATGAATTCCCGTGTTTTTACGAACATGAAAGTAAAGACTTTGAGGATTGCCAAATTTGCGAAGTATTTGTAGATTGCTTCAAATTTACATGAATGAGATTCAAAATAAAATCAAATTTCTCTCTATTGAGTCTAAAAGTCATGATTTTTTTGCAATAATTGACTTACTTAAAATGTCTACTTTACTCAAGATTGGATTGTTATGATTGTACCTTTATTTAATTTCGACACAGGATGTAATTAAAAAACGTCTGCATCTTTCATAAAAATCTTTTTTTAATATCCATGTTCTCCAAACAATTTATGTTTTGGGAAACACCAATCCCAAGGCACATTTGCTGGTGTGATACAAATTGTGAAATATTCTCAGGATCCATTTTATTTAAATCTGCCTTATGTAGTGTGGGTTCTTGTAACCAAGTAATAGTTCTTTCAAAGTAGTCACCATTCTGTTGTGCAAATTTAATATAACTACTTTCACGCTTTGAAAATATTTATTTAATCTACAAATTTTGGTAAGACCCAATCTAAAAATCTTATTTCTGCATTATGGAGAGCATTGTAAATTTCTTCGCTCGCAAGTAGATGATATTCCAAAAATAATTTGCCGAAAAAAAATCATTTCAAGGGCTGTCATTGATTCAAAATTCGCCTAACAATGAATAACAGTGATAACCACCTAGTTTGTGCAGGTCGCAACATTTTATGTAGTTTTACATTACAACAGTCTTGAAATTCTCTCAGCATGGCTTGTCGTTCATCGCTGTTAAAAAAAACTATTTTTTGCCAAATCTTCACATCTTCATGGTAATCATTTGCAAGCTTCACTTGCACACAAATGCAATGAATGGCGTATGCTTTTTTTTTTTTTTTAAATTTTTTTTATTTTCCCAAGAGTTATTTACAATCTGTCCAAACACAATAAGTAAATGTTATGGCAGTAGTAGTTAGCGTGTGGGAGTGTCGCCCAATGGTGGCACTGCCCTTCTTGTGTTTCTTTCTGTGAGTTGTGGCGCTTTGGTTGTAGTGGTTAAAACCTATCCGGTAGGTCTAGTGGATCATGTCTTTTCAGTCTTGCTCTTGCTGTTTTGTTGAGCAGATTTCTCGCCAGTAGGTTTGGGTGAACGGTGAGACGTTGTTGATATTTTGTGCTCATTTGCTTGATTTCTTCCTTTACTTCTTTTATATTGAGGTCATTGTGAATAATTCGGTTTGGAACGAACCAAGGGGCATTAACGATTTCCCTCAACACTTTAGATTGGAAGCGCTGGATTTTGTTGATGTTTGAGGTGCTCGCGGAGCCCCATAATTGTGCTCCATACGTTCATATCGGTCTTAAGATGGTTTTATAGAGGAGTAGCTTGTTGTCTGTGCTTAGTTTGGAGTTCCTGCCTAGTAGCCAGTGCATTTGTCTGTATTTCATGCCAAGCTGGAGTCGTTTTGTCCAGATGTGTTTAGCCCAGGTTAGCCGGCGGTCGAGGTGTATGCCCAGGTATTTAGCGCTGTCATGTTGAGGTATGGGATGATTGTTCAGTCGGACTGGTGGGCATGTATCTTTTTTTGTGGTGAAGGTCACGTGGACTGACTTTGCTTCATTGGATTTTATGCGCCATTTGTTGAGCCATTCTTCAACTTTTGTGAGGTGGTTTTGCAGGAGGCTGGATGCGATGCCTGGTTCAGTGTGTGATGCCATTATGCAGGTGTCGTCGGCATAAGTTGCTGATACACTCTCTCTGGACGTTGGTATGTCTGCCGTGTACAGAAGGTATAGGATTGGGCCCAGGACGCTCCCTTGGGGGACGCCTGCTTTAATGTCATGTAGTGATGAAAGGGTACCTTCGTACTTAATTTGGAACAGTCTTTGGCTCAGGTATGACTGTAGGACTTGGTAGAGGTTGTGTGGTAATTTTAGTTTTAGTTTATACAACAGGCCAGTGTGCCACACCTTGTCGAAGGCCTGGCTTATGTCCAGGAAGACTGCCGAACAATATCTTTTGGCATTGAGGTCTTTGTTGATTGAGTCTATTAATCTGTGGACCTGCTCGGTCGTCGCATGTTCATGGCGAAAGCCAAATTGGTGGTTTGGAATTAGTTCTGCTTCGTCTAGTATTGGAAGTAGTCGTGTTAAAAATACTTTTTCAAAGGTTTTGGATAATATAGGTAGCAGACTTATTGGCCTGTAAGATTGGACTTCTTCGGGGGGTTTCCCTTCCTTCTGTATTAGGATTATTTGAGCTACCTTCCATTGGCTGGGGAAGTATCCGAGTCTAATTATACCGTTGAAAATCATGGTTATTAGTTGTATTGCGATCAGTGGTAGGTTTCTTAGCATGGTGCCTGTGATGAGGTCGTACCCTGGGGCTTTTTTTGGTTTCAGTTTGGCAAGTATGGATTTCACTTCGCTCGTTTTGAATTTTTTGATAGGAGGACTAAGTTGATGTGGTACTGTCAGAAAATGTTTGATTAGATTGTCTTCCTCAACAGGGCATACGGTGGGGTGGGGTTCGAATACAGTCACTAGATGTTTTGCGAAGGCATTTGCCTTATCTAGATTATCACGTGCCCAGTTTCCGTCTGGTTTTCTTATGGGTGGGATGGCCTGTTGTTTTCTGTTTAATTTTTTGCTCGCCTTCCATAAGGAGTAGTCGGATGCTTTGCTATTAGACAGGTTCTCCAGGTGGTGTTGAATTGTTTGGTTTTTGTGTTTATTTAGACTCTCTTTTATCTCCTGCACAGCTAGATTTAAGATGGCTTTGTCTTTGGGAGACCTCGTGATTTGCCATAGTTTTCGGAGCTTTCTTTTTTCTTTTATTTTCTGTTGTATATCTGCTGGACATGTCTGCCTGATTTCTTTTTCATCTAGTTCTGGTGTGGATTTCCACGCAGCATCTTGAATTATTTTGTTCAGATATTCGATTGCACAATCAAGATCTTCCTCGCATTTTAGAGGGAGAGTTGTTACAGTGCTTTGCTTTATTATTTTTCTGTACAGATTCCAGTTGGTTTTGTGATTGCAGAAGGCTGGTGGTTTTTGTCTTTTGGTTACTTGCGTATTGAGATTAAGTATGATGGGTGTGTGGTCCGATGATAGATCTAGGTTGTGACTAATCTCTAGGTAGTTTAGTGATATGTCCCCAACTACAAAGAAGTCTAGGAGGTCTGGTCTTTTTGCCCGATCTATCGGCCAGTGGGTGGGTTGTCCTGTGGATATGTGTTTGAGTTTGTTTGTGTTCATGGCTTTCAGTAGTTCTCTCCCTCTTGTGAGAGTTTTGCTGGAGCCCCATATTGTGTTTTTGGCGTTAAAATCCCCTCCAACTATAAAGTGTCTGTCTAGTGTGTTGAAGTACTCTAGGAAGTGGTGTTGTTTGATCTTGTGTTTAGGTGGGGCGTAGAGTGCCGAGATTGTCATTTGTCCCCTTGAATCTTCTACAGCGACGCTTGTTGCTTGTATATGTTTCTTGCTGAACTTGGGGAGTTCGTGATGTTTTATGGATTTCCTGATTATTATCGCAGTGCCTCCGTGTCCGCCTCCATCGGGGTGGTTAGTTGTGTATGTGTTATAGTTTGGAAAGTTTATGTGGCTTTTACTTGTGAAGTGAGTTTCAGATATCAGTGCAATGTCAATGCAGTGCATTTCTATAAAGATTTTGAGCTCTTGGTTGCGTGCTGCCAGGCCATTTGCGTTCCATTGAGCTATTTTCAATGGTGCTTCTGGCATTATGGCATTTTTGAGACTAGAGTTGTAAGAAGGGTCAGCATAGTGTCCATCCTCTCCATTAATTTGGCCATCATATTTTCTAGTTTGTTTGCTTGGGGTGAGACTGCTGCGTTTTGCTGTTGGTTGTGAGTCTCTTGGTTATTGTTTTGTTGTGAACTGTTTCCAACTGTTTGTGCGTAGGTTTTACCTGTCTGTACTTCTGGTGTCTTGAGTGTGTTGAGTGTCCTTTGTCTTAATGGCGGGAATTTTCTTCTCTGTATTTCCTTGTATACGCTACAACCCTTGTAGTTTGCGGGGTGGTTACCATTGCATAGTACACATGTGACATCCTTTCTTTTTTCCTTTATTTCACAGTTTTTTGTGTGATGATCTCCTTTGCATTTCACTCAGCGAGGAGTTCTGTGACAGAAATTTTGCGAATGCCCGTATCTCTGGCATTTTTTGCACTGAATGACTTCCCTCTTAACGTTTGGAGGTTCGATGGTGACTTTTGCCTGAAGTATAAATTCAATTTGGTAAATTTCCTTATTGTTTTCTTTTTGCTCGAGTTCGACTAAGAACATTGGTAGCGGTCGCTTTGTATAACTGTGTTTAATGTTGTTGATGTTGAGGACGGTATGACCGTGTGAGCCTAGTTCAAATATTATGTCATTCGTGTCTGTGGAGAAGTGTATGTCTCTTATAACTACTCTGAATTTTCTGTCTGATTTCAGTTGATACGAGTGGAATTCGGTGTTTTTGGCTTCCAATTCCTTGATTATCTTACTGTACGTTTTTGCTTCATTTAGCTGAATTTTTAATTGGGAATGGCCTATTAGCTTAGTTGAGTATGCGTTTTTGGCGTGTAGTACTAGTAGGTCTGTAAGAGGTTGCATGTTCCCTACTTTGTGTACAAAGATCGGTGGGGGTTTTACTGGGACGAGGGTCTCTTCTGTGGCAACTGCTGTTGTGAGGCAGTCGAATCTGTTCGATGTTTGGGGCGCGTTTAACCAATAGTCTCCTAGTTTCTTTTGGCGGGTTGGATTTGTGCTGGCGTTGGGTTTAGTTTGTTTTATTTTATCCGACGATGCAGGACTATGCGGGGGTCTTTTGTGTGACACTGTCGTCCAGGTGCCGTCTTCTTTGTCGCTGACGATGGTGTTCGCCGGTTTTGTGTTGACCTCGCTAAGCGAGTGTGACCGAGTTCTTGAATAGAACATTGCTTTGTGGAACACCTGTTGCCTCTGTGTGTGGGTTGACTGGCCCTGGGTTCCTTTTTCCGCTGTGATAAGTTTGGGAGGTTGGTCTTGTGCTGTGCTGTTTTGTGTGTTTGTTTGGATTGATGGATCGCCCCTTGTTTGGTGTGGTGGGTTTATTTCGGAAGCGGTGTCCATAAGTGGGTGCGATGTGTTGCTTCCTAGGTTCGCTGTATCGGCGAGGATCGACTCATTCAGGTTCGCGGTTAACGCGTTCAGTTTAGAGGTTATGTTGTATTTACAATCATTGCAGCCCCAGGAGTTAATTTCTCCGTTTTTGTTTAACTCGTCAGGGTTTGAAGAGTTATATTTAACACACTCAATGTGAAATGTGGACATACATTTCATTTTACAGCAGATACAATCCTCATAACGCTATTAAGCACTTCTTGCACGACGCCATCTTGATTAGCTGTGATTAGCTAATCTACGACGCCATCTGATTAGCTGCATTTTTGAATCACAATATTTGGGACATAAGTTCTAAATCTGCTAGAAACGGAATTATATTTTCCAAACATTGTGTTACACAAACACATTCAGTTTTTAAGGAGACAATACCCGTCGACTCAATAATTAATTTGAATTTATTCCAAGGAAAACCAAAGGATATTAAAAATAAAAACTAGTACTTTCTGCAGCTACTAGCCATCCTTTTAAATGTAGTTTTGATTCCCATTCTCGGCGATATTCTCGTCATTTTCGACATCTTTTAATTTTTTTTTCTATTCGTTCAAGAGGTGGGTGTAACCATAACTCCACTGCACGTACATTTAGAACATAATTTCTACTCAAAGTTATCAATGATTTGATGAAGCCATCTGAAAATGCAAATTGTGAAGAAGATGAGGACCTATATTTAGATATGCCAATAGAAAATAATAACCCAGAATTACCGAGTTCTTCATCAATTACGGGCGGTTCATCTCCTATCCAATTTGATGAAATTGTTTCTCAAAATTCAAGTAGCGAAAATGGTGATGGTTAGATCGAATTGCAGCAGTTAGAGGACTGTGCAGTAGTTTACCTTGCAGCTTATATATGCCACCATCGTAGATGCTTAGCATTCTAGTCACCACCTGCTATAAATTTATTTCCAAGTGTTTTAAAGAAATGCTCAAATTGTTCCTGTTTGTTATTGTGTTTGGGAGGACAATATACAGCTGATATTGTTAAAGGACCTGTCTTACTTTCAACTATAATGTAGCCTGTATGTAGTCGTTTGTGTATTTATCTGTTTCGTGATGCTTTATGCAATTCTTTACTAGCAATGCTGTACCGCCGTGCGCTGTTCCATCTGGGTGATTTGTATTGTATAACGTATATTTTGGAATTTTCATGTAGCTTTTCTTTGTAAAATGTGTTTCAGCAATTAATAATATGTCTATGTTGTGTAGTAGGAGGAATATTTTTAATTCTTCAGTGTGTTGACATAGGCCGTTGGCGTTCCATACTGCAAGTTTTAGTATTTCTGCCATAACCATTATGTTCAAAGAATATACATTATGTTTTGCTAGCAAGTAGTGCAGTTAAGAGGTTTAGCATAGTAGACATTTGTTCGGTTAGTTTTTTGATCATTTCTTTTAGTTCTGACATTTCGTTATTATTAACTTGTTGTTGTACATTTTTTGGTCCAACCATCTGCGCATAGGAGGTACCGGGCTGTATGAAATGCGATTGTATGACTGGGTTTTGCTGAATATAATTTTTTTGTCTCGGAGGAGGAAATTTAATTAGCTGCAGCTGCTTGTGTATTTTGCAGCCGCGATAGTTGGCTGGGTGTGCATCTCCGCAGTTCACGCATTTGACTTGGTTATCTCTAGTGTTTCTTTTGCATTGACTTGTAAGGTGGGGTCCAGCACATTTTACGCATTGTGGTAATCTGTTGCAGAAGTTTTTTGTGTGGTTAAATTTTTGACATCTGGTGCATTGCGGTATTTCTCTCTTTATGTGCGGGGCTTCAAACTGAACTACTGAGTGCATAAAAAGTTGTACCTTATATCTTTCTTTGTTGTTTTCCTTAGGCTGCAGATCGACATAAAACATGGGTAACGGCTTCTTTGTTGCTCCTTGTGTGATGTTCCAGATATTGGTAGCAATATGATCTTTTTGTACTAGTTCTGATATTATTTCTTCCAGTTTTGTAGATGGATGAAGTCCTTTGAGAACTACTCGGAATTGTCTTTCACTTTTTGGTTTATAAGTAAGGTGACCAGACGTCCCGAAATTGGCGGGACAGTCCCGATTTTTAGAAATTTGTCCCGCGTCCCGCGACGCTTCAAAAATGTCCCGACTTTTGAAAGATTGGGTTCTTTTTTCGGGGTGATCATTTATTCGCTATATTGAAGTTATCAGCTTATATATTTCACCAATATATGAATTTGGTAGCAGCGCTGCAGCGGCCAAAATACAAAACAGTACTTTAAAAATATGCCTCGTATTTATTATATTTGTAAATATGGCATTATATTTCATGTTTAAAAAAAATTGTAATATAATATTATACAGGATGTCTGCTAAAAAACGCCGCTAGTGATAACTCCTTTGTTTATTGGCCGCTTTCAATAAAACGGAAACAAAACTAAATGGCGCCACATGTCTACAAAGGGGCCCTCCATCTTTTTTTTTGCAAAATCTAGCAGACTATCGCTGAAATGAGAGTTGATTTTGCAAAAAAAAAAACAAAAATTTAAAAGAAACTTAGGGCCCCTTTATAGAACATGTGGAGACTTTTAATTTTGTTTTTGTTTTATTGAAATCGGGCAATAAATAGTTAATTAGTTACACCCTGTATATTTTGCGTTTTGCGTTTTAATTAACTTCAAAATCCCCCCCCCAGCCCGCGGTCACGGTGTCCCGTTTTTCTATCGTTAGGATCTGGTCACCTTACACATGCGGAATAAAATATTATTACAGAAACGGGACGGCAGTCTTAACCGGTAAAAGAAATTCATGAATTTTGTAACCTTGAAGTTATTGTTGCGTATAATTCACAAAATTGTCGTGAATAAATTGACGACCATAAAATCATAAATAGATTGTCACAATAGGACCTGCTCTAAGTTTTCGGCAATGTTTTGGGGAATTCTAGTTACATTTTGGTTTTTAAATTAATACCAACCTACTAGAAAGTGACATTTGTACTTGGTGTATCTAACATGGTGTAATCATGGTGATTTACATATGCAGCTACTGCTAAGGCATACAATGTTTTTTTGTTATTTTTCCTACTTTCATTTTTAACACACAAATAGATACAAGATGAGAAGAAAGTATCACTGAAAGTTGGCAACACATTGACAATGCAGAAGTTCAAAATTTACAGTTGGCAAACATTTGACCGTGTAATACGCCTTCACATTTTCAATTTATTCACGAATTTATCCAATGAATAAAATCATCAATTTCTTCATCAATTTCTTTGCACGTGTAAAACCGCTGTTACATTAAGATACAGAAGTTTTTTTTGTAAAGAGATTGATGAAGAGTGAAAATGCTATTACAAGATTTTAGTGCATAAGTTGATATGTTTATTAGAACATAGCAATAATTTTGGATTAATTCACCCCTGGCACCACAACTCTCCATTCACGATGTTTTTGCGTCAGGGGAGTCTGTGAATATCTAGTAATTTTGTTGCTAGTGAAATTACTGAATTCCCCAATGGAACTTGTCAATGTGTTTTTAGTGTTTTAAGTTGTTTTCAATTTCAGGTTATATTTTTAAATAACATTGTTGCCAGATGTAAAGTTTAAAGTATTAGAGATGAAAATGGAACGGCAGGAAAGAAAATGAAAAATAATGCATTGAAAAACATTCAATGTTTTGAATGGATTTGGGTTCGAATATGCAGTAAAAAAATAAATAATGATATCTTTAAAAGCTAGTAGTGAAAAAAATATATAAATCTGACAATGTTAGATTGTCTAACATGACAATAAGAAAAAATAGTGTATTCTTTGAGAAAACCCAGCCAACTCGGTTGCGAAAAGGTCGTGAATACTCCTCATATTTTTTATAAGTAGGTATATTGGATTGCCTATCCTATAGATATAATTGAGCATGTCAAATGTGTTGACTTGTGTCACTTGTGTGTTATTCGAACTTAGCCTGCAAAGAAGTTTAAAATGGAAAAGAAGAGCAAGTTGAACATTTCAGGCACCCAGTCCAATATTGCAAATTCGCAATTATTAGTATCCACTGGCATACCTGCCTTGGACTTCTTATTAGGTATGGGATTTGAGGTTATGTCGTTAAAACCCATGTATATAAATATATATATATATATACCCATTTTAAAATTAATTCCCCTTAATGACTCTCATTTATTAAAAATACTCTATTATGCGTATTACATTAACTGATTTTCCTATTAGGTGGAGGAGCACCTGTTGGAACAGTGATATTACTGGGTAAGTCAGTTCGCTCGCCTCCATGAAGCATGTATTATACATTCACTTTCAGATGAAGACCAGTATGGCTCCTATACCAGAGTGCTGCTCAGATATTTTTTAGCTGAAGGCGTCGTTCATCAGCACGGTCTATTAGTTGCTAGTCTGGCGTGTGATCCACAAGTGGAATTAGTAAGTTCAGATTTGTCTATTAATTTCATATATAAATGCAAGAGATTGCTACGACAGTTTAATATCATAATATCATTCGCTATATTAATGATTTTCATGCGTCTTATTTTTGTGATGTATTTCTAGATCAATGAACTTCCCAACGTCAACGAACCAACAGTCTCCAATGAGTTAAAACAGAAGGTGCAGAGAGACTCAATGCTCAAAATTGCTTTTCGGTACGAGGGCATGCCAACGAGCGAGAGTGAGCTGCGATCGGAGTTTGGTAACTACTTCGACCTGTCCACGACAATGGATGCCAAGAAACTGGACAAGGCAGACATCCGGTGCTTCAGCGGCGACAGCTCAGACAACTCGGTTGGAGTGGGTTTATTTGATAATGCCCAGTATGCATGTCTACTAGGCGAGATTACAACGGCCATCCTTGATGAACGCTACGCCTTGGACGACAATTTTAAGGTGAAAAAGGTGCTCCGTGTGTGCCTGCACCAGATAGGGTCGTTGCTGTGGAATGATCGTGATGATTATGGCGATCTCAAGAGGTTTCTATTTTACCTGAAGTGCTTAATGAGGAAGTCATTTGGTGTCGCTTTTATTACAGTGCCCACATACATCTCGAAAAAGGTAAATATTTAGCATTTTCTATTGTATTTTCTTATCATTTGAGAGGCTGTAGTGAACCGAAAACGTTCTTTTTGTATTTTTTACAATAATGCCCTCTAGAATTAAATAACCATTCACCTAAACATAAGAAAGTTAATAAATGTGGTTCTACTTATTGCCAAATGTTGAATATAACATCTTCTAAGTGTAAAATGTATCCAGGTCTAGAGAATTATGTCGAATCGTGAAATTTTTGTGATGAATTCTGGTGATATTTTTTTGTTGAGAACTCATCAGTCCAATGTGTAATAGTAGTGTCGAGACATGCCAGACCTATTTACAGTAGGTAAAACACACAAGAAATTAGTGATAATTTATTTTTGTTTTGAATGTTTTTGAGTTTTGTTTCTGTATTGTGTGGTTTACAGTCTATATTGAAGAATATTGTTTAATTGGTTAAACAATAATGTCTCCATTCAAAATATTAGTCCCGTTTTTTCATACAATAAGTTAAATTTATCCAATACCCGTGATTACGTTGAAATATGAGCCTGTGGGTTAACAGTTATTAGTAGGGCTGTCAATACTCGGAATTTGAGGAACCGGGTAGCCGGTTCTTGAAATACCTGAAATCTGGGTACCCAGGTTTTAAAAACTGGGTAACCGGGTTTTAAAACACAGATATCCGGATCCGGGTACGCAGTTGTAAACCCTGAAATCGAGAACTAGTGTAAAAAGCACGGTCATAACAATTAAAAAAAAAACAGTTCTCGGTACCCGGGTTTTAAAACCCGGTTCCAGGTCCTTGGGTTTTAAAACCCGGGTAACCGGTTCTTAAATGTTCAGATACCCCTTGGCTCCCAGAACCGGGTACCCGGGTATTCAATTTCTTACAGCACTAGTTATTAGTAATGAGTCAGCAACAATGCTTGTGATTGTATCGCTAGGCAACCAAATTCGCATGAATAAAAATATAACTGAAAATATCAAAAGAAAATCCTCTAGATTGCTTCTCCTTTGATGTACCAATCACACCAACCAATCTAGTTACTTTGTTACTCGGATAAACTTGGAGTGAAGAAATTTCTCAGGTTTTTTGGCGGGATATTTGACTTGACCACAACCATTGTATGACTACTCAGACCTGGGATTGGCAGAACGACATATTTTTTTGTCATATGAAGTAAGATTCTTAGTTCAGATTCATTTAATTGATATTATATTGTATTGTACCTAATAAGATTGTTTTGTATTTGTAGTTGCAAGAGCTGTTCTACACGCGCTTGGTTCATATTAGTGATATAGCTGTAAGATTGGAAGTGTTTGCCGGTACGGATAATGAAAAGAATCCAAGTTTGTCTGATTACCATGGCTTCTTTCACCTCGTGAAGTTGGCTGCCATAAACACCTTAGTTTCAAGGCATCCGGGTTCCGTTGAATACGTTTTTAAGCTTAGGAGAAAGAAGTTCTGCATAGAGAAGTTACATCTACCACCAGGTAAAAAGAAACAGCATTGGTTAAGCATCATTTGCTGTATTACACAATCTATGTGCCGACAGTATCGACATTCAATATGTATGAAATGGCAAAATCATCTTTTTTTGTGCATAACCATAAGATGGTAAGGATAAACGATACGAACCGACAAACTTCATATGAATCTTTTAATAAATACAGTATAATTAGCTAATATAAAACACCTGCCGACAGTATCGACATTCAATATGTATGAAATGGCAAAATCATCTTTTTTTGTGCATAACCATAAGATGGTAAGGATAAACGATACGAACCGACAAACTTCATATGAATCTTTTAATAAATACAGTATAATTAGCTAATATAAAACACCTCTGATTGAGTACGAAACTACGCTAATCGTAGCGCTATTGTGTTAGTGTAAATCACATATACCTTGTAAATTCATATTTTTACGTCGTTGTAATAATTTATTGTCATTGTCACACTAAATTTGGTTCAAAAGTGTGAAACTGCCCAGACATTTTGCAATTGAGCAATATCAAAAATAGAAGAAGGTTGGTCGATAAGCTGCATTGCTACTACTGTTTACTCGATTAAAATTTAACTGAATAGAAAATTTTTGAACCGAACTATGACCTTTCTTTTTAAATCTTTGTGACATGAGACATAATCCTTAAAACCAATAAAAAAAGCACTAGATTAACATAGTTGTTTCCATTTTTCTGGTCGTTTGTATCTTTGTTACTATACGTAGTTATTTGTTACCTGCACAATTTCACTTTGTACGATACGAGACATTTCCAAATCACCTGTGCTTTGCACGTTTTATTGGGAATAGGAAGTGAGCTTAAAAATATATGGTTTTTTATAATTAAATAATTTTATTGATTAAAACAATTTGCTTCACAGATATACAAGATTTAAACGATGAGAAGAAGAAGTCTGAAAAACCATCGTTTGGGTGTGCTAGCGGCACAAAGCATCTGTTGGAGTTTTGAGTGCGTGTGCGCAATGTAATCGGCACGTTTTGTATTATAAATGAGCTGTAATATACGCAGATATATATATATAAATAAATATATTTATATAAAATGACTTTATTGGGTTTTAAATATATTTAAATGCGATTTATTAACATTGATATGACATGAATACATTAATCCTTGTATTTAAAATAGAGCTAGAATTGCCGTCGGAAGCTGGGGAACGAATAACCAGGAAACAAATATTGCTTTGGCATACGGTTTAAGTGTTCTATGCTTGTTGAGCGTAATCGAAATTCTTTACAATTAGCACAGAATGTCGTAGCTATAATCTATGTACACAGAGAGAAACTTTTATTGACACATTTTTAACAAGTCGCTTTTTTTAAACACCGAGTTTCTCCCGCCTGACCATCGTTTACAATTTTTTTTTTCTTTTTGATTAGTGACTACATGAATATGTGGTAATACACCTCCTACCAAAAATATCCTCAAACAATTGACGTGCAAATATTATAAAATATATATTTTCAAAGTGACGGAACAAGGGCTTGAAAATGTATGTACAAAATGTGCTTAGCAGATGAAGATATTCTTTTATTTTCTGTGTTGATTTATCAAAAGTTTCGATGTTTAGCTTACATACTTACGCGATTATTTAATTCCATAAAAACTTCAAGTAACAAGTAACAATGAGTCGACCCCACGGGCCTTGGCCTTGGATTTCGGCGACGATTGTTCAGCGTGTTGTGTATGTGTGCTGCTTTTTGAAAGAATATCCCATATTTGAAAAATGATATTTGGCACATACAGAAATCATGGTTTACACACCGATTCAAGAAGGTTTCATTTATGGGCGGATGTTTCATTTCAAACTATTTACATGTATATTACAAAAAGGTGTGTGCAGTGGTGGTGCATTTTATACACGAATAATTATCACTTCTTATATATAAGTAGGTTCTAGTATGAAATTAAAACGCTGCGAAATCAACGCTATAGAAATATGATTGTAATTTGTTTGAAATTCTGCACTAAATCATTTGCTATTGATTGCAGATGTAAGTTATTAAAGACACTAACTTGTAATATTGCTAGTTTAGCTCTCGACTATCTGAAGATTTGGCCAGATTTGGCACAATTTTACGCTGGAAAAATTGCACAAAAATATACCTAATATTTTTCCTCATATGTACAAAAAACTGATTACTTTTTTGTTTGGTGTAAAATTTCTTACAAACGCGATTATAGTCTTGAGTTGGGTTTTGTTAAAGTCTTCAATTCACAACAACCGTTTACGAGTATCCCTGACGTCTAAGTTTCTGCCCATCCAGAATCTTGCTGTTCGTGCTCTTCTTAATCTCGTCACTCACAACCTCCCTCAACATACCCCAAAGCTGTTCCTTATCCAATAATATATACTTATCATTTTTATTCTCTGGAGCAAACGTAATAGGTGGATCCTCCGATGACTCTGTCTGTTCAATGTATTTTACTGGTATCTCATGCTTCTCAGTGTTTACATGCTTTGGGGGAGACACATTCATATCTACTATCAACTGATTGTCTGGAAATTTAGTTGTTTCCTCTGAGCCACTCTGTATAGTAGTAGAAGAGACCACCTTTTCTAACTGTGTTTCGTTTTTAACACTCATCTGCGTGGTAACCATCTCCACCCCAATCTGTGTCTTCAATAGTTTTTCACTTGTAATTCTCGTCTCAGTTTTTATAGTATCATCGGTTTGAGTATCAATAACGTTATCTTTGATATCGCTAGGTCGCAACACCTTCAAATTTACTTTTGCCTGCAAAATAATTTCATCAGTAACGTGTGATATAGATATCTCCTGTACATCAGTAACATTTACATCTGGAGTACTGACATCAGGAGCATCTGGTTCAACGGCTATAACTGCGGTAGGCTCAATCAACAACTCTCGCTTCTGCTCCCCCGTCAAATTGCTAATTGAATTTTTATCCACGTTAATCGTGTACGTTGTAACGCTCAGATCTTCCAGCTTTTCCTTAATCACACCTGGCGTATTCAAATTGCTCTCCTCCGTCGTGACACTCGAAACGACCTCCGCATCAGAAGTCTCCGTTGTGTCCCCCACGGTGCTCTCTGTGGGCGCAATCGTCGTTCTCTCTTTACGCTTGCATGGTACAGGCTCCGATGACGCCTCGCTCGTGTTCGTCACGTTCGTCCCGAACCAGGTGATGAGGTCGTCCTCGGTGATGCCCTTCAACAGGGAACTTCCGATCGTCGTATGGAAAAATATCTCGGCGGCGAGGTCCTCCCGGTTAGCGGGGTATATCTTGGCGAAGGCCGGTCTCAGCGAGGAGATTACGTAGATGCTCCGGGCCAGGTACTGAACGCAGATTGGGCAGGTGGAGGTTACGTTGGCGAAAATGAACCAGAGATTGCTGCCGATGTAGCCGTGTTGCATTTCGGCCATGTTGTCTTTGGCATCGAGGATCATCGGCGGTGCGGATGTCAGCTCGAAGCCCGAGAAGAGGGACACCTCCATTCGCAGCACTCCCGAGGGCTTCTTGTGCTTCCAGCTAAAATTGTAAAAGAAGAGGGCGTTAAACAGGACTTTTGGTTATATAAATCAGTTTACCAGCTAAGCATTCATTCAAATGATAATTATTGAAGGGTAAAACAAATCTTAGTAGAGAACATTGTCGGTTAATTAAACATAAATCTATTTGGTATATTTTAATGATTTTTTCATTTTTTTATTACTGTTTATTACATAAATAATTATAACTGATGAACTATCAACAATTCAAATGTCTTGTCCATTTTCCTGGGATCTTCATTGTGGAATGTTAGGATAAAACCTAATTGTTTTAAATTGATTACAACTTAGTCTCCAATTAGTTTTCAATAATAATTATGACAATTGATGATCATTTAGAAATTCGTTATTGTTATGAAAATTTTTGGCTGAAAGGGTGGTCCTAAAAAAAAGGCCCCCTAGACTAGCTCGAATCAGTGAACATAACATTCTGGAATTTATTCAAATTTTTATTTCTAACCCTTCCAAACCTTATTTTAATTAGAATTTTTTACTCAATCTTTTTCAAGGTGGCCACCCTCCATTATTTTAGTTTTCCTATGGTTGAATTTTATTTGTTTTTTTTTTGTTTTGCAGGGGAAAATATTTATTCCCTACAACTTTTGATTGTATCATTTTCTATAGCTGTTAGGAAAAAAAAATGAACAAAAATTGAGTAAAATATTCTTACTTATTATATTCTTAAAAATATTAAAATAGGGGGATGGATTAGAAATAAAATATTTGAAAAACTTTGGGACTTGTTTAGAAAACAACCATTTCCAACACTTACTTTAGCACGTTATTTGAATTTAATTCATTGAACACTTTTGCACTTTATTTGCACTTTATTCCAAAACTAGTTGACCAAATTATATTGTATTCATTATGACTGGAAAGCATTTTTCAAGAGCTTTCCAACGATGTATCACAAGTATTATTATTATTATTAAATAATAATAATGGCACAAATTTCGTAGTCACGTGTGGAACCAAATCCAATCAAAATTGCATTACACTGAATTTTTTTGACTGAATTAGAAATCCAATCTAATTTGTGTATCTGTAGTTACGTGTGCGGCAAAATCCAATCAAAATTTCATTACATTGATTATTTCATTCAACGCGAATTGTCGTCTGCCCCTTTTCAACGATTCTAATGATATACCACTGACATGGTTATTTTTATAAATAATTTTTACTAAATTATGGTCATTTTTTACTTTTTATTTTCGATCTATTCAAGAAGTACGCTATGGAAATTGATAGATGCGCAACGCGTTTAATAATAAAATTCAAGTTGGCTATTAAAATTTTTCAAAAAATATTTAAAATCCTTTCATTTCGAAAAATTAAAATAAAACATTTTTTTTAGATGAAGGTGGCTGTGGTTTAAAGGGTGGGTAAGGGGTCGATACCACCGACGCCATTTTTGTCCCCCCTCCGAACCCAAACGGTTCTGAGTAATTGTTGCAACAAGTTTCACAGTTCTAATAGTTAAATGACATTATTAAAAAGTCATGTTGACATTTGTTAGATGAGCAATGAGATGCTACAATCGCAAAAAAAATGTCTAACCAAATAACCCTCGGGCATTGATAAATAACTTATAACTTTATCACAACTTCCTCAAGCACATTGTTTTAAGGAAACAGAGTAACATTAGGCCTTTTCATTATGAAATCAGGCAAAATATCTCACTAGATCAGAAAATTCTCAATTCTCATAACGTTTTGCTGAAGGCGAGAGTTTTCATTGGTTAAACTCTTTCTACAAGCTTCTAAATTTAAACCATAAAAGTTCTCGACATCATTTAACATCTTACAGTGTTATTCATAAAACTTTAAACCTGGTTTAGTGGTGTTTTACGAAGGGTTGCCAATGTTACTAAGATTAAACCACCGTTAAATCGCGACTTAAATATTTATGAATAACACTGATAAGTGTATTTTCGTGCGTTCAAAACTTAAATTGGGTTCAGAAAGAAAAAAAAAAACGGAGTAGACTTAATTAATATAATTTGAATAAACATAATAGCTATATATATATATATATATATATATATATATATATATATATATATATATATATATATATATATATATATATATATATATATATATATATATAAACAATCTTTATTGGCTATCGACCCCATATGGAGTCTTTCCGCCTACATAAAATATTTCTACAGACAAACCAACCATTTATTTCTCATAGACGAGGATGAAGGAGGGAATACAAGTGAAACAGGTGTGGGAGGCGAAAACACAAAAGAAGAAAAGTAGAGGTAGACCAATAAAAACATGGGATAGTGAAATGAAAGAAATTGAAAAGAAATGGAAAACAATAGCAGACGCGAAAAAAAATGGCGAATAACAGAAAAGTATGGAAGAAATACATCATGGGACCAAGCCAGGAATTGCAAGACAAAGCAAAATAAAATAACCCTACACCATAATTGGTAGAAGGGAGAACGAATATAGATATATATTCGTATATTTACAGGGTGTCTCTAAATTATGTGGAAATGGCTTAACCACAGATTACTGGGATCAAAAGAAGATGATTTAACAAAACTTATCTATATACAAATGCATTTGGTTTAGCCAGTATTCAGCTTCTAAGTTAATTTAAAAAACAAAAAAATTGCTTATAAAAAGAGAACGTTTACATTGATCTGGATGTTGTTTGGTATGACACTTTATACGGGTATAACTCATATTTTGACATAATATTGTTACTATCAGTAGACCGGTTGTGTATAAAACAAGCGAGGCCCAACATTAATACATTCATATTTTTTAATGACAAAAGCAAATAAAATTTAAAAAAATCAAACCGGACGCAGGCATTCATTATTAAGTTTTTTTGCATCTTCATAGTTTTTGATATCTGTTACAGTTTGGACACAAAAAAATTAAATATGAGTGACTGCTACACTCGTTTGGTTAAGCCATTTCCACCTAATTCAGAGACACCCTGTATATTCTATATTTATATAGAATATACAGGGTGGGTTTTTTCGGATGTTTAGTATGGGGATCTCGGAAACTAGCGGAGGTAGAGGGACGATTAAATGGGGAAAGAATTGCAGTTTTACGAGTTCAATTTCATGAGCTCTTTGTTTTTTGGAAAAATTGCATGGCTAACTAGATATCACGAAAAAATATATTTTTTGTTATTTTGTTCGGAGCTCTGTTATTATTGACTTTAGAAAAAATGTTTAAAGGAAAAAGTTATAGGAAATGATGTGCTTAATAATACAGTCCCTCCCGATCTCTCTGTTTTAGATTTTTATTTATGGGGAATGGTAAAAGATAGTGTATCAAACATCGTACGTCACAGAAGATGACCTTAGAGAAGTTACAAGTTACAAGTTTTTGCTAATATTGATGGACGCTCCGTTAGAAAAGCAACAAATTCTGTTTTAAAAAGGTGTGCATTAATCATAATGGTGAACCTTTTGAACATGTTTAGTCTTAAATACTTCCCTAACTTTAATTAAGTTGTTTTGGTACTACTTTAGTTACGTTCTAATATGCTTGTATTGTTTCTCTATTTATCGTCTGTGATTCCCTGTTTAGTGGTTTTATACTTATGTAATTTTGTTTTATCAGAAATAATTTTTATATAAAATTGTAACTCCAACGAAATAAACATGTTACACCAAAATAATAATGCTTATAATTTCGAAATGAAAAGAAAAATTTTAATAACTAACTTGAATTTTATTATTTAACGCGTTGCGCATCTATCAATTGTTTCCATAGCCTACTTCTTGAATAGTTCGAAAATGAAAAATAAAAAATAACCATAATTTAATTATTTATAAAAATAACTATATCAAGTGGTATATCATTAGAATAGTTGAAAAAGCGCCTGTTTTATAAAGTCATGGCCAACTATGGTTTCCGTTAGAAAAAACTGAACCTTGTCTCATAACTCAAAAGTTATAGCTTTAATAAAATAATCGGTTAGATTGAATTATAAAGCACATAATTACGTACAACTTTTTCCGTTACACAATTTTTCAATCAAAGTCAATAATAACTGATCCATAGGCACCGAACCAAATAACAAAAAATATACCTTTTCGAGAAATCTAGTTAGCCATACAATTTTTCCTAAAAACAAAAAGCTCATGAAATTGAACTCGTAAAACTGCAATTCTTTCCCCATTTAATCGTTCCTCTATCTTCGCTAGTTTCCGAGATCCCCATACTAAACATCCGAAAAAACTCACCCTGTATATATAAACAATCTTTATTGGCTATCGACCCCATATGGAGTCTTTCCGCCTACAGAAAAACCAACCATTTATATCTCATAGACGTAGCTGAAGTGTCTTGGGGTTTCTGCTAGTTTATAAAATTATTTCATTTATGGTAACTGTTATCGCGAGATAAATATTTAATGATGCCAAACTATTTAGTCTACTTTCGCTTTTGACTGTGTTCTTAAATTCGTTTTTAAGCATCTGGGAGAAAATGGTCCTTCACCAGTAACATTTTTTGTGACTGGTAACCAAAACATGTAAGTAGTAAATTATTTACCACTGGAAAAATTGGATTTTTATTGCACATTAAAAATGCTTCAAGCGCTAGAAATATGTTGCCTTCTCCAGTACCACATTTAACAAGGCATTCGTATATCTGCAGAAGCGCAGTCGTGCGATTATCTAGATTTTTTTGTAAATCCAGAATTAGTTGGAAGAACACATGCAGCCTTCCAAAACAGTTTTGTGCTTCACCAAATGGCGGCGCGTTGGTTCTGCAGTTTATGCGCAGAAAAAAAAATGCGCGTACGAAAAACTGTAATCGACAACTTACAGTAAAATATTTCAGTGATTTACCAAATAATAAGCGCTGTTACAGACAATACATCGTGTAAAATCCCTTCGCGACTACACGTTAAACCATGGTGTGTGCAGATGCCCACTAAAGGCACGTTCTCACGAATCAAGTTTAATTGATCGATTGTAGTTGATCAACAAAAGTTGAATGAAAACTAGTTTTTATTTAACTTTGTTGATCTGTGAGAACGCGCCTTTAGGTCCAGTTGTACAATCGTGGATTATCTTTGATCGTGGTTCAGTTTCTAATGATACTATTGTATTAACAATTGTATCCTAGGTAACTGAACCATGATCAAGGGGGATCCACGATCTTATAACTGAGCCTTACACACACTATTTTATAAATGATATTAGACATGCTACGACTTTCAAATGAAGAGATAAATACTACCCTTAACAACTATACCTAGTGATCCATTTAAATGAAGATATCAAGATATCTGAAAAAATAAGCATCGTACGAAAAAGGATCCATTTAAAAACAAAAGTTAATGGCTACTTCCGGTAGAACCGGAAGTGATAGAAGGTTGAAAGTATTTCATCTGAGGAGAAAGAAATCAACCATGTGTGGATGAATTTTTTGAAATTTTTATCTTATCGGGAACCCCATAAATTTTTAATGGTCCATGGGCATGGGAACCCTGTATATGAGTAGAAAAATAATCTAATCTAAAATTCTTTCTTCACGCTTAAATTAAATGAATCTCAAACTTCAATGTGTTGGAAAAATTATTAATGTTTGACATAATCAAATCAACTTAGAGACATATTTTCAGATATAATTGCTAATGTTTCAAATCTATTTGTTGACAGATAGCAACAAAATATCTAAGCAACTAACTTTTAAAACTTGAATAATATGTACAGGGGCTTTTAAGATGCAGGATATTCAGTCCAGTCCTAAAAACTGTTACCATTGTCATCTGTATTATTTGTGTTATATTATTACATTATTTTAGTTATGGGATCATGTTTACGAAAATATGTCATGGAATACGTATAATGTTGTCAGTGTATTAACTAATTGAAAATGCATACCCCATGTACTGTTTCTTTGCTAATGAGCTGAAAAGGTTGCCATTACTGGTCTATATACAGGATGGTCCATTTAAAGTGTTACAATGCGATATTTAAGAAACGGCTGATTTAAACAAAATAAAATTTGGAAAAATGCAATTTGACGTTGGGGGACACTAGTTGACATGATACGCAACTTTGTAACCTTCCTCATTTTTATAGGGGTTGGGGTGACTTTTGAAAGTTAAATGGAAAGGTACGAATTATTTTTTCCGACTCTTAACCTCCAGGAAAAAGTACGTTATAACGTATTTTTAACTTACTGTGTAGGAAGTGACATTCCGCGGATCTCTGCGTCTTTAATAATAAAATTTAATATATAAATAAACATTTCCGCGAAATGATAGTTTCATTTATTGAATGTTATTGAATATTACAAATTGAAGACTAATTATTAATAATAATTATTACAAATTTGATGGTGTCATCTACTGAAAACACGGCAAATAATTTGCATCGATTTATTGTTTATTTCAAAAAATATTGTACAAACCTCTTGCGTTAATAATTTTCCCGCATTCACGCAAATGAAGGCATCGCTCCCTTCGGTCGGTAATCTTCAAAATTACCTTCTTGCGGGAAAATTGTGTTCCCGCATTTCGTTCGTAAATAAATTAACGAGTGCAAAATGCATGTATTAATACATGTATTAATATACATTAAATACAAGATATAAGATACAAGATACAAGTACAAGTAGTAAATACTTACTGGAAGCAGGTTTTAATTTTCAGCATGGGGGACTTTCCTTCAATCTCTTCTACAGAGCTGCGATCTGGTAAGATTTCCTGGACAACTCCTGACCACAATTCCAGAAGCGGCGTCTTACTCTTCGCAGAATATGTAGAGTATGATGTCTTACCCTGAAAGACGGAATTTAATTAAGTATAAATATTTCATAACAGTCGATTATGTTATTAATGAATCTGGCTCATGATACATAATGGCATAATTCGCATAATTAACAATGAGGCAATTAATGCAATACATATTATATAACCGAGTGTTGGTAAATCGATTATAATCCACTAAGAATAATTATTAATAATTTTAATTATGAAAGCACGATGTGAGTGTGTGTGTTAGTGTGTTAATTTAATCTTATAAAATAGTATATTCAACTTTTATAATTATTAATGTATACATAAGTCACAAAGAAAATATTTAGACAATAGTCTACATAGTAGTTAACAAAGTAGGTACAATAGTAGTGTGTATAAAAATGGAAAAATGGACAATTTTAATTAAACTAAATTTAAAATAATAAATCGTACAGCCATTAGTTTTTTTTTAAATTGCTACCGATATAAATTTTAAAATGATAAATTTCCATCTAATAAATAAATGAGTATAATTATAGAGAAATGTATACCTGCACACATTGGTTTTTCTTATAAACTCGGTTTCATTTTTATTTTTAACTATGCTGTGGTTTAATTTTATAAAGTTTTGCACATGTATTTACACATTACACATTTAACACCAACAAAAATTATCTGATAGTGAAAAAATTATTAAATGTCAGATTTTTAACAACGTTGCCATATATTAGAATAATTAAATTATTGCTTCAATGATTCAAGTGTGCTGGTTTTTTAATTATTTAAAAAAATCAACTATATTTTATATTATAATTTGACTGATTTGCTTTTGTAAAATAAAAATAACAAAAAAAATCTGTACTCAATAGATACTCAATTTGATGGCAACATTGCACACTGTCATACAATTTAACTCTTTTTTTTTAAATATAACCTATTTCTTCAAGTCTAATGACTTTACATTCACCAACAATACTGTCACCCTAACAGAGCCAACTTAACAAAGCCAACAAATAAAAATGGGACAGAGTTTAGCCGGGAAATATTTTCTCATTTTTTTCCCTTTGTCATTACTGAAAAAGTAGTGTCTGAAATTTAGGAAAATACCTCAAAATGCCTTTAATTGGCTAAAACATATGACAGTAAGGAAGTACTGGAGGAGGAGTTTTTCATTAAATTGCATTAATTTTGTGACAAGAGCAAACAAGATCAAAATTTTATTTAAAAGTATATGTGGTTTTAAAGACATTACATTCTAGAACCATATACAAATGAATTTTAAAAACGGGAAATGAAAGTTTTTTTAACGTAAATTTTGTTTTAAGTGTTTGTTAATAACTTTCTACTTGACAATACCTATCAAGATATTTTCTTTCAATTTACACCAACTTTTACTATTAGAGGATTAATTGCCTCATTTAATCGAATAGATAAAGGTAGAATAGTCTCCCACCTAGAAAATGGTAGGACAAAAACGAATATAGCGGTGCAATTATGCAATTATGTACTGACATACAGTTAAGTAATTCTAACCAATTTCTAAAAAAAAAAAAAATAGTTTCAAGCTATGGCAAAAGTGAAAAAAAAGTGAAATTATTTTAGAAATTTTCCATTTTTATTAATTCAGCTGTATTATGGATGTCACATCATAGTTGGTACTAATATTATATGGAAACAAAAGTAAAATATGTAGATTACTTATACAGGGAGAGTAAAAAGTAAGGAACCTCCTCCCTAGAGCCTTTATTATTATTTAGAGAAAAAAGTTTTTAACAAAAGTCTGATAGCTTGTTATTTGCCACAATTCGATGTTTTTTTTTTTATTGTAACGCGGCAATTTTTGTTCAAATGGTGAATATTCGAAATTTTGACAATGTAAAAATTTGGTAGCATTTTTGTCCGTTTGCAAACATCTAAAACAAGAAAAAAGTTGCATGAGAAAAAAAGCTCGTAGTTTGAACACAACAAAACACTAAGTAACACTACTTTATTAAAACAATAACAAAAAAAAAATGAACAATATAATTTTATCACAAAAGATGCTGAAATTGTTGTCCATTAACTGAGGACAATATTATGCGTTCTGTTTCTGTTAAATGTACAACCGCGGCAATTCAAAAGTGAACGTTATTTTTTTATAGATAGATTTTTCCTTTTATTCATAGGCGTCCTAAAATGTCAGAGCATCTTAAAATGTCACAGTTTGAATACTAACTCATGCTACACGAACGTTAATGAATAAAGCCTAATTCAATCTAATGAAAAATATGGAAATTTTCGTTCACCTTTAAATGGCCGCGATTGTAGCATCATTATTGAGTAACTCTTTCTAATGCAGTTTAATATATAACTTTATTTGATAAACACAAACTGACGTTAGTAATGGTATTGTTTAACTTCTATAATATGTCTTGCAGTGTTTTGTTTTTCACATTTTTGTCATGTTATTTTGAGATATTCGTTCTTCTTGGAGTGCCATGCTCGATTTCGAGGGCAAAACCATTGAAAAAACAAATCAAGATCTGTATTTAATCTTTATCTTAATTTACCTGGACTGTTGCACATCCAGCTCCTGTAGCATACACGAACACCTTTGTGGGAAGACTTGGTAAGTGAAGGATGGTCGGTGCTTTATCGCATTTGAGTTCAAGAGTATCGGTCAATTCCATTCCTGACGTCGCTAAGGAGATCGTTAATGATCGATGACGGTCTTTGGAGAGATTGTCGTACTGGGAGAACGATTTCACCGCAGAGTAGAGGAGTTCACTGTGTCTGTCCAGCATGTGTGACCGATAGAAGAGGTACCTGGTAACCGACTCGGCGAACTTAAGGTCACCAATTAAGCAGAAGGTGGACAGTGCATAAAGAGAAGCTTTATAATCTTCCACAGTAGCTGGAATAGATTAATTAGTTTAATTTTGGCAACATAAATAAAAATAGAGATTTAAATAGGAAAATACAATAGAGGTATCAAAAAATCATGACGAAAAACATATTTTTTATCATCTTTTATAATAATTTTTGTAATCGTAATATAGTAATATAGTAATAACTAGAGACCGGATTCTAAGCTTTATGCTTTTTGTAAATATTAAACCATTGACAAATGAATTAAATTTTCATCCGATTTGAAAATAAACGGACATTTAACCATTTTTTTTGTGCTTTTTTCATTTTTTGCAATGTTGTGCTTATTCTACAATTTTGCGCTTATATAGAGCTTTTATCAGATGATTTTGGATTGAAACGATATTTAATTATCGTGGTGATTATAATTTATACATATATCAACACTTATGCATACTGCACATTTTTATATTACTATACAGGCATTAGTAATAAAAACAAACAATTTTCCAAACTTAGAGCTGGGTAAGTTTTTACTATGTTAATTGTTTATCTAAATAAATTTCAAATACAAGAAAATACATTCATATTATTCGTGTCGCAGAAGTTTATTATTTTTCTGCTACAATTCTACGTATTTGGATTGAGTGATTAATTTAAATTATATACAAAGTCTTCCCAATGAACAAGCATTCGTAATTCTAAACATTGTGCAATTAGTTTAGCCCCGTTCGTTACTCCTACAACGCCTCGTTAGTGTGGTTACATTTGATGTTCCATAATGCCTAAACTACTGTAGACGACTGGATTAAAGAACACAAAGAATTGAAATTTGAAAATAACAAAATATTTTGCAGAATTTGTGTAAAGTTAGTAAGTTATTTCGCCTTAAAATATTGTATAATAATAATAATTAATTCATTAAAATTTAAAACATTGTACCTGCATAGCCCACGGACTAAATCGCATTGCTGAAACTATCAAAATCAAGTTTCCATTAATTAAAATAAAACTCTTTGTGAAAACATAATTTTAATAAACAGCAACTCAAAGAAACAGATTTAAGATAAAAAAGTCATTTTTGATGAGAACAATGACTATTCAATTAACCGTGTGGTGTGCCGTTGGTTATCACGGGATAATAGGTCAATACTTTTTTTATAACAACGTTAATAAGCACACATATTTAGATATGTTAGAAAATTTTCTTAGCGATGGGCTTCATGTTTTAGAAATTAATTATAGACGTACAATGTTTTTTCAGGAGGATGGTTGTCCTGCACATTATCCTCGCATTGTTACTAACTGGTTAAATGTTAAATTTGGAGAACTGTGGATTGGAAGAAATGGTGCAGTATTGTGGCCTGCCAGAAGTCCCGATTTAACAATTTTGGATTTTTATTTGTGGGAACGTTTAAAGCAAATTGTGTGTATGGATACCCTACCTAATAATGCCGAAGAATTAAAAAATCGAATAAGAGACGCCGTGGCATCATTGTCCATCGAAGAAATTCAAAGAAGTTTCAAGGAACTTCGTTTTAGAGTAGAGTTGTGCGCAGAATTGGGTGGGGGGTTAATTGAATAATGATTGTTCTTGTTAAAAATGATTTTTTTATCTTAAAGCTGTTTCTTTGAGCTGCTGCTTATTAAAATTATGTTTTTCACAAACATTTTTGTTATTTAACTTGCGCAAACTTATTTGTCAAAGTGATATCGTCAAAAAAATTAAACGGCCAATGTGATGGGATTTAAAAAGCAGAGAAAGTCTGAAATTAAAAGAAAAATTAACTTTTCTTTCCACTGAGTCAGAATCACTAAGTTTTAATTAGAGATTTGCTGGTTTCAGGACAAGCAAAAAATCTTATTCCTGTGCAGTTTTGGTGTAAAATAAAAGAAAAAAAAGTGTTTCCTCTCGTAAACTCAATCCGGGTACATACTGTATAATGTAGCATTAGATTTATAGTTTGTCTCTGCTACTTCATATGAATTTCAAGCGAGACCAAAAAAATATATTTCCCAATTTAATGAAATATATATAAACAATCTTTATTGGGCTATCGACCCCATGGGGTCTTTTCGCCTTTAATGAAATAATTATGTCAATAGTAATTAAAATTATACTACCAGTATACACTAGCCAGAGATACGTAGTCATCATTCAGGTTTCTTTTCTTTCAATATTATTAATTTGATAATTATAAAATGTTTTTTTTTCGAAAAAAGAAAATTAGTGAATAATCACTTCATTTAGACTTAGAAACTAATTCATGGCCAATTTATGCAATACTATAAATAATTACTTTTACATGATGTGCCACCAACTTAGATTATTTTTTATTTGATTGTAATTAAAGAGTATAATAATTATTTATTTCGAAGTGTAGTGATGATTCAACTACGAAGACATAATTTTAAATATTTGATAAGATTCCACGTTTACGTACTACGCAATGCTCTGCAAATGATAACACGTGTAGTGTAATTAAGATTTATTAATAACAGCTGAAAATGGATGCAGGATAATCCCCGAGAATTTCAAGACGATTAAGAATTTCTGTTAGGATTTTGCAGCGGGTGAAAGGTTTAGGGTGACTTACGCCTAGCATTAAGTTTAATAAGTTTTGTTAATCCTCGACTAAGTCTGTTCAATTTTAATGATCCCGGATCGGGCTGGCTGAAACTTTCCTTTCCTCAGGATCAACACACCGTGTGTAAGGCTAATCTCCTGTATCAGCCCAATTTATTAGAGAGATTTGCAGTGGACTTACCGATTAGAGGTTCCTTAAGAGTGCGCCCAGATTCGCTCTCGTAAAGCCAATCCGCAGCATCTCGCTTCGGCACCAAATGAGGCCAGCCAAACTCCCCGTCTTCAGTTGTCGAAGCGTTCCTCAGCCTCTCCACAGCCAAGGAAGCCGTAGCACTCCTCGCCAACACCAGGGCTAGCGTGACAGCGGCGAGCGTCTCCGAAGACTGAACTTTGGGTAACACGTTTTCTAGATAAACTTTTGCTTTCTGCACGGAATCTGCATCAACGTCGTTATCGATGCCGATCTCGAAGAGTGCAACGACGGTTTCCGCCGTGATCTCCACGACGTGCTCCATACAGATGGTGTCCTCGCTGACGTTCCTGAACAAGGCTTCTTCACTAGCATACTTAACATCCGCGTGTAGTGGCAGGAAGCTTCCATCGTCCTCCTGCCTCGACTGCACCCACTTCTTCACGGCTTGAATGAGCTCTGGGTCTATGCTGAAGTAGTTCTGCACCTTGGTGAGCGCCTCCAGGATGCTGACAGTTGAGCGGTGGCTACCCAGCATCTGGTGCTCGCTGAAGGAGTTGTCCACCTTGCGGAACGAGAGGATCGTCTGGATCTGCAATGTAAATGCTTGTAAGCCGGTTTATTATGTTGTCGCTAGGCGAGCTTACCTGGCCGGGTAAGTTATTCAGAGCGTCCAATTTGAGGGTCTCATTAGCTTTGTGGCCGAGGTGCTGCAGTGTCAGCAGGTTCGTGAGGAAGGAGAGGGTGTCCGTAAGACCGCCGGTTTGTTTTTGTTTCGTGAGCGTGGGCAGGGCTAATCCGCCAGAAATTAGGAGCTCCCCGGATTCGGAGCCCGGGACGACCGACCTAGGCGTATCCAAGTGGAGGACTTGCGAAAATCCTGACTCGTCGTTGAAATTCCAAATCCTGCGGAACATGCGGAACGATTATTCTAATGGCGTCGGATTTACGCTATCTTACACAAGATAAAAATAATTTCATGTTTCAAAAATGCTCCCATATACAGGGTTGCCCACCTATCCTCGCCCCGACCATTGCTGCTAGACCAATGAAAATTGATCTAATTGGAAGTTATTGGACACTTGATGTGCTACTTCTTAAAATTATTTTCGAGTGTACAGAGTGTACCATAAATCCGGGACACCAAATTTGGTCTCTTTTTTAAATAGATGTATATTCTTTCATTTTTAGAATCTGCTTTTTGTGGGCTTCGCAAATCATTTTTATTTTTTGGGATCAGATGCAACGTTACCAAGTTATTCACATTTTAATAAAATTTAACGAAATGCCATGGACGTGGAAAAAAAATTAACTAAACCTTATTATAAGGTCAATGGTAATAAATGGTCAATAAGGTAAGATCAATGAAAGAATCTGCGTATGCAAGTACTCTAGCAATGTGCCAAAACATAAACAATACTTTGAGTCACGTAGAATACACAGGGTGTTCTGAAATAACGATACAATTTTGCTATTTTAAATTGGCTAAAACTATTTTTTTCGAATGGAACACCCTGTATATAGCATCATACCCTGAGTGTTCATCTAATCAGCTATTCAATGGTAGCATAAGGACTATCATCTAATAATACTTTTTGATGACTATTTGAAAAGAGCAAAATTCGATCGTCATCATTTGTTAATTAACTAATTGTCAACATTTTCAGATTGAAAATATTTACCAAATAGAGGTACTTTTCAGATGTAATATGACATAATTTCGTTTTTTTTTGGGGGTTTTATCTCATTTCTAAGCTAAGTTGAAACCAAGTTTTCGTGAGACACCCTGTATGAAGGGTGTCCTAGTCCTAAATAGAGTAGGATTGCATGGGTATCTTTCTTATTCTTAAAGCTAGAGATCTTGTTAAATGGGCAATATTGTGCAGTTTTATTTGCTAGTTCAGATTATGTTGAAAAATTTTCAAAAGTCCGAGCAGTTTAGAAGTTATTCTAAAAAAAACTAAAAATTGCGATTATCTAAAAACTCCGATACATTCATAATTATTAAAGATGCGGAAAAAAGTTTAAAATGAAAGTTACTTGGTTCGATCGCACAAATTTGAGAATCAAGTCAAAACAAAAGTCAAGAAGGCGCTTTCCTAGATATTAATAGCAACTTTCTTATATGAAATGGCCGCCATATTTGGTTTTTTTGCGTCTAAACAGAACCTCTTTTCATCTTTTCAACGATGTATAACAACCTTTTATTTTTATTTTTTACATTATTTTTTAAACAAATGTAACAAAAAAATAAAAAAATAAAACGTAATACAACTAAGTAGTAAAATAACAATAAATTATAAAAAATGCTCAAAATTCTGACAGTGATTGGCTTTCGCTAATCGGAACATTTTAACTCGGCAAGGATTAACGTAAGGATTAACGTATCTAAATCTAGAGGATCAACAATTTTAAAAGAGCATAAGTTTTACCCATATAAATTGCATATTTCTCAAACTTTATAAGCAAATGATAACATCCGTAGATTAACATTTTACAGAAGGTTAATCAACAAAATTACGGAAAATGGTGATTTTATAAATACAATTTTATGGATAGAGGCGTCCTACTTTTGTAATTGTGGATGATTTAATCATCATAACGAACACTGTTGGGCCCAGGACGGTCCACACATAGTGATTCCATGGCAAACCAAAGTGCGGTAGATGATCCCTTAACACTATAGAATTTAAGTCATTTAGATATGTCACATTAAAAAGTCTCAGTCCTGACACGTTTCGATACATGCTGATGCAAAATCGATAGTCACATACTGTACTTAAAATAAATAGTTATTTATGTACCAAGAGCGTTATGCCGATGATAATGCTAGGAGAGTGACGCGACGCAGCTCGAGGGTCTCTGGCGTTAGGGATAAATGTCACTCGATGGGCATTATTAGTTAATAACGCTCGTCGTGCATAGAAGATTTTAATTTTCTATAGAGAACATAAAATTAATATTATTATTATAAATTGCAATAAATTGAGATTAAAGTAATGCGTATACATATGCTGATTTTGATGTTGCTACGCACATTGTTTGTCATTTAATTTGTAATACGTCAACGTGCGTGAACTACACGCGTCAAAAAACTAATAACCTAACTTACGTTTGGCAAAAACCAGAAAGGCCAAAGAAGATTTGTTGCCCAGAATATCTGGGGTCAGTTACGAGAACCTTTTTATACAGGGTCCTGCAACAGTGCGTCGGGCTTTCCTAGCGCGTTTCCAGTGAAAGATAGAAAAAAATGTTTCGTACAAAAAGTTATTGGTTTAAAAATATGTATGCCTTAAAACTATTTTCAAATATACAGGGTGTCCCAATTTTGCGGAATAACAAAAACCTTTTTTTTAATGGAACACGCTGTATTTATTCAAGGTTTCTGTTGACATTTTTCAACCTCTACATTGTTGTCTATTTAGTTTTGGATTATGTTACAGTGTTGCCAATTTATAATTTTTTTCTCCTAATATCATGCATAAGCAAACTCAACTTGAAAAAATCGTAGCGACCTGGTTTTTGAAGGTAAGAATAAGTTTTAGCAATATTCTCAGTGTGGTTAATAAGCAACATGTTGGTAATGAGCAATTTGAATTTAGTAATACAGGGTATTCAGAAAAAAATGTCAAACTTTACAAATTTCAAAGCGGTATAACCCTTTTTTTTAATGGAATGCCCCCTAGTTTATGTCATTATGCGATAGGTCTTTTTCTTCTCTTCAATTTGATGGTGCATATTTTATATCTGAACCCCATAGTTCACAAAAGTCACCATTTAATTACATTTCTATGCACTGAAATACGTCATAGAGACAAAACAACTGTCAAAATGTAAGTAAGAATCAATTTCAGATGAACGAAAATTGTAAAATAGCAGATAGTACTTCTGCAATACGAATAATTATTTTATTCCAAAACCATGAGAGATAACAAAATTATTAATACAAAAGAGAAACGATCCTACAGCAATGTTCAAAATGTTTTTCTTCATCTCACATTGATTCTTACTTACATTTTGGCAGTTGTTTTGTCTCAGCATGACCTACTTCAGTGCATAGAAATGTAATAAAATGGTGACTTTTGTGAAAAATATTGAACATTTGAAAAAATGGGCTATACCGCTTTGAAATTTGAAAGTTTGGCATTTTTTTCTGGATGCCCTGTATTACTAAATTCAAATTTCTCATTACAAAAAGGTTGCTTATTAACCACACTGCGACTATTGCTAAAACTTATTCTTACCATCAAAAGGTGAGGTCGTTACGACTTTTTAAAGTTGAGCTCGCTTATGCATGATATTTTGAAAATAAAATTGTAAGTTGGTAACACTGTAACATAATCCAAAACAACATTATAGAGGTTGAATTATGTCATCAGAAAACTTGAATAAATACAGGGTGTTCTATTTAAATAAATGCTTGATTTTGTTATTCCGCTAAATTGGGACACCCGGTATATTTGAAAATAATTTTACAGCTTAAAGATTTTTAAACCAATAAATTTTTGTACGAAACATTTTTTTCTATCTTACACGGGCAGGCGCTAGGAAAGCCCGACGCACTGTTGCAGGACCCTGTATATGTGGACTGAAAACAAAAAAAAATGCTGTGACAGATGTGCATGAGACAGAAGCCGGGCAATGTCAAAATATTCACGCCCGCCATATGGCCATATCAGCCCAATACGCAGCGTCCTCGTTACGGCTTTCTTAATGTATCTCGTATCATAGGCATGATAAAAAAATAATTGATAATTGAAAAATAAAGGTATATTTCTTGCCACCAGGGTTGGAATAAATCATGATTTATTTGATTTATTTGATTTTTTTATATTTCTGATCAGTTTTTGCCAGTTTAGATGTGATTTATATCAATTGATTTGTATAACGATTCAAATCATATCATTGTTTTAAAAATAAATTCGTGAATTTTGACAAGAATTTATGACTAAAAAACAATCGGTATATCTGTACTATGTGATGGACCAAAAATGGAATAAATGAAAATTATTTTACTTACTTCCAAGTATCTATTTTAAAGCATGCTAACTCTATAGTTACATTATATTTTTATATGTACACCTATTGCTGCACAAACAGTGCAAAAACCATGATTAATTTAAAATAAAAATATTGATTTAAATGAATCATTTATTAAAAAAAAAAAAATTGAATCACAATAACCCTATTTGCCACCATACTAAGATCTATGGGGCTCAGTTCTATCAATCAATCTGTTCAGAAATGAAGCACAAAATGGAATGTTTGCATTCACTCTAAAAAATAGAATTATCAATAAGCACATCGGATTTGCGGATACGGATAAATCACGATCCAAGTTAATTGTTATCTATTCCTGTGGAGGAAACCGAGGACGTCATTAATCTAAGGCTGCGTCAATGCCAGTGCGAGGATAATGTTTTCCATTTTTAATTTTCCGCCACGCTTGCCGCTTTCAGCTCCAGTTTGATTGATCGCACCAATAAGGAGTCATGATATCTCCAAAGGGGGAACTTCCAGCTTTGTTTAAAGCCAAACTCGGTGAGATTTAGTTTTATTGAAAGAGAATAAATATCCATAGGGATTTGTAAGTGCTTGATATTTATCTGTAAGGATAAGTCTTCAAAAATAATTAATTAAATTATTGCTGATTAATTATCCTTAATACACTGTCAAATCATCTGAAAATCGTTAATCATTAAAACTCGACTAACATTGCTGAGTTTTCTTTATTGAAAACTGAATCGAAAGAATGCAGCTGTTTATACTAAGATATTTATTATTATTAGTATTTAAGTTTTGCTATTCCGTTTTTATAAATTATAATTTTATTAAATTATGGCACCTGAGGAGAAGAAGAGAACGGAAGCCCCCCCCCCCCCGAACATATGACAATTAATTTACTATTTTTCTCTTTGTGTATCTGTCTTTTATTTTGTATACTGAGGGAAATAAAGTGAATCCTAGATTTTAAAAATAAAAATACTGACAAAGCTAGTAATTCGATTTGAATTTAGAGCAATTTAATTAGTTATGAATTTGAGTCGTATAGAATCAAAACAATATCCAAAAAATACAAAAATTTTGGGAATTTACCAAAAACCGCTCTACTCGTCAATCTATTTCCCCGAATTTTGTTTTTGATTTTTTACATCCTGTCAGCTTTACAAAATGACAAAATGAATTGTAAAATTAAAAAATATATATATAGCATTTTAATAATAAAAGCAGTTAAAAATTGGACAATGTTAGTTTTGAAACCAATATGTCGATAATGTTTCCCATCTGATATTGATAAATAGTTCTGATTCCGTAATAGTTATGAAATTAATAAAATATCTAATTATACATGCAATAAAATTAATTTTTTTAGAGCAAAACATACAAAACCATCAAGACAAGGCACAAAAAATAGGTTATAAACAGTAACCTTCGGGTGAGGTTGACAGTCATAAGATGGCTTGTGATTGGTTGAAAATCAGTTGGTGTCAAAAGTAACAATAGCCAATGGATAATGTTAGTTTAGACTCCAAACTTCTACTTCTGTTAGCATTTTACCTTGGATATAGTGAGTTTGGACTTGAACCGACGCCATACTTGATTTCAAAGCAAAATTTAAAATAATAAACCACTGCTAACTCGATTTCGATGATTTTGGATATTGTGAGTTTTGATTCTATACGACTCATTTAAGCGTAAAAACCGAAACCAAATAGTTTGTGTTAAAATACAATCAAGTATTAATAAACAATTAATATGTAGATTAGATTAATGCCAATCATAATAATCTGACTGGTAATATTGATTATATTAGATTAAATACGGTTATTTGTAGAAATATTTGTTGCTGTATTAATGTTAGTTTTCGGTCATTTATTGAGCTCTTTGTTGTAGTTGCTAATTGCTTTTAAATGGTGAGTTAACTTTAGTTCTTAATAGATAATTTAACAATAGCTCATTTATGCTGCTATGGCTAATTACTATTACAAGTAAGCTATTACTTTTGATTTTGTTTCGGGGCAGTCCTACCATGCATGAGCATTTACTTGTTAAATTATATTATCATCTGATATTAGCTAGATCATTATTTACCGGAATTCCGCCAGGTTTCCCCAAGATGAGGCGAAGCCTATTTGTTGGATCTTCACTTTCTTATCCATTTTCCACTTTACCAGTGTGCCGTTGTAGATGGCTGTACCTCGTCCAAAAGATATCATATTCTTCTCCCATGATAGCCAGAATGTTCTCCACTCGTCTTGGGATATGATGCCAGGAGTTGGGGAGCTTGTCAACTGCACGCCGTATTCTATAATTATTAGAAAAATAAGTTATTTTATTCCTTCGATTGTTTCATTCACGAGTTAATAAATCAATAATAATGCGCGATTGTCTTTAGTTATAACGTATTGCAATGGTTAATTAACCAAGATGACTATCGATTACACGAACCTTTGTATAATCGGTTATACGAATCTTTGTATAACCGCATCATTAAAAGCTTTCACATCCTTGCCAAAAAAAAAACGATGAAGGAACTGATACACGATCAAATGTATATAATAATTGTTCATTCAATATTAATAATTATTAAATTTATAAATTTCCTGTGTACTTTATTGCAATGACATTTTTTACTTAAACTTGTGAAGTTTCAAATAAATAAGTCACTTTACTATAGAAATTCTTGATACATCTAAACTACAGCCTCCTATATTAAATATTAATTTAAAATAATGATTCACCTTCTAAGCGATATTACTGTAGGTGTTGGATAAAATTTTGTATGGCACACGTGTGTTATACTACATACGTGACTCAAGAAAAGTAGCTCACTCGGTCTGGCGGCCTCGTGGGCTACACTTTTCCCTCGCAACTTATTTGTAGCATAACACACTTGTACCACAAATAACTATAATTCGATACACAAGCTCATTCAAAATGTAACTGAATGATCGTATTTTTGGAATAGGATCTACCTAATACTGGCGATTGCGTAATATAAATATTTTTTTTTATACAAGACGATAGTATTATAATGTATCGACGAGCGGAAACTGTAAATTAATTTTCGCGAGTCGATAATTTAATTTTATTGTCGTGTGTAAAATTGAATTGTTTTCTATAGCAGATTTTAAAGGGAAAATAAGCAAACTCAATTACGTACCTTAAATAAAGGTTACGTAAATTACGTAAATTACAATCAAGCACACTTTAAAATTTCAATAGTATTCTAGGGGTTGCTATAGATTGCTATGAAGTTTGTTTTTCATTCTTATTTTGACAGATCGCACAAGCGGATGTCAAATTGATACATGTCACATGTAACTGATAGTAACAATGTTCCGTTTTTTACTGTTTTCATGGCTTTCTAGTTTATGTTTTTGATTTTTAAATCCAGTTTAGTGTTAATTGTAGATCAATCATTTATGTAAAATTACAGAATTAATTGTAGATATTTATTTATTTTCATATAAAAAAGTTATTAAAACCTCAAGTATTGCACATCATTATAATTGAGTATGGTACAGAGCGATGCTCTGTATTAACAAGTAGAACTAAAAAATAAAATAACAAATTAAGGTCCGTACAAATTTAAACTTGATGACGGTTGCACTCACACTAAACGTCTGATCGAAAATTTAAAATTCCCTTGTTGTAGATGAGAAAGTGTGTATATTTTCTTTAATATCTCTTTGAATAGCGACATGAAAAAATATATAAGATTTTCAAAAAAATATTTTTCAATTGTCTCCCATATAATTACGCAACTTTGCCCCGATTCGCCTTAGAAAACATTCCAATAATTCCAATAATAATATAATAATAAAAGGAAAGCTAGAACTATTGTTTACTTATTTCTGAAATCTTAGCATTGAGTAAATGGTTCATAATAATGATGCCTTCGATAATAGATAGGAAATCACGCTTTCTAATAAATCCCACTTTTACTTTAACAAAAATCTATAAAGAGTCTGACAGATTTCTTATACTCTTCTAACCAGTTAAATATAACAGTATATTAGGCGGAAAGTCGGAGGGCTACTAGCCGAATAAAGATCGTTATCTCTCTATAACAGTATACTGCACAGTTTCGGTGTTTCATAGACCTCTGAGTTTTCAGAGCATTTTTTACTTTATCCACATATAGTTTTAATATCTTCTTCTTCTGCAAGTGCCTAGCCGTTCCGGAAGTTGGCTATCATATTGGCTATGATAGCTGGTTTTAATATATAATCATTTAATTATTATGATTATAATTATACCGTGTGTCTGCTAGGGTGCACGACATCTGTTAAAATCTGGTGGCAGCAATTCGTGATAGGCCTGTATTTTGGATATGCTAGGGATGCAAGTCCTTCATAAATTTTTGTTGGCAGGTTTCACAACACTTGCCCAGTCATAGACTGTCAAATGGATGATAAAATCATCTGGAAACCACATCAGTTTTTTTTTTACTTTCTGGGAAAATTGAGTTTCGATTTTCGAATTCCAGATTTTAATAAAAATATCCACTATAAGAGGACCTTATAGTCGAATAAGACTATGTAATGGGTCGGTTTTGACTTCGACGAAATCTGCCTTAATTTTTAATTGCGCCAACGGACCGTCCACGTAGGCAACCGCTACGCACACGTCTTTTTAAGCGTAGACGCGTTTCCGGGCTGCGTATAATTGTGATCCGGCCACGAGGCTCTGGGATGAACGCAGAACGTAGCTGACTCTCTTTGAGTGTAAAAGTTGTAACGACATGAAATTTTACGCATAGCGGATATGAAATTTCGTGTAGAAAATGTGGATCCTCCCATACGAAAATTAAAAAGAGAACGACGGAGCCCCAGTCGTGACGTCACGCCGACAACGGTTTCGCGCGCGATGTGACCCCACTACACAGGTCCCCCTCCTAACATAGCAGTAAGAGAGGGGACGGTCTCAATAAAACCAGCGTTCCGGCCACGGAACAGACAGTCACTTTCGGGACTCAGAAGCACTAACAACTAGGAAACCCCGACCTGGTTGTTCCTCCTGGGCTAAGTATCCTGAACTTTGCACTCCACACCGACCCCGTTCGCAAGGCATCACCTAGCATCCCGTACCGACCCCGTTCGCAAGGCATTGCCTAGCATTATCGCACCGACCCCGTTCGCAAGGCATCGCCTAGCATCCCGTACCGACCCGTTCGCAAGGCATTGCCTAGCATTACCGTACCGACCCCGTTCGCAAGGCATAGACGTAACCCAACACCTGGACATCTTCTCCAGGGAGTACCCCCAGTAAACGGAGACCCAGTGCTTATTTAATTTCTCCACTGTTCTGGTGTAATAATCGGCGTGGAGGCTCACGATTATCTAAGTACCTGGACATCATCTCCATAGAGTCCCAGCCCCAGAAGGTCCGTACTAGTTAACTTATTCCACTGTTCTGGTGTAATAACCGGCGTGGGAATACAGAAGTTAATCTAGCACTTGGACATCTCCAGAGAGTTCCCCCAGTAAACGGATACCTAGTGCTTATTTAATTTCTCCACTATTCTGGTGTAATAACGGGCGTGGAGGCTCGCGATTATCAAAGTACCTGGGCATCTTCTCCATCGAGTCCCAGCCCCAGAAGGTCCGTACTAGTTAACTTATTCCACTGTTCTGGTGTAATAACCGGCGTGGAAATACAGAAGTTAATCTAGCACCTGGATACTTCCTCCCGAATATTTTTGTAGATATTTTTGTTAGTTATAATTATTAATTTCTATCGTTATTCCTATTGCAGCTCAGGCCGTTTGAAACCCGAAGCGAGTGGAAAATTGCAGACGCCGACCGTCCGCAGAGTCAGCGAAGAGTATTTGTTTTTATTTCAATTAAATTGTTGTGTATGTATATATTTTACCACGCTTTCCAGAATAAATGTAATTTGACCGTGCTTGTCTTGAAGCGTTACCAGTCTCTTTATTACCTGAACCTTGGACTTACCCGAAGTTGCATACACATAAGTTTTCTGCCTACGGGTAAAAACTTACCGACACAAAAGAACCGTTACAAAGTGTCGGGAGGTACACGTTTTTCTTTGGACTTATCGCCAACCGGTTTCCGGGATTTCAAATGTGTTCTCCAATAACCGCCCTATGAGGGATTGACGACACCGGCACAAGGTAAGGGAGAGCAGCGATAATCGGCTATACACGCTCAAACACCAGTGCGTTTTTTGGCTAGGGGCTGAAACAACTCAGCCAGACAGTTTCTCCGCTAGGGGCGACGACCACCCTGCCAGAGTTTTATGAAGACCGCAAATTAGCGGCGGCGTCCCCGGCGATTGCCACCAGTACGATTTCCTGAGAGCGAGCCACGATCACCGGCAGCGGAGACGCCACGTGGATGAGCAGGCCTGATCTATATATTTTTTTCCTTTATTGTCTTTAATTTTTTTTTATATCGTTTTCTTTTGTGTAAATTTGCGTTGCGTGTTTCGTACCGTACGTGTTTTGCGTTTTTGTAAGAAAAAAAGTAGCTTCGAGAGCACTTCGCATCGCGCGATAAGCGTTACGCGGAATTCGGTGAATGCGGCGTGATAGATCTACGAGCGGAGGTATTTTTTTTTCAGGGAGCGCGGACACGGTGTCCCGTCTTTTTGTGTTAATAAACGCAGATAGTTTACAACCACAAAACTCAAATCTGTTATATTTTTGTTCCCCCACGTTTTCTTAATCGGGCATTCTTTTCAATTTAACTTCCTATTTCTCATTGCGAGATATAAATCTGGTGGTGTGGGCGTCAGATGGTCAGCCGTTGCGACAGTTCGTAATTCTGAACTTCGCTGACTGTCTTCCTTCAACCCACGCAGATATGGTGGAGCCCCTTTTGTCACGAAGTAGTAGCGAGGTTAAAATTAAGTGGAGCCTTTTTTTAACCCCCCCACTCTCCGACATCGAGAGGTTGGCCCTCGTCGCTGCTTCGAAGGGACCCTACACTCGCTCCGCGGCCTAACGCGCTGATATCCCTTCAGGCACGTCACAACTATTTTTGAAATAAGTATGTCTTGCATGGATGTGGTTTATGTTGTTAATGTACGTTGTAATAGAAAATATCAACAATGAACATGCTCGAATTTGAGATATTTGTGGAAATATCCGTTTTCGAGCCTACTTATTGACAAAGTTTTCGTGGTGGTATCTGTCTGCCTATAACGATATATTAGGTTCTACTTAACCACACACGCGGTGGCCCCTTGTAACGGTCCGGAAATGTCTTTGGCAGAAACTGCATTTTAATAATTAATTGGCGTATAGACCTGCACTGTAGACGACCGTACTCGCACATTTTTTTGTTGTGGTGACACGTTTCCCATGTGTGCGATTTTTAAATTCGCCGGCGAGACGCCGCCATAGAGGCAGAATTCAGCTACCTTGCGTACAGTACGGAAGTGCCAGAAGAACCGTTGTAATAGGTGTACCACCATCCGGTTTCCGGGATAATCAACGGGGACTCAGTTAACCACCCTTGAGGGGATTGAGGCACCAGGTACAGGGCAAGGAACTATCCATACGCTCATAACATCTGAGCGTTTTGTTACGGGGTAAGGGCTAAGTAGCTCAGCCAACCCGTTCTTGGCTGGAGGCCGCGATCATCCTGCTCTGAGGCCGGAATCGAGTGATCGGCGTCCACGACGCAAACCGCCGCCATTCAGGAGCTGAACCCAGCCGCCAGCGAAGACATACCAGGAACACAGGCCAGATACAGATATAGATATTGATACCTATTTTTTGTGTTCTCAATTGAGCCAGACCTTTATGGTTGATTGTTGGTCTCAATTGAATTGAATTCCATATTGACATATCGTTTATTTCTGTTGTGTAAAATTTGCGTTACGTGTTTCGTGCCGTACGTGTTTTGCGCTTGTGTAAGAGAAAGGTCGCTCCGTCGGCCCTTTGAATCGCGCGATCAGGAGCTCGCAATATTCGGCCGAATAGGGTGAACCCTGCGTGAAAGGGTTGCGTACGGAGGTATTTATTTCAGGAGCGTAGACACGGTGTCCGTCGTTTGTGTGAATAAACGCCGATATTTTACACTACAAAATTCACACCTGTTATTTTTTGTTCCCCCCACGTTTTCTCGATCGGGCATTTATTTCAGTTTCAGTTTTTATTCTCACTGCGAGATTTAAATCTGGTGGTGTTGGCGCCAAATGGTCAGCGTTGTGACAGTTCGTGATTTCTGAACTTCGCTGACTGTCTGCCGTCCACCCACGCAGGTAGGGTGGAGCCACCCTTTGCGACGAAGTAGCGACGAGGTTAAAATTACGTGGAGCCTTTTTTTAACCCCCCCACTCTCTGACACCGAGAGCCTGGCCCTCGTCACTGCTTCGAAGGGACCCTCCACTCGCTCCACGGCCTAACGCGCTGATTGCCCTTCAGGTACGTCACACGTTTTTGGAGCCCAACGTGGGGCAATAGCAGCAATAGCAACAATAGCTATCGTTGGTATCTTTATTTATCTAGCTCATTAACATCTTTTGAGGCTTAAGGGTTTTGTCAGCCCTTTGTAAAATTTTCTAGCCCTTCAGGATTTTATTTTTCATTTTAAATAGACCTCATTTAATTAATTTTGCAGCCCTTTTTCAATTTTTGTTTTGGCCCTTTTTGCCCTTTAGAAAATTTTAGTGCCCTTTTTCAATTTTATGCGTTTTAGTAGTTTTGGCACTAATTTTCATTTTAACCCTTCAGCCCTTCGCGAAAACTTTTTGGCCCTTTGGTTTATTTTTGTGCCCTTTTTAATTGGGAATACATTTTTGTGGTAGGCCGTAAGTTTACGCCAAGGAAACTGAACTGGGAGTTGGAAAATTTGACAGTATTTCAAATTTTTAATCAGCCTTCAGCATTTAGTATATTGAGAAAATTTGGGGTGGTTGTTTTGTGAGTTGTTGAGAATTTCTGTGAGTTTTGTGGGTAATATAGAATACACACAAGAAAATATTTTGACTTTAACGTTAACTTTAAATTTAAATATTTTTAATTTAGAGAATTTTCTGGCCTGTTTTCAGTGTTTGTTGGTATAATTTCTACTATAGTGTGGAAATTAGTTTATTATTCGCTGGTTATAAATTTATTGTTGGTTTTTGTAGAAACTTGGTGAGATAGTGAACGGGCGACCACGAATCATACATATTTGGTTGATTGGTTGATTTATATTTTGATTTTTGGCGTATGATTTTTTTGGATTTTTATAGTAATCGTAATAATTACGATAAGTTAGTTTAAATTTTTGTTCTTTCTCGGTACACGTATACAGTATATTTTTCTTTCAATTTGAATTGAAATTTGAATCTTTTCTTTTTGTTCACTAGTCCAATAGTTGTGATGGATTTCAAAGTAGAAGTTAATAGGCTATCAGCCGATGAGCGGGTGTATGAGCTTGAACGTCGAGGAGTTACAGGGGTAACTACTGCTGATGCGCAGCGTAGCACCTTACGAACTCTAATTAGATTGGAGTCTTCTGCCTCCTATGTGCCGGTGCCTAATCCCTTTGAGATAACTGACGACCTTGCGGCACTAGAATTGAAGTTGGCGGAGATCGAGGGGTTAGTAAAGGATTTCGAGGAGCCTTCTACCTCTTCGATATACTTGAAGCTCGCCAATAAGTGTGGACACGCACACGGGCGAATTAATCGTTGTGTCGTTACGACTGACGAAGAACGAGTTAAGGTCTCCAGACTTTTAGTACGATTAGCAACGTGCGCCGGTACTATGCGTTCCGGAGCTAAATTAGCTAAGCGCAAAACCACTGCAACTCAGAGTTCGTTGCTTAATTTGTCCGTAATTCAAGCTGTCGCTCATTCATCGCGAGTAGTTGCTGAATCGAATAGTTCAAGTTCAGAATCTGATTCAGAAAATGAACATGATCATCTGGCTTCTACAGATGTAAAACCTGTCGCGGTTAGGTTTTGGAATCTCACTTTTGGAGGAGAGCAGGGCAAAGTTTCGTTGTCCTCATTTTTGGAGCGAGTAGAAGAACTACGCGTTGCGCGTAACGTATCTTCGGCCTTATTGTTTGCGTCAGCCTTAGATTTGTTCACGGGGAACGCCCTTATTTGGTATCGAGCGAACCGTAGATCTTTTGGGAACTGGGATGAGTTAGTCCTAGGGTTGAGAGAGGCCTTCCAATCTCCTGATTACGAAGAACGTCTCTTCGAAGAGATCAAATCTCGCACACAGGGACCTAATGAGACCATCAGTCTCTATGTTTCTGTGATGAAAAATCTGTTCATGCGATTGCCTAATCCTCTCCTTGAAGATATTCAGCTCAGAACCGTAACCAAAAATCTACATCCTAGATACAGAATGGCTTTGTGGTCACTAGACATTGTTACTTTTGCTGATCTACTTAGATTAGGACGTAGGCTGGAGGCTAGTACGGTCGCGAACGAATCGTACACACCCCCACCAGGGAAAGGTCGTGTGTTAGAGCCAGACTTGGCGTATGTGGAGGCTGTGCCGAGTGTGTCTTGTCACGAAGTCACTCCTCCTACAAATATTCGTCCGCCCTTTCAGTCGCGTTGTTATAATTGTCAACGACCGGGACATTCAAGTCAGGATTGTCGTGCGCCGAGGCGCTTATATTGTTTTGGTTGTGGGAAAGTGGGAGTAACAAAACCAAGGTGCCCAAATTGCACTCCATCAAATTCTTTAAACCGGTCGAGGAGAACTTGAGCGTGTTGCTCCGAGGGTTTGGGAATTTCGGCAGATAATTTTAAGGGACTTAGTGAACGTACGCGTATTTGTTTAGATTTTGTGTTGTCTAGTTCGCGGGGCGATGAGCGTCCATATTTAAATGTAGTAGTTTATGGGGTGTCGTTGTTGGGGTTATTAGATTCAGGAGCAAACCAGACCATACTTGGCGGTCCAGGGTGACAGATGTTCAAAAATTTAGCGGTACGGTTGAAACCTTCGTCGGTGAAATATTGTTCGGTGGCGAATGGACGTAGTTGCGAGGGAATTGGAATGGCTACACTTCCGATGATGGTTGAAGGCGTGACGAGAACGTTAGATGTATTAGTAATTCCGGAAATTACGAGGCCGTTGATTTTGGGAACCGATTTTTGGAAACGGTTAGGAATTATTCCAGACCTACGTAGTGGTCATTGGGAGTTTTCGGGTTTGGAAGATATGGCTGTAGATGAGTTAAACACCAGTGATGGGTTACCTTCACACCAACACGTTCAACTTCAGTCATCATTAACAAGTGCTTTCGAGAAGATGAGTGATACTCTCGGGTGTACCAATTTGGTAGAGCATGTCATCAGCACTAAAGCTACACCAATTAAGCAGCGCTACTATCCGATGTCTCCCACACTACAACGTCACGTAAACGCGGAGTTAGATACAATGTTATGTTTAGGGGAAGTTGAACCTTCTAAATCGCCGTGGTCTTCACCGATTGTGATGGTGAAAAAGAAGGATGACACATACCGTTTTTGTGTCGATTTTAGGCGAGTCAATAGTGTAACCGAAAGAGACGCGTATCCTCTGCCGTATATTCCTCATATATTAGATCGGTTAAGGGACGCGAAATATTTGTCGAGTTTGGACATTCGATCGGCTTACTGGCAGATCCCTGTTCAGGAAGAATCGAGGCAGCTAACAGCATTTACCGTTCCGAACCGTGGTCTATATCAATTTCGACGCATGCCATTTGGCCTTCATAATGCGCCAGCCACTTTTCAGCGACTCATTGATAGAGTGATAGGTGCTGATCTCGAGCCGTCATGTTTTGCATATTTAGACGACATCGTGGTCGTAACTTCGACGTTCGAGGAGCACATTAGAGTTTTGGAAACTGTTTTGAGTCGTCTGACGGAAGCAGGTTTAACGCTGCGTCGCGATAAATGTCATTTCTGTAGGCCACAGTTACGCTACTTGGGTTATGTTGTTGATCAGGCAGGTTTACATGTCGATCCAGAAAAGGTTTCAGCGATTGTTAACATGCCAGCACCCATTAATATCACAGGTGTACGTAGAGTTATCGGTATGGCTAGTTGGTACCGTAGGTTTATTCCGAATTTTTCCACAGTCACTGCACCAATGTCAGCATTGGTCAGAAAAGATACTAAATTTATGTGGTCGGAAGACTGTGAATCGGCATTAAATACTATTAAAGATGGTCTTGTTAGCGCTCCTATTTTGTCTTGTCCTGATTTTACTTTACCTTTCGTCATTCAGACCGACGCTAGCGATTTTGGGCTAGGCACCGTATTGACGCAAGTTACTGATGAGGGAGAGAAGGTAATAAGTTACAATAGTTGTTCATTGAAAGGACCGGAGAGGCGTTATAGTGCTACGGAGAAAGAATGTTTGGCCGTAGTATGGGCTGTAGAGAAATTTCGACCTTACATTGAGGGTGCTAAGTTCACCGTGATCACCGATCACTATTCCTTGCTGTGGCTTAACCGTTTGCAGAGTCCTTCTGGTCGTTTAGCGCGTTGGAGTGTACGGCTCCAACAATTTAACTTCGATATCATTCATCGTAAGGGGAAGGACCACGTGGTTCCTGATGCGTTATCACGTTCAGTACCGGTTTTAGACGCTGTAAACGTCGTTAATCATTCCGAAGGCGACGCGTGGTTAGTTAAGATGCGTGACGCGATCGCGAAGAGACCGCGGAAGTATCCTCTTTGGAAAGTCGACGCTGGGGTCGTATATAAGTTTTTGCCTCCCAGGTTTGGGGACCTTGAGGAACCCCAAGTCTCGTGGAAGATAGTAGTAGCGAAACCGCGTCGGCATGCCCTTATTTCAGAAAACCATGATTTACCAACTGCTGGTCATGGGGGCGTGTATAAGACCTGTCAAAGGCTTAAGACACGATATTACTGGCCGAAGATGAAAGCAGATATAGCTCGGTATGTTCGTGAGTGTGAGGTGTGTTCGGCACACAAGGTTGAACAAAAGGCTCCACCTGGCTTTTTGGCGCCTAGGGCTCGAGCGACGAGACCCTGGCAAATTTTGTGTACTGATTTGGTGGGACCTTTGCCGCGTTCAACCAAGGGTAATTGTTATATTTTGGTTGTGGCCGACACCTTCACAAAGTTTAGTATGTTTTTCCCGTTGAGACGAGCTACTGCTTCAGCTGTCACGAAATCCATAGAAGAACAAGTTTTCCTTGTATTTGGAATCCCTCAATACATCATTTCAGACAACGGTGTTCAATTTCGTAGTAAAGAGTTCACTAGGATGTGCGACTCCTATCGCACTCGGGTATTGTATACTGCTCGGTATCATCCGCAGGCTAATCCGGCGGAACGCATTAACCGGGTCCTTAAGACTATGATCGCATCGTATGTGAGCAATAACCATCGCGTGTGGGACGCGAGTCTTCCAAAGATTGGTTGTGCCATTCGGACGGCAAAACACGAGGTGATTGGCCATACGCCTTACTTCGCCAATTTTGGGCGAGAGCACGTATTGTATGGCAATACCTTTGGTGGACCTCCGGATGTTGACGAATTGTTGGAGGACCCCATCAGGGACAAACAACGCGATCCTGATAAGTTCGACGCATTACGAGAAGAGATAGCGGGACGTTTGGTGAAAGCGTATCAGAAAAATGCGAAATCGTATAATTTGCGTAGAAGGCATGTACAGTACAAGGTTGGTGATCGAGTGTGGCGTAGAAATCATGTGTTGTCGAATGCTCTAAACTATTTTAACGCGAAGTTAGCTCCTAAGTTTGTTGGTCCTTTTGTAGTGGCCCATAAGAGGTCTTTGTGGACGTATGATCTAACCAATGATTTTGGTGATCCAGGAGGGACATGGCATGTGAAAGATTTGAAACCTGCTCTGGACGATGATCATTCGCTTTCGAACTAGGTGTTTGTTAGATTTTTCTGTTTAAGTGTAGTTTAGTACTTTTTCTTTTTTTTGAGTTATCTACGAAACAAGAGTAACTCTTATCTTCTTGTTTTCTTTGTGTGTTGGGGTAGTAGAGGTTGTGTTTTGACGGGCGATGCGGGTCGCTGACCTGACCCCTGAGTGGATAATTGCGGGCGTGATCCTCAGCTCCCAACGACTCCGGAGTAGTTATTTCGGTAACTACTGGTGGAGAGGGACTAAGGTGGGGCAACTCCACCCTGGGGGACGGGAGGTTGTTCGTGTCGGGTTGTCTGGACACAATGCTCTACGGAGGGAATTCATCACCTTGTTTCACGGGCGTTTACGCGTCCGGCGATCGGAACAGAGTGAGGTGGTTTCGGGATCTTGGGTACTGGGGGGATGAGACGGGTTTGGAATAGTTGGGGTTCGCGCCACTATTCCCTACAACTTCGGGTTGGGTCCGTCCGTCTACTGGGCTTTGGGTGCCCCGGAATCGCAAGCCTTACTCTGGGAAGTTCGTTGGATCCACGCGTACACTACCCTTCATTTTTTTTTGGATGAATTCCTGGGTTTAAGTCGGTCGAGGAGCGGACCGATGATGCCTTGTTAACTTCTGAGCTCATTAGGTTAGTTGTATTAGTTTTGTTAGTTTTGATTTGTGGTAATTAGTGGCTGTCACTTGTCTGAAATTATACGGTGTGAGTAAACTTTTATATTCTATGGGATCGTTCGCGTTTTGTCCTTGAGTGACATGCCGCATTGCGGAATTTTTCGACGGCTCCCTAGTTTAGCTATTTAGCTTAGCCCTTTGGGGGATTTAATGAATATGATTGTGGTTACGCATCGAGTGTGTCGGGACATTGTTACTCCCACTATTACTATCTTTCTTTTGTCATTTTTATAAGTTTATTTTTCTTTTTTTTTTGGGTTTGAAAAAAAAAACATCCGCTTCCCGGAGTTTTTAATTTTGTTGGGGGGGAATTTGTAACGGTCCGGAAATGTCTTTGGCACAAACTGCATTTTAATAATTAATTGGCGTATAGACCTGCACTGTAGACGACCGTACTCGCACCTTTTTTTGTTGTGGTGACGCGTTTCCCATGTGTGCGATTTATAAATTCGCCGGCGAGACGCCGCCATAGAGGCAGGATTCAGCTACCTTGCGTACAGTACGGAAGTGCCAGAAGAACCGTTGTAATAGGTGTACCACCATCCGGTTTCCGGGATAATCAATGGGGACTCAGTTAACCACCCTTGAGGGGATTGAGGCACCAGGTACAGGGCAAGGAACTATCCATACGCTCATAACATCTGAGCGTTTTGTTACGGGGTAAGGGCTAAGTAGCTCAGCCAACTCGTTCTTGGCTGGAGGCCGCGATCATCCTGCTCTGAGGCCGGAATCGAGTGATCGGCGTCCACGACGCAAACCGCCGCCATTCAGGAGCTGAACCCAGCCGCCAGCAAAGACATACCAGGAACACAGGCCAGATACAGATATAGATACCTATTTTTGGTGTTCTTAATTGAGCCAGACCTTTATGGTTGATTGTTGGTCTCAATTGAATTGAATTCCATATTGACATATCGTTTATTTCTGTTGTGTAAAATTTGCGTTACGTGTTTCGTGCCGTACGTGTTTTGCGCTTGTGTAAGAGAAAGGTCGCTCCGTCGGCCCTTTGAATCGCGCGATCAGGAGCTCGCAATATTCGGCCGAATAGGGTGAACCCTGCGTGAAAGGGTTGCGTACGGAGGTATTTATTTCAGGAGCGTAGACACGGTGTCCGTCGTTTGTGTGAATAAACGCCGATATTTTACACTACAAAATTCACACCTGTTATTTTTTGTTCCCCCCACGTTTTCTCGATCGGGCATTTATTTCAGTTTCAGTTTTTATTCTCACTGCGAGATTTAAATCTGGTGGTGTTGGCGCCAAATGGTCAGCGTTGTGACAGTTCGTGATTTCTGAACTTCGCTGACTGTCTGCCGTCCACCCACGCAGGTAGGGTGGAGCCACCCTTTGCGACGAAGTAGCGACGAGGTTAAAATTACGTGGAGCCTTTTTTTAAATATTAAATATTATGAGATTCCAGTGATTTTTTACTGAAATTCGTTCACATCAAATTCATAGGTTGGTCAAATATAATATAAAAGATACAGCGTTTGTAAATAATTTAAAATTGTCGAGACTGACACATCCTATACTATGGCAACTGTAACTTATTATATAATATTAATATTTCGATTAATATTGAAGTTATTATAAATATGGCAAGTAAGTTTAAATTACAGCAATAGTTGTTGAAAACATATTCAACGCTATTCATTATTTCTACAATTAGGTAATTTGTGGTAGTTGTTAATTAAAATTATTTAAATTAATGCTGAAGATGAAATATGAATTTAAATAAATAAATGTTTATTTGTGGATGTTGGTTCCCAACCGATGCAATACATATTACATTATTTGAATACCAGGAACGTGTTTTGTGATCCGCAGCTGCTGGGACTCACACAAATAAATTATGCGATAACGCCAGTGAGAAAGGTATCCCAGGATCTATACACAGATTGTAAATATTAATAATAATTTAATAATTCGCGTGAACGAACTGTCTAGGATTCGTGTGTACGGGTCCCGGATCTCAAGTGCGACAAGTTTTCCGCTTACCGTACTTTCCCCGTCCGACCCAAGTGACGGTGTTATCCATGTCTCCTATTGTTATCCTGTACATCTTATCGCTGGGATAATGTGTGTTCGCCAGGGCTATGTGGACGGGCCCCAGCTTCTTCGAGGTACCGGCCTTCAGCTCCATTACGACGCTGTCCTTGTTCCTGGGGGCGCCGATCCACTCGTACTTGAAGCTGTCCGCAGTCGAGATTATCATATTTTCTGGGAACGAATTAAACCAGAACAATCAGAATATTCGCATGAGCGTGGCACACACGAAGTGCACCAAAAGGGGGCAATTTACCGTTAGCGCAGAAATAGGCGCTCTCCGTGTCCGTTTTAATAATTCCTTCTGGCTGGACGCTGACGGTGGCGGACCTAACGACCGCCCCGGCTAATGTAGTGTTGCTAACACCTTCGGAGCCCTCGCATGATGGACTGCTATAGCCGTTCACCTCCACTGCAACAGGGAAAAGAAAGCAAACATCATTAGAATCTCGCCCGTGAATAATGGAGGTTCATGAATTATTCCGCAGCCCTCCGCGCTCGCAAAATAACGATGTAGCGCACATAAAGATGAATAAGTAATGATGAGGACTACAGTTTTATGAGGAGATGGATATTAATGATTTTGCGTTTGTTTTTAGGTTTACTACGGGATTACGATCGACCTCTCCGACCTTAACATTGTCTCCTTAACATCCAATATCACTTTATTTTGTTATTATATTATTTTGACACTCTTTTTTCTGTGCTCAAAAATTCCATTATCGTTTCATTATAACACACGTAAGAGGAATTTAGTAGAAAATGTATTAAATTTTGTTGGAGAAATTAATCATTCTGTACGGTTCATCATTAACGATTTTTACATTTTTTCGTCACTTGTTCGAGTTCCGTATCCGTATTCGAAAGTTGACGACTACTTTAGACGGGCTTACATTCATATTATTATTTAGCGAAAAATGCCGATTATAAGTGTAAGTATATTATTTTAAATTTATGGGAAAGGTGCTTTTTGTGAATAGAATAGAATATTTGTTTGTTTACTTGGCGACTAGTTACATGTTAGTTAACAGGTTATACATGAAGCGGATGTAATCGTTAATTATATGGGAAAAATATAAAATGTAGCAATTGTCAGATACAAAGTGTCGCCACTTGCTTAAGACAAAATACCATACGTTCATAAAAAAGTCCATCAGGGGTTGCTGTGGAAATTCAAACGTATGTCCGTAACTGTTTCAGATTTTCGATTTTCTAACAAGTGCCAAGTGATAAAATAACATCTTGTCTAAGTCACCGTACTGATTTGGTTGGTTCGTTTAACAAGCGTTCATGCACATCAGCAATGACTTCCTGATGCGTACGCGCTATGGGCCGGTAGCTTGTAATGGGCCCAAATATACGCCCAGTATAATACGCATTTACGCAATAAAGTACCTCATATTTTAAAAATCATGAATACAACAAAATTATTAAACTGATTCATTTACAAATAATCCCAGGGTGAAATGTGAGAAATAGCTATCGCAACTCGCGACAGAGCGTCGCCAAATATCTCAATAGCCGAGCCCTGCATATGCACGTGTCTGGAAGATTCCATGTCGTGGTGTCACATAAACAATTTGGGTATCAGCATCCCTTAGAAACAAACAAGCGCCAGGCACGTGAAAATCACTTCGAATGGCAACTCTTGAAGTTAAGTGTATAACTCTGCGCTAAAAACGCACACTCAAGATTAATAATCACTATGATAACTAAGGGATGGAGGCGAATATTTAGCAGTAGATATGCGAGGGGAGTGAAGATTTGAAACTGAAAAAACCTATTTAAGCATAAGCAACACACGAGCGTGATCAGTAAGAAAGTCGCGTCGGCCACGGGCAACGCACACGACATTCGCGATTTGAGTACCTATATAAATTTACGTCGGTTTATATTAAAATTAACGATTGCACAATGTTGTAAAAACGCAAAGTATAATTTAAATTTGAATAAATCGAAAACCGTACAATTCAAGGTACAGAGTAATTTAAAATATTATTATTAACGATAATATAAAGTTGTTAAACCAGTCTCATTATTAATTCACAAGAGTGCTTTATTGCTTTCAATCAACTCCAAGTTACCTATAAATACCAAATACCAATTTACCTATTCATATAAGTAAACAAAGGCGTCTCGAACGCTCTTCGTGTTTAAAAATCATTAGAGGAAGCAATCTCAGGGGTAATTGACGCCCACCCCACGCACTTCGTACACACACCTGTTATTGTGAAAACAAATTTCCGCACTAGATTCAAATTGACGGAAGATAGTGTATTTAACCAACCTCAAGTAACCTAGAAAAACCAAACACCGATTACCTATTCCTATCAGTAAACAAAGGCGTCTCAAACGCTCTTCGTGTTTACGAATAATTAGAGAAGCAATCTCAGGTGTAATTGACGCACTTCGCGCACTTCGTACACACACCTGTTATTGTGAAATAAAAATTCCGCACTAGATTCAAATTGACGGAAGATAGTGTATTCAACCAATCGTAAGTTACCTAGGAAAACTAAATACTGATTACCTATTCCGGAAGTAAACAAAGGCATCTCGAACGCCCTTCGTGTTTACGAATCATTAAAGGAAGCAATCTCAGGTGTAATTGACGCCCACCCGCGCACTTCGTACACACACCTGTTATTGTGGAATCACTTCCCGCACTAGAATCAAATCGTTGTCATCATTAGCATTTAAACATATAAACTCATTATACATCGCGCCCGCAATCGCAAATTAACGTGGCTGTATTCATCATAACTATAATAACTAATCAAGGCATTCAGTGTTACCCTCCGACATACACCATCGTATTCAAATCAACATAATTCATAAAAATGATAGCTTCTTCATTTAAAATCAAATGAGCACATAACGTGCATATTATGGGGCAGAGTGATTTATAATTGTATAAATAAATAAGTTGGATTAAATCTCAATAATTTAAAAACATAATGTATACAAATACTAGTTCTTTATTCCAAATCATAAAACAAGCACATAACGTATATATATATATATATATATATATATATATATATATATATATATATAATTGGGCAGAATAATTTAGAATCGTACAAATAGAATAGGCTGGATTAAGTCTCAATAATTTGAAAACATAATGACAATATGGGGTTAAATATCGTAAACAAGAAATAAGTAGAATTATTAAAACCTCGTATAAACCGAGAGAATGATAAACGAGAGAATTAAGCTTGGTATAATCACAAGAGAAGTTATTAATAACCTCCAATGTTCCTAATAATAATATATTATAACATTACATAAACATTTCCGATTGAGGTAGCAGAACTGTTATTTGACACAACTTGTAACATGTCTGACGGTGATGACTATTTGTGACATGGGTGCTTGCTGTGGTCGTGGGTACAATTACTAATTTACCTCAATCAACGTAGACAATGGGGCTTCAATAATTACATTATTGTGTGGACACCGACACAACCATGAGATTCGGGAAGATCGCGAGATACCCTTAGAAATCATCAAAGCGTTATTGAGGATATTTCAACATCTTTAAATAGTTCTATTTTTGATCATATCACTTTCCCGTTAAATGGAGTGAAAGGGCATGGTAATAAATGGTCTAAGAGAAGCAATTCATGTCATAATTGTCAACCTGTGTTTTATTTCCCTGTATGTTACAATTATATAAATTAATTTACATCATCGTCAACCTGTGTTTTATTTCCTTGTGTGTGACAATTTCAGAGTGTCTATTATTAAATAAACAAAACAAATCCATAAATCTGTGCTTTCTTATATTAATCCATAATTAGTGTATGTTAATTAACATATTACCAATAGCAAAGTACCTTGAGAGTAATCACGGTAGTTAAATTAAACGTCACGACGTGTAAGTACTAAATACGATCACAAATCACGAGCCAAAAATAATTAAGAAATTATGTAATAAAATCACGAGCCAAAATAATCAAGAAATTATATAATAATTTCATGATAAACACGACGAATAATAAAAGAATTATATAAAAATAATATTGGAGCGTTACAAGCTTGTGGATTCGTTCTACGCTGCCAGTGTTCTGGAACAAGTTCTGGACAGTTTTGCCATATTTTTGACATTGATAGATAGGTCAACGACATTCGATTTGAATTTTATGAATATGAATCAAGACACGGATATACGTTTAAGTTTCCACGGCCGCCCCTGATCGACTTTTGTATGTACAGGGTGGCGACAGAATTTCGGGGTTTCTATAGGGGATCTCGGAAACTAGAAGAGATAGAGAAAATCCGATGGCGTATCCTCGATCTATTTTTCAAGACGAACTCAATGGTGAAAATAAAAATTGGCTATCGTGTTTTGTTTTCGAGTTATGGCGAAAAACTCATTTTTTCCATTTTCGATTTTTATCAATATTTCATTTATTTATCATTTTATTAAGTTAACAGTTGCACGTTCTCGAGACACTTTTTTTCGGTGAATTGAATGAGTTTTATAGAATTATGATATCTTCGTTAATAAACAAGATACAATACAAAGTTTTTTTTTTTTTAAATATAAGTCATAGTTGGCTTTGGCCTCAATAAATAGGTTATTTTTTTCTCTTTTCAATGATGTATGACATGTGGATGTTATAATTGCATTTTTGTTGAAATCTATTAAATTTGTATCAATACGTCTTATGTTCTCTTACGCCATCCGATTTTCTCTATCTCTTCTAGTTACATATGGTATATACGTATACAGACAGACTTGTGAGACATTTATTAATTGAAATAAAAAGTATTCCAGTGGTTTTTTTATTCATATAACAATATCTCTGGTACAAATGGTACAAATGCACTTGAACCATTTGAATAGAAAATGTACTTGTACCCTTTATATTCTGATCGCTTCATTTGCATTGTGCCACATCATTGCATAAATTTATAATCAGTTTAATTAAACTTTATGTAATTCGTACCTTGCTTCATTACATTAAAAACGTTTGAAAATAGTAGAAACAATGAAACAATAGATCTTAATCTTGACGATATATTCATGAACATCAGCAAATTACCGACAATTTTTATATTAAGTTATTTTTTTCTACATAGAAGACAATAAATCTATAGAGCTAATTTCGAAATAAAATTTGTTGAGGATAAGTAAACACATCGGTAGAACTGTGCCATTAAATAATTAAAATACAGATTTTGAACAAAAAATGAAACTAGAAGATTGTTCTACCGCAAATGAAGAAAGTGGTAGTTTAGCGAGTGGAAAAATATCTTCGGGCTAGAAATACACTTTTTTCTTCTTCTTGTTTTGAAAGTAGGCTTTTGGTCCCTGATATTACGGCCGAATGTAGGAAATGTAGTACGTATGGAGACATTTTTTATTTTTAATACATTCAAATGTTTGTGGAAGTGGATGCAACGATACAACTTTAACCTGTTCAAGTAATTCTTAGCAAACGTTTTCTTGAAAATCACTATCAGAATCTATTGAAGAAAACAAATGTGACACAAATTGTGAGAAGAAACAAATTGTTTGTAAAAAACAAAACTGCAATTGCAACGTTACCTTGGAAACAACGCACAACTTGTATTTTATTTTATACTGTATTTTGATTTATAAAGAACGACAGCCAAAATAATAAATCATAGACATGATTTTAAAAGTGAGTCATACAAGAAATTATATGTATAACACGGATCGCATTATTGAATACGTTTTTAATGGATATATTTGTCTTTGGGAGCACACGGTATTGAGTGCTGATTGATTCGCATGTTTGTATCGTTGGATACTGAATTAATGGTAGTTGTATCATTGACCGCCAGAATCACAAAGTACTCGTATCAATGGAATTTTATTTCGATATATCGAAACAAGTGGAGCAAACATACATGTGGCAACGCTGCAATTAGCTATCAGATGTTTGATTTTTACAGATAAATACTGTCACAGTATGCAAAATGCAGTGTACACAGTAAAGCGAAAAATGAAGAGATGTGAAAACCTTTATACACAGTTAAATTGAAGAGGCCGTACTATAAATGGAATTAAGAATATACATGAATGGGTTGTAATACGACCCATGTCGTATAATAAAATTATTATACAACCCCTGTTCTTGTCTAAGCAATGTTTTGTCGTATACTTCTTACAATATTTTTGTTACATACAACGTTGTTCCGACTGACCCTTCAATTAATAATTAAACCTTAGAAAAACAATACCTGCACAATTTAGACTTTCCAGTCGCTGTTGATATACTATTGTTGATAAACATTGGTTGAAATGCAGTAATACAAAGCCCGAAGAAAAATAGAATTTACGATGACAATTCTGTGAACGCAGAGAGGCGGACGGCAGTCGCGCTTTACATGTTCACGGAACGTAGGAAATTGCAAACGATTTTAAAGCGATATAAGGCGAAATAAATAAAAGGAATAACGGTGAAACGTGGGCGAAACCAGACCGCGAATCTCAAAGATAGAGAAACGATACAAAATACGCTGAAGACTGGGACACAAAGCGAAATAAATTACGCAATATTTTACAAGTATCATATTTGCCGTCGGCTTTTCGGAAGTTCGCGGCTATTATAATACCCTGTATTTTATGACGCCCCACACTGGCGAATTTATTTACATTTGTACTATAAGCATAATGGACGGCACCGAGAGTTATCGCAAAATTGAAATGTATCAGGTACTATGTGTATCAATTTACTAGGAGCAGCACAATAAGGTTTGCTCTCCAAAGACATAGAAAGTAGCGTCCGCGATAACCAAGATACAAAGTATTATTTTGAAAGTATATGCGGCGTAAAGGTAAGTATCAGTGACGACTTTAAAACTGCTATGTACGCTATTATAGCAGAGGGTGGCAAATTTAAGGAGACGGCAAATTTCAGTTTAATCCATTTCTTAAATTTAGATTAAGATTATTTACTTTGTCCAAAGAGTATGGATTTAAATTTCAAAATCGAAGATATTCTTTGCAAAAACCCTCGAAATCTTAATTACTTAATTTTTATCTGTTTCCAGGGCTACAGTTTTATTTCAATGGCCATTATGCTGACTATTTTTAAAGCGAATATGCCTGATGTAAATAAGACATATGTTGCATATTTGTTTATTATATACCGTGTGTACTTAATGAATATTATAAGCTTTGGGTCGCATAATAGTCTGCCTATGATACAATAAACATCGATACGAATAACATTATTTATTTTAATGCAAAGCGATTTATTATGTTTCCCCTATACCAATCCGAAAAAAATAACATATATCTCCCTGACAGTTTCTGTAAAAAGGAAGTTATTTGCTTAATTATAAATTACTGCCGCGAAATTACTCTTCAAATTTTGAGGATCATTGGTTTGCAACAATCGCCCTGATGAAATATAACCTCTCGTCCTTAGTTCCGGATTCTGCGCTCGCGATTGGGAATCGCGACAAATCGCATTTCGCCTCCGGCTCTTCCTTTTCCCGGAGATTTTCTACTTATTAAGCAATAAATTTCGAACATAATAAAGCGACCGGAATTCATCACGTCCACTTGGAAGGCTGGCCGGGGCGTAGCTGTGAGAGAAATGAAATCAGCTCGCGACGTCTCAGGTCCTCACCCCTGATCTCACCGGATCTCATCAATGCGTCGCACCACTACTATTGCACATTACGAAATATTGTTTATCGAACAATAGAAAAGTGGAAATAATAAACAATTGGAATTGGAATCGTGAAAAGAAATGAAAAATTAATACCATTATTAGGTACACACTATATCCAGGATTATTGTATTTGCCATATATATATATATATATATATATATATATATATATATATATATATATATATATATATATATATATATATATAATCGATCTTTATTGGGCTATTGGGCGTATTTGACATTTTTCATTGTTTTGTATTTTTATATTTCATTAAAAGAATAATAATATGCAATTATTACTTTTAGTATATGCGCCGGGCCGCAATAAGTCCTTAAGTGTCACATCTACTTCACATTAATTGTAAAAAACAACTGAGTTTAATCTGTGGTCTGCTCAGTTGGGTAACACCTGCCATTTTGTAAATTTTGTCAATTTGAAAAGTTGTAAGGGATCGGAATATACATATTTTGTATGAATTAATTTAACATAAAACCATGAAAAATTACTAACATTAATTGAGATGTTTAGTAGTAATTTTAAAACAAATTCATACTCAGGTATAAACATTGATCAACACGTAAAAGCCAAGTATTTTGTTAGAATAGGAAGGGGTGATCATTTGGGGTAATAATAAGTAATATGATTAAATATGAATTCAATTTGAATCGATTAAAATGGAAATTACGAGAACTTTCGTGATGCAATTATATAAACAAGACGAGCGAGCCGGATGATGACTAATCATAACAGTTTGGTAATTTTGTATCAATAACCTTGCTATAGAGCACATGTAAGATCACCGAAATGAAAATTAATATTAAGGGGAATAACACAAAATCACAGAGTCGGCGAATTTTTAATATAAATAGCACCGTTTTGCATGCGAAAAGTTTAGTTGGTTCCAGATTCGCGAGGCGACAGGCCGTTATTATCGTCATCGATAGTACACGCTTATAATGTCATTATGAAGAGTATTATCCGATTCATTTAAAAGTTACTGTGTTCAGGATTGTATTGATTATTACGAAATTTAGTAGCATAATCGATACATTCCTACCAAAGTACCAAAAACAAATACCCCGTGAAGTATATATATATATAATCTTTCCGGTTTCATATACGTGGGTATTCGAAAGCTTTATTAAATTCTGGCATACGCTTTGAGTGATGTCGTGGATTTTAATGAGGTAATCTTTCCGGTGTCATTCGCGTTCAGACAGGAGAATGCTACCATCTCCAATTGTGTTTACCCTAGTTGACATAATTAACAATTCTCCTCACAAGCTAACATAAGTCATAAAAATATCAATAAAATAAAATAAGTAATATCATTTGAATTTCATATTTAATAAAATACTGTCATTATAAATTTACAATGAAGTATAGAGAGGATAATACTCTTCAGGGGATAAGTATAAATGATTAAAATATAACCTAATTAATATCTCTAATATCTTTGCTAAAGTGGCAAAACATGATTTAATTATGGGTTAACATAACATGACATAACATGAATTTGAATAAAATGAAGATTTAGTTGAAATGAGAAACAATACAGAAATAAAACTAAAGGTTAATTAAATGAAATCCATAAAATTATCAAAATTGCTTGTTTAATAAATTTCATTCTAAATTTAAAGCTGAAATCTAAATAAATGACTGGGTAATACTGTGGCAAATTATTGACTATAAACGAGTTATAAATAATCATATTGAAAATTCATTAATATCACTCATACGAACAATTTACAAGACATATTTAACAAAATTGTATCTATCTAAACGTAGTTAGTGAATCCTGAAGTAATAGATGGAATGTGACATTGGAAGGCACATAGAGTGACATATTTCATGAAGTGATGACATGCGCTGAGCAGTTTTGCGGGCACGTAGAATTGAGCAATCTGTGAAGTCATTGACGTTAAGTACATCTTTTATCCAAAACTAACTAACACTTTTTGAGTCAATAAAGAAAGTCATTAAATTCAAGTTGATGTTTAATTATTGTGGCAAAATCCTTAAAGTGAATAAATTACACTTAAATTATAAATATGTGTTTTTATTTTATTAATATTATTGTTGCTAACACACGCATTACGTCTACAAGAAGTTGGAGTTGTCACGATAATGATTTAATATCAAACATAACGTAAAAAAGTACTGCCATTATACGATCACACAAAATAAAAGTAAAATTGATAAATCACGAGCCAAAACAAATATCATGAATTATAAAAATTTATGATTACAAGTAAAATATACGTAATTATTAAATATTGGGAAAACCGAAGTCTTACAATATTATTATTTTTAAAATTACTCAAAACCTTCTTAGCGGTTCGAAGGGGGGACCAAAATGGGGTAGGTAGTGTTGACCACCTACCCACCTTTTATGCCACAGCCACCTCCATGTAAAAAAAATAGCACTCCCCTACTTGTGATACATCGTTGGAAAGTTCTTACAAAATGCTTTCTAGTAATTATTAATACAATATGATTTGGTGAACTAGTTTCGGAAATAAGTGCAAATAAAGTTAAAAATGGTTCAACTAATTAAATTCAAATAACTAATAAACTTGTCTAGTGGTAATCAAAATTTAAATAAAATCTAATAATGGCGATACCTTTGAAATCAGAATGCATGAATATGATCTCGGAATTCAGGGGAGAAATCGAACTTTTATCTAGATTTATTGAAGTCAGTGAAAAGTTAGTAACTAAATTTTATAATACTATGGATTCCGGCGACTCTCAAAATGAATATTTGATGTCGTCGATTGTAGCAAAGGTAAAGGAAAATATTTCGTCAAGTATATCCACTTGGGATAATTTTAAAACGGCAGTATCAAATTCATATGGCGACATACGCGATGTATTTAGTTTAAATCACGAAATCGTGATAATGAAACAAACTATCAGTGTGTGTCCTTTTGAGTTCTTTAACAGAATTCAAAATTTGCTCAATCTTCAAGTTTCATATTTGACCAATCATGTACTAGACGCCGCTGAGCGTTTTTGTCTGGAAAATTTCTGCAAAAAAGAGCACTACGAGTCCTTTTGCGAGGGCTAATGAGCAAATTTCAATAGAAATTTTAATAAGAATTTTAATAATTCCAATGGTATTTCTAACAATAAAATAAATTATTTTGCATCCGGTTCTCAAACGAGACCTACCCCAATGTCAATTTCGACTAATTACACCTCGACTCTACAAGGAAACAAAAATTATCAAAATCACAACCCAAATTCTAGATTGAATTGACGAGCAAACGGATATTTTTTAAAAGTAGGTGCCTCCGGAGAACTGTCCAACTAATGGGAATTAATAATTACTACAGTCATTTACCGTATATTACTGATAACGATAGGAATTAAAAAAAAATAGATAATGGTAGGTCACACTCATTTGTCAATGCAAACATTGCAAATAAATTATTTAAATAGAATATTAGACTGGACCCGTTCGAGATTACAGTACGCACGGCTCTTCTAGCCAACAATACAATACGATAATATCTCTAAGCTAAATATTTAAATCAAACGAATCTTCAAAATTGAAATTCCATTTGTTCGATTTTCACTCGAATGTCGACATTCTACTTGGTGTAGATAATTTAAGATTAATAGGGTCTTCCGCGATATTTCAAAAACTTTGAAACTGAACTCTAGACACATTAAAAATATCATTGGCATTAATTTTTGTGTCGAGACAAATCGTTGTAATTAGAAAACACGATTTGAAAATTAACGGCGTTTGGAAAGCTCCCGAAACACCGCCATGTTGCTGTGACGTCACTACGCACGTTGGCGCTCAGCTGTAGCATTGCTTACAACAGAGCGAGAGAAATAAAACGTCGGTTTTACGAAAAAATGGACGAATAAGTATTGCAATGTACCTGGATGTGATAGCAGCAGTAAACGCGAACCAAATAAGTTGTTTATAAACGTCCCAACAGCGGATATACGGAAAAAGGGGTTACAACAAGTCCGAAGTAATTCCGCGAGTGTCACTTTGACGTCCCACTTATATTTTCGTGAAGACCATTTTAATGTAAGTACATAATTTTCAATAAATTATCGATGAAATTCGATAAATATATATAATTAGCTATTATCATTAGCAATGGGTATTCAAGGGGATTTCCGATTATATATATATGTTACCGGCAATCTGTATAATTCAGGCAATCTATACAATACCTAGGCAATGTATAGAATACCTGGGGTGTCCAGGCAATGTATGAAATATTATGAATATTATTGTCCATTACATACTTTACCTAGGTAATGTATACAATTCCTAGGGATTGTATAGAGTACCTGCTGGTCCACCGGCAATGTGTAAAATAAATAGATTTTGGTCTATATTTATCAAGTTAACCGGCCTACCTATAAAATGACGGGCAAATAAAACATGTTCTACTACTTAAAATCAACTTTATTAAAATGAACAATTGGGGTGCTCCTAAGTAACATAATGTAATTTGCTTACAAGTACTCAGGTACGTAATAAGTATAAAAAACATAAGAAACAATACAATTCTGTAAAAATAATAAGTAGGTTAGGTTAGGTTAGGTTAGGTTAGGTTAGGTTAGGTTAGGTTACACACATTGCCGGCTGCGCATTCGGTATTGTATAGAATACCTAGGCAAAGTATGAAATTAATTTTATTTCATACATTACCTACACGTTTTAGGTATTCTATACATTGCCTAGGTATTGTATAGAATACCGGATTATACAGATTGCCGGTAACATATACATTAGTAATAACATAACCTCAAAATAGTTTTGTGGGTTCCATTCTAAAACAATACCTTCCATATAATTATTACTTTTCAAAAGTACTGTGAGATTTTGTAAAATATGTTTTTACAAAAACGTCCTTATTATAAATAGATGTTCATTTTTAATTTTAAACAAAAATAAAGATGATGATAATTGAAATCAAGTCAAAGTTTTGAACACTTTTATTTTAGTTAAAACTAAAAAACATGTATATACAATATTTGTAGCAAACTGTTGATTTTAGAAATTTGTTTAGATGATTAATATTTACAAATTTTGAAATCCGGATTATGAATTCGTATGAGATGTAGTATATATTGCAAAGTTTATACAGTATTTTATTTGTTCTTACAGCTGGAAGAGGATTTGGAAAATTATATGCGACTCCACGCGTTTCAGCTACGTTGAAAAACTCACTTTTTGAGAAAAAGTCGGCAACCATTAACACGTGAACTTCTAGCAGATTATCTGGCTGTCCCTTTACTAACCCATTAGAACTTATTTTATGTCAGACTGGATTCTAAGTCGAATTAATCCACGATTCCTATCCCTTATGCACTGACTCCCGATCGCCAACATGCGTAATGACATCACAGTGCCGCTCGGCCAATAACAGCGTTTCGTCGGTCACGTGACAAAATGTGTAAGTTTTACGGTATTGTATATTGTTTGTTGATAAGTTACAATGAAAATGAAACGTTTTCTCTGTGGGATGTTTAATTACAGGTTATAAACTTTACGATAAGACACAAAAAGGTTTTTTTTTTCAGGAAGACCCTATTAAAGCTACCAATGATATCGAGAATGATTTATTAGTCGCTCCTGTAACTAACCTTAATTTTAATTATCGTAATATTCCCGAACACAGCATTACGAATTGTATAATAGTACCAGCTAGGTTCGAGCAAGTAACAAGTCGATGTAGAAAATGTTAAAAACGGCGATGTTATAATCTCGCAAATGAACGTCAATCAGTTGGAAATTCCAGAATGCGCAACGCGGGTGGTTAATCATAAAGTATTATGTACAATTATAAACCCTTTGGACATCAGTGTGAATGTCACTATAAAATAGTTATTTGGGGTATAAGTGAACAAAGTCGAATTTTATCCACGAAAAAACAGTTTAGCGCAAGAGGCGAATCCGAGTTCGATCATGTTTTCCAGTTGATAAAATTGCTTTATTCACGTGTATCATACAACATTTTTTCCAATTCGTTATCAGAATTGAAGAATTTGCGTGAAGTGTCACATTGTCAGGTGACCACGAAAATTTCAAGGATAGTGCGAATTTACCTATTGTTTTTTACTTTATTCACGTTGTCAATGGTTATAGTGAATAAAGTGAAAATGTAAACATTTTATTCACCCTTTCGATGAAAGTGTAGTTTTAACGATGAGATTCAATATACATAATGAGCATTTTAATAATGCGAATTGGAAAAAAGCCTTTTATTGTGTAGTCGATCGATGAATACGATCAGAGTACTACGCCAAACAATTTCAGTAATTTGAATTACAAACAAATAAAGTTTGATGTGTCTAATATACATTCAGATCAATTGAACGAAGAAGAAACGGCAGTAATTTTGAAAATTGTTACGGAGTATGCTGATATATTCCATGTAAATAATAATCAATTGACATTTAAAAATCATCTAAATATGATAATATTAGGACTACGGATGAAATACCAGTATACACTAAGTCATACCGATATCCGGAAGTTCATAGAGTTGAAATGGATAAACAGATCCGGTAAATGGTAGATCAAAATATAATTAGACGTTCACATAGCTCATGGTCCTCACCAATTTGGGTGGTACCAAAGAAATTGGACGCAGAGCGGAAAGCGTAAGTGGCGAGTACTTGTTGACTACCGAAAACTTACCGATAAAACAATAGGCGACCGTTATCCGTTACCTTATACAGGGTGTTAAAAAATAATGTAAAATATTTAAGGGGGTAGTAGTATGAACCACCCCAAAGAAAAAAAATATAATAAACATTAGTCCTTAAGTAACGGTTTCGGAAATATGAAAGATTTTTCTTTTTTAACCCCCTTTTTTCATTTTGCTAAAACTTGCATTTTCTTATCATAGTTGGCTGATGTTTTGTGAAATAAACATTCAGTATTTGACAGTTGGTGTAAGTGCACAAGTTTTCATTGCTATGGGTGTTTACTCAATTGCAGAATTAAACTATACATGCATTTCATGTATGGTCGTGCTAATGGAATTGCCACCGAAGCACGACGTCTTTATGTAGAAGCTTATCCAAATCGGCAGATTCCTTCACATCGTATGTTTGGAAGAATTCACCAGAGATTGTGTCATTAGTTTAAGGTACTTCTGTAAATAGCCAATAGCCAATGAGGGTGTTTTAGAAAGACTTCGAATATCCTTCTGACAAAGATGTCGTGCCTGCTTGGAAATAGAAGGAGGGCACTTCGAACATTTTCCGTTACTCTGTTCTTTGTTTTTGCTAGAAGCTCCCTTTGTCTGTTTGCACATAATCAATAAGTAATAAATAATTGCAAATATGTAAATAAATGTTTCAAATAAGAATAATCTTCCATATCTCCGAAACCTTTACTTTGAGGACTTTGTGCACGAACAACAACTGTCAAATACTGAATATTTTTTTCACAAAACATCAGTCAACTATGATAAGAAAATGCAAGTTTTGGCAAAATAAAAAGATGAGATAAAAAAAATAATCTTCCATATTTCCGAAACCTTTACTTTAAGGATCCATGTTCATTAAGACTTTTTTCTTTGTTGTGATTCATACTACTACCCCCTTTAATATTTTACATTCTTTTTTAATACCTTGCATAAATAATTTATTCGATAAACCAGGGCGTCGTCAGCATTTTACTACCTTCGATCAGGCCTCCGGGTTCCACCAAATTGAAATAGCGAAAGACGATATCCCAAAAACACCATTTAACACAGATCGCGTTCTTTATGAATTTCTCAGAATGCCGCTTGGTTTAAAAAATGCGCCGGCAACATTCCAGAGAGCCAAGGACAACATATAAAGAGGTGTCCAAAACGAAACGTGCTTAATGTACATGGACGACATAATAATATTTAATACAAGTTTACAGGAACATATCGGTCAATTACGAGAAGTTTTTGATCGAATACGCGAATCTAATTTTAAAATTAAAATGTATTTCTAAGAAAAATATCCGAGTAATCCTAAAAATCCTTTTATTTGTTTTGTATTTTTGGGAATTGGGTAATTTTGTATAGTAATAATTTTATCAGGGTTAGGCCGGAAATTGCATCATTTACTATGATATTGTTCCTTTTTTATCCTTTTCCCCTCTCTCTACTTTGTTTTCTAAGGTTTCTATTCTTTTAAATAACTGCGACTTTTCTACTTTCCATGTTTCTTTGTTTTTTGCATTGTTCTTTGTACTTCTTGGAGTTCTTCTTTCAACTCTTTCAACTCGTTCGTATTTTTCTTCATCTCCCGCAGCACTACCTTCATAATCTCGTTCAACTCCTCCATTTATTTTTTATCTGTCTGTTCCTATTCCACTACTATATTTTGGGTCCTGCTTTTTATCTTCTTTCCTTCCTCTTTCCTTAAGTTCTTTCCTCTTCAATGTTTCCCTGTTCTGGTGATCTTAGTACTCTTTTAGATGTTGTGAAAGCCCTTGTTTCATCACAGTTTTCCTCTTCCTCTTCTGCGGCGTCCCGACTGTCTTCGTTTGTCTTCTTATCCTTTACCATTTGTTGTTTAATTGTTCAAAACATTTACTTGAACTTCCTAGTCGTGGGTTACTGGCTTTGGTTGATTTTTTTCTGCGTTTTGTTTTCAAAATTGTACAAAATTTGACTCCAGTCATCTAATTTTTATTTCTATCCATCGATGGTTAGTGTGGATAATCAATTCATTTCAACAATTCTGTCGCACTGGCCATGTATGACGAATAAATTCATAATTTCTTGATTTGTATACTTATTCATTTCAATCTCGATTCTTTAGCGTTCAAAAATATTGACACATTGGAAATGAATTTTGCCAGATTTGAAACAATGAATATTGACACTGCCTACTATGGTGCACGTGTGTTCTATCTTGTTTGTACTAGATTTTATACGCATTTTTAAAAACATCTTTTTGAGGTCAAAAATTGACAAATAATTTGTTAACTCAAAAACTATAAAAAATAAGCGAATATAGGTTTATATGAAGATGTAGGCAAATAAACAGGGAATCGAAAAATGTAACAATATACAGGGTGTTCCGTTTAAAATAACAAAGTTGGTAGCTATTTCCGGTAGAACCGGAAGTGACAGAAAGTCAAAAATATGTTCCTCAAGGAGATCGTATTCAACCATTCAATGCTGATTTTTTTCAAATCTTTCCTCCATCAGGAACTCCTTATACTTTTAATGGCCGTTATTCGTGGCCCACCCTTTGGAAATGGATAAGACTAAATGCTGTCCAGCCGTAGCTAGGAGAGAAGAACATTTAGAGAAGTGGTCACGAACGTTCAGTAACGAAGATCCAACTGATCAATCTACACATACACACTGTATAATATCCAGTAATACTAATAGCTTGGTTGGAAGATTGAGCGAATTTTCATCGTTCATATTACCTTGTTGATGCAATTTGTGCTGTGACAAATGGTCTATATAAAGTACTGAATTATCATTTATTTTGATTAACTCAAAAGAGAATAATGTATGTTTAAACATCAGTTACAAATCATTCATTTTCATTGTCGATCAATATTTTCATTAATATGTAATAATAATAATTAGCTTTTTATACGAATGATCTTACTGATTAAATCCGCTATTGTGACTTTGATCAAAGCTTCTTATACCATGTATTTCGCTAAACCATGGCAGATTAAAAGCCTCTACAATAAAAAAGGGACCATTGTCATCACGCAAACAATGGTGCAGCGTTTGCAATGCTGCAGCATCAAAAAGCGGAGATTTACGTGCGTAAACAGCGAATTACATGACTGAGCCGCGGCTAGTTTTAAAATTAAACGATGTAAAACGTTTTAATTCAAAGCTTCCGGATTAATTGATGTAATTAGCGAGGCGCAACATTCGCAGCGTGTGTGTGACGGCGCCGCGTTTTTTTACATGAGCTTCGTTAAAAGTTTTAATGAACAAAGTTGAGCGCACAATAAATATCGCCGCTTGTAAATTATGACGATAAATGTCCGCCGTAAATCTTTGACCTGGGATGGCGAAAGGTGCAGTGATAGAGGTCTCCTTCGCCGCGCTATCGCATGATCCTAGCTGATTAACTTCCCCCAAGGCATAAATCGGGAGGCTGACGGGTCCGCATTATACTTCCGGTCTGCATTATACTTCCGGTCCGCATTATCCTCCCGTGTCGTCGTGGCGTCTCTCCTCATCCCCATCCCGACACGGGTCGTCTGTGCTTATATCTTAAAGCGCGCCCGTATAGTTTAGCATTGGAATATTGCACTATTCAAAGGCACTCAAAAGGTTTTAGAAACGACACGACGTATAATTGAGATCCTTTTATCCTACCAAGTTTGGTTTTGTATTATAATGGATGGCGGAAATGAAATGATCAAATGCAATTTGTATCATTTAAAACATTTCTAACAAATCAACCGAGTTGCAATTTGTTAAATCGACCATTCATAAAATTACTTAGAATTTAACAGACTTTGCGTTAAAGAGCTTTGGATTCTTGACGACAATGTCTTCAGAAATCCTAATTTGGATTTGATAATATTTAATACCATATTAAATATAACGTTTCTATAAAAGATATGAAACTACTCGTAGTTTCCCAACATTTTACATTTTAAAATATATTTATCTCCGGCTGTTGAGATAAGAACCTATAAAATATGCATTTGCGAGATAATGAAGTTTATTACCACACTGAGTATGGTAATAGGAGATAATAGGAGTTAAAAACAATTATGTAAGTATTTATAAAAGTAAACAACAAAATGATTCCATTTTGAGAAGTTTTGATGCAAACATACCGACTTGTCTAAGGGAAGGTTTTAACGCCCCCTCTCAAACGCAGTAGGCGGAGTGAAACGTCAGGGGTGAATTATGTGGGGCAGATATCTCCAGTCCAATATTGTGCGTGCGCACACACGCGCTAAAAACGTAAAATCTGGTAACTTGTGTTGCCTATACTTAAGAGTCAATTGAACTAAACAATTTCTTCATATCTGGAGAAGACCGAGTTGATTCTACATTTGATGAACACAATTAGAGTAATTGTTTTCTTAACACAACAGGTATATACATACGTATAATAAATCCTTCGATTTCTTTTAGATTTTTCTAATTTCTTAATTTTTGTCTTCTTCTGGGAAACTATTTATTCATAAAAATGAATTCGTTCATAATTTAAATTTGTGATAATCCGCTTGAGCATAAATATATTATATACAGTGACCTCCAAGAAGTCGGTATCGTATTGGGCATTTTCATTATTATTGATTTACAAAAAAATTAAAAAATGTACGGCATTAATTTGTGCTTGTCTAAAAACCGTATTAGCGTCTATCAGATGTACCGAGTAATTTTTACTTACTCAGAAAATCTCGTTTTTCAAAATGATGAAAATTGAAATAATGCTAATTTTCGGAAATCGTGCGAGATATCATTGATATATTTTTACTGCAAGTTAGTTTTAGATTATTGAAAAATTTAAAGGACATGTTTTTTTGTTATCTGTAACTTTTGCATAAATTAGGTTTTCAATGTCTTTTCATATTTATTATCTCATCGTCATCATTTAGGCCAGTATAAATGAACACATACAGGGTTTTTGTGGAACTAAAACATTAACAAGAGGAGATTCATATTTTTGGAAGCTATCTAAATAAATATTAATTATCATGGAGAAATATTTCTCCTAAAAAGCACCTTGCATCAAAAACGTAGAAACTATGCAGTGACATAGCATTTTGATGAATAAAAATTCTAAAGAAATAATTAGTATTCCGAATTGTTTCTGCTACTGATACATATTATAAGTTTTTATCAAACCCTAAAATAAAATTTAAGATTTAGTTTTCGTACCTAACGGAAATCTAAAAAATATGAAAAAAAATAAAAATTTAATTGTTGCAAAAGTTGCAGTTGACAAAAAAATACTTATGAACTGTAAATAATTCAGTAATCTAAAACTTACAAGCAATAATAGAATCTCATCGATATCATGCGTGAGTTGAAAAAAATGGCAGTATTTCCATTTTCATCATTTGATAAAACGAGATTTACTAGATAAATAATAATAACTCGGTATATCTGATGGAGGCTAATAAGGTTTTTGAACAAGCACAAATTAATGTCGCGAAAAAGGTTTTAACAGCAAAAATAACATAGGTGAATTATTTTATGATCAACTATTGCTGTTGAAATGAAACACAAATGAAGCAGCAAGTAGTTAAATGTATAAAATTTAAGTACATTACTTTCACACTGCTATTATTGTTAGATTCTACTGACTCAATACAACTATCACCATTTAATTATCTGTAGTAATAACCCAATAGCAAGGTACAGTTTATTTAAGTTCAATTAGAGTTTTCGAAAGCACATTGCTTTGTAACAACCCGACGCCGAAAACGGAGGGTTTTTAAGTGAAAACTATCCATCGGTAGTAATCAGTCTAATGTTATTTTGATTGGATATTGTTGCACACGTGACTACCGATACACGAATTTGTTTGGATTTATACTTCAGCAAACACCTCTTAGCAAACGTCATAAACATTTGTTTATCTACAAGTGAAAATTAATGTTCTTGAATCCGCTAGTGAATTAATATTTATTTATATAACAAGTGAGCTAAGGGAATGTTTTTGAAAAACATCCTTAGCTCACCTGTTTCATACAATATTTTATTCAATTTTGTCGAAATACGTTTAGTAGTTACAGATTTAATTTTTATAATATCAAGTCGGTGAAAAGTCAAACATTTATTGTCACATCAAAATTTAAAAAGGCCAATTGTAATCTTTTTGATTACTTTTTGATCAGAAGGGGAATTTTGAAACATGCCCGCAATGGTACAATGAAATAGTAGACAACAGAACTTTACTTAGTAGTAGGAAAAACGTAATTATTTCAAAGCCTGAAGAAGTACTTATTTTTATTGTTAAATATGGAGATGAAGAGTTTTTCGAAATCCAATTCTAATTATTCTCACCGTATCGGTTTCAATAAGTTGTGAAAGATCAGTAAACTTAAACTGATTATATCTTATTTAAGAGCTTCATTGGCCCATCAAGATTATCAGATCTTGCTATTTTGAGTGAAGAACGAGAAAAACAGAAAAAAAATAATTTTGCTCATACCGTGCGAGCAAAAATTATTATCATCAACGTTTGCTTTGCAAAGCCATACAGGTTAGTTTAAAATTCATCAGTTTGGCACGTCATGTGTTAGACACAATTTTAACCAATATTTGGTTAGATATATCGTCCCCTTATAATTGTGATCTAAACCGAGCCCTACGTTTTTCAGCCCAAGCCCTCTTGGATAAAAATAATTTTTGGTCGCACGGTATAATCGATCAATTAGCATCTATAAACGCACGTAAAGTACATTTTTAGATATTTACTATTTGTACTTGTTCTAATGTCCCTGGTATTGCCGTAAGCCTTACATTGCAAATTTTATGTTGGAATTAATAAAAGATATAATCCTTCGTGTTTGATTTATTGATGTAATTTGAGAAGGGCGCACATTTTTGCTATGCCATGGGCAAAACTATAAAATTTGTTTTACTCTATTATTTGTTGGCATTGTATAGAACAATAATTGATTTCCATTTTCTGTAGTTGCAGCAAAAATTAAGTACAAATTTAGCCGTTGTGAAGAACTTTGTTTTGGAAGAATCAAATTTTACATTAATTATAAATTGAGTGGTTGTGAATGTAGTTTAACCATACCAAATTTACAACTAATAATCTAATAAAATTGCCAGTGCACAATGAGACAATAAATAGCCACTAATTTATTCAGGTTGAGTGGTATGTCGGAGGATAATTTCGTAAACTATTTTTGTTATACCTAAAATTAAACTTAAAATTTGATGTAGGTGTGTTGACAATAGAGACACAAGAGTATAGAGCATTAAATCTTGTCAAATAATTCGTCGCTGATGTTAAAGTCGTGTGATCGATTGTTTATATCATTACTTAAATATTTCGTGACATTTTATAGTTATGCAACACAATTAACATGATATTTTCCGTAGTTCGGTTTGGTGAATGATGCAAAATGCAAGGCCTTCCCCTTGCAAGCCCACGCATCATTTATTAATGGCACCCGGCAATGTAACATGATACCCTGTTTAGACGCCGAACGACATTTAGACAAATATGTCGCCTACGATTTTGATGAGGACTATGCTATCAAACTGTGTTCATTTCCAAACTTCTACTTTAGTCTACTGGTTGAATCTTACATCTGCATATACTTTTCCGACAGAATTTTCCTAGCTATTAGTTTTTTTTTTTTTAATTTCAACCGATCGAAGACAGAAATTTAATGTATACTTCTGATAATTTTAAATAAATAATAGCATATTCTATATTACATACCGAGCGGGGAAACGGATCATTACAGACAAGTGCTGCTTTAGATGCCCGAGGTGCGAAGAGCCGAGGGTAGTTATAAGCACGAGGCTGACGTGATATTTTCCGCGAGGTTTGTATACTATTTTACTCACATTCTAGCAATTAGATCTGTGAAATTGTTGCCAAGGGAAAATAACAAATTTGTCATTTTGACAGATGCAAATATTTTGTCAATCAAAAATTCTTTCGACTTCTAACACTCGGCAATATAATTTATAGGAAAAGCATGGCTTGACGTTAACAGTCAATATCAGTCATAATAGTAATGTAACCGTCAATATTAATTGTTCTAAATAGTTTAATACTGTTCTTAGTTTACTTTAAAAGTTTTGTGATTTATCAAAGTGACAGTGACACTAGCTGGGAATGTGTATTCCCGGGTAGCCGGGAAGTATAATTACACAATGAGTCACTTGCCGACCGCTTTAAAAGGCATAAATGCACATATTTTCAATTGATTGTGACTAAAAAGATTATGATGTTTAACATGAAATGTCCAACTAAGTTATTGATTGATGTCGCTTATTTCATTAAGCATTGCAATGTGAATGAAAATCTAGTCTCATATTCATGATAACCACCGCACTTACTTTGGTATCCATGCATATACTTTCATATATTCCATTCTGAAAAGCTCAACTTTATCTTATTAACTTACAAAGGTATATGTTTCAAGTTAAATAAAAATCAATTTTGGGGATATTATAGTGGTTTGTAAACTCTAATTTTTCTAAACTGGCGGTCACGTCATCAAACAGCTGTGTGATGAGGTTTTTTCGTACCAACGTGATTGTTTTCGAGAATATGCATAACAATAGTTTAAGAATCGAAATTAATCCAAGGATCACTTGTTACATAATACTGATCACCGGTGGTTATAAATAGGTATTCGGTGTATTAACCGCGGACACAATTTTTGCCTGCCAATCATGTAATAAATCATGTTATGTTGGCGGCCGTGATATCTTTTCGGCGACGATGACAAATCGTTTTCACTAACTCATACTCATACATGTGTGTATAACCAAACTTCTTTGACGTTTAACTTGTTACATTTGACCGATTATTACAATGCATACTTTGCCATTGTAGATGTTAAACCATAACCACAAGATTGATATCTGTACGATAAACGGCAGAGAAGTCGACGAATTTGATACGAACCGCGCACTATCGCACAAGATGCACGGGCGCAACAGCTGATTGCAGCCATTTTTAAATACCCAGGACAGCTGGCAACCTTGTAAAATTGTGTCATCATTATTATGATTATTATTTTGATGAGGTGCACGCCAGTTTAGAAAAAATAGAGTTTAGCACTGATATTTGTCAAAATTGAATTTAAGGTTTTTTATATTATCATTTCCTAGAGAAGTTTGGCATTTGACGCAAAATGTAACGTTTGATATTATAATATTTTGAAGCTACCAATATTGAAAAACCAAGTAGTTCTAGGCAATTAACAGACTCAAATGAATAATTAACGCACCGAAATGAACGCGATAATAGATTTCCTACTAACGCGAAATAGAAACAGTTATTTTTATAATTAGAAATTAATCTGAGTTTTTATATTTCAAACTGGTATTTTTCATCGATTTTTAAGAATGAATTAGTAGTTCCCATCCTCAAAAAAGGTGATGTACAAAACGTTGAGAACTACAGACCTAATGCAGTCTGAAACGTATTCTCAAAAAATATCGAAAGAATTGTCTTCGACAAAATGACCAACTTCTTAAATAAGTTTAATCCAATTCAGAATGCGCAACACGGTTTCCGGGAGGGCCGGCCTAAAGGAACTGCAGCGACTGACTTTGTTAAGGGCATATACGAGGAGCTGGATAAAGGTGGGAATGTAGCACGCGTGTTCTTCGACTTTTCACAGGCTTTCGATTACCTAAATCTCATGGATTTAAATCTCATGGATCTCAAGACCTTGTCTTGAGGAAGTTAGAATGTCTTGGTATTCGTGGTAAAGTTCTATACCTTTTCAAGTCCAAAATGAGACGTATCAAGTTCAAATTGAGACCAATCAATTTCAAATTGAGGCCAATCAAGTTCAAATTGATACCAATCAATTCCAAATTGAGACCAATCAATTTCAAATTGAGACTAAACAAAATCAAGTTGACCCTAAACAATATCAATTTTATTTGTTTACTCTCAACTTGATATTGTTTAGTGTCAACTTGATTTTGTTTAGTCTCAATTTGAAATTGATTGGTATCAATTTGAAGTTGATTGGACTCAATTTGAAATTGATTGGTCTCAATATGAACTTGATTGGTCTCAATTTGAACTTGAAAAGGTATAGAGTTACTAGAATCGTTAATAAGTTCCGTGTAAAAGCAAACGATAAGTATTCCTTGTTCTTCGTTAATTCGGAAGAGGTCCCACAAGGCTCAGTGTTGGGCCCCTTAATATTTTACCCTACTTTTTGAATTTTTATTCTGAAAGAATGTCATCATATTAGATCAGCTGCGTAAAAGTAATACTTGTTTATAGTAAATTGTTGAAGTATCTTACATCAGAAAATGTTCGAGAAAAAAATTAAAGAAAGGTTTACTAAAACACCAATTAAAAACTTCACACGTTCACTTTCAAAGGAAACTATACGATATTTCCGGCTACCAACGTAATAAAGCCGTATATGACAAGCCGTGACAATAATAAACAATAAACAATAAAGGATCAACTTTTCTTTTCTAAATAAAGGTTTTTGAACCATTGTTAAGAAAAAAAAAAAATATAAAGGTTAAATTAATTTAAAAACTAGAGCAAATATGATTGATAGAATCCGAACCACCAGGACTTACAGCGTCAAATTAATTTATGTATTCAGCAAAATGCCTTTGCACATATTTTTTTAATTTTTCGTTATAATTTTTCGAAAACCTTATAATCTTCTTTATTGTTTATTGCTTATTATTGTCAACGGCTTGCCATATTACAGCCTTATTATGTTGGAAGCCGGAAATATTGTTTAGTTTCCTTTGAAATTGAACATTTGAAGTTTTTAATTAGTCTTTTAGTAAACTATTCTTTAATTTTTTCTCGTAAATTTTCTTATTTAAGGTACTGAAACTTTTAAGCAGCCGTGCTAATATGACGACCCGCTTCCCAAATAAAAATTCAAAAATTAGGGTTACCATTTAAAGTTTTTGAGTTGGCCTTGAAATGACCTTGAAAGTAAACTTCAAGGTTAAGTAAAAGGTTCTTCATCAGATGGACCCCATGTAGCCATATAACTTTTATTAGGGTCAGTTTTCGCGTTCGTACATAACTTCGGAGCAGGGCCGGCTCGAGGGGTATGCGGTGCATCGGGGCGCCCCCCCAGAAGGGGGCGCCGGATGCCTCATGCCTCATCTTCATCCTGTATGCTTCAACACGACCAAACACAACAAACAGTAAACGAAAGCGACTTCATATTTACATTCAGTTCAAATGATCCAGCAACTTGGCGAAAATTGATCACAACCATACCCACTTGACGATTCAGGTCGTAGTTTCAACAATAATTATTATATTCGAAAATTTGACAATAATGACTCGGTAAAGAGACTATGGCTTGTTTACTCAACTTGCTTGAATAAAGTATTCTATGGTTGTTGCGAGCTATTTCAATGTGACAAAAGGCAAATTGACAACTGTTGGATTCGGAAATTGGCAAAACTTGTCAAAATTTCTGACATCGCATGAACGAAGTGTGACACATCTTAATTCCTTCATGAAATTTATGGATTTAAATCATTTTTATCAGGTTAAGAAGCACATTGGCGTGGTGTTTTGAGAGAATAGTCGAAATTATAAAATATCTTGCCGGACAAAATTTAGCTCTAGGTGATTCGTCTGATACAATTTTTAAGAAAGACAATAGACATTTGTTTAAATTAGTTGAGTTATTTTCGAAGTTTGATGTTTTCATGGCAAATCGCATCGCAAAAATTCCAAAACACACCGGCAAACTACTCGCTATTTGGGGAAAAATATCCAAAATTTACTAATAGAAATAATATTCAAACAAATTGTTTGGTCTATTGTTCAAATGGTAACTAACGCCAAATATTTTTCAATCTTATTAGATTGTACTCCCGACATAAGTCACACTGAGCAAATGACACTTGTCCATAAAGGTGAAAATAATAAAACAACAATTAAAGAGCATTCTGCTGGTTTCATAGAAATTGTTGATTCTACAAAAGAAGCTTTATCTATGTATCTTGTTGACAAATTAAAAGAACTCAATCTGAACATAAAAGATTTACGCGGACAAGGGTACATTCGACAATGGGTCAAATAGAGTAAAAAAAAATTTGGCTCTATGAGGAAAGTTAAAGACTAATTATAGGCTAAATCGGTGCCATATTCCCGAATATAAAGCTCTTCAATTTTTTTACCGTTGCACGTTCCGCTGGCTTAAGGCGCAGCTAGCGGAACTTTATACAGAATCAATAAAACCTAATGGAACCCAGTTCATAATTAAATGCTAATTAAAGGCTCTACAATCACACACATAACTTTAACATTTGATGATTATTAAATATATATATATATATATATATATATATATATATATACATATATATATATATATATATATATATATATATATATATATATCATAAATAAATATTATCCGGAAGTGAGCGACATTATTTCGCTCAATATAATTATGCTAACATTTCAATCAATATAACAATATCAAGAGCCTTTAATTATTGAAAAAGAAGATTTTCGATATCAGGGCCGCAATTCATTTCAGGGCCATGGGTACCATATACAAATGTTATCAGTTTGTAGGACACTAGTCACAAATTAATTCTATTGACGGATTCATAGAGCCTTTAATTAGCCTTTAATTATTGAAAAAGAAGATTTTCGATATCAGGGCCGCAATTCATTTCAGGGCCATGGGTTCCATATACAAATGTTATCAGTTTGCAGGACACTAGTCACAAATTAATTCTATTGATGGATTCATAGAGCCTGTAATTAGCCGTCAATAGAATTAATTACCAGTACAAAAACATTCAAGACCCTAAAATTCGGGAATATGGCACTTAATTAGCCTATAATAGGGTCTTCCTGAAAAAAAATAATATAACCTTTTTGTGTCTTAATGTAAAGTTTATAACCTGTAATTAAACATCCCACAGAGAAAACGTTTGGTTTTCATTGTAACTTATCAACAAACAACATACAATATCGTAAAACTTACACATTTTGTCACGTGACCGACGAAACGCTGTTATTGGCCGAGCGGCACTGTGACGTCTTTGCGCATGTTGGCGATCGGTACTAGTGCATAAGGGATTGGAATCGTGGATTAATTCGACTTAGAATCCAGTCTGACATAAAATATGTTATGATGGGTTAGTAAAGGGACAGCCTGATAATCTGATAGAAGTTCACGTGTTAATGGTTCCCGGCTTTTTCTCAAAAAGTGAATTTTTCAACGTAGCCGAAACGCGTGGAGTCGCATATAATTTTCCAAATCCTCTTTCAGCTGTAAGAACAAATAAAATACTGTATAAACTTTACAATACCTACATCTCAAGCCTACATCTCGTACGAATTGGTAATGCTGATTTCAAAATTTGTAATTATTAATCATCTAATCAAATTTCTAAAATCAACAGTTTGCTACAAATATTGTTTCAACATGTTTTTTTAGTTTTAACTAAACGTTTGTGTAAGAACATATTGTACAAAATCTCACAGTACTTTTAAACAGTAATAATGATATGGAAGGTATTGTTTTAGAATGGAACCCACAAAACTATTTTGAGGTTATGTTATTACTAATGTATATATATAATCGGAAATCCCCTTGAATACCCATTACTAATGATGATAGTTAATTATATATATTTATCGAATTTCGTCGATAATTTATTGAAAATTATGTACTTACATTAAAATGGTCTTCACAAAAATAGTGAGACGTCAAAGTGACACTCGCGGAATCACTTCGGACTTGTTGTAACCCCTTTGTCCGTATATCCCCTGTTGGGACGTTTATAAACAACTTATTTGGTTCGCATTTACTGCTGCTGTCACATCCAGGCACAATGCAATACTTATTCGTACCTTTTTTCGTAAAACCGACGTTTTCTTTCTTTTGCTCCATTGTAAGCAATGCTACAGCTGAGCGCACCGTGCGTTGTGACGTCACAGCAACATGGCGGGATTTCGGGACCTTTTCAAACGCCGTTAATTTTAAAATCGTGTTTGCTAATTACAACGATTTGTCTCAACACTAAAATTAGTGCCAAGGATGTTTTTAATGTGTCTAGAGTTCAGTTTCAAGGTTTTTGAAACGTCGCGGAAGACCCAATTAGCCTTAAATTTTCCTAATAGAGCCAAATTTTTTTGAGGGCTTGGCGCCGTCTGCTTAAGGGGGGTCTATCAGATACCAGGTGGGAGGTGGGAATTAAGAATTTATGCACTTATTCCATTTAGGAACAATATTGGAGAAGTTCTGGATGCATTAATTAATCTCCATGAAAATAATAAAATGGACAACATTACGAAACACGAAGCAAAAACTTTAGCACAAAAAAATAAAGATTACGAATTTGTACGTTCACTACTTATATGGCAAGAAATTTTAAGCAGGGTCAATGTTGTTAGCAAAATGCTTTAAACTGAAAATTCAAATTTAAAGGATTCCACAAATAATTTAAACAACAGTTCCGATCAGATGATAAATTCAATTATTTACTTGTTACGTAACTTGTTGTTGCGAAAAAGTTAGCAGATGAGTTGGAAATTAGTCCCCAGTTTAAAGAAAATACACTACGTAGGTGTAAAAAGCGTATGTTTAATTACGAGAGTCCCGATGAACCGCCGATGAACTCGGAAATTAAATATAAAGTGTCATTCTTTCTGCCAATTGTGGATGTAGAACTGAATTCTTTAACTGAGAGGTTTAAACTTTTGAGAAGCCATATTCAAAAATTTCAATTTCTAACCGATTACAATGAACTTCACGAAATCTGTGACGAACCATTGAAAAAAACACTGCAATAATTTACAAATAGCCCTAAGTGATGGTGAAGAAAAATATATTAGTGCCCCTCCTGAGTTATTAAATGAATTGAAAATATTTAAGGACAAATAAAATTGGAAAAGTGTAATTCCTTAAACATGTTGCAATATATTTAGAAAAACAATTTATTGTCAACTTTTCCTAATTTGGCTACTTCCGTAAGGATTTTGTTAACACTTCCGGTATCAGAGGGCAGCTGGAGAGAGATCTTTCTCTAAGTTAAAATTGATTACATCCTATCTGCGATCCACTGAAACTATTTCACAAGAAATATTAGTTGGATTATCAATGATTGCGATCGAAAATTAGTTAGCCGAAAAATATATTTGAATAATGCGTTACAAGAGTTTGCTTCAATAAAGTCCAGAAGACTTCATTTTTAAGTTTTGTGTTTTAAATTGTTATGAATATTCGTTATAATTAGTAGTAATTTGAGGATTATTGAATGAAAAATTATATATATTTGATTTGTTATTTTTTGTCTTTGAAAATATATGCACTAATTTTTTTGTTTATATTTCGCATAATATGTATTATATATGCATCAATCCTACAAAACAAATGTAGGATTTAAAATAACTTTTTTATACTTTTTAGGGCGCTTAAACCGAGATTTGCATCGGGGCGCCTCGTACCCTAGAGCCGGCCCTGGGAGTGATTTGCATGGATTGATTAAAATGGCCTACCCAGTATACATACATAAATGCAGCGATGGTAATCATATAAACTAACAACCGATTAAAGTTAATCGGACACCTAAAGACAAGGGCTAGGTAGTGAAAAAAAAATCACAATTCAAAAGTTAATGCATGATAAGGATTTAATTTTATTAAGGATCATATAATCGAAATAGTATTCTCTTAATATTATAAAGGGTTTCCCAACATGAATTTGGCGATTTTAATTCTGAATCAAATTCTTAATTCTTAGAAACTAGTCGATCTATTAACATCAGTACAAAGTATAGCTCTAAAATGTGCGAAACACAACATCTGCTAAATGTCGGCTCCTGCATATGGCGATTTTGTTTTTCTTAAAAAAATTCGTTTACCTTGTTGCACATATTCAGGTAAATTTCATCAATAACACCACAAGTGCTCTTTTTTAAGGCCTTTATTTGCCTGGAGATTATTTGCGTAGATCTTCTTGCCGTAGTTCTTGCCAGGAAAATTTCATGCAATACATTTACAGCTATTCTCCGCAGGGTAGCAAGCAGCATCATCTTGCTGGAACAACATGTTGTTGAGGTCCATAACTTCCAGCAGAGACCATACAATGTTGGTCAACATCTGACCATAGCGTTCACAAAAATAAACACCTTGTACCGAAAATCAGCACCAAATAATGAAACGCGCATTTGCATAATGATTTTGGACCATAATTATGCGTTCTTCGAGGGTGAAACTCTGCAGCATGAAATTTAGAGGTCTCTGGACGATGTGTGTCAAATATAATCCTTCAAACATTCATAGTTTGCAAATAATTTAAAATAAAAATCCTCAAGTTCAGGCTCTTTATTAATTATAATCCGACATGTGCTTTTTGAATAAATATAAATAATATTATTTCAATGTCCAATTTTCATTTAAATCTCTTTTATAAAGCTCTTAAGTGGGGTATTCATGGCACTCACCTGTCATATTCTTAAGCCCTGGAGTGGTGACCAGAAGCCTTACGACTAGTGAAGTGGCCCCGTGGGGTCCCAAACGCAGTCTCTCGGTGACGTAGAGGAGGCCGTTGCTGAGGAATTGCGCCCCTTCGCTCAGGGCAAGCAGTGCAGTTATCTGGAAGAGTAAACAATCCAACATCAGCGTCATACGACGAGGACTTTAAAAGTACTGCCCGGAACTCAGGATTCGCGTGTATTAAATTTATTCCACGGCGTTTACCCTTGGAAGTTCTCAACATTTTATATAACTTATAATATAGTGTAAAGGGGATGCAGGCAAAAAGTCTCGCGGGCGCGGCACAAAGGAAGTCGGCTATCCATTACACGTAAAACGAAAGTTTTTTATTAGAGGACTTCCTTTCCGCCCGGAAAAACTTGCTCAATATACATACCTACTCGCACGAGGAACTTCCTGCAGTTATAAATGCAGAGCGGAATTAAATTACCAACAGTACGGCCACGTTTAGGGCCTGAAGCGGTGATTTTTTTTCGAAATTCGTTCCTGAAAATGTTCTTATTAGTAGTGATGGTAGTTCGCCGGGAGACAATCCTTGTGCGCAATTGCGACCTGCTATGAGCAGTGAAAGAAAATCGTGCATTTTCAATATCGACTTCAATATAAACTCGAGGGCTCGATGCTCAGCGCGCTCTCGAGATACACAGTCGAGTGGTCAATAATTCCAAGTATTGAACTCAAACTCTCCTCCTTAATCCAGCAAGTAAAAATATTAATACCATAAAATTGAGAGAAAACAAACTAGTTATAAGGAATCTTTTATTAAAATTGTTATATCTACAAGAACGGTACGATATTAAACGTAATAGTTGTATTTGCTTTATTTGTTTAATTTAATTTTTTAATATTGCTCGTAAAAAATGTACAGCCTGTATTAAGTAGCATTTCCTATTACGAATTCAACGATTTACATTACAGTATGGTTTCTCATGTTTTTATTCGGAAAAAAGGTATGTTAATACATTTCGAACATTTTGGTATAGTAGGCGTTGAAATTAGCGACAAAGACAAAATTTATAACCTAATTTTAAAATCTGAATATGGTTAAATGAGCAGAAAAATTATTATACCACATGTTTCAATGTTTACCAACTATTCTTGCTAAGATGTTTTTAGTTACTATATTGGTACCCATTCTGGGAAAAACTTCTGGGAAAAAAGTTAATAATTGTTGTCTTCGTCATCATTACATGAATAGAACAATACTCATACCGTAGTAAAAACATAAGAAGTGTGGTTCGAATCCTAAAGCGAACGTTTCTCTTCTATCCCACAGCATGATATAAATGATATCACCATACAAAACAAACTGCAAGACGATTAATATACAGTATGTCCCCGGATTGAGTTTATAAGAGGAAACACTTTTTGTTCTTTTATTTTACGCCAAAACTTCAAAGGAATAAGATTTTTTGCTTGTCCTGAAACCAGCAAATCTCTAATTAAAACTTAATTATTGTGACTCAGTGGAAAGAAAAGTTCATTTTTCTTTGGATTTCGGACCTTCTCTGCTTTTTAAATCCCATCACATTGGCCGTTTTATTTTTTTGACGATGTCACTTTGACAAATGAATTTGCGCAAGTTAAATAACATAACTGTTTGTGAAAAACATAATATTAATAAACAGCAACTCAAAGAAACAGCTTTTAGATTAAAAAAAGTCATTTTAACAAGAACAATCATTATTCAATTAACCGTGTGGTGTACCGTTGGTTATCACGGGATAATAGGTACATATTTTTTGATAACAACGTTAATCAGCACACATATTTTGATATTTAAATTTTCTTAGCGATGGGCTTCATGCTTTCGAAATTAATTACAGACGTACAATGTTTTTTCAGCAGGATGGTTGTCCGGCACATTATTCTCGCATTGTTACTAACTGGTTGAATGTTAAATTTGGAGATCTATGGATTGGAAGAAATGTTGCAGTATTGTCGCCTGCTAGAAGTCCCGATTTAACATTTTTTTATTTTTATTTGTGGGAACGTTTAACGCAAATTGTGTATATGGATAATCTACCTAATAATGCCGAAGAATTAAAAAATCGAATAAGAGACAACGTGGCATCATTGTCCATCGAAGAAAATCAAAGATGTTTCAAGGAGCTTCGTTTTAGAGTAGAATTGTGCGCAGAATTGGGTGGGGGGGTTAATTGAATTATGATTGTTCTTGTTAAAAATGACTTTTTTGTCTTAAAGCTGTTTCTTTGAGTTGCTGTTTATTAAAATTATGTTTTTCACAAACATTTTTATTATTTAACTTGCGTAAACTCATTTGTCAAAGTGATAAATCGTCAAAAAAAACGGCCAATGTGATGGGATTTAAAAAGCAGAGAAAGTCCGAAATCAAAAGAAATATGTACTTTTCTTTCCACTGAGTCAGAATAATTATGTTTCAATTAGAGATTTGCTAATTTCAGGACAAGCAAAAAATCTTATTCCTTTGCAGTTTTAGCGTAAAAAAAAAAAAAAAAGTTTTTCCTTATGTAAACTCATTCCGGGGATATACTGTATACGTATATTAATTTATGGAGAAGAAGACATGTTACGATACTTCAAGTAGAAATAAGATTCTCATTAGTGGTAATAAATTATGTAAATTACTATTTTTTGTGTTATGTAATACATAACAGTCGAATAAAAATCAATTATCGCTTAATTTTTTAATATTATAAAGGCTTAAATTGTTCAAATAATAATCGATTAAATGCGTCCAAATAGTTTCCACAATCGATTATTTTAATCACATCAATTTATCTTTAATTTCAATCAAACACAATAATCGTTTAAAAGTACTCAAATCATATGAATAAAATCGACAGTATTCAACACAAACTTATCGATAATTTCCTTCATATAATTACTTATTGAATAACTTTAAATCAAATTATCAAATTAATAAAATAAATCAAACAATAATTGATTATTTTCATTACATTTTAAATGATTACTTTCACCAAATTAAAATCAATATTATTTTCATCAAACGAAAATCAATTGAATGTGTCGAAATAATTTGCTTACTCGATTATTTTCATCATACAGGGTGTCAATTTGAAAAGTTGCCTGCGACTTTTTTCATAGAACTAATGGTTATTTTTAAAATTACTCAAAACCGATTGGGTGGGTCGAAGGGGGAACCAAAATGGCGTAGGTAGTGTCGACCCCCTACCTACCCTTTATGCCACAGCCACCTCCATCTAAAATGCTTTCTAGTCATTATTAATAAAATATTATTTGGTGAACTAGTTTTGGAATTAAGTGCAAATAAAGTGCAAAAATGTGTGCCTTCGTCTCCATTAAATGAACAGAATAAGTGTAATAACTATTCTTGCTAAATCATATTTAGTTACTATTTTGGTACCTATTGTGGGTTAAAATTAGGTAATAATTTTTTTGTTTGTCATTTTTTCTACGCCTACTGCAAGAAAATGTTCGAAATGTATTAACAAGCCTTTTTCTGAATGAAAACATGAGAAACCGTACTGTGATATAAATAGTTGAATTCAGTAATGAGAAAATGTCTAATACAGGGTGTACATTTTTTACGGGCCATATAAAAAAATAAAGTTGGTGATGGTTTCTTCGAAACGAAACGTTGTACTGAACATTTGTAAACGCTGTCTTTTAGAGCTAAAAAAAGTGGCAATGAAAAAGTGGTTTTGGTTTACTTATACCTTTTCAAATAACTTCAGAAAAACATAAAAATGAAATCGCAAGATCGGATTTGTCGAATATCTCGGGAAGTAAGCGGAAATTGCTGGTTTTCTGACTTCTATAGAATATTACTGACCTCTAAATTGCGCTTTTTTTTTGTAATTTTACCACTTTTGTAACTTTTACGGTTTCCGAGGTCCCCATGCTGTTGATCCTTATCTTGGACACCCTGTATAGTGCAAAGCTGTATCAATATACACGCAAAGTTCATCAGTCTGTAATGAAGACAGTCATATGATACTGTTGCAAATAACTGCCATTTGCTGGAAACTTGTTGGATCATAATTTTAACCTTTCTTGTGAATTGTAGTATAGGGATAGTAGTATAGGGTAAGTCAATATTCATTCGCCAGCCCTCGGCTACGTGTTCCAAAATTTAAGGCAAAAAATTAAGAATATTAAAAACTCGGAAGCGAGGGCGTTTTCAGGTAAAATTGAATTAAGAAAATAAAAAATAAAATAAGAACAGAGGATTGGGCGTGACTCCTATTTCTTGACAACAAACGTGAACTGGCAGTAGGATTATTCTCAACATCTTGCAATAGTTGTTCCTCCTGCTACCATGATTTTCTGCTTTTCTGCTACACATTTCTACATTTTGGATTATTTTGTGATATGGATGACGGTGGTTCGGAAATAGTTCTCTGGGCAAACGCTTGGCAACACGGGGGTTAATACAGCGCCTAAAATGTTTACCAAATCGACGTATTCCCTGTTACTAACTCCAGCATTTTTTGTTTGAAAAAACTTATGCAGCTTTCAATGTTGCTATCAAAAGTCAAATAAACATAATAACCTCAAAGCTAAGTTAATCTGGCCAATATGATCACATTTAATATGATGCAAATTGCTGCTTTTCTTAATTTCAATTTTACCTGAAAACGGCCTCGCTTTTGAGATTTTAGTATTCCATATTTTAGTTTTTTTTTTTTTTAAATTTTAGAACACATATTCGAGGGCTGAGCATATTTTAAGGAAACGCCGGCGCCACTGATTATAACAATCGACGCTTTTAGTATGGAACATTTGTTTAATTTCTCTCCTTATAGTAGTTTATGAGCTTCCAAATACACTTTTCAGAAAATATTGTTACTTCTGGATCGTGTTTGTTTTAGAAAATGTTAGTATTATTACTTTTGTAGTAACTAGTATTTGTATAGTCAGCGATAGAAACCTAACAAAAAGTTCCTATAAACACGTCGGCCTAGGTAGCGCTCTAAGCAAGTATTCAACATTTCGTTTTATACCATGAATTTATATTATGGACAGCATCTTACTTTTAAGCAAAAAAAAAAAGTATCAAAAAGAAACTGCAGATACGGTAATTGTTCAAAATGACTACTTTCGACTTTGTCCAAGCTTAAGGTGTTCTTCTTACAGTTTCACAAACATTGTATTCACACAGTATTCTTACAGTGTATTCTTTGAAATAGTTCTCTAGATTTAACTGCACAAGCATAAACTATTCCTTTGATATGCCCTCAAAAATAATAATCGAGTGGATTGAAATTTGGCGATCTCGGTGGCCATGCGACTGGACCTCCTGTCCCAATCCATTTTTGGGAGTATCATTATTAATAATAGTCTCTAGAAGTACATTTTCCAGTAATAATGGCAATGAGTCTTTTAAGAAACGTTCGCAATCGTTACCATTCCATGCATTGCCAGACTTTCCAAGAACTAAGTGCATATTCTGTGTACGAATGTTATAAATTAATACATGAATAAATACATAGATTCTGTAACATATAACTGAAAATAATGTTCATTAGAACAGGCATACAAATAAATAAGTATATAAATAAATATATTAATTATGTAACAGATAAAAGAAAATATTGACTGTTAGATTAGCCCATTTTTTACTACTTTGTAGGATTGCGATCTGTGTTTTACTTTTATTGATCAGAAAATGATCTAATTGCATGCAGTTTTAAATATATCATAATTTTTGATTTTTGATTACATAATGTTATAATCTGGTCTAATAGACTAATAAGTAGCTTAACTCTATTATTATAATACTAAAGATAATTGATTTTCTAAGGGTCACCCACTGGTACCCCATAGTTCTGGTATTTGTTGCGCTCTATTCATATGCCCTAACAAAAGCACTGACTCTGCTTTTTACACTGTCACTGGCGCTTGATTCGTTACCCCAACTCAAAAGGTTTCTTCCTCTTGAGCCTTCTTACAATGTCCGCGTTATCAAGAAGCCGGATAGCCTCGATATTCCCATGCTGGTGTAGTATTTCTTCATGCCTTCTCGCACATTTCCGGATTTCATGATCTACAGATTCCACTCCAAGATCCTTCTAGAGGTCGTCATTTCTAAGATACTAGGGCACGTCCTCGATGTTTCGTAGTACATTATTTTGGGAAGTCTGTATTATTTTAATATTGCTTTTTTTGGGACAACGCCAGAGCTGGGTCCTATTGGGTAGAGCTGGGTCATTACCCCCACTATTTCGGCGACACCATACAGTTCTCTGATTTCCTGATTTGTTCTTCTTGTCCAGTTGCCCTCTATCTGTTTTCCTCCATATATTTTCCTTAGAATTTTTCTTTCCCACACACTTAGTAGCACTTGGTCCTGTTTGCGTAGAGTTCACACCTCACTCGCGTAATTTACTACGGGTCTTATGCTGGTTTTGTACACCCTTAGTTTTGTTGCCGTAGAGAACACCTTGCCCGAAATTATTGACTTCATTGCATGTGCACTTTTTGTTCCTACTGCTATCCTGGCATTGATTTCGTCAGCACTACTTGGTGTTCTTGTGAACTGCACTCCAAGATATACGAAAGCCTCTGCTTCTGCGAACTTGTACTCCTTGGTTTCTACTTTGATTTTTAGATGCTTGCTTTGCCCGAGATTTTTGCCACCCCATATCATATATTTGGTTTTTGTTCCATTTATTTCTAAACTTACTTTGTTTGCTGCTACTATGATTCCTTTGACGCTGTCTTTTATTTCCTCTTTTGATCTGGCCAGTATTGTGAGGTCGTCGGCGAATGCTAAACATTGATGTCGGTTCTGGTATAATGTGCCCTCTCTCCTTATCCCACTGTCTCTTAGGATTTTTTCTAATATAAGGTTAAATAATGTTGAGGAGAGGGGGTCTCCTTGTCTTAGCCCTTCTTTTACTCTGAACTTTTTTGGCAGTCTTCCATCCATTCTTACCGTATTTATAGTATTCTGTTGGGTCATTTCTACTAATCTGGTCAGTTTGTTCGGTATTCCTAGTTCGTTCATTGCTAAATATAGTTTGTCCATTTTGATGCTATCGTAAGCTTGCTTGAAGTCTATAAATAGTAGGTGTGTGGTTAGTTGCTGTCGGTGACTTGCTGCCTGTATTTCCTTTAGTACGAAAATCTGGTCGACTACTGATCTTCCTTTTCGGAAGCCGCACTGGTATTTCCCTAGTATATTCTCGGAAAGTTTTTTTATTTCGTTGTTTATGTAGGTGGCTAAGATTTTGTATATTCCGTCCAATAAGGCTATCCCTCTATAGTTTTCACAGTTTTCTTTATCACCTTTCTTAAAAATTGGGCAGATTATTGCTTCGCTCCATGTTGTTGACATTTCCTCCCTTTTCCAGATTTCCTCTATTAACGCTAGTATCGTGTCCTGTAGTCTGTTTCCTCCATTTTTTTATCATTTCGGCTTGTATTTCGCTAATTCCTGCACTCCTATTGTTCTTCAGTTGTTTTATTATCCGTTTTATTTCTTCTATGTCCGGTGTTTCTTCTTGCAATGGGTTCGGTTCTGTTCCTTGCTTGGTTGGTTCTTGGTAGCTTGTTTTGCTCTGGTGTTTATTTAGCAGCCCCTCGAAGTACTCAGCCCATCTGTCGCTTACTTTGTTTTGATCTCCTATTAAATTTCCATGTTTATCCTTGCAGAGGCTTGTTTTTGCTTAGTATATCCTTTTGACCCTTTTCGCTCCTTGATAGAAGTTCTTGATGTCGTTCTTTCTGTGATTTTCTTCTATTTCTTCTAGTTGTTTGGTTTATTACCTTCTTTTCTTTGTTCTGCATAGGGTTTTGCATTTCCGTTTTAGCATTTCGTAATTGTGCTTGCTCTCTTCTGTTCTTTCTTACAGCATTTTGATTCTTGCTTTCATTTTATCTTTTACTCCCCTTTCATATTCATCGTCGTACCATTTGCTCCTATTACTTTTTTGTATTATGCAGTGCTCCATGACTGTACTCATTATGTTTTTTTCTAGTAGCTTCATTCTTTCGTCTATGTTTTGAGGCATGTCTTCTTGTCATAGCTTTTCCTCAATTACTTCTGCGTACTTTGCTTGTCTTTCTTCTCCTTCTAATGATATTATTTGTTTTATTTGTTCGGTCTTCTTAATTGTGGTTTTTGGTATTAGTTGTTTTAGCTTTATTTCTACCAGAAAATGATCAGAGTTCCTTTATGTATGACCTTGTGTTGGTAATAAGTAATTTTGTATTTTCATATTTCAACACATAGCCATGTCTAGAAATAGTCTTCCATTTTCATTAATTTTTGTGTGTAAGCTAGATTTACCTATTGTTGGTTGGTATAATTCTTCTTTTGTAATTTTTGCGTTGGCGTCTCCTAGGATTATTTTCACATCAAACTTTGGTATTTTCTGATATATTCTATCTAGCTCTTCGTAGTACTTTTCCTTCTCTTATATTTGTTTCTCCTCAGTCGGGGCATGTATATTGACTATGCTAATTTTTTGATTATTTCCTCTTAGTCTTAGGTAGTATAGTCTGTCTGTTACAGGGGAAAAGTTTACTACTGCTGCTTTAAGATTTTTGCTCACCATAAATCCTGTCCCTAATCTCCTATATTTGCTTTTGACTGATACACTTTTGAAGAAAGTGTATTCCTTCATATCCCAGATGTCGTTTCCCTTCTGTTTTGTTTCTTGTAATGCGATTATGTTGTGTTTCCTTAGTTGTTTTTCTAGTTCATTAATTAGTCCTTCTTCGTATGTTCCCCTCACGTTCCAGGTTGCCATATGTATAGTCTTGATTGGTTTGATTTTTTTTATTTGTGATAGACACAACTTCACAACCATATTCATTTGTTGCACTAAAGCCGTGGTTTCCTCGAAAGCGGTGCCGTCTTTTGACGGCCGTAAAAGTACGGTGGGTGACGTCACGAAAACGTTGCCCTGTATTATAAGCGAACTGTTTTCCTAGAGAGCGGTAGCGCCCACCGTTTGCAATAAAGCGGTGCCGTCTCATTTGAAGCGGTGGGCTTGAACGGTGGGAATCAGTCGTGCAACGTTTTTTTACGGTGGCTTGTGCAGAGCGGTGGACGTAATTGTAAAATATTTCAGTTACTTTCATTCTTTTTGGGTTTTTTTATTAATCATACGACACATTTTTGAATAATTGAGATTCACATTATTTTTGAGCCTCATCTTCTGACGACTCTTCTTCCTCTAAAATAATTACAGGTACAACGTCAATCTCATCCATGCTACCGCTTCGACTTCAGAGTTTACACTATTTGCCACCGCTTCAACGGCCGTACCTTTACCACCGTTTTTGTGACGTCACCCACCGTACTTTTACGGCCGCAAAAAGACGGTACAGTTTTCGTGGAAACCACGGCTTAAGGAGTTCTCTACCTTTTGTACTTTTTAGTCGAGATCCCCAGTGGGTGTTTTTTGCGTTAAAGTCTCCACCTGTTATGAATCTGTTTCCTAAACATTTAATCATTGGAACGAGGAGATCGTTGGAATTCCATGGAAGTATCTTCATTACGCTTGGTTTTAGGTACAGCTCCTTTTGTGCTATATTCTAATCTTTTCAGAAGTTCATCTATTGTGGAGATGATGGTTTCATAAACATGTGGAGGGGTTCCTTAGTACCCTATTTGAGTTTATTTATGGCATCCAGAGCTTTGTATCCTCTGTTTTTAAGATCGTGAACTATTTTGTGAGGGGTACATGTATGATGCAAGTAGTTTTAGCAAGTACTCTGATTGGTCTATTCTGATTATCTTCACATGAATGCCATTCTAGTTGATTATTCTTTAGCGTGTCAACCGTATGTCGGTATGTTTCACAATCGGCTACGTTTATTTTAATATTTTGTCGACGCAATACCTTTGTTTTACAATTCTCCTCTGGTATATGTATGTTCACTGACGACTGTTAGGAATATAGTTTGTGACTATTATTCGTGGTGGAGGTGAGATTTTTTTCGTTTTTACTGCAACTTGCTTACAGCTATTCCGATTGCTCAGAGGTGTAGGTGAAGAAAGAGAAGTATTCATTTTCCTTTTCTTGTTTCTATTCGTCACTCGTATCCATTCAGTGGATACGAGTGAAGAATAGAAACAAGAACAAAAATCATAATTATAATTGATATTATTCGTCAAATTGAATGCCATAATTATTATAAATAATACCATTCTGTGTATAGTTATTTATTATTGTCACTATTGTTATGATTAGTAAATGTCTTGTTGTCAGGTTCGAGGCGGGGAATAATTTATGGATTAATCTCGTTGCGGGTGCGGGTCCGGAAGTTTGCGCGAAGGAAGAATAAGGATCATAAACAGGAGTGATAAAAAGGAGAACGCCGCCATGGGCGGAGGGGGCAGCGGAAATTTGACGACCCGACGCCCTGAGGAAAATATATATTTTTTCCATTCACAGCGAACTTCCTGAATTTGTAAGTAATTGTGAGGGGTAAATTGCGTTTTTAAAAAGGTGACAAAGCTCCGGCCGTCGCGATGAATGACTCCGAAAATTTAATAAAGTAACTTGAGGCCTGTACACAGCACTGGCATTAATCTCATTTACAGGACTATGGAGAGAATCGAAGGTATCGTGTTAAGAAAGTTCAGTGGTTATTATTAAGCGAATGCCGTAAATCACTCAGAAATAATTTTTATTCCACTCTCCACAAAATAAATCACATAAGAATGACTTAAAAAAGATGCAAAGAAAATAATTTGAATAATGGGAAATATTTCAAGTAAAAATATCTATTTAAAAAAAACTTTTAATAAAATAAAAATAATACTCGCATATGGAACGGCACTTTCGATTTGCACACTGGAATATAATAAAAATTATATATTGTTTTAAATAATGTACGAAAATTTACATAAATTATTTAATTACTACAATAATTAACTATCATAAGCAGTTATACTACGGTACAGTATGGGCAATAAGAGCATGCTCGTAATACAGAAAAAACTATGACTACTGTCATTAAAACTATGAGAGTTGTACGATTCGCTGCCACTATAGAGCACATTATGAAATTATTATAAAATTTTGAATAAATCTGGCAGCTCGACATCAAATTATATCTCTTATATGCAGTCCAATTATAGTAAATTATTAAATCATTAAACATAGGTATATTGAGACATGAAGAGAATCTATGATCGTATATATAATATATATTCATAGTTTTTAAAGCCATTTAAAAATAATGTTTTCAAAGAACTAGTCACTACATTTTATAGCGATTATATCACTCATAATGCTTTTCTTCCCTATCCTAGCGACCGCCTAATAGCTGATAAACAGAACTCGAATTGATTAATAGTGATAATCACACTTGGTACTCTGCACATCTGGTGTGCTATGCTGTTAACTAAAATGTCACAATTGACAAAAATTGACAAAATTCGTGATATAATCTGACGAATACAACGCTTGGAATCGTGACTGTTAATAATCACGTTGGTTGATGCACTCAACATGTTGTCAAATAATTCCACTCGTCTTTCAGACTCGTCCAATTAATATTTGATAACATGTTTCGTGTCCCAACTTACGCAATTATCGATAGTCATGATTCCACTCGTTGTATTATATATGATAATTAATGCGAGTTTTAATAAGCGGCTTTGGCTCTGCTATATTCTTTCATGAGATACACAAAATAATTTAAGCAACAATGTTAAGCTCAAAACACGTATATTGACAGTAAATATATGTCTGTACTTGTACCGTTTATGGGCCAAGAAGTGACAGTGAAATTGACAGTTGATTTATAGCAGGGGTCTCCAAACTTTTTAGCCTAAGGGCCACACTAAGTCCCAAGGGCCAATACCTAGCTAGCTCATCATACCAACATCCTGCAGTTATGAATTACGCACAAATTTTAGTTAGGAATCCCACTGATAGAATAATATGAATCTTTGAAATGCAGGTTTAAATCTCAGCAGTTGTTGTTTAAGAAAGTAAATGCTAAACAAGAAACAGCAACTCGTGCTAGTTTCCGCGGGGCCCATTCAACATCTGAATAATCGCCAATACCATGAGTTTATGGAAGAGATTGGAGAAAATGACTTCCCATATTATATTGCAGCACGCTAACGCTGCGGAAAAGTTCAAACGCGTTTTTTTTTGAGTTTTAATGGAAATTTTCTTGAGTGAAAAAAATCGTTATATTATATTTAACTAATACCTACATTTAAAAGTGCAAGAAGAAAACGAGCAAAATTGTTTAGTTCCAAAATGAATTGAACAAAACATGTTTCACGTATTTTAATATTTGGATTTCCAGTGGATTTTGCAATTTTAAACTTAGCGAGCTTTAAAAATAAATGTTGAGTAGAGTTTTTCAAATTTTGATGAAATTGCAAATGATATCAAGATTTTTCAAAATCCTTTAGCGCCGATATAGAAATCCTTGCCCCAGAACATCAAATGGAAATCATTGATATGCAGAGTGGCGATATTTTTAAAGAAATATATATAAAGTTATCATTGCTGGAATTTTATTAAAGTCTTCCACTCAAACAGTTTGATCAGTTGCACAAATTTGCCCGTGGCTCTTTTCCGGATTCGTCACTACTTTTCTGTGTGAAAAAAACATTCTCCAAAATGAAATATACAAGAAATATTTACAGATCCAAATTAACTGTCTATATAATATCTCCGGAAGTAAGCTAAAATTTTTGGTTTTCTCAACAGAATATTACTGATCACTAAGTTTTGAGGTTTCCTAGATCCCCATGCTGTTGATCCTTATCTTGGACACCGTGTATATCTAGCGTATTTTAGAATATAAAGTGTGGAAATTAAGTAGCGGATAAATTCGGTAACTCCGTTAATGTATATGAGAGAGAAAAAATCAAAAAGGGAAATAGCGATATAAATTACTGCGCATATGAAAATATTTTTTTCAGATTTAAAAAAACAATATGTTAAAAGTTATGACGTCATTAATGTTTTTTTAAATGACAACCTAATGTAAGCTATCCAAAATGTTGTATAGGTTGAAAACAGATTAAAAAGCTCTACCGAAATAAAAAATAAAAAATATAGGTTGTCACAAAAAAAAACATTAATGACGTCATAACTTTTAAAAATTTGTTTTTTAAAATCTGAAAAACATATTTTCATAAGCGCAGTGATTTATATCGCTATCTCCCTTTAAGATTTTTTTCTCTCTCATACACATTAATGGAGTTACCTAATTTATCCTCTACTTAATTTCCACACTGTATAGGCAGAGAATAAAATATTACAAGAATAAGTTTACTGATTAGTCTTTGATAAGCAGTATACAGGGTCCAAGATAAGTATCAACAGCATGGGAATCTCGGAAACCGTAAAAGTTACAAAGGCGGTTAAATTAGAAAGAAGTTGCGAAATTTAGAGGTCAATAATATTCTGCTAAGAAAACCAGCAAATTTCGCTTTCTTCCGGAGATATTCGACAAAATCCGAAATTTTGCGATATATTTTTTATGTTTTACTGAAGTTATTTGAAAAGGTATATAAAAGCAAAAGTCACTTTCTCGTTGTCACATTTTCAGCTCTACAAGATAGAGTTTATAAATTTTCATTACAACGTTTCGTTTCGAAAAAATCATCATCCACTTTATATTTTCATATGGCCCGTAAATAAAGTTCACCCTGTATTAAATAGCATGTCCTATTACGAATTCAACGATTTATGTCACAGTATGCTTTCTCATATTTTTATTCAGAAAAAAAGCTTGTTAATACAAAGCTTGTTAATTAAGAAATAATTGTTGTCTTCGTCATTATTAAATGAACAGAACAATTTTCAGATCACAGTAAAAAAATAATAAGTGTAGGTCTGAATACCTATAATGTTTAAATGTTTCACAACTATTCTTGCTAAATTATTTTTTGTTACTATTTCGGTACACATTCTGGGTTAAAAATATGTAATAATATTTGTCTACATCGCTATTAAATGAACATAACAATTCTCATATCACAGTAAACAAATAATAAGTGTGGTCCTAAATAGCTATTATGTTTCAATGATTAACAACTATTCTAGGTAATAGCTATTTGTATTACAACGGAGCAGAGTGCATCATTTCTTTCCGCGGATATTTGATGCCCGACGCGAAGCGGCGTTTCGAAACGAAACTGAAAACTTCTAAACGCTGTCTTGTAGAGCTAAAAATGTGGCAATGAGAAAGTGCCTTTGGTTTTCTTATACCTTTTTAAATAACTTAAGAAAAAAATTAAAACGGAATCACAACATTTCGGATTTTGTCGAATATCTCCGGAAGTAAGCGGAAATTTCTGGTTTTCTCAAAAGAATATTACTGACCACTAAATTGTGCAACTTTTTTGAAATTTAATCGCCTATGGAACTTTTACGGTTTCAGAGATCCCCATGAAGAGAACGTTTAAAATGTATTTTACTGACAATAAGAGAATAAAACATTTATTAGACAATTTATACTTCGTATGAGAAAGTACAAATTAATAATCTACTGATATTTTCCATAAAACTTACTAATACTTACAAACGTAACTGTCTATTTGATATCTACAAAATCATCCTCTAAAAATCAGTTAATTGTATTATTAATTATTATTGTTTGAAATGTCTAACAGATAACTTGCAAAAACAAAATTCTACTACATTAAATAATGCTAGACATGATGTGCTTTATTGATGTCCAGATCAGAATCTGTTGGAGTTATTTTATTTTTCTTTCATAGTGCGCAGTGGTTAGTAGTCGTCCGAGCAAATATTGACGCGCACTTTTCTGTTCTCTCTCCATTGTTTGGGGTTTCAATAATAATTTATAGATATGGGGCGAAAACACGCCACGGAAAGTTGGGAGAGTCCCGATTAGTTTCCGGAACAGGAGGCGTGCTTTAGTGTTTTATGGCAGTGAGTGCCCTCGAAAAACCCCAATTGAATTTCTCGCGTGGCTGTGGATGGAAAGTGAAACGTAGGTATTTTTTGCAGATAAAAATAATACTCGATGTAAAAGTATGAAATTTGGCGATATTAGATTTTGCGACAAAGTTTTTAAGTACCTTTAAGAGGCCTCTTTACCGAAGCTAGTATACAGCATTATTAATTAGCGATAGATAAATAATTCATGAACGGGTTAACATAATTACAATCGGAGAACTGATATAGAAAGTTTAGACATTTATCTACAATTAGACAAAGTAGTTTTAAGAAATAAATCAAAGGTGACTTATTTCTGATCACCTAATCTGATTTATGTGCAGACAAGAATACTCCATTATAATTCATGATATTGGATAAAAAAGAAGATGGTTCGCAACAACATTAGCTCCAAATACCCCGACGGAATTTCCATTATATGTACCCTGTCTTAATTAAATAAATACAGAAGAAAATTTCACAAATCGGTTAAACATGCCATTCTTTGAATCAACATAATAAATCACCATTTTATTATTTCTTAAAAACTAAACAGCATAGATGTAGATACATGTCTAAACTTTCTGAATCAGGTCTCGGATTGTAATTATGTTGACCCTTTCAAGAATTATCTTGGCTGTCTTTTACATGCAATTCCCTATACCGCGTTGGGTAAAGAGGCCTCTCAATTCCACTATACAGGAAATATGTGGGAAAGTGGAGAATCATTTAGTAGATACTACGATAAACTTGGAATTTAAAAAATAGTGATTTATAAATGATAATTGTTGACGGAGATAACTCCAGATGCGTGCTTACCAAATGAAAGTGCAATAATAATAAAGGTATCAATGAAAATAGCAAAGTAATGCGCGAATTGCAATATACTGCTACATTTATGTACATTGTTGGCTAAATAGGTATTACAATTTAGATTTTTTGTATAAAGAACTGATGTGGTCAGCTTTCTCCATATTACTTTCTCCATATTAATATTAATAATATAATTTTAAATAATCTCATCGTAGTTTGTCTACAATTGCCTACAAGGGTTTTGATTTATTTCCCAGCGAAAAAAAAGGCTTCCAATTATCTTTAACTTTTATTAAAATATTTTTCAAATGTCCGTCAAATTTTCAAACTTATTGATAAAAGCAAAAATATTGTAAGAAAAACACAAGACTGTTGATTTTTTGATACCTTTTCAAAATTGTTCATATTATTCTTGAACAATAAAATATAAGTTTGGAAAGATTAATATTTTTGTTATAGTTTCATCAATTATAGTTTTCAAAACATCCAAATATTTTTCATGACTTTGATTTATCTTGTTTACAAAAATAAATAATCCACAGATCTACAGACATAAGGAAAACAATACTTTCTTCCACATTTATGGAGAAAGTTACACACATGAGATTATTTTATTGTATTTATTGCAATTTATATTCCGAAATACTAGACTAATATTATGTTTGGGTATAGGAAATCCTATATCAAATGAAACATCATTTAAATTATTTTCATACTATGGAATAATATACAGGGTTATTCAAATTCGATTATCACTATGGGGATATCGGAAACAGTAAGAGATACGAAGTCTGTTAAATTGGGGAAAAGTTGCATAATCATATGGGGAACAATAATTAATAAAAATAATTAAAAAAAAATCATTGGTTACCGAGATTATTGAAAAAAAATGAAATTTTCGAAAATTTTATTTATATTTTCCTGTCGATATTTAAAGAGATATTAAAACAAATTAACACAGTTTCATTGCCACAATTACTCATCTACAACAAGGGAATTAGAAATTGTCGATCAGACATTTTGTGTGAGAGCAACCGTCATCAAGTTTGAATTTTTAAATACGGACCTGCCTTTTGTATTCTATTTTTGAGTTCTACTCGTTAATACTATTACAATGATGTGCAACACTAGAGGTTTTAATAACTATTTTATATAGGGCACCCTATATCAAATGAAAGCATATTTAATGGACATTTATAATATCAAATAATAAAATCTGCATTAAAACATATCATAATCAACCTGAAGAAATGGAAATTATCGATAACACTATTTTTCTTGTTTCGGAAGAAGCAATTAAAATGTATATAATGGAACTGAAGAAATCCATGTCGAAAGACCCGTATGACATGGATGCGAACACGATTAAAGCAATATCGGAACATATTTGTGGCCCAATTTCGCATATAACCAATCTAATTTACGAATCAGGAACGTTCCCCTTTTGTCTGAAATCAACCATCATTACACCTATTCACAAGGCAGGCTCACAGAAAATACTAGAAAATTATAGACCTATATCACTAACTCCCATAATAGCTAAAATAATAGAAAAATCGTTAAAAGTGCGAATCACAAAATTAATGGAACGAAATATGATTATCTCTGAGCGATAATAAGGATTCATGAAGGGCACAGGAAGGGGAGGTGCTATTGCTGATATCTCTGAACAATTATATGAAGGAATGGATAAATCGACTCCCTAAATAGCCATTTTTTATAGATCTCGAAAAAACATTCGATACCACCCAACTTTACTACATAAATTGAGATATGTTGGGTTTACAGGAGCAGCATATAACATAATAAAATCATATTTATCCACGAGAACGCAAGTCGTAAGAATTGGAGATACAGTTAGCACTAACTTGAACACAAGTAGCTTCGGAATACCTCAGGATACGGTACTTGGACCTACGTTGTTTATTTTATACATTAACGGTTTGCTAAAATTAAAACTAAATGGTGTTATACAATGTTATGCCGATGACATATGTGTACACATGTAAACAACATGGAAGAGCGCGAATATAAAAGCAATGCAAGATCTACAAAAAATCAAAGAGAGGTTCAACAATAACTTACTGACAATGAACATTAAAAAGACAGTTTACATGGCACTCACATCTTACAAAAATCATCTCTCAAATAACAATGTGATAATCGTACATGAACAAACTTGTGATGTAAAAAGCTGTGATACATGTGAAACGAAAATCAATAGTGCAAGTTCGGCTAAATATGTAGGGATACTAATCGACCAACATTTAAACTGGAAAGTTCTACAATTAAAACATAAACTCAGAAAACTAATACCAATCTTCAATACACTAAAAAATATTTTGCAGCACACTGAAAAGCTAACTATCTAAAAAGCGCTAGCGCAAACAGTGATAACATATGGAATCGTGTGACGCGAAAAAAACAGTGATAAGTTCAGTGCAACGAACTGAAAACAGACTCTTGAAAACGTTATTCGGACTACTATACAGATACCATACCAATGAACTTTACAGTGTACTGAACGTGATGAATATTAGAAAATTATATGCAAAAATAATACTAACACACACCATAAGACAGAATTTCTTTGAAGGACAAAAAATAAACCACGCACAAACAACTAGACAGAAAACTAACAAAAACATGCACACCTCGTTCGCAAATAAGTCTATTGGACAAAAAAGTTATAAGTTTGCCTGTAAGTTTGCAGACTATATAACTTGATGCCAAGCGATTTAAAAACCGCAAACGCGAGTAAATTGATAAAACATGGGGTAGTTAGTTGGCTACAATATATGGACACAACAATTATAAAGGGTGGGCCAATTAGTGCTTTCATTTTAAATCATATGATGAACAGACTTTATGTGGCCAGAAATTGAGGACATGAACTTGGACCATCTTTGGTATTAACAGAATGGAGTGATATGCCATACAACCCATCAAACAATCAATCTGTGTGCCCTTTGTGCATCTTTGTGCACAATTGGCCGCCTTGGTGCTGCGATTTGACGCGGTTGGATTTTTTTGTCAAGTACCTTGAAAGATAGGTGTTATGCGGGCAATCCACAAACGATTCTGGCCCTTAAGTTGAACATTGGCCGAACCATTCGTCAAATAGAGCCCGAAACCATCAACAACGTCCTTAAAAATTGGGCCAACAGAATGCGCTACTGCGCCCGCGTAGCTATTTGAGGCAACCCCATGGATGAAGTCGTGTTCCATACATAATGGGAATATTTGCTCTTTTTAAAGAAGCCATACTATATGAAAAAAAACTATATATATATATATATATATATATATATATATATATATATATATATATATATATATATATATATATATATATATATATATATGGTTATTTTATTGCATTTTTAAAAAGAAACTTGCATTTGGCCCACCCCTGAAAGTCAAACAATTTGTAATTTTCTATTCCTGTATTTTTGAATTTTGTCAATTGTAAAGTGTAAAGTTTTTGATTTTAATCTGGATTCTAGATTTTAAGGTTTTGGTACAGAATAGGCTATTATATTGTATAGGATAAGACAGTTAATATAAAACTACACAGACCAGCGCATAGGTTTTCTGGAAAATGTTACTTCGTAAACATTTTTGATAATAAATTATTTATGTATTTATTATTTATATATATATAGCGGGTTACATTTAAAAAAATGAGCAAATGACGCAGTTTGCAAATATCGATCACCCTGTATGGTATCGTGAGTTATGTATCAGATGAAAATTTATTATTGTGCCCAACTACGAATCAAATTACACACCAAGTTAGAGCTTGTTAACTTCATCAACAAGAGCAGGACACATTAATGATATTGCATACATTTTTGTATAAACATCTGAATAACAAGCAAACGGTTAGGCTTCAACCCCTATAACCCTATATAATTTTAATTTTGTAGTAACACAGGACTAAAAAGTGCAAAGATATACAGGGTTATTCAATTTCGATTACCACTATGGGGATATCGGAAACAGTAAGAGATACGAAGTCAGTTAAATTGGGGCAAAGTTGCGTAAATGGTTAAATGGCATATGGTCAACAATATTCAATAAAGATAATTTTTTTTTTAATAATTGCTAATTTTTTTTTTTAATTTGAAATTATGCAAAATCTTATTTATTTTATCCTGTCGTTACTTGAAGAGATATTAAAAAATATATAAATACATCTTCACTGCCACTTTTTCTCATCTACAATATAGAAATTTTAGATTTTGCATCAGACGTTTCGTGTGAGTGCAATCGTCATCAAGTTAAAAAATTTAAATACGGACCAGCAATTTTTATTTTTATTTTGAGTTATACTCGTCTATACAGTTAGAATGATATGCGATACTTGAGGTTTTAATAACGTTTTAATATTAAAACAATTAAAATCTACAATTAGCACTAAACAGGATTTAAAAAATAAAAATATAAACTAGAGTGCCATGAAAACAGTTAAAAATCGGAAACATTATAAACGTTAAATTTATTCTTATGCAACACTAAGTTTAGAATTATCCTCAAATTTCATTGAGAACTCTCAAAATTTCAATTATTATGTCAAAATTGCAATCATTGTTGTGTAAATTTCATTGATATTTCTGAAGTTTTCAGTAATTTCCATCAAAATTTTATTTATTCGGTGAAAATGTCAATTGTTGTGTCACAATTTCGATGATTAGTGTTAACATTTCAATGATTTCTCTCAAATTTTTAATAGTTTTCTACAAAATGGCACTTAGGTCCACTTGTACGATATATTGTTAATACAATTGTATCCTTTGAATTAACCACGATCAAAGATAATTCACAATCGTACAACCTAATACTATTGAAATGCCAGTCGTTGACCTAACTTGACCTAAAATTAATTAATAATTCTCAAATTTTCAACGATTTCTATTAAATTTCATTTATTCTGTCAAAAGTTCAACGCTTGCGGACAATGTTTAAATGGTAACTTTCAAATTTATAATTTCTGTCAAAATTTCAATAATTGCCTACTGCCTAAATTGAATTAATAATTCTCAAATTGTAAATCATGTCCATTAGTATTTCAATTATTTATTGATATTATTTTTGCCGAAACATTACCTATTTCTGCCAAAAGTTCAATGCTTGTTGAGAACATTTTAATAGTTACTTTAAAATATTTAGCTTGTTTAACATTAATTTCGGTTAACATTTTACTTATTCTATCAAAGTATCAATAATTTACTGTCTAAATGTAATTGATAATTCGAATAACGTTAGAAAACATTTTTAAGAAGTAACTAAGCACCTTCGACAGTAAACAATGTCCAGTTTTATTGTTTTGTAACAATGTCTCCAATTTTAAACTGTTTTCATGGCACTCTAGTTTATATTTTAATTATTTAAATCCAGTTTAGTGCTAATTGTAGATTTTGATTTATTTTCATATTAAAACGTTATTAAAACCTCAAGTGTTGCACATCGTTGTAACAGTATAGACGAGTATAACTCAAAATAAAAATAAAAATTGCAGGTCCGTATTTAAAAATTTAAACTTGATGACGGTTGCACTCACACGAAACGTCTGATCCAAAATCTAAAATTTCTATGTTGTAGATTAGAAAAAGTGGCAACGAAGATGTATTTATATATTTTTAATATTTCTTCAAATAACGACAGGAAAATATAAATAAGATTTTGCAAAATTTCTATTTATTTTAATCTCGGCAATCATTATTTTTTTTTTAATTCTCTTTGTTAAATATTGTTCCTAATATGATTACGCAACTTTGCCCCCATTTAACCGACTTCGTATCTCTTACTGTTTCCGAAATCCCCATAGTGGTAATCGAATTTGAATAACCCTGTATAGCGTGTTTTGTTTGCAAAAACATAAGTTCAGTCTGTAACTTTCATACAAACTACCCTGTATAAATTTCAATATTTTTAAGAAATGCAGCTCATTATTGTACACAACTTTTGTAGAAAACAATTTTTAAAATTTTGATTAATTATCGCGTAGTGAACATATATTCACATCAAGAGAAGAAAATAAACATGTAAAATTAAAAGGAAGCAGGCATTAATTTCTATGGAAACGACTTTACATACATTACTTTCAGTAATTTGCATTGTGACAGTGATAGTTAATTTTGAATTAAATTGCACTTGAAAGTTCTTCAATATCTAATATTTTATAAACGTAGTTTTATATCGTAGAAAAAATAGCATTTCCTACTCGAGATGAAATACGTTTCTTTTCGTTCGTGGAATTGACCCACTCGCCGTTGGCTGGCGCGACTCGTGAACAACTGTCCACTTACAAAAAAAAACGGTGTTTTCATCTCTTGTTGCAAAATATAGTATTTTCACCAATTGTAGCTAAGGCTGTCCCATTTAATAATATATATGGTTTGTTGATGATTAAATAACAAATGAAGTCACTATAGTTAGGGCGCTTTTTATCGAACATATTAAATACTCGTTAAATTATTTACTATTGTTGAAGGTAATGATGATTAAATTACGTGAAATTGTAACTGATAACCACGAGATGCTTTAATATTTCTGGCTCAGAAAATTAACCCTAAGCATTAATATCTGATTTTAATACTTAGTTACTTTTCAAAATTCTGGCTTAGCTTATGGATTCCTGCCTTTATCCAGAGTAAGCTTTATCCTATCGCTGAGGCCACTTTCTAATCTTCTCCCACTTTCCACGCACGGATACGCAGTGCACAAAGGGCCCCGCGAATAAGCGAAAAACCCGCTCCCACACACACGGCACGCACGGCCTCGCAGGGCTAAAGAAAAACAGGGGCAAAGCAACAAAAAAAGGAGTCTAATCGGATTACTCACGTCCATGCAGGAGTTGATGTTATTGCCGATCTTGATGTCGACCTCGAGCGTTTCGCGTACTCGGAGCGTGGGCGGCAGGTGGAACTCCGCCTGCAGGGGCCTGAACACCTGCACGGTGACCGGCGAAGAGAAACGAAGTCCCCCGTTGTTGGAGACGGTGAGGGCCCACAGGGACCACTTGCCCGCCTCCTGGGGGCCAACTATTGTCAGCCCCGACGACGCTATCTCGGACCTGGAACAAATGATGGGCGGCTATTACATTCGGTTCAGGACAAGGGGGCAGGGATGGGTCACGTTCCTAGATCGATTTGTGCTGATAGCTGAAAATGCAGGATCAACGTCCCCCTAATAACATAATTACATATAAAGAAGAACACAAAAAAAAAAGTATTGCAAATTGCACTTCCAACAAAATCAATTAATTTCAATCAGTAGAGTATTTTTCAAGGAATTGACGAATTCCTAAAAACTGGTGTGATAAAAATATAATCAATTCAATCGGCAAAAAAACAGGAATATAGTATTTGCATCGTACGCCATGAAAATGTAATTAATTGTTATTTCTCGAATAGTACATACATTGATAAATCTTATTTATTACTTTGTTTGCTTGATCATTTTTAACGAATTCAACTACATTTCAACGAAAATATCCCCCAAGTACATTTTAATAAAATGTGTTAATAAAAAGCAATTTTTTTAAAATGTCAACCTATATTTTTATTATTGATTTTGAGAGTACTTTTTATTATGTTTTTAAACAGGCTTGGATTTTAAATATTGGAATAAAACCAAATTGATCAACCTGAAAATCATTCTTATTACAATATGATCAATTACAAAAATAAAAACAGAAAAACCAAAAGAAATTTTTATCGAGAAAAAATACTAGACTTGTTTTAAGATAAGTTTTAAAATAATATGAAGTCACAAAAATAATTAAAATAACGAAAATATATTGGTTAGGGAAAAAATCAAATTAGATGTTCAAATTATTGACCATTTTGTTCTTGATAGTGTGCCAATCAATGTCGAAAGGCCGCACAGACATTACGGAGAACTTCTGTCTGTATTTGTCTCATTTCGACTTGGATCCGTTTTTTCAATTATTCAATTGTGGTTGGCCGATTAAAGTATACATTACTTTTGATAACCCCGTACGAAACCCCATACGAAAAAATCTAAAGGGGTCGAAAATTTCAAAACAGATGTTTGTGAAAGTTCACTATTTGTCGCAATTGCTCTGGAGGAAATATAAGGGTTTTCTAGCAACTCTAACAGCACGTTTAGCTGAAAATCTTCCGGAACTGATGGTCGTCCACTTTTCGGGCGATCTCTAATATGCCCCAACTGCTCATACTTTCTTATGATTGCACTAACAGACGTCTTAAGAAGAGGTTCTTGAAGCGAATATTTATTTATAATATAAATGCACACTTCTTCATAGGTACGTATTCTATCACCGCAACCTCTATTCATAAGAATTTCAATTCTTTATGCCTCCAAAAACGTCGAACCATTTTAAAATTAACTTGTGAGACGATGAATCGAACGAAACGTCAATCTGACTGTGAGTAGGTAATAATTTGTTTCACATAATTGTATTAGATTGTTTTTCAGGATAATCAATTTTGTTTTATTCCAATATTTAAAATACAAGCCTGTTTTCCTAATTTTGTTTTAACTGACGTTGTTTTGAATGGTAACTAGATGCATTCTGCACATTGAAATAATAATTTAATAGTTTTACTATAACGCACTTTTTCTCATTTTTTTTCAAATGTTACATATTGAAAATGTCATGTTGTTGAAAACATAATAATAAGTACTATCAAAATCAATAATAAAAAATATAGGTTGTCATTTAAAAAAAATGGCTCTGACGTCATGACTTATCAATTAAGGTTACCGGGGCTCCTGTGATGTACAAGGCTCCGGGAAAATACCCAATTTTCCCATTGGATAAAATACCTCCGTTAGTGGTGTTTTTAAACGGGGAAAGTTACGTCTTCCCTGCATCCCCTGCATCCCGGCATTGATTTTACTCACTCGTTAATATAGTAATAAGTGGGTTATTTTAAATAATAACAAAAGCTGCATTTTCTTGGATATTCTAAAAATCTACAAACATCTCTAATTTTTATTCCTCGTCAACCAACACTGGATTAGATTCAACATAAACATTAACAGTATTCATATTGCCATGAAAATTACTTCCATGAATGTTTTCTTTGCTGACAGTTTCTGTCAAGACTTAGCACTATTTGAAATGCTCATACCAACATTTATATTCTTGATACCTATTTAAGTTTAAAGTTTATTAAGTACAGTAAAATTATACAAACACTTGATAACATATCGATAGATGGTTACTTTAGTGTTGAAAAAATGCATGGATATAGCCAATAGCTATTGCTATTGGGTAATAGCCATTGCGCGCGAGTCGAATACTATACTTTATCTACAACTATTTTAATACTGCACATAAATTGTGAAGTTAATTTTTATGCGCACTGTAACTAATTGTAACATTCTTGCAATTATGGAAATTAATTACTGGAGTTGAATTTCCAGGGGTAATTCAACAAGTGGTGTTCTCTTTATTGATAACGATTTTATAAATACCACGAATTTCAACCCCAACGCCAAAAATGCGAATTTTCCAACGATTTGGGATGAAATCTTTGGAATCTTTGGTTGAAATCATTTGTTGACCAGACCTCGTATCTCAAGTAGGGGGGTGCCATTTAAATTTGTTAGATGAAGATGACTGTGGCTTAAAGGGTGGGCAGGGGGTCGATACTACCTACGCCATTTTGGTTGCCCGTCCGAACCACCCAAACGGTTTTAAGTAATTTTAAAAATAAGCATTACTTCTATGAAAAAAGTAGGTGGCAACTTTTAAAATTGACACCCTGTATACTATAGTATAAAGATTATGATGTAGGTATAATAGTAGGTAGGTAGGTAGGTATAATAGTCTAATGTATAATATGTCTCATTAATATTTATGTTTATGTGACACATATTAGTGAAAGAAATTTAAATAAAATTGATATTATTATCAAAGAGTGGTTTGCTAAATTCAAGTTTTTTTTTCAGCTAATTATCAGGGGAATATAACAAGTGGTGTTCTCATTATCGATTTTTGAGAACACCACGAATTATATTTAGGAAGGGAATACAATGAATTGATTGAGTCGTCTAGTAAAGCAGAATAAACAAGAAGCTAAATATATAAATATTTATTTAGATCACTTTATCTTTCAAACAGCAAACCATAAATATGTACGTACTTGTACTAGAGACACACTGACATTTCGGGTTATGTTTTTATTAGCGGCCGACTAGAAGCTGTTTGTGAGTGCGTCGAATCGTGGCCATTGTTTGCAAGTTATTCAACCCATAAATAAGACGATCGGTTCGGATATCGTCATGACATGTAATTATTCTTTCGTATGTGGCCATCGCCGTTAATATTTATTTCAATATTTGTTTGTGGCATTTTCGTGAAAATACAATCGTTGTATTATTAGCATTATCAGTTATTAATACATGCGTAACTATAGAAACAGCATTGTTATAACGTCACTGTTTCAACTCAATAACTCAAACTCAATATTTAACAATTATAATATATGTATTTTAAGGAAAATGTTACTTGGACCCCTTGGTTTCTCACCCTGTCAATTCCGATGCTAATTTATTCAAAGCAAGGTGCAGGTACAGTAAGGAGTCGCTTTTTAATTTTTACAATGATTCATCCGCATTTCAACTTTTACGAAATACTTTTGATGACCTCGTCAATGAAGTTAAATAGGATTCGCAGTTAAAACTCTCTGTTTTTCAAGCTAATGACGCGTTTAGTTCCAAAAAGCAAATTCAGTACGTTTTTGTGCCAAATTATCCGAGTAGTAGTAGTAGTGACTGTATTTGTTAGGGATATAATCCCTAACTGGCTATCACGTATGATTTGTGTAAATGTGTGTGTTGAGTTAGGGCTTGATACTCTAGAAATTCGCCCCCGATCTCTAGAGCGCTGTTAATGAGCTCCCAACGGCGAATGCCACTAGTTTCTCAGTACAAATGTACTACCTGTACCGGGGTTCGAACCCAGGTCTTCGTGCATGCTAAGCAATATAACAATAATAACAAAGTATTTATTTTGTTTTCGTAACGTACAAGAGGTAGCATATATACTAAACTAGGTGCGCAACCATCAGCTCAGGGCTGTTTATGACGAGTTTCGTCTTTATTAAATATAAAAATTAAAGAAAATTCGAACCAGAAGAAACTAACAACTCTGAGTTTTATCCTCGCCTGCCAGGAACCCCAATTTCGTGGGGTAAACTAGCCCAGATCAACATGCTAAGCAAGCATTCTAATCTGTCAGCCAATCTAGCGGTATAAATTATCCGATTATCTAAAGAAATCATTCTTGCAAGGATTATCGTACTGGGCCATTATAGTTTTCTGCAGTAGTGTATTGTTCTATACTTAATTTCTCGTAGCTTCCATCTAAATCTGTAAATTGGTACCCATCTGTTGGTATTTTATATTTCGTGGGTCAGGCGCTGGTTGCAACTCACAGCGGTGGCTTTGGAGTGCGGGCTGGCATTGTGCCTCGGCTCAATGGAGGGCTTTTAATCCGTTTCCCATTAGCACTCCGTGTCCCACAAAGGGGAACGTTGTTTTGTACGTCGTGGGGGTGGGCGCGGTGCACATACTCTGCCGCCCCGCCACCGGCCCCGCAATTGTATCCTCTCAGTGAGCGCCGACCCCACTGATTAATTGCATTAAGCGATGGATTTTCCGTTCGACACGTGGGTTTCCCGGTTTTCCGCACTCCTACGCATTGAAAAGGCGGTCGATTGGTTATTAGCTGATTAAATTAGTTTTGAACGTAAATACTACTTGCAATATACGAGGGCTGTTTGACGGAAGAGTGACTTTTTAATGAAAACGTTATTTTTCTGTTCAAAATATATTTTATTTGTCAACATAACACCCTTTCAAGTGTACACACTTAGCCCGGCGAGTTTACAATTTTTTTAAACCTTCCAAAAAGTAATCTTTCGGAAAGTCTTCAAAATATGCATTTGTGTCGGTTATCTCCTCTTCATTTGCCTGAAATCTTTTTCCACACAGCCATTTTTTTTAAATTTGGAAATAAGAAGAAATCACTGGGAGCCATATCTGGCTAATATGGCGGATAAAGCAGTAATTCGTAATGCAATTCAGTCAATTTAGTTCTAGCAATTGCAGACGAATGAGAGGGCGCATTATCGTGATGGAACAACACTTTTTTTCTTCATCAAATGCGGTCGTTGTTTTTCAAGTTCGGCATCAATACATGTCTGCATAATCAGCATAATACTGGCCAGTTATGGTTTTTCCTTTTTGTAAACAATTAATAAAGATTACACCTTTAGAATCCCAAAAAACTGTGGCCATGACCTTATTGGTCGAAAAAAGTGTGTTTGCCTTTTTGGGAGCATATTCGCATGGAGAAATCCAGTATTTAGACTGTATTCTTGTTTCTGGAGTATAATGATGTATCCAAGTTTCATCTACTGCGACATATCGACGAAAAAAATCCTTTGAGTTACGTTGAAAACGGCCAAACATTCTTCTGAATTCTTAATGCGAACGCGCATTTGATCACCATTAAGCAAACGCGGCAACCATCTCGCGGATAGCTTTTTCATATTGAAATGTTCATGCAAAATATTGTATACCCGTTCGGTTGAGATGTTTACTTCATTAGCTATCTCACAAACTTTTATTCGACGATTGCCAATTACAAGGCCATAGAGTTTATTAACCATTTCTGGAGTAGTCACAGTAAATGATGGTTTCGGACGATCTGCATCAACCGTGCTCATATGGCCACTTTTAAAAGCAGAAACCACTTACAAATCATTCCATGGGACGGAGCAGATTCTGGATAATATTTACGTAACTTTTCCTCGGTTAGGAAAATAATGTTTAATCAACACTCGAATTTTTTTTTTTACATATTTACAAAACAACGAAAACAGTTTCCTTCAAATAAGTATAAAACATAATCTATCTGTCAGATTGGTGCCAAATTTTGACAGTAGACCTCCGAAAGACCTCAGGAGCTAGCAACATAATCATTATAACGAAAGTGTTACCAACCTTTGAAAAGTCACTCTTCCGTCAAACAGCCCTCGTATGTGAGTAATATATGAGTAACAAGTGCTAACTCAATACTCACCATGCACACAACTCGAGGCCGAAGAACTAATTGGTCGATAACAAGTTAGTTATCTATAATTTACTGTGCAAGTTACGAGATCTAATATACAGGGTGTTTCTAAATTGTACAAAAAAGCTACACGTAGCGAATTTAGTCAACAAATTCTGACTCGTAAATTTGAATACAAAGACCTCCACTCACTAAAATTTCCCAAAAACCAAGACCGTCCGACCAGAATGAAGACCAACACGCTATACAATTCATCAATACCTTTCGCCCAAGCAGTAAAATCGGGTGATGAACAAGCTCCCCAACAAACTCAGAATGTAACAAATCCTACAGATTCCCCCAACGGCATAAAAGAACTCATAGACATGTTAAAATAAATGATGAAGCGAATGGCGACGATGACAAATCTTCTTGTAACACTAACAACAAAGACAACGTAATGTTCGACTGTCTAAACATAGCCCTATGGAATGCTAACGGGCTGTCAAACCACACCCTAAAAGTGAAAGTATTTATAGAATCAAACCAAATTGATATATTACTAATATCAGAAACTCACTTCACAAACAAAAGTTACATCAGAATACCCAAATACAACTTCTACCATACAAACCACCCTGATGGGACAGCACATGGCGGAACCGCCATATTAATTAGAAGTAACGTTAAACACCACCACGCTAATCACTACTGCACTGACAAAATACAAGCTAGTAATGTCATAATAGAAAACTGGTCAAATCCTATAACAATAGCGGCAGTATACAGCCCTCCCAGACATACAATCACAAAAGTTGATTACGAGGCCCTCTTTACAACCATGGGACATACATTTATAGCAGGAGGAGACTATAATGCCAAACACCTATCATGGGGTTAAAGAATCACAAACCCAAAAGAGAGGCAACTGTGGGCGGCGGCAGAAAAACTTAATTTAAACATAATCTCAACTGGCAAACCAACTTACTAGCCCTCGGATCTTAGGAAAAAAAACCGAAATTCTTGACTTCTGCGTCAGTAAAGGAATACCACCCATGTATCTAACATGTACCCCAAGTTATGCCTCATCTGACCACTCCCCAGTCCTAATTATGTTAAACAAACAAATCACAAAAAGGGTAAAAGCATGTGGCTGCCTAAGGAGCTAGTGGCTGCCACTATAAACATTAACTTGCCGTTAAAAAATTAAATTGACCTTACGGAAGCAGTGGAGAACTTCAATCAATGTGTACAAAAAAACAGCTTGGGATGCCTCCCCTAGTGTATACTCCCCTAAACCGGAAGAAGACTGTCTTTACTTACAGCCCATAAGGACCAAGCGAGCAGAAAAACGGAGAGCCAGGAAAAGATGGCAGCAAACAAGGTACCGTGGTGACAAAAAACGACTAACACTCTCACAGCTAAACTTAAGCTACTCCTCAACGTAGACTGTAACGAATCAGTACAGGGGTACCTAAAATACATAGATGCGACTGCATCGACTGATTACGCCCTTTGGAAGGCGATTAAGAGCCTCAAACAGCCTATATTATTCCAACCCCCAATACATAAAAATGACAGCTTATGGGCTACGGAGGACATGGAAAAGGCCAAACTGCTTGCAGATCATCTAAATCAGTTTTTACTCTGAACCCAGACGAAGGTACAGCCAAATCTGGCGATTTGCGAATCGATTCTGGCGAATCTCGCACGCATCTTTGGCCAAATATATCAACTGGATCCTCCTCTAAAAACAGTCACTAAAAACGAAGTCAGTGGCATTATACAGAAACTGGACTAAAATAAGGTCTCAGGGTATGATATAATCAAAGCTAAGCTCTTGAAGGAGTTACCAGATGAAGGTATCTCCTTCTTGACTCAGCTATATAACGCCGCAGAGGATGTATCACTCCGCAATGGAAGGTAGCTGAAATCATCATGACACTCAAGCCGGGAAAAGAGGCTGAAGAGGTAAAATATTACCGCCCTATTAGCCTCCTCCCAATTCAGTCGAAGGTGATGGAAATTATATTCCTAAACAGGCTGGAAGCTCAAATTAGCAGCAACAATCTAATCCCTAACCAACAATTTGGGTTCAGGCGCAAACATAGTACTATTGAACAATTCCACAGACTGGTAGATAAAATATCATTAGCCTTTGAACAGAAAAAATTCTGCACCACAGCCTTCCTACACATAAGCCAGGCCCTCGACCGGGTATGGCATGACGGCTTACTCTACAAAATCAGAACTTCTCTGCCATTAAACTTCTTCATATTCATCAAAAGATATTCATATTCATCTTAAAGACAGACATTTATTTGTGAAACATGGTGATGGGTCTTGGACTGCAAGAAATCCAAGCTAGCGTCCCACAGGGGAGCGTGCCAGGACCGATTCTGTACCTAATATTCACCGCAGATTTACCTGAAACGGCAAGTATAACTACAGGAACCTTTGCGGATGACACAGCTATCCTTGCAACAGACAGTGACCCTAAAATAGCCTCAAACAAACTGCAGAGCAGCCTAACCAATATTGAAAAGTGGCTAAGAGACAGGAAAATTAAGGCCAATAAAACAAAAATTATCCAGGTAACATTTACCACACGCAAGGACACATGTCCACCAGTCATACTAAATGGCACCCAAATCCCTCAAGCCGAGGAGGCCAAATACCTGGGAATCATCCCGGACCGGGTTAGCCGGAAAAAACACATATACAACAAACGCCTGGCTCTCGGACTGCAATTCCGGAAACTATATTGGCTAATAAACAGAAAATCCAAACTCTCTATATCGAACAAACTACTAATATATAAATGTATCATCGAACCGAAATGGGCATACGGCCTCCAATTATGGGGCTCAGCTGCAAATTCAAATGTGGAAATCCTGCAGAGGTTCCAATCCTAAACGCTGCGGACAATCGTAGACGCTCCATGGTACATAAGCAATAAAAAGCTACTCATAAAGCAGGTGCATAGGCATATAAAGAGCGTCTTAAAATCCACCCAAACCAAATGGTTGCCAAACCAATGGACGGCGATGCTGGAAACAAACGTTCTAGACTAAAAAGAATAACCCCAAAAGACCTGTTGAAGTGAGGACTACAATGAATGCAGGGTGCTCCAATGGGAGGATTCAGCGCGACTGCCTGCACACCTAACCGTCTACTAAATGTTATAAGACAGATTGTAGAATATACATATAATAATTTAAAAAAAATTAAATACCAAAATGTTGAAAAATGGTAAAAAAATAAATCAATAAAAACAAAATAAACGACTTCATTTTTAAACTATGGTAATAGCGTGCATACTCTAAATATGATACGATATTTTGTTACTAAGAATTTTGAGTATTGAGAATTTTGATAACTTTATGACAAAGTATAGTTTTTTGTTTCTTTATGAAACACCCTGTATTACTGCTATGTATCCTTGCTACCGCATGTCTAGTATTATTTCAGTGTGTGATAAAAATAGTGCTTAGCCCAAGTATCAGTACAACTTTTTATAAAATAAATTGTAACAAACAATTATATCAAGATATAAAACAGAAACAAAAAATAGATTCTCTAGATGTTGTTACATTTAAAAAACAAGGACTAGGATTAGCATTGTAAATCCGAATGTAAATTTATCCCCAACACATTCTGATACAGGACCACGTCTGCAGTCCGATTAGAGCCCTAAACGCCCTCGAATACTATTTACGAGACCACGGCTATCTATAACTCACTCGGCCGCCCCCTAGGGCCGTCGGCGGCATCCCCGCCACTGTCCAGCGTATCTCAGCCACCGGATAAAATAACTTTCACCGGAATCCTGCCGCTTGTAAAATTTTTATCACCGACGCGTCGTACATCACCGACAGGTGTACCACCCCCACGCGAAGACGCCATAAAACGGTTCCTCCGTTCTTTACCATCCCCACCCGCAGCTTTACTGCCGATAATCGAACATAATTTCGTGGGGTCCATAAAACGCGCGGTATAACTATGCAAATGTTTTTATTAAGTTTATTACTCGACGTCTCTGAAACTGATTCGCTGCTAGCACGGTTTTATGAGAGTTTTATGCGAAAATTACCCGGGCACTCAGAAAAACTCGTCCGTAAATTTCTTCCGGCGAAATTGAATATGTGAAGTTTTATCGCCGCCAGTGAAAATTTAGTAATATTAGTGCTCATAATGTTGGAATCATTTCATGGATTGAAAATGAAAAAGTTTTTAGTTGCACTAATATCAGCGCCAATACAGTGTGTCTCTAAATTACGTGGACATGGCTTAACCACAGATTACTTGGATCAAAAAAAAGACGATTTAATAAAACTTATCTACATTCAAATGCGTTTGGTTTAGCCGGTATTCTAACCGGATAGAACTCATATTTTGACATAATATTGTTATTATCAGTAGAGCGGTTGTGTACAACCAACATTAATATATTAATTAACATTATTAACCTAAAAAATAATCAAATCGGACGCAGGCATTCAATATTAAGTTTTTTTTATTCTTATAGTTTTTGATATCTGTTACAGTTTCGGCCCAAAAAAATAAAATATGAGTGACTGCCCTCACTCGTTTGGAAACAAATGTAATCTGGTTACCGGGTTGATGATGGTTTATTCACAATAATGAATAAAGTACACTTACAGCGATAAAACAGATATGTTGCTGGTTTTATGATTGTAGGAGCCCTAATAACGAGGAAGAATTTTTTTTTAAAATTATAACAATTCGATTTGATTTTTTTAAAATTTATTTGCTTGTGTCATTAAAACATATGAATGTATTAATGATGGGTCTCACTTGTTTTATACACAACCGGTCTACTGATAATAACAATATTATGTCAAAATATGAGTTCTATCCGTATAAAGTATCATACCAAACAACATCCATATCAATGTAAACGTTCTCTTTTTAGAAGCAATTTTTTTTAAATTAACTTTGAAGCTGAATAATGACTAAACCAAACGCATTTGTATATAGATGAGTTTTATTGAATTGTCTTCTTTTGATCCCAGTAATCTGTGGTTAAGCCATCTCCACATAATTTAGAGACACCCTGTATATAAATTGTTTAGTATTTAATTTAAAAACCTTTATAATTTTAGAAATAATAACTTAGAGTTGTTACTTATAATAGAAATATTGTAATGTACAATACAGCAATTCACCTGAATATGAGATAATATAAAGTTTACAACAAAGACAAGGTAAAATATTTTAATGAATTTTCTATGATAGTTAAAATTTCTAAGATATATTTAAATGCATCATAGTTCATTGACTCATCTTCTGAGATAACCCATGGATTAAACACTGCACGCCGAAGCACATACTAAGTTGAGTCCTGCTGACTGCCAGTTAGCATTTTCAAAAGACCAGTAAAGGGTTATTAACTTAATATCCGGAGATACGCTGGCTGAACCTAAAAGATTAAAACCTTCGGGTTGCATTTAAATGCTCATATCTGAATTCTAAACATTTCTGATGATCAATATGATTCGGCAGGTCATGGTGAACAACCGGTACCTCATTATTGAATGATGGACGCCTGCTGGTGTTCTGAGTACGGAGTACGTAGAGGTTTTATTCGGTAGGAATCCTACCCCTATACGGTGTATTTTTTTTCTTTCTTCTCCTTTATATACAGGGTGACATAAAACAAACTGCAATGCAAGCACCACGCAATAGAGGACTAACAAATAATTTAAAAAAATCTTATACACTAATGTCCGATCGCTTTTTGTTTTCAATTTACTGGCTGTTTTTTTTTTAAATTTGAATAAATTAAGAAGGCAGGCAGTGATTTCATGAAACAAAACGTTGGTAAATGTCAAACTAATATTGCAATAATTTTCAAAGTTTGTCATGTTCCTGATTTAATACGTATTTAGTTCACTTATTTATCATTTTTAATAGTTCCTTTCAAAAATGGTTCGTTATACTTTTGCAGAATACAGGGACATGATTATGTGTTACTGCGAAGCTTTATCAAATAGTTCGAAAGGTCAACGTATCTATCGAGAGAGGTATCCATTGAGACAAGTTCCTAATGTTAGATCATTTATTGATGTGCATAGGCGTTTGGGAGAAGATGGCTGCTTTAAAATAGCAAAAGTTGATACTGGAGCCCATAGAACTCGTCGTACTGTAGCAAATGAAGAAGCTATATTGTAAATAGAATAAAATAATCCGAGAACTAGCACCAGAAGAATAAGTGCAGTTGTACCGAATGTTAACCGCGAGTCAGTTAGGCAAGTCCTCAGAGAACAACTTCTTCACCCATTTCATTTCCAAAAAAGTCATCACCTATTGGCACAGGATTTTTTACCGCGTCTACAATTTTGGGAGTAGTTGCAAAATAGAGGGCAACATTTTATGTCGTTAATTTTGTTTACCGATGAAGCTGGTTTTAGTCGCGATGGTGTTTTGAACATACATAATATGCATTATTGGAGCGATGAAAACCCTCATCATACCGTAATACAGAATCACCAGTATGGCCGTTTCTGTTAATGTGTGGGCAGGTATGCCGATAATTATCTAATTGGTCCATTTCTATTGCCCGGATGATTGACAGGCGAACTCTATCGATTTTGTTAGGAAAATGAACTGAACACTTTATTAGAAGATGTCCCATTGAATAATATGAAGAATATGAATATGAATGTACTACATGTATGACGGCGACCCTGCTCACTATTCTCGAAGAGCAAGAGAATTTCTTCAAAGAAGATTTGGAAATAGGTGGATTAGTCGTGGGGCCATATTATGGCCAGCTCGTTATTCCGATCTTAATACCCTCGATTTTTCATTTTGGAGGTTTACGACAAATGAAGTGTATGCCGTAGAAATCAACATTGAAGAGCAATTATGGAACAGAATTGTAGAGTATGCTGATACATTTCGTAATAATCCGAACATTTTTCAATGATGCGTCAATCATTAATACAAAGATTGGAAATGTTTATCCAAGAACAAGGTCGCCATATTGAACACCTTCTGTAGAGCTAAATACCTTACATTTTTAAATGTTGTATTTAATAAAAGCCTTTTTATTTTATTAAAATTAATTTAAAAAAAAAAAACTTAACAGCCTGTAACTGTAAAGTAACTGTAAGTGTATAGGATTTTTTTAATTATTTGTTTGTTCCCTATCGCTTGGTGCTATGCATTGGAGTTTGTTCTATGTTCGGAACCTTTTCAAACGCCGTTAATTTTAAAATCGAGTTTGCTATGTGTCGCCATGTCCCGACATGGCGGTCTATGTTGCTGTGACGTCACTACGCGCGTTGGCACTCAGCTGTAGCATTGCTTACAATTGAGCGAGAGAAAGAAAACGTCGCTATTGAGAAAAAGCGGCGAATAAGTATTGCATTTTACCTGGGTATGATAGCAGCAGTAAAGGCGAACCAAATAAGTTGTTTATAAACGTCTCAACAGGAGATATATGGAAAAAAGGGGTTACAACAAGTCCGAAGTGATTCCGCGAGTGTCACTTTGACGTCCCACGTATATTTTTGTGTAGACCATTTTAATGTAAGTACATAATTTTCAATAAATTATCGACGAAATTCGATAAATATATATATAATTAGCTATCACCATTTGTAATTGGTATTCAATGGGATTTCTGATTATATATATACATTAGTAACAACATAACCTCAAAATAGATTTGTGGGTTGCATTCTAAAACAATACCTTTCATATAACTATTACTTTTTACAAGTACTGTGAGATTTTGTACAATCTGTTTTTACTAAAACGTTCTCATTATAAATAGATGTTCTTTTTTAATTTTAAACAAAAATAAAGATGATGGCTATTGAAATCAAGTCCAAATTTTGTACACTTCATTTTAGTTAAAACTAAAAATAGTTATTTAAGCACTAAGGGAGGTAAGTATTGTTTACCAGTCGAGGTCGAGTTTGCGCCCGAGCGATAGCGCGGGCTAGCAATAAAGTCCGAGACTGGTCAAAACTTACCTCTCGAATTGCTTCTAACTTGTTTCTTGTAATTGTTTTTCCACTCCTGAAGTTGGTTTAATTGTTTGTGTTTGATTAATTTATTTTCGCAACTTGAACAAATTATCCGTGCGGCTTTGGTTGCTAAGACTATTTTTCTGACAAAAACTATATAAATAAAATTACGAATTCTTTGTGAAATAACGTATAAACTACCGGATGGTTAAAATTAATTCTTTTGATCGTCAAATTGGGCTTCATCAATATCTAAACATGTGTACTTATTTTGGATTTTTTATTTCAATTAGAATCGCAATTTTTGGCCTGGTAATAAAACTTGAATCACCCAGCATATATATATATATATATATATATATATATATATATATATATTTATAAATTTATACAGAGGGCGCAATGAAAAAAAAACTAGGTCGAAGGCTGCCCTGCAAAAATGGAACACCCTGTATATGGCAAATTTATTTAACAAACTGTACCTTCCGTTTGAAGTGCATTTTGGTTCATTTCGATATCATTAACGGTGTAGGTGTAATCAAGCCTGCCCGTCCTATTGACTCGCCCTGTATTTATAAAAATATAAAAATATATATCTAGAATGCATTTGGGAATTATGGAACCGAACGCACACTATGACTGAAAAGACCCGAAAAGTCGAAACTAGTCTCCAGTTAGTTCGAGGAAATAAATCACAAATGCACATTAATTAGCTAAACAATACTAATAATTTTTATAGCTGAGAGCGATAATCCTTTTCAATTTAAAGAAATATGTATTAATGTTTCAAATTGAGACTCATCATGATTCTTCTGATGAGTGTTGGGCGTCTGGGTAAAAGTCTTCTGGTGAAGTTTAAGTTGCTTGGTGAACAGGTAAGAAGTATTCTTGCAAAGTTAAAACAAGATGTGTTCTGGTAAACATATGGTTAAAAGTATTCTGGTGAACATATACTAAAATATCAGGTTGATTTAGAATATACTTAAGTTGTATTTTTGCACCCGTTCTATTGGAAACGCTTTCTCCCTATTCTAAGGGAACATCATTATTCCTAATATTAATCCTATATAGTATTCTGCTTTGAAACGAAAAAGCAGTTATTCGGGTTCAGTACAAGAGAATACAATTTAAAATCAATTGCCAACAATTATATATATTTTGCGAGAAAAATTATGACATCAAAATTGTATTTTACAAAAAAAAAAATGCTATCTAATAGATCAGGGATCTTTTCCGCAGGAGGGTCCCAGAGATTTTGCAAATGTGAGGTGGTCAGTCCAACTATTACTTGCAACTGTACGTGATATTAATATATCTATACCTATATTCTAAAACTAGAGTTAATAACATTTAATCAAAATGCAGAAAATTTATGCAAATTACGAAACATTTATGCAAGACTGTCAGAAATTTCTGAAAAGTGGCACGATTTTCTGACAATTTGATTCATTTTTTCTCAATAATATCTAAAATGCTTGAAACTTTAATTAAAAAAATTGCATAAAAAGTGTTCAATTTGCATAAAATAACAGAGTTACAATGAAAACCTCAGAGAAAGAAAAAAAAAATGTTTCTAAATGCTCTACAAATATACCAGTAAATCAGGAAAAACACAATTTCAAATCCCACACGGTGATTGTGACGGCGACGATCGCATAAGAAAGAATAATTATATGTCACGACGATACCCGCACCGATCGTCATATTTATAGGTTGAGGCAACTTGCAAACAATGGCAGCGAAACAGCCACTCACGTACAATTTCTAGTCGGCCGCTAATAAAAACATAACCCAAAGTGTGTCCCTAGTACAAGTAAATAATTGCGGTTTGGTGTTTGAAAAATGAAGTGATATAAATAAATTAGTTTATTCTGCTTTCCTTTAGAATTCAATCAATTCATCACATTCCCTTCCAACACATAATTCGTGTTGTCAAAAATCGATAATGATTTTAAAAATACTACTCATTTTAATTCCAAGCTTAGGAAAATGCATTTTCGTCGTTGAGTTTAAAAATTTGTATTATTTATAAAATCATTATCGATAATGAGAACACCACTTATTGTATTACCTCCGGAAATATTCTACGTTGCCATGACACGTTACAGCAGAAACGTCAAAGTCAAGATAACTCAAGTTTAGTAGACGTCATGAATTGATTTGGAGATATACAACGAGAAATTGATGAAAATGTCATTATAAGTGTTGTAACGGTACAATACCGGGGTATCATTATAAATTGTAATTAATTTATAAACGTAGAGTGGCTCGTGATCTAAGTGGCGGCACTTCACCTGTGTTTGATTCATGGAATCGTTATAGTGACAAGATCGATGGTTCGTCGTTCAAGTATTGTGTCTGTTACGGGGAAAATATCAAATTATACGCATACACAAATATCATCATACAGTAATTTATTCATTCAGTAATTCATATGGTTTTTCATTTCAATTTAGCAAGTAAGGTTTGGTTCATTTGGTTATGGTAAATAATACGCTTTACATTTATGTGGTGACTAAGGGTTTATTTAATAAGTAATAACACACAAATAATGAAGAATGGCGATTTATTCTCAATTAAAGTTTTGAAATGAGTAATGATTTTTACGTGGTTACTGATTATTTCATTTGGTTATGGTAAAATAATACGCTTTACATTTATGTGGAGACTAAGGGTTTATTTAATAAGTAATAACACACAAATAATGAAGAATGACGATTTATTTTGAATTAAAGTTTTGAAATGAATTTATCGATTTTTACGTGGTTTCTGATTATATTTCGTGGTATTCTGACGTGAATTAACGTTATAATTCAAATTCTACTGGTTACTAGTACATGCGATTTGTCCCTGCTAATTACGGTGTTTTAGTTATGTCATTCATTCCACATGCGTTCGTTCATCCATATTTTTATCTTTTATTTACTTGATTTGATTTATCCTCAGATAAAGTTTAGAAGTGTATTTCCCAGCAAATAACATGCCAGTATCAAGGATGACGATTTACCCTTAATAACAGTTTCGCAATGCATTTACCAAGCAATAACACCCAAATAATTATATTGCAAATTTCGATCGGTGATTTGTGCACGATGGTCAGTTGTGTCTGGCTAAAGTACATATATCTGATCTCATAGCGAGTCTCATACCCTAACCCTACTAGTCTGACGTGTATGAGACATAAGCCCTTTTGTTGGTGATTAACTCTTTTTATTGTTTATATTATCTTTTCTTTTGCTTTGATTTGGTCTGAGATGCATCTTTTTGACTCTTTTTATTTTTATTTTCTTTTATTTTTGTTTTGATTTGGTCTGAGATGCATCTAATTGTGAGGTAAATTACGATCGGTGATTTGTGCACGATGGTCAGTTGTGTCTGGCTAAAGTACATATATCTGATCTCATAGCGAGTCTCATACCCTAACCCTACTAGTCTGACGTGTATGAAACATAAGCCCCTCGTTTGTTTTTGACTCTTTTTATTTTTATTTAATTAATATATATTTTTTTATGTCTTCTTTTGTTTTTAATATTTTCATTTATTTTTAGTTTGTTTTTACTTTGTTTTTGTGATAATTGAATTCACCTAGCGGATGTGATTCTGCGTGATTTTGACTTTGATTCATTCACGGATTTATATCCCTTCTTTACGCATGCTCATGCATGAATTCCCTTGATTCGCATTCATTCTTAATTGCCGTTGTGTTTCGTATTTATTAACTTTATTTCTCATCCGATCATGACTTATGACTTGGATTCATTCAATGATTTATCCATAATATCCACATGCTCTTCTTGCTTCAGGAATCTACTGACTCGCATTCATTCATTTCTCACTCGCTCACGAATTCAAATATGCAAATACTGAACACATGCATTATCGATGCTGAGGGCTGTTTTATTTTTACCGTCATGCAATTCCGACTTATTAGTTCGATCACTCACTCGGCTGATGGATTAGTGATATTAACTACGCAACGTTAATTACAAGGATTTAGTGATTTGGTATGACATGATGATATTTGCTGATTTTTGTAATAATTATTGACCTTCACGGATACCGGTTTTTAGTTCCCGTTGCGATCGCTACCTGGGAAATCCCTTGAGTTTATATCTGTTTAAATACCTTCCTGACCTAGCTCTTTCCCGAATCCCTTGCTAATGAAATATAAATAATAATTAAAACGCATGATAATCGAGTATGTTGATTCGGAGGAAGGATTTCATCACTTCGCACGTTTGTTTGAAGTTTCGTGGCAATGAAAGCGGTTGGTAAAATAGTCCCGTTATGGTAACTAGATTACAAGGACGAAATTAACATACAGTTGACGGAGCTTCTAAATGCGCCCTTTTTTCTCAAAGGGCGTCACGAAACCTGTATATCGCTTTCAAGGTAGTCACATTTTTCTACGCCTTCGGCGCTAAGTCATGCTAGAGTGATAATTAGGTGAGGTAATTGATGGTGGTTTGTTTGGGGTTGTTAGACTTATAATACGTGACAATATTACGAAGAGAACCATGCATGCTGTGGTATTAGATTGGTTAATGTGTTCGCTGTGAACTCAGTACGGGACTGAAATTAACATACAGTTGAAGGAGCTTCTAAATGCGCCCTTTTTTCTCAAAGGGCGTCACGAAACCTGTATATCGCTTTCAAGGTAGTCACATTTCTCTACGCCTTCGGCGCTAAGTCATGCTAGAGTGATAATTAGGTGAGGTAATTGATGGTGGTTTGTTTGGGGTTGTTTTGTTCTTTCGTAATTTTGTCACCGGATATTCTTCCGGCGGATTGCCGAATTAATTTACTTTACACGCGTAATGACTTGTTTGCTAAATATTTCGCAGTGCCCTTCGAAAGAGGCGTTTTGATTCGCGTTACTCGATTATCAATTGCGTCAGTACTCACTCATTAACCCTTCCTATCTCTCGCCGACTGGATAGCCGTAACGATGTCGTGGTGGCCCCTGCTTTGTGTTGTTTTAATTACTTCGCGCTCTCCCCGAAAATATCTAACTGGTTCAATACTGCCCTAAGTGAATTATCAATTTCCCTGACTGTTTATACTAATTGCGCCCCCGTTTACACTCTCGCGATTTCTCTCGTGCCCTCGGCCGTCGAGAACTAAGTGACCTCCCCCCTGCTTCCGCATACTCTTATATGTTTTATCTCCACACTCTCCCCGCGCCACGGGCCCAAATACTGCCGTCCCCGATCTTCTACGGTGGTCTAGCCCTCCTGGGCAAGTGCCTTTTTCGATGCCTGCGCAATAATTTCTCCCACATGTTTAAGCCACTCGATATTTTGCTGGCGGCTTGTGTTCGCTACCGATACAAATCATGTCCCCTCGTGGTGTGAGTTATCCAGCCCAAATGGGCTCTGTTCTAAGAATTTCGGTACGCGTGCATGTATCTGGCGCTGTATTTATGGTACTTAAGTTAATGATTCTATGGGCCGTAATATTATACTTTCGGTTTTGGAACACCCCGGCATTGCTCAATGTCGGCCAGTGGCACATCCCATGTCTGGTCTCGAGAAATTTATATTTCCATGAACTGTTGATATTTCCGCCCGACTAGTAAACTGTTGTTACCCTTAAGTTAATGGCTTTTATTGTCCCCATTGTTGATAGAATTCTCCCGGACTGGTTCAGGGGGCTGCGGTCCCCACGAGTCTGTTTACGTAGTTTTACGCCGGAATGCGATACTTATTTAATTATTAATACGAACGATTTTTCAGCAAATAACACCTGTCTTATCTACTCGTTTTTTAACTAAATAAAACATGGTTTGTAGTGGGTCATTTCAGTTTACCAAAAAACAGAAAAGAGCAAGATTAGTGTCTGGAGACATTGTATGTCATTTTGCGCCGAAAAGGGTACACATTTAAAAGAGAGACTCCAGAATCCGAACTTGCATTTATTTAATTTTTATTCGAGAGTTAACCAAATAATTTACATTCAATCTTGTTGTTGAATTATTAACAACAAGCTTTCATGTAAGTTATCGGTAATTCTTAAGCACTTGTGGTATTACCCCCGAAAATTTTACTGAAATACTGGCGAAGATATGGCTAAAACTTTTCCTTTATTAGAGATGGATAGTTACATCTTGAGACAATGTAAACAAATATCCTTCACAGTACTGGTGGCACATAACGTGTAAAGTACTTTCCACAAATCTCGTAATTCTACCAGCTTTCACGTAATTTGTAAATGCAAGGCGTAAAAAAAACTTCGGCCAGGACATATTTCATCCAAACTTTTGTCGTTTCACCTGGTTTATTATCAGTCCCCAGGACGCGATAATTAACAATAGCCGCCCCTAGTTTCGCATAATTTAAGCCCACGGCCCCGCATCTTCTTATTGCATCTTGCAATTAGTCGCACCGCTGCTGCTACCCCCGCCGTCACTACCTTTATTCACTCCCACGCAAGCAAAATACGTTTCAGTTTACTTTTCTTTGCATCTATTTGATTTAATGTGGTATGGGATGAGAATTTGGAATGGTTAAGGGACATGTGGGATTGAAATATTTGCAGTATTTGAGGCATGTGATGTGTATGAAAGCAATTTTGTAGTTGATAATAAGCAAAATGCGGTATGGCTTTTAAATTATACGTATGTATGTATAATTACAGAGGATAAACTAAAACCAAACGAAAGAGCAAAAAAAAAGAGTCTTGATAACCGACAAGATAATAAATCTCATGGAGGAATGAAGAAAAAAACGTAAAAAATTAAAGAAACAAAAGAGATGATTCAGCGATACATTTTCAGACACCGACATCGAACATGATATCTTCCAACTTCACAAGAAAATGGAAGTGGCAGGGACTAGGAAGATACGAAGATGCCAAGCAAATGCTTAATATGCGACTCTAAAATACAATAATAACTGAAACCAACAAAAATCCTAATAGATAGATAGAGTACATGCAAGCACTCTACTAAGATCAAATTAAAACTACAGAAAAAGGTAATTCTAGATCAGAAATCACGACAAAAGAGGTAAATAGGTAAATATAAATATAAAATTTTGGCATTTATTAGTTACTAGTTACAAGTTTACTATCTTTTACAGGTTACTAGTTTATAATAAGCAATTTAGGTTAGATAAATTTATTATTTTTATTTCGTAAACCATGAAAAGTTCTCGTTGAAGACAGACATCCTTGAATTAAAAGGTTTCCACACCCCGCCGCCCCCGCAATATAAAAACACGCGCATAAAATGCTAGGGGATTTTTTACACATCGCGAGACACATGAATATTTTCATTTCGCATCGCCGCTTGTCTATGCGGCGGCGGGGGCGGTTATTTCCCTTTTCGTGAGGCTCGCGTCAAAGGGGGCGCGTAATGAATTTACTTTCGGCGCGGCAGCAGGGGTTTTGGGGGCGGTAATGCGTTCGCCGCCCCCGCTCGCTCCGGCCGAGAGGACAGGAGAGAAATGTACAAATTTAAATCTCCGAATTGAGCGCGAGCGCCCGACGTTCGCGGGTGATTTATTTTTTCTTCATTTAAAATATTCACACGAGAAATCCCGCCGTCTCTCCAGTTGGAGTTAATAAAAATCGTTGGAAAGAGGGTGTTTGCATAAGCCTGTTTAAGCATGTTACTTCCATTCGTACACCTTATAAACATTGTCAGCACTTGAATAATTATTACTAATGACAAACTTTAATTAGCACAATCCGAGGCTTAACAAATTAACTATTCATAATTTAAAACGTGTGTGGTTCCGACTGATAATTAGCGGATTAACTTTGTTACTAGAAACGGCAACTATAATCAACACAGATGTCACCAAGAAATTATTTTCAAGTTTTGCGATTTGAGGGGATTATAAACTCTTGAAAAATGCTTTCTAGTCATTATTAATACAATATGATTTGGTGAACTCGTTTTGGAATTAAGTGCAAATAAAGTGCAAAAGTGTTCAATGTATTAAATTCAAATAATTGCGAATTGCGACAGAGTTGTACTTAGGAAAAATGTTTGTCTTTTAATTCCACATGGAATGACAAAAAAATATACAGGGGCCCCAATTTAAAATAAGAAAAATAAAGTGCTTTAAAGTTTGAAAAGTTTGACACTAAATTTTGGACACTCTGTATAATGCATATCAAAAAAACTTGGTGAACGCAACTATCAGACCTTATTTAATGAGTACCTTATATGGTTTTATTAACAAGGCATACTTTTATCTCTTAATAATTTTCTTAACCAATGGTGCAAAACTGATTTTTTTCAGTTTTTATTTTTTTGTGCGAAAATCACTTAACCGATTTTAATAAAATAAGGTATGTAGGCATCCATAAAGAGCACTCAAATAAACAACAAAAATATACCATGCAATTTAAAAATACACATCATCATGACGTCACACTTTTTTGGGACACCCTGTATAATCAAAAATATTTTCCTAAAATACGCCACAGAATGCAAGTAAAGTCTGCAAAATATCAAAATCCTAACTCAATAAGTAACTGAGCTGCAGAAGATGGGAGGTGAAATGACGGACCCTGTATATATATACAGGGTTAACACCCGAAAATGGCAGTTAGAACTCATTGAAACAAACAACTTTTCTTAGTTCGAATTTTTGAATTGGAGCCCAAGTTCATAGTTATTGGAATTCTTTTGTTTTTAGAAAAATCGTCATTACTCCCTTATTTTAAGGAATATTTTAAAAATACACAAACGTTCAGCAAACGTTCAACTTGGGCTCCAATTCAAAAATGTGAACTAAGAAAAGATGTTTGTTTCAATGACTTCTAACTGCCATTTTCGGGTGTTACAACTTAGTAGTAACATCCTGTATATAACGTAACACTAGTAACTTTCATTACATAACACGGTTACGTTATAACTGATTAACTAGCCATGAAGTCCGTGTGTAATTGACAACATACTCATGTGGGAGTAGAAAACATACATTAAGATATACGTCTGGTAGTAAGTGTTCTTACTCGTACTGTTACAAGTAACCTACCATACTTGTATCGTAAAATACTATTGTAGTATAATAACGTGTTAATATTTAGGATGTATTCGCCTTAATATTTCAATTACAATTTCAACCAAGGAGTGACGAAAATATACAACAATATTTATGTCGGAAATGTTAGGATTTCGAAGCACTCCCGGCTAACACGTGTACACGCACACATTTAAAAGCATAACTGACGGGACTACTTATCCAACTTTTTAAAATTCCATAAAGTTCTGGAACTCGCCCCGAATTGATCCCCCTGCCTCCCGCGGGCGAATTGATTTCCCGCCGAACGGGAGCACGAAAAAAAAAAACACACACACGCAATAGGCGGCTAGGGAAGAAGCGGGAGAAATCCCCGGACTCACGTGTAATTGAAACATTTCCAGAGCCAAAGTTGGTCCAGGGGCGCCCCGCCGACCAAACTTTCCGGCGGTCTCCTGCGATTAGAAGCCGGCCCTGCCCCCGAGCCTCTCTGCCTGTAGGACACCGCCGACATCCCGCTGTCGTGTTTTATGCATTGCCTCTGGAAGAAGGAGACGCCCGCCTCCAGGAAGTCCACCTCGCCGGTGATCGAGGTCGGGATCCGCTCCTCGCTGCGAAAACAAAGAAGGATCGGTTTGAAAGTTTTTAATGAATTTTGACTGCGCCAAGTTAAGCACTGAAAAAGAATCGAGAAAAGTACACCGAAAGGAAGGAATGTTGATGGAGGTTCAATAGCGACGTTCCGCGAACGGCAATCGCCCGAAGTTTAAAGCAAATATCAGATAAATTGAATATTCAACATTTAGACATCGTTATCATGAACGAATCATTGATGAATATGTTTTTTACCTTAAAATCAAACCATTAAATCACGATACTTTTCTGAAATTAACTATGAAAAGGTAGTTAGATCATTGTTTCTATTTGTTTTGTATTAACATAAATCAAAATTATAAGGGATGGGTATAGTTCTAGGCTTTAAGGGGTAGACTGTCGAAAGAATAAGGTATCTTCTGGTTGCACATACTTTTTGGTTACTTCAAAGATAGTGAAAAACTTCACCATATATTACTCAGAACTACCTAGAGCTGTTTTTTCGAAATTTCTGAAAAGTCCGATACTGTCAGTATTTATAGCATGTTAGAAACTAGCTACTGAACGTATTTCCATGTGGGTATGCTTGTTACAACTATTCATAACTTTAAACAGTGGGTGAGGCTGACCACTTTATACACTTTATCCAATAGCTTACAACTGAACATTTTCTGAAAGTTCCCATGTTTTAGTGATGACTCCAAACCATGTGACTTCTAATAATTCGAGTGATATTTCAGTTTTCCGTTTATTTGCATTGAATAATTAGGTAGAATATTATATTAGTCGGGAGATATATAGGCATTTTGTTTTATATGTACAATACCTGATTCTTGGGTCAAATCTTATGTCGTTATTGCTGCCAGATCTGCCTCCCAATAAGCAAACCAAGGATGACGGTTCGGCGATTACTTCAAGATCAAGAGCCTGGTTAGGTAGCCACCATTCTCTGTCCTCCATCATTACATATACCTGAAAAGTAACAGACTAATATATATATAATCCAGAATTTAGATAATTTTGTCTATAAGTAATAGTATAATAACTGTAACAGTACAGTAATTGCATGAATTCGTAAATGATTTTAAATTATTTAGCATTAGACCATAGTCAATTTTGCATAAGTAGTATGTCTTACGGCGCATCTACATATTCGAGCATTCGCGTCTCGCCTCACCACCTCGTCACATTCGCGAGTGGTATTCGCACGTTCGTGTCCACAACGCGAAATGATACAATCGCTGAGTGTTCAACCGAGTTCGCCTGGTTGCTATACTTTGCGCAACGATAGTTTGTTTTTATGACATTGACTTGCAATAAAAATTATAAGGGTAGAATTGTTGAACCACTTCAAGTTAGGTATCATAAAAGTTCAGGTATCGGCGGCCCTTTGTCACAGGCAACTCTTTGGTGCATCAACATTCAAGCCAAAGCCTGGACTGGATACCTGGACTTTTATGATACCTAACTTGAAGTAATTTAACAATCCCACCCTTATAATTTTTATTGACAGTCAATGTCATAAAAACAAACTATCGTTGCGCAAAGTATACAAGCCTTGACTCGTCCCCCGAAAACCGCTCCTGCGCAAGCGCTGCGAACGGCGAGGCGAGCTGAGAGGTGAATGACGAACGAACAGATTACACATTCGCGCCACTAGTCGCCTCACGATTAGCCTCGCTATTCGTATGAATATGTAGATGCGCCATTATAAATGGGCTGATAGTAACATTTAATAAGCAATGTTGCAGTAAAGTCTTCAAAAGTATATAATTTTGAATTTAGCTAATCCATCATTTAAAAACTATGTCAAACAATGTCCTAAGAATGACGAAGTACGAGTTATGATGAAAGAAAAAAATAATATCGAAAGTATTTTACAGTCTGCTGGAAACCATCGACTTTATTTACTTTCAATTTAGTTGAATTTCAATTATCATTTGTGGTATTATGTTGCATTTTTACTTCCATTAAAGCGACTATCAATCTCTTATCATTTACAAGATTCACGAGCTTATCCAGGACACCCTGTATATACAAGGTGTCCCACAATTGCGTGGCATACATGTTTTGTGGCATGAGCATGCTAAGATAGGCAAAATTATATAAAAATGTATTTTGCAAATGTATTTTTACAAATGTAGGTATTTATTTAAATTCTTTTTCTAATCGCTTTTGTTCGCAAAATGTAGTATCTTAAAGTGTTACTGACAAATCAGTTTTCTTATTAACATTTCTACTAGATTAGACTTCTAAATCTGATATTTTGCGACGAGTTTCCCACTATCAATACACATATTCACAATCAATTATTGCATCTGAGTAAACACCGTGCCATACAAATGGGGTTCTTCTAAGGTTATTGCTACCTAAAAACTTTGAGGTTTGAATTTTTTGAAAACATATACCATTTTTCGGTGAATTGGCTGTATTGTCATAACAAAGGTATTCTTCCTAAACTTCGAAAAATGAAGCGTTTCTGAGATATTCGAGGTTAAACTAGGCAGATCACATAAAATTATTATAAAAAAAACAATTATAATAATACTGCAGTGTTCTTAGAAACAATAGACAGGTACACACGTACGGGATTTTTAACCGATCTGGCGCGCGTGTGGCATCCTTGTCACGCTAATTTGGCGCAGATCGGCGTAACAGGGATGCCAAACGCGGACGGCGGGCCAGATCGGTTAAAAATCCCGTACGTGTGTGCCTGCCTATTCAGTAATTTACATTGTGAGAGTGACAGTTCATTTCGAATTAAGTTGAACTTAAAAGTTTTAAACTTGAAAGTTCTCTAATACCTAATATGTATTTTATAAACTGCAATATCATAGGAAAAATAGCATTTCCTGCTCGAGATATAATACGTTTTTTTGTCGTTCGTGGACATTCTCCACTCGCCGCTACCGGGACTCGTGAACATCTGTCCACTTACGAAAAAAAAAACGGTGTTTTCATGCCTTGTTGCAAATTAGACAATTTTATTTCGTTAAGCATATCGGTTACAAACAAACTTTTCTAACAAAAGTTGTCTCTCTTTAAAATACTACTTCCGGTAACTTACGAAAATTGAAACTACCTCTATCGTATTATTCAGGTAGGCTTATGTTAATATTTTCCTGAATCTCTAAGACGCCTTATTACCGAGAGGCCTGGGACGGGTGGTTTGAAACACCCTGTACATTAAAACCTTTGGAAAGTATTATTTATAATATTTATTTTTTTAATTCTAAGTGTTCTCAAAAATTCTAAAGTAAGTTTAACCTTTGCAACATTTTGTGTTGAGTTTTTGAAATCTGCGAAGGTGAGTTTATGATAATCTTTTTTTAATTTTTGAATACGTTTGTGAATAAATTTTATGTCATATGTTTTATACGTGTGATTTTCTCCATTTTTACATTATTTTTTTCAAGCCTTTTATCAGTTTTAATTTAATGTTTTGCGGGATGATTTCATTTGATGTATTCCTTAAAACCTTTATTGCTGTTTTACCATAATTGTTTTTTAATGTTAGCCGGATATTTGTTTCTTTAATTGATCTCCCCAATATTTCACCCTCAAATATTTCACCTTGATGAAATTTTGGCTCATTGTTGGCTCATTATTATCAGGTAAAACAAAATAAATACATAAAATTAAATATCATGAAACGCTAGCTACAAATATTCTGTAAATTAGAGTAGGCAGTGGGTATCACTTTAGATAAATAATTAAATACTTAAAGTTATTTAAAGTATACAGATGCGCTTTTTAAACATGTACCATGATATACATTGTACAGGGGAGCCCAATTTGGAAGTTTCTATAGGGGATCTCGGTAACTAGAAGAGATAGAGAAAATCGGATGGCGTACCCTTGATCTCTTTTTTCAAGACCAACTCAATGGTGAAAACAAAAATTGGCTATCATCTTTCGTTTTGAAGTTATGGCCAAAAACTCATTATTTTCCATTTTCGATTTTTATCAATATTTCAATTATTTCTCATGTTATTAAAATAAGAGTTACACATTCTTCGGGCACTTTTTTACTGTGAATTGAATAAGTATTACAGAATTTTAACATATTCGTTAATAAACAAGGTACAATACAAAGTTGTTTTTTTTAAATACAAGTTGTAGTTTGCTTTGGCCTTAATAAATAGGTTATTTATTTCTCATTTCAATGATATATCACATGTGAATGTTATAATTGCATTTTTGTTCAAATCTATTAAAATTGTGTCAACACGTCATATGTTCTCTAATTGGACGTAGTAGAATGGTAGTAGGCTTGTATTGTTTAGAGTAAAATTATTTATTGAAAATGCACACATTTGCCATCTGTAAATTACAAACTACCATGTAAATACAATATTATATATATGTTAGAAACTTTTATTAAATAAATACAAATTATCGTATTGTCTTGGGAACATTACAGGCTCTATCATATAAAAGGCAGACAACCCAATAAATAGATATTTCCAAGATTAAAAGAAAAATACTCAAATGAAGCATTGAAAAGCATTGACACAATATTTAAATTAAATATTTAATAATAATGCAATATTTAAATGTTCCAATTGATGTCCATTATTCAAAATGCATATGTTGTATATTTTAATAACACCTCTGTAAGCATTATGAATGTGAACATTTGAAATTGAATTTATACAATCAATAAAATGTTGTCGTAAATTATTAATATTATCATTTCTCATTTTATATAATTTGTCGTTCTATGTCTTGGTCGTTCAAATGGGGTATTTTTCGAATAATGTATTGTCTAAATTTATGTTTCTTCAAAATTGTAAGTGCTCGATTCTTCGAAATTCCGGATTCATCCTCAATATGCCGGCTGGAAATTGCTGGATTCACTATTAAAGCTGAAATTACATTAGTAGCAGTTTCTTCGGCGTTTTCAATATTGTAAGATCCTGATCTTGGCTACTTGAAAGATCCGTGGCTCATAAGATTTTCTTTTAGTCTTTGAAATATTGATTTTTCCGGTTGTTTTCTTTCCGGATAGCGATTAAAATATGTTTAAGTCAATTAGTGATTTGTTATTGCTTTGAATAAAGCATCTAACATATCAAATATTTCATAATTTTCGTACGGCTTGTTAAACACTTCGAAATAAAAAGATCACGTCAAATGTGTTAGTTTGACAACCAAAAAACTATAAACAAAACAAGCCTGCTACGCCAAATCAAAGAACATATGACGTTTAAATAGAATTTTAATAGATTTCAACAAAAATGCAATTATAACATCCACATGTAATACATCATAACATTAAAAAATAACCTATTTATTAAGGCCAAAGCCAACTACGACTTCTATTTAAAAAAATACAACTTTGTGTTGTATCTTGTTTATTAACGAATATATCAAAATTCTGTAAAACTCATTCAATTCACCATAAAAAAGTGCCTCAAGAACGTGCAACTCTTATTTTAATAAAATGATAAATAAATGAAATATTGATAATAATCGAAAATGGAAAATAATGAGTTTTTGGCCATAACTTGTAAACAAAAGACGACGGCCAATTTTTATTTTCACCATTGAGTTTGTCTTGAAAACAGAGATCGAAGATCCGCCATCCGATTTTCTCTATCTCTTTTAGTTACCGCTGTACAGGTATGGCTTTATGCTTTGGCTTGATGCCTAACCAAATCTAATTATAATATAATTTATTTTGAAGCACATAGGTGCATAATAATTTTAAAACAAGTAAGGTCACGGCCATAAAAAAGTGCAACAAGTTTTTTGCCTAGTGTGAATTTGGTTTACCTGAATATGTCAAAATATTGTGTAACTTGGATGATAGACCGTCCATTTTCAATTTCTTTATTATTCTTACTTTATTAAAGCACTTACTTGATGGGCAATTCCAAAATGCACCTTTTTATAAAGTAAAATGTTGGTATTTATATCACAATGAAAATGACATGTTGCTGCATTTGTCTTTGCAGAGACGAATGATTTGATTACTCAGATCAATCTTGACAAATTCACTATAAGACTTGTCCCATTTTTTTTTGCCGCGATCGCAGGTACATAAATTTACTCTGTAACTGGTATTCATTTTATCATTGACATTTTAGTACCAAGGCAGATAATTTAATAGTTTATTTAAAAAAAAAAATCGGTACGAATTTGATGAATTTAGTCAAATATTTGTCATTTGAGTTTGAAGTGAAATTTGGCAAAAAGTATTGAGAAAAATCCTAAAAGTGAAAAGCGATAGAAATTACTGCGCATACGTTTTTTTTTCAGATTTCAAAAAACCAAATTTTAAAAGTTGTGACGTCATATTTTTTTTTTAAATAACAGCGTATATATTTTATTTTTCATTTCGGTTGAGTTTTTTAATCTGTTTTCAACCATACAATATTTTGAATATGTTACATAAGAAAATATTTAAAGAAAAACGGCCTTAAAGTTAAAAAAGTAAAGATGAATACAAGTAACAGACTAATCCTAGTTATCGGGGTTTAAAACAAACAAAAAAATATTAAGGGATCGACAATTACTATAAATGTTCAAACTGATGATCCTGCACCATCTAGCAATACCCAAAACTGTAATAAAATGCATTCGCCACGTTTTGAAGCATTCGAGGCATTATTAACCTTCTTTAAGATCCTTTAAATTAATAGGTCGGCTTTTGTATACCATGTATTTTAAGTGCACCCATAGAAAAAACTCTTATGGCGTTAGATCAAGGGACCTAGCCGGCCATTCCACTGGACCCCGTCTTACTATCCATCTCCCTGGGAACACTTCATTCATCTTTAAGGCCGTATTTTTTCGATTTTTTTTCATGTAACCTATTCAAAATGTTGTATGGTTGAAAACAGATTAAAAAACTCTACAGAAATAAAAAATAAAAAATATAGGTGGTCATTTAAACAAAGACACACTTTTACAACTTTTAAAATGTTGTTTTTATTAATTTGAAAAAAATATTTTCATAAGCACAGTAATTTCTATCGCTATCTTCCTTTTAGATTTTTTCTCTCTCATACACATTAACGAAGTTACCGAATTTATCCGCTACTTAATTTTCACACTGTATATTAGAGATTTTGTAAATATTACTTCACTACACAGTAAAAAAAGGAATATAATTAGAAAGAATATGCCCCGTAAAATGGAATTGAATTGATGAAAATTGAACTAAGAAGGTGGAGATGTGGAGACCAAGACGAGAGTCATTTAGAAACAGAGGACTTTCTCTAACAAGATGAACCAATGATCTAAAGAGGATCCAGGGGAACTGGATGAAGACTGCGCAAGATCGTCCCAGTGGTAAAATTTTAGAGATCCAGCAGTGGTCGAGAGTAGCTGTATGATGATGATAATGACTACAATATGTGTGATAAAGGGTAGTCCAAATGGACGCCTGATTTAAATTTAGCACCATTTGTTTGATTTGCGGTTGGTAACTCTGCTAGTTTGCAGTTGTATACATATAAATGTAAATGAATTGTAAAATACTAGTCGTATTCTTTTATCGACTGGCTCACCGCCTTATATAGCTAAGCTATCTGAGCGATCTGATCGGAGCGAGTAATAAACGAACGACCAATCAAGGCGATCTGTTATGTAGGTTAGGTGTAAACGTTTGTTACAATGGTAACCATAGAAACACACACTTGACAGCTCTGCTCACTTTCGAACTGATACCCTCGCCAAAAGTGACTAGAGGAAAATTAAAAGAACGCCTACATTTTCCAACTGATCGGAGATTAACTGAGGTTAGCTAAGCAAACTCGATTAATGACGAAGACGACTATTATTATCTCATACCATCCTAAGATAAAACTTAACTATCTACAGACACCAACTTGACAGTATGATCAGTGAGTTTAAGTGCAACAATATAACCTATAAAAGTGCACAAAGGCTGTATTTAAATTTTCATTGCTTTCAAAACTTGCTTTGCTAATATTTTCAACTGCCAACATTTCAATTCAAAATTTCAAAATTATTCATGACATATTAAACTAAATAAACGTCTAGTCAGCCACATTTCAAAAACTACTTAATTATATTTAGGTACGATATTTGCATATAAAACTTGTAAGATATTACTATACCGCACATACCAGACCAAACAATATTTTAATTATATTACAATTTGGAGATTGCTGAAAACGACTCCTGGGACGAAACTGGTTCATACACTAGTCGAATTGGACTTATTGATGAACCGGAATGCGCCGGGGGGATGTGAAGATAAACAGTGCCCCGATAAAAACGAAAAAAAAATAATCAAAGGCTATAGCCTCTTTTTTCACGCCTATTACACTAAAAATCTGTCCTTAAGTTGTATTCTGAGACTTTGAGAAAATCTTTTTAGAAACTGAACAGTAATTTCGCTAAATGGAACAGAAACGGAAAGTTATTTCACGAAACAGAACACCGTTCCGGCGCCATCTGGTTTAATTCTAGCATTGAGTCCTTGTAAACAAATGAAATCATTCTTTACTTGATTACGTGATTACCCACATTACTTACAAATTTAATTAATCAAGATGGATCTCCACATGTATCATTATTTACCAATAATTGATTCATTAATTTAGAAATTAAAATTTATTTAATGTTCAGTGCTCAATTATCCGAAACGATAATCGTACTTGCTGTTCCTGAACATTTCATCTATCTCATTCAAGTCTCTGAAATCTTGGCCTAATGAGGTTAATTGGTAAAGTTGTCGTCTCCAACGTCGACACGATAAACAATCACCCTGGAGGCGCTGATTGCTTAATTGCGTTATTACCTGTCGATGCAAGAGTTTCACGTCAAAGCTAATGACATCGCTGACAGGCTCCCCTTGCGGCGTTATGTAGTATACCAACAACTGGCTGACTGGAGCCATCACAGACCGTACATTGAAACTGAAACAGAATAGATAAATCACAGTAAAACAATTGTATATTAAATAATTATAAAAGGTTTTTTTTAATTATAGCATATGTTGTATTATTTTCAGTTATTTTATCCAAAATAATAACAATTATCTATTTGCGACTACCAGATTTATTAATATTCTTACTTATAATAATAATAACATAATAATATACAGGGTGTACATAAAGTATGGAATAAATTCATTATTTCGGAAATTAAAAACATTTTGGAAAAATCCTCGGACACGTCGATTTTAAGTTTTGAAAATACGTATTTTGTTATACAAGGTGTTTCAAATTAAACCACCCCAATCGCCGTTTTAGCCACCAGATGGCAGTTATTATGTTCTACAAAAAAAGTAGGAAAACTAGCTGGCCAATGTGTATATTTGAAATTATTTAAAAATCAAAAGTGTGACAATATCATCCATATGTCACCGGTTTAAAACAATTTGAAGTAAATAAAAATATGGCAAGAATTACTTTACAGAAACGCGTTTCTATTGTGAAATTATTGTATCAATTCCAAATGGGCCATACAAATAGTATTGCAGTATAATTAGAACTGCAAAAGTGAATACAAATTTACCACACACGAGCACCACTAGCTCGTTTTAAAATAAGTTAACAAAATTGAAACGATTAGAGAAATAACTAATCAGAAGAAAGACATATGTGGTCGACGCAGAACTGTTTGCAATATTACCAGTGCAGCGGTAGCGCACAATGCATTAATTGAGGAGCCAACAACTTCGCAAAGACAACTCTCAACTGGAGACAACTGGAATTTTCTGTATCATTAATAAACCGACTGATTAAGAACATCGGTTTGAAATGTAATCGACCTAAATTAATACATGCACTAAATGACGACGATCCGGATAGAAGACCAGAATTTTGCAATACATGTTTGGATTTGCAGCAGAAGAGAATCATTCTAATAATCTTTTGGATAGAATTTTATTGACGGAGAAGCAAAATTTTACTCGTGTTAATAGATACAATTGTGTCTATTATGCTGATGAAAATCCTCATATTACAGTAGAAAACGACTTGAAATCACCATAACGTTTAGGTAGGAATTGAAGTGGAGGAATAATTGGACTTTTTTATTAAAGAAAATATTACTGGTGAAATTTATTTAATTTTATTAGGGAAAATATTACTGGTGAAATTTATTTATATTTTATCCAGAATAAAATTTTACCTAAAATTTAGCAAATTTTGTTCCACATATATAATTTTACAACAGGATGTAGCACCACCTCACCATCCGGTACCAGTTATGGAGTTCTTAGATGATCATATTCGTGGTTCATGGATTTTGAGGAGAGGACCCATGGAATTGCCTGCCCGTTCTTGTGACTTGACGCCACCAGATTTCGCAGTCTTCGGTGTACCAGATTTCATAATTTCACAACCTCATAATGATATCGAAATATTATATGAGTTTATTCGTGAAGCTTTTTTGACATTTAATGCGGAATTGTGTACAAAAATTTGCAGAAGTGTGGAACGTCGGGCTGAAAATTGTATTGCAGTTGGTGGGGCACAGTTTGAACATTTAATGTGATTTCATTCTTCTGATTAGTTATTTCTCCAATCGTTTCTAATTTGTTAACTAAGTTTACACTTGCTTCTATAAGTAGTGATGGTGTCTGGTAAACTTGTATCCACTTCTGCGGCACTGAATTATATTGCAATCATTTTGTGTAACCTACTTTGAATTGTTATTACCATATCACAAATAAAATTCCTTTGTAATTTAATGCAATATAATAATTAATATATGAATCCTTAGATTACATTGATTAAGCCAACAGCGATTAATTTATGTATCCATGTTCAAACTTCAAATGTCACTGAGACATTTATAATCATATTGACTTTGATTGGAGTGATATGATGACAGATAGTGATAGGCGGATAATTCAGATACGTAGTTCTAAATTTTGCCTTACTTTTTTTAATTTACCTTAAATAACTACCATCTGGTGGCTAAAAACGGCGATTTGGGTGATTTAATTTAAAACACGTTGTAAATCTAACACAAAATCATTTTAATTTGAGTTATGACGTCATCGACTTTTTGGAAATGGCAACCCTAATAAATATTTCATAATTTTATTTGCTACACATGTTCATTATGGATATAACTGTATACATTTTGTATACGTTACATAAGAAAATTAACAAACAACAATAACAAAACGTGTATTTAAATTAGGAATAAACGTGTCCGAGGATTTTTCCAAAATATATTTCCGAAACAAATGATTTATTCCATACTTTATGTACATCATGTATTATCATTTTGAATCATTCCACAATCATACAGGGTGTCTATTTGAAAAGTTGCCATCGATATTTTTCATAGATAACATGATTATTTTTAAAATTATTGAAAACAGTTTGGGTGGTTCGAAGGGGGAACCAAAATGGCGCAAGTACTGTCGATCCCTGCCCACTCTATGCCATAGCCATATCCATCTAAAAAAAAAAAATGCCACCCCCCTACTTGTGATACATCATTGGAAAGGTCTGGAAAAATTGTTTCCAGTCATTATTAATACAATATGATTTGGTGAATTAGTTTCAGAAGTAAGTGTAAATAAAGTGCAAAAGTGTTCAATTAATTAAATTCAAATAACATGTAAAAGTACAGAGTGAGCAACAATGATTGAAGTCAAGTTAAATTTCCCGCCGAAAACACTGGGGAATTTCTTCGTTACAAGTTTATTTTTAATTAAATTTACTGTAAAGTCAAAAGATTTGACAGTCCCAACCCAGTGCCGCCCGCGTCGTATTATTATTTATTACCATTGTGCCAATTCTTCGCATATAGTTATTTTGTCTTCTGCTTCATAAACGTCAGTTCTTATCAGAAGTACTCTGAGTAAATCTTTGATTTCTGGTAAGTGATTTGCAGTTTTTAAGGTTAAAAAATTATAAAAGTTAAGTTTTGTTCTAAATTTACAGAGTTTAAGTAAAATCGCTTTCCTATTGCGGTGGTTTTTACACCACAACATGATGCCTTCATCCTGAAGGCTCATTATCGAAGTGGAACACTTACTGAAGACGGGACATGGACATATTCATTACAATCGTGTATGAATCAATTTAACGAAGCCTTCCCCGATGTCAACATTACTTACAAAATATTTATCCTGCATAAAACCCGTATTATTCACCGCTTTGAAGGAAAGAATTGTATTTGTAAGGGCAAGTCAACTATAAGACCGTCTACCTTAACAGAAGAGATTGATGCCGATGTCCAACAACGGCTTGAACAAAGTCCAACAAAATCTATAAGAACACTTTCAGCACAAACAGGTTGGTTATTAATTTTAGGGTGCAAAAAAGTTATATTTTATCATTCATGTGGTCTTTATGGCATACAAATTTTAATGTTTAAATCCGCTTACAGGAGTATCGTATGGGAGGTGCCGAAAAGTCGCGAAGAAAATTCTCCATTTGCACCTGCATAAGGTATCGGTAGTTCAACAACTTCATCCACTTGATTTAAAAAACAAATTGATTATTGCAATTTGTTTAATCAGCATTTAAATGATGACGATATGCTGGACATGACCTTTTTCACTGATGAAGCGTGGTTTCACTTATCAGGATATGTGAACAGCCAAAATGAACGTACATGGGCTACAGAAAATCTTCATATGTTCATCGAAACAGATTTACATTCACTAAAATTGGTGTTTGGGTAGCAATTTCGAGACGTCGGATAATTGGCCCAATATTTTTCAATGAAACAATCAATGCGGAGCGTTACCGAACAATCATCCTGGATGCATTTCTTAATCAGATGCATGATGATGAACAAATAATGGGTTATTTTCAGCAAGACAGAGCCACTGCTCATACTGCGTTTGCGACAATTAATTATTTAAGGGAATTTTACGACGATCGATTGATAAGCTCAGGATTATGGCCACCACGTTCACCAGACCTCACGCCGTGTGATTTTTATCTTTTCGGACATTTGAAAAGTAATGTTTTTAAAAATAGGATGCACAGTCTAAACCAACTCCAAGAATCAATTGAAGAAGAGATAAGAAACATAACTCCAGAGCAGCTCCAATATGTGTATGAAAATAAAAAACGTAGAATTAACATCTGTCTTCAAACCGAAGGCCGCCATTTTCAACATTTGTTGTAAACTTTTATTGTAACGTTTAAAAATATGTAATTATAATTAAATATTTAATTCATTTTGTTGTTGTTTTGTTTGTTGTTTGCTACGCCACTGGAAAAACAATCTAGGGGATATTCTTTTTATATTTTCAGTTATACCAACATGCGTATTTGGTTGCCTACCTATCAAACCTCAAGCATTGTTGGAAATGATTTCCATTGTTTTCTAAACAAAAATATAGGCTTCAAACTCCTCGCGAACTTTTTGAAAGTTTGTCTAGTAATAACTCGACATTATTATGTTATTCTTTCTCGTAATTATTAGGGTAATATTGTAAAAATAATTAGTAATTATATTTTTGAGTTTTTTTTCACTTCTTTGTAACAAAAATAGTATATTGTGCATCAAGGGCGGAAAATGGGCTTTAGCAGCCCGCGGTGCTTGGCGCATGAGCGAGCGGAGCGAGCGAGGGCGCCAAGAAACGAAGGGCTGCTAAAGCCTTTCGGCCTGCGGGACACACGCTATTTTTCCGCCTACCTACAATATTTGATTTTTTTGCTCTATAATCAATCGAATTTCGTTTCAAGTACGGCTGCACTTTGATGAGTTTTCTTATGTCTATATTTTGTTTTATTTTAAGAACCGCTGTCAACATTGAATGTTCAACCACAATGTGGCACTATTTCCATATTTCTGCTATATACGCCAGTACTGTATTTTCTGTAATGTTTTTTGACTTTTTGGCCGTTTCGAAGTACAAAACTTATTATATTGGAGTACATACCGAGTCTAAGATTTTATTGGTTAATAAAACCACAGATGACTGAAGACAGAAGTCATCTGTGATAAAACGTTAATAAAAAAAATAAAACGAGTGGTGTAAGCCAAGTTTTCATCGCTGCTAACATCCATTGCACTTAATACACTTTTTAATTGGAGAGTGGTTTCAATATATCTGTCACTGTCACATTTGTTTATGAAAAGTGTGCTGCCATCTATAGGAAAAATTCTGAAATATTTTAGAGGCCCTAGAGCCTCTAAACCTCACTTTCCGCCCGTTATTTCGGACCGAAAAATGAACTTTCAGAGCAGGTAGGCGGAAAACACTTTTATGCTGACTGTTTAGCCACGCGTTTCGGTACTATAATATAGGCCGCACATACGCGACATTTTCTTTTTCAAAGTTGGTACGCACTGCGACTAATGAACTTCGCATCATATGTCATATGATTTGACAAGCGCTTTAGTATATTCTTTGCAAGTGCTTTGCTGATAAATGTAAACGTTGCAGTGAAATTTGCAATGAAAATATTTGTGATCGTTATGTGTTCTGTGCAATGGATAATCTTCTGAGATAATGACAATAGGAGCATCATGGACAAACTGGAAAGGCACAAGAATAAGTGTATAATGTAATAAAATGTAAGTTATATGTAGAAATGTCAATAATTTAATTTGAACTTAAAATTAAACAAATGTGAAATGAGTGTTACCAACTTAAATTAACGAACTATTAAAACTATAAATTATTTATAGAAAATACAAACGTATTTAAAAAAAATGGGCAATTAAAAAAGATAGTATAAAAATAAGTGAATTGTAGCACTCGTCAGTTTAAAATAATCGCCGCTCGCTCTAGTTTTGAATCAGGACTCTTGCTATAAACAATGACTTATTTCACTTGTTGTACTATACTATTTTGCAATTAAAGCAAATTTGAGATTTTTGGAGATGTGTACTATCAATGCCAAGCAGCCATATATTGTGGAAATGTGTCAATTTAAAATATTGGTTATATCTTTAGAAATATAATGGCGATGACTTCTCTTAAAGATATTTGTTCACGAGATGACAAAATATTTCATGTTAATTGACAACATAAATCATGTAGCGAGTAGAAATAACACCTGCAAATGAGTATTAATTAGTAAATCAATATTTGAGCTAAAACTGAATGAGCAATCATGAAGAGGAGAAAAGGTATCAATGATATTGATCCAGTAACTTGAAGCCTATGGTTCAGTAATAAATACCAGAAGACTCTGTTAAGTAATAAATAGACTTAGCATTAAATCAAGAATATTATTGCTGCTTGCATATCTTTCCTCTTAAGTACTTCTACCTTCTTTCCTAATTTATGTGGGTTAGATGAGGCATCGTTCGGCTCCCAGTCTTCGGATTTCCATCCGGGTGTATCCATCTCGAATGTAATTACGGTTAAATCGGCTCGGATGCCGTTTAATGAAAACATTGTTTAACGGCTCGCCTCCCTCGCGCGCTCTAATTATAAGTAAATGTTTGGCTTAAATTATTTAAATCAACAGGCAGGCGGATTCTTTCGGGGCGAAAGCAATTCCGCACCAGCTAAAATAAGACATTCGTAATTGCTTTGTATCCGCATTGGTGGTTATTTATGTCTTGCGAGGTTCGCAAAATATATCCATTAAACGCGATCCTGTGTGATACGGTTTTTACTGGGAAGAGATGCAAAAGACTATTCCACCCCAGAAAACTTTACAGAAAAAGCCAGACATTGGATATACAAGGTGTACCTAAATGATTGTTGTCATGTAATCACTTCAATTCAATTGTGCCGCATTTCAAATATGTATACCGTACTATTTTAGAACTGTCACTGTCAACTGTCAGACAACATAATAACAGTAATACAATATACAACAGACAACATAATAACAGTAGTTTTTTAAAATGTACACTGATCAGAAGAACACTGTTATTGTTGAGTCTTACTTTCGTAATGGACGATTTGAAAATAGAGAATGGATTTATTCAATTCCAGAGTGCGTTCGGGAATTTCAACACCAGTTCCCTGACCACCAATTTGAATACTCGGTTTTGTCAATACATATTTCACGAATAGTGCACCGTTTTAGGGAAACTGGTAGTGTTCCGAAAGGGAAATCCTCAGGCTCTTCATTTTTATGCATATCTGGTTATTTTTATGTACACATAATTTAAGAATGCCCTCGACTTTAAAAGTAAGGTTATGTAAATAATGTACATTTAAACTCTTGGGCCCTTAAGTAATTCTTCATTGTAGTCTTTTCATGTGCTGGGAAGCCACAAATATTGCTGAAACTAATAATAATTTTGTATTTGAGTAGTGAAATATCGACCGACACAATTGAGATTTCAATTGCATGAAGATAGCTTTTAATGCCATCTTCATGAGTAATGAATGAAATGTCTCGTGCGTCCTTAAATAATTCTTCATTATTGCCTTTTCATGTTGTTGGAAGCCACAAATATTGCTGAAACTATAACTAACAAAATAATAATTTCGTATTTGAGCAGTCACACATAGTTGACGAATATACCATTTAATAAGTATATACAGATTCAAAGAGTCCCAGATGAAAGACTCCCAAAATAAAAGGGATGGACCACAAGAAAGAAGAAAGAGAGATAGACTAAGGAATAGTTGGAGAACGGGTATTGATATAGATATTAGAGAAAGAGAAATAGAAGAGCACTTATGTATGAATAGGGGAGAATGGAGACTCGAAATCGGAAAACGTCAAAAAGAGTTTTGAACCGACTTTATATGAAACTGAAGAGGACGTAAAATACTGAGTCCTCTCAGGAAATGTTATGGAGCACTCCCAATATTAGACAGATTATATTTGGCAAAAAACCTATTATGGAATCGCCTCACCCGATCCAGTATAAGGTTAGGTTAGGTATTTTCACCTAAAGGATAATAATATCTTATCGTCGTCATCGTTGAAGTGTCATCGTATAAAAAGCACTTCTGCTGCATCAACTTAACCATAACAAGGGCGATGTTACAACTTTCTAATTAGACCTGTACCCTGCAGTCGACCGCAAATTATTAATAGTATATTATAATACGAGTGCATATGCAGGAGTTTATTGCACGAGGGTCGGGTTTCGCGAGTACGAGGCGCAGCCGAGTGCTCGTAACGACCCAGGTGCAATAAACCTATATGCACGAGTATTATACGCTATTTTTTTTAATGGTGGCATTATAAATTTGGAAATAACTAGAAGAAATAACATTAAATTCTGATTCGTCATTTTAAATAATATGACAAATTGTTTAGTAGCCATGGAAAATACAATTGATGTTTACAAAATATCCTAATGTCAGAAATGGAAGCGAGTATTTTTGAGATTGCTGCTGCGGCAGAATCTTCCTTATTACCTAAGAAATCGAGTGAAAGTTATTTGAAGGAGTATAACAAGTTCAACAGTTGGATGGTTGCTCATGATGTCACCAATATCGACGAAACTTCGATTTTGGCGTATATGTCGCAATTGGTATTATTTTTTCTTACCTTTTCGTTCAATTTCTATTAGTTTTTATTTTGCCGTCAGAAATTTATAAATCTTCATCGTTGTGGTGTATACACTCAAAGATTATGTCTGTTGTAAAAATCAAACATGGTATTGACATTGTAAAATTTGCAAAAGTACAGGCTTTTTTAAAGCAGAAAAAGAAGGGTGAAGTGACTAAAAAGTCATATGTGTTTTCAGAAGATGACTTGCGGAAATTTTTTACCGAGGCTGACGATGAAAGTTTCCTGTTATTGAAGGTATATTGCCTCTAAATTTTTATCATAAGCTCTTCATTTTTATTTTTCGCAAGTTTGCTGCAACTCTGGGAATATTTGGAGCTTGCAGGCGTTCTGAACTCTATAATTTATGTACTTCAGATGTAGTGGAGGAAGGTCCAAATTTAGTTGTTCATATTAGAGAAACAAAAACCGACAAACCAAGGAAATTTGCAATAATTCAATTCGCAGGAGACATTGCGTACGTGGACTTGATTAAAAAATACACGGCCATAGGTCCGAAGACATCCTTGAATAAGCTATTACTAACATATCGAAATGGAAAGTGTATCAACGAACCAGTTGGTATCAACACTTGCGGTAACTTCCCTAAACTGATACCAAAATATTTGAAATTGGAAGATCCTAGCAAGTATACTGGTCATTCATTCCGACGGTCTTCGGCAACAGTAATTGCTAATACTGGAGCAAATTTGACAACAGTGATGGACGCAGGAGGATGGAAATCTATGAGTGTTGCTGCCAGCTATGTCGAAGAGTCCACACATAGTAAAATTCAAATTGCGAAAAGGATTGTCAATGGCATTGCAGGAAGTAGCAGTGAAGAACCGTGTGTATCAAGTGCTACGGCAGAACATGGAATAATATTTTCAAACAACCAAAATTGTGAATTTCATATTACAATTGTAAGAACCTAATAATATTAAAATCCATAATTTTACGAGTCGGAACAAAACTGCGTAAATATCATAGCGGGCCGCGGCCGACGACGCGTTGGCCCAGCGAGGTCATTCATTTTGCTGACTTCGTGGTTTTGGGCAAATGTAAACAAGCACACGATCAAAATGATGACACAGAGAAATAGGTTGTGGGAATACGACGGGAACTCGAAACGGCGATTGCGTAATTCGGTGACGCGTATGGGAGGGGTCAATTTGCAGCGGTAAGCAAAATTATCATAGGACGGGGGAAGAAGAGTAAAAAGTGGGGGACCAGTATGCCAGTATAAATAGAAGTGCGGCACTCAAACGGAAGCAGTTAGATGTACCGATCTAGACAGAACGTCACGCTGTCCGACGACGACTCATATATTTTAAACATTAATTCCTCAGGTGAATATATAACACAAGTTTATCAAATGTAATTCACACTAACAATTCCAAAGTCAATTCCATAATAATGTAACCTATCTAGTGATATTACCGCGCCTTGCCGCTGGTAATGAACGAAGTTTAATAAGGGTATGAAATGTAGGGAGCCTCACGCCACTGCGGAGTTGACCCATACTGCATTTTATACCTTGTCCTGACAATATTTTCGTACTGACAGGAGAATATTGTAACATGCCTTCCTTTCCGCCGTCGCAAAACATTTGATCAAACATCTTTTCACACTAACACTTCTAAAGTAATTTATCCATAATAATGTAACCTATCTAGTGATATTACCGCGCCTTGCCGCTGGTAATGAACGAAGTTTAATAAGGGTATGAAATGTAGGGAGCCTCACGCCACTGCGGAGTTGACCCATACTGCATTTTATACCTTGTCCTGACAATATTTTCGTACTGACAGGAGAATATTGTAACATGCCTTTCTTTCCATCGTCGCAAACATTTGATAAACAGTGTGGCCTCATTAATCAATCGGTAGTTAAATAAAAAGTTGCGTCAGGGGAACATATCTTAATAATTTCGATATAAATAATTCAATGATATTTGTAATTAAATCGTATAATTAAACTTGCTCAGCCCTCCGATATTCACGAAATCTCAGAATTATGAATGAATGAAACGAATATTTGTATGTGCTTAAATAGATAGAAAAGTAGAAGTAGAATAGAGCTTTATCATACTAATCTATAATCAATTTTGAATAACAATACCTATTAAAGTTTTACGATCACATGGCTGATAGTGTTGGTAAACGCGAATACTAGCAATATCTCCGAATGAGGACACATTGGGTGCTTGCAGCACTGGAATCGCTTGAAGTACTTTAATGTGAAGTTATGTGATTCATTCCTATCCACAAGGTGGCGTTGAAATACATTGGTAGGCACCGTGCTAATGAATTTCTATGCAGTGATGACATGTATCAGATATCCTTCTCGGCACAATTTGAAGATTGTGGTGCATGAAGTCGCTAAGTAACACTTTGTAATTCCAACCGCAGTGTTAATAAGTTACTCTGTTTTCAAAATAAAATAAATCATTCAAATTCAAAGAACATAATAAATTTTCAATAATTATTAAACAAATCTATTCCAAAATTTAAATAAATATAACTAAATAAATAACGTCCAATTAGAGTAACAAAATTGTCTTTTATTTACCTGTCGCTTGCATAACCTTTTAAAATGAATAAATAATATGAAATCCATGTATCTGTGTTTTACTTGCTAACAAAAATTACTAACAGACACATTACCCATAGAACGAACCAAACTGAGTTATCACGATTTTGATTTAAAAATCAAACACAACGTAGAGTACTACCACTAAATCACGAGCCAAATCAATATTACAAATTACGAGAATTTGTAAATCACGAGCCAAATCAATTACTTGAATTATAAGAATTCATGTAATATGCAGTTAAAGAAATCAAATGCATCCAATTGCATTTAAGGATGAATTGCAGTTAAATAAATGCAATGAATAATAAATATTACAAATTATGAGAATTTGTACAACACCTGGGTTCGAACCGTTACACAATTAATAAATGATGGGGCTGACAGTTGTCAGTGTCAGTGTTAAATTTGACATTTCCATGGCAATGTTTATAGCACGTACGTGCCATAAACGCACGTTTATGCACGGTTTTGGTAACCATAACAAACTGTTTATAATGCCACCATTAAAAAAAAGTCATTTTTTTTATTGTATGGATCTCATGAATGGAGCTACGCTTAATAGTGATTTGGTATTTTTCGCGTAAACACTAACCAGAGACTCAATTGGCTAAAAATAATGATGAACAAATAGGAGCCTTAAAAACTCATTTAATTATGGAAACAAAGGAATGAAAACACATGTATAGAACGGTAATTTATATTAATTTGCCTTTCATACCTTTATAAACGTATGAGTATAATGCAAAAGATTCACGCAAAGTACATCAGTCTGTAATCAAGTCATTTGTAACTGTTGCAAATAACTGCCATTTGCCGAAAAATTGTTAGATCATAATTTTAACCTTTCTTGTGGATTGTAAATAGTAATGTAAGATGTCTTACATTCTATTGTCTCTATTTTAGTACAGTCAAATTAGACTTTTTGTCGGAATAAAATTATATAGTTTTGAAATTTGATATACTAACTCTTAAGTACTCTAGAATCGAATATCCGTCGAGTTTCCCCTCCCCCGATGGAGGCTTCATCCCATAATATTGAAAAAACACCCCCCAAACGGCGAACTTGTGTTATTTTTCGCAAACATCTCGCAAACGGTGCACCGCCTGACATTTTTTATGTCGGGTATAGTTGATGGGAACAAATTTTGAACAGAAATTACATTAGACGGCCGCAAAAACTATAGTTCGCAAGGTATAAACGCCGGAAGTAAGAGGTGAATACTGTCGCGCGACGCATAATTCGTTTATCGGGCTCTCGTTTCGTAAATAATACCAAACGACTAGATTTTTGTTAAAAGTGCTCATAACTGAAGTTACAGAGCGAGAAATTCTCGATCAGAGCAAGAAAATCATTTTAACGAATATAACTATATAATTAATTTCCGCCAAAACGGCTTTTTGAGGCACGTATGACATTATGACTGCACAATTTAGGCACTTTTCATATTGATTTCTAGCATGTCTTAGTTTTGGCGAAACGTGCAAAATAATCTCAGAATAGATGCTCCCGGCCCTGGAGATCTGATCTGATTATTTTGTGATTCAATTCTATTACAAATCTTGGTGTTCATTCATGAACTCGTGTATTTTCTCTTCCAGAAAATCTCTCAAATAATGTGCCCATTCGTCTGTTGATATTTTGCTAATGTCCTTGCTAGGGTCCTTCCTCTGAAGTATTTTGCATCGATTTTAAGGTTTTCCAAGATTCATAGCTTCTGATTAGTCCCAGGTTTTGGTCGATAAATTGACACCTCTATATCTATGCCGAGTTCTTTTTCTGATGACTTCTTGCTTTATTTTCGAGTTCAATGTTGTATATTCTTCTTTAGCATCACCTTTTTGTATATGTTTCTTATATACTAATTTATTTTATATCGCTGATTTACTGCTTTATTTCTTGGTTCCACCAATATGTTTTTGATCCCTGTGCTTCTTTGAGTGCACCTGTTTTATATACTGAAATTCTTCTTCGGTTGATCTATTATCTTTTAAGAATTTCTCTTTGAAGTTTACTGCTATATTTCTTAGTTCCACCAATATGTTTTTGATCCCTGTGCTTCTTTGAATGCACTTGTTTTATATACTGAAATTCTTCTTCGGTTGATCTATTATCTTTTAAGAATTTCTCTTCGAAGTTTCTCTTTCCGTAGAGATCTGCCATTCTGATTGCTATTTGTTTCATTTATAACAGTTGTTCTAAATGAAATAAATGGAATATATGCTTTGGATAGACTAGATTGTGAGTGAACGACTAGAAGCATATGTATGTATCGTAGAAAATAAAATACGGAACTTTTTCACAAAGACAATTATTTTAACTAAATGTACACTATTTGGTCGCAATGCTGTAACAGTAATGTTTTGCTACTGAAGATGGTGATGAAGATAGATTGCGACCGAAATGTACATTTAATTAAAATCAATGTCTTTGTGACAAAGGTATTCCATATTTTATTTTCTTCTCCATGTAAGTGTAGTAGGAAGGTTTTTATTTTTCGAGAAAATTTTAGAATTCCAGATTTTACAGCAAAATCTCTTATTTAGTTACTTACTACTTACTTTGAACATTGTGTAAGTATAAGCAAATCACTATATATAAGTAACGTTAACTAACCTAACCGAACTTAAGGTGCCATGTACATATTATATATTGTGCTGATATTTATTAGTTAATTTTATAATTATTTAGGAATTTTGTTGATAGTTTTATTAAAATGAATAATGTCGGAATAAGTTTAGTTAGATACTTATCGAGTTAGGTAATTAATTAGATAGTGCTTTTTAGTTAATATTGTGAATCATTAGGGCACAATTAATAAGTGATAATGTAATGAGTTCATAAGAATAATCCAATTTCATAGGAAGTAGAAAATTATCAGGATAATGAATATCGCATTAAATTTTGGATTGGATATTTGGATTTGCTAGAATTAGAAATTATACATTATTGAATGAACACCAAGGAAACGACTATGAATTGTGGGATGACGCTGTACATTTTCAGGCTCTGAAGAACGACAAACAAAAAATCAATAATAGAAAAGTGTCTGTCTGGTCGGTGTTTATAAATATAACCGATGACACCAGACGCCCGAGTTTAAATTCGTTCCCGGCAAAGCTCACGTCTCAATGCGGAAGAAACGGAAGATAGTTTAGAAACAAACAGTATCGATACGACAATAATTGTTTCAGTTGTGGAAACAAACAAAAGTGATACAAGTGTGTGTAGAAGAACACATAAACAAACAGTTTAAAAACAGAAATCATTTCGCAGCCGATCATATCTCCGCATCTCAGCCAGTGGGAAACCAAATTTCCGGTTGGTTCCAGGTTCTGGTAATTTTGTTTCTGAGGAAAACCAAATTAAAAACAATTAGTTTCAATACATTGATATTTGTTTCCATTAGTAAAATAGACCAAAAAGTTAGTGGTACGAACAATTTTGTGCGTACACGAAGGAATTAAATTCCGAAACAGCTGATATATTCGAAAAGAGGAATTCGCAAGAGCATTGTCGCAGAAGAGGACTTGCTGCGACGTCGCAGAAGAATTACTGAGGACATCTTCGTGGAGAGGAATATGCAAAGAGCATCGACGCAGGAAAGACGCGCTGAGGACAACATCATCATAGGATTTCGCAGAACGGAGAAATGAATTTCTCCTAATTTGATAGATTGCAACCAGGAGGGCCACCTGTCATTACAAGTTGCCATTACACATAAAGTTCCGTGAATAGAATTAAACTGCAGAGGTAGAAATATACAATGTTACTTAACTCAGATCCAATAATTGTGCAAATTATAGTCAATAGGGAAGTTTTGTTAATTAAGTTAGAAGTTATAATTTGTTAGTTGTTGATTTCATTTGTTTTCTTTTGTTTACGGGTTTTATATTGATTTTCATGTTTTTGTATGTTTGTTTACATTTCATTTTAATTATAATAAATTTATTTAAATTTAATTTACCTGACGTCCATCTAATTTAATGGAACATACTCGAGACCCTGAGATAAATAATTATTGATAATATATAACATAGCATTTTTGAAGCCTAAACATGAGGCTAAACCAATAGAATAACATAGCAATATATGTATTTTTTTTATCTGTACTCTCTCACCTAAAGATTTCATTTTTCTTGGTTCGGTTTATTAACTTTCAATATAATTACTACTTGCCGAGTTGATATTGCTGATGAAAATATTATACCGACAAGAATCCCCATTAAAGCCGAGGTAATCCAGATATCTGGCGGAAATAATTCCCCCTTTTCTCGCTCAGTCTCGACAGACTTCGACGTTGGCTCCTTTATTGCAATTGCGCGTATATCCTCCTAATTCTTCACTTACGGTATTACCTGCCCAATCGCTTCGAGGAAGATCAAGATCTTGATGTTGCCGCCCATCGCCGGAGGCGGCGGCTCAATCTTCCGTAGCCTCTGCATAATCTAATTCTTCTTGCTCCGGCATAGAGAGTAGGGGCTAAGAAGTGCCGATAATGGAGGCAGTAAAATCGACGGCCGATAAAAATATCAGCGGATTACGTAACGTGGGGGTGGCAGAGCCCGGTAATTGGCTTTAAAAAAATTGCACAGAGGGGCGCATTGCCATCCACTGGATGCTTTTGAACTCCTCACGGCTATAATTTAATATATAAAAGCTCATGTGTACATGACATTCCAGCCCTTTGTTTTTCATCTGATTTCCCAGGTTAGCGATGTCTTTGTCTCGTTCGCGAAGCTCGACAAAGGGGACCTCACAAAATGTACAAACGCAGACATGCGACATGGGGGGCGTTCGATGCGGTAACATTGCTGTGCGTAAGACAGAAAACTTCATTTTGTAATAACGTGTAATATTTATTTAACATCCTCTTTATTCTCAATTAACAAATGCGAGGATATATAATAATAATACAATTTCGTACAAAATATGAACTTAATTTTCGCCATAAACAAAGAGGAAATTGTGCACAAAACATGTGCACTTAAAAATCCACCTTGAACTTATTTGAGAAAATATTCATAAATAATAAAAATTCATTATAAAATATTTTGAGAGCAAATTCCCACTTCGGTTTACCTTTATTTCGAAAACGTTTTTAAAACAGATCTAACATTATTTGAAAATTATTTTCACTTATTTCAAGCAATTTTTTACTTATCGTGTCCACAAAATATAGGTCAGGTACACTCACACATAGGCAGATAGAAAATATATTATTAAGAAAATGGTATTAATTGACTCAGAGTACCTCAAAACGGATATTTCCGATGATATCTGGAATTCAGATGACTCAGGCTTAGAAAACAGATAATGAAAATTGTAACAAAGGATAGGAAGTTCCGAGTAATGAAAGGGAAACTAAATGAGGTAGACATAACTGCATTTATGTAAACAACGACAAAAGCTTCAGAACCTATAGGAAATTATGTATATTTTCATAGTTGCAGAAGGAAGGTAATAAGGCAAAAGAGCAAAAGTGTCAGATAGTTAAAGTGAAGTAATTAACAAAAAGTAAGTACATAGTTTCAACAGTGTTTTGGGTAAATTCAAATTTCCAGCCGAAAAATTTGGGGATTTTATTGCGGACATTATGTGGTAACACCAGTACAAACATATAAACAAGTACAAATAAGAAATATCCATATCTAAATTGACCAATAATGAAGTCAATAGAAGTAAGAGACATGTACAACGAAATGAAAAATTACATAAGAACATGGGAAGAAATAAAATAAAACATGATACATAAATGCAGATAATTGCAGTTGTATATTGGAGAAAATAAGTGCTCATAAGGGCGAAAATTTGGTTTTCGAACAATATAAGTAAACAACCGAGCAAACTAAAACGAAAGTTTTGATAAAATAAAAAATATGCCTGAATATAAAATTATGAAACACTAATTAGAACTACAGAATTACCAGCAGATAACTAATAAATAAAATCGAAGCATTGAAGAATGTACGCCCGTGGATCGAGGACAAGCCCTTTGAAGGCGATACTTGAGCCCAATGACCACGACACGCAACTTTGCAACAAAAAGTGGACTGTAATGTAATATTTTTGTGAGCGAGCCGCGGGGTTAGCTTCTACTTGCTACCACCTACCTTTGGTCGACCAGAAGGGCGGCGTCACTTGACTTTTGGATTCGACACTATTGTTCTCTTCTCTCACTATTTTCTGTGTGTCCTCTTCAACGTACGTTTCGAGACTCTTGTTCCGTGAGCCCGGGTGTCGCGCGAAATACAATTATCGCACGCGCACTTCAGTCGCGTACCGGTCGCTCACAATTACAATATACAGGGTGGACGTCCGAACATACCGCCCACCTTGGAATATCCTATTCCAAAACAAATTGTTCATTCTAGCAACAACAAAAATTCAAAATTAAAGAATCCACCACAACCGACTAAGCCCCAAACAAAGGAGATAAACCGGTTGGAAACGGTTTTACAACAAAAACTAATAAACCAAAACAAAATTCGATAATACCAAAACTAACTCTCATTTGTTATACTACTCCCTACGAGTAGTATAAAATTCCCGACACTAAATAACGTAACAACAACGAAAGGGGTGTTACAATTCGTAACAAATAACAAACCAAAACTGATGTTTCTATATAACCATCTAACAATATCCTAGGGTGCTAGGCGATAAGTTGGCTATATTTGGACAGGGATATAGGGTACAGGATCAATCGAACTTCACTCCGCCCGGGCGATAGGGGAGACTTCGCGAAGAAAGGTAGCCCTTAAGTGGATAGGCATGTCAGGATACGACACCCTAGGTTCCCGTACATCCCTATTTATACCTATACTTCAGAAGACCCAGGCAAGGGGCATAATTTTACCACCGCTCGCCTAAGGACACCAGTTGCAGTTTTAACATCAGCAACTCTAACAACTCCATCTCTTCCAGCGTATACGCTTAATACACGGCCCAGTCGCCAGGAAAGTGGGGGTAGATTGTCATCCTTTATGAGGACCATGGTACCAACTGCTAAATTTGCAGAAACTTTGGTCCATTTTGTCCGTTGTTGGAGCGTGCATAAATATTCCTTGTACCATCTCTTCCAAAAGGAACTAACGATGTGTGAAAGTAACTTCCAACGAGTAGTGCCAGTTCCCACAGATGACTCTGGTTCCATTAACGTCGTAGGAGATTCGAGTAATAAAAAATGGCCTGGAGTTAATGCTTCCAAATCATTGGGGTCCGATGACATCTGAGTTAGTGGGCGTGAATTTAATGTATTTTCGACCTGTATCAGTACCGTATTAAATTCTTCATACGTCAGAAATTGATTTCCAATGGTATGTGCTAATAACCGCTTAGTGGATTTAATAGCAGCCTCCCATATGCCACCAAAATGAGGACTGGATGGAGGGTTGAGATGCCATTGAATGCCTCGATCCGCTAGATGCCCACCTACTTCTCGTTTATTCTCGTCTGACAACAACAACTGAGCCCATGCTTCAATTTTGCGTTTTGCACCAACAAAATTTGTGCCGCAGTCACTGTATATGTGCGCTACCGTTCCTCGACGTGCAACAAAGCGTCTGAGTGCGGCCAGAAATGCTTCCGTGGTGAGCTCCGATACCAACTCTAAGTGGACTGCTTTTGTAGCGAGGCACACAAATAAACAAATATATGCCTTGTATCTTTTGGCATTCCTAATTTTTCCTAGTGAAATTTCGAATGGTCCACCAAAATCTATTCCTGTGGCCATAAATGCCTTTACGGATGCCAAGCGCGCCACAGGTAAATCCCCCATAATAGGTTGCAATGCCGTCGGCCGGGTACGGAAGCACTGGAGACACCGTTGTAACCGACGACGGATCACATCACGACCAGAGATTATCCAATATTGACCTCGTATAAGACAATGTAGATTTTGTGGTCCCGGGTGCATGTAAGACTGGTGATAGAAATCTACTATAAGATTTGTCACATGTGATGATTTTGGTAGTAAGATTGGGTGGCGGCGGCTGAATGAAACTGGAGCATGATGTATTCGCCCACCGACTCGAATCAACCCATGGGAATCAATGAAGGGATTAAGATTGCGTAACCGAGATGACACAATTTTTCCCTCTCGAATAGATGACTTTTCCCGTCTAAATTCGCTAGTTTGTACAGTTCTAACGCAGACAACAGTTGCTGCGGCCAATTCCTTCGCTGTTAACATACCCTTACGTCGAAGACCAGTTTTCTGCGAATTATGTGAAAAACGTAGGATCCATGCTACTACTCTCCTCATCGTCGTCCATGAGGAGAATCGTTCAAAGGGGAGGGTTCCGTCTTCTATCGGTGTGTCCTCCACTGTAATGTGTAGAGCGAGCACCTTAGCTTCACAATACTCAGGCTCATGGCCCTCGATGGTCGTTGGATTCCCTTTCTCCTTAGGCCACTCTATCTCCGATTTCGCTAACCACTCCGGTCCTGTACGCCATAATGGATGATCGAGCAACTCTTTGGGAGTGAGCCCTCGGGAACCACAGTCTGCGGGGTTCTGGGCGGAAGGTACATGGCGAAATTGCTCTGGTGACATAATTGACTGAATCTGGCTAACTCTATTTGCAACATATGTTTTCCATTTGTGAGGCGAGGAGCGGATCCAGCTTAATGTGACCATCGAATCTGTCCAAACTACTGACGGTGACATTGTCGGGAATTGCGATGCGAATAATTTCCGAGCATGTTGCACTAATTTGGCGACTGTTACAACGGCACATAATTCAAGCCTAGGCAATGTCTCCCTCTTTAAGGGAGCCACTCGACTCTTTGCAATGACAAGCGAAACGACTATATCACCATTAGCGTGTTCTGCCCTCAAATACACTACCCCACAGTATCCCTTTTCCGAGCTATCTGCGAATCCGTGAAGTTGGATTTTGGAAGCGGGATCAATCTTCAACCACCTCGGTAATTGAAAACTAGATAATGAAGGTAATTCCTCTCGAAATGCAATCCACTTGCGGCAAACGTCTTCTGGAGGAGTTTGATCCCAATCCAAACCCAACTGCCACAGATATTGAATGATCCATTTTCCCATAAATGTGACAGGAGCTATATATCCCATTGGATCAAATAGCTTACAGATATCCGATAAAATGGCTCTTTTTGTGAGTTGATTTGGGCTAACGACAACTTGATACGACATGCTATCCGTAGAAGGGTCCCACACTAATCCGAGAATTTTGGTGAATGCATTCGGATCATCCCCAAATACGAGTGATTTACGGGATATTGCACAATGATCCTTTGGCAATGCTTCTAATACTTCCGGACAATTGCTCATCCATTTTCTAAGGGCAAATCCTCCTTGATTCAATAATTTAATTAGCTGAGACTGTAAATCCAATGCATCTTTTACAGTCGGTACGGACATAACAAAATCGTCCATGTATGTACACTCTAATATCGCAGCGACAGCGTCAGGTAGGTTGGCACCTTCATCCTGAGCTAATTGGTGCAGAGTCCTTATAGCGAGGAAAGGAGAGGCAGATATGCCATAAACGACGGTGGACAAACAATATTCTTTTAACGGTTCCGATGGATCCCATCGCCATAATATTTTCTGAAACTGATGGTGCTTCTCCGCTAATCTAATATTTCTATACATTTGCTTTATGTCTGTCACTACAACTACCTGATAAATCCTAAACTTAATCAATATGTCTACGATATTCAATTGCAATTTAGGTCCCGTATGTAGGATTTCATTCAGTGATGGGCCATGTTTAGTTTTCATGGATGCATCGAATACGACACGAAATTTTACTATATTATCAATGGCTGTGTCGTCAGTACGCTTGAAGATACAGTGATGTGGTATGAAGTACGATGACCCACATCCCTCTTGAGAAGGTGGTGCTAGACTCATATGTCCTTGCTCAATATAATCCGTCATAAACGCATTGTACTGCAACCGTAGCTCAGGATACCTGGTTAGCTTTCGTTCTAATAACTGAAATCGACGCAAAGCTAACTCGCGACTGTCATTCAGATTGAGAACCGAGGACAAAAATGGTAACTCGACAACATATGTACCATTACTCGAGCGAGAGACCGTTCTCTTGTAATGTTCTTCGCACTCCTGCTCAGTAGGGCACGATACAGTTACTGAAGGGAGTTCCTCTACTTGCCAAAACTTCCGAATCAGATTATCCGTATCATTTTGCAGTGTCATGCAAAATGACGATACTGACGGGTTGTTCGAACATCCCGCAGGCGGTGGCTCGATACGACCAATTAAACAATATCCCCAAATTGTAAGAAGGGCACTAGGGGTCCCTTTAGGACCGACAATAGGTTCACCGAGTGCGATATACGGGAACCACTCTGCTCCTAACAAGATATCAACATCGTGTGGTACATGGAAAGCCGTATCGGCGAGGGGTAATCCCTCCAAGTGAGGCCAATTATACTGTTCAATGTGCATAGACGGGCACTTAGTGATGTTTCGAATTTCCATAGCATCTACTTCTAAACAAATATTATCGACAGGCTCAAATGAACACTTAATTGTGCCACTAGAGATCCCTACTGGAACTTTCGCCAATCCGAATATTGGGACTTGTGCGACCTGTGGTGTCAACCCTAGTCGTTTTGAACAGTGCGCACTAATAAATGTGCCTTCACTAGCAGTATCGAGTAGAACTCGTACGCGTGTATACCGTCCAGAATGATCACGTACGTATGCTTGTGCAGTCAACAATAACACACAAGACCTAGTGGACGTTTGTAGCGATGATACACTAGGGAGGTTGCGTACTAGGGCATCATTAACGTGCTTCACTGAATTCTCATTGACTTTGGGGGAGGGTGACTTATCCTCCGTTTTTACTTCCACAACCTCTTTATGTGGCATATGGAGTAAAGTGTGATGGCGTTGGCGACATATCCTACATGAGCCTCTAGAGTCACAACGCGCGAGATAATGACCCGAGTTTAAACAATTAAGGCACACACGCTGCCTCTTTGCGAATTCAAATCGATCGATTATGGATTTATTTCTAAATGGTGCACACTGTGCTAAATGGTGATTATCGTTACACAGTGGGCAGTGGGACAGATCCTTTGCATTTGTCTCCGTGCGAACTACCAACGACGTAGTTGCCTTTCTAGCTGAAGTAAACCTTGCGGGGGCGTTCGAGAACTGTTTCTTATTAATTATCGATTTATAATTAATAGAATCACCGCAAGATTCTATTACTCGGCATTCACTTGACAAAAACGATATAAATTGCTTCAATGTAACTACTTCACAATTACTGACGGCTTGTTCCCACTTTTCTCTCAGTACGGGCGTCAATTTCTTCTTAAACAAGTGTAATAAAGGCACCGACCAACTCGCGACGTCATGACCTAACGCTGATAACGCACCAGAATACTCTGTCAGCGTTGTTACGAATTTCCGCATGGATGTGGGATCACACGTGAGCGTTACGTTAAATAATTCATCCAAGTACGAACTAGTTAGTAGTTTCTTGTCGTTATATCTATCCTGTAAGGTATCCCATGCAACCTGATAATTATTTGCGGTCAACGGTAGCGACGAAATTTGTGCGAGGGCGTCTCCATGCAGTGCCGATCGCAGGTACATGAATTTCTGAACGTCCGACAAATTACTATTGTGCACGGTGGACGTGTACATATCGAAGAAGTTGTGCCATTGATTTAAATCGCCATCGAATTCAACTAATTTTAATTTCGGAAGCGCGACTCCGGAGACGGCGTTTGAAGATTGCGTAATCGGACCCACCGAATGGTCGCGATTGCGATGAAACTCAGGAAATGCCATTGCAATAATGGCTTTGGCATTGTAATAAGACGCTTCTACTTCTTCTATGTCTGGTTGGAGATCTTTCGGTGTTTTTAACTTATTATAACACGCCGATAATCTACCAATCGCGTCATTAAATTCCCTAAACAAATCCTCCAAGCCTTCCGACATAACTTTAAGAAGCGCTATTGACTTCTTATCATCGGGGTCGGCGTCTACCGATTGTGCGATTAATTCGACACGCAAAATCTTTCGACGGGCAGTTTCCACCTTGAATATAACTTCCTCGAGAGACGGCATGTTGCTAATTTTAAACTACAAACTGAGCGAGAAATGATAAGAAGATAAGAAGATTATAAAGAAACCGTCGCCGATAAATATCGACGATCACAAAACATACAACTGTTGGAATCGACCAGATGTACCAGATGTGGTGAGAGAGAGACCACACAACGAGGTCAAGAGAGAACGAATGCTAGAACGATTAACAAAACGAGCGACGGGATCGAGAACTAACGTATTAATAAGCGAAAAACTGTAATTAATACAGCGCTAATTATCACAATATAAACCGAATCCGGTTCGAAGGACCAAAATGTACGCCCGTGGATCGAGGACAAGCCCTTTGAAGGCGATACTTGAGCCCAATGACCACGACACGCAACTTTGCAACAAAAAGTGGACTGTAATGTAATATTTTTGTGAGCGAGCCGCGGGGTTAGCTTCTACTTGCTACCACCTACCTTTGGTCGACCAGAAGGGCGGCGTCACTTGACTTTTGGATTCGACACTATTGTTCTCTTCTCTCACTATTTTCTGTGTGTCCTCTTCAACGTACGTTTCGAGACTCTTGTTCCGTGAGCCCGGGTGTCGCGCGAAATACAATTATCGCACGCGCACTTCAGTCGCGTACCGGTCGCTCACAATTACAATATACAGGGTGGACGTCCGAACATGGGAAGAAATAAAATAAAACATGATACATAAATGCAGATAATTGCAGTTGTATATTGGAGAAAATAAGTGCTCATAAGGGCGAAAATTTGGTTTTCGAACAATATAAGTAAACAACCGAGCAAACTAAAACGAAAGTTTTGATAAAATAAAAAATATGCCTGAATATAAAATTATGAAACACTAATTAGAACTACAGAATTACCAGCAGATAACTAATAAATAAAATCGAAGCATTGAAGAATGGTGAAGCAAGTAGCCATAGTAGAATATCATCAATGTTAGTGAAGAGTACAATGCAAAGCTTACTAAAATTATGAAAATATCCAAAGATTACCCAAATGGAAAATAAACGCCAATAGTATATTGTGCATCAAGGGCGGAAAAACAGGCTTTAGCAGCCCGCGGTGCTTGGCGCATGAGCGAGCGGAGCGAGCGAGGGCGCCAAGAAACGAAGGGCTGCTAATGCCTTTCGGCCTGCGGGACACACGCTATTTTTCCGCCTACCTACAATATCTGACGCTTTTACTCTATAATCAACCGAATTTTGATGAGTTTTCTTATTTCAATATTTTGTTTTATTTTAAGAACCCACTTCAACATTGCATGCTCAACCACAATGTAATATTTCCTTCTTTCTGCTATATAAGCCAGTACTGTATTTTTAGTAATGTTTTTGACTCTTTGGCCGTTTACAACTAGAAAACTTATTATGTTGGAGTACATACCCAGCCTAAGATTTTATTGGTTTATTAGGTTAGCGGTAACGGCAGCGGCAACTTCCCTTATATCAAGGCTGTAATCTTGGCTGTAAGCCAAGTCTTCATCGCTGCTAACATCCATTGCACTTAATACACTTTTTAATTAGAGAGTAGTTACAATGTATATGCCACTGTCACATGTGTTTATGATAAGTATGCTGCCATCTATGGGAAAATTTCTGAAAAATTTTAGAGGCCCTACAGCCTGTATATCTCTTTCCGCCCGCAATTTAGAACTGAAAAATGAACATTCAGAGCAGGTAGGCGGAAAAATAATGTAATCTAAGATACTTTTGCATAAGAAACATAATATAAGGCATTGCGAAATATATAGTCAACTAACGGTTTCTGAGACATCTATCAGATTATATGGCAGGGTAGAGACACGACAAGTCTGAATAGGGTACAAAAGATGTATGCCTATTTAGAGCGGGTCCGGCTTCATTTGTTTATTACAAACACTTAAGAAAATCTGAAGATGATGTAACATTGCTCAATTTATGGGAAATACAACTGAAAACTGGAATTAAAATTGAAATAAAGAGTTGAGGTATTCCGAGTAACATAGGGTTTGCGATAAAAATGACGTCTTTTGTTCACATTATATAAAATTTACATAAACCAGCTGTAGAATCCTAGATACTATAAAGCAAAGACAACATCGAATCAGCGTACTCTGGACATGAAAATGCAGACATCCGCATTTAAATGAACTACATTATTATGAATACTCTACAGTTCTCTAACGTTCACATATTAGTTGCTCTGGAATCTAGATCAATATAAAACATAAATCTGGAAAGGAAGGAAATACAATATCTACAGCGATACAAGCGATAGTATACTTTGTGGAAGATGACACAGGCCATAGTAGAAATGCAGTATAAATTGACGCTTTGAGAATGTTTTGCAGGTTTCAGAGTAAATAAAGAAATAACAAAGGACAGCCGGGTATACAAAAAACAATTAATTAATTAAAGTTATAGAGAAGAAACGAAGAGCACACATGTCCACAGTATGTTCTTATTAAAATGGTTGTTTCTGATAGGATTCCCTGAATTAAATCCGAAATTAATATCAATTTTGCTCAAAAAATATCTTGTCTTGTATTATATCCTGTAACGGTCCGGAAACGTCTTTGGCAGAAACTGCATTTTAATAATTAATTGGCGCATAGACCTGCACTGTAGACGACCGTACTCGCACCTTTTTTTGTTGTGGTGACGTGTTTCCCATATGTGTGCGATTTTTAAAATCGCCGGCGAGACGCCACCATAGAGGCAGAAATCAGTTGCCTTGCGTGTCGTACGGAAGTGCCAGAAGAACCGTATAAATTGGCGTACCACCATCCGGTTTCCGGGATAATAAACGGGGACTCAGTTAACCACCCTTGAGGGGATTGAGGCACCAGGTACTTGGCAAGGAACTATCCATACGCTCATAACATCCGAGTAAGTAATTAAGCCCGTTATCTTTTCCGTTTCGTAAAGCCACGTGTCCGGCCATTGTTACTAAGGCCATGTGCTTTGCAGGCGTTTTTTCGGGGAAGGGCTAAGTAGCTCAGCCAGCCAGGTCTTGGCTAGGGGCAGCGATCATCCTGCCAGAGTTGCTCTGAGGTTTGAAATCCAGCGACGGCGTCCTCGACGATCGCGGCCGCCGCCCGTTCTAAGACCAGAGTCCGCCAGCGGAGTCACGTAGATGAGGAAACACAGGCCAGATACAGATATTGATACCTATTTTTTTTTGTTCTCAATTGAGCCAGACCTTTATGTTTGATTTTTGGTCTCAATTGAATTTAATTCCATATTGACATATCGTTTATTTCTTTTGTGTAAAATTTGCGTTACGTGTTTCGTGCCGTACGTGTTTTGCGCTTGTGTAAGAGAAAGGTCGCTCCGTCGGCCCTTTGAATCGCGCGATAAGGAGCTCGCGATATTCGGCCGAATATAGTGAATCCTGCGTAAAAGGGTTGCGTACGGAGGTATTTATTTCAGGAAGCGTAGGAAGCGTAGACACGGTGTCCGTCGTTTGTGTGAATAAACGCCGATATTTTACACTACAAAATTCACACCTGTTATTTTTTGTTCCCCCCACGTTTTCTCGATCGGGCATTTATTTCAGTTTTCAGTTATTACTCTCACTGCGAGATTTAAATTTGGTGGAGTTGGCGCCATATGGTCAGCGTTGTGACAGTTCGTGATTTCTGAACTTCGCTGACTGTCTGCCGTCCACCCACGCAGGTAGGGTGGAGCCACCCTTTGCAACGAAGTAGAGACGAGGTTAAAATTACGTGGAGCCTTTTTTTAACCCCCCCCCCCACTCTCTGACACCGAGAGCCTGGCCCTCGTCACTGCTTCGAAGGGACCCTCTACTCGCTCCACGGCCTAACGCGCTGATTGCCCTTCAGGTACGTCACAATCCATAGAAACGTACAATGGTCCAAGCAAAGAGTATGCTACGAAGAGTCAAAAAACACAAGCTCTTTTTAGTGGACATGTGTGGTTTTGCATGGGATCCTCAAAGAGCTCATATAGTAGGGCTATGTACAGGAAAAATAAAATGCCAAAAGTAGCCACATAATGGATATCATAAAAAAAAGACAGAGACGGTCTTTTGGATAGAACGAATTAGAAACGCTGGATAAAGAAAGGAATCTACACGACTAACAATATTGGGATGCTCCCTATGTACCGATTGATATACAGGGCCATGTTATATTGCAGTGTTGGCGTTTTGTGTACAGTGTTATTTTACTTACATTACATTTTTCCTATTCTACTTTTTACTTTATCTTTTTACTTTTTATTTACAAACTTTTCATCCATTCGTCTCTATCTCTTGCTAGGTTCCTTGCTTCTCCTTCTGGCATTCTTTTCTTTTCTAGTATTTTTATAACCGTTTGATTCCATCCTATTCTGGGTCTTCCTATTTTCTTACTATCTATCGTCTTCGCTTCCCACGTTCATTTTATTTGAGCCTTTTCATCCATTCTTATTAAGTGACCCCACCAACTAACCTGCCTTTTTAAGTACTCCTGTATAGTTTCAATTTCCAATTCTTTCCTGATTTCCTCATTCAGATACTTCATTTCAGCCGCTTGGATTCTGCTTACATCTCTTTTTGTCAGTATCCATGTGTCACACCCGTACGTTAAGATACTCCGGTATATTGCTTTGTATACGTTTAATTTGGTCTCTCTCGTTACTTCTTTTTGTTTATTAGTACCTTATTCATTTAATAGTATACATTTATGGTCTGGTCGATTCTGGTGCGATTTCTTTGTTATTTTCCCCATATTTCTTATTCGTATTTTTATTTTTTTCTCTGTTTTTACCTATGACCATTACTTGTGGCTTAGGTTTGTTTGTCTTCATATTATACTCTGTCATTACTTCGTTATATTGAAAATATATTTTGAAATTTGAAATTTTTGAAACGGCAGAAATGACATAATTACAAAGTAAATTTAGTCCACGAACTGAACGAATATGATTTTGATCGTAGGGTTCAGTTTTGCGAACAAATGATGAATCTCTGTAACGTCGATGAAGGGTTTGCTACCAGAATTTTATTTAGGGATGGACAACTTTTTATTTGAATGGAACGGTGAATAAACAAAATTGTTGCTATTGGTCCGAGCGCAACCCTCAGTGGATGACGGAACCCCATACCTGCATCCTGCATCCTGCACCCCATACCCATGTTTGGGCAGGAATAGTAGGTGATATTATTATTGGGCCCTTCTTCATTGATGGCCCGTTGACAGGCCAAGCATATTAGGAGCTATTGAGAGATTACCTCATTCCCAAATCGACACGATCTCGAGGTTCCAAATGAAGACTTATGGTTCCAATAAGATGGGGCTCCACTTCATTTTAGCCGAATGGTAGGCGACTATCTCAACGAAGTCTTCCAAGGCAGGTAAATTGGCAGAATGGGTTTTGTTGAATGGCCAGCGCGTTCCCCTGACAGACCCCTTTAGATTTATTCTTATGGGGCTACATCAAAAGTAAAGTATACTTTAATCGGCCAACCACAATTGAACAAGTGAAAGAACGGATCCAAGTCGAAATGTGACAAATACAGCCAGAAGTTCTCCTCAATGTCTGTGCGGCCTTTCGACATCGATTGGCACACTGTCAAGAACAAAATGGTCAACAATTTGAACATCTAATTTGATTTTTTTCCTTAACCAATATGTTTTCGTTATTTTAATTATTTTATTATTTTTGTGACTTTATATTATCTTAAAACAAGCCATTAGTATTTTTTTCTCGAAACAAATATAGGTTGTCATTTAAAAAAAAATGGCTCTAACGTCATAATTTCAAAACGGAGAGAGATGGAAAATTGAAAATGGCCTCAAAATATTTGTTTGAAAAACAAAATCATTTTGACCTGTTGAAGCGTTTTTCGAAAATTATACCGGGGAAAAAATAAAGCCAGTTCTTAATACTTTATGCGCTCTCTGTATAAACTCGGGTGTAAAGCATATGTTTGTTTTGCTTCCAAAACACAAATTCTAAACAAAATCAACATTGTTTAACGGATATTATACTTTATATACGATCTAATTAAAATAACGTATATGATCTATTTGGGCTTAATTGGTTTCATCAAAATTTATACAGGGTGTCGCAGTCATTGTGCTCAACATGGGTTCAACATTATCTCGTGGAAAGTAAGAGATGAAGAGTTGATTAAATTAGACAAAATAATCATGAGGCTGAAGCCATCACTGAAAATATGCATTTTGCATTTGACGTTCTGGCTCGTTCAATTTAATTTATAATGAAGTGATATTTTGACATTGTTATGGTGCTTGTTTGAGTAAAATTCAAATATGTTTCACCAGGTGCATGTTTGTGTGTGCGAGTGTGTGTGTGTATATGTGAGTGGCATTTTATCATAATTATTAATTTATTAGCGTATATTAAAATATTGCCAAGTAAAATTCTAATTCGACGCGCTGGCGTTGCTGTGCAACTTATCTGCAGAACGGCCCTACTCCATTCCCTTTCCCTTGCTCCTGCCCGTACCCCTGAACGCACCCGGCCGTCAGCCCGCGGGATTCCACTGTACGACGTAAGTATTTAATTAACTTATTCTGATTTAAATTGTAAAACGTTAAATTTTAATTAAGTTGCACGGAGCAGTGACAGGACTGGCGCCGCGCGGATTACGCAAATTTGAAATTTTAACAATAAAATTCTCTTGTTTTCTTAAACAAATTCATAAGACTGAGGAGTCGTTGATTTAATAATTTAGCAAGTTTCATTAACATGCCAAGACAGCGCGTCAAGCTGAAACAGTAGACGTTTTATACAGAAAATTTATTACCCGCGAGAGAAATTCAAATAGATACCAGTTAGAGGTGAACCGAAGCGAGCGAAATATCCACAAAGAGAAGTGACAACAGCGCTTTCTGCAATGGAAAGAGGACAACCAGTGAACCATTGCGGGAACCTTCTTCAACCCAGCCTCTGGTTTATGAAGGAGTCCCCACCAAAAGCAAACTTTCAACTTGTTTTGAAAATCTTATATAGAGGACATCAACCTTCGTGGCAACCACGAATATACAGGGTGTTTGCTAAACATGGGCAAAAAATGCAAGGGGATATTCCCTGGGTTATTCTAAGAATATTTGGTCCTTCGATCAGTTGTGAAAAACCGCTTTGTTTCGAATATACAGGGTGATCAATGTTTTTCAAACAAACAAATTTTGTTAGTGAAGTTCTCTATTATGAATCACTAGAGATGACTGACATGCATTTTATGTATAGCATGGCCAATGGAAATTCTTTACATGATAAGAGATTGTGGACTATTTCCCAATCATATTGTTCCTGATAGAAAACTCTTCGAGGATTCACCAACGTCTTCATGACATAGGTACGTTGAAGCAAAGTGGAGGAATAGAAAGGCCAATAACAGTAATAACAGTCGATGTTGAAGAAAATGTGCTCCCTGGAAATACTCAGGGTCAATTTCTTGTACCCACATCACATACAATGCGTTCAGGCACTTCTTTCTGCAGATTTCTTCCCGGTATTGCATTTTGTCGATGGCATTTGCACACATTTGTTCAAATCCCTCAACTACTGCCGCTTATTATTTTTACGGATGAAGCAAATTTCTCAAGAAATGCAATCAGGAATTTTCATAATAACCATGAGCTGATGAAAATTCACATTCGGTACTTGAAGATCGTTTTCAACAGTTCTCATTGTAAGTTTGGGTGGGAAATGGTTAATTGGACCGGTATTCTAGCGGGAGTCTTCTTGACCAGTTGGGTACACCACAACTTTTTTGAACTATTGCTACCTCAGCTTCTGGAGGATGTAACACCGACAACGCAAATTGCAATGTGGACGACGCTTCACCACCAACAGCAACATAAACATAAACATAAACATAATTTATTAATCACGTAGGCCAAAAATAGTTGGATAAGACAAATTTACAATATGTAATTTAAGTAATATATCACCAATAAGTTGCATGAAATTCGTTAGCACTGTAGAAGCATTTCTCTATTAGATGGGTTTTTATTGCTCGCTGGAAGAGCCTTTCGCTACGAATACCCAGTAACGCTTTTGGTATTTTGTTATAAAATTTCGCGCCAGCATATGCTGGTGCTTTTTCATATAACGTTGGGCGATGCTTATTGGTCAAGATGTTATTGCCAAACCTTGTGTCGTAGTGATGAATACTGCCCACTCTTTCGAATGTGGCTATGTTTGTTCTTACATTTAGTATACACTTGTAGATGTACAGACTTGGTGCTGATTATATTCTGTTTTTTATGAAGGTCATCTTACAGGTTTCCTTGGGTTGTAGGTCAAAGATTAGGCGTAATATTCTTTTTTGGGCAACAAAGATTCTATTTAATGATTTTGTTGCTCCCCATATGTATATGTAGTAGCTTAGGTGACTATAGACCAGTAAATAGTATACACTAATTAAGATTTGATTAGTTAGGGTTGCCTTCAGTTTTAGTATTGCGAAGTAGGCGCTGCTTAGTTTTTTACAGATGGAGTCTACATTGGCATCAAAGTTTAGTTGGGCGTCGATGGTGCTACCCAGAAATACTGAACTAGGCGCAATGGCTACATTGTGGTTATTAAAGTAGTTAGTTGGTATACATTTTCTGTTGTAGTATTGAACTGTTATAGTTTTTGTTTGGTTTAGCACTGGATTGTTTTTGTTGCACCGGTTGTCGAAATCCATGTTAACATTTTTAATTTTCACCAATAGTTCTTGAGCATCCGGTGATGATACTATTACTGCCGTGTCACCCGCAAACATAGATATATATCCATCTCTGACTGAGGTTGGTAGATCATTAATATTCACTGAGAACATGAGAGGTCCAAGTACTGATACTTGGGCCACCCCCATATCCAGCTGATGGTAGGGTGAAAGGTTGTTCCGTATTTTTACACTAAACTGACGGTTGGTTATAAGAGATTTAGTGAGTTTATTGGCATGAGCTCAAATTCCAATAAACTCTAGTTTTTCAAGTAGAAAGTCTATGTTCACTACATCAAACGCCTTGGACAGGTCGAAATAGAGACCTACCACGTAGTTCCCTTGATCGATCTTTTCATGGATATGATTGATGAACTTGATAGAAGCACTTTCGGTGGATCTGTTCTTTCTGAAGACATGTTGCATGTTGCTAATTATATTGTATTTGTCCATGAATCCAATCAGTCTATTAAATATTGCTTGCTCTTCTGTTTTGATATAACACTTAGTAACTTGATTGGCCTATAGTTTTTGATATTTATTTTTTCACCTTTTTTAAAGATTGGTATTACTTGACCTATTTTTAAGTCAGTTGGGAATTCTGCACTACTTATGCACATATTGGTTAAAATTTTAAGAGGCTCTATAATTGCGTCACTCACATATTTGATAGTAGCTGTTTGAAGCTCATCCCGTTCTGTACTATTACTGCTTTTAAGTTGCACAATGATGTTCCTTATCTCAGTGTCATCGACTTCCATGTAGTTCTATGGTGTTATACTGGTTGTAGGCCTTAGTGCATTCTGTTGAGATAGTTTTGCCATTTTTTTCTGCTACGCAGGCCTTTCCAATAGTGGCAAGATATTTTGCAAATTCATTTGCTAGTACCTTTTTATCCGTTATAATAACTTGCTCCATTTTTAGTGATATTTGCTTCAGCATTTTGGTTTTTCCTAGTTCTTTGTTAACAAGGTGCCATATATTCTTGTTTCTGTTGCCATTCCTATTTATAAATTGAGCAAAATGTTTTTCTTTAGCTTGCTTAATCATCTGCCTGTGCTTCCTCTTCATATCTGTATACTCTTGCTGTATTGACGAGTGCTGTAGTAGTTTGGTTATGTTACAGTAATTTCGTAGGTTTTTGCTGGATTGGATGATACCCACTCATTCCCAGATATTTTTGGAGAACATTTTATTTCTGGTTTTTGACATGTTGTATGAGCTTCACACATAGTGCTCATGAAGATCGAGAGTGCTTCATTTACATCTGTAGACGTTTCCATTTTATCCCAAGTTTTGAGTAGTAGAAAATGCTTTAGGTTTATCAAGTTTGTCTCATTTGTTTTTCTTATTATTTTCCTCTCTGATTTTTCGTCAGTGTTAGCTGGAGGTATGGTACACTTAACAATTTGTCCTAGATGGTCAGATATGCCAAAGTTGTGCAGTTTCACTGTGTATGATAGATTGGTGAAGACATAATCAATCGACGATTTTGTAGTTATACCATTTTTATTTGAATGTATCCTTGTGAAGCATGTAACTTCATTATGTTGAAGACATAACTTTGTGTGACTCGAAGACATATAATAGTAGGTTATATTGGGGATTGCTGCGATCAGCGTCTATGTTCATATCACCACATATGATGAGATGGTCATACCTAGCAGTGAGTTTGTTTAGTACAATTGACAGTTTATTTATAAATATTTGAACGTCACCACTCAGTGATCTTGGTCATATGGAGACAATTAGATTGGTCAACGTGGGCCTCACTTATGGCTCGGTACTACGTATGGGACCATCTCACTAGTCAATCCAAGTCCCTAGTTTATACTACTCCAGTGGAAAATGTGGAAGAATTTAGAAATCGAATAATTGTCAGGTGTAATTCGATAAGAAAGAAAGAAAATATGAGGCGAAGATTGGATGCATGCATCCTAGTTGGTGGGGGTAATTTTCAACATTTATTATAGATTATGTATGTGTAATAAATTGAGTTGATAATATAGTAACTGTAAAAAAAGTTCATCCTGTATTTTTTATACAAAGCGGTTTTTCACACATCATCAAAATCACAAAATATTCTCAGGTTAACCCATGGAATAACCCTTTGCATTTTTGGCCCATGCTTAGGAAACACGCTGTATATAAACTCGTACCCTTGTAGTAAAAACTACAATACAAGTTATTTTATCATACAAATGTTACTTCGAGCTTCACAGAACACCACACAACATATTGGTCCTCACAACCGCACATACAACACTGTCCCTTAAGATAATGTATGCCTGTCTATATTAGCGTGTTAACGTTTCGGTAAGAAGTGATATTATTAGGTTACTAATTTATTAGGTTAGTGATTTTTTTATTTAGTTATTAACGTTATAAAGTAAATTTGGTATTTCAGATCATAGTTCATCAAGGCGTAATGCCTTTTTTCAGAAAATTCACAAGAAGTGTGAGTCTGATAGGAATAGTTGTATAGTTGAATACAAATTTAGCAGACTTATCAAAGACACCAGGTGTAGTCAAATAATCACAATATACACATATGATTCAAATATTTAAATATTACAATTTCAAATGCTCCTCATGAAAGTTTGGATGATACACAAAACTTATAAAACCTCTAAAAAATACTCCATAAATTAACACTGTATGAAGCTCTAAGGATTGATAAAACCAGGAAAAACACTAATGTAATTTTCCTTAAGGAACAGGTTTCACTTAATTTCGCGCCTTTATTCAAATATATAGTACCAACTTAAAGAGTAAAACGTTACTCACACTGCACAGCTCGATAACACTAAATAATGGGTACCATTTCACAATCTAATAAGATGGCCGATAGAGATGTGGAAAAATCACCAGTCAATTCATCCAATTAACTCTCAAAACATCCGAGACAATATCAATGGTACAAATATTGTCCATAATCCAACACGTGAACAAATCGTCGAAAGCGTAAAATGCCTTGATCAGCTATTGTATTTCAGTTCAGAAAGACAAATAAAAAATTACTGAAAAATATGTACAAGACGTATGTTAATAGAAATAGTCAACAAAAAGAGCCGAAAAGGGTGAAGAATTTTTGTAATAGTTGTAAATTCTGGTGTATATAAATTCGCAAAAGAATTACACGATGTGTAGTGGCAATGTTGGTCATCAAATCTTCTACTTCTTGGCGATCAGTTCTGTTAAGGATTCTCTATTTTTAGCAAGGTGAAATAGTTTTTCTACGCCTAGATTCGTCTAGTCTCAGATGTTGCTTAGCCAACCTCCCTTATATAATTGTATGTAACAGAGTATATTTGTTGTTGCTTAGAATATGGCCGCCTAAATATGTAGTTTTGCGAACATTTATTAGTTTTAGGAGTTTTCAATCTGAGTCCATTTTCTAATATTTTATTAAATATAGTTCGTAGGTCACGAACATCGATAAACATTTTACATCAAAAGAAATATCCAAGTCGTCTTCCCATTTCAGGTGAAAAATTTCAAAATTAACTTTCAATATTATCGTATGATCCAGAAGAAAGTTATAGTTTCTACAGAAACCTTCTACACAATTCAAAGAGTTTCTGATCTACATACATCCTAGCCTATTTAGTGATTCAAATCATGATAATAATTGTTGTTCTGTTCATTTATATTACCGCTCTAAACTGAGTATTTTCTAAAATAAAAAATGAAGTAGTGTCATATTGTAATACCTACATACAGGGTGATTTAAAAGGTGTTGTGCAAACTTAAGGGTATGATGTGGGATTCTCTACGAAGCAAAAAATGTTAATAAACCTATGTATCATTTCCAGCTGTTATCTAGTAACAGAGGATTTCTCTGTTTATATCATTGTTCTGTTAAATCTAGTCATAAGAGGAAATAAGTCAAACAAATGCTTATTTGTTATGACGGAGGGTATTCAAGCATGAATTATTGTTGTTTTCTAAGTGTGGTACATTTTTCTATTGATGGAGTGTATTTCTGTAGGTGAATATGCAGAAATTTATTGCGTACATGTCTATTGCAGCGGAAAAGTTTATTGGTATTTTTAAGTTATTTAACATCGCCAATTACACGTCAATGTTTGGACCACACCTTTTGAATCACCCTAAATAAGGACAATTGAACATTTGATACATTTTACATTAATCAATTGAAAAAATGACGTTAGTTTTTTTTTTCAATTTGACGTATGTGGACAGTTGCACTTAAAAAATCTAATAAATGAACATTTTAACACTGGGATATCAGAAATTGACAAATTATAATAGACGCAGGCAGTATATATTAGAAAATTGTCAGATTTTCACAGCTAAAGCTTAGAATTTTATAGATTGTATTGTATGATGTCTCAGTCCGAAATTTTACCCATTGAGAAAGTTGTTAAAAATTTAACCGATTTCAACAACCGCAATTGAAAGTTGGCAGATTTCGATATTTTCTAGATACATTTGACATGTAGGGATAGTTAATGTTGAAATGTTGAAATAATGTTTAATGTAGTAATGTTGAAAATTGTAATTTATTAACTGTATTTCTACATGCTATTTCAACGTTTCAGGCATGGCATGGCCTACTTCGGTGCATAGAAATGTAATTAAATGGTTACTTTTGTGAAAAATATTGAATATCTCCACAACTATGGGGTTCAGACATAAGATATGCACCATCAAATTGAAGACAAGAAAAAGACTCATCGAATAATTACATAAAATGGGGGGCATCCCATTTAAAAAATTGGGTAAAAGTGGGTTCGCTTTGAAATTTGCAAAGTTTGGCATTTTTTTCTGGACACCCTGTATTACTAAATTTAAATTTCTCATTACAAAACGTTGCTTATTAACCACACAACCAAGATTATTGCTAAAACTTATTTTTACCTTAAAAAAATGAGGTTGTTACGACTTTTTAAAGTTGAGCTTGCTTATGCATGATATTTTGAAAAAAAAAATTGTAAATCCAAAACTAAACAAACAGCATTGTAGAGGTTGAAAAATGTCATCAGAAAACCTAAATAAATATAGGGTGTTCTATTTAAAAAAATGTTTGTTTTTGTTATTCCGCAAAATTGGGACACCCTGTATGTTTGGAAATAATTTTACAGCATAAAGATTTTTAAGTTAATAACTTTATGTATGAAACATTTTTTTCTTTCTCTCACGGCGCTAGGAAAGCCCGACGCACTGTTGCAGGACCCTGTATATGAGTAAGATTTATTTTATTAAAATAATTCATTATGTTGGAATAATTATCAAATTTTAGAGAAATGATTAAAACACATAACTATGCTGCAGTTAACACGTTATATATTATTTTATCTTAAAACCTTTTCATTTAGTGAAATCGTAATAAATATAATTTATGTAATCATGTTATAAATTATATTTGTTTAAAAAAATTAAGGAAACAGTTAATGCTATAAGCTATAATAGTGTGTATAAAAGTGTTCTAAAACAATATACACATTGAACCTCATTTAGAATCGGCATAGCTCTAAATTATTTACAAGAAAAAATACGAAAACGAAGAAGTAACATTTTATTATTAAAATCTATATTATGTACAATATTTCCAAATACATGTTTTACATTAATTACAATACACTGAAACACTGTAATTTGCCCATTACATAGCTTTATAGTCGATTTTTAATAGTTCAGGCAAGTAATGCAAAAAATAAAAGTCTCTTAATTTATCGTGCATAGTTCTTCAAAGAAATCATTGTTTCTGCAAATTTTCTGAAACAAAATTCCTTTCGGGGTCCAAACTACAAAGTAAAAAAACAGTTTTTAGTTACATGTAACTGTCCCTGAACTTGATAGTAGTAACTGTGCTGAGTTTTCAGCATCAATTCACCATCCTTTAAAAATCGCGTAATTAAATTTGTTTTTATTAATTGGCTCAGAAGGAGGTAAATTTCTTGCATTGTAAGGGCACTTTATTTCAACTATATTCTCTTCTTCAATTAATCCGTCCGGGGTTGCTCCCAAATAAAAATCATTTATATGAATCTATAGTCCGCAACGTTTGATTATTTTTCCAATGAAATTTTCAAATTCGTGTCGAGCAATGGTTTCATTATCAATTCCATATTGCGTACTTTTCGCATAAAAATTATTACCGAGGAGCGATGTGATTGTATTTTGTATATTTGTATTTTTGCGTAATTTACAATTTTTTCCAAATGATAACGCAGTGATCCGTTTTCTTCGTTCCTCAATCCATAATCCGCAGGCTGATTCATCTGTTGTAGAACTACATATTTTTAAAATGTCGTCTCTATTTTTGGATAATTTTTCCAAAAACTGCGCCTGCCTGTCCTTCAGTTCATCTGCACTTATATCTACAAGTTGCACATTTGGACCATTGTCTTCATCGGCTTCCACTGTGCGATTATTTCATTTTCTTCTGCAATCCCGTTTTGTTTTTTTCAGAAAATAATGTCCTTCTGCTTACAGCCTGTTGCTTTCTCATTTCAAATTTTTGCATGATTATTCCTGGACTATTGTTATTCATTGTGTGGTGTAACGATGAATAGAAACGTCCACCCGAATTTAATGATAGTGCTGCTGCATGACATCTCATTGCATAGGCGCGCACTTGGATTAATTTATTCTCTTTCCTCCAATAAATTTCGCTAACACGGAATTATAATTTTCAGCATTATTATTTGTGATATTTTTAATAAGGCTTGAGCTATGATAAATTAGTCTACTGACACGAGTCATTATGTCGTTATAACCCACAACCACAACTTTTCATATCTGGTACCATATTCTTTTCGTGCTCTTTTTGACCTCTACAAAAATATTTATCACAGTTTTGATGATCTCCAAATACATAATTTAAACTATTATCAATATCTTTTTTAAATTAAAAAAAAATTGAGATATGAATATATCTTCCCTCCTTCTATATTTAATAGCAACCCGAAGGCTCTGAATGTTGTTTTTAAGCAATTGACGCAGGTACAAGGTTACCTCTGTACCTCTTGAGCTAAACTTTTATGGGCCAACTCTCTCAGTTTAGTACAATCATTTCTAAGTAAGTGAATAGAACATTAAATTTTTTGAACACCGAGGTTTTTTGAACCGGAAGGTCTTGCAGTTAACAATTTTTTATGAACGCTGCTGTCACAATCACCTACTAAATAAGCAAATTTCATTGTGATATTAATAAGTAATAAATGACAATTATGTCGTAACAAATTGGCATTTGTTTTACTTATTTTCTGTTATAACTTGATTTAGCAGAACAATATTAAAAACAAAGAAATCATTTGTAACTAGGTAACGAATGGAAATAAGCCATAGGTTTGTCAATATATTTTGCTTCGTAGAGCATCCTTCATCACGCCCTTAAGTTTTGACCATACATTTTGAATAATCCTGTATATAATATAAAATTAGATTAACTATCAACATCCGATAAATATACAAGTTTTCAATGAATATTTCATAAAGAAATAATTACAAAGAAAACTTTCTTTTGCTTCTACGGTTAACTTTAATAAAATGCAGATGGCTCATTTCTGCCAATTTATTTCAATGTAGCAATGCGTTATAAATCAAATGATAACTTTTGTACTCATTTGTATGATCATACATATTTGATTTGTACATATCTCATGAAAAAAACCATTCAGTTACTCAATATTGATTTATATTTCTTTTATGCCTCCATAAATAGGCTATCATAGGGCATGCAGCTCATGTCCACGAAACAGTTCATATTTTCCCTTTAGTTTTCTTCTTCGTGCTACCGGGACTCCTCCTTTCATACAACTCCCCTTTGTGAGGTGATAAAAGTGACGACCGGGAGCATCGACGGATCGTTTCGGGTTCACTTTCGCCCTTTCCTCTCTTCTCTCGCATTTTATTTTTATTTCGGACCTTTCCGGTTTCGCCGTCTCCTCCCCAGATCAACCCCCATTGTTCCGCGCTGAGGTGCGAACGCGTGTCTCTAGTGAGTCCCCCGACCCCCGCCCCCGGCAGATTCCCCATTTTCCACGCATTATCCTAGTCACGGGCGTCCACCGGTAATAGGATATTCGATCTCCGGGTCCTTACCTCCCCGCCGCCCCCGCAGGGAGTGTTCCATAAGATTGCCTACTCCGCGATTTTTCCGGGGATACGGGGACGTGGTAATCTGGCGATAATTCCTGTTAATCAAGGATTCTGGGAACCATGTGCAGACTGCGGTTCTCCTGGGGGCGGCTGCTGCTGACATCTTTAAGGGCGGCATCTGCTACCGAAGTCGTCCGCTGCAGACGTAAACTACTCGAGACGCGGGCATTGTCATGAGCATTGCCGCCCCCGACGGGTCGGTTACGTAATTGCATTACGGCGGGTATCTGTGGGGGTACAACCGCACATACCAGGACGACTGGGGGACAGCAGTAACTTTTCGTATAGCAATAGTGGAGGTTTATTAAACCGGTATGTATAGGAGGGGAGTAAATAATCCTCGCCGCCCCTGAAGGGATTATGTTTATTGGCGTTAATGAGGCTGAGTGTGTGGCACTTGGACGCGACTGCCTCTTTGATTAAACCTGGGCACTTCGCCTGGTAATTTTATGATCTCGTATTAATAAACAAGAGATTATGTCATTAACAGGACAACAGTAATTTACATGACGCTCATTTACGCCAAGCGGTATATGTAGCTAAACTTAGTATAATTAAAATATTAACCGAGATGTACAGTGTTGGTCAGATAAAAGTAGTAAACAAATTTTCAATAATATTTATGTTATGGTTTTATGGTCAGAGTAGAAACACTAACTTTGCGTCCAGCTGTATGTGTGTGAGTTAAATAAAATAAAAAGTAAGTAGTGATGAAATTTAAAATACTAAATGTATTATGTGTGAGTTGAATAAAATAAAAAGTAAGTGATGAAATTTAAAATACTAAATGTTTAACAAAATTCAACATTTCATATCAAATAAAACAAAATAATGAATTAAAATAAACAACAAGTCAGTGATAAATTTCAAATTAACCACTAAATAAAAAAAAAAGTTAAAAACAAATTTGAATGGAACCTTCGGTCGTGACTTCCGGCTGATTTGGGAAAGTTCATATTTGAGAAATGGTATTGGAACCTTCGGTCGTGACTTCCGACTGAATTAGGAAAGATACCACATTGTTATTAAAAAATTATGAAAAAAACAAAATATATAAATTGAAAATAAATTGAGAAATATATTATTAAAGTTTAAAACAAATTTGAATGGAACCTTCGGTCATGACTTCCGGCTGAATTGGGAAAGATACCATATTGTTATCAAAAAGATATGAAAAGAAATTTAAATTTAAATCAAATTAAGAGAAATATTATTAGAGTTTAAAACAAAATGGAATGGAGTCTTCGGTCGTGACTTACGGCTGAATTGGGAAAATCCATATTTAAAAAATGGTATTGGAACCTTCGGTCGTGACTTCCGGATGAATTAGGGAAGATACCATAAAATTTAAAAAAATATATGTCATTGAAAATAATTATTTTAATAAAGAAATGAGAATAAAGATAAACGAATGAAAACTTAATTAAATAGTTTTCCTTCCGTCGAAATTATCAGTAGAATTGGTTTCCTTATGTTAAAGATGTTGTAAAATAAACAATCAAAGATAGACATATTTTCAATTATACTTTAGTGTCAAAAATTATCATTCATTATTAAAAATTTATTAATATTGAATTATGTCGTTGTTTGTTCTGTATTGATTGGTATTAAAAATTTAATATGTCAAATAGATTTATTTGCATTTCTTTTGATGAATAAAAACAAAATCTCTCTTTAACTCTCAATACATGTTTTATTTACCTTATGTCTCTTACTTTCAAGTATAAATATATTCACCAGGTGGCATGGGTTACACAACAGTGAAGTAGACATATAAAATTCAATTTCAGCTTTCTACAACTAATATAGAGCTGTGGGTTCATGAAACTACAATATCTATAACTTATACTAGTATTTTATAATTCAGTGGGTTAGCAAACGATATTAAAAGAAATATGTTCCGGCGCGATCTAATAGTTGATTTTATTAAAAAAAATATATTTTGCTTAAGTCCGTCTTGCAACAATAAGATTTTAAAGTTTTGACATCAAAGAAAATTGAGGTTGTACTAAATTTATCTGACCAGAACTGTATGAAATAATTAATAGTACTAGGTGTTAAATATCAGCACCAATGCCGAGCTACTAAAATGTAATCATCAATTTAACACCTTGAAAACAACCTTTTTACAAATAATTATTGTTTTAATAATAGCTTTATGCATTATTGCAAATATTTGCTTGTCCAGAACTATCTCATAATACACTTATTATACTTATGTTTCCTCAATCATAATAATATTCATTAAACACTATCAGATCCATTAATCACTACCAGCAGTGATACATTATTATTATTCTATACTATATTTATTCTATACATATTTATTATATACTAAAATGTCATTCGGACTTGTATTTTAAAATAAATCAAATTTCGCATTATGTTATTTAAACCAGGGACTCGAGTAATACAGGGTCTCTAAATTGTGTGGAAATGGCTTAACCACAGATTACTGGGATAAAAAAAAGACGATTTAACAAAACATATCTATATACAAATGCGTTTGGTTTAGCCAGAATTCAGCTTCAAAGTTAATTTAAAAAAAAACCAAAATTTGCTTATAAAAAGAGAACGTTTACATTGATTTGGATGTTATTTGGTATGACACTTTATAAGGGTAGAACTCATATTTTGGCATAATATTGTTATTATCAGTAGACAGGTTGTGTATAAAACAAGTGAGGCCCAACATTAATACATTCATATTTTTTAATGACAAAAGCAAATAAATTTAAAAAAAAACATCAAATCGAACTCAGGCATTCATTATTAAGTTTTTTTTTATCTTTATAGTTTTTGATATCTGTTACAGTTTCGGCACAAAAAAATAAAATATGAGTGACTGCCCTACACTCGTTTCGAAACAAATGTAATCTAGTTACCGGGTTGATGATGGTTTATTCACAATAATGAATATAAAGTACACTTACGCCCATAAAACAGATATGTTGCTGGTTTTAGGATTTTAGGAGCCCTAATAACGAGCAAGAAATTTTGGAAATTATAGCAATTGCTTCATGCACACGATATACAAATAGTGCAAGAGCTTTTGCCAGCTGATTATGACCTACGTTTTTTTGCCGATTTATTCAAGAAAAAAGAGCTGAACGTATAGTTTTCAACCAGAAAATTATGTTCACTGATGATTTGTTTCCAAACGAGTGTAGCGCAGTCACTTATTTTTTTTTTGTCGAAACTGTAACATATATCAACAACTATAAAGATACAAAAAAACTTAATAATGAATGCCTGCGTCCGATTTTTTTTTTAAATTTATTAGCTTCTGTCATTAAAAAATATGAATGTATTAATGTTGGGCCTCACTTGCTTTATACACAACCGGTCTACTGATAATAACAATATTATGTCAAAATATGAGTTATACCCGTATAAAGTGTTATACCAAATAACATCCAAATCAATGCAAACGTTCTCTTTTTATAAGCAAATTTTGTTTTTATAAAATTAACTTTGAAGCTGAATACTGGCTAAACCAAACGCATTTGTATATAGATATATTTTGTTAAATCATCTTTTTTTGATCCCAGTAATCTGTGGTTAAGACATTTCCACACAATTTAGAGACACCCTGTATATCGCATACAGTTGCCGGTTTAGACGGCTACGCCACTATAACATTTCTATTGCAGCAATTATTGCTAATCTTCAATAAAACTTTATCTGTCAATGGTCGTGTTTTTGATTAATTTTTAAAATTGTATGGAGTAGTTCGCATTGGGTCATCAATTAAATTGAAACGTCGAAAAATCAACATAGTTTACATTTACGCTAAGAGTATTTTGAAGTGCTATAAAATATCGTCGTGGATAAAGTATAGTATACTATACTATAGTATACTACTCGGGTATAATGGCTATTAATCACGACAATGACGTTTACGGAGCGAGCCGCTAATCGAGTGGAGTATAAATAATAATAATAATAATAATAATAATAATAATAATAATATATATTTGGTGTCAGTACAAATAATGTTTACACAAGCCAGGTACATGTAGGGTACATAAATATACTATAAATATAAAATTGAATAAATAGATATTATATAATCTATTTCCCCCATTATTATTATTAATATACAGGGTCCGTCATTTCACGTCCTATTGAGTTAGGATTTTAATATTTTGCAGGCTTTACTTGCATTCTGGGGTGTATTTCAGGAAAATATGTTGGATTATACAGGGTGTCCCAAAAAAGTGTGACGTCATGATGATGTATATTTTTAGATTGCATGGTATATTTTTGTTGCTTATTTAGGTGCCCTTTATAGATGCCTACATAGCCATAAAATTTTATTAAAATCAGTTCAGTAATTTTAGCACCAAAAAATAAAAACTGAAAAAAATAGTTTTGCACCATTGGTTAAGAAAATGAAAAAAAGAGATAAAAATATGCCTTGTTGATAAAACCATACAAGGTACTCAATAAATATGGTCTGACAGTTGCGTTAACCAAGTTTTATTGATATGCATTATACAGAGACATTATGTCCAAAATTTACTGTCAAGCTTATCAAACTTTAAAGCACTTTATTTTTCTTATTTTTAAATGGAGCCCCTGTATATTTTTATGTCGTTCCATGTGGGATTGAAAGACAAATTTTTTTCTTAATTACAACTCTATCGCAATTCGTAAAACATTAAAAGATGTTTGGAGAAAACTATTTTGAGAATGTTTTACTGGCATATTTCTCAAATTTGTTCTTTTAATTCTGCATGGAATTACATAAAAATATACTGGGGTTCCAATTTAAAATAAGAAAAATAAAGTGCTTTAAAGTTTCAAAAGTCTGACACTAAATTTTGGACCCTCTGTATAATGCATATCAATAAAACATAGTTAACGCAACTGTCAGACCTTATTTAAAGAGTATCTTGTATGGTTTCATTAACGAGGCACTATTTGTATCCCTTATTAATATTCTTAACCAATGGTGCAAAGCTGATCTGTTTCAGTTTTATTTTTTTGTGCTAATATCACTGAACCGATTTCAATAAAATTTAATGGGTATGTAGGCATCCATAAATATCACCTAAATAAGCAACAAAAAATATACCATGCAATCTAAAAATATATATCATGATGACGTTACACTTTTTTGGGACACCCTGTATAATTAAAAATATTTTCCTGAAATACATCCCAGAATGCAAGTAAAGTCTGCAAAATATCAAAATCCTAACTCAATTAGTAACTGAGCTATAGAAGACGGGAGGTGAAATGACGGACCCTGTGTATATTAAAATGTCCGAGTTTTCGGTTCGTAATAAAGAAAAATGTATGATTTTTAATATGTATATATATATAGGTATAGCAATATATATATATATATATATATATATATATTGCTGTACCTCCACCCTTTTCTTGTCTCTACATGAAAATACTTTATTGTAGCCAGGCAGATTAAAATATTTTGTGTCTGATCAGTATAGCCATGTTATCAGTCAACGCAACAATATAGATCGCGTGCGTGTAGGAGTTCATTAATTAATTAATTAATATATATATATATATATATATATATATATATATATATATATATATATATATATTGTGATGGTATTTGTATTATAAGTAGAGTAGATTAATTAGAATAGATTTATTATTATTATTATTATTAGATAGGTATTAGATAGAATTATAATCTTAAGGGCACAAGCTAACTAAAATGATTGTAAATATTGTAAATGTGAATGTGAACAAGTATGCACAAATCTACAGAGAAATGTGTAAGACATTTTTTTTAATGTTGGCATTATAAACAGTTTGTTATGGTTACCAAAACCGTGCATAAACGTGCGTTTATGGCACGTACGTGCTATAAACATTGCCATGGAAATGTCAAATTTAACACTGACACTGACAACTGTCAACCCCATCATTTATTAATTGTAATATGAAATTCACAATTTTGTTTGTTTGTTACACACGGTTCTTCACTGCTACTTCCTGCAATGCCATTGACAATCCTTTTCGCAATTTGAATTTTACTATGTGTGGACTCTTCGACATAGCTGGCAGCAACACTCATAGATTTCCATCCTCCTGCGTCCATCACTGTTGTCAAATTTGCTCCAGTATTAGCAATTACTGTTGCCGAAGACCGTCGGAATGAATGACCAGTATACTTGCTAGGATCTTCCAATTTCAAATATTTTGCTATCAGTTTAGGGAAGTTACCGCAAGTGTTGATACCAACTGGTTCGTTGATACACTTTCCATTTCGATATGTTAGTAATAGCTTATTCAAGGATGTCTTCGGACGTATGGCCGTGTATTTTTTAATCAAGTCCACGTACGCAATGTCTCCTGCGAATTGAATTATTGCAAATTTCCTTGGTTTGTCGGTTTTTGTTTCTCTAATATGAACAACTAAATTTGGACCTTCCTCCACTACATCTGAAGTACATAAATTATAGAGTTCAGAACGCCTGCAAGCTCGAAATATTCCCAGAGTTGCAGCAAACTTGCGAAAAATAAAAATCAACAGCTTATGATAAAAATTTAGAGGCAATATACCTTCAATAACAGGAAACTTTCATCGTCAGCCTCGGTAAAAAAATTCCGCAAGTCATCTTCTGAAAACACATATGACTTTTTAGTCACTTCACCCTTCTTTTTCTGCTTTAAAAAAGCCTGTACTTTTGCAAATTTTGAAATGTCAATACCATGTTTGATTTTTACAACAGACATAATCTTTGAGTGTATACACCACAACGATGAAGATTTATAAATTTCTGACTGCAAAATAAAAACTAATAGAAATTGAACGAAAAGGTAAGAAAAAATAATACCAATTGCGACATATACGCCAAAATCGAAGTTTCGTCGATATTGGTGACATCATGAGCAACCATCCAACTGTTGAACTTGTTATACTCCTTCAAATAACTTTCACTCGATTTCTTAGGTAATAAGGAAGATTCTGCCGCAGCAGCAATCTCAAAAATACTCGCTTCCATTTCTGGCATTAGGATATTTTGTAAACATCAATTGTATTTTCCATGGCTACTAAACAATTTGTCATATTATTTAAAATGACGAATCAGAATTTAATGTTATTTCTTCTAGTTATTTCCAAATTTATAATGCCACCATTAAAAAAAATAGCGTATAATACTCGTGCATATAGGTTTATTGCACTCGTATTATAATATACTATTATGGACACAGAAAATTGCAAGGTTTATGGATCCGCGGATGGAGGTTGTTGATCGGTTACCACGGGTGACAGGTGACTTCGTCCATAGACGCCTGTGAGATTGAAGAATTGAAGATCGGAAATAATCAACAAGAAACAGATTGACGAGTCGAGGGTGGAGGGTGAACGGCGAGCAGGGGAGACGGTAGTGGGTCGAGGGTCGTGATGCCCTAATACTAATAGATTACATAAAATTAACGCGTGTTCAACGATTGGACATAGGACTGGAAAAAGGCAGTCAACAAGGAGAGGACTTCAACAAGATAGGAGCCGTGACGGAGATATTCGAAAATCAGGATTTCAAGCCGCTAAACTTCGCACACAAAAGTAGCTGTTTACTTTTGTGCGAATCAACAAAGGATCACAAGACGAACGCAGGGACAAGAGGACGACTTAATCAAGGGACCAAAAGCAAGAAGATAACTGCAAGTATAGAGTTTGCGTAAATTACAAGAATCATATTCTCACATAAGTTAGCTTGTGTATATAGGATTTATTTTGTTAATGTTGGTCATAGTTTATTAGTTTTGTTTAATATAATTTTGTTTTCTATTGTTTTGGATTTGTTTGACTAGTTCACTTTATATTAGACGTTTTTAAGGTTTTTGGTTATTATTAATTCATTAAAGCATTTGAACAAGACTCTATTTAGTTCTGATTGAACCTACCATTGACCCCGAGATAAGAGAAATAATAAGGAGTTACAAAACAAGTAAATACGTAAATATTCAACACCCACAAAATAGGTAAAGTAAAAAAATAAAAACGTAACAATATACGAGGGCGGTTTGACGGATGAGTGACTTTTCAAAGGTTGGTAACACTTTCGCTATAATGATTATGTTGCCAGGTCCTGAGGTCTTTCGGAGGTCCACTGTCAAAATTTGGCAAAATTTGAAGAAAACTGCTTTCGTTGTTGTGTAAATATGGAGAAAAAATATTTCGAGTGTTGAATAAACATTATTTTTTACGTGAAAACACAATTAAAGAAACCAAGGAAAAGTTACGTCAATATTATCCAGAATCTGCTCCGTCCCATGGAATGATTTGTAAGTGGTTTCTGCTTTTAAAAGTGGCCATATGACCACGGTTGATGCAGATCGTCCGAAACCATCATTTACTGCAACTACTCCAGAAATGGTTAATAAACTCTATGGCCTTGTAATTGGCAATCGTCGAATACAAGTTCGTGAGATAGCTAATGAAGTAAACATCTCAACCGAACGGGTGTACAATATGTTGCATGAACATTTCAATATGAAAAAGCTATCCGCGAGATGGTTGCCGCGTTTGCTTAATGGTGATCAAATGCGCGCTCGCACTAAGAATTCAGAAGAATGTTTGGCCGTCTTCAACGTAATTCAAAAGATTTTTTTCGTCGATATGTCACTGTAGATGAAACTTGGATATATCATTATACTCCAGAAACAAGAATATAGTCTAAATAATTGATTTCTCCTTACGAACATGCTCCCAAAAAGGTAAAAACACTTTGTTCGGCCAATAAGGTCATGGCCACAGTTTTTTTGGGATTCAAAAGGTGTAATCTTTATTAATTGTTTACAAAAAGGAAAAACGATAACTGGCCAGTATTATGCTGATTATGCTGACACGTTTTGATGCCGAACTTGAAAAACAACGACCGCATTTGATGAAGAAAAAAGTGTTGTGATACGATTATGCGCCCTCTCATTCTGCAATTGCTACAACTAACTTGGCTGAATTGCATTACGAATGACTGCTCTATCCCTAATATTCGCCAGATCTGGCTCCCAGTGATTTCTTCTGATTTCCAAATTTTAAAAAATGGCTGGGTGGAAAAAGATTTCAGGTAAATGAAGAGGTGATAACCGAGACAAATGTATATTTTGAAGACTTTCCGAAAGATTACTTTTTGGAAGGTTTAAAAAACTGTAATCTCGCTGGGCTAAGTGTGTACAGTTGAAAGGGGGTTATGTTGAAAAATGAAATATATTTTTAACAGAAAAATAACGTTTTCATTAAAAAGTCACTCTTCCGTCAAACAGCCCTCGTATATATATATATATATATATATATATATATATATATATATATATATATATATATATATATATATGTATATATATATATATATAATATTTAATACTTTACCTGATATATTGTACCTATTCAGAATTTATATTTTAATGTCTAATTATAGTCAATTTTGGATTGCAATCGTTTAGTGGCTTGTTTTCTTATTGGACAGTTGTTATCGGTAGAAGCATGATTTGAATTTCTTCATCTGTCGTTGGGGCTAGCGTACAGTTGGAACATTTAAAGTGTTAATTTATAATATAATGTAATTTAAATTACAAAAACCCCTGATGATGACTAAATGTTAAGCCGAAACAAGTTAATAGGAATAAATAAATAAATAAATATTGTAAAATACCAGAAAGTACTAAAATAACAAATAATAATCAAAAATATCTGGTAATAAGGATAAAATATTCAAGTCATTCAATTCAAGTCATGGTTTTGAAATAAAGGATAACCACAGCATGTTAAAACTTACGAATCAAGTATATACAGCTCATCTCCTAGGCAATTACGAATGTGAACTTACTGCTTATATATTCTTCTAGACTAGGCATTCCAAGGCATACAGACACGGAAGAGTGAGAATATTCAATCTTGCAAAGGACAATCAGCCCTGTAGTCTAACGAATTAATATAAGCGTATATCATTATACGCTCGTTGTATAATATACTATTATGTTGGTATTGCTTACTAACGAACTAATATAGACGAACTTATTAACGAGATATAAACGAACGAACATAGTACGTTATGTAAACACCCTGTTTTCGGGATACCCTTTATTCGACGTTGGCACATACGAGCTTCTGATAAATATCATATTGCCAGCAGTTGTATTTCCGACAAGCTAAATGAAAACTATACATATACACAATTTACGTACTTCTATACTATACGTCTTTCAATTACGTAGTAAAGTAACTATTATAATCAAGAAAATTTTAAAGGTTTAGTTTTTTGCAGAAATATATGTTTTCGAGACTTATTATTCGAAAAAAGTGGTTATTGAAGTGCGAAGTGTTTTGCTATATTTTGTACCTGTGTTAATTCAAAATCACCAGAATCACCAGATTCTTGGTACAGTAGTAACACTAATAGTATAAGGCTACGGTGATCTGGAACTTACTGTCTGAATCAAGTGCATCAAGAACCACCGTAAAAACCTTACCAATCTTAGGAGCATTCCTAGCGCTAGCGTAGTGACGAAAAGTGAGCAAAATACGACAATCACCTGGGCACCCTTATTATAAAAAAAGGTGAAATAAGATTTTTGCAAACTCATATTGATATTTTTTTTTCGTTTTTCTTTTTGTCTTTTTTTATTTAAATTTAATGGTTAGGGTTTTTGAAATGGAATAATTCAATGAATATTCAAAATATTTTATTATAACTTTTTTTTTATTTAAAAAGAAGGAATGGAAGTTCAAGATGTATAAAAAAAATCGAAAAAGCATTATGAAGCAAAAATAACATCACTCAACTGATAACCTCCACTTTCTCTGCACTGCTCAAGTCTGTTAGCAAAGTTATTCATCACTCTTTCCAAGGTTTGGCTTGGGATCGCACGCATTTACCGCTGAATATTAGCTCGTCGTTCTGCCATATTTCTAGGCTTGTCAAAGTACATTTTTCCCTTGAGGTAACCCTACAGATAAAAATCACACGGGGATAAATCTGGAGAACGTGCTGGCCATGGAATGTTACCTCAACCTACCGGGAAATTATCTTCTTAGCTGGGACATATTGGCGAACTGCGAGTTAATATTCAGCGAGCTAATGTTCACCTGTATTTTATATTTCTTTTCTTTATTAGGAGTACTTATTGATAGATAATATTTAATAAATAAACATGTTTTCTTTCCTTATGTAGATTTGATTAGTATTGTATTTAATGGATTTATTACTTTATTGAATAAATGTACTCGTTAATTCTGTGAACTGTAACAACTCCCTCGAAAAATAAAATTCTTCAATCGTCTGTCACAGGTGCAGGTCTTGTATAGCAGAATTCCTCAATAATTTGTTTATTCTGCTGGCTTATGGACAGCCCTATTAAAACCGAGTTAAATAGGTTACAATTGCATTGCCTTTAAAAAATCAGCGTGAGTAATTCACCCTCATATTAGGAAACACATAAACATATACCCTAATTTTTCTAAACTGGCGTTCACGTCATCAAACAGCTGTGTGATGAGGTTTTTTCGTACCAACGTGATTGTTTTCGAGAATATGCAACAATAGTTTAAGAATCAAAATTAATCTGAGGATCATTTGTTACATAACACTGATCACCGGTGGTTATAAATAGGTAATCGGTGTATTAACCGCGGACACAATTTTCGCCTGCCAATCATGTAATAACTCATGTTATGTTGGCGGCCGTGATATTTTTTCGGCGACGATGCCAAATCTTTTTCACTAACACATGCTCATGCATATGGGTATAACCAAACTTCTTTGACGTTTAACTTACATTTACATACGATTACATTATATTTGATCGATTATTACAATGCATATTTTGCCATTGTAGATGTTAAACCATAACCACAAGATTGATATCTGTATGATAAATGGCAGAGAAAGATTGCACGGGCGCAACAGCTGATTGCAGCTATTTTTAAATACCCAGGACAGCTGGCAACCTTGCAAAATTGTGTCATCATTATTATGATTATTATTTTGACGCCAGTTTAGAAAAATTAGAGTATAAACGCATAATACTCGCACACCTTGAGACGAATACTGAGTAATAACATCATTAAGAACAAAATTTCCTCATCACCTCTTTAAGGCGTTCAATTTATAAGCAACTCCCCTGCGGAACTGGGAATTTCTCGTGCGGCGGCTTAAAAATGTTCCAGTTATTGTTGCCGCATCGACTTGCCCCTCTCTTCACGCGGAACGGCAAACAAAGCTGTAATTCCGGTACACGTCGACCCGGGTACACATTTTGCAAGCCCCAGTATTTGTTCGTCTTAGAGGTAAGCTCATTATGATAAAAGTAGATAGTCATGTCTAATGAAGTTCGCGATCCGCTGGTTCGTGAAATTGACTCATGGCTCTGCAGATACTGGAACGGTGGTGAAGTTATTCAGACGCAACCCTTATTCTTTACACCACATTATTATACATTTTTAGGGATACCGCGAGCAGAGAGATAAAAGTTATCATGGGTATTAAGAGTGTATAACATTTAGTTATATGTAATTACAACGATTTGTGAAAATGAATCAAATGAAAACCTTAAAAGTGCCTTAAAAAGGCCTGGAACAGAATCTTTTCTTACAAGTTGGCAGAAATATATTTTTTGAGACGTAGAAGGCTTTGCTAAATACATATCGTGGGAACAATTAAAAGTGTTGATACAGTGATAGACTAAAAATGGCAACAGATTACCATTTTGCACTAGAGAGCAACATATTTCCGTTATTCGTTTCTTGCACAGCGAAGGACTGAAACTTATTGCTATTAACATGAAGCTACAATATGGATATTTATACTTATAACTCATCAAGTGTATGAATGGGGCAATGAATTCAAGAACGTGGTGACTTCCGCTGCTGATTTTCATTGGAAAAATTATCGTATAGAGCTTTCGGCAGTAAAGGTTATGTGACCATTTTTGGGATGCAAAAGAGGTCATTTTGGAGCACTTCGTACCTAACGGGATTACTGTTATTATCAAAGCGCGGATTATAAGCATTAAAAATTACAAAATGAGCGCTTAAAAATGCATACAAATCTTAAAAAAATAAGCATATAAAATAGCATAAAGATTAGAATAAGCACAAAAACGCAGAAAAAGCATGAAAAGGCATATTTTATTTTTTATGAAAATACAGAAAAACAAAACAAAACTTAATTTTATTAACAAGAACGCACTATAGGTAGATAAAAGTAATATTTTAATAACATAAGTTTTGGTGATTAATATTAATAACAGTAATAATTAATAACAAATAATGATTACTGCTCATTTTTAAATGAACTAATAATTAAATGTTTTTCTAAATTTTCAACGGAAAATCCCATTCTCTATTACTGAGCACATTTTTTAAGTGTGAAAAGCTTCTCTCCACATCCACACTTGTAATCGGTGCATATTTAAATTTCGGAACAATTGTATAATTTATTAGCAAATCTTCCACGAAATCTCCATTTAAAACTGTTGATATTTTTTGTAACTCGCCAAACCCTTCATTTTTTGACAAAACTTCATCACATTTTTTTTAAATAATCTCTAATATATATATCCCCTTATGTTTGAGACGTCGTTCCTAAAATTTTCAACTATTTGAACCGCATCTACTAAAGTTGTGTCCTTTGCCTGGAGTTTATCAATCGCTTTGCTTGCGAAACTGTAGTTGGTTTTTAGGAATGCTAAATTTTGTACAACCCTCCTATCTTTAATAACTTTGTGGCATTGTTTAATTAGCGTTGTGCCGAGTCGAATAATCCTATGACTCGAGATATTACGACTCGTAAATATTTCAATTCGAATGATTATTCGAGTAGGCCAACCCGAGTCAGCACCTGTGTTTGTTTACTTGATTTCCAAGTCGCGTGCTGCAGCTGGCCGCAGCTATTCATTCGTTCAGACTGGGCCAACAATTGTTACTGACAATGCCGCCAATACTAAAAAAGCAGTAGCTGAATATTTACGCCAACAAAATCACTATTGCGTAGCGCATACTTTGAATTTGGTAGTCCAAGACTGCATAAAAAGTAACTCAGAATTTTCTGAACTCTTAAAAAAATGTAAACGTATAGTTATGCATTTTAAAATGAGTAACGTAGCCAGTTATAAATTAAATGAAAAGAAACAACAAATGGGTGTTCCACAGTTAAAATTGAAGCAAGATGTTCCAACAAGATGGAACTCTGCATTAATCATGTTTCAAAGATTAATGGATACTCGATCACCATTATCGGCTACATTGGGTTTATTAGAATCGCCACCACAAAACTTATGAGTGGACAATTATAACAGATTGCATTAGTCTTTTTAAACCTTTGGAAAAACTGACGAACGAACTGTCACGAGAAATGTATACTACGTTGTCCCGTGTCATTCCATTAGTTAGAGGTTTAAAAAGTGCAATACGAAATAAAATATTAGTAACACAAACAGGCAATAGTTTACAATCAAAATTGTTAGATGTACTTGACAGGCAGTTACGACATTTGGAAACGAATAGTATTGCAGCAAAATCTTGTTTCCTTGATCCCCGATTCAAAAATATTATTTAGCATCGAAGGTAACGCAGAAAGTTCCATGCAGTCGATTATAGATGAGTTAAGTTAAACGACTGAAACTGAACCATTGGTGAGATCAAAAATCTGGCTCCTGCTCCCCCGAATTCTGAAAATGTTCAATATGGTAATGGGTGACAATATTTGTTGAACTGCTCCTGTTTCGGAATCTGTGGTAGCCGTGAAACATTACTTAGACCTTCCGCTACTGGACAGAAAACATAATCCATAAGATTTTTGGAAACTGTATCGAAATTTCTTTCCAGATTTATGTAAAATGGCCATCAAATACATGCATTCCTGCTACCTCAGTTTCGTCTGAAAGAGTTTTCTCAAAGCCGGACAATTAACAAATCAAGACAGAAATAGACTTCACCCGAAGAAACTTGGCCAAATATTGTTCCTTAATAGTCGATTCCGTGTTTCTAATGCAGTTATTTCCTAAATAGTAGTAGCGAAAAGTAAGAATTATTATTTATTGTTATATTTATTTTGAATTGTTTTCATTAACTTTTAATTATTACTTTTATGTTATAAGAAATTGTATTTTGGTTTCCTTATATAGATATGTAGACCATTCATTATTATAGAGTTTTTATATTTGTGTCATATATTTTGTATATTATTGCCTTAAACGTTGTCTAATATATTATGTTATGAATAATACTATTAAATTTTGTTTAGAATTAACAAATGCCGTTTTTAATTTGAGTCGACTACATTATGCTTTTGTTAAAAGATATTCAAGTCAAGTTCATTGGATCGCCGACCGCTCACGATTGAACACGAGCCAACTCGAGTTGCCGCTATTAATATCTCGAGTTATTCGAATACATGTATAACTCGAGATGAACGAATACATTTATTCGAGTCGGCGCAACGCTATGTTTAATTGCCTCTGACACATTTTCGGGAAACTCTAACACTAGCTCCTTAAATGAATCGAAATGGTCGGCATAATAGCAGGCAGCATCTAGCCAGGTACCCCATCTAGTTATACCGGTGCCGGAGGAAGAGGTACATTTGGCATTCTTTCCCTAAACATTTCAACCCTCAGTGGAGCTTCTAGGAAAATTTTCTTCCCGGATTTTATAAAATCATTGACCAGGGGAAATTGCAATCTAATCGTTTCAGCAACTCGAATAAAATCATGTGCCAAACAGGTGCAACGCATTAATTGCTCATAAAATACTTTTAAATTAGAATATGCCTTCAACATATATGTAGCGGCATCAGAAAGCATCAATAATAATCTCTCATTTGGTATGGGGTTTGGCAAAAAAAGTGTTAATCCATCGTGAACGAATTTGGTAGCGGTATTACCACTTGTTTTTTTAACTGCTTGGAACTAATTAAAAACGCATTGGTGGAGTCTTTGTTTAATATTCCAATCATTAAATGGGCGACGTACCGACCACATGAATCTGTAGTTTCATCTACACAGAACCATATGTAATTGTTGCCAATTATCTTTTATATTTTAGCCCCTCTCATGGAATATGAGAGATCCTTGAGAGCAATCCACTGTTAGTGTTTGGAAACTGGAGCCGTCTACAGTGAAAATCAATTTTCCTGCGGACAATATTCACCGTGGGTAGACGATAAACTCCTTGGAATCTATGTAGCAGAGCCAGATATCGCGTCAGTGTATACTGCTAGCTGATAAATTTGTATTCCAACTTTGTTCAAGGATAAGGTGCCTGGGCAAGATAATAGATATAAGTGGAGTATATATATATATATATATATATATATATATATATATATATATATATATATATATATATATATATATATATATATATATATATATATATATATATATATATATATATATATATATATATATATATATATATATATATACACTTTGCCCGTCTCCCTGTATCTATCCAGAAACTTTAGCCCATTCGCCACACATACACACGCAAAATTCACCATGGACTCAACGGTAATGGAGCAGATGTCGCGTCCAGGTTTCAGGGCCGGGCTCCTGTTTCGGTCTTGCTTAATTGCCCACGGACTCCGGGCTCTAAGGACGGAATTTATATTCGGGCGTTATTGTAAGCTCACTGCTTAATTGCGCATCCCGGAGTCCCGGCATCCCGGCATCCCGTTGTCCCGCAGCCCCGGAACGGGGACGATCCGGCCTGAAAATTATTGAGCGTTGTCGGATTGATGGGCCGAAGATTAAAAGCGCCGCACGATTTGATGCCATTTCGATGATATGATTAGTAAAAAATCATAATAACCCTTGAGTAGTTGATAATATTCCTAAAACATTTGTAATATAAAATTTATGAAATACGTGACCAAAACTATCACAAACAGTAAAAATGTAATTCAGTATTCACAAATTAGTATTAGCAAATATTTATACGTCCACCGTTTTAAAATTTTGACATTTTTTAGAAATCAATAATTATATTAAGACATGATTCAAATACTTCAAATTGTTGTCTTGATGATTGAAGACAATAGTTCGAATACTTATAAAGTTAAGTATCGTTACCCAGTCGAAATAATAATAAAAAATCTAAAGTAGATACTGTACAGGGTGTCCCACTTATCGTGCTCAACATGGGGATCTTGTCAATGGTCAGCGAAAGACAGTTAGTTAAATTAGACACAAAACAAAATAATCTCGAAGTCAAGACCTACTTATCAGGGAATATAATACTTTTATAAATTGAATAGTTTGACTGCCATTCGCGAAAAGTAAACAAAAAACATTTTCAATATTATGGTCTTGGGGATCTAGACTAACAAATACTAAAGGAAAGGAACTACTACAAGCAGTCAACCAACTAAAATGCGACATAATTTCAACCGGCAAACCAACATATTGGCCTACAGATCATAATAAAAATCCAGATTTGATTGATTTTTTTTATAACACGCAATGTATTTGTAAACTAAATGTACCTGGAAGAGGCTTGGGATATGAACTCGGACCATCCATCGATTACCTCACCCTAAGCGGCAGAAGTACACAAAAGGACATACCTGCTAGATTGACTAACAGATTAACTGCAAGAGCTTTAAACTTCAACTTGAAGACACTATCAACTTGTCATCCTCAATCAAAAACGAAGACCAGCTAGACAATGAAGCGGAAAAAAAATGTTGATAATATCCAACAAGCTACATGGGATAACACCCCTATTATTACCCCACGAAGAAAACGTAACAATTACCCCAAAGAAATTAGAACCCTGATTTCCGAAAAGAGAAGACTCTTTGCCCAGCAGATAAAACTAGAGCAAATAACACAACACAACAACTAAAAAGAGAGATTCAAAAAACTTAAAATGACTATTAGTGAGTATCTAATTGGACTATAAAATGACAGTAAAACTGATTATTCACTTTGGAAAGCTACTAAGAGATTTAAGAGACCAAGTTTGCAGAATTCTCCAATTAGAAGTGTAGGTGGGACATATGCAAGAAGCAATAATCAAAAGGCTAATAGATTTGCCGAATATCTTGATAGGACTTTCCAACCGAATGAGGGTGAAGCCATTCTAGACTGGAAAAATATTACCCAGGAAGAAGGTGAAATCAGACCCTCTACCTCTAAAGAAATTGCAATGGAAATTTAAAAAAAAAACAAACATTAACACTAAGAAAGCTCCAGCATTTGACTTAATTACTGGCGAAATTCTTAAACAACTACCTCGTAAAGCAATCGTAAAACTTACATATCTTATTAATGCATCTTTAAGATTAAAATATGTAGCTAAGACATGGAAAGTAGAAGAAGTGATAATGATTCTTAAACCTAGAAAACCACCAAATGAAGTATCTTCTTAGAGATCAATCTCGTAGTTACCTGTAATTACAAAACTGTTGACTGTAAACTCTTGTTGTTGTGAAAAAAATACTTCTTAAAAGAATAAAACCAATTATCAAAGGGAAAAACATAATACCAGAACATCAGATTGGTTTCAGAAAATCTCATTCGACAGTAGATCAAGTCCATAGAATAACAGACGTAATTGAAAAATCATTGGAAGAATAAAAGGTTCTTTCTTGATGTAGCGCAAGCTTTTTACAAAGTGTGGCACGAGGGACTTAAATACAAATTAAGAAAACTTCTGCCCAGACTATATACACAATTACTACAATCATACATGTCAGATAGAAATTTTAGAATTAAGTAGAAAGATGCTTACTCTTAACTAAAAGAAATAAAGGCAGGTGTACCAAAGGGCAGTGTGTTAGGGCCAGTCCTCTACCTATTATACACCAGCGATATACCTGCATTAGACCACAATTCGAAAGCCGCTTGACGACACTGCTATATTGGATGTAGGTAAAGATCACGAAGAAGCAGGACTAAATCTGCAAATCTCAATCAATAAAATTAACAACTGGACTAAGCAATGGCGAATCAAATTGAATGAGACTAAATCGGTCCATGTCAATTTCACAAATAATAGAAATCAACATTTCCCTGTTATCCAGGTACCCTACGTTGATACAGCAAAATATTTGGGTATTACATTGGACGCTAAGCTAAGCTGGAGAGCTCATGTCTTCTTCTTCTTCTTCTTCCTTCTTCTAAATAGGCGGATCGCCTGTTCTTCGTCGATTTTGCCCGGTCCTGTTATTGTACGTTGAGGTTGTCGTTCCACCGTTTTCGTGGTCTTCCGGTACTCCTTTTCCCTGACGGCGATTTGTCTCTTGAGATTTTTACAATTCGGTTACCTGACATTCTGCTAATGTGTTCGTTCCACTCGGTTTTTCTTCCCAACACCCAATCGTTGACATTATTAATATTGCATATTCGTCTAATGTTTTCACTTCTCTCCCGGTCTCTCAATGTTTTGCCGGTTATTTTGCGAATTACTTTCATCTCTGTTGTTTCTAAGATCTGCTTAGTTTTACACGTTTCAGGTCTTGTTTCTGCTGTATATGTTAATATCGGTCTTATAGCTGCCTTATAGATGCGGGTTTTGGTTACTGTTTGTAGGTGTTTGTTTGTCCATATCGTGTCGTTCAGTTGGGCCGCTGTTCTTGCTGCTTTTGACGCCTGGTTTCTGACTTCGTTTTCAATGTCTCCAAAGCTTGATATTTCTATGCCCAGGTACTTAAATTGCATTACTTGCTGGATGATTTCATCGTCTACCGCTAACTTACATCTGATTGGTGTTTTTGATGTAGTCATACACTTTGTTTTTGATGTTGCTATTGTCATTCCTAGCTTTTTTGCCGTGATGTTAAATTGAAATAGTAATCTCTGAAGATCATCTTCATTTTCCGCCACCAGTACCGCGTCATCGGCATAACATAATATCTTTACTTGTTGTTTTCCCATTTTATAGCCTTTTAGTTTTCGAACGTCTTTTATGATTACATCCATTACTATGTTGAAAAGTAATGGGCTCAAGGAGTCCCCTTGGCGGATACCATTCTGCACCGGTATTGGTTCCGTGAATTCGTTGTCGATTTTGGCTTGTATGTGGTTATTTGTGTATATGTTCTCAATGGTTTTAATTATGTTGTGTGGTATTTGTCTGTCATGCAGCAGATATATGATGTCTTCAAGACGGATTCTATCGAAGGCTTTCTCCAGATCTATAAAACAGAGGAATGCGGGCTTATTGTATTCGATGGACTTCTCTACTATTTGTCTTATTACAAATGTGGCGTCTGTACATGACCTCCCTGATCTGAATCCTTGTTGTTCGTCCGATACTGTGGTTAGTTCATTTATTTTGTTTGTTATAATCTTCGTTGTTAATTTTAAGGTAGTCGATAGTAGGTTTATTCCTCTGTAGTTTGATGGCATCTTTCGGTCTCCTTTTTTAAATAACAGGATTGAAATGCTAGTTCGCCATTCATCGGGGATCAACTCTTGCGTGAGTATGTTGTTAATTAGAATTTTTAGCTGTTCGACTAGATGTTTTCCGCCATATTTTAGGAGTTCGTTAGTGATGCCGTCTTGTCCTGCGCTTTTTCGGTTTCTTAGCTTTTTAAGTCCTAGTTGGACATCTTCGGTGTTTATCGTTGTTTTGTTGCTTATGCTGATTCCTGGGATATCTTTCGGCTGGTTAGATTCGTTTTTTTGGTAAAGAGCTTTTAAGTATTTTACCCATGTGTCTTTGCTTATTTGGCTGACTGGTATGAGTTCTCTTGTTTCTTTCTTCTGGGTCCTGATGAATCGCCATGTTTGTTTTTGAAGGCCATAGAAATCGCTTTCCAGTCTTTTCGAGAATGTTTCCCAATAATCGCTTTTTATTTTTCTGACCAGTGAGTTAGTGTCATTTCGGATGTTTTTGTATTTATTGTATGATCTTGCGGTTTGTGTCGAGAGGTAGTTTAGGTAAGCTTCTTTTTTCCTTTGGCATTGTTCCTTTATTTCCTTGCAGAACCATGGGGTCTTGCTTGGTGTTAGTTGTTTTTGTTTTTGCTTTCTAGTTCCAAGTGCTTCGTTTGCCGCTGCTTTAATATTGTTGCGTAATCTTTCCCAGCCGTTGTTGACGTTCTCTCCTTCTGCCAGAGGGTTTTCGCTGATCTTTTCTTCTAAGCGTTTTTGGTACAAGTGTTTTATGCTTGGGTCCCACATTGATTCTATATTAATTATTTCGGTGTTTAATTTTACTTGTTTTTTTATTTTTACTGGTTTATGTTTTATCCTTATTTTTCCGAGTAGTAGATTGTGATCACTGCCAGCATTGACAGAGTTCAATGTCCTCACATCGATTATTTGTGACGGAGTTATGCAACTGTTTGTTACGATGTAGTCAATAGTCGATTGTTGTCCTCTGGAGTTCATGAATGTGTATTTGTGTTGCGGTTTATGATCAAAAAATGTGTTGTTGATGCGGAGGTTGTTGAAGCAACAAAGGTTGATCATTAGTTCTCCATTGGCATTTAATAGGTGTTCATTAAAACGTTGCATTACCCCGGGTACCGCTTCGTTGCCTATGCGAGCATTAAAGTCTCCTAAAATGACTGTTGGCTGGTTTGTTGGTAATATTCCGAGTATGTCTTCAAGTTGGTTATAGAAGTCCTCCCGATCTTGTTTCGGCTTGCAGTCTTCCGGCGCGTAGATCGATATTATGTGCAGATGTTGGTGTTCCGCTTTAATTTTAATGAGTAAGATACGTGGTGAGATGTACTGACATTCTTGTATAAGATCTATTAAACTTTTGTGTATTGCAACTGCCACTCCCTCTTTAGCTCGTTCTCCTTTGTCCACACCGCTGTAAATTATCATATAATCGCCGTATATCTTCTGACCTTTTCCCTTCTTCTTGGTTTCTTGTAGCGCGCATATGTCAATCTTGTGATCGTTCAGTTCTTGTATGATTTCCTGCTCTTTGTTGTTTAGTGTCTTGATGTTCCAAGAGGCAAATCTTATGGTGTGTTTCTTTTTCCAATTTCTAATCCTTTTCCGAGCTTGGGTCGTTATCCGTGTATCAGTCCTGTTCCGAGGCAATGTATCGGTTGCTCATGTCAAAAAGGAAAAAGAAGAATTAGACATCAAATTTCGAAAAATGTATTGGCTGCTTGATCGGAATTCCACCGTGTCAATCTATAATAAAATACTTCTGAATAAACAAATTCTTATTATGCTTTATGCTCGTATGGACATATGGCATCCAGCTGTGGGGTTGTGCCAAAAAGATCAATATAGAAATAATCCAGCAATACCAAAACAAAGTACTAAGGAGTATTGTCAATGCACCTGGGTATTTCCGGAACAGTGACTTCCACAGGGACTTGGAAATGCATACGGTTAATGGACAATAAACAAATATGCCAAGAGTCACGAACAGCGACTTCTTCAACACGTCAACATCGAAGCCATCCAGCTCCTCGATAACACGAATTTGACTAGCAAACTGCAGCGGACCAAACCGTTCGTTAGTTTAATATTGTGTTAGTGCAAAAGCAGAACATAGTGCTAGTTTACACGCTAATATTAGTGTAATTAAGTGATTAGAATCTAAGGGATATTAATAAGTAGGCCCTTAGCATAAAACCTTCATTTAGTAATTTAAGTTGGCATAACATTACTCATTGATCCATCTTTGATCAGATTGTAATAATTATAGTAAAATACGATTAAGTGTTTCGCATAATTAAAAACAAAAATTAAAATATATGATGGTGTAGCTCATTTAATCGAATATATATTAAAAAGATTTTTTAACATTGTCAAGGCACCGTTTTTAGTAGAATTTAAATATGTTATTAAAAAACTCACGTATTATTGATTGATATCAAAATTTTTACACAAACTTTCTTAATTTGAATAGAAGTAGTAGTAGGCTATTATATATTCGCACTATCACACTATAACACACTATTAGGTATTTTTACGTAAGCAAGGGTTCGCACTATACATTTCCTCTGTCCGATGATCAAAACATTTTGGAGTTCACTGCCTTAGCTTATTGCTTAATGGGGCACAAGTCTCGTAGTGCAAGCGACGATGTACTTATAAACTTGTGTAAACATCAAACAATACATATAATAGCTTATTACGCCATTAGATCGGTAAGCGTCTCATTACAGATCGAGAAAAATAAAACTATGCGAAGCCAGCAGGACTGAGCACAGTTATTTTTTGAAATTGTTGTAAATGCTTAACGATGTATGTCGCTCATAGTTTTTCGCACAAAATCGCATAAACTCAATAGTTATTTATCAGATATTTTAAAGTTGACATAAATGATCTGTCATTGTCAATATTTGCCATTTACATATTAATATTGCAAAAACTAAATTCATTCATTAGAAGCGCGCAAAAATGATTAAATACAAAGGGATGGAGAATTGGTTGTCAGGAGATTATTTCAGAGAATTTTTCTACTATAATTGTTTAATTACTTAGGCCCGTATCTATAGTCTGTACTTGAGCTTGAGTTCGACTCAAGTCGCATATTTGGTTGCGTTCAGTCCATAAACGTTTATAGAAAATACGCAACCAAATATACGATGTAAGTAGAACTCAAGCTTAAGTATGGACTATAGATACGCGTCTTAGTCCACTAATGATGTCATATCTCTAACAGCATTCTGCATCTATGGAATCAATCTAAATGTTGTAACAGCAACTTGCATAGTATGAAGCAACGTTGATAAAAATTACAAAGAGCACGATCGTGCGAAAATGTATAAGCACAGTTTAACTACAGAGAAGGATCCAACAGAAAATATTTCAAAATTTAAATATTTGGCAAACCAATAATAATAAATATCGAACAACCAAAACCCACATCGGATATTAATCTTGGCACACTTTAAAAATTCAAGTCTTGGGTAATACTATTTATAATTCACTATGTTATGCAAAACACAATATAAAAATAAATATTTCAAAATGTCGTCACTCCGAATACTGACTATTTAAAAAATAAAATAAAATGTGAAAATCTGAAACACAAAACTATTATCAAATTTTATTACCCAAAGTAAAAGTAGCCATTTTATATTTGTTTTTCGAACAAATTTCGAACACGTCATCGTCAGAAAAACTTTAAAATCATCAAATTGTGACCATTTAACATTTGTTTAAGTTTGTGTACTTCTAAAACTAATAATAAAAGCTACATGATTTGTGTTCTTTGCTTTTTGTTCATTCCGTATGTAAAAATTCAAAGTCTTCACTTCGCATGTTAAACAAGTCGAAAACGAATCTTGAAACTTATAATTTTAAATTTTGTAATTGCGACACTATGAAAGTTGATAGGTACACTGAAGGATCGATACTTTGAATGTTTAGCGAATATGAAACGGAAACTTGAAATGTAGACCCTACGAAAGCTTTTATGTGAAAAATTAATTCTCGGAAGAGGATAAAATTACTTTCTTTTGAATCTACCTTTACTGAGCGCCTTTAGAAAAAGTACATATTTTAAAGAATATTGCACTCTTCTATCACGTGACATTTGTGAGCCAATTGTGTTTTCAGAATTTCGAAGTTTTACCCAAGCAGCCTTCTATTTAGTGATACTTTTGTGATAATTTGTGCAAAATTACCGATAATTCGCGCCTATCTCGAATAATCGCTTTGATGTTACTGTCACTGTCACACATGCACTTCTTTAAAATTAGGTGAGGCCCTAATTCAATTCCTATTAGCATTTTTTTAAATCGAACTATTCCTCCGAATACCGCTCCTCTGATACCTGAAAGGATAATCAATGAAATTACGTTTACGTTTAAATTACGAAATTTCATTGATTATTATAAAAATACTTTTTCACAAAGGTCTGAGAATAATACCTGAAATGATTCCTGGATCATTTTTGTTCGTGCATTTTTGTGATTGAAATCGTCCCACGTCTGTGACTCTGGCCAAGATTGTGAACCCAAAAATGCACTCGAAGAAATGATCGGCAATATTAAATGCATTCGTAGTATTACATATGATAAAAATATTAATTTAGTAGGCTCGGCTTATAGAACACTCTCCAATGTAGTGATACTGTTGGAAATATTGATTTTAAAACAACAACAATTTTCTTGAAATTTCAACAAAACCAATAGTTACTCCTAACCTGGAACAATTTAGCAATTAGTATTATGGAATCTCGCCCTTTTATAGTCGAAAATTTTAATCTCGTATTAATATTTGAAAAGACTAAAAGTAATTCATTGAAATTTTGTTCCATCGAAAATGTATCAATTATTATAAATGTTTACTGTAGTATAGAAAATACTACAATTCAATCGATAGCATTGGAAATCGAAGCCTTAACATGCAAAGCGCCATGGATGCAATAATATTTATTATCGATACATGAGTATAAAGTTTTTTCGAAGTAGCATATCTAGGAGCATAAGTCCTCTCAGAATACAAATTTCTAATCACACTCCCCACTCCCTAATGGCAAACAAGAAATATTATTGGCTGGATGTACGTGATGAAATTATGCCACAGCAATATTGCACTCGCATCAATACGTCATGTCATGCATAAGTCTGCAATCAATCATACCAACTACATTGAAAATTCACTATACGAGGTGTGGCTATTAAATAACGAGACTGTAGTGATTACAGACGAACTGTGCATGTCAAAAGGTTGTACGGCACACCATTCTTTAGTGTGAAACCCCCTTTATCGGCTGCCGTAAACTGCATCCCAGTAAATAGATTTGTCTGCACGTGGCATTTATTTTCATAACTTATATTTTTCTAATTTTCCGGAAAAATGTTAACTAATATTATTGAACAGAGAGTTGTCATAAAATTCCTTATGAAACTTGGACAAAAGGCTAAAGGAATTTATGAGTTATTAAATAAAGTGTATGGCAACGAATGTTTATCCCGTTCACGTGTTTTTGAGTGGTATAAACGTTTTAAAGACGGCCGAGAGGACGTTGAAGATGATGCCCGCCCAGGTCGTCCTGTCACATAAAAAACAGACAAAAACGTCGAAAAAATTACTTCACTGGGTTCCAGGAGGTCAAAATATCAATCAAGTATACTACCTTGAAATCCTTGCTCAGCTGCGAGAAAGGATTCGTAAAAAAAGATCCGAATTATGGAAAAATAAATTATGGGTGCTGCATCAAGACAATGCACCAGCTCACACTGCATTGTCAGTTAAATCATTTCTCGCGAAGCACAGCATCCCGGTGTTGGACCACCCGCCTTATTCACCTGACCTGGGTCCGTGTGACTTTTACCTGTTCCCCAAGATCAAATCCGCGTTAAAAGGGACACGTTTCGACAGCGTTGAAGAAGTTAAAAAAAAGCGGCAAACGTCATGAAAGAGCCGACGAATGAAGACTTCCAGCACTGTTTCGATCAGTGGAAAATTCGTATGGGGAAGTGTAGGGATCGTGGAGGGGTGTATATTGAAGGGGATAACAAATTTATATAAATAAATTAAAAAAAAAAAATTTACAGTGTCAGTCTCGTTACTTAATAGCAACACCTCGTATATATCTGTAATGAAATTAAAGATTAAATCTAAATCTTTCACAAATTACTAAAGAATTGTTAAATGCGACCGTATAAGAAAAAAACATGCTTGTTTTGTTATGTTTTATTTTTAAAAACTCTTCTTCGGCTTCAATTTCAAATGTGAACACAACTGAGAAGGCCCACCTTAAAAAAATCAGTAAAAATCAGAATACTGCACTAAAGGGGAAAAGTAACCGAAAATAGTGACACTATAGACGCAAAGGTCCTCACGAAAACTTGTTGTCTCTAAAACCGGGCTTAAATCGTAAATATTGCGATACCATCACAGATGTGGTGTTAATCAGGAAAGTTACCTTCCACCATCGATTAGATATTAGTAGATCTTACATATACCATCACTTATATGTAAATAAGATATATTGACATATCACATAAACTAACCATCGCGTATATTTGATCGGCGACGGAAGTATAATACCGAGGCTTAGGCCCAGTTGTATGATCGTAGATCATCCTTGACCATAGTTCAGTTACCTCGGATACAATTGTTAATACAATGGTATCCTTAGAAACTGAACCACGGTCAAGGATGATCCACGATCGTACAACTGGGCCTTAATCCTAAGTGTTTAAATACCATCATAATTAATAGGGTAGTCGTGGAAACTAGCAATCCATTTAAGTTATAGGTAACGAATCAGAATAAGGTTGTGTTTGACGCCCGGTTTCTCCAACGATACTTAACTAGTTAAAATCGATCTTATAAATAAGACGTTCTTTAAGTGTTGCACCTACCATTAATCGCTTTCTAAAATCGTAAGAATATCTTACATTTGAAGACGTCAAAAATGGCGCTTAAGATTCGGATTCTAACCTAAAATTCAATGTAATTTGTACCGTTCATGAATAATTGCAACTAATGAACTAATGCGAAATATGACCAATGATTTGTTAGCAATAATGTCTAAAAATGCATTTGATGTAGATGCTGCAGATATTGTAGATGATTATCATATGCCAGCAATGTCATCAAATATTATGGCCAGTTTGATAGACGATTTGTCAAAATTCCTTGAAATCGCAACGTTGCCAAACGTAATAAAACTATTTGTTTGGAGCAACGGAACATAAGATTAAGACCTACTTATAAATAAGACGTACTTCAATAAGACGCATCTTAAGATTCGTTGGAGAAACCGGGCGTTAGTGTATTCGTGTTTTCATCACATACATATCAATTTACATTTCATAAATACCTGAAATTGAGCCTGCAGACTGCTCCTGTGGCAGCGAGAGCTGATGCCGAAACAGGATCCTCATACCGTCGCTGAGCCCAATCAGTTACCCTCCCATCGGTAGTAATAACATAGTGGAGATCCCTCTCGCAGGGACAAGTGGAGAGGATGGCCACGTGCGCCTCTTCTTCGGGCTGCCGGACATAGCACAGTTAACTCAGATTACGGGCGACTCACAATGATCGGGTTACCTGTAAGGTGTGCTCCACGCCCTCGATAAGTAAGTAGCAGTCCGAGGATGAGTTCCACTTGTGGATAGGCTCCCTTGCAAGGACGTAGTGGCTCTCAATCTCCTTGCTCTCAACGGAAACTAGCTCAGCCTGAAATTAAATACGAAATATGAGAATGTTATTTTCAGGAAATTATAACCAGAGGGAATATAAATGTACATCCCTAAGATGATATTAATTATAATTTTAATAATTAAGTTAATTCCTACAAAGTATAGTAAAAACAAAAATATTTATTTAAGCCTTATGCTGTAGAAACTTTCAAAATACAATTAAAAAAAAACTATCTATGACGACTTTGTAAATAACGTAACATATTAGATTAATCAAATATAAATTATAGGCTGTTCACATTTCATTGGCCCACTACCTGTAAGAACCTGGCTTAACAAAAAATTAAAAATAGCTTTACTGATTTTCTTCACTGAGAATATTAAACTTTTTGTTTTCTCTTGCACTTTGAGGGGATCGTTATGATTTTGACATTAGGTGATAAAAGCTAACCTAATTTGAGCAAATGAAGGAAGATCCTGGAAAAACATGGAAAATAATTGACTCAATCACAAATAGGAAAATAAAACAACAAAAGAGCATAACATAATTGAAAGATGCAGATAACAGAAACACTACTGACAGAAAGAAATAGCAAACAAAATCGACAGGATGTCTTTGAACAAAAACAACCAAATATGGAGAAGGAAAGAAAAGATAATGAACCTTAGAAGAAACAACAATAATACCAACAACACATAAAGAAATTGAACTAGCTGAAAGCCACGGGGTGTGATCAAAACAGAGTAAGAAAACCCTCATAAACACAATAACTAGACTGACAAATAAAGTACTAACCAATGGAGAATACCCACAATACTTTAAGAAAACCATCATAAAATCAATATACAAAAAATGAGATAGAAGCATCGCAGGAAACTACATAATGATAGAACTAATATCTCTCTAACTAATTTTAGCTCTTACTAAAATACTAAACCTTTTCAAGTTCAAATTGAGACCAATCAAGTTCAAATGGAGACCAATCAATTTCAAATTGAGACCAATCAAGTTTAAATTGAGACCAATCAATTTCAAATTGAGACCAATCAATTTCAAATTGAGACCAATCAATTTCAAATTGAGACCAATCAATTTCAAAATGAGACCAAATAATTTCAAATTGAGACTAAACAAAATCAAGTTGACACTAAACAATATTAAGTTGAGAGTAAACAAATAAAATTTATTATGACAACATAATTTATTTATGTGTGGTATTAAAAATGTCACGCTATATAAAAAAAGTAGAAGCCATGCATCTCAAGGAGTAGCTGCGTGCTGCTTATAATAATAATGAAGATTGGAAAACCCTTGCTAACACGATGGGCATGAATATGAATTCAAAAACAATCACTTCGATTAAGTCCATATAGCTCAATGTTGAACCCGATTGAGAATGCATGGCCAGTCATGAAATCTGGCGTGAAAGCAGATTTGGCGGTATAAATGCCACACGTTTTGAATGGAGAAGGCAGGAATCCATTTTGAAATATAAGTAGAAGAACACAATAATATGACACAAAGAGAGTTTAGCCTTCAAAGGTTGAAAAACAAAATGAATGAAAAGGTAAGAAAAATTAATGTTATCAATATTGTGCAAGATTTGTGACAGGTATACAAAAATTTATTCCTGCTGGAAAAACATAGAAAACATGTACTTTTAGTTTAGTACTTTATTCCTTAGATTGTTTTATTAGTTGTTGTATAATGTTAATATTTAATATTACATGAATGAATAAATTATATTATAGTAACATTTTGTTAATATACATATTGGTAATATTTTCAAATTGAAATTCTTCATTGTCAACTTGATTTTTATTAATCTCAATTTGAAATTGAAAATCTCATTTTGAATTTGGTAGATCTCAAATTGAATGTGTTTCAATTCAATTTGATTTTGATTGTTTCCAATTTGAAATTGATTGGTCTCAATTTGAATTTCTTTCTTCCCAAAATGAAATTGCTTGGTCTTATTTTGAACTTGAAAAGCTATAGATAGTGTCATGGAAATCAAAATTGAACAACAATTAGAAAACAATAACTTTATTAGCAAACACCAACGCGCATACCAAAATGGAAAAGGAACTACAACATCCATAATAGAATACCTGACAGAACTAACATGAGAACTAGACAAAAACAAAAAAAAACGCAATAACTATGTGTATTGACATGAAGAAAGCGTTTGATACAATAGATCAAATCAAACTATTAAATAAAATGGAAAATGCATTAATTAAAAAAAAACTGATAAAAATCACATCTTTATATCTACAAGACAGAGTCCAACAAACGTACATAGAGGACCGTAATAAGCGAAACTTTGAAATAAGAGTACGGACTGCGACAAGGCGGAAATCTGCCGCCACTCTTATATATCATCTATATAAATGATATAGCTAAACTTAAACTTAAGGGAAAACGGTACATATACACGAACGATTTTATGTTTATTAAGATAAATTAATTTTTTTATTGTAATTAAAAATGGAGGTGTGGTCACCACATCATTTCATTTACGATCATATACATATTTGTCATTTTTGACAGAAACATAACCATATTTCGTAGATAATCAGCTAATGATATGACAAGTACAAGTATGTATATCTTAAATTATTTTCATTGAAACACTATCGATAGTGCTTAGTAATTAATTTAAGTTTTAAGAGGTGCAACTCAATTAAAAACAATCTTCAAAATATCAAGATATCTAAATTTCAGTATTAACTGGAAGAATTTCTGAAGGTGTATTGTATGTTAATGTAAAATCTTTAGAAGTATGTGTAGTACTAAAATTAAGAAATGAAAATTTGTGAAAATGCGAGAAATTTGTTGCTGTTTTTATATATACACCTATTTTAGTTGTTTTGTGCTAATCATAATTTTGATGTCAGTTTAGATGCAGCGGTTTTTTTATTTAAACATTTTTTAATTTATTTATTATATTTATAGTTATGTCAGTGCTAAATGTTACTATTTTATACAGTGTGAGTCAACAGGACGGGCAGGCTCGACAAAAAAAAAATATTTATAAAATAAAACAATTTTTTTTTTGCATGTTTAATTTTCAGTTTGTTTCCATGATCCTGGAAGATTTTTAAATATTTGCAAAAGAGCATAAACTACCATATCCGGTTGCAGATATTTGCCACAAATCACTAGAACCTTCCGTTTGTTTTTTCAGTATAAATGTGAATATTCAAGTCGATCAGTAAAGACAGTAAACACAATCGACACAGACAAACGACATTCCGGCAGACATATACCATGCCTAAGATTTTCTGAATACGAGGACTCGAAGGCGAATCTTTCCGTAAAACTCTCCATTTCGAAAATTGACACTTTCTATGAAAGAAAAAACTAATATGTACATATATTACATAAATTGTAATCTTCTGAAGACATTGTAGATTTTATTTTGACGCATCTAAGCAAATTATAGGCTAAAATATAGTGTGTCATACATTTAACAACATTAAAGAAAAATGACATCATTTAAACAATTCCCCAAATGCAGACAATAATACTGAAAATTTAAAAAACGCATACGAGAGGTGCATCACTATTGAAAAAAATCAAAACAGTTTTCAAGAGTTCCATTTTTCTTTAATGTTATTGAATATACCTAATTTTAAATAACCTAACCTAACCTAACCTAATTTTAATGACTGAAATGGCAGTTTCAGAGAAATATGGAATTTTTATTCCTATAAGATTTTTACTTAAAACTAAAAATGCGGTAAAACTAAAAATACGGCAAAAACAAGTTCAGGGTGATTAAAATTTGACACCCATCATGGGCATCTCGCTTATCGTAAGAGGTGAAAGTTCGGTGTAAATTTGACAATGTTGCTAAATTTTAGCTGAATCAAATTTATAAAAAAAATAGATGTTTTGTACAAGGTTGTAGGTAACTAAAAAATGAAGTCCTCATATAATGCTTGTAGTTTCTGTAGTTATAATATTTTGAAAACTCTTCAAAGATGTTCAGATTACAACATTTTGTTCTACATTCTATAATGTGCTTGGTACTTTTTTCTATGTCGAATCGGTTTTATTCTTATCAAGTCAACTTTGTTTTTCTAATAGGCGTTATATTGTTTTTAAGTACCAGTTCAATGGCAGTTATATTTCCATTAACAATTTCAACGGTTTATGACTTTTAATAGTTTGGAATATTATTTCTGTCAATGGAGAAAGTATTGATTTCTTTCAAAATTACAAGAAAGAAAACTAATTTGTTGTAAACTCCTAAGTAGCTTAAAATGGAAACTTATAAAATTTGTTATTTTTTATAAAACATTAACAACACCATTCCGACAAAAGCAAATTGACGTAAAACAAATAAAGTGCAAATTGGAACAAAAAGTTGTAATGAGAATTCATTCATTACACAATACCAATGTATTTGCAGAAATTTTAAATTATCGCAAGTTAAAATACTATGATTACGAAGTTCTGATAGATTCGTACTGAGCATAAAACTTACCAACTTTGCCTAATTTAAACCTATGCATTCTTTTAGGAGATATAAATATTTATCTTAGGAATCTCACTGATGTCCAAAGTGACAGTTTATATTGAATAATTGGAATCACCCTGTGCAAATTAAATTTTCTTCTTCACGAAGACCTTCTCTTAACGGAGGTTGGACACCTTAATAGCTATTCTTATCGTATTGCCTGCTGCTCTAAATATTTGTATAATATAAGCTTAACGTCTTAATTTATTTAAATTCAGACTCTGTCCACTTTTATAATATGGATAATAATATATTTATTCAATATAAGTTTCGAGAACTGAAGAGGTGAGACTCGAGAGCGAGCATTAAAATTTTATCTACCTTGGCGATCGTTACTTGGCAATTACTTGTAAGTTACGGTAAAGTGTACAATCGTAATTCATCCGGCTGATAAGCACCCAATACCGTTAATTAACGCCCCGGCAATTATCCAACAAGGCAGGGCGCCTCGTGTATCACGATGCTTGGATTCAAACAGATGACTCCATTAGCAGTGCAATTAATAACAGACTGGAGATATAAATGTCTGAATTTATCTGCACGGAAAGTCGCGAGTTAATGATGGAACAACGGCAATATTTGTCGCGGCCTAGCTGGGCTGGAGTTATTACAGGCAAATGGGGGTGTGTATTTGTTGTGATTAATGCAGCGCTTCGCGGATTTATCGCGCTAATGGTTGTTATTAGAGTCCCAGCATTGGCAATTTGTGTAATTAAAACGAGAATCCCGGCATTAATTGCCATTGAAATTTAATTCATCGTGTGTACTACTTTTTTTATAATACCACTGAATACAGCCATTTAGTGACTTTCAAAGCACAAAAGTTTTAGTATTTAAAGTATCATGGTGGTCGCTGTCAAGACCCAAACCACCTACCCACCAATAACTAAATTTTGGACCATTATTTTAAACCCTCTCTCATATTCGTTTCGTTAACTATTTTACAATTGCAGTTCAATATTTTTAATTTATATTTATAAAGAGCCTGTATTTTAATAACCATAACCGCAGGTAAGTTTATCTATAATGAATTTTATGTTAATATTTGCATTCAAGGAGACTAAACGCTGAATAATTAATAGTAAACGGGGATGGTAAAAACATGGCTTGCATATTTTCTAGTAGCGATCATTTCCACAGTCGTTCATTGATTTCAATGATTTAATTCTGTACTGCCTTTTAAAATTTGTTTCCTGAATTTTATGTTACTTTATTTTTGTAACAAATACGAGGGTGATATCTTCGCAGTGAAATCGGTTTGTGATTTCCAATTCTCACAAAATTTAAAAGTGAACCCTATAGCCGTTTAATAGATTAATCTTCAAAGCCACGTCTTGAAGGTATCTGTCTATCATTTGTCTATCTGACTCTTTGATATTTCAAGATTACGACACTGAAGAGTATAAGACTTTATCAGCTCGTTTGAGTTTTGAAAAGTTCGTAGTAGCCATATGAGGTGACGTGGGACTCCCATATCTTCTAAGACTAACTAAGACTGTTCCATCTTAGACGCAAGCCTTTTTCTAGTCTGTGAAGTAAAGTATCATCCACATATTACACCTCTGGCCTTTAATGTTAACCGTTGAATTGTAAATATTTGGTCACTAGACCTTCTTTCCTTGATAAAATCTACTCGTCAAGGTGGTATTTGATGGTCTAAGTAGTATGAATGTTAGATCAGGAAGATCATTTTAGACTTCTAACATTTCTGGATGGATTCGTTTTGTGGTTGGAATGCATGCCGCTCGCATCGCATTTTCTCAACATTTATTCATTCACAATATTTTGTTGTGCACACCAAAAATTATCCCTACGTCTAATTTTGTAGACACTCTGTTATTAATTGATGATGGTAAATAATCTTTCGGAATTCGTGTTGTGGATTGTGGAAGTCTTTTCTGTCCTGTCCATTATTCATTAAGGATACCAAAGAGCCGTTGATAATTTACGTTGAGGATGACTTTTTCCTGCTAAAGATGTATCTACTGTTGTATCTCACTTTTTAGCTAATTTCGTCATCATATAGTGGTGCACACCAAGAATTATCTCTATGACTACTTCTGTAGACCCTATATTATTAATTGATGATGGTAAATAATCTTTCAGAATTCATCATGTGGATTATGGTAAACTTCTATCTCCCGTCCGTAATTCATTAAGGATACCAAATAGTAAAGAGCCTCTGATAACACTGATCTACAAATTCAAATAAAAATTTTACTGGAAAAGAGGAGGATGTTTTCCAAGTAATTTGGGTGGGTAGAATTCAAATTTACCACCACCATTGTAGTGTACCATCGGGTGTAGTTCTTTTTATGTCGCATGGCGCTACTGTACAGTAATTTGACGGAAACTCACATTTATTCTCTATCTTCATAATAATAGTGCTTAAATATGTCAAGTAGATCGTGTGTTACTAATTCAAGCTATTTCTGCTTTGTTTGTGGTAAATATATGGTCGGAAAAAAAAGAATATGCAATAACAGAACCGTTAAAATATGCTTATTTACATCATAGGCGTGCACAGACTTTTTCTTTAGGGAGGGCCACATTGGCTCTTGAAGTTGGTAGAAAATAAATAACCATATCATTGTTTTAAACTGAAACTTCATTTGATATAAGACATATTGCCAAGACAGTATTTTTGTAAACAAGAACATTAACATTGACGTATTATTTTTACAATCTTATTCAATAAATAAAAAAAGCAATGAATCTAGTCTCTCCTGTGCCATGCTATTACTTAGTTTTGATTTTACTTGAACCATCTTGGAAAATAAACGCTCAAAGGAGCAGTTTGTGACAGGGATAACAGAAAAATGCTTATAAGTTGCAAATAAATTATTCTATATTCTAAATCTGCCAGAATCAATTAGCCAAGTAATCCACTCTTTTATATTACCCAAATTACTTCGTTTACCTATACATTCATCATATTTAATAAGTTTGCATTCTGCGATTAGTTCATCTTTGTTTATTCCAAACTATTTTTCAAGTAAAATTTGATCAACGTCATAATTAAAATCCAGCAATTCACCTACGCACTCTATTATCTGAGTCGCTTCTTGACTAAAACGTTAATCAATTCTAGAAATAAGAGAGTCTAGAAATGGGTACAAGGATTTAATTTTAATATCACCTTTTTTGTTTGGAATTTTATGTTGATTTTTTGACGCACATTTCCTTGACTTTCATTGTAAATTTTGTCAAAAAAACTCGTATCAGTTCTCAATGATTGCAAACTTGATTTTAAATTTCAGACACAGTTTAAAGCAAGTAATAGATTTAAATTTTCCATCTATAATACTTTGCTTACTATAAGGATCATTGTTAAAATAAGAGCGACTATGAAATCAAACGATTTAAACTGATGTGGTAAACCTTTGCCTGTGTTTGGTGGTCTCAATTATTTCTGAAAGTGCTTTAACTAGAATTTCATTCTTTTCTTTGACTGCAGTAACTGCCTCGGCTCTACAAATGTATCTCTTTGTTAATACGGACTTAATGTAAAATAATACTTTATGTAAAAATTATTATATTACATATAATAATGACTAAACGTAAACCTGAATGTCTTACACAACTACCTTCAAGAAAATAATATACACAAAATAATTCCAAAGAAATCCAAATTCAATGTGTTGCCTGAATGAGAGTTACAAGAATAAACTAGGGTTAAGGTTTAAACAATGAATATAGAAATGAGCTTGCATTTAATTAGGACGTTTTTGCTTACATCTAGATTGTACGCCAGAAATATTTGTAGCCATTGCGGAAGCCCCATCAAAGCTATTACCTATTCCCAATGTAATTTAAAAGACAGAACGATCTCATAGCTTCTGAATTAACAGACATTAGTCTGTAGAAACCTACAAACATGTCTACTGGAGCATTAACGGTGGGGTAAAAAAATCAACAGACAAAATAAGAAGACGGATGCAGCATCTTCCGATCAAAAAAATTGTCACACAAACTCATTATTTTCAATAATGATTTTATGGTTTGCTATTAAATTAAATAACAATTTTTTCTCATGTGAATTGAAATTCGCTGATCTGGTTTTCTTGGATATGATGCATGTGGCATTTGCCATTTCTAGAAAAGTATTGTAAATAGATCGGTAAATACTGTGATAAATATATATCAGGCATTTCAGCTCTATATCTGAACATATCGTAATGGATTTAACTTACCGCCTTGGATAAAACTTCTTTTACCGCAGTAATCACAAAATTCAAGTTTGTGCGCTGACAGTCGCCGACAGAAATGCGCAAAATTGCCAATATAAGAAACGAATATTTTACCAGATTTCGCTGCGTTGTCACACGTAGCAAGACTTGGCGCGTACTTAGTAAAGCAATCTACGGTGCAAGCCGTTTCACTTTAGGAAAGGCTTAAGCATTAGTTAATATATAAGCCCGGCTTTGTAAAGTAAGACTTTGCGAAAAATTGGTGCAAGTGGCCATTAATGATCTAGTTCGTGATTTACATTTATCAAAGCAAGACGCAGAATTATTGGCTTCACGTATGCAACAATGGAAATATCTTGCAGTTGGGACACATATAATAGTTTATAGAGAAATAACCTTGGAATTGGCTGCATATTTTGAGAAGAAAAACACTATTCTCTACTATAATGACATTCAAGGTTTATTTCAAAAAATGAACCAACCATATGAAAAAAATGAATGGAGATTATTCATTGATGGCTCTACATACAGTTTAAAGGCTCTTCTTTTACACAATGGGAATAAAAAGCCATCAGTACCAATTGCTCATGCTGTTAATACTAGCAAAATTAAGAATCAATGACTCAAATTTCAACTTTACTCAAGTACGAATATCATAAATGGAAGATATGTGGTGATTTAAAGGTATGTGATTGAATGTTCTATGTATATCGTAAATTCCAAGTTTATTTCAAAAAATGAACCAACCATATGAAAAAAAAATGAATGGAGATTATTCATTGATGGCTCTACGTACAGTTTAAAGGCTCTTATTTAACACAATGGGAATAAAAAGCCATCAGTACCAATTGCTCATGCTGTTAATACTAAGGAAAATGACGAATCAATTACTCAAATTTAAACTTTACTCAAATACGAATATCATAAATGAAAGATATGTGGTGATTTAAAAGTATGTGATTGAATGTTCTATGTACATCGTAAATTCCAGGTTTTAATTAAATCAAATATATTTAGGTCATTGGTATGTTAATTGGCATGCAAAGAGGTTTCACAAAATGTTGTTGTTTCCTTTGTTTATGGAATAGTCGAGCTACAAGTCATTTCATTACACCACAACAGATTGGCCACAAAGAACAGAGTATTCTCCTGGAAAACAAAACATTTCAAATAATCCATTAATTGATCCAAATGAGGTTCTACGTCCACCACTGCATATAAAACTAGGTCAACTAGGTCTTTTCAAAAACTTTGTCAAGGCTCTGAATAAATATGGTGCTGTTTTTAAACATTTGTTAGCAGGTTTTCCTTCAATTTCATATGCTAAAATTAAAGAAGGCATATTTGTTGGTCCTCAGATCAGCGAGTTATTGAATGATGATTATTACAATGTGTATCAGAGAAAGAATCAGCAGCCTGGCAATCTTTCAAAAGCATCTTGGATGGTTTCCTTGGAAACAAGAAAAGTGATAACTACAGACAAATTGTTTCTGAATTATTGAAAAAATATTGTGAATTAGGTGCACGAATGTCACTCAAGGTGCATTTTTTGCATTCACATTTCACGTTGAGGAGACCTCCTTCTCCTCGGTCCTTCTGAAGATATACCTACTCTTGCATCTCAGTTTTCAGCTAATCTCGCCATCATATAGTCTTATGGTGGAATTCTGGAATCCTGGTCTTATGGTGGAATGGTGGTAGTTATGGTAAAAAAAAGGCCGAACTGTCTTTTTTTTTCTAAAATACGAGGATGGGATGATAAGTGGCTCCTAGCTATCATTTACATAAGAGGCTGTCGCATCTAAAATACTTTTATGCCATTTCAAAGTTTAATTCTTAGGTTTCAATACAAAACATTTTATATTAATGAGTGAAGTATTATCTTTTGTAGCAGCTATTGAAAGAATACGAGTTTTGTGTTTTTTGTAAGTAATCAAAAATATTGAGCATCGCGCTGTTAGCAAATTCATTTTTAATAAGGATTTTAAAACATCAGAAATATTTGATGAGAGGGAAAATGTATCAAAAGAAATGTATCCAAGGTCCAGTCTTCCAAGGTTATGGCATTAGTATTCTGGGATGCACAAATAATTTTGATAATCGATTATCTTGCAAAGGGACAAACAATAAATTGAGAGTACTATGCTAACATGTTGGACACATTGCAACTAAAAGTCATGAAGTTTGGTTCACAAGACAGTCATTTTTCGTCAGGATAACACAAGGCAGTACACCAGCGTCAAAGCTATGGTTAAAATTCATGAATTGAAATCTTCGTAGCTTCAAGATAGCGTCAGGTAGCATCAGGATGATACAAGGCAGTACACCAGTGTCAAAGCTATGGTTCAAATTCATGAATTAAAATCTTCGTAGCTTCCGTACTCACTCTACTCGCCCGATCTGTCTCGCTCTGACTTTCAACTATCTCCAAGTTCAAAATTTGCTTATGTAGACAGAGATTTTCTACGGACAAAGAGGCCATGTACGCTGTTGATTCTTATTTTGCAGACCTAAAAGAAACCACCTTCCACGATAGGATCAAATCATTTGAGCATCGGTGGACAATGTGCACTGACCTTCAGAAGATATGTTGAAAATTATTATCAAAACGTAAAACCAGACATTCATTGCAGTGTTGGATAGATAGGATGTGTAACATGGGTACATACCAAAATTGTGCAAGTGTTCTCCACACTTTCATTTGACTAACACCAACACCATTGGATATTCTTCGTTCGCTGATAGATATACCGTTTTACATTATATTAAGAAACAATTGCGACAGTCAATCAACATATTGGCATACCAAGATTTATTTTCTAAAAAGTGAATCGCTTTGAATTCCTTCAATTTTGAGTTTTTTACATATGTGTATAATATATTTACGACTTTGAATTGCGCAAGGAAGACACCCTTAGTCTATGTCGAGTGGCGGAACATCCTCAGTGCCGGATTAAAGAATTTGCCACTGTACGCACACTAAAATTTCCGCCCCGAACAAATAACAGTAAAATTAAAATTTACCTTGTCAAAATTATTTCCGCTGCAATTTTTTTGATGCAGTCATTAATTATAGGTTGAAAATCAATAACCGCCGTTAGCTCACTTTTGGATCACTAAAACTGCTAGTGAATTCAGCCTGTCTTCTCCAGTAGTGGATCGTAGATATGATTTTGTACGTTTTAACACTGAAAACGAGCATTAAGCCAAAACACATTAACTGCCGTAGAGACAAATATACGAAGTGTGATGTCATCATTCGGAAATACAGTTTGTACATTTTTTGTTCGCATTGATAATAAGTCTATCTCTGAAACATTTTCATTTAAGTAATATCGTTGTACTAGCTCAGAAAAATGTATGCATTCTGTTGTAAAAGTTATTTCTAAATCAATTTTATAAAATTCTTGTAAATAATTAGCCTTTTCATCAAGCCTTCAATTAGATTAATGTTTCTTGTGAACAATTTTTCATTGAAAAAAATAAACTAAATTTACTGAAAATATTTTCATAAGCAATTCTAACAATATTTTGTCGAGTATGGTATAAAACACTTTATTTTCACCACCACTCATTCTTTTGCGACCGTCACTCATAATGATTAGAGCGTTTTATCCATTTTTTTAATATGATTATGCAATAATACACAAAATACCGCTTATTATGTACTCGTACTCGATGTGAACGCAACGTTATGTTCGATCGCACTGAGCCAAACAATTTTGAGAGTAATCGAAATTGGGAATTTTAGTGTGCTTGGTTTATGCCTCTATGTCTATGCTAACAGAACATATGTGAACCGTCAGCAAAAACAAAAAATGCACGTGTCCGTGTGATTGCTGCGCGCCTAGTTTTTCTATGATTGCCGTCTTTCTTTGATACAATTCTGCGACAATTCGAGACAACTTGCTGCCTTGTGTTTGTGTTTATTAGGTTATTAATGTTTGTATTGTTGCATAGATGGTCTCTCCCAAGTATTACGATGGATGTCATTATGTGCGAACCAGGTATTTGTCAGTTTCAGACTGTGCTGGCTACATAATTCAATGAGCCTTCCACCACTATCGTTCTGTGCTTCTTCAGCAAAGTTACCTACTATGTCACATCCTCTTTTCTTTTAACTCTCGCATTTAGATCACCTACAAGTATTATGTAATGGTGTCTTTTAGCACTCATAATTATGTTTGACACTTTTTCGTAAAAATGGTCTTTATTTAGGTTATCCGAAGAATCGACCGGTGCATATACAGCCACTACCACCATTTCATAACCATATATTTTTAGTGTGACTGTCAAAATTCTGTCTGATATATAGTTGTAATCTATTATAAACTTTTTAAGGTGATCCTTTATCAGTACAGCTATCCCATAGCGAGCTCTTTCGTGTTTTTCTACACCTGACCAAAAGTGAGCATATCCATTATCAACTTCATTTCCACATCCTTTGCGGTTTTTTTTTTCGGACAGTACTACGATATCCAAATTGTATTTTTTAATTTCAGATATTATTTCCGTCCTTTTATCCGATAAAACGTTCCATGTTCCGATTCTCGTAGTCCTAGAGACCATCTATGCAACAAAAATCTATTATTGACTATATCATCGTCAAACAAACATCAAACTTCAAGATACAAGAATGTAGAGTAAAAAGAGGAGCAAATTGTGGAACAGGCCATTACCTTTTGCTTACTAAAGTAGTATATCCGTTTCCAGCGAACCAAACTAACTCAAACGCCAAACAAAATCATCAAACAGAACAATGTACAAACAAAGTAAGTAGCAAACGATATAAACTGTACATGGTACATTAACCAAGTATTCAAGACCTGCATCAACGCCGTTTAAAAGTAAAATAAATAAGACGCTACCGTCACAAATTTTAGAAGAAGAACACGCAAATATTAAAAGAGTCCTACACAAAATAGAAGCAGAAACCAGTGGCGAGGATCAACGTAAAAGGCAGAACAACAGCAAACCAACCTCTTGGGCTCACAGAGAGGGTAAAACAGCTGATCAGAGACAAAAACCAACTATATAAGAAATTTTTAGCCCACAAAACTGAAGAAAATAATCAAAACTACAAAGCAAAAAATAGAAAATTGAGGAAATAAATTAAAGATGAAAAAAACTTTTGGAAGCAGAAATGTAGTGAAATCAATGTGTACGTGGGAGGCTCGCGATCAACAGAAGTCTGGCGTACAATTAAAAACATGAAGACTAATAACCATAACAAGGCGTTATCATAAATAGACATCAATCAGTGGAAGGAATATTATGAATTCTTCTTAGTAGAGAGAAGAGAGAAATTCATGAATGTGGAGCCTGAAATAAATGCCAACGAGGAAGTACGTTTCATACATATTGAGGAACTAAAGACATGTGTGAGTGAAATGAAGAATGGAAGATCGCCTGGGCCCGGGAACATAACTGCAGTACTGATCAAACATGGCGGAAATACACTCCTAAACCGCATTAGAGACCTGTTTAATCTTTGAATCATACAACAAAATACACCGAAAGAATGGAAAATATGTCATATCTGCTCACTCTTCAAGAAGGGCAGTAGAAAAGATCCAAATTGCTACAGAGGTTTGAGCGTGACCAGTACCTTGAGTATGTTATGGGCGAAAATTATTCAAAACAGATTAAGAAATGAAGTGGGCTATGCCATTAGTGAGGACCAAAGCGGATTTACACCCGGACGTTCATGTGTGGATAATCTTTACATTTTCAACAACCAATCGGGAAGAAAATAAGTAGGGATCATGAGCTACATATTACTTTTATTGATCTGCGGAAAGCATATGACAGCCCAAGAAATAAATTATTTCATGCATTGAAGACAATTACATGGTGAAAATTATCAAACTATTGTATGAAGACAATGTTTCCTATGTCACACAAGATGGTTATCTAACGGAACCAATATACCCATCGAAAGGACTAAGACAAAGGTGCAGTCTGTCTCCGTTCTTATTTAATGTTTATGTGGAAATAGCTTTACGTCGGTGGAAACAGTCTTGCGAATAAATGGGGATACCTATCAATGACAAACATCTCCTTACATTGAGTTTCGCCGACGACCAAGCTGTGCTGGCTCAAGACTCATACTATGTGGAATTTATTCTCAAAAGGCTATAGCCTGAATACAAAAAATTGGGTTTAGAAATAAGCCTCGAGAAAACTGAGTACCTTGTTATAAATGTTGACACCACGTTTCAAGTTTTAATAGATGATGACACAGAGGTGAAGCAATTAAATAAATTTAAATACTTGGGAGCGATCGTGGATAAGAGTGGAATTGGAAATCAGGAGATTCGACACATAATTCAAAAGGCTAGAAACGTCAAAGGAGCATTAAAAGGTGTTTTTTGGGACAAAAACATAAACACAAAGAATAAAAGGTTGATTGGACAAACAATGATGGAGACTGTACTAACATATGGATGTGAAGTTTGGACGTTGAGGGAGGATGAAAAGCGAAGGGTGATGGCAGTCGAAATGGATTATTTACGAAGAAGTGCTAGAACATCAAGAATAGAACGAGTTCAAAACGAAGAAACCAGAAATTGAGTTGAATCACCTGAAACCATAAAAGAAAGAATAGAGAAGAAAAGTTTGAAATGGTATGGACATGTACTATGTATGGACGAATTAAGATGGCCAAAGCAGATGTTTAATTGGAGACCACTCGGAGGAAATAAACGAGGACGCCCGAGAAAGTCATGAAACGAGGGGATCAGACGCGCGCTAAGAGACCGAGGTTTGGAAGGTTTTTCAAGTGTGGCGTGAAAAACAAAGCAAACATAATGTGAAAAACACGAAAATTACCTGCTAATTGTATATTAAATGCAACTTATGCAATAAAGAGAAGATGTCAGTTGTGTATGTATTCAATGTATTTAACAAAGTGGCCGTCAGTTTGAGCAACTTTTGTAGATAGTTTTGTATTTTCTGATGCATATTTTGAATTATTCTAATAAAATATTACATATTGTTTTCCACATTGTGTTCGCTTTGTTTTTCACGCCACACTTGAAAAACTATTTAAACATTTAATTTTTGTTCTGTCATAATTATTCCATCAAAGAAAACTTATTATACATCTTTGTATTCAGAACAATAATCTCAACAAGAAAAAAAATAAGAAAATATATGTAACCATTTGAAAAAAAAGTTGACTATCGCTGAAATGAAAGTTGATTTTGCAAAAAAACAAAATTAGAGTCCCTTTGTAGAACATGTGGAGCCGTTTAATCTTGTTTTTGTTTTTTTTTTAAATCGGCCAATAAATAAAGGAGTTATGGCTAGCGGCGTTTTTTAGGAGACACCCTGTATATATGTTTGTATTGATTTATTGGTCATCTTTTTTTTTGGAGCTCGGAAATAGTAACGAAGAACAAATTAGCCGCCTTTTTATCATATTAAATTAATGTCTCCGATTTTTCCGCCCCTGGAAATATGCCGCTCTACGCATGTGCGTATTTTGCGTATAGGGCAATACAGCACTGGACATCCTGTACAGTTATAAAGTATATTTGTTGTTTTTGAGGTATTTCGGACATTAGTTTTGATACTTCCGCCTTTGTCTATAGTCTCTACAATTTGGAAGATTTAGTGTCCTTGTATATCATATTATTATTCTGTGGTCTGGTATAAAATAATATCAATAATTTGCAGAATTTCAAAGTGAATTATATAATTTATTATTATAAAATATAATTTTACATATGTGCTTCCTATAACACTAATTTCTCTAAAGTAGCTCTTTGTTCCATTTCTTGTTTGCATAATTTAAACATCGTTTTATTTTCTTTTCTTGTCATAAATATGTCTATTATTTATTTAATTAAATGCATTGAAGTTCGAATTTGATTTCGGTTTTTATTAGATAATTGAATGTGTCATAAATACAGTAAACAAGAGTTATAAAAAAGGTTGTAAACCCATAAACAGATCGTAACCATAAATATCAACGCGGACAACGTAATTCCAGCAATAACTCGACCTTTACATTGAAAAATCCAATTTCCATCCACTTATTGATTACGGCCATCGCCTCCACGTAAACTATATTTCACGTATTTATTGCAAGCACATAATTCCGCGGCTCACGGCGCGGCGTTCCCATTGCGGAGGCAGTAAACTAAATCATATTAGACCGCCAGTGGGTGGTGGCAGGGGAATAACACCCAAGCCCCCGCAAAGCACCTTTAGCTGCCGGCTTTTGCACCACTAGAAATTGGGTAAAACTCCGCGAGGAAGGCGTCCACGTCTGCTCGCTAATTGCACATAAATCACCACGCTGGACCCCAACAAAGGACGAAAGAAATTAAGAGGGATCACTGGATAAGGAAACAATGAGTGGAAGTGGCTGAGGGGTTCATTAGGTGTGAAGGCGCTGGGGTTGTTATAAGGTGGTGATTAGGGATGATATGGCGTAATTAATCTGTTTTAGGTGTTTGTTTTTCAGAGTAATTGAGTGATTGGGGCGGGAAACATTAATCTTCGTTTACCTTAAGGATATTTACTATGTATTGTAAAGAATCAATATATATATATATATAATATTAGCACTACGAATAATATTAGCATATTAGTCGTTATTTCATAGAACTTATATTGAAGAGAAATATGAAATAAAGAGGAATTTGTCACTCTAAAAATAACACTTGATTTACTCAAATTGGATATATTCATTTTCGTTCGTTTCGTTAGTTTTCATCTGCCTGATGGCAGATGAAAATGCCTCATGGCATATGATTCGCCACTGTGTGGCGACACAATTGTTATAGTAAGTACAACATTAAATATTTTGTGAAACTCACACCAATTGTGTTTTATTTATATATTTATATATTTCTTTATTCTTTATTATATATCATTCAAAATATATCTTGCCTAGAGGACATTCAAATCTGGAATAACTTGTAGCTATAATGTTCATTGTTTCATCTGGCTTCAACCTAATAATTTACGAGAGCGATAAAATGTCATGCTGACATCGATGATACTGGAGATTACGGGCGGGATTACATAATTACTACTGGTAATTATGCTGTTATTGAATAATTAACGCTTGCAATGTAATAATAAATTTATGGCTTGTATGCATCAGTTATTAAATTGTAATGTGCGGGCAATCGCCACCTACGTCAACGTAAATTACATCGGATTTGAACTTCGATAAACATGATATGCCCGATGATATACGTTGAACCTAATACTTTTGCGAGACACAAATATGCTGTAATTGGTTTAATACATTTGTCTCAAAACGGGATTGCTATTAAATCCGTGCATTAAAACTATTAAACGTAAACGAGACGGTCAATGCAGATAAACACGATTAAGCAAACGTCACTTCATACGATTTTCCATCGCGGATTTCTTATTTGGGTGTGTGCACAATACATTGTCCATAAATATCGACCTCATGGTTTATAACAATTATAAGAGAAATAATCGGAGCATTTATTTTAATTGTATGATGCGCCTTAGGTGATTAGTGGTCAACGTTTCGCCGCAGACAATATATCGTGGTGGATTTCCAGTGGGCAATTTAATGTTAATGATCCAGCTCGGAGCATTTACAGCCAACAATACATATCATTGTAATGTGTCAAACAAATTATTAGTCTCTAGAGACTATTTCTCTAGAGATGATTTTAGTGTCTACTAGGAGTATTATCCACAGAGTATTTCTTCCACTGACAGTTCACCGCGAACGATTCCACCAAGATGCTTCAAGCTAAAGTTTTCATCGCAGATTTACTACATCTGATTTATTTCTCATTATTCATCGCAATATAATGCACCTAGCAAATCGCGGCGATTTTTGCCTGGGTCTGCGGGAAATGTCATGATTCGCCGTGGATTAATTCCTGCAGTTAAAATAATCGCGGACGCTAAATGATACTCATCGGATGATTCACAGCCCACAGCTTGCGGCTTGAAAAAGTATCCATACGATGAACAATTCGCCGCCGTCGAACTTATCTATACAGTGAACGATTCGCCGCGAATGATTCACTGATATAAATTTATCACCGTATGCATAGGATAAGTTACATCCGATCTATTGAGTTTCGATCTCACGGCCCCACGGCTTTAGTGATAATAAATTTAAAGACCCCGAAATCATTTGGCATTTCCAATAGCATTTCAGTATTTCTCGTGATTTAACAAAATGTATTTAAACTACTAAACTATTCGGGCCCACTAGCATAACATTGCGGACGCCTGGAGGTCCGCGGATTGCAGATTAATAACCCCTTCTCTAGAGACTATAGTCTTAAGGCAATTCACTGCGAACAATTCGTCTCGAATTATATACTGTAGAATATTTATCGTAGATAATTCAATATAATGGTTAAAGGTGAACAATTCGCAACATCTCATACTAAAATTTATTACACCATACAAATTGTCGTGCACACTTCTTCAGAGACGAATTTATCGTTTACAATTTGCCATTGACGAATTACTTTTGCTGTTTGATTTGTGACAATAGATATATCGTACATGTAAATTATACGTCGTACGATTCATGACAAACAATTTGTTACAAGACAAGAGTCCAAAGTCGCCATTAAAGATACCATCGATTCCAGTTTCCAGTGTATCCAGTTTAATAGGTGTCCTACAGTAAATGGGGTGCGCTGATCACGAATCTGTGCTTAGTTTTTTCCAGCACGTCAGGTTTTCAGGAAAAGTGTGTTTGAAATTTTTCATAAAACCTGCCAAAAATATTGAGAAAATATTTATTGACACTATATTTAATAGAAAATTACACTGAAAAATTGAGCTGTTCATTAAAAAAATAAGGCAGTATAATCTACGTTAGACAATCGTTGTTTTTTTTAAATAAATTCGTTCTCCTTTTCACTCAAACCTGCGTTGTGTAGTTTCCTTTTTGTGTTTTTTTCTGAGCGAGTCCTTCTTCAAGGTCCAGCAGTAATCAGCCATCATTCTAATATCCCATTTTCCTTGGTAAGGTCTCTCCATCTCCTTTATGTTTTAATGGAACCTCTCTCCCTGTTCGTCGCTGACAGCTCCAAGATTTTCGAGAAAAGAGTCAACGTGGAAATTCAGAAAATAAAGTTTGACGCTCATATTGCATCCCAGTTTTTTTAATAATTTTCGACCATGTTGGCTACAATTTCTTTGTAGTTTGGAGACTTGTTGTTTCCAAGGAAACCGTCTATGACTTCTACGAAAGTACTCCATGCTTCAGATTCATCCTGGGTCATTGTGTTCTGGAACAATCTGTCCGATTTTAAGGTTCAAATTTGAGGGCCTACCAAAATTCCTTCTTTAAGTTTAGCTTCAGAAAGTGCAGGAAATGTGTCGCACAGGTATTTAAAGCAGTCACCTTGCTTATTTAAAGCATTGACAAACTGCTTCATCAATCCTAACTTTATGTGAAGGGGAGGCAAAATAACTAATTTTAGGTCAACTAATGCATCACGCAGCACATTTTTTTGTCCCGGTACAAGTCTTTCTTTGAGTGGCCATTCTTTCTTAACGTAATGTAAATTTCGTGCTCGACTGTCCCACTCGCACAAAAAACTGGATACTTTGTGAATTAAGACTGCTGACCAAAAAGCATGGATATTATTTTGAGGTCTCCACAGAGTTGCCAACAATATTCGCTACCCTTTATTGCATTTAGCAACAGCTCAAGATTCTCATACGTTTCTTTGAGATGCACGGAGTGAGTAACAGGCACCGAGGCATAAGTATTACCATTGTGCAATAAGGCACCCTTCAGATTTCTCTTAGAAGAATCAATAAATAACCTCCATGATGTGGAATCGTAATTGTCAGCTCCCAGTTTCATGACTACTTGGACTACTACAGGAATATTATTACAACACACCAGTGAACCCTCTTGAGAGAAATATTCCGCGAACTCTTTTTCAAGATGCCTCTACCACAAAAATGTGGTTCCTGGAGCCAACAGATTTTTATCTTTCAGTCGTGATCCTAAGATTTGTGCAGCATCCTTCGATAGGCCCAAGTCTCTCACTAAGTTATTTAGTTCAGCTTGGATAAACTGTTGAGGTTGGTCTATATCAGGATTGAATTCGTCTTCATCGTTTTTTTCATTTGAACTTCCATCTGATGATTGCTGTTGGATGGTGTGAAGAAAATGTGGAGGAATGGGAATTTCTGGTCCATGAGGTACAGGTCGTTTAGCAGACTGTAAATCAGGATGATGAATAGTATGTTTATTTTTCGAATTGAAACCCTTGACATCGCAGGAGCAAAAGTAACAGTCGTCTCCATGGTTTTTTTGTTCACTTCATACCATAGGAATGCCAAAGGGTAAAGAGGTACGTGTACCTTTTGTCTATTTTCTCAGTAGCTCGACACACTGAAAGCACACTTTGTGTGGAGCCCAAGGTTTGTCATGATCACCAAGCTTTACACCGAAGTAAACGTGATAAGCTTTCTTGATAAATTCTACTATGTTTCGTTGATGCTTTGCTATCGATAAATCACCACACACGTAACAAAATATATCAGGACTGTTTTTGCACTTTCTTGATGACATTATAACGCACTAAACACTCAGAAAACAAAACACAACTCGATGCTACAAACAACTGACGCTAACTAACTTTTTCGTAAACAACTGCCGATGCCATCAAGTTGACCTTGACAGATACGAAAATGAAACAGTGTTGTCATTGAAATGAAATAAACATAATATTATACTAAAATGTTTTCTATCGATGTATCAAGTATTTTAAAGAAATAATCTTAATGCAATTTAGGAAATATCATAAAGGTACTTCTTTGCTCTAGTACAAAATATCTCACAAGGTTTTTTAATTTTGTGAAAAATCTTGACGTGATGGGCTCAAACAAAATTCACATTCAGAATCAACGTACCCGTATTAGCTAAGGAGACTTATTAAATTCAAAACACAAAAAATCATGTCGGCCTGTGTTATTTATGATGGCGGGCAATTCTCTACAGATGTTCCACAACGAACAATTCACAGCAAAACAACTGCCCTTCGATAAGAGCCAGTGAAAACATTTTGTCATAACTATTCATGTAATAATCATGATTGATTATTAACTATTGATAATATTACCGATTAGTTATTGCTGATTTGTCGCAAACTATTTATCGTGATTTAATCGACGGAGACGAGTTGTAGAGAAAAAAGTGCACGTACTATTTATAAGGGATGCATATATGCAAGAAAACAAGTGTCTGAAGTAGTTTAATGTGAGTAATTCTTAATTATTGATAATTAATCGTAGAAGATTCGTTAGTCTTTACCGTAAAAATTAGGTGAACGATATAATATGGAAACTTCGACAGCAACAAATTGCAACATATTAATTGCCAACAAAAAAAATTAACTGATAGCCTTGATAATTCATCGTTGACAATTCATCACCAATCATTTGCAGAATATAGGCCAAATACGTCATAGTTAACTATTTACCTAGAATAATTTTCTGCAAGATAAAGAGTTACCTAAAACAATTGGGATGAATCACCAATGCCGATTCACAATTGATGATTTGCTATTATAAATTTATTGGGGGGTATTCGTTCACTGCAGACGATTAATCGTGAACTATTATCTACCAACGCTAACAATTTTTCGTAAGATAACATTCAACTAGAGAAATATGTGGTAGACAATCCACCGCTGACATTAAAGATGTGTTGTAATCGATTTCTTGATATCCCGTACAGTAGTTATGGTAAAAGATTCAGAGCGGACTATCAATGCATTTTTACCCACTATAAGTGTTATCTGGAATCATTTGTTGAAATAGATTTTTCGATTTGATTTGATGATACACTTACGATTTTCCGTCTTGGATTGGTCGATTTGATAATTTGATGATTGAACGATTTCGTCGCCGGAGTATGTACTGTAGATTAACCAATCAATTAATATTAAATAAACGTAACAATCGCCTCGAGTAAATGCACCGAACAAATTTGCTGAATATATTTGCCCAAAAATTACTTGATACATTGATTTTTGCTGGAATTAATTTTTATGTGAGGAACAGTTAATATTCTGCGATGATATTTTTGTGATTAGTAGTTGGCGGTCCTATATTCACAATAAGACAACTAAGCGAAAAAATGATAAATAAGAAAAGATTCATCCATATATGCTTCATAGACCTAGAAAAGGCCTTCGATAGGGTAAAAAGAAGATATATGGAATGAACTGAAAAAGAGAGGAATTGACACAAAAACAATAGAGGTCATAAAAACAATGTATAAAAATAACAAAATCACAGAAAGAACGAATAACGAAGAATCAGCAGAATTCAAATCAAATATAGGAGTAATGCGAGGATGTATATTACGCCGACTCTTATTCACACTAGTGCTCGACGGTGCCATGAAAGAAGCAAAGAAAAAGATAAAGAACATGAGGGTAGGATACTGGAAAATGAAAAAGACCCTGATATGTGAAATTCTCTTTGCGGACGATATGGCCATAATAGCGGAGACAGAAGAAAACATGCAATTCAACATGGAAGTACTGGAAAGTGAGTTGACAAAGATTAACATGAAAATACTATGGTCATAGCAAAGGAGAGCACAAACCACAGAATAATGATACAAGGTAAACAAATAGAACAAGTGGAAAGCTTCAAATATTTAGGATCAGTAATAGAAAGCAATGGGAAAATAGAGAAAGAAATATACGATAGAATAGGGAAAACCGAAAGAATGTTTTTTAATGCTCTAAAAACGTCTTTCCTAGGAAACAAAGAAATACCTAAAGAAACAAAGACCGAAATAGTGAAAAGGGTAGTGAGACCAACGTTAACCTACAGCAGCGAACTCAGGACATTAAATGAAACAGACAAATCTAGAATTAATGCGGTAGATATGCGCTTTCTAAGAAAAATTTAAAATAAAACAAAAAAGACAAAAATACGAAATGACATACATAGACAAAACTTACAAATAACAGACATAAATGATACAATCACAGAAGGTCAAAGGAGATGGTTCGGGCATGTTTGCCGAATGAACGATAACAGACAGACAAAAAGAGTGCATGAGACAAGACCTACGGGAAATTTATATAAGGGAAGACCAAGAAAAACCTGGAATGACAGAATCAGAGAGCAGGCAGAGAAAAGAGGATAAACATGGGAAAGAACCAAACAACTCACACAAGATAGAAGAAAATGGAGAGAAACCTACATGAAGAAACAATAAATTGTAAAACCCTACACCAACAATGGTAGAAAGGGAAATGATTAAATAAAAAAAATAAAAAATAGTTGGCGGTAAAAAGTCGAATGGGCGAATATACCAGATCTAATCCGACGAAAGTATTTTTAAGAATCAGTTTCGATTTGACATGAAACATATTGAAGATTCTGAACCATAAAAAAAAAAAAATATTTATCCACATATCATTTATTCTCACCGCATTTCTCTAATACTAATTTCATATCTTCAGTAAATTTAATGCTTTATACGTTATGGTGTGAAAAAACCAATATCAAGAAGTGACGATTCACATTTATGTTGCAATAAAAACACAACAGAATAGTTATTAAGCGCGCCTGAAACAAATCTCTGCATCCTTCTATTCCCCATAGCCATTACCGCAGTCACAAACGTGCAGAACAATGGGGACGAGATATATCGGCGACTGCTAGTAATAACACGACGCGGTCATCAGTGCAAATCACACCAATTCATTACCCCAGCAACCCTTCTTTATGGTCACATTTTTCCACCAACGGAAGGGACAAGTAATGAGACTTACAAGCGTTAAAATTGAACCCACTGAAATCTGCGTTAAGCCAATTAATGGATTACACTACAGTCAAGCCGATAATAGTTATAACTAATATTACAAACAAAAATAAATATATTAAAATTATATAATATGGTTTTTCTATGATAGTGTTATTATCAAAAATTTATATAGTTTGTTATCATAAATTATTTGGAAGTTTAATTTATTTTAAAATACTAATCGCTAAGGCTTACAAGAAACCTTCGTTTCTTAGTGCTAGCTCGCTCCGATCACTTGATGCCCTTGATGCACAATGTAGTATTTCTAAGCAAGTATTTACTTAATGGACCAGCGCGCTCATGGGGTCATCGGGTCAATTAGCAATTTTTCTTCGTGCGTAAGAGATTCATAACGGCCCATGTCGAGTGTAATAATTGCATCAATGTTTATTTGAGACATTGGCGGGCTGAAAGAGCTGTAGTGGTTTGGTTGTGAAACTGAAAGATACCACGCAAGACTGTTCACCCGAACCAGTATCGTAGCTTAATTGGTTGAGTTGGCAAAATTTGCCCATTAGTCGTAACAAGCCCCCGTAATTTGTAATTGCTGAATCGTCTTGCGAAGTACCCGTCTATTCGCATTAATTTGTGGCGTTCTGTGTGATCTGTGTAATTTTGTGATTAGTAATCTTCAACTGCGTACGTGTCGATCCATATCGATTTGCGAAGATATTCGCACGGGACGACAGTCAATTTTCGCTGTGGAAATACTTAATCCGTGCGTGGTAATGCGTGGTAACACCGCCCACGCGTAGCGTCGGTATTACAGAGAGCTTTTGGTCCCGAAGGTTGCGTACGCATCGCCTGCAGAATTCATAACCTGGCTTTTGTGTGGATTTAAGCCCGGTTTGTAGTATTATTTGCGATAGTTTAGCTTCGCCGACGCATCGGGCTTATGCAACCAAGAACCGTTCTTCGTAACCGTCATCCAACTTTGCGTAATATCTTTTCCATTTAAAGGTTGACAGCCCGGGAAGGCGAAGCGCGAGCCACGGAATCTGCCAGCTGAAGGTGACCGACCGAGGGCCCTCCCAGGAATTGTTGCAGCCCTCCCGATTCTTCCCTTAGCCGCTCCTAATCTCACAACCACGAATTGCTGGAGCCGCCCAGATCTTCGACTGTTATAACCAAAAGCCTTTCCCGTTCAACAACCAGGAAATGTAAGGACATTTGGAGCCAGGAGAAATCGTACAGAGAATGAAGTCAACTAGAAGGTTCGGCCCTTGAAGAGGATCATATAAATGTCCCATTTAACTTTTAAATCCACAGGTTGTATTGTTTTAAGCAAATCCCTTCAGGTAATCTCTCTTTTGTTTCCTTAGCGTTCATGTTTTGCGCCTCATCCCCCATATATTGTGATTCACCTCGCTTCATTAGTCACCTTTGTTTATAAATACATATCAAACCAAGGTAGAAAAAAAGAAGCTTATAGATCACACTAACCCCTTGATTCCCCGTGCGATTCATCACCGCACTGGAGCCCATTAGCCGATTTAGTCACTTGAATCCGGGAACTTCATACCCTGCAACCGCAACTGAGAAAAGCGTGGCACAAAGAAATATGGCCTTCTCATGTTCAATAACACCATCCTCACCAACGGATAAAACATTGCTACAAGTTGTTTGTGGATGTAGATAATAATAATTGAACTAGTTGCATTATCAATATTGTCAATTATTAATACATGCGTAACTATAGAAACCCTTATAGAATAATGTCACTGTATTAGGTATGAGTTATATTCTCAATAAAATGAATTTAGTTCCTATTGCGCTACATCACCTAAATTACAAATCTTAAAAAAATTATTACTTTTTTCTAGGTAAACGAAAAAAATTGTTTTTCTTCAAACGTCACAAACGTGATACTTTGTGTCCTTGGATACGCAAATTTAAAGAGTCACTTTTTCTCCTTGAAGAAATAGTGTTTACTTTGTCTTCCGGCGGAGAAAAAGTAAAAAATACTCATAACTATAGTATTATTTGTGATTTTCTTTATTACAAATAAAAACACTAAATGTACAGCTAGTTAAAGTAAAAAATACTCATAACAGTTCGGTAAAATAAGCTATCAACACATTTTGCGAATAATTGTCCACGTTCTTCTCCATGCACCATTTAATGAATCTTCGGTATGCAACCTCACAAATACACGCCGATTTTGTAGGCAGCAATTTTGTAGGCAGCAAATATTTGAGTAATTTCAGCTGGTTCGTGGGGTGTGCACTCCATAATAACACAGTTTTGAGTTTTGAACAACTAAAAACTGTAAATGACAATTTCTAATTGTTCTGTTTATTACAAATTCATCCATAGCAACCACCGCTGGCATGATGTTTGTTTTGTATTTTTCACCTTTTTTTATATAATATATTTTTGAAGAAAAATGTTCTTGCGTTTGCGTTTGCGTAAAATGTTTTATTCGGACAAAAAGCAACTTTATGCGCTTCGTCTGTATTTGCCGGCCTCACAAGTTCGGCCATTGAACTTACAGGCTCAACTTTTTCTGCTAATAAAACAATATACTATTTTTGCGCGAAAAGTCCGAATTTAATTCGCTCTAAAGAGCCTAAAATTTTCATGTTTGAGAAATTTTTGACCCAAAATAAAGTTGTCGAAAAGTAATGGAAATGCTCATATATGTACAGGGTGGCCCACCTATCCTCGCTCGGAGCAGTGCTGCTAGAATAATAAAAATTGAGGAAAACATCTGATTGAAAGTTATTGGACACTTGAGGTGCTACTTTTTAAAATTAGTCTCGAGTATACAGAGTGTATCATAAATCCGGAACACAAAATTTTCTCTCTATTTTAAATGGATCACTTCACAAATCATTTTCATTTTTTGAGATCAGATGAAACGTTGCCAAGTTTCTTTTTAATCAAATTTAATGAAAAATCATGAATGTGGAAAAAATTCAACAAAACCTTAATAGAAGTGATTAATGAAAGAATCTGCGTATGCAAGTACCCCAGCCATATGTCATAACTAAAGCACGGACAAATATGCACGTAAAAAGACAAAAATATGCGCATATATATGCACGCAAAATTGAAGAAATATGCATCAACATTTCAAATATATGCAAATATATCTAATACAAATCACGTTTAAAAATTAAAAATACCCTATTTATATTACATATATATATATATATATATATATATATATATATATATATATATATATATATATATATATATATATACATATATATGGAAAATAATTTGTTTATCAATCAACTATTAAATTAAAAATATTAATTATTCAATATTATTCCAAATTTTCCATTCTGAAAAAGCGCCTCATATCGCTTAAGATGTTTTTATATGAAGAAAGACTTCTTTCCACATCAACGGAAGTTATTGGAGCAAATTTAAAACATGCAACTATTGAAGGATCCATTTCAACAGGTAGATTTTCGTCAAATTCTCCTTTCATAATATTTGACATTATTTTTAGTATCTGAAAACCTTCATTTTTTAATAACACTTGATTAAGCTTTTCTTTAATACGATTGCCTGGCCCACCAGCCACCTCATTCAATTTGTCACTTAAATCTTTCACAAGATCTATTGATTTATTTAGAGACATGCCTTGTTCTTCTATTTTTTTTAAGTATCGCTATTTATATTAAAATTCGTTTTTATGAAAGCCAATTCTTGTAGAATCTTGGGATCATTAAAAAATGTTTTGCAATCCTTAATAGATATCGAATCGTTGGAAAAACTGAGAACCAAATCCTTAATGGCCAAAAAATGGTTAGCGTAGAAGATAGCAGCATTAATCCAAGTACCCCATCTTGTGATAATTGGCTGTGGTGGCAATGGCACATTTGGTAATGTGTCTCGATACACTTGTACTCTTAACGGAGCTTTGAGAAATATCTGTTTTACGTTGTTAACAATATTATTTACCATTGGGAAATTAATTATAACTTCTTCCGCGACTCTATTAACTCCAAGGGCTAAGCAGGTAGTGTGAATAAGGTTTTTATAAAATATTTTCAAATGTTGTCCAGTTTTCACCATATATGATGCTGCGTCTGAAAGCATAGCAACACTTGTTCTTCTTTCACTATCTCAGGCAAATAAAAATTAGCCAATCCTTCATGGCATGGTCTTCATTCATGGCCTTCGTGGCATTTTTTGTTTTGTCAAGTTCTTTTGTACTAATTAAATACGAGTTGCCTGGTTTATTCTCGTTTAAACTCCCAATTAATAAATTTGCAATGTAACGTCCACAGCTATCCAACGTTTCGTCGACAATGAAGTATATATAGCTATTTCCAATAATTGTTCTTATAGTAAGCATTGTATCTCTGTACAATTCATCAACATAATTTTTCCTTAAATAGCTCTGATCTGGTATTTCAATTTTACAATAATTTTGCAAGAACGTCTTCAATTTTGAGTTATTCAGTTTGCTAAACGGAATATTGACAGATATTAGAGCAATACATAATTCAAAATTAAAAGCGCCCTTCTCTTTCATTTTCTAGCTTGAACTTAAGCTTTCATATAACTCTGTTTTGTTGTTTTTTTGATGTTTGGTTTTTGACATTATTTTCGTGTAAACGTGTTTTAATGTGTTGTATTATTTGAATTTTTTTCACATGGAATCTGATGTTACATGGATATAAAAAAAGCAAATGTCTACAAACTATACAACGGCACAGTAGAAAAATAAAACTTACAGTTTTACTGCAGGGCCCACAAAATAGAACACCATTCTCCAAAATTAGATCTTTATAATCTCTAATTCATTGAGATACGATTCCCTTGTCCTTTACTTTCGCCATTATACACACAACTTTAATATTACCACACACAATCGCAGTCGGTTTATGCTACGTAGGCACTGAACTATGAAGCGATCTACTATTTGCTGACAACACAAAATGAATAGTGAACAAGTTAAATAGGGTAATCCCCGAAATAATAATATTGTATTCGATTATTAATAATTAACTTTTCATACTATTTGAATGAATTGAATTATGTTTTCATTGCATACTAAATTTTAGGTACTTTATTAAAAACTTATATTTTTCGGTAAAAAAAAATTCGGTCACAAATATCCAATTATATAACCAAATATGCAATTAATGAAAAAATATGCACTGAACACATAAAATATGCATTACATGCAAAAAAAAAAATGGTCAATTCGCTCTGTTTCTTCATGATTCGTGTAGATCTATTGAAATTTCCGTAGTCTTATCATTTAGTGCTTTAGTCATAACATACACAATATTTTGAGTCACGTAGAATACACATGGTGTTCTGAAACAACGATCGAATTTTGCTATTTTCAAATGTCTAAAACTCATTTTTTTTTCAAATGGAACACCCTATATAGCATCATATTCTGAGTGCTTATCTAGCGAGCTATTCAATGGTAGCATATGGGCTGTAATCTAATAATACTTTTTAATTGGCAAATAACGACAATCACAATAAGCTTTAGCCATTTGAAAATAGCAAAATTCGATCGTTTTTTCAGAACACCATATGTATTCAACGTGACTCCAGGTATTGTGAATGTTTTGGCACATTGCTCGGGTACTTGCATACTTAGATTCTTTCATTGATCTTTAATAATAACGTTTGTTGATTTTTTTCCAGGGCCATGATTTTTCGTTAAATTTGATTAAAATGTGAATAACTTGGCAACGTTGCATCTGATCCCTAAAAATAAAAATGATTTGTGAAGCCCATATAAAGCAGATTTATAGCCCATATAAAGCAGAAATATTGTGTCCCGGATTTATGGTACACTCTGTACACTCGAAAATAATTTCAAAAAGTAGTACATCAAGTGTCCAATAACTTCCAATCAGATATTTTCCTCAATTTTCATTAGTCTAGGAGAAATGGTTCGAGCGATGATGGGTGTATATGCCACCCTGGATATTTCGAAATATCACACAAATAATTACAATAAATGTTCGAACTGGAATCTTCTTGTTGAACATTGTTTACTGTTTTTGGCAAAATTCTATAAGGGCAATTCCAAGTCAAATGAGCAGTCCATTTAACGCGACCCTCTCCGTAATAGCGAAAACTTTTATTGAAAAATAGTTTTGTGCGTTCAAGAGGCTTTACAGCGAAAACTACCACTAGTGTAGGAAAATTTAATTCAAGCATCTCAAAGTACTGTCATGCTCACATAAATCTAGTACAAGAAATCAGGTTAAAATAGCAATATTATATAGCAATGTCAAATTGTTTGTACTAGATTTATGTAAGCATGACTGTACATAATTTTGGCTGTCTTTGCCCAAAATTTGGAGTCTAATCGGTAGCAACTTCTGAGAAATAATTTTAAAAAAAGTTTCCCAGACTGAAATGCATTTAAGATAAATGAAATTAAACAAAATTGAAGTTGAACTTAAAAAAATGGCATAAAATTCAATTCACTCTACGAGACGAACTATGTGACCTACAGGTCTGAAATTTGGTATGAAGTCATATTTTGGGTACCCAAACAAGTGTACAAAGTGTACAAACAAGTGTATTTGAGATAAATCGGAGAGGGTCGCGTGAAATGGACTGTTCATTTGACGTGGAATTGCCCATAAATTTCTATTCGAATTCTATCTTTCGGGTCTTCTATATTACTAGGTTTAGATATAAAAGTACGTCCTTAAAGAAAAAAATATAGACGAGTAAAATCTGGTGGCATTGTTGCCACAATAGGACCGCATCATACAATTAACTTATTCTGGAAAACCTGATGATTTACGAACAGTCACTGCATAATGCTCCATCGTATTGATACCTTATATTGTCATTAGGGATTTTAGGTTTTTTTTATATTTGGGCAACATAAGTTAGTCAGAGCAGGGATTAGACCTGCTTTTATAAATTGAAGGTACATTGGTCCATTTAAATTTCCATACAACAATATGGTAAAATTATCCTGTTTCCAACAATTCCTGCCCAAACAACTATCTGCGGAAACTGGGCATGTTCTTTTCACATCGAACGTGGAGCTTTCCTTACCCAATATATACAGTTTTGGCGGACTACATTAGTATTTAATGTAATAGTGGATTCATCAGAAAAAAAAAAAATGTTAAAAGAAGTGGTAGCACAATTTCAGAAAACTCTAGCTACAAGAATTAATTCAAGATGATCAATGTACATCTTAAATTAATTCTTGTTTAAGTTGTATATTAAAAGGATGCCATTTTCTACTTTAAAGATCTTGTGCACACAAGTTATAGTAAAATCATAATCTAATCCAATTTAGGGAACACTGGTATGTGGATTATCTTCCACAGCTAATAAAACACTCAGTTTGCAGTCTTCAGTAATGCCTGAAAGACCTGGCTTTGATAAATCTTGTGGCAGTGTCCCTAAATTTATTTTCAACTTTATTATACTCTTGATTTTTCCTCTTGATATTTCGCGTTAAAAATACAACAAACTTCTAGTTGTGTTCGTACTCCATCGCCATAACCGACCATCGTGCGGATTACAATTATTTGAGTCTCCAATAAACGCAATTTAATGACATGTAATTTTATGTATCAATCAATAATCATTATTTTAATACCTTTTATAGTATGTATTGAATAAATTAGAAATATTATTCCACGACATTATATGATGTAAATCAATATCATTCGTTTTACCCAGCTGCACCGGACCTCCCTTCGGACCAAATTTTTAATAAATTTTTAAATAAATATAACTTTAAAATAACAATAATATATTGTTATATAACCTGAAACGTGTCGTGTGATAGTTCTATTAAATGCTCCCATACGAATCGCTACGATGTGACATTATACCGAGTGCACATGGAATAAACTCATAATTTAAAATATTCACAGAATATTGCACTTCACCTGACATTTGTGAGCCTATTATGTTGTCAGAATTTCGAAGTTTTACCCAATATGTGGTATTATCTGTGATAATACCACGAATGCGTATTATATTCCGATCATTTTTCTTGGTGCATTTTTGCGTTCACAATCGGCCCGAGTCACAGACGAGGGATGATTGAAATCGCAAATATGCACGAACAAAAATTATCTAGGGAATATTAGATGCATAACTAGTATTCCGAAGAATGATGCTCGATTAAAAAAAATGCTAATACATATTGAACCTTTATTGAACCTTGCCTTGTTTAGGGGACTAAATCAATATAATTAAGTGCTCATTTGATTTATATTAGGGAGACACCGCTTTATTCAAAGAAACTTTATTTAAATATGCGGCGTGTATAATTCACAAATCTATGAAATTGCACCATGCCTGGTGTTTTAGCCGACTTTAGCCATTTTCCTAGAGCGAGTAATCGAAATAAACGTCCTAATGATTGACTTTAAAGAAGTACCAGTGTGACAATAACATCAAAGCAAGCATTCGAGCTAGCCGCGACTTTGCGGTAATTTTGCTAATTAAAAAAATAGTCGCTAAATAGAAGGCTGATTGGGTGAAACTTCGAAATTCTGACAACATAATTGGCTCACAAAAAATGTCAGGTGACAGAAGAGTGCAATATTCTGTGAATATTTTAAATTATGAGTTTACTCCATGTGCACTCTGTACAATGTCAAATCGTAGCGATTCGTATGGGAGTATTTAATAGAACTATCACGCAACACGTTTGAGGTTAATATCAGTATGCATCAGTAATAAAGAATTCTAAATAAAATATACCTATACATATACATATACCCCGCGTTTTATCTCTGAACATAGACTATGTTCAGTTTTAAAACGACAGTATCAAAGTCATTGCTAAAATGCAATGGTTATGCAACCAAAATTGCCATCGCGTGCAAATGGATCATTTCAAATATTAACACTGTTTTGAGAAAATTTATTTAACGGAAGAGAGTACTCAAATATCCAAATTCAAATGGTACCGAGTATCCGGATTTTAAGAGATTTATTTTGAGTGCATTTTCCTGACAGACGAATCCAAACAATTAAGGCAATTTCTAATATAATTACAAAATTTAATAGTAGGTACACGATGCGTCGCTATCGGTCAGCATAAACATACTATCAGATGCCATATTTCAACTAAAGAAATGAAATTAAATGTATTATATTATGCCAAAGACGAACCAATATCTTCAATTTCGTAAATGAGTTACTATTCCGGGATTGACGATTGAGGATTAATGATTATTGATTGAACGGGATGGGTGTCGCATGATAGTGCACTGAAATTAATCTCGCACAATCCGTATACCAGCCAGCTCAGTATCAGTGCACTATTTATACACTTTCTCGCGATGAATACATTTTCTGACTACAGTTTTGATACTTGAAATGACCGAGTTTCACACGGCTTGTAATTTTGGTTGCATAACTATTGAATTTTCGCAATGCATGTGATAGTGTCGTTTTAAAACTGAACATAGCCTATGTTCAGGTATAAAAAACGCGCGGTATATATATACACGATCTTTATTTGCTATCGACCCTATATGGAGTCTTTCTGCCTTCTCAATAACAAATAATTATAGAAATTAAATATATATATATATATATATATATAACAAACATTATAGTATCCAGTTTCTTTGTTTCGGTATCTTAAAATATATCTTGATAAGTTTTGAGTCCGCGTACCTACACAGGTCTTCATTTAGTTTGTTCTGCGTAGTTTCTCGCAGTAAAGAAATCCATAAAGATAATATATATTTAAAAAAAACATTAATTAAAATTTCCAAGATTTTCTTTCCTGGAAAATATTACAATTTCCAAATTTCGATGCCCATTTCTTGGAACATATATGCTAAAAAACAATGATAATATTTTCTTGGGTGGAAATCGAACCCTCAACTATGACTCGCTACATAACATCATTTTTTGTGTGACATTTCAGGTGATCATCTTTTTGGCACTGGCCTTTTGGCTCTTTGCTTTTCGATATAAGTATCACTTTCATGCAATATTATTAGGATGAATAATTACGTATTTCATTTGTTACTGCACTACATATTACATACTCTCCGTTTATTTTATTTTTCGGATTTGTATAAACTGTAATCATTGTTCTATTTTAAAATGTCAGTGTTTTCGAATCAATATTGCAATCAATCTTTATAAAAACTATGTGGATTACTAAATTGCAATAGTTGCATCACACGTTGCGAATTCCTGCGGGAAATCGCAGGATTATGTTGTGTGGGGAGAAGGACTGCGTCCTTTGAACGGCCGGCAATTAATCGCGCACGAATGGCAATTGGTCGGAGGGGGACTCACCTGCAGAGCAATCACGTCGCTATCGGCCATTATCGCAGGGACCACGAACGTCCCTTCTCCGTTCGTTATCTCGATATCCTGGCTGTAGATCGATGTAGTGTTATCGTACACTTTGACTCTGACCCTCACAGATTTCTCAGTGCTCATTGCTTCAACCTGCAAGAAACAGACATCAATTAGCTTGGATACAAATATCACAAACATTTGATATTCATAAGCATGTGACCTTATGAGGCAGAAAACCTTATTTTAAAATTCGAACATATATTTAATTTAGTTAAATTTTTTGGATAGAACGAATTAAGCTTCCGACTCAATTCATGAACGAGGAATACGTATTTTAATTTACGTTAAAACGGTTGGGTAAATAGTCAGAACTCTCAAATACGTATCCTATCGGTAATAAAAAGATATAGTCAGATGTAGATAGATAATACCTTTCGAGTAATACGTGACCTATACTTATTTTTCAATTTCGTCATGTAATTAAATATTGGCCTTTGTGGCTGATTGGCTTTGTGTGTGTAAATAATTACGATTCATTAGAAAATTCGTATGCCCAACAATCTTATCGGCAATGAACCACACAAACAACTCCTGTAGAACCCACAATTACCACCATCTGCAACAATTGCGCCAATTAATTGCCGCGTTGTGATCGATAAAAAGCAATTCACTTTTAGGAACGCGAACGACAATAACCACAATGTTTCTTTGACTTTGTGCCGCGGCGCAACACAAAACCGCTTTGTGGCGTTCGCGTGGCGGATATGCAATAATAACGGCGATGAGGCAAAGTAAATGTTTACCCCAACAATTGGTGTGTTTTTTTAATGAATGATGTATGACGGAGGGGCCGCTTTGATATACGCTTTTTCATATGCGAGAGAGCGCGGCTTCCGCGGGACGGACGCAATTTCGGGATATTTGGTGTGCTTAAATATTTGCACAGCTTTATTTGGGGGGTAATTTTTCGAGTTGTGCAGTCGAAATGTGGGGCCTAAATCACGGTAATAAGATTTGTGTTTGCAATTGTAATTGCGTGTAAAGTTAGGGCCTCTGCACACTTGAATAGCATACTTTTAATATGCTATTATTTACTGTAAATACTACGGACCAGACCCAGACATGATATATTAGTCAGTTTATATTTAACAAAGTGTAGTAAGGTTAGGAATAGATTCATATTACATACTTCCATTAATTTAAATAGAACGGAATCAGCTATGTTTGGATGAATATGAAATATATATATATATATATATATATATATATATATATATATATATATATATATATATATATATATATATATCGGGTACCTACCCCGTAAACATTTAGCTGAGAGTGCGTGAGCCATAGTCACTATTTATATATGATTCATAATGTACAAGGCAATAAATTGTATTGTGAGTGTTTTATTCTGTGGTTATTTCCTTAAATCAGTAAATATATCTGCCAGGTATGTTAATTGACTATTTTTTTTTAAATTTGTAACTTGCATAGAAAAACTTGTAGTTTATTTCGAAGTTCAACTTAACTCGTTATAACTTTTCCACGAGTACGCCAATGAATCCGGTTACGAAAAATAAGTATTGTATGATTGATTACTACTCGTTCTTCGTATAGTTGGAATTTAACGGAAAGCTTTTAATATAATTTATCATTTTTAAATTTCACTAAGAATGAGTTTTAATTCAACATAAATTATTTGAAATAATTATATATAATATTATATATAATAATTAAACTGCAAAATAAAATTTATTTTAATTTAATGTTTTCCGTAATACCAGTTAATTATAATTAAGGTTGTTGTAATTGAATACTTATTGGTAAATATTTATTTTTATTTTATTTTATAATGAATTTTGCCTTACTAGTTTCGGTTAAATTACCATCATCAGAGGCAAGATATATTTATATGTTATTATTATGTATTTATAGCAGGGTTGGTGTGACTTAAATCAGTGATTTTAAAAAAATATATAAATATATCATTCCTCTGAATATGATAATTTAACCGAAACTAGTCAGGCAAAATACATAATAAAATAAAATAAAACTGATAATTTATTTCATACTCTTATTATCCAATCACAACGTGAGTTTGGACCAAGCAACACGAAATATTTACGATTATTTAATTCATACTCTTATTAGCTAATCACAACGTGAGTTAGGGCCAAGCATCACAAAGTATTCACGACTATATAACTCATAGTTAAATGGATCAATCACAATATTGAATTTTGCTTAGTTACTTATTAACCACACTGAGAATATTGCTAAAACTTATTCTTATCTTCAAAAAACGAGGTCGCTACGATTTTTTAAAGTTGAGTTTGCTTATGCATGATATTAGGAGAAAAAAATTGTAAATTGGCAACACTGTAACATAATCAAAAACTAAATAGACAACAATGTAGAGGTTAAAAAAAGTTATCAGAAACCTTGAACCAATACAGGGTGTTCCATTAAAAAAAATGTTTGTTTTTTGTTTTTCCGCAAAATTGGGACACCCTGTATATTTGAAAATAATTTTACGACATAAAGATTTTTAAACCAATAACGTTTTGTACGAAACATTTTTTTCTATCTTTCACGGGAAACGCGCTAGGAAAGCACGACGCACTGTTGCAGGACCCTGTATAATAAGCGGTAGAGATGAGCGATATTTGTCTCCCGGTGACTTGTCGCGGCGACCTAGCAGGTCACCGGTAGTCCCGGTGACTTTATTTCCAAAGTCGCCGGGAACGAAGTCGCTGTTAAGGCAACCGGCGACCCTATTTCCAACGCTAACGGTGACCAAAGTCGCTGCGAACGATATCAGCTGCTTTAGGCGTGGTTTATGTAAGACGGCGACAGCTCCTTGCGTCAGTGCGAATTTAAACAATATTAGTTTTGTGGACGAAGAATGGCCCATAGAACGCTACCTTAACTTTCCGTACTGCAAATCCCGTAAGGTCGATATTCTCTATTTCTTTTTCTCAAAATTAATCAGTACATATTATATTATATCCACTGTCGTTTTGATATTTCGTCACGTCTTCAAATAATTACGGCACGGAAGACATAGCCGGCCCTGCTTGCGCTCCTAGAGCCCCTTGGTTGTAAATTCTAGTGTCCCTATAAAATTATTGGGATTAGTTTCTTCTTCTAAAAATCTAAAGAAAACCCCCGGTTGCACGTTTGCTGTTACTGTACTGTTTATCAATCCTCCGAGGCAGTTTATTGTAAGTGAAGTGACCCCGAACAATTTTATGTGTCTTGCTTTTGTACATATTTTACTTTGTACATATTTTCCCCTATTTTCCCGGACACTTGATATCAGCGATTGTACATATATTTGTAAACATATATATATGTATTTTATATTTATAAAATTAACTAGAACTGTCAAAACTGTTTGTTTCAAACAGAGTGTTTCTTACGCCAAGCGCCGAATTTTAAAAAGAAAAATATGTCTGCAAAACGTTTAAAAACTAGTGATATTTGGAATTTTTTTACTGCCGAAAGTAATGAATATGAACTAGCCAAATGCATATGTAAGAAAAAAAATTCTTTCAAAACCACAAATTCAAATATGCGCAAAAATTTGAAAACAAATCATCCTACAGTGTCTATTTCTCACAAAAATTTGGAAAATGAGAATCTTTTCAATGTCCCGGCCAGTCGCAGATCGATTACCGAAACGACAAATACCAATAATTTACAGTCGATACCAGAAAATAGTGCAGCATCCACGTCAACTCAACTTCAAAAACTATCAAGCAGTTCTACACAACAAAAGATTTATTCATATATACTGAAGAAATTGGGAGTCTCGGCTAATGCAAAAATTGCAGACGAATTGTTAAGAATGTTTTCGAGTGATTTCCAGCCGTTTCGTGTAGTGGAAGATCAGGGATTTAAGAACTTTGTAAAAGCGTTAAACCCTTCATACGAAATGCCTAATAGACATTCAATTTCAAAAGCATTGATTCCGGCAAAATACGAGCAATGCGTGGTAAAATGCCGTCAAATATTAGCACAATCGAAGAAAGTGTGTGTGACAATAGATTGCTGGACATCCGTAAACACAGAAAGTTACATAGGTGTTACTGCACACTTTATTCATGATACTTTTCAAATAAAATCTGTTTTATTAGACTGCAGATTATTACCAAGCCAACACATAAGTATTAATTTGGCACAAGCATTGAATGAGATAGTCACGGAATGGAACATTGAAAATAAAATTATATTCGCTGTATCGGATAATGCGGCAAATATTAAAAGTGCAATTTTAAAGAAGCTACGGTGGAATTACTTTGGATGTTTTGCACATTCATTACATTTATTGATCACAGACGCGCTAAACACAAATACCAAAATACGTACACTAATATATCAAGTAAAGACCATAGTTGGTCATTCCACAATCTAACTACACATTAATGACACATTAAAAAAATTCTGGTAAACAGCCATTAAAACTTTTACCAGATGTGCCAACGAGGTGGAACTCTACGTATTATATGTTAAAAAGATTCGTGGAGCTGGAAGATGATATAAAAAGTACAGATGCAATTTTTTTGAAAAAATTACCAATTTTAACACAATTTGAATGGGAAATATGTAAACAATTATGTACAGTTTTGAAACCATTTGAAGCAACCACTAAAACCGTTAGTGGCGAAAAATATGCTACTGCTTCTTTAATTATACCATTAATAAACGGTTCTAAAGTTGTGTGCAGAAATTTACAAAACAAGAATTTACATCTAGATGTTGCGGAAGTTGTTTCCAAATTAAACACCGGCTTTGAAGAACGATTTCGAAACGTGGAACAGAATGAAATAATTGCAGTGTGTGCATTTATGGATCCGAGATTTGAAATGCATTTTCCGATGAAATATATGCGAATAATATAAAAAAATATGTCATAAAAATGGTGACGACAAAATGACTAGAAAAGCAAACTTATGAGCAAGAGAAACAACTAGAGAAAGAAGATAATGACAGTAACTCTGACGAAGAATTATCCGTCTGGGGAGATTTCAATAAACTAGTATCTTCTCAAACAAAACCCAAAGCAACAGCTGCTTCCCAGGCAACAATTGAGGTGCAGAGATATTTGGACGAGGATCTGCTGCCACGAACTGAAAATCCATTCGAATGGTGGAATCAGCATAAAGTATATTACCCCGTTCTAAGTGTAATTTTCCAGAAGTTTTGTGCTTTGGCAACATCTGTACCTTGTGAGAGACTTTTTTCGAAAGCGGGCCAAGTCATCACAGAACGACGAAGTCGTGTGACATCAAATAAAATATTAATTCTCCTATTATTGAATTCAAATGAAGATTTATATTAATAGTATTTTTGTAAAAGTAAATACACATTTCAAATATGTCTCAATTATTATTTGGGATTTAATATGTACTTCCTTAATTCTTCTCAATATTTTTATTCTTTATTTACATTTGCGACCAGTTTCGATGCCACATGGAATCATATTTAGGCAAAAATTGTCAAAAGCTATGTAAGAGAGTATTGTCGCAATGTAAATAAAAAATATAAAAAAATACTGAGATGAATTAAGGAAGTACATATTAATCCCAAGTAATAAAAATAACCTAAATATAAACATAAGAGATGTTTTATTTATGCCTGGAAGTTTTTTTCATTTTTTTATTAATTAAGTTGTCAATTAATATGTTATTTTTTATTTGTTTGCGATATGTTTGTGTATTATAAATAGTTATATTGTTATTGTATTACGTTTCTTATAAAAATAAATGTATTTTTTATTTGAATATTTTAAACCACTAACTAGTCTAGTAGGTACATAGCTCGGCAAAAGTACCATATTGTAAAAGTGTGTAAACACATGACATGACATACCATTAATATTTTTTGTTTAACGAAGATTAATTATTGTAAGGTTTTATTTACGATGTTCGATGAAACATGAAACAGCCATGCCAACATACTTTTTTTTCCTAGGCTAAATCATAATATTTAGAAATGATTATTCGATGTAATAATAAATAAAATACAGGCGTAATCGCCACGGCCTTGCTGGTAACCGTATTGGTTGTGAGTTGCAGCGAGTCGCTGCCAGCGAACGATCGCATCACCCCTACCCATCGATTTTGGTCGCTGCCAGCGAGCGATCCCGATTCCCTTAACAGCGACTTTGGTCGCTGTTAAGCCTACCGGTGACTTGGAAGTCGCCGTCACCGGTATACCGATGACCTGAAAGTCGCCGTTAAGCTCATCTCTAATACGCGGTCATTATGAATCGATCTGATTTGATTCATAAAATTGAAGAATCCGTCACATCCACAAAACCCATTAATACAGTGCGAACAGAATGTTATGTTATAAGACAATTTGATCACTTTTGTTCAGAAAGAAATTATGATATAAAAGAATGAAAGTCGGATGAAGAATTATGTAAAATTTTGGAAGACTGGGCTTACAACATGCGAAAAGTGAATGGTGAAGATTATAAAGAAGGAGCATTGAAAACACTCTGGAATCTCACACCTAAGCATATTCACCTTACTTATTATAATAAATTCAAAAGTGTTATAGATCGTTTTAAATGCGTTAAATTTCAACAAGCAAGAGATGCTCGCAATTCAAAGAGAAAAATTTTACAACGCAATTTGTAAAAAAAGAAAACGCAGTTCGTCAGCTTTAGCCCATGAAGAACAAACAAGAATTATAAATTCTTTTAATGGAAATAAACCCGATGATCTACAGCGAAAGTTTAGCATATTGCGTCTGTTGAACTTGCGTGGAGAGGAGGAGAAGCATGTGCTTGCTTGACAGAATATTTGAAAGAAGAAATAAACAATTACGGTTTGCCTACAGGTCGGATGGAATACAACACAATTGTCTCCAAAACAGCACAATGAGGTGATAAGAAAATTGCATATAGTAAATAGATTACCCCAAATTCAAACAATATAGACATTTGCCCCGTTCGACTTCTAAAGAAAATGTTTTCTAAACGGACTCATAACATTAAAACTAATACAGATTGGGAAAAACATGAAAATAGCTATTGGTATAAAAACATGTCCTTAGGATACAATCAGATTAGTAAATGGACAAAAAGTGCTGCTAAAAGCATCGGAATAAATACAAAACTTGTAAAAATAACAAATCATTCTAACAGATCGTCTGCAGTTAGTTAATTATCAAGTACGGGTATTAACGCTGAAGAAATTATAAAAATAACTGGAGACAACAATACTGCTTCAATTCAACCTTATTTGAATCTAAGTGAAAATCATCATAAAAATCTTATTTAAAATTTAAGAAGTGAATCAATGTAATCGGAAATTGAAAATTCTTCTATCACTAATTCTTCGTCAGTTTCTCTTGATTTATCTAATAATAATAATAATTCCAGTGGCTCAGTAATTTATAATAATTGTACTTTTAATATTAAGTACTATAAATAAATCAAGTTCTTATAGGTCATAATTATTAATTTAATTTAATTTAGGTGTTACACGAAAGTCAAATTGACAAAATATTTCTTGCATTTACATTTATTATTCGGTATATAGTCCTCCAAATATAACTCGAGCATCAAAAATAATGTGAATATAGTGCTCAATGTGTTGAGTACTATATTCGGCGTATTTCGGAGTCGGCGTATTTCTCAGAACACATTTCGCATACGTCAGCTATATTCGATTATTTTTGACACAATTGTTATATTACTTCTGATTATTTTCCTCCAAAAATTTCAACGAAATTGCAACCAATCAAATTAATTCGTATTCCAGAAATCACCTAGCAACGAACAAATACCACCGAGTATTTAATGCACCATGAAAATAACCGCGATATTAATTATCAAAATACATTTATTGATTTAAATTACAATTCGTATTTGAACAATAATAATTATAGTTATTATTGAAAGTGAAATTGTACTGGCTCCACTAAGACCAACGTTTGTTTTAACATCGTAATTTTTGGATTCTCCTCGCAGCTTTGCAATTAACTTCTCGTGGTGACTTTTATCGACTTTCAAATATGGGTTTATGGAAGAGACATTTGAATGGCCCGTTATTTTAATAATATCATGTTCTCCTGCACCATTTTTCGCAAGATTAGTTACTGCTGCAGATCGATTAGAATGATTTGTTATTTTATTTCGTCTTAAATTAATTCAATAGTTAAGTGATTGATTTATTTTACAATTAAATTATAATTAATTACTTTTTAAAGTTTGAGATGTCATATTTTCAGTACGTTTACATTCTTGATTTTTTATCGTAATTAAGTAATTATTTTTGGTAATTCACTGTTTATATCGTAGAATTCCTACTTCGCACAAATTTTTTGTCGGGAAATAGTCCTCGATATATCCCATATTGCATGCCATCCTTAATATTTTTACGAGTGCACGAAGTCCACGAGTATTTGGCATGCACTCGGGAAATAACAACTGAATATTTCGAATATTTTGGTTGTTGATCGGTTGTCTAGTTACGTTCATACATTGACAAACTATACTTCATACTTATAATTCATGGAAGAGCAAACATAAAAAAATGAATCAAAACGAATGGAAATTAAATGCTTCAAAACTGTTATATTTGAAACGATGCAACGTTGTATATTTTTAAAAATGCCCTTAAAAATCATAAATCATTGTATTCATTGTAAATGTATTCATTAAATAATCTGAACAAATACAATTCATCAACTAAAATTTAGATATTTAACTCTAGCGTACTGCATAGAAAAACTCGTGTTAATTTGTCAGACAACCTCTCGAGCGCTGCGCGCTCTCGTGATTTTTAACTGACCAATTAACACTCGTACTGTGCAACACGCTATCGTTAATTATCCGGCAATTAATTCACATATGGTATTACTACGGAATATTTACCAGTAAGCATTCAATTACAACAACCTTAAATAAAACTTATATAATCTTTATATAAATCGACAAGATTTCATGCTTATTATCTTCAAAAATCTTCTTTTGTCCATTTGTTCTTATTCCTTGTTTAAATTAAATTAATTATATTTGTTTGTTAAATTTGTTTTAATTTGTTATTAAATTAAGTTAAATTAATCAAATAACAATTACTTCTATGACACACTTATTGTTATTAAGTTATTACCGTTTCCACAAAAATATTTATTTTCTAAATATATTTCTATCGCAATCTGATCAGCCTCAGTAGTTGACAGCTTGATTTACAAAATATATTTAGGGTGTTTCTAAATTGTATAAAAACTATACATGTTTGTCATAAAATTTAGAGCCGAAAATCAAATATAACAAAAAAAATGTATTTTTTTATAAAAAAATAAAAAATTAAACAACTTAATTTTTAAGCTATAGAGACCCCGCGCATATCAAGAAAGTATGGTACAATATATTGGTATAAAGATTTTCAACTCATGAATTTTATGACTTATGTTTATCAAAATTTAAAAAATTTGGAAAGCGTGTTGAAATTTTTATCAAACTTAAATTTTGATTAGTTAATTCGCACAAATCGTTATTAAGGAAACAAGGCTGACATTATTTTCGTATAAATAGTTATTATAAGAAATTCAAGCTTCAAAGATTCTAGCTTAAGATTTGCTCTGAACCCGATTTGCTAAGTAAGGTTTAAATGCTTCTTCTCTAATCAGTGTTTCGAATTGTTTCAATATACAGGGAGGTATATTTATAATACTTATTATAATATAATATACTTATAAAAGTATACATAGGCGATATAACCTGTAGAACCTGAAGAACACCATCATCGCATGGCGATATCTGCACTACAGGCAACCAACATTACAGCGGCCTACATTTCATCGCATATTTTGTAGAAAATAAGTCTCGCCATTTTCAAGCTAATAACCATTAGCCATCATAATGACATTATTTGACAGTATACATAATAATAAAACATAAATAAATGATAATAATTAAGTTACTGTGCGTTTGTGTTTATCAGACAGTTTTTTCTACAATAATTGTATAGTTGGTTGTTTATATTGCAGGGATCGTCATGCGATTGAGGCGGTTTTTATAAAAGAGTATATAGGCAATTTAACCCGTATGCAAACTTTTATATAAACCTCCCTGTATAGGTAGTAAAGATATGGGTCTGTAAGATGGAATTTATTGATACAGCTTCCCTGGTTCGGCGTTCACAATAACTTCTGCAACTTTTTCATTTCAGAACCACTCAGATTCGCGATCTAATAATTATACTAGGTGATCGATTTGGGGCGGAACATAGCGAAATAGCACTGGAAACTGTTTTTTCTTAGTTTTCTACTCCCCTATTCAAACTATAATAAAATTAATAGCAACGTTAAATATATCATTTTGTTGCGCTTCTTATGCTATTGCATTTTTATTCTTATGCCAAACAATGTCATAAGATGTGTAGAAAGCTATTAAAATAATTAAAATAATTCTAAATAAGGGTATTGTCTTTGATATTTTGATCTTGCATGGTAATACTATGGTAATACTATCTTGCATGGTATTAATATTATATTATAATTGTTATTATCAATTATTCCTGAAAACAATAGACCAACTTAATTGTAAAAAGTATATAAAACAAAAATCTTATCATTATTATTATTGTCCATGTTACATGGTGTCAGTTTCCGTCTTGTGACACAACAAAATGATATAGGTATTTAAAGGTGCAGTAAATTTTGTTATTGTTTGAATAGGGGAGCAGCAAACCAAGGCAAACCATTTTCCCATGTTATTTCCCTATGTTCCGCAACAAATCGATCACCCGGTATCTAGGAAAGTGTACAAAATATACAGATCCTACCGAATTAAATGATTGTACAGGTTTTATGTAGTTTCAGTTATTTTTTTGGATTGTGCATTTGGGAATTGCTTCTGTATACAACTGGATACCAGTAGTACATAAAATAACAACTGAGAGTGCATAAAACTTATACAAGTTATATTTATGTTATAATTATGTAGACACTATTACTTCTAGAACTTTTCATTTCAGTTCCGCTCAGATTCGCGATGTAATTATTATATTTTTTTAATCTTATTTTATGTGCTAAACTAATTTGTTTAGTCGTAATCTGCTTGAAAATAATTAATCGATATATTTAGGTAATCTGTCCATTGTTAGGGAAAATATATTTCAAGTTTAGGGTGCATATAAATAAGTGAATGAAAAAATGCGGCCAAATTTTCCTATACGAGGGCGGTTTGACGGAAGAGTGACTTTTCAAAGGTTGGTAACACTTTCGCTATAATGATTATGTTGCTAGCTCCTGAGGTCTTTCGGAGGTCTACTGTCAAAATTTATCACGAATCTGACAGATTGATTATGTTTTATACTTATTTAAAGAAAACTGTTTTCGTTGTTGTGTATATACGGAGAAAAAATAATTTCGAGTGTTGATAAAACATTATTTTCAACGTGAAAAAACAATTAAAGAATCCGAGGAAAAATTACGTAAATATTATCCAGAACCTGCTCCTTCCCATGGAATGATTTGTAAATGGTTTCTGCTTTTAAAAGTGGCCATATGAGCACGGTTGATGCAGATCGTCCAAAACCATCATTTACTGTAACTACTCCAGAAATTGTTAATAAACTCTATGGCCTTGTAATTGGCAATCGTCGAATAGAAGTACGTGAGATAGCTAATGAAGTAAACGTCTCAACCGAACGGGTATACAATATTTTGCATAAGAAAAAGCTATCCGCGAGATGGTTGCCACGTTTGCTTAATGGTGATCAAATGCGCGATCGCATTAAGAATACAGAGGAATGTTTGGCGTCTTCAACGTAATTCAAAGATTTTTTTTCGTCGATATGTAACAGTAGATGAAACTTGGATACATCATTATACTCCAGAAACAAGAATACAGTCTAAATAATGAATTTCTCCATGCGAACATGCTCCCAAAATGGCAAAAACAGTTTTTTCGGCCAATAAGGTCATGACCACAGTTTTTTGGGATTCTAAAGGTGTAATCTTTATTAATTGTTTACAAAAAGGAAAAACGATAACTGGCCAGTATTATGCTGATTATGCTGACACGTTTTGATGCCGAACTTGAAAAACAACGACCGCATTTGATATTTGATCACGATCACGATAATGATCATTTGATCACGATAATGCGCCCTCTCATTCGTCTGCATTTGCTACAACTAAATTGGCTGAATTGCATTACGAATTACTGCTTTATCCGCCATATTCGCCAGATTTGGCTCCCAGTGATATCTTCTTATTTCCAAATTTTAAAAAATGGCTGGATGGTAAAAGATTTCAGGCAAATGAAGAGGTGATAACCGAGACAAATGCATATTTTGAAGACATTCCGAAAGATTACTTTTTGGAAGGTTTTAAAAAACTGTAAACTCGCTGGGCTAAGTGTGAACAGTTGAAAGGGTGTTATGTTGAAAAATAAAATATAATTTTAACAGAAAAATAACGTTTTCATTAAAAAGTCACTCTTCCGTCAAACAGCCCTCGTATAATGGTTATATTCCGGCTAAATGTACAATAAGGGTGATCAAGTTTTCAATTCAAAATTAGCCAAAAAAAATGGAACAAATAAAATTGCAGCCTGACAACATTCGAGTCGCTTTTTGAAAATTCAAGAAAATACAGATTAAATATGGTTAATAGTTATATGGGTAGTTTAGATTTGCAATTATGTTTTGTGTTCATATTGCTAATAGTTTATTGGGTTAGTAATATCCTTGTGGTAGTGTACACATCATTTTACATGGCAGCATGCTTTGGGCAGTTGCCATAGTAAAATTATCTTGATTTAACAAAAAATATTATTTACAACATTTTTATATACAGGGTGTCAATTTGAAAAGTTGCCATCGACTTTTTTCATAGAACACTTGATTATTTATAAAATTACAAAACCGTTTGGGTGGTTCGAAGGTGGAAGCGAAATGACATAGGTAGTGTCAACCCCCTACTCACCCTTAACGCCACAGCCACCTCCATCTAAAAAAAAAAAATGGCACCCCCCTACTTGTGATACATCGTTGGAAAGCTCTTGCAACATGCTTTCCAGTCATTATTAATACAATACGATTTTGTGAACTAGTTTTGAAATTAAGTACAAATAAAGTGAAAAAGTGTTCAATAACATGTAAAAGTAAATGTTGGAAATAGTTTTGATGTTTTCTAAACAAAAATATACCCTGTTTGCAAACTCCTCGCTGACTTTCTGAAAGGTTTGTCTAGTAATAGCTCGACATACTAGTGTTATCCTCTCTCGTAATTGATCAAAAGTGCCTGGTTACTTTTTTATTCATGTTTTAACCGACCTGAATGACTAGGAGGTAGTAAGGTAAGATTATGGCTGTAATTTATCATTGATCAAACTTTAAGTAGGTACCTGATTTACCTCATCAAGAGTCTCTAAGACCATGTTTAAAAGTAATTGTTTTTTTTTAAATAAATTTAACAAAAGCGGACAACACTCAAAATATATAAAATTCGAGCTGTTAATGCTCTAAACTAACTTAAGGCAAGGTCAATTGACCGAAGATTACATCACACAATTCGGTCAATTGTATAATTTATACTTGTGTAATTTTATTTATACTTTTCAATCTATTTGCTATAATCTTTTTATTATAATTTAAATGTGTTACCAATGACTCTATATTAAACGTGTCTCGCACACACACATATATATTACTAAAATCAAAGGTTATTTAAACTACAATATAATAAATATTATTCGGTTAGTCGATGTCATTGAAATGTTACTTTAAACTACCAGCGGCAATTAACTAGCGCGAACTGCAAATTTCTACTTTGAAGTACCCTCGCAAATACCAAAATTACGCAATTACTCGACGCAGCGTTCCACGAAATTGTCAATAAAATATATGTTAATTTGCAATGAAATCGTTAAAGTAGTTTCCCACATGGTTAACGCTGCTATTATTTCAACCTTTGATGTTTCAATTTCAATAAAATTGGTATAAAACATAAAAAGTAGTCAGCCATACAAAATAAATGTATACAGGATCAACTAAGTAAACTTGTTATTACCTAGTCAATTTTAAAGAAGGCCGTATTTTAATGCTATGCTTTCGGGCGCTTATTAGTTGATATATACCATAGGATAAATATTATGATGTAGGTATAAAATATAATATGTCTTATTAATAATTATGTTTATGTGACACATATTAGTGAAAGAAATTTAAATTAAATTGATATTATTATCAAAGAGTGGTATGCTATATTCATTTTTTTTAAGCTAATTACCAGGGGTAATATAACAAGTGGTGTTCCCATTATCGATTTTTGAGAACACCACGAACTATACTTGGAAGGGAATATAATGAATTGATTGAGTTATCTAATAAAGCAGAATAAACAAGAAGCTAAATATACAGTTTAAATACCTATATTTATTTAGATCACTTCATCTTTGAAAGACTAATTCACATTTATTACCACATTTTACTCTTTACTTGTACTTGGGACACACTGACATTTCGGGTTATGTTTTTATTAGCGGCCGACTAGATTGTTTGTGGGCGCAACCGATAAATAACACCATCGCAACGGTCGTCGTGGCGAAATGTGTGGGACTCGAAATTATCACAACAACCGACATTTGTTCGTCATATTATCGTGAAAATACAACCGTTGTATTTTCAGCATGAGTTATTAATATATGCGTAACTATAGAAAAAGAAAAGATTCATCCATATATGCTTCATAGACCTAGAAAAGGTCTTCGATAGGGTAAAAAGAGAAGATACATGGAAGGAACTGAAAAAGAGAGGAGTTGACACAAAAACAATACAGCTCTTAAAAACAATGTACAAAAATAACAAAAACACAGTAAGAACGAATAACGAAGAATCGGCAGAATTCAAAACAAATATATAAGTAATGCAAGGATGTATATTAAGCCCACACTTATTTACACTAGTGTTCGACGGTGCAATAAAAGAAGCAAAGAAAAAGATGAAGAACATGAGGGTAGTATACTGGAAAATGGAAGAGACCCAGATATGTGAAATGCTCTTTGAGGACGATATGGCCATAATAGCGGAGACAGAAGAAAACCTGCAATCCAACATTGAAGGACTGAAAAGTGAGTTGACAAAGATGAACAGGAAAATAAACACAGGTAAAACCGAAACTATGGTCATACAAGAGGAGAGCACAAACCACAGAATAATGATACAAGGTAAACAAATAGAACAAGTGGAAAGCTTCAAATATTTAGGATCAGTAATAGAAAGCAACGGGAAAATAGAGAAAGAAATAAACGACAGAATAGGCAAAACCGAAAGAATATTTAATCCATTAAAAACTTCTTTCGTAGGAAACAAAGAAATACCTAAAGAAACAAAGACCGAAATAGTGAAAAGGGTAGTGACACCAACGTTAACCTACAGCAGCGAACTCTGGACATTAAACGAAACAGACAAATCTAGAATCAATGCGGTATACATGCGCTTTCTAAGAAAAATTGAAAATAAAACAAAAAAAGACAAAATACGAAATAACATACATAGACAAAACTTACAAATTACAGACATAAATGATACAAACACAGAAAGTCAAATGAGATGGTTCGGGCATGTTTGCCGCATAAACGATAACAGATAGACAAAAAGAGTGTATGAGACAAGACCTACGGGGAAATCATATAAGGGAAGACCAAGAAAAACCTGGAACGACAGAATCAGAGAGCAGGCTGAGAAAAGAGGATTAACATCTGAAAGATTCAAACAACTCACACAAGATAGAAGAAAATGAAGAGAAACCTACATGAAGAAACAATAAACTGTAAAACCCTACACCAACAATGGTAAAAAGAGAAACGATAAAATAAATAAATAAACTATAGAAATCGTATTGTTGTGACGTCACTGTTTTACGTATGAGTTATATTCCCATGTATATGGGAATATAATGAAGGAATCTTTAATGCTCGATTGCATCAACGCGAGTTAAATATTAACTCAGGTTTATAAATTTAACTCGTAATTAACCTCAAAAATGACTTACACCACATCTAAAATAAAACATAAAATGCGAGTTATACGATCTTGATTCATTCACAAGTGACCTGTTTTATTTAACCCGAGGGGTTTTGTTGCTATATGTGACTCCACATCATCAAATTTTGATGTTACTGATTCGAAACGTCACACTGACAAAAATATAACTCAGGGTTAGATAACCCGAGTTAAAACAATCTTGATGCAACCAGGCATGAGTCAATTAGACATGATAAGATTTTATTTTTATTTTACATGTAACAAAAGTAAACGTAGATATGTAATTAATAAAATTGGTGACTAAAATGCATATCCAACTATACATAAATTCCGAAGGAATATTTTCTTCATAACCATCTACTATTAAATCACTATTAAAACGTGACAAAATATGCATTTGCATTTGTATATATCCATATAATTTACAAGTTAAACTAGATTACAATGAAACACACAATCAGTTTTCGACTTACTTTCCCTGAGAACGGCAGCCCAGGCTTGTACCTCCTGCGCATTTCTCTGCCGAACCTCAGCTCAACGTAGTGCTCCTCTGCGGCGGCGACGTCGGGTAATCCGCTTCCAGCACCGGGTGCCACCTCTATGGGCGCCGTGAACTCGTTGGACTCGACCTCCACATGGATAAGCCACCTGCCAGAGCTCACGTACTCCGAAAGTGGCAAGTCGAAGGCCTTGACCCCTGAAACACGCGCACGTGTGATTAGTGCAGTTGAAAGAAGGGCGAGGATGGAAGGGCGAGTATACCTTCGTCGAGGGGGATCTGGTCCCAGAAGGCCACCTTCGTGCCGGCGGGGTCCTTAACGCTGACTGTGCCGATTGCCCCCGGAGCGATCTGCAGGTCGTGATCAAGAGCCAGCACCCAGAAGGATACTGAAATATAAAAGAAAAAAGAAATTTATTTCAGTTGTTAGCATTGGATGAATTTTGTATATTAGATAATGTACTAAATTAGCAAATGGTTGAACAATTTAATAACAATTACAATTAACTATTATTTAGCCGCTGACTGTACATATGTATTATTTAGACTAATTAGCCATAGCAGAAATTGAATAGGGTCTGATGCACATTTCTTCAAATCGATCGTTCGAATTCATCTGAAATTCAAGAGACCTAATTGACATTATATTTTCTTGACTCAATTCTAGAGGCACTTATGACTGTAGTAATTAATTTAGACAAAATAGCAATTAATTTTATAGTCACATTAGTGACCATAACAGTCGATCACGTCAGCCTCAGCAGTAGAAGTAGGCAGTCAACAAATGAACTGGAATCAACCACAGCAGCAGACATTAGCGGTTATGTATATACAGGGTGTCTGCTAAAAAACGCCGCTAGCCTTAACTCTTTTATTCATTGGCCGATTTCAATAAAACAAAATAAACGATTAAATGGCTCCACATGTTCTACAAAGAGCCCTAATTTTGTCTTTTTTGCCAAATCAACTTTCATTTCAGCAATAGTCAACTTTTTTTTTTCAAATGGTTACTTATGTTATATTATTTCTTTCTGATAGAGATTATTTTCCTAAATCCAAAGATGTATAACAAGTTGGGTTTGATGGAATATTCGTTACAGAAAAAAAATTAAATGTTTAAATAGTTTTTCAAGTGTGGAGTGAAAAACAAAGTGGACACAATACAAAAAATAATATGTAATATTTTATTATAATAATGCAAAAAATGCATCAGAAAATACAAACTAACAAAATTTATAGATAAAAGTTGCTCAAACTGACGGCCACCTTGTTGAATACACAACTGACATATTCACGTTGTTGCATAAATTGCATTTAATGCACAATTGGAGGTATTTCTCGCCAACGGTTTATAATTATCTGCCTTAGAATTTCTTCACTAGCTGGATGTGTTAGATAAATGGGCTAATGCGCAGGCCACCGAATTGATACCGATACGTTTCAAGCCACATTTCACCAAATTTTTCGTTTAACCAGTTAATATTATTATTACTATAATAATAACTCTTCTACCCTTTCGGGTGTAGAATATTGTAGTTTTTCAATTTCTTGTATTTTCTTTCACCAGTAGGTTCCAGATCTTCTTGTTTCCTGTGCTTTTCTTCATTTGGGCGTTAGATATTCCACTTCTTTCCATAATATTTTCGACATATTTGTCCCACTTCTTTTTTGGTCTTCCCACTTTTCTTTTTCCGGTTATTTTTGTTTGCCATATGATTTTTGTTTAATTGGTGTCTTTTCTTCTGTGTAGGTGTCCCAACCATTGCAGCTGTCTGTCTTCTATTATTTTGTTTAGTTCTATTATTTCTAGTTCTCTTCTTATGTTTACGTTTCTGATTCTGTCTTTTCTGGTTACTCCGTATACTTTCCATTCCATTCCATTTCCAAGATACTTCATTTCTAGTGTCTGTATCTTACATATTTGTCTACTGTTTAGCGTCCACTTTTCGCATCCATATATTAGTGTTGGTATTAGTATTACTTTGTATATTGTTAGTTTTGTTTTTCTCAATATCTTCTTGTTGTATTTTTTAGTATTATCTTTTGGATCGTCAGGAAAGTTCTTGTTGCTGCTTGCAGTCTATTGTTTATTTCCACTTCGAGATCTCCTGTGCTGTCTATTATTTGCCCTAGGTATATAATTTGTTCGGTTTGTTCTATTTTGGCGTTGCTTATTGTTATTTCTTCCCCCCACCCCCCTCATTTTCATTATTTTGGTTTTTCTGTGTTGTTTTTCAGTCCCGCTTTTGCAAGTTCTTCGCTCCATATCATAATGTTTGCTTCTAGGTCCTTAATGATTTTCGCTATTAGTGGTACATCGTCTACAAATATACACTCAGTGATTTCCATTGCTTTAAGATTCCTGTATCCTATGTGTATTTTTTGGTTTTCTCTTTTATATTTTTCATTACCGCATCTATAGCCATTATGAATAGGCATAGGCTTAATGCTCCTTCTTGTCTTAGACCGTTGCTTGTTGTGAAATTCTTGGACTTCATGTTACCCGTTCTTATACAGTTCTCTGTTTTGGTATATATCCTTTTTATTGCCCTAATCAGTTTTTGTCCTCCTTGTTTCTCTTGTAGTGCCTGCCATACGTATTCTCTGTTTATTTTGTCAAAGGCTTTTCCTATATCTACGAGGGCTGTTTGACGGAAGAGTGACTTTTCAAAGGTTGGTAACACTTTCGCTATAATGATTATGTTGCTAGCTCCTGAGGTCTTTCGGAGGTATACTGTAAAAATTTGGCACCAATCTGACAGATAGATTATGTTTTATACTTATTTGAAGAAAACTGTTTTCGTTGTTGTGTAAATATGGAGAAAAAATAATTTCGAGTGTTGATTAAACATTATTTTGTACGTGAAAAAACAATTAAAGAAACCGAGGAAAAGTTACGTAAATATTATCCAGAATCTGCTCCGTCCCATGGAATGATTTGTAAGTGGTTTCTGCTTTTAAAAGTGGCCATATGAGCACGGTTTATGCAGATCGTCCAAAACCATCATTTACTGTAACTACTCCAGAAATGGTTAATAAACTCTATGGCCTTGTAATTGACAATCGTCGAATAAAAGTTCGTGAGATAGCTAATGAAGTAAACATCTCAACCAAACGGGTATACAATATTTTGCATGAACATTTCAATAAGAAAAAGCATTCCGCGAAATGGTTGCCGCGTTTTCTTAATGGTGAACAAATGCGCGCTCGCATTAAGAATTCAGAAGAATGTTTGGCCGTCTTCAACGTAATTCAAAGGATTTTTTTCGTCGATATGTCACAGTAGATGAAACTTGGATACACCATTATACTCCAGAAACATGCATACAGTCTAAATAATGGATTTCTCCATGCGAACATGCTCCCAAAAAGGCAAAAACATTTTTTTCGGCCAATAAGGTCATGGCCACAGTTTTTTTGGGATTCTAAAGGGGTAATCTTTATTAATTGTTTACAAAAAGGAAAAACGATAACTGGCCAGTATTATGCTGATTATGCAGACACGTTTTGACACTTGAAAAACAACGACCGCATTTGATGAAGAAAAAAGTGTTGTTACATCACGATAATGCGCCCTCACATTCGTCTGCAATTGCTACAACTAAATTGGCTGAATTGCATTACGAATTACTGCTTTATCCGCCATATTTGCCAGATCTGGCTCCCAGTGATTTCTTCGTATTCCCAAATTTAAAAAAATAGCTGGGTGGAAAAATATTTTAGGCAACTGAAGAGGTGATAACCGAGTCAAATGCATATTTTGAAGACTTTCCGAAAGATTACTTTTTGGAAGGTTGTGATGTAGAGGTGAGGTAAACAAATGTGTAGGTGTTGGTTTGTTTATTTGATGGTAAATCTACAACGTTTTAACTGCGACTTAGTTTAGATAGTTGCTCGTTACGGGTCGGGGTGGTGAGGGCGCAGTTGACTGGCGGTTGATATTGGATGATGCTTGTTGATTAATCCGGCGGTGAGATCCGCGGTGGTGATTGATCCAGTGGTGAGATCCGCGGTGTGGTGGTTAATCCGGCGGGGAGATCCGCGGTGGTGATTACTCCAGCGGTGAGATCCGCGGTGTGGTGGTTAATCCGGCGGTGAGATCCGCGGTGTGGTGACTACTCCGGCGGTGAGATCCGCGGTGGTGACTGATCCGGCGGTGAGATCCGCGGTGTGGTGGCTGCGGGCTCCGGTGGTAAGTCCACGGTGTGCAGGTGAAGCTCTTCCAGCGGGATGTCCAGCACTGGAGAGGAGGGTTTGAGGCTGGTGGTCCAAGAAGGTGAGATCCGTTCTGGTGATCCAGGCACTCTATATTCTTCCGAGTTTTTGCGGGGCTTATAAGGGCGGCGAGATCCTGCATCCTTCGGGTGTCGTCTTGCTTGCTCTCGGAGAGGTTTTCGCCGGTGCGCTGGTACGGCTTTTGCTGGTGTGCACGCCAGATGTGGGTTTTCCAGGTTCGGGCGTTTGGACGGGGCGGTCAAGCCGGGAATTGTATAGGCGCCGGTTCACATCTGGGCCAGTTTCTAGCAAACGGCGGCTTTGACGCGCGCGCGGGCCGGGATTTCCGAGTCCGGGGTGCGCTCGGTCCTTTGTGCGGCGGGCTCGTACGTGCCGTTGGGGCAGTTATCGCCGGCGGCCGGGCCATAATATGCAAATAGGCCGGGGCGAGTAACTGGCGGGCTGCAATTTTTAAACTCTGGGCAAACGCGGTGTTACAGGCTCCCCCTCTGACCTCGAAGACGTCCCGGCGAGGTGGTCAGATTTACGAGGTCGTCCTCTCTTCCTGATCGGGTGCCTTGGGGTGGCTTCGGGTTCGGGTCCTTCTGTGTATGGGTGAAGGTCAGAGGCATGGTGGATTCCAACGACTTCGTAGGGAGGGGAGTTGGCCAGGAGCTCGTAGCTTGCTGGTCCGTGGCGCCTGGCGATGCGGTAGGGTCCATCCCTCTTAGGGGCTAGTTTAGCCGTGAATCTTTTTGTCTTTCGCGATAGTAGGTGGGTGGAGACGAGTACTAAGTCTCCGACTTCATACTGGGGTCTGGGCCGTCGGTGCTGATCGGCCTGGATCTTCCTGCGGTCTTGGGCTTCGTCCTGAAGTTGTTGGACTTCCTTCAGGGTGTTGGCGAGCTGCTGGAGCTTCGGCGTGATCTCAGAGACGAAGGTCTGCGAGGTGAGGACGGCGGTGAGGTCATGTTTGAGCTCGTAAGGGGTCCGGAGTTCTCGGCCGAATGTCAGGAAGGCGGGGCTCTGTCCTGTGGTTTGGCAAATGGCGGCGTTTAGGGCGAATCGGATTGTCGGAAGCTTCTGGGGCCAGGTGTAGTGCTGGTCCTTCACCAAAATGGCGAGCTTCGTCTTCATGTCACGATTCCTCCTCTCGACTGGATTGGCCTCGGGGTGAAAACTTGGGGTTAGAGCTTGGTGAATGTCTAGGCAATAAAATGCGTGTTGCATCACTTTTGATACGAATTGGGTTCCGTTGTCCGAGATGCATTTTCGGGGTATCCCGTAGCGAAGAAATACTTCTTCTAGCAGGAGTTTAGCGCACTCTTCAGCGGTGGCCTTCTTTACGGCGAACATCTCTGTCCATCGACTGGCTAGGTCCTGTACGATGAGGATGTTGGTGTAGCCTTCTGGGGATTCGGGCAGCGGTCCGAAGAGGTCGATTGCGATCGTCTCGAAACGCTGGTACGGAGCCATTGTCTGTATAAGTCCTGTAGGTTTCCTCTGGATGGCTTTGTACCGCTGACACTCCGGACACTGCTTGATGTAGGCAGCGACTTCGGCTCGCATCTTCTTCCAAAAGAATCCCCGGGAGATTTGGGCCATCGTGGCTTGGACGCCGGCGTGGCAGGTAGTCGGGGCATCGTGAAAGGCCTTTATGACTTCTTGGGTCTTGTTTGACGGGACGCACTGCCGTGCTTCTTCGTCCTCTTCGTCATGGTGTATGCGGTGGAGTACGCCCTTCTCCATCACGTATCCCTTGTTGGTCCAGTAGATCGTATCCTCGGTGCCTGGGTGTGTCTCGAGGGCGGATATGATTTTCTGTAGCCCTGGGTCTGCAACTTGGTTGGCCCGGATGTCTGTGGCTGGGATGGCTTCTGTGGTGAGGTGGACGTAGCGGATTTGCTGGCTCTCTTCCGGTTGATTTATCCTGGATAGAGCATCGGCTACGACGTTATGCTTCCCTTTGGTGTAGACGATGCTGGCACAAAATGGGGCGATCTGTAGAGCCCATCGTGCAAGCCTTCCTGTTGGGGCTTTGAGGCCTAGTAGCCATTTCAGCGGCTGATGATCCGTGGCGATGGTGAGGTCGGTAACCTCGATGTAGCCTCGAAATTTCTGGAGACTCCAAACGACGGCTAGGGCCTCTCTTTCGGTTGTGGAGTAATTCCGCTCTGCGGGGGTCAGGAGTCGACTGGCGTACTCTACGGGGTGTTCTTCTGTAGTCTCCCCCTGGCTGAGCACGGCTCCGATGGCGTAGTCGCTGGCGTCGGTTCGTAGTGTGTACGGTTTTCCTTCTTGGAGCTGGCGGAGCACTGGGGGTTGGGTCAGGGCTTCCTTTAAGGTCCTGTATGCTGTCCTCTGACTGGGTTCCCAAGTAAAGGCGGCTTTGTGTTTCAGTAGGTCAGTGAGTGGTCGGGCTACGTCCGCGAATCCGGGGATGAACCTCCGGTACCAAGCACAGGTCTGAACAAAACTGACGACAGCCTTCTTGGTTTTGGGCTCCTCCCATTTGTTGATGGCATCTACCTTGGATGGGTCTACTTCGATACCTCGGGGGGTGATGAGATGTCCTAGGAAAGGCACCTTTTCCCGGCCGATGTGGGTCTTCCTCCTGTTCACCCGGAGGTGGTACTTTCGGAACAGGGTGAGCATCTGCTGGATGTCTTCGATGTGTTGCTCCATGGTAGCTGACATTACAATCACGTCGTCCAGGTAGGCGAATACTTTGATGTGAGGCACCTCCTGACAGATTCTGTCCATCATTCTTTGGAACGTAGCCGGGGCGTTGCGGAGTCCAAACGGCATCCTGTTGAATGCGAAGGCCCCGAAGCAGCATACGAAGGTGGTCTTCGTCACGTCTTCCGGTTTCACTGGCACCTGCCAGTATCCTGCCTTGAGGTCGAGGGTGGTTGTCCACCTGCTCCCCCCTGTGATTTGGAGAAGATCGTCTATTCTGGGCATTGGGTACGTGTCTGGGGTGGTGATCGCGTTCAATTTCCGGTAGTCCACACATAGTCGGGTCTCCCCTCCTTTCTTGGGCACCAGAACTACCGGGGCCGACCATGGGGAGGATGTGGGCTGGATCACTTCATCTCGCTGCATGTCATGCAGTTGCTGCTGCAGCTCCTTCTTCTTTAGCGGGGTTAATTGATAGGGTTTTTGCTGACTGGGCGGGTGCACGCAGGTCGGGGTAGCGTGTTCCACTAGGTTGGTGGCTGGTCCGTGGGCTGCAAAGACATCCCTGAACTTCTCGAGAGCGGCGTTGTGGCGGCGTCGGTTTGGCTCGGTGGCCATCGAGCATTCTTCATCCCGTAACGCTAGCTGTGGCGATCTCACCTGGTAGCGTCGCTTTCTTGTGGTGGCTTCTCCGGGTGGTTTGGTGCTTGTTACGGGGGTGGCTGCACTGCTGGTTTTTCTCGGCGGGTCCGGGAAAAGTAGTGGTGGCTCGGCACGGGAGGCACTGGGTGGGTCGCTTCCTATCACCGGGTGCTCATAGTCGTGTTTGTCGGGTTTGTTGAAAAACTGCCAGGTTCCTTGGGATGCGTCAATTTGAATCCCGGTCATGCGCAGTAAGTCCATGCCTAGGATGGTTTCTCTTGTCTGCGTTCCCTGCATGACTCCGACTTCCTTCTGGATGGCCATTCCTTGAATGTGTAGCAAGACGTTGGCGGTGTTGATCTCCTTGGACCTGGCGACTCCATCGGCCATGGTGACAAAACCGTTTTTCTTTGTAAATTTCACACCTCGTCTCTGGAGGGCGGTGGCTATCCGTTGGGATAGGAGTGTGATCTGGGATCCTGTATCCAAGATCGCTTTCTCCTCGATTCCCTCTATGTACAATTTAATATGCGGTGCTTCGTGCTGCTTGTTGGCGGAGAATGTCATCATGCTACTTCGCACCGGGTTGCATCTGGGACATTGGCTGCGGACGACTCCGGGTGCGTTACAGCCGAAGCAGGAAAGCTCCTCCTGGTTCTGGCGGCGGGTTGGGAAGTTGTTCCTCCTCTGTCCGCATTCTTCGGTGGTGTGGTTATTTCTCCGACACCTGGTGCATCTAGGGCGTTCGTCTGTTCTGCTGGGGTGCTGTGGCTCCCTCTTCCGCTCTCGTCTGGCCTGCTCGACGATCACCTCCTCCATCTCCCGGACGGAATCGATCAGTTTGTCGAATGAATTTATTGATGACCGGGAAATGCGGTTCTTCAGCTCCGCGTGCATCAGGGCGTACAGGATGTCGATCACTATTATCTCTTTCAGCGGTGGTTCTACGGCGTGTAGCAGCACTCGTTTGGCCAGCAGGAATTGATCCGTGTTGCGGACGTTGGTCTGTGGCGCTTGAAACACTTCTAGAAAGATTTTGTGGGATGGCTTGCGGGGCGCGAAATATTTGCGAAGCTGGCTAAGCGCTTCGTCCCAGGATTGAACTCGGCGTTCTTCGCCTTGCCACCAGTCTGAGGCCTCTTCCTGTAGTAGAAGTGCGAAGTCTGCAAGCGCGTCTTCATCGGACATTTCTTGGCGCTCCTTGAACAGTGTGACCTGCTTCAGGAAACCTTCCACTCGTTGCGGGTCCTTGGTCCCGTTGAATTGGTGTGGGCACATGGAGAATCCATGTTTGCGGGTGGGGTTTAGTGTCGAGAACATCTCCCGGAATTTCGCTTGGAAAGCTTCGTCCTGGGCTAGTGGTGTTCCGGCTCCTGGTGCTTGCTTATCCGTTGTTTTCGGCATCCCTTCCAACTTATCGTGCGTGTTGTCCCTCGGGCCCCGCGTTGGGCTCCAATGTGATGTAGAGGTGAGGTAAACAAATGTGTAGGTGTTGGTTTGTTTATTTGATGGTAAATCTACAACGTTTTAACTGCGACTTAGTTTAGATAGTTGCTCGTTACGGGTCGGGGTGGTGAGGGCGCAGTTGACTGGCGGTTGATATTGGATGATGCTTGTTGATTAATCCGGCGGTGAGATCCGCGGTGGTGATTGATCCAGTGGTGAGATCCGCGGTGTGGTGGTTAATCCGGCGGGGAGATCCGCGGTGGTGATTACTCCAGCGGTGAGATCCGCGGTGTGGTGGTTAATCCGGCGGTGAGATCCGCGGTGTGGTGACTACTCCGGCGGTGAGATCCGCGGTGGTGACTGATCCGGCGGTGAGATCCGCGGTGTGGTGGCTGCGGGCTCCGGTGGTAAGTCCACGGTGTGCAGGTGAAGCTCTTCCAGCGGGATGTCCAGCACTGGAGAGGAGGGTTTGAGGCTGGTGGTCCAAGAAGGTGAGATCCGTTCTGGTGATCCAGGCACTCTATATTCTTCCGAGTTTTTGCGGGGCTTATAAGGGCGGCGAGATCCTGCATCCTTCGGGTGTCGTCTTGCTTGCTCTCGGAGAGGTTTTCGCCGGGGCGCTGGTACGGCTTTTGCTGGTGTGCACGCCAGATGTGGGTTTTCCAGGTTCGGGCGTTTGGACGGGGCGGTCAAGCCGGGAATTGTATAGGCGCCGGTTCACATCTGGGCCAGTTTCTAGCGAACGGCGGCTTTGACGCGCGCGCGGGCCGGGATTTCCGAGTCCGGGGTGCGCTCGGTCCTTTGTGCGGCGGGCTCGTACGTGCCGTTGGGGCAGTTATCGCCGGCGGCCGGGCCATAATATGCAAATAGGCCGGGGCGAGTAACTGGCGGGCTGCAATTTTTAAACTCTGGGCAAACGCGGTGTTACATGGTTTAAAAAAACTGTAAACTCGCTGGGCTAAGTGTGTACAGTTAAAAGGGTGTTATGTTGAAAAATAAAATATTTTTTAAACAGAAAAATAACGTTTTCATTAAAAAGTCACTCTTCCGTCAAACAGCCCTCGTATGTATGCTATGTATATTTGTTACTGGTGCTCTCTTAGATGATTTATTAAGTTCCCGATTGTGAATAGGTGATCTATTGTGCAATGTTCTCTTCTGAATCCGCTCTGCGATGGTTCCAGTTTTCCTTCTAGTTTTTGTCTTATTCTTTTTTCCAATATGTTCTCGTATATCTTTTCTGTCGCACATAATAGGGAAATTCCTCTGTAGTTACTACATTCCCTTGTATCTCCTTTCTTCCATATCGGTGTTATCGCTGCTGTTAACAAGTCTTTGTGCTATGCTATGTATATTTGTTACTGGTGCTCTCTTAGTTAATTTATTAAGTTCCTGATTGTGAATAGGTGATCTATTGTGCAACGTTCTCTTCTGAATCCGCTCTGTAATGGTTCCAGTTTTCCTTCTAGTTTTTGTATTATTATTTTTTCCAGTATGTCCTCGTATATCTTTTCTGTCGCACATACTAGGGAAATTCCTCTGTAGTTACTACAATCCCTTTTATCTCCTTTCTTTCATATCGGTATTATCGCTGCTGTTAGCTGTCTTTGGGTATTTTTTCTGTCTTCCAAACTTCGTTTAGTAGTCTTGTTAGTTGCTCAGTTCCCTCATTTCCCATGTATTTTAGTTGTTCGTTTTTGATTTTGTCTATTCCCGGTGCTTTCCACAGCTTCAGTTTTCTTACTGCTTCGATTACTTCTTCCGGTGTTATTTTTCCTTCCGTTATTTCTTCTTCTTTTTGGTTTTGTTTTCTTACTTTCATCTGCCGATACGTTTGTTGTTCTTCGACTCTTTCTTCGATACTATTTTCTTTGCCCAGCATCTCCTCGAGTACTTAACCAGTTAATATTTATTCTGATATTATGCAGTGTTACCCCATCTTGTTGAATATAGACGAATGAGCTCTGCAAGAGGGAAATCGTTTAAAACTTGTTCAATATCTTCAGTCAACAGTTGACGGTATTTATCTTGATTTAGGTCGCGTCTATGAAAAATGGCCCAATCAATCGATCACCCAAAATACCGCACCACACATTCACACTAAATCTTCATTGAAAATTATTTTCTACGAAAACAATTGGATTTTGCTGTGCCCAATATCGACGGATGTTTCTGTTACAAATACCATTATTGGTAAAAATGCATTCATCTGTCCAAATGATTTTTGTATACAAAATTCGATCTCTTTGGATCATATTTAAATAATAATCACAAAATTGCTTGTGTTTCTTAAGAATTGCATTTACAGTTCGTTTTGATGTGCCAATGTTATTTGCAATTTCCCGAATAGATGTTCACACATATTACGTAACCAAAAATATTATATTCTACGACTAATAATGGAGGGTCGTATCGAAGGCAAAAGATCAATAAACCCTTTCGTGGCTACGCAACATCTGAAATGGACTGGTATGGGCGTGCGAGAATTATTTCACATGGCCGGAGATAGGAAGAGATATGGTGAAGTGCATCTTCATTACTGAAGGTCGGGTTCAGTAATGAAGATGCACAACAACAAGAAGAAGAATAGATGTTCTTGGATTTTCTTGCACACTAAGAAGTACATCTAATTCCACATTTCCAGAAAATATTCATTCCTTATTCCGGTTTCTTAAAAGCACAACACTTTCATAATTTTTTTTCAAGTTTTCCAAATTTTCTAGTCGATGGTACTTCTCTGTTCAGAAAACAGTTCATGTGCAGGAGCACTGCTTGATCGCGATTTTTATTGCATTCGAAATACACTTGTAACATGTCAGTCAATCGATTGTTAATATTGTTAGCCATCACTTCAGTTATTTCATAAAAAATGGACCAACAAAAAAGAGAATTTGACACACTATCAGTTAGATGACTGTTACTGTTTTTTGTGTTCACTTTGTTTTCCATGGCACACTTGAAAAACTTACGAAAACAAATTTTATATTAACAAACATTATTTTTCTGAAACGAATATTCCATCAAAGTCAACTTGTTATACATCCTTGGATTTAGAAAAATAATCTCTAACAGAAAAAAAAAGAAAATATATATAACAATTTAAAAAAAAGTTGACTATCGCTGAAATGACAGTTGGTTTTGAAAAAAAAAATATTGCCCCCTTGCAGAACATGTGGAGCCATTTAATTAGGTTTTTGTTTTTTAGGAGACACCCTGTATATTAACACTACTGTTGCTATTAAATGAACATATTATTAACAACAGTAGAGTGTTTTGTTTCATATTCATCGATCAATATTTGTGCTATTATATATAGATATGTATATGTAAGATATGCCTTATATATCTGGCGGATACATAGGCAATGCATGTTGTCTGCATAAATATACCTGTAATATGATTTGATTTACCTGATCCAGATTGCAGTTGTTTAATTAAATCTCATTATTCTTATAGTTCTATGTATTAATTTCTATGTATTTATATATATTTTATCAGACAAAGAAAGCTTCACAAGTGTTACTTCACAAGATACTATTTGAATATTCATCCAAATTTCAATATACGTTATTAATGTTATATGACCATACGTCTATGAACTTTATATCTGTTTTACTGTTATTAGTCTACAGTAGTACTTTCGCCCAAGCCATCAGTTACGATACCGTATCTTTCTGCATTTTCATCTAAACCTCAATGTGTTATGTCGTGAAAAATAATAAATTTCAGGAGTCCCTGCTGCCACTATATGCAATATCTCCGCAAGAGAAGTTCTATAAAAAATGCGAAAACTTGGATGTGTGCAACGTAATATATATACACCCCCACATATATGAATACATAGAGCCGTAGCCGGTGCGGAGCGGACGGGTAATATATCGCCTTATAAATCAGTTAACTTTTACCAAAATTTGAAAAATACATTTCAATATTAAGCCAAGGACCGACCCGGATGAATATTATATTGCCACTTTTTTTTGGCCTGGGCATTTGATTGAATCATAAAATATTCATCACCGGGGCATGGGTTCGGCATTTGTTCCTTGCCAGGACTTTAAAAAACATCGAAAAGTTAATATGATTAATATTTACAGTGTCGTGCTACGATTTTGTTGACGTAAGTATAAAAAAGTGTGGCTGGAGTAAGCGAAATTATTTAAATAATACAGCAAATAGGTAGAACATCGGTAGGAGTATGATTACTTTTGTTTTGTCACTGTGAATGGGGACAGTTTAAATGAGATAATATTGACTGATTATCAACAATTATTGGTAGCAGAAACTATGCCAGTAAGAATAGATAGCAGATGTACTCATAACTCGCTTTTCTATATAAGTATTTTTAGATATAAGTATTTTATTCCATAATTGCATTCAATTGTCGAATCAGGTTGTGATATATTTCGTCACGTCAGTAGGCATGTACAAATTGATATTACATACACTTCATTATTGCACATCTGACTGTAAAAAGTTTGCGGTTCATTCTGAAAGTTAACCAAATTAATAAAAAATATCAAATGAATATTCGCATATTAACTGACTTACTGCGCGATCCTAACGGTCCATTTTTACGGTGGTGTGTTATGCAGCTGATGTTTAAAGTGGATGGTGTAAAACTTCTGTTGTTTAGTACTGATGCTTTTATTACTATTAATTGTTACTGATGCGATGTCTAAATAGTCATTACTGATACCTAAGCATAGATCTACTACCAGTTCTCATTGTGCTATTATTTGTCGCTGATGGGATTAACATTATAAAATTTAGGTATGACTAGAATCAGTTATCGATATTCGTAGTTGAACTGATTAATGATTCACTCAGATGTAATTTAATTGTCTATCGCTACTAATACTTAGAGCGTATATTAATAAAAACTTAGGCGGAAAGACCGCAGGTCGATAGCCAATAAAATATTGATACTACTACTAAAAACTTATTTGTATTTACTTATCGATTATTGTTGTTACTTTTGCTAGAATGAATTATATCTGAAGTGATGTCTACCGTCAATTTGTTACTGATACTGCGTCTACTATCATGTTTTATGATGCGAGCTGTACGTCCTAATAAAACTAGTTAATTCCTGATAGTAATTGACATATGTTCAGTTTAGAAGTTTAAAAATTTAGAGGTACAGTGTTATTTGTCAATTATCAAATTAGGATATTTTAGGATATTTTAAGAAATTACTACTTTAGAAACTGTTGATTTTTAAATGGTGTCAACTGTTATTACTGTTAATTGTTTATGATGCTTTTCCTATTGTCAATTATTGTTGAAAGCAAATTTTCCATGAAGTTTTTGCTGATACTTTGCCTACAATCAATTTAAACTTTAATATAAATTAATAGTTGGGGAGAGGTGGCATGAAAGGGACACGTATTGAAAGGGACAATTAAAATTACTCGACAATTACAAATCTCCCTGAAACAAAAGTATTTATGTTGTGTGGCTACACCAATGCACACCCATTTGAACGTAACTATAAGCTTCTGTTATTTTATAGATGGCAGAATTATGTTTGTGATTTTATTCGTGGTCCAAAGTTTTTTTTTTTTTAATTTTTTCCAAACGTTTTGTGAAATGTAAATGGTTTCTTGAACTGTTGTCATTATATATAACTACTCGTACATTCAACTATTGGAGAACAAAAAAATCAGTACCTTTTAGCTAAAATTATAGCTTTAGAAGTTATGTTTTTAATTTGTTTGTGATATTTATGAAAGGGACACAGTAAACGGTTATGGAAGGGACGGTCATATCAAATACGGATTTGGACTTGTTAGTTAATGAAAACTCTGAGACTCTGAGAGAAGTTCCTACTAAATCACTTGCACATACAACATATGCAAGTGTTAATTTCATTGAATTATCTTTAAGAAAAAAAATATAGACCTATTATCAAATAATTTTAAAAATGTGATTTTAAAGTATAGATACTTAACAGTACACGTACTTATCGTGTAACATGTACGTATACTAGTTATTTAGTATGTGTAATGTAAAATACCAGTAGATACAAGATGATTTTCCTTGTAATTACGCACTGTCCCTTTCATAAATTATTGTGTCCCTTTCAATACAGTCTAGTGATGAAAGGGACAAAATGCACTTTTTTAAAATTGAAAAATATACAACAAAGAATAAAAAAAGATTTACTATTATAATTTCTTTCAGTAGTAAAATAAATGATTTTTTTAATTCTATTCGTAAATGTTCAAATTATTTCCTCATTTATTTACTAGACTCTTTAAAATAAATGTATCCCTCCTCTCCCCTACTATTATTATTAATTTATTATTTTATTAATTGTCTCAGATCAGATTACTGTTATTCAAGTTCAGAAATGATTTTTTGTCAATTATTTATATTTGCATTTTAAATGAAACATTAGCGCGTATGATATTTTCTGTCTATTGATGCTGATACGAGCTGCTCTGAGAATTACAACTATCGTAGGTTCGAACCCTGTAAGCCCGAAAATATTTGAGCGATTAATATTCTCTAAAATCTAAGTTCCGTTTCTTTGGAGTTGAAGGGGAATTGATGCAGGCGATCCCAAGTACTGTTAAATCGTGCGTGAAGGTTAAAAAACCCGATATGTATGAAGCGAAATCTATAAAAGCAATATTTCCAAGTGGATACCTTAAATAACCAGAGCAGCAGAAATAGACCTTTGTTAAATGTCTATTGGTCTACTGATCTATCATTTTTATGCCAACCACACTATTAGTGGTTGCTTAAGCCACTGTTTGTCAGATGCTGGCAATTATTATCAACATTTAAAATATTACTGATAACTGATGTTAATAGGATTGTTACTATCTATTGTCACTAAATCGTGTTGAACAGCCATTGAATTATCAGATTCAGAAAAATGTTATACAATTACTTTTGTTACTTGGCGCTGATGCAATTTGGGCAATGGAATTTCAACTGATAAATCACGTTGATGAGATGTTTACTATCTATTATCATGATTTTTACTGATACATTTACTATTGTCAATGGTTTCTGATATGATGTCGACTATCAATTCTTATATTATTTTAATTGTATGTATTATATATTTTATTGCTGGTGTGATTACTACTATAACTGTTCCTGATACATTATCAATGATTAAAATTTTACTAATACTAAGTCTAAGTCACTGATGTTTGCTGTACCAAGCAGCAGCAATTACTACAATCAAATAATGATTTGTACAACGTGTCTTAAAAAGAATGACATCTAGTCTAGTTACTCTCACCGGTAATTGCCAACATCTACATGGAAGATTATGAAACAAAGGCGCTTGAATCCGCCAAAATAAAACCACATCTATGGCTCAGATATGTTGACGATACCTTTGTCATCTGGTCACATGGGAGACGCCAGCAAATTGCGTTTCTAATACACTTAAACAAGCAACATCCGAGGATCTAGTTCACAATGGAGGTCGAAGTGGACAACAAATTACCATTCCTAGATCTGCTCATAACAAAGAAGGCAGAAGGATCGCTGGGCCACACCGTTTACCGTAAAGTTACACACACAAAACCGTTATTTAAATGCTGCCTCACACCACCGCCCAGCACAAATACAATCCGTTGCAAAAACTCTAATAACACGGTCAATACGACTCGCAGATAAAGACCATTTATGTGGGGAAATAGAAATGGTAAAATCTGCACTTACCCAAAACGGGTTTTCGACAAAGTGCATCAACAACATCTTAGCCAAAAGCACCACAAATGCGCAACCGAAGGAAGATATGCCACACAAAGATTTCCTCCCCTACGTAAAAGGCACACAGATCGCATCGGCAAAATACTTGAACGATACAACATCAAGACAATATTTACGACAATACAAAAGATCGGGCAAATGCTTAAGAATCCTAAAGACACAATCCCTTTAGAAAACCAGGGCGAGTACAAAATTCCATGTCGAGATTGCGACCAAATCTCGAAAGGGCAAACCAACAGACGCATGAATGTGCGCAAGGACGAGCATAAGAAAGCGGTACAACAGGGAATTTTAGCATCTTCTCTATTCCAGCATGTACACAATACATAACACACCATCGACTTTGAAAACACCAAATCAATTGCTAAGGCCGAGGTTTTTCCGGTGCGAATATTACGCGAAGCCATAGAAATTGAAAAACACCAGCATAACCTAAATAAACGTGACGATGCCCTACGCCTTTAGAAGGCCTGGAAACATACCCAGGCAGGCAAAGTAATTAAGCCAGCGCCCGTTACAAACAGATTAGCGAAACAGACTAACGACGTTCCAAGTAATCCGGCCACCCGCATTACTGATCCACAACCTAGTCCGCTATCCTTATCAAACTCCCTGTAGATCCAGCAAATCAAGAACTACACAAAGGCGGCCCGATCACCAGAAGCCGAGCAAGAAAGAGACTGCCGAACTATTGCGACCCAGGCGATACCCTATAAAAGAAAGCAGCAATCCAACAAGCATCAGTTCTCTCTGACCATCCGAGAAGAATTCACCTGAAGATGACAAATGAGATTTTGTCGAAACGTTGTGACACCGGTCCTTTTCAGGACACACAAAACAATACACGGAACTTCAAAGGCCCGCACAGAATTCAAACATATATATATATATATATATATATATATATATATATATATATATATATATATATATATATATATATATATATATATATATATATATATATATATATATATATATATATATATATATATATATATATATATATATATATATATGTTACCGGCAACCTGTATAATTCAGGCAATCTATACAATACCTAGGCAATGTATAGAATACCTGGGGCGTTCAGGCAATGTATGAAATATTATGAATATTATTGCCCATTACATACTTTACCTAGGTAATGTATACAATTCCTAGGGATTGTATAGAGTACCTGCTGGTCCACCGGCAATGTGTAAAATAAATAGATTTTGGTCTATATTTATCAAGTTAACCGGCCTACCTATAAAATGACGGGCAAATAAAACATGTTCTACTACTTAAAATCAACTTATTAAAATGAACAATTGGGGTGCTCCTAAGTAACATAATGTAATTTTCTTACAAGTACTCAGGTACGTAATAAGTATAAAAAACTTAAGAAACAATACAATTCTGTAAAAATAATAAGTAGGTTAGGTTAGGTTAGGTTAGGTTAGGTTACACACATTGCCGGATGCGCATTCGGTATTGTATAGAATACCTAGGCAAAGTATGAAATAAATTTTATTTCATACATTACCTACACGTTTTAGGTATTCTATACATTGCCTAGGTATTGTATAGAATACCGGATTATACAGATTGCCGGTAACATATATTTGCTATGTGGAAACTGTGGAAAATCTCCCACATGAGCCACATACAAATTTGGCCTGTTTTCAGTAAAAGGCAATATACCCTACTAAACATTGAAAGCTAAACAATTAACTTTCAGTTGTGATAGAATTTTTCTGTTTATTATTTTAATAAAGCAGGTGCTTCATTCAGAAATGTCTGATTATTATCACTAAATATATATTTTGTTTAACAAATTGCACGTCTGGTTTTGCAGCTGAGACTTGTAAATTTCTGTTTATGCATCTTTCAAGAAGAGTGAGAGAGAGAGAGAGAGAAAGTATACACCACCGCTATGGTGGTGTATACTTGCTCTGTGGAAAATGTGGAAAATCTCCCACATGAGCCACATACAAATTTGGCCTGTTTTAAGTAAAAGGCAAAATACCCAACTAAACATTGAAAGCTAACCAATCAACTTTCAGTTTCGATAGAATTTTTCTGTTTATTATTTTAATGAAGCAGGTGCTTCATTTAGAAATGTCTGATTATTATCACTAAATATATATTTTTTGTTTAACAAATTACGTGTCTGGTATTGCAGCTGAGACTTGTAAATGTCTGTTTATGCATCTTTTAAGAAGAGAGAGAGACGGGGTTAAATCCAAAAAGGTAAATTAAATCCGTTGCTATAGTTCAGATTTGTAGTTAAAATGCGCGCTAAATATTTGTCACAGTATTTACGATGTATTTGAAGAGCTATGGGGCAGAACCACCAAGTCAATCTTTTGTCAAAATCGAGCTGATGGCCACATTAGCAAGAGCTATTGCTAAAAATGTGTTTCTTAAATTAATTAACATATGCCGTGACAGTTAACGGAATAATGAAAGGTTATGTGCGGCGTCGTAAATTTTACTTGCTCACAATTTAAGTTGTGTTTAAGCTTTACTTATTTACTGTGGTGCAAGTGGCCATTAAACTCGCTCCCTGTCTTAGCCCATTTTTTGTTTTAAATATTTCTGATTGTTATTGCACATTACTGTGTTGGTGTTGTTTTCGTATATATTTTTTATTATCCTCATCATTTTGTACCTTATCGAATGCTTTCTCTAGATCTAGCAACGCTATGTATATTTTTGTGTCTGCATCTCGTTTTTCGTATGTTTGTTTGAGCGTGAATATGTTGTCCTGTATGCTTCTTCCACTTCTAAATCCGCTCTGTTGGTCTTGTAGTGTCTTCTCTATTACTTTTCTTAACCTTTTGCTACAAAACTGGTATAATTACTGTCTAAGTTTCAATTCTATATAAAATTTCAGAGATTACTTAAAAGTGTTCATTCTTTGCTATCAAAATTTCAGTTATAATTATCTAATTTTCATATCTTTCTTTCAATGTTTAATTATCCTGATCAACATATTAATGATTACTATCAAAATTTCAATGATTACTGTCAATTTTAGCGTATTTGTGGTTACTATTGTATAAAATTATTTTGTACCTGCACCATAGTCCGTAGTTTCTAATTGTGTAATTTTAATTGTTTTATCATTTGAAGAAGTTTATGGGTGGTATTACTATAATATCAAAATTTTGATTTGATTTTCAGAAGTCGGTTCCTCTGCACACAATAACCTTCGCACGCGCTGCATTTGCCCGCCGTCTAATCCAAAAGGTGAAAAATTCCATCGCCGGACGTTTTTATTGTAATTGAAAAAAGTGCAGTGTTGAACACCGATGCTCCGAGTGCATATCGATCCAGTCGTGTCGGTGCTTCCAAGCAGAACGCTTCAGGTCTGCTTGCAAAGTAAGTACAGTTTTCTGTGTTTTGGTGTTTGAAGTATCAATGCGTTTAGCAAAGTAACGTACGTAAATAACGCCGTAGTAACGCTCAGGTCCAGTTGTACAATCGTGGTTTATCCTGACCATGGTTCAATTACCAATTGTTAATACAATGATTCTTAGAAATTGATACAGTCATAGTTCATCCTTGACCATGGTTACAATCATAGTTCATCCTTGACCGTGGTTCAGTTACAAATTGTTAATACAATGATTCTTAGAAATCGATACAATCATAGTTCATCCTTGACCATGGTTACAATCATAGTTCACCATTGACCGTGGTTCAGTTACCAATTGTTAATACAAAAGATTCTTAGAAATTGATACAATCATAGTTCATCCTTGGCCATGGTTACAATCACAGTTCATCATTGACCGTGGTTCAGTTACCAATTGTTAATACAAAGATCCTTATAAATTGATACAATCATAGTTCATCCTTGACCATAGTTACAATCATAGTTCATCCTTGACCGTGGTTCAGTCACCAATTGTTAATACAATGATTCTTAGAAATTGATACAATCATAGTTCATCCTTGACCATGGTTACAATAATTATTCATCCTTGACCGTGGTTCAGTTACCAATCGTTAATACAAAGATTCTTAGAAATTGATACAATCATAGTTCATCCTTGACCATGGTTCAGTTACCAATTGTTAATATAATGATGCTTAGAAATTGATACAGTGTGATACATCCTTGACCATGGTTCAGTTACCAATTGTTAATACAATGATTCATTACCACGGATGATTCACGATCGTACAGCTGGGCCATTGTTGTCAAAATTGTACATTCGCCTAAAATATATATTTACTTCAAAATTATTTCAAGAACTTAAGTGTAGGTGCAAGGGGTTTGCTTACGTCACTCTGCATACTAAGCATGGATATGTTTGTAAATGCTAGCCAAAATCAAACAGTTGCACGACATAAAATTTAAATTATTTTTTCGAAATCGTTTATCGAAATCAAGTTTAGTTAGTCGATTGTAGTTGATCAATAAAACTAGTCAATTGCAGTTGATCAATAAAACCAGTCGATTGTAGTTAAACAATAAAACTCGAATGAATGAGAACCTTTGTTTCAATACAGTTAATCAACTTTATACTATAGTTTTTATTCAACTTAAATCGATCAACCTTAAAGTATATTTTTCATTCAACTTTTCTCAATCTGCTACAATTTATCAATGAACTTGATTCATAAGAACGAGCCTTAAATAAGTATCTAGTATAGTTGAACAATAATGGCAATAAATCGATTCAATTAAAATTGTAACTCTGTACTTGCTTGAAAATCATTTTTATGCTGCAACTGTAATATGTATCTATTATCGTTGAACAATAATGATGATAGATGAGTTCAACGATAATAGATACATATTACAGTTGCAACATAGAAATGATTTTCAAGCAAGTACAGAGTTACAATTTTTATTGAATCGATTTATTACCATTATTGTTCGTTGAACGTTGAACTTTATACTATAGTTTCCATTCAAGTTTTATCGATCAACCTTACACTATATTTTTCATACAACGTTTGTCGATCTACTACAATCTATCAATGAACTTGATTCGCAAGAACACGCCTTTAATAAGTATCTATTGTCGTTGAACAATAATGATAAATCGATTCAATTAAAATTGTAACTCTTGAAAATCATTTCTATACTGCAACTGTAATAACTAAACATTTTAAGATGAATACGTACTTAGACATATTTTATTTTCAGTGCCGGCTCGTACTACGTCTTCGTAAACTTAGGGATTTTGCTTGTTTCTTAGATTTTTATATTCCAAATGATTTTCAAATCATAAAGCAAATTCGAGCTATCCGCCGAATTATGCTTGCCCCCAAAACACGCATTCTTACTTTGTCCTTTGGACATAATCCTCAGCTTTTACAACCATACACACGTACAAACAATAAATAACTGGTCATATCATTCTAAATGTGTTTTTTCTGCATGATTACAATATTTTTATTTTCACCACCTGTGGTACAATAAAATGGAATCAAAATTACTTTATTTCTAGTGCTTAGCAACAAAATACAGTGATGAAATAAATGAATTATGTTCTTGATTTGTATGCTGCTTTATCGGTTGCAGTATTAATTGATCTAATCTGTTTGGGGCTTTTCGGCGCCAATATATTCATATTACATGTAGAAGTCTTAACATATATATTAGGGTATCCGTTATTTCACAAATCGAGTTTTTTTTTCGATAGGACTAGTTAAATGTTTTCTTTTCATGGTAAACAACTGTTTTGAAACAAACAAAAAAACTCATTGGTAACCGTATTTTCGCGTGCCTGCAGGCAAATGGAATTTCCCATTGGATTAACATGGAAAAATCGTCTTTAAACGCTCATTTTTTTTCCAAATTATAGGTCTTCATACATGTCAACATACCGTGGCATAACTTCAAAAACCGTGTATTGAATACAGAGATTTTTTTTTTTTGCAACAAGAAAAGCCATTTCAGGTCGCGAATTTTAGGTCTGTTACACTAAAATTTCAACTTTTCTAGTGTAACAGACCTAAAATTTGCGACCAGTAAAGGTTTTCTTGTTGCAAAAAAAAATCGTTGTATTTAATACACGGTTTTTGAAGTTTTGCCGCGGTATGTTGACATATATGAACACCTACAGTTTGTAAAAAAAAAAATGAGCGTTTAAAGACCATTTTCCTATGTTAATCAAATGGGGAATTTAATTTGTCTGCAGGCACGCGAAAATACGGTTACCAGTGAGTTTTTTTTATTTCAAAATAGTTATTTACCATGAAGAGAAGACATTTAACTAGTCCTCTAAAAAAAATTCGCGATTTTGGAAATAACAGGCACCCTAATATATAACGAGGGTTCAACAAAAATCGACGGCGAAGTTGGCGTTGGTAATTTCAAGTCTGTCTACACTAAGGTCACACGCGCACTCGTGCAATGCGGGCTGTCATTTTGCCATGTCAGATTTGATCTTAGCTCGGACATGACTTGAAATTTCCAACGCCAACTTTGTCGTCGAATTTTGTTGAACGCTCAATATGTACACGGTGTCCTGGGACAAAGGAAACGCCCTCAATATCTTCGAATCTAATTTTGTTTCGCAAAATCGCCAAAATACGTCAATTTTTAATTAAAGGAGACATTTCTGTCAAGCAAATTATCTTAAAATGTTTAACTTTCTTCCCGAAGTAAAGGTAAGCACAATTGGAATTGTAGTAGCAGTTGAGTGATAGTTCATTTGAAAGCTTACATATGCAATGCGGCGTTGTATTACTTTTGAAATCGACAGATTTTATAAAATAATACAGCATTGTATTGTAAATGATGTAAGCCTTCAAATGAACCATCACTCAACCCTTACTGCAATTTAAAAATATGGGCTTACTTCCGCTGCAGGAAGGGGGTTAAAATTTTGGAGATCATTTGTTTGCCAAACATTATACCCTTTTATTTAAAAACTGACGCATTTCACAGATTTCGTGAAACAAAATTGCATTCGTAGATATTTAAGGTGTTGGTTTATCACGGGACACCCTGTATATTTATTTCCTTTTAAATATTTTTCGTGGTAACCAATTAAATCATAATTTTGTTTGCCTTAAAAGAAACGAAACGTTTCCAATTTTGGCGCGAAAATTGGTTTCGATGTGACGATGATATCTAAGCATCGCAACCAAGACACACTTTGTAGTTTTCCACATCTCTGCAGCACTGCCTTTTTACTCTTTTTGCGCCGTAATTCTGCGACCCCACGTTTTTGATAGTCAGCTGGAATTATTGTCTCCGACTGGAAATGGATTTCGCTTTTCGGAACGAAATATTTCCCTTCATCCCTCCAACTTCGTGCTTGACCCCCACAGAATGGGCATATTACGGTGAATTTGATATGGCGTATGAGGTATAAGCGGTGGGGATACTTTACGGACGTTTCCTTTTTATGTTTGTGTTGTCTTTTTAAATTTTTTAACCATAAAAATATATCGAAGTGTGTATTTGAACATATGGATAATTTTCTACTGACTTCTATGGTGTCTCACTACTTCAGGACATTTAGGTGGAAAAGCCTGCTGTCCTTGATCTATGAGCGTCATAGTTGTCTTCTCACTCTTATGGTATCTCAATACATCAAGACATTCAGGTGGAAAAGCCTGCTGTCTATGATTCATGAGTGCCATTTTTTCTTCTGTGGTGTCTCACTAAATCAGGACGTTTAGGTGGAAAAGCCTGCTGTCCATGATTCATGAGCGCCAATTTTTCTTTATGGTATCTCACTAGATCAGGACATTCAGGTGGAAAAGCCTGCTGTCCATGATTCATGAGCGCCAATTTTCCTTCTATGGTATCTCACTAGTTCTGGATATTCCGGTGGAAAAGCCTGGTGTCTATGAATCATGAGCGCCAGTTTTCTTCTATGGTATCTCACTACATCAGGACATTTAGGTGGAAAAGCCTGCTGTCAATGATTTATGAGCGCCAATTTTCCTTCTATGGTATCTCACTAGGTCTGGATATTCAGGTGGAAAAGCCTGGTGTCTATGAATCATGAGCGCCAGTTTTCTTCTATGGTATCACACTACATCAGGACATTCAGGTGGAAAAGCCTGCTGTCCATGATTTATGAGCGCCAATTTTCCTTCTATGGTATCTCACCAGTTCAGGACATGCAGGTGGAAAAGCCTGGTGTCTATGAATCATGAGCGCCAGTTTTCTTCTATGGTATCTCACACATCAGGACATTCAGGTGGAAAAGCCTGATGTCTATGATTCATGAGCGCCAGTTTCTCATCTACGGTGTCTCACTATATCAGGACATTTAGGTGGAAAAGCCTGATGTCTATGATTAATGAGCGCCATTTTTTCCAAAGTTTGAAATACACATCCAAGATAAAATATGGTTATAATTGTAATTATAAAGATTGCATTTTCCAAAAGAAAGTTTAATCCCAGGAAACAGGAAACGTCCAAGTTCCCCATGGAACTCGTGTGCCAGCAAAGCAAAATTCGCTGCAGTATGTTAGAAGCGGGTAGGCATCGGAGCTTGGGGTGGATGAAGGGAAGTACAGTACTTCCGGAAATCGGGGTTCATATCCGGTGAGACGTTAAAGTAATTTCGCCGACATTCAAAATCGCGGGGGTGTAAAATTAGGGCGCAAATCGAAAAAAATTGGCCGTCGTGTAAGTTGTCGAAGCTCTGAGATGAGTCGAAGTTATTATGCTGAGATGTGTACTCTCACCTTGAGGCAGATCTTCATGTTTTGTCTTAGCTTTAGTGTTTATAATTATGAGCAATTTTTGCCACGACAAATATTTACGCGTGCATTTTCCACTTACAAATGCTTTCACTTTCACAAAACGTTCTTGACTTGCTACTTACATTCCGAGCTTTTATAAGCTACACTGTAAACTAGTGTGTGTACTATGTGTATTAAATTCGTTGGAAAACTATAATCGAATTATATTAATTCTATCATAGATTAATCAACTAAGGCCAGTTGTACGATCGTTGATCATCCTTGACCATGATTCAGTTCACCTAGGATACCATTGTTAATACAATGGTATCCTCATAAACTGAACCACGATCAAGGATGATCCACGATCATACAACAGGGCCTTAATAGGTAAAACATTATCGACACTCGATGTGCATTTATGAGAGACTAGAAGCAATTTCTTACACATATTTTAGTAGTGTTTTATTTTTAAGTTGCTACAAGTTACGAATAAAACACCATTAACGTATGTGCACACTAAAAATTTCTTGTAGTTACTCATAAATACACACTGAGTATATACAATGTTTTACCTACTAAATTGATTAATCTGTAATAGAATTAATTTAGTTTGAACAAGTTTTCCAAAGAATTTGATACACATAGTACATAACACTAGTTTGAAGTATGTCTTATAAAAACTCCGAATGTAGACAACAATGTCAAGAACATTTACAGCGGTCTAAAAAGTTACGACTTCCACTAATTTCAGTATTTTACATGATTACTACTGCAACTTAGATATTACTGCAAATAAATTTGAATATCATGCAATTAATTTGCATTCATTTATATAATTGCGAAATGTATCTTGAGGTTAAAGATACCTAAGAGATCAAGTTTTGGAGAGGTATTTTTATTGGAGTACCAAAGTTTCAAAAAACGCAGATTTTGCTGTAAATTATAATCGTGCAAAAAAACAGATTTTCACGAATACCCAGACTTTGGGGCTTCTTTATCAAGTGACCATTTATACAAATGTATGTGCATGTGTATGGAATATGGATTTTCATATCCAATATATTTTCTTTCAACTTCTTGCAATTCTGCTAGGCCAGTTTAGTATGGATTTTCAAATCCACTATACTTTCTTTCAAAATCTCGCGTTTTTTCATTTGACTAAGATATCCAGTGTAGTTGCACTAGACCTGCTTAAGTTCTTGTGGTGAGCCAGATTGGGATTTCTCTGTAACACTAATAACTCACTGAGTTCTGGTGCAGCATTGTACGACGTTATTGGGAGTTCCTCTTTGAGGCCAAATGGGAGGTCCTTTTGAGCCCACTTAACAGTTCTTTGTTGCACCTAAGCTTTTTGAGTACTGGTGTTTCATTGTAGATTACAATTGAGCGTTCATTTGCTGAACTCAATCAAGTCTTCTTCAGCTCTTTGGAGTCTTGGTTGTCCGTGCTCTTAGTTCTTTGGGCCCTTCTCATTCTAAAGGGCCATTTATTGAGGATATAAGGATTTTCATATCCTTTATCTTCTTTCCAAATTCTCGCATTTTTTCATATCACTAAGATTTCCAGTGTAGTTGCACTAAACCTGATTAAGTTCTTGTGGTGAGCCAGATTTGGATTTCTTTGTAACACTAATAACTCACTGAGTTCTAGTGCAGCATTGTAGAACATTATTGGGAGTTCCTCGTTGAGGCCAAATGGGAGGTCCTTTTGAGCCCAGTTAAAAGTTCTCTGTTGCATCAAAGCTTATTGAGTATTGTTGTCACATTGTAGATTACAATTGAGCGTTCATTTACACTGTTGAACTCAATCACGTTTTCTTCAGCTCTTTGGAGTCTTGGCAGTCCCTGTTCTTAGTTCTCTGGGTCCTCTTCATTCTGAAGGGCCATTTATTTAGGATATAAGGATTTTCATATCCTTTATCTTCTTTCCAAATTCTCGCATTTTTTCATTTCACTAAGATTTCCAGTGTAGTTGCACTAAACCTGATTAAGTACTTGTGGTGAGCCAGATTTGGATTTCTTTGTAACACTAATAACTCACTGAGTTCTAGTGCAGCATTGTAGAACATTATTGGGAGTTCCTCGTTGAGGCCAAATGGGAGGTCCTTTTGTGCCCAGTTAAAAGTTCTCTGTTGCATCTAAGCTTATTGAGTATTGTTGTCACATTGTAGATTACAATTGAGCGTTCATTTACACTGTTGAACTCAATCACGTTTTCTTCAGCTCTTTGGAGTCTTGGTAGTCCCTGTCTTTAGTTCTTTGGATCCTCTTCATTCTGAAGGGCCATTTATTGAAGATATAAGGATTTTCATATCCTTTATCTTCTTTCCAAATTCTCACATTTTTTCATTTCACTAAGATTTCCAGTGTAGTTGCACTAAACCTGATTAAGTACTTGTGGTGAGCCAGATTTGGAATTCTTTGTAACACTAATAACTCACTGAGTTCTAGTGCAGCATTGTAGAACATTATTGGGAGTTCCTCGTTGAGGCCAAATGGGAGGTCCTTTTGAGCCCAGTTAAAAGTTCTCTGTTGCATCTAAGCTTATTGAGTATTAGTGTCACATTGTAGATTACAATTGAGCGTTCATTTACACTGTTGAACTCAATCACGTTTTCTTCAGCTCTTTGGAGTCTTCGTAGTCCCTGTCCTTAGTTTTTTGGGTCCTCTTCTTTCTGAAGGGCCATTTATTGAAGATATAAGGATTTTCATATCCATTATCTTCCTTCCAAAATCCCGCATTTTTGCATTTGACTAAGACTTCTAGTGCAGTTGCAGTAAACCTGATTTAGTTCTTGTGGTGAGCCAGATTGGGATTTCTCTGTAGCACTAATAACTCATTGAGTTCTGATGCAGCCTTGTAGAATGTTATTGGGAGTTCCTCATTGAGGCCAAATGGGAGGTCCTTTTGTGCCCAGTTAAGAGTTCTCTGTTCCATCTAAGCTTATTGAGTATTGGTGTTACATTGTAGACTACAATTAAGCGTTCATTTTACACTGTTGGACCCAATCAAGTTTTCTTCAGCTCTTTGGAGTTTTGTCAGTCCAGAAATATGGGTTTTCATATCCAATACCTTCATTTCAAAATCTCGCAATTTCTTAGAGTTCTTGACTACATGAGTATAATAGGGCTCTAGGCGATATCTCTCATGTATAAAATAAAAAGATAACGGCATCAGTGAATTGAATACTTGATTTGCTCCGTTAATCATTTTAATTTTATAATAAATTAATTACTGTAAATACTATTTAATGATTACAAATTACCGTCACAGAATCATGGTTATTTATAAATAAAAACCATTTGATATTTGTTCTATGATGTATGGTGTTTCACAGTTTTTTTTAAGGATTTCCATACGAAAAGCATATATTGTTTTATAATGGGAAATTTATTGAGGATATATGGATTTTCATATCCATTATCTTCCTTCCGAATCTCGCATTTCTTCATTTGGGTATGATTTCCAGTGTAGTTGCAGTAAACCTGATGTAAGTTCTTGTGATGAACGAGATTCGGATTTCTTTGTAACACTAATAACTCATTCAGTTCTGGTGCAGCATTGTACAATGTTATTGGGAGTTCCTCGTTGAGGCCAAATGGGAGGTCCTTTTGAGCCCAATTAAGAGTTCTCTGTTGCATCTAATCTTATTGAGTACTTGCGTTACATTGTAGATTACAATTGAGCGTTTATTTTCACACTGTTGAACTCAATTTAGTTTTTTTCAGCTCTTTCATTAGTATAATAAGTATAATAGGGCTCCAGGCGATATCGCATTTTCTTTATAAGGGAAAACCATGCGTCTGAAGAACATTGCAGTAAACAATGTTTTAGTTGAGGGTGCATATCAAGTATTCATTTCACAGACTGTACCTCATAGGTGATGCTGGAAATCAGTCAAAATTTCTCGATAAATCTAAAGAATAACACAACATAACATAAATTTATTAGTTACGCATGATACGTTAACAACGGGATTTTTATTTATGAAAATCGAATACAATTGGTTCATGAACTTAAAAAAAATACGATTTTATTCCTCCATGTATAGTGCATTCTTTGGGTCCTTTTCATTCTGATGGGCCAGAAATATGGGTTTTCAAATCAAATATCTTCATTTTAAAATTTAGCAATTTCTTTGAGTACTTGAAGACATGAGTATAATAGGGCTCTAGGCGATATCTCTCATGTATAAAATAAAAAGATAACGGCATCAGTGAATTGAATACTTGATTTGCACCGTTAATTAATTTAATTTTGTAATAAATTAATTACTGTAAATACTATTTAATGATTACAAATTACCGTCACAGAAGCATGGTTCAAAGTTTTTTTTTAAATTCCTTAAATTTTTTAAATTTAAATTTAAAATTTTTTAAGACCATATCGTAAAATAGCTTGACACGACACATTAGCAACGTGATATTTATTCACGAAAATCGAATGCAATTGGTACTTATCAACTTACCAAAAATACGACTTGATTGATCCATCTATAGTGCATACATGATAATTCAAGAGTAAAACTTAAATAATAGCCACGATATTAATAACAGACCACAAACTTTGTAGATTATCTTGGTTCGCTCATACTAGTTTATCCTCCTGCCAAATGATATTCCTCTTTACTGATGATTTTTTACCCATTTTCCGATTTTCACACGGCCCAAAATCGGAAATTATCTAGTGACGTAGTCGCCAACGATTAGCAATGGAAATGCACAATAAGAAGATGAACCAGAAGAAGGAGAAGATGGAGAAGATGGAGAAAATGGAGAAGATGGGGAAGATAGAGAAGAAGGAGAAACAGGAGAAGGAGAAGAAGTAGAAGATTGGAGAAGAAGAATATATGTAAGTATTTTTTTTCATTTGTATTCATAAATACAATTTTACTGATTGTTTTGCACTGAAATCTTGAATCTAATCTAGGAGAATATGTAGAAGATGGAGAAGAAGGAGAAACAGGAGAAGGAGAAGAAGTAGAAGACGGGGAAGATAAATATTTGTAAGTATTTTTTTTATTCATAAATACAATTTTACAGATTGTTTTCCACTGAAATCTGCTTGGATTTCTGTCGAATGTTCTGATTCGATTTTATACATTATTAGTGTTATTCTACTGGAACTACACACTGAGAAGTTAATGAATCGAAATTTATAATTAGGGCAAGGATATTTATGTATATGTTACCGGCAATCTGTATAATTCAGGCAATCTATGCAATACCTAGGCAATGTATAGAATACCTCGGGCGTCCAGGCAATGTATGAAATATTATGAATATTATTGTCCATTACATACTTTACCTAGGTAATGTATACAATTCCTAGGAATTGTATAGAGTACCTGCTGGTCCACCGGCAATGTGTAAAATAAATAGATTTTGGTCTATATTTATCAAGTTAACCGGCCTACATATAAAATGACGGGCAAATAAAACATGTTCTACTACTTAAAATCAACTTTATTAAAATGAACAATTGGGGTGCTCCTAAGTAACATAATGTAATTTGCTTACAAGTACTCAGGTACGTAATAAGTATAAAAAACTTAAGAAACAATACAATTCTGTAAAAATAATAAGTAGGTTAGGTTAGGTTAGGTTAGGTTACACACATTGCCGGCTGCGCATTCGGTATTGTATAGAATACCTAGGCAAAGTATGAAATAAATTTTATTTCATACATAACCTACACGTTTTAGGTATTCTATACATTGCCTAGGTATTGTATAGAATACCGGATTATACAGATTGACGGTAACATACATACATACATACATATATATATATATATATATATATATATATATACATATATATATATACATATATATATATATATATATATATATATATATATATATTGATAGCGCCAGCATGGATGGCAAATAGGTTGGCAGCAGTGGAGACGCAGAAAGAGGAGGGGGAAGGAAAAAAGGTAGTGTGGAGAGAGGACGTGACGGGATGTGTGGTAGATAGGTTGTAAAGTATTGTAAAGGATTGTGAAATACTTGTAAAGAAATAAAGAGACGCTATCTTGACAAACCAGTGGTTGACTTGGTAGAAGTGACCGCTAACACTTCAGAAGTGGGATTGAATCGCATGGTGAGAACGGTGTGTGTGTGCAACGTCGGCAAGCAAAGGTGCGTAGGAAAGCATTGAGAATTCAGAGCAACGGGGCCGGGAGATTCGCATCGGGACAGGGAGTCTTTGAGGAGCGTTGTAGAACTGCGAGTTTGCGAGAATTGGAGTGCTGAGCATTTGCATAGGCTGGAAGCGTGGTGAGAATACACCTAACCTACAATACGGACAAAAAAAAACGCGCGAAAGTGGAGCAATAAAATGACAGAACAATGACGATGGTGACAGAGTTTGAAGACAGATTTCTGCGCTTATCAGCCGAAGTCGATAATACAGGAGACTACAATTCGGGGACTAGTAGAACGGAACCTCCTAAACCGGCTAGAGAGACAAGTGAGGCTCAACAGAGGACAGGACCAGATATGACAGTTACAATGATGGAAATGATGAACAACATGTTACGAATTATGGAGCAAAGGAATCCGCACGTAATACATAATTAACCAAACCCCATAAGCGAATACGACGGTAACGACCACGGGCAAAAAGCACGGGAATGGCTGGAACAGCTGAACTACACGGCGGCAATCGGAAATTGTACAGACGCGGCAAAGCTAGAAACGGCTAGATTACACCTATCCGGAGCAGCTAAGGCTTGGTATGTGGCAAGACGTACGAGTCTAGGTTCATGGAATTTGTTTGAAAGTGCATTTAGACAATCCTTCGAGCACACCTCGACATTTATGAAGGGTATAGATAAAATGAGACGTCGTATACAGGGTCGACAGGAACCGACATAAGCGTATGTGCACGACAACTACTTGTTATGTAAGAATGTGAACTTGAATCTGGAAGAGAGCAAGGAGCAAATAGTAGCAGGCATGGCACGAGGCGAGAATGTGGGTAGTTTATTAGTGAAAGACCACTCACACATAGACATGTTCATTAGTGATTTGTTAAGGTTAGACCGGGTAAACGCTGCGAGACGCGGAGCGAACGATCGCGGGATTTTTAACAAATACAACGGGTTTTCTACAACAAACAATACGAGAATGGCTAAGGGACCGGGCAAAGAGTCAACAAGTACGGTAACTAGCGGAGTAAAAATGGAGACAGAAACGAGTGAAAGGCCGGAGGCGAAATGTCACGATATGAGTACAGTGGTTTGATTCAAATGCAGACAAACAGGACACTACGCGAGGGCTTGTGACGGCGGACAAAGGGTGATTACATGTTTCAAATGCAAAGAAACGGGTCATGTGAAAATAAATTGTCCTAGAGTTGATGTTATGGAAGTTACGGTATACGAAAACGCGACAGCAGTAGAGAAATTTCTTAAACCAGTACGAGTTAATCAGATCGAGTGTACAAGTCAGGTAGACATGGGAAGTTCAGTCTGTATAATTATGGAAACAGCCGCGAAGAAATGTAACCTCGAGATTACACCGACCACGATCAAACTGTACGGATACGGAGCGTCAAACACGGAAGCGGTGCAGAGCAGTGGCACAACACGCGGACTATTAGAATTGGACGATATTCGAGCGACAACAGACTTTTGTGTGGTCAAAGATAATGTTCAGAAGACGGACGTGCTTATAGGGCGAACGTTCACAGAACGTGAAGAACTAGCATATGTACGAGTAGACAATGAGTTGATTTTCGGGTGGAGAAACGATTATCCATTCCAAAATTTGGACGTAAATGCTTTAGCTAAGAAGAACGATCCAAGGAAGATTACAGTTCGACGAGAAACGGAAATGCGAGCGGGACAAATTAATCTGATCCAAGTGTGCATGGGAAATAACTCATTTGAATTACTTATCATGTACAACGGGACTGAGAGCAAAACAATGCTGGAACACGAGACTATCGGATGCGTAAGGGGCGCGGATGATGATCAGGATGTGTTTGCAGTTTGTGCAGAAAATGACTCGGGGCAAGAGAGAACGCCGGTATGCGAGGATCAGCTAAACGTTGGACCAGATATGAAAAGGGAGCAAGTACTCGAACTTGTAGACCTGTGCAACCAATATCGACGGTGTATTGCATTTAATTTGAGCGAGTTGGGTTGTACACCCTTGATACACATGGATATACGAGACACGGGAGTTCCGGTGAGGGCGAAACCTTACAAAACAAACGCAACAGAAAGGCAAGTTATTGGTGACATCGTTACGGAGTGGAAACGAAATGGATTGGTGACGGAGACGGAGTCGGCGTACGCTTCACCTTGTTTGCTGATAAGGAAGAAGAGTGGAGAGCCACGATTAGTGATTGATTATCGGGCGCTGAATATGCAGACGAAGAAGTGTGCTTTTCCGATCCCTACCATTGATGAGCAATTCGAAGGACTCAAGCAGGAAGCAAGGGAGAAAACAGCATTCATTACTATGGACACTTCGGGAGAATTTACGCGGAAGGTTTTTGGCTTGGCAACGGCACCATTCGAGTTTAGAACGGGGAACCAAGGGACTTGTATGTGATACCAGATGGTTCACGAAAGGCGATGTGCGTAAAGTATCACGATTTGGCGGGACATTTTGGAGTTGATCGGACAGTAGAGAAGATACGTGAAAGGTTTTGGTTCGCGCGAATGCGACGTTACGTGCGCAAACACGTGAGTGCGTGTTTCGAGTGTATCGTAAACAAGGTACCGCGGGGGAGGCAACCGGGACTACTACATCCACTGCCCATACCGAAAAGACCGTTTGCGCGAGTACATTTGGACCATTGCGGACCCTTAGTGAAAACACCGAAAAGGAATGTGCATATGTTAGTAGCAATAGATGCTCTGACAAAATTCGTTAAGTTGTATGCAGTAAAAAGTACTAAATCAAAGCCAACCATAAGATGTCTACAAGATATGATGAACACGTACGGGACACCAGTTCAGTTTCTGACGGATCGGGGGACGTGCTTCACATCGAGATAATTCGAAGACTTTTGCAAAGGTTCGGGAGTGCGACATACGCTAATCTCGAGCAGGCATCCACAAGCAAATGGACAAGCCGAAATAGTAATGAAGACATTAATACCGACAATTGCGTCTAGTATGTGCGACGATGAGGCATGGGACTTGGAGCTGGCACATGTTGAACGAAGTTTGAATACAGCAGTGAATAAAACGACGCGGAAAACACCATTCGAGTCATTACACGGGTATAAGCCAAATTTCTTTAATGCGCGATTAGAAGAAGTTAGTGCGGCCGAGACGGAAGAGGTTTGGAAACCGCCGAGGGAAATCCAGAATACAGTGCGCGAGAATACCGCGAAAGAACAGTTGAAATTTAAGAAAAGACACGATGCGAAACGTTGTACGGGGGTAGTTTACCAGGTGGGCGATCTAGTGGCGATGAAACGAGGCATCCAAGCAACAGGACAACCGACGAAATTGCAGCCGAGGTACAACTGTCCATTGGTAATAGTTGAGGTTCTACCAAACGATACCTATCGCGTAAATGAAATTAAAGGTACAGGCGAGAGGCATTTCTCAACAACGGCGCATGTGAGTCAACTGAAAATCTACAGAAACCACGACGAGACGGACAGCGAGGAGGATTCCGCAGGATCCAGCGAGATTGACGAGTCGAGCGACCTGGAGGACGAAGTCGACACGACACAGCCGAAGAGCGACTGTGAGCACATTGAGCCGGAAACAGACAATACGGAAGGAAGTGACGTAGAGGAAACCACGAGTGCTACGCGAAGTGAATACGCAAAAGAGTGCGAGCCAGTCAGACTAAGTGCGGTTACGGTTCCCACAGAGCGAGTGCGTAGGCGTAAGGTGATTCCGAAGAGACTACACGACTTTGAATTGTAAAGCGGAAATTGTATATGTATAGAGTTAAGAGAAAATTGTTAATTTAGTTAGAATTGTTATGCTTTAGTTAGATTGCTTTATTCAGGGGAATAAATACTGTCAGGATGGACGAATGATAGCGCCAGCATGGATGGCAAATAGGTTGGCAGCAGTGGAGACGCAGAAAGAGGAGGGGGAAGGAAAAAAGGTAGTGTGGAGAGAGGACGTGACGGGATGTGTGGTAGATAGGTTGTAAAGTATTGTAAAGGATTGTGAAATAGTTGTAAAGAAATAAAGAGACGCTATCTTGACAAACCAGTGGTTGACTTGGAAGAAGTGACCGCTATCAATATATAATAAACATAGGCAGAAGATATGCTGCACATGACTTGCTCCTTCAAGCTGTCACTGCCAAGAAAATCGACGTAATTATAATAAGTGAACCCAACAGAAGCACTGTTAAAAAAACTAATTGGTACACAGACGAAAATTTCGATGTCGCAATAGGAGTGAGTGATGAGTACTGTAGGAATTGCAGAAGAAAGCGGGCGTGGAAATGGTTATACGTGGATAAAGTACTTAGACATGATTGTATATAGCTGTTACATATCTCAAAACGTGGGTAAAGAAACTTTCAAACAATTTCTACATGACCTTAAACAGAGCATACGGTCCCAAAATATGTTTCCATGTTTGGTAGCGGGTGATTTTAATGCTAAATCCATGATGTGGGGGTCTCCAATAAACGACAACCGAGGAGAAATACTGTCAGAGTGGACCTCAGAGCTAAATCTGGTAGCTCTCAATAATGGAATGGTTCCTACTTTTGGGAGAGGGGTGAGCAAATCCTTCATTGATGTCACATTTGCAACAAGTAGATTGGCAACATCAAATATTAACTGGAAAGTATCTGACGAAGAAAACCTATCCGATCACAATAATATTTTCTTAGAGATCGAAAATAAGAAGAAAAACATCAACACTGGTCAGATAATAAACAAGCATATGGGTTGGAAAGTTGAGGAGGCAAAACTGGAAGTACTTGCAGAGAGACTTACACAAAAAAGTAAGAGAAAGGGGAAGTAGAATCTTAACACCTGAAGATTTTATGAAACTAATTAGATCTACTTACGATGAGAACTTTAAAACCTTTAAGAGAGGACAAGGTGAGCGAAGGAAGCCAGTATACTGGTGGTCATCCAAAATAGCCGACATCAGAAAGGAGTGTCATATGAAAAAAAGGAACGTGACCCGAAAAAATAATCAACCAAACGCAACAGCGGATGAAATTATTGAGGCTTGGACACAGTATAAGGAGAAAAGAAAATGCTTCAAGAACGCCATACATGAAGCAAAAACAGACGCATGGAGACCAGTGCTTGAAATGGCGGAAAATGACATTTGGGGAACTGGTTATAAAATAGTAGCTAAATCACTACACCTAAGAACACGTACCCAATTGCCTGATGAAATAATACTGAAAGAAGCAGATAAATTATTCCCTAAACAAGAGAAAATGAAGTGGGAGCCTATATCAGTAAATGAGCAAGATATACCACTATTCAGCGAAGAAGAATTGAACAGTGCAACGAGCACGATTAAATTAAAAAAAGCACCAGGACCTGATCATATACCACCAGAAATAATACAATACACGGTAAGAAAACTTCCAGATGAGAGTCTCAGTATATTGAATCAACAGCTAAAAATGGGCATGTTCCCTCAAGTATGGAAAAAGGCTAAATTAGTATTTCTAGAAAAGCCACGGAAAGAAGACCAACACCAAAGTACCTATAGACCAATCTTCCTGTTGACTGCATGGGAAAACTCTTTGAGCACCTTTTAAAAACTAGACTTAATGCTGAAATAGAGAGATGTGGATTCATTGCTGAAACCCAGTATGGATTCACAAAAGGAAACTCGACTGTTGATGCCATAAAACAGGTATTGCTACAGGTAAAAAAAGCACAGAATTTTGCCCCGCAAAACAGAAAATTGTGTCTGCTTGTTACATTAGACGTAAAAAATGCCTTCAACTCAGTGCCCTGGCATGGAATTATTAATGCCCTAAAAAGAAGAAAGATTGCACCCTATCTGATTCGTATGATAACCAGCTATTTCACCGATCGGGAACTACTATTATGCGATACTATTAAAATGGAAGTCACTTGCGGAGTGCCCCAGGGATCAGTCCTTGGCCCACTCATGTGGAATATCTATTATGACGAAGTACTAAGATTAGAAATGCCGCGTGAAGTAATACTTGTCGCATATGCGGATGATCTAGCGGTAGTGGTGACAGGCAAAAGTAAGGCGATAATTGTAACTGCGGCAAACATTGCCAGCCACAGGATTGCAGAATGCATGAGGAAACTGGGGCTTCAACTTGCACCCGAAAAGACTGCAGCTGTACTGTTGGCAAATAGTCAGACAAGTTTCCGTTAATGTACTTGAAGCAGAAATTGTTACAAAGAAGGAGATTAAATACCTAGGAGTATTCATCGACCAAGGCGCCACTATGAAAGGACGTGATGAATACGTGAAAGGATGTGATAAATACCTGTGAAAAAGCCGAGGGGTCCGCAATGGCATTATGTCGCCTAATGCCAACATTAAACGGATCATCATCACTGAGACGAAAACTTCTAACTGCAGTAACACATTCAATAATCATATATGCAGTTCCAGCTTGGCACGAGGTCCTTAGATTTAAAAAATACAAAGCCATGCTTTTGAAGATCCAAAGAAAGTTTTATATACGGATATGCAGTGCGTTACGCACTGCATCCATGGAGGCTCTGCTCGTTCTTTCAAACATGATGCTCATAGACTAGCACGAGAAAGAAATAGAGGATATGGAAACGACAGAGCATCCAAACTTGAAGAAAAAGAAAATTCGTGGAACGACTCTCAAGGAATATGGTCTCAAACAACTAAAGGTTCCTGGACCATAACTCTAATCCCGGATATCCATCTTTGGGTGAAAAGGAAGCATGGGAGTTTGAACTACTACCTTACACAGCTGCCCACTGGACATGGATGTTTTATGTTGTACTTCTAAAAATTTAAAATAAGAGATTCGTCGGCCTGTTGTTACTGTAGCAGTACAGAAGACGATGTCAAACATACATTTTTCTACTGCCCAAGATGGCAAGATGAGCGAAGAACGGCTGAAGATGATGTAGGGGAGCTCCTACAGCCGAACAATATTGTAGAAATCATGTTAAAATCAAAATCAGCATGGGGTAGTAAATCCGACATGGCAACAAAAATTGTGAAAGCAAAGGAGGAAGAGAAGCAGACATTGAAACAGGACTAAAATGCATGATAAAGTAATACTTTCGGGTGGTCCCATCATGTATTTAAGAAGAAAGGGGGGCGGGTTTAGTGGGTAAAAATCCCACACTACCTCATGCCACCAGAGGTGTCTTTTCGAAGATTTTCCCCCCGAAAAAAAAAATATATATACTAATAAAGGTGTGATAAAAAGGTAAACGCATTTTGATTGGATATTATATTTTATTTTATATTTTATTATTTATTTATTATAATATATATACAGTCATGCTCACATACATCTAGTACAAACAATTTGACATTGCTATATAAAATTGCTATTGTAACCTAATTTCTTGTACTAGATTTATGTGAGCATCACTGTACATTGAACATCTCTTTAGTAATTTATTTCTAAAAGAGGTGGAGCTCATACGATTCTCTCACGCTGCATTGTTCAAAATTGTTTAATTCATATACATTGTAACTGTAATTCATAACTCAATGCTATTGCAGTTTCGGTGTCAAACATATCATTCTCAAGCGACACACTGAGTCTGGAGAATGGTATGTTGACTGAAGTAGCGTTGAGCACAGTTGTATTAAACTATTAAACAAAGTAAAACAGTTTATTTTTATATTAATTATTATGATATACTATTGAGACTCAGTTTCGTTTGAAAACATTGTTCATATAATCTACATTCCAGCTGATAATTCTGTGGCTTTTAAATTCAAACGAGATTAAATTAAACTCAGGGATGCGTTCATTTAAAATTCAATAGCGACTTAATTGGATATTCGCTGTACTAATTGGTGAATAATCTCCCAATTACACTGTATACTGAAATGAATCGTTATGCATCGGAACGGATTAAAAACCGACGTCAAAGGATGCTGCCATCGTAATCATAATTGGGTTTATGTCCCTTGTAAACCGTGGCCGCAGTTTGAGCGGCTCGTGCCCAGGTACAAAGCAAATTTAATATTCAAGGTATAAGCGGAGCACAAACTAATGAAACCATTGTTGCCGCAACATGAAACTAGACTAACACTTGAGAGCAAAGCTGCGAGGGCCGCGTGCTTATCAAGGACGAGAGGAGCTTTCGAGATGCGGAACTGCAAACGATCGATCCTTGGAAAACTCACGTTTCCACAATAAGTAAAGAAAAATAGAAATATTGCAAAGTTAATAAATAAAGGAATATTTTCTATTCTTCAAAACTCGAAATTATTCTTTGTGATAGGTTTCTATAAAATTTGTGTACAGGTTTAGTTAATAATTTTAATTCTTACTGAAATAATGTATAATCATTTGATTTTTTTACATCAATTTGGGAGAAATATTCTTATCAGCGGGGCCTACTGTACATTATTTCGTATAGAGAAACAACTACACTGATATTGTTTTCTTTACATAATTTTTTTACTATCTGTTTAAAAAAAATTATATAAGGTATTCACATTTTTCATTCCAGTTATAACTTATGCTGCTGTACGTTATAATGAAAACGAATTATTTATGTTTATTTACTAAGGGGCACTGAAACTGTAATTAACTGATGTCGCTTTTGAGCGTCCAAATACATCGTGTCTTTTCCTATTGCTGGTCATGAAACTCCGAATTTACAATAAACTTATTTTGCAATAATCATTTCAATTTCGCGTAAAAATACTATGGAAAAATGTTGCATGTAACTAATATTAATTTTTTTTTTGCTTTCAGCTTTTCCCCAAATACGAAATTACAATTTTATTGGAATTTTTTAATACTCGCCGAATTTAGTTTTTTTTTTCACTACTTGGTTATAAACATAGCTATCACATAGACTGATATTAATTGTGTGAATGTTCTTTTCACTACTTCCTTGAATATTATTAATTTAGGTTAATAATAATGTCAGTGTCACTTTACTATAAAAGTCAATCAATAAAATTATACTTCGTCTGTCTACTGCGTTCACTAATCAGTAACACACTATATAAGTTACTACCGTATAATTCGGAAATAAACATTCCTGTGTCCAATCACACTAGTTAAATTTTTTTTAAAAAATAGTATATACACCTCGGTTGTGAGACCATTATTGACCACCCGCTTTGTATCCCTTTTTGCTACGCGACTCGGTATACCAACTGGCGGTTGGTCAATAAATATTGGTCTTCACAACCTTGGCATATAAAATGCTAACAGTGTTATATAGAGTAAGCCGCGATTTAACGGTGGTTTCATCTTAGTAATCTTGGGAACCCTTTGTAAAACACAGCTTAACTACCGCGAAACCAAGGTTTAAATTTTTATGAATAACGCAGTATATTTTTTATTTATATAAGGAGCATTCACATATGAGTAAAAGAGAATGTTGAATGGAAAAAAACACATGGTCTGATATCTTGTCATGTCTATGTCATGATATCTTGTCTATGTCATGTTCTCGACATGCAAGTAGTAAGAATACAATTCTTCTCCGTTACACCGGCCAATAATAATTAGCATTTCAGAGAAACAAATGCCGTGCTTTGTTGCATAACGCATAAAAGTTAAATTTCTGCAGAAATACAATGTTTGCCGGTCTGAAATATTTACACGACTTGAAGCGCAGTTTGAGGATAAATGTATCTTCAAGGCAAGGGTGTTTGGTTGGGCGAAAAAGTTTCGAGAAGGTCGAGATCGCGTAGAAAACATACCCGCTTCGAGACGACAAAAAATTCGGGACTTCTGACAATGTTGGGTCGATTGATCGATTGATCAGCTTATTTGGGCCTCCCTAGCAACCCCCACTTTGAAATTTCAAATGGCACCCCCACCTTGCGATACCGCATTTTAAAACATAAAAAAACCTGATCTAATGGGGCAATAAAAAAAAGATTTTTGTGGATTCGTTTTGTAAAAAATAAATAAATAAGAGAAATTCCAAAACATTTTATTTCGAACAAATCTAAGTTCCTTTCAATGAAACAAAAAAGCAACTGAAACCAATTTTCGTGGCAGATGTTAAAAAGTATGATAATTGAATATAAAATATTACCCCTTCCCCCTAGCGACTTATATTACAAATTTTACGTTGTGACACCCCTACGTTGTGATACCTTATTTTAAAAATCAAACCAAATACTATCTAGAGGTGTAGCAAACATATATTTACGTTTAATAATAAATTATGTTGAACATTTACTAAAATATTTGTTTAATTGAGATAACAATATGTTTTATCGATTATTTATATTGATACACTGCTCAACATTTGAACTGGTACACTTATACCGGGTGATTCAAGTTATATTACCAGGCCAAAAATGGCGACTTCTAATTGAAATAAAAAATCCAAAATAAGTACACATATTGATGAAACTAAATCGACGATAAAAAAATTAATTTTAACCATCCGGTAGTTTGTACGTTATTTCACAGAGAATTCGTAATTTTATTTATATAGTTTTTGTCAGAACATACTTTAATGCTATTCCAAACATTCCAGTGTAATCCAAGTCAAAAAAATTGCACCAATTATTGAATTAAATGAATTTTGATATTGAAACAATAAGATTTATTACTAAATTGTAAAATATGACGGATGCTTCCAGTAATAGTCCCTATAATGGATTTTAAGGGTTTTATGATCGGGCCGTACCCAATCCCTCAGCCTGCTGGGTGGATACCGACGCAAGGATTTCTTCAGGGCCGGAGCTCAATATTTTCTTAATTCCTCATTGTTATCTTGATCTGCAGGCTATTAAAATTACATTTAAAAAGATTATTTCCAATAATTTGGTGATAGTTATTATTTTGTAAACCGGGTTGTCTTACTATTAGGTTCATTACCGAGTTTGGTCTTGAGCAGTGAACAGTGATTTGACGGTGATTATTAAAAGATGCCTTTTCAATATTCGTTCAATGAAAAAGTGGACATGTTGCTAATTTATGGCGAATGTGGTAGAAACCCATTGGAAGCCATTTCCCGGTCCACATCCAACACGTAAAATTTTTGCCAGGTTAATTAAACAGTTAACCGAGACTGGAAGTTTTCATCATAAGAAGAAAAGCTATAAAAAATACCAACCAGCCACGAAGTAAATCAAGCTATTATTTTAAATATGGTGGAAATGATACTCAAGTAAGCACACGAAAGATAAGGGATGAGACCGGAATAAGCTAAAGTAGTGTGAGTCGTATTTTATCGAAAAGAAAATGTTAGACTAGGAATTAGATTATAAATTGCGCATTTATAAATGCGCATTTGTATTCAGTCTTATTTTGCTCTTGATAATGGTCGCAAGACTGAAACAATTGTAGAGTTTTTTCTAGTAAATTTCGTGAAACTTAACCAAGTGCTTTATTTATACTAATATAAAGAAGTTTCACCAAGTATTAATCACCGATTTATACAATCTAAAATAAGTTAGTTTTTTAATTATAAGAAGTTATTACGGTCCTGCAAGGCCCGTTCAACCCACGGGCGACAGGCTAAATCATAAAAAGTCATAAATCATTCCAACGGCACCGGCGCGGTCAATGCTTTATAGGGCTCTTGACTTACAAAATCATAAATCATACCGAGTAAGTTGGTCAGTAATGTAAAAAATGCTTTAATTTGAAATCTAATCATTTTCGTTAATTTTTTATTTCATAAATGGGTTCTATGAATAAAATAAAACGGTTTAGGGCAACAATAACGATAGAGAATTTTTCCCGATAAGAGTCTTTTTAATTCTATAACCGTCTATATAAATATATTGAAAAAGACAAACTACCATTCCGTAGATTAGTATAAGACCTATATAAATCCAAATTTTTATATTTTTTGGGCAACTCCAAATGCCTAATAAATCCATGGTAATAAAACTTGAATCACCCGGTATAATATACAGTACAATAAAAAAATTAAAATAAAAAATCGTATGCGTTTGGCATGACTTAGTATATGATCAGGGCTGTGTTTCGGAATGCAAACAAATGCCTATCGAATAACATTTCGATAGGCGAAGCAATTGTTGTTTATCTGTCATCAGTGCAGTTACTGAGCTCGCGGACGCTTATACGTTATCAAGTTTTAAGAGAATTTTTGCGAATATCTCGAGTAAGTTTTAATTCATAGGGGTTGACAAATAAAAATAAAAAATCGTATGCGTTTGGCATGACTTAGTATATGATCAGGGCTGTGTTTCGGAATGCAAACAAATGCCTATCGAATAACATTTTCGAAGCAATTGTTGTTTATCTGTCATCAGTGCAGTTACTGAGCTCGCGGACGCTTATAGGTTATCAAGTTTTAAGAGAATTTTTGCGAATATCTCGAGTAAGTTTTAATTCATAGGGGTTGACTGCATTTTAAAGATGCCATTAAGGTTTAAGGCGTTTAAGTATTAAAGAGATGAGCCAACTTATGGGAATGTGTATTACTGGTGCCTCGCTAAGAACTGTTGAGATGTTAAGATCACAATGTGATCAGAATAGTTCGAATGCGTTTTAATGATACTGGATCTGTCGAACATAGGCACGGCGGAAGGAGAAATCGTAGTACAACAGTCAGGAAAGACCGGTTTATTACGATTCAGACTCGAAGGAATAGATTTTCTACTGCACGAACACACCAAATTCAGTTATTGAATGCAACAGGTAGTCAAGTATCCACTCAAACAGTAAGAAGAAGGCTCCATGCGGTAAATTTAAGGTCCAGATATTCTAAAAAATGTCCATTGTTGACCAGAGCCCTCAAAAAAAGAAGCCTAGAGTGGGCACACCAACATGCAAATTGGAGTGTTGAAGATTGGGGTCGTTGTTTATTCACTGACTAGTAAAAAGAGTGCCTCCATAGCTCAGATAGAAGAGTGAAAGTTTGGAGAAGCAGAGGGAGATTGAGAACCACGTGACTTACCATCAAGCTTATGGAGGCGGTTCAATTACCGTTTGGCGAAGTATTTCTGCGACTCGTCGTACTGAATTGGTTATGCTTGGAAATGCTACAATGAATAGTGTCAGGTGTCTTTATGAGGTATTAGAACCTGTAGTGTTGCCATTTGCCAATGAAATAAGCGATGGTTTCGTGTTTGATGATGATAATGCGCGTCCTCATAGAACAAGGCAAACCAATGCATTTTTTAAAGAGAACAATATTACGCATATGGATTGGCCAGCGAACTCTCCAGATCTTAATCCCATAGAGAACGTATGGGATTACCTGAAAAGATTGATAACGTCACGAGGAGTGGATCCGAACAATCACCATCAGCTCCGAACTGCCGTTTTGGAAGAATGGCTAAATATTCCTCAACATTACATAAGGGATTTGATTTCCAGCATGCCAAGACGTTGCCAAGAGGTCATAAGAGCTAGAGGAGGTACCACGCATTATTAATCTTTAAGTGTATGGTTATCATTTCTTCAGAGCAAACTTTTATTTAATACTAAAATTTTTATTATTTTTTTATTAAAACAATTGAAATTCATTATTTAAGTTTTATTCTATTAATTCTTCGTCCTAAAAGTGTTTCCAGAACCATATACCATCAATTAAGTAAGAAGGTGTTGTTCAAAAAGTTGTAGATTGTTTTTTATATATGTTCTTGTAAGTGTACCAGCAGGGGCGCGCCTGACGGGCGTGCAACGCGTGCGGCGCACGCGGGCGGCCAAGTTTGGGGGCGGCCGTTTGCCGTTGTGCTCAGCAGCGCCCCAAACCAAATACAGTGGATGCCCACACTTCTGTCAGTTCTACAAAAAATATTTAAAACTAAATAGTTGCAACTTACAACCTTTTCATTTATTTAGTATGTCGGAAAGAAAATCGAATTCCCCATTATTTGGGCGATAAAATTAAAAATGAAATTATTAATCTAATTGGATAAAAAATTAAATGTGCTATATTGGATTTGCTCAGAAAGTCGAGATATGTTTCCATTATATTAGATTATACACCGGATGTAAGCCATTAAGCTTACTGTTATCGTACGAGTTGTACTCTTAGATGAGAAAAGGGTAGAAGGGAACATTTTCTTGGATTCAGTTCAACAACAAAAAGTAGTAAAGTAAAAAGAGAAAGTATGTCTGAATTTCTCTTAGAAGAATTATTGAATTTGAAATTAAATATTTTTGATATGCGGGAGCAAGGCTATGATAATGGTGCAGATATGCGAGGAAAACACACTGGATTACAAAAACAAAAATTAAACATAAACCCTCGTGCTTTTTGTGCCACGTTCAGCACATAGTTTAAATCTGGTCGTAAATGATTCAGCTAATATTTCACATGAAACTGTATTTTTTTTATCTTGTTCAAGAATTGTACGGTTTTTTTTTTCTGGAAGTACACAAAGATGGACAGTTCTTAAAAAATATGTAGGAAAGTTAAATTTAAAACCACTAAGTGATACTCGATGGTCCTGTAGAATCGATGCCATAAAGCATTTACGATATCACATTGTACAAGTGTACGACGCTTAATACGAAATTTATGTAGATAAAACTTAAGACTTTAAAACTGTACATATTGCGCATTCATTGCTAATAAAGATATCGAGTTTCAAAAATGTGTATGCTCAATTGTGATTTGGCATCAAATTTTATTTGAAATCAACGTAGTAATTTTTCAAAACCCAAAACTAAAGGTAAGATCCTCTTTGGCGTATTTAACAAATTTGACAAACCATTTAAAGAAATATCGTACCGATAAAAGTTTTGAAGACATTATTGTTGCAGCTAACACTTTAGCTATGGAATTGGAAGGTTGAATGTAATTTCCCTACAGTGGAAAATATAGGAGTAAAGCGAACAGCCAAAATTTTTGATCATCAATCTGCGGATGAGCCAATTTTAGATCCAAAAACAAATTTTAAAGGAAATTTTTATTTTTGTGTATTGAACCAAGCTTTATCATCTATCGAGGCCAGATTTGAAACACTTGTGTATTACAACGATTTATTTGGCTTTATGACCAATATTAATAGCAATTCGAATGAAATGTTGTTAAAATCTTGCAAGGATTTGCAAATTAAACTAACAGATGAGCAAAGAAAAGAGTATGATATTGATGGGATAGACCTCTTTCAAGAAAATTTATCCTTGAAAACCCATTTAACATCAAAAGATGTCACAGAACCACAAAGAATTCTTGAATACATATTGGAAAATGATCTGCAGGCAACGTTCCCGAATATATTTGTTTCTATAAGAATTTTGTTAACATTATGCGTAGCATCTCGTGAGCGATTTTTTTCCAAATTAAAGATTATAAAAAAATACTTACGATCTACATTATCACAAGAACCTTAGTAAATTTATCAGTGATATCTATTGAACATGAGATATTGGATTAGCTAGTCATGCACGATTTAATATCAGAATTTGCTCTGCGCAAAGCGCGAAACACATATTTTTTGTAGTTTTTTGCTTGTAGATTTTTCAATATTCTTCCGATGTTGTGATTAGTGATAGAAATGTAATTTATTAATTGTAATATAGTCTGAATAAATGTTAGTATCATTGCGAAAAAATAATGTATTTTATATTATTATTATTATTATTATTATTCCCCGACCTGTCTTTAGAATGGATAGCTACTCTGTGTAGGGCGGCCAAAATACTATTGCACACGGGCGGCCAACTACCTAGGCGCGGCCCTGTGTACCAGTTCAAATGTTGAGCAGTGTATATTATCAATGTATTAATTCAGGTATATTTGTTTATTGATTGTAAAAATAAATGTGTAACTAAAATGTGTAAAACTACATCGACGTGATTTTATGATCAAATTGACATCTTATTATGACTAGTTACTCCTGAAATGAACGGCAGCATTATTTATTTTTCAACAATATATTTGGCTTTTGGAAACGTGCTGACGTAAATATACGTTTGTAACACCTCTAGATTGAATTTGTTTTAAGCTTTAAAATACGGTATTATAACGTAGGGCTGTAATTTAAAATTTGTAATAAAAGTGAGAGTCGCTAGGGGGAGGGGAAACATTTTATATTCAATTACTATACTTCTTAACATCTGCCTCGAAAACTGGTTCGACTTGTTTTCTTGTTTCATTGAAACTTGCTCAGATTTGTTCAATATAAATTGATTTTGAATTTTTCTTATTTATTTATTTAATTCCAAAACGAATCGACAAAAATATTTTGAAAATTGCAATACATCATAAATGATGTATTGAAGGGTGGGGGGTGCCATTTGAAATTTCAAAGTGGAGAGAGAAAACATAGAATTTATTTGATGTTGTGTTAAACTTCCCCCGCCAAAAATTAATGCTAGTTTTGAAATGTGCACCCGGTATATATTCTCCCGGGAAACCTCCTTCCATAGCTAGGTTTAATTTTGTAAAACTAGAAATATGTTATCCGAGCGGTCCCTACAAACTCATTACAACTGTGCAAAACCTATGTACAAACCTGTACGTCAGCACAAGTGTACTGCAGTCGAGGGGTACTACGTTGAAAAATAAAATATACCATGGCCCAACATTTCATGCCATTCCATGGCGTCTGGGGCGAAAAGCGTTGATAGTTAAAAACGCCTACCAGTGGAGTTAGCAGCGGACCGGAGAATACGGGCCAACGTGTCTTGTCAATTTGATACTTAATGTTATTCTTGTACAGATCCTATAATTTTCAAATTCTGGCAAATATAATTTATTACCAATCCAGTAAACTTTTGTACATCTTCCTTTGTGCCTTACATTTTGTAATATATTTTTAACGTAATCTTGTTGATAAAAGAGTTTTCTTTTATAACATTATATAGTTCATTATTAGGCGTTCGAGAAAAATATTGGGGATGTTAATTCGAGCGGATTGGAGACAAAAGCCTTGACGAGGGCTTTACGTAAGACCGTAAAAGAAGGGATTACTTTTTGCGGCCAATTTCGTGCCGTCCTGATCCCCCCGTTTGAAGGGTGGACTAAAATTATGTCTTTAGAGCGCAACGCCCCCTTCTCCCCTTTACGCCCCAATCCACCGGAGCAGCCGAGCCGCGAGTCCGGGAGATGAATTTAAATGCTTCCAATTCACGCGCTCCGGAAATTATAAAGTCATCCCCGATTGGCCTTAATTTCGACTGAAACGTTCTTTGGATTAAAGTAAATCATCCTTTTTTACAATTCTATAAATTGCGTTTTTTTTTTAATTTTAAGAATAATGATGGAAATTCTCCCCACTTGTGGAAAATACTAAGTATACAAATGAACTTATTTAAAGAAAATAGCAAAAATCAGAATGGACGAAAATCGACAAGTAAAACAAATATGGCAAGCAGGGGTGTGCGCAAGAAGAGAAAAGGGAAAAAAACATGGAATACGCAACTAGAGGAACTGCTAGCAAGAAGAGGAAAACATGTCTGGAAGGTAAAACAATCGCAAATAACAAAAAGAAGTGGATAAATTTTGTATTCCACAGAGACTAATTGTGTAAATTGTAAAATTAAACTGTACACCTTACACCTCAGGGTAAAAGGTTATTGATTATACATATACAGGGTGTAACAGAAATACGTGTGTTTATTTGAAACATTGGTAGAACTTGTTATATAAAACATGTTTTTTTTTCGAAATTTGTATGTATTGTTTACAGTTTTTTGCCCCCTAAATTTGACCAAACGAGTCGTTCTCAGGTACTGTCACTATAACTGTCAAGTGAAGTTAATTTCAAAATGCCAAAATTTTCTAGTCAAGAATTAACAGATATTGTGTTGGTATATGGCCAAGCTTTTGAAAATTTCGCAGAAGCCCGAAGATTGTACAGGGTGGCCCAATTTGGATGTTTCTATAGGGGATCTCGGTAACTAGAAGAGATAGAGAAAATCGGATGGCGTATCCTCGATCTCTTTTTACAAGACCAACTTAATGGTGATAACAAAAATTGGCTATCGTCTTTGGTTTTCAAGTTATGGCCAAAAACTCATTATTTTCCATTTTCGATTTTTATAAATATTTCATTTTTTTATCATTTTATTAAGATACGAGTTACATGTTCTTGAGGCACTTTTTTACGGTGAATTGAATGAGTTTTACAGAATTTTGATATCTTCGTTAATAACCAAGATACAATACAAAGATTTGTTTTTTTAAATAGAAGTCGTACTTGGCTTTGGTCTTAATACATCTTAATAACAACTACATCCATACCATGTACAACAGGTTCAATTTCTGCAGCCCGGTGATTATGCAAGCAGGCTCACATTTTGCGAATGGGTAACTGAAAAAGTAAATAGAGAACAAAATTTCTTAAATCATTTACTGATGAAGCAGGATTTTCTAGAGAAGGTGTGTTTAATGCTTATACCACTCATGTATGGGCCGATGAAAACCCACATGCTATTAGAGAACATCATTTTTAAGAACAGTTTTCTTTGAATGTTTGGCTGGAATTTTAAACGGGCAACTAATTGGACCCAACTTTATGCCACCTCGTCTTAATGCATAACAGTACTTTCTAAACTAACTTTCTAGAAAATAATCTTATCAATTTACTAGAAGTTGTGCCTTTGGAAACACGGCAAAATATATTGTATTTGCTCGATGATACTCCCTGTCATAATGCTCACATAGTAATAAATTGGCTAAACAATACTTTTCCTAATCGATGGATAGGAACTTATGACCCAGTTGCATGGCCTGTCCGATCGCCTGATCTTAATCCGTGTGATTTTTCCTTTAGGGCTATATGAAGGAGATAGTTTACGCTGTTCTAATTGAAAACATTGAACAAGTAAGACATCGTATTGAAGATGCTGCCGCAAACATTCAAATGAATCGTCCAATGCTAGAACGAGTTAAACATTCTTTTAGTATACGTGTAGGATATAGTGTAGACAGTAATGGGGGTCATTTAAAACAGTGAAAATGCGAATATTTATTTACTGATTGACTGCTTGTCGCTTTTGATCTTTTACCATACCCCATAAATAAAAATCTAAAACAGACAGATGTGAGATTGCCCACCTCGATAATTGTCGTTTGTATCTATTAATTGTTTCTATAGCGTACTACTTCGAATAGTTCGAACTGAAAAGAAAAAAAGGCCATAATTTAATTGTTTATAAAAATAACTATATAATAGGGTATATCATTAGAATCGTGGAAAAGAGGCATTTTTTATCAAGTCATGGCCGACTATGGTTTCCATTAGAAAAAACACAAGTTTGTGTCATAACTAAAAAATTATAGCTTTAATAAAATAATCGGTTAGATTGTATTATTAAGCACATAATTACGTACAACTTTTTCCTTTACACATTTTTTCTAAAGTCAATAATAACAGATCCATAGGCACCGAACCAAATAACAAAAAAAATATTTTTTCGAGATATCTAGTTAGCCATGCATTTTGTTCAAAAAACAAAAAGCTCATGAAATTGAACTCTTAAAACTACAATTCTTTCCCCATTTAATCGTTCCTCTATCTCCGCTAGTTTCCGAGATCCCCATGCAACCAAATAACAAATATATTGATATTAATAAATCACCAACTAGTATCGCTAGTGTTTGCATATTCATTTGGAAACCTGCATAATTTTATGTGAATAATACAACTCTGATTTTTTTTCTACATATTTTGTCATGTATTTTTAATTAATCCGTATGTAAGTTATTTTACATCATTTTCACCTACATTCCTGGCATTGATTTTTCACATACATTTTAGAGTAAAATTTTTTCTGTACCTACATTTGTTTAATTGAAAGCTTTTGCGGGTTGTTTCCGGGCATGTTTTCCATAAAATCCTTTACCGTGATATATTTCATTGTTTTCCAGTGTTTTCGCTTTAAATGCGGCTAATAGCGTATCAAATAAATAAACAAACACAGATAATTACATTGTGTGATATCGGGAGACAAGAGAGACATCGCTATCAAACGATAATTCCATATGCTCTCTAAATTCTAAATGTTTTATTGCATCGAAATATACAAAACTCAATCTCAAGTGACAATGGATTAACTTTGAAAAACACAAAAGCGGAGTAATCTCATAAATAGGTCCTAATTAATTTCGTACAGCTACAGAAAGTAGGTTGTTGCTATATACACTATTGATATTATTTTTATTAGCGCCACGAAATTAACACGCAAATAACACGAAATGAATAACTTTTAAAAAATATAGTTTTAGCTGCAATAAAATAAGCTCCAGAATACAATTGAAACCCGAAGGAGGACACATTTACAGCAACGTTGTTAACGAGCCCTTTATCGTCCCCTGTCCATTACAAATCTCTCGTAATCGCTCTTTAAAAACACCAACTTTTATTTTATATAAAGTTGGCCGCTCGGATTGTTTAAACTTCACGTGGGGACTGGGGGGCAAAACTTGGCGCCCACGCCGTATCTCTTCGGGGAATAGGAGCGCGTAGGACCCCGTCCCGATACCGGAAAACCAGAAACTTTCACGGCGGGGGGATAACGTCGCAGGAGGAGCACGTTTAATTACCGTGCGATGAATCATTCGAAAACTGCCCCCCTGAGTGTTTCAGTGGAGTCGTGTAATTTTCACGCGCAATTCTGACGCATTTATTAAACGTGTTTTGTGTAAATTGAATAGTTCGTCGAGTGAAATGGAAAGTTCTGAAATGTTGCTAAACTTAATAATACTACAAATTAAATTCGCAGCCGCGCAATTAAATACAACACACAGTTGAATATAATACCAGGTAATAACAAAATTAACAAGATTCAAAATATATTTGAAATTAAGCTATGAGACTTATTTCGTTTTGTCGACATTAATATAAATATATATAATGAATTTACATCTCCTATACCCTTTCGGGTGTCGAGATTCATGCCACCACTAAATTATGTTGTCTATGAAGTTTTTCCATTCCTTTCTATTTGTAGCCTTTTTCCTTGCTTTTTATTGATCGAGGTCGTTTCTTCTTAGGATCTCTTCTATGTTATTTTCCCATCTTTTCCTTGGTCTTCCTCTTTCCTTCATTTTCTTTTTGTCTTTTGATGTCGAAACTATTTGTGTTTGTCTGTCTTCTGGCATTCTTATCAGGTGCCCAAACCATCCTAGTTGTCATTTCTGTATTAATTTTTCCACACTTTGTATTTGTAGGTATTCCCTGATCTGTTCGTTTCTTACTCTATCCAATCTCGTGACTCCTTCAACTTTTGTTAAGTATCTCATTTCGGTTGCTTGCATTTTGTGCATTGTCTTTTCATTTGTTGTCCAGGATTCGCTTCCACATAAGAGTGTTGGTCGATAAATTGTCTTGAAGAGTGTCATTTTTGTGTTTTTGGAAATTCTTCTATTGTTTAGAATGTACTTGTTCATTGCATAGTAGGTTTTATTTGCGGTCATGATTCTGTTATTTATTTCGTTTTCCATGGTTCCTTTATTACGTATTATTGTACCTAAATATTTGAAGGTTTCAACTTGTTCTATCCTTTTCAAATTTATTAGTATTTTTGCTTTTGTTTCCTCTTTTGCTACTACCATTACTTTTGTTTTGTTTATATTAATTACCATTTTGTGTTTCTTCAGTTCCTCTACCCATATGCTTATATTGTGTTGCAGGTCTTCTTCGCTTTTGGCTAGCATGACTAAGTCATCAGCAAAAGCACATTCTGCTATCACTATTTTTTTCATTTTATAGTATCCTATTTCTACCTTCTTGGTGTTATCCGTAATGTTTATCATTATGTTGTCTAGGAATATAATAAAGAGCAGAGGGCTTAAAGCGCCCCCTTGTCGAAGGCCTTGTACGGTTGTGAATTTCTCACACGTTGAATTATTTGTCCTTACGTAGTTTTCTGTGGTTTTATACATACTCTTGATTGCTTTTATTAAATGCACTTTTATCTTCCTTTCTTTAAGTATTTCCCACACTTTGGCTTTTGGGACTCTTTAAAATGCCTTTTCTAAGTCCACGAATATCATGTATTCATGTAGTTTGTTGTTTTGTCTTAATATTTATTCTGTCGTCTTATTAATTGTGAAGATATGGTCTTGTGTTTAATGTCCTTTCATGGATCCACTTTATAACTTTTCCATTGTTTTTTTCAATTTCCTTTCTTAGTTTGTTCTCTAGTATTGATTCATATAGTTTTGCTGCTGTGCACAGCAGGAATAATCCCCTAAAGTTGTTAGAAATTCTACTGTCTCCTTTTTTATGTATTGGGAAGATCACTGCTTTTTGCCAGTCTGCTGGTATTTTTCCTGTTTCCACAAATATAATATTGTTAACTGTGGCAGTAGTTGTTTCCCATCCTTTCCATGTATTTCAGCTGTTCAAATTTGATTTTGTCGTGACCTAGAGCTTTTCCGTTCTTTAACTTCTTTAGTGCGTTTTCTAACTCTTCTTCTGTTAGAGATCACTCTTCTTCTTCTGTTTCATTTCACTATTTCCTTGTTGCTCTTCGTTTTTATTTCCTTCATTGGTTGTCTCTGTTCCAGACAGAAGCTCTTGGAAGTTCTCTTTCCATCTGTTTATGATTTCTTTATTCTCTTTAATTTGTACACCATATTTATTTTTGAGTAGCTTTAGGTTTGTTTCTTTTTCCTTTATGCAGCTTTTCAGTGTTCTGTAGACTAGTTTTCGATTTCTTTTAAAATGTTCCTCTAATTTGGTTCCGAAATCCTCCCATTTTCTGTCTTTTTCCATCCTTTATTGCTTTTACTCACTTTCTTTGCTGCTTATATATTTCGTAGTCTTCTTCGTTTTTTGTGGTTAGGTATTTTTTCCATTTTAGTTTCTTTTTCCCAACTTTTTCCTTCACTTCTTTGTTCCACCAGCTTGTTTGTATTTTGTTTGGTGTACTTTTAGTTTGTCCACAGGCGTGTTTTGCTGCCTCTGTTACTATATGTTTGAAATTGATCCATAAATCTTCTACTTTTGTTTTTCAGCTTTTTTGAGTGCTTCTTATTCGTTCTTGTATTGATTCCTGGTAGTTTTCCCTTACTTGTTTGTCACTTAGCTTGTATATTCTAAATTTCTCTATTCTTACTTCCTTATCGACTGTTTTCTGTATTTGTTTCGGTTCCCTTCTTGTTGTTTTTATTCGTGCTGTTAGAAGATAGTGGTCACTGTCAATTTCGCTACCTCTTTTGACTTTAATATCCATTAATTCCTTCACTTGTGCTTTATTTGTTAAAAAGTAGTCTATTATGGACTTCTCGTTACTGTTTCTTTCCTCTCTTGTGTATATGTGTATTTCCTTGTGTACAAATTAGGTGTTCAATATTGTTAGATCATTCAATATGCAGAAAGCAATATAAGTCTTCTTCTATTGTTGTTGATCTTCGTTTTTCCGTGTGTTCACATTATGCTCTCCAGTCCCTTGTTTTTATTCCCTACACGGGCATAACAGGTCTTCTATTACGTATGTGGGCTCTGTAATCTTTTCGTATTCTTGTTGTACCTCCTCCCAAGACTGCTCTTTGTCAGTTTTGCTTTCATGTTCATTTACTCCATATACTACCATAATATTTGCTACAAACTTATCTTTCTCTTCTTTTTTGACCGTCGGTATCCTTTCATTTATACACTTCCATTCCGTGATTGTTTTTCCCATTTCGTTTCTTATTATACATCCCACTCCTGCTTTCGCTCTCTTATTTTGTTCTACTCCACTGTTATTGGTATGTGCCCGTTATCTCTTCTCATTATTCCTCTTCCTTTCGTCTTAGTTTCTGTTATTATTAGTATATCTGTTCCTGCTGTTTCTTCAATTAGTTCTGTTTCCTTTCCTTTCAGACTTATTATGTTCCAATTTCCTAAATATATATATATATATATATATATATATATATATATATATATATATATATATATATATATATATATACATATTGTCTCTGGTTTATTCTCTATTGACTGTGCCGTTTTTGCTTTTTCCTTCTTTTTGCCTTTATCAGTTTGTGCCCTTTTTGTCCCCTTATATTGCTTTCCGTTTTCTGAGTTTATTTCCGTTGCTTGATTCTTCATTCTTGTTTTTTTCGAGTTTATTAACTTTTCCTGCCTTTTTTACCTTTCTGTAGTGTGTTTATTGTTCCTTATATTACTATCTCTACTAAGTTGTCTTTGCCTCATCTTTTTGTTCTCTATAGTGTATTTATTTAGTTTTTTGTCATTTCCTTCAGCCCCTTCTCTTTGTTGTCCCATTTGTATGTCTCACCGTTGATTGTTGCTTCTGGTATCCAATTTTTATTTTATTTCCCTTGTTAATTTCTTCCCTTGCAATACTTCTTACTTCTTTTTGTATTTCTCTTTCCAACTTCGTCAGGTCATTATCTACATAGATTCTTTCGCCTGTGAGCTTATTTTTGGCTTTCATTACTTCTTGTTTTTTATCCCATGAATCAACTTCTGCAATGATTATTTCCGTTTTCATTCCCTTGTTTATTTTCCTTGCTGTCGGAATTTTTATTTCTACGTGCATATCTTTATTTAAGAATCCTTCCACGTTGCTACTAATGTTATTGTCTCCTATCTGTAGCCCTTTAATTACTATGTTCATCTTTTTCTTCTCCTTTTCTAAGTTTTCGAATCTTATTTCTAAGTTTTCTACTGCATTTGACATTTTTTTCCTCCCACTTTTCTTCCTTTGCTTTCAGGTCCTTCGCCATTTTATTTATTTCGTCTTTCAGTTCTTCATTGTTGGCCCCCATTTCGCACATCATTTTCCCCATCATTTCTTTTATTACTTCCATTCCACTCTCCATCTCCTTTGGTACTTGCTGTTTTCCTTCTGTGCCTGTCTTCTGGAGCGGTTTATTCGCTTCTCTGCGTTTTTCTTGGCTTTCTTTCACAATTTTCCTTTGCTCGGGTGATTTCAACAATTTGTTATTTGGTTTAAATATTTCTTCACCTTCGGCAGTATCTTTCTCTTCACTATTTCTATCCCTCTTCTGCTCATTTGTTTGTTGCTTCCCCAGTCGCTGCTTCGTCATTAATTATAATATTAGAAAATTATGACTTCTTGTTAACATCAACGTCTAATAATATAATAAAACACGGTTTGAGATTAAAATCAATCGCCCCTGGGGCCGGGCGTACACTCAGACCCCCGGGCGAAGATTATTTTTGCGCCCCCGCCACCCCCAATCGTCAAAAAGGTATATTTATCAGACAAATAACTATTAAAATTATTAAACAATACGAAAAAAAACATAGATAATAAAATAGAAAAATTAAAAAAATATCTTCATATGCGATCCGTTATCTTACCCTTGTCCTCTACAATTCATTAAATTTAAATTTAAATCTTTCAGCAACGTTTGTATTATTTTAAATAATAAATGACCTGTTGATTGATCAACCATTTAGTAAGTAATAAAATGTTTTTTAATATGTACGTTACCATTTGAAATATCAAGAAATCGCAATGTAAATGAACGTTGTTCGGTACAACTAACGTCAGAGGTTTAGTCAAGAATTAAACTTTACAAATTTACAAATTTGGCTCTTCTTGCTCGTATCAAAATATTGTCCTTTACAATGGATGCTAATAAGGAAATTAATACATATTGTATTGTTTTTTCCGCAATACTTTATGTGAGATTGCTTTGAAATAATTCGACGCACATGTTCGCTTAAAATAGCGTCGTATTTACTCAATTATTCGACTAATTATTCGATAATAATTCGACCTCAAAAATTTCCATTGTGAGAAGTAAATAATTTGTCCGATGAACCTCGAAATGATAAATTATTTTTCTTTCGAGTTGATTTCTTTGATTATTAGTGATTGTAGATTTTTGTCAATTATTTTTTTTAAAGCCGTTTACATAAAATGATTTTCATCACATGTGAAAATTTTTTACAACTAAAACCAGCCTCACACGATCAATATTACTGAAACAATATTATTGTAGGTGGTAAATTGTTCGGCGCCCCTCACACGTGTCAATAATATTGGTCAATATGGACCTCCTTCAGGCAGTGTCGACACTTAGGCCGTGGAGCGCTGGGATATTCCCTTCGAAGCAACGGGGAGGGCCCGGCTCTCGGTATCGGAGAGTGGGGTGGGTGAAAAAAACGGGCTCCATGTAATTTTACTTTGTCCGTTGCTTCGTACTAAGGCTCTCCACGATTGTGTTCGTCGACGAGGGGGGATCGGTGCCGCTCAAAACTACGAAAATAAATGTAGTCGCTGATGCTCGATCGTCTACGCCAAATGCCCGATTTATCAAACCGATAAAGTGATTATCGCAAAATACGATGATAAGTAAAATAATCAATAAAATGTTTAATAACCTTAACCTGATAACGAAGAAACCTGGGGAGAACTGACTCCAACGTACGCAGCTGATAACATATTTATTCGCAGCAATAAAAACTCGCGCCGCTCGCCTTTCGGGGGAGCCGTTCGCCGGGCTCGAACACACAGTATTTAAATTTCCCCGCTTACGTCATAAGTGACCACAAATCACGGCGCGAACCGAGAATGCACCGGGTGCAGCGAATGAAGCGTTCAGCCTCCGGGGGACAACGGCGACGCATACAATTTACTCATACAAAAAGTAACAAAAGACTAGCGACAAATAGGTGAACGAGTGCGATGAATAAAAATATGTTTGAATGGAATGAGGATGAATTAAAACTGGAAATGAATAAAAATGGAAATTGTGGCTTTGATATGTCCTCCCGTCCGTCGTTCAGGAAGTCGGTGTTCCGTTGATGTCGGGGGCGATCTCAGGGCCCTGCTGTTATATCCACCCACCCTCACATACGAGGCACGCGGTGAGCTGCTAGTTTGGCGTGCTGCGGGAAGCTCAGAACGGACTGGCGATTATGCCAAGGACTAACACGGCATATGAACAATTACGCCGGGCGTTAGCACGTGCGATTACTGATTTGAAAATTTAAAAAGTACGCACGTCTAGGTGTAATATGGTAGTACTCTTTTTGTCTACGGTTCCTCGCCGGAATGTGCGAACGCACGGAACACCTCCAAATAGGGTATGGAAACACGAGTTTTCTGCGTGGACAGTTCCTCAAATAATACAGCTTCAGGCAGTTACTAAAATGACTAGGAATGCCGACCGCATGTTCAACACACTTCGCGATGTCTTCGAGGCGGGGCATGGGAGATTAGTGAGATAGCCTGATGGCGACGCACTTCCGCTGGCCGGTCACGATAATTCGCGGTTAGTCACTGAGATGACGCGGAATGTGCCATGCACGGCTAAAAATGTCGGGGTCTAACTTGGACCCGTTACAAACATTATGTCAGCTTTAATCATGCATTCTACAAAGACGGACCTTATTTGAGTGGTAATGATTTTGAATCTGACATTACTCTAATTGCATTGGCTATGATATGAAAGAGAAGAGGAAAAGAAAACACAAGAAAGTGTGGGTCAAAAGCTGGTTACAAAAACGTTCGACTCATGAACATAGAGAAGTACTCCGTGAACTCACAAAAGTCTCAGATGATAACCGCAAGTTTTTGCGACTGGATGAAAAACTGTTTCAGATTTTAGTTACATTGGTTCACAGAAAAAAATAAATAACTGAACGGCTAAAGCGAATTGCAAAAACTAAACGAATTTATAAAGTCTAAAAGGGGAAAATTCAAATATGTAGAGTTATATATGAGGTGCCATTAAAAAAAAAATAGGTTGAAGGCTGCTCTGCAGAAATGGTGCACACTGTATAGGTCCAAATAATTTTACAAACTGCACTTTGGCCTCTCGTTTGCAGTGCCATTGAGTTTATTTCGATATCATTAACGGTGTACGTGCAATCGAGCTTTTCCATATTAATAACTCACCCTGTATATGTGTAGAAAAATTCATTTTTTTAACGGTTTCACAGGATTAGAAATGTTGGATGGAATGAAAAATGTATTAGAAGTGCCATTTGGTTTATTTCGATATCATTAACAGTGTACGTGCAATTGAGCTTTTCCATGTTAATAACTCACCCTGTATATATATATAGAAAAATTCATTTTTATTAAGGGTTTCAAAGGAACAGAAATGTTGCCCTACTACAACATCAACCCGAGCACTGTTCGAACTCTGTCATCATTCCTGAAGGCCAGGTTCCAGTGCGTGAGACTCTCTGGAGATTAATCAGGTTGCCTGCCGTTAGATTGGCCGGGGGATGGGGGTGCCACAGGGGTCAATTCTGGGCCCACTCCTGTTTTTAGTATTTATTAATGATCTGCCAAACTGCGCCCAATCAGCAAATCAAGCCTGGTACTGTTCGCTGATGATACCACCGTATGTAATGAAGCCATCGATCTGCAGTCGGTAAGAGTCTGCCCCGTAGCCTCCTGTCTAAGGACCGAAACTTGGTTTGCCTCCAATAAACTGCTAGAAAACCAAAATAAAACTGCTAAAATGATATATTCCACCAGACTAAAAACTGATGAGAAACGTCCGCCCATAAAATTTCTAGGTATAGAATTGGACTGTGGACTCCAGTGGGACGATCATAGTGACCATCTGGCCAAAAAGCTTAGTTCTGCACTTTTTCTGCTACGTAACCTTAAGCAGAAAGTTTCCCTGTCAGTTCTGAAGAGAGCCTATTATACGCTATTTGAGACTCACCTTCGATACGGCGTACTAGCGTTGGGAAACTGGGCTATACGCCATAGAATATTTTCTGTACAAGGACGAGATTGCCATGAACCTTTTACTGTTTTGGGCTTCATGACATTACCGTCTATTTATCTGTATGCTTGTTCAATATATGTAAAACAGAACTCGTCGAACTATACACCGCAGAGCAATATACACAATCACGAGACAAGACATAAAAGCGACTACCGGTGCAACACCTTTAGGCTAAATCGCAAAATAGCATAAACTATGTAGCCATTAAGTGCTTCAATGCTCTGCCTGAGGCGGTCCGCAATTTAGAGTTCTCGAAATTCAAAACTGCAATCAGGAAGGTGCTCCTGAAGGGTAACTTCTATGGGGTCGACGAGTTTGTCGAATATTTGAGACATAAGAGATAGTGCTAGTCTTTTTATGTATATGTGTATTGTATATATTGTCCTTATCATGTTTTGCGTGTTATTTCAATTTTTAACTTTAATTTGACATATGTAAATCCTTTTGGATAATGGCACGAATAAACATTATTATTACTCCAAAGAAAGCAATCACAACAAAATCCGCTGGCAAGGTTAATGGCATTGGTTTTTTTGTGATGTAAAAGGATTTTTGATCATTTATTATCTTCCAAACGGGCAAACAATGGTTGGCGAATACTGTGATAATATTTTGGACCAATCGCAACTAAAAATTCAAGAAAAAACCCGGTTTGGAGTATATGAAATAGTGTACAAAACAAAAGAATATACAATATTCACTGTATCGTATTGATAAAAGGAAGATTTTATTTTCATTGACAAAAAATATATAAATGGGCTGCGGTGGAGTGAGCGTTAACGCGTTCGCTTTTGGACCGCAAGGTCCCGGGTTCGATTTCCGGGTCTGCATTTCTGGAGTGTTTTTTTTGCAGTTTTCCCACTTCCTTGCAACAAATGTAGGATATGTGCCTCTACCATCTATAAGTCGCGTGCAGGCGCAGATGGGCAATAATAACAATGCCCCTGTCCTCTTAACGCTCGCATAACTAATACTAGTTCAGGGCCCTATGGTAAAATAAAATGTAATTGGGTCAGAGTTGTCTGTCAAACTATGACAATAACCAATTAAGCTAAAGGTGGAGGGGTAGTAGGGATTATTATTATTATTATAGGATTTGCTAATAAAGCTGCAATTGGAATTTGGCTTGATTAACTTCCATTTATAAGTAAGTTTTAAATATTCATGAAATAAATTGGATTTATTTTAAATACACGACATATGCAAATACAACTAACGGTTTAGTTAATTCATAATTACGGGTTATTGGTATTATTATAAATTTCAACACGAATCGTCCGTTATTAAATGCATAATTCACTGAACGCATTTCAAATATTGCAAGCGTTAAATATACAAGGGTGTCAATTAATTCCAAACGTGCCCTGGCGGAAGTTATTGGGGAATTACACGGCCGATAAAAATTAGGGGTGGCAGTTTCGCCGCGGTCTGGTAATAAACTTTTCCAGTACTCATAATATATCGCCGGAGATATAACTTGGAAACTTTATTGGGGCCTTATAACTTCCAGAATTGCCGGAGCCACGTGCAACGTAGTGCTTTAATAATGCTCTTGGACCGCGTGTATCCAACTTCTGGACGTCATGTTCGGTGTCCTTTCGTTTCTTCGCCAGAGTCAGTGAATAAACTAGATACTTTGCGGGTAATTGGGTCTGTTTTTTGAATATAAATTGATGTATCACCCTTAACATGTTTATTGAACTAGATCGATAGTTGAAACCAAATAATATAGTTGAGATAATCATCTGATTGTGACAATAGCCCTCAGATTCAGGCAAGATAATAATTATATGGATATAAAATAATTATGTTGGGGCAATATAATCACAATTTTTATAGAAATATCCAGATTGTTGAGATTATATACTATTAAGCAACGCGAGATCTTGATATATTGTGATAAGCTGGATTGGCGATATGGTGCCATTTGTGTATTTGTGTATTTAATTATTTAACAGCAGTCTAATTTTTATTTCTTTTTGCAATACCTTGTACAAAGTGTACCAAAATGATTGTCGTTATGTAATCACTGCAATTCAATTGTGCCGCCTTTCAAATATGTATACCGTACTATTTGAGAACTGTTACTGTCAACCATACCTGTCAACTATCAGACAACATAATAACAGTAGTTTGAACAGTAGTTTGTTGAAATGTACACTGATCAGAAGAATATTTTTATTGTTGAGACTTACTGTCGTAATAGACGATTTGAAAATGGAGAATGGATTTATTCAATTCCAGAGTGCGTTCGGGAATTTCAACAAAAGATCCCTGACCACCAATTTAAATACTCGGTTTTGTCAACACATAATTCACGAATAATTCACCGTTTTAGGGAAACTGGTAGTGTTCAGAAAGGGAAATCTTCAGACAGACCCTCATTATTAGGAGAGGTTGTTGCAGATGTTCGTGAACGACTCTAAGTAAGCCCTCAAAAGTCAATTCGTAAATTGGCTATGCAAACTAGAATTCCCTCGAGCACCTGCCATAGAATTGTGAGAAAGAGGTTGAATTTACACCCGTATAGGGTCTCAGTGGTGCAAGAATTGTTGCCAGTAGATCCTCAACGCCGATTGAGTTATTGCCGATGGTTTATGGAAAATTGAAATGACGATCGATTGCTCGATTTAACATTTTTCAGTGATGAGGCTTGGTTCCACCTATCAGGATATGTTAATTCTCAAAACTATAGGTGCTGGCATGCTGAAAACCCTCATCTTTTTGTGGAAGCACCACTACATCCTCAGAAGGTTGGAATTTGGTTGGCTGTGTCTCGCCGTAGAATAATTGGGCCAATATTCTTTCATGACACAATAAATGGTGAGAGATATCGGCAACAAATTGTCCAGCCTTTCAATGACCAATTAGATGATGAAGAATTGCAAAACGGATATTTCCAATAAGATGGTGCAACAGCTCATACAGCCAGAGCAACGTTAGCCTATCTGCAAGAATGTTTTGATAATAGACCAATAAGTCAAGGACCAAGAACTACTCAATTTTTGGATATTTAAAATATAGAGTTTTCCAAAGAAGACTGCATACATTGGAAGAGTTAATGGCAGACATCGTAAATGTTTGCCGAACCATAACTCCTCAAATGCTAATCAACATTTTCAATAATAAAACAAGACGAGTGCAAATGTGTTTACAAGCAAGTGGTAGACATTTTCAACATCTGCTTCGATTATATGTTTTATTTGTTAATTATGTTTTATTAATGTTTACTTCTTTTTATGTTTCCGTTTATTAAATAAATTAATTTGATTACTTTAATAACTATATGTGAATGTTTTATTGTCTGTTACTCTTCAATTTACAAAAGTAAAACATTATTGTCTGCTAGTCCTTAATTGTCAAAAGTAAAACATTTTGTAACATAGTCAGATTTCAAGAAATTATTAGATTTGTCGCTGCTCGTTTATTTGATTAATTCCTGCATGATCTTCAGTTTACAGCTTGTTTGTGCCGTGGAGTAATCAGCCCCACTTAGGGATGTTGCCTGTGAGGACTTAATTTTCATGCATATCTGGTTATTTTTATGTACACACAATTTAAGAATGCCCTCGACTTTAAAACTAAGGTTATGTAGGTAATGTACATTTAAATTCGTGGGCCCTAAAGTAATTCTTCATTGTAGTCTTTTCATGTGCTTGGAAGCCACAAATATTGCTGAAACTAATAATAATTTAGTATTTGAGCAGTGAAATATCGACTGACACAATTGAGAATTGACAATTGAGAATGAGAATATCTTCATGAGTAATTAGTTAAATGTCCCTTTAAACAAGACGATGTCTAAATCGCATGAATTGAATTGCATGAAGATAGTTTTTAATGCCATCTTCATGAGTAATGAGTTAAATGTCTCTTTAAATAAGACGATGTTTAAAGAGAGAAGATGCCTCTTCTTTAATGTTGTCTTTTCATGTGTTTGGAAGCCACAAATATTGCTGCAACTTATATAATTTTTGTATTTTAGCAGTTAAATATGAAATTCCACAATAGAAATTGGAATAGCACGAAGATAACTTTTATTGCCATTTCATGTCTAATGAGTGCAAATGAAGTTGCCTATGTCAAAAATAGAACTATTTTTCCTAGAGCGGAACAAATATATTTTACGTGGTTACGTAATTACAATCATTTTGATACACCTTGTAGATGTAGTTGCAGTACCTAATTATATTTTATTTTCTGTATGCACAAACATGGGGGCAAATATAGGTCCGCACAGATACTATCAACTGATAAAGTTAATCTTGTCGTGATTATACGATATTTTTTCGAGAAATATTTAACTTACGTATTTCTCCTGGCCTGTAGGCATGCTTGGCAGGCCTGATGATGACGTCCCTCACAGGACCAACGAGTCGCATCTGCGACGTGGTCTGCAGCTCGCAGTGTTCCTGCTCACTTCCGGTGCAGTTCACCAAAGTCTGCAGGATGAACGTCCCTGTAATATCGCTGGGGACTTCGAGGGGTAGGATTCCGTGACCTGCAAACAAAAGGAGAGAGCTATGAGGACACTTGGAAAACTGTAGTGTATCAGATTGTCCAGTCACATGAAAGATATTTACAAAGGAATGGCATAACTGTAGTTTCCTATGTCGATATTAGAATTAAATCGCGTCAGCGACTGTTGTCTATATGATGAAAAATAAGGCGGAGGATCTAATAATCAGTATTTCGTGAAATGTATGATGTACGAGTAAGAGTAAGGTCGATCAGTTTAAAGAGGTGTTGATGTTAAGTATATTTTAAAATCCAAATACAGTATATTTTGTACGTATTTCGCAACAATCGTGCGTTACTAGGGCGTGAATCATATTCCAAGAAATAAAACGCTAAAACATTGGTTTTGCATTATATTCTGTTATATGGGTCTTCAATTCGTATCATTCGTTCCATGTTTGCAGTTTTTATATTTTATAATTAGAACATACAAATCTGGAGTTGGTTGAAGATTAATACGAAATAAAAAAATATATCCATGTAATGTTTTCTAATGGATTGGGGAGCATATCGTGATATTTTTACTTGGGTAATGACGAGTTGAATATATTAAAGTTAATTGGTACTAATGATGCCGAAGAACGTGAATTTAGGTCATTTAGTGGCAAAGTTTGATTCCTGCCCGTTTTACTGAATACACTGTAGCGGAGCGTGAGATTCATTGTCAATTCCGTTCGCGTATTTTGACCGTAGAATACGGCCCGAGGAGTTCCTCCGCTGATGAACTGCCGAGTTAATTTCCTTTCGGCGTTCTTGCGCTCTTTGCGCTCCGCATTATTGTAATTTCCTGGCCATTAAGCCGGGCGCAAATCCAACTAGACTATTTCCGTCGAATTCTTATCCGACCGTGCCCTCTCCTGTATCTCACCCATTTTAATGCGTTTTCGATGCACAGAGCGGGAACCTCGTCCTCAACCGCAGCCTGCTTAACGGCCCGTGCATTACGACACCCCCAAGTCGCCACCGAGCCACCCTCGCAGGGGGTGGGATGCAGCGCCGCATCCATCTGCATTGCAGAGTGTAGCAGAGGCACACATTTTAGATATAAATTAATAATCGTATTATTATATAATAAAGCAAGAATGGCGGTTTGTTCTCTGCATTTTTACGAACTTTATGAACGTATCATAATCTTTGAAGAATTCTAATATAACAATTCGTTTATAAGGTATCGATAAGCAGTCATATGCTACGCATGATTAAATCTAATCGAAATAAATTTAATATACATTTGTGGCGTAAATAAAAATAATATAAGTTAGTGCCACCAACCAAAAGATTTACACTGGTCTAAAGTATAAACTGCAAACAAGATTCTATGTATAATAGAGCAGAGGTCCCCAAACTACGCCGGATCCGGCCCAGGAGAGGGTTTCGGCTCGCAAATTTACCTTTAGGCATCCAGAACGTCCTAAAAAATATTGAAGACACCTTTAATGATGTAAGATACAAACAAAAGACAACAATTTTTTGATAACATTCTGGTCTGGTGCGCCATATCTGAGGCAGTGATATCTAGATCTTATGTAGACCATGTAAGAGGCCATGCAATGAATTCTGAAGTATATATAAGACATTGTCTATCAAAATTGATTGTTTTTATTAATCAGCATCATTCTAACGATGATTACATGTTTTGGCCTGACCTTGCATCATCGAATTATGCTAGAACTACCCTGGACTGGCTAGAAGCCTACCATATTCCGGATGTCCCTAGAAATGATAGCCCTCCAAATGTGTCCCAAGCTAGGCAAATTGAAACTTTTTGCGCCCTATTGGCAGGAAAAGTGTATGCAAAAAGTTGGGAAGCAAGAAACGAATAATACTTGAGGCAGCGAATTCTTAAAAAAATAAGAGAAGTTGATTTAGAAAGTATCCAAACACTAATGAGAAGGGTAAGACTAAAACTTGGGCTCATTGAGGATAGAGGACCCATAGCGGGAACCTAGTAATAGTGTGTTACAGTTTAATATCCACTAATTAATGTTAAGTTGAATTGAATTGAATCAAGTTTTCTTAAGTATATATTAAATTCTTTCATAATTTTTTTTTGCGCCATTTTAAATAAATGGAGTCTGCAAATATCGATGTATGATATCGTGAGTTAAGTAACAGATGAAAATTTATTATTGTGGACAACTACGAATAAAATTACACACCGAGTTAGAGCTTGTTAAATTCATCGCTAAGAGCAGGAAACATTATTGAAATTGAATACATTTTCTTATAAACATCTGAATAATACGGAAACATTTAGGTTTTAACCGCAAGTATCTCATATTATTTGTGTTGTAATGCAGGATCCAAATATGCAAAGATATATAGAGTGTACCATTAAAACAAACATAAGTCTAATCTGTAACATTTATATGAACCACCCCGTATAAATTTTAATATGTCTTTGAAGTGCAACTCATTATTGTTTCTACACAACTTTTCTCTAAAATATTGTTTTATATTTCTAATAATAACTCCGTGGTTGACCGTTCCCAGAGCGTTGAAACACCCTGTATTGTAAAATCCAAAATCGTTTGCAGAATTCTCAAGAGTTTCTTAATTTTCTAAATATTTGAGAAATCTACAGAAATTAATTTTGTAGACATATCTCATGCTTTTTGAATATATTGAAAGGACAACATTTTTCTAGGACGTATAGTTCGCAGTATCTAAAATTTCTGATACTTGTAATATTGTTGTTACCATTCTGAGCGTTTTAACTCCCTTGATTTTTTGCATGCTTTGGAATTTTTTAATCTTTATAAAACATTTTGTAAATTTCTAAATTTTTTACGAAATATTGTGTAACTTCATCGATTACACTGGTCGACAAATTTCGACGAATGTATTGTCCCTTCTATTTAAATGCAGTTTTCTGAAAGTATTTACTATGCATATGTACTAAATTGTTGGAGGTCGTTTTTATTTTAAATTTTTTAGTAGTTACTTTTTTAAGTTAGTTAGTTTTTCCACTATTTACTTACAAAAACACGTTCTCAATTAAAGTTAGTTTAGAAACGTGATACCAGTAGCTATCAAACTGAAATTTGAATACAGTATTGCCATAAAAAATAATTGGAATCGGTCTTGCATTAACCCGAACAAAAATTAAGTTACACATTTTGTAAAAAATTTAAAATCTCAAAAACCTGACATCCTAGTAAATTTTTATTGACATTTCTGAATCACCAAATAAAATTCTATCGGAATCGGCTATTTATGTCTAAGGGACTAAAAATATGTTGACCAGTGTTATTTATGCTATTAAAATTGCAGTAGTATTTAAAGTTTAGTGTAGTTTTTGTATATTTTCGGTTTTTTAATGCTCTCGTTAAGTTTTTGAAATTTAGTACAATGTTCGCAGTTTCTTCTTTACATGCTATAGCCTTTGAATGTATGTTGTTAGATGGCCAACATGAATTTCATGTTGGGCAATATTATTTTATTGGCTGCCGCTCTGAAAAGTGCAATTTCTTAACTTTTCTATTTTTCTATTTTCTATTAAAAAGTTTCCTTCGAAAATTGGTCAAAATATATTTTTTTAATTTTTTAGTTTACGAGTACTCGCTCACGAGAATAGAGTTTTTCAAGGAATGGGTCAAACATGTATTGTCCGAAGGGTTCCGGCATCTACGAGGGCTGTTTGACGGAAGAGTGACTTTTCAAAGGTTGGTAACACTTTCGCTATAATGATTATGTTGCTAGCTCCTAAGGCCTTTCGGAGGTCTACTGTCAAAATTTGGCACCAATCTGACAGATAGATTATGTTTTATACTTATTTGAAGAAAACTGTTTTCGTTGTTGTGTAAATATGGAGAAAAAATAATTTCGAGTGTTGATTAAACATTATTTTGTACGTGAAAAAACAATTAAAGAAACCGAGGAAAAGTTACGTAAATATTATCCAGAATCTGCTCCGTCCCATGGAATGATTTGTAAGTGGTTTCTGCTTTTAAAAGTGGCCATATGAGCACGGTTGATGCAGATCGTCCAAAACCATCATTTACTGTAACTACTCCAGAAATGGTTAATAAACTCTATGGCCTTGTAATTGACAATCGTCGAATAAAAGTTCGTGAGATAGCTAATGAAGTAAACATCTCAACCAAATGGGTATACAATATTTTGCATGAACATTTCAATAAGAAAAAGCATTCCGCGAAATGGTTGCCGCGTTTTCTTAATGGTGAACAAATGCGCGCTCGCATTAAGAATTCAGAAGAATGTTTGGCCGTCTTCAACGTAATTCAAAGGATGTTTTTCGTCGATATGTCACAGTAGATGAAACTTGGATACACCATTATACTCCAGAAACATGCATACAGTCTAAATAATGGATTTCTCCATGCAAACATGCTCCCAAAAAGGCAAAAACATTTTTTTCGGCCAATAAGGTCATGGCCACAGTTTTTTTGGGATTCTAAAGGGGTAATCTTTATTAATTGTTTACAAAAAGGAAAAACGATAACTGGCCAGTATTATGCTGATTATGCAGACACGTTTTGATGCCGAACTTGAAAAACAACGACCGCATTTGATGAAGAAAAAAGTGTTGTTACATCACGATAATGCGCCCTCACATTCGTCTGCAATTGCTACAACTAAATTGGCTGAATTGCATTACGAATTACTGCTTTATCCGCCATATTTGCCAGATCTGGCTCCCAGTGATTTCTTCTTATTCCCAAATTTTAAAAAATGGCTGGGTGGAAAAAGATTTTAGGCAACTGAAGAGGTGATAACCGAGGCATATTTTGAAGACTTTCCGAAAGATTACTTTTTGGAAGGTTTAAAAAAACTGTAAACTCGCTGGGCTAAGTGTGTACAGTTAAAAGGGTGTTATGTTGAAAAATAAAATATTTTTTAAACAGAAAAATAACGTTTTCATTAAAAAGTCACTCTTCCGTCAAACAGCCCTCGTATGAGTACCTATCGACAAAATATGATTTTGTAGATGTCAGTGATATATCAGTAAGAAGTACACAACTTGAAATATCAAGAACATCGGCGAAAATTGAAAAAAAGTGGGAAGATTGTGGAACATTGCGGGAACGATTCCTATGGAAAAATTATCAGTGATTAAAACTTGTAGGCATCACCATTAATTTTAAAATGCAGCAGTCACAACCGTCAATGTCCCTAGAGGGTGCATTAGGAACAGGTAAACCCAAGAAGTAGTAGCTAGTAGTACATCTTCACTCACCAATTTAATCTGTTTATTTTTGCGCCACTGTAAAATATCTTCATACTCTTTCTGGTATCGTTTCTTCGTTTTTTTGGGCAGCAAGTCAATACTTGCAGCCGATGCTGCCTCCAATATCTTGGCAGAAATTTCTTTATTTTGATTATTTATATTTCTTTAAAAAGTTTCCTTTATCTATTTTGACGGACCGGCAACTAACTATGTAACTATTTACTATGGCCGACAGGCATCTGTCAGTCATGATCTGAGCAATTTTAAATTTGAATTGTTAACCATGGTGGGCGTGCGTTCCCCTTAATGGCCGGCGTCCGTTAAGATTTCTTAACGGCCGCTGACCGTTTTGCATGACATTACAGCGCTTTTTTAGTTCTGATAAAACGGTATAACAGTATAGTACTACGAAAAAGTTTTTAACAAAAGTTTAATAGCTAATTATTTGACACAATTTTTAGATTTTTCTTATTACGTAACGACACTATTTGTCAGTGATCATTAAAATAACAATAACAAAATTAAATCAAAGTCAATCTGTTTCTAGATTTATTTATTTATTGGTTTTTATTTAAAGGCGGCCTATTTCTGCTATAGCTGCTATAGCTTTTTCCCTTGCCAAGGATCCACCACACTTGTAAATTTTGTCATTATGAATTTCGCTTCATCCATATCGTGCGTCTTAACGTGCACGTAAAACTTCACAGCACATGGGATCGCCTGTTTCAGTTCCCCTCCGGAAGAACTGCACTCCGATGTTAGAGAATTTTAATCGCTCATAAATTCTCGGTCCCTCGGGGATCGAACCTGCGACCCTTGACACCAGAGGCAAGTACGCTAACCTCTCAGTCAGCGTCGGATTAATTAGTAATTAAATATTATAATGAACAGTGATGGCGAAATCCTTAATAAACTTTAGATATAAATGAGTGTGTTCGGACGTCCACCCTGTATATTGTAATTGTGAGCGACCGGTACGCGACTTAAGTGCGCGTGCGATAATTGTATTTCGCGCGACACCCGGGCTCACGGAAAAAGAGTCTCGAAACGTACGTCGAAGAGGACACACAGAAAATAGTGAGAGAAGAGAACAATGTCTAGCACGTGTCCGGCAATAGTGTCGAATCCAATAGTCAAGTGACGCCGCCCTTCTGGTCGATCAAAGGTAGGTGGTAGCAAGTATAAGCTAACCCCGCGGCTCGCTCACAAAATATTACATTACAGTCCACTTTTTGTTGCAAAGTTGCGTGTCGTGGTCATTGGGCTCAAGTATCGCCTTCAAAGGGCTTGTCCTCGATCCACGGGCGTACATTTTGGTCCTTCGAACCGGATTCGGTTTATATTGTGATAATTAGCGCTGTATTAATTGCAGTTTTTCGCTTATTAATACGTTAGTTCTCGATCCCGTCGCTCGTTTTGTTAATCGTTCTAGCATTCGTTCTCTCTTGACCTCTCTCTCACCACATCTGGTACATCTGGTCGATTCCAACAGTTGTATGTTTTGTGATCGTCGATATTTATCGGCGACGGTTTCTTTACAATCTTCTTATTCTTCTTATCATTTCTCGCTCAGTTTGTAGTTTAAAATTAGCAACATGCCGTCTCTCGAGGAAGTTATATTCAAGGTGGAAACTGCCCGTCGAAAGATGTTGCGTGTCGAATTAATCGCACAATCGGTAGACGCCGACCCCGATGATAAGAAGTCAATAGCGCTTCTTAAAGTTATGTCGGAAGGCTTGGAGGATTTGTTTAGGGAATTTAATGACGCGATTGGTAGATTATCGGCGTGTTATAATAAGTTAAAAACACCGAAAGATCTCCAACCAGACATAGAAGAAGTAGAAGCGTCTTATTACAATGCCAAAGCCATTATTGCAATGGCATTTCCTGAGTTTCATCGCAATCGCGACCATTCGGTGGGTCCGATTACGCAATCTTCAAACGCCGTCTCCGGAGTCGCGCTTGCGAAATTAAAATTAGTTGAATTCGATGGCGATTTAAATCAATGGCACAACTTCTTCGATATGTACACGTCCACCGTGCACAATAGTAATTTGTCGGACGTTCAGAAATTCATGTACCTGCGATCGGCACTGCATGGAGACGCCCTCGCACAAATTTCGTCGCTACCGTTGACCGCAAATAATTATCAGGTTGCATGGGATACCTTACAGGATAGATATAACGATAAGAAATTACTAACTAGTTCGTACTTGGATGAATTATTTAACGTAACGCTCACGTGTGATCCCACATCCATGCGGAAATTCGTAACAACGCTGACAGAGTATTCTGGTGCGTTATCAGCGTTAGGTCATGACGTCGCGAGTTGGTCGGTGCCGTTATTACACTTGTTTAAGAAGAAATTGACGCCCGTACTGAGAGAAAAGTGGGAACAAGCCGTCAGTAATTGTGAAGTAGGTACATTGAAGCAATTTATATCGTTTTTGTCAAGTGAATGCCGAGTAATAGAATCTTGCGGTGATTCTATTAATTATAAATCGATAATTAATAAGAAACAGTTCTCGAACGCCCCCGCAAGGTTTACTTCATCTAGAAAGGCAACTACGTCGTTGGTAGTTCGCACGGAGACAAAGGCAAAGGATCTGTCCCACTGCCCACTGTGTAACGATAATCACCATTTAGCACAGTGTGCACCATTTAGAAATAAATCCATAATCGATCGATTTGAATTCGCAAAGAGGCAGCGTGTGTGCCTTAATTGTTTAAACCCGGGTCATTATCTCGCGCGTTGTGACTCTAGAGGCTCATGTAGGATATGTCGCCAACGCCATCACACTTTACTCCATATGCCACATAAAGAGGTTGTGGAAGTAAAATCGGAGAAGTCACCCTCCCCCGAAGTCAATGAGAATTCAGTGAAGCACGTTAATGAGGCCCTAGTACGCAACCTCCCTAGTGTATCATCGCTACAAACGTCCACTAGGTCTTGTGTGTTATTGTTGACTGCACAAGCATACGTACGTGATCATTCTGGACGGTATACACGCGTACGAGTTCTACTCGATACTGCTAGTGAAGGCACATTTATTAGTGCGCACTGTTCAAAACGACTAGGGTTGACACCACAGGTCGCACAAGTCCCAATATTCGGATTGGCGAAAGTTCCAGTAGGGATCTCTAGTGGCACAATTAAGTGTTCATTTGAGCCTGTCGATAATATTTGTTTAGAAGTAGATGCTATGGAAATTCGAAACATCACTAAGTGCCCGTCTATGCACATTGAACAGTATAATTGGCCTCACTTGGAGGGATTACCCCTCGCCGATAGGGCTTTCCATGTACCACACGATGTTGATATCTTGTTAGGAGCAGAGTGGCTCCCGTATATCGCGCTCGGTGAACCTATTGTCGGTCCTAAAGGGACCCCTAGTGCCCTTCTTACAATTTAGGGATATTGTTTAATTGGTCGTATCGAGCCACCGCCTGCGGGATGTTCGAACAACCCGTCAGTATCGTCATTTTGCATGACACTGCAAAATGATACGGATAATCTGATTCGGAAGTTTTGGCAAGTAGAGGAACTCCCTTCAGTAACTGTATCGTGCCCTACTGAGCAGGAGTGCGAAGAACATTACAAGAGAACGGTCTCTCGCTCGAGTAATGGTACATATGTTGTCGAGTTACCATTTTTGTCCTCGGTTCTCATTCTGAATGACAGTCGCGAGTTAGCTTTGCGTCGATTTCAGTTATTAGAACGAAAGCTAACCAGGTATCCTGAGCTACGGTTGCAGTACAATGCGTTTATGACGGATTATATTGAGCAAGGACATATGAGTCTAGCACCACCTTCTCAAGAGGGATGTGGGTCATCGTACTTCATACCACATCACTGTATCTTCAAGCGTACTGACGACACAGCCATTGATAATATAGTAAAATTTCGTGTCGTATTCGATGCATCCATGAAAACTAAACATGGCCCATCACTGAATGAAATCCTACATACGGGACCTAAATTGCAATTGAATATCGTAGACATATTGATTAAGTTTAGGATTTATCAGGTAGTTGTAGTGACAGACATAAAGCAAATGTATAGAAATATTAGATTAGCGGAGAAGCACCATCAGTTTCAGAAAATATTATGGCGATGGGATCCATCGGAACCGTTAAAAGAATATTGTTTGTCCACCGTCGTTTATGGCATATCTGCCTCTCCTTTCCTCGCTATAAGGACTCTGCACCAATTAGCTCAGGATGAAGGTGCCAACCTACCTGACGCTGTCGCTGCGATATTAGAGTGTACATACATGGACGATTTTGTTATGTCCGTACCGACTGTAAAAGATGCATTGAATTTACAATCTCAGCTAATTAAATTATTGAATCAAGGAGGATTTGCCCTTAGAAAATGCATGAGCAATTGTCCGGAAGTATTAGAAGCATTGCCAAAGGATCATTGTGCAATATCCCGTAAATCACTCGTATTTGGGGATGATCCGAATGCATTTACCAAAATTCTCGGATTAGTGTGGGACCCTTCTATGGATAGCATGTCGTATCAAGTTGTCGTTAGCCCAAATCAACTCACAAAAAGAGCCATTTTATCGGATATCTGTAAGCTATTTGATCCAATGGGATATATAGCTCCAGTCACATTTATGGGAAAATGGATCATTCAATATCTGTGGCAATTGGGTTTGGATTGGGATCAAACTCCTCCAGAAGACGTTTGCCGCAAGTGGATTGCATTTCGAGAGGAATTACCTTCATTATCTAGTTTTCAATTACCGAGGTGGTTGAAGATAGATTCCGCTTCCAAAATCCAACTTCACGGATTCGCAGATAGCTCGGAAAAGGGATACTGTGGGGTAATGTATTTGAGGGCAGAACACGCTAATGGTGATATAGTCGTTTCGCTTGTCATTGCAAAGAGTCGAGTGGCTCCCTTAAAGAGGGAGACATTGCCTAGGCTTGAATTATGTGCCGTTGTAACAGTCGCCAAATTAGTGCAACATGCTCGGAAATTATTGGCATCGCAATTCCCGACAATGTCACCGTCAGTAGTTTGGACAGATTCGATGGTCACATTAAGCTGGATCCGCTCCTCGCCTCACAAATGGAAAACATATGTTGCAAATAGAGTTAGCCAGATTCAGTCAATTATGTCACCAGAGCAATTTCGCCATGTACCTTCCGCCCAGAACCCCGCAGACTGTGGTTCCAGAGGGCTCACTCCCAAAGAGTTGCTCGATCATCCATTATGGCGTACAGGACCGGAGTGGTTAGCGAAATCGGAGATAGAGTGGCCTAAGGAGAAAGGGAATCCAACGACCATCGAGGGCCAGGAGCCTGAGGATTGTGAAGCTAAGGTGCTCGCTCTACACATTACAGTGGAGGACACACCGATAGAAGACGGAACCCTCCCCTTTGAACGATTCTCCTCATGGACGACGATGAGGAGAGTAGTAGCATGGATCCTACGTTTTTCACATAATTCGCAAAAAACTGGACCTCGACGTAAGGGTATGTTAACAGCGAAGGAATTGGCCGCAGCAACTGTTGTCTGCGTTAGAACTGTACAAACTAGCGAATTTAGACGGGAAAAGTCATCTATTCGAGAGGGAAAAATTGTGTCATCTCGGTTACGCAATCTTAACCCCTTCATTGATTCCCATGGGTTGATTCGAGTCGGTGGGCGAATACATCATGCTCCAGTTTCATTCAGCCGCCGCCACCCAATCTTACTACCAAAATCATCACATGTGACAAATCTTATAGTAGATTTCTATCACCAGGCTTACATGCACCCGGGACCACAAAATCTACATTGTCTTATACGAGGTCAATATTGGATAATCTCTGGTCGTGATGTGATCCGTCGTCGGTTACAACGGTGTCTCCAGTGCTTCCGTACCCGGCCGACGGCATTGCAACCTATTATGGGGGATTTGCCTGTGGCGCGCTTGGCATCCGTAAAGGCATTTATGGCCACAGGAATAGATTTTGGTGGACCATTCGAAATTTCACTAGGAAAAATTAGGAATGCCAAAAGATACAAGGCATATATTTGTTTATTTGTGTGCCTCGCTACAAAAGCAGTCCACTTAGAGTTGGTATCGGAGCTCACCACGGAAGCATTTCTGGCCGCACTCAGACGCTTTGTTGCACGTCGAGGAACGGTAGCGCACATATACAGTGACTGCGGCACAAATTTTGTTGGTGCAAAACGCAAAATTGAAGCATGGGCTCAGTTGTTGTTGTCAGACGAGAATAAACGAGAAGTAGGTGGGCATTTAGCGGATCGAGGCATTCAATGGCATCTCAACCCTCCATCCAGTCCTCATTTTGGTGGCATATGGGAGGCTGCTATTAAATCCACTAAGCGGTTATTAGCACATACCATTGGAAATCAATTTCTGACGTATGAAGAATTTAATACGGTACTGATACAGGTCGAAAATACATTAAATTCACGCCCACTAACTCAGATGTCATCGGACCCCAATGATTTGGAAGCATTAACTCCAGGCCATTTTTTATTACTCGAATCTCCTACGACGTTAATGGAACCAGAGTCATCTGTGGGAACTGGCACTACTCGTTGGAAGTTACTTTCACACATCGTTAGTTCCTTTTGGAAGAGATGGTACAAGGAATATTTATGCACGCTCCAACAACGGACAAAATGGACCAAAGTTTCTGCAAATTTAGCAGTTGGTACCATGGTCCTCATAAAGGATGACAATCTACCCCCACCTTCCTGGCGACTGGGCCGTGTATTAAGCGTATACGCTGGAAGAGATGGAGTTGTTAGAGTTGCTGATGTTAAAACTGCAACTGGTGTCCTTAGGCGAGCGGTGGTAAAATTATGCCCCTTGCCTGGGTCTTCTGAAGTCTAGGTATAAATAGGGATGTACGGGAACCTAGGGTGTCGTATCCTGACATGCCTATCCACTTAAGGGCTACCTTTCTTCGCGAAGTCTCCCCTATCGCCCGGGCGGAGTGAAGTTCGATTGATCCTGTACCCTATATCCCTGTCCAAATATAGCCAACTTATCGCCTAGCACCCTAGGATATTGTTATATGGTTATATAGAAACATAAGTTTTGGTTTGTTATTTGTTACGAATTGTAACACCCCTTTCGTTGTTGTTACGTTATTTAGTGTCGGGAATTTTATACTACTCGTAGGGAGTAGTGTAACTAATGAGAGTTAGTTTTGGTATTATCGAATTTTGTTTTGGTTTATTAGTTTTCGTTGATGAACCGTTTCCAACCGGTTTATCTCCTTTGTTTGGGGCTTAGTCGGTTGTGGTGGATTCTTTAAATTTGAATTTTTGTTGTTGCTAGAATGAACAATTTGTTTTGGAATAGGATATTCCAAGGTGGGCGGTATGTTCAGACGTCCACCCTGTATATTGTAATTGTGAGCGACCGGTACGCGACTTAAGTGCGCGTGCGATAATTGTATTTCGCGCGACACCCGGGCTCACGGAAAAAGAGTCTCGAAACGTACGTCGAAGAGGACACACAGAAAATAGTGAGAGAAGAGAACAATGTCTAGCACGTGTCCGGCAATAGTGTCGAATCCAATAGTCAAGTGACGCCGCCCTTCTGGTCGATCAAAGGTAGGTGGTAGCAAGTATAAGCTAACCCCGCGGCTCGCTCACAAAATATTACATTACAGTCCACTTTTTGTTGCAAAGTTGCGTGTCGTGGTCATTGGGCTCAAGTATCGCCTTCAAAGGGCTTGTCCTCGATCCACGGGCGTACAGAGTGTAATATACCCGGAGAATCAGAGAAGTCACTAATTTTTCAACATTGCACAAAATTTACTATAAAAATTGTAATTGTAATTGTGTATCGTCATAGTGTATTTGTTTTTTAATTGTAATGTATATTGTTTATTTTTGTTTTATTTTTATTTTTATTTTTATTTGTAATGTATTTTATCTTATATTTATCAGCATTGTGTTTGGTGTTACTTGGGATGTATTTATGTTGTAAGTAGTTTGGTATTCTATAAGTCCCCCACTCAAGTCGGTGAGATAGTACTTAAGTACTCCATGTAGTTTGGCAGCCCCATTCATCTGCCTGATGAAGCCACCGTGTGGCGAAACAATTGTTGCAGTTAGTAGCAATAAATCTGCGAAACCTAAACAACCTAGTGTTTTATTTACCTATACAAATTAATTATGTGATATGTTTTTGCTTTCGGGACAATAAATCCTATATGAAATTTTTAGTCATTTTCACATTTTGGTGATGTTTTATCAAGTTGGCTATCCTGCCTCGAATGGTAAACCTCCTACGTGATAGAAGGTCGGGAAATATTTTAAAATAATAAGAAGTAACCCGCTCTTCTATGTGCAGTCTATTGTTTTGTGGGTGAAATACCTTCCTGAGCTATATATAACTTTTTGGGAAAGGTTACATTGAAGTTCAACAGGTATCAAGTGACTTTATCTGTAAGAGCACTTACATAAATAAAGCAAATAAACGAAATATAGTTTCGGTAATGTTCTTTTAATCGCTTAAAAAGTTGAGGTTTCATCCACATAGGAGATTTGTAACATTGTTCCGAAAGCGTCGATATGTCATATAAGTATGTCGAGTTACCTTTTCTGCCCAGGCAGACAAACAGTAACTTTTCATGCACGGGCAGAAAAAGTAAAACTTTATAGCTAGTCAACTGTCAGTAAAATTAAGCTTATAATATCAATTGGTCAAAATGACATTTCAAATGATTTAAATTCAATAGATCAGAAAAAAACATAGTGTTCGACTCGTCATCAAAGTTATTTATTTGAATTATTCTATTTTAAATACAAAAAGGCACTTGTGATAATATAGAAATGATAATTCTATACCTACTGCCTCAATTTCTTGCGAAGTCATTATATGGCTTGCCTTGCATTAGTGTTTTCACTATTGAGGAAATATCAATGTAAATTATTAAGAGGCCCTTAGAACGGACTCCTCAGCTCCTTTCATCATCCCCCAATTTCTCACAGCTCATGCCCCCAAAATGCATTATTAGTCAAAATTTGTTCCTAACAATTTTATCCATCATCCGCGTCAGGAGCCCTCAGGGACACACTGGCGGAGGGTCCCTGGGAAATTTCTTAAGCGCACCAGTCGATAAATAAAAGATCGCCCCAAATGGCGAAACTCTAAAGCAAGGGATGAAAAAAAAAACTAGTGTCACTTCACTGTTCTCGTGTCCAATTACATTAATCTCGAATGGCGATGATGGAAGTGCTAGAGGTGTGGGGCGGACTGTTCTGTTATGATTGGGGAATACGCAGGGATGAGATTTCGCCGAGTTAATAAAGCGCAATCGAAACAATGATTAGGCGAGTTTACGCTCGCAGAAGTGTTGCCATTGTGTAATTTATCAGGGGAGGGCTGCGAGTTAATTGCGAGCTGAAATCATTTTCGCTTCGCATTATTCAGCGGACAATCGAACAATGGCTTTGTACATTTCTATGTAATACTTTTATGACATGGCCTTTTTACGGAGATACACGACATCCTTTGTAATTAGCTTCTAACTCTGATTGGTAGAAGAATGATAACGGAAAAGTACCGATATTGTTCGCCTAGATTAATTTTAAAATTATTCTGTACAATTTTTATGGAGAAACTCAATAAAATTTGTGTATATACAATTACGCATTTTTATTTCTTACATACTATTTGCGACAATAAAAATGGGACAGTGGATACGTTCTAACGTTAATGTGTCTTATATTACAATGGATACCACATTAATTAATTTGATACTATGGATTTTCATCCGCCAGACATGGATGTTATGAAAATTGAGTATTTCATCCCCGGTAACACAACACTCGTCTGTCATAAGCAGCTGGAAAAGAAATTCAGGATTTTGTGCAGCCTGCTGCAATAGTTACCTGCAGAAATGAATCCTAAAGCCATGGTCATATTCCCCTAAGCTTTTAACCCGTTGAACGTGTTATACAGAGACCGCATAAATACCGAACTTTATTTTTTCCCCTGTATAAATTTTCGAAAAACGCTTCAACAGGTCAAAATGATTTTTTTTCAATCAAATATTTTAAGACCATTTTCAATTTTCCATCTCTCTCCGTTTTGAAGTTATGACGTCAGAGCCATTGTATTTAAATGACAACCTATATTTTTTATTATTGATTTTGATAGTACTTTTTATTATGTTTTCAACAACATGACATTTTCAACATGTAACAATTGAAAAAAATTGAGAAAAAGTGCGTTAAAGTAAAACTATTAAGTTATTATTTCAATGTGCAGAATGCATCTAGTTACCATTCAAAACAATGTCAGTTAAAACAAAATTAGGAATATAGGCTTGGATTTTAAATATTGGAATAAAACAAAATTGATTATCCTGAAAAACAATCTAATACATTTATGTGAAACAAATTATTACCTACTCACAGTCAGATTGACGTTTCGTTCGATTCATCGTCTCACAAGTTAATTTCAAAATGGTTCGACGTTTTTGGAGGCATAAAGAATTGAAATTCTTATGAATAGAGGTTGTGGTGATAGAATACGTACCTATGAAGATGTGTGCATTTATATTATAAATAAATATTCGCTTCAAGAACCTCTTCTTAAGACGTCTGTTAGTGCAATCATAAGAAAGTATGAGCAGTTGGGGCATATTAGAGATCGCCCGAAAAGTGGACGACCGTCAGTTCCGGAAGATTTTCAGCTAAACGTGCTGTTAGAGTTGCTAGAAAACCCTTATATTTCCTCCAGAGCAATTGCGACAAATAGTGAACTTTCACAAACATCTGTTTTGAAATGTTCGACCCCTTTAGATTTTTTCGTATGGGGTTACATCAAAAGTAATGTATACTTTAATCGGCCAACCACAATTGAATAATTGAAAAAACGGATCCAAGTCGAAATGAGACAAATACAGACAGAAGTTCTCCGTAATGTCTGTGTGGCCTTTCGACTTTGATTGGCACACTATCAAGAACAAAATGGTCAATAATTTGAACATCTAATTTGATTTTTTTCCCTAACCAATATATTTTCGTTATTTTAATTATTTTTGTGACTTCATATTATTTTAAAACTTATCTTAAAACAAGTCTAGTATTTTTTTCTCGATAAAAATTTCTTTTGGTTTTTCTGTTTTTATTTTTGTAATTGATCATATTGTAATAAGAATGATTTTCAGGTTGATCAATTTGGTTTTATTCCAATATTTAAAATCCAAGCCTGTTTAAAAACATAATAAATTTAAAACATAATAAAAAGTACTCTCAAAATCAATAATAAAAATATAGGTTGTCATTTTAAAAAAATTGCTTTTTATTAACACTTTTTATATTGCACTCTCTGTATGTTATTGTTTCCTTTTTTAGTTAGATTAGTGTTTTAGTTTAGTTTATTGCCATTTATTGCCATTTTATAAGATTAGTTCTCTTTGTTACTACATAAGAATAAATATATGACAGCACATTGCTGTTTTTGGTGGTATATAGTATATACCCGCGGGGAGATCAAGTTTGAAGTTACGCTAACCTACTGCTAACCTTGGAATTGGGTGCGCGCCTTCATCCAATTCAAATGCGACTTTTCTTTCCTTGTTTTCTCTCCAACTTCGTGCATTAAAAAATCGATCGGTTTCAATGAAACTCGCCAACTCATTCCCAGTGTCAAGTTCAAGCAAATGAGTGGAAATGGGGGCGCCGACAGTCCCGGCATCAAGCAGCCCCGCGCCTTCCCACCCGCCGCCTCCCTCGACGGCGCAGCATTAGATCCTCAAACGCTGCCGGATGAGCGATGATGAGGGATGGCCGTCACCCCCGGGCCCCGGGGAAACCCCGTGGCCCCCGTGCGTTTGCCCCCGACCTCCGCCGTCCCCGATTCATAGATAGGCAAACAATTCATGCGCCAGATCAGCAATCGAGAGCGCCGCCTCCGAGGTTCGGCGGATTGCGGGGGTGAATTGATTATGCTGACTCGGCCGGCGTTGCTTCTGGGGGCGGCAAGGATAACGGTGGCCTATATGCAATGATAATAATGAGGGGGTGTGGAGGCGGCGGTGTTTTATGCGAGGCCTTATTTTATACACGAGTTTTTTGCCATAAATTCCAATAGTCATTACGGTTATTTTGATGGGAGTAATAAAGTCCATCGTGGATGGTAGGCATTACTTACAATAATAGCGCTGCACGGGATCATATTTATGACCTGCTCTATTTATGATGTCGTAAATTATAAATTGGCGGAATTCATGTTTTTGTATTATCAGGTTTAAGATCTATTTTATGCCCAAGTGCATCGGCTACTTTAGGAATATTATGCAAATAAAATTTTATCGAATATTTATAATTAAATTAGTATTAGTTTAGTATAAGATAAAATTAATCCTGCACTTAAATTTGATACTCTCAGAAAGTATGCAGAGTCTCACGACGACTATGTCCCCAATAAAACTATCAAGCAAAGTATGAAAGTACAAAGTAGTTTGCTTATATGGATAATCATTTCCAAGAGTTTCCAAAATAAATTGGGCCATGAGAACGTTACCTGATTTATAAGAATTGTAAATTATATTTTTGATCCTCTTGGCGATGGCATCGTCTATTTCGGTAAATTTGGAACTTATTCTTCTTTTCCTTTCTAGCGGTCCTTTCGTAATTATTCTACAAACCGTTGAATATGATATTTCTGTCAGAATATAAATTCTTTGCAGTGGAAATGCACGATTCTCGCTTATAAGGGGGTTATAAATATTTACGACTATCCTTTTTGTATCAGTTGAAAGAAAAGCATGCTTTATTAATCCCTGATTTTTATTTTCGATAGTTGATGTGTCCATTTGATGATGGTTGTTTTGAAATTTATCAAAATCAATTTGAGAACAGCTTCCCTCTGTAGACTGTCGAAGGGATTCTTCAACAAAACTTTCGGAATGGCTTCTTTCCTCACATAATTGAAATAGATCGTCGAACTGAGTGTCATTATAAATTGATGAAATAATTGTTGCAGTTTCATTTAACGATGTTTCTATCTTAATAAACTCTACCTTTTCACAAGTTTATAAATGATAATATGCACACGTATGTAAAATGAGTACTGTTTCAACATTTAATGTGATTTCATTCATCTAATTAGTTATTTCTCCATACGTATTTTTTATATATAGTATTTGTTAACTTAGATCAAACTCGCTTGTTTAAGTAGTGAGGGTGTCTGGTAAACTTGTATCCACTTCTGCGGCACTGAATTGTACCGCAATAATTTTGTGTAACCTACTTTAAATTGGTATTACCATCGCCAATTGCCATCTCACAATTCAAATTATTTTGTAATTTAATACAATATACACTGCTTAACATGTGAACTGGTACAATTATATAAAATGCAGTAAAATAAAATAAAAATAAAAAAAATTCTTATGCGTTTGGCATAACTTCCTATATGATCAGGCCTGTGTTTCGGAATGCAAACAAATGCCTATCGAATAACATTTGCGAAACAATTGTTGTTTTTCTGTCATCAGTGCAGTTACTGAGCTCGCGGACGCTTATACTTTATCAAGTTTTAAGAGATTTTTTGCGAATATCTCGAGTAAGTTTTAATTCATAGTGGACTCTTGCTGCCCATTTCAATGTGAGCCACAATGTGATCTAAAGAGTTCGAATGCGATTTAATGATACTGTATCTGTCGAACATAGGTACGGCGGAAAGCGAAATCGCAGTACAACAGTCAAGAAGGACCGGTTTATTACGATTCAGACTCGAAGGAATAGATTTTCTACTGCAAGAAAACTCCAAATTCAGTTATTGAATGCAACAGGTACTTAAGTATCCACTCAAACAGTAAGAAGAAGGCTCCATGCGGTAAATTTAAACTTCAGATCTTCTAAAAATGTCCATTGTTGACCAGAGCCCGCAAAAGAAGAATGCTAGAGTGGGCACACCAACATGCAAATTGGAATGGTGAAGATTGGGGTTTTGTTTATTCAGTGAAGAACCCAGAGTGCGTCTCCATAGCTCAGATGGAAGAGGAAGGTTCGGAGGAAAGTTTGGAGAAGCAGAGGAGAACGCTATATTGAGAACCACGTGACTTACCATCAAGCTTATGGAGGCGGTTCAATTACCGGTTGGGGAGGTATTTCTGCAACTCCTCGTACTGAATTGATTATGCTTGGAAATGCTACAATGAATAGTGTCAGGTATCTTAATGAGGTATTAGAACCTGTAGTGTTGCCATTTGCCAATGAAATAGGCGATGGTTTCGTGTTTGTTGATGATAATGCGCGTCCTCAAAGAACAAGGCAAATCAATGCATTTTTTTATGAGAACAATATTACGCACATGGATTGGCCAGCGAACTCTCCAGATCTTAATCCCATAGAGAACGTATGGGATTACCTGAAAAGGTTGATAAGGTCACGAGGAGAGGATCCAAACAATCACCATCAGCTCCGAACTGCTGTTTTGGAAGAATGGCTAAATATTTCTCAGCATTACCTCAGCATTCGGTATTTAATTTCCAGCATGCCAAGACGTTGCCAAGAGCTCATAAGAGCTAGAGGAGGTCCCACGCATTATTAATCTTTAAGTGTTTGGTTATCATTTCTTTCCAGAGCAAACTTTTCTGTAATACTAAAATGAAGATTTTGATATTTTTTTATTAAAACAATTGTAATTCGTTATTTAAGTTTTGTTATTCTAATTCTTCGCCCTAAAAGTGTCTCCAGAATCATATACTATCAATTAAGCAAGAAGGTGTTGTTCAAAAAGTAGTCATTAAAGGAGTTAACTTATGTATTTTACCGGTTTCAGGCTATTAAGCATCTGTTTACATTAATAAAAGTTGGCTGGTATGTACGTCATAACTGTAGCGTGTATGTAAAATCGGTAAGGTAATAATATTACCCCACAGATATGTCATTGTCAACACTTGTCAAGAAATTGAAAACCAATTTTTAGCTGAAATTAATTACAATGAACTTACCAAAGAAGTTGTGTAGCAAAATACATCTTCACACATGGAGTCTACATCAGTTTCTAATTTGAATTTGCCAGGAATTGCGATTTCAGGTTTGAAAAATTCCATTAACAATGTTTATTTTGACGGCGACAAAAAACAGTTGTAACTATGGTGTCACATCAATTCGGAAATTCGAAAGTGAAATATTGATAATAATAATTATGCAATTAGAATACAAATCAAATATGCCTTTACTTTCTGAAGCAGATAAAATCTTGAAAATACCTCGGATGCAATGAATGGCATAACAGCCGTATGTCTTAAAATACTAGCTATCGCTCGGATTTCATACTAACATCTGCGGCTGTTATGACAGTCATAACATTCCTAGGTATGTTAATAGCTATTTTATGTAAAAACTTCAAATGTCACTGATATCATTTATAATCAAATTTACTTTAGTGATATGATGACAATAGGCAGATAATTCAGATACCTAGTTCTAAGTTTTGCCTGAGTTTTTTTTTAAATTTACCCTAAATAGCTGCAATCGGGTGGCTAAAAACGGCGATTTGAGTGCTTTAATTTGAAACACGTTATATATACAGGGTGTCTCTAAATTACGTGGACATGGCTTAACCACAAATTACTGGGATCAAAAAAAGACGATTTAACAAAACTTATCTATATACAAATGCGTTTGGTTTAGCCAGTGTTCAAAGTTAATGAAAAAAAAACAAAATTTGTACAAATATAACAAGAAAACGTTTGCATTGATTTGGATATTGTTTGGTATGACACTCTATACTGGTATAACTCATATTTTGACATACTATAGTTATTATCAGTAGACCGGTTGTATACAAAACATTAATATATTCATATTTTTTAATGACAAAGAAAATAACTTTAAATAATCAAATCGGACGCAGGTATTCATTACTAAGTTTTTTTGTATCTTTATAGTTGATATCTGTTACAGTTTCGACACAAAAAATAAAATATGAGTGACTGCCCTACACTCGTTTGGAAACATCAATAAGTATACTTCACTGCCTTGGTGTATAATATAATATGCTGGTCTTATTTTAAGTAAGTATTTAAAAGATTGATGCTTTTACCTATTTGCGTTTTTACAAAACTACGATATCAATATATAACCATAATAAGGTAATCATTTTATCTGGCCATGTGGTCCATAAGTGTAACAATTATATTATGTATCAAGTTTATTCAGGTCCACTGAAATGCATGTAAATTTATTTAAACGCCTTTTTAAATTAAATATCGATCGATCACCTGTTGCTTGGTGTCCCTTACGTGTAGTAAATTAAAACGTTATAAAAGTGCGCCGACAGCTCATGGCATAAGCAAACAATCTCCACTGAGGAGTTTTCAACTAAAACATGACAACTTCATCAAAGAACCGTGTTGCTGTACACAAAGCCTGATGAACACGTTTTCCTCGCATAAACTTATGTGCATAGAATTTTAAATATTGTAAACCGAACATTACTTCCATAACCTTTATTGTCTTAATATAAACGTACCTATCCTAACTTTAACTAAATTGATTGACGGAATTATGAAGAAATTAAAGTTACTGGGTTCTCTGTGAAAATAAATACTGGAACGAGTGCGCCAATAGCTCTAGGAATTATTATTATTTTTGTAGTATTTTATGTTATCATGTTTCATACATTACAATTTTAATCTTCGAATAGGAATTAGCTTAAATCTGCACATTTAATTAATAGGCAAATTTCACGTCCGTAGTGAGGCATTTTTACACGATTTCCTGGTAGATCATTTACAATCTTAAAATGAGTCCATTTTACTGTTCGCAAGTAAGTCCTAAATGAGGATTTTACCTCCCTCTTTACCGATTCTGAGCTAGTTTTCGGGGGTGATCAAATAGAGATCCTCGGCTCACTTAGAAAGTGAAGGTAACTATGGGTCACGGTTTATGGGGTGCGTAATGTTCCTGCCGGCCGTTAGATTTGTTACATCGGAAAGTTGCTTGTATTTAATGCCTGAATCGTTCTCAATACCTATTGATGTAATAATTACATTATTTGGGACTTTATGGATGAGCCTTAAAGTTTAATGCTGATCCACAAGAACGATGGATTAAAAAATAGAGATTATAAAAAGTCAGTATAAATTTCATCCTGGTTGTGACGAGAATAGTAAATGAAAATGTTATGACTAAATTCCAGTAAACCATCGCGTGGTGATTAAGCAAGATTTCCATAATATGGCTGATATTGAAAGACAAATCATTTTGTTGAGACCCAAAGAATAACTAAAGCATAAGAAACTGTACATGTCGGCTAAAGAAAATCTAACTCTATATACTCTAATTTTTGTAAACTGGCGTTCACGTCATCAAACAGCTGTGTGATGAGGTTTTTTCGTACAAACGTGATTGTTTTCGAGAATATGCATAACAATAGTTTAAGAATCGAAATTAATCTGAGGATCATTTGTTACATAACACTAATCACCGGTGCTTATAAATAGGTAATCGGTGTATTAACCACGGACACAATTTTCGCATGCCAATCATGTAATAAATCATGTTATGTTGGCGGCCGTAATATTTTTTCGGCGACGATGCCAAATCTTTTTCACTAACACATGCATATTTAAAAAAAAGTGAATTAATTGTAAATACTTTTGAAGATCCTGAATATAAGATTAAGTAAGTTTTTTGAAGAAAAAATCATTAATGGGATGCCAGAACCAGAAATTAAAAAACCATATAGTATTCCACAAGAAAAAAAAAACACAGTCTTTGATAACAAATTAGAATTATTTCAAAACTTCTAATCAAATTTTAGCAACACTTACCAATTTCTGAAACAGTTTATGTAATGGTGATTCGGACGAAGATATGTGATGTATTTTTTAATTAAATGTTTCTTTTATTTATAACAGAAAAGTTTACTTTACGTACTCATAGGTTAATTTATCTTGAATAAATAAATTTACTTTACGATACTTTGATGATAAATGTGTATTGTTAAGTTTTTAATTGTTTTTAGTTTTTGTGCATTTGCAAAAAATATAACTCAATTAAAATGTTAAAGTTTATTGACCTAAAATATAATTCTTAGAGACTGTGAAACATGAAAATGAAAAACTGTGAATATCTGAAAATGTCCAAAAAAAGTTATTATTATTATACTTAGCACGGCACTGTACCAGTACAAAATATATGATACCGCGTCTTACAAACAAACATCAAAAGTTGGTATTTTTGGACAGTCAAACATAAACCACATTATGTATCGCGAAAAAGAATCAAAACACAAAAACCGCAATGATAAAACAAAGTAAAATATAGGACCACTCTTTAAGTTGTGCCCTCGACGGCAATTATTGTTAAGTGAGACTCACTTCAGTTCAGACTCTTGTAATTCAATGTGTATGGAGTGTAGTAGTTCCATAAAATGCAAACCTTGGTGTAACACAATTCGAACTTTCGGCCCTTGATTCTCCCTCCATCGGCTTAAATGCCAGATAGTATTTGGAACATTCATCTTTAATAGAATGAGTGTTTAGTACGGTATATCTACATACATATGCCCCTTTGTTAATTTTCGTTATTATTATTATTTCGCAACAACAATAAAGTGACTTTAGTAAAAATATGCAGTTCATTGTTCGTAGTTCCCCTCAATCCCTATACCCCTATATACATCCATTTTACGATAACCTGTAATAGGTATAAACAAACACCATATGCGCTCCATATAAAAAGTTAAACATTTTATAAACATCAAACGAATTTGCGCCACAAATAAAAATATATTTCATAAATTCATCGTTTCCCTAATGATAAAATGAATGCCATTCCCCAACTTTTGAATATTTCATAGGAGTTCGTGCCTCGTTTGCCATTACCCAAATGGAATTGCTCAGTTTTGTTTCTTGCACTCCTTTCCATTCTACTTCCTCGTTTGCCCGGATCCGCTCACATTCCGCCTGATTGAAAACGTACTCGTTTTGTTTCGTTCTGGTCACAAGAAGTGGGGCCCAGCTGCACTCCAATTCTGATAAAGACAAACGTTTCCAGGGACGAAAGGAAGTGATAAGAAATGTAAATCTCCACTTGGAGCTGCTGATGTTTTCTTAATGCTCCTCGACGGAGCGAGAGGCGGAGGTTCTTCGCCGGGACACTGTGGACGTGGCCGTGTTAGATAGTGACAAAACACTTGACGGGTTTTGTGGACTACATAAATATATTGCAATGAACAGAAGCTCGATAAAAAATGCCATTGCATATAGTTATAAAGTAATCACACTCAACAACAGATGAACAGGCAGGCATACAGAGAGGCCCATATATTAAACATGCTTCCAGACAAACACTAACACTCACTTCAGCCTTCAACATTTCATATAATGCAGTCTCCTCTGATATTGCCATTCGTGGGTAGACATACGACAGATAGACATAGGGATGAAATTACATAATACTTATTCACATGCACACATATGCAAACGTATTATATATACAGGGCGATTTAAGAGGTGTGGTCCATACTTAAGGGTATGATGTGGGATGCTACAGGAATCAAAATATGTTAATAGACCTATGAAATATTTCGAACAGTTAATAGTTACAGGGGATCTGTTTGATTTTATCAGTGTTCTGTTAAATCAAGTCCTAATAGGAAATAAGTCAAACAAAAGGTAATATGTTACGGCAAAGACGTTTCAAGCTTGAATTGTTGTTGTTTTCTAAGTGAGGTAATGATGGAGCCCCTTTCTGCATGTGAAAATGCAGAAATGCATTTTCTACCTGGCTATTGTAATGGGAATGCTCGTGCAGCTGTGGAAGAATAGCGGAAAAGGTATCCTCACCAGCGATAGCCTGGCCATTGAACATTGCAATGAAATTTGTGTGAAATAGGTAACGATACATATTTCATACACCTCATTATATTGGAAGAAATAATGAGGACAATGTTGCTGGCATTATTGACGTAGTCCTGTAAAACCCATGGACGAGTAGGTAGTAGAAGAATAAGAAGAGATACATTCTACATGATGGTGATCATTTAAAGCGCCCACTGTTTTATCAATCGTAATTAGATGCGGCCGCAAACAATCTAGAATATTTCAGCCAAATTCTTTCAATGAATGCATTTCAGTTCACACGGAATGGTATTAACAACTTTATGCATCACAGGGATGTTTTTCAACAAGGCTTCAGTGTTAATGGTTGGGGCAGTATTGTAGACGATCAGGTTATGTTAGATTATGTTAGGATAGGACCTTATGTATTACCTCATCGTTTTAAAAGTGCCATGTATTTAAATTTCTTAGATAATACTTTGCCGAAATTATTACAGGATGTGCCTCTTCATGTGCGAAGGTCAATGTGGCAACAGCATGATGGGCACCGTTGCACAATTCTCGACAAGTTGGAGATGGGCTACGAGGGCAAGCTGATAAAAAAGGTACCTAACAACGAAGGAGTTGAAATAAAAAATAAATATTTCATCATTTTTCAATGTATTTTCTTACTAATTCAACACATTTTTTACATCTTGAATTAATTTAAAAAAAAAGTTTTCTCTTGCTCTGCAAAAAAATCTTCAACTTCCCAAATAAAATCTTCGTCGTTGGCAAGTCTTTGTCCCCTTAACTTTTTTTAAATTTGCTGAACAAAAAATAGTCTCAAGGCGCTAAGTCAGGGCTATAGGAAGGTTGATATAATTCTTGAAACTTTAAATCCTTCAGAGCATCTTGGACAATGTCAGTTGTGTGTACCGGAGCATTGTCATGCAAAAGCAAAATTCCATTTTAGAATTTCTTTTTGCGTTTTTCTTTTATTGCTTCTTCCAATTTGCCTAAAATTTCGACACAATACCTTTCATGGTGGTTTTATGTGGCACATTAACGTAATCAATCTTTAAGAATAAATTCTTCCACTTTTCGAATAGTTTCTTAGGTGATGGCTTAACTTGGATTGCCACTGCGAGGATCACCTTCAATGGACTCTCGACCCCACGAAAATTGTTTTGACCAGAATTTAACGGTTTTATAGGATGGAAAAGATTCGCCATAAACAGCTGACAGGCGATTATTAATTTCCATTGGACTTGGACTTGTTAGGAACTAGATGACGGCACGGTGCTCATTTTTTTCCATTATAAAAAAAACTTTGAGACGTCAGTATAAGAAAATGTCTGTAGAAATGTACAACCAGAACTGAACAATAATGATTGCGTGACAGTTTTCTGACAGTTTAAGGTATATAATAAAAAAAAAGTTTGTTTTTCATTGATTTTCAATTGATTCAATGATCTTTTAACATATTTATTTTCATATTCGTCTCCAACATCCCAATATGCAAAAAATCTATATAAATTGGCGAACGTATTTTGAGTGTTAAAATACGTTCCCCGGTGTAAAAATGTTAAAACACTTATTGATCATTGTTTGCGACCTTAAGATGTGATTATAATTACTGTGGAATGGTAAAACATGTATGATGTTAGAGATAAATGTTTAAACAAATTTATTGAAAGATGACTCTTAGCGATGAGTTTTAAAATATATTGGTTCAGAGATATTAATACTCCAATGAGTGCTAAAATGTGTTTAATGACCATTAGAGATGAGAAACATATTAATTGAGATGACTGTTAGAGATTAAATCATAATATTAAATCAGATGTATTGAGAGATTGATATTTTAAGAGATGACTATTAAATAATAGAAGTACTATTGAAGTACTTTTCTCCGTCGAGGCGTTGTTATCATTAACTGTTCCAGAAATTGGTCCAGCCAAAATTTTAGTTTATTTTTTGGAAAAAAACAATTCTTGTGGAATACCATTAAGTATTGGTTTCTTTTAATTCTGGTTACTTCAACCCTTCTTTAATAATTTTATTCTTCAAAAATTGAACTATTGTATATTCAGCAAATTCACAAGTAATTTTATACATTATGACCAGCTTCCTCAATCCGTTCTTACTTCACAAACATATTTAACGCACGGACGTTGAGAATTACATTTAGTATTTTTCAATACATATATAGAACTGAAATCTTTCCACTCAAAGAAATCTTTAACTTTCATTTCCAAAATATTTATTTTTTATGCATTTGTGACGCATTCTTGCCTAACTTTTTTCTTTACTTTGAGTTCTTTTTCTACCCCGAGGTGAAATGAATCAGCAAAAACACACATCTTATGCAATATCAAATTAAAACATGTAAAAGATTTTCTGATTTGTGCAATGCAATTCATCTTCTAACTTATAAATTTAACATATGTCATGATAAAACGAAAATTATTTAGAAATGTTCTATTATTAATTATAGACAAAATACTAAAATATCATAAGCCAAGTAATTATTTAAAGGTATTACGTACCTTTATCTTTTATTATTATAAAAGTGATTTTAAAAATCAGCAATAAAAGATTTCACTAGATTGAATACTTGCATTATAACGGAATCGCAAGTTGTCTTCCATTATTATTATCAAGGATTATTGACGAAACTGATAGTTACTGAAGTAAAATAAGCGTATCTCGTAAATACTAAAATATTTTAGCCTAACTTTTTGAGTTTCTATTAAAATATCTTATTAATTGATAGATACGGCTAATTTTTGTAGTAGTACACATCTTTATAGAAGACACGGCAAATTTTATAAACTATTTTTATTGTGAAAAAATAAATTTAATTATTTCATTATATTATAAAATTGTTCACCAATTTATATTACAACATCTAAAACTGATAACTCATTTTCATTAAAAAAGTGAGTTGCCACCACTATGCTTAGTACGGCAGTATGTTAACATATTGAAAACTCCATACTGTTGAAAAGAAAAGAAAAAGTACTAGGTACCGAAATCAATACCTAATATAAAATATATGTAGATTGTCAATTAAAAAAACTTTCGTTGACGTTATAACTTTAAAAACAAATGACCTAACAAGATGAAAATGGTGTAGTATAATATCGCTATACCTTTTTGAAAATTTATTCAGAAAATTAATTTTACGAAGTAATCGAATTTATGCGATACTTCATTTCCACGCTGTACTATACAAACAAGATCAAATTGTACAAAAGTAAAAGTAAACAGTATTTTTCGATCATCAAATACAAAATAAAATACATAAATCACAACTTAATACAGACTTATAAAATGTATCAAAGGCAATAAGAAAATTATAAGATAAAAACAATCACTTTGAAATCCACTCCATTAGGTTATATTTTTGTGCATTTTGTGAATACTGGATCAATATTAATGACTGTTAGTTGTCTACTGATAGAGTTTATAAAGGAAACAAATTGCCGTCCCGGCCCCTTTTTCTGGGACGCTGGGACATTCAGCCAAAAACCGGGACAATCCTGGGGAAAGCGTGACATATGGCAACCCTAACACATTATCTGGAATAGTTAATAATTCGAATTACTAATCACGTATTTTGATGAAATTTTTATTATAAATATTAGTATCTCGGCACGTCAACTATTTCCAGCATCTTGGTAAACAAGACCATTGATTCCTCTTTAAAACTTTTTCTCAGATCGGTGCACTCTATTTTTATCCGACGATACTGGCTCGTTAAAATACAAGTGCTCGTGCTTGCACATTGCTGCGAATCGATACATTTGCAGTGGGGTTTACTGAGCGTGTGGCTCCTCTTTTAAGGACGAGACAAAAACGTCTCTCCTCTCGCGCCGTTAAACTGGAAGCTGAAGTTGCTGGGGAATATTTGATGGATAAACAAGTTGTTACCTAGCTTTCTTGGTGCACTTTTCAGACTGGCGTTCAGACTGGCGGAAACATCAATTTCTATCCTCACGGCGCCGGCGTTGGTGTCGTTACTAGTAATACCAGTTACATGATTTTACGGTTACGGTTAGATACGTTTTTGTGCTCTTAATATTTCATATTTAACTTGAAAAACAATAATTAATCAATCATAATCAAATCAAATAACGTTTACATCCACTGGTGAAATCCGCTAATTTTATCGCCTACTACTAATGAAATATAAATAAAATATAAATATACTCACGTTGCAGTCAGGTATACATTTTTATTTTGTTCGTTTTCTGCAGGAACTAGGTACACATTTTTTTTATTCCTGCTATCGTGCTTTACGCCAAACAATATTTCTTACTATAGATTTTTTTAATAAAAAACAGATTATGACAAGAATATCTGAATAACGATGTTTTCCAACACCGTTCCAAATTTAGATTTTGTTACACGTTCTTTATGCTGCACCGTCGAAAATGTATATGCTTTTTTTACTTTAGATCCAATGAGCATTCTCTACTCTGTACGGCTGATCAGAACTTGAGAGAAGTATTCGAATACTGTACTGTCCTGAACAGTCTCGTATAATTTTAATGATCTTGTAATAAGCAGCATTTCTATATACATTTTGACAGCTAATACTTCCATCGTCCCCATTCCAGTAGCTAATCCACCAGAGAGTTCACCCGCCGTTCTCTGGGAGAAAACATAAAAATTTATTATTTTCTCATTACGGTATTTGCTCGGGGCCCCGGGATTTCCTCTTTACAACTCCGAACAAATTAAGATTTAAATTGGAGAGCAGAAAATTATACTGCTTTTTTCATTCCGCCCGTCCGCTCAGATGTAAATATAATTTCACGTTAATCTCGCTCGTTTATACACACTTGCGTTCTTTGCTTCTACAGGAGAATTAATATTAGTCCTGAATACGTGAATGTACAAAAAGAAAACAAAAATACAATGATATAACATTCTAGAATAATAATAATAAATTGAACAATTATAACATTTCCCTCGGCGAGAATAAAACCTCCGACTATTATTAGTATTATTATGCCCTTGTGTTTAGTGTAGATCCACTAAACACAAGGGCATAATTCTTAATTAGACTTAACATTTAAAGGCTTATAATTAATACTATTAGTATCATTATTATTAGTAATAACATTGCTTAAGTCTAAACTTGATGGTTTGTAATTGCGTCAATTATTACATGTACTGAAAAACTAATCTCTGCCCTAAGCATTCGGAATCTGGTGGAAATTACAAGCCGGAAATTCGGCCCGGCACGTTTTCTTTCGGGGTGGAAACCAATTTGCAATTCCATCCATAATTCATCTCCCGCGAATTTGGCACCCTCTCAATTTTCCGGGTTGTGCGGCGACCCTCGCCATTATTTCGACTGCAGCGTTTGGGTGCAGCCGTTTTCACGGATCGTGAGGCAAAGGGAGTGAAAGGAATCTGGCAGTAACGTGGGCTGGCAAAAAGTTTACACCTCGTCGCGATACGCACTTCTTCCTTCAACAGAAAACGCTTACTTTTTCAGTAATTAGTGGAGCTGGTGATGCACGATTTCTATTTAGCGAAAATTCTCATTGTTGATCTTAATAAATAATATTCCATGAAATATATAATAAACAAAAATATTGAGGGATCACATTCGCTAAGTATAAAATCAATAAATTGTTGGAACAAGGTAATTTTTAACGCCCCTGCAAGGAATTATCCCTGGGAGTTGTTTTAATATGACTTTACAATTGAAATAAAAAATCATTTGCACATCGAATCAACTTGAGAAAAGTTAGATATTTCAGATCAGCTCAATCTTCAATTGTTTTCAATGACCCTGGTTTTCAAAATTTATTTGGTAATACATTAGGAAATAGATAATAGCGTATATTAGAAATTATATTTAAGGTTGTTATATTGAGTCTTTCTTATTCTTAAAGCAAGAGATCTGGTTAAATAGGCAATATTGTGCAGTTTTATATGCTGGTTCAGTTTATGTTGAAAATTTTTCAAAAGTCCGAGCAGTTTAGAAGTTATTCTAAAAAAACCGATATATTCATAATTATTAAAGATGCGGAAACAAGTTTAAAATGAAAGTTACTTGGTTCGATTGCACAAACTTGACAATAAAGTCAAAACAAAAGTCAAGATGGCGGTTTCCGAGATATTAATTGCAACTTTCTTATTTTAAAAGGCCGCCAAATTTGATTTTTATACGTCTAATAAGACTTTATTTTCCTCTTTCCAACGATGTATAACAACCTATGTCAAAATGAAAAAGATGGGAAATATGAATTATTCCAATTTTTATTTTTATTTTTTATTTATTTTTAAAACAAATGTAAAAAAAAAATAAAAGAACGTAATACAACTAAGTAGTAAGATAGCAATAAATTATAAAATATGCTTAAAATTCTGACAGTTATTGGCCAAAAACGATTTACAGTGTTAAATGTTTTCCAATCCGAACGTTTCAACTCGACAAATAGAAAATCAAGTTAACGTGTCTAAATCTAGAGAATCAACAATTTAAAAAACACATAAGTTTAATTCTTATAAGTTGCAAATTTTTCATACTTTACAAGCAAATGATAACATCCGTAGATTAATATTTTGCAAAATGTTAATCAACAAAATTACGGAAAATGGTGATTTTATAAATACAATTGTATGGATAGATGCATCCTACATTTTTAATTGTGGATTATTTATTCATCGTAACAAACACTATTGGACACAGGACAATCCACGCAGTGATCCCATGGCAAAAAACCCAAAAAAAATTTTTTTTTACAATTCGCATTATTAAAATGCTCAATATGTATATTGAATCACATCAATAAATCAACATATTAATCGAATCGGTGAATTAATTGTTTACATTTTCACTGTATTCACTATAACCATGGACAACGTGAATAAAGTAAAAACAGCGTAAATAGTCACTATCCCTGAAATTATCATTGTCACCTGACGATGTGACACTTCACGCAAATTCTTCAATTCTGATAATGAATTGGAAAAAATCTTGTATGATACAAGTGAATAAAGCAATTTTATTACAATGATAGTTCTCAAATAGTACGCTATACAAATTTGAAAGGCGGCACAATTGAATTGAAGTGATTACATAACAACAATCATTTAGGTATCTAATCAGTTAACAGATATGGTTGACAATGATAGTTCTCAAATAGTACGCTATTCAAATTTGAGTACTATCATTGTCAACCATATCTGTTAACTGTCAGACAACATAATAACAGTAGATTGTTAAAATCTACACTGATCAGAAGAACACTTTTATTGTTGAGGCTTACTTTCGCAATGGACGATTTGAAAACGGAGAATGGATTTATTCAATTCCAGAGTGAGTTCAGGAATTTCAACAAAAGTTCCCTGACCACCAATTTGAATACTCGGTTTTGTCAATACATATTTCACGAATAGTGCACCGTTTTAGGGAAACTGGTAGTGTTCAGAAAGGGAAATCCTCAGACATCCTCAGTATTAGGAGAGGTTGTTGCAGATGTTCGTGAACGACTCGAAGTAAGCCCTCAAAAGTCAATTCGTAAATTGGCTAGGCAAGCTAGAATTCCCTCGAGCACCTGCCATAGAATTGTGAGAAAGAGGTTGAATGTACACCCCTATATCAGTCTCAGTGGTGCAAGAATTGTTCCCAGTGGATTATCAACGCCGATTGAGTTTTTGCCGATGGTTTATGGAAAATTTAAATGACCTATCAGCATATGTTAATTCAGAAAACTAGTGGTGCTTAAAACCCTCATGTTTTTGTGCAAGCATCACTACATCCTCAGAAGGTTGGAAGTTGGTTGGCTGTATTTCGCTGTAGAATAACAGGGCCTATATTCTTTCATGACACCATAAATGGTGAGAGATATCGGCAACAAATTGCCCAGCCTTTCATAGAGCAATTAGATGATGAAGAATTGCAGAACGGAATTTCCAACAAGATGGTGCAACAGCTCATACAGCCAGAGCAACGTTGACATATCTGCAAGATTTTTTTTATAATAGACTAATTAGTCAAGGACTATGGCCGCCACGCTCTCCAGATTTAACTCCACTGTGCTACTCAATATTTGGATATTTAAATGATAGAGTTTTCCAAAGTAGACTGTATACGTTGGAAGAGTTAATGGCACAAATCGTAAATGTTTGCCGAAACATAACTCCTCAAATGATAATCAACATTTTCAACAATAAAAGAACGAGTGCAAATCTGTTTACAAGCAAACAGTATACATTTTCAACATCTGTTTTGATTATATATTTTATATATTAATTATGTTTTCTGAATCTTTACTTCTTTTTAATTTCCGTTTAATAAATAATTTACTATGATTACTATATGTGATTGTTTTATTGCCTGCCAGTCCTTAATTTGCAATAGTAAAACATTTTGTAACATTGTCAGATTTAAAGCGGAGTAATTATTATATTTGTCGCAGCTCGTTTATTTAATTAATTCCTGCATGAATTTCAGTTTACAGCTTGTTTGTGCCGTGGATTAATCTACCCCACTTGGGGATGTTGCCTGTGAGCAATTCATTTTTATGCATATATAGTTATTTTTATGTACACATAATTTAAGAATGCCCTCGATTTTAAAACAAAAAAGGTTATGTAAATAATATACACTTAAACTCGTGGGCCCTTAAGTAATTCTTTATTGTAGTCTTTTCATGTGCTTGGAAGCCACAAATTTGCTGAAACTAATAATAATTTCGTATTTCAGCAGTCAAATATCAAATTCCACTAAGAAATTAGAATAGCATGAAGATAACTTTGATTGCCATATTCAAGTCTAATGAGTGTTAATGAAGTTACCTATGTCAAAAATAGAACTATTTTTACTGGAGCGGAACAAAAATATTTTACATGATGACGTAATTACAAGCATTTAGATACACCTTGTACCATATATAGCTATTTCACATTTCTACCTTTATAGATCAAGTTATTAAAGAACTAATATTAATAAGAAAAAAATGCGTATATTTTAAACATATATTTGATACTATTATTCAGAAAGCTGCTGATTTTAATATCGATATTAACAAACGCAGAACCACGCAAATCATATTCGTAGGTCATATAATATTCTTTCGTGGGCCGGATCCCGCCAGCGGGCCGTTGTTTGGAAACCCCTGGTGTAGAGTCAAGTTGAGAAATATGACCGGCGAGTAATATCACGATTTCAAAGCTATACTTCTCTCAGGTCCTTTTCCATCTATTTTATTTGGCAATTAGTGAGTATTTAATTTTCTTATGCTTGAACTAACGTCGAGCATTTGTAGCACTAATGGTCACGAACTTTAAGCTACTGTATTAAATTTTTATTTCATTTTACAATTAGTAGTATTACTACTTTTCTGGCGATATTTTCCAAAGCTATCATTATTCCTTCCAATTTTTAATGGAAATCTTTAATGTTTACTTGGACTTTAGATATACAAGCACATTGCACCGGAACGACAAGTTAGTCGTGGGAAGATACACCATCCTAAAACCCCATATTAAATGAAAATCAGTCTTATAGAAATAAAAATACTTTTACAAAAACTGGTTACTCCTAGTAAGTTAACGTTGGATGGAAAAAGGAAGAGTCCTAGCTTGAACTGCAGCTATCTCATTTAACTCACTGTTCAGTGCTGACTGAACCATTCGTGTATTGTCGGTGTCTGTAATTGAGCCTGTACGCTGCTGGCATCTGGCGGTTATTGCACCGGGATCTGTAGATGGTGTGGCGCAAAAAAACGGGACATGAGCCGGTGCGAAAAAAGACGTTTTTTAAGAAAAATAGATGCGATGAGAACCTGGACGAAGGAAGTGCGGACCACGTGTGCCTTGATATAAAACAATAAAATATAGTAATCGTGGGTGCACCCTTTAGGACGCAGAAGACCTCGAGAACCAGGTTAGTGGTAGCCGTTTAGTTGCGGTGGTGTCGGGCTCAAGCTCCATAAGAATACAGTCCACTAAAATACATTTAATTGCCGACCTACGCCATGCAGCTTGGGAGCAGGGCTGGTTGCAATTTATTCACTCACTATAGCGTAGGGTGTTCATTTTCGTCATTTATTGGGGGTTGATTTCTGCTAAATGTTTATTATAATTAGTATTATCTATGTAAGTACAAAACTCTATGTAAGTTTTTTTTTATTTCTGCAGAGTTACAATCTGTTCCTAGAACAATTATAAACATTATATGACTTTGTTTGGGATGGGAGTTACTGCCTCCTAAAGAACGCTAGTTCAAGTGATGAAAGGGTTTAAATCTATCACACAAGTTTAAGATGCTATATCTGTTAAGACTGTTATAGTTCGTTGCACTATTGCCCAGTAGGTTTAAGGCAAGATGGTTAGGGTTTGACTCAGTCGTTCCATATATTTTTAACTGTATTTTCTTATTTCCTCTTGCACTGTGTTAATGCGAAGGTCTTTGTAGATGTATTTGTTCCGTATATAGAATGGGATATCCGATATGGTCCTTAGGGTTTTGGACCGGAACCTTTCTAGGATCTCGATGTTTGTGCTAGCTGTTCCCCATAGTTCGATGCCGTAGGTCCATATTGGTTTGATTATGGTTTTGTAAATTAGTATATTATTTTCAGCTGACAACTAAGAGTTTTTTCTAATGAGCCAGTAATATTTACGGAATTTGAGGTCGAGTTGTTTGCGTTAGGTGCATATATGTGTTATCCACGTCAGTCTGCGGTCCAGGTGTATGCCGAGATAATTAACTTCTGTTGTTTGCGGTATGGTTTTGTTGTTGAAAAGTAGGGGTGGACAAGTTTGTCTGCGTAGTGTGAATGTAATATGAGTACTTTTAGATTCGTTCATTATAATTTTCCATTTTTTGAGCCATTTTTCTAGTATGAAGAATACCTCAATCTTGTATGTATTGAGAGGCCCCCTCTGGTGTAATGTCGGTCGCCATTATTTGGGTGTCGTCAGCAAATGTTCCTATTGTAGTGCACGGGCTGGTGGGGAGATCGGCTGTATAAATGAGATACAATTTTGATCCTAAGACACTTCCTTGTGGCACACTAGCTTTAATGTGGTGAAGTTTGGAGAATGAATTTTGGAATTTAATTTGGAAGCACCTATTTTCCAGGTAAAATTTCATTAGGATATAGTAGGAGTGGGGCAATGTTTGTTTAATTTTATATAGTAGACCTGTGTACCAAACTATGTCAAAGGCTTGACTCACATCTAGAAAAACGGCTGAGTAGTATTCCTTCCGTTCAAATGCTTGGGTGATTGTGTTTACAACTCGATGTACTTGTTCCACCGTTGAGTGGCGTTCTCAAAAGCCAAATTAATGGTCTGGGATCAGTTTTCTAATGAGTGGGTTTAATCTGGTCATAAGTATTTTTTCAAAGAGGTTTGATAAGATTGGTAGCAGATTGATTGGCTGATATGATTTTACATCATTGGGTGGTTTTCCGGGTTTTAAGATTAAGGTTATGAGTTGCGCTATTTTCCACATCCCTGGGAAGTATCCACTTTTTAGCATCGCATTGAATATGTAAACGATTTTTAGTATAGCGTTCTGGGGTAGTTCTTTCAGTGCTTGCGCAATTATTGGGTCATATCCTTGCGAGTTTTTCAGTTTCAGGTTCATTATTGCAGCCCTTATTTCTTTTGGGTGATATTGCCTTGATTGAAGGAGACATCTGAAACGGGGATTCCAGGTATTCTTCTATTATTTTATCTTGAGCAGGTTCTATTTCAGAGGGGAAGGGTTGGGATATCTTTGCAAAGTATATGGCAAATGTGTCAGCCTGTTCATCGTTACTTCTGGCCCAGGTGCCATCTTCTGTCCTAATTGGGGTGGACTGATTCTTTGGGTTGGTTTAGTCTCCTTGTGGCATTCCATAGTGTGTAATCAGATATTTTTGACGGTGATAGTTCTTGTAGGTAGTTTTTCATAATTCCATTTTTGTATTTTATTATTTGTCTTTTCAGTTCTTGCGATGCTGAATTAAACCTTTTTTTTTGTCTGATGGGTATCGTCTTCTTTGCCATATTTTCTCAGCTTCCTTCGTTCTTCTGATTTTGTTCCTGATGATAAGTGGGTTATGGCTTTCGGTTTCATCACAGGCGTTGATTCCCATGTCGCTCTCTGGATTTCTCTTGTTAGGTTTACCACCGCTACTTCTATGTCTTCCGGAGTGTACCGGATATAGGGTATCAAGCGATTCTGCAGTAGCTCTTTGAATTTGCTCCAGTTTGTGTGTTTGTTGCCCAGTGTTAAAGGAATTTCCTCGAATATTATCCTGGTACTTGTGGTCATAATAACAAGTGAGTGGTCTGATGATAACTCATAGCAAGATTCAATGTGTATACAGTTCAGTGCTATCCCCTTAGTGATGAAGAAGTCCAGCAGGTCCGGGATTTTATTTCAGCCTGTCGGCCAGTAGGTTGGTTCTCCAGATGATGTGCTCGGTAAGTTATTACTAATTAGTGAGTAGCAGAGTTGCCTGCCGCGTGGCAGAATTAGTCGAGATCCCTAGTGGGTATGTTTTGCGTTCCAGTCCCTTCCGGCTATAAATGTCGGACCTAGTGTATTGAAAAATGTGTCAAATTCTTGGCTGTTTATCACATGATTTGGTGGGTTATATATTGCTGATATGGTGGTTGGATCATTTAGTTCGACTGCAATGCTGGTTGCCTGAATGCTAGACGTTGCATGTTTTGAATTTCATAGTGTTTTATTATCTTTATTATTATAATAGTGTTAGGTATCAAATTGTATTATTAACAAATAATTGATTATTATAATTGGAGGCGGGATATGTGCTTTTGTTTGTTTATAGAAGCCGGAGCGAGACGCTCAGCTTAAGAACGAGTAACGAAGGGCACATTGAGTTACGTGCCTGTATGGAGTGTGGATGCAAGGGTGCTGATTGTGGGGAAAGGATGTGTGATCTAATGTTTTGGTGTGCGTTGCAATGTGGACGGTTATGGATTAGGTGTTGGAATGGAGTAAAGGTCAGTATCTAAACTACAATATGTATATCAGATTGAGGTGTACCGACATGTGTGTGTCCTCATGATTACATAAAGGCGGGATTCGTTCCTGGGTCCTTTGCAAATATACTACGTGCACATAAAGGCGGGATGCGTTCCAGGGTCCTTTGCAAATATACTACGTGCACATAATGGCGGGATGCGTTTCTGGGTCCTTTGCAAATATACTACGTGCACATAATGGCGGGATGCGTTCCTGGGTCCTTAGCAAATATGCTACGTGCACATAAAGGCGGGATGCATTCCTGGGTCCTTTGGAAATATACTATATGTACATAAAGGCGGGATGCGTTCCTGGGTCCTTTGCAAATATATACTACGTGTACACAAAGGCGGGATGCGTTCCTGGGTCCTTTGCAAATATACTACGTGCACATAAAGGCTGGATTCGTTCCTGGGTCCTTTGCAAATATGCTACGTGCACATAAAGGCGGGATTCGTTCCTGGGTCCTTTGCAAATATGCTACGTGCACATAAAGGCGGAATGCGTTCCAGCGTCCTTTGCAAATATACTACGTGTACATAAAGGCGGGATGCGTTCCTGGGTCCTTTGCAAATATACTACGTGTACATAAAGGCGGAATGCGTTCCTGGGTCCTTTGCAAATATACAACGTGTACATAAAAGCGGGATGCGTTCCTGGGTCCTTTGAAAAAATACTACGTACACATAAAGGCGGGATGCGTTCCTGTAAATGTACATCACGGAGAGGTTCGTCCTAGTAATTGAAATAAGGAGGGGTGTGTCCCTTACGTCCTTAATTAATACGGTACTCGTATTGGGTATTAAGAGGTGTATGTCACTGCTTTGCACATGAAGGTGAATTACAATAGTCGTAGAGAATAATGGTCGAAGCCGTGACTGCTTGGAATCCAGTTGGCAAGAGAACAACTGGCGGGGGAAGGGGAGATGCTCCCCCGATAAGTCCTTTCAATTATAGTTAATATACAATACTAAAAGAATACTCTTTATATGTGGGGAACATCGTTTGGAGCCAATGCCATCTTCGGATCGAGTTCAATATATAGCCTGCGGATCCTGACCAATAAAAATACAGTATATTATGTAAGTGATTATTATAATTAATAGGTAAAATGGCGAAAATTTATGTATTAAATATGGCGTCAAGGCTACGATTGGAAAAACAACTAGCTTAACAATAGCTGAGCCCCCATGTGCTTTATTGTGTGGATGATTTGTATATATTGTATAATCCTTTATTTTAATATAGTTTTTTTAAGTCATTCTAGTTTCTGAGATTAGCACGATATCTATTTTGTATGTTTTCAAGAAAATTTTAAGTTCTTGCCTTGTTCAGGCAAGGTGTTGGCGTTCCACGTTGAGATTCGTAGACATGTAGCACACGACATGTGTGCATTTTATTTCCTGTCGACTATTGATTTAATTAGGTCGAACATTCGATCTAACATTTTGTCCATTAGCTTCTCCATGGATTCTTTAAATCGGCTTAGCATTTTATCCAGTGTTGTCACTATATTTAGCCCTTCTTGAGTTCGCTTTTGTTGAGTAGTGTTTCTTGTTATATCTGCATATGATCCTCCGTTAGGTGGTGCTTGCCGGTTGGCTGATCTTTCACTGTTCCTTTCCCTGTGTTGCTCGTGGTATGTGAACGCATTTTCCTCTTCGGGTCGAACCTTTGCTGTTTGTACTCCTGGTATGTTTTGCATCCCTTGTAGCTAGCAGGGTGTGCTTCATTGTAGTTAGCGCATACTGCTGGTGTTGTTATTGTTTTTCGCATCTACTGATGGGGTGGGCATCACCACATTTCACGCATCTGAATGCACGCCTACATATGTTTTTCGTGTGCCCAAATCTATGGCAACGTTAGCATTGTACAACTTCTTTCTTTATGTATGACGCATCGAATGTTACTATTTGGTTGTTTATGTGTTTGATGTTGAAAATGTCTTTGTTGTTGTAATCAGGTTCAAGATCTAAGTAGAACATTGGCAATGGCTCTTTAGTTGCTCAGTGTCTTGCATTTATAATACTTCTGACCTTATGGCCGAGGGCCAGTAGTTCTTCAGTTATTGTTTTAGGGTCTTCCGAGTGGTGTAGGCCTCTAAGTACAACTCGATAGGCTCTCTCGTGTTTTAGTTGGTAGGTGTAGTGGCTGATGTCTTGTTTTATTAGTTATTCAATAATCACCTTATAGTGTTCTACATTTGATGGCATTATTTTTACAACGTGTCCGCTTCTCATTATTGTCTGTTGGTACAGGTCTACTGATACTGCATTATTCAATACATTTCTGAATTTTTGTATATTGTTTACCCCTGTAACAAATATCGGTTCTGGTTTCAGTTCTATTGCTTGAGTTTGAATTTCGTTCTTGTTTACTTGGTTCCTTTCTTCCTCATCATTGTTAGTGAGAGGGAGGAACCTGTTTGCTAGGGGTATTGTATACATTTTGTCCATTATTGGTCTTTTGTTGTCCTTGATACTGTCCTCAGGGCTTTCTCTTAATCTTTTGTTTTTGTTGGCAGTTATCCTATCTTCCTGCCATTCATGTTTTCTTGTGGGTTATTCATTTTGGGTGGAATGGGTTTGTGTAATCGATGAGTGGATGTCTGACATTGATTTTGTACGGGTTCTATTTTCGAACATGTTTCAGTGGAATATCTGTTGAGTGTAATGTATTTGTGTTTTAGGTTTCTTTTCTTTATTGGTTATTTATATTCCATACTGAACCATGTTATTATATTGCTTTTTGCCAATGTTTACCATTTGCGCGGTATTTTTATTTGAGGTTATTAATACGTTCCTGCACTTAATGCAGCACCATTTCTCAATTTCGCCGGTACTGTTTAGTTCATTCATTGTCTCGATGTTCACGTCTAGGCATTTCAGGTGGAATATTATTTTACACTTCATTTTGCACTGTATGCAGTCTTCATATCTCGTTGTTAATTTTTCGCACACATCGCACGACGCGGCCATTTTTGGTCTACTGACAAAACAGTGGATGTATTGTTGTATCATAGAGATAAAAAAAATATTATTATATCCTCCGCAATCTTCCAATTTCTACAATCCTCACGCACACCCGAACCACATAAATAAAGAAAATGTACTCATTGTAAATGTAAACCGCATCCGTGGACTTTTTAAAAGTATCCAGGCCAAATCAAATTCCCGTCGCCCGTGTATGTATGCGATCCGCGTGCATCCAGAGCCGGGCTTACGTATTCCATCAGTAAAATCCCTGCCGGATTCGCGCGGGGGCGGGGGGTAGGTAACCCAGAACCGGAATGAATGTCAAATATGTGCTCAGGGCCCCTCAAACCAGATCCGGCTCCGCCAGCATGCGTCACGACTGTTCGCCGCCTCGGCCGCCCCCGATGGGACGCCGCCGCTAACTTAAGACTCAGCACAAACAGGGATCATAAACGGATTATAACTCTGTTTAGAGTTAGGAGACTGGGGAGGTCCAGCTGGCCGATTCCGCAGTAAATTAGCCGTACGATACCGCCGCCCCCAAGTAATATTGTATGCATACCGGGGTGGAGCCGGAGTAAGATTTGGGTCAGGAATGCCGTCCGACTAGACACGTGGATGGACGCTGTATAACTACTTTATATCAACTATTCACAAGTCACGTAGTGTAGTGAGGCTGACAGTCAACAAAGTGTGATTCAAATTATGGTTAACATCCTCCCATTGCATCATTAGTGGTTGTAATAAGGATAGAGATATGTACAATTGCGGACATTTCAAGTGCAACGAAAATCTATAAACCAGAGCGAATTTTGACCTTATTGGTAATCGGGGTTTAGACACGTACAAGTACAAATGCAGATGCAAAACAGCTTCGCCCTCAAATGTCAATAAGGCGGACATAAAAAAATCGTGTTGCACTTCGATTGTCGGCGATTTTACACTAACTGTCAAACAATTTTAGATGTTGCCATAAATTGTAAATTAGTGTTTATTTATTTATTTATTGATTTATTTACTCATTATTATTCGTGCCATACATTTATATTAGTTTACACACGTCAAAATAAGATTACATAATAAACAATTAACGAACATATTAAAATCAATGACATATCACGCCTCATGTAACTGAGACATGTCGAGATCCTGAAATCTGTTGGATAGGCACTCCTCTGTACTACAAAAAGCCTTCTTCGGCAAATATTTCTTAATTAGGGCATTATAATACCTCATCCGTGCACAGCTTCAATGAGGTAAGTAGCTCGTTATACGAGGGCTGTTTGACGGAAGAGTGACTTTTCAAACGTTGGTAACACTTTCGCTATAATGATTATGTTGCTAGCTCCTAAGGCCTTTCGGAGGTCTACTGTCAAAATTTGGCACCAATCTGACAGATAGATTATGTTTTATACTTATTTGAAGAAAACTGTTTTCGTTGTTGTGTAAATATGGAGAAAAAATAATTTCGAGTGTTGATTAAACATTATTTTGTACGTGAAAAAACAATTAAAGAAACCGAGGAAAAGTTACGTAAATATTATCCAGAATCTGCTCCGTCCCATGGAATGATTTGTAAGTGGTTTCTGCTTTTAAAAGTGGCCATATGAGCACGGTTGATGCAGATCGTCCAAAACCATCATTTACTGTAACTACTTCAGAAATGGTTAATAAACTCTATGGCCTTGTAATTGACAATCGTCGAATAAAAGTTCGTGAGATAGCTAATGAAGTAAACATCTCAACCAAACGGGTATACAATATTTTGCATGAACATTTCAATAAGAAAAAGCATTCCGCGAAATGGTTGCCGCGTTTTCTTCTTCTTCTTCTGTTGCCTTACACCAATGTGCGTTGGCGAATTATCATTTATTGTATAATTGTTAAAGTTTTGTTTATTGCAGCTTGGCATATGTCGCCAAACTTTCTTATTCCGGTCCAGTTCCTGATGTTCCTAAGCCATGATAGCTGTTTACGTCCGATGCCCCTTTTGCCTTCTATCTTTCCTTCGAGTATGAGCTGGGGAATTCGATATTTTGGCCCCCTTAGTATGTGACCCAGGTATCCTATCTTGCGCTGCTTTATGGTGTTGAATAGTAGTCTGTCCACACCCGCCCTTCTCAGCACTTCCTCGTTGGTAATGTGGTCTACCCATGGGATACGGAGCATTCTTCTGAATGTCCACATCTCGAACGCCTCGATCGAGCGTTTTCTTAATGGCGTTTTCTTAATGGTGAACAAATGCGCGCTCGCATTGAGAATTCAGAAGAATGTTTGGCCGTCTTCAACGTAATTCAAAGGATTTTTTTCGTCGATATGTCACAGTAGATGAAACTTGGATACACCATTATACTCCAGAAACATGCATACAGTCTAAATAATGGATTTCTCCATGCGAACATGCTCCCAAAAAGGCAAAAACATTTTTTTCGGCCAATAAGGTCATGGCCACAGTTTTTTTGGGATTCTAAAGGGGTAATCTTTATTAATTGTTTACAAAAAGGAAAAACGATAACTGGCCAGTATTATGCTGATTATGCAGACACGTTCTGATGCCGAACTTGAAAAACAACGACCGCATTTGATGAAGAAAAAAGTGTTGTTACATCACGATAATGCGCCCTCACATTCGTCTGCAATTGCTACAACTAAATTGGCTGAATTGCATTACGAATTACTGCTTTATCCGCCATATTTGCCAGATCTGGCTCCCAGTGATTTCTTCTTATTCCCAAATTTAAAAAAATGGCTGGGTGGAAAAAGATTTTAGGCAACTGAAGAGGTGATAACCGAGTCAAATGCATATTTTGAAGACTTTCCGAAAGATTACTTTTTGGAAGGTTTAAAAAAACTCTAAACTCGCTGGGCTAAGTGTGTACAGTTAAAAGGGTGTTATGTTGAAAAATAAAATAGTTTTTAAACAGAAAAATAACGTTTTCATTAAAAAGTCACTCTTCCGTCAAACAGCCCTCGTAGAGTGTAGGCCCGTAATAGTTCACACCTTTTCTACACTTAGAAATTCGTTGGTATGGCGGGCAGATGTAACTATTATTACGAGTTTGATAGCAGTGTAGTTCTATGTGTGGGTTCTGTATGTCGCAATGTGCTATCGAACATGTTTAAGGCACTCCATGATGAAGATGCATGGTTACGTAAGAATATCCTGCTCTATGAAGGACGGTTTGCAGCAGTCGCGATATTTTAGATAAAAACAACCCGGACAGCTCGCCGCTGGAGAGCGAACACAAGCGATTCACTATAGTGGAGTGACCCCATGTTATAGTTCCATAGGTGATGTGGCTATGAAATAATGAGAAATAAGCAACCTTTATTGCTTTTCGAGGTAGAGAGTCCGCGAGACTTCTTAACAGGAATATAGTTCGGCAAAGTTTTGTGGAGATGAGTTCACCATGGGAATGCCAATCCAACTTGGAGTCGAGACTTATACCCAAAAACTTGGTACAATTATTTATGGAAGTTAAGGGAACATTTGTACTTCTCAGTGTAAACATTATTTGAACAGTTTTATTGGTATTAAGAGTTAGTTTGTTCGTATTAAACCAATTAAGCACTTGGTTGTTGATGCTGTTGCTATCTGATACGGCGGACTGAAAATCTTTTGATCAAGTAACGCAAGTGGTATCGTCAGCATATAGTATTATTCTACTATTGATCATATGCAAGGGGAGATCATTGATGTAGATTAAGAATAGTAGGGGGCCCAGAATCGACCCCCGAGGTACCCCTTGGGTAACTGCTGCATCCGCAGATAAACGTCCGTTAAACAGTACGCGTTCACACCTGTTGAGTAAATATGAGCTAATAATCCTACACGTGGTTGGGTGGAAGTTGTAGTAATAGAGCTTTCGCAAAAGTGGCCCGTGGGGCACGCAGTCGAAGGCCTTGCTTAGATCAAGAAAAGGGACCATTGTATTTGATCTAGAGTGAAAGCCCTCTAGAATCTCTTCTACCAAGGCCCTGACCGCGTCGCCGGTCGACAGTCCTCTACGGAAACCAAACTGATCAGCATGCAATATATTTTGCTTCTCACAAAAAGCAATGATTTGATTAAAAAATTTCCAGTACCTTTGATACAATTAGTAGTAGTGAGATGGGCCTATAGTTACTTAATTCTGATTCATTACCTTGTTTGTATATTGGCATAACACATTTTTAATTTTTAGACAGTTCGGGAATGTGGCAAATTTTATGCATTCATTGACCAGTTTAGTGAGGGGCAAAACAAAAACATCCGTAATACATTTTAGTAAGTTTGTTGTCATAATATATATGTCCCGGGCTTGCGAGTTCTTAAGCGATCTGATTGTATTTCGTACCACTAGTGGGCTAACTTGAGTAATCACCAGGTAGGTCTTAATATGCCCAGATAATGCGTTAAGCAGTTTGATAGCATCCGTGTTAGATGAAGGTAGATTATCCTCAAGCTTGTTTGCAATAGTGCTAAAAAAGGTATAAAGGTAATGAAAGGTATGTCAAGTGACACCTCGTTTGAAAGGTCTCTTCGCAAGTAATACAACACACTATTTATTTCTTGAATATTTACAAATCCCACGTGATAAAAAAAACACTTTTATAACTTGAATACTATTTAATGCAACAAATGTTCAAAATGGGCACCGTTTCAAGCTGACTTCGTCTTCTGTTACCATAACCGATCATCATCAGAATCTCGATTCGGAGATTTTCGGTTAAATACGGCATTTTAGAAATCACTTCGACAACTTGACGAGCGTATGTGACTGCTTTGGTGACTATTATTATCACCAGTAACTAAGCAACGCAGTTCCATAGCATCAAAACACATGTCAAAAACATACAACTTTACGCCGAAACATGTTCAACGTAAACGTGGTTTTCTTTTTTTTTATCACGTGGGCTTTGCAAATATTCAAGAAATAAATAGTGTGTTGTATTGTAACCTAACCTAACCTAACCTAACACTCGAGAAGAATCCACCAGAAGATGGCAAATGCGATTTTGCCGAAACGTCGTGAAAAAGGTCCTTTTCAGGACACACAAAACAATACACGGAAGTTCAAAGACCCGGAACATGTTCAAACACATTTCGTCCGTGAAAAACATACACATGAACATATATATAACTAGATATATAACAATTCTTAATTGCCTAGATAAGTGTTAAAAATAAGCTAATACACCTGAGTGAATACAAGATAAAGAATGTAGCAGGAAAAACTGAATAAAAGCTAGAAAATATAGAATATGTGTTATAATTATATCCGTAAGTGCATAGACACGTGAGTGTGTTTCATTTTTAAGTGTAGGTACTATTCTCAATAATTCTCTTGATTTTTCAAAGATCGAAGTTAAATTTTAGGAAAGTCCAAAAGCATTTTGCATTTTCCTGCATTTTCCTAGGCGCATCTTGCTTAAAACTGTTTTACGTTCAATTATTATTACGTTGCAAATATTCAATCGGACTAGCCGTCACTAACAAGTCAGACAATAATAATAAAAATGAAACTCAAAAGAAAGATCAAAACGCTTTCATTCAAAACTCAGCTTCAGCAAATTATGGAGAAATTAATAAAAATGTATGAACGTATAAGCAGGCTTGAACATTTGAACATAGGACAAAAGGAGCTATTCGCAAAAACCGCAATGTCAAGTAACATTACGATTATGGAATGGAATGCTAATGGACTCTTGCAACACCAACAAGAATTGCAAGCAAACGTATCGCAATTGTATTGAGCCCTTTACTTGAAGAAGTATCTTATTACGTCTTATCAGTTGTGACTGAGCAATTCTTATCATCATATTTGTTTTGTAACAATAGTAATTACGAAAAACCAAATTGTCGATTGGTAATACTTTACTCCATTTAAGGAAGGTTGGTGCAATGTGATATTTTGAAGATTTAATTAAGGCACCGAGTAATCATGCCTGCGTGGCGATTGGTTGCTATCCATGCGGCGTATCGTATTTCCAAAAGAAACCAGAGGGACCGTAAAACTGCCTTTCAAAATTTTATGACTCCGAACCCCCCTGGCAATTATAAATTCAATTTGTCCCCGATACCCAAGGGGGGATTTTAATCGCTAATTCGAGTGGATTTTGAAGTTAATTTAACTCGTCAAAAATGCAAATTAAAACGTCCGCGGGTAAATTGATGCCCCGCTCAGCCGCCCCTTAATCATTCCATGGCCTTAAATTTTTAAAAACCACCCCGAAGAATAGTCTGTGTAGATATTAACTCAGAAATTATTAAGATTAAATTCAGTTTCAATTACGTATACTAATGACATTGAGGATGTACCTAGGATATTTTAATTTAAACTCTGTGTGGTCGGAATCTCAGTAAATTGGGTGTAACTAATTGTAATATGTTCCAGTACATTTTTTTTATTACTTATTTAAACCACACCAAATTTATTCTCATACGAACTTTTATTCCAATACAACAATACAATACAACAAAGCACATCATCCGTTCTTAATATTCATATCCAGATAATTATAATAACATTTATCTAATGTGCAATATAATAATATCATATTATTTCACCGAAGGCATATTTCATCCACCATCGCGACGCTCATACAGATGGGACCACATCAACCGTCGCAACGCTCATATAGACGGCAACCTATCTATCGTTCCGACGGTTTTGTAGACGAGAACATCGCGTTACTCATATACTGCGACATGAACATTAGTAGAGTTAATTTATAGATATTTAAACAGAGTATCACAAAACTTTCTTAACTCACATGTTGTATACAATATTTTGTCTACTCCCTTAATAGAAAGTACCTACACACTTTCGTCCCTCAAATGAGGGAGAAAAGTTCTACTTTTCCTCCCATGGGAGGCAAACAACTTTGGCTCCCTCATATGCGGGAGACAAACAACTTTGCCTCCCTAGAATAATACTTAGAAACATTAAATAGCTGTGAAAATAGTGTATGGTTTTCTTTTATTGATAGCGCTGAGGGTTACATGAACCGAGGCTGCAATAGTATTCACAACCGTGGCGTATATACTATGTTTTCACTACAAGAACAATTACAATAATTTAAAATTAAATATTAAAATACAACAAACGTCTGCCATTACATCAATACATCAATAAAAATTTGACATTGATGTATTCAACGAATATGGTGAAAATGCGGATAGCTTATGCCGGCTAATTGTAGTACACATACTTACCACACGAGAACTATATAACGATTTAACGAAAGATGAAAACTAGAACAGCTACATATCCCGCTGCAAAGTATGTATTAACACTTATTTTAGTCAGCTCATAACGTTCAACATAATCTCCTACGAACCACGCACCCGGTTTAATAACCGTATTCAATCCATTGCGTATTTAATTCAACCGGTCTACAACAGTAGCCGAAATCCATTCAACGTACGACATAAGCCTCGTACAATTTCTATTTTTAATAATTCGCACGTTCCATGTATACTTTGATTTTTAACAATATAAATACATATTCTAAATCTTATATTTAGCTGTTCAACATACCCCGTTGCAACGTATGTATTCACATTTATTTTAGTCAGCTCAAAACGTTCAGCATAATCTCCTACGAACCACGCACCGGGTTTAATAACCGTATTCAATCCATTACGTATATTATTCAACCGGTCCACAACAGTAGCCGAAATCCATTCAACGTACGACATAAGCCTCGTACAATTTTTATTTTTAATAATTCGCACGTTCCTTGTATACTTTGATTTTTAACAATATACCTACTTATTCTAACTATTATATTTTGAAATTTGGTTTTTTAATTGTCATGCACAAGAAAATATAATGTTTATGCCAAACACTGTGAAAGGTCGTAGAAAAAATCAAATGTATTACTCGGGAGGTGTATTACAGGGATTTTGATGCCCTTCGCTTCGCGTCACGCATCAAGTATCAGCGGGAGGAAATGATGCACCTGCTTCCTTGTAATACAAATAGCTATTATTAAATTTTGTCGAACAATAGTTTAGTAGTTAAAGTTTTATTTTGTACAATTCTTGGACGGTGGAAAGTCAAACTGACATTTATTGCCAAACCAAAATTAAAAAGCCATTTGTAGTATATTTTTGCCAAAAGGGGTTTCAAAAAATACCCGAGAAGTAGTGGAAAAGTTGGTGCCAACGAAGTTAAATGTATTCTATGAAACTGAGGTCGTTTGTTTTTGATTTTAAGTGAATTCAAAGTTTTTATTTGTTTTACACACGTAAATATCACTATACAGTTACCTGGTAAGGTAACCATTACATGTACCGTTCATGTAATGGTTGACACGAGCAAGTGTAGAAGCCACCTCTACTTTCATTTTCCGATCTGCAGTACAACTTAGCGTTATTGCATAGTATATGGCCCCATTTTAGTTGTTTCACATTTTACCCGGCATCACTAATGTGGGTTTTTAGAACATCCATACTGAGGTGGAGCCATCATAAAAAATATCTCAAAAATGAAAATTAATAAAAACATGCATATTTGCTAAATCACGTTGCTCTTTGAAGTGTTTGAAAGCAATCAATATACATACAAAGTGAAATAAACGTTTATTTAAACTTTAATAAGGACATTTTAATTTCATTCCATACACATAACAATAGATTTTAAAGTAATGAAAAAGAGTAGAAACTCACAGTATTTTGACAAAGTAACCTAAATGTTCATAATACATATAAAAATGATACTGTATTTGCAAAAAATACTTAGTGAGAAGTGGACCTAAATCATTCGCCCGCAATCCTACTGCATTCGACATAAGACATAAGACATACAAAACTTGTTTTTCTAATTAATGCTGCTGTACTTGGTCTTCCTGTGATTCTTCCTTGGACATTCCTGACATCACTCGACACTACTTTTTGATAGGGGATCGAAATAGATGTTTCTCCAGTAATTTTTTGAATTTTCATTCGAAGCCCTTTGACAATTCCAGTATTGTCTCGTTTGTAAATATGCTGATTAAATCTAACAGCGTTATTCAATAAAAAATAAACCGTGCTTTAGCGGTGTTTTACAAAGGGTTACAAAAGTTACTAAGATTAAACCACCGTTAAACCACGCCTTACATTTTTATGAAAAACACTGTAAGAGTTTGAAAAAATCATTACGTTTAAGCTTATTATCATCATTAATCATTATTACATCTATAGATAAGTTGCGAATTTACACCAACTGAGTTTAGCTAAAAATTTTAGCTAAAAGATGTGTATTACTACGAAAATTAGCCGTATATCAATGACTATGATAATTTAGTCGTAACTCAAAAGGTTACACTAAAATATCTTAGTATTTACGAGATATGCTTATTTCATCTTAGTAACTATCAGTTTCGACAATTTTCTTTGGTAATAACAATGGAAGACAATTGGAAATTCTGTTATAATGAAAGTATTCAATCTAGTGAAATCTTTTATTGCTAATTTTTAAAATTACTTTTATGATAATAAGAGATAAAGTTGAAGATTTCTTTGAGTAACAAGATTTCAGTTTCATATACGTATTGAAAAATACAAAATATAATTCTCAACTTACATGCGTGAAATATTCTTGTGAAGTAAGAGCCGAATGAGGAAGCTGTTCATTAATGTATAAAAGTACTCTTGAAGATGGTGGATATACGATAGTTCAATTTATGAACAACAAAATCATTAAAGATGGGATCAAGGAACTAGAATTAAAACAAACTAATGGCATTCCATAAGAATTATTTTTTTCAAAATTAAAAAACTCAAATTTTGGCAAGACTAATTTCTGGAACAGTTAATGATAACAATGCCTCGGACGAAGAAAATATATATATGTTTTTTTTAAAATTAAATACATCTTTTACTTATAACTGAATAATGTGTTTTACGTACTTATAAGTTAATTTATATTGAATTATAAAGTTTATGATACTAGGATGAAGTATCATTTTTATTTGTATTAATCTCTCTACTATGTTTTTTCCCAGTTACAAAATAAAATAATTTTATTCATCTAAACGTGGTCACTGTAAAAATTGTCTCTTTTACTATTTAATTATCTAATAATTATGAATTTTATAACATTAACAAGTAATATACCGTTTTACTTTTATGATTCAATTCAAATTTGAAGATTGATTGACTTGAAATCTATTTTTTACAGAATGAGAACCTTGAAAATTAAAAACTGTGAATATTTCAAAATGGCCATAAAACAATTTACCACTATTGTGCTTAGCACGGCAGTATTGTGCATTGTATTTTCACTAGTGAATTATCCGTATCACTTGGAGTTTGAGGTAAATAATCATAAATATGCAGAAATATCACCTACTTTAACACCGAAACACGTTTCAGAAAATAATTTTGTTTCTATCTCACCGTCTGAAGAGGTTTATTGTTGCAAAGTGACTACAAAGTGACTACAAAGTGACTACAAAGTGACAAAATAAATGTTAATATTTCAATCGAAAATTGCAAAAAAAAAGTTTTCTTTGCTCAACCACTTTTAAAGTTGCCTAGTAATAGCATATTTATTGACCAACTTTGAACGAGGAAAACCATCAGGCAGTATTATTTTTATTCAAATAGACATTAAATGAACACTTACTATTGCTGGAAGTCCGAAAACCAGAAACCAGAACCACTTTAAACTCCGTATTATTGGTTATTTCAAAACTTGGAAACTAGCAGTTTAAACCTTCAGAATTTCGTTGATGACATCGATGTCTGTAGCAGATAACATTGATGCACCAAATGCTAGCTAACCATCTCAATGTTAACGATTAATTATGAAATCCACGCGTACATACCTTATTAAATGAATGTAAATGTTTCTAATTTTCTCTCTATTTCCATATTGTAATGCAGATATAATTAAAAACAACGTATGATACACGTACAGAGGGGCCTTTCAAGCACTGCGAGCAAGCTTGTGCACTTTTTTCTTTCATAATATATTTACCTACTATTAAACTGATCTTTCTCTATTGATTTTCTTTGTTTTCTAATTGTCTCAATTGTACCCTCGTTTCATTGCCTCTGCGCTTTATGACCAATTTTTAATCAACACAAATGTACTTGGCTATACCGTGTCAGTAACATTTCTAAATATTAAATAGTACCTGAACAGTAGGTACTATTGCGCTGTAATATAAATTCCAACGAAAATTGGACGAATCTCTCATGAATCTTTTTCCATTCACTACATTGTATGCTTTAGAGGTGTTAAGTCGTGCTCTCCCATTACTCCGCGACGTTCTCACTGTTTCTTTATCTTCATCAATTTTAATTGCGCAATCAACGTCCCCCGATGCCTCCTCCCCCAAGGCACCCGAGCAGTCCCACGTGGAAATTAATTTACATTCTCGACAGTTCCGCCTCCTCCCCCATCGTCGGGCCTTCCTTCTTTTTATTCTTCCGTAAACACGTGGAATCTCATTAACCCAGAGTCCCCCAAACTCCTTATCGCCGGCCTCCCTTTAATCGTAAAATTGCCGTATTTATTCCCCGCGCCGGCGTTTTTCTCCAACCCCTCTCTATCCACCGGTTCGCGTTTAGGGTTCGAACTTGGGAAATTGCGCATAATTCCTGGAAACTCCAGCGACGCTAAGGCAAATGGGGAGCGGCAGGAAAAAGAGCGAGCGTTTTTAATTGCCGTGCCGTGTTCCCCGTGGAAAGCGGCAGGGGTGGAGGAAATTACGGGTTTTTGTCTCGGCCGACACTTGACACAATTGCAGTGCTAATTGTTTTAATTTTCCATTATGTGTGTTGCTATTGAGGGTTAAAGCGAGGATTTTGTCCTCAAAGGTGCTCCTTAGCACCACTTAGAATAATACCTGTTGCTAATTGATCTGGATTTGAAAATTACATTCGCCACCTTAATATTCCCTATTTTTTAGTCTTTCCAATAGGAACCTTAGCAAAAATATTGGATATGAATGATAGATAGATAGATGTCTTTATTTCCTATATGAACAATATCTATACACTAATAATAGGTACAAAAGTAAACCTATTACGAGTACATTGTAAAATGTAACTAACATTGTAAATTAATTGTTTATTTCAGAAACCCGGCACGTTTTCAAATATTCGGGAAACGAAGAAATTCGATCATTTTAAATGTCAAAACTGTTGACAGAAAATGTATTCAACGCATGAAAGTATTCAAATAGGGCAATGGTGCTCGCTGGCAATAGTATACGGAATGTGCGCAATTTTAGTATTTTAGTTTATTTTAATTTAATTTTTTATATTTCATTTAACCACTGAAATATTTTAACTGAACAGAGCCTATGTTTAGAGATTAAAAAAACCTCGCGGTATATTGAATTTATGACACTGCCATCATGCTTTTGACGATGATTGGTTATAACTAGCGTCAGGATAAATAAGCACAAAAATCTTCAATAAATCAAAAAAAGTAGAAAAGTAGAACAGGCCTTTATTTTTAAATAAAAATAAAATAAGGCAACAGTAATGGCAATACATATACACTCAGATGCAAAGAAACCGGGTCATTGGGTTATTGTTTGCAAAAGAACCTTATTTAAAAAAAAAATTGATGTTGGTATAGTCCTTAGAATAAAATTTTTAGTGTTTTACAATCAAAGAGACCGTCGGGATGTAAAAAGAAGCAACATATGGAACTTATTATTTATTTAAAGAACATTAATAAGCGAAAACGATAATGTACGTATACATGAAAAAAATGCATTTCTGCAAAATAAACTTAACAGAGAATAATAAATGAAAATGACATTTAATCGAAAACAAACAAATCTAAACCCAGTAGCCACCTTGATCCTCTATGCATAACGCCGAATGAGTAATAGGTAGTGAAGAACGCATAGCTTTAAATGTTATTTTCGCTTATTAAATAAACTGATAAGTATCATATATTGTGTTTTTCTACATCCTGATGGTCTCTTTGATTGTAAAACACAAAAACTTTCATTCTAAGGACTATACCAACATAATTTTTTTTTTAAATGGGTTTTTTGCAAACAACAACCCAATGACCCGGTTTATTTGCATCTGAGTGTATAAAACATGAATGCTAGTAAAAAACAAAAATCTATAATTTTTATTAATTATAATGTGTTTTTTCTAAATTGTTCGGATAAAATATGCTTATAAACGAAAAAAATTCTCTCGACATACACCGATGTTATAGGCGTGTTCTTAAATGTAGATATTAGGAAAGTACTAATATCTAAATTTTCTTCAAAATTGACTTGTAGTACATTTCCTATCTTCTGATAAAAAACCTCACCTTTTCTGAGTACATCATCAAATTTGTTGAATATTATTTGACCAATTTTGCCAGGTTCTTCTTGAAAGGATATTTTAAAATAATGGACAATCATGACAGATTCTACTAAGGACATTCCTTGTTTCTTCATTTTTATTGAATAACTAACAAAAGCATAGGTAGTTAAGATGCCATAGTTAAGATGACATTTATCTATGGCTTCATCACACGATCCAAATACCACATCTAGTGATAATTGGTTGCTGAGGTAAAAGAATATGAGATATATGGGAGGTATAGAGTGGCTTTTAGAAAAACTATATTGCAATTATTAATGAAATCATTAACTATGGGAAATTGGGGTCTAACTCTTTCTGCTAATTTATTTAATCCATGTATAAACCATGTAGAGTATATTAAAAAAAAAATACCAGCTTTTTCCTTATACGGCATCAAAAACAATAAATTAAAAAAAAAGTTTCTAGCCAAGGGTAAAAGTCGCTAAATCAGTAAAACAAAAAGCAAATTTTCCAAGATAATATGAAAATTAAGTTAAAAGGGCGAAAATAGGCAGAAAACGCAAAACAATATAGGTGTCAAAACACTCAGTTTTTGCAATCCATCCACATTTAATATTCAGGTGTATTGCGTATCAAAAAACATTAGCAGTAACGTGTACGTTACAGTCATGTCATGTCATGTAACAGTCATGTTAACAGTGTAACATGATTGTTACACTGTAACAGTCAATTACAGTGTAATTTGACTGTCATTATGTGACAAAAATTATTATCATTGTATTCATTTTATGAAACTTAATTACTCTAGATCTTTAGTGTATTATTATTTGTACTATTAAAAGTTTATTCGTGGTTGTGTCTTTACTCAACAAATACTCGCACTGTATCATTAATTAAATAGACCTAGATCTAACCTTTCACAATATTTATATGTACAACACTATTTTGAACTTTGTGAAATTAAGCAGAAATATTGTACAACACTTTAATGAACACGACTTTACATACATGTTACTGCTAACATGTACAGTTTTTTTTAAATATTTTTTGATACGCAAGACACCTGATAGTGTTGGTGTGCTAATAATATACGTAAAAAGTAAATTTGCTAGAAATCCGAACCCTAGTTATAACTATGGCATCATATAAAGTTAATTTTATATGATCTATCAGAATTGAGGCTCATATACAGAGATAAATATAATATCCGAGTAAGAGCGTCTGAAATATTTAAAGAAAGAAATCCCAAAAAAAGAACATTTAATATCAATTTAAAAATACTGGTAAATTGGAACTAAGTTTTAATAATGAACGTACAAAACCAGTCTATAATTACTACAATTCAATGAAGAAAAAGTATAGTTAAAAATTCCCACATCTCAATACGAAGATGCGGAAAAAAATGGTCTAGCTAAATCAACAGTTGATGAGCTATTAGCTGTGAATAAATAATAACCATTTAAACCAAAATCTGTTTAAACTTTGCAACATCGGGATTACTGCAGTAGTTCTGAGTTTTGTTTCATGGTGGAAGGCGAAACTGAAACTGAGAGACCATTTCCCAAGAACAGTATAGTTAACTCACAAAACTGTGTCGTTTGTGGGCAGCAGAAAATAAAGAAATTAGAGTCTACTGTAAAAATGTAGGTATATTCGTATAAAATAAATGTTTTGTGTGGAATTTTGAACCGACAAATTGTAGCACCTGACATGTTTCGACAAAGCTTCATAAAATATTTAGAATTTTTACCTACGGAACTGGAAAATCTATTTGACAATTTACCACTAGCTACAAGAAATTTCATCTAGTATGTGCAGACTGGAGTACCTGCACTATGTGCTCGTGCAGTGGTACATTTTTTAAATTACGAATTTTATAAACAATGGATTGAAAAATATTCATTATTTCATGTCTTGCTCGCTGACCCGACCTAAATCCACTTGGCTACTTTTTAAGGGGTTGGTTATAAAAGAGTTCATTCTGAGAGAACTTTTGAGAATTTAGAAGATATTGAAAAACTAATTACTGATGGTGTAATACATTAAGATAATAATCCGAATTTTCTTGAAAACGTAATTAGACATTTTAACCAACTCCTTTCCAAACACTCTAAATATGCATTCACTATATTCAATAGAAAATCCCTCAACCTATTCGGTTAACCAGCAACGAGGTAATATAATTCACGACGAGGAAAATATCATTGATATTAATACACCTATTTATAACAGAGATCATTATTTATCGAGAGTACGAAATGTCAACGGTACAAATTAATACATACCAACATACAAGGTATGCTCAATAAACTTGACGAACTCCAACTTTTTGTGCAAGAAAATTGTCCCCAAATACTGTGTCTGACTGAAACCTGGGCATCGAGTGAAAATATACCATACATTAAACAACTGACTGGATTCAAACGGATATCCTTCTACAATAGGCGCGCACATGGAGGTAAGGGAATATTTGTACAAAACACACTGAACTGCACGGAAATTAATCATATAAATAATCTTTCAGTTGAGATGGAAATTTAATGCGCGGCCGTAGTTTTAAGATGTAGTAATGAGAAAATATCTATAATCACCGTATATAGACCTCCATTGGGAAACATACCGGATTTTATGTATCGATTGGGAGAAATTTTGGATCATGCTGAGAAGGTCTCAGATTCAGTCATATTGTGTGGTGACTTTAATATTTACAATTTGAAAATGGACATGAATAGGCTGCTTTTGTCGGACTTGTTTGCTGCATACCCCCTTAATAAATAAAATAACTCTACCTACAAGAGTACAACATTACAAAAATGGAAAATCCTCTTCAACCGCAATCGATTACATAGTCTCCAATATTGATAGCAATAAATTCAATTGTTCAGTGATAATCTCCAGTTTTTCAGATCATTACGCCCAAGAAATAATATTCGAGACCACGGCACCTAAACAAACTAATAATAAGAAGGAATACAGCGAGAGAAGGAAAGTCAATAACAAAACGCTAGAAGTGTTCGCAAAATTATTAAGGATGAATATTGACGAATTGAAATTCACAGATGATGTGAATGAATCATTTGAGATCTTTATGAGATGGTTATCACAATATTTTAAGGAAGCTTGTCCGATAAACAAAACCTGTTCACGTCCGATTACCAAGAGGCCGAAATGGATTAATAATTAAATCAGAAGACCGAGCTATAGCTGTTATAACATCTATTATATATAGATGTTATAACATCAGGGAACAATTTAAGGAATTAAGGGGGAGCTACAGTTCAGCAAGCAGTATTTATATAAAGTGGCGAAGAAAGTAAATCAACAGCTAATTAAGAAAACTAAAATAAATTACTACGAGAAGGAAATCGAATCGGCGGAAAAAAAAATAAGGAAGGAGTGGAACATAATAAATTCGGACCTCAATATAATTAAAGAAGCCTCACCTGTTATACTAGCAAAATATGGTAAACTGATTGAAAACACTGACTCAATAGCATAGGAGTTTGTGAAATACTTTTCCACGTCTGCGAATAGTAAATTAGCAATACATTTTGGAAATAATGTTTCAAGAGAGTGTACAACTAGATCCTCCTCAGTAAGTACAAGGGTATTTTTTGACGCTACAGAGGCAGATATTAAATCCGCAATATCGAACCTCAAAAACAAAATATCCTTAGGACCTGATAACATGTCCACAAAAGTTATAAAACATATATGTGAGAGTATAATATCACCCCTGACCTACCTGATTAATCAATCTCTACGAAAAGGTATCTTTCCAAGTTCATTAAAGGTAGTTAAAATTGTACCTGTGTACAAAAAGGGTTGCCCTAAATGCACAGAAAATTATAGGCCAGTATCAATTCTAAATGTAATATCAAAAATCTACGAGTCCATTGTACACTCCCACATACAAAATTTTATTGCTAAATTCAATGTAATAAACGAGTGCCAACACGGTTTCGTCGCAAAAAGGTCAATGGAAACAACAACATTTGATTTGATCGAACGTTTGAATAAAAAAATGGACGCGAATAATTAGACTGCCGGAATATTTTTAGATTTGTCAAGTGATTTTGACGTTGTCAACAGCACTGTTGTGGTAAACGAGCTATGGTGCTTGGGAATACGAGGTCTGCCACTCGACTTGATTAAGTCATTCCTAGACTACAGACAGATCTATGTCTTATTGCTACATCAAAATCTAAAACATATGATATTCCCCTGGGGGTGGCTCAAGGATCAGTACTGGGCTCATTGATATTTCTGTTATACGTCAACGATCTACCTGAACATCTTCCCATTGGTTATGTGGTCACCTTTGCGGACGATATATCCATACTTATTCATGCTCCCACCGAGGAAGAACTCAGTATTAAATATCTTACGGTGATGAAAAGTATACAAACGTGGTGTGACAAAAATAATTTGATATTGAATAACGATAAATCAGTGACTGTCCAATTTTATAAGAATCGAGTACCTAAAACAAAAATTCCAAATTCATCTACAACAGTGAAATTTTTAGGTTGCCACTTGGATTCGGGTTAAAAGTGGAATATTTTTTTTTTTTTTTAAGGGTTGTTATACAGCCGCAGGCTGCCTTCCCACTCCTAATCTCCATCCTCTTCTATCCCTAGCGTCTTCTTCGTCTAATCCTCGGGCTGTCATGGCCTTCCTCATGCCTTCATTCCAAGATCTTCTCGGACGTCCCCTCTTACGTTTTCCGGGGGGAACCCACTGGAATATTCGCTTGGGCCATCGTTCCTCTTCCATGCGCATGAGGTGTCCAAACCATTTCAGACCTCGCTTTTGAATTCGTTGGTTGATAGTTTCCTCTGCCCCCATGCAATCTCTTATCTGATCGTTTCGCATTCTCTGGAGTCTGGACACTCTAGCACTTCGCCGCAAGTAGTCCATCTCTACTGCATTCACCCGACGTTCCATTTCCGCATTCATTACCCATACCTCACTACCGTAGCAGAGCACGGACTCCACCATAGACTTTCCAATATGTTTCTTGGTCTTTCTTGAGATGTGCTGGTCCCAGAACACAGAGTTTAGACATCCCAAAACTCTGCGGCTGCTCTCTATTCTCCGCTTAATTTCATGAGAGCCTAATCCATCCTGGGTAATCATAGCTCCTAGATATTTGAACTGTTGGACTTGTCGAATTTGGATGCTGTTTTCCAACATGATAAGGAAGTTTGCCTGACAGTTAGCTGCTATGAATTCCGTTTTATTGAAGTTTATTTTCATTCCCCATTCCTTATATTCATTATTCAGGCGTTCCAGCATAAACTCTAGATCAAACGCGTCCTGAGCTATGACCACTTGGTCATCAGCAAAGTTCAGGTTAAAGAGACAGTCATTCCCAATCGGCACCCCCATGCCACTGCATCTTCTCCTCCATCCCCTTAGCACTGTCTCCAAGTATAGATTGAAAAGCATAGGCGAGAGGCAGCAACCCTGTCTTAGTCCTTTGTCCGGTCTGATGGGTAGAGACATTGTTTTTCCGTTTTTAATAGTGGCTTCATTATCCCAATATATAAGTTTTATTGCCTCAATAATGCTCTTTTTAACATCCTGAACTTCTAATGCCATCCAGAGTCTGTTTCTTGGGATTGAGTCGTACGCCTTTTCTAAATCAATAAACGCCATAAAAGTTTCCTCTCCTACTGATGTTCGCTTTTCAACTAATTGTTGTAGTATAAACAGGTTATCAACGCATGATCGTCCGGGAGTGAAACCACTCTGATCTTCACTAATTTTATTATTGATTGCAGTTTGTAGGATATCCTTGATTATTCTTCCTAATAGTCTACTTAGTGAGCTAGTAATACTCAAACCTCGATAGTTGTTGGGGTCTTTCTTACTACCCTTTTTATGTATTGATACAATATTAGAGGTTTTCCACTCATCTGGTAAGATCTTTTCACGTAAGCAGTAGTTTATAAGGTTAGTCAGTTGCTTCCATAGAGTATCGGTTCCATATTTAATAAGTTCTGCAGGAATCCCGCCCGGGCCAGGTGATCTTCCATTCTTAAGCGTCTTGACTGCCTCTTGTACATGCTCTATATTAATTTGCAGTATCTCTCCCTGCTCAGGTTCCGTATTTATGTAGCTGCCCTTGTATTGTTGACGATTTTCGGTTAAGAGATTGATGTAGTGTTGCCTCCAAGTTACGTTATCGATCATTGATATGGGTGTTTTCTCGGTGTTGGTCTTCATACTCTTTAGAACTCGCCATACCTCTGTGGATTGTGATCCACCCAAATAGCTGTCTATCTCTGAGCACTTTCTTTCCCAAGTTCTGCTTTTCTCTTGGGCAATAATTCGTTTTACTTCTCTATTATAGCTTTTATATTCTTGTCTGGATACGTCTGATCTTTGCATAAGCCAGTTGTTATAGGCTTCCTTTTTCTTTTCGACCGCTTGCTTGATTCTCTGGCTCCACCAGATCTGGTCTCTTTTACTCCTGGTAACATTTCCTAGAGCTTCTCCTGCTGCTTGATGAATTGCGTTCTTGATCCGGGTATTTTCCTCATTAGCATCTTCTCTGACCTTTTCTCTAGTTAAGTGAGATTCAAGTCTATTCTGATATAACTTTCTTATACTATAAAAGTGGAATATCCACATTGATAACTTATTAAAAAAACTAAATAGTGCGTATTATGCCATTGTTAAGTTAAAGCGCAGTCTCCAGGAAATACCCGATCCAGGTGTATTATGCGCTGGCATATTTCCACATGGCCTATAATATTATACTGTGGGGAAATGGTCCTATTCCCAAAGGATTCAGATTGCCCAAAAAAGAATAATAAGGGCCAACTTGACAGTCCCTCTCCATCGAACAGCCACATATAAAAAATCTCCCTATATGGCATTCGTAGATGTTTACAACAATTTCCCAGATTGGATAAAAAAGTGCAGATCCAAACTCGTATTCAAACGTTCGCTAAAGATGGAATTGGCTGGGAAATGCTATAAATGAATTTTTAAATAGTGCAAAACTCTCCGAGTACGGAGATTCTCAACTACAGTAGTTGTTTGAATTTATATGTTTGAACATTAGGTATTTTAAAATGTGTATTTTTGTATATTGTGTGACTTGTGATATATGTATATGTATGATTGACACGACAAATATCATGTAAATATGATCTATTGTTTAAATAAATATCTATCTACTATCTATCTAACAAATTTCTCATTTTTAATTGGTTTTGGATGAAGCAGAAACTCAAATGAAGAACAACATTTTCAGAGAAATCACATTCAATTTCGTGTAAAATTTAATAAAAATGATTCCAACAATAATAGATTATTTTTACTCTTAAAAATTTCCTTCATCGAAAGATGTATAATACACATATTTCAAGTATCACGACGGTATGCGTACTGTGTGGTTTCAGAAACCATAACACAATAAGTAAGAGTAATTTATTCGGTCTAACTTACTCGCTTGCACAATAAACTAATTAATTCATCATATTCTATAGTTTTCGATGATTGTCGGGTACGCGATGAATCCTCTGCATATTATCGTCCACGCCAGTGAAAACTTTAACATCTAAAATTGATCTTCGCGGGGTTAAAATATCCTGGTTGGGTGTTAAAACAAAAACAATAAAGCCGATCTGGGGGGGATGCTGGTCCGGGACGTGCCATAAATCGGATAGGTGCGATAAGAAGGGTCCACGCGCACATAAAAGAGATAGATAACGCACGGGTCCTCTGGATGATTATAACTGCGCCTCCGCCCCGGATTATTCCGGAGCTCTCCGGAACTTATAGCCGACGCGCTTTACTGCCGCCTTGGGGTTCCGTTTCCGGTTCCGCACGGTCACCGTCACGGAGGCGCTATTATGTTTTATTGCGCCCTAAGGGCCCCCGTCCGTCCGTGAGCCCTTAATTGCCGTCGCATTACACCGTTTCAATATTGGAATATTTGAATTGTTGCACGAAATCCGCGCCGACGCGGTATTCTTGCATTTTGTATCGTGCCATCCCATCGAATTTGGGCGGGACGTGAAAGAGCGCGTAAAGTGTTAAGGGGGACGTATCAATAATGAGGTCCATATATATTCGGGATCCGGACTCATTTCCTGGCTGGTCCGGGGCACTTCCGGGCGCCCGGGGCGCTGATTTATTTTGGCAGGTATATTTTTCTCGTGTTAATACTTCGCGGTGATTTATCAAAATTCAATAAATCGGGCGTTGGCTGTATGCATCTACTTCCATTATGAATATACAGATTTATAAACCCTACACATTTCCTGCATGCCAAATTTTTAAAGCTATCCTAAATTATGTACATATTCGCAGCAATAAAAATCTACAATATCGATAAAAATGTATGTGTAGTATAATATCAGAGAAATATATTAAAGAATAATAGAAATAATTATAAAAAATGAAATAAAGCCAAAGCCCCTGAAGAAGGTTCTAACTTTTCTGGAATAATTGTGTTTGAAACCTTTATAGATTACAATATTTACAAAAATGTCAGTCAAGTCTTAGTCATTGTCCATGTGATTGGATCGCAACAAAAAAATGCGATATTAAAACGGTTCTACCAACTTAATGGTAACCAGCGCGTGAAGCGACATTAGAACAAAAAAGTAGCTGCAAGTATATGACAAGTACTAAGTAGAATTGTCATTCTGAAATTGACAACTTAATTTGAAAGAACTGGCGAAGCAATGCATCAATATAAGAACATAAAAGATGCCGGCAATGCATTGAAACAAACATTTAAAAAATCGCCATGAGGAAAAGAAAAGGAAATACAGGAACCTGATTATTCTGCATAAAAAAAGCGTATAATTGTAAAAAAATTGCCAGCTCTGACAAGAAGCCAGATTTTTTTTTCAAAATTATAAATGCATCGATAGATAACTTAAAATCTGACCAAAACATAAAACTTAAACAAACTGACACGACTTTTCGAGATCCACAATAGTATCCGAACTTTTTACTTTGTACTTGGATAGCAGTAGATCAAAAGTCTTACATATATACTTTGGGCATAACCAGCGGACACTATGTACTTTGCCAGTAAGTAATGTGAATAGATGCGTCTTAACTGGTATAAATGGCGAAGAAGGACTTACGACAATTATGAACCTAAAGAATACATCAAGCACAGGAACTATAGAAATCCCAATAAAAGTAGTTGAAAATTTTGCCAATAATCGTTAACCCGCTGAGTGACCTTATTAATTTATTTTTTCAAACGGGAGTATTTCCAGAGATATTGAAACAAGCGTTAGTAGTGCCAATATTAAAAAAAAGGTGATCCGGTGTACATAAACTACTATCAGTAATTGCAGTGTTCCACGTTTTCTCTAAAATAATTGAAAAACTGATTTCCGCGAGAATGATAAACTTCCTCAACCAATTTTACCTCACCACTAACTGCCAGCATGGATTTGGTGAAGGAAAGTCAGCAGAGACTCTGACCCTTAGTTCTATAAATAACATCTATAACGAGCTGGATACACGCAAATACGTGGCAGGAATTTTCTTCGAACTTTCAAAGGCTTTCGATTATTGTTTACATTTTGAGTTTTTGCTAGAGAAACTAGAGTGTATAGGATTCCAAAGTAACTCCCTAACTGTATTACAATCATATCTATACAATAGAAAATTCTTCGCCTGAGTAATGGGATCTGAATCGATAGATCAGAACGACTCAAAGCGGGTATAGTGTTTTTACTTGAAATTGAAAATCTACCTACGAAGGGTGTTTATTGCGCTCCATTGTGGAACGAAATTTTATGACGGGTAATGGGAAGAGAACAGAGTCTAGAGCCCGCATCAGAAAATACAGATTCAGTACCCCGTAGAAAATTAACATTAGTGATTCATTATCATTAAATTGTACTTTTCATTGTATTTTTAAGTCTACATATAATTATTTGTGTTTTACAAACGTAGTTATAATTACATAGAAAATTTATATACAGTATGATTCGCGAAACAAATAACTTAAGTTACCCATAACATTATTGACTTGCTCATTGCGTTAAAAAATTAACGACGAAATTATCAAAATCAATTTGAGAACAGCTTCTCTCTGAAGGCTGTCGAAGGGATTCTTCAACAAAACTTTCGATATGGCTTCTTTTCTCACATAATTAAAATAGATCGTCGAACTGAGTGTCATTACAAATTGATGAATTAATTGTTGCAGTTTCACTTAACGACGTTTCCATCTTAATAAACTCTACCTTTTCACAAGTTTATAAATGATAATATGCACACGTACGTAAAATGAGTACTGTTGCAATGTAAAGGTTAACACCGACCGAAAGACAGATGTAGACTATTTGAGAAAAAGACTATTTGAGGTAGCCTTAACTGATTGTCTACCTAGACTGCATATTGGCCCAGCAATTACGGTACAATGAACCTTTATTGCATGGGCGAATGTATAATCCTTTTAAAACCTTTTCCTAGGTGACGGCTCTTAATTATCTACTGGCGTCTGTAGTCGAATTGTAAAAAGAATTACGTCCGCCGAGTCATAAAAACGATGTAGATAGTTGTAAGATTATTGATTCAATTTAATTAATAAATCATTTTTATACTATGATCATAGTGATATAATTGTATATATATCAAAGAGATAACAATTAAGTCGCATCTTCGTCGAAAGTAAATTATTTGGTTACGTCCCTGGACGCCAGGCTCTTCGCAGCATGCCATAAAATGGAGAACTCTCATTGCAGGTACATTTTCAATTTCAAGTGAATAATAATAATACTGGATACTAGGCAAACTCTCATATTCACTCTCTCTCTCGCCCTATCTATTTTCCGGAAAGATGTTTTTTTTAAACGAATGTTTTTTTACGAATTTTTTTTCGTAATCGGTTAATTTCCCACTTCCCTTCCCACTTCTGGTTGTTATTTTTTAAGAAGATTCTTAAATATAATTTGTTTTGTAAATTTCAGATTTCTATTACATTTTTTGCACACAATGATAAAATATTATATTAAATTGCTCCTTAAACCATGAAGTTTCATAAAATAAAAATGTATGCAGATTTGTTATTGTTGCTGAATAAACTGTACTATTTATATTAACAAATTTATGTTTGACACTTCCAAATTTAGAAAATATCCATTAAAGATAAAAACGAATCAGTACGCAGTATTTCAAAAACCAAGACAAGATACAATTAAGAAATACATGAAGACAAATTAAGAATTACGAAATTCAATATAGATATTATGTTTAAATATCTTTGAAAAATAACATAACAATGTCAATTATTTTTTTTTTAATCGGTAAAGGAAATCGGTTGAGATTTGACAATGTTATAACGAATTTCCCGGAAATAAGCTCCATTCGACGGCAAGAGCACTTTTTCGGTAAATTTCCTTGTGACGCGGACGAGTATGACCAATCGTTCTAATCTTTTTTACAGACCAACATACCATGGTTGTGACCAATTGTAACGCATTTTGTAGTATGTTTTTACGGTTTTTAGTGGCCTAAATCGCAAAAATGTGTATTTGGAAATAACACATTTTGACTAATAACATTTAGAATGCACCTTTTCCATGCGCCCTAACGAGCTTTAGCTGCTGCAAGTTGCAGAATTGAAATTGGTTGAGATTTGAAAATGTTATAACGAATTTACCGGAAATAAGCTCTATTCGACGGAAAGAGGACTTTTCCGGTAAATTTCCTCGTGACGCGGGCGAGTATGACTAATCGTTCTAATCTGTTTTACAGACCAACATATCATGAGCGCGACCGGTTTTAACGCAATTGGTAGTATGTTGGTACCGTTTTTAGTGGCCAAAATCGGTACCTTTTATTTAATAACAAAAATATTTTTTTAAATATTTTTTTAACGATGTTATCGATTTTATCCGTTACTTTCTGGAAGCACTATAAATTGTAAAAAGTTATATTATGACGATAAAACAAATTGAAGCACGCAAAGTTGTTAATCTCCGAAATTAATTCCTAATCCCTAATCCTAAGCATATTTGATTCATACTGGTAGATGCAAGGTGAAAGTAATCAGTTATCGCTGCCGTATTCAGTTCAAAAAAGTTGGGACATTATTCCATCTAATCTGCAGCCGTGTCAATATCAATTACTGTAGACATCTTAATTGTAAGTGAATGCAGCTGCAGCTATTTTCTCATGAATAAGCTATCAACGTCCGACCCATTGATACCCACGCTTTAGCGTGAATATTCATGACTGCCACCTCCTCATTCCCTTGTTGACGTCGACACGCCGGATTCGCTAATGTCTCCAATAACGTGGATTTCCAATAGTTCCAGCATCAAAGCACAAAGCATCTTCCTGAGACATCATAATTTGAGACTGCTGTACGCCTCAGGCGACGTTTTCGTAATTAACGGGCGTCAATTAACATTGCGCTCATAGTCAGATCGCAATTATATAGTAGTATTCACGATATTTTTGGAACAGAGAGGGCTGTGATTTGATTTTTATCATATTAAACGAACTGATTGACTTTCTGTCAGTTAATAAAGTAAGTATTCTGATAATTATTTTAATTGGTCAAAAAATAAACAGAAATGCCATTGCCAATTTATTTGACGGTTCCAATATAAAAAGAATAAGATAGAAGGTTAAAATAAATTTGAAGAAATAAAAGTTCATTTTGAGACTTTGCAACGTATTTTATGTTCTAAAAAGTATAAATAGTAGGTATTTAACCTATCTTAAACTAATTTCAACATATTATTAGACATTGTCATAAGATGAATTTAGTTTTCATTAACTATATTACCCTAAACTAAAAAGATCGTGAATTTCACAATCATAATATGTTTGAAATAAATGTTTTTAAAGAAAGTAAAAGTTATCAATTCTGAACCTAACTGAAGTATAAATGGTAAGTAAAGTTCATTGGTTTATTTGCTAATTTAATATCTATATTATTATTTTTAAGATCTTCTAAAAATTGTTTAAATTCACAATATTAGCTTTCGCACAATCGTGTTTTTATATGATTTACAGTCTCTGTTGATACACCTTGTAAGTTGAACATAACAATACTGTGGCTAGTCCACATGAAAACACAGTTCTGTTCGAGTTTTTATTTCCGCCTTCTTAGTAAATGACATTTTATAAGGTTATTTTGTGGTTTATGTTAACCAAGTAAACAATAAATTATAGGAACAGACCTGTAATATTTTACGGGCTTGTATAAAATACCTGTAATATATTACAAGCTTGTAGAAAAGCAGACAGAGTGAAAACTAATTCAAATTTTATTACAAACACCTTAAAACTATAATGGATCGGGCTTATAATTATACACATTTATTCATTTTCGAAATTCATTTGTACATTTTCAACAACCATTTTCTGGTTGTTACGAGTACTTTCAATTTTCATATTCACGTTTTTGTTAGAAACAGAGCAGAAAGCTGAAGTCGTGACTGCAGTCAATGGTGCTTCGTTTTCTTTATTAGAACCCGTCTGATTTCCAGATTGAACCATTTTTGCAATATTTCTTTCGTTACACATAGATTCAGCAATATAATTTACATTAGCATAACTACGTCTAGCGACACATTACCCTACGCCTCCACGTAATAAATGTCACGCAATTTAATTAAAACTTTCCAGCTCGCCCGTAAAGGTTAATTTGCAAAGCTTGTCACGTAAATAACTAATAACTGCTCTAATGCGGTAATAATAATAATATTTTTCACCAACAGATGTCTAATTTATTTGGAAAAATGAAATTTCATACCTTTCTTTTGATATTTTAGGAACCAAAGTCGCACAACCCCTTTGATACGATTCTTCAATATCTGTATTTATTTGAAAATCTCCTTCATTAGCCATTGTGAAAAATTAATACTGAAACTTCAAATTGTTTATTCGGCATCTAACCACAGAACGTTTCTAACGAAATACATTCAAAGCACTCTGGATATACGAATGTACACCATTTTGACATAAAAGTCAAGATAATTAAATCGGAAAATACTCAAATATTTGTTATCTTATTTTGTTTATGCGATTGTGCGAAAAACGATATACTCTACACGGTTCTTGCCTAACAGAATCTCGCAAATTGAAAAATCGAGACGAAGTCGAGATTTTTCAAACTTTTTCTTGAATCTGTTATAACGCACTTACCAGCCTAATAGTGTAATATACTATATATATTATAAATTATTTATACAGGGTGTTAAATAACAAATGTACATTATTCGTAGGACACATAGTACAGACTAAAATAAACCTAACAGCCTTAGCCTAGCCTATTTTTTAACATTGTCAGGTTTTAGTCGCAAAACATTTAAATTAGTTGTGACAAGTTATAGTTGTAGCTAAACGACATGTTCGAAATCCCCCCATCGTTTTCAACACATGCATTTACACCTCTTATGGCTACTTGCACCACAGTTAACAAGTAAGGCTAAAATACAACTTAAAATGTGGGAAAGGCTTAAGTCTGAAATTCGTTTGGACCGCATTTTAAGCACGTATCAAGTAAGGCTTAATGTAAGTTGTCAAGAGCGGCCGCTTAAGGCCATCTTAATATTTATGACGCCGAACATAACCTTTAAATTTTCCGTTAACTGTCACGGCATATTTAATATCAGCTACATATTTTGTGCAATGGCTCTTATAATAACAGTTATTTTTCTACTCCCACATTAGCAAGTTGTCAATTACACATAGACTTCATAGCTATTAAATCAGTTATAACGTAACAGAATTATGTAATGAAAGTTACTAGTGTTACGATATATACAGTGTGGAAATTAAGTAGCGGATAAATTCGGTAACTCCGCTAATGTGTATGAGAGAGAAAAAATCTAAAATAGAGATAGCGTTATAAATTACTGCGCATATGAAAATATGTTATTCAGATTTTAAAAATCAAAATTTTAAAAGTTATGACGTCATTAAAGTTATTTTTAAATGACAACCTACAATTTTTATTTTTTATTTCGGTACAGCTTTTCAATCTGTTTTCAACCATATAACATTTTGAATAGGTTACATTGAAAATAATTTTAAAAAACGGCCTTAAAGTTAAAAAAGTAAAGATGGATAGGAAGAAGGGGTCCAGTGGAATGGCCGACTCTAGGTCCTCTGATCTAACGCCATTGGATTGTTTTCTATGGGGGCACTTGAAAAACATGGTATAGAGTACCTTAAAGAAATTATTCGGCATGAGTGTAGGTTAATAACGAATGCTTAAAAACGTGGTGAATGGATTTTATTACCGTTTGGGTATTGCCAGATGGTGCAGGGTTATCAGTTTGAATATTTACAGTAATTGTCGGAGCCTTTATATTTTTTTGTTTGTTATATACCCTGATAACTAGGATTAGACTGTTAAATGTTTAAAATGTTGTATGGTTGAAAACAGATTAAAAAGCTCTACCTAAATAAAAAATGTAGTTTGTCATTTAAAAAGATAACCATTAATGACGTCATAACTTAAAAAAAAATCTGAAAAAAATATTTTAATTTGTGCAGTAATTTATATAGCTATCTCCCTTTTAGATTTTTTCCCTCTCATACACATTAACGGAGTTACCGAATTTATCCGCTACTTAATTTCCACACTGTATAACGTAATAGGTAGGGAGGAATAATTTGTATGAGCATTGGCAACACATTTAATATAGAAATTGTCAAAATAGTCATACGATGGTCAATATCAAATATTGCCATGAGCTTCTGACAGAACAAAAATGTACCAATTTGTGGAAAACTTTTTATAATTACGACTGAGAGTAGAAAAAATAGCGTACATTACTTGAGTTCTAAGGCAAGTATGTACGTCGTCGAGAAATTACGCACCTCGCCGCAGTTATGAAATATACTATTACTATATAAGTGTTCTAGATAGCGTTTTATCCACGAAAGAAAGTTTAAAACGCGACTAAAACTTGAATGCAATACACGTTTTATCCACAATCATGGTCACTTAATTGTCTGAAGTGGATAAAACGCGACTAAAACACGAATGCAATACAATGTTTTATCCCCAATCACGGTCATTGAGAATCAGATTTCATCATAAAATGATTTGACATTTCGCTCTGACAGCGACTGTAAGGTCAACAATTATTGAAATTAATCAAGCTTGTTATTAACGAAAACGAAAAGAAATATGAAAAAAAGAACACATTGTCTATTGATATAAATTTTAATAGTAATATTAATAATAAATAAAGAAAATGTAATGGTTTTAAGATTGTATTTTTCATTATTCCATTAGAGTAATTGCATTTTTCCACTAGTGGATAAAGTGGTACTTTATATGCTTCATATGTGAGGATAAAACTCCAATTATGATGTGATTATGGATAAATAGAGTTAATCATGATGATTCGTATGAGTTGACCAAGCCATCAGCTCGATTTCGATAAAATATGGACTTGGTCGTCCTTCCCCATAGCCCTTCAAATAGATCGTAAGTACTGTGACAAATATATATACTCTGATTTTTCTAAACTCGCGTTCACGTCATCAACCAGCTGTGCGATGAGGTTTTTTCGTACCAACGTGATTGTTTTCGAGAATATTCATATTGTTATGCATATTGTTTAAGAATCGAAATTAATCTGAGGATCATTTGTTACATAACACTGATCACCGGTGGTTATAAATAGGTATACACAATTTTCGCCTGCCAATCATGTAATAAATCATGTTATGTTGGCAGCCGTGATATTTTTTCGGCGACGATGCCACATCTTTTTCACTAACACATGCTCATACATGTGTGTATAACCAAACTTCTTTGACGTCTAACTTGATACGTTTGATCGATTATTACAATGCATGTTTTGCCATTGTAGATGTTAAACCATAACCATAAGATTGATATCTGTACGATAAACGGCAGAGAAGTTGACGAATTTGATACGAACCGCGCATTGTCGCACATGATTGTACGTGCGTAACAGCTGATTGCAGCCATTTTTAAATTCCCAGGACAGCTGGCAACCTTGTAAAATTGTGCCATCATTATTATGATTATTAGTTTGATGACGTGAATCCCAGTTTAGAAAAATCAGAGTATAGCACCAGATGTTAGCTCTTAATCTGAACATATCGCAATGGATTTAATTTACCTGTTTGGATTTAACTCCGTGCAGTGCAATAATCACAATATTCATGTAAGGGCTCAGCTACTATATGCGCAGTGAGCGGCTGCGGCGAGCGGCAGAGAGAAACAATCGTTTTGTTCGCGCTTTGAATGCAGCGTGTTGGGCAAATTTTACGCTTTGCCATTGCCACTTACTACCAATCATATCGTGCCCGAGGCCTAATATCGTTACAATTTTGTATATACGCGCTGAAAGATCGACACAGAAAAACGCAATGTCGCCAATTTAACGCCAATATAACAAACGCGTTTCCACACAACACTTAGTCGTGCTTAGTAAAGCAATGTAAAAGCGGTGCAAGTCGCCTCCATTTAAGCATTAGTTAAAATATAAGCCCGGATTTCTAAAGTTAGACTTCGCGAAGAAGTGGTTCAAGTAGTCATAGACACCTAGACACCTATACATCAAATCCGTTTCAGTTTAATGAATTAATACTTTATTAAATAAGTTAAGTTAATTAAAGTAGAAGACTAGAATTAAGAATCTCTTTTTTGGGAAATAGCAATAAAAAATCTCTCATCAATCATTATTACACGGCGTAATCTTGATGAGATAACGAAATAACGAACCCAGGCCTGCCTCCAATTCCTCAATTCTCTAGTTAACAAAATTTTCCGCGCTCGTAACACAAAAGAACGACCAGTGACGATCATTTTTCCTCATCGCCTTTTTTCGCATTCCTCCTCTTCCTCCACTTTAAGACAAAGCGACGAGCCTTTTGTGCGTGGGTGGAATCACCCCCCCCCCCCCCGTTAAAGCTGGGCCTCTTTAATCTCCGCTTAATTGATTTCCTCTAATTGCCGTCCGTTTATGCGAACCGATTTCCATCGTTTTTTTGAGTAACGAGACGGCGACAGACTCAGAGACGTCCGTTGCGATAACTCACCTTGTCAAAGGCAGTTCGTTAAGGAGATATGTTAATTGGTCAATTAATGTCTTTAGATTATACGGAGGCAGATTTGCTTCGGTCGCAGAAACGATTGCAAATTAACCGAAGGTAGTCATTTATGAGCACTGCTGATTTGACACAGTAAGTGAAAGTTTCGGCTGATAATTAAAAGATATGAGCGCATCTTGGTGAGAAAGAATAGAAAGATAGTTATAAATATGTTGATAAACTCTATAATATTCATATATATATATATATATATATATATTAGGTTTGATGTCAGTATAATTTCATGTCAGTATAATAAGTCTTAAGTGCCCAGTACCCAGTCCTCGACGTTTGTCAACGTTTTCTCTAGTATATTGTGCACCAAGGGTGGAAAATAGGTTTTAGCGGCCCGCAATGCTTAGCGCATGAGCGAACGGAGCGAGCGAGGGCGCCTATAAACTAAGGGTTGCTATAGCCTTTTGACCTGAGGGACACGCTATTTTTCCGCCTATACAATATTTGACTTTTTTGCTCTATAATCAACCGAATTTTGTCTCAGGTACGGCTTCACTTTGATGATTTTTTTATGTCAAAATTTCTTTTATTTTAACAACCGACTTCTACATTGAATGTTCAGATCACAATGTAGCACTATTTGCTTATTTCTGCTATATACGCCAGTAATGAATTTTCTCTAATGATTTTTTTTTACTTTTTCGACGTTTTCCAACTACAAAACTTGCTATATTGGGGTACATACCGAGTTTAAGATTTTATTGGTCAATTAAGTTAGTGGAAGCGGCAGCGGGTACTCTTATATTATGTGGTATAAGTCTTCATCGCTGCTGACATCCATTACACTTAATACACTTTTTAATTAGAGAGTAGGTACAATTATCTGTCACCATATAGTCAAAATGACATTTGTTTTTGAAAAGTATGCCACCATCCAGAGGAAAAGTTTTTTAAAATTTCAAAGGCTCTAGAGCCTCTAAATCTAATTTTCTGCCCATAATTTAGGACCGAAAAGGAACTTTTAGAGCAGGTAGGCGGAAAAACATTTTTGAAACAGAATCTACATGGAAATTGTACGGGAAGCCAATTGAATGATTCCATTATGTAATATCTGCCTAAAACAGTGGTTCCCAACTCAACTTATGCCTCGGACCACTTTTCCACTAGAATTTTACTCGCGTACCACTTCACGTGGGACAAAAATCTCGCGAAACGGCAAGATGTTGATAAAGAAGTCGATTCTTTTGGGAAGGAACGCTGTTCGTCAAATCGATCATTGGAAAAAAAGTAAGCAACTACACAGGACATACAAAACTTTATATTTTTTACAATATGTAATGAGAATACATCTTAAAAATTATGTTTCATTCCGTTCCAGTATTACTTAATGAAATTTATTGGCCAGTGTTTTCTTGACCAGAGCCGGGATTCTTGCGCGAACACTTTTGCTCAGTTCAACACGTATATCATCGCACAGGCTTAGTCGATTTCGCACCTTGTTTTTTGTTGTAAGTAATGTCAAAAAGCCTTGCACGCATAAGAAGGTGGTTGAAAAAACCATAAGCAAGCGAAACGCTGTTCGCCGAATATTAGGGTAACTAGTAGCCTTTTTACACTAAATCTCATAAATGGTTATACCCGATTCAAACGAAACTTTTAAATAGCTATCATTCGATGTTCAATGAGTTCTTCTTGTTTGTCATCTGGAACGTCTTTGACATGGACAGTGAATGAATTGCGTATACATCTCTTAGTATAATCGTTGCCTACTGTGGCATACCAGAAAAATATTGAGTCAATTCTTCTTTCAGTTTCTGTAAGTGAGATATAAATTTGGCTTGGAGCTCTTCGGTGTATTCTGCGTAACATTCCAGATGAACAGGAGTATTAAGGGTTGGAAAAGCAGAATAATTACGTTCTTGCAATATTCAAAACCAGATATCTAATTTGTATAGAAATGCACGTAGTTCTTCAACGGTATACAGGGTGGTCACTCTTCCGACGCCCACCATTAGGATCTATTAAACGAAAATATGTACAGAGTTGGTCAAATGGGATAAAAGTTTCTAATTTTTGTGCCTTTCAATATACTGAAACGAAATCCGGGATATCTTGCACAGTTGCATCTGAAATGTCGCTGAAAAACTAAAAAAGTGCACTTTCCTTTTCGTTTTATAACTTTTTAGTTTTAAATGAAAATTTACGAAACTTGGCACCCTTACATTTTTCGACGTGAGCTTTCTGATGACAGTGACATTTTTTTTCAATTCTCGCCTTTACAGTATTGTGTGAAAGTGATGTATTCTGTATTTTTCTCGCAGCTTTCTGACCCAAAACCACATCGGTGGCTTTTAAAATACATGGCTTAATTAAAGTTTCCCCGATAGTATGGGGTTTTTTGAGGTTCACAGTATCTTGAAAGATGCAGAGACCGCATTCTCGGATGTTTTAAACATTGAGCCGCTTGTTTCTAGTTTCATATTTTGAAGTTTTCTCTCTTACCTTAAAACAAATCTTGAATACGATTAATGTAACTAAGGTGTCTTTAGATATCGCTCCAGCTTTGCGGATTTCAATGAATCATTGCAACGTACTGTGCCACAAATCACACATTGGCGTTTATTTCCTTATTAACTTCTATGTCCATGGATCCAAACTTAATATAACTACTATCATATTTCATTTGTCAGGTTGTATCAGACGAGGAAACGTGTGAGGCGATATGGGAGGCCCTCCCTTAAAAGTGCCAAAGGTGGCACCACCTCTCTTCTCACGATATATTTGACTATTTTAAGAATATTAGTATCAATTTTGCATTTCAATTTTAATTCAAAATATATGAAATCGTGATTTTTTGCTCCAGTTATAACTTAAAAGCATTGCATTTATAATTATGATCGTAGTGAATTACAATTGCAAAATATATAACAATCAACTCAAATGAATACTGAATCCACCAATCAGAGTCTCTTCTAAACTTTTGACTTTAGATCTAAGTCTAAACTTTTAGAGTTTTTAGAGTTAGGACTATTCTTCATGTTAACATCTCCTGCTGTGTAAATAAAATTAAATAATTAAATTAAAAAAATTAAAAAAAATATATGTGGTCCTCTCGCGGACCACTTGGGACTCCTTCGCGGACCACAAGTTGGGAACAAATGGTCTAAAAGAAGCAGATGTAATTACAAATTTCTGTACAGCGAAGCTGTATGCGAAGGTACATTTATGCCAGAATTTATTCACATAGGTAGATACATATGTTCGCATGTCGCTTTAATCGTTTTGAACGTGCAAGTACGATAAGAGACTAAAATGAAATCTACCTAAATATTGTTTACTGTCAACTTGCTGTAACTTTTTAATAAGTATATCTCAAGTTGTGTGCAAATCATTTCATTATTGTTGTGTGTATGTGTGTGAGCGGGTGTGTGCGTGTGGGCGATGCTGTTGTGACGTGCCTGAAGGACTGTCGACACATAGGCCGTGGGGCGCATGGATATTCCCTTCGAAGCAACGACGAGGGCCTGACTCTCAATGCCGGAGAGTAGGGTGAGTGAAAAAATGGGTCTCCACGATTATGTCACCGAACCCTGATCGCTACGCCATGTTGTCGATTTATCAAAGTGATAAATTCGGTTATTGCAAAATATAATAATATATTGTGTCCACTCGTCCGTTCGCGGATATTTCGCGCTTAATCCTGATATGACATGGGCATGTCCTTTTATAATTAAATCATGCGCGAGAGGACGATGCTAGAAATGCCTCGGTCCACTTTGGACCCGTGACACTATGAACGCAGGGAACTAAGTGATTTAAGGCGGGGAAATCTGTGGGCCATAGCAATAATACCATCTGCCTCACCATCGTCCGTCGTTCAAGTATCGAATCTGTTAAAATATCTCCCATATCTCTAAATCACTCTGATGGACAGAGAAGAATGCTTGGGTCTAAAATTAAATTCGGAAGACCGCATTTTTTATGGTAGGGTCCTAAAGATAACTGTTGCCAAATTGTTGTCGTGCTAGTGATCCAGGGCCGTTGAAGGCCCGTCGTGGCGTGTTTATGTGCAGAATTTTAACAGGGATATATCGCAAGTTATGCCGTACGAATATAATATTTAAATCATGCATTTTGATCATTCCAAAAATACAAATATTTTAATTGTATATTAATGAAAGGAAATATTTAAATACATACTATACTAATATGAACAGTCACAGTTTGAGGAAGAAATAAAGAATACGAATTATCAATTTATATAATTATCTATTCAGGTATAATTTGCATACAAGTATACAATTAACATTGGTAATTAAAATTGTTTTTAACATGTTTGACTTTTATCATTAAAATATATAAATAAATAAATAATAGATAATAAGATAATAAAATAGATAAATAATTTGTATTGGTCAAAAAATACTGATTTTAAAAAAATGACAAAAATTGAATAATATTAAAATTAGATGTGATTTGTACGTTTATGTTCATCTCTCATTCAGGCATTTTCAACTACATTATTTTTTTTGCTTGTGTTACCAAGATAAAATCTGGCTCTATACATTTCTTATTTCGTAAGACATTGCCACAAACTATGTCTGTCAAAATGCAGGTTTTGTAGAACGTCACTAGTTTGGGCAACATCATGGTCCATGCATCATTATCCTTCATAATTTTTTCAATAAAAATATTTTGTTTGTTATCTATGTGTACCACAAAATAACACTACAAGACAGCGTTTACAAATTTTCAGTACAACGTTTCGTTTCGAAGAAACCATCATCAACTTTATTTTTTTATATGGCCCGTAAATAATTTACACCCTGTATTAGATAGCATTTCCTATTACGAATTCAACTATTTTTATTACAGTATGGTTTCTAATGTTTTTATTCAGAAAAAGGTACATTTAAAACATTTTCTTGTAGTAGGCGTTTAAATAATGACGACGAAGAAAACAAATTATTATCTAATTTTAACCCAGAATAGATAATAAAATAGTAAATAAAAATAATTTAGCAAGAATAATTGTTAAACATTATAGCGATTTACAACCATCCTTATTTTTTTTACTGTGACATGAGAATTGTTCTGTTCATTTAATGGTGACAAAGACCAAAATTATTACATAAATAAACATGAGAAATCATACTGTGATATATTTCGTTGATTTCGTAATAGAAAGCTCTCTTTAATACAGGGTGTACTTTATTTACGGGCCATATAAAAAAAATAAAGTTGATGGTTTCTTCGAAACGTAACTTTGTACTGAAAATTTATAAACGCTGTTTTGTAGAGCTAAAAAAGTGGCAAGAAAAGGTGCCTTTTGTTGTCTAATACTTTTTCAAATAACTTCAGAAAAACATAAAAACGATATCGCAAAATTTTGGATTTTGTCGAATATCTCCGGAAGTAAGCGGAATTGTCTAGTTTTCTCAACAGAATACTACTGACCACTAAATTGCGCAACGTTTTTGTAATTTAACCGCCTTTGTAACTTTTACAGTTTCCGAGATCCCCATGCTGTTGATCCTTATCTTGGACACCCTGTATATTATTATCATTTATACACTAACAAATTGGGGTTTATAAAATACTAGCGGACCCGGCGAACTCTGTTCCGCCTTAGAGGCAGTAAATAAACAAACTTTAGATTTTATTTAATTCTATTTTTTATTTGGAAAGATATATATAAATATATAAAAAAATCAAGTATTTTAATGATTCTTTATTGTTCATGTATTTTGGTGCATAGGTTGCACTTTTCAGTTAAGCACCTTGTGATACACGACATTTTTTGTCTTATTATCAGGTGCAAGTACAAACAACGCAGATGGTCTTCCGACCCGTGAACATGCCACATATAATTGACCATGTGAAAAACATTGATTTTCCAGATTCAGACCACAAACTTTCAAGGATTGTCCTTGTGATTTGTTAATGGTCATGGCGAATGCAACACGGATCGGAAATTGAAGTCTTTTAAACTCAAACGGCATATCGTTTGGGATCATCGGTATCCTCGGAATGAGTACTTCCTCACCTTCGAATTTTCCTTTGAGTATCGTCGCGTAAATCACATTGTTTAGCAATTTACTTACTACCAAACGCGTACGCGTACCAAACGCGTCACAATACTCGCAAACAACGTCCATTGACCCAATGCAAACGCTAGGATGCAAGCAGTAATCAGTGCTGCAATCATATCGAAACGCTGCTCGATTCAAATCAGCACTTGATACATTTCTTCTTTTGCGTCGAAAATTATTTACTTCTTCATTTCTGTTATTCGCTCGACGATTTCGCATTGCCAACCGAGCCGTTTCACGTGCTGCCTCTCTTTGATCTTGTGATTGATAAGCACGAAGTCGAGCCATACTAACGCGGAGCTCTTCACGGGCAATTCCTTGTGCTTCTTCAGTCATTTCATTTGCAATGTTTCGTATCCTTCTTGCATTACGGCTTTGTCGGGAAAGATTTGATCGTCTTGGTCGCGGCATTGTTTACGATTAGAGTCCGGGCAATGTAACGCGCGGATACAGATTTCCATAGCAAGCATGATTTGCTCGATAATATTTGCGTGGTGGCGTGTAAATGTTTGTTTGAAAATTAGGTTTGTGTACGAAAATTTTAAAACACGAATTCTGATTGGTTGAATTGGAATTTTCAACCAATCAGAATTCGAGTTTTTTAAAAAGTGTAAGAAATGTGTAACATTTTCCTTAACACGAACAGACCTAATAAACAAAAGTCGATCAGGCATCATTCACCGAAAAGAAACGTGAGAGAGAGAGATATTCCACTGTCGTTAGCGTTTTGTTATTTCATGTGAGATGCGTTTATGTTATACCACGATTTATAGTGACTTGACGGAAACGCGGTCGAACGGGATAAAAAGTATCCTATGTCCATCTCCTGATTATAAGCTACCTCTCCACTAATTTTCAGCCAAATCGGTTCATCCGTTCTTGAGTTATAAATAGTCTAACTAACACCACTTTCTTTTATATATATAGAAGATTTAAGTTTATCGAGGTACAGGGATTTTTTCGCGTCACCCATCATCGTCAATCATCACCCCATACATTGTTGAATATATATTCGTTACTTCCCATTTCCAGTGTATTATTGCATTGTTCTGAGTTAAAATATAAAAGCGTGGCTTCAATGAAGATTGTCATCAAAGTAAAAAGTATACGAGTGTCCCACGCAAGATGTTGGTTGATAGTTTATGGGGTTCCCGATGAAATAAAAATTTGAAGAAAAAAACGCACAATTATGGTTCATCAAATAAGATATTTTCTATCTTCGGGGACATTTATTTATGCCTAACTAGTTTTGGCATTTTTGGGCACTTCAGAGGCTTTCTACATGTATTCTACAATAGATAAGTTACAATTAGGTACCTAAGTTAAAATTAAATTATTGCTTTAAATATATTGTGTTTTGTGTATGAGTTATTTTAATGTTAAAAAGCTTAAAAGTATATAGCTTGTATGTTCTATTATACAAATTTATTACAGTGATAGTGATTTTTATTATTTTCCAACATGTTATATCACTGAAAACTTTTTACGTTTTTGATGCAACGTGCTATTTATGAGAAATATTTTTAAATGATAATTTTATTTAAATAGCTTCTAAAAACATGAATCTATCCCGTCTCAGTTTTAGGTTTTGTTCTACAAAAGTCCTGTATGTGTTCCATTTGAGTGGCCTAAATGAGGTGAATTGATATTTAATAAATTTTGAGTTATTTTGGAATATCAATTTCCTTCAAATTATTCAGTAATCTAAAACTAACACGCAAAAAAATCACTGATATCTTGGGTGATTCTGTAAATTCTGACAAATCAATAATAAAAAAAAATCGCATAAGATGCCGACTTTTTGGCGGTCACTGTAATAAATTTGTATAATAGTAAGTACTTTTAGGCTTTTTAACATTAAAACAACACAAACACTCATACACAAAACACAACATTATTTAGGAGCAAGTACGAAAAAATAATGGATATTACATAAACTCTAATTGTTTCCAGGAACACTTCAAAGCGTCATAAGCGTCATTATTTTTTAAATGAAATTACATACTTGTTGTATGGCGGGGCAATAGACAGAACAATATTTGGCAAAAAAGTGTAAAACAAACCGATCCCTAAAATGAGTGGTTTGACAGTTATTTAAAAAATTCCTAGATTGAAAATTTTTAAATTGTAAAAAATATTTAAATATAAAAAAAAATGAAAATAACTGTCAAACCACGCATTTTAGTCATAGGTTTGTTTTTCACCTTTTTTGTAGAACATTGTTCTGTCTATTGCCCCGCCATACAAAAAGAATGATTACGTTATGAAATGTTCTTGTAAACAATTAAACTTTGAAATAGTACTAGTAAAAAAAAATCATTCATTCACAAGAAAAATTATGAACAATGTTTTAATCGTCTAATTGAAGCAAAAATTTCGGAAATTAATGGTCACTTCTGATGGAACCGGTAGTGATAGAAACATTTACGTATTCTCCATCGGAAGATCACAATAAATAAATTGTGTGATTTTTTTCAAATTTTTATATCATCAGGAACCCGATAAACTTTTAAACAACGACTTGCGTGGGACACCCTGTTTGGATTGGTTAAATTCTTGTCTTGGTTAAATTGGTCTTGTTATATATTTACTGCTGCAATGTGATTATCGATAGTACTAATTGAGCTGGAGTCCATATTGGCCGATCTAAGGTAACGTATACATTTTTTTAAATCTAAACAAATATGGAATGATTTATATTTTCTTACGCTGCAATTTGTTCTTGTCGCAGTTGCCACCGTTTTATTGTTGCTTGTTTTTGTTTCATAGTCCCATTTTTTTTTCTGTCTACGCGCGATACGATATGTAATCAAACTTATTAAGTAGACAGGAACAAAACTCGGCAATACCAATTTAAGATAATCCGGCCCTGCACGGAAACCGGCAGCGCCTTCGTTGAACGAATGCTTGAACTACAAATTGAGAAAACGTACTGGATAACATCCCATTCTTGTTAGAAAACTGAACTTCATAAAATTAGCTACCTCATTATGAAAAAAAGAAACACTTTTTTAAACTTCTTATTATAGATTTAATTCTTTATGTCATGGTCCCTTTTGTACATTGGATTTTTAATTTGTACTAGGAGTAATCAAATTTATTTATAGCAATTATTTTTTTTAATTTTTGTTAAGGAGACCATGTCATGCATTATCAAAAGCGGAATACGAATTGCATATTTTTTTAATTCATTTATGTATAGTGTGCGAAAATCTTATGAAGAAAGAAAACACCGGGTGGTCACCAGTTGGCAATTTATAGGAATGGCCGTTCAGAGGGCACGCTGAAAAATTTCTGTATACAGTGTTAATAGAGACAGAGGTCACATTTGGACCGAAGCCGTCACGTTGTTTAGAAATCCATGGAGACTTGGATCAAAGCCGTCATGAGCAGTCTATGGATTGAGTATATGCAGAAAGGGTCTACATTAACGCTGGTTCGACAAAGAAACCATTAAAAATTTAAAAGACGCGATGCAGCAAAATAGGCCCTCTATTGCCCAAACAATTTTATTGCTGCACGATAATTGCCAAGTGCATAAGGCTTACAAACTTCGGTCCACAACTAAGGTTTACTTAGCTCGGTTGGATTATTACCTCTTTCGTAAGATGGAGAAATACTTGCGATAACGTCGATTTTCGCCAGATCAATCAAACAGGGCATTTCCGAGTTTTTTGGGGAGATACAAAATTATAAATTTTTTAAGGTACCGCGTTATTGTAGAAGCATTGCATTAGGTATATAACTGTGAAAGGTTCATATGTCGAAAAATAAAATTTTATTTCTCAAACTCTTTTCTTTCCTAGGTAGGTAGATTTCATTTTAATCTCCCTTCTATAATCACATGTTATGTAAATGTTATGTAATATGTTTCTGTAAACAAGCCCTCAAATAATTGAATGACAGAAAATGAATATTGCAAAAAACACACGTTTATGTAACATTTTTGCCTTCCATTTTACATCATAATAGTGAATTATTACTTTAAATAAACGCATCTTTATGATAACGCTTATGACTGGCATTCATCTTGAAACTCTGTGATGAAAATTTTAAATGAGAGGGCGTCGTGAATTCCGCCGCGACCTAAAATATCTAACGACCGACTGTTCGTTATCTCAAAAGAAACATAATTGGAAGTAAAACAGAAGGGCACGGAAAAAAGACGCAAGGAAATATGGAATAATTCCGCTTTCCCTAATTACACAATTCCGAGGCGCACTTTTTCATCCTTTCCCTCCGCACCAGCCTTCCGGCGCCCCAGAGCCCCCGCCGGACCCCTAATCGGCAGCGGAATTTAAATTATAATTTCGCCGCCCCCGGAAATTAACCCTGTTCCGGCGTTAATAATTACGACAAGTGGGGATATTTGTAAGCCATCTCCGGTGCATACAAACAAAGATATACTAGAGTGCCGGTGTGTCATGCAAAATGCTTTTTTAAAATATTATGGGGTGCACGATAAAATAATAGTTATTTATATTATTAGTGGAATAGAACCATTATTACAGCATTCCGCACTGAACCAAATGAGTACATAAATAAAATCAATTTTGCTCCGATGAACGCGTACATTACTAGAATGATTTGTCGTTCAATGACTGAGTTCATCATATTAATGAACATCATTTCATTATACTAACGTACAAGAATCATTGATTTAATGTTTATGGTGCATTGCGGAAATTAAATATATTCATTGTCTCAATGAACTGTGTTTATAGGTTTAAAAAAATAATTCATTGTCCCAATGAACTGATTTCATTGATGCAATGTATACGGGTTTTCTATTAATGAAAGAGTTCATTGTTTTAATGAACAGGGATCATTTCCGCAATGCACCATAAACAGTAAATCAATGATTCTTGTACGTTGGTATAATTAAACTATGTTCATTAATATGATGAACTCGGTCATTGGTCTATGAACGACAAATCATTATAGTAATGAACGCGTTCATCAGAGCAAAATTGATTTTATTTATGTACTCTTTTGGGTCACTGCGAGTGTACAGTTTGCAGATGTTGAGCTTGTGGAAAACCGTGTAATATAATTATGGTTCAAAATTTTGTTTCCATCAACTGTATCCGATTCAAAATTGTCAGGCGGCGCACCGTTATGCACCGTTTAGTTCGCCGTTTTGAAGGTGTTTTTTCAATATTAAGGCATAAAGCCTCCAAAGGAAAGAAAAGGAAGGTAAAGAGAGAAAACTTACAGATATTCAATTCTAGAGTACGCATGAGTATGTACACTAAATTTCAAAAATATATCAATTACTTCCGCAAAAAGTCGAATTTGACTGGACTAGTACTTCCGGCCTCTATGCCGCGCGAACTATAAATTTTGTGACAAACCGTGCAATATAATTTTGGTTGAAAATTTTATTCCCATCAACTTTAGCTGATATAAAAAATGTCAGACGGTACACCGTTTACGAGATAATTGCGAAACGTAGTATAAGTTCGCTGTTTGGTAGGTGTTTTTTTAATATTAAAGGCTGAGCTCCCATCGGGGGAGGGAAAACTCGATGGATATTCGATTCTAGAGTACTCAATAGTATGTATACCAAATTTCAAACATATATAAATTATTTCCGTACTAATGTGTTTCAAATTTGAGAACAACCGGGATCGAGAGTTGATAGTGAATAGTTGATAGTTGATAGAGCAGAATAAATATTACTACTATCATATAATATACTAATTAGAATTATTATATGGATAAGACTAGTATTTCAGGATTGTGGCGAATTGCCGGATTGCGATTAAGCGGCCGTCCCTAATCCCATAGCGAAAAATTGTGACCGCTTAATTGCGGGGATCAGTCATCCACCCTCCAGCCGCCCCTGCATCGGCATGGGGTGATCAATGGATTATCGCCGCCTCATCGCCCGACTTTATTTCCGCCCCCGCGACCGCCCCCTTCTTGCCGTACCGCTGACCTAATTTCGCAGATTGATTATTCCCAATTATTTCCTTGAGCTTCGTTTGATTTCAGTAATTAAAAAATGAAAATCGATTTCTCCAATTTGGGGGCGAGTCAGGGGATACCGGTTATTTTTAGCCTGGCCCTCGCTCTGCAAATATTTATCGCCACCGAACGTGTTTACGAAAATGGTTATTGAAGACGTTGAATATACAGCTTGTTTACAGCCCTGATGTGATATATTAATGGTGATGGTTACATTCTTAATAATAGCAATACCCTTGCGAAATTCGGATCTACATATACAAAGAAAAACAATATCTACTTCACATTGAACCAACCAGATCAAGCTTAAGATGCATATACCGTTATATCCAGAAAAAAAGAGTCTATCAAATGCAGGATGTCCAAGATAAGGATCAACATGAGGATCTCGGAATCCGTAAAAGTTACAAAGGCGGTTAAATTTCAAAACAGGTGCGCAATTTAGTGGCCAGTAATATTCTTTTGAGAAACCCAAAAATTTCCGCTTACTTCCGGAGATATTCGACAAAATCCGAAATCTTGCTATTTCGTTTTTATTTTTTCTGAGGTACAGTTTTACAATTTTCAGTACAAATAAAGTAAACCCTGTATAAAATAGCATTTCCTATTACGAATTCAACGTGTTTCAACAATTGTTCTGTTCATTTAATGACTAAGAAGATAACAATTATTACTTAATTTTAACCAGAATAAGTACCAAAATAGTAACTTAAAACAATTTAGCACGAATAGTTGTCAAACATAGAAACATTATAGTTATTTAGAACCACAATATTTTTTTTACTAGGTATTATGAGAATTATTCTGTTCATTTAATTATCTTAAAATCATAAAATTAGGTGATAAATTTTGTCTGCATCGCTCATTTTAACCCTTACTACACCAAAATGTTCGAAATGTATTAACAAGCTTTTTTTCTGAATGAAAACATTCACACTTCATACTGTGATATAAATCGTTGAATCCGTAATAGGAAATGCTATTTAATACAGGGTGTACATTATTTACGGGCCATATAAAAATATAAAGTTGCTGATGATTTCTTCGAAACGAAAGCCTGTCTTGTATAGCTAAAACAGTGGCAATGAGAAAGTGCCTTTTGTGTTTTTATACCTTTTCAAATAACTTCAACAAATCTAAAAGAATACTGTATACTGGTAGCCGTTACTTTGTGGAACACGGTAAATGAATTAAAGAAAACAATTTTACTTTGTTGCTTCCACTAACACATTTATTTTACAAAAATAATTTAGTTACTGCAGTTTCGACTACTTTATAGTCATTGTCAAACTCAGTACAAAAATTGAGAATGAAACACAATATATACCCTAAATTTTATAACAATTAAAGAGGGGAGAGAATATCAGATCTGTCTGATCATTAAGTAAATGACCGTCCTTTGAAAGTGTGGATTTGAAGATTTCCAACGATTCCAGTAAATTCAGTTTAAGCCCTTTGTCGGCAAAATGTAGGATCTTGATGGTGTCATCAGCTGGCTCGTGGTCCTCATTAAGAAGGTGTTCTGCGAATGTTGAGTCTTCTTTTCTGAGATGAAACGATCGCAAATGTTCCTTGTACCTGATGTTAAAATTCCGCCCTGACTGACCAATATAATACCCGTCACAGTTTTCACACAAAAGTTTATACACACCCGATTTGTTTAAGGGTTCTATTTTATCCTTGGCGTTAAACATAATTGAGGATAATTTAGTGTCTGTTTTAAATGCAATTTTCACTTTGTTTTGTGGAAGCAACAAAGTAAAATTGTTTTATTTAATTCAAATCTAAAAGACAATATCGCAAAATTTCGGATTTTGTCGAATATCTCCGGAATATTACTGTTGGTTTTCTCAACAGAATATTACTGACCACTAAATTGCACAACTTTTTTTCTAATTTAACAGCCTTTGTAACTATTACGGTTTCCGAGATCCTCATGCTGTTGATCGTTATCTTAGACACCCTGTATAATTATAAAATATTACCGTTACCATTTACAAAAGTCATAACCAAATAACAAACGATGACAAAAATATAAAATTTATAACAATATGAGTATTTTAGAAAACTAAAATCGATCATTCGGAGGTTTTCTAAAATATTTTTAATTTCCAGAATAATAAATATATTAAAGACTCTTTCGCACCCTGTATATTGCAGATGTAATGCTTTTAAAAATAAATTTATTATCAAATATTACTCCAAGATCATTGATTTTATCGACTTTTTCCAATGGAGCGTCGTTATTTTACATTCACTTTCTTCATAATAGTCTATATAATAATCTATAATAATCTATATCCGAATAATAATAGAGAAAAACAATTAGTGATTTTAACTATGACTTATATTACATAACGAGAGTGCGTGATTTCCCGAGTGCGTACAAATAAAACAAAACAACACATGAAACATTATACCGGGTGTACAATAAAATACTAGATAGTTTCAATAACTTTTGAATTCAAGTTAACTTGATATAAAAAAAAACACGTCGCTTGATTTTTCGAGGGGGAAGTTGAAAACAACGTCAAGTAAATTTTAAGTGTTACCCCTCCGCCCCACCCCAGCCTCTCCTACTTTGAAATTTCAAATAGCACCCACCACCTTGCGATACCTCGATAATAAAGTTTAGAAAAAACCTAATGTAGAGGCGTGATAAAAAGTTTTTTTTTAAATTTGTTTTCGAAAAAAGTAAAAAAGAAAAATTAAGAAACAATTTATATTGAATGAATGTTTGTTTCTTTGGAAGGAACTTAAATTCGTTGGATTTAAATTGTTTTTTAATTTTTCTAATTTAGTTATTTTTCCAAAGCGAATCGACAAAAATCTTTCACATCGACAAAATCGACAAAAAAAAATCGTATGTTAAAATGTACTCAACACTGTACATCTGACGTAAATAATCGAACATTTCTGTTAATGATCTATTAGTTATCAATATTCCTTTTTGAAATGGAATAAGTTGTACATGTTTCCCAATTCTCAGTTAATTTATAATATCTGACTGACTCAATAGTTCTTTTTGAATTTTTACATCAGTAGAAATGGATTACTCCTGGACAACTTCTATTTAATTTGGACCTTGAGTTCATCAAATCGACAAATCATTGAATAAATGAACTATCTCAGCAGGCTTTTTCCAGTGGCTATTTGGCATCAATTTAGGCATCAAACCATGTTCTCCACACCACAGTACTGAATTGCTTTGGCGACTGTGTTTGAGAATAGTACAGCAGCCAGCCGAACTCTTTGTCTCATAGATCCTTTTACTTCAAGATGCTGTCGAGTTAATTATCGGATCATCGGTTGATCATACTGGTAATAAATTGGTTGTTTTTAATTTGAAGATAGACCTCGTACCATAACAGTTTGGCAGGATTTGTGTGAACCTACTTTTGCTCTTCTTTTTTATTAAGTTCTATTTTATTAGAGAGATATACTTCATCAAGTGATATACTACAGAGCCGTTCCATGTTATTGAATCACATGATTTGTTTTTTCATTAACGTTAAAACACTTTTAAATACTCCTTGATTTGCATTAAAATTTGATACGCACTTTCTTAACGTGGACATAGCAGGCAAAGGATTGTTATGTGCTCGAAGATACCTATATGCTTTGGGACTTATACTTCTTAATGAAATAACAGATGGGATATCGTCTGGAGACCAATGCACTTATTTTACTGTATCTGTACACAGCAGTTTCTTGATTTGCCCCTTCGTAAAAACGGTGGCCAGAATATCACTATAAGATTTAATTTTATTTTACAGCTCTCTTTTTTAATTTTCTGTAGTTTTACCATTTTGTTAAACTTATATATTTCATCTTGTGCTCTGAAACCAAAATAACTGTTTAAAAAATAACCATAATAGAGAATTGTATTATTATTATTGTCGTGGTTTGGTTCAAATAATACAGCTTCAGAAATATTCAATATTCAATGAAATTTCGAATCATGAAATATTGTTTGAACTATTGAGACTATTTACGTATGGGAATAATTTTAAATTATTTCTCAAACATAATTTCAAGACTCGAAATAGGCAATATGGCATTCTTACTATATATATTTATAAATTATTATAATAATCATTTTAATTAATTCAAACCAAACGATCCGTTTAGTTGTTGAGCAATTCATGGATGAGTAGGTACTGTGACGGTCATAAAGTGTGATCCATAGGGGAAACTTGCACTATGCAACCCATCCAGCACACATGCTTGAATCTTTGTATTGTTTGATATTGTCTTCGTCATTCTTTTGTAAACATATATGAGCTCGTGTTGATAACCTTGGTGAACTGTTGGTTGGAAATTCCAAACTGCCAAACATATTAATTCCCCGTTGATTCTTGGAGTTCGGCATTATGCGAACCAATCTTACTTACAGCATCCACAGTTGGGAATTAGTTATGTGGTTGTGTTGACGTGTTTTGTTTATACTGAAAAATGATACATTTAATTTCCATCGCGCTTTTGTGCATTTTGCGTAAGTGTAATTATTTATTTATAATAATACAAAATTTACAGTTGAGTAAGGAGGTTGTGATAATATTGACTGTTATGACTTACACTTGCATTCATTTGCAGATGTAGAAGGGTTATACATCAAAGATATTAACAAGAATGTCAATAGACACAAAAGAAACTGTGCGTAAGTAAATTTATAAATATTCATTACTTTAAGGGCCTTTCCGAGTTAAAAGAATAATTTATTTGTCGACTACTGCAGCAAGACCGCAGCACAATGAGTGCCCAATGAATTTTAATTTCTTGAAGGACTTCTAAAACAGTCAGATAATTATTAGTAACTTCATCATTAGATTTGTCTACAAACTGAGTTATACGGTGACTATTTACGACATTTAACAATGTTTCAGTGGTGTAATCTGTTATTTGACGATGAATTACTTCAACGACATTATTACTGCATCAACATACATAAATTATCTTCGATTTATCAGTTTTATATGTCAAATAATCGAATACTAATCGCAGCATATACAGTGGTGACTGTATTTGTTAGGGATATTATCCCTAACTGGCTATCGACAACGTGGGTCCTTCTGCCGTGTGATTTGTGTAAATGTGTGTATTGAGTTAGGGCTTGTTACTCTAGAAAGTAGCCCCGATCTCTAGAGCGCCGTTAATGAGCTCCCAACGGCGAATGGCACTAGTTTCTCAGTACAAATGTACTACCTGTACTGGGCTTCGAACCCAGGTCTTCATGCATGCTAAGCAAGCGATTGCACTGATTGTCTATTATTGCAAATGGAAGCGAAACAGCGACATCAGACTTGATAATTTTTATATCAGCATATTTATAATGAATTTATACTACGCGACCTCGCATCGTCCCAATAAAGTTCGTTTGGTGACATTAATTCTAATATCTTCGAGTTATCTGTTCTGATTACCCTTATTTGAGTCGCGTCGGTAACACCAAGAAAATCTTTTAAGTACCGATTATTCAGTGTTCCTACTGGAGTCATGGTAGCTACATCAGACTAAATAATTTTCATTTTAGCAGATTGATGACCTATATTGTATTCCAACTTAATCAGAGTTGCGTCAGATAAGGTTGTCCTCGATTTATTATTACTAATAGAGTCCTCATAATGCACCCACAAAGGGTCGCATCAATTACATCAGATTTGACAATCCTAACTTATTAATCTGTAATTGTTCATAGTTCCAAATTTAGCGCTCCTGCAACATCAGACTGGATGATTTATACAGGGTCGGACAGTGAAACGGAATGATTTTAAATCTAAATTATTTTTTAATTGTTTTATTAGTATAAATATAAAGTACAGGAATAGCCATTTGGCGTACAATAAGAAAAATATATTTTCAATAATCTACGTTTGCCAAATGTCATCAATTGAAATGTATGTATTCTGGGGTTTTGCATGACCTCTCACAGCAAATTGACGGCTATTGCTTCAATCTCGTCCCGAATGCATTGTTGTCCTTGGATAGTTTTGGGTGGATAAGCCTCAAATACTTTTGTGTTTAGGTACATACCCCCATACAAAAATTTCGACCCTTAAAACCTGATGGAGCAATGTCAATGGAGGACATTTGGCCAACGTAGGGTTTAGAAAATAGTTGTTGTGTATGCCAGGCCAGAACTCTCACGAATATTTATTAGTGGATTCGATTCTGAGGCCGAGCAACTTTAAAATGTTTTCTTGCATATCATAAGTATTATATCATATTTAAAAGAATTAATCAAGGTAAGGCCAAAAACAGCAATCGATGCTATAGGAAAAAATAAAATAAAATTAAATTAAATTAGATTAAACAAGTAATTTGAAGTTTATTACACCAATCAATACTTGGTCTGTATATTCTCTAAAATGGTCGTTGCTAAAGTAATAAGAAATAATTGGAGTAATTCCTTATTCTATAAACTGGCGATAAATACAGAAACACTTTCGGTAAAGGTGTTCTGTACACTTTCCATTTTGACGTGGCATAATATAATATTTTTTTATTGTATATAGAAAAAGTTTAAGAATATTTACTATAAACCATTGGGCATGAAATAAGTTAAATAAGAAATTTTTAATGACATTAATTTCTAAAATACGTTCGTCTAAGTGGAAACAAATAATAAATTATTGTTCATAGCAATACAAATGGATGCCCTGCGTCTTCACAATTACCATTCATACCTGCAAGGTGAGTATTTAAAATAGTGGTTTCAAAATTAGTAGTATAATTATAATAATTCCTAGTGCTCTTTCATCTATGGCGGAATATACCCTCATATATAAAATAATGGAAATTAAGTATTATGTTTTTTTTAGAACTAATTGTGTTGTACCAGAGCATCCCGATAACGGTAAATGGACAATGTTTCTAGGACCTAAAAAACTACCTGGTGACATAGTACCAGCCAGTACTATATTACAATTCGATTGCGATTCACACTACAAACTTATTCCTGAAGTGAAATATTCAATATGCAACACACATTGGACTGCGCTGCCTATTTGCATAAGTAAGAATTTCTTCAATGGCAGACCGGTTCTTTATAAAAAAATATGTTTTAGGAACATGTCCAACTTTACACTCCTCCGAAATACTGCATATTGGATGCGAACTTCACCAGACAGAAATATCTTGTACTGATCCATACGAGGGTTCAAAGGCGCGTGTTACATGTGCATCCATGAACGAGGAGCCGTTTATAGCAATTCGGCCTTACCTTAACTGCATTAATGGATCATGGGACGCTCCAATACCACAATGCAAACCAGGTTTGTCCATTAAAATTCTTAGAAATGAAACAACAAAAGTACGAAATAATATAACAATAATAATACTATTGCTATGTGTGTGGATCCACCCTAAGTTTTTGGTTAATGGAAAAGTATACATGCACTCTCAGGTGTAGGGTAAATAAAACCTATGTTTTTATGAACCAGTTTCGGCTTGGGAGCCGTCTTCAGCATTCGTCTTTAATTAAAGATTTGAATGCTGAAGACGGCTCCCAAGCCGAAACTAGTTCATAAAAACATAGGTTTTATTGACCCTACACCTGAGAGTGCATACATATTTTTCCATTAATAATAATACTGTTGTATAAGGTTAAATCAAACACTTGGTTAAAGTTTCACTGTATTGATAGAATAAACCTCTACAATTGTTTCGGCCTCACGACCATTATCAAGAGTACAGAGATCCTAAACTCTTGTACTCTTGATAATGGTCATGAGGCCGAAACAATTGTAGAGGTTTATTCTATCAATACAGTGAAACTTTAACCAAGTGTTTGATTTAACCTAATCATAATGTTTCACCAAGTAGTATCCACACATAGTTTCAATTTAACTGTTGTATAATGTTATAAATGAAACAATCTTAATTTGTCTATCAACTGGATTCCTCCCAACGTAATTATTATTATTAAATATAAATTATTTGAGTAATTGTCAAAATCGTAACATTAACCAGATACAGTTGAAAAACTCAATAGGAAACAAATAATAATAATATTTAATATATTACATTTCCAAAAGTCTACTGCGGTGATCGATCGCTAGCGATATTGATAATTAGCTATAACAGTATGATCTCCTGTATGACCTATTAATATTACTTTTATTACCTTTGTTATTAATATTACAATCTCATTTTTAAATTTAGTTTCAGTTGCACCACAGTAAGTTTGACAAGATGAATGGATATTGATGTAATCAACGAACCTATTCTGTGTAGATCCCGATGTATTTTACCACAACATCCAGAGAACGGAAAATGGATTGTCGCCGAAGATCAACTAATACCTGGTGATATTGTTGGATCGAACACAAAACTAACATTTCAGTGCCATTCGGGTTACCAGCTGCATCCTAAAGTGGTTACAGTGTGCAGCAATAATCAGTGGACCATGGCAATCCCAAAATGTCTCAAGGAGACATTCGGCTTTGTTATAGGCTGGGGAGCAACTCCTCCAACTTCTAACATATTTGCCCCTAATCAATTAACAAATCAAACGTACTTCACTTTTGGAAGTCCAAATCTATCAGCTTTACAAGGATGATTTGTAATTGTAGTAAATTATATTATATTATATAAATTATATGCAAAACCCGACATGTGAATAAATTTGCAGAAAAATTCTGCCAGACCTTTATTTCAATGATATTCAGATATTTATATTGCAGTTAGAGAGTTTGGTTTATATTAGTAATATGTGTCATGATTAAAATCAATATTTAACTTCTCGCCTTTTAAATTTAAATATAAGATTTGTAGCAGATACTTAACGTGAAAGCATGTAATTATTAGTTATTATTAAATACAGAAAACGCAAATATAAGTAACGAAAACTCAAAAAATGTTTTAACATTAATTCAAATAAGAAAACGAATATTCAGTACTCAAATTCTTATAACTATCTCTACGCCAGTAGAAATGTTATCTAGTATCTATATAGTAATACTATTATTACTATACCGAGTGTCTGGGATAAGGGGCGACCATAGGAATTAAACATGTAAAATTAAATATCCTAATTATTATCTCCCCTATTAATTTTACAGAAAAATCGTGAAGGAATATGTTTTTTAATGATAACAAATAATTATAAATTAATGCTTGTCGTTTGCGATAAATCATAATAATAACACGTAATTAGTAAAAGAATGTTAATTTATTGATTATCAAAACCTTTTACAGTGACATCAGTTTAATGTTTCTGAAATAATATTTGTTGAAATTGGAGTATTAAAATACCTTTTGAATTATCTGATGCTACACTTGCTTTATTTACAAACTTTTTCACAAACTTGCTAATTATTGATACAGACGGAATTGGTCCATTGTTAAATTTAACCGAAAATAAGTCACCAACTCTGCCATTGGAATAACTCAGATAGTATTCATAGTAATTGATATCTGACTAGCAAAATTATATTCACGATAACATGACATTTGTCAAACTCATGGCAATGGTTTTTATGGTACATTGTTCAACTTATTTTTATTATTTCTGAGGTGGATTCTGGTAAAAACGTAAATTAAATGGATGATACATTTACAGTTAATAATACTCTAAAAATTATTCCTTTGCGATTTTTCTCTAAAATTAACAGGGGAGCTAATAATTACACACACACACACATATATATATATATATATATATATATATATATATATATATATATATATATATATATATATATATATATATATATATATACCGAGTCCTCAAACTCGGTGTGTCCGAGTGTTTTGTGTCCACTGGCGTTCACGTCATCAAACAGCTGTGTGAGGAAGTTTTTTTGTTACATAACACTGATCACCGGTGGTTATAAATAGGTAATCGGTGTATTATATGCGGACACCATTTTCGCCTGCCAATCATGTAATAAATCATGTTATGTTGGCAGCCGTGATATTTTTTCGGCGACGATGCCACATCTTTTTCACTAAAACATGCTCATCATGTGTGTATAACCAAACTCCTTTGACGTTTAACTTGTTACATTTGATCGATTATTACAATGCATATTTTGCCATTGTAGATGTTAAACCATAACCACAAGATTGATATCTGTATGATAAACGGCAGAGAAGTCGACGAATTTGATACGAACTGCGCATAATATTTAATATCGAGGGTGTTTTAAAATTGTACGAAAAACTACACGTGGCGATGTTGGTGATGAAATTCTGAGTCAAAAATGTTACTATCAAAATATTGTATTATGCTTCCTGGATATGCACAGGGTCTCCATAACTTAAAAATGAAATAGTTTAATTTGTATATTGTTTTTTTCTAATTTTCTTAAATATTTTTCGTTAAAATTTTTAAATTTCATGAAATTATACATTAAATAAATCATTCATTAAAATTTTTGACTCGAATTTTATAACCAACATTGCCACGAGTAGTTTTTTGTCCAATTTAGAAATACCCAGTATAGTAAATATTAATAATAGAAATTTTAAAAATTAACACCCTTTATAACTAATTTGAAGGGTTAGTTTTACCGTCTCAGTTATTGTAAATCGGCATGCAGTTTCTATCAATCCCAGATAGAAACAAAAGATAGAAACAAAACGAAAAATTACTATACCTAGATGTTGTTTGTCATTAACAATAACATTACATTACTGTGGGAATATAACTCATACCTAAAATAGTAATAGTATCTAACAATGCGGTTTCTATAGTAATGCATGTATTAATAAGTGATAACGCTGAAAATACAACTAGTATTCTCACTGAAATACACGATAGCCCACGAATAAATATGGCTCGGAGCCACACAACGATCGTAATGGCACAACGATCGTCTTATTTATCGGTTGAATAACTTGCAAACATAGGGCACAATTCGTCTACTCACAAGCAATTTTTAGTCGGCCGCTAATAAAAACATAATCCGAAATATCAGTGTGTCCCTTGTAAAGGGTTTTTCAATAGGGACATAACAATTTTGTTTTATACTACGGAACATAACCTACACATTTTTTTATTATCTGTCAAAGTCAAAACGTCAGTTAAGGCTTACATTTTTATCATGGTGAAGTTCACGAACGAGCAACGTTTGGAAATCGTTAAAACTTACTACCGAAATTCTTAGTCTGTAGTCGCAACTTTTAGGCCGGTATCTATAGTCTATAGTCGGTGCTTGAGCATGAGTTCGATTCAAGTCGTATATTTAGTTGCGTATTTTCTATAAACGTTTATAGACCAAACGCAACCAAATATACGCAAATATATGACTTGGCAAACTCATGCTCAAGTACGCACTATAGATACGGGTCTAAGAGCGCTTATACAATTTTTGGTCGCAATAGTCGTCCCACCAGATAAGCTGTGCGTGCGATGGTGAATAAATTTGAATCAACATATTCACTATTGAATCTTCCTGAACCAGTGAAACAATGCACCGGCCAAAGTACTGAAAATATTGCAGCGGTAAGAGGTTCAGTTTAAAATGAACCAAACAAGTCGATTCCATGCCGTTCACAAGAATTGGGAATTTCTCAGTCCACATTATGGCGAATTTTGCGTAAAGATCTCCAGCAACAAGATCTTCCAAGATCTAATAAACCCAAGAACTGAAACCTCAGGGTCATTTAAAGCGTCGAAACTTACCCGATTTTGTTCGGCAAATGTTTGGAGAAAATCCTGAATTTCATCGAAAAATTATCTTCAGCGATGAAGCTCATTTTTAGCTGTACGGCTTTGTCAATAAGCAGAATATGCGTTATTGGACAGCAACAAAACGACATGTGCTTCATAAGACTATATTGCATCCACAAAAAGTGTGCGTGTGGATTTCATGCCAAAGGTGTGATGTTATGTTACGCCATGTTATGATCGTTATCGTGCTATGATGGAAGACTATTTTTGGTCAGAATTGGATGGACTTGACATCATCGATATGTGGTTTCAACAAGATGGCGCCACAAGCCACACAGATGGTCAAAAAATTGATTTATTGAAAGGAAAATTTGGTAATCGTTTAAACCCGAGAAATGGTCCAGTCGAATGGCCACCACTTCGCTCATGCGATTTGACGCCGTTGTATTTTTCCTTATGGGGTTACCTTAAGTCGAAGGTTTATATCAACAATCCAACAATGTTAGAGGAGCTCAGGAACAATATCTAACGCGAAATTGCCAACATTCCGGCTGATATGTGTGAAAGAGTGATTGAAAATCGGATCCCAAGAATCGATCACTGCAGTCGTGCTCGTGGTGGTCATATGAACGATGTCGAATTCCATACATAATTGTAACATGTGTACTACACCTTCAGAATTATTATGTCCTTATTGAAAAACCCTTTACAAGTACGTACATAATTGTGGTTTGCTGTTTGAAAGATTAAAGATTACCTAAATATTATTACCTAAATATAGGTATTTAAACAGTATACTTAGCTTCTTGTTTATTCTGCTTTACTAGATGAGTCAATCATTTAATTTTTGCCTGCTAAGTGCCTGCAAACGCATTAATTTATAGAAAAACGTGAACAACTTCTGAACGGTTAAAGCGAATTGCAAAAACTAAACGGATTTATAAATCCCAAAAAATGGCAAATTCAAATATATAAATTTATACAGGGGGTGCCGTTTAAAAAAACTAGGTCGAAGGCTACCCTGCAAAAATGACAACATAATTTTACAAACTCCACTTGAAATCCCGTTTGCAGTGTATTTTGGTTCATTTCGATATCATTAACGGTTTAGGTGCAATCGAGCCTGCCCGTCCTATTGACTCACCCTGTATATATAATATACCGGGCTTTTTTTTCGTTTTTACACATATGATTGACAATGTATTGCCAAATAACTGGTTGCCTGCATCTACCCGCAAGGAATTTCCTATGTGTAATTCTAAAAATAAATAATCAACTCATTAACGGCGTCGGTGCGGGCAATCTGTCAATTTTGGCATATATTACACAGAGAGGTTATGTTTTTATTCAAGACAATACACGAGAGTATTCGTAATGTATAAAGATCAGCTGATATGTCAACAAATGATTATTTTCTTTGGGGTTACCTGAAAAGTAAAATTTTTAATATCGTACAAATACATAACGTAGATGAATTGAAAGGCCGTATACGTAATGCATGTAATGGCATAAATCCACAATACATTACGAATACTCTGCGTGTCTTCAAAAATCCTGTCGTGTATTGCCTTGAATAAAAACATATCCTCTATGTGTAACATATGCCAAAAGTTGCTTGCACCGACGCCGCTAATGAGTTGATTTTTTTTTAGAATTACACATAGGAAATTCCTTGCGAGTAGATGCAGGCAACCAGTTATACATTGTCCATCATATGTGTAATAAGGAAAAAAAAGCCCGGTATATATCATTACACCTTCTACCAATTAGTGTAGGTGTTTTTCTTTACATTTCTCATTTTCTTCTTTCCATTAGTTTTATATAAATTTGATCCATTTCTTTCGGTCGTTTGTCATGTTCTTTGCCTGTATCGTTGTTAGTCCTCGTTTTGTTAATATCTCTTTAATCGTGTCGTCCCAGGTTTTCTTTGGTCTACCTCGTCCGGTCTTTTTGCATTTTGCTTCCCACACAAGTTTTGGTTGTCTATCTTCTTTTATCCTGTGCATGTGACCGCACCATCCTAACTGTCTCTTTTCAATAAATTCCAGGGTCGCTTCTACGTCTAGTTCATTTCTTGTTACTGAGCTTCTGATCTTGTCGAATTTCGTTACCTCTTTCGTTCTTCTCAGGTATTTCATTTCCACAGCTTGTATTCTTTCCTTCTCCCTCTTTTTCAGATTCCACGTCTCACATCCGAAAGTTTATACTGGGCTTAGCATTGTCTTATATAACATAGTTTTTGTTTTGGTCGATATTTCTTTTCTGCATAGGATGGTTTTGTTCAGTTCATGGTAAGTACGTGTAGCCTCCTTAATCCTCGTGTCAATCTCACTCACTTGTTTCCCGTTACTGCTGAATACTACCCCCAAGTATTTAATTTCCTTCTCTTGTTCAATGTTGATGTCTTTTAATTTGATGTTCATCGTTTCCATACCTCCCACTACCATTACTTTAGTTTTATCCGTATTTATTTCCATCTGGTACTTTTTAAGTACTTCTTTCACACTGATGTTCTTTATTCTTCTGTATCCTATTTCCATTTCTCTTGTTCCCGTTTGGCATTTTCTTATTATCTCGTCCATGTAGATGACAAATAGAATCGGACTTAGGCTTCCTCCTTGTCTCAGCCCGTCTTTGGTCTTGAAGCACTTTGATTCGTTGTTGTTGTAAACTATTATATTGTTGTTGAATTCGTATATCATTTTGATAATGTTTATGATTTTCGCACTCACACCTCTTTCTTCCAATATTTTCCACAGTTTCTTTCTGTTGACCGTATCAAATGTTTTTTTTATGTCTATGAAGCCCATGTATACTTTTTTTATTTTGTTTTTGTTTCTTCTCTATGATCTGTTTAATTGTGAAAATGTGGTCTTGTATACTCCTCCCTCTCCGAAAACCACTTTGTGCCTTGTGTAATGTCGTTTCTACTGTTGTCCTTATTTTGTTTTCTATAATCTTCTCTAATATTTTCATTCCAGTACTTATTAGATTGATGCCTCTATAATTACCACATTCTTTTCCGTCGCCTTGTTTGAATATTGGTACCACACGTGCGATCCTCCAGTCGTCCGGTATCCGCTCTTCTTCCCATACTCCATTATATAGTTTTAATAGTAGTTTCTTCGCTTCCTCGCCGGTGGTTTTCATCATTTCTGCTGTTATTTGGTCCTTTCCTGCCGCTTTTCCGTTTTTCAGGCTCTTACTTACTATGTCTAATTCTTATTCTGTTATCTCATCGATCTCGATTTTGTTTTTTCTGTTTTGTGTAATTTATTCTATCTCTCTATCATTGTTTTCCTCAGCATTTATTAATTCCATGAAATATTCCCTCCACCTGTTCATAATTTGTTCATCTTCCCATAATATATTTCCTTGTTTGTTCTTGATTTCATGGGCTGTCTGTTTTTTTTCTTTTCTGGAGCTCTTGATACCAGTATAGAACAACTTCTGGTTTTCTCTGCTATTTCTTTCCATTCTTTCTCCAAATTATTTTCCCATGACTTTTGTTTCGCTTTTAGTACTACTTCTTTGACTTTCTTTCATCTTTCCTTATACTGGTCAAATTTTACGCCTGATTTATCATTTAGGTATTGCTCCCAGGCGAGCTTTTTATTTTTAATTTCCTCTTTAATTTCTTCTATCCACCTACTTTGTTTCTTCTTGTTTGTTTTCCTCATTGTTCCACATGTTATTTTTGCTGCCTCTTTCATAATGTTTCTTATTGTTTCCCATAACTTTATATTGCCCATCTCCTGTATTCTCTTTTTTTGCGTTATCAACTGTCACTTCTACTGTGTTTTCTTTTATTTTTGATATCAATAGGTAGTGGTCGCTATCAATTTCGAATCCTCTTCTAACCTATGTATCGATTACGTTAGTACGATGTTCTCTATCTATTAAAATATAGTCGATAACTGATTTTTTGTACCTTGTCCTTTCTTCTCTCGTATATGAATGTATTTCTTTGTGGTTGTAGAATGTATTTATTATAATAAGGTCCTCTATTAAACAGAAGTCTAGCATTCTCTACACTTTATCATTCCTTACGTTTTCGCCATATCTACCTATTATTCTGTTGAATATTATTCTGTAATAAATATCACCTCTGCCTACTCTACAATTAAAATCTCCGGCAACATAAATTTCTCATTTTAGGTTTTCTATTGTTTCTCCTAATTTATCCCAAAAAAATCTTTTTGTTTTCCACTCAGTCGTCGTCATTAGGTCCATATGTCACAACAATATTTATTTTCTTTTTTGTCCGCAATTCAGTATTACTGACATTATTCTTTCCGACCATGCTTTCCAGTAGTCAATATTTTGGCTCCATTTCTTATGTTACTTATCACTACTACTCCTGCAGCTGCTCTTTTGCATTCTTCTACTCCACTAAAGCATAAGGTATGACCGTTATTAGTTTTGATTTTCCCTACTCCCTTTTTCTTTGTCTCTGTTATTGCTAATATGTTTAGGTCTGCCTTCTCAAACTTGTCTTCCAATTAATTATATTCCCTTCCGAAATATAATTCGTGGTGTTCTCAAAAATCGATAATGATTTTGAAAATACTACTCATTTCAACCCCAATCTTTGAAAAATGCTCCTCTCCCTTCGGGCTCGGTGAGCAAAATTTAGCAACACCACTTAATGAAATTGTTTAGAAAAATCTTTGAAAAAAATGCGCGGACAAATCGATACGTATCTGAATATACTACCATTATCTTTTTAGTGCATGTAAAAGTCCAAGCCGCGACAATTTTCATTAGCAACCCCAAATCTCTGTTGTGTCCCAACATATAACAAAGGGTATCTAATATATTAATATCCATGCTGCTAATGGCTCAAATGACCGACATTCATAAAAAATGAACTATCTTACATATTTTAAGCCTCTGAATATATTTTCAAATTTTCGCAATACCTGTATGCGTAAATATCCTGGATGTGATAGGTTTATCATTATTCATATCACAAAGCATAAAACCGGAGAATAATTTCATTAAAAAAAAACATTTTAAAGAGTCCAATTAGAGATGACAGATTGAAAGACCTGGTGTGGCTGCCAATTTCAATAATTTTATTTGGATTATTATAATATTAAACAGTACATGCCACAATTGAAATACTATTTCATATTAATTAATAAAAACCATACTGTAATAATATATTCAACCCTGTAGAGTAGAGCTTCATTATTAAAGCTATACATAAGGTGTGTTTGACGTAAGTACTAATTTTGTATTTTGATAAATATTTTTTGAATTTGTATATTTAAATTGTATGTTTTGAAATTTTCCTAAACACCACTTATTAAATTACCCCTGGGAATGAACATAGATACAATTTTTAAGTACACAAGGATATTTAGGTAAAACTAGTGTGGAAGTGCATTACCTGTGTTGATTTGAAGTGAAGAATGCAGGGCGCTCCGGCCTGCATTCTGACTTCCTGACTGACACGCAACGAGCCAATTATATTTGACCTATTGTTTTTGGATTGCAATTATATTATATTGTAACAATATTGTCATATTGTGATCATTATTGTAAATAAAGTAATATTCATATTAAGTGGACCCGGTTATTAAAAATATATCGTTGGTGAAATAACTGTTGGAATAGAGGTAAGCACTTACATATTATTTATTGTTATATTTGATGGGCTGCAATTTATGTACATATAGTTCCTAATATTTAATATTTTTTGTTTCATATAATTTGTTTTAATTTTTAATCACCTGTAATATACAATGTGTCTTGGGATAGATGTTATAAGATTTTTTTATAGATTTTTTACTATAGTAATGATTATTTCATGTTTTGAAATTAAGTCCTGATCCTTGGTTTAAAATAAAATTGAACCCACATTTTAGATTTTGAGTCAATCGGAAATTTGCACATGTACACGTGTACGTACAGCTTAATTACACGTCTAATTAGTTACACGTATAATTACACGTGTAACAGCGAAGCGTTGTTCATTGCTTCCAGAAAACGTCGATATGTTAATATTTTTGAACCAGAATCGTTCTTTATTGTACGAATAAATCGTTATTTTGATTGTCGCGCGAATTTAGGGTTGTTTTTCTACTGCGGGTAATTTAGTTACTTTTTTAGTTACTTAGTAACTTATTTAGTTACATCAGAATCTTACGATATCCTATGTTCTTGTACATATTTATTTTCCAAAGTATAAAATAAATTACTGAATGAAAAAACCGAGAGTATTATAATTACACATGTAATTACATAATTACACGTGTAAAATAAATACACGTTTAATTATATTTACACGTGTAGAATAAATACACGTGTAATTATAATTACATTTATTATTTTACGTGTAAATTAAATACACGTGTAATTACTTCTATCCTGGGACACTCTGCATATTGGGCTATGTAGACCCAAATAGTGTTTAATGCTGCGCGCAAGAAATTTGAACTAACTTTAAATTTTTAATTTTGTTTTTAAATTGGTTGGTTCTGCGCTAACAACAACTTCTTGTTATTATTTTTCTTGTTTTATTTTTAAGATACGTCGGAAAATAAGAAATCAAAGAAATCAAAGAAAAAATGTAGACAATACAATGTCGAATAATTAAAATATGGTATTTTTCAGTCATCCACAAACAAGACATTGCCAATGTGCCTGATTTGACAGAAAGGTTTTTCAAATAAAGCCATGAAACCTTCACGATTACAAGAACATTTGAACAAAATACATCCTGCCATAAAATATAACAAAATTATCTTACTTTCAAATGCTCAAAAATCAACATTCGAGACTTCCAACTTTAGCCGGTATGTTTTCAGCAGCATCAAAACAAGACAATGATGAGTTACGTGGATCTTGCTAAATCGGGGCAGCAGTATACAAGACCACATATTTACGGTAAAACAAATCACAAGCACGGCACTAGCTAAAGGGAAAAAGGTATATTTGGCGTTCATGGATATGGAATAGGCATTTGATAGTGTATCAAGAGTAAAGTTGTGGCAATGTTTGCGCGAAAGGAATGTAAACAAGAAGCTAATGAGAGCGGTGAAAAGTATTTATAAGGAAACGGACAATTGTGTAGTCAGCAAAAACATGACATCAGATATATTCAGAACTAAAGAAGGAGTTAGGCAAGGAGGTGGGTTGAGCCCTCTCTTGTTTATTACGTACATGGACGAAATCATCAGGGAAGCCAAGCAGAGAACAAGAGCATTGCACGTAGGGTACCGAAATCTGGAGAGAGTGCAGTTCTCCGAATGTGCTTTCGCAGATGATGTGGCAATTATAACAGACAGTGAAAAACATTTACAAGAAAACTTGATAATAATAATGAGGTAATAGCAAAATACGGTATGGAAATGAATAAAAGCAAAACAAAAACAATGGCTGTAGCAAGAACGAAGGAAGTAATTCATATTGAAATAGAAGGAAGGGAGATCTAGCAAGTGGAAACGTACCAATACCTAGGAGTCACCTTAAACGAGAATGGGACACAAGACATAGAAATTAATGAGAGAATTGAAAAGCAAATAAGACATACTATGCAATGAGCAAGGGATTTATAAATAAGAAGGAAATTGAAAAGCAAACAAAAATAAAGGTGTTCAAGACAGAGTACAGACCAATATTGACATTTGGCTGCGAGTCCTGGGTACTAACAGAGAGAGACAAGAATAAAATACAGGCCATGGAGATGAAATTTTTAAGAAGAGTACAAGGAGTGCCGAAAAGAGACAAAATGAAAAGTACCAAAATATGAGAAGAACTTGGCATAGATTCGGTAGGCGAATTCATTGAACAGAGACAACTGCAACGGTGGGGACATCTCCATAGGATGAGCAGTGAGGTGCCAGTAAAGAAAATATGGGAAACGAAAACACAAGGAAAAATGAGGAGAGGAAGACCAAAAGAGACATGGGATAGTGCAATAGGGAAAATACTAAAGAAGAAAGGAAAATCGTGGAGTGAAGCTAGACAGATAGCAATGAATAGGAATGAATGGAAGGAGTTTACTACGAACTAGAATTATACACCCCTACACCCATTTGAGTATATCCGGGGGGTTTAGATTATATATATATATATATATATATATATATATATATATATATATATATATATATATATATATATATATTGCTAAATCGGGAAAACCGCGCACTATTGGAGAATAATTAATACTCTCAGCTGTGAGTGAAGCTCTCCGTACTGTACTTCACAAGTCACCTTCAGATATTATTATAAAAATCCCCTTGAGCAATAATACTGTACAGAGATGATTCGACGAATTGTCCGAGGATGTGGAGAGTTCTCTAACCGAATTTTTGAAGACGACCGCATTTTCAATACAGCTCGATGAGTCTACTTTGCCTAACAATGAGGCATTACTTCTATCGTACGTTCGCTTCATAAGAGATGAGAACATTTGTCAAGAACTATTATTCGCAAACAAATTAGAAACTGATACTAAAGGAAAATCTGTATTTGACGTTTTGGAACAATATTTTAAAGAAAAAGATATACCTCTGAATAATATAGTGTCCGTTGCTACTGATGGTGCTCCGGCAATGGTTGGACGATACTGCGGGTTCATTGCATATTTAAAAAAATCTGTACCAAATGTAGTCGCCATGAATTGTGTGATTCACAGACCACATTTAGTTGCAAAAAAAAAAAATAGTGGACGCCTTCATTGCTCGCTGCAGTACGTAATTACAGGAGTTAATCGAATCAGAAGCAATTCTCTTAACGATAGATTGTTTAGAAAGCTTTATGATGAAAACGGCCAGGACTTTAATCGTTTACTGTTGCACACAGAAGTTTGATTGTTGTCAAAGGGTACTTGTCTGCAAAGATTTTATGAACTATTTGACTCAGTTATAACGTTTCTCGAAAATAAAGATGATTCTTTAAAAGAAAATTTATTGAAATTTAAAAATGATATAGCGCATTTAACAGATTTATTTAGTAAATTTAACGAAACCAATCTGCAGCTATAAGGAGATGATTTGCATTTAATTAAAGCTAAACCAATAAATTCGGCATTCGTGTCAAAACTTGCATTATACAAATTAAATTTGGGTCGGAGACAATTCCATCAGTTTCAAAATCTTTCCTCGGTGAAAACAAGTGATGATGACATTTTGGTTTATTGTCAGCATATAGAAATCCTTAAAGAAGATTTTTTTAATAGATTTCAAGATATCCTCAATATGATAATTCCGGACTGGGTCTTGGAACCTTGCACAAACATTGAAACATCAGAAGTATTTTTACAGGAGCAGCTCATAGAATTGTCAACAAACAAAGAATTAAAACTAAAATTGAAATATAGCTACCCAGCATTTTGGCTTCAAAGACAAATTCCAATTTTATATCCGACCTTATGGGGTGCAGAAAAGAAGTGTTTTCTATTTTCCATCATCGTATTTAGCCGAAAGAAGATTTAGTGAAGTATCCAATCTACTAACAAAAAAACAGAGCCGATTGTTAATAGTAGATCGCGGTAACTTAAGGTTGCTCATGACAAAACTAGCACCCAATATAGACAAATTAGTGTCATTACATCAAGCTCAGCCCTCTCACTAGTGCTATTTTTTTATGTTTATAGGTAAGTGTATTTTTTTGTTAAGCCCTAATAAAATATTTTTAAAAATGCGTTCTTGTTTTTAAATATATACGTAGTATAATATAGTTCACCAAGAGGGGCGTTCTTAAAATGCTCTTTGAAAAGGTGGGAAACCTATATTGATTTTAAGTGAGATTTTATTTCTGAATGGGGGGCGATGGTAATTTGTTTTTTCGAAAGGGGGCGGTAGGCTAAAAAAGGTTGGGAACCTCTGCGCTAAATAAACGACCATATGATCATGATCACATATTCAGGCATTTGTTTATGTTTTCAGAACTATTTCATATTGATCGATTAATATCTGCCATAATTTCCCCACATCATTTTACTAGCATTGCCCAAACTTTGCAATAAGGGAACATCAAAGCCTCTGTACATCTTATGTTCTGGGCGACCATCGGCTGTCGCTTACTGCCAAGCGGGTGATACCTAAACCACTCCCGGCAACCTCCCCACAGTCACCCCGATATCCGCACGATCGCTCCAAAACATCAAAGTCGATTAAGTGCGGCGGGAATTATCGACGTGAATGTGTCATTCGATTAGTGCTTAGTTCACGGGTCGCCAGCTATGGGAACTCAGCCGCCCCCAAGGCACCCTTGCATAGCTGAAACTGCATTTTTCAGCGTTTTAAGGGTGATTGGAGGCGGCACGGCGTTTAAATCAGCATCGCGTAGTATATACGGATGTTTAGATTGGGTGGAGCTGAAGTGACTTTACAGTCAAGTGTATGTTATTTTGTAGTGATGTGTAGGTAGTTGTAAACGTTGATGTACATAATGGTAATTTTACGTCTACTGCTCGGGCAGGACAGCAGTGTACTTGTTGCGTTGACGGCTACAAGGATTGTTATGTATGTACATTTGTGTTGAGCTAGAATTGGGTAGATATCTTCCTTCATCTCAATAATTAATATGCTGCAAATTATGAACGCCAGAAACTTAATGAAAGAATTATTATTGTAGAATCTTGATTGATAAACTATAACTAAATAAATTAAATAAATATAAATTGTGAACTTTGGCATTTTTTTTAAAGATCTGCAGTTATTATTTTATTTTTATTTGTTTTTAATATATTTTAAAATGAAACGAATGCTTATGATTGGTTAAATAAATTGCATGACGCTTACTATTAATTATGAGCCTGTCAGTAAATTGAAATGTTCCTCTGGATGCAAAGGGTTGGGGTTTGGCTTGTATCCCAAAGGATGGGCATTACAATGCCTTGGAATTGGCTGCGCGTAAAGTTTCGTCGTTGCTGGAGTTTCAAACGTAATAACAACAATGCACAGACGCTACAAGTCGCTAGTGGGAAACTTTTCACATCTTATTCCATACAGACATTGATAATATCGATGCGTGCCTGGGCAATTTGCAAACATTATCTCGCAAGTTTTAAGCTTCCCGGCAGGAATTTCAATGCAGAGAGATCCACTGTGGTAAATTGCATCAAGAAATTCATAGAACTTCAGAGGCATTCTTAATTTAATTGCAGTTTCCTACAAAAGTTATATATTTCACAATGGAGTACACTGCACTGTTAGTAAGCCACTTAAATATTTATTTTGTTTATTCATATTCAAAATATACAGGGCGAGTTTTGTTTTTCATTTTAAGCATTGTGATCTCGGAAACTATTATACACAGAGACTCGGTTAAATGAGGAAATAGTTTTCATTTTAAAGCATGATATGCTTTTGATTTTTGAAAAAATACTGCATTTTTTCAGTTATAATACAAACTTTATTTAATTTAAATGGCCTATTTGGACAATTTTTCTCTTTATAGCGATACAAGGTTTGCTATACTTATTTTGATAAATAAAGGCCATCTTAGAAAATTTACTTTATGAAGATTAGTACTTTCTTTGACAAATAAACACGATAGAGGTCTATTAGAATTATTGTAAGAATTTTTCATGAGATTTTTTTTTTCTCGTACAATAATTGTATTATTTTTTCTATTTTAATATATATATATATATATATATATATATATATATATATATATATATATATATATATATATATATATATGGCCTTAGACTCCTAGCGGAGTATTAGCCGCTCCTTTCCTGGAGCTCTTTTGATCCTTTTTGTTGCGGTGGATCAGTCCACATTTTCTGTTTTTCCTTCATAGGTTTTTGTGTGTTTTTGTTTCTTTTATTATTTTCTTCCATACCTTTCTCTCTTGCACCTTCTTCTTCCATTCTGTGACTTTCATTATTCGCAAATCTTCATGAATTTGGTCCTGCCATCTTATCTTCGGTCTTCCGCTTGATCTGCTGAGTGGTGGTTTCCAGCTCGTAATTTTCTTCAATATGGGGTCTTGGCTCCTTTGTATGTGACCATACCAGCTGAGCCTCCGTGCTTTTATGAACTTTACTATATCTTCCTCTTCTAGAATACTTTTTATTTCTTCGTTTCTTAGTGGTCTGTGCTCTTGGCCTTGTATTTTCTTAGGGCCCAGTGATCTTCTTATAATTCTTCTTTCCAGTATTCTCAATCTTTCTTCGTCTCTTTTGGTCAGGCACATTGTCTCTGCTGCGTATGTTGTTACTGTTCTTATGTTGGTTTTGTAGATTTTTATTTTCGTTTTCGTGCTGAGGTTTTTATCTTTAAGCAGCTTCTGGTATTTCTATTTTAATAATTATACTAAATTCTATTCAACTTATACTATAAAAATTCCTGCATCTTATTTACTTCTGAAAGTAAGTATAGCAACCCTTGTATCGCTATAAAGAGTAAAAATGTGTACTTTTAAAAAATGTCAAAGCCAACTATGACTGCCATTTAAAAAAAATGAAGTTTGTCATATAAGTCAAACACTGCCTTTTTCAAAAAAACCAAAGCATATCTTCCAGGATCTTTTAAAACGACAACTCATTCCTCATTTAAACTAATCTCTATGTCTTATGGTTTCCGAGATCCCAATGCTTAAAATGAAAAAAAAAACACCCTGTATATGCCTTGCTATGCGTCTTCAGCAAGGCATATACAGGGTGATTTTTTATCATTTATTCGGAGAAGAATTATTTAAACTTGAGTAAGTATTAATACTGCACCATTAAAAGCTCTCCGCGTTGCGTCGTGCTCTTAACCCCAGCGGGAATGTTTTAAAAGCTCTTTTATGTATTTGTATCATAATATACTATTATAAGCACTAAAAATGTATTGAAAAATTGTGCAAAAAGTAGTTGGGCAATTCCACGTCAAATGAGCAGTCCATTTCACGACACCCTCTTCGATTTAGCTCAAATTTAATTCAACTATTTCAAAGTACATACTTTTGGCTGTCTTTACCCAAAATTTGGAGTCTGGTGGCAACTTCTGAGAAATGAATTTATTAAAAAAAATTATTTGCGTTTTGCGTTTTGTGCGCATGCGCAGCAAGATATCAAAAACCTGACCCCTGCATTCGATTCCTTGGGAAATTTGCCTTCAATTATATCTGTTCTAAAATTTTCCCAGGCTGAAATGCAATTAAGATAAATAAAATTAAACAAAATAGAAGTTGAACTTAAAGAAATGCCGTAAAATTCAATTGGCTCTACGAGACGAACTATGTGACCAAGAGGTCTGAAATTTGGTATGAAGTCATATTTTGGGTACCCAAACAAGTGTACAACAATTTCAATCTCAATCAATTTGAGATAAAGAGTGGGTCGCGTGAAATGGACTGCTCATGTGTCTCTTTTCAGTCAGGAACTTTTTATATAAACATGAACGTGGCCTAACATAATTACCTTTAGGATGATTTTTCTAAACGGGGTGATTTTAAGAGAACAAGTTTATATAATATGTCCCATACTGATTAGTTTCGGAATTAGAAGACACTAAAATTTTTCATTTTGCCAATGATTACTGGAGCAACATCGACAAGATAACGACTATATTTTGAAAATTCTATGGTCGGATGAATCATGTTTCACAAGAGACGGTGTAAATAATTTTCACAATTAACATATTTCGCCCTTACAACATCCGCTTGCTACATGAGCACCAAATGTTCAAGAAAGATTTAGTATTAATATTTGAGATAAAACTTATCACACTAATTTTGTAGACTTGTATGTGCTGAATCAACGTATGAATGCAGTTAATTCTTAGAAAATATACTTTCAGGTTTACTTGAAGATCTGATTTATAATTTGAGTTAAAAACTCTTTGGTGTGTGGTTGTGAAGCATGTATTTAAGCGGCAGGGGGCATTTTGAGCAGTTATGATAATTATTTAGGTAGTGTAACGCGCTCGTGTTACGCGCCACCCTTGCTTTTCGCAGCGATGAGTCAGACACGCAAGGACTTCCAAGAACCGGCACGCGTCATCACCCCTACCACCAGAAGCTATCCGCAGGAGAGGAGCAGAATGGAACTGGAGGTTACAAGAAGCGCAAGAGCACCCCAAAACATTAGTCAAGCTTTGACACTGATTACAGTCCAGCCGTGCCTCCTCTGCTCTTGTACAATTATTCGAGTCCGGGACAAGTCTTCAGTAAAAAGCCGCCGCGACACTGATTACAGTTCGCCCCGTGTTAAACGTGAACGCCGCACAGTGGGACAGGAGCGATTTTGACCGGACAAAAATCTGAAATCTTGTATTTGGCTTTTTGACACTTAAAGTCCAAAAGAAAACATCAAAGTGTAGATTCAATTATTTAAAATGTAGGAAGGGGAGCCTTTTTTATTATCAAACGTAAAAATCGCGTAAAGCATGAATGTAGGTCAGTTTTTTGAAAGAAAATCGACAGTGATGTTTTTAAATGAAATTTTCAATGAAATTGACAGTCCAGAATAATTTAATAAAAATAAAAAAACAAATATGTAAGTAGAAAAGTGACTTTGTTTCATTTTTGATAGGACGCGCCCTACATTCATACTAATAACTACATAACTACGAAGGTGGCAAAAGGTGGCAGATGAACGAAATGGCATATGATAGATGAAGGTTGAGAGCATACTATGCTATACAATTTGAACCCCTGCGAACTCCTGCATAATTCATGCACCCTATTTCATAAAAAAATATCGCCTATTTACTTGCATATCTTATGAAAAAAATAACAAGATGAAATAATTTCGTTATAAATTAGCATGTATATGTCGTACAAAATAACTGATTACTAAAAAAAAATACTAAGCAAGTATAATAATCAAGACTCTACGTTAAAAAGTAACTACAAGTTGACCAAAAAAATGCGTGGATATTAAGGCGCCAGAATTATTCACGACACGGGACTCGTTTCGGTGTAACACTGGCATTCAAACTCTTCTTAAAGAGAAAACCTTTGTACCATGGGTGCATTAGACTATAATTAAAATTCTGGCACTAGTTTTAACGACATTGATGATGTTTCTGCTTGTCTGTGGATTTTTGTCCGGCTAGCGGCCAAAGCTCGCCCGCCGCCCACTCGCCCGCCGCCCACTCGCCCGCCGCCCACTCGCCCGCCGCGCATTCGCCCGCCGCCCACTCGCCCGCCGCCCACTCGCCCGCCGCCGCTTAGCCATTTGTAATTGTTAACTCTGCGTGTATATATACCCCTTGATCATTTTGTGTATATTTCCTTTTGTCTTATTTCGTTGCTGAATAAACACCATTATTTTAAAACTGTGCCAAATCTCCTACATTTTATAACATCTTGGCTGCCCTTTGCAGAATCATCACAACTCGGTCTTATCGACTATATGACTAGCCGGGCATACGTCACTTAAGTTTGAACCTCATAAGAAGTTTCAACATAGTAGTTTTATTGTTTATAAATTTTAATTTATTAAAGCAAAAAATATAAAGTTATCTAATTTCTAAACTAGTTTGTATTGGATGTATAAATAAAATCTTTGAAGTAGTCTAATTCATTGACTAATCGATACAGTACATACAGAGACGTTTTTATGAAAGTTTACATACTGGTTTACATACATGCCTGCATTAGAAGGCAACCAACATCCACGGCCTACATTTTATCGCATTTCATTTGTGACACCTATCGGACTCGAGTCATTTAGGAGGTCCCTTACGGTGGCAAAACAGGACAGATATGGGAATGGTACCTATCGCCGAGAAATTGGCTGTTCTGGAAATTTCTAGAAAGTAAGTCTCGCCATTCTTAAGTAAATGCCATTAGCCATCATAATGGCATTATTTGACATTAAATATTACTTTCCTGTGTTATATCAGATATTTTGTATGTACTCGTATACTAGGGTGGTCCTTATTTTGGAAAAGTCCCGATTTTTTTTAGTGCTCCGAATAAACAAAAGTAGATGCCGAAAACATAATTATGACGAAAAAAAAAACTCGAAAAAAAATTGAAAATATTTCACTTGAACACTTGAAATTATTTCAGCTATCATAAGTCCAAACTCGTTTTTGACATCATATTCGGATTTAGCGGTATTGAAACACTTTATTAAGACAATTTTCCCAATTAAGAAATTGAAAGAAAATTGAAAATTCGATTAAAAATGTCATTAACAGGTTAATTGACAGTTGTTATTAGGCAAAAAACACGATAATAATTTTTTTACGACGAAGCTTTACTTAATTTGTGTTAAAATATAAAAAAAAAACTTTACAATTTTAAATAATCAAAAATGATTTTTTATTAACCGCTTTCTTGGCAGCTGTCATGAATCAAAACCGGTTTTTGACATGATATTTGGATTCAGTGGTGTAAAAAACCTAAGCATACCAAGTTTCACCTTGAACCTTGATCCACGAATACCGGAAGAATCGTCGGAGAGATGGGGTTCTATCTGGAGGAACCGATGAAAACATGGGTATAGCGGGAAATTCGCCGAAGACATGGCTGTACATCGGGAGAGTACGAGCAAATGTGACCGAAGAAGACATGAAAAAACATATCTACACGATCCTGCTGCACTACCACTTCTCATGTGATAAAATTAAAACGATATCGGGAGTAAACAGTTTTTGTATTTCCGCAGATTTTTCCGAACATAAAAAAACTAATCGAACCTCAAAACTGATATATTTTTCGAAAGGTCGCCACCCCCCAGAAAGACACCTAAAGTGTCAAATCGCTACAACGAACAAACTCTAGAATTTTTTTACCTCAATATACATAAAAAATTAATGAACTAGACGCTGCACTGAGTAGCCACCAAAACATACTCTCCATTGTTTGCTTAAGTGAACACTGGTTCTTAAATATTGACATTGACAATTTATGTCTCAGTCATCATAAAGTAGCATCACACTTTTCACGATCAAAAAAGATACATGGTGGAGTTGTGATCTTAATTAATAAATACATGCCGTTCAAAGATATTTCCTTAACGAAATTCTCAATTGAACTACACTGTGAAGTGGCCGGCATTTTACTAGCTGACCTTAATTTAATTGTTTTAAATGTTTATCGTTTCCCTTCGGGAGATTTTAATATATATCTGACTGTGCTATCGCAGGTCTTTAAAGAAATCAATAGTGCTAAGGTTTTTATTGTCCTAACGATTTTAATGTTAAGTTTAACAAACCAGACCCAAATCTGCCAACATTTCTAGATTTTATGGGTAGTTATGGCCTACGTAAAACTGTTGAGTTTCCCACCAGGCAAGACAATTGCATAGACAATGCTTTTACAAACTGGAACCAGGACCGCCTAGCGGTAAAACCTTTCAAATGTTCTATGTCTGGTCATCACAGTGCCATATATATTAGTTTAACTTTCACCTGTGGACCAGACAAAACTCATATCAAGTTAATCCGCCATATAACTAGCAAGGGCAAAGCTCACCTGCGCAGTCTTGTTACCGATGTGGACTGGAATCTAATTCTTGCCAGCAGCCCAGACGCAAATAACTAATAGAGTCAATTTCTGGACGCTTTTCTACATTGCTGGAACTTAGCCTTCCCAACTTCCAAATGGACTAACAATTCTAAAACTCTTAACATGAAACGGTTTACACCAGAACTGAACAACATGAGAAACAAACTCCTGTTCCTAAATGAAGCTTGAAAAGAACACCGTAACGCAGACCTACTCGATCTAAAGAACAACTTCAGGCAGCGATACAGGAGAGCTCTCAGGGAGGCTAGAATTGCGACAGCAGATAGGTATATATTAAACGCCAGCAATAAATCTGGGGCTAGCTGGAAAATCATAAACAATATGCGTGCTAATCAATTCTGTGATAAAACATCCACCTGTGATATTAGTGCCGACCACTTAAACACCTCCTTTTGTGACGTTGTGACGTTGCAGATAACATAGTTAATTGCCTGCAGAAACTTGATATCAGTCCTATTTCTCTACTGTGCCAGTCCTTTGTGGCGTGTAGCCCCATCTGTAACTTCAAACAAGTGTCCTCTGTACAAGTTAGAGACGCTATTGCTGGCCTGAGGTGCAGTGAGAGCACGGATATAGACAATTTAAGCACAGATGTTATTAAGTCAGCGAAGTCAGCAATCGTAGAACCTCTAAGAAGACTCACGAACTGTTGCATCAATCAAGCTGTGTTTCCTAAAACAATGAAACTAGCAAAGATAATCCCAATACACAAAAAGGGAAGCAAATCTGATCCCCATAACTTTAGACCTATCGCTATGCTCCCAGTATTTTCCAAAATACTGGAGAAAATTCTTTACTCGCAACTGCAGGATTTCTTGATTGAACATGATCTGCTAAGCAACTATCAATTTGGGTTCAGGCAGGGGAAATCAACAACTGACGCTATCTTTGCTTAAATGGTTGACATTATTAATGGACGTGAAAAAGGAGAATGCACTACAGCATCCTTTTTGGACCTGAGTAAGGCCTTCGACTGTGTATCCAATGAGATATTATTGCAAAAGTTGTACGTGTATAATCTTCATCCTAATAGCTGCCGGATGCTACTATCGTACCTCTGAAATAGAAAGCAACAGGTATCACTGAACCATGAAATGTCATCGGAAGTACCCATTAAGTACGGCCTGCCTCAAGGATCCATACTGGGTCCACTACTATTTCTAATCTACGTGAACGACCTCCCGTTGCATGTCAGGGCAGCGAGGACAGCTATGTTGGCTGACGACACCACATTATACAACTCTGCTGAGAATAAAAATCTATCCGTTCAGCGAAACAATGAGGCACAGTCGGAGGCCCTCCAGTGGTTTACAGCAAACCAGCTATCATTGAATTCAGACAAAACAGTGCAAATCTGCTTTGGCAAAAGGAGAGAAGAAGTGTATTACACAAAATTTCTTGGTATTACCGTTGACTCTACTCTAAGTTGGCACCAGCAAAACGAAATGTTGGCAAGGAGGCTGTGCTCAAACATTTATGTTCTACGTAACCTTGCGAACCATGTGAATCATGATGTCCTAAGAACAGCATATTTAGCTCTATTTGAGAGTCATGCTTATTATTGTTTAGTTATATGGAGGCACTCTATGATAAGGCATAGAGTTTTCAAACTCCAACGAAAAGCAATACGCATAATAAGTGGACTGGGTTACAGAGACGATTGCAAAGCTCAGTTTGTTAAACTTAAAGTCCTGACACTGCCGTCACAATACATTCTCAACTGCGTATTGCACATCAGATGCAACCTTGCGTTGTACAGAAGCCACGTTATGGTACATAACCACAGTACGAGAAACAAACATAATATATGTCTCAATTCATTAAAACTAACATGTTCCAGAAGCGCTATCAGTTGTCATGGAATCAAAATTTTTAACTCGCTCCCCACATCAGTCCGGTATCTTCCGAAGAAACTTTTAAAGTCAAAACTAAAATCATTCTTAATCCAAAAAGCATGCTACGATTGGGACATTTTCTTAAACGAAACTATCTAATTATTATGTAGTCTGAATGTCTATTATGCCTTTGTGTTATTATACTCACTCTGTGTATTTTTAATGACTTGTGTAAACATGAATAATGTACATAGCACCAATAAATTATAATTTTTTATATTCGACATTTTTTGCATCATAATTATTTTTTCGGCCTCTAGTTTTGATTTAGGAGGAGCACTCAAAAAATCAGGACTTTTCCAAAATAAGGACCACCCTAATGTATACTTTATAAAAACCTCCCTTTATATAAACTTTTTTCTTAAAATTTCATGAGTTTTTATCTAACAAAGTTTGTTGGTGAGCTACAAAATCACCCTGTATACATAGAGTAATAAAATGAGGAATAATTCAAGATCGGCTCAAAATAATTAAATAAAATGTGGAAACATTTTGTTTTTGTAGTATATTATAGGAGTAATATAATTAAAAACTGGAAGTATGTGCTATCTTTAACCATGTGTTTATCAATAACTTCGAAAATACTACATAGATAATTTTAAGATGAACCAGAAGTTCTTTTACTGGAAACAAAAAATGTTCATGTCACCTCTGCTACGGTTAAAACTGTATTGAAATGACTATATTGAAAGTTAAATTTGTATCATTTTATTTATATTAATATGGAGAATGCACGTGCCCACTGCATACTTTTATTTGTGTTAAAGAAATAGTCCATTGCCTTCAGATTGGTAACTTGGAAAGTGTGATTTAAACAGAAGCTCCTCTTTTTAACTCGCTTCACTGTCAATTCATGTTTGTTCATTTGTCAACAAATTTCGACACTGCTAACCTCCGATTTCACTTTCAATTTCACAATTTCATCATTATTTCGCATTTCTCAATTACCGCCGCAACACATTCCACTTTCGTTGGCGCCCACCATCGTGTATATTTAGATTCCTGTGGTGTGGAAGGAACCGCAAGAAGATGGGCCCCGTAGGGCCCACGCCACGACAATCTCTCGGGTCGCTGGCTCGTGAAACTAGACCTGGGCCCCTCGCGACCGGCTGCCTCCTAATCGACCGAGATTTAATTTACCTCGCCTCCCCCGTCAACCGCCCCCGCGGCCACCAATTACCGGCGTTCGTTTTCGCATGCTTCAGGAATGCGACATATGCTCGAGAGAGCCTCCCCCTCAAGCTAAGCACGGTAATGGATTGAACATAATATTATTACGAACATTGATGGAGGCAAGATATTTTTAAATCGGGGTTAACGGCAATTTCCCGGTAATAATTAAATGAGGTGTATGTAGTAAAAAAGTCTGATATGACTTTGCCTGATTCCTCCGCAAAGAAATAGTACTTTAAAATATTTAAGACTATTTATTTCTTATCATTTTGAGAGTGACGTTATTTAGTAAATACTGTACAGGGTGTGCAAATTTCGATGCTTTAATAGGGAATCTCGATAACTTTAACAGGTATGATAAAATGGACCCTCGTTCCCGATATAATTTTTCGAGAAAAACTTAATGGAGAAAACCAAAATTGGCAATTGTCTTTTGTTTCATTTTATTCGTAATTTTTTTTTTTTACTTTTCGTTTTATGGTTGCTGGTCCTTTATTTATGAGAATAGAAAAAATATCCGTACGTTCTTTAGGCACTTTTTTGATAACAATGCAACGGCGTAGTCAATTTTTCAAAATACAGTTCGATATGTTTTTATATGGGACTCTGGAACTCATAGTTAGCTGTGACTTAGCTAAATGGAGGATTTTTTCTCTTTTCAACAATATACGACGTGTGGGGCCAATTCTTAATTATCAATCTGATTTTTATCAAAAATTCTTATTTTTGAAGGCAGTTAGATGCTTTCTCCACGTTTTTCGCATAGTTGGCTTGTGTTATTTTGAATATAGGTACCTTATTAAGCAAAGTATCTGTCCTTCCGTTGTTACAATACCAATCGGTTGATGGACAGAATTAGTCACATTTAATTGTTTATTATTTTATTGCTCCTTATAATATTTCCCCTTTAAAAGTTTAAAATGGCTTGTGAAAGTTACGAAGAGTTTAATATGTTAGAATGTTTTATTCTGAGTAATCATAATTCTGAAGCTGCAAGTGAAACATATTTTCATTATAACGATAATCTATCTAGTGAAATTCCCGCACCTTGCCGCTGGTAGTGAGCGAAGTTTAATAAATGAGGGTTCCTCACGCTGAAAACTGCGGAGTTTCAGAACTAAACTGCATTTTATACTTTGTGCTGACAATATTTTCGTACTGACAGGTGAATATTGTAAAATACCTCCTTTTCCTAGTGGAAAACATTTGACAAACATTGTGGCTTCATTCATCAAAGACGTAAAATATAGTTTTGATTCGGGAAGTTTTATATTGATAACATATGGTTTCTTAAAGCCGATTGCAGATTTATTTGTAATCAGTATTTATATAAAGAGTTGCGTCAGGGGAACATAACTTAATTAATTTATTATAAATAATTCATTGATATTCTGGGTAAATAAATCATATAAATAAACTTGGTCAGCGTTCCGGTATTTAAGTAATCTCAGCATTATGAATGAATCAACTGAATATATGCATGTGCTTAACTCGTTAGAAAATTAGAATTAGAATAGAACTTTATATTACAAAACTATAATCTACATTCTAGTCTAAAAATCTACTATAATAACATTACCTCTTCAAGTTTTAACGATTACAAGGCTGATATTATTGGTAGAAACAAATACTAATATCACACGATGAGGACATACATTGGGATGCATCATTTGAAGAACTTTAATGTGTGAATTCATTTGTGTTATTTGTTCCTATGCACAAGGTTGCGTTGAAATACATTGGTAGACACAAATGCTAAGAATTTCTTTGCAATGATGACATGTATCAAATAACCTCCTCGGCACAATTTGAAGTACATGAAGTCGCTAATATCAGTTTGTAATTCCAACAGTAGTATTAATAATTAACTCTTAACTCAGTCTTCAAAATAAAATAAATCATCCAAAGTCAAAGAATATAATAAAGATTCAATAATTATTAAATAAAATCTATTCCAAATTTTAAATAAATATAATTAATTGGTTGTATGGTTGTGATGTGTCGTGTGCTTCCTCAACTTGTAAATGTTGAAGAAGTGCATGAGCCGCAGCTGTGCAATCAATTCTTAAAATGAGTAACATTAAATAAATATATTTTAATAAATAACGTCCAATTTGAATAATAAAACTGTCGGTTGCATAAACTTTAAAATAAATAAATTACATCAAATACATATATCGGTGGTTGCTTACTAACAAAAATTACTAACAGATACATTACCCATAAAACGAACAAAATTGAAGTTGTCACGATTTTGATTTCAAAATCAAACATAACGTAGATTACTACCACTAAATCACGAGCCAAACGAATATTACAAATTATAAGAATTTGTAAATCATGAGCCAAACAAATATTACAAATTATGAGAATTTGTAAATCACAAGTTAATACATGAAATGAAGGAGATCGTTTATTAGATAGAGTTGCGGTTTGCAGTTTACGATTCAGTATTCATTACTCTATCATACTGTGCATTCAGTTTAAATCGAAAATTTCCAACTACATATTAAGTAATTTTCGGATATTGTATCAGGAATAGATGAAATGCAAGAGATCGTCTATTAGGTTTTAATGTTTTTCTCAGAAACTAAGAATCGAACAGGATTGCGGTTTGCAGGTTTGGATTCAGCATTAAGTACTTTAACATACTGTGCATTCAGTATAAATTTAAAAAAAATCAACCACATGTTTAGTAATTTTCAGATCTTGTATCAGGTACACATGAGTTGCAAGAGATCGTCTATTAGGTTTTAATGTTTTTCTCAGTAACTAAGCATCGCACCGAATTGCGGTTTGCAGGTTTGGATTCGGTATTCATTACTCTATCATACTGTGCACTCAGTTTAAATCGAAAATTTCCAACTGCATGTTCAGTAATTTTCGGATTTTGTATTAGGAATACATTAGTTGCAGGAGATCGTCTAATTGTTTATAACGTTTTTCTCAGTAACTAAACATCGCACAGCATTGCGGTTTGCAGTATTGGATTCAGCATTCAGTACTCTTATCACACTGTGCTCCCAGATTAAATAGAACATTTTCAACCACTTATTTAGTAATTTTCGGATCTTGTATCAGGAATAAATGAGTTTCAAGAGATCGTCCATATTATGAGAATTTGTACAATACCTGGGTTACAAGTTCGGATCTTTACCAGATAGAACATCTTTGGGGCAGTCTTGGACCGTGAGTACGATGTTGTGCAATAGCCCCAGCAACTACGTATTGCCCTTCACCAAGAATAGCACATCTCCCAATAGGTAATACGCAACCTATTAGCAGAATTAATCAGGGTTCATGAGTGTGGGTCAAGCTAGATGTATCAATACCAAATATTAATAGTCCAGTCATACACATGTTCATCGTTTGGGGGTGCTTTTTCAATATTAAGGGACGAAGCCTCCGCCAAGGGAGGGGAAACTCGACGGATATTTGATTCTAGAGTGCTTAAGAGTATGTGTACCAAATTTTAAAACTATGTAATTAATTTCCGCCAAAAAGTCTATATTGACCGGACCATAAAATAATTCCATAGTTGTTATGTTCAATTTTGTCAATTTTAATTTTAGAGTATTTGTTCAATTAGATCCAATTCTTTATGTATTGTTGCTTGTTGCTTATATTGATTAAACTCTTGAATTTGTTGTTTTTATTGTTTTACTAGTACTGTTTTATTATATAAAACTAACAATATACCTACTGTAGCCCTGCAGTATGGCGCAATACCCTAGAGCCCTAGACAACTTAAAACTTCTGAAAATATGTATGTGCTTCATAATTATCAATAAATGTTTAATATAATGAGATAATAACAGTTGATGATACGATAAAGATAACGATGCATTATAAGTGGGGGAATAATTTGTAAGAAAACCTATGTGATTTATATTTATGATACTGTGAGAAATGCATGTTAACGCTTTACCAATAAGCATTTAATTGTTTCAATTTTTGAAAAAAATGTTTTGTTATCGATTTATCTGAATAAAATATAACATTAAATAATTGTGCATAGTGCATAGTAATCACAACAATTAATTTATAGTAGAAACAAGTAATAAAAAGTATTAATTAAATTACCTATACCTACATGAAATAAATATGGATTCTACAAAACGTATTCTGAAAGATATAATCAGTTTTTGTGTTTAATTGTTGCCACTAACCTTTAATCTCCTGCGTCGTCTCGACGAGGTGCTCATTGGCGTTATCGCCGTTGTCGGGCAGTAATCTGAGGGTGACGTTTAGGGGTTGTAAGCTGGCGGGTCCGTGCAGGGTTACAAGGACGGCGGTCGTCTTCCCAGGCACGGCCAACTCGGGCGCCACCACCGAGAATCCCCTGCAACAATGGATTGACCACAATTAAGTACCTGTTGTGCACGACGGCTGCGACGGCAGCCGCCCCCAACCCCAGCTGGGGATTATCTCCCGCATTGATTAATGTACATTAGATATGCACGCGCGATAGGCGGCGATGATTAATTCAGGGCGAGAATCCCGGAGTTTGCCTTTGGCCAACCGCCGCCCCCAGCCGCCCCGTGCCGGCTAATGGATCATCAGCCAATTCCGGGGGGTTGGGGGCGCGTGTAAATATGCATACGTCTCAATATACATACTAAAACACGACTGTGAGTAACCGGATCCATTATATCGGGAGAGTCGTCAATTATTCACATTACGACGCCGTGGGGGTGGTTAGGGGCGGATGCAGGGTGCTTTTTTCGAGGCCCCCGGTGAGCGTAAAACACGCGGCGGCGGATAATGGATGGGCGTTAAATTAAAAATGCATATTTCACGCGAGGGAGGTTTGATAAAACGCACGTCAGTTCGTGGCGTTCGAATTTAGATCGATTGAACGTTTCACTTACACCTCGACAGGTTCTGAGTTAAAGGGATATTCGGGAATGTATCAAGAACCGACGCCAATAGTATAAATTTATATAAATGGATAACACGCACGATACTTAAGTTTATAGATAGATGGAATTTATATATATTTTGTCATCCCTACGCTATCCGCAAGCATTTAGGCTATTTACACTGCAATGGCTAATAACCATCGAATAGGGTTACTAAGTCTAATTTCTGCTGCCACCATTAGTGACTGGAGTTATTTTGATATTTGCATTTAATTACTTATATATTAACAAAAAGTTACAGCTCTTGTACACGTGTATTATAAGTTATTTTTATTATACCTACACCATAATGTGGAAATAAAGACAAAACGATAAATATTCAGATTTGTTTAACAAGGTACAGGGTGGATGTAGTTTTTAATCGTTAACTGCAGATAGTTAACATTTGTTACATCAATCTCATCTGCTATAGACGTCAGCGTCATCAACTAAATTCTGAAGGCTAAAACTTGCTAGTTCCCAAGGTTTGGTTTCTGGTTTGCAGTAACAGTAAGTGTACATTTAATATGTATTTCAATAAAATTAGATCTGCCTGACGTTTAAAGTTGGTCAATAAGTGTGTTGTTACAAGACAATTTTAAAACACGTTGTGTTAGAAAGACGGATTTTCGCACGCGTATTAGTTCGATAAGCAAATATTATGATACAGGATACAGATATGATATAAAAATATCAGTATTTAATTTGATACGTTCGCGGACAAGACGGCATATGCCGCTGTATGTATATGGACAAAGCGGCATATGCCGTCTTAGTTCCAGTGCTTCTAATAAATGCAAAGCATGATATGCCGTCAATTTTCAATGGGTATTCATATGTATTGCAATTTACCGTCCCGCAGATTTTTTTTTGTGAAATGTCGCTGTGAAGTCTACAGCGAATTTTTAAATAAACAATCAATTAAATCATGTGTATGAGAAACCACATATTTTTTTTATAGTTCTAAATTAGTGCAGTTCTATATCGGGAAAAAAACATACAATCAATTATTTGTGATGCTTATTCATTTTAATATGCCGTACAAGCAAAAATAAAACATTTTGTGCGGTGGCTAGATGAATCCATTTATACGAAGTTTGTGGACTAATACGAGGGCTGTTTGACGGAAGAGTGACTTTTTAATGAAAACGTTATTTTTCTGTTAAAAATATATTTTATTTTTCAACATAACACCCTTATCGCATTATCGTAATGAAACAACAATTTTTTCTTCATCAAATGCGGTCGTTGTTTTTCAAGTTCGGCATCAAAACGTGTCTGCATAATCAGCATAATACTGGCCAGTTATCGTTTTTCTTTTTGTAAACAATTACTAAAGATTAAACCTTTAGAATCCCAAAGAACTGTGGTCATGACCTTATTGGTCGTAAAAAGTGTTTTTGCCTTTTTGGGAGCATATTCGCATGGAGAAATCCATTATTTAGACTGTATTCTTGTTTCTGGAGTATAATGATGTATCCAAGTTTCATCTACTGTGACATATCGACGAAAAAAATCCTTTGAATTACGTTGAAGACGGCCAAACATTCTTCTGTATTCTTAATGCGAGCGCGCATTTGATCACCATTACGCAAATGCGGCTACCATCTCGCGGATAGCTTTTTCTTATTGAAATGTTCATGCAAAATATTGTATACCCGTTCGGTTGAGATGTTTACTTCATTAGCTATCTCACGAACTTTTATTCGACGATTGCCAATTATAAGGCCATCGAGTTTATTAACCATTTCTAGAGTAGTTACAGAAAATGATGGTTTCGGACGATCTGCATCAACCGTGCTCATATGGCCACTTTTAAAAGCAGAAACCACTTAAAAATCATTCCATGGGACGGAGCAGATTCTGGATAATATTTACGTAACTTTTCCTCGGTTTATTTAATTGTTTTTTCACGTAGAAAATAATGTTTAATCAACACTCAAAATTATTTTTTATCCATATTTACACAACAACGAAAACAGTTTTCTTCAAATAAGTATAAAACATAATCTATCAGTTAGATTGGTGCCAAATTTTGACAGTAGACCTCCGAAAGACCTCAGGAGCTAGCAACATAATCATTATAGCGAAAGTGTTACCAACTATTGAAAAGTCACTCTTCCGTCAACCAGCCCTCGTACATAGGCTAATATATTAGTGTTCGTGGATTTCTTTGTGAATATTAATTGTTGTTCTAAATTAGTGTTTATCTTATCAATGTTTATGTTACATATTTGATAAGTACCTACCCTACATCTTTATTTTTCATATAAAACTGTTTTATACTAATTTATTTGTCTCCCTGTGCGGGTAAATAGTACGCGAAGTATGTATGAGTATCCTGATTATATTATACACTCAGATGCAAAAAAAACGGGTCATTGGGTCGTTGTTTGCAAAAAACCCTTTTTCAAATTTTGATGTTGACCCTTAGAATGAAAGTTTTAGTGTTTTACAATCAAAGGGACCACCAGGATGTAGAAAAAAACAACAGATGATACTTACCAGTTTATTTAATAAACGAAAATAACATTTAAATGTATGCGTTCTTCACTTGTTTGTTTTCGATTGACTGTCATTTACATTATTAATCTCTATTAAGTTTATTTTGCAGAAATGCATTTTCTTTCGTGTATACGTACATTATCGTTTTCGCTTTTTAATGTTCATTAAATAAATAATAAGTACCATATGTTGCTTCTTTCTACATCCTGACGGTCTCTTTGATTGTAAAACACTAAAAATTACATTCTAAAGACTATACCAACTTCAAAATTAAAAAAAAAATGTTCTTTTGCAAATAATTACCCAATGACCCGGTTTTTTTGCATCTGAGTGTATTTAAATGTATAAGTCATTTCCCTTTTATGGTATACAGATGGATTCCAAAGTAGATATTAGACTTCTACGGTTGATGGTCGAAGTTAGTGCTTCATCAGCATCAGCATCAGACGACAAATCCTGTAGTTCTGAAAATGAGCCATATAGTTCTGATGATAGCTGTAATTAACCGACTTACCATCAACACAGCGATGAGTGTAATGTCGCATTGGAACATTTCGAAAGTGAAGAGGAGAATATGCAACTAATTGAAAATGTATATGTAGAAAGTGAAGAAATAGGTGATGACGAATGGTATGAAGATGTGGCAGACATTCCATATTTCAAGTTCGATGAATTCACTTCTGGGGTAAAACTCGACTTTGATGAAAATCTTCCTACAAGTTCTGCGTGTTTTAACAAATTGTGGGACCGAGAAATTATGGAAATGATTCTTGCATCTATGAATGAATATGCAACGATTTTGACAAACACCAAACAATCACATAGGAGATACAGTAGATACAAATGTATAAAAAGCTTCACAATGAGTGTACTGAAAAATTTCCTGGCAATTTGCATTTTGCAAGGACAGAAAAAACTTCCTTCAATTAGGAAAATCTTTTCTATGAACACGCTATACTACTCCCCCATTTTCACTATTCTCTATCAGGTAGAAGGTTTGAAGAAATGCTAAGGCGTTTTAGTTGTTGTTATGGCCTAGAAGTTTGTCCCACTGACAAACTAAGCAATGTCAGTTGTTTGTTGAACAAACTATTGTCAAATTTCAAGAACACTTATTATCCTCCAGAACAGTTGTCTTTAGACGAATCTCTACTTACTTTTTCGAGGCTCAGTTTCAAGCAATTCATAAAAGGTATACGTGCCAGGTAATAATAAAATTTTATACCTTATGCACGTTTGACGGGTATGTGCTAAACATGCAAATTTATAAAGGAAAAACGGAACTGGAAGAAGGAAAATCAAAACTTAAATCACTTGTACTTTCTCTTATGGATCCCTATTTGGACCGCGGGCAACATTTGTTTATGGATAAATTTTACATTCGTGTTCATCTATCCAATGAGTTACTAAAGAGGAAAACGCATTCTACAGGTACATTGCGATCTAATTGACGAGAAAATCCAAAACTCATCACAACATTCAAACTAAAGAAAGGAGACTATAAATGGAGAAGAAATGGTATATGTATTCCAAATGGAAAGATAAGAGGGATGTTCTTTGTATTACCACCAAATATCAACCAAAGCTTTTGAAGGTAAACCATAGATATGGTCAAGAAAAAATAAAGTCCGAAGAAATAGCTCGGTATAATGATTTTATGTCGGGTGATCGAAGTGATCAAATGACAAGCTATTATTCATCCCCACGTAAATCAATCAGATGGTATAAGAAAGTCATTTTTCACCTATTGGATGTAGCAATTTAGAATTCTTATTACATCGAAAAAAAGTACAACAGTAAGCTGACACTTCTGAGCTTCAGAGAGAAATTGGTGAAAGCGTTACTTGAAATACCGCCAGACATGAACTATGGTAGGAAACTGGTAAGAATTGGGCCTTTGCATCGAGGAAAACGCTCTAGAATTGAAAATATGCTTGAGCCTAGTAACGAAATGGATATTTCAGGTGAACTGCACTTTCCGGACAACATTCCACATCCTAAGGACCTCAACAAGTTGTATCACATGCGGTGCAAGCTGTGTACAAGTAATATTTTGAAAGAAGAAACTAAATACTTGTGTAAAACTTGCTCAAATAGACCCCCGCTACGTATCATACAAAATTATTGAAATAAAGATTTGTTGACACTTATTATTTTACCATGACATTTGCCGCTTTGTCCCAAGATCATAGTTAAACGTTTTCATGGGAAGATGGGAAATGCCGCTCGACGTTTTTATGTTTGAAAATCATTCTCGAGAGTAATTGAACCTTACCTCTATAAATTATACCTACTTTTACCAATGTGCAAAAGAAAAAAAAAGTGCGGTTTTGCGAACCTATCCAATTACATAGGTGTCCGCGAACGTGTTAAACAAAAACAAAAGTCTGCTTTAAATTTATTATTACAAAATTAACATTATTGATATTAAATATGTGATCTACTGCAGTGATTCCCAAACAACGCAAACGACCGGATCTGGTCCACGAAAGGATATTGTTCTTCCCTTTAATATTATATTTCCAGATTAGCTTAAAAAACTTGTGAAATAGAAATAATTTATCCACAGATATGCAATAGTTTTTTAACAACAAAGAAAAAAATAATTATAATTAGTACTAACTTTATAACCTATTATAAGCAGGCCCGGTTTACCCAATAGGCCAACCTAGGCGATCGCCTAGGGGCGCCAAGTAAATAGGGGCGCCAAAATTTGCGCCAATTCATTTTAATATTCGTGTTTCTTTCCGTTTCTTTTAATTAAATAATATAGTTTCCGGCGAATATTTTTTATATATTTAAGTGCCAGTTAAATGCTTATAACTGCACTTTTAATTTGAATACAACACGATATTTGTGTTCAAATGACATAAAACAATTTATTTAAAGTAGGCATGTTTCAACGCATTACGACATAAAATGTATTAATTCTCATATTATCACGTCCATTAAAATTAGCGTCATTATTGGGTTCTAAAAACTGGAGTTTCCTTTTTACCATTTTAGGTTAATTTTGTTTTGTACTCATTGCAGCTGGATTCATTTTTTCCTGCTTCCTCATAAAGATCAAATTTAGATCTTTGTTCTGTTAAATATTCAATTAAAGTAATATAAATTTGCACAACGACTGTCAAATCTATATTAACTTTTTGCAGTGTTTTATTGCAAGCATCGATTCTCTCCAAAATATTGTTCCAAAATTCAGTATTTGTCTGTCTACTGATGATGACTGCTTTGCAATCGAAATGCACATTTAGTGTAATAAATGTTTATTGTTAAAAGGGTTATTCTTGTTATATTAAAAACTTTCACAAGCTCCAATACTTTGATAGTATACAAATAATATGCCTTGGAGTCCGTCCTATTAATTTTTTATGTACCTAGTCGTATACAGGGTGAGTTTTTGGCCAACTATGGTTTCCATTAGAAAAAACTCAACTTTGTGTCATAACTCAAAAATTATAGCTTAAATAAAATAATCGGTTAGACTTTATTATTAAGCACATAATTACGTACAACTTTTTTCCTTTACATATTTTTTCTAAAGTCAATAATAACAGATCCATAGGCACCGAACAAAATAACAAAAAATATTTTTTTTCGAGATATGCGAGATATCGAGATATTCGAGATTAGCCATGCAATTTTTCCATAAAACAAAAAGCTCATGAAATTGAGCTCGTAAAACTGCAATTCTTTCCCTATTTAATCGTCCCTCTATCTCCGCTAGTTTCCGAGATCCCCATACTAAACATCCGAAAAAACTCACCCTGTATAGAGTGGGCACCAAAACTGTAATATATTACAAAATTTCAAGTTTTAGGATTTTTTTTCTATGAAATGAATTATAATAAAACAATTGAGAGTATTGGTTTTTGTTTTGAACTTCAGATTAGCAAACATTGTTTAACTAATATTATTTATTGCTTTTGTTTGATTTTTATGAAACATTTTTACATTTATGTACTTTGAGAAGTTGTTTTTATTTTTTCATGTCTTTTATACTGTTTGATTAAAATGTGTTCATTTTGTACATTTTTTTTAATTGTAATAAAATTTACCACAATAAAAATCTCCCATTATTAAATTACCTGCATCACTTTAGATATTATAAGGGAGGTGGCAGCTGATGGTTCAAGAGGCGCCACCTTAAAAATCGCATAGGGCGCCAACATTTGTTAAACCGGCCCTGATTATAAGTCCCATATTAAGTGATACAGCAAAATATCTCGAACACTAAATATTATAGAAAAACATTGGTCAGATAAGAGTTGATAAGCAATTCTAGGCGAAGTAGGGAGCAATCACACGCACATATCTCCCATTTGAAATTTTACAGTTTTCAAGGTTTTTGAAGGTTACCTTTAACTTTTAAATGCCAAGATAGGATTTTTTTCTGCAGAATCTGGTTAATTGCATATTACTAGCTAAATTGTTCTCCAATATAATTATTATTTTTTTGTAAAATTAAATTTAATATCTTTATATTTTTATTTCAAAGATCAAAAGATCAAAGAGCAAAGGCTTATTTTAAAATGTGCACATGTATAAAAATCAGTTTTGTACAAAATTTAAAAACAGGTGCAGTAGAAGTTATACTCAAAGTGCTGTGAAAATAAATCAGGCTATTCTGTTGTATTTATTTCAACTTATTTAAAATAAAATATTTTAAATAAGAACTGTGAAAGAAGAGAAACAACGGGGGAAATGTTGGAATGTAACAGGCGTGTAACCGGCACGATATACCGAGTGGTTTTTACTAACCTAGAAAATCTCGTTTTTCGAAATGATGAAAATGAAATTAGTGCTCATTTTCTCAAAGCGCTCAAGATGTCAATGAGATTTTTTTTATTGCGTCTTAGTTTTAGATTGTCCATGCCTGCATGCCATTGAGTAAATCTCTAAAATTTCTAATTCACTTCGAAATTTAATCTGATCTCACAGGTTAATTCTTAGAAGGAAGTAATGAAGTTACTAGCTCCAACAAGCGTTTACTATTTTTCTATACAGGGTGTTCAACGGTAACGGACCATTTAAAGTTTATGAGGTTCCAGATTAAATAACCATGTAAAAAAGTCCTTCAAATATGGCCGATTCCGTTCTCCGTGGGTGAAATACTTTCAATCTTCTATCACTTCAGGTTCTACCGGAAGTAGCAATCAACTTTTGTTTTTTAAATAGATCATCTTAATATTATCATGTTTTTGGCTTCTCTGTTTAATTTGAAACATCTTTTGTAGAGATGTGTGTACTTTTTTTTAATTTTCGGAGATAAAAATTAAATTCTAAGATTTTGACCTCAAAAAGACGTTATAAAAAATGGTTTCAATTTCTCTTACAAATAATATATAAAATGTAAGTAAAATTGTGCGCGAAAAATTTTCTGAAACCGGCTAGCGACGAATTTTGTGCACCTGTGCTTTGGCCGTTCGTGCGCGCATATTTGCTCTGATCAATACCCAGATTAAGACGAAACTCAACAATAAATTGGGTGGTTAAAACAAAGTGAGTATTTTATTCTGTATTTTAACGTGTTTTTTTTATTGTAGTATTAGTAATCAAGACACAAATTCAAAACTTGTAGTCTTGACTTTGCAATTTGCAAAGAAATGATAATTAACTACGTAATAAATCTGAGTGCATTACTCCTTAAAACCGCCACTATCAATCACTTCACAAAACCCGCAAGAGACGGCACGGCATAACAAACGATTAATTAATTAACAGCGGAAGCAGCATGTCGCCAGACACCAATGCTTTCAGTCGCTCACTCAACGCCCGACGAGTGTTAAATAAATGGCACCAAAATCCTCGCAGCACACGCAATACTCGACAAGACACACAATACACATCATTCGAAGCACTTAATATAGTACTTCATTAAACACTAATCAATCACAACCAAAGCATTGCGTGTTAATGGAATACAATCCACAAAATGTTAATCAAATAATGGCCTAAAACGTTTTATTAATGCAATTATGATCATAATAATTTATCAGTATTTAAGTAATTAATTAAGCATTGTTAATTAAAATATAAAATATAAACACAACTAAAATATTTCACAGAGCACTTCCTAGTAAGTGATATGTTCAGCAGTGGTTATTAAAATTAAATAAAGGTTGAGTAGTTGTCAGTGGAAATACGTGTTTGATAATAGTCTTTTTAATAGTGGAGCACAAAAGGACTGCAGAGGCCAAAGTGCTGAGGGGCTTTAGGGAACCTACCCAGGAGGAAAAAAAGGTGCTTCTGGGAAATACGTTTTCTTGAGCAATTTTAGAAACTTTATTATACTGAACCATGCTTATTGGATATGTGTTTTATAAAGCATTCATTAAAAATTAAAATTTTGTATAAATTGCTTCATTCATTGAAAATATTATTTAATGCGTAACTTATTATTGGACATGTGTTTTACTTACTATTTACTCATTGAAGAGGTTTATGAAAAGGTTTATTTGAAACTCATAGATGTTGTGCTGAGTAATGTTTATAGGATATACAGTTAATATTGTAGTTCTCACTGAAAGTGTGATTATTAGAGTAACGTTTAATGCAGAATATATTTTATGGTGCATTTTTAAATATAAATAGGTAAGTGAAAATTTCCTATAAAGTCACTCATTACGTACTAGTAACATAAATGTCTATTAAAAATTCGTCTTTCTCTTTTTTATAATGATTATTACTTAGATTTTAAAAATTACCGCAAACAATGTATCACGAAGTAAAAGCCTCCAGTGTAGACAAAATGAGTGTGAGATATTTACTAAATATTAGTTTTGATGAAATAAATGATTTATTAATTTATACGAAAATTCGGTAGTTAAAAAAACAATGTCGGATAATTTATGAACATGTTATTATAAATTATTACTATGACAAGGTGACACGATAATGGAACACCCAAAGCGGCCGACATGTTCGTTGAACAATGTAAGCGTACAAAAAATGTGTATCGGTTTAGGAATTTATAGTGCACAGTGAACAAAGGAGGATTTCTTATCGAGACAAGATAATCTAAGCCCAGTTTCGTACAAACCTTAATTTTTCCACTCGGTTATTATAATATGATGTTGATTAGAAATGTGGCAATGTGGCAACGTTTAATTTTATTTCATCTCTTTCCAGTTTTCATCCAGTTTACCAACTCCAAACTTTGTGACAATATCAAATACTCCTTAAACTTATTGGCAAGGCGCGGATTTATAGGTATTATGCTATACATCAGTTTTAATAGCAGACCAAAATGACCTCGTATCTATACGAATTTCAGCAAATGAAGTAACGTGACAATTTTTTTTTTGTGCTTTTAAGCATATTTTGCTAATATTTTGCTAATAAATATTCTTTATTATTTATTAATATTATTATATTTTCAGTTTTTAAGCTTATAATTGTTTAGTGCATTTTTGTGCATATTTCCTTATTTTTTGTGCTTATTTGCTTATTTCTCAAATTTATAGAATTTTATTTATATTAGCTAGGAATATATTTTGTTGTACATTATTGTAATTAGAATTCAGAATTAATATTACTCCGTTACGTCAAGAGTGCTTGGTTATCACAAAATCACCAACAAAGCGAGCGTGCGTACGTTATATTTGGTTAAAAAAAAGCTTGATTATTTCGGGGATTACCCTATTTTTACGTGCACAGAACCCATCTGGGGCAAGTGTGCTATCAATTCAGTCCAATTTATCTCAATGTTAAGTGCGTTGTGCTTGTGCTTTGTGTGTATTACGTGTTTATAAGTTTCTTGTATAAAATGTCGAAAGTAAAACCTTCCGTCGATGAATGAATACGTGGACATTCTGAATTAAAATATGAGAACGGCAAATTAATTTGCAGGGCTTGTATCAAACCGGTAAGTTTTATTTTGTGTTGCTATTGGCCTAGGTACAAGCATGTATTATGTTGTAGATTAACTGCCAGAAAAAATTGAACATAACACAACATATCAAAACAACAGTGCACCTGGAAATTAAAAAAAAACACAAATCTGCAAGCAGTACCCTGAGTACCCAGCAAACTATTTCCGAGTCTTTTGCGAGTTCTTCTACAGAGAATGAAAACGAATTTTACTTTGATTTATGCAATACGATGGTATCTTATAACATTACGTTAAAAAAACTAGAAAATAGTATGTTTAAATCTTTTTTACAAAAATACACCGGTAGACATATTCCTGCCGAGCAACCATTCGCAAAAACTATGTCGAGCAAGTATATAAACACACTATTGAGGAAATAAAAAAGATAATTGGCAACAATTACATATGGTTCTGTGTAGATGAAACTACTGATTCATGTGGTCGGTTCATTGCCCATTTAATGATTGGAATATTACACGAAGACTCCACCAATGCGTTTTTATTAGTTCCAAGCAGTTAGAAAAAACAAATGGCAATACGGTTGTCAAATTCGTTCACGGTGGATTAACACTTTTTTTCGCCAAACCCCGTACCAAATGATAAAATATTATTGATGCTTTCTGATGCCCCTCCATATTTGTTGAAGGCATATTCTAAATAAAAATTATTTTATGAGCAATTAATGCATTGCACCTGTTTGGCTCATGGTTTTAATCGAGTTGCTGAAACAATTAGACTGCAATTTCCCCTGGTCAATGAATTGATGAAAACCGGGAAGAATATTCTCCTAAAACCTCCACTGAGGGTTGAAATGTTTAGGGAAAGAACGCCAAATGTACCTCTTCCTCCGGCACCGGTTATAACTAGATGGGGTACGTGGCTAGATGCTGCCTGCTATTATGCCGACCATTTCGATTCATTTAAGGAGCTTGTATTAGAATTTCCCGAAAATGTGTCAGAGGCAATTAAAGAATGCCACAAAGTTCTTAAAGATAGGAGGGTTGTACAAAATGTAGCATTCTTAAAAACCAACACAGTTTCGTAAGCAAAGCGATTGATAAACTCCAAGCAAAGGACACTACTTTGGTAGATGCGGTTCAAATAGTTGAAGATTTTAGGAACGACGTCTCAAACGTACGGGGATCTATAGGAGAACTTATAAAAAAATGTGATGCAGTTTTGTCAAAAAATGAAGGGTTTGGCGAGTTACAAAAAATATCAACCGTTGTAAAAGGAGATTTCGTGGAAGATTTTCTGATAAATATTACAATTGTTCCCAAATTTAAATATGCACCGATTACCAGTGTGGATATGGAGAGAAGCTTTTCACACTTAAAAAATATGCTCAGTGATAGGAGAATGGGATTTTCCGTTGAAAATTTAGAAAAACATTTAATTATTAGTTCATTTAAAAATAAGCAGTAATCATTATTTGTTATTAATTATTATTGTTATTTTATTAATCACCAAAACCTATGTTATTAAAATATTACTTTTATCTAGACAAGACCGCACTATAGGTATAAGATCTAGACAAGAACGCACTATAGGTATAGTGCGTTCTTGTTAATAAAATTATGTTTTGTTTTTCTGTATTTTCCAATAAAATAAAATATGACTTTTCATGCGTTTTCTCCGTTTTTTGTGCTTATTCGAATCTTTATGCTATTTTATATGTTTATTTGCTGAGTTTTTTATGCATTTTTAAGCGCTTTTTTTGTAATTTTTGATGCATATAAATCCGCGCTTTGCTTATTGGAATTACATATATAAAGCGTCTAAATAGTGGGGTAAAAATCTCTAAAACTATAAAGCAACTTTGATAGAATCAGGACTTACTGTTTAGGAGATAATTGCTGCGCTCGAATAATGTAACTTTCATTTAAATACATTACGGTGAATATCACCATTATTTATCTACCGATTTTGAAAACTTTTTTTTTTAATTCAACCCAAAAAAGCTATTAAATCAACAGTACCACTTGCTATTTGAATTTATAAAGTTAAGGTTCCTAGCTGAAACTTAAAATAAAAATCGATACCTCCGCGTTTTTTTCAAATATTTTGCTCAACGATTGTATTGATTTTATCCGATAAATTTCAAATTCCTTGTATACGATGGAAATTTAATAAGTTTCACATTTATATGATGAAAAATCGTGCCAATAACTATTAGCCGACGTTGTTTATATATTTTTTACAATAAATGTATCCACATTGCGTGGGAGTTGGGGTACTACGCTGAGATTCACTACTTTAAATCAGCCATAAAATATATAAATTTACCTATTGTATGAAAATTTCCTCCAGCATTTATAAACAGCTCGACATAAATGGTTTAAACATGTTGTGAGTAATTCTGCATCAAAGAAAACCGCAATTTATGTAAACCAAACACAACAAACGTCGCATTTATCATGACAATGGCAATGATTACAAGTGTATTTCCACTTGTGCGCTGGCTAGTATCGATATTGCAAACTGTTATTTGCGGTCTGATACGTATTGAGCAAGTTTTGCAAGCGCGGCGTGTACAAATTGGTTCTTCCGATAGAAACGGGCATGGCACAATTAGTCAAAGGGATATATCAAAGCAAGCGTTGCCCGCTAATTATATTGTGTACACACTACTGGCAACCGAGCTATGCTGTGTTCTACAGCAACTGTTTCGTATTTCCACGCAAACGGATCGATATTGATTACATTAGCTGATTTCGATATAATTAAGTATAATAATAAGCGCGCGTGATGAAGTAAGTTAAGACATCGACCAGTTAATAGTACTGAGTTAGATCCCCAATTTTGATGAAGAGAAAAAAATAACCTATTTATTATAGCCAAAGCCAACTGCGACTTCTATTTAAAAACATACAACTTTGTGTTGTATCTTGTTTATTAACGAATATATTACAATTCTGTAAAACTCATTGAATTTACCGTAAAAAAGTGCCTGACGAACGTGCAACTCTTATTTTAATAAATTGATAAATAAATGAAATATTGATAAAATTCGAAAATGGAAAATAATGAGTTTTTGGCCATAATTTGAAAACAAAAGACGACGGCCAATTTTTATACATGACTGTACATATAAAGGAAGCAAAAACAGCAAAAGAACTCTGGGATATGGTAAAGCAATTGTATGGTAATTCAGGTTATGGACGAAAAATTGGTTTACTTCGATTATTGATTTCCTTGAGATTAGATGATTGTGATTCAATGGAAAGGTACGTAAACCAAGTTATTGAGACCGCCCAGAAACTAAATTGTACAGGCTTCAAAGTAGATGATGAACGGACAGGGTTGCTACTTTTGACAGGGTTACCAGCACGTTTTGAACCGATGATAATAGCCATCGAGCACTCCGGAATCGAAATAAAAACAGATACTATAGGCCAGTGGTTCCCAACCTGTGGTACGCGTACCGGTACCGGTACACGTATGTCGAGCTACCGGTACGCGAGAAATAATAAGAAAACAATATTTTGCGTAAAAAATGTGTTTTTAATACAATAAATTGTCAAAAAAAAACATATTGTCTGCTTTTTTCAATTCAAATACTTTCTCCTTTTATGGTGATCGATAACAATATTGCGCAATTACTTGTATATGTTCGATTTGATTTTAACAATGAAATTCAAGAAGAATTCTTATTCTGCAAATCGTTATCTGCGAGAACAACATCAAATGAAATATTTAAAATAATTAATGATTATTTCATTAAAAATAATATAAGTTGGCAAAAATGTGTTGGAGTTTGCACAGATTGTGCTCGAGCTATGATTGGGAATGTATCCGGGGTAGTCACTAGAATTAAAGAAGTGGCACCGAACTGCATATCAACACATTGTATTATTCATCGTGAAGCCCTGGCCACAAAAAATATGCTTGACAACTTAAGAACTGTTCTCAATGAGGCCATAAAAATAGTTAATTTGATAAAATCTAAAGCTCTATTCTCGCCTATTTTTTATTTTATGTAATGAGATGGGTAGTGACCATAAAACACTTTTGCTCCACACCGAGGTACGATGGCTCTCACGTGGTAAAATCCTCACTCGACGTTTTGAGCTACGCTCAGAGGTAAATATATTTCTCAGGGATACAGGAGATTCAAAAAGATATACATTTACCGATGAGGAATAGTTATTCAGACTAGCTTTTCTGTCGGATATTTTTTTCTAGACTAAATGATTTAAATTTTAGTTTACAAGGAACTAATTATTCTCGGTTCGACTTCAGCGATAAAATATTAGCAGGGCAGAAAGGCTTCGGCCGATAGCCCTTTTTAATAATAATCTTATAATGTATATCGTTGTGTTATTAAAATAAACATATTCTATATATATTAGCATTTAAAAGAAAATTGCAGTTAATGATACAACAAACAGAGAAAGGAAAGTATAGTATGTTTTTCTCTCTACAATTTTGCTGAACAAAATAATTTATGAGTTTCAAATTGTGTGACAAATGACATTCAGCAACATTTAAAATTGAGTGATTTGCAAAATATTTTAACGAAGATTTTACTTCTCAAAGTTGTATTTTCAATCCCGTCATATTCACATCGTAAGTTCCAGATGGTGTAATTGCGAAAGAGTCTTTTATCGATCTCATAAGTGATGGTGGTTGGAAATTAAAATTTCAGTGCACCAGCTTATTTTTGTTTTGGCTTTCTACGTATACAGAATATTCAGAACTTTCTAGCCAAGCCCTCAAATTTTTAATGCCTTTCAGTACCACATACTTATGTGAAACTGGATTCTCAGCTATGACAGCGATGAAAAACAAATATCAAACATTGCTTAATGTTGAGTCTGATCTTTGTCTTGGACTTACAAAAATTAACGACATATTTCTGCCCTGGTAAAAAGTAAGCAATCGTAACCTTCACATTAATTATTACATTAATGGGAAGGTTGCAATTGCAAAGTGTATAATTACAATGATAACCAAGAGTGTAGTGGTGCTAGGGCACACTAGGGCACCGCGTAGTTACTTTTTTGACTAGCACTGCTCTAGCACTTTTCTTAGTTCAATAATAAATACATTTATTTTACTTAAAACATAGATAGTTTATTTGTGTGTACAACTCGACAAATAATGTGTACCACACAACAAATATAGTGTATAGCGCAAAATAGCATTATACACTTTCAATTTTAATTTAAGCGTAATTTAAATACTTTCAAATAAATATTTCAAGATTTTGAACTTTATTGGTTTTATTTTGTTTACCGTAAGCGCCCTGACACTTTTATTTTAGGACACAAGGGGTGTAGGACTCTTTTTTGTCTACTATATACCGGTACAACGTCTTAAAAAGTTTGGGAACCAATGCTATAGGCGAAGCTGTTGGACATGCAGTTTAACCCAAATCCAAAAGGTAGCGCTTTCGTCAGTAATAGTTCAAGATAGAAACCAAAATATGGCAGAACAAAGCAAAACAAAGACAATTTTGATGCGTCGAACATTAAATGCTATAAATATAAAGAGTTCGGCCACTTCAAAAATAAATGTCCGTCTAACACACAAGTTACTCATAACAATGCAAACCAAAGACAGAATGCATTTAATGCAGTCTTCTTGAGTAACAATTTTAATAATAATGACTAGTACATAGATTTAGACATAGATTTAGAACATTACAAATAGCATGGTGCATATCGATAACGATTTGACAAGAAATGAGAGGGTAATGCAGAAAGAACTGAGAAGCATTGCGAAGAAACAAAGGAATAAAGGAAAGTTAGTCAAAGTGGGATATCAGAAGATAAAAATATACGAGGTACAATACAAATGGGATATCACACAGAAAGGAGTGAACAAATTGATACGACCAAATTAAAAAAAACTAAGAAATAACAAGAAAGACGAAAAAGACCATAACAAAGACAACGGAAAAGGAATAACGCACGCGAATAAAATAAAAATAGATAAAGAAAAACATACAAAAATAAGAATGGGCACATGGAAAGCATTAAAGGTAAAGAAGAAGAATTAGTAGAAGAAATGGAAAAACAGAAAAAAGAAATTCTGGGAATAACAGAAACAAAAAAGAAAGGTAAAGAAATCCAGAGAAGCCATAGAGGGTACCGGCTCATATAGACAGGAGTAGAAGAAAATGAAAGAGCAAGCGGAGGGGTAGGAATAATAATAGCACCGGAAAAACTAAAAGACATGATAAAGGAAAGACATATAAACGAGAGAATGATGACTATAGAAATGCAATACATTAATTATAGGATATGGAGTAAACGAAAATGCAAGAAAAGAGGAAAAAGATAAGTTCTACGAGAACCTACAAATAGAAATAGACAAGGGAACTGAAAACATAATAATAATGGGAGACCTAAATGGAAGAGTTGTAAATCAGAACTAAATGAAATCCTGGAAAAATAAGGAGAACATACCAGAAACAATAATGGTGAAACAATAATTGAACTATGCGTAGAAAACAACATAATAGCAAACACAAAATTCAAACACAAAGAAATACATAAATTCACGAGAACTAAATTATCTAGAAATGAGAGATCCATAATTGACTACGTCCTAATAAATAAAAATAACTGTAGCAAAATAAATGACATAAAGGTATCAAGACAAGCAAACATCGGAAGTAACCACCACTTGCTTAGAATGGACATGCAATGGAAACATAAACTAAGACCAGACAAAAGAAGAAAACAAGTGAAAGAGAAGATAAGATATTACAAACTAAAAGAAACACAAACACAAGAAATATATCGGTATATATTACAAAGAAAGTTCAAAGAAAAGAGAAAGAAAAAAGACTGGACATAGAAAGGGAAAGGGAGGTAGTTAAAATTTTTATACTGGATGCCGCAAGGGAGTGTGGTGGAACAACAAAAATAGGAAACAAAAAGGTGAAGAAAACAGAATGGTGGACAGAGGAAATAAAGAACAAAATTAAAGACAAAAAGGATAAATGGAGGAAATACTTGTAGACCTATAGAATAGAGGACTATGAAGAATACAAAGAAAAAAGAAACAAAGTAAAACAACAAGTAAAACAAGCAAAACAAAAATCATTGACACAATTTGGAAAAACAATGAATGTGAACTACATAGAATATCAAAAACTATTTTACGAAACATTAAAACAACTAAAACAAAGAAAAGAGCACAACATGATGAAAATAAAAGACAAAGACGGAAGAACAATTACAAACGAAGATAAAATCATAGAAAGATGGCGACATACCGAGCAAGATCCTGACAAGAATCTTAGAAATAAGGCTAAGAAACAAACTAGAAGAAATAATAGAAGATAATCAGAGGGGTTCAGAAGAGGGAGAGGCACTCAAGACAAGATCTTCATATTAAGATAAATAAGCGAGAAACTAATAAAAAAGAATAGAAAAATCCACATTTGCTTTGTGGACCTGGAAAAGGCATTCGACAGGATTAACAGAGAGGACATTTGGAAACAACGAGAAGAGAGAGGAGCGGAAGAGGCAATGATAAATGTAATAAAAAGACATGTATAGTGAAAACAAAAACAAAGTAAGAACAGACAATGAAGAATTAAGAACATTCGCTACAAAAAAGGACTAAAACAAGAATGCATGCTGAGACCATTGCTATTTACAATAGTACTGGACAAGGCAATGAAAAAAGCAAAAAAAAAATATGAGGCCGCTAAAGATCGGATTCTGGAAAATGGAAATAATACGGTTATCAGAGTTATTATTCGTTGACGACATGGCTATAATTGCAGAGTTATTATTCGTTGACGACATGGCTATAATTGCAGAAACAGAGGAGGACCTTCAACACAACATGGAAATAGTGCACAAAGAAGTAACGAAAATTAACATGTAGATAAACCTTGACAAAACGAAGACCATGATAATAACTAAGGAGAAGGAAAACCACGAAATAAAGTTACAAGGAAAGAAGTTAGAACAAGTTGAACACTATAGATATCTAGGGACTATAATAGAGAGTAATGGAAAAATATAAAAAGAAATAGAGGACAATGTAAGCAAAACAGGAAAGATTTTTAATATGCTGAAAAATACATTTTTCAACAGGAATGAAATAGCAAGCAACACAAAAATAGAAATCGTCAAAAAAGTTATAAGACCAACACCAACGTATAGCAGCGAATCGTGGACTATGAGAGAAAAGCAAAATACTGGATTACCGCGATGGAAATGAGATTTCTCAGAAAAATTGAAAATAAGACCAGAAGGGACAGAGTAAGAAACGAGACATACAGAAATAACCTAAAGATAAGACCAATCAATGATAAAATAAAAGAAGGGCAGATGAGATGTTTTGGACATATCTGCAGAATGAACGAGGAAAGAATTATCAAGAGAGTATATGAGGCAAGAGCAACAGGGAAGAAATCATAAAGGAAGACCAAAAAAAGAGTGGAATAACACAATAAGAGAAGAGGCGAGGAGAAAAGGGAGTTCCTGGGAAGAGCTAAAGAAACGGACAAAAGATAGGAAGAAGTGGAGGGAATACTATCGAACAGAATAAATGTAAATGTAAATAATATGATGTAAAAGAAAGCCTTACACCAAAAGGTAGAAAGGTGGCTGATTAAATAAATAAAATAAAATAAATACATAGATTCAGGTGCAAGGGCACATTTATCGGCAAGAAAGGACTATCTAAGAAACTAGCATGATAGTTCTGAATTTTCCGAAATAGTAGTAGCAAATTAAGCTACGATGTCCGTGTTTGTAGCTAATGAAACTGAAATAATCACCTTGGGTGGCAAGAAAACAAATCAGGTAAAAATACAAGAAGTTTTTTACGTACCTGGACCGACGACAAATTTATTGAGTGTTAGACAAATGACAAATAACAAAAAGAATGGTATAATTGTACATTTTGGAAGTTATTGTTGTAAAATATACAATCAACAGAACGTATTGATTGCAATAGCTGAGCACACAGAAAATGTATATATATTAAACACTCAGAAGTCAAAAACATGTTTATTGGCTTCATCTGCGGCTTCTGATGTTATGTGGCATCGTAGGTTCGGTCACTTGAACTACAGAGATTTGAAACTCATGAGATATGGTGCTGTAGATGGAACGGCTGGTAGTGGTAAATTCAAATACAAGGAAATCTGCAAAGTATGCTGTGAGGGAAAACAATCCAGATTACCATTGAAAAAAGAAGGAAAACGAGCGAATTCATGTTTAGAACTCATACGCGCGGATCTGTGTGGACCGATGGAAACAAAATCCAAAGGCGGTTCAAGATATTTTTTAGTTTTTGAAGATTACTATAGCAGAATGACATATATGTATTTTCTGAAGTGCAAACACGAGGCACTTGATTACTTCAAGGAGTTCAAAAAACTAGTAGAAAACCAAAAAGATGCAGCTATCAAAGAACTCCGAACAGATAATGGTGGAGAATTCTGCAGTTCTTAATTCAAAAGTTTCCTCGGGAGAAATGGAATAGTGCACCAAAAAACTAACCCATATACTCCTGAGCAAAATTGGATGCTCGAGAGAATGAACAGAACACTGGTTGAAAAAGCCATATGTTTACTGTTTGAGGCAGATCTTAACAAGCAGTTTTGGGCTGCAGCCACAAACTGTGCAGTGCATCTAAGAAATAGATCAATTGCAAGTGGTTTTGGAAATAAAACGCCCTAGGAGATGTGGATAAATACAAAACCAAACGTGAGTGACATTCGAATTTTTGGTAGCAAGGTAATGGTTCACATAGCAAAACAAAAGCGTGAGAAATGGGACAAAACGGCGAGAGAACTGTGTGCAGTACAGGGCTCGACTTGTGGCAAAATGATTTACACAAAAACAAGGCATACACTATGATGAAACGTTCGCTCAGTTGTGATACATTCAACCATACGTCAGTTAATTGGACTGGCAGTTGAATTGGATCTAAAAATATGTGTCACTTAGATGTAACCACGGTATTTCTAAACGGTTACTTATAAGCGACTGTGTACATGACACAACCAAAATGTGTAAAATATATAGGTATAACCAACGTTTGTAAGCTAAATAATGCAATTTATGGTCTCAATTGCCCTCAAGAATTTATGGTCTCTAGGGCTAGGAACATAAAATCGTATAAATGAGGTCTGATTAAATTTAAGTTATGAACGATCAAATACAAAACACTGTGTGTACTGTAATAGAAGTAATTAATTAATGACGATAATTGCATTGTACGTAGACAATTTTTTCATATTTAGTACTTATTAATAGCACAATTTTGAAGTTGAGATTGAACATTTTTGACGGTTACTGTATGGAAACAATGCTGTTTTATAAGTAACACCTACAAAACGACAATAATCACTTCAAAAAATTATAACACGAAAGCGACATTAATCTTTTTTTATTATTAATTAGGTTAACTGGATGTATCCCGTTGTATAACCGCAAACCAAAAAGGTCTCGAAAGGCACAAATTTGTTGAAAGAACAGTTAAGTTTTAGCTTTACGATTAAAGATCTTGGTGAAGTCAAAGAGATTTTAGGGATGAGGGTGAGTCGTGACGCTGACAAAGGGAGTATTACATTACATCAGGAAGACTATATATACCAAATACTGAAAAAAAATAATATGTATAATTGTAAGAGTGTGAGAACTTCATTAGAATGTAGCAATAATGTCATAAATGAAGACGTATTTGATATTTACTGAATATGGTCGCATCGCGATGGAAATGTAGGTACATTTAACATTAATAAATGTTTTTTGTGAAAAAGGGTTAATTCGTGTTTTAATTATATTTCACCTATCACAAGCTCAAACGAACCTAACATAAATGAAGACAATAATATATGTGAGAAAACCATACCTTCTACATCAGAGACTCATAGGTACTCTAATGTATCTAGCGGTGTTGACACGACCAGATATTGCCTGTGCTGTAAGCTATCTGATTAAATTTAACAATTGTTATACGCAAAATCACTGGCAACAGACAAAGAGGCTATAAAAATATTTACCAGGGACAAAAACTCTAAGTTTAGTGTCTAAAAACTGAAAGGCAACTCTAGAAGGCTTTGTAGATGCTGATTGTGCAAATAATAATGACAGAAAGTCCTACACAGGATATTTGTTCAAATTTTCAAACTCAGCCATATCATGGCAAAGTAAAAAACAAAAGAGCAGAATACATGGCTGTAAGTGAGGCATCAAAAGATGCAATTTATTTAAAAAATCTGTTGAAAGAATTAACTGGCATTGATGGTCAGATCACTTTGTATAACGGTAGCCAAAGGGCTCAAAAGTTGGCAGTAAATCCTATACACCATGCCAGATCAAATCATATCGCTATACAGGAGCGGTCATATGTATTTCATAAGGGGGGGCAATAAATAAAAGAAAAAGACCATTATTTTCCTACCATATTTTAATCTCAATAACTATCACACAAAAAACACAAATGAAAGTAAATATCCAACTTTTAGACAATAAATTCCAAATTCCGTTTGACGGCCATAGTAGCAAATCTATTTATAGTATTTTCTACATTAATATCTATGCCTCTGTGGACATGTAGTAATTCCAGTACTACTAAGCCTATCTTCGCACATTGTAGATCTTGTCCAAGATTTTAAACGTCGCAAAGCCGAAGAACTTCTCTGTGATGAAGCAACAGAAATGGGTAAGGTGGAAAAAAATCGTGAAAAGGTATGGACATGGACAATGCTTAAGAGCAATTAGTCCAGTCGATGGAATTTTCCCGCTATCCTCATTTTCTCACTTCTTCTTCCAAATTTCTAGTTCTGACACAAATTGTTGCTTGCTTATACTTTCATTAATTTGGCCTATGATTGAAAAATATGTATCGATTAAAATATCAGCTGAAGTATTTATATCTTTTTAATTCAATCTAATAATTTCAGATGCACTAATATTATTAAGATAGAATATATACAGAGTATCCGATGAAAACCTTTCTTGTAAATCAGATACAATGTGATTGTTTGTTTCATTATAGCCATGGCATTACGAACTTGCATCACATTAGAAGCTTTAGATATGCTCAAATTTAGAGCGTGGTTATAACATGTAGTTCTTGTAGCAAATTAAAAAAAAATCTGATATTGTTTCACAGCACCTCTTTGCCCAAAAGCCCCTATGACCCCCACCCCCCGTATGACCACGCCTGTCGATATAAGGGATCATTTTATTCCTGAGACCATTTCAAATAAATATGTAACAGTAAATAATCTTAGCACTGAAAAAATGGTTGCAGATGTGTTGACTAAAAGTTAGTCAACTTTAGTTAGTTAGTTACTAAGTTACTTTAGTTACTATGTAAGGTTTTTTTTATATAGTGGGAATAGTAGCATGTGATATTCAATAAAAACCTATATCTAATGCCATCTAGCGTTAATAAGTTGTACTATCTATGACATGAATGTATTGAAGTGAAATATACGAGTCAGACATTGCTGAATACTCAACACGTGGTTTGTTTCTTGTTACTAACACAAACAAAATATTACTAATAATATTCTATAGTAATATTGCCACATTGCAAAGGATATAGCAATTGACACCTATATGTAGTAATAACAGTAGTTGTAAATTGACGAATCACCTTAAACTTCTACACGTCTGTGTATTTTCTTACTATTATATTTTCTTGCAAATTAAACATTAGTATATTTCTTAAACTAACAACTATTTTAGTTTTATTATAAATATTAAAAACTCGTAAGCAACAAGAATTTCAAATATCAAGTACATGACCACACCTAGATCGGTTTGCACAAGCTGGTTGTTGAAACTTTACCAAATTCTTTGACCGATTTCTACTTCTGCAGCTTAGTATTTAACCAATTCTGTAGTTGAATTGACATAATTGGACAATGATCACAATTTAAAATTGAACAGATTTGATAACTTCAGTGTGAAAATTGAGAATACGACAGATGTTATGATAAATTACAGCAGAAGGTCAAAACCCGCCAGATTTTGCAAGTTGCAGATGATACTGAAATATGTCGATTATTCTAATTCTAATTGGTAGGTTTTGACACAGGAGATGAATATTTGGCAGATTTGAATAGTTGCAATAGAAGATATGGCGATTTGATCTGCTCTAAAGCAGATCAAATCTGCAAATTTACAAATTTGGTACTATCTCACAGTAGATCAAAATTTAACAGCTTCGGAAATTTGTATTTGAATATTTGAGATTAGGCTGCCTGAATTTGATTAAGTTTCTTAACACTACCAATATATGAAAAATATTCTACGGAAGTAATTTCCAAATGTACATTCAAAATATTAAACCCGAGAGTTACCCTTTAAATTTTATATTTAATTACTACCAATATAATTCGAACAGTTAAATTTTATTTAATACCATGAAATAAATTGAAAATTCCAATTGAATATTTTTTTCTTGAAAAATAATCCACACTATTTGGTTTTTTTAAACTGCAAATAATAATCATTGAATTATATTTTGCAAAAAAAATAATGGTGGAATTATAATGCCAAACATCGAAAATAATAAAGTCAGGAATATTATTAAATTCTACCATTTGTTTTTACACGTATAAGCATCCGGGCCTGTTAGCATTCATAAAGTTTAATTCTATAAACATTCATGGATTTGATAATAGACTATTTCCAAGGTTTGCTCTTCCGACCACCTGTTGCACATTTTGCTGTTTTACTAACACTATTACCAAATATAACAATTTGCACACGTTTAGTTGGAATTCAAGTAAGGTTGGGGCAGGTTACTTGCTCCAGGAAAATATCGCCTTATTTGGCTAAAACTCTCATTGAATAAATACTTGAAATTTGTTAAATCAAATGTTTACAAGTATTTAATTACTAAAATTTAGCAACTTGCTTATTAACTGGCGCGTGTAAATCCTGCTTAAGTAATGCACTCAATTTAGTACTGATTAAAATAAAAGAGCGCTCCTATTGCATCGCGGTCAGATGTCACAATCCAGGAAAACAATCCGGGAATAAGTAAGTTGTGAAATAAGTAGGTCGCACCAGATAGTGATGACCAGAGTGCTTACTAGTCCACCAATTTAAACAATGAGTAAATTTATTCATGCAACCTTTAGCAGGACTTACTCGTGCCACAAGTCTATTGTTTGAATACAATTGATGTGCAATAAAATAACGCAATTACAATATTTATGACTTAATTGCAAGAAACAATCGGGAGCATCGATTTGCACCTATAATTTGGAAGCATTCAAATTAGCATTAATACTTATTTGTGTATCAAGGCCGAAAAATCGTTCTTGAACGAACCGATAGAAGATTGTCCCCTCTGCGGCCGAGGCAGGATAATCTCGAGGATGTTAAACGATTTCGCATACGAGGTAATACATAACATTTCTTAAGCAACCACACATTTGTAATTATAATAATGTTATTGCTTTTGATTAAATCGTTTATGTGTAAACGAACGCGAAGTGTTTATTCCACATACGCAAAACACTTGGCAAAATAGAATTTCGGGACACTTATTATAAGCAACGGCCGTTAACATAATAGTGGCTGTTCCTGCCTCAAAAACTGACATAAAGCAACTTTCATTATCACAAAATTATTGTATTTACTTCATTGCCACAGTAATGCCAAATTTATTTTGTGCACAATAAAATAGCCCATGAAAACTAATTATTAGCAATGAGATATAAATCTTATTCGGAAAGATCTATTGTTTCTTAAAGAAATGCAGTCAAAACTTCTAATGCTTCCGTCAAACATCCTTTTATTTTTTATAAAAGTTATATTGTTTCTGTCAGAAAAACGCACGATTTCACCAAACTCACATAGTTCTAATATTATACGGATAAACTTTATTCACATATCAGTGACCAGTCAATACGACAAAATATGCTGTGCAATAAAATGGCTACTTGCAATTGTCATTGTTTGGGTATCTGAAAATCTGTCACATATTATATTATATAGGTGAAATATAATTCAGCTACATATTATTCTACTAATTTCCACACACAGTCAATAAAATTTAATATTAAAGATATCATTTGTTTCGGTGAAAAATATTGTTCGGGTCAAAAGTTCTAGTGTCTGTCAAATATCTGAATTCTTCTTCAAAGCTTCTATTATTTTGACAAAGCTTCCATTGTCTTTGAAAAATATCTATTGTTTCTTACAAAACTGCTATCATGTCTGTTTTAACTTCTATTGTTTCTGTCAAACAAACTATTCTTTCTTATCAAAGTGCAATTATTTCCGTCACAAAATCATACGGATTTATCAAACTCGCATAATTTTACTTGTTCTATTGTTAAAGTTTCAAGTTTGTTCATAAATTACGACAAAAACAATACAACAAAATATCGGGTGTCCCACACTCATGGACCATTAAAAGTTTATGGGGTTCTCGATAAGATAAACATTAAATAAAAATCATCAAAAGATTACTAATTCCGTTCTCCTCAGGTAAAATACTTTCAATCTTCTATCACTTCCGGTTCTACCCGAAGTAGCCACCAACGTTTGTTTATTAAACAGTATATATTATTATTTTTCAGGATTTCTCGCTTAATTTCAAACATGTTTAATAAAAATGTGTGTACACCCATCATTTTTACTTTAAAAATTAAATTCCAAGATTTTAATCTCAAAAAGACGTTAAGAAAAAGGGCTTCAATTTCTCTTACAAATAATATAAAAAACGGAAAATTGATGTCGAATTATATCTGAAAGGTACCTCTATGACTGATATACTTTGCAGCTGAAAACTTTGACAATTAGTCATTCAAAAATGTCATTAGTTGACTGCCCATTTAAATTAAGCGCATTTCAATTTTTTTAAACGAAATGTCATACTTTTTATCTCATAGAGCAATTGGCATGACAATTTACTACAAACCAGACTATGACTAGTTGAGTGGTCAAAGCTATATTTATACGTCATATAGAGAAATTAGTTGTTTTATTGATTATTAATAAAAATGTAAAACAATTGATTGAATACAAAGTACGTCAACCGAACTTTGAAGCCCTGTAACTCGAGGATTATTTGCAGCAATCACATTACAGAAACGGATTTTTGTAGATTTTTCAAGTTCTATAACTTTTATATTTGCACTAATTCATTTATTAATTAACATTACATCACAAAGCGACTCCTACAAGGAGAAAATGGTGAAAAACTATTTTTTTGCATCTTCGGCGGCCTCTACCATTCAAAATATCAAGCATAGAGTATCAAGTTGGTGACAAAAAATGTGCAACATTTTATGTACATTTTTTCTTGTTCAAAAAATGTTGTCTACAAACAATTGAAAACGAGATAAATCGACTTTTACAATTTTTCAAAAGCGCGGTATCTTGCGACAGTAGTGGGGATACGCCCTTTAGGTTTTAGACTTGTTTTAAGGGCGAGAATCTGACGGTGTTTACTTTTGTCTTCATAAAAAATTCGCACACTATACATAATTGCATTAAAAAATATATAGAATTTGTATTCCTCTTTTGTTAATGCGTGACATGATCACAATAAAAAAAAATTGCTATAAATAAGTTTGATTAATCCTAGTACAAATTAAAAATTAATTATGCAAAAGACAGTAGAACAAAGAGAATTAAATCTATAATAAGGAAATTAAAAAAAAAACATAATTAGGTAGTTAATTTTATGAAGTTTTCTTTTCTAACAAGAATGGGATTTTATCCAATACGTTTACTCAATTTCTGGTTCAGGCATTCTGCAACTAATGCGCTGCTGGTTTGGGCCGGATTATCCTAAATTGCAATTTACTCTAGATTTACTCTCTAGGATTAACTCTACCGAGCCAAGTTGAGTATAGCGAGAAGAATAAATAGAGGTAGAGTAAATCCCGCTTCCTTCCCTTCTAATGAAATAATACTATTCACAATAACACGACATTTGTCAAACTGACGGCAAGGGTTTTTATAGTACAATGTTCATCTAGTTTTTATTATTTCTGAGGTGGATTCTGGTACAAACGAATATTAAATGGATGGTACATTTACAGTTTTTAATACTCTAAAAATTATTCCTTTGCGATTTTTCTCTAAAATAATAGGGGAGCTAATAATTACACATATTTCATTTTACATGTTGAATTCCTATATTCACCCCTTATCCCAGACACTCGGTAGATATTATATAGGGTGTCAATTTGAAAAGTTGCCATAGAGTTTTTTCATAAAAACACATAATTGTTTTTAAAATTACTCAGCACCCTTTGTGTGGTTCGAAAGGAGAACGAAGACGGCGTATGCAGTGTCAACCCCCTATCCACCCTTTAAGCAACAGTCACCTACATCTAAAAAAAAAAATGGCACCCCCCTACTTGTGATACATCGTTGCAAAGCTCTTGAAAACTACTTTCCAGTCGTTATTAATACAATATGATTTGGTCAACTAATTTTCGAATTAAGTGCAAATAAAATGCAAAAGTGCTCAATAAATTAAATTCAAATAACAAGTTAAAGTAAATGTTGAAAATGGCTTCTTTTGTTTTCTAAACAAAAATATAGCCGGCTTTCAATCTTCTCGCGAACTTTCTGAAAGGTTTGTTTAGTAATAGCTCGACATTATTGTACTATTCTTTCTGGTAGTATTCTCTCAATATTCTGACTTTTTATTTTATTTAGCAAGGTCACCTTGACGGTGTTACCATCCCAAACGGATCTTATTATATGTGGTATGAAAGCTTATAAACTAAGCTACAAAATGTTTTTAGTCCCATCTATCTTACTTCTTTTCAGCTTGAGTAATATTTTTTTTATGTAATCACTTATTATCGGAAAAAGACATCTTTTCGGCAATTTCTGGAGGCTGTAACTTAAAAACTAGTAGAGATAAAAATCTAGAAAAAATTAATATTTCTGACGATACATTAAATCAGCCAAAGTTGAACAAATTCTAAGAGGGTAAGGTTTTTTTGATGGACCACTTTGTATGGAATGACCCAACCCGAAAAGTCAGTGTCACTAGTACAAGTGCGCACATAATTGCGGTTTGCTGTTTGCAAAATGAATTAATAGTATATTAAAGTATAAGTGGATATCAAGACCTTTCAAGCACGAACGTTTTTCAAAAAACCGACCCGTCGCTCCCCGCTGCGCGGGGAGGCGGGGAGGTTTTTTGAATAGAGTGAGTGCTTGAAAGGCCAGATATCCACGCATACTTTACGCTATTTTTTATCATTGATGCCGTAAATTGGCCTAAACATTTGTAATTATAATTTCTATCTGATGTGCCGTCGATTTTGCCGTACAGTTTTAGTATCGTTGCTAAGATACTGAATAAATAACTAGCTAACATGGCGGCTGATACTATGCAATCGTTCTAGCCTTGGTTGTCAAAGTGTTGAATATCGTATGTAACAATCTTTCAATTTGGCGTCAGTTTTGATTTTGGTTGAAAATGCAACGAAACATTGATCAATTAAGCTCCGAAGCAGAGAGGCGTTTAATTCCCCAAAAATCGGAATTGGCATATAAGAAGGAATACGATAAATTGGTAAAATGGATGGACGAACAGGAGGTGAAAACTGTAGATGAAAGAATGATTCTTGCTTACATGCTGAAAATGTCTACATGCTATAAGGCGTCAACAATGTGGGCAATACATTCCATTTGTATCCATGTAAACCTTTACAGGAAACGCGCGTTTTTGAAAGCCTGTTTTATGAACGCTACACGATGTTTTAAACAAGCAATATGATGCATCAATGATAAAAATATTGTTATTTAATCTGTTTGTTTAGCTTCATGTTTATTCTGCTTTACTAGATAATTTAATCAATTCATTCAAGGGAATTAGGATTTCCCTTCCTAATATTCGTGGTGTTCTCAAAAATTGCTTTGGAAAATGTACCTCACCTTTCGGGCTTGGTGCAGTTTCATCGTTGGCGTTAAAATTCGTAGCATTTGTAGAGACCTAACAGTCATTACAGCCAAATATTCTAATAAAAAAAAAAAAAAAACCAATTGAGGTTGATAAAACACATAATGCAGATACAGTCATAATATGGGCGATGGAATATCAAATCCAATTAAATATTTTAAATGTATTAAAAATGGCGAGTATTTAAGAAAAGATGCGAGCTCACGCATTCGAGCCATATAGAGGTCGATAAGTTCAATATTGTTTAGTCTGAAGGGAGCGTTAACTGGGGTAAATAGTGGTTAACTGGGGTTAACCACTGAGAATTAAATAATCAGGTGAAGTCCCTAGCCCAAAAATATATGAAGTAAAAGAGAGTTAATGGTATAAAAGGCGTGAATTTAGTTAATATCGAGAGTTGCTGACCAAATTTCCACCGACCAACATCTCAGAAGAACATGTACAATTATTTAGGTATGTTTAAAATTGTTGGCATCGAATGTTGTAGTTATAATAAATAGATTTAATAGTAATATTGAATTAATTTTAATTTAATCAACTAATTATGGTTACTGTTACTACGAAATAAAGTTTGATTTTACCGCCGAAATTCTTCGCGGTTTATCATGTTTTATTTTGAGTAAAATAGTTAGGCATTACCTGGAAAATGATATATGAGTGGCATGCTGACTCGTCTCACCATGTCATATATTATTTCAAGTTATTGGTAAATAATACAAGTCTAAGTGTTACTACGAAATAAAGTTTGATTTTACCGCCGAAATTCTTCGCGGTTTATCATGTTTTATTTTGAGTAAATTAGTTAGGAATTTCCTGGAAAATTATATATAAGTGGTATGCTGACTCGTCTCACCTCGTCATGTGTTATTTTAGATTAATTGTAATTATAAAGAAGCATTCGATGTAAATAATAATATTAAAAATTACATTAAAGTAGCTTAAATATAAAAACCAAGGCGGAAAGACACCATATGGGGTCGATAGCCCAATAAAGATCGATTATACATATATATATATATATATATATATATAAACCAATAATTTAAAACAAAGAAAAATACGATTTGTTTATAAGTATTTTATATGAAATATAAATATTGAAATTAAAGTTTGATTGAAGGGAAATGGTTATTAATGATATTAGGGAAATAGGGTACAAGAAGATCAAATGAAAAGTTAAATGACAAGTATGAATTATTAAAAGAGTTAGAATAAACAACATTTAATTCGTCGAATTGAAATTATCAATTAAAAATAAATATTAAATTATAATATTAATTAATTCTTCAATAATCAATCCAATTGAATGCAGGGCAGGACAGGGGCATTAGAAATCACTTTTTGAGCAGCGGTGAATTGACACAATTGCTAATTGTTTCACGAACGGTGGTTTATTGTGTTGGTTAGCTGTATTTCAATTGTTTCTTATGTTTATTGATTATTAAATTAGTTGCAATTATTAATATTTATCTACGACTAATTTATAATGTAAGTATGATACTTGAGGTTTGGCCGTATAATGCTATATATATTATTCCCTTAGGGATTAATGAATAGGGATTCATAGCCCTTATTCCCTCTTGCACTCCAATTACAAAATTTCTCAAATTAAATAATACCATGGAAACAAAATACACAAACACAAAAGTGTCACTCTCAAACGCGTCGTGTTTGTGTATTTGTATTGAGAAGGATGAGAATGAAGGGTCTTTTACTTGTACGCCTCTAGAAATTGTACAACTAGCTATAGCAACAGCATCTACCTTGATACCGGAAACATCGAAATCCATTTACAATAAAACGTGCGTAACCTTCAACGAATGGCGTCTTCGAAAGAACGTAAACTCATTTTCCGAAAATGTTCTACTAACCTATTTAGTCGTAGATAAAGTAGAGTATACTACTCGCAATAATGGCATCATAATTGCTACTCGCAATAATCGCAATAATGGCATAATTATTGACTCGTGGTATAATCTACTATTAATTCATCGGATTAATACAATTAATTAAAAGTCAATAATTGAACATTATAATTTTGAATCATTGTTCAATATCACTGGTCAACACAATTTTTGTCCCTTAGACTTAAATAGCCGAATACGATGGAAAATATTGCACTGATTTCGGAAATGTACAAATTTTTTTCATCATTTTTTTGTGATATTTTTTTGTATAATTTTTGCAAAATGTAAAGGGCAGGGAAGAGGCATTAATAAATTACGGTCTGAGCAGCGGTGAATTGACACAATTGGTTATTGTTTCACGAACGGTGGTTGGTTGTGTTAGTTTGCTATAATTCAATTGTTTCCAAAATTTATTAATTATTAAAAGAAATAGAATTATTATTCTTTAATTCGCCCAATTAAAATAATCAATTTAAAGTCAATTATTCAATTTACAATGTTAATTAATTGTTGAACAAACAATCCAATTAATGCAGGGCTGTAAAGAGGCATTTGTAAATTACTGTCTGAGCAGCAGTGAATAGACACCATCGGTTATGGTTTCACGAACGGTGGTTAGTTGTGTTGCTTTGCTCTATTTCAATTATTTCTTATATTAATTGATTGGTATGAAAGAATTAGAATTATTAATAATAATAAAAATATAAAATCAATTCAATTAAGAATAACTGACGAATTTTTGTCACAAATGAGTATTTTATTTACCTATTGTTATATACACAATAAAATTACTCCGAAGTTATTTTCTTTGTATGAAGAAATGTGAAATTTGTTTTTCCATGGCATCTTGATTTTTAGAGCAGTCCATAGCAGTTTGATTTTTGCAACAAATTTTTAAATTATCGAATTTTGGTAGTAAATAATGTCAGATTGCCCATGTGTTTTACATGGTTGAAATCGGATTTTTTCGCTCTTTTGGATGCATTTAAATCATATATTGCGGCCATAAGATAATCAAAAGTTGACTATGAAAATTTTGGCATCTAGTTGGCGCAGAAAATGTTTGGTACTGTGATCAGAAAACTGACTTCGAAAAATGTAAGAGTGCCAAGTTTCGTAAAATTTCCTTCTAAAGTAAAAAAGTTATAAAAGGAAAATGAAAGTGCACTTTTTCAGTTCTTCAGCGATATTTCAGGAACTGTGCAAGAAGTAGGTATTGGGGCACTTGATCCAACTATTTCTTCCATAAGAATAACATTGGAGCTATCCCCTCCACTTTCCCTTTTAGGCCACGCCCCTTTGTCGACGTGCAGCCAATGGGAGCGCCCCATTCAGTCACGTGGTGCTGGGTGGGAGGCATGAGTTGTTAAGGTTTGAGGTTATGTTTAAGGTTTGAGGTTATGTTTAAGGTTTGAGGTTATGTCGCCTTCGGTCCCTAGTCCCCAGACTTTGAGGTTATGTTTATGGTTTGAGGTTATCATTTGTACAACGCGTTGCCCGCGAGGGGTGAGGGGTTCGTATGTGGGACCCTGCTATCGAAAAGCACGGGGCACGCCCCCCGCAAGGCCTACATCCATACGATGCATCCCGCGAACGCCGACTTGAGGTCGCGCGCTGGAGGGTGCCCATGGATATTCGTATGCGGTGCCCCACTGCTATCGGTAAGCACGGGGCGCCCCGCGCCCCACATAACTCTCGCGCCGCGGAGAAAAACGTGTCGCCGTCGCCTGTTTCCAAAAGCCGCGTCGGCGGCGGACCCGTGTTTGTTTCAGAGTTTGCGCCCCCGAAGGGGGGGTGGGGGGCTTCCTCTGTGGCATGCCGCGTCGCCGCAAGGAAGGAACCCATCTAACGAGCGATAACCGAGAGATAACCGATGATAACCGAGAATACCAACTGTCATACCAACTTATATCTTTCATAATCCCTGTGATTTGATAATATACGGGTACCGATTGTGAAATAAATTTCGTGTCAATATACGAGGCCGTAAAATATTGAATCGTATGCGAGTGTAAATTCAAGATGGAGTCCGGCGTAACATGTACAGGAGGATCGGGGTAACAACGTGTACCGAGAGTTCAAAAATAAATTAAATATTATATTAAGGTAAACGGGTAAAACGTACATAGTCTAATTGTATTTCTCGATAAGTATGGAATAGATGTCGGGGGTGTGTAAGATAATAAAATAATATTAACTCTAGGTGACACTAGAATGTTTAAAAATCCATTTAGTTATTAATTCATTTGTTAATGCCTGGCGAAAAGGTGTAGGCGTTTTTATCAGCTAAAAATTGTAAGTCTGGCGATAAAACTTCTGCGGTTTTATTTAAACAAGGATGTGTATATTTTCACACACATAGGTAAATATCAGCATTAATTAACTACGAGCGATCACCGGCAGATGCCCAGTATGCATGACACACCCGACAAACAAGCCATGATGAACCAAATAAGAAGAGGAAAGTGGAGGAACACCTAGCACCTATTTTAAAAACACATATTTGGCTTGGTACAGAAACTTAGAGTAGATGTGACGATGATCTAAAGATACCTGTAATTTCCGTATCAGTCGTGTGTCACAAAGGCTACAACAGATGGCGCTCCAAACGTCAAATTAAAACTTACGAGCCGTGAACCAAGGTGTGCACTCACGTCGCTGCATCCCTAACAAAAGCCTCCGCAAGGTTTGGCTCCTCCTATCTCCGCAATCCCCCCTTCCCCCTCCCCCAACCGGCTAACCATTCTTATTAGTATGGCACGAATTAATTTTAATTACGAAATGTGGCAATTTAGCGCTAATTAATTTGAATTATCTGAATCATCGTATGTTGTCGGTGGTTGTCGTCATCGGTGTCGCGCGAGTTTTGAATTATTTGATTATTATATATTAATTACATTAAATATTTTTACTGAATTAGAGTCCATTCATTTTCGGTGTGTTTACAAAGCGAGAGATTAGCGCAGTGCGTCAACTGATAAGAACCGTTTTAAACGTTTGTATTAAATATATATTCTTACAACGGAAGAGTGGAAGAGCAACGAATGGCACACAAATGTGCGTTTTTTATCAACTAAAAATTGTCCTTTTTCAAACAAACAAAAATAATAAGAGGGAAAAATTTGATAACAGGTTCTACAAACGCAACAATTGGTCGCATCATAAATGAGGATTGAGTAACCATACTTTTGATTGACATTTGAAGTAACATAACCTCAATATCATTTTACATTAGTTTTCAACCAAATCATTTTCAGTGTTGCCATGTGTAAATTACGCTGTTGGCGATTTGTTGTTTTATTAATTAACTGAGCATAAATTAAATTGATTGAAATTGAAACGCACATGCCCAACAACAAGGACATTATCATACAACTGATAAACAACAACTTCACTCTTAAAACAAACAATAAAGAATCTAAAAATAGACTCCAGGAACTGATGGGCAAACATCTCATCAAAACACCCCGAACCCAACAACAGCTAACTACCACACCGAACACACAACGCACATACACCGAATCACACTACATAATCCTCTGAAGTTGAAAAGGAAACCCCAGACGACGAAGATATTGGCAAACAACTCACTAACAAGAAATACACTTATAGATACTGCAAACGCATCATAGCAAGAGTAACAGACATACCAACATCGATGATAAGAATTATAACTGGAGACATCGACTCGTTCGAAAGAATGACACATGACGGGGGACTGTATTACCTAAATAGGTTCTACAGGTTCATACCAAGCCCCCCCCACCCAAACGAATACCACAAGCATGCAGCAAGTGCTCCGCATACGATCACACAACCGAGGAATGCAGGAAAGGAAAAACATTCACCAAGTGTCAAGGACTACATGACGCAACTAAATGCGATTCGCCACAGCCACCGAAATAAAATGCCTGCAACGCAGAGAACCACGCAGCGTGGTCACCCAGATGCCCAAAGAGACCGACAACACTCATAGAAGGCACCCCCAACATAATTATCGAAAACATAAATAAAAAAATCTACAGAATTGCCAAAGTCAACCACTCATAACAATAGAATCCATAACCCACTGACTATACACGACCATATCATTATCACATACAAGCATGACATAAATAACACACAGAACACTAACAGAGAAAAGATTCTCAAAAAGCTCCGCAAACGCTTTATAATTGACTATGACATTGACACACAGGCTGTATTTCCCGGATACAGAATGTATACAACCATGTTCGACAAACAAGCACCAGATAGCGTACCCCCGACAGAACCCTCAAATCATACCACACAAGCCATTATGCATGCACAGAACGACCGACTGACCTTCATATACGCAAACATCAACTGCTACAGTAACAAACGGACACTAATAAATAACTACATAGAGAATAACAACATTCAAGGTTGCATTTTCGCAGAAACAAAGACCAAAACTGGGAAATCATACAAAAATAAGGACACATCAACATCAATGCACGCGGAGGACCCCTGGTACAGGTATCCTCCACACCACACGTAGAGCCAACCCGCCAGTACTGAACAACCGCACAAAATGATTGCCTCTACTTTGCGATCCCATTTGACAATGACAAACTTCACATCTTTCTGATATACATTTAACCACACTCACCGAGTGTGGTCCATGATCGAACAGAACATCGCCATAAAAGCACCCCATGAATAGATATTCGATTATCATTGGTGACTTTAATCTAAACCCCTAGAAGAGACGTCAACTATAAACGTTCATAAATAACTCTGACTTCAGAAGACAATACACACACACAACCAACACTCATCATGCCCAACAATAATGACACAACCCCAGGTATACTACATGCATACTGACAATCTAACAAATAATATAACATACATCAAAGTAACACCAGACCGTTGCTCAGATAACTTGGCTATTAAATTTACATTTCAACTAGACCGACCACGAACTGCCGAAACAATCAAGACAAAATTCATTCTCAAACTCACAAATACAAAAGCAGTAAATACATTCATGCTAACATACCTGAACGAAATCGAAAGAGAAGACATTGAACTACATCACCTAACGGAATTTTAGACAAAACTCACTAGCTCTATAATAAAACATAGCCCCTAAACAAAATGAAACATTTTACAAACACAAAGTACCTAAGTACATACTTACACTAATCAAGTACGAGTGACAAACGTGCCGAAAATACACTCTGACAAGGGGGCAGAAACACAAAAACAATATTGAATAGACTAAACAAAACCATACAGACAATGACACGGCAATAAAAGGCACATTCATGGTTCGAAGTATGCAAATAAATTGAGAGAGACCGAGGAACAACCTATTGGACTAAAATTAAACGACAGACAAAATACAAAAAGACGTCACGTACAGCTACACTCCAACAAGATATTAAAAAAACATACGACAGACGAACATAAGGCATACGCCTTCGCAAACCACCTCACATCTGCTTTCACCCCCATCGACGACCCTACATATAACAACGATAACCCCACAAACGTGAACGACTGGTACGATAGACATTGTAACCAAAACACAGTGGGATAGGTATCCTCCATACCGCACGTAGAGCCAACCCGCCAGTACCGAACAACCCACAAAATGATTGCCTCTACTTTACGATCCCATTTGACAATGACAAACTTCACATCTTTCTGATATACATTTCAACCACACACACCAATCGAACAGAACATCGCCATAAAAGCACCCAATGAATAGATATTCGATTATCATTGGTGACTTTAACCTACACCCCTAGAAGAGACGTCAACTACAAACATTCATAAATAACTCTGACTTCAGAAGACAATACACACACAACCAACACTCATCATGCCCAACAATAATGACACCACCCCGGATATACTACATACATACTGACAATCCAACAAATAATATAAGAGACATCGAAGTAACACCATACCTTTGCTCAGATCACTTGGCTGTTAAATTTACATTTAAACTAGACCGAACACCAACTGCCGAAACAATCAAGACAAAAATCAATCTCAAACTCACAAATACAAAGGCAGCAAATACATTCATGCCGACATACTTGAACGAAATCGAAAGAGAAGACATAGAACTACATCGCCTAACGGAATTTCAGACAAAACTCACCAGCTCTATAATAAAACATAGCCCCCAAACAAACGAAACATTTTACAAACACAGACTACCTAAGTACATACTTACACTAATCAAGTACAAGTGACAAACGTGCAGAGAATACCCTCTGACAGGAGGCAGAAACACAAAAACAATAATGAATAGACTAAACAAAACCATACAGACAATGACACGGCAATAAAAGTCACATAAATGGCTCAAGTATACAAAGAAATTGAGAGAGGCCGAGGAACAACCTATTGGACTAACATTAAACGACAGACAAAATACAAAAAGACATCACGTACACCTACACTCCTACAAGATATTAAAAAGACATACGACAGACGAACATACGGCATACGCCTTCGCAAACCACTCCACATCTGCTTTCACTCCCATCGGCGCCCCTACATATATCAACGATAACTCCACAAACGTGAACGACTGGTACGACAGACATTTTAACCAAAACACAGACAATAAGGAACCGCCAAACATAACAGAAGACGAATACTATGACATACTAGATACAGGTAAAACACCGCCCCGGACAAGATCTTACCACAAAACAACTTCTTCGAAGCCTATCATACGAAATACATAAACACATAATATCTATTATTTCATGATAAAATAACTTAATATTTAAACAGACTTAAATCATACTAGTTGCTGATTAAAATATTCTTAAAATGTAGTAACGTATGAGACGCTGTGTTACACATGTGAGACGCTGTGAGACAGCTATAAGACACCTGTGAGACAGCTGTGAGACACCTGTGAGACAGCTGTGAGACACCTGTGAGATACCCGTGAGACACCTGTTGGTGGTGGTGGTGCTGTTGCTGGTGTGGAGGTGGTGGTGGTGCTGTTGCTGGTGTGGAGGTGGTGGCGGTGCTGTTGTTGGTGTGGAGGTGGTGCTGGTGATGGTGCTGATGCTGGTGATGGTGGTGATGGTGGTGCTGGTGTGGAGGTGTTTTTATTTATTATCTTGTACTTTTGACATATTGTATGTATATTTAAATATTATTGTACATATTTTTAATGATTTTTCTTTATTTAATATGTTGTCCTCTCTATGCACTATGGAGGGGGTGAACAAAATAAAGTTTTTTACATTGTACTATTATTTTTATTACCATATAAAATATTCATTACATAGTTGTACAGTACTTTAACATTTCTATATTACAAGCTACATTCTGATAGTATAATGGATATTACCATATAAAATATCCATTACATACTCGTGACGGAGGGGCAGAGGGGGTGGTGGTGTTGGTGATGGCGGCGGGGCGGAGGGGCTGGTATATGTTGGGGGCAGCAGAGGGGCGGCGGGGCGGTGTGGCTTCGGGAGGGGCGGAGGGGCTGGTTGGGCTTCGCGAGGGGCGGGGCGGGGCGGGGGGGGGGGGGGGGGGGGTTGATGTTGGTGGTAGCGGAGGGGCTTCAGGAGGGGCTGGTGATGTTGATGGTGGTGAAAGGGCGGTGGGGCTTCGGGTGGGTACTGCGGTGCTTCGGGAGGGTACGGAGGGGCTTCGGGAGGGTCCACATACTAGCGCCCTACATAATTGTAAGCGCTTACAATTATACTATCAGAATGTAGCTTGTAATATAGAAATGTTAAAGTACTGTACAACTATGTAATGAATATTTTATATGGTAATAAAAATAATAGTACAATGTAAAAAACTTTATTTTGTTCACCCCCTCCATAGTGCATAGAGAGGACAACATATTAAATAAAGAAAAATCATTAAAAATATGTACAATAATATTTAAATATACATACAATATGTCAAAAGTACAAGATAATAAATAAAAACACCTCCACACCAGCACCACCATCACCACCATCACCAGCATCAGCACCATCACCAGCACCACCTCCACACCAACAACAGCACCGCCACCACCTCCACACCAGCAACAGCACCACCACCACCTCCACACCAGCAACAGCACCACCACCACCAACAGGTGTCTCACGGGTATCTCGCAGGTGTCTCACAGCTGTCTCACAGGTGTCTCACAGCTGTCTCAGAGGTGTCTTATAGCTGTCTCACAGCGTCTCACATGTGTAACACAGCGTCTCATACGTTACTACATTTTAAGAATATTTTAATCAGCAACTAGTATGATTTAAGTCTGTTTAAATATTAAGTTATTTTATCATGAAATAATAGATATTATGTGTTTATGTATTTCGTATGATAGGCTTCGAAGAAGTTGTTTTGTGGTAAGATCTTGTCCGGGGCGGTGTTTTACCTGTATCTAGTATGTCATAGTATTCGTCTTCTGTTATGTTTGGCGGTTCCTTATTGTCTGTGTTTTGGTTAAAATGTCTGTCGTACCAGTCGTTCACGTTTGTGGAGTTATCGTTGATATATGTAGGGGCGCCGATGGGATTGAAAGCAGATGTGGAGTGGTTTGCGAAGGCGTATGCCGTATGTTCGTCTGTCGTATGTCTTTTTAATATCTTGTAGGAGTGTAGGTGTACGTGATGTCTTTTTGTATTTTGTCTGTCGTTTAATGTTAGTCCAATAGGTTGTTCCTCGGCCTCTCTCAATTTCTTTGTATACTTGAGCCATTTATGTGACTTTTATTGCCGTGTCATTGTCTGTATGGTTTTGTTTAGTCTATTCATTATTGTTTTTGTGTTTCTGCCTCCTGTCAGAGGGTATTCTCTGCACGTTTGTCACTTGTACTTGATTAGTGTAAGTATGTACTTAGGTAGTCTGTGTTTGTAAAATGTTTCGTTTGTTTGGGGGCTATGTTTTATTATAGAGCTGGTGAGTTTTGTCTGAAATTCCGTTAGGCGATGTAGTTCTATGTCTTCTCTTTCGATTTCGTTCAAGTATGTCGGCATGAATGTATTTGCTGCCTTTGTATTTGTGAGTTTGAGATTGATTTTTGTCTTGATTGTTTCGGCAGTTGGTGTTCGGTCTAGTTTAAATGTAAATTTAACAGCCAAGTGATCTGAGCAAAGGTATGGTGTTACTTCGATGTCTCTTATATTATTTGTTGGATTGTCAGTATGTATGTAGTATATCCGGGGTGGTGTCATTATTGTTGGGCATGATGAGTGTTGGTTGTGTGTGTATTGTCTTCTGAAGTCAGAGTTATTTATGAATGTTTGTAGTTGACGTCTCTTCTAGGGGTGTAGGTTAAAGTCACCAATGATAATCGAATATCTATTCATTGGGTGCTTTTATGGCGATGTTCTGTTCGATTGGTGTGTGTGGTTGAAATGTATATCAGAAAGATGTGAAGTTTGTCATTGTCAAATGGGATCGTAAAGTAGAGGCAATCATTTTGTGGGTTGTTCGGTACTGGCGGGTTGGCTCTACGTGCGGTATGGAGGATACCTATCCCACTGTGTTTTGGTTACAATGTCTATCGTACCAGTCGTTCACGTTTGTGGGGTTATCGTTGTTATATGTAGGGTCGTCGATGGGGGTGAAAGCAGATGTGAGGTGGTTTGCGAAGGCGTATGCCTTATGTTCGTCTGTCGTATGTTTTTTTAATATCTTGTTGGAGTGTAGCTGTACGTGACGTCTTTTTGTATTTTGTCTGTCGTTTAATTTTAGTCCAATAGGTTGTTCCTCGGTCTCTCTCAATTTATTTGCATACTTCGAACCATGAATGTGCCTTTTATTGCCGTGTCATTGTCTGTATGGTTTTGTTTAGTCTATTCAATATTGTTTTTGTGTTTCTGCCCCCTTGTCAGAGTGTATTTTCGGCACGTTTGTCACTCGTACTTGATTAGTGTAAGTATGTACTTAGGTACTTTGTGTTTGTAAAATGTTTCATTTTGTTTAGGGGCTATGTTTTATTATAGAGCTAGTGAGTTTTGTCTAAAATTCCGTTAGGTGATGTAGTTCAATGTCTTCTCTTTCGATTTCGTTCAGGTATGTTAGCATGAATGTATTTACTGCTTTTGTATTTGTGAGTTTGAGAATGAATTTTGTCTTGATTGTTTCGGCAGTTCGTGGTCGGTCTAGTTGAAATGTAAATTTAATAGCCAAGTTATCTGAGCAACGGTCTGGTGTTACTTTGATGTATGTTATATTATTTGTTAGATTGTCAGTATGCATGTAGTATACCTGGGGTTGTGTCATTATTGTTGGGCATGATGAGTGTTGGTTGTGTGTGTGTATTGTCTTCTGAAGTCAGAGTTATTTATGAACGTTTATAGTTGACGTCTCTTCTAGGGGTTTAGATTAAAGTCACCAATGATAATCGAATATCTATTCATGGGGTGCTTTTATGGCGATGTTCTGTTCGATCATGGACCACACTCGGTGAGTGTGGTTAAATGTATATCAGAAAGATGTGAAGTTTGTCATTGTCAAATGGGATCGCAAAGTAGAGGCAATCATTTTGTGCGGTTGTTCAGTACTGGCGGGTTGGCTCTACGTGTGGTGTGGAGGATACCTGTACCAGGGGTCCTCCGCGTGCATTGATGTTGATGTGTCCTTATTTTTGTATGATTTCCCAGTTTTGGTCTTTGTTTCTGCGAAAATGCAACCTTGAATGTTGTTATTCTCTATGTAGTTATTTATTAGTGTCCGTTTGTTACTGTAGCAGTTGATGTTTGCGTATATGAAGGTCAGTCGGTCGTTCTGTGCATGCATAATGGCTTGTGTGGTATGATTTGAGGGTTCTGTCGGGGGTACGCTATCTGGTGCTTGTTTGTCGAACATGGTTGTATACATTCTGTATCCGGGAAATACAGCCTGTGTGTCAATGTCATAGTCAATTATAAAGCGTTTGCGGAGCTTTTTGAGAATCTTTTCTCTGTTAGTGTTCTGTGTGTTATTTATGTCATGCTTGTATGTGATAATGATATGGTCGTGTATAGTCAGTGGGTTATGGATTCTATTGTTATGAGTGGTTGACTTTGGCAATTCTGTAGATTTTTTTATTTATGTTTTCGATAATTATGTTGGGGGTGCCTTCTATGAGTGTTGTCGGTCTCTTTGGGCATCTGGGTGACCACGCTGCGTGGTTCTCTGCGTTGCAGGCATTTTATTTCGGTGGCTGTGGCGAATCGCATTTAGTTGCGTCATGTAGTCCTTGACACTTGGTGAATGTTTTTCCTTTCCTGCATTCCTCGGTTGTGTGATCGTATGCGGAGCACTTGCTGCATGCTTGTGGTATTCGTTTGGGTGGGGGGGGCTTGGTATGAACCTGTAGAACCTATTTAGGTAATACAGTCCCCCGTCATGTGTCATTCTTTCGAACGAGTCGATGTCTCCAGTTATAATTCTTATCATCGATGTTGGTATGTCTGTTACTCTTGCTATGATGCGTTTGCAGTATCTATAAGTGTATTTCTTGTTAGTGAGTTGTTTGCCAATATCTTCGTCGTCTGGGGTTTCCTTTTCAACTTCAGAGGATTATGTAGTGTGATTCGGTGTATGTGCGTTGTGTGTTCGGTGTGGTAGTTAGCTGTTGTTGGGTTCGGGGTGTTTTGATGAGATGTTTGCCCATCAGTTCCTGGAGTCTATTTTTAGATTCTTTATTGTTTGTTTTAAGAGTGAAGTTGTTGTTTATCAGTTGTATGATAATGTCCTTGTTGTTGGGCATGTGCGTTTCAATTTCAATCAATTTAATTTATGCTCAGTTAATTAATAAAACAACAAATCGCCAACAGCGTAATTTACACATGGCAACACTGAAAATGATTTGGTTGAAAACTAATGTAAAATGATATTGAGGTTATGTTACTTCAAATGTCAATCAAAAGTATGGTTACTCAATCCTCATTTATGATGCGACCAATTGTTGCGTTTGTAGAACCTGTTATCAAATTTTTCCCTCTTATTATTTTTGTTTGTTTGAAAAAGGACAATTTTTAGTTGATAAAAAACGCACATTTGTGTGCCATTCGTTGCTCTTCCACTCTTCCGTTGTAAGAATATATATTTAATACAAACGTTTAAAACGGTTCTTATCAGTTGACGCACTGCGCTAATCTCTCGCTTTGTAAACACACCGAAAATGAATGGACTCTAATTCAGTAAAAATATTTAATGTAATTAATATATAATAATCAAATAATTCAAAACTCGCGCGACACCGATGACGACAACCACCGACAACATACGATGATTCAGATAATTCAAATTAATTAGCGCTAAATTGCCACATTTCGTAATTAAAATTAATTCGTGCCATACTAATAAGAATGGTTAGCCGGTTGGGGGAGGGGGAAGGGGGGATTGCGGAGATAGGAGGAGCCAAACCTTGCGGAGGCTTTTGTTAGGGATGCAGCGACGTGAGTGCACACCTTGGTTCACGGCTCGTAAGTTTTAATTTGACGTTTGGAGCGCCATCTGTTGTAGCCTTTGTGACACACGACTGATACGGAAATTACAGGTATCTTTAGATCATCGTCACATCTACTCTAAGTTTCTGTACCAAGCCAAATATGTGTTTTTAAAATAGGTGCTAGGTGTTCCTCCACTTTCCTCTTCTTATTTGGTTCATCATGGCTTGTTTGTCGGGTGTGTCATGCATACTGGGCATCTGCCGGTGATCGCTCGTAGTTAATTAATGCTGATATTTACCTATGTGTGTGAAAATATACACATCCTTGTTTAAATAAAACCGCAGAAGTTTTATCGCCAGACTTACAATTTTTAGCTGATAAAAACGCCTACACCTTTTCGCCAGGCATTAACAAATGAATTAATAACTAAATGGATTTTTAAACATTCTAGTGTCACCTAGAGTTAATATTATTTTATTATCTTACACACCCCCGACATCTATTCCATACTTATCGAGAAATACAATTAGACTATGTACGTCTTACCCGTTTACCTTAATATAATATTTAATTTATTTTTGAACTCTCGGTACACGTTGTTACCCCGATCCTCCTGTACATGTTACGCCGGACTCCATCTTGAATTTACACTCGCATACGATTCAATATTTTACGGCCTCGTATATTGACACGAAATTTATTTCACAATCGGTACCCGTATATTATCAAATCACAGGGATTATGAAAGATATAAGTTGGTATGACAGTTGGTATTCTCGGTTATCATCGGTTATCTCTCGGTTATCGCTCGTTAGATGGGTTCCTTCCTTGCGGCGACGCGGCATGCCACAGAGGAAGCCCCCCACCCCCCCCCCCCCCCTTCGGGGGCGCAAACTCTGAAACAAACACGGCTCCGCCGCCGACGCGGCTTTTGGAAACAGGCGACGGCGACACGTTTTTCTCCGCGGCGCGAGAGTAATGTGGGGCGCGGGGCGCCCCGTGCTTACCGATAGCAGTGGGGCACCGCATACGAATATCCATGGGCACCCTCCAGCGCGCGACCTCAAGTCGGCGTTCGCGGGATGCATCGTATGGATGTAGGCCTTGCGGGGGGGCGTGCCCCGTGCTTGGCGATAGCAGGGTCCCACATACGAACCCCTCACCCCTCGCGGGCAACGCGTTGTACAAATCATAACCTCAAACCATAAACATAACCTCAAAGTCTGGGGACTAGGGACCGAAGGCGACATAACCTCAAACCTTAAACATAACCTCAAACCTTAAACATAACCTCAAACCGTAACAACTCATGCCTCCCACCCAGCACCACGTGACTGAATGGGGCGCTCCCATTGGCTGCACGTCGACAAAGGGGCGTGGCCTAAAAGGGAAAGTGGAGGGGATAGCTCCAATGTTATTCTTATGGAAGAAATAGTTGGATCAAGTGCCCCAATACCTACTGCAAGATATCCCGGATTTCGTTTCAGTATATTGAAAGCCACAAAAAATGAGAAACTTTTATCCCATTTGATCAACTCTGTATAGATTTCCATTTAATTGTTCCTAATGGTGGGCGTTGTAAAAGTGACCACCCTGTATATAATATATGTTTGTGTTTTTTTCACTAACAAAGAATTACTAACAGATACATTACCCATAACACGACCCAAATGAATTTGCTACGATAATAATTTCAAACATCAAACATAACGTAACGTAAAGTACTATTACTAAATCACAAGCCAAAAGTTTACAAGACTCAAATATAACGTGAATTATAAGAATTCATGAAAAATGCAGTTAAAGAAATTAAATGTGTTCAATGTCATTTAAGGATGAATTGCAGTTAAATAAATGCAATGAAAAATAAATATTACAAATTATGACAATTTGTACACCAACACCAAGATTTGAACTATCACATATTTATAATATCATTATCGATAATGAGAACACCACTTATTATATTACCCCTGTAAATTTTACGTTGCCATGACAATGTTACAGCAGAAACGTCAAAGTCTAGAAAACCCAACTCTTTTAGACGTCATCAATCCATTTGTAGATATCAACCACGAGAAATTGACGAAAATATCATTAGAAATGTACCCAAAAATACTGAAAATAGCAAGATTTTATGTCATTTTGCACCGAAGAAAGGTAAACTTTTAATCGAAAAACGCCAGTATTCGAACTTGCATAATTTCCATTCAAGCTTATTCCTCGAACTCGTGGAATTATTAACAACAAACTTTCATGAAAATTATCGGAAATTTTTATGCACTCGTGATATTATACTCGACAATATTACTGTACTAACCGTACCTCAATAAACTATAATGCTCCGAGAGTTGTATTTGCATTTCTGTCGTCTAGTTAGATAGGAGAGAAATTAGCTGACACGGACTATATACAAGCATACTTTAATATACTATTGAGAGCACTTTTTTTTTAAATTTAGTTTATGTCTTTTAAACTCGGCACTCAATATTAATGAATCCGATAGCAATCGCGTTGGTGATGGTATTATACAATCCCGCTGTAATAAACCTTAAGGGCCACATAAAAATAAACCAAGAAACAAATAATTAATATTACTTTTTGGTAATAAATTTGCAAATTACGCTCCCCATTAAATCCGGCGGCCGAGATTGTTTCCTTACCTAATGGCTCCAAATAACATCCGAATTAGTACAATTAAATTCCGAAGGAGCGAAGGGGTTAATTACAATTCCTCGGCTCCCATTCGATCCACCGTTTTATGAAGCGTATTATGGCAAGTGCCAGTAAAAACGTATATCCGCCGATTTTAAACCGACACCGGATTAAGCCGTCCGGGCAGAAAAAGTAATTGGTTAGGCAATCTGTTATTAAATCCAGTAGCTTCCAATAAATGCCCTCATTCGAAACCTTGAGCGTACGAGGCGAAGGGTGAATTTGATTCTGGAACGTATCTTTGAATACATCGACGTGTTTTAGAGTGCTCTATGGGCTATGAGGTGAATTGGATTGCCTGGATTTTGTAATTTTAGTCTGCATTTTATACATTAACAATGTGTATGCAATATCTATAATGTTATATTATGTAATAATGTTAATATTAATAATAACAAAAAAAATTATATAAATAATAATAATAATAATAATGTATGTGTTCGTACAGATAATTCTACCATTGTCATCAATATACTTTATTCTACGAAACGATGAAAAATAATTTGATAATTAAAACCACATTGTTTGCGATATAAATATGCATATTTCTACGTAAGACATCGGACAATGTCTCTCAAGCCAATGGTGGAATGTTTGAACCCTGTTGGCATAAACAAATTCACCACTTATTATCAATTTTACTCCCTACGGTATGATTGTTAATTCCGTAACACTACAATGTTAGGATATAAGCCACTTTTCGGTCTCGTGTGTGGTTATGAATCTTGCTAGGTAACTAAGAATAACAACTGTATAATAGTAGTTTGTATAACAAGTGTGCGATATGGGCTTATATCCATACGTGTTGTACAGTTAACTACGACGGACATTATTATTTAACATGTAATTATGTATTACAAAAATATACAAATGTCTAAATTACAATGGCTATAGATTTGACGTTGGTTATATCTGCATTAATTTTATAAGGTTACTATTGTTTGTAACATGGCAACCATGATATCCACACACGAAACCGGCTTATATCCGTACAGCAAAGTATTACAGAATTAACAAATATACCGTAGGGAATAGAACAAGTTAATGTAGATACATATAAGCAGACGATACAATAACGGTTGCGCAACGGCAGAGACGGGAAAATGTCACATCAAACGTCAAATCGACATTGATTGTAATTTTGACATTTGTACATTTTTACTTAACAAATAATTATAGTTATTAACGTCATTAGGCCGATATGCAGCAAATAACGGACGCAGGTTGAGGTTTATAAACTTCAACCAAGTCTGTTATTTGCATTTCGCCCGTGTGTCGTTCAAGATTTTTCGTAATACAAATATTTTAGCACTATTTAGTCAACATAGATGCAGAAGAATAAATTTCTGATTTTCCCTTTACGTAGGCTAGTAGTACATCTTCACTCACCAATTTAATCTGTTTATTTTTGCGCCACTGTAAAAAATCTTCGTACTCTTTCTGGTATCGTTTCTTCGTTTTTTTTTGGGGCAGCAAGTCAATACTTGCAACCGATGCGACCTCCAATATCTCGGCAGGAATTTCAAAGTTTTCTTTATCCATTTTGACGGACCGGCAACTAACTATACAACTATATACTATGGCCGACAGGCATCTGTCAGTCATGGCCTGGGCAATTTTAAATTTGAATTATTTAACCATGGTGGGCGTGCCTTCCCCTTAACGGTTGGGGTCCGTTAAGAATTCTTAACGACCGCTGACCGTTTAGCATGACATTACAGCCCTTTTTTAGTTCTGATAAAAGGGTATAACAATATAGTATTACTATATAATACTATATAACAGTATAGTATTACAAAAAATCTGTAAACGTTTACATGTCCGTCGTAGACAAAGTCAACTCTACAATGCGTGTGGATATAAGCCAATATAGCACTTGGCATTTGGGGCACTCACCTCGTGCTATATGAGCATTATGTCCACACTTGTTATACAAACTTGTATTGTAGAATATGCAGTGTCCTCTGAAAATAAAACACCCTAAATATCTAAGACTATAATATATCTTTTCACGAAATAGCTAAAATATGTGGATTTTTATTTAAAATTTTCGCCAAGCATGTAATCTTTTTAACAATGTTTAACTCCATTATCGCGGGGGAGGTAAGCCAAATATTTCTCAATGGCAGTAGAGATTGAGTAATTTTTAATTTGAAAGCTGACGTAATATTCATTTTAACGGTGTATTACATATTAAAATGTTTGCCAGCAATTATTTTGTTTTTTAGCCCTATGCTTTATCCTTTTCATTAAAGCAGTTTTCATAACTATCAATGCCCACGCACGAACATGAAAGCAGTACCAAAAAGTAACTGAAATAATACACGTATATGTTTATTTGTCATACGCGAGAAAAGTAGGTACAAGTACGCCCCTTAAATCCACTTTTTTAATGCAAATAATTTAAGAAATATAAACAAGTAAATTATTATAAACGGAATAGTTAGTAAACAAAATGTATATACGCTTTCTGCGATAAATAAGGTATTATATGAATAATAATTATATAACTATTATCATTACGAAGTAACTGCAAAATCATGCCGAACAAGATATTCAACTAAAAGTTTCGTTGGATGGATTGAACCCAAAATGAATTCAAGGGCGCCCGCAGTAACGTTCAAGTAACCCCCTGGAATCACCACTCTCTAAAACTAATTCGGAAAGTGAAGTCGAGAACATTTGAACTCACAATGATATCGAATTACCTTTATATCGATTGCCAACATATTTCTTCTGAACTAAGATTTAAATATTGTACTGAATTTATGATAATTGATTATTGAATAAATTAAATATTTTCAAATAGAACCCCAATAGAATGTTTTGCCCCCTCCACGAAAAAAATTCTGCGGGCGCCCATGAATGAATTGTTCAATTATACTGATACTGTAGAAAATAATTTTTGACGTACATTTTTAGTATTCTAGCTCTTGCATATGTATATATGAGTACTATTGTGTGTACATATTTGAGTTATCGTCAAAAATCGAGCGACAAAAGCTATGCGCAATAAATATTTCACGATGTTAAAATGGAAACTGTGTAGAATATATTGTAACATACTCCGTCGGCCCCCGAATGATTCAATTAAATAATGGTAATTTTTTAATGTTTGTTTTAGTGTGGAAAATATGCCCACGCTTGAATTGTTTATACGTGCATATTTACGTTGTTCAATTTTTATTTTTATTATTGACGTCAATATTATCACGGGGACGTTATTTTATGTATGCATATATAAAACACCGGTTGCAGTTATGTTCTGAAAAATATTTTATTGCTGCAATGGTTCATTTTATTTTTAATAGAAATAAATATTCCATGATACATATTTATAGGCATACATGTATATAATTTATGAATTTATATTTTTATTACTTACAATAAATTACTGCCTAGGCAGAAAAATCTAAAATATATCATATCAAATTTCAAAAGCACATTGAAATAATAACATACAGCTAGATAAATGTGCGATATGAGGCTAATAATATTACATGAATAAGTGAATAAAATGTCTCAAGTAAGAGACAATCGCAATTTTATGATTTTAGAGAATACTGTTAGGTATATGAAAACGTTGAGAATAATTTATTTAGAAAATAGCCTAAAAAAGTGACATGTCTCAAAGAAAATTTATACAATATCACAAAAGTCATACCTCATCAATAGAGACCGGATTCTAAGCTTTATGGTTTTTGTAAATATCTAAAGCATTAAAAAATGAATTAAATTTACATCCAATTTGGAAATAAATGGATCATTTAACAATATTTTTTTTGGCCTTTTTTACTTTTTTCCAATGATGTGCTTATTTACTTATCTCATTGATATCTCCGAACAAGCTATGTCAGTATGAAATTTGGAGGAAAATACAACAATTTTAATAGTTATCAGAAAATGAGTACCAACATACGCCGCGCCGCTTGATTGAACATAAAATTTTCTACTTTCAATTCTGCTCAAATGTCACGAAAACATGAAATTGGGCCGCAATTCCGCTCGCGTCAATGCAACCTGGCAAAATATTCCACTCAGGCATCTCTTTATGTTTATTTTATTCACGGTAAACAGCAATCGGGGCGGCGTTTTATTAGAAAAATACAAACGGGCGAGGTAGTCGAGGGCGGCGGCCGTAAATAATCTCCTATGTGTGTGTATGTGTCAAAATAATTCGACCACGGTCCAGAGCGCATCGATCACATATTTGGCGTTTAAATCGGTCATAATAATGCACCCCGGTAATGTGCCAGTGCCACACACTCTGACGCACACCGCCCCCATTATTTATCCACCTCCACCGCCGAAATGGCCGTCACAGTTTTACATCGAGTGGGTATAAATATCATATGCCAAAATTTACCACAAAGCCAAATTTGGTATAGAGAATAGACGATAGATGATTTGATTTATGAAATATTAATATACTGGGCATCCCTAAAACTCCGCTAAAGCTTCAGTTAGCAGACTTCTGTCATATCGTCGGCTTGGTGTTACAAGGTTGTATGTAACATTTTGTAAGGTTTTGAGTATTTGGTATTATAAGATTATATGTGTTTTATTATCTTTTGCAAAGGTCTAATAAATTGCAACACTTGTTTAAACATTTTTATTTACTGTCGAACAAGGTTGTATGTCAAATTTGGCATTTACACTTTAGTGTAACATAGTTGTATGTAGACGCATACAACTATAACCGACTTTGTTTTGAGAGTCTTGTGAAATATGGATCAAATTTGTAAAAACTATGACAGTGATGATTCTATAAAAGATCGTAATTATTGCCCTGATGATCCAACTTTACAAAATAATACAGATGCAGGCAATTGATTTTAACAACTTCCAAGAATGCGCGACTATTTAACTATACCCTAGTGCCGTATACAAAGGTTCAACAAATTATTTTTTACGGATCTGTATTTAATATTTACTACAAAACTTCCCATGCTGATGAAGAATTTGTCGAACAAAGCATAAAACGTGGTATTGTTAAAAAAAAAAACGGGTGTCAACGGTCCAAACTAAGGTATCCCTGTACCCAAGTAAGCAAAGGGAACTCTTAACATGATACCGCAAATTAAGATTGATGCAATCAAGTCAATGTACCGGTGGATGCCTACAGTTGATAAAGACTATTTTGACGCAATTCTTCGGAAATCGAAAACTAGTGATAAAAGAGGGAAGAAAGGACGAAAAACTAAGTAAATTTAACAAATTTGAAGTATTGTTATTGAGTTATTGACCCCATTAAATTTGTTAGTAAATAAAATATTATCTAATTTTGTAAACATTACGTACCTACGCATATTTTCTTTCAAAGTTGCATAGTTGTATGTTACTAACGAATAAACAATAATGATATAACAGAGTTGTATGTAATTTGTTTTTTCATAACTCAAAAATTTGGAAGCTTTAAATATCAGGATTATTAATACTTAAACTTTATGAAAATGTCAAAAAAATAATCAAACGAATAGGAATGGTACGGCACTTTTTGTAACACCCCAATATTTAGAATAGATTTTCCCAAATTTATGAAATTTGCATATACAACCTTGTAACACCAAGCTGACGATATATGAACTTTAAAACTATCATCTCGAACTCTATAAGGTGTATAGTTTCCTCATACGAAGCATCAAAAGGTAAGAAAATCTTATAACCCTGTTAAGTTTGTTTTTGTAATACCTCTGTGTTATTGACATTTATCAGTACTGTCTGCTTGATCGATATGACAGGAGTAAAGGCCTTGGCCGTTATAATAACGGCCGTGGACGTTATTTAAATGACAACGCAAATTTATGAGCAATAAATTCTTCATATTCTTTCTCATACCTGCTGCTGCTTTTTTTGGGAAGTCAATCGATTGTGGCAGCATTTGCTTTATTTATTACATCTTCGGGGATACCACAAAAGAAAGAACTTTGCACATCTGACATTATTTTTCTAATTTCACTTTGATTTGTTTGTTTGTATTTGAACCGTTGATGTTGCTATGGTATCAAATTGCGCCTGGATAACTAGTTTATTAATTTTGAAATTTAATATTGATAAATTGACCAGTTTTTGTAATTTAGGTATTACAAAAAGTATCGAACAACATACGGCCGATATGTAGCAAATAACAGGCTTGGTTGAATATAAACCTCGGCTGCGCTCCGCTCCGCTTCGCTTTGCCTCGGTTTACAAACGTCAACCCGCGCCTGTTATTTGCTACATATCGGCCTAATGGCGTTATATACTATTAATGAATTACTTAACAAGAAGGCTGCTTGGAAGCAATTATTTATTAGAATAAATCTTGTCATGTCACATCGGACAGTTAAAATCTGACATAAAAGTATGTATTGTTGTCATGTTTAATTTTAACGAATTTCTTATCACCATTTCACAAACGAATACAACTAGTTAAAATTAATTATAGGTAGTGAATACATTTTATTTTAAGTACAGTCATGCTCATATAGCTACATATAGCAATATACATAAATATGTGTGTGCAAGATGTATGTTATACGGAGCATATATGTTATTATATGCTACACGGAGTTGAAGCCTGGACCCTAAAGAAACCTGAACTAAAAAGGTTGGAAGCATTCGAGATGTGGTGTTATCGCAGAATGTTTCGAATACCCTGGAAAGATAAAGTCACCAACAAACAGGTACTAGAAAAAGTAAAAAAGGAATGTGAAGTTGTACTGACCATTAAGAAAACTGGAGTATATTAGCCACGTAAGTAGCCTTCTCCGGTAGGAGAAGGACTGCAAGAAGTAGCAGATTTATGTGAGAATGACTGTTGTTACGATACAATACCTGAAGTCATTATAAATTTTAATTAATTTATAATTATAGTTTCGCTCGTAATCTAAGTGGTCGTACTTCACCTATGTTTTGATCCATAGAATCGTTATAGACGATTCACAACGAACCAGATCGCTGGTTCGTTGTTCACGTAATGTGTCTGTTACGGGGAAGATCGCTGGTTCGTTGTTCACATAATGTGTCTGTTACGGGGAAGATCTAAAATTATACGCACGTACAAATATCATCATAAAATAATTTATTCGTTAGGTAATTCAGATGTTTACATTTTAATTTAGCAGGTAAGGTTTGGTTCATTTGGTAATGGTAAAATAATACGCTCTACATATATGCGGTGAAAAGGGGTTTAATTAATAAGCAATAATACACAAATATATATGAATGATATATTAAATGAGTAATGATAGTGACTGCTTGTGACTATATTTTGTAGTATTTTGACTGAAGTTGATATTTTGATTCAAGTTCTACTAATTAATAATACGAGCCCTAACAACTTAAAGTTAAAGGACGATACCCATTTTTTCTACTACATATAGATTATTTTGCTGAAAGTTGCTACTTACTTATTATATTTATGATCTCATAAAAATCCATTATTAAGCACCACGTATGCCAAAAAATTAATATTATCTGTCTGTATTTAGCTCTTTACCTTAGCTGTTTTTTTTAGCTATTTAGCTATTTTATCTTATATTTACTTGATTTGATTTATTCAGTTAAGAGGTGATTTATAAGCTCTGATTTAGACAAGATGATCGTCTGTGCCCGACGAAGTCACCTGGATCAGATCTCACAGCAAGTTTTATATATCCCAGCACTATTTGTCTGAAAGATATAAAACACAGTCCCTCTTGTTGTTTGATTTCGGTTTTATTATGTTTTATTTTGTTCTTACTGGTTTTTATACATCTAATTATGAGGTGATTTATAATCTCTGATTTAGGCAAGATGATCGTCTGTGCCGGATTAAGCCCCTGGATCAGATCTCACGACCAGTTTTATACAGGGTGGTGCGTCGGAAAACGCACCATAGGGATTCACACGTAAAAATTTAAATCTTTAAATATTGTCTTCCCTAATAATTTTAGAGAAAAACTGCAATACACTATTTTGTAGAGCAAAAAAGACTGCGTCAATGTATGGTATTATTTTGTATTTTTCATTATCAATGACCTAATAATCGACGAAATGGAAGCAAAGAAATTAGGTTTTACTTGTAACAGTAATATATCATAACATTAATTATTTTATTTACAACTTAAAAATTTCTATATATAGGGCGCCTCTTAAAAAACGCCGCTCAATAAAACAAACACAAGATTAAATGGCTCCACATGTTCTACAAAGCGACCCTAATGTTCCTTTTTTTGCAAAATCCAATTTCATCGAGTCAACTTTTTTTTTTAAATGGAAATATTTTCAACTTTCTATAACTTGCGGTTCCACCGGAACTAGGCACCAACTTTCTAATTTAAAATGGAACACCTCATATACAATTATATTTTTGAAATCCTCGCTTAAATTGGAACATATTTTGTAAAAACGTATGTACACTTATCTCTTTTAGTTTTTAAGAAAATAATGTTTTTCTAACATTTTGACCTCTAAAAGGTAGCCTGAAATCTGTCTATAACTTCTCTTAGGAATAAGATAAAATTATGAGTTATATTTCTAATTGTACCTAGAGGATGTCTCTATGAGTAAAATAATTGGAATCTGTCAATTTTGATAATAAGTGTTCATAAAATGTCAATATCTAAGTGCCCTCTTAAATATCTCGTAATTAATTTTTTAATAGAATGACACATTTTTAATCGCTTAACACGATTGGGAGAAAAATTCACTACAAAAAAGTATGACACAACCATACTCCTAAAGCAAGTATTTTTTGAATTATTTCGAAGATTACTTTTTTGTCGCAGGGTTTAATTTCGCATGTCACAAGTGCACTTTAGTAGGCATGTGATATGCTTTTATTTTGTCGCTATTGTAATGCAAACTGTCAAATAATAAAACCATTTAGAATAAAGTATTACAGAAATCAAAATCAACAAAATGAATCATTACACAAATCAACAAATTATCAATTTATTCTTTATACATGGCAACTGCGATAGAATTGTTGCTCGAACATGTAGAGTATTCAATGAAACTTATCCACATTAGCCGCCGATGAATAAAACAAGATTTAGAAGATTGGAATCAAATTTCGTTCAATTTGGACAAGTGAATGCAATAAGACATCGACAAAAGCCAGTTATGAAAAATGAGGAAGTGCAAGACATAGTGTTGGCCTATTTTCAAGTTAATCCATAAGTATATATCTTGTGACATGCGAAATTATACCCTGCAGAAAGTGAACAAAAAGTAATCGTCGAAATAATAAAAAAAAATACTTGCTTTAGGAGTATAATACTTTTTTGTAGGAAATTTTTCTCCAAATCGTGCTGTGATTAAAAATGGGTCATTCCATTTAAAAAAAATGAATTACGTGATATTTAAGATGGCACTTTGATATTGACATTTTATGAACACTTATTATAAAAATTGACAGTTTCCAATTATTTTACTCATAGAGGCATCCTCTAGGTACTATTAGAGATGTAACTCATAGTTTTATCTTATTCCTAAGAGAAGTTATAGACAGATTTCAGGCTACCTTTGAAAGGTCAAAATTTCAGAAAAAAAATGTTTTCTTGAGAACTAGAAGAGATGAGTGTACTTACGTTCTTACCAAATATGTTCCAATTTAAGCGAGGAATTCAAAAATATTATAATATATGGGGTGTTTCATTTAAAATAAGAAAGTTGCTGCGACTTCCGGTGGAACCGGAAGTGATAGAAAGTTGAAAATATTTCACATGAGGATAACTGATTCAACCGTGTGAAATGGATTTTTTTAAATATTTTTAGTACAATTTGTAGCAACCCCGTAAACTTTTAACGAACGTTTTAGCGTAGACACCCTGTATATGTACAGGTTTAATTACTGCAGCACGGAATATTGTGGCCAAAATACGTGACTTTCAAAAAGTTTAACTTTTGATATATATTGGTATTCTTTTTGGTTACTTTTTAAAATTAATTTTATATTATACAGGGTGTTCCAAAAGCCCTAAAAGTATCAAAGTTGTGTTTTTTTATTGGAACACCCAGTATAACTTTGCATATCTGAATTCGCCCCTTTTAAGGCTTTATAAATCCGTTTCGTTTTTGAAATTCGCTCTAACCGTTCAGAAGTTATTTATTTCTTTGTGCGTTTGCAGGCACTTATTCAAAAAAATCGCAGGGCACTTTATCAAGTGTGTCATAGAAAGAAAAGTGAACACAAAAAACAGTAAAAGTCATCTAAGTAGTAATATTTCTTCCAATATATGTTTTGTATGTATCCATAGAAAATAAAATATAAATATATTATACTCTAATTTTTCTAACCTGGCGTTCATGTCATCAAACAGCTGTGCGATGAGGTTTTTTCGTACCAACGTGATAGGCTTCGTGATTGGCTTCGTATGTAGTATGTAGTATTAATATGTATAACAATAGATTAAGAATCTAAATTAATCTGAGGATCATTTGTTGCATAACACTGATCACCGGTGGTTATAAATAGTGATCGGTGTATTAACGGCGGACACAATTTTCGCCTGCCAATCATGTAATAAATCATGTTACGTTGGCGGCCGTGATATTTTTTCGGCGACGATGCCAAATCTTTTTCACTAACACATGCTCATACATGTGTATATAACCAAACTTCTTTGACGTTTAACTTGTTAAATTTGATCGATTATTACAATGCATATTTTGAGATTGTAGATGTTAAACCATAACCACATGATTGATATCTGTACGATAAACGGCACAGAAGTCGACAAATTTGATACGAACCGCGCACTGTCGCACAAAATTGCACGGGCGCAACAGCTGATTGCAGCGATTTTTAAATACCCAGGACAGCTGGCAACGTTGTAAAATTGTGTCATCATTATTATGATTATTATTTTGATGACGTGAACGCCTGTTTAGAAAAAATAGAGTATAATAACGATCACTAGACCACGAGTCCACTACTTGTTATTCAAAATATTTCTTATTAATAGTTTTCCACATATTATCATATGTGTATCAATAGTTCAATACACCTGCCTGTCCTGTCCATCTTTCCGTCCTTTATTAGACTTGATACTTTCAATTTCGTTTTCTGGAAAACGACCAAAATGGGCTCTTATCGTTTTTCCCCGTAGGCCTTCAGTTATTTATGCATTAAGGGAATAAACGAAGGTTTTAATCCCAAAGCCGTAAGTTATGCCTGAGCGACCGTAGAAAGCGAGAGAAATTTCGGCTGACGGATTATTGAGGTTAAATCCCGAATTACATGCAGCGAACGCTATAATTTCATTTGAATATGTTTTTAATGATTATTTCTACATAACAATTACATTAAACATTTAAACATGTTCAGCTGTGTAGTTATGTTGCCACACCACGTCGAAAATTAAACTAAACACGGCAATTTAATTCCGAGCGACCATAGTAATCCAGTTTAAAACTTCATTTTTGACTTTGCAGTAACAAAGTTACGCGTCCATTTGCAAATTGAAATGCTGCAGCTACACTTCACTTTACACCGGAGCGTAACGCCCCAGTTTTGCAACAACGACGGCATAAACTTAACTACACACATCCAGTAATAGTAATAAACGCGAATTAAGCGCGTTTCCTCCCAGAGCCCTGAACTCCCGTAGCCCTCCTTTCGGGGTCGCATCCGAACTCCCGCAGTCAGACCCGCGCTACAATCGGGATCCCCCCGAAGTCCCGCAGGACGGGCTGTAGCAGTAGGATGCAAACTTGCACCCCTTAAGACCCCTGAGTACGTAACGGGCGGACCCTGTTTAGGTGGTTAATTATTAGTGCATTAATTGGGTTAAATAGACGCGCGCTCGTATGTGCCTGGCTTCTGATGGGCAATTAACATCGGGCGTTCAGCTGGCGGTTGTTGCGAATCGGAGTTCAACAGAGGAGTTTTTAATTGGATTGTGATTTGCAGTGGCGCACAAAAAAATACGCCGGGCTGTTGCTAATTTTGATGGGCTATTAGCGCGCCAGAGTGTAAATACAGGCGGCGAATCGATACGTTCGATGGGGCAGCGCAATTTCGCGTCAAATTGGTGGTGGTTAAATTACTGCATTGGACGGGACGTGAAAAATATCATTCATCTGCTCTTTTACCGCCGCATGGCTGGAATGCACAAACGCGAAATGAAGTATGAGCAGGGAACTACAAATTAAATCAGCGGATTCGGCCTTTGATCAATGCCGTTGAAAAGGCACTAAACATTTTTGCATCTCTATGTCCGCATCCGACTAGTGGTAATTAACGCGTTTCGAACAGTTTTTTTTTTCATCTTGTGGTTTACAACCCGGCGCTGCAATGGAGGCTTTAGGCTGATTATAAATATTGCGGACTAAACAATAACATCAAAGGTACCCCTAACGGTTTGCAAATTTACGCACAGCTCAGTTAATTAGTGGGTTATTGGTGCGAATGTGTGACTTCTACACTTTTACCAAGCAATTTTATTGAGTTTTACAGAAGACCAATATTTTGATAACAATTTTCAAACTCATATACAGGGTGTCCCGGAACCTCCGCGAAAGCTTCAGGAAAACTTTTTTTATCATGAACGATGTCATGAAATACAAAACTGCAAAATAAAATGTCCATCGCAGCTTAGTTTTCTTATAAGGCTTGGCTCCCCTGCGGCCAGATGGTTAAACAATTGCCGGCCAAAAGTTGCCCCCCTTGAATTAATTGACGTGTTTCAACGACTTCGAGTACCTTTCTCCAGGGACCCCCTGTATCTATTAATATCAAGTATACCCCTAGCACATTTTAATCACGCAATGATTAAAACTAACAACTAATCTATCTGCATTGTTTCCTAATGGATTAGCAATCATCGTTATTTTTATTTATTTATTATGAAGATCCTTTTAAGTAGGGTGGGCGGATGGGCAAAACTTTAATCTTCCCCTGAAATCTGTAAGTCGTCAATTTTGTTCACCTCTAAAATCATTTAACAACATAATTTAAGATAATTACAGTGTTATAAACTTATCATGTTCTATTTTACGTAAAACTTGAAAACTAGAAATTAACTGTTTTAAAATCTAAATTGTATTAGAGAAAGTTGAAATTGAATAGATCAAAATTTATTGCTTTTCTATTACGCGTATATATTTTGGCCGTTATCGAATTCGTGTCCGCCATGAAGGGCCTATAAAATACCAGTTATTTTCGTGAAATGTATCCCCGCAGTGTCGTAAAGTTGCACGGGAATTACACCTTGCACCTCATAGGTCGAAATGTTATCATATTACGAGTAAAAGCTGCAATAAAATAATAATGTTTGAGAATATAATTAAAACAACGTGATTTGTCGTATTTACGTGACAACTTTAAAAAGCGTATATGGTTTATTATTGTAGCCACGAGGAGCGTACAAATTGTAGATATGTTAAAGTTTTAATAAAGTGTATAATTATGTTGTATATTCCGCGTAGCAGATAGAGATGACAATAATAACATCATGGTATTACAGCTTATTAACAGCTCTACACGGCCAGAACATGCATAACATTTCTTTATGTTTGATTGTGTTAAATGTTCTAGTGGGTACTTGAAAATGGTAATAACTAAGCTTAGGATGGTTATGCATTTGCATATGTTCATATGCAATTGCATATTTTTGCCAATATTAAAGATAAATGCATATTTTGAACATTTGTGGCTTAAAAGCATATTTTCAACATTTGTGGTCCAAAATGCATATTTTGGTAGGTAGGGCACTTAAAACTTTCTTAGAAATTTGCAAATTTGCAGCTCCTGAAAACTGAAACTGAACTATTGGAAGGGCGGAAGCCTTAATTACCTACGTATATAATTGCCAACTAATGTATTACTGATACATACAAGAAAATCTGCATTTCTTGGAATCAATTATGGACCCAAAATTTTACGATCTAGATTTACCTAATGGACTTTATACCTGCTTTATGGATGAGAGTGAAAGTGTTAAGAAAATCAAGGCAAGAGGACTGATGAATGGGGGCGTGGGGTTTTCAGGAGCATTTTGGTTGAAGTTGGTATTTATTCATTCAGTTGCTACTTGAACTTGGTTTTGTACATTTCATAAGTAAATTTATTGAAATTATCAACATGCCAAAGCGTAAAAGGTCTAAAAGTGCAACATTAAGTGATTTTGTGAAGGAATTCGAAGACTTTTAAACCGATGGAAGCATTTTACCTTTGATTATAATACCCTTAAGGGTATTATAATCAATGATTTTACTATGTGAATATTGTGAAATTCCGGTATCAGTGGAAAAGAAGTTTAAAGTCGTGCAACATATAAAAACCGCCAAACATGTGAACAACAAAATAATGAAGAAAGGAAATCATCATATTGCTCTATTTAGTACAGCAATACAACGATCTGGACCCACCATGTCAACATTCAACAATGTGCAAAACTTTTGTCTCGGCAGATATTCCATTGGGCAATCTAAAAAATGAACATCTAGTAGGATTTTTGGAGAAGTACACAGCACAGAAAATTCATGATGAATCAACTTTAGGAAAAAAACTACGTGCCCCATTTATTTCAATCTACATTGAAAACGTTGCAAGACAAGGCTAAAGGAAGGAAAAATTGGATGTTCCTTGATGAAACCACTGATCTAGAGCAAAGGTGTGTAGCCAATTTTGTATTTGGAATTCTTGGAGGTGAGGCCGAAAGTTCCAAATCATATTTAGTTAATTTAAAAGTGTTGGATAAGGTAAACCACAGTACGATAGCAGGATTTTTTAACAATTCAATGTATATATTGTATCCTCATGTAACATGTGTTGCACATGGACTACATCGTTACTCAGCATATATAATATCTACATTCGCTAATGTTAATTCACTAATATCGGCTATGAAATTTTTTTTTTTAAAGCTCCTAGCCGAGTGAAACGTTTCCGAGAACATGTTCCCGATGTTGCACTACCTCCAGCACCAATTGTGACAAGATGGGGCACGTGGATTAATTCTGCAATATATTACGCTGACAATTTTGACAAAATAAAAAAAAATGTCGAAAAGTTAGATCCGTAAGAAAGTCAAAGTATTCGAGACGTGCAGCAACTATTCTCTTCCGACAAAAGCATTTGTGAGGATCTTATATACATTTGCTCTAAAACTTTTCACATGTTGCACAAGCCATCACCAAATTAGAAAAGAAAGGAATGGAATTAATTGAAAGTAAATATTATTGAGAGTATACAAGTAAGTTTGGAAAAACTTAGAGAAAAGAGTTTTACAACAAAATAAATAAAGTGCTTTTAAAAAATAGTGGATGCCAAGAATTAAAAATATCAAGCGGCGTATTAAATAATTCTCAAAAATTAAGTGAAGAATCAAATTTTAGCATTAGCAACGTTTGTTCCTTAAAATATGTCCCTATTGTTTCGTGTGATGTGGAGAGATTATTTTCATGTTATAAAAACATGCTTGTCGACAACCGAAGAAATTTTTTATTTAATAATTTATCAAATTATGTAATTGTCAAATGCGATTCAAACAATTTATAATTAGACAAAAAACTGAATTTTTTGTATTAGAATAATTACACTCAGATGCAAAAAAAACCGGGTCATTGGGTCGTTGTTTGCAAAAAACCCATTTTTTTAAATTTTGATGTTGGTATAGTCCTTAGAATAAAAGTTTTAGTGTTTTACAATCAAAGAGGATGTAGAAAAAATAACATATGATACTATGATACAGTTTATATAATAAGCGAAAATAACATTTAAAGCTATGCGTTCTTCACTACCTATTGCTCATTCGGCGTTATGCATATTATGCATCAATATGGCTACTGGGTTTTGATTTGTTTGTTTTCGATTAACTGTCATTTTCATTTATTATTTTCTGTTAAGTTTATTTTACAGAAATGCATTTTTCGTGTATACGTACATTATCGTTTTCGCTTATTAATGTTCATTAAATAAATAATAAGTACCACATGTTGCTTCTTTTTACATTCTGACGGTCTCTTTGATTGTAAAATACTAAAAAATTTATTCTAAGGACTATACCAACATACAAATTTGAAAAAAAAAATGGTTATTTTTCAAACTATAACCAAATGACCCGGTTTCTTTGCATCTGAGTGTAGATTAATTTAATCGTGTATGTATATATAGATAGATATAGGTAAAATTATTTTGCCATATACAGGATGTTCCATTTTTGCAGGGCAGCCTTGGACCTAGTTTTTTTAAATGGCACCCCCTGTATAAATTTACATATTTGAATTTTCCCTCGGGCTTCATAAATCCGTTTAGTTTTTGCAATTCGCTTTAACCGTGCAGAAGTTGTGTATATTTTTCTAAAATGTAATGCATTTACAGGCACTTATTAAAAAAATCGCAGAGCACTTGTTTTCTAGGATATCGGGTTTTGACTTTGCCAGATTCTAAACATCTATCTGGGGTATCTTCTGGTGACAAGATCCTTAATTTGCATTGTGGCATAAACTTGCTGTGGGACATTAATTTTGGTAAACTTTGAAGGGCCATAACTTGATTTATTTCAAATGGCACACCCTATATTTCATTACTTAATCGTATAAAGTATCTTATTTTACATTTGTTTGCCCCTTATATTTTTTCCTAAAAGTTCATAGTTTGAGAAATAATTTGGATTTTCTAAAAAATGAACCCAGATCTCATCGATATTAACTTAACGTGCATTGAATATCAATTGTTTCTGTCATGTCAACGTCAAAGTGATATTTATTGTACGTAATTTTTGTCGTGAACATGAAATTTTTGCATGATGAAATAGTTTAATTCAAATGTTTTGCTATTGATTTGTTATGCCTCAATAGAATCTGGTCACCAGGAACGGTTTGCGCTGTCAGTGTGTACATAAACCATATCAACTATTTCATTATGAGAAAAATTCATTAAGAAAATGCGCTAAGAAAAATAAAACGTATCGTTCAATAAATGTCATTTTGACGTTGGCATGCCAGAATTAAATGATTTTCATGGCCCGCTAAGTTTATATCGATGAGATCTGTGTATATTTTTAAGAAAATAAGAATTATCTCTTAACTATCAACTTTAAAGAAAAAATATAAAGGGCAAAAAAGATGTAAACTGAGACCCTAAATAGGACTAAGTACTGAAATATTGGGTGTGCCATTTAAAAAAATCAAGTTATGGCACTTCAAAGTTTACCAAAATAAATGTGTCACAGCAAAGTGGTGCCACAATGCAGATAGGCGGTCTTGCCGCTAGAAGATACATCGGTCAGTTGTTTAGGCTCAGTCAAAGTTTCAACTTGATATCATATAAACTAAGTGCCCTGCGATTTTTTTAATAACTGCCTGCAAACGTATTAATCTTTAGAAAAACTTGAACAACTTCTAAACGGTTTAAACGAATTGCAAAAACTAAACGGGTTTATAAAGCCCAAAAAATGGCGAATTCGAATATGTAAATTTATACAGGGGGTGCAATTTAAAAAAAACTAGGTCAAAGGCTGCCCTGCAAAAATGGAACACCCTGTATATGACAAAATAATTTTACAAACTGCACTTTGGCATCCCGTTTGCAGTGCATCTTGGTTCATTTCGATATCATTAACGGTGTAGGTGTAATCGAGCCTGCCCATCCTATTGACCCTTTATATGTATCGTGTTTTGTAAAGGCGCGTATCCACCAACGCAACATAGACCAACATACTGCAACAACAACATGTTTTAAAAGTAAAATTAAAAATAAAGATATCGCTTTAAACAAAAGTTGGTGTTTGTTGCATGTTTCGCTTAAGAGCGGTAAAGATCAAAAGAAAGTATGCAACAGACATAAACATTCCATATTCAGTCGTAAATGTTTCGTCAGTGGAGACGGGTTGTTGCAAGTCGGGTCTTGTTTCTGTTGCTTATTTTATTTATAAACACCAGCATGGCGTTTAAGTGGACTGCAGAAAATTGCATTAACTTAATTGAAAATTATAAACAATATCCGTGTCTATGGGAAAGCACAGACATGAAATACAAGTGTAGAGAAGCAAAAAACGATGCTTGGAGTGCGATTTGTTCATCTGTAGGGTGTGAAAAAGAAGATGCAAAAAGAAAAATGAGAAATTTAGAGGGGCAATTTTATAGAGAACGGAAGAAATATCGTCAACTGAAAAAATCTGGAGCTGGTGCCTACTTCGTGTCAAAATGGTTCGCTTATAATTCTCTGTTGTTCCTGCGTAATAAACACAAAGTTCGTCCATGCAAAGAAGGAGGACTTACGGGCAATACGGTAAGTGTATAGCAATTTTCCTTTATATACTGTAATAACGATAGAAAAATTTTGTTCCTCACTCTTAGTCTTGTAGAAACCCGATTCAATAATAATATAATACAGATTATCAATGTTTATTTAAAGTAACATTCATTACACCAATATGGTCATTAATTAAGAAAAAAATTGGAAGTTTTTTTGCCACGAAACCATTCCGATTGGCGTTGAAAAATAATGCGTGTATTCCTCTCTAACATATGTTGCTGCATCGGATGTTTTTCGGCCCATTTTTCGAAAAGAACTGTAGCTTGAATGTCCCTGTTGTGTCCTCCATGATCCACTTACATGTTCTCCTGTATCTTTGTCCTCTGAGTCAAATGTCCCAGGAGGATTATAGGATGTTTTAGAAGTTGAACTATTTCTAAGGAAGTTATGAAGGTAAACACAGGCTGTAACAACTCTTTCAGCTTTTTCTGGCTCTACAAGCAATGGTTTACTTAATACTCTAAATTTTGCAGATAAAATTCCAAAAACATATTCTGATATTCTCCTTGCCCTACTAAGGCGATAATTAAATATTCTTTTAGGACAGCCTTTCTCTTGTGTACCTGGGTAGGGTTTCATTAGATTAGGTAATAATGGGAATGCATCGTCACCCAAAAATACATAAGGCATTGGTTTGATACGTCCGGGCAAAGAATTATCTATAGGCAAATTAAGTTTGCAACTCAATAGCAACTTTTTGAACAATGTATTGTCAAAAACTCCTCCATCAGATATACGCCCTTGACAACCAATATTAAAATATAAGAAATTATACTTTGCATCCATAACGCCAAAAAGAACAATGCTAAAATAGCCCTTATAGTTAAAAAAATCACTGCCACTTTTCTTAGGCGCTTGTATCGTGATATGTTTTCCGTCCATTACTCCAACACATTGAGGAAAATTCCAAATTGCGTTGAATTCATTTGCCACTATTTTCCACTGGTCTTCATTTGTAGGCAACTGTAATTTAAAGAAAATTATTAAATAAAAGCTAAATTTATTTATTTATTATTTTTAATTTAATTTAATCAAGGGCTAAACATATGTATTTTTTTGTAGGAACTTTACTCCCTAAACAGCTCTGAGGATGATGATCAAGAGAAAGACGATAACGAAACGCAAGATATTACCCAGTCTTAAAGTGAAGATAATCAGATTTCAACTCAACAAGAAAATATGCGGCCTGAAATATATCAGGATGATATACGATTAAACAGTAACAATATCGATAAAATAGACGATAGTGTACAGCTTCAAAACGAAATACAAACATTTACTGTTAATAAAAAGCCCGAGGGAAATCCGCAAACCATCGAGAAACCGGACGAAAAATTTAAAAGACCAAAGAAAAGGCGAGCTACCCAGAATGTAAATCAAGAAAGACAAGAAGAGGCCTACATGTTCTTGAAAGATTTACAACAAAAGCATCTGTTCAAAGATAGTTGCAGCGTATTCGGAGAACATGTGGCATGTAAAATGAGACGCTTATAAACCGAGCACGCCCAAAACACAGTCGAACATTTGATTGTAAATATATTGTGGGAAGCCTCAACCGGCAAATATGACGAACCATATTCGAGCCATGGATGACCTTATTTGTACATGTCAACAACATCACCGTCGACATCATCAGTGACACCTTCACCTTTGCCATCGCCACTTCAGAGTAACATTCAAGAACCAGAAAACGACGGTGACATTATTTACACTGCTTTGTCATCTCTTATGTAGTTTGTTTCATTTTTAAAAGAATACTTCATCTCAGTTACTGCTATTAGTTATGTGGAATGTTATTCTTGCCAAAGTTTTCAGACGTATCTGTTTTTTTTTTTTTTGTTGAATATATTTTTATTGCCATTTATTAAGGCTGATTATTCAACACTTACCTTAATTTGATCCTCTAGAACTAATATAATAGCATCACATACTTCTGGCACAATCTTAGAAATAACTTGCTTTGAAATCTTAAATAAGTACATCAGACTATGATATGAATCACCTGTGGCCAGAAAACGTAATGTTACAGCTAATCGCTCTTGAGGGGATATAGCTTTCCTATAATTTGTATCTGCTTTGCGTATCATAGGTTCAATCTTCATAAGTAACAGCTCCATATCACAGCTTGACATACGCAAGAAGTTTTTGAAGCTTCCATCTGTACGAAGTTCTCCTGAAAGGAGGTCATCATTTCTTAAATCCTCCAACAGTTAATTTCCACTATGAACCCTTCGCTTTTGTAAACTTGGACGAATCCAGTATCTATGCTTTCTTTTTCGTGATGTACCTGCACCAATCACTACACAAGCAGCAGCTGCCATCATTATTACGTCTTCTTCGTTCCACATGTTGATGTATATCACAGCAGTGTAGACACAATGTTGCATCCAAGTTTATAGAAACTAAACAAGTAGCAACATAAAGCAACAAAGTTATTCTGGTGTAGACAGTTAGTTTACCGAAGTTGTCAAATTTATTTTCAAATGCGCAACATTGTGCAACACAAAAGTTGCAGTATGTTGGTCTATGTTGCGTTGGTGGATACACGCCTTAATATGTAAACATCTGTATTGCGTGATTAAATTGAGTGCCAATAAATAGATATAAAATGGCAATTTGTGTTTTTCTTGCATATTTAAGGGAAAATTTTCAATATTTTTAGTGCATAAAAGTGCATATTTTCAACATTTTAAGTGCATATTTGCATGCATATTGTGGGATTTTTTGGTGCATAACTATCCAAAGCCGAGTAATAACTAAGTTAGATAGCCTCCGGGGTACCAATAAAGTCATTTCACCCAACGACAATGCACTCAGCGAAGCTGATAAAGTTGTTTGATAAAAATGGTATAACGAAGCTTACTGAAATGTTTAACCAACTATACGACACTACGCAAACGCCAAACAAATGGCTGCAATCAACGTTCATCCCCCTTCCAAAGAAAAGGAATGTTAGATGCTGTAATGATTTTTGTCGTAGATGAGTCATAGCTTGTCTTAGCTTGATGAACCATTCCCTGAAATTTGCTGAAGATCATCCACTATCGAATTTACAAGCGTTGTGAATAAATAGTTGGACCAGACTAATTTGGATTCAGGGATGTGCTTGCAGATAAAGAAGCATAATTTTGCATGAAAATCCTACTTCAGAAATGTATATTTTTAACAGCATGTGTCAGCTTGTGTGGAAATATTTCTGTGAATGCACATTTTAAACTGATTTCTCGAAACTATCCAGGAACAATGTAACGAGAAAGCAGCGTGATAGAATTATCACCACCCCAAGCCCAATTTCCATTTGCCCCTATCTCATTGATTTCAATCCCCGATTTCGGAGCAAAGAGATGGCACGGCTCGACTTTTAATTAACGTCGATATGTTAAGGTCGAAAACTTCACTTCCAGCCATCTGCTCAGATAAAATGCGCGCATATTTCACCTGCCAAGCACTCACGTTGCTCCCATCCTCACCTGGAGCGCGAGCGTTATTAGATATTCAAATGTGCGACTAATTAAGTGGCGCGGCGCACTTGTGAAATCGGTCGCGTTTTAATTACGGCCCCGAATATTCCTATGCGATTTAAAAAGCAATTTGCCGCATGAATTATATATCAAACGAGCCTTCTGTCTTTGATGTCGGCGCGTTTAAAAAAATTCGAGAAATAAATAAAAATCGTGATTCGCTGGCGACGGTCTCGTGTAAACCCATTACTTGAAGGGAATAATCCAGACGTAATCCTCTTACGTTTGGAATATTTATAAATAAGATCGGAAACGGGAATCAAATTATGTCTGACCTTTATCTCTTAGAGCTGGATTGTGGAACAAGGAGAGGCATTAACATCACTTGCTACCCACAAAACGGATAATAAATGAAACGACGCCAAACAAATAAATAAAGTGATCACTCAACCCACCGACCTACTATAAACTAATTGTTCTCACTGAAATAATGCATCAATATATAAACGCGAAGGTGTCATATATGAATATACATACCCGCCACATTATTATAAAACTTGCATAAATGGAAATCTTCATATTTATAGAGAGACTACTAGTCTACTACTACTACCAAACGGGAGGTTCTTGATTCCTACGCAGAAAACAATCTGCCCTTTATCGCTTTGCAACACTATTGTACAATCTAAATACAAAATACGTAACACCATGTATGTCAAGGCTGTAATGTCGTAGATATCAGTACTAGGAACATCTATTTGAAGGAAGAAAATTTAGGTAGGGATCATAAATGACTTGAATAATTTCGGAGACTACAGACCTCTGGGCAAAGTAAATATATTGTACGGGCGCATATATCTTAGTATAAGCATAAAAAACCGAGTTAACGGTTGCTGGATAGAGCAATGAATTTCTAAAACTAGGGAGAGCAGTACAACGAGGAAACAATATTAAATAAATGGTTTATAAAGGATGGCAATGATGATTGAATGACAATTAATAGTTATTTAGATTTTAGTATCCTAACGTATCATATTACTATACGATAAGGCAAAATTACGTCATTGAGTATTGTAATATGACGTTAGGGTAGTAAATCGTATAATGTTTTATTTTCTATCAATTATTAGCAATTTTTTTTTCCAGAACCGAACTAGTAGGTTTTGCACTTTGTAGCTTCTTCTGTCAGTTTTGAGTTCTGTCAGTCACACCCTGCACACTCTATTGGATTTAAATTGACCAGGTTTCGTGTGGGTACCGATCCAAATAAATTAGATGGCGTCATAATCTGGAGTCGCTTACAGAGTCGCTATAATTTTAAACGAACTCTATCCGCCATTATTGACACAAATTATATATGTTACTGAATAATCCAGCAATCCATAGCACAAATCATGATTTCTTTTGTTTATAAATGACGCCTGGTAGTATAATATATGTGGTCGTTGCTTTGTGCAAAGAATATATACCTATTGTGTCTTCCTACATTTGTATTCACACTGTATTTGAAACTTTAATCTTTTTAAAACGCCCAGTGAAAAGTTTAACCTCTATAAAATAGTAAGTACGATAAGCATATAAATGAATTTATAGCCTAATTATTCTTTTGTCTTATATAAATGTCGTGCACCAGATTCCTGTGTGATGTGCCTGGGTGTGGAAGGGATATTTTTAAGGACCTTCCAGTCAGGCTGCATAATATTCCGAAAGGAGTAGAAAGTCAGAACCCATGGCTAAATTTACTCGGCTTACGTGATTTAATAGTGAAATGTACATCCACAATACAAAATTATCGTGTATGTGATGCTTATTTTGAAAGTTAGCAGTACTACACACCCGAGGGTTTAAAATTAAATCGAAATGCAATTCCTTCAATACTTCACTGCTTGAATCACCAACACAATCGGAAGTGAATCAGTCTTCATTATCTGACAGTATTGGGAAGTCTCAATGTAAGTTTGCATGCATATGAACTTGAACTTGTGTGTACTGATTTGTTATTATTTGCAGATATTTTCCGACCAAAAGCACTGCGGTAAATAGATTCAACAAAGGCACTCTCCATCGTATACATGAGACGCAGAACAAATATTTGTCATAAATTAACCAGGTTTCGTGTGGGTACCGACCCAAAAAAATTAGATGGCGCCAAAATCTGGAGTCGCTTACAGAGTCGCTGTAATTTTTGAACGAACTCTGTCCGCCATTATTGACACAGATTATATGTTACTGAATAATCCAGCAATCCATAGCACAGATCATGATTTCCATATTACTCCATATTACCATTGTTTATAAATGACGCCCGGTATATGTGTTCGTTGCTTTGTGCAAATAATATACCGGGCTTTTTTTTCGTTATTACACATATGATTGACAATGTATAACTGGTTGCCTGCATCTACCCGCAAGGAATTTCCTATGTGTAATTCTAAAAAAATAAAATAAAAAATCAACTCATTAGCGGCGTCGGTGCAAGCAATCTGTCAATTTTGGCATATGTTACACAGAGAGGTTATGTTTTTATTCAAGGCAATACACGACGGGGTCTTTGAAGATACGCAGAGTATTCCTAATGTATTGTGTATTTATGCCATTACATGCAGTACGTATACGGCCTTTCAATTCATCTACGTTATGTATTTGTACGTCATTAAAAAATTTTATTTTCAGGTAACCCCAAAGAAAATAATCATCTTGAATAAAAACCTAACCTCTATGTGTAACATATGCCAAAATTGACAGGTTGCTTGCACCGACGCCGCTAATGAGTTGATTTTTTATTTTAGAATTACACATAGGAAATTCCTTGCGGGTAGATACAGGCAACCAGTTATACATTGACAATCATATGTGTAATAACGAAAAAAAAAGTCCGGTATACCTATTGTATCTCCCTACTATTGTATTCACACTGTATTTGAAACATTAATCTCTAATCTTTTTTAAGACGCCCAGTGAAAAGTTTTACCTTTAATAAAATAGTAAGTACGATAAGCATGTAAATGAATTTATAGTCTAATTATTCTTGTGTCTTATATAAATGTCGTGTACCAGATTCCTGTGTGTTATGCCTGGGTATGGAAGGGATATTTTTAATGACCTCCCGGTCTGGCTGCATAATATTCCGAAAGAAGTGGAACGTCAGAAGCCATCGCTAAATTTAGTCGGCTTACGTGATTTAATAGTAAAATGTACATTCACAATACAAAATTATCGTGTATGTGATGCTCTTTTTGTAAGTTCGCAGTACTGCACACCCGAGAGTTTAAAATTAAATCGAAATGCAATTCCTTCAATACTTCAGTGCTTGAATCACCAACACAAGCGAAAGTAAACCAGTCTTCATTATCTGACAATGTTGGCAAGTCTCAATGTAAGTTTGCATACATATTACTTGAACTTGTGTGAACTGATTTGTTATTATTTGCAGATATTTCCCGACCAAGGAGCACTGCTGTAAATAAATCCAAGAAAGGCACTCTCCATCGTATACAAGTGACGCAGAACAAAAATTTGTCACCCCGAAAAAGGGGCCCCTTTACATTGAACATGTGAACTCAAAAATGTTTATTTTCAATATAATGTCCTTGTTAAATCGTCATGCAAAAAAATGCCAATAACACCGTACGATTGGGTTAATTAGCCATACTCTTGTCACCGGCATGGCCTACTCTAATTACCATTCACTGGTTTTTCTGCCGATTTCGGGGCAAAACCATTCATCGACACTCGTCATAATCCCGGTTTTTACGTATGGGAATAACTGGCTCCCTAATGCACTTTGTCGGCGAAGTATCGCTGATAATGGAACCCACAATTTAGCACGATCAGTGAAAAACCGTACTTCATAAGACTTCATAAGACCCATCGTTTCATTCACTCATCTTATTTAATCACATAGTTAATCATTACTTAATTAACATCATCCGATTCTCATTCAAACTCGCGTCTATTCATTTAATTATCCAAAATAAGTTAATTCCCCTTGACATGCGCCCATTGACACACAGCACACAAAACACGCATACGCGTCTTCTGAGCTTGAGACGCGTAGGGAGGAAACATCCCCCCGAAAAGATAGTCTGTTCGAGATCTCGAGACAAGTGAGTTATCGACCGCGGTACGGGTCAGTTCACTCACCACTCCAGCGACAACCACCAGGAGTTCGTCACCACGTCTTCTGCCACACACACACACACACACATACGCACCTCAACACACACATACCTCACTCTATCACCTTATTATAACTTCACCTGGTTTCACTTAATTTCCTCTTTTATTTCTTCATTGTCATTCACTCATTCATTCATTTAGTTTTTTTTATTGTTATCGTTAATTAAAACTAAGAACGTGCAGCCCCGACTATTATTTACTCGCCCCCACCCCCTGTCCGTCCTACAGTGCTACACAGTGTTACTACTATAACGGAAATCGCCGCTTCGGCTCCTTGCTCCTTCGAGAGACGCTGACGCCGATGTGCCGCCCCCGGAGACGATATAGTTGCCGCCTCCTCCTGCAGACCGTCCCAGCCGCCGCTAGCCAGTTAAGTAGACCGTGCGCTCTCCGGCAAACTGAGCTAGTTTTCTTCCGGGCTTATCACGGGGGTAATTAACCCTTCGCGATGATACTCTAAAGATCTTTCTGAAAGTCATCCACCGTAGGATTTACAAGAAACTGGAAGAAGGTCTAGCAGATACCCAGTTTGGCTTTAGAGAAGGAGTTGGCACAAGGAAAAGCTTGTTTGCCTTCAATGGCTTGATGCAGCGGTGTCTGGATGTCATCCAAAGGGTTTATGCCTTTTTATAGATTATAATAAAGCATTTTATAAAGTGAGACCCAAACAACTAATAGAAGCACTGGAACGAAAAAAAGACTCAAGAGATAAACAAATAATAGTAAAACTGTACCTAAACCAAAGTGCGTCCGTTCGCGTCCAATCCGAAATAACGGAAGCCGTTGAGAGCAGCTTTAAAATATCATACAGTTAGAATTTCTTCATTAAAGCTGAATTTATGCGATTTCTTAATAACCTATAAGGTTTATGTTACATCGTGAAATCTATGTAGGTACAACTGGTTGTCTGCACCTTGATATACGGTTGACAGTTTTTTTTTTAAGGTACATATAGGAACATTCCTTGCGGGTAAGTGCAGGCAACCAGTTATGCATTGTCAATGTTATGTGTAACAAAGAAAAAAAACCCTGTATATATATAATCTGTGATCAGTAATTGCTATAGCAAATGCTGCTCTTGCCTGGTGCCAGTCCAATTTAGATAAAAGTACGAGAAAAAGTACAATAATAATAAGTTACAAATGATATAGCTTAAAATTGTCCGGCAAATTGTCACTTTACCGCACTTGTACGGCAAAGAACGTCATTATAATCATGAAGTAAACATCATAATTTGAAATTATATATTAATAGATTAGATTATTAAATATTGATATATTGAAAACTATCAAAAGCTGAAGGAAAAGGCCCAGGAAGGCGAACTGGAAATAAACACCACCAAAACAAACGCGATGGAATTTAGTGCACGAGGAAGACCTGACCAATACTGGAAGGTGTTAGAAGACAGCATAGAAGTAGTCGAAGACTTTACTTATCTCGGAAGTAAAATCATGAATAATAATGATATCACTCGGAAATTCGAAACATAACAAAAGGGAATAAAGCCCTATATGCCTTATATAACACGTTCAGATATAAGTTAGCAGCTAATCATACAAAAGTAACATTATACAAAACACTGATAAGGCCGGTGATAACCTTCGAATGTGAAACTTGTACACTGACAAATAAATCTGTAGGCTGGCTATATTTGAAAGAAAAGTGCTGAGAAAAATATATGGTTCGGTCAAAGAAGAAGACGGATGGCGGATTCGGTATAACTTCAAACTAAAACAATTATATGCAGAGGTTAGTATAGTAAAATATATTAAAGTCCAAAGACTTCGCTCGGCAGGACAAGAGAGGATGGACGGAAAACAAGTACCAAAAAAAAAGCGAACGACAACTGGCAGGGAGGAGAAACAGAGGACGACCAAGACCACGATGAAAGGATAACGTATGGAAAGACGCCCAGGAATTACTACGAATTAATAACTGGCGGGTGGCGGCTAGGGACAGACTGGCCTGGAGGCAGAAGTTAAAGGAGGTCAAGGTCCAGCAGGACTGTAGAACCACGGACATTGTGTAGAAATGGCATAACCACAGATTACTGGGATAATAAAAAGGATATTTAACAAAACATGTCTATATACAAATGCGTTTGGTTTAACCAGAATTCAGCTTCAAAGTTAATTTTATAAAATCAAAATTTGCTTATAACAAGAGAACGTTTACATTGATTTGGATGTTGTTTGGTATGACACTTTATACGAGTTTAACTCATATTTTGACATATAATTGATATTATCAGTAGACCGGTTGTGTATAAAACAAGTGAGGCCCAACATGAATACATTAATATTTTTTAATGACAAAAGCAAATAAATTAAATAAAAAAATCAAATCGGACGCGGGCATTCATTATTAAGTTTTTTTTAATCTTTATAGTTTATGATATCTATTACAGTTTCGACACAAACAAATAAAATATGAGTGACTGCGCTACACTCGTTCGGAAACAAATCATCAGTGAACATAATGTTTAGGCTAAAAGTATATGTTCAGCTCTTTTTTACTGAATAAATCTGCAAAACGCAAAACGTAGGTCATAATCAGCTTGTAAAAGCTCATTATTGTGACTAAACCATCATCAACCCGATAACTAGATTACATTTGTTTCCAAGCGAGTGTAGGGCAGTCACTCATATTTTATTTTTTGTGCCGAAACTGTAACAGATAAACAGAAAAAATATGAATATATTTATGTTGGGCCACCCTTGTTTTGTACACAACCGGTCTACTGATAATAACAATATTATGTCAAAATATAAGTTATACCCGTATAGAGTGCCATACTAAACAACATCCAGATAAATGTAAACGTTCTCTTGTTATAAGCAAATTTTGTTTTTATAAAATTAACTTTGAAGCTGAATTCTGGTGGCTAAACCAAACGCATTTGTATATAGATATGTTTTGTTAAATCGTCTTTTTTTGATCCCTGTAATCTGTGGTTAAGCCATTTCCACACAATTTAGAGACACCCTGTATATATTTAAGGTTGTATTTAAGGTTGTTATATTTAGTACTTACTGGTAAGTAATATTTATTTTTATTTTATTTTATGATTAATTTCTTTCGCCTGGCTAGTTTCGGTTATGAAAAACCATAATCAGAGGCATATGAATTTAACAGTGATTGGAGCGGTAGTCCAGAAAACTACCGTGGTAGCGGTAGCGTTACTGCCCTATAAAAGTACCGCGGTACGGTATTCGGTATATTTGTGAATAAGTACCGCGGTAGCGGTAGCCGGTTACCGCGAAATCGGTAGCGGAAGTTTTGCAGTAGTATTCATTCGATTTTTTTGTCATTTCTTTTAATTAATGTTATCTCTTAATCTATTTTATTTTAACTATATCATTGGGACGTTTTTTTGCAACATTCGATCTTCAATGAACCAAATAATTCATAATGATTTACTGGCTAACTGTGGCGAAAAGCGGTGGAAGAATTTTATGGGAGTACACGTATCGTGACAAATCCACAATCATTTAAAATTACCCTTTATGCATTATAAAACCATTAAGTCACTACCTGTTCGACGATCTTTCGTTAGCCGGCCGACCGGAATCGACGTAAATGCTACGTATCGCCTCAATGAAGTAGTAAAGTAACAAGTAACCATGACGCATTTTGCTTCAAATGGAAAATACGGGCGTACTACAAAGGTAAAAACCTGTACGGGAACCGTACTTTTGTGTAATTACGGTGGTATTTTAGGTTAATTTACGACCCCTCTAATCCTGTTATTGAAAAATAATCCCAACCCTTATTAAGACATTTATTGCACTTTGGTCATCTAGGTATCTATCTGCATAAGATAATCACATTGTTTTCCTGAGAAATATCTTCGAACACGAAAACATCTGGAAAAAACTACCGCTACCGTACCGAACATTTGCGGTAGATTTTGAGAGAAAAAAGTACCGCGGTACGGTAGTCGGTACTTTTTTAAAAAAAGTACCGCGGTCGGTAATCGTTAGTCAAAAAGGTACCGCGGTAGAGTCTGCGGTAGTTCCAATGACTGGTATTTGATGTTTATATATCTTGAATTTATTTAAAATGTAATTTAAAATTAGATAGATGTGATCTATTTGATAGATGTTACCAGTAAGTTCTAAATTTAACAACCTTAAATTTATCATAATGTCCATAAACTTGAATACTTGAGAACAATCAGAATACAATCGTTTACAATAGTAATGTGTGTCTTCATATACGAGCAGAGTTAGATGTGCGGTCCACCTTGATTTAAGGGTACTTGACGTGAATGTCGAAGAGATCAATTGAATTGACTTGAGATCTTCAAATTATGCTGGTAAAATCTCATATTTAAAATTTATTTGATCGAGCGCAACACACACGAAGAAGAAAATATCTTGAAATAAATATTCTTTATGATAAAATATCTTGAACTTCCGGACAAAACAAAAAATGTTGAACACTACGGCCAGAATCTAGGATAGAACCAACCCTTGACAACAAGGCACGGTATGAAGATTATGAATTAAATTGTTTCTCTGTATACAGCTAGTTTCTACACATGTTTAAAGAAGTTCACATTCAAATTCATTCATTTATATGCAATATCTATAATATTGCATATTTAAAATTGCTGTAGTTTAATTTTCATCCCAAATGTAAGTTACATTAGTATTGATTCAAAAATAAAAGAAAGAATTAATTTCTAAAATTATATTGCAAGTACACTGGATAAGTAAGGATATTAATTTCAGTTACATTTGAAATCATCCACTTAACAATAAGTTATTTGTCCCAGTATTAAATACATATGGGTATGTACCTCAAACTATATATCGTTCATCCTATCGATTCCCAATTTAAATTAGAGTCCCGTCTACCTTTGAGCCCTTGACCCACTCTAACTTCGGTTGGAACGTGAATTGCGTGTACCCCACAAACCAACAGAGATACGTGTACTCACGTACACTCATCTAACGGCGCTGTAAATAGTCCTCCTGTCCGTTCGAGTTACAAGATCCGTATCCTTAACGAGCCTCGTGTTTTCCGGTTTCCTCCCGGAAAGTTGCATTTTTACGTTTATTGCCGCCGTAGGGTGCGCTTACGTTTATGCTGTCTAAACAGGAGAACGAATTTTTTTCTTATAATGTGTACGTCGCTAGATGATTACAGTTTACAAAGATAGCTGGTGTTTCCGGAGATGGTTTTGTCGCAGTTTCAACGTGTAACGGTGCAATACTTCTAATGTTACTGCAGATTCAAAAAGGAACAGATTACAGCAGGAGGTTTCAAAAGTATTTGCGGAAAGGCCAATTTGAAATATAATTCGGTGAGACACATTACGGGAGCAAATTATGCAAGTAGATTGCATTCATTTGCACATCTGCACATTCTTATGAGAAAAAGAGTTATAATAATAATAATAATAACAGTAACTGCATCACCCGAATGGACTGTTATACAAATCCATGACAAAAAATAATAATAATAGAGAATATCAAGCCAACGGTAACTAAGAAGTTCACGAACTTATTACCTACTCGTAGGGCCACAGGTTTGAACATCGTAAGTCTGTTCGAGAATTTTTCTCGCGGGTGTATGGAATCTGCATCCTTGTTGCACCGTTTAATATTTTCCTGAAATAAGTTTTGGTCTGTTTAATTTTTTACAATTTCCCCGAGTTTCATTTTGTTTATTGTCAGATTTGTTAATTTAATTGCTGTTATATTGTCGTTTAGAATTCTTTAGTAAATTGTTATATTCTTCTTTTTTGCTTTGTATAAATTAATTATGTTTTCGTCGTTCCCAGTGTTTTTGTGAGCCAATATATACAGGGTGAGTCGGGAGGAACGGACCAAACTCCAGGAGTGTATTGTACACGTAAACATGATTTAAAAAAACTCAAATGTTGTTATCCGATTTTCATTTGTTTTCATTTTGTTTGTTGATTTAAAACAGAATTTGTTGCTTTTTTAACGGAGCGTCCATCAAAATTAGCAAAAACTTGTAACTTGTAAGTACAGCTTCTCTAAGGTCATCTACTGTAACGTACGATGTTTGATACACCCTATCTTTTACCATTCCCCATAAATAAAAATCTAAAACAGACAGATCGGGAGATCGGCCACCTCGATAATTGTAGTTTGTATCTATCAATTGTTTCTATAGCGTACTACTTCGAATAGTTCGAAACTGAAAAGAAAACAATGGCCATAATTTAATTATTTATGAAAATAACTATATAATACGGAATATCATTAGAATTATTGAAAAAAAGGCTTCTTTATAAAGTGATGGCCGACTATGGTTTCAATTTAAAAAAACTCAACTTAGTGTCATAACTCAAAAGTTAAAGCTTAAATAAAATAATCGGTTAGACGGTATTATTAAACACGTAATTACCTATAACTTTTTCCTTTACACATTTTTTCTAAAGTCAATAATAACAGGGCCATATGCACCGAACAAAATTAAAAAAAAAAAAAATTCGAGATATCAAGTTAGCCATGCAATTTTTCCAATAAACAAAAAGCTCATAAAATAGAGCTTGTAAAACTGCAATTCTTTCCCCATTTAATCGCCCCTCTATCTCCGCCAGTTTCCGAGATCCCCATACTAAATATCCGAAAAAACTCACCCTGTATATGAAAATAATTAGTTTGTCATTCAACTTTTAAATTAAAAATAATAATTATTAAATATGTTTCCAAATTTTCCATACTGAAAGAGGGCCTCCTATCGCTTAAGATGTTTTTGTATGAAGAAAAACTTCGTTTCACATCAACGAAAGTTATTGGAACAAATTTAAAACATGCAACTATTGAAGGATCCATTTCAAGAGGTAGATTTTCGTCAAATTCTAATTTCATAATATTTGACATTATTTTTAGTATCTGAAAACCTTCATTTTTTATTAATACTTGTTCTAGGTTTTCTTTAATACGATTGCCTGGCCCATCAGCCACCTCATTCAATTTGTTACTTAAATCTTTCACAAGATCTATTGATTTATTTAGAGACATTTAGAAACATTTTCTTTAATTTTTTTAAAGTATCGCTAATTATATTAAAATTTGTTTTTATGAAAGCCAATTCTTGTGGAATCTTGGGACCATTAAAAAATGTTTTGCAATCCTTGATAGATATCGTATCGTTGGAAAAACTGAGAACCAAATCCTTAATGGCCAAAAAATGGTTAGCGTAGAAGACAGCAGCATAAATCCAAGTACCCCATCTTGTGATAATTGGCTGTGGTGGCAATGGCACATTTGGTAATGTGTCTCGATACACTTGTACTCTTAACGGAGCTTTGAGAAACATGTTATCGTTGTTAACAATACTATTTACCATTGGAAAATTAATTCTAACTTCTTACGCGACACTATTGACTCCATGGGCTAAGCAGGTAGTGTGAATAAGGTTTTTATAAATATTTTCAAATGTAGTCCAGTTTTCACCATGTATGATGCTGCGTCAGAAAGCATTAGCAATACTTTTTCTTCTAGCACTATCTCGGGCAAAGAGATATGGTGGCATTGTTTGTTTTGTCAAGTTCTTTTGTACTAATTAAATACGAGTTGCCTGGTTTATTCTCATTTAAACTCCAAATTAATAAATATGCGATGTAACGTCCGCAGCTATCCGACGTTTCGTCGACAAAGAAGTATATATAGCGATTTTCAATAATTGTTCTTATAGTAAGCATTGTTTCTCTGTGCCATTCATCAACATATTTTTTCCTTAAATAGCTCTCGTCTGGTATTTCAATTTTACAATATTTTGGCAAGATCGTCTTCAATTGTGAGTTATTCAGTTTGCTAAACGGAATATTGACAGATATTAGAACATTATACAATTCTAAATTAAAAGCGTTTTTTTTATGTTTGGTTTTTGACATAATTTTCGTGTAAACTTGTTTTAATGTGTTGTATTATTTGATTTTTTTTCACATGGAATCTGATGTAACATGGAAATAAAAAAATCAAATGTCTACAAACATACAACGGTACAGTAGAAACATAAAACTTACGGTTTTACTGCAGGACCTACAAAATACAACACCATTCTCAAAAATTAGATCTTTATAATCTCTAATCCATTGAGATACGATTCCCTTGTCCTTTACTTTTGGCATTTTACACACAATTTTAATATTACGACACACAATCGCAGTCGGTTTATGCTATGTTGACACTGAACTACGGAGCGCTCAACCATTTGCTGACAACACAAAATGAATTGTGAACATGATAAATAGGGTAATCCCCGAAATAATAACATTGTATTCGATAATTAATAATTTTCATACAATTTGAATGAATTTGAATTATGTTTTCACTGTATACTAAATTTCAGGTACTTTATTAAAAACTTATATTTTTAGTAAAAAAAAAAAATTCTAACAAATATCCAATTATATGACCAAATATGCAATTATTGATAAAATATGCATTGAATACATAAAATATGCATTATATGCAAAAAAAATTGTTAATTCGCTCTGTTTCTTTATGATTCGTGCAGTTCTATTGAAATTTCCGTAGTCATATCATTACTTCAGGATATGCATTTTGCATATAGTCCGTGCTTTATTATCCTACAATAGAACGAAAAATGTATGTTGTTACAGATGATGATCAACTTCCGATAAATGAGATAAGAAGCAATACTTTATATGAGCCAACTGCACAAACTGCGTCTGAGCCTATAGAGTCTAAAAAAGGAAAAAAAAACTGTTAGTTAAGAAGTCTACTTGGAAAGTAAATATACAAAAGCATCACCGAAATACTGGACAAGACTACATTACAAAATCAGGAAAAAATGTTCCTTCTAAAGCCTTTTACAATAACCCATGTAATTGCAGACAGGGCTGCGTCCAAAAAATTGCAGAGCATCAGTGAAGAGCCATTTTTGAATCTCTTTGAAAACTGGCTGACTATTCCCGGCAAAATGTGTTTATCAGAGGACTAGTAAAAGTCAACACAGTCAAAATAAAACGTGTTAGAGATGGCTCACATCCGGAAAAGCATGCGTACTTTGAATATGCTTTTAGAGTAGATAACACCACACACCGTGTGTGCAAGAAATATTTTGCAGAAACGTTGCAAATTAGTATCGGTAGACTGTATAGGTGTATCTCTAAAGACGAATTGATTGCAGTGACTGATCAACGTGGCATGAATCCTAGAAAAAAGCTAGACGATTTAAAAATTGTGAAACATATCAATTCATTTCCCGCGTACCAAAGTCATTATTCCCAAGATAATCTCAAGAAAAAATATTTCAATGAAAATTTAACTATAAGTACGAATTGTACACCGAACAATGTGTCCCCGAGGGATTTATTGCATTGAAGAAAAAAATCTATTACCATGTATTTAATACAAAATTCAATTTAAGTTTTAAACCTCCAGCAAAAGATACATGCCGAATAGGTGACCAAATGCAGATAAAATAGCTGCAAAGCAGGATGAAACCAAGAAAAAAGCTCTAGTAATAAAAAAAACATTACACCTTGCTAAATCCGAATAAGCACGATATGTCTTCATGAGGATCAAATGATTGCTTGCGATGAAAAGTACGCGGTAACATTCGATCTTCAAAAAGCGCTTCCGTTTCCCAAGCTATCTACATCAGTAGCATACTATAAAAAAAATTTACATGTTTATAATCTAGGAATTTATTCTTCTAATGAACAAACGGGATTCATGTATATGTACGACAAAACCGAAGGTAGACGTGGATCTCAAGATGAAGCATCATGTATTGTAAAGCATTTATAAGAAAATGTTCCAAGTCATAAACATATTGTTTTGTACTCTGATTCTTGCACCGGTCAGAACAGGAACATTAAATTATCACTGTCTTTACTAAAATTAGTGCAAGATCCTCGAATTGCTGCCGAAAGTATAGATCACAAATTCCTGGTGTCAGGACACTCGTATTTGCCAAATGACGCAGATTTTGGCGTTACTGAAAAAGCAAGTCGCAAGAATACACATATTTACTACCTTCAACACTGGTTGGATATTGCACGGACTGCTAAAAAGCAGGATCCAAAATTTATAGTTTCTGAAATGAAAAGAGAAGATTTTTTCTACAAAAAACTTGGAATCAGCAATACTGAATTGAAAAAAACTGTTGATGGATACGCATTCAGTTAGCTGAATATCCGTTGGTTAAGATTTGAGAAGACATCGCCGACTTCATTCAAATTTAAACAGACTTTGAATGAAGCTATTGATTTTGATGAAGTAAATCTTAGTAAAACTGTTTGTGGTCGACCAAGAACTTCACTTAAAATAGAACAAGAGCAATTGTATCCAACAAGGCGAATTGTGACAGACTCAAAAAAACAGCACATGATGGATTTACTGCCCTATATACCGCCAATATACCATACATATTTCAAAAACCTACCTATCGCATCCAAAACAAGACAAAATCGCATTGACAATACAGAAGATAACAATGATGAAGATGATGAGGCTTCCTATGAATAGAGGAAATTAACTTCCTTCTGAATAGCAATTGTTTAAGTCCACTTTCTTTACTTTATTTGTGAATAAACATTATTTTTCTTTTGAATTGTTAACTTTTTTCTATACGATAATAAAGTATCATGTTTATAATTAGCGAATTTGTTTGTAATTTTTGTCTACATTTTGTTGCACATTAATAAAGTAAAAACGTCTTTAAGGCTTGATGGCTTAACAAAGAATTTTATGGATTTGGTCCATTTCTCCTCTGAGCACCCCATATAAATAAGAACGAAATTGCCGACAAATGCAAATTCTGTTACAATATTTAGTAATTTTAAGCCACAAATAACTCATGTGTCTTTATCTTTAAATCATAAGATACCATTGAACTTATCCTAGTATCTGGAACGTCCGCATTTTATTCCATCAATACTCGCAGAAATCGACTCGCCAAACTTCACCCCCAGCGGTCTCCGTTAGGAAGTTTTCATTGATAATATTTCGTACTTTTTGACCTACTGGGCCCCACTTTCTGGTGATTATAAAGTTGATGTGGGAGTTGCGACGTTCCGACAGCACTCCTGGCATGTTGCACAATGGATGGCCAGTGGGCCAGGCCGACCCTTCCGCTCGACCCCGGACATGGAAAGATAGGGAGCCCCTCTCTTTTCAAAGTCGTCCAGGAGACGTGTCCAGAATTCTGGAAACTTACAGAAGGAAAGCATCGGAAATCGCACCGGGAATAGTAATGGTGTTGCGCATTTCATTTTAATGGACTGAAATTATGACTGTTATAAACGATATAATATTGTATGTGGCGATTATTTGGGTTCAAATCCAACGGGGCTTACTAATGTGCTTCGCCTAAAACCAATCAAAAAACAAACCAAACCAACAATATGAATATTATTTTTTTCTTTCTAATAGCTATCTTTCAATAAATATGCTTTTGCAGATTGATACGAGTGGGAAATTAACGAGCAATTGAAGAATTTTGCTTAAAACACGATATAACACTTGTTTACGGGTGTTAGCCGTAAAAAGCAATATATCATCGCGGACACAGTGAATACCGCATAAGATAGCACGTTTACACCACTTTTAGCGAGTAAACATACATAAACACGCATATGTGATGTTTAGAAATTAACATCTTTAATATATCATTGCAGCTAATTCCCACGTAATATATACTTTTGTAGTCTATTAATTTGAGGCATCCAAATGCATTTATCTCATTCATTAAAGTTTGAGAATAATTTAGATATTTTAGTGATTGGGTACTTATTGCAGGCGGAAACGCTTCGGTTACTCTTTGTTTTAGTTCAGTTATATTAAATTCCTTGAGCAGCATCTCCTTTAATTTAACTTTTTATTTTTTATTTGCTATACTTCTTATGAATTGTTATGTGATGGTAGTTGCCCTTCGTGTTCGAATTTCCCTAGAACGGAAATCATCATCGTGTCCATAGAAGGTGCGATTAGTATCCGCTCTATTACCATATTGGTGAAGCAAAAAATTCAAGCTGTAATTGAAGCTCAACAACATCAGCTCACAACTGTCTCGGGCTAGTTGCATGGGGGGCTGAGTCTTCTTCACCTACTTTACGTGCGAACGGTAGAACCTGAGCAAAAAATAAGACATATTTAATCTAACTTCATAGATTTCTGCCGGCTCGCAGATTTTATTCACCAGTGACTTTTTTTTTAAATTTACGTAAAGTGTATTTTTTTTGCTTAAATTAACAATCTTTAAGTTATTCTGTGTAATTCAAAAACTTTGAGAAAATTTTGCAGCATTAAAATTATTGGTGTATAAATATTATAACATTTAAATCCTAAATGAAGTATTCTTTTGCAGGTCACATAATTTAAAATAAGTTATATGTATAATAAATTTAATATCCTTTCAAAATGCTGTAATAATTAAAAGCTGAATAATATTCCCTAATTCAACAAAATGGTATTAAAAACCGCGAAACTTTGCTGTCTTGGAGCAGCAATTAAAATAAACGCTAAAATATATTTGGAATGGGTATCTCGATCAACCATACAGCTAACTGTATAGAGCAAGGTATAGTGTTTTTACTTGAAATTGAAAATCTACCTATGAAGGGTGTTTATTGCTCTTCATTGTGCGAACGGAATTTTATGACGGGTAATCGGAAGAGAACAGAGTCCAGAGCCGGCATCAGAAAATACAGATTCAGTGCCCGGTAGAAAATTAACATTAGTGATTCATTATCATTAAGTTGTACTTTTCATTGTATTTTTAAGTGTACATATAATTAATTGTGTTTTACAAATGTAGCTATAATTTTATAGAAAATTTATATACAGTATGATCCGCCAAACAAATAACTTAAGTTACCCATAACATTATTGACTTGCTCATTGCGTTAAAAAAATTAACGACGTTAACATCAGTTAAGATTTTCACGAATCGTAATGTAACAAGCAAATATTATTCCGCACCAGATTCATCGCTATCACTTTCACTTTGAACATTAATAATTAGATTTGGTACACTAAGCGTCCTATAATCGTTTTCAATTTTAATCACATGATCGATGCAGTTTTTCCAAATGGTACTTGAAATGTTATTGCATTTTCGCTGAACAAGTTGAATTGTTTCTTGACTCATTTTGGGATGTGCATTATTTTTCCGGCTTTTTTTTTAAGTTGACCATATCAGCTCAATTGGATTGAAGATACAGTAATAAGGTGGAAGGCGCAACACTTGGTGGCCAAATTTTTCTGCGATATTATCAACCACATACGTTTTTTTGAAATTTTGTTGTTTTATAAGTTCTAATAATGTTTTTTCTTTGCACTTAGGGGAATAACAATACCATTTTGAATGCAAAAATCTGCAATATCGCCTTTTTTGGAAGCGGCGGTTGGGATTTTATTAATTTGATTTGAGTGGTTGCATTATCCATTACGATTATTGAGTTATTGGGTATGTTGGGCAGTAATTGATTGCGAAACCAATTTTCAAATAATTCGGTGTTCATATCCTGATGATAGTTTAACGAGCTTGATGCAATATTCTTGGCTCATAAGAGCAAACTATTTGACACAAAACTTGCGTCTCTTCCTGCATGAAGAATAACAATTATTTTTCCTCTATTGCACGGTGCTCTAAGGTGACACTTATTTGTATTATCGACCCATCACTTGGAAACGACGCACAGTGTGGTATTTGTACGTTCTAGCGGGATTATATTCCTACCAAGAAAATATTTGTTTTATTCTTAATTTATAGAAAATTATGGAATAAATAGGCGCAAAACCAGGAATGTACACAAAATTAAAACATTTTTTTTCAGTTTTATAATAATTTTTCATTTTAAATACTGACGTCAAGAATTAAAATTACAATTTTATACATATTTCGCTATCGATCCCATGTCCCATATATTTGACCACATATATTTTTATACATTTTTCACGAAAATAAAATATTTTATTAATAAATAAAGTTACTAGTAAAATACAAAACAAATTGAAATTCAGTTATGTAGTAGAAGATGCCAGATAAACGGTTTAAAACAGTTAAAACAGCTGCGGAAAAGAGGCTCTACTCTCATTTAATCTTCTTGTTGCTCACTAATGGCTGGTCCTTCAAGTAAGTTTAAAACTTCGGGTTTGATTTGTCCATGTTTTGTTTTTAGAGTTGCTCGCGTACTTGATATGAGCGGATCTGATGTTATTAGAAGTCTATGCAGCAGATCTGTATTTGTATGAATTCTGGACGTTTTTCTAGTGAACAACTCACGATATTGTCTATTGTCTTTATTTCTCGCTTCTTGCGCTTCTTCCGAAAGCTGACCTATCGGAAGAATGTAGGAAGCTATTATGTCCCTGCCATGATAGAGCACTTTATGTACACTTACGGGCATCGCACAAACCGTCTCGAAACGGTTTGTTTGGCTTTCCTGCCAGATTTTTAGATCCAGCTTGTGAATTTTCTAGAAGAGCTTCAAGTACTACATCCCGAAACGTTACATAACTTTCGAGCCACTTTAGATTTGCAGTAAAAAATCGATCTCTGTATCTTGCACCTTTCGAATATTTTTCTTCAATTTTTTGGCAAGCACACCGTAATGTCATTTTTATATACTTGAGCACTTCATCCAGACTTCATCTGGAAACGATACTTCTCCAAACTGATGCAAAACATATGCATATATGGCATCAAATATGTCGAAAACAGCCCTCCGGGAAATGCAAGCATTCATTCTAGAATAGCAATAATATATAAGTTGCGCAAGTGTGCGCATGTTTTTTTTTCTAAAACGATTCATCAATGAGTGAATGTTTAATGCTAAACTAATGGCAGCTCTGTATAATGCAGTATACTATAAGTAAAACGTTACTATTTGCGAATGTTTTGAAAAAAATTCAGCAGTTTTAATGTATTATATAAAAAATATAATATAGCTTTATACTATTCTTTTCTATAAAATAAAAATCTGAGAGCTTACCTTAAACAATTGAAGATACACGTAAAAAAATATAAAATTCGCTAATCAAATATGCACAATAAACACGTCAAACGAACTAAAACATGAGAGCGTAACGAGTCGATTTCATGCCCTACATGGCCGGACAGCAGCAGAATATTGCTCAGATCTATCGAACTGAGCAATTCTAACTAATATATTACCAAGCATCTTTATAAAGGGATATTCCTTTCTCCATTAACAACCACATAACAAAATTTAGAATATATATTTTTTTTAATTAAATCCTCCTAGAATGTTAAAATACCACACTGTGCGACGTCGAGAGTATCGAACCATGTCTCATCCAAATAAATTATAGATCTCCCTCCATTTCTATATTCGTTTATTTTAGATAAATATTCTAATCGCTCTTTTTGCAATCTCGGCGATTCCATGATGTCAATTCGTTTGTCTAAAGTTTTATACTTAAAAACCTGACTAAGTAGGTAGTTATACAAAGTAGTTTCCTTATATGGAAAATCATTTCCAAGAGTTTCCAAAATAAATTGGACCGTGGGAACGTTACCTGATTTATAAAAATTGTAAATTATATATTTGAATCTCTTGGCGATGACATCGTCTATTTCGGTAAAGTTGGAACTTATTCTTCTTTTCCTTTCTAGCGGTTCTTTCGTAATTATTCTTCAAACCGTTGAATATGATATTCCGGTCAGAATGGAAATTCTTTGCAGTGGAGATGCAAGAATCTCGCTTATAAGGGTGTTATAAATATTTACGACTATCCTTTTAGTACCAGTTGAAAGAAAAGCATGCTTTATTAATCCCTGATTTTCATTTTCGATAGTTAATGTGTCCATTTGATGATGGTTGTTTTGAAATTTATCAAAATCAATTTGAGAACAGCTTCCCTCTGTAGACTGTCGAAGGGATTCTTCAACAAAACTTTCGGAATAGCTTCTTTCCTCACTTAATTGCAATAGATCATCGAACTGAGTATCATTCTAAATTGATGAAATAATTGTTGCAGTTTCACTTAACGACGTTTCCTTCTTAATAAACTCTACCTTTTCACAAGTTTATAAATGATAATATGCACAGTATGTAAAATGAGTAATGTTGCAATGTAAAGGTTAACACCGACTGAAAGACAGATGTAGACTATTTGAGAAAAAGACTATTTGAGGCAGCCTTACCTGATTGTTTACCTGCACTACACATTCGCCCAGCAATTATGGTACAATGAACCTTAATTACATGTGCGAATGTATAATCCTTTTAAAACCGTTTGCTAGGTGACGGCTCTTAATTATCTACTGGCGTCTGTAGTCTTGAAATTATATCGAATTGTAAAATTGTAAAAAGAATTACGTCCACCGACTTATAAAAAACGATGTAGATATTTGTAAGATTATTGAATTAAATTTAATAAATAAATCATTTTTATATTATGAACATAGTGACATAATTGTTTATATATCGAAGAGAAAACAATTAAGTAGCATCTTCGTCGAAAGTAAATTATTTGGTTACGTTCCTGGACGCCCCCCTCTTCGCAGCACGCCATACAATGGAGAACCCTTGACCGTAATAAACCCTCATTGCAGGTACATTTTCAATTTCAAGTGAAAACACTATATGAAGTTTTTATTCTTACTAACATTCCCGTGAAGCGTTTACTGTTGTACAAATAAAACATAGTTATGCAGTTTATGTTACTTCCACCCTGTATAATAATTAAAATTTAAAAAACATAATATATCTGTCAGAAATTAAAAATTGTTGATAGAATTTCAAACCTATACAAAAGGTCTCTAAAATATATGACAGTAAAAATAAGGGAAAATCTGATAACTACAAGCGTTCATAATTTACGTTCCATTATCAGTTTGACGTGGAATTAAACTGGAGCGGAGTTTTTTTGTCATTGTTTGATGTCGGGGGAGACAACGCGTCAATCGTTTAATTTGGGGCGTTGGTACCGACCCTCGCGCATTTAAATTCTAATAAAAATGCAAACTGAAAGTGGAAAATATGCTGATTCCGGTTTGAAATCGCGGAGGAAAATTATTTAGATAGGACCTCGATTTAATTTTCATGATATTGCCTACGGCGACCAAACATGCAAAAAAACGGTATTGCATGGGGGATATTTTCCCAATTAATTACCACATTAATCAAATTATTAAAAAAAACAATTACTAGATACCTATTTTTTGTTTAAAGATACACATTATTCGAAACTGGTGTATCGTTCATGAAATATTTCTACTTAACAAGCTATAGACAAGATATAGAGATCTTCATGTTATTTTATTACGAAAATAGATACTTACAAATAATAAAATTATGAAAAAATCAACTACTGAATAATGATAATAATAAAATTAAGATTAATTTAAAAAAAATAAAATGATTTTAAAAAAGTGATAAAATAAATCGAAAGAATAATAAACTGCTCAAAATTAAATTCTAACGCTGCTTTGTCCTCAGAGCAAGAAGTAGTTTTTTTTTCGTATAAACAATATCCAGTTTAAGAGTCTTTAAATTTTATAAACCTTTTTTTAAATATCTGCAATATTTCTGACAGTGTTGATAAAAAAATATGACTTTCCGATTTTGATTTTTTTTTAAACCCGCAAAGGTGTACATTTTGTTCTAACAATCTTAATAAAAATATTGATTGAATTATCTTGAGCCGTTTTTGACTTATGACTTGTGGCATCTACAAAAAAGTTACCATATCTAACTCACAATTTGACTTTATTGGTTTCTAAAAAATAGTATATTATGATACAAGTGCATGAGAGAGCCTTCCAAGCACGCTTGCCGAGTTTAAACCGCGACGCGAAGCGGAGTGCTCTTAACTCGCCTGTACTTGAAAGGCTCTTATGATCTTGTTTCTTCTATTAAATCTGCACCACAATATGAAAATAAAGAGAAAATTCGAAATATGTCTATTCATTTCACAAGGAGTGTACGTGTGGATGTCATTTTTAATCGGTAACATGAAGAGTTGTTTGGTATTTGTTCCATCAATGCCATCTGCTGTATACTTCAATATTATCAACGACATGAAAATTTTCAACGAACATCTGAAAATTGAAACTGTTGGTGTTAAAATACACAAGTAAAAAGGAGTACAATTAATATTTATTTCAATAAAAATTAGTACAAACTTACGTCTGATGTCTAATTGGCCAAAGTTGGCCAATAAATGTGTTGTTACTAGGAATCTTTACAACACGCTGTCCATAAAATTCAGTATTTCGCACGCTTATTAATTTGATAATCACATATTATGATGCATGTGACAGAAAAATACATACAGAGTGAGCAACAATGATTGAAGTCAAGTTAAATTTCAAGTCAAGTTTATTATTAATTAAATTTACTGTATAGTCAAAAGATTTGACAGCCCCAGCCCAGTGCCGCCCGCGTCGTATTATTATTTATTACCATTGTGCCAATTCTTCGCATATAGTTATTTTATCTTCTGCTTCATAAAAATCAGTTCTTATCAGGACTACTCTCAGTAAATCTTTGATTTCTGGTAAGTGTTTTGCAGTTTTTAAGGTTATAAAATTATAAAAGTTAAGTTTTGTTCTAAATTTACCGAGTTTAAGTGAAATCGCTTTCCTATTGCAATGGTTTTTACATCACAACATGATGCCTTCATCCTGAAGGCTTATTATCGAAGTGGAATACTTAATGAAGACGGGTCATGGACATATTCATTACAATCTTGTATGAATCAATTTAACGAAGCCTTCCCCGATGTCAACATTACTTACAAAATATTTATCCAGCATAAAACCCGTATTATTCACCGCTTTGAAGGAAAGAATTGTATTTGAAAGGGCAAGTCAACTGGAAGACCGTCTACCTTAACAGAAGACATTGTTGCCGATGTCCAACAACGGCTTGAACAAAGTCCAACAAAATCTATAAGAAAACTTTCAGCACAAACAGGTTGGTTCTTAATTTTAGGGTGCAAAAAAGTGATTTTTTATCATTCATGTGGTCTTTATGGCATACAAATTTTAATGTTTAAATCCGCTTACAGGAGTATCGTATGGGAGTTGCCGAAAAGTCGCGAAGAAAATTCTCCATTTGCACCCGTATAAGGTATCGGTAGTTCAACAACTTCACCCACTTGATTTTCAAAAAAGAATTGATTATTGCAAGTGGTTCAATCAGCATTTAAATGATAACGATATGCTGGACAGGACCTTTTTCACTGATGAGGCGTGGTTTCACTTATCAGGATATGTGAACAGCCAAAATTATCGTACATGGGCTACAGAAAATCCTCATACGTTCATCGAAACATATTTACATCCACTTAAAATTGGTGTTTGGGTAGCAATTCCGAGACGTCAGATAATTGGCCCAATATTTTTCAATGAAACAATCAATGCGGAGCGTTACCGTCATCCTGGATGCATTTCTTAATCAAGTGCATGATGATTAACAAATAATGGGTTATTTTCAGTAAGCAGGAGCCACTGCTCATACTGCCGACAATTAATTATTTAAGGGAATTTTACGATGATCGATTGATAAGCTCAGGATTATGGCCACCACGTTCATCAGACCCCACGCCGTATGATTTTTATCTTTTTGGACATTTGAAAAATAATGTTTTTAAAAATAGGATGCACAACCTAAACCAACTCCAAGAAGCAATTGAAGAACAGATAAGAAACATAGCTCCAGAGCAGCTCCAATATGTTGTTGAAAATAAAAAACGTAGAATTAACATCTACCTTGAAAATGAAGGCCGTCATTTTCATCATTTGTTGTAAACTTTTATTGTAACGTTTAAAAATATGTAATTATGATTAAATATTTAATTCATTTTGTTGTTGTTTTGTTTGTTGTTTGCTTCGCCACTGGAAAAACAATGTAGGGGATATTCTTTTTATATTTTCAGTTATACCAACATGCGTTTTTGGTTGCCTACCTATCAAACCTCAAGCATTGTTGCTCACACTGTATATGTGTGTAAATTTCTGGTATACATTTCAAGCAAAGTTAACCAGACATGTGGCAGTTAAAAGAGTTTAAACTATTTTTTAAATAGAAATATCGCTCAGTTAGTAGACTTGTGATTGACGGCCGGTTCCATAATGGTACTAAAGATTCATTTAAACCGAAAAGGCGCCTTTAAGTACCGTAAGGTGTTCCATAATTGATTTTTAAACGTCACTTTACGAAAAAGTTTCTTTTATCATATGGATCAGAAGCAGACTTTAAAGTCGACTTTTCTATTAAGTAAGCTTTACATAAAGGAGACTTTTCTGTGATATGGAACCGGCCCTAATACTAAGAAAGAAACAACTTGAACGATGATGAACCTATTAAAAATGAATAATTGAAGTTTAGAGCAAATTATATTTTTAGTGTGCTGGATATAATTAAATCAATTGTAAATGAAGATTTGCAGTATGAACTCAATTTACATGGCTTTATATTTATAAATGATATGTAAGACATATTGATTAGACAAAATTGACAATAAATTGACCAAATAGCAAATTGATTAGACCATAGAGTTTTGAATTTATGTGGAACGCTTAACGTTCACTTTCCATTACCATTATATTTCCAAACAGAAATATTTTCAGGGGTAATATCTCAATAGGTGTTCTCGTTATCGATAATAATTTGATAAGTACTACGAATTTTACGAATGTAGGACGAAATAGTATTTTCCAAAGATAGGGATTATGATGAGTATTATTTTTAAAATCATTATCGATATTTAAGGACTCCACGAATTATATGTAGGAAGGGAATATAATGAATTGATTTTATTATATAGATAAGTAGAATATAGATGAAGCTGAATATACTGTTTAAATACCTATATTTATATAGATTTATCCTTTCGTATGCGGTCGACACCGTTACGATCGCGGTGAGGATCTCGAAATTGTGTCAGCGACAGACAATTGTTTTTAGGCGTAGAGTGCATTTAAGTAATAGTGCAACTAGTTGCATTATCAGTTATTAATACATACGTAACTATCAGGGTTGGTATGATTTAAATTAATTGATTTAAATCATTATTCAAATCATGATGTATATCAACTGATTTTTTTAAATAAAAAATGATTTTTTTTTAAATTAATCATTGTTTTTGCACTGTTTGTGCATTCTATGGGCGAATAATTAAAAATATAATGTAACTATAGAGTTAGTATGCTTTAAAGTAGATAATTGTAAGTAAGTAAAATACTTTTATTTTCGGTCAGTGTTGTAGGCATCTAGTTCGTTATACATAATTAAATTAAATAAAACAAACACTTTACTTTGTTTATATTACACTCGTTTATCGAAAAATAGTAACTATATTTTTGATCACTATTTCAACCACTTTACCACTTTTCAAGGCGGTATTATAGATATTAGATATGTATAAATAGGTGTGTTTTATTTGTATTTAATTACCCTAAGTTTGACAGTGATCAGTACGTGATCGAAAGTATAGTCACTATTTTTCAATAAACGAGTGTAATATAAACAAAGTAAAGTGTTTGTTTTATTAATTTTCTTTTCTTCCATGTGTTGGTTCATTTTATGATACAGATACACAGATATTTGTTTTATTCATAAACTTTTGTTCAAATTCATGTTTCATTTATTAAAACAAATCATATGATTTAAATCGTGATGTAAATCAATTGATCTAAATCACATCTACTCTGCCAAAAACATATCAGAAATATAAAAAAAATCAAACGAATCATGATAACTTGATTATTTTTTATCATTTGTTTTTAATTCATGACTTATCCCGACCCTGGTATCTTTTGAAACTGCATTGTAATTATTCTTTCGTATGAGGCCGTTGCCGTTACGATCGCTGCGTGGAACACGAAATTGTGTCAGCGACCGACATTTGTTTGTGGGCATAGGGTGCATTTCAGTGATTATATCACTCATAATGCTTTTCTTCCCTATCTTAGCAACCGCCTAATAGCTGATAATAAGAACTCGAATTGACTAATAAGTGATAATCACACTTGGTCCTTTGCACATCTGGTGTGCTATGCTGTCAATTGAAATGTTACAATTAGACCAAATGTCGCGCTTTGGTGATTCTTCCTTAAATAATATTGACGAAAACATACAAAACCACAACATGTTTCGTGTTTCAATCCACGCGATAATCGATTGTCATGATTCCACTCGTTGTATTATATGTGATAATGCAACTAGTTGCATTATCAGTTATTAATCAGTTATTAATACATGTGTAACTATAGAAACTGCATTGTTATGCCGTCAATGTTTTATGTATGAGTAAAGTTCCCATAAAGATTTTTCCATAAAGATTCCTTTATTTCATATTCCTATCATATAAACTTAAATGTGTAAGGCAGTATGTTATGAAACATGATAGAAATAGGAGAATGGAACCAATCCATTAAGAAAAAAAAAACAATCTATCTATTTTGCTTCGAACAAAATGTATTTACAAAAATCATCCGTTACCAACGTAAGTGAAGACTTGTCCTAAAATTACTCGTGAAAATGCCAACACACCGTTTCGGTAATCGTGAAAAGCATGAAAACCGTTGCGTCTTCGGATTTACGACCTCCGCCCACCCCTCCGAGATTTACATTCGCATTCGGCGCGAACGGAAATTCGTTTAATTCGCCACGTAAGCAACTCGAGGGAGATTTTCTCCGGTATACAATTTCCACGTTAGAGTTTTACTTGCTACTTTACAGCTCGACTTTCAACTCACTCAGCTTTTCGGCTGCCGCGCCACAGTTTTAATTCGTACACAAATTACGATTCCCTCCTAAAATCCATTTGGGAACTTACACTGATAATGATTTAGTACTTCAAGGCATTTAAATATTTATAAAGACAAGCTACCAGTAGAATCAAAACTAATAATATTCATGTAAAAAATCGCATTATTCCTACATAAGAGAATCCATACTGCGGAACCCCTAGCCTAGCTTTGCCACTATTAGGCAGACCCCTTCTAAGTACCAATCTTGCATATACCAATTACGTTGGGTGATTGAATGTATTAAAAAAATATTATTGGAATTCGGTTGATTTGGTGTGGTGGGAAGTTGAATGATGAACCAGTGTTGTTATTGAACAAATTCTCATTTATCTATCTAAAATCTGCTGTCTAAAATCTGCGAGTCAGTCTAAGTTATGGGCTTCTGGTATTCGGTTGTGCATTTGAATCTCATCAAATGTATTTAGAAACACTGTGATACGACTAATATTACTAATGATAATGCAAGAAAATGTTTATATTCAAAAATTAAATTTTAATATACTCCAGAAGGCACAATATTCAGTGAAATTGTCGACATTTATATTCCAAAAATCATTTCAAGTCTGCCAATACTTATAATAATAATTCAATAGGAGAATAAATTTGAATACGGAACATCCGGTTTTTAATAATCCCCCGGTCCGTGTTTAATTTCCGTTCCAGTGCAGCGCTCAAAATTCTCGTTGTGAACAAAGGCAAATAGCGATTATCATAGAAATTACTTCATCCCTTCAGTAGGGCTTCATATTGACATATGAAACAATGATTAAAAACGGAATCAAAATAGAAAAGTAATGCTATGCTAATAATAATAATGATAATATTATCAATAATACTTACTAAAACAATAATAGTAATAACAATATCTAAGATGTTAGCGCACTTATCCTGAATGCAAGGGCCGCAGGTTCGAACCTTGCGGGAACGACAAACGACAATTTATGAACTATTAAAATTCTGTCGTATTAAATTGCCATCATTTTAGAACAAAACTGAAGGTAGCGATGCCGTCTGTTGTGAAATTATGCGTGCACATTAATTTAAATGGATGAAGCATATCCAGCGAATCCACATATTCGTATTCTTTCGTGTAAATATTCTAATATATTTTATAAGAAAATCAATCATCATATTATATCTGTACAAAACTATTGATATAGAGCCTGTAACATTGTAAATTAGACGTACCTATAGCGGAGACCGCCATGTTGCCTACGATAGCATCTTGGCGCAATAATTAATTCAATCTGCCCTGCCCCAAAAAAACTTCAAAAATACAAAAATCGTTTTAATCGTTACTAACACCTGTTACATTAGTTTTGGGAATTTATTTCAATGCTTTTCGTGACATAGTAAAACTATTACATGCGGTCAACTATGGACAAACATGTTGCTAGGGGTCTAGTCAATTAGTTTAACATTTTACATTTTCGTCTGACATTTGCAAAATGGTGTTTTAAATAGATATTTGAAAGTCCATCTTCTTAGTTGGACAGCTGCCGAAACGAGATATAATGAACATTTTTTGTGGGCACAATATTTAAAAAACTCTGTGTATCGGACAATTCGGGAATGTGAAGAGAGAATTCCATGTGCAAACCTACCAAAAGCAGACCGTCTACGGAAATTCACAGAACTTCAGGTCAATTGACTAGCCGTGCAATCGAAAATCACCATTATTATGTCCACACGTAAACTTGCCAGTCGGTTCCATGTTTCGATTGCTACAATTTGTCAATATATCGCAAGAACAGACTAAAATATAGAAAACGCAAGAAATGTCCCAAGTATACAGCTGCACAATTGGCCCAAATTAACTGGCTATAGCCGGGCTTCAAGACGTCGGCACATGGTGTTTTTGGATTGTACGGTTAGTCTATTGAACTGAAGTTCTATTAACTTCCAAGGACGATCTATTTTAGGCAGGTTTACACATGGAATTCCCTCTTCACATTCCCGAATTGTCCGATATACAGTGTTTTTTGATAATTTGATAAACAATATTTTGCCCACAAAAAATTTCACTATATATCTCGTTTCAGCAGCTGTCCAACTAAGTTGTAGATGAACTTTTGAATATCTACTTTATATGCCATTTGTCAAAGGTCAGGCAAAAATGTGATATGTCAAACAAAATGACAAAAGCCCTAGCAACATGTTTCTCCATAGTTGGCCAGGTGTAATAGTTTTACAATGTCACGTAAAACATTTAAAAAAATCCCAAAACTTATGTAACAGGTTGTTAGTTAGTGTTAGTTCGTACACGTGAGTTGTTAAGCATTTATCTAAGCCTAAAGTCGGTGAAATTCCGGAATAGTAATCGCCATTGAAGCGTGATTCGTGGGTTGAATGGCCCTTTCTGATTTTTGGTGGCCCGACCATTATCAGTCAAGGACTGGATTAAAGCGACTTAGATTACATCTTATCTCTTCCGTTATAGACCTATTAGGTAAGAATAAGCCTTCCATGTTTCATGCGTTGTGTTAATAATGCCACAAAAAAACAAAATCGTTTTTAACCAAATTACTTATTTGTTGTGACGTCACCGGTAATATTTTTCATTTGTTCGGTATTTAAAGGCAATGGTCTTCGAATGCTTTATCATAACCATCGATACCATATTCATGTCTATGGTCCGTATCTATAGTCCGTACTTAAACTCAAGTAAGACTCAAGTCGTATATTTGGTTGCGTTTGGTGCATACACGTATATAGAAAATACGCAAAATACGACTTGAGTCGTAGTCAAGCTCAAGTACGGACTATAGATACGGGCCTAAGTGGTCAGGATATCGTATTCGTTGAACTGTTGTTTTACCACCAGTTGCATTGCATACTTTAGCATTACCACCTCCTATCTTTGGGCCGTTTCTTGAGCGATTTCCTTTATGGGTTACAACGCCCATCACCACCGAATAGGCCCGGCCACGTCGAGTCCAAAGAGGGACACGAGGTATAGTGCGCGGCACCCAGGAGCACCTGCCCCTCTCCCGAATTCAAGAAGGATACACAAAACAGATAGACTCATTTTACTCTTTACTATTCACGTTTGACCCTTGCTTCCTCTTGATTTTATATAGAATTAACGCTATCATTAATTTTCAATATTGTGATTAATGTATGTTGTTATTTAGTATTGTAACGATCATTACCGATTAAGCCGACATACCACGATTTCCGGGTGTGAAATGTGCGCCTGTGTACAAATACGCCGTGTTGAACTTAATTGCAGAATCTGAGCCACGGTATACCGGGTGATCGATGTGAAGAGTGATTTTTTGAAAGCGAAAAATATAGAAATAATATTGGAAAACGGCTTTCTTTCGATTTATAGTACTCTATTGAAGAAGGAAAGCATGAGACCATATAATATGAACAGTTCAATAATAATTATATGATTTTTATTTCAAATACTTATTAAAATGTAGATAGTCTATCGTTTTCAATAACAAATTGATAACAATACTAATAATATAATTGTAACACTATTAACCTTAAAGCGTCAAAAATATCAAAGGCAATACTATTATTTTGAATAATTTTAATAATTTTAAAAGCTTTCTAAACATGTTAAGACATTGTTTCGCGAGGATTGTTCTACACCAAAAGAAGCGTAACAAAATGATCTATTTAACGGTGGTGTTAATTTAATTATATATTGAATAGGGCACCACACTAAGGAAATCCACTTCCCTATATAATTTCTCTATAATCCGCGGCAAATCAATCACCCGGTAGATCTTCTAACGCGCCCCTTTTTTTTGTAAAAATCGCATTTTCATTATTTAAATAATTGTACTTTGTTACGGGACATGTTTCGTAATTTGAATTAATTATACCCGAATTCACCCTACTTCCCTGTAATTAAATTACGTGGAGCCACACCCCCAACTAGTTAAGGCCGAAGGACTGCACACGCCGTCTTCACTTAGCTGGCCAGGTCCAAGGTGATATTCACAGGGGTGAACGAAATAGAACATGAACAACAAAGGTGGAGCATTAGAAAGCAAACTTATAAAAAAGGGGGTTGCAAGCAGATCCAAAGTGAGCTCATGGTTTTATAAAGTAATTAACTAAAGTCAAGAATGTGAATTTTGTCTATGAACCTTCATCAACATGTAGTGTAATTTTATTTAAATTTGTGTTTTGGTCTTACATGTAATGGAGTTTCGCTTGTATTGGCCTCATGAATTTATTACACATCTACAAAAAAATATTTAAAAAAAGTACGTCCCTTTAATACAATATTTTTTATGAAGATCTAATTTTAGTTTTGTTTCTTTGCTCGGTTCTATAGTTACTAAGTGTTGGCTATGTACTATGGGCTTTGATATTAAATGCAAGTAAAATGCAAGGCATTGAACAATATTGGTTTCCTATTTATTTTAGTATTGTTATTTTTTCCCTTTGGTGAAATTTCGACTTACTTATTTCGTCCCCATAATATTTTTTTAGCTGCCACCCCCATCCGTCCACCTCCGATGACACAGTCCCTAATGCCTTAGCTGTTTTTACGATCCATTCCGGGCCCCATTAAGGGGCGTATCAAGGAGCGCATTAGGGCCCCCATATTACGACGTATGCCGGACGCGTCAATCTCTAATAAAACCCCACAGTTCCCCCCACCACTGGGCGATAAGCGCGAATCTCGGCGTTGATGCGACGCATATAAGCGATTATCCTGGTGGCAGAACTGGCGGAGGCGCGACGTCGCGACGCTCGCGAAGGCACCCCACACATGATAGACGCCGATGGGGGATGTATGTGTGATTTACGGCATACCTTAATGGTTAATTATGTCCCGCGTCGCCTCAGGTATGTGGGCTTATTGATTGCTGCATCCTGGATGTAGCGCAGATTCCGCGCGAGCCAAACCGGAAGTCGGGGCGATGGCAGTGCGGGGGGGGGGGCTGGCCTATTATCGTGCGCATGTAAATCACTTCCAGCACGTGAAGGTCTACAACTGCGGTCGGTGTATGCCCGAAGGGTGCACCATGCATTCCGGGAGAGACGGATTATTTGTATTGTCGCAGTTTACTATGAGCGCACCGCAGGCACCGGTCCAACAAGTTAATTTATATTTCCATAGTTTGGAATTCGAAAAGGCTTCAAAATGACAACATATTATTGTAGCTTAAATGTATAAATATAATTTAAAAAAATGAGTTGTAAATATCACTGGCAAACACGAATTTTGATGACTAACGTTTGACAGTTGTTTGTAACTAATAACGGTGTGCTGAATTCAAATATCACGTCAGATTTTGCCTACAACGTCCAGTTTTTCCTCTACAGCATACCTTCATTTTTGAGAAACTTATGTTCTTATCATTTTATTTAGAGCACTGATTTTATTATTGATATAATTTCCGTAAAAAATAGGCATAAATCTGTTGAGAATATTAAATAAATTTTAAAAATGCTACACATACAAATTTATAACTACTTTGGTACATTTACATCAACTTTGACTCGAAAACATAGAAACACGGTTTACGGGGAAAATTTTCGTTTGTACAATTTCCTGCAATGCTGTATTTCTGCACAATCTCTTTTTATATTCCAACAGTAGTCGGCCATCGTGTGAACACCCTACTTTTCTTGATATCTCAACTCCATATCCCTTAAATCCTGTTGGAATCGTTCGCCTTGTTCGTCACTCACATCTCCTAAATGTTCCAGAAATGTATCCAGATGTCTATTCAGGAAGTGCGGTTTAATGCTCATATTGCATCCCAGATCACGAATTTTTTGAATTAATGTGCCAACTAGGTCTTTGTAATATTTCGATTTTTCGTTTCCCAACAAAATTCTAATAATGGCCACATAAGAATTTCAATCGCATTTTTCCACATCATTCATGGAGCCTGTAAAATACTCGTCTTGCATTAGTGTCCCAATTTGAGGGCCGTCAAAAACGCCAGCTTTAATTTCCCCATAACTGAGGCTACTAAATATTGTACATATGCTTAAAGCAGGCGCCTTCTACGCTCAAAGTACTAACAAATTGCTTAATTAAGCCTAGTTTTATGTGGAGAGGCGGAAAGATTTTTTTTTTCCAGATCTACCAATTTAAACTTTTTCTCACCGGCCAGTTCTTCTGAGCCTAGTGCTTGTCTCTGGCTATACTATCCCATAAACATAAGAAGCATGGATATTTTGTAAATTCTCCTTGTTGGCCGAATAAGAAGTTTACCATTTTGAGATCCACACAAATGATCCAATTATGGTCATTATATTTGACCAATTCAAGTACCTTATTTACACTTTCATAGTTTTCTTTCAGAATAACAGAATGGCCAGTGGGAATAGAACCAAATGCGTTCCCATTATGAAGCAACACGCACTTTAGGTTCCTCTTCGAACTATCTAAAAAAAAATCGTCACTCAGTTGGGTCATATAGCGTCATACCCATTGCATCTAACAAACCTGGCACATCGTGGCAATAAACTAAATCCTGTTCTGCTCTAAAATATTGTAAGAGTTCTTTTTCTCTCGTTTGATAGAAACCAACCTCCTGGAGCAAATTCTTTTCATTCAGCCTAGAAGCTAGTACCTACTTCTGAGGCCTCTTTTGAAAGATTTAGATCTTTTACTAGATTGTTTAATTCACTTTGGCTAAATGTTTGTGGTAATGAAGAGGAACCAAAATCGTCAAAATCTACGTCAGATTCATGGTCAATATCACTTGCCATGTTTTCCTCTTTCTCAAAGCCCTTAAGTGTTGCAAAGTTCTTCAATACTGGCACAGGTATTTCCTTAGAATGGGGTACTAGGCGGCTGGCTGAATCCAGATTTGGGTATTCAAGTTTTGGTTTTCTTTTTTTGTTATAACCCTTAGTCTTTATTACGCAAAAATAGCAATCATCTATGTGATTTTCAGGCTCCCGCTATATTATTTGGCTCCCGCCCAATATCACTACTTCCAATAGTATCAAAAGTCCTTGAGAAAGTATTACTTTCACAGATACAAGCATATTTTGATAAAAATAATCTATTTTATGAAATGAAGTACGGTTTTCAAGCTAATAAATCTACAACTGACGCCCTCATGTCTGTTGTGAATGATGCGGTAGAGTGTCTTGATAGAGGGGAATATAGTTTTCTAAATTTTCTGGACTTGAGCAAAAGGCTGTTGGCTGCATTGACCACTCGATTCTGCTTCAAAAACTTTATTGCTATGGAATGCATCCTACTAGCTGCAGCATGTTAATGTCCTATTTAAATGACAGGACTCAACTTGTTTTACGCGCTGAATCTATCTCCGATTCCATTACTATTAACAGGGGTGTGCGTCAAGGGTCAATCTTGGGCCAGTTGCTTTTTCTAATTTACATTAATGACCTAGCCCCGCATATCAATAGGGGTAAAAGTTATTGATATGCCGACGATACCACAATATCTGTGAGATCAAATGATATCAACGATTTAATGGATAGAATGGCAACTAGCACCTTTGAAGCAGACGAGTGGTTTCGTTGCAATAATTTGAAATTGAACAATGCAAAAACACAAAATATGCTAGTTACACTAAAAGAGACCGATACTATTTGTATTGATTATGCTAATACCATTAAATACCTTGGGATCACAATTGATTGCAATCTGGTATAGAAAGTTCACTGTCAACAACTGGCAAAAAAACTATCTGGCAGTATATTCGCCCTGAGGAGTCTAGCTAGAGGTGGATCGACTCTGGTTCTAAAAAATGCATATTATGCCCTGTACCACAGTCACATAAGTTGTGGTATGCTAGTATGGGATCATGCTAGCTCCACAGACCTAATATTCAAAGGACAAAGGAGAGCAATTAAAACCATATTTGGTCTTGGATACAATGCCGTGCTATCTTTGTCCAGCACAGAATATTGACAGTACCGTCGCGTTATATCTTAAATGCCTTCTGCATATAAAATGCTCAGTTGGGACACATCCCACTTTCGCTGACTATCATAATTACAATACGAGATACGGATATAACCTGTGGACGCCTCAAATAAGGCTAAGCAGATGTCAAAACAGCTCTTTTTACCATGATCTTCGAATGTTCAATAACCTTCCTCAATCCATTAGCACACTGGAATCTTGTAAATTTAAAACAGCCGTGAAAAGAATTTTAACAGGTAAAGCTGTTTACAGTACCGACGAATATTACAATGATTCTCCTTGGATTTAGTCGCGGATAGACCTACATACGTTGTCTTAATATTTAGAATGTATATATTATATATTATTATATTTTTTTATTATTATATATTATTATATTATATGTAATATATTTTGTTAATTTGCCGTTTTGTGAACGGTTCTTTTTTTAATATGTATTTTTTTATTATATTATGTAATGACAATTATAAGGCTGCAAAGCCATTAACATGAAAGAAATTGAATTGAATTGGAGATTAGAAATCACCACATCAAACGTCAAATCAGCAGTCATTGTAATTTTGAGATTTGTACATTTTCACTTAATAAATAATTAAATCTATTAACTTTTGCATGTTTGTCATGGAAAAGGTCAACTGTACAACGCGTACAACGCTTTGGTAAATTATTTCCATAGTAATAGGAAATTCAAGTTTTGTATCTATTGTAAGATTGTTTGTTATTAATTTTTTTTTAAACTTCTTTAAACTCAATTTCGAAAACAAAGCCGTTGAGAGTTAATGTTTATAAGAACTTTTCATCTTAGAATTGATCAAGGAATTGTCCCTGTAAGTTTGTCTACGTACTTAATTAGCACCCTGTATATGAGACTTGAATGCATACATTAGAGTCCTAATCTAATTAGAGTTAGAGCCCTATTTTATTTTTAGATAGTTTTCCTATCAATGGAAACTATTACTACACTATGTGAGGTTTAGGCTCCTGATAGTTTTAGTTGATAAAGTCTACAAAAAGAGGACTATATCCTTACTTACAAATGATTGATGTGATCAGGTTATTTCTACACTGATCAATTAACTCGACATGCATCATCATCACTTCCACCCTCGTCCTTACATAATGAAATAATGCCCATACACCTCTTTGGATCTAATTGATAGCGCGTGTTGTATCAGAATCGCCCTCTGACACATTCCTCCACACGTATCCATCAAAATCCGGCCCATTGATCCCCCGATCCATTTGCTCATCACCTCACGTTCCTGCAACGTCATAACTCTTAGACCTTACCCTCCACCATTCTCACCCTTGATAACGATGTTTGCCGCCGATCGGCGGCACCCCCTTCGCCGCGGTCCATCTGCGAGCGGTAATGGACCACCGCCGCCGCCGCCGCCTCCGAGGCCACATTCTCCACGCGGCCCCCGATTTTCAATCAATCCGGCCGCCCCCGTACACGCGAAAAGAGTAGAGGGCTGATATGTGCGCATACCGATGAGGCGGACGTGTCGCCCTCGGGTCCCCCACGTCCTGGAGGCTGCGGGGGAGATTTATATACATGAAAGATGGATGAAGAATTGTATTCCGCGCGCCGCCTCCCCTTTGTTTTGTTTTTCTGTCCGTGTGCTAGAGTGTGTTATTCGGATTGCCATTTTTAGTCGATGGGACGCATATTGAATATAAAGTGCTCTCTCGACTGCGCTGCGTACGCCTGGCGTAGGCGTCTGGGGGATTTCAATTCTAGCGCGCCTTAAATAAGTAAATAATCCATGTATATTGATAACCGACAGGTAGCCGTTTCAATATATCAACAAAACTTGACGTAAAATTGTTACTTGTGCGCCGAGTCGCTGGTTCTATCTTAAAGTCTTTATGTGGTCTTTATATTTACAATGATAAATACATAAATTATATTATGTAAAAATTTATAAGCTTGAATCTCCTTATAAGCAAAAACGGAAAATAAATTACCTAACCAAGTATAATGCGGTTAGTCATACATTTATATTTATGAATAAATGTTATTACTAAACTGAGTATTACTTACTGAGTATTTTAAGTTAAAACCTGGTAGAACTGATATAGTAAGCAAAACTTATGAAAATTGTGTAAGAAAACAGAACATTTGTTTCTATTTAACAAACTTATACTTATAAGCACTTTAAGAGCCCATTGTTAATAGTTATTTCGTAGTAAGTTAATACCTTTAAAATATATTATTTCCGAGTTACCGCTGATGCAGAACTAACATATGTGTATATACTTTTATCACCTTTCAATAATCACTCTATAACTATGATGATTTTGAATTAATTGAGTAGTTCATAACCCACAAATGAGGTAAAGTTTTTATCTCTGAACTAACATATGTGTAAATACTTTTATCACCTTTCAATAATCACTCTATAACTATGGTGATTTTTAATCAATTGAGTAGTTCATAACCTACAAGTGAGGTAAAGTTTTTAGCTCACTTGTCAGAAGACTTTAGCACACCTGTGAAGGTTAAATTTATTTCACGCCTCCAACAATAACTCTGAAAAGATAACATCGTTTAATGTTTAATAGTTTGTAAGGAGCTAATCCATATTTAATATTAATTTATATAAATAATAACCAAAAGGCGTAATTAAAGTTTCGCGATGGCCTGGGAACGTGTGTGTTCAACAAGTCATGGGTCGCGTTAGCATTAGCGTTAGCATCACACATTTCTGGACGCGTGAGATTATGCTGATACATCTTCTTCTTTATATGGCCTCTCCTTTCAGGAGGTTTGCAATCATCATCGCTATCTTCACCTTGGAGGCGGCAGCTCGGAATAACTCTTCCGAGCTGTTTTCCAAACGAGTATAGGGCAGTCACTCATATTTAATTTTTTTTTGTCGAAACTGTAGCAGATATCAAAAACTATAAAGATACAAAAAAATTAATAATAAATGCCTGCCTCCGATTTCATTTTTTTAAAATTAATTTGCTTTTGTCATTAAAAAATATGAATGTATTAATGTGGGGCGTCACTTGTTTTATACACAACCGGTTTACTGATAATAACAATATTATGTCAAAATATGAGTTATACCCGTATAAAGTGTCATACCAAATAACATCCAAATCAATGTAAACGTTCTCTTGTTATAAGCAAATTTTGTTTTTATAAAATTAACTTTGAAGCTGAATTCTGGCCAAACCAAACGCATTTGTATATAGATATGTTTTGTTAAATCGTCTTTTTTTGATCCCAGTAATGTGTGGTTAAGCCATTTCTACACAATTTAGAGACACCCTGTATATTGGTACTAACAGGAGCATATTGTAAAACCCATTTCTTTCCTTCGTCGCAAAACATTTGATGACCATTGTGTTTTCATTAATAAAAAAAAAACATTTGATAGTCGTTGTGTAATTATCAATTAATAACGTATCAAAAGTAGTTTATCGATTCAGGGGAAAAGGATATTTTCAATCGCAACATGTTCTATTAACCATTTCTAGAGTCATTTCCATACTAATAATATAACCTATCTAGTGACATCGCGGCGCAGTGCCGCGAGTGAATGGAGCAACATTTATAAAGGTAAAAATGCAGGTTCCTAACGCCGAACAATGCGTAGTGGATCGAGCTCAACTGCATTTTATATGTTGTCCTGACAATAGCTTCATACTTACAGGAGAATATTGTTAAATCCATTTCTTTCTTTCGTCGCAATATTTTTGATGGTCATTATGGAATTATTAATTAACAACGTATCCAAAGTATGATCCTTGTGTAATTATTAATTAACTTTATATGCACAGTATATTTTCTATTCAGGGTTGAAGTTATTTTAGGTTACAGTATGAGAATAAATCAGTAGTGTTATGGCAAAACATATGATCGGCTTATTTTTTTCATAATACACTTTTTCGTATTAAATGGCCACCAATAAAGTATACTTTATGTATAAATAATCAACGTATCTTTATTGTACCTTTGTAACATTTATATCTATGTATCGTTGCCATTCTAACTATCTCTCTAACTCTCTAACTAACATTCTTGTGCTAACCTATATTCACAATTATAAATGCAAAACTGTTTTCGCTTTTCCTGTAAAATAACAAAAATGGCAGATAACATGTTTTGCCGTAACACTACCGAAATATGTACATATAAATAATTCAATAATATTCTAGACATTATAATTTCATAAATAAAATTGTTAAGCACTTCAACAATCAAGTAATCTCAGCATTAAAATTAAATCAACTGTGTGTATGTACTTAAGTAATGAGAAAGTTAGAAAGTCAAACTAGACTCTAATCCGATTTGAATAACATTACTATTTAATTACTACGGATTACATGGCTGAAATTATTGGAAGACACAAATGCTAAAAGTATCACACGATGATGACATACATTAAAGGACCTTCTCTGCACGATTTGAAGTATTTTACTGCATGAATTCATTTATGTGATTCGTTCCCACCCATCCACAAGGTGGCGTTGAAATGCATTGATAGACACAAATGCTAATGAATATCTATGCTGTGATGACATGTATTGAAGGGCCTTCTTGGTACAATTTCAAGAGATTTTGGTACATGGAATCGCTAATATCACGCTGTAACTGCAAAAGTAGTATTAATAATAAACTCGTAACCCGTTTTCAAAATATAATAAATCCCCCGAGTCGGAGATTAAAAATAAATATTCAATAATTATTAAATGAAATCTTTAAAAAAAATTGAACAAAGATAATTAAATAAATAATGTCCCATTTAAGTAATAAAACGATCTTTTATTTACCTGTCTTTGCACAACTCTTTAATTAAATAAATTTTAATAAATCCACATGTCTGTGTTTTATTTACTAAAAAAAATCACTAACACCCACGTTACCCATAAAACGACCCAAACTAAGTTGTCACACGACAATGATTTCAAAAATCAAACACAATGTTAATTACTACCACTGAATCGTGAGCCAAAACATATATTACACATTATAAGAATTTGTACAACACAACACAAATATTACAACACAACACAAAGTGCAACACAAATATTACGAACTATGAGAATTTGTACAACATCTGGGTTCGAACCGTTACAAGTTAATTATTATTAACGTTAACATTAATAGTAAAATTGAAAGAAAAACTTTTGCTTGTCGAACCATCAAGATTATTAAACACTTAATAATGAATTGTAAATGTCGCTATAACCAGCCTGTATACTAACCTGGTAAGATGACGTTTGCAAGCACCGAACTAGTGAAAGTGGCACGAGCCAGTGTAATGATTTTATTTGTACACTATCCCATGTAATTTTTATATAATTTTAATTCATTTAATTTTCAATTATTATTATTATACGGTATGTTTGTTTTAACTTTGCCGTCGTTCGATTTAAATATAAAAGTGCAATTATGATTGAAATTATGACATTGTGCTTATAAAAATGTTGACACTAACAGGTGAATATTTTATTGTTACTATTACTGTCATGTTATTATCTTAATGTTATTGTTTACAAGTGTTAAACAAATAAAATATAGTACATTATATACCGGGTAATAGCATACTAGTTCTACAAGGTGACAGGCTTGCCTGTCATTTCCTTGTGTCACCAGTAGAAACAGTTTTTCCCGGCTAATAATACTATTAATTCACTCAAAATCAGGAACATACAACATCATTTTCATAGAATTAACTAGAATTGACCTTTGATGCCGAGGGCAACTATCCCACTAAAACCCCTTCTGGTACAAAAGCACTACAATCGATATTTTTTAAATTTTGGTGTGACGATAAACATAAGTTTGACTTTCCACCAATGTGTAAACTGTTGTTCGACAAAATTGAACAAAACATTCCTACTCGTCCTATCGGGCTCGTGGCCTAAATTCTTATTCTCGTGAAAATACGTACTCTTAACTCACTTCTTATATAAAAATTAGTTGACAGGATTAGATTGACCAAATTTTCTACTAATTTTCTTTTGGCAAAAACAGCGTATTATGCGCTGAGCATTTTATGATAGCTATTAAGGCACAAGTATAAAAATTACTACACATACAGTAGGCGAGTATCGTCATTAATTTAAGTATCTTAATCGTCATTAAATATTAATTCCAAATTACAGAGAATATAATTTTTCGCAAATGTATAGCTGATTTTACTGGAAATACATTATTTGCGGCTCTTTTGCAGCTTATCAACTTTTTCATTATGTTTGTATTCATTATTAATTTTTCTTAATTATATGGGAACAATCACACTAATAGTTACTTATTTTTGTCTGATTTCACAAGTATTCACATCACAAGTATGATTGACAGTGACAGTTCGCAAATAGTACGGTATACAAATTTGAAAGGCGGCACAATTGAATTGAAGAGATTACATAACAACAATCATTTAGGTATACCTTGCATTTATTTATCATTGTTACTTTTCTTCTCTTTTTTTTATTGACTTCTACCTAACACTTGTTTTCTTTCTCCCACTGTTTTCGTTACTATATTTGATGTTTAATATTTTGCAAATTAGCTGTTTTGTTAGAAAGCACTATTCTAGGATATTTTCTGATGCCTGCCAGAGGCTGACTTCGTATCATCTTATGAACGATGCTAAAGGAGATGTAGATTATCGGGAAAATAAGAGGGACCGTAATCATTAATGCCAAAGAAACAAATGTTTTAAGTAAGACCAAAGCCCAAAATATAGCATCATTCTTGAAATGAAGCAGATTACTTGCCACTTGTTATTACTGCAAATGAAGATAGAAATTACATACAGGGTGTCAATTTGAAAAGTTGCCATCAACTTTTTTCATAGATGACATGTTTATTTTTAAAATTATTAATAACCGTTTGGGTGGTTCTAAGAGGAAACCAAAATGGCGTAGGTAGTGTTGACCCCCTACCCCAACCCATCGTTGGAAAGCTCTTGAAAAATGCATTCCAGTCATTATTAATACAATATGATTTGGTGAACTAGTTACGGAAATAAGTGTAAATAAAGTGCAAAAGTGTTCAATTAATTAAATTCAAATAACATGTTAAAGTAAATGTTGGACATGATTTCCATTGTTTTCTAACTAAAAATATAGCCTGCTTTCAAACTCCTCGCTAATTGTGTCGAAGGTTTGTCTAGTAATCATTGTATTATATTTATTTGATTTATTAATATTGGCATTTAGATTACAAAAATTTGAATATTTAGTTTTAATGAAGTATATGCTTAGAACTTGTAGACAAAGTCCTGTTACTTTTAACAAGAATTTGTGAAATTATTGGGCCCACTATAGAATAATATCAAATATGCAAAAATCTCGACAAGAGATTGCATCTAGTCGCACATTTAATTATGTATTTAATTACGAAAATGAGCATTTCTGAAATCTTGACAAATTTCAAGCGCGCCGCTTTCAGACATTACCCTGAATAAAGTTTCAGCACTTTCACCAGAACATTACATTACGAATAGCATGTTGGGTGTAATGCAGCCCTAGTGTAGGACATAAAGATGGCGTCATGTCACCATTTCAACTAGACTTATTAACGTACTTAATAATAATACTGTTAGTAATAATAACAGTATTAATAATAATAAATAGACGAGACCAAATGAGCTACATCGGCGGTGGGGGCGATAGACGTCGAGTTTGCCTATAGCAGCGATCACGCCTTCACGTGGCTTGTAATCAGAAATCCACCCGCCACTTGTCATCTCTCTAATTACGCCTCCGATTCGGTCCTGAGGTGGTTGCGAGGGTGGATGTGGGGTGTTCTGGGTATACAGCGTCGCGACGCCGAGTTGTAAGCTGGCCGGGGAGGGAGGTTGCTAGTGTCGGATTTCTTGAAAGGTTATTAAGTGAAGGTGAACGAGGTTGTTATTAACCTTTTACACGATTATTTTTAATTAACTATAACAGTATAGGGCGAGATGTTTTACATTTGTATTTATTTTAATACAATACTGACAAATGATATCTCGATCAATTTTTTAAGTGGTTTATAAAAATATAAATATAAATAAACAATATTATGAAAACTAAATATTGAAAATAAACTAAAATAATTGTTTAAATATGTTTACTAACTTTTCTTGAAATTAAAATATTTTCTGGAAAATTTTCAGGATTATTTACAATTCAAATTTTCTAAAATAAATGTTTTATTAAAATCACGAAATCCAAAACTTAATTTAGGAATTTTAGTTTTTTAGTTATGGTTTTTTGGTTATAAGATTCGTGCACTTTTCTTAATATTTGAGGAATATTCATATTTTTTTTAGTTTTTTGTAAAAATTAATTGTAAAAAGCAATTTTTAAATGAAATCTTTGCAATTTGTTACATTGGTCGATATAATATTCCAAGTTTCTCTACCTTCCAATACTTTTGATATTTTAGTTAGACTTGGTTAGAAGGTTAGAAGATTGTATATTTTGCAAATTTTCATTGCAAAATATAAATCATCAAGCTGTATAAAACAGTTTTGTTTCTGAAATAATTCCAGAATTAGATTACAGGAATTATTCCTGAAATCTATATTTGTTTGTATATTTTAATATTATGATAAATTTGTTAATAAATCAGATTTCAATAAACTTTCAGAAAGTTTAGTTTATTTATTTGTATATTTTGCTACAACAATTAAATTTTCTCGGTTTTCACATTTTTAACTTTCCTTATTTTTAGAGATTAATTGAGATATTGAGTATGTATATGTTCACAATTTGTTAACCCTTTTGGTGTTTTGATGAAATATTCTACTCTTTGTAATATTCTGATATTTTTACTGCACATTCCAGATTATTTTATCACTATCCATCAAACATTTGGATAATTCTAAAATCTCTATGAAATCTTCATTGATTTGTATACTTTAACTATTTTTTTTGCTACTTTCTCGTTTTTTTTTTTCAATTTCTTCAGTTTCGTAACAATTACGTAGAGTTTTAAAACTTACTGGCATGTTCAAGAAAATCTTGAAACTTCTATTATTTTTATCTATAATGTGTACATTTTCGTATTTTTTTAATGTTATTATCATGATAATGGTGATAATGAATATCCTATAATTCATTTATATCGGAAAAATTGCAGCTAATTGCGTATTAAGAAATTGCAATGGGTAGAATAAAACAAATTTGAACCTAATAATGTGTAATTGAGTATAAATAAATTACACATAAACATGAAACTTGAAAATATGAAATGAAATTAAACAGAAGAAATTGAAACAAGTACATTAAATTGGAATTGTGTACAATAGAATGGAATTTAGAAAAATAAATCATTATAAGTGAGACTACAATTACGTAGAAGAAATACATTGAAATGGTCGTGAATCCGCGATGCTCCTTACAACGCATTACCACTGCTGCCTCGTAAAGCGTCACCCGTGCCACCATAAATATAATAATAATTTTAATAGTGACCTGCATGGGAATCGAACCCACGAATATTAAGTCGGATTACTGCTGTTGTGGCTAATACAAGTCATCAAGGAGCGATCTATTATGTTTCAGAATTATGCCACTATGGGTATTGATTGATCAATATCACGAAATCACGTTATACAAAGCGAACGCACAATTTAACAGTACGCAGGATCGCCAGCTTCAGTGCCCTTTCAACGAAATTGCACTTTAACGTTACATATTTTTTATCGATAAAAAACAATTAGTTGATTTGTGTAGGTATACATATAAGAAATAAGAAAAAAAAAATTGTTTATCTCAATATACTAACTTATTCCGGAGCATACATTCTAGTTGTACATCATATCGTCGTTGATAAATCAAACTGGTATATGTGCATATTGAGTTTTTGAGTTGTTGGTACAAAAAAAACACATGTTTCCCGTCTATTTTTATATTGAACAGGCATATCGTATAGTTGAATAAAATTTTATTCATGCATAAGGTGGTTTTAAGGTGAACAAAACGGACGTTAAAAGGAAAATATCACATGCGAAAACTTTAAAGCGCTCTGGTGAAAAATATGCATTTAGCAGATATGCCGGTTTGATTTCACAACGACGATATGTATTTAGCAATTCATTCTGTTAGCTTCTAGTATATTATAAAGCTCCCCCATAGAGGCTTGAAAGGTATATGTCGGCCGTCGTGAGAAATTCCCACATCTTACTCAAATCCTCGAGGCAGTGCGGAAAGGATTCGTTCAAGAATTTATAGCAGTGATACAACGTGTACAAATACCGCCGATACAACAGGAAAAGTGATAAAGTGTATACTCGTGAGTTTTGCCAATACTGAGTAGATAAAATGTTGTTGAGAATATTTTAATAGTAGGTGCACTGCTTGAAGAATATTTTCAAACCAATGTATTCTTTCGAATGAATGCAACATATGGTAATAGGAAAATACACAAATATTTTTGTCAAATTTTAGCACAAATTTCAAGTGGTTCGTAGGTTATTCATAGGTATATAGGTAATTAGGTAAGACGATTAATATGCGAATTTGCATCTAAGAAAATACCAAATATAATTTAATTTTTAAAAGCTCTATATACATGTATAATGAGCTTGATATACAGGGTGTACATTTCAAAACTAGCCAGTCTCAATAACTTTTCAATTAAAGTTAGATTAATTTAATAAAAAACACGTCGTTTGATATTTCGCAGAGGAAGTTTAAAAACAAGTTGTATGTTAACTTGCATTCAATAGTTTATTGTGCGGAAAATAGGCTTTAGCAGCCCGCGGAGCTAAGAAACTAAGGCCAGCTGAAGCTTTTTGGTCTGCAGGACACACGCTATTTTTCTGCCTACCTACAATATCAAACTTTTTTGCTCAATAATCAACCTAACTTTGTTTCAGGTATTTCAGGTTTTTTATGTCAATATTTTGTTTTATTTTAAGAACCGACTTCAACATTGAATGTTCAGACCACAATGTAGCACTATTTGCATCTTTCTGCTATATACGCCAGTAATGTATTTTCTGTAATGCTGTTTGACTCTTTGGCCATTTTCCAACTACAAAACGTATTATATTGGGATACATATCGAGTTTAAGATTTCATTGGTTAATTAGGTTAGCGGAAGCGGCAACGGCAACTTTCCTTATATCGAGTAGTATAAGCCAGGTCTTCATCGGTGCTAACCCCCACTGCACTTAATATACTTTTTAATTAGAGAGTAGGTACAATATATCTGTTAGCATATCAGTCAAAATGACATTTGTTTTTGAAAAGTATGCCGCCACCTATTGCAAAATTTCAGAAAATTTAGAGGCCCTAGGGCCTCTAAATCTCATTTTCCGCCCGCAATTTAAGATCGAAAAATGAACTTTCAGAGCAGGTAGGTGGGAAAAGTTATTACAGAGTGTCCCAGGAGAAAGGTAACAACCTAAATATCTACGAAAATATTCTTTTTCACGAAATTGCGAAACACGCCAAGTTTTAATCCATGGGAACAACTTTTGGGAGGCAAATGATCTTCAATTATTTGAGCCCCTGCCCACAGGGGAGTAGAGGCAAGCAAGCAGTATTGTGGGACCGCTTTGAGTCTTGAGGCCCCGGAGTCTCATACCATTCATACATATATTTCAGCGCACATTGTCATTTACTTATCGCCTATTTTTATTATATATTTTACGTAAAGCTTGTAAGTATCGCCGTTATTTCTCGGAGGCTGCCCACTTCATCGCACTCGCGAAAAGCGCGAGATTCCAACTTTATAAATAAAAATCTGTACAATCGTTAACTGCATGCATTGTGTCAGCTATCCCTAAGTTTACTTGTTTTCAGGGCGCTGATTAAGGCTATTTATTCATTCTATTGCAAAATAATCGAATTAATTACTTTGATAAATCGGGTATTTGATATAGGCAATTGAGAGGCGGCGAATATATTTGTTTTCGTAGTTTTCAGTAGCGCCTATCTCCCTCTCGAGTAGTACATTTGTGGAGGGTTTTAATACGAAGCAACGGACGAGGTAAAATTACGTGGAGCCCTTCTTTTACCCACCCTACTCTCCGACATCGAGGGCCAGGCCCTCCTCGTTGTTTCGGAAGGGATATGCATTTGCTCCATGGCCTATGTGTCGATAGCCCTCCAGGCACGTCGCCAGGACTATAGTCGTAGCCCACCTTCTACGTTGAAACTGTTGGATTTCGTTTGTCGATTTGTCAATTTTTACTCTTGCTGTGTTATTCTGATATAGGTGTTTTATTATTTGTACTAGATGGGCTGGGGTACCCATTTCCTTTAGTACTATTCACAGCGTTCTCCATTTAACAGAGTCAAAGGCTTTCGAGTAGTCCACAAAACATAGAGGCATTTTTTAGTTGAAATTTCGCGCCTTCCCGTTTGCATTTGGTCAGTATCAATTTTAAAAACCTGTAGATTAGTTTTCAAGACATAATTAAGTTTTTAAGTTGAGCAAAGTACAAAATAAATAGATGGATTTTTAAAATTAATACACTGTTGAATTGCAAATTAGGTAAGGGTAAGTGTCAGGTATTGGAATAATTTAGGTCCCATGCTATGCTGTGATAAAAATAGGAATGATTTCTGCAAATAATCAATGCAAAGTTTGCTCAAACATGTTACTCTTGCACATGAATGTAGTGTTAAATGTAATCACACAAATTTTGGGCTTTTTCTACACATAGCGCAAAATGAAATTGCCATTATACCATTTTGAATATTGTCCCAAACCTCTTTCATAATGTAATATTATTTATTTTCTTCTACACGTGAACATTGGCTACCTTATATTGCTATATTTCTAAAGTAGAACAATCCTACTAATTAGCACATGTGTATAAATGTCCGGATTAAATATACAGTTGCATTAATTAAATGCTATTCTTTATCTACCACTTTTGTGTCATCTCGGTAATGCCGAGCTGTTAGGTGGCTACCTTATAAACCACAACATGGATGCGCCAATGTAAGGCTCAGCAGTTAGCATCATCGACGGCAAACCGCTGTTTGATTGGTAAGTTATTTTATTTTTCCGTATTTTGATATTAATAACGTAGTTAATATTACATTTTGATACCGTATGTTTAATATACGTCATATCGGTAATGCTCCATGTAATTACCTCCTGTTGAATAAAGAAAACTAATGTAGTAATAAAACATGCTTTATAAGCCTAAACATTACCTCATTTTTATTCCCAAATATTATCGTAATAGAAAGTGGTCTCGTTCATTTTTCTATAGATTGTCATTTCGCTAATGGTCACTTGGGTAATGATTCCACATTTCCGCATTGACATATTCATTACCGAAATGACTGATTTTATTTTTCTGATGGTTTTCCTTTAAATGTTGTTACAGCGGGTTAAAATTGAAAATGGCAAAAGTGAAAAACGTTAAAAAAGATAGAAATGCACGTGAAAAACTGCAAGATTTAAAAAAAATTCGGCAGAAAATGTCTGAAGCCGATTTAGAGGAAAAACGGAGAAAAGAATGAGAACGATATCATAATAAAAATGAACTGGGACTGATAAAAAGTATAAAGAAATGTGACGCAAGAGAACAGCGTATTAAGCGGAATAAGTGGAGAGTTGCAACAGCAACATTCAGAAAAACAAACAGACAAACAAAGAGACTTGTTAAATCAAAATACACCACCATTATCGGACAATGATGAAATTCTTATAAATGTGGAACAATTAACGGGTAGTTCTAAAATAATGCATGGTAGAAGGAAAGTACGGCGTAACCGAGGACAAGCATATAGACGTTTGTGCGCAGCTGAAGACACAATTTTTAAAGTCAAAAAGGATGTAGCTAAATATAGAAAACAGTTGTAGAGACTGTCGACTCAAACGACAAATAAAAATAAAGTTGACACCAAACACTAAAGTCAACCGAATGACTAGAGGCTATAAAATACCAGCTCAAGTTTAAATACGATTATTGTTTGGTGAAGTATTGGTACACCAGCTCGAGACTAATATAAGTAAAATAAATAATGAAAAGGAGAAACAAATACTAAGAAAAGTAGCTAGTGGTAATATTTTGAAGGAATATCGTCTTATTGGTGAAGCAAAGACACCAACTAGCTACAAAATGCACAAAAAGTTCCGCGGCAGTGTTCAATTAACACAGTATGAAAGAAAGAAAATAAACCAGAAATAAGGTCAAAAAGCAGAAAAGACTGCTGTTAGATTCGCTGAAAAAGTTTACCTTTCATTTTTGGTATTAATAAAGGCTTTTAAACAACATAATGTACATTACCGAAATGACACTATGCATTACCGAAATGATATTACGCATTACTGAAATGATTTCTTTAATTATAGAAATACTAGAAGGTTTTTCAATTTTGATCGCTGCTAACCATAGATATACATACAATATGTACCTAAGTACAATATGCAACTTAATTTATTTTAGAAAAAACATATTTTTGTTTTCGAAATACATTTTACAAATTCTCCCAATACCTGACGCTTACCCATAAGCATTCGAATGAGTTACCCATAATCCAATTTAAAAAAAGGTTTACCTCCACTGCGGCAAGGGGGTTAAACAATTGAAGATAATTTTCCTACCAAAAATTGTTTCCCTTGAATGAAAACTAGATGTGTTTCAGCAATTTCGTGAAAAAAAAATCGTAGATATTTAGGGTGTTACCTTTCTCCTGGGACATTCTGTATACTTTGCATGAGCACTGATACAGTCAGTGTCTTATTCCATTGGAAAACGTTTTGATATTTTTATGGGATAGCAATCAGCTTTGGGAAGTCTAAACATGCTGTTGTATAGAATGGTGTATTTTCAAACGCACTCAAATTCTCATTTTTTTAGATTAGGCAGAGGTGCCAACTTAGGGTGTAAACCCTCAAATCTAGGGAAAAAAATTGTTAAAAGGGGATTTTGGGGGATTATTTTCTTTGGGGGAATGTTTGGGGGATATTCCAGCTCATTCTTTTAACCTGCAAAGGCTTAGCTGATGTGGAAACTAGGAAACCATCATGTCACTGGGCTAGCAGTACTTGGCTTAGGACCTCACTAAGATATAACTGTTTAAAATTTTAAAACGATTTAAATAGCAGTTAGTTGATTCAATAAATTGGTTGGTATATATTTTTAAAGCCAGTTTTCTTACCAATAATTACTTCCATTGACAAGTCCCCAAGTTGTCGTGATAAAAATCCCTCATTCTAAACGAGTCCTCTGGGCACACTCGGCCCTATCCAAAACAACCTAGCATCTGTGAGCCCCAAATGATTGCGCAAATATGCATTCTGTATCGCGCCCCCGCGGTCCATCCTGACAATACAGGGTGCCCCCCTCGGAGCGATTTATACTCTTGTCACAAGTTGCCACTTAAGCCTTGTCAAAGACTTATTGAGGGGTGGAAAAAAGTTCCGCAAAGCTTATTTAGGTGTCGGAATTTGTAGGAGTTGTTAAGGGGCGCAAGGTAATCTGATTGAAAGTTGTAAAAAAGCGCGTTATTCGGCTCCCCCGCTCTTGCACCGTTTCGGGGGGTTTCGGAAAGCAATTTCCGTCCGGTCGTGGGGATTAATTAAATTTAAAGCGTGTAATTTACGAGGTGAGAAGCGCTTTTTTATGCGCTCGTGAGATTTTACTGTTGCCGCCTGGGCCCAATAAACCAGGGCACGATCCGATTAAAATTGTCAATTATTGAGCTCGAATGTGTGATCGATGCAGGCAATGATTGTTTACGTCCCGCTAATAACTGCGCTCTCCTCGTGTAAATAACAGGAATCCGATTTGACGTAATCGCCTGGGAAAATATTACTCCCAATTCTCCTATTAATCAAGGGACGTGCGCGTGCACATTTGCATGTCGCATTGTTTGCCGCGGTCTCATGCGATTAGATTAATTAGTTCTTTTTAATTGCAACCGACGAGGGTTAGTTAACATTGCGCCACCATACGCCCACACATACATACACTCAAACACCCACGCTTATGTCTGTGTATAAGCCTGCAGGCATTCATACGCGAATTTGGCTTGTGTAATTCAATTCCGCATGCTAATATTTGCACTGCATAATGCATACACGACCCATATTTACTTTTTTTATTGTATGCGCGCATTGTCCCGAATTTAGCGAGAAATGCATAATGCAAAGTGAATAATGAGATGAGTTATTTATTGAGCCGTATTAAAGCAGCGGGGATCTAAATTGCGTCAGCCTGCTAAAAGCAAACACATTTTCGCGATTTTGCAATTATTATTAGAACAGCTTAGAACCAGTTTTCAACGATAGCTTTAGATAGATGGTTTTAAAATGATTAAAACCAAATTAAAATTATTCAACTAAATGAGTTAGTACAGATCGTTGTCTGAATGCTACAGTGGCCACACATATTAACTCGTTTCATTTTAACATCTTGCAGAAATCTGTATTATTATACCTATAGCTAAAAATAACTATCATAAAATTTGAATTTCTCGTATTCCATTTTGCACTCGACTCTTCCATAATTCATCTAAACGCCGTCCATCCAAGCAAAGCTGCAAAGATGCAAAGCTAATTATATGTTTGTGTAAAAAAATAGCGCCATTTAAATGCACACGCGGGAAAGTATAAATAACGAGCCAAAATAATGAAAAAGAGGGTGCAATTAGCATACCTTTACCCATACCAGGAGTACTAGAGATTATTATTATTGTTATTATTATACAATTTAATAAATATATATCACCGTTACACATTTAATTTTGTATCTCAAGTGCATTGACTTTCCATCTTGGGGATAATAAAAAAAAATGATAACTCATTGAGCTGGGTATTAATAATTTTGATATCTTTATTTAATTTTACACATATATTAAATTATTATCATCGCTTGATTGTGATATAAATTGTAAGCAATTGTTCCCCAATTTTGAAATTTCATATAATCAAACACATCAAATAATAAAAGCATCATAAAAAACGCAACTTGGTGTAATAAATCCACGACCCTTGCCCTGCGCGGTATAAAAAACGACTTACTCGAATATCTGTTGTAAATCAGCTTGAAATTGTAAACCGTTTCAAACACGCTCGCCTCCAAAACCACGTAAAAGTACATAAAAACCTTGATGTCTATTGAGCCGCTTACTGCCAACTTTATTGTGATGAGAAAATCGTTTTATGTATAAAAAATGTTTTAATAGAAATTGAATTGGATGTATAATAATATAATGGTGAATATTTCTTTGTCTTTCAGAGTTTCCATAAGATATCAAAAATTTCCCAATGTGAAGCAAAATATTTGAAATAAGTTAACATTTTTATTTTAATAACAGTGGAGGCTTTTGCTTCGTGATACATTATGTATAAATAAATAATGCAATTTTTACTTTGAAAGTATCACAGTTTATTTTAATGTTACCTATAAAGTAAAAAATGCATTATTTATTTAAACATTTTTAGTATAATTTTAGATCCAGTACAATATTTTCGACAATTATTGAAAGTTAGCCAACAATTCAGATTAATCATCAACATAGCAAATAGAATAGAGAAAAGTCATCTGACTCACAAACATACAACAAGTCATATACATACATAAGACATACAAGATGTCAAATTTTGACTTCTTCAAAAATAGCTTAGTGGACCCGATGGACTTCAAAACAAATATTTCTAACATCCTGAATCAGAAATTTTCACAACAACAATTCTTTCCCCTTGTATGTTGTACATATGTACAATCGGGGCCATCCAAGAGTGAAGTTTTTTTTCCACAGATTGATTTATACTTTAAATCATAGGCGTTCTAAAATGTCACAGCTAGGGCTCACTATACCGAAATCCTGGAATCCCGAATACCGGTATTCCGGTCATTATTTTCCGGTATTGGGAAACCGATATTACTGCAAAAATACCGGTATTTCGGTAATATATAAACATTATTTCGTCATGCAAATAAAGTCAAGTATTAAATGTAATGTAAGTCAATAGAAACGATTAAATCAAATAATTTCTTCTTTCGTTAGATCAGGAATTAATAATTTATTAAAAACGTGTTTTATACCCCCACATCGTCCAGTAAACTCTTAATTGCCGGTTACTTGAGTTAATTTAATAATAGTTATGACAACTTTGTTTAAAATATTCAATTTTGTTAAATGTTATGTTTCCTTTAGTATACGAATTTATAACATATTAAAAAAAAAAAACCTACCTATATGTTTAGTTTCAAATGTATATCTTTTTGTGTAGTTTATTGACTTTTGACGTGAAGAAATTTATTTTTGTTTTACCTATTACCTTCTCTCTGATACCGTGTGTGATAATAAGGGCCCAAGAATGTAGCGACTTCATTTGTTATTTAATCGTCAACAAACCATATGTATTATTAAGGTAAATCAAACACTTGGCTGAAGTTTCACTCTATTAATAGAATTTACTCTACAATCGTTTCGTATATATTATTATATGTATTATGTATTATTAAATGGGACAGTATTAGCTACAAGTTGGTGAAAAAAAATCTTTTTTTCTTTTTTTAAATGGCTCGGTATATTTTCGTGTATGTATTCTTGTAGAGCAGTTTAAGTAATTTTCACCGGTCTAAATTTTTAGTAGAGTTATACTATGAAATATTTGCAAAAAATGTATGGAACTGATTTCAGCTAATAGGCTGTTAAATTAAAAATTCTCTGGAACAAACAATTGGTAATAATAATGAAACAAATTTAAAATAAGTTTATACGTTTTGCAGCATCATTAAGTTGTAAATTATGAACTAGGTTGATGAAATGAATTATTCAAAGTAAATTAATATCGTAAGTAATAAAGATATAATGCACCTTACAAGGACGTAATTTATATTTTCTTAAAATGTGGTGTACCGTGCTAACAGATGTGTTAGTGTTACGTCCAATTTTACGAACTGACGTTTGTGGTCTTTTTTTTTAATGTATTGTTATGATCACGTATTGTTAATTCCAGAGAATTCAGGATTTAATAGCCTACTAGCTCAAATGATTTTTTCACACTTTTTGCAAACATTTCATAGTATAAAAGTACTAAACATTCAGGCCAGGAAAAGTACATCAAATGCTCTACAAGAATACACCAAAAAAGAAAAATATAGAGTCATTTAAAATAATTATCGCTGTCGTCACAAAAATGAAAAAGAAAATGTTTAGTTGTTTTTCACCAAATTGTAGCTAAGACTGTCCCATTCAATAATATATATGGCTTGTTGATGATTAAATAACAAATGTAGTCGCTACAGTTATGGGCCCTTTTTATCGAACACACTGTATATCATCCCTAGTCATAAGCATTTAATAAATATATTTATTTAGGACAACCGGTATTAATACCGGGATCCCGGTTTTGAAAACTAAACATACCGGGAAACCGGTATTGATTTTTTGTTATTCTGCACGAACGCCAATGCCTAATTCAGGGGTCAGTTTGCCACAGTTCAATACTCCAAAAACTCGTAAAATGATTTTATAATAGAAAATTTTATAAATACAGAAATACGCAAACTAACAATTAAAATATTGGAAATTGTTTAGAATTACATAAAATTTCTGACAAAAATTTATAGCAATTGTAGAAATTTCTAGTAAAATTTCATAAATTGGCAAGAAAAATCAGGAAACTACAAGGAAGGCGATAAAGTGCTTACTAAAAATTTCGAAGATAAATTAAAGTTCAACTAAAATTAAAAATTCCATGAATACTACAGAAATCGTAAAATGATTATTATAATAGAACATTTTATAAATACAAAAATACACAAAATAACAATTAAAATATTGGATTTTTTTAGAAATACATAAAAAATCATAATAGTAATGTAGGAATTTCTAGGAAAATTTCAGAAATTGACAAGAAAAAATCAAGAAACTACTGTGGAAAACGATAAAGTACTTACTAAAAATTTCGAAGATAAATTAAATTTTAACTAAAATTTAAAATTCCATTAATACTACACAAATCGTAAAATGATTATTGTTATAGTTTCATCTTTCATCCTTCATCCAGTAATAGTTTAATCATTTAATAGTCCCCGTTAATTATCACGCACAATATTTGAGCTAGCACAAGCATTCGTCTCCGCGTATCGCTCCCTTGACCGACCATGCGCGAATGAATGCGTGTGCGCTTTCCTCCGCGCTCCTGCCCGCGTTCCGGCAGCGCGCCAAATTCAAATATATTTTATTTTATCTAACAATATTATTTACCGGTTATTATGATATTATTTGATTTTTTCCTTATGGTAGTCCTTACTGATAGGTATTTTTAATTTATTATATGAAGATTTTTAGTTTATATAGATTTTATTAGTTTTTTTACCACCTAACTAGTTTCGGCCTATGCAGGTCATCTTGAGAGGTGTTTAGCCCACAAAAAATATATAAAATGCCGAATTATATTATTATTATATTAAAAATACAAAAATTGTAACGAAATTTCACTATTAGTCCTTTTCAGTAAATTCCAGTAACAGTCTTGAAAATTCTAATTAAAATATTAGAGAAGTTCAGCTATAAACCAAAATTGAAACAAGGTTTTCGCCAAAAGTGCTATGATATTTTTTGTAAGAATTTTAAGCCAAAAATTAGAACAATCCACATAATTTTCTTGTAAATGCATGAACCTACCTATTAATCTTAATAATTAAATATTAATTATTTTCAGTTATAAATAATAATGTTAACAACAATCCACAACAAGGTCTTGTATATTGCAGTAAACATGAAAAAAACCCTAAGATCAGAATTAAAATGTTGGAAAATTTTTAGAAACAAAAATTCTAACAAACATTCACAGGAAATGTAACCAATTCTGGTAAAATTACATAAATTAAAAAGGAAAATTCCTGAAAATTCAAGTAAGGCAGAAGGATGTTATTGTTAATATTGTTAAATTTTAAGATATAAACGATGTAATTTCCACACCGAATCATTTACAAGAATTGAAATAAATAAATAAATAAGTAGAAAAAATAAAAAAATGTCTAATCAAAATTGACAATTTGTAAATATCTTGTAAATTACACTTATTCAAGAAAATCGTAAAATGATTATTATAATATCATAACATTTCCTAAATACAGAAATTCACTTAAAGCAGAAGATCCTTGTACATTCCAGTAACAGAAATTCTATCTAAAATATTAGAAAATTTCAGAAATTAACAAAAATTCTAATAATATTGAATTTGAAAACTCTAGTTGGACAAAAGGTCAGTTAGTTTATTAGAAAAAAATTAGAAATAACAAAATATTCAATCAAATACTGCAAAAAATGGTTTCAACTATAAATAAATTCAATTTTATACCTTAGAATTATTAATTATTTTTGTCATTATTTTGTCATTACAAAGATTAATGTGACATTTTCTTTACTTACTTATTTTCTTCTTGACATTACTTTTGTACACACTTAAATAATTCCAGTCAATTTAATTCCGCGGCCTGGTTTGGGTACGTGAAATGGGCACTTCGCGTCCGGTTGCACAAAAATCCGACTAATGCCAATATCGAGGCATTAATATTATTTCCCTTTGAAATTAACTCTGATAACTTTAATATACAGTTGCTTGACTTGACAATCAAAGACTTGTATGGGGCTCAAAATTTGTACGTCTTGATGCTCAAGCAGAAGAACTGTAGAAAGAAAAATGCAAGTTGATTTCACAGCACAGGCAGACTGTTATGAAACATTTGCATAAGGTAGGCATAAGTGTTATCAATATTAGAGTAGCTTTTCAGAATCATATTAGTTAAAAATCAAAACAAATAATATAAATCTCATTAATGGTGAAATTAGTAATCAAATTTTTGATACGACCTTTTAGTCTTTACTGAAATTGAAAGTTATTAGTAGTATACTGAACATACAGAAACATTCCAACGAAATGCAATTGAAATGCTAGAATTTATTCAAACTAATGCGATAAATACGGATCCTTTTCTGTGATTTATTTGTAATATTTTTCTCGATTGCATAAAATCATAATTTGTTATTAAATGACTTTAAACTGTAACAATATATGTTTGGCTCTTCAGCCTTAAAAGTTTTCCGACCCTTGGCCTAATTTGATCTTATGAAAACTTCGGAAGTTGTCACTAAGTATTGTTCACTTTTGGGTGGCTGCGGTTGTACATACATATATACATATCTGCATACATACTACATATATGCTACATACATACAGACATACATACATACATACATAAGAGAACATTTCTCTTCCCACCTGTTAACAAATATGTGTGAACCATTATGACGTAATTGATGATGTCTTCTTCTTTATTTAGTAGAGTATTTCATGATTTCTATATAAATATTTCATATTTTGAACGACATTCATTCACAAGTTTCTTTACGTATCATTGTTTTGCGTGATATATTATGTTCATATAATATCCGCTATAATTAAACTTGAAGATTGGTTGGCTTTAGCAACCAGAAGCAACGGAAAACTGGTGTTAGAATCACAGTTTGCTACGATTTACAGTAAATCCCGTGCCATTTCTCCTTGAATCTCCGTGCTTCGCTCGTGTCTTACGTCAATTACATCCCTGCGTTTTCGTAAATAAATCTCCCACCGAAGCCATGTGTACGTTTATATAACAAATTCACAACAAGAACTCCAAGTCCTGCCTGAATACCAGACTAACTTGGACAATCTCAGAAATTAGATAAGAATGGAGTGCTATGTTGAGAGTTGAGATTGCTGCAAGAAGATGGTCATCGACTATGGACTGAGTGTATGAGGGTGAACTAAAACGTTTTAAATGAGAAATAATTTGTGTGGAGAAAAACACTGTGTGCATTTTATTTGAGGGCGAGGGTGACCTAAAACATTACAAATGTGTAATCGAATAGTGTGTTAGTAAGGATATGCTCAAATAATTGAAACGATATAACGATAACTCGTATCAACCTTAATTTATTAACCAGTTATTGGATTTTAATTTTAACTTGGAAATGTTCGTTAAGTTAGAGCTTATGATCATAAATCGCTAGGTTGATAAATCCTTTTCTGCCAACGAGACTAGCATACCTACTTAAAATCGAAAACAAAGAAGCAATACGTGTTTCGTGCTTAAAAAATTAACATTGAATATACAGGATTATTCAAATTCGATTATCACTATGGGGATATCGGAAACAGCCAGAGATACTTGATTGATTTTTTTTTAATTTTTTTTTATTGATTAATGTTCCCCATATAATTACGCAACTTTGCCCCAATTTAAGAGACTTCGTATCTTTTACCATTTCCAATATCCCCATAGTGATAATCGAATTTGAATAACCCTGTATTGGTAATTATAAGCTAGTGTTAATGAGTAAACGAAAGCAACAAACCCACAAAACTTGAAATGTGCATAACTAATAACAGATAACACAAATAGAAACAATACCTTTAATACGATGTATGGGGAAAAATGCATTAAAAAAATTATTAAATACTTACTACCAGAGTTATTATTGAAGACCCAAATATTTCGTTGGAACTAATAGGAATAAATTGGCACCACTTTCTTTAGCGCTCTGTAGTCTTGTTACGCTTAAGGATATGTAATTAAGTGTTGTAACACCGCGTTTGCCCAGAGTTTAAAAATTGCAGCCCGCCAGTTACTCGCCCCGGCCTATTTGCATATTATGGCCCGGCCGCCGGCGATAACTGCCCCAACGGCACGTACGAGCCCGCCGCACAAAGGACCGAGCGCACCCCGGACTCGGAAATCCCGGCCCGCGCGCGCGTCAAAGCCGCCGCTCGCTAGAAACTGGCCCCAGATGTGAACCGGCGCCTATACAATTCCCGGCTTGACCGACCCGTCCAACGCCCGAACCTGGAAAACCCACATCTGGCGTGCACACCAGCAAAAACCGTACCAGCACCCCGGCGAAAACCTCCCCGAGAGCAAGCAAGACGACACCCGAAGGATGCAGGATCTCGCCGCCCTTATAAGCCCCGCAAAAACTCGGAAGAAGATAGAGTGCCTGGATCACCAGAACGGATCTCACCTTCTTGGACCACCAGCCTCAAAACCTCCTCTCCAGTGCTGGACATCCCGCTGGAAGAGCTTCACCTGCACACCGTGGCCTTACCACTGGAGCCCGCAGCCACCACACCGCGGATCTCACCGCTGGAGTAATCACCACCGCGGATCTCACCGCCGGAGTAGTCACCACACCGCGGATCTCACCGCTGGAGTAATCACCACCGCGGATCTCACCGCCGGATTAAATCACCACCGCGGATCTCACCGCCGGATTAGTCACCACCGCGGATCTCACCGCCGGATCAATCACCACCGCGGATCTCACCGCCGGATCAATCACCACCGCGGATCTCACCGCCGGATCAGTCACCACCGCGGATCTCACCGCCGGAGTAGTCACCACACCGCGGATCTCACCGCCGGATTAACCACCACCGCGGATCTCACCGCCGGAGTAGCCACCACACCGCGGATCTCACCGCTGGATTAATCACCACCGCGGATCTCACCGCCGGATTAATCAACAAGCATCATCCAATATCAACCGCCAGTCAACTGCGCCCTCACCACCCCGACCCGTAACGAGCAACTATCTAAACTAAGTCGCAGTTAAAACGTTGTAGATTTACCATCAAATAAACAAACCAACACCTACACATTTGTTTACCTCACCTCTACATCACATTGGAGCCCAACGCGGGGCCCGAGGGACAACACGCACGATAAGTTGGAAGGGATGCCGAAAGCAACGGATAAGCCAGCACCAGGAGCCGGAACACCACTAGCCCAGGACGAAGCTTTCCAAGCGAAATTCCGGGAGATGTTCTCGACACTAAACCCCACCCGCAAACATGGATTCTCCATGTGCCCACACCAATTCAACGGGACCAAGGACCCGCAACGAGTGGAAGGTTTCCTGAAGCAGGTCACACTGTTCAAGGAGCGCCAAGAAATTTCCGATGAAGACGCGCTTGCAGACTTCGCACTTCTACTACAGGAAGAGGCCTCAGAGTTCAATCCTGGGACGAAGCGCTTAGCCAGCTTCGCAAATATTTCGCACCCCGCAAGCCATCCCACAAAATCTTTCTAGAAGTGTTTCAAGCGCCACAGACCAACGTCCGCAACACGGATCAATTCCTGCTGGCCAAACGAGTGCTGCTACACGCCGTAGAACCACCGCTGAAAGAGATAATAGTGATCGACATCCTGTACGCCCTGATGCACGCGGAGCTGAAGAACCGCATTTCCCGGTCATCAATAAATTCATTCGACAAACTGATCGATTCCGTCCGGGAGATGGAGGAGGTGATCGTCGAGCAGGCCAGACGAGAGCGGAAGAGGGAGCCACAGCACCCCAGCAGAACAGACGAACGCCCTAGATGCACCAGGTGTCGGAGAAATAACCACACCACCGAAGAATGCGGACAGAGGAGGAGCAACTTCCCAACCCGCCGCCAGAACCAGGAGGAGCTTTCCTGCTTCGGCTGTAACGCACCCGGAGTCGTCCGCAGCCAATGTCCCAGATGCAACCCGGTGCGAAGTAGCATGATGACATTCTCCGCCAACAAGCAGCACGAAGCACCGCATATTAAAATGTACATAGAGGGAATCGAGGAGAATGCGATCTTGGATACAGGATCCCAGATCACACTCCTATCCCAACGGATAGCCACCGCCCTCCAGAGACGAGGTGTGAAATTTACAAAGAAAAACGGTTTTGTCACCATGGCCGATGGAGTCGCCAGGTCCAAGGAGATCAACACCGCCAACGTCTTGCTACACATTCAAGGAATGGCCATCCAGAAGGAAGTCGGAGTCATGCAGGGAACGCAGACAAGAGAAACTATCCTAGGCATGGACTTACTGCGCATGACCGGGATTCAAATTGACGCATCCCAAGGAACCTGGCAGTTTTTCGACAAACCCGACAAACACGACTATGAGCACCCGGTGATAGGAAGCGACCCACCCAGTGCCTTCCGTGCCGAGCCACCACTACTTTTCCCGGACCCGCCGAGAAAAACCAGCAGTGCAGCCACCCCCGTAACGAGCACCAAACCACCCGGAGAAGCCACCACAAGAAAGCGACGCTACCAGGTGAGATCGCTACAGCTAGCGTTACGGGATGAAGAATGCTCGATGGCCACCGAACCAAACCGACGCCGCCTCAACGCCGCCCTCGAGAAGTTCAGGGATGTCTTTGCAGCCCACGGACCGGCCACCAACCTAGTGGAACACGCTATCCCGACCTGCGAGCACCCGCCCAGTCAGCAAAAACCCTATCAATTAACCCCGCTAAAGAAGAAGGAGCTGCAGCAGCAACTGCATGACATGCAGCGAGATGGAGTGATCCAGCCCACATCCTCCCCATGGTCGGCCCCGGTAGTTCTGGTGCCCAAGAAAGGAGGGGAGACCCGACTATGTGTGGACTACCGGAAGTTGAACGCGATCACCACCCCAGACACGTACCCAATGCCCAGAATAGACGATCTTCTCCAAATCACAGGGGGGAGCAGGTGGACAACCACCCTCGACCTCAAGGCAGGATACTGGCCGGTGCCAGTGAAACCGGAAGACGTGACGAAGACCACCTTCGTATGCTGCTTCGGGGCCTTCGCATTCAACAGGATGCCGTTTGGACTCCGCAATGCCCCGGCTACGTTCCAAAGAATGATGGACAGAATCTGTCAGGAGGTGCCTCACATCAAAGTATTCGCCTACCTGGACGACGTGATTGTAATGTCAGCTACCATGGAGCAACACATCGAAGACATCCAGCAGATGCTCACCCTGTTCCGAAAGTACCACCTCCGGGTGAACAGGAGGAAGACCCACATCGGCCGGGAAAAGGTGCCTTTCCTAGGACATCTCATCACCCCCCGAGGTATCGAAGTAGACCCATCCAAGGTGGATGCCATCAACAAATGGGAGGAGCCCAAAACCAAGAAGGCTGTCGTCAGTTTTGTTCAGACCTGTGCTTGGTACCGGAGGTTCATCCCCGGATTCGCGGACGTAGCCCGACCACTCACTAACCTACTGAAGCACAAAGCCGCCTTTACTTGGGAACCCAGTCAGAGGACAGCATTCAGGACCTTAAAGGAAGCCCTGACCCAACCCCCAGTGCTCCGCCAGCTCCAAGAGGGAAAGCCGTACACACTACGAACCGACGCCAGCAACTACGCCATCGGAGCCGTGCTCAGCCAGGGGAAGACTACCGAGGAACACCCCGTAGAGTACGCCAGTCGACTCCTGACCCCCGCAGAGCGGAATTACTCCACAACCGAAAGAGAGGCCCTAGCCGTCGTTTGGAGTCTCCAGAAATTTCGAGGCTACATCGAGGGGACCGACCTCACCATCGCCACGGATCATCAGCCGCTGAAATGGCTACTAGGCCTCAAAGCCCCAACAGGAAGGCTTGCACGATGGGCTCTACAGATCGCCCCATTTTGTGCCAGCATCGTCTACACCAAAGGGAAGCATAACGTCGTAGCCGATGCTCTATCCAGGATAAATCAGCCGGAAGAGAGCCAGCAAATCCGCTACGTCCACCTCACCACAGAAGCCATCCCAGCCACAGACATCCGAGCCAACCAAGTTGCAGACCCAGGGCTACAGAAAATCATATCCGCCCTCGAGACACACCCAGGCACCGAGGATACGATCTACTGGACCAACAAGGGATACGTGATAGAGAAGGGCGTACTCCACCGCATACACCATGACGAAGAGGACGAAGAAGCACGGCAGTGCGTCCCGTCAAACAAGACCCAAGAAGTCATAAAGGCCTTTCACGATGCCCCGACTACCTGCCACGCCGGCGTCCAAGCCACCATGGCCCAAATCTCCCGGGGATTCTTTTGGAAGAAGATGCGAGCCGAAGTCGCTGCCTACATCAAGCAGTGTCCGGAGTGTCAGCGGTACAAAGCCATCCAGAGGAAACCTACAGGACTTATACAGACAATGGCTCCGTACCAGCGTTTCGAGACGATCGCAATCGACCTCTTCGGACCGCTGCCCGAATCCCCAGAAGGCTACACCAACATCCTCATCGTACAGGACCTAGCCAGTCGATGGACAGAGATGTTCGCCGTAAAGAAGGCCACCGCTGAAGAGTGCGCTAAACTCCTGCTAGAAGAAGTATTTCTTCGCTACGGGATACCCCGAAAATGCATCTCGGACAACGGAACCCAATTCGTATCAAAAGTGATGCAACACGCATTTTATTGCCTAGACATTCACCAAACTCTAACCCCAAGTTTTCACCCCGAGGCCAATCCAGTCGAGAGGAGGAATCGTGACATGAAGACGAAGCTCGCCATTTTGGTGAAGGACCAGCACTACACCTGGCCCCAGAAGCTTCCGACAATCCGATTCGCCCTAAACGCCGCCATTTGCCAAACCACAGGACAGAGCCCCGCCTTCCTGACATTCGGCCGAGAACTCCGGACCCCTTACGAGCTCAAACATGACCTCACCGCCGTCCTCACCTCACAGACCTTCGTCTCTGAGATCACGCCGAAGCTCCAGCAGCTCGCCCACACCCTGAAGGAAGTCCAACAACTTCAGGACGAAGCCCAAGACCGCAGGAAGATCCAGGCCGATCAGCACCGACGGCCCAGACCCCAGTATGAAGTCGGAGACTTAGTACTCGTCTCCACCCACCTACTATCGCGAAAGACAAAAAGATTCACGGCTAAACTAGCCCCTAAGAGGGATGGACCCTACCGCATCGCCAGGCGCCACGGACCAGCAAGCTACGAGCTCCTGGCCAACTCCCCTCCCTACGAAGTCGTTGGAATCCACCATGCCTCTGATCTTCACCCATATACAGAAGGACCCGAACCCGAAGCCACCCCAAGGCACCCGATCAGGAAGAGAGGACGACCTCGTAAATCTGACCACCTCGCCGGGACGTCTTCGTGGTCAGAGGGGGAGCCTGTAACACCGCGTTTGCCCAGAGTTTAAAAATTGCAGCCCGCCAGTTACTCGCCCCGGCCTATTTGCATATTATGGCCCGGCCGCCGGCGATAACTGCCCCAACGGCACGTACGAGCCCGCCGCACAAAGGACCGAGCGCACCCCGGACTCGGAAATCCCGGCCCGCGCGCGCGTCAAAGCCGCCGCTCGCTAGAAACTGGCCCCAGATGTGAACCGGCGCCTATACAATTCCCGGCTTGACCGACCCGTCCAACGCCCGAACCTGGAAAACCCACATCTGGCGTGCACACCAGCAAAAACCGTACCAGCACCCCGGCGAAAACCTCCCCGAGAGCAAGCAAGACGACACCCGAAGGATGCAGGATCTCGCCGCCCTTATAAGCCCCGCAAAAACTCGGAAGAAGATAGAGTGCCTGGATCACCAGAACGGATCTCACCTTCTTGGACCACCAGCCTCAAAACCTCCTCTCCAGTGCTGGACATCCCGCTGGAAGAGCTTCACCTGCACACCGTGGCCTTACCACTGGAGCCCGCAGCCACCACACCGCGGATCTCACCGCTGGAGTAATCACCACCGCGGATCTCACCGCCGGAGTAGTCACCACACCGCGGATCTCACCGCTGGAGTAATCACCACCGCGGATCTCACCGCCGGATTAAATCACCACCGCGGATCTCACCGCCGGATTAGTCACCACCGCGGATCTCACCGCCGGATCAATCACCACCGCGGATCTCACCGCCGGATCAATCACCACCGCGGATCTCACCGCCGGATCAGTCACCACCGCGGATCTCACCGCCGGAGTAGTCACCACACCGCGGATCTCACCGCCGGATTAACCACCACCGCGGATCTCACCGCCGGAGTAGCCACCACACCGCGGATCTCACCGCTGGATTAATCACCACCGCGGATCTCACCGCCGGATTAATCAACAAGCATCATCCAATATCAACCGCCAGTCAACTGCGCCCTCACCACCCCGACCCGTAACGAGCAACTATCTAAACTAAGTCGCAGTTAAAACGTTGTAGATTTACCATCAAATAAACAAACCAACACCTACACATTTGTTTACCTCACCTCTACATCACAGTGTATAAATAAATGGGTACCAATTTTTGCTGTTACGTAAATACCGTTGCTATAGAGTAGAGATCCACAAAAAAATGGCGGAAGAGCCAATTTCAAGAAAATTCTTCAACCACAGCTTCAATTACTAACATGAGTTATAAATCTATTTAAATTAATAAAGGTGTAATAACAAAATCGAAGCAAATTTACTAAAATTCCAGAAAGTTTAGGTAAATTACGGGCAATTACTGCAATATACAAGTATTCGTGCAATAAAAAATTGTGTCAGATTGTGTAAACAAGATTTGAAGAAAAACAAACAATCGTAAAACAATAATCAAATTGCAGAAAATTTATGTAAATATCGGAAAATTTTGATATTGTCGGGATAAAGCACAATTTTCTAAAAAAAATTATCAATTAATTTTTAAATAAGTACATTTAAAACAATTGCAGAAAATGTAATAAACCTATGAGATCAGTTTTCTCTGAATATTCTGGAACATATCGGAAATTTGGAAAAACTTGACAAACGTGCGTTGAAACTAATGAAACCAAAAAAAGTGAAAATTCCTGAAAAATTATTTATAATATTAAAATACATGAACTACGCCAACTTTATAATGATTTCAGAAATTCCCTCGATGTTATTTGGAAATTTCAAGAATGTGTAATGTATAAGTATAGTCTGTATGTTTATAAAGATCCACCAACGTCGTAATTTCTCTCGAAACTATTAGTGGCAACTCTGTCAGTGACATTATTGTTTCTCGCAAATGATGTTTCGGTTCAATGTGTAGTGATTTTATTAGTAAATTTTTGTTTTGACCAACGTAAAGCAACAGTAATTGCAGTAGATCGTTAAAATACAGACTGTACTTTTATCAAAATGTTTCAATCAACCATTTTCAATGAAAATATTTAAAAAAATAATAATAAAAAGCCTTTCCGGTCAAGGCAATGATGAACTACTGTGATTACTATACCACAAATATTTATTATACAGAGAGCGCATAAAGTATTAAGACTTGGCTTTATTTTTTTCCTCTGTATAAATGTTTGAAAAATGCCTGTTTAAGTCAAAATGATTTTTTTTTCAAACAAATATTTTGAGACCATTTTCATTTTTCCATCTCTCTCCGTTTTGAACTTATGACGTCAGAGCCATTTTTTTAAATGACAACCTATATTTTTTATTATTGATTTTGATAGTACTTTTTATTATGTTTTCAACATGACATTTTCAATATGTAAATTGAGAAAAAGTGCGTTAAAGTAAAACTATTAAATTATTATTTCAATGTGCAGAATGCATCTAGTTACCAATTAAAACAATGTCAGTGAAAACAAAATTAGGAAAACAGGCCAGGATTTTAAATATTGGAATAAAACAAAATTGATTAACCTGAAAAACAATCTACGAGTACTACAATTATGTGAAACAAATTATTACCTTCTCACAGTTAGATTGACGTTTTGTTCGATTCATAGTGTCACAAGTTAATTTCAAAATGGTTCGACGTTTTTCGGGGGCACAAAGAATTGAAATACTTATGATTAGAGGTTGTGGTGATAGAATACGTACCTATGAAGTAGTGTGCATTTATTATAATAATAAATATCCGCTTCAAGAACCTCTTCTTAAGACGTCTGTTAGTGCAATCATAAGAAATTACTTTACATTACTGTATATTACTGTATTTAATATTAGATTCAAATAAATAAATAAAAATATAAAAAGTATTGGGGAATTGCTAACAGTTCAGAAATTCCTAACATTTGAATACACTTCAAAAACATATCTAAAGCATTATGAAATGGAATAAAACCATAAAATTTTATTCAAATTGTAGAAAACTTAATAATACAGTTATAATAACACTGACTTGTATTTAAAAACTCAACATAAAATATTGTAATTATTTTACTTGTATATAAAAATATGTAATATAAATATGGGAATAACATTTCGTATAAAGTGAGAGTGATTTTACTAAAAATGAATGTTATTTGACAAATAATTCTCGATATTTGATAAACTGGAAAGTCATTTGACAAATTATGAAACATAACTGACAAAAGAAAAACGCAATAGACCGTAATAGCAAAATATACAAATAAGTATGCCAAGTTAGCAGCCATCTTAATAAAATATTTTTTCTGAGATCATTAATAATCAAAAAGTGATTACTTTGACACTGAAAATAGTCTAAACAGTAAACTTTTCAAGATATAGTGCTATACATTTTTTTAGAAAAGTCTAATGTTATAGCATCATGGCATTAATGTCAAGACGTCTTCAATTTTGTACATTAACATTAAATATAAAATGAGTGACACCACAACGTAGGATGTGAAAATGGCAAAAGTCACATGTGGCACATTTAAAAAATCAAAACAAATGATTATTATTTTATTAAATCGTTATGAAAGTAGATAAAAAGTTGTAAAAGTTGTTTATTGAACTCGTATTAATTAAAGCACACGCTCGTACCTCGCTTGTGCTTTACTAGCCACTCATTAATAAGCATTGACTTTTTATACTTGTATCTTGGATCACAATAAGAAAGTTACATAACGTTTCGGAAAGTTTTAGAAATTGCAAAGAGGTTGAAATGAGATTAAGAATTTCTAAAATATGTAATTAAAATAACAGAACAAGTGTCATAAAAATTACCAAAAAATGTTTTTTTATATATTAAATGTTTTTCAACAGTACAGAATCTCTATAAAAAAAATCAGAATATTTCAAGTATTTTGTCATATCTCAATGTTTGTTGTTAAACATGTTCATGTCCATGTTCAATTATGTTCATTTATTTTTTGTGAAAGTATCCATTACTCCGTCATGTCTCAAATATTGTTGTAAAACCTTCAATGATTTCTATCAGATTTTCTAGCATTTTTAGTAATCAGTCAATTATTTTAAACAATATAACTGTAAAATTTTAGATTGTTTTAATGAAAATTTCAGCAAATTTGCCATATGACAATGATTACCATTAATGATTTATTTAAATTATTATTATGAAGATGTCAATTATGATAGTAAAAATTTCAATTTGTAATACATTTTAAATTATTTTTTAACAGAATTTAAATTATTATTTCAAATTTTCGGCAATTTTGCCAAAATTTCAAATATTCTGTCATACTTCAGTGGATATACTCAAAGTTTCACATTATTTATATTATAAAATTTCAATTATTTTTATAAGGATTATAAATTTTCTGTTAACATTTCAATTTCAAATATTCGGCCATATCTCAATAATTGCTAACAATTTTTCAGTGTGTCTGCAAAAATTTCAATTATTTGTACCAAAGTTATAATTGTTGTTAATAAGATTTTAATTGTTGTTAAATATATAAAAAATATGTTAAATATATTTTTTCAATTCAAACAATTCACAACAAATGAATGAAGGTGTTTAAAAAGATTTTTTTTTTCACCAACTTGTAGCTAATACTGTTCCATTTAATAATATATATGGTTTGTTGATGATTAAATAACAAATTAAGTCGCTACACTCTTGGGCCCTTTTTATCGAACACACGGTATATAGATATATATTTTATTTCAATGAAAAACTGGATAAAAAGTTTTAAAAATAAATTGTTTTTTACAATTCTTTATATACACGTACAGTTGGTTTAAAATATAGTATTAATTATATTATAAAAATTTTGTTAAACTTATATTGTTGATTATAATTTTTGTTGAAATTCATTCAATTCCCTCTGGTATTTATTTTACCTGCAACACTATAACAACATACGATATAACTGCACCAAACATCACCAAAAGCGTACGATAATTGATCATATAAAATCCTGCAGCTGTGAACTCTAGCTTTTTACTCGTTTCTAATATCGCCAGGATACGAATTTCTTCTCTACCAGGATGAGATACTCGGCTTGGCAAAACTGTCAGCAGTTTATAACAGGCAGCCGTGGTACAGCTTATCTCTTTCATAATATTGTGACAAGCATGAACTATTAGGACCATAAATATCTGAAAGCATATTTAATAATGTAATACGGCTACTAGACAGGATTATTAAATATAATTTTATATAATATTAAAGGTTGTTCAGGTTTATATTTTTAAAGGTAAAAGTACTCTCGGTGAATCTAAGAATATTTAGGATATATCATGAGGACCGATCGATATGGACTACTGGTGATGGCAGTTGGTCACTGAAGTAAATAAGGAAGAGAAGCGTAGAAAAAATTAAGAGGGGTTCAGGCAGGAAAATAAATGCATGGCGGAATTATCTGTTTTAGTGATTTGAGAAGTCAAGCATTGAGTTGTTTCATCCTGCTTCTAACAAAGTACAGATCACCTTAATTAAGGCATTTATATGGTAATTTATTAATAAAATATGCATAAACCAGGTAGATACGTGGAAAATATACGTGGTATATACTACGTACTTAATATAGTTATTTATATTTTCCTTTTAGAACACGTAATTAAATTGATAGACGCAAATAATATTCTCCCGATAGAACTGAACCTATGAGGCTAAAAAGTTATGAGTTTATTGAGGTTGGTATATTTGATTTTTTTTTTATGTAAAGATATGTAAGTAATTTACTTATAGGTATTAGCTATAAAAAGGTATAAAAATTTACAGTATATTTACTACACAATTCGTTAACAACTTTATGTTATTGACATATTTCTCCCGCTTTCGCTCTCTCCTGTATATTGCTTTATTCTCAGTCTCTATGGAGGTATTCAAATCTTTTAGGTGAATTCCGTGCGAACGAATCGTTCTATTGCCTCGACGCTTCTTCTGTGTGACCTCACGGAATCGCCCGGTGAGAATGCACGGATCGGCCGACTTATTGAATTTCCTCGACGGATCGTTCCCTTCCTCCCTGAATACGACTGAATACGATTTAAGCCTGTCAGGAATCATGCTCGAATCAGATCGTTTGATTCTGCCAACTATTCACTTGTTGCTGGATACGAATGCCGTGTGAAATTTGATGTGTGCGATGGTATAATTGAGGGCAATTTTAAAAATTTAATGACATTAATTATACAATTGTCTGCGATATTAACTAAAAAAACTAAATACGGAATACGAAAAAAACGGAATATATGCAACGAAGGCACGAACTCGATATTATCGTATGATATTATCGTTAATTATTAGTGTCTACTGATTATTTACAAACGGTAAATGTGAAATACCCTCCCTGAACTTACGTATGTCCAGTCAACTGGTCAACTGTCGTTGGAGGAATTATCTGATGCAAACTACTTTGAGAAGTACAACTATTATTACCGAAATATTGCTGATAGGATAAGGGAGTTTTTATTTTCAGGAAGGACGAACAGGATAATTAGACAGGGGAATCAAACAGGGGAATCAGATGCCCTTCTACCCCTATGGGGTGTAGGGTGTTTGGCCTTATTGGCGCTTAATAAATTCCTTCCACATTTTCCTATCTAGCGCCAGTTCTTTGGCTTATCTGAACCATTTTTCTCTCTTCTCTAGTATTTTCCCTATCTCATTGTCCCATGTCTCCTTTGGTCTGCTTCTCTTTCTTTATCCTATCGCCTTTGCTTCCCATATATTTTTTGTTGGCACAGATTCGTCCATTCTCTGTAGATCATCCAAGTTGCCTTCTTTCTATAAATTCATCCATTGCCTCGATTCCCAGTTCTTCTCTTGTCTTCTCACTTCTTATTCTGTCTCTTAGCGTTATCCCTTTAATTCTTCTTAGCAGTTTCATTTCAGCTGCCACCATCTTCCTTTTGTCCTTCTTTGTTAACACCCATATTTCACAGCCGTACGTGAATATCGGTCTATACACTGCTCTGTACACTTTCATCTTCGTCTGCTTATTTATCTCCTTGTTGTTCATTAATACCCTCCCCAATGCGTAGTTTACCCTATTGACTTTATCCAGTCTCTTGTTGATTTCCGTTTTTTGATTGCCAGCTTCGTCTAGTGTGGTTCCTAAGTATTGGTAGCTATCTACTTGCTCTATATTTTCCCCAGCTATCTCTATATCAATCATTTTCTTCTTTGCGGATACTACCATGACTTTTGTTTTGTTCTTGTACATTTTCATCCCGTTATTTTCTAGTATCTCGTTCCATACTTTCAGGTTATGTTCTAGATCTTCCTTGTTTTTTTGCTAATATCCCTATGTCGTCCGCAAATGCACACTACGCTATTCCTATCTTCTCTAACTTCCTGTACCCTATATATAGTAGCCTTGTCTTTATCTTGGCAATTTTGACTAACTCATCCATGAAAACGATAAACAGCAGCGGGCTCAAACTGCCTCCTTGTCTTACTCCTTCCGTGGTGTTGAATATTTCCGATTTCTGGTTTTTGCTTATCACTCTGCTTCTTGTTTCCTTGTACATACTTTTAATCACTCAAATTGGCTTCTTGTCCACCTTGCGTTTATTTAGGTTCTCCCACATCTTCCCTCTTGGTACCATATCAAACGCCTTCTCCAAATCAACGAAAGCTATGTATGCGGATTCTTCTCTCGATAGTGTTTTGTTTATTACATGTTTAATCGTAAATATATGGTCCTGTGTGCATCTTCCTTTCCTAAACCCGCTCTGCTCCTCCTCTAGTGTGTGCTCCACTTTCTTCCTCAGTCTTTTCTCCAGTATTTGCTCCATTAGCTTCATGCATGTGTTTAATAGAGTTGTACCCCTGTAGTTGTTGCAGTCCAATCTATCTCCTCTTTTCAGTATTGGTACAATTTAACCTATTTCCCACTGTTTCGGTATATGTTCTTCTGACCATACTTTGTTACATATTTTGAGTAATAGCTCTGTTCCTTTTTTCCCCATTGCTATTATCATTTCTGCTGTTATATGGTCCTCTTCTGGTGCCTTTCCATTTTTCATGCTATTTATCGCTTCTTCTAATTATTCCATTGTAATAGATTCTTCTTCCTTCCTTCCATCTTTCTTGTTTCTGATTTGTGGTTCCTCTGTGACGTGCTTTTCTGGTTCTTTGCCTGCTTGTTGCTTTTGGAATTGGTTCTTCCACCAATCCATTACCTCTTTCTCTGTTGTTAGTAGTTCTCCTTTTTCTCCTCACATTGTCACTCTGGCTGTTTTTTGCTCCCTCTTTAGTTTTTTATTATTCTAAAGAACAGTTTCTGATTGCCTTTTCTGTCGTTTTCCATTTTGTCTCCGACTTCCGTCCAAGCTTTTTGTTTCGCCTCTGTTATCATATTATTTACCTTGTTTCGCCGTTCGCTGTATAATTCGTTACTATTTGTTGTCTTCTTTTGTAGGTATGTCTGCTAAATTTTCTTTTTAATTTTTACTTCTTGCTTAACTTCCTCTGTCCACCACACTGTCTGTGTTTTATGTTTGTTTAGTCTGGCTACTCCACATGCTTCTCTTGCTGCTACGGTTATCGAATTCCTAAATACTTCCCATAGATTTTCTACACTCCAGTCTTCTGCCCCCCCCCCCGCCCTTTATTGCTTCCATTTTCCTCGATATGTTCTCTTCATACTTCTCCGCTAATTTCTTGTCTTTTAGATTGTATGTTCTTACTGTTTCAGTGTGCTCTTTTCTTCTTCGTTCCTTTTCTACGTTTGCTCTCTCTTCTTGTACTCTTGTTGGCCACTGCTAGGTGATGGGCACTATATATTTCGTGTCCTCTCTTGACTATCACGTTTTTAATTTTTGTTCGATTTTTCATTTCTATTATTACGTAGTCTATTATTGATCGTTCACCTATGCTAACTTGCACTCTTGTGTACTTATTAATGTCCCTATGTTCCTTGAAGGTATTTGCTATTAATAAGTCATGTAGTGTGCAGAATTCCAATAGTCGTTTCCCTTTGTTGTTTCTTTTGTCTTCTCCATGTTTTCCAATTTATGTTGTGTGCACTTGATCTTTCTTCTCAACTCTTGCATTTAGATCTCCTGCTATATATATATATATATATATATATATATATATATATATATATATACAGGGTGTCTACGCTAAACCGTTCGTTAAAAGTTTACGGGGTTGCCGTTGTACTAAAAATTAAAAAAAAATCCTCGTCACACAGTTGAATCAGTTATCCTCATGTGAAATATTTTATTATTATTTGATTATTTGACAATTATTTGACTCATAGAGGCATCCTCTAGGCACAATTAGAAATATAACTCATAAATTTATATTATTCCTAAGCGAAGTTATAGACAGATTTCAGCCTACCTTTAAGAGGTAAAAATTTTAGAAAAACATATTTTTCTTGAAAACTAGAAGAGATAAGTGTACATACGTTCTTACAAAATATGTTTCAATTTAAGCGAGGAATTAAAAAATATAATAATATATGGGGTGTTCTATTTATCGAATGTCCGTTGATTTCAAATCCTGTAGGACTTACATGAGGTTATACGCTGCGCTAGCTCGACCGGTACTCGACTATTGCTGCATTATTTGGTCTCCCCACTACAGCTACCACGTAAGTTTACTGGAGCGTGTACAGAAAAAAATGGTAAAGCTCACTTGCTTCCGTACAAATATTTATTATGAATCCCATAAGTATGATCTAATCCTAGCGTATCTGGGTCTCCATAGCCTCAGTAATCGGCGCATTTACTTTTATTTAATATTTGCATATAAACTCTGTAATTCACTACTTGACTGCCCTGCTATCTTATCACTGCTGTTCTTTCATATTCCATCTCGCATATCTAGACATCAGAAACTTCTAAGTGATGAGTATCACAGAACTTGGTACGGGTCTACAATCCTACAAGTACCTTGATTAGGAACATGAATCTGTGTTACGATTCGGTTGAAGTTTTTCGTGTCTCCATTACCTCTTACAAATTGTTATGCCTTAAAGCAATTTATAGTTTGAAGTTGTAGCAATGGTCTTGCAGCTTATTTTAGTGAATATTCATTGTTCCTATATTTAGAATTAGTACTTGTTTCTATGTAGGCTAAATTGGTATTACCGCAATAAAGATTATTATTGTTTAAAATAAGAAAGTTGCTGCTACTTCCGGTGGAACCGGAAGTGATAGAAAGTTGAAAATATTTCATATGTGGATAACTGACTCAACCGTGTGAAGAGGATTTTTTTGAAATTTTTAGGATAACGGCAACCCCGTAAACTTTTAACGAACGGTTTAGCGTAGACACCCTGTATATATATATATATATATATATATATATATATATATATATATATTTTGATCCTTTTGCTGTTTCCACAACTCTAGCTTTTCCCAGAATTCTTCTTTATTTGCTGCTTTTTCGTTTCATCTGGTCCATACACTGGTATTATTGTTTTTACTTCACTTCCTATCATTAATTCCACTGTTAATATTCTCTCGGTTACTGCTTCCCACTAGTTCACTGAATTTTCGATGTCTTTATGTATTATGCATCCTATCCCTGCTCTTGTCATTTTCTTGCACTCCACTATATATTAACAGGTGCTCCTTGTCTAATTCTTCTTCTCCTTTCTCTTTTTTCTTTGTTTCTGTTATTATTAGTATCTCTAATTTTGCCCTTCTAAATTCACTAGCTATTTCCACTTCTTTACCTTTTATTCCTCTGATATTCTATGTTCCAAGTCTTTCATACTTGTTTTGTCTTTTCTTGATTTCTCCCTCTTTTTCCATATTCATTACTCTTTTCGTTGCTTGTGTTGTTGTACTCTTTGGTCTGTCTATCATCTTATTCAGTTTTTTCCTATTTCCTGTTTTCCTGCGTCCCAGTCATCTCTCTCTGCTTCTATTATTATTTTGTTATACCCCACTGTTGCTTTCTTTCCTTTTGCTCTCTCGCTATATCTCTTAGTTGGTTCTGTACCCTTCTCTCTTCGTATGTTGGATCACTTTCTATGTATATGCCTGTTCCTTTCATCATACGCTTGTTCTTCATTACTTCTCTTTTGTCTGCCAATGGGTTAATCTCTGTCTTTACCATGCTCTTGTTTTCCTTGTTCCTGATATAATGGCCGCTCTTTATGGTTACCCCCAAATTTAGCTTGCTGTTTATTAATTGTTCTTCTTACTGTTAAATTTGGTTTCCGTGCATGTGATAACTATATTGTTTCTTCGTGTTTGTTTGTCCTGGTATTCTAGTTTATCTTCCAGTCTTTTTATTCTAATCTCAAATTATCTCCTTTCCGTCTTCCATACATTTGCCATCTTTTCCCATTCTAATTTTGTTTTCTGCAATGCCAGGTTTTATTTAGCGAATTCTTCTTGCAACTTCCTGTTGAATTTGTTTTTCAGGTCTATTTTAACTCATCAAATTTTCTAAATATCTCCTCCATTTCTGTTATTTCTTCCTTCTTTGTTTTGGGATTTGTATTTGTCATCACTTGTTTGTTATGGTTTGTTATTGATTTTTTAACGTTCACTGCTTTTTGTAACTATATCTGCTCCTTTTTCCACTTGTCGAGGTCTACTGGTTCTTCTTCGGTGCGTTTCCTTTTTATATAGTCCTTTATACTTGCCACACTGTTTGCTCTTCTCCATTCTCCCCTCTGTCCTTTATTATTCATGTATTCCAGTTGTCACTCACTTTTCCTGTTTATTCTCTCTTCGCTATTTGATATTTTCACCATTTGAATTGCGCGCACTTTCTAATACTTCGCGCACTTAAAATGTCGGCCACCGATCAGCTGGCTGATCTCGCCTCTTTTCCTTTTACTTGTTCTACTAGAACATCTACGTAGTTTCCACTTTGAACTTTGATATTTTGAATTCTCACACTTATTCCAGTCACTATGTCTGTCGCTTTGCTAATTCTCCTCTGTATTTCCTGTATTTTATACTCTTTTTACTTTCCCTTGTGCGGATCCACTATGTTCGACACGCACGCCCTCTACGGACCATCGACATGCCAAACAATAATGAATGGAAATATGCTTAATAACTTCCACAAGGCGGATAATCCCCAGACGTGATGAATTTTAGGATGGCCGAACATTACACGATATGAAAAAGCTGATTAATCGTGGACAAATCATATATACAATTCGAAGTCTCATTTCTTTATACTAGGCTCAATTCAAGGACAGCAAAGCACGGTATACGCATTTTGCACGGTTTGAGGTAGTTCAATTTGTGAACAGGATAGTGATGTGAATAAAGTTCAACGTGTTATTATTGTTATTACTATAAGTATTATTATTATTATTATTATTAGACACAACAAATTTTCCTGAAAAAAGGTGTTAATTTTTAAAATGAGATTATTGCTTACCAAAACATGGCCAGTTTTCAGACCATATGCAACAGAAACCCACACCAATGCGTTTCTCTTTATTGAAACGATACCAAGAGTAATCTTCACCATCAAATTAATAGTCTCTATTAATGTCAGTAAGAGAATAAGAGATAACGATAAAAATTCAATACCGTAGTTGTTATTAATTAGGTGTACACATTCGCAAAGTAGATTGTAACGCTCACAATAACTACTAGTTGGAAAAAACCTAGCTCCTTGTCGTCCCTTGACTTCTTTGATTGCTAGTAGGAACGCTGTGTTCAAAAATCTATAGCGGCTATCTACGGCATGCAGGAATAACCGATATTGCAGGAATACGACACTAATTAGGTATATGTTCGGGAATACGGCCCAGGTACAGCGTATCCCGTGGGAACTGCCAAGGGAGTCGCGCAAGTGCAGTTCCGCGAAGAAATACGAGGCGATGAGTGCGTGGATCAGCATAAGGTTCACGTTACTCCAGATCGAGCCCCGTTCCTCGAGGGCGCTCTTATCATCGAACATCCCCAGTTTGGCAGTCATTCCTGGCAGGAATCTCCCCCGCAGGATAACCGTGGATAACAAGGATACGACATTAGCAACGTTGTAAGCAGTGTACAAGCACACATCGAAAATTATCACTGTTAATGGCTCGTCGAGGTAACACGACGCGATTTTATATCCCATATCACTGAAATATCGCGTTATTATCAACACAGACATCAAACACGTGTATAGTTTGTGTAGCACTTGAGACAGTCGACGGATTCCATGCCACGGCTGGAGGGCTGTAATTGCGGAGAGGAAGCACAACAGCGCAGGATAATAACTTCGTGAGCGTCCCTTCATGGCTCCTGCTCATTTCAGCCGAGGCTTTTAATGAAAGCAAAGGCGCTTATAATTATTTTTTTTAGTCAGGGCTGGAAGCGTTGTGTACGACCGCCCTGGGACCGATGAAGGCAGAGCGTCCATTAAATCACCGAATAATCACCCGAGGGCGAACCGATATTGTCACTTTCATCGCCCTGGACACAAAGGAATATTAATAAATAAGGACGTAATCGGTTATTGATGGAGTTTTTTTTTTGCTGCTATCGCGCAGTTGAGGGGCAATATTATCGGTTTGATGTATTTCTCCAGTAATGGGCTTTAAAATGATAATCTTAAGTAATCTAACTCTTTTTTCTTTATTTGCCTTACAACTCTTTATCGCTTCAAACTTTTATATCTAATACTTTTCTCAGTGTTTGAAATCAAATGAGATATTATAACAGCGGTATTCAAACTGGGTTCCTGGGTTTCACTATCTATTGCAACAAGGCTGCAGTTAATATTTTACTTTATATCATCAAATTATATTATTCATATATTTATATTGGGTAATAATTAAAGTAGTTAGTATATTTATTTAGAAGTTTAGGTTACTGAAAAACTAGAGGTTATTGGTGGTTAGTATTGGGACTTGGGATTGGAAGCTACTCCAGAGCTGTAAACTTTTCTTTTAATGTAGCATACCGAGAATTAATGTCACGAGCTTATTATTACCAAAGGGAATAATGTAATGTTTCATGAATGCTGGCGAAATTGAGGATAACAACGCGTTTAACCTTGTTTGTATGCGCACCAAATGGAATCAATTATTTCATAACGCGGGCTGGCCCGTTGTGCGCTCGAGCAAATACGTTTAATAAAATATTATTACAGGACCTGTGCATGCTTGGCTAGCATTCAGCATTCTGGATCCCAAACAAATTTGTTAATAAAATAATAACCCAGGTAATCAGATACGAAGCTCCACCAACTGGAACATCAATGAAACCAGGTGCCTATGGAATACATATCTACATACGAGTTTCGTAATTATTTGCAGCCACCATGAAACGAATTTATGACTGACCTATACAGCTCAAACAGACATCAGTATGAATGTTTGATCATCATCAAATAAACTAATCATGTTAGCGTATACTCAAAATCAGCAACACGGAAAAAAAATACAAAGCAAGACATAATTAGTCATAATTATTAGCCACTATCAAAATATAACTAGATAATCAGTCAGATATACAATTAATATAAAATGTAATCATTATGTATGCACATTTTATCATTATAAATCAGACCCTAAATGTTACAAACAATTTGATATTCCCATCAAAACTATCAACTTGTAAGCAATTAATTTGAAATTAAGAAATAATAAATCTTGCTTGCAGAAATTTACAGTGTGTCTCAGTAACTACCGGATATACCAAAAGTAACATTGGTGACTGATGTAAGGATCAACTATTGTTTTGCCTAGATCTAAAAATATGGTTGTCACAAATGAAAAAGCAGGTAGTTGAAATAACAAATTTATATTACTGTCAGATTGCTGTTATTTTTAGAATTAATAATTAATATGAATTAATAATTTAATATGAAAATTATTTGACAGAAGTAAATTTCTGTTGGCGCATGGTAATGGTTGATCGTTATATAATTTCCCAATAATATTTTCTTTTACCTGGTCGTCACTCAGATACACTATATGTTATAATCCTTATATTATACAGGATGTAACGAAACCTCCGCTAAAGCTTCAGGTAACCCTTTTCTGTCATACAAGATGAACATAAAACTGCAAAAATTTGTCCTGCACAGCATAGTTTTCTTTTACGGTGTGGCTGAAGTTGAAATCTTTAACAACAAATTATAGGGAATTTTAAAGTAAACTTTAAGAAAATTCATATTTTATCAATAGAACGAGTATTTAAAATCAAATGTAAGTATTGACTATAATTTATTTAAACTATTCGTGTTTCTATAATCACGTGTGCGACAAAATCCAATCAAAATTTCCATTACACTGATAACTACCCAAGTATAGTTTTTGCTAGGTTGCAAAAGTTTCACAGTGCTTATATTTAAATGAAATTATTTAAAAATCATGTTGACATTGTCAGATGAGGCATCAATCGCAAAATATTTTCTAGCCAAATAACCCCCGGGCATTGATAAATAACTTATAATTTTATTGCAACTTCATCAAGCGTATTGCTGTAAGGAACAATTAACATTAAAAATGTACATTTCTAAAGTAAACAGGTATTTTGTGCAGAAACCCGACAACCCTCCGCCTTGGAGTCGGTCACTTAATATCAACAAATGGCAAACTATCAAAGTTGAAACAACTATTTACAATTCAAGAATAGAGGACCAAAAAAGGTGCTAAAAACGAGGGTTGGAAGAAATCATGATTTAAAAAAAAAACAAAAATCATTGATTTGTTTGATTTTTTATATTTCTGATCAGTTTTTGTCCAGTTTAGATGTGATTCAAATCAATTAATGTATATCACGAATTAAATGATCTGATTTTTTTCGTAATAAATTCATGAATTTGAACAGGAATGCGTGATTAAAAAAACTTGATATACCTATCTGTACAATGTGATGGACCAAATATGGAAAAAGGAAGAAGAGAAAATTATTTTACTTGCTTCCAATTTTCAATTTACGCTATAGTTACATAATATTTTTAATTGTACACCTATTGGAATGCACAAACAGTGCAAAAACAATGTTAAATTAAAAAAAAAACTATTTTTACATAAATCATTGATTCATTTTTTTTTTTTTATTTAAATCATAATTTAAATCATAATTTAAACTAAATTAAAAAATTAAAATTAAATTAAATTAAAATTTTAATTGATAAAATAAATTAAATTAAATCAATTGATTTAAATCAGACCAATCCTGTAAATAACTAAAATTTAGAAAGTCGACAATCATTGTTTCACATATTCATAAATAAGGAATATGGTAAAGGTCAATGCCAATAGCTTCAAATAATTTATGATATGTGTGAATGCGGCACAAGTCAATACATAAGTCATGAACATGAAATACAATTTTTTGGAAAAAAACTAAATAAATTGACAAAATAGTCAGCTACCAGTCTAACAAGATACTTACACTACTTATTAAACTGACCAAATACTTAGCTAGAAAATTGACATACATAATTGAATTGCTAAGCATACAGAATTGCTAAGAACTAAAATTTAGAAAGTTGACAATCATTGTTTCATAAATGCACAAATTAGGAATAAGGTAAACGTCAATGCCAATAGCTTCAAATAATTTCGATATGTGTGAATGCGGCACAAGTCAATACATAAGTCATTAACATGAAATGCAATTTTTTGGAAAAAACTAAATAAAGTGACAAAATAGTCAGCTACCACTCTAACAAGGTACTTACACTACTTATTAAACTGACCAAATACTAAGCAAGAAAATTGACATACAGAACTGAATTGCAAAGCATACAGAATTGCTAAGAACTAAAATTTAGAAAGTCGACAATCATTGTTTCACACATGCACAAATTAGGAATATGGTAAACGTCAATGCCAATAGCTTCAAATAATTTCGATATGTGTGAATGCGGCACAAGTCAATACATAAGTCATTAACATGAAATACAAATTTTTGGAAAAAAACTAAATAAACTGATAAAATAGTCTACCACCAGTCTGACTCACAAGAAACTTACACTAGCTATTAAACTGACCAAATGCCTAACTACAAAATTGACAAACAGATTAACAAGTGTACAAACTAATAAATCACCTATTCAAAACTGGTCAAAACTGGTAAGCAATTCAATCACAAATTGGTAAAAGAGGCCAAACTCGTCAACCGCAAAAAAAAATCGTCGAACCTATCAAACTTTTGTTAAGTACCATTTTGTCTAAAAATAATAATAAAGACTGCAGGAGGACGTTCCTTACTTTATACTCACCTTGTATATTTCTATACAGGGTGTGAACAAAGTGTAGAATACATACATTATTTCACAGCCCGACTTTAGTTTTCACAAGTACACATTTTGTGATAAATCGAAAACATTTTGTCATCATTTGTTTTTAAGTTATGACGTCATCGATTTTTTTAAATGGCAACCCTAATATTTTGTAATTTTATTTGATAGACCTTTTTTTGTTAATATAACGATATATATATATATATATTTTTTTTTTCTTTAGAGATCATTGGAACGCGCTACGTTTAAAACCAAACCTAAAAAATAGAAGACCTAAAATACAGAATTTGATTAGAAATTAATAAAAAAAATGAGAACTAAAATCGACGTGTGGCTGAAGATAAGTGATTTTTTCTGCTTACTCTAGTGAGTATAGCACCGGACTAAGGCAATTTTTCAACCAACAATGGATGCCATGATATCGGAAAAAGTCATACAAACACCCAACCAGTAGCACAAGATGTACAACTGGGAATCTCGGACAATACAGACTTTCTATAGATTGTTAGTCATTCAATTACCTCATTGGTGAAGCAAGAAATGCCCTAAACGGATGTTATTGCGATTATTAACAATTTTAAAGAAGCTATTTGTGGTGTCCAGGGAAAAATTGGAGAGAAGACAATAATAAAATTAAATGAAGCATTTTTTTTAAATGAAGGTTTTCAAACGTTAAATAATTTTGGAAAAAATGGAAGTGTAGAAAATGTGGGTGATTTTGAAAGCAGCATACCTATAGCTAATTTTAAATATGCGCCTGTAACAAGTGTGGATGTTGCAAGAAGTTTCTCGGTCTATAAATATATATTGACGGATGCACACAATTTAATCATGGAAAATTTGGAGCAATATTTTGTTGTAAATTGTTTTCAAAGAAACTAGTATTTTAGAATATGATTTTGTAAATAAGTATGTACCTACCTATATTTAGGATATTTTTGTATTTTTTCCATAAATATATATTTTTAAATTTTAAATTAAATGTACTTTTCGCTCTCTCAGTCAATGCTTTCTTCAACTGTCCTATGTTTTGGGCAAACTAATGAAAGGCACATCCATAATCTAGGTAAGTTTACCATACTATTCTGTAGTTACTTTTATAATCTAAGGCAAAACATAAATTTTAAACAAACATTTTTTTTTATTTGTTTGAGTTTTTGCAAATTTTTTGTTCTATTTTTATGTAAATTTATGCTTTTTTGCGTATGTTAATGCTTTTTTTTTTCAAAAATATGTACTTTATAAGTCTTTACTAATAAGTACATCAAACAAAAATTATTTCATTCACGAGTCAATAAACTAATAAGAATGCGTGATTTTCCTTAGTTACAACGTATTACAACTGTTAATTGAGTAACTAAGACGACTATCGATTATACGAACCTTTGTATAATCGGTTATACAAAAAAAAACCGTTATACATAAAACGAGGAAAAAACTGATACTCGATCAAATGTATATAATAATTGTACATTCAATATTATTATTATCAAATTTATACATTTTCTGTGTACTTAATTAAAATTTATTATTTGTATACATGAAATTATCTACCTGTATACAACTCGACGATCGAAAATACTCGAATCTCGACGTATTGCCTTTTAAAAATGGCAAAAATCAATGTCAGTTACTGCATATGAATCTGCAAAAATGTCAATTACTTTATAGCTATCAAGTTCTAATTTCAGCTACACTTCAGCTACACTTTTCAGCTATAGCAGGAATTCTTATAGGAATATTATATTTTCGGCCCAATTGTACAACATCGAAGTATCTGTAATCGTGGTTCAGTTATTTCTAGAATATTGTTGTTCAAACAACGGTATTCACAGAAAGTAAAACACAATCATAGACAATCTAACACTTTTAATAAATTTAAAAATTAAAGATATCAAATTTTTCATCTTGAATTTATTCGTGGCTACAATTTGAATGATTGAATATTGCATTAAACTTCATGATCGTGCAGTTTGACAAACCTCACAATTTTGCATATCAGCATTTCGAGTTAAACAGTTCACTCATATTAACATTTGAAACACATACTCGTTACCCTTTCATGTTTTATTTAAATCCAGGCACGAACCCCTATGAGAAGACCTCCTACCCCGCCGTCCCCTCTGCCTACGCGAAAACACGGTGATGAAATATGTGTATCTGCGCAGTTTAACCCGCATGGAGTGGAATTTCCATTTAAGTTTAATTAACCGTGCATGTTTATTTTGCGTCGAACTGGATACAATTAACGTTTTAATAACTTCTAGGAATACGTTCGTACAATTGCGCCATTATATTTATAACCTCCAAGCGACAAAACGCTGCAAAAATTGCAGTATGATTCTAATTTTTACACAATTAAAATGCAAATTGAACGAGCGACCTGTGCAGAAATCTGGTGAAATTATTGCAAAAGTGTCTTTTGTAATAACGTTTTTAAAATTGAACCCATGAATGTATGACGAGTACATTACCTTTTGTCCGTCCTGTCGTATGAAAGTGCACATTTTACAAAATTCTGATATGTGGACCATTTGGCTGATTATCTTCTCATGACCTAAAATGATTCTCCAGCATCATATCGAAAATATAACTCGTAAACTATTTTTTTTAATAATAACTGTCACAGAGATAGGCATCTCAAATTTGTCTTAATCAGAATTTTGAACGTATTCTTCATGTTTTTTTTCTTTTATAAAAGTATATATTAGTGGTATATCGCCTATGTATACTTTTCTAAAAACCGCATCAATCGCATGGCGATGCCTGCGATATAGGCAACCAGAATTACAACGGCCTACATTTTATCGCATAATATTTGTGATACCTATCGGGCTGAAGTCATTGAGGAAACCCCTTTTGGTGTCGTTATAACCTAATAACCACTTGACGAGTGGTTGTATTTTTTAATACAAAAATATGTCTGATCATTTCTGGTCAAATGAAAATCCTTATTTCTTACGAGTAAAAAACGACATGACGAGTTACGTGATGGAATTAAAGAAGAAATCACGAAGAGTAATAGCGGGAGATTTCGCAGGACATATCCACGGATCTTATCTTCTAACAGTTCTTAAAATGCGCAAGTATCTTTCGGCTTAAGCATCTTTCCCATTGGATTTTTATTGTAGATACATATATCTACACGATTGTCATCATTATGAAGAAGAGATTAAAAATGAATTTGTATTGACAATTTTTTACTCGTAAGAAATAAGGATTTTCATTTGACCAGAAATGATCAGACATATTTTTGTATTAAAAAATCTGTCACGTGCAAATTTTGATTCATAGGTCCTAATTACACGTTTTAAAAGTCATCGATATACTATAAAATAATCGATTGTACACGTATGGCCTGATACGAGATCCATTACCACGAAACTCGCAGCGTCTTGGTGTTTTAATTGTCAATACGTCGAGATTCGAGAATTTACGATCGACTGGTTGTACAATATATGAAAATAACATATCATTCATACTTGAAATATCAAAATAATAATGACAACAAACAAAAGTATTTAAAAGAAAATTAATATTGCACATTAAGAGTATTACTGACATCCTTTTTAAAAATTTGGACACATGCTTATTGGATGGGAGGGAAACGGACACAATGTCAACAGCACGTAAGAAGATGTCCCCCTCAAATTAAAAATTGACGTTTTCGGGAATATTTAGTTTTGTCCGTATTTTAGGAGCAATCTGGAGTGCGTACTGTTAAAAAAAACATGTATATTAACAATATAAGGAATATCTAATAAATACTACACTAAAAAAATATTTAAAAAAATGCAACACTGAAATGGTATCCCGTACACTGCTCTTCGTGGATGTTATATATGATTGCTGATTTGCTGATCTGCTGATCAGTGAGTTTGTATAAAGAAAATTGCGTAGAAAACTGGATCAAACTCAATTTTATATGCTGGTTCAGATTATGTTGAACATTTATCAAAAGTTCATGCAGTGTAGAAGTTAGCACTAAAAATCGCGATTTTCTAAACACTCCGATATATTCATAATTATTCAAGATGTGGAAAAAAAATAAAATGAAAGTTACTTGTTCGATCGCACAAACTTGAGAATCAAATCAAAACAAAAGTCATGACGGCGGTTTCCAAAATATTAATAGCAAGTTTCTTATCTTAAATGGCCGCCATATTTGATTTTTATACTTCTAAATAAACTTTATTGTCCTATTTTCAACGATGTATAACAACCTATTTTTAAAACAAATGTATTATAAAAAAACGTAATACAACTTAGTAGTAAAATAACAATAAATTATAAAAAAAAAAAAATCTGATAGTTATTGACCAAAAACAATTGATAGGGTTAAATCTTCGCTAATGCGAGCATTTGAAGTCGGCAAATAAAAAATCAAATTAATGTATCTAAATCTAGAGCATCAACAATTTTAAAAAAGCAGATGTTTCATCCTTATACATTGTAGATTTTTTACACTTTGCAAGCAAATGATAACATCCGTAGATTAACATTTTGCAGAATCAACAAACTTATGGAAAATGGTGATTTTATAATTATAATTTTATGGATAGATGCATCTCACTTTTCTAATTGTGGATTATTTATTCATCATAAGGAACACTATTGGGTTCAGGACAATCCACACATAGGGATTATACGGCGAAACCAAGTGCGGTTCGCCTTTAATGTTTTTTGTGGCATATTAGAAAATGATTTACACGGTGCTATAATATTTCTAACTGCACAACGTCATTTGGAAATTCTTCAAACAACCTTATAAGATGTATTGGATGATTTATTTATCTTTGGCACAAATATTCAAATATAGTACGAGTAATATGGCGCTCCTCCACTGAATGCTAGAGATGTTATTACTTATTTAAATAACCGTTTTAAAAACAAAGTAATAGCGACGAATACAAATGTTCAGTGACCAGCCAGATCTGCATATTTGACGTCTCTTGACTTTTATGTGTAGGTAACCGATATCAAAAACTATAAAGATACAAAAAACTTAATAATGAATGCCTGCGTCCGATTTGATTTTTTTTTAACTTATCTGCTTTGTCATTAAAAAATATGAATATATTAATGTTGGACCACCCTTGTTTTGTACACAACCGGTCTCCTGATAATAACAATATAATGTCAAAATAAGAGTTATACCCGTATAGAGTGACATACCAAACAACATCGAAATCAATGTAAACGTTCTCTTGTTACAAGCATTTTTTTTAAAATTAACTTTGAAGCTAAATACTGGCCAAACCAAACGCATTTGTATATAGATAAGTTTTGTTAAATCGTTATATTTTTATCCCAGTAATCTGTGGTTAAGCAATGTTCACGTAATTTAGAGACATCCTGTATAACGAAGTTGTTTTCGTGGCCTGTCTAGTATTTTTGGTTTAACCATTCAAATCAGATCTACTTCAAAATGATGTTGAATTTCTTAAGAAGAATTAGGCTGTCATTTTAACAAAGACCTCGCAAATTAAAAAAAAATAACAATTGCGCCCTGTGGTGAGTATTCGAAAGGATCGTTAAAATATGCCAAGGAACTCAAGCAATATCTCATACAAAAGTGCCAGTACACATTCAGCGAGTTTATTGCGTACAATATTTAAAACATCACCTGTATTCTGATGCTGATAGTTGTAATTTTATAATTTTGTACATGTGTGTTTAAACCAATATATATATATATATATATATATATATATATATATATATATATATATATATATTCATATGTTTGAAATTACACGTGAGGGTTAGTGCATGTGTGTGTGCATCGTAAGTGTGTATATCTGTGCATTTATTGATGAAAATTTATTTATTATATAATATTTATATTTATTATTTATTAATTGACATATACATACGCCATTGTTAACTGACATGTATATGTGGCAAAGTAAAGAAATACATTGAATTGAATTGAATTGAACTATACAGAAGTAGCCTCTTGTAATGAAGAACGGGGAAGGATTTTTTCAGATTCCATGCGGCTGGGCGATATTCAACTCGAAGATTTCCGATCTATCTGGCTTCGGGCGATGCTTAAGAGGCCTCTTTACCCAAACGCGGTATAGGGAATTGCATGTAAACGACAGCGAAGATAATTCATGAACGGGTCAACATAATTACAATCGGAGACCTGATTTAGAAAGCATAGACATTTATATACAATTGAGCTGATTAGTTTTAAGAAATAATAAAATGGTGATTTATTATGTTGATTACAAGAATGGCACGTTTAGCAGATTTGTGAAATACATTTCTGTATTTATTTAATTAAGACAGGGTACATATAATGTATAATGTTATTGCGAACCACCTTCTTTTTTTTTGTTCCAATATCATGAATTATAATGGAGTATTCTTGTCTGCGCATAAATCCGATTAGGTGATCAGAAATAAGTCACCTTTGATTTATTTCTTAAAACTACTTTGTCTAATTGTAGATAAATGTCTTAACTTTCTAAATCAGTTCTCGGATTCTAATAATATTAACCCGTGTTACGGGACAGTAGTCGTCCAAAGCACTGCTCTGCTAATCCCGCCTACTGCCCCAGAACACCACCCCCATACATAAAATATAGGTGGCCACAATGCTGTCTAAAAAAAAACAAAAACAGTCAGTCACGAGCTCGCAAGAAAACAGCACGACTTTTTTTTGAAACGCGCGAGTAGTAACATTTGGCGCCCAACGTGGGGCCACCTCTCTAATGTCGGAGAAAAAACGATCCGCACGCCATAGCCGGCGCAGCCAGCAAGAAGAACCGGAACCAACACAAGACCACCGCCCACCTTTCGACATTGCGGAATTGTTGGAGAGGATGTCCGACGTGGCTGCTCAGTCTGCAGTCAAGGCTACATCTGCACTCTTGAGGGAGAGTTTAAACACCCTCTGGCGCCCAACAATCCCTCCAAGGCAGGCGACAACCCCGCCGCCTTACTACAATGGCACCATCCTGGAATGCCCGACGGAATTCCTAAGAAGGATGGAAGAACAGCTACGTGACACACCCGACGAGGATAAGACGACGCGATGCGCGGAGAGACTTGCCGGACAAGCAAATCAGTGGTGGCAAACAATCAGGGATGCAGCAGTACCTTGGGTAACGTTTCAACAAATGCTACTAGATCGGTTCTCAGGTACGGCAGCAGTCGTAGCGGTGAACGCAGCCCTCTATCAAGAGCGTCAAGAACCCAGTAGCCTCGGCGCCTCTTTCGTATCCAGAAAGATGGCACTCTGGCGTCGGAAGGAGCAGGTTGATGGAGCGGCCACCCCTGAACCCGTGAAAGTCTTGACCATTATGGAGATGATGCGGCCCGGCTATCGAGATCTCATGCGGACTGCCCACCCAATAACTTGCTCGACTTACTGAATATCGTCTCGGCCCTGGACCAGGATCGAGCACCCGAGGAATGGAGGAGCCGAGGAACTCTCAGGCCTACACCACGGTCTCAGCCAGAGCACCAACGACCGCTACCCAAATGTTGGTACTGCCCGGAGAGCCATTACAATAAAGACAATGTCCAGTCAGCCAGTGCAATATCCCCGTCAAGTTTGACACCTCACATTGATGGTAACTTTTATCAACCTGCAAAATCTCTCAATGCGTTAGCTCATGTAGCAAGTTTCTGTGATCAGACACGTTCAGGTTCCGCTAAAAAACGATGGCTGCGACAGGCCATCAGTGAAGATCAGTGTGACAGCCCGCCTCAGAGTACCAGTGAATCGGCAGCGCCTCCCCAAAAAAGGCGGCTTCCCAGAGAATCTCCATCTACCGAAGGATCTCTTCCAAGCACCCCTACAAGGTTAACGGCGACTCCTCAAGTAGAAATTGTTACGCATGAAGCCCTGCGCAAATGGAATCCGATGCAACTCTTAATGAATTAGCCACGGAAATGAGGCAAGAATATGGTAACTGTATACACGTCCAAGCTCAAGAACTGTCAACGACCACTTTATCTACAATATCACAAACCACTATTGAACAACCCAGAGGAATCATGGATCCCCGACTTTGCACCAAAGTGGCTGGGCTCGTACGTGATCAGCGAAATATGCAATGGCACCACCTGTCATGTGGATCGCGACGGGACCATTATCCAAGTACACATCGATGACACAAGGTCAGCCCCACCTCCCCTGAACATGTGAGAACGCTCTGCACAGTACCCCACCCCTGTTACGCGTGTGCGCAAATTTTCTTCCCCTCTATTTTGACTTTTGGCCCCATGGAGCAAATTTTTCTGAACTATCTCTTCTTGTTGTACCTCCATTCCCGTTGAACAGTTATATGTCTGTAGATTTAAGTTAGACTTGTAAGTGTTGGTCACCTCCGTGTGACCGCACCCCTTTTGCATATTGTATGTGTGTTAACAAATAAATTTACTCGTGAAGCAGGTGGCATTGCGGCCAAAGACGACGACGGGGGGGAATGTTACGGGACAGTAGTCGTCCAAAGCACTGCTCTGCTAATCCCGCCTACTGCCCCAGAACACCACCCCCATACATAAAATGTAGGTGGCCACAATGCTGTCTAAAAAAAACAAAAACAGTCAGTCACGAGCTCGCAAGAAAACAGCACGACATTTTTTTTTAAACGCGCGAGTAGTAACACCCGTTCATGAATGATTTGGCTATCCCTTATTAATAATGCCGTATACTTGCTGGGGTCAAGAGGCCTGTTAAAGTCAGATTTAAGTAAAGCTCGATTTTCCTTACCTATACACCTGATTTGGCCAATGAAATAAAAATATCTTTATGGTTTATTAAACAAAACACAACTGGTATTTGTTCTAATATATAATACTTATATTAATTATCAGGATAATAAATGATAAGGAGAATAGTTTGGTTACATCTACGAGGGCAGTTTGACGGAAGAATGACTTTTCAAAGGTTGGTAACACTGTCGCTATAATGATTATGTTGCTAGCTCCTGAGGTCTTTCGGAGGTATACTGTCAAAATTTGGCACCAATCTAACAGATGGATTATGTTTTATACTTATTTGAAGTAAACTGTTTTCGTTGTTGTGTAAATATGGAGAAAACATAATGTCGAGTGTTGATTAAACATTATTTTCTACGTGTAAAAACAATTAAAGAAACCGAGGAAAAGTTACGTAAATATTATCTGGAATCTGCTCCGTCCCATGGAATGATCTGTAAGTGGTTTCTGCTCTTAAAAGTGGCCATATGAGCACGGTTGATGCAAATCGTCCGAAACCATCATTTACTGTCTACTCCCGAAATGGTTAATAAACTCTATGGCCTTGCAATTGGCAATCGTCGAATAAAAGTTCGTGAGATAGCTAACGAAGAAAACACCTCAACCGAATGGGTATAAAATATTTTGCATGAACATTTCAATAAGAAAAACCTATCCGCGAGATGGTTGCCGCGTTTGCTTAATGGTGATCAAATGCGCGCTCGCATTAAGAATTCAGAAGAATGTTTGGCCGTCTTCAACGTAATTCAAAAGATGTTTTTCGTCAATATGTCACAGTAGATGAAACTTGGATACATCATTATACTCCAGAAACAAGAATACAGTCTAAATAATAGATTTTTCCATGCGAACATACTCCCAAAAAGGCAAAAACACTTTTTTCGGCCAATAAGGTCATGGCCACAGTTTTTTTGCCACACCTTAATAAAGGTGTTATCTTTATTAATTGTTTACACAAAGGAAAAACGATAACAGGAGAGTATTATGCTGATTATGCTGACATGTTTTGATGCCGAACTTGAAAAACAACAACCGCATTTGATGAAGAAAAAAGTGTTGTTCGCCTGCAATTGCTGCAACTAAATTGGCTGAATTGCATTGCGAATTACTGCTTTATCGGCCATATTCGCCAGATCTGGCTCCCAGTGATTTCTTCTTATTTCCAAATTCTAAAAAATGCTGGGTGGAAAAAGATTTCAGGCAAATGAAGAGGTGATAACCGAGACAAATGCATATTTTGAAGACTTTCCGAACGATTACTTTTTGGGAGGTTTAAAAAAACTGTAAACTCGCTGGGCTAAGTGAGTACAGTTGAAAGGGTGTTATGTTGAAAAATAAATTATATTTTTAACAGAAAAATAACGTTTTCATTAAAAAGTCACCCTTCCGTCAAACAGCCCTCGTATGTACTATTGTTAACGTCTTTCGAACGATAACCAGCACACATTATTTATTAAACGTTCGTTGTACTTGGTAGAATAAACATAGATTTTTCATTCTTATTGCGCGCTTTATCGCTAGAAAAATAAATGTATTAAAAAAACCGTCCCGCCTCACATCTTTCACGCGCACACATGAATTATGCATGTACATAATCTATAAAAACATTTATTTTATCAGCGCGCCATTTCTCATCCCCAATTGAAGCATTTTGCGCAGAGGGGCTGCGGAACATACCCGCCGCCACGCAAGTTTAAACGCTTTTAATGACGCACCCCCGCGGCCGTCCGACCATATTTGCGCAATATCTCATCACAAAGCGCACGTAGAATGAATATGTTATTGTATTTTTCCCCGGCCGGCGGATCCAGATCCCCATTTCAGATAGCCAGGCCGGAGGCCGTGTCCACCCCCGGACAGCCACCCTGGGCTCGCTTTTATAACTCCATGCGTGGAGAGCGGGAAGGGAGACCCTCATTATTTTATTACCGGGAACAAAATTTGCATCGTGTCTGGGCGGCTCGTTTTTGCAAGTCGGTGTCCGTGTGTGTGTCGCAGAGGCGCCGCACAGTTGGGAAAATAAGCTATAAAGCTGGCATTAATCAGAAATATGAAATTCAATTTAGAAGCACCTACTTATGGGGCTTTTGTAGACCACTAATTAACACTCTCTTAGACAGTATTCAAATGTTTGGTAATGCTTCCCCACCGTCACTAGTGGTCATTAGGCGAGGTGCCTTGGCTTCAACTCTGATAACAGGTGAATTTGAACATTTGTCAGATTGGTTTTCTTTTCGCGTTTGTGCTGTAATTAATGATTTTTTTTGTGCCATGGAATCATCAATTTCAGGTATGTAACTATATTTAAGCATCTTTTATTTTATTTTTTACGATGTTACTATACATTTAAATATGCTGAACTAAAATGCGTTTTGTTCGCATTGTGATGAAATCTTTAAACATTTAACGTTTTGGTTATGTTCCAAGGTAGATCGAGTATCAAACTTTTTGTTTTTTACTAAGTTTGAGTTACAGGAATATAGAAATCATTGGATTTATTGCAACTTTTTGTAACTTTCTTAGTTACGCAGTCATTTTCTTAGCAATTTGCGAATGAATGCTTTTTCTTAATTTACCCACATAATTTCATTCATCAGTCATTATTTGTTGTTTTATTTTAGGAACGAGTTCGAACACATTGTTTATCTCTAGAAAATATCTCATAGATATCATGAAACGATCCGGAGCAAGTGGTTTTGAGCAACAATAGCAATATAAGTTCATATAAGCAAACATTCTATGACTTGGAAGCCAACAATTCGGCAGTATTTATTACATGCTTAGTTTCACTTCGTCTAACGTTAGGAGAAGTCATAATATGGCAAAACCCACGTCCGCATCGACCAAGTACTGCAGGCCTATTAAAATAGAATTCATAGGTACAAATAGGTAAAAAACACACGCAGGTTACTTTGCTAGTAATACTTACAATCTAACATTGTAAGTTTGATAATGACCCGTTAAGGTGTCGAAACTATAGTCACTATTAAATAAACCTTAGTGATACTAACAAAGTAACGTGTGTGTGTTGTTTACCTATACTTTCATAGTATAGTAATCTTTAATATCATGCATAAATGTGTAAATTAGACACAAAAAATGAAAGTATAATTTTAGCACTTACATTACAATATTTGCGCACTACACCATTGATATGTTCTTATATTACGCGGTTTGTTTTGTATAATACTTATTTAAGCATTAAGGGAGGTAAGTATTCTTTACCAGTCGAGGTCGAGTTTGCGCCCGAGCGACAGCGAGGGCTAGCAATAAAGTCCGAGACTGGTCAAAACTTACCTCTCGAATTTTCTTATAACTGTTTTTCCACTCCTGAAGTGTTTAATTGATTACATTAAATATGTCTTTGATTAATTTATTTTCGCAACTTGAACAAAATATCTGTGCTTCAATGGCAATTGAAGAGGCTGCAGATGCTGCCTGTTCCTTCCTACTGTCGGAGAAGTCAAATATTGTAATAAAAGTTTTTTATGGAATTTTCTTGAAGAAGTAAGACAATTTTATCAATCTGTTTATCATCCAGTACACACTGTAAAATTTCAATTAGTTTCTATTATACAGATATACCATACCCCATCGAGAAGTAGAATACCTTTACTTAATTATATTTTTTTCATTCAAATTAATCATCGATAATAAAACTGCCGGAATATGTAATAAGTAATTATTCTTTTTAAAGAGGTAGGTATATTATTTTCTTAATTTTTACTGGAAATTTTTCATAAATTTATTGAGATCAACAATCTGTCGTAATACTGATCAGTTTCATTTCCACCAACTTCTCTGCACCTCTCATAGTAAGTAGCGTATTTTCGCCAATTCCAGTGGCCATGCATCACGCATTTAGTGATATTTCACCGAACATGTAGCCGTTTATTAGTATTTCATTTAAGAACGGTACCACATATGCATCAGCTGATTGATATTAAGCGGTATGATGAAGTGCGTGCATATGTGTAAGGGTGAAAAATACGGACCCCAAAGTATATCCAGATGTATACGCTGGTAGAGATAAAATAATAAGTTAATAAAAAAATCACCCCGTCCATCTCCGGTGCGTTTTTGCACCCCCAGGGATTGGTTGTCATGTTGGACCACATGCTGTAGATTAAAGTGCCGTCCCGATTGATTGATGCGCTCACCCCGGAATTAAGCGAAGAATTAATCTTGTCGGCAGAAATTAATTTCATAGGAAAGAATCCGGGCGCCGGGATTGAGACAGTAGGGGATGAAAGCCGGCCCGATAAGGGGCTGCCGGAAAAAAATTCAGCGACCAGTAAATAATAATAAATTTGTTGTGGGGCAGCAGAAAAAGCCTGGAGTGCTCAAGAAGTTCACAACTAAATTACGACCGCTGTGGGCTTATACACAGTAGCCGCAAATTTCTTAAGGAAATTATTTCCGCGCAGGAATTTAGGCCCATGCAAAATGTATGATCCTAATTAAAACTTGTTACAAAACCGTCCCCAAAACAGAAACGCCCGAGTTAAACTTTGAATGAGCCTTCAAACTTTAATATCCCGAGCCTTATAATTTATTAATCGGGCGGGATTATTCTGGAGGCAGCAGGAGGAATCCACATGTTACTCTCACCGCTGGTTCTTTATTATGGGGGGATGATTTTTGTTGCGAATTACGCGGGCTGCGCGCGTCATTGTATTTATGTTTTCGGAACATTCCAGAACTTGGGGGATGTAAATTATTGTGCCCCGGATGAATATTTATGTTTATGCAAAACCGGCTCAAATTTATACTTCGGATTTAAAAGTGGGATTTTTTCCGGTGCCAATTCCTGCGCAGCGTCCTTCTGTTTATCGCGGAATACATTTGTTTTCATATTCAAATTACGCTTTTAAATCCATGACGCGCTCTTTGTTTCGCCAACGTCGTCGGATGCACTAATTGATTTCACAACCAGCCGCATCACTTCAAAGTCGGAGTTTTGCGCGAACAAAACAGGCACGGGGATGGAAATGTTTCAGCTGCACAGGATTGGAAATTATTACAGGTGTTTGTTCAAGGAATACAGTTGTTGCGGAATTGAGAAACGCAATAATTGAGCAAGTATTATAAAGATGACTTACAGAAAATTATAACTGATATGTATGGTACTATCCATCAACTAAATTATTCTGTATCATTAATTACAACATTTCTGGATAGTTTGAATTAGTTGCCAGATACATATTTTATGATCCTTTAAGATTTATGATCTTTGTCACTATTAAACATTTTAATCTGGAAAAACAAAAACGGAATATTTTGCAAATTTCAATGCTCGTTCGAATCTTAAACAACAAAAGTGTAGAACTCCAAGCGCTTCTAAGTTTTATATGAGTTAAGGAAATTGTAGGTAACTGGCGATTGTATTATGCTATCCTTGTGCAAATATATGAATAGTATAGTTATTATTGCTAAACCTATGTACTATTTAGTAGTGTGGAGTGGAATAGTAATAGTAGCCCTATCACTATTCTACTGAAAAATGATGTTATAATTCATACGCCAAGATATTGTCAGCGTATCGTAAACATATCTAGAACGTATCTAGAAAAGCATGAAAATATACCATTGTTTTCATTGACTTGTCGTTTTCTGTAATCACCTTCCATCTAGTTTCAGACGGTTTCATCTAATGGTGGCAACTGCTTAGTTTTTATCACTTACGAGCACTCTTTTGAAAACAAACGGATGATAGTGCTGTTGTCACGCAATCAGCTAATACTAAATCACAATGCCGTATCTAGGAATTTCTTCAGGGGTGCAAGATTGGAATTTGCCAAGAAACAAAATATAACAATAGTCGAGTTTTTTTTAAATTTATGTTTTTAATTATTATTAACAAGCACAAATTATTTCAAATCAAACAGCGGTATAATTACAAATGAGTGCGAAAAATTGCTTAACAGTTTTGGATATATTTCCCGCTTATCTGCTTTAGGGCAGATGCGGAATACGAATGCAACGTATAAGTCATTTTTTTTAAAATTATTATTATTATTTTTATATTGGGGGCGGTATTGGGGGCGGCACCCTACTGCCGTGCGCCCGGGACACTTAGGGGGCAAGTTTGCCCACCGCCCTAGATCCGGCACTGCTAAATCAAGTGCTATCAGCTCGCAATCAAATGTATAGTACATATATACATATGAAAATATTCGCTTGGTTATATGTTTTTTTCTATGTATTTATATAGTTTTAAGTTGTTAATGCATTTGCACGATGCATATTAAAGTTATTTACGTATTACATTAAATAATATCAAAAGCAATCAAAACTTGCGAAAATAATGAATGATTAAACTGCATAAACATTAACATATTAACTTCACTCTAGAGATCGTGGGCGAATTTGTAGAGTAACAAGCCGTAACTCAACAATCAACCCAAACGTATAAAATCACACGGCAGAAGTACCTGTTGGTCGATAGCCAGTTGAACCTTACATAAGTGAAGGGCCCACGGGAATAACCCCATCATTGCATAAATATTGATTTTAAAAAAAACGCAATTTAAAGTTTATCAATGAACAGAAAGAAATAAAGTGACTAAAAAAAAATAGACAAACATATTAGAATAACCCAAAATATTATATTTATACAATATAGTGTTATTCCTTCGCCATTCTCCAACATTCTCCTCCGCGTGTGGGGATTTCATATTTTATATACAGGGTGGTAAACCTATACTCGCTCGGACCATTGCTGCCAGACTAATGAAAATTTAACGAAAAATCATGGAAGAGGAAAAAAATCAATTAAACCTTATTATAAGAGATCAATGAAAGAATCTGGGTATGCAAGTACACAAGCAATGTGCCAACATATATACAATATTTGGAGTCACGTTCAATACACTGGGTGTTCTGAAACAACGATCGAATTTTGCTATTTTCAAGTGGCTAAAACTTATTGAGATTTATCGTTATTTACCTATTAACTAGTATTATTAGATTACAGTCCATATGCTACCATTTAATTGCTCATTAGATGAGCACTCAGAATATGATGCTATATATAGGGTGTTCCATAAAAAACAGAGTTTTAGACATTTGAAAATAGCAAAATTTTATCGTTGTTTCAGAACACCCTGTGTATTCTACCTGAGTCAAAATATTGTGTATATTTTGGCATACTACTTGGGTTCTTGCATACGCAGATTCTTTTATTGATCGCTTATACTAAGGGTGTGTTGAATTTTTTTCCAACTCTATGATACATACAACAGCATGTTATAGTAAATGTTGGATTTACTATGGTTCATTGGTTCCATTGTTTTCTAAACAAAAATAAAGCCTGCTTTCAAACTCCTCGCGAACTTTCTGACCTTCTTGTGTTATTCTTTCTCGTAATTGTTCAATAATATCTGGTTCATTTTTTATCTATGTTTTGTAAACTACAGATTTCAAGGGAAACCATCAAAACAATTCGGTGTTGAAATTAATAAAAATTTGAACGGCGAAATTTATGCTAATTTGCTGAATGAATCCATTGAGCTTGTCATACTTCAGCAGGTTGAAAACCAAACAGATGAACATGGAAATTTTCGGCAAGATTATGCACCTTCTCACTATGTACTTCCAGTTAGAGCATAGTTAGAGCGTCACTATCCAAATCAGTAGATTGGAAGGAGGTCAATATCAAATGGCCTCCTAGATCATCAGATCTAACACCTTTAGGTTTCTTTTATGGGGGCGCTTTAAGTCTGTACTTTATAAAACGCAACCAGATACTATTGAACAATTACGAGAAAGAATAGCACAATAATGTCGACCTATTACTAGACAAACCTTTTAGAAAGTTCACGAAGAGTTTTAAGGCAGGCTATATTTTTGTTTAGAAAACAATGGAAACCATTTCCAACATTTAATTTTAAATGCTATTCGAATTTAATTAATTGCACCCTTTTGCACTTCATTTGCACGTATATCCGAAAGTAGTTCACCAAATTACATTGTATAATTTGAAGAGCTTTCCAACGATGTATTACAAGTAGAGGGTGCCATTTAATGTTTCTAAGTGGAGGTGGCTGTTGCTTAAAGGATATATAGGGGGTCGACACTATCTACGCCATTTTGGTTCCGCCTTCGAACCACCCAAACGGTTTTAAGTAATTTTAAATTTAATCATGTGTTGTACGAAAAAAGTCGATGACAACTTTTGAAATTGACACCCTGTATATTAAATTTATATAAAATTTTCAAAAAATTGGATAATATTTGAGAAACTTTTATAGTAGACTTTCCACATGCAAAATTTGTAATTTTCAATAAATTTTCAGCAACTTAGGTAAATATATATTCTCTGCAATTTGAATAAATTTCTTAAACAATGTAGTAGGATGATTTTGGGTTCAGATATATTAATATCATATAGAGATACATAATTTACAAAATTCCTATGTAGTACTTCTGAAAACATGTTTGAGGTCACCTGATCTAACACAACTAAAAATTACTATTAAAGTCATGGGCACATAACTATCAAAATGATGTCTTTGTATAAGATATATATTTTTTTGGAATCCCATACTGTCTTAATATATTGGACATTCAGCAAAAGTTGTGTGATGAGCTACGCTATGTGAGGTCTTGTGGAGGTGATCGTCCATTGTCGATCCCTCCTCCTTTTCCATCCATGTAGAACTTCTGGCATCCTGGCGAAGTTAATATCTGTGGCTCAGATCCAGTGGGTCCATGCGCCTTAAGCTCTTAACTCTATTGTCAGCCAGTAGCCCCACTGCAAGTTGATTTGGATGTCTTTCTAGTCGGGTCCTATATTTGTCGTTTCTTGTCCTTATTTCGTGTTTGACTGAGAGAAGACTTGATTCATGTAGTAATAGCCAGTTTGGTGTGTATTGTGGTAGATTGAGAATAGCTCTTAATACTTTGTTTTGGATTATTTCCAGGATTTCAATGTTCGAGTTACTTGCAGTACCCCAGAGTTCAATGCCATACGTCCATGTGGGCTTTAGTATGGTCTTGTACGTCAGTAGTTTGTTTGATCTGGATGTTTATGATTTTGGTCCTAGCAGCCAGTAAATTTGTCGCAGCTTCTCTCCGAGTTGTAATCTTTTTTCCATGTGTGTGTTTTACAGGTCAATCTTCTGTCCAGATGCATCCCAAGATATGTAAATACTTTTTCTTGAGTGATTTGTTTGTTGTTTAGTGTTACGGGAGGACATCTTTTCTTTTTGATTTCGTTTGTAATCTTTGATAGTTTTACGCTATTAAATGTTGGTGCGTTTGTTGGGCATTTTGCGGTTCAAGAATCTCTTTAATAGAGTCGTCTTCGTTTGTGGTACTGGTTGAAGGGAAGGGTTTAAATACATTGCCTATATGTTCAGCGTATGCGAGTGCCTTTCCTTTGGGCTTTTTGCCCAGTTCCCATTCGACTTGATCGGAGGTATAGGGTTTTGTGGTCATATTATCTTCTTGGTTGCCTTCCAGAGTGAGCAGTCGTTAGTTGCGTTGGGAGTCTTCCGAGGTAGTCTTGAATGTATTGGTTCTTGATTACTTTTAGCCTTTCTTTTAATTCTTTGGTAGCCCGATTTAGTTCGGTCTTATCTAGGGGATGCCTCGTGTGATGTCATAGACGAAGACTTCGTAAGCTATGGTATCACACGAGGCTCTTTTCTCTGATTCTTTTCTTTGATTTTTTGTTTCACTTGCTGGGGGCAGATTTCAGTAGTATCTTGTTGAGTGTTGCCTGGGGTAGAGTCCCAAGCTGAGGTTTATATTACCAGATTGAGTTTTTCCACAGCTTCGTCTAAGTCATGTTCTGATTTTAAAGGAATGTTGAAATCTAGTCTTTTCTCAACAACATCACGGAAAGCTACCCATTTAGTTTTCTTGTTAGACAACGAGGGTGGTTTCTTCTTAGTTAGGACTTGGGTACTGTAGGTTATGATTAAAGGAGAATCATCTGATGATGAGTCATAGCATGATTCGGTTTTTAGGTAGTTTGTACTTATGCCTTTGGTAACAAATTTGTCAATGCAATCCGAAGTTTTATTAGTGTCGCTAGGCCAGTATGTGGGCTCCCCAGTAGATACGAATTGTCAATTTAGGCTGTCTGCTGCTTTAAGAAGTTCTCTGCCACTAGGCAAAGTTATTCTTGATCCCCAGTAGGTGTTCTTGGCATTGTGGTCGCCACCGGTAATGAATCATGCATAAGATATAGCGGACATTCAATTAGTAAGATCGTTTTATTTAAGTTGTGTGAGTAGTGAGGGGTAAAATTATTAAGATGAGTTATTTGATTTGACTAGCTAAGTCTATACTCGCTAGTGTAATATAAAACTAAACATTGTTACTAATTTATGTTGCCTGAGTGAGTACGTAATGGTAAACAGAAGCCTGTATTAATAAATATACACTAAGGACTAACATCTGCGTCTGGAAACCAGCTATCAAGCCAAGTCTTATGCAGCTCTATTATGTTGACGGAGATTATTCGCCAGGAAGTAAGTCGATTCAGCATGCTGCAGCGCGCCTCGTGAAAAACTAATTATGAAATTTCAATAGTAGAACATTATTAATTCCTCTCGCCGATGGTGGGCGTGGGACGCCGCGCGCGAATCCCAATACTCACTTGACTTCATTATCAATTCTATAAGTCTGCACAATGAAAGATGTAAATTTCTTGATTGCATCCAGACGCCCCCCTCTCCCCCCAACAGCCCTCACCCGCTGTATACTAATTGGAAATTAACCGGCGCGATATTGCAGAACTGGGGCGCCGGCTGAGGCGGCTGTGGCGGCGGCGGCGGCGGCGAGAAATTGTCAACTTTATTGGGGCATTAGCATATCGTCCCGCGGCTGATCTGTTTTCCAAAATTACCGCCGGATTTCCATTTGAATGTGTCAGGTTAGGGTTGGCTACAGGGAGGAGGAGATTGGGTATGTAAATCCTGCAATAATAGTGCGAACTACGTGACAGTAGATTTGCATTTCTTGCAGTGCTAGCCAAATCCCAATATAGTACAAGACACCATTGTGACATTCAACGAGGCCATATCTACGTAGGCATTGCAATTATCCAGACGCACACTATCTTGACAATGACAGTTAACGCTTTGCTGCATACAGGATCATACCCTGCGCACTCCATACGATTTAAATTGACCAGGTTTCGTGTGGGTACGGACTTAAAAAAAATAGATGGCGCCAAAATCTGTAGTCGCTTACAGGGTCGCTGTATTTTTTTAAAGAACTCTGTCCGCCATTATTGACGCATTATATGTGCTGAATAATCCAGTGATCCACAATCATCATAATTTCCATTGTTTATGAATACCGGCCGGTAGCATACAGACAGATTGTATGTACCTTTTGAATCCGTTTGCCGCTTGAATCGTCAACAATAAAGACACAGATAAATACAGATCAAGTAACGCACAATGGGAAGACGATATTGCTGCATTAGAGCGTGCAAGCTGGCAGCCCAGGTCTTTTCGGCGAGAACATCCGCCATGCTACGTTTTTTTTCTACACTTGGTAAGTGAATTATTTTTTTCATACGACTTGAAGTAATTTTCATCCTTTTTTTTTAGATAAGCAGGGATATGCGACATGCGATTGTCTCATGCTTGGTACGTTGAAGTTTGTGTTATTTTTTGACAAAGTATTTGACAGCGTAAATGGTTCGACAGTAAGTGGTGATAAACTTTTACGATGTGCCATAACCCAAGAAAGCCAGCATGTTGAATTTTATTTCGAAGCAATTCAAGTTTTGAAGACAATTAGATTTATTAGACCACAAGGCGAATATGTTCCACCCTGCATTGCAAACTGGATAACCACATTAAAAGGTATGCAAAGCATCTGGAACAAATGACACGCTAAGGGAATTAAATATCTTTGTTCGAGAAATTTGAATCAGGACCCCGTGGAATTTTTTTTTGGTGGTGTCCGAAGTCGTGGTGCTCGGAATATAAATCCAATACCTGCTGCCTTCTGAGCTTCTTATAAAGCTTTGATTATAATCTTATGACTCGCCATTCTTCATTTGCAAATTGTGAGGAAGATGGTTGTAGAGGTGCACTAAATTCTGCACAAAACTTAATAACGATTAAAGTTCCAAGCCAACTGAGCTAGTGTCCCCAAATTTCTCTGATGAGTTCACATTTATATGCAACCCCAGTTTTCTGGCGGACAATATAAATATGTACATATCAGGATATTTGGGCCGCAATATGTTGAGAAAATTACAAGGATGTAGTATATGTAAACAGGACCTGGTTTCCGATACGTTGGAACCCATTCACTCCTATATTGAACGTAGGCAATTTACACGAGGAAATTTGCTGCGACCCAACTCTAACTTCTTCAAATACGTTAATCAATGTTTGCAAATTATGCGGTTTTATATACCGAAGATTTGCACTCATTTTAATATAGTATCATTTTTTACACATAAAATTTCTTGTACTATTATTCCTAATTTTTGTCACTGTCATATTCACAATTTGGCTGACCTAATTTTAAGTCTTCTGATCCCATTTTATGTTGTGGTGTGGATACAGAACATCAACAACATACTGCAAGGAAAAGAACTTCATAAAATTAATGATCCTGTGAAAAAACCAGCATTAGTTAAATATCAAAAAACCAGATCGCGACATCTAGGCCTTGCAAAATCAAAAACTGTCATACATTAGTTCCTCGTTAAGTGTCTGCATTTGGTTATCTGTACAGGCATTATTATATATTTGGAGTTTTTTGTAAAGAATTTTTTTAGTGTTTAGTTTTGTAGGATATTTCAATTTGCATATGGATTGACAAGCGCAATTTTATTAATAATTGGACGTGGCACATTGTATAGTTATTTGTATTATAAGTAAAGAAAATTATTGTTTTTCTTTACATATTTTATTGTTTATTCACACTATTTTAAATGTATTCATCTATCATATAATTAATATTAACATTTATTATTATATTTAATGATTTGTTTATATATGCACGTACTAGTGTCATGTAAATTACAATAATGTTATACAATGCTACAATGCAAATAATAGCCCAGGAAAATATGTGTACTAACGTATCACCCATTTAAATCTCCTGAAATCGAAGCGACTGCAGCACTATCTTGAAGACATTGCACGGGAGCACATTATATATTATAAGTAAAGAAAATTATTGTTTTTCTTTACGTTTTTTATTGTTTATTCACACTATTTTAAATGTATTCATGTATCATAATTATTATTATAAACATTTATTAATATATTTAGTGATTTGTTTATTTATGCATATACTAGTGTATTTCTTGAGATAACTACAATTTGTTTATGTAATTATTGTATAGCGGGAAAGTTTAGTCAATTAATTTAATAAGCTAAGTTGTATTGTTAGCTATAGATTTATTTTATAGTGTTTTAAATCAATTATCATCGATGTTTCGCAATACATTTGAAAGGTTCTTCAGGATGTTTAGATTATATAACACAAATAACTAACAATAATCTAAAATTTAAAAGAATTGGAAAATTTATTTATAAAGATTTTTATTTATTACAACAATTCAAGATTATAGTAAGTTATTTGTGTTATATAATCTAAACATCCCGAAGAAGCCTTCAATCGAAGTGCGAAACGTTGATGATAATCGATTAAAAATCACTATCAAATAAATCTATAGCTCCAATACAACTTAGCTTATCAAATTAAATGACTACATTTCCCGCTATATTATAAGTACACAGATATATTTATTTATAAATCCCGTGTTTTTAACGATAAAGCGCCATCTCGTGGATTTTGGCTACATTAAGCTATAGTGGCGCCATCTCGTGTGTTCTTTTGTTAAGAAAATGGTATGGACGTACGGACCTATAAATCATAGAGGGCGCAAACGCGACAAATGTTTTTTTACATAGAGTGGCCTATCTGTATATATATGTATAATCTGTGTACAGGATTACAATTTGAACCACCAAATTTCAGCAATTTGTGACACCTCGGTCCACAAAATAGACCACTTACAAATCTGTATGGACGAAGCTGAACAACGACAAAAATTGTGTACCACCTATCCCCACCTCTTCTTTATACTCTTACCGCCAACCGAGAGAAGTCGCGCGCGTTAGGTATCAAATTACTCAACATTCTCAGCCGTGTTTTGTTGCGAAAGTGAGGTTATTGTATACATCCGTGTCAATATTGAGGAGAAACTAAGGTATATTTATTTATTACAATATCATTGTATAGAATTGTTTACTTATATCTTTAGTTAGTATATATTATGTAGATAATTCAAATTTACGTTCAAATAATTGTAATTATTTATTATTGATGAGTCCCGATTATAAACCACTATACTAGATAGAATAGATGCAATTTATTCTAACATTTATTGTTACAGATAACCTGGAATATGGGCTCTAAATCAGTTATTAATTTAGCTGAATTAACTTCTGATCAAGTGTATGATTTGGTATATTGTATTGATCTACCTGACGACATACCGAGTGGTTCAGAATCGGGATTTTGGACACACAGATGGGGAAGATAACGAAATTCAGGAACGAATCGGCGAATCGCCGAATCCTCAGATTCTGAGGATGATATAACCCTATCTACATTTGTCCCTACAAAGCTATTCCCTCCACAGAAGGCAGGTAATGTATCTTAGGGAATTGGCAATATTTCATTAATAAGACCACCTTGTGATTTCCAGTCACAATGTGGCTTAGCAGATGACATTGAGGAACTGGATAGCATTAATTGTACACCATATAAGCTATTTAATCTAAAAGTTGTACCTAAATGATTGCAGTTACGTAATCACTTCAATTCAATTGTGCCGCCTTTCGAATATGTATACCGTACTATTTGAGAACTGTCACTGTCAACCATACCTGTCAACTGTCAGACAACATAATAACAGAAGTTTGTTAAAATGTACACTGATCAGAAGAACACTTTTATTGTTGAGGCTTACTTTCGCAATGGACGATTTGAATATGGAGAATGGATTTATTCAATTCCAGAGTGCGTTCGGGATTTTCAACACAAGTTCCCTGACCACCAATTTGAATACTCGGTTTTGTCAACACATATTTCACGAATAGTGCACCGTTTTAGGGAAACTGGTAGTGTTCAGAAAGGGAAATCCTCAGGCAGATCTTCAGTATCGGGAGAGGTTGTTGCAGATATTCGTGAACGACTCGAAGTAAGCCCTCAAAAGTCAATTCGTAAATTGGCTATGAAAGCTTTAATTTCCTCGAGCACCTGCCATAAAATTGTGAGAAAGAGGTTGAATTTACACCCTTATAGGGTCTTAGTGGTGCAAGAATTGTTGCCAGTAGATCCTCAACGTCGATTGAGTTATTGCCGATGGTTTATGGAAAATTTAAATGACGATCGATTGCTCGATTTAACATTTTTCAGTGATGAGGCTTGGTTCCACCTATCAGGATATGTTGATTCACAGAACTATAGGTGCTGGCATGCTGAAGACCCTCATCTTTTTGTGGAAGCACCACTACATCCTCAGAAGGTTGGAATTTGGTTGGGTGTGTTTCGCCGTAGAATAATTGGGCCTATATTCTTTCATGACACAATAAACGGTGAGAGATATCGGCAACAAATTATCCAGCCTTTCATAGAACAATTAGATGATGAAGAATTGCAGAACGGATATTTCCAACAAGATGGTGCAACAGCTCATACAGCCCGAGCAACGTTAGCCTACTGCAAGAATTTTTTGATAATGACTATGATAATAGACTAATTAGTCAAGGTCTATGGCCGCCACGCTCTCCAGATCTAACTCCACTAGACTACTCAATTTTTGGATTTCTAAAAGATACAGTTTTTCGAAGAAGACTGCATACGTTGGAAGAGTTAATGGCAGAAATCATAAATGTTTGCCAAACCATAACTCCTGAAATGTTAATAAACATTTTTAACAATAAAAGAAGACGAGTGCAAATGTGTTTACAAGCAAATGGTACACATTTTCAACATCTGCTTTGATTATATATTTTATTTATTAATTATGTTTTGTAAATCTTTACTTCGTATGATTCTGTTTATTAAATAAATTATTTTGATTACTTTAATAACTACATGTGATTGTTTTATTGTCTGCTACTCCTCAATTTGCAATAGTAAAACGTTTTTTCTGCTAGTCCTCAATTTGCAATAGTAAAACATTTTGTAACATTGTCAGATTTAAAGCAATTATTAGCTGCGTCGCTGCTCGTTTATTTAATTAATTCCTGCATGATTTTCAGTTTACAGCTTGTTTGTGCCGTGGAGTAATCTGCCACACTTGGGGATGTTGCCTGTGAGGACTTAATTTTCATGCATATCTGGTTATTTTTATGTACACACAATTTAAGAATAACCTAGACTTTAAAAGTAAGGTTATGTAGACAATGTACATTCAAATTCGTTGGCCCTAAGTAATTCTTCATTGTAATCTTTTCATGTGCTTGGAAGCCACAAATATTGCTGAAACTAATAATAATTTAGTATTTGAGTAGTGAAAAATCGACTGACACAAATTAGATTTCAATTGCATGAAGATAGCTTTTAATGCCATCTTTATGAGTAATGAGTAAGATGTCTCTTTAAATAATTCTTTATCGTTGTCTTTTCATGTGTTTGGAAGCCACAAATATTGCTGAAACTAATAATAATTTCGTATTTGAGCAGTTAAATATGAAATTCCACAATAAAAATTAGAATAGCATGAAGGTAACTTTTATTGCCATATTAACGTCTAACGTTAATAAGTGTAAATGAAGTTGCCTATGCCCAAAATTGAACTATTTGGACTAGAGCGGAACAAAAATAATTTACATGGTTACGTAAATCATTTAGGTACACCTTGTACTTATCACAGACGAAATATTGAATGATATTACTTTTCAAAGTAATCTTTATGCTGAACAAGAACATCAACTAAGTAATAAACGATACTCTCAGACATTTCTGGGCTGAATCTACTGATAGGTATCAAAAGGTCACCTAGCTATCGTGATGACTGGTCGGTAAATGAAAATTTGCACGATTCTTACATTTCACAATTCATGCTCGTCAATAGGTTCAGTTGGCTTCTAAACCATATCCACTTGAATGATAATTCAACAATGCCAAATAGAAACGATATAAATTTCGACAGACTATACAAAATACGACCATTTATAACTGAATTATGGAAGAATTTTAAGAAAAATTTTAATCCCCAGCGCTGCATCGCTATAGATGAATTAATGATTAAATTTAAAGGGCGAAGTGCCCTGAAACAATATATGCCCAAAAAAACAATTAAACGAGGGTATAAAGTTTGGTCTCTAGCTGACAGTGAGTGCTACTTGTTTGACTTCGAAATTTACACAGGAAAAACAAAAGACTATGTAGAACATGGATTAGGAGTAAAGGTAGTATTACGTCTAATTGAAGGTTTGGAACAGAAACATCATTGCTTATATTTTGACAACTACTTTACAAGTTATAATTTAATGAAGGTAATAAAAAAAATACCTTCATTCAAAAAAAATAGAAAAAAATATACATGCCTGTGGCACTGTGGTCGCAAACCAAAAAATCAACCCAAACTAAAAGAAGATAAAAACCTAAAGCAAGACAACACGACTATATCTTAAGCAATTATGGTATTAGCATTGTGAAATGGAAAGACAAACGAATAATACACATTCTTTTGAACATTCATGACCTACAAGCCATAAATGAAGTGAAACGGCGAGAAAAAGACGGATCATCTAAACAAGTTCCATGCCCCAACGCTCAGGTTGAATACAACAAAAACATGAATGGTGTAGATAGATCCGACCAACTTAAATCCACATATGAAATCGACAGATAAAGCAAGAAATGGAGGATGAGAATATTTTGACATTTCATAGATTGCTCTGTTGTAAATAGTTTTGTATTATATAAACTAAAGAAATTGCCACCTATGACCCTAAAGGAGTTTAGGCGAAAAATTATAGATGGTTTAGTGGCAGAGAAACTGGTACTGCTCAAAAGAAAAGAAGACATTTATGGGGAAATAATTCGGAAGAAGAATCGCAATGTGCCCCCTGATGTAAGATTCACTTCATAATCACATCAACCAATTAGATAAACCTTCAGAAAATGTGCATTGTGCAGTAGGAAGGCAGATCCTATTCGTTCTGATTGGGCATGTTCAGTTTGCGAAGTCGCTCTATGCCTTGGAAAAAATAAAAATTGTTTTCAACAATATCATAATAACAATAATTAATTATCGGCCTGATTGTTGAAAACAATAGTTGCTGGTTGCATAGTGCTACGAAATGTGGACCACCGCGTAAATACCATTTTGGCAATTTTTTTTATTTTTTTATTTAGAATATTTTGTTTTGCAGCTCTTTATATTAATAAATTTGAAAAAAAAAAATAAAAAAAATATTTTCTCGTGCAGCTAGGCCCTAGATATCGTGCAGCAAAGAGTTAAGATGAGTCTAAATTTTTCGATAAAACAAACTTATCGCCACGTGAACGATCAAATCTTGAAATCAATTTTTAAAACCACCTAGTCATAATTAGTCTAAATTCTATGATTCCATAAACTACTTGATTAAATCCTGTGTAGGTGCAAATCATCATGGAATAACATCTAAAATTCAACAAACGTATCGCCAAGTATGACTATAACATGCTGCTATAAAACTGGAAATTGCAACTTGTTATCAGTTATCAGATAACAGATACAGTGTTCTATATCTCAATGTACTGAGCGTCATTAGATGATGAAATCATCAGAAGCGCGGAAAAATTACAATTGTAAGTTAAGATGACTTAATATGCTACAACACAACGAACTCATCGCCACGTAGACTGTTATTACCCAGAAGTGAAAATATTGAAATTGCAGTAACGATGGACCCGGATTCAATTATCCAAAAAACTCAACGCCACGTGTGCGATCAAATCTACAACGCTTGCCAGTGGCGGATTTAGGGGGGCATAGTGGCAAGATCCAGGGGCGGCGAATTTTTGGAAAAATACGAAAGGCACAAGTCACAATAAAAAATAAATATACAAATAAATAAATAAATGACGAACAAAAAAAGCAAATACAAGAAGTGAAGCATTTTACTACCCCCTTAAACTTCAAAGATTAGAAACGACTTTTTTTGCGTATTTTATGCTGAGATATGTTATCTCGATTTAACGTATAAGGTAATAAGGTACAATAGTCTGAGATCGATCCATCATCCGTATCAGTATACAATGTATAAGAACAAAATTTAACATTGATGAAAATTGAGCACCAATGAAAGCGAAAGTAACTTAGTATGAAGATGAAATGAACAGAGAAAAAATGAAAAATCCAGTAAGATGAAACCAGAGCAAGAGATGTAGAATTGATTGGTAAAGAAAATTTCAGAATCAATCAATCAATCAATAGTACTAAAATTCTTTAAAAGTTCAAAGTCCAAGAAACACTTTGACATTGTGTGCAATGTAGATACCCTGTATCTACGGGTACCTCTTAGAATATTTTACTTTCTCGAAAAAAATAACTTTAAATTCTATGAACATTTTATCTAGTATTTAGTCGTAATGGAATGGTGAGATGGAAAGAAGAAATAGAAGACATAAAGAAATGGAAAGAAATCACGGAGAAACTTTAAGTGAAACGGGATAATCCACTCAAATATAGGATTTTTTAAACCCCACTGATGGGGTAGCAAAACTCTTATCAGAGTAATACGCCAATATATATTTAGTCGTAAATATTTCTTCAAAAATTAACTTTGTCAATTGAACAAGTTTCATCATACAACAAGAATGATTGTAATGTTTTTGGACGTTTTCGCCTACTTCACGCTGTTTTATTTCTTTCATTAAACTGCAGTTCAAACTAACATTTATTTCTGTAATATTTCTCATATTAAGGTTCATTAATTCTATAATTTCGGTAATAAGTTTGAGGACATACAATTATTACTTAAACTATAAAATTTATTTATTTTTATATAAACAACACCAATTGATGAACTTCTGAAGTCACTTAAAGAATTTGTTCAAATATAAGAACAAACACAAAATGGTACAGTTTTTAATGAGCAACGCGTCTAGCCATTTTGCTGTTGCATCAGATATTCTTTAAAATATTCTAAAATTGTCGGATATGTTAATACTAATTACTGCCGTTAATAACTGCCTTAATGGCATAAATATATCTACCATAATTCTTAATTTATCTTCTGTTACAAACATATTCAATGAGCAATTAGCGGTACTGTCTACAATTCCATTTAGATACACATCATCTAGACCTAATTCTTGGGAGGATAATAACTTGTTTTTTCAAAACTTTAAAAACTTCTTTTAAACACTTTCCACGATTTGTACTTTCGGCCTTTTATTATTTCCTCTAAACAAAACAAATTTGCTGTTTGTTTTTTAATAAAACAGCTTCTACAGTGATTATATTTGAGAGAACTATTAAAAAGAAACAATTTTTGCATAGGGACCCTATGATATTCAAAATCTCGATGTACTTGATATTTACTTAGCTTCCTTTCAATTTTTAAAGCCGAATGAGATAAAAACTGGTTCTCTAGAATTTTTTTAAAATAGCCTGTACAGGAAGCGTAATGCCGAATTTTGCCGGATGGTGTATTATGGCCCGAAAATAATCCCGAAACCATCCTATGTACTTTGGAAGCTTCTTTTGTTTTATACATCCTGCTGAATACGGATAATAATAATAAATGTTAAGGTAAATTACCGGTAGCCCCTAAGCGGCAGAAGTAAAAATCCGCCCCTGACGCTTGCACAATATTGAAACACAATTGAATGTTTTATTTCAGAAATCCGTCAAAACAGACATTTTTATGGATTTTTATGTTCTTACGGAATCATAATCTCATACTGTAAACACATATTTTTCAGCATTATCCCTTCAACTGCCATTTAAACTTTATGGGATAAGATTTACAATCAATATTGCGTTTGGCGCAGAAACCCGTCAAGCTACATCACATGGCGTGTTTCTGCAATACCTAAATCTAATTTCTTAATTTTCGTCCTGTTGCACCATCTATTTTCTCGAATTAAACAACTGGACAAAGTGTTTCTAACAATCAAAGAATCCAATTTAAAGTCTCATCTTATAATCAATTTTAATTTAAAAGGCTGGTCAAAGTTGTTGTTACGCATATTATTGAGGGTTTTACGTCCTCAATCCTCATCGACTATCTTAATAAAGTACAAGGACGTTCCTGAACTCCCAACAAGTAGAGCGTAAACTGGAAAATTACTCATCAATAACAAAAAAATAATAATATGTAACCCAAAAAGCTAAGTAGCTCAGTTTCTACCCTTACATCTGCAAGGAGAATACTACGCTAGCAGAGTGCAACGTAGACAGGGAATAGGAGGATGAGTATGTCTGTAGACTAAAAGTAGATACGAGTTTGCTGTAAAATTAATTTTTAATACTGTTTTAATACCACTTCTTAATATGAGAAAAACTCAGTTATGTGTCTTATTCTGTGTTCAAGTAAAACAAAACAGTTTATAACATTATATTTTCTTGCTATCAATCATAATACCACAACAAAATTAGGAAATGAACATTAAAATGTACGTTTCTACAGTAAACATATATTTCAGTGCAGCAACCCGCCAACTGCAAATTATTTAAATTTTCTTAGCAAGTAAAGGATATATATTACTACTATAATTTAATTACAGGCAATATTCACTTTGAATGGGTGTTAACTAATACTAAAAAAATGTTCAAGCCAAAATCTAAATTAATATCAAAGATATAATGTTTTCTTTGTTTCCCGAATATTTGAAAACGTGCACACTTGACGGGTTTCTGAAATAAACGATTCAATTATTGAAACGTTTTTTTCAGCACTAATCTCGTTGTTGAAAATTTACTTTCTTTTAATACAAAATTAAAATAAATACAAGTTCAGTTCGGACAACTTCGCTTCACGACAACATAATCGATAAAATATTACAAATTATCGATACATCTCACTTCATTTGCACATTATTTTGGTATCTTCGTAGAAACGATTTACACTAAGTAATAAAAGTGTACACTTATATCTCGTACAAACTATTCAAAAACTAATTAATTCCTCGAGCTTTTGTTTAAAACTGCAGCGAAACGAAACAATACCCTATATATATATATTCCCTAGTGCAACGGGGTATCTCGAGATAATCCCGTAATTTATTAACTCCATCCTGCGGCTATTCAAATGCATAACCCGAATACTCCCTCACCACCCATTTCTAGGGGTGCATCTCGGGCATCCAGCGCATTTCACGTCCCGAAAAAGCGATTTGATTCTGGAAGGTTTTCCGATTCCTGCAGTCTGCGCTATGCATGCAAGAGATTTTTCCACTTACGTCGTGCAGTCCTCCGCCAGCAGGGGGCCAATCTGCACCAGCAGGAGCACCAGTAGCCCGGCAGGAGACCTCATCGCGTCCCTCAGGCGAGCATGGCACAACGCAAACACTGAAACAGAAAAGATGCTTTAATGATTTGTATACCTATACAACTAGAGTAAATCACACTCAAATTTGGCTGACTGGTTTAACGGATTTTCTAGCTGATACCAGAATAAGCCCTTGGTTCAAGCGCCAGTTCAGGTGATGGCAAGTATTTCAATGTTTTGTATAAATTGTATGTTTTTTTACTACATTTTTAATGTATGAAACATCAAACTAATATTGTAGCCCTAAGCTATACTAATATTATAATACGTGTATAACCATACGGTTAATTACTGTATTTTACTCCATCATTATATTTTCAGTATTCAAGACATTCTAGTATTCTAGATCAAGAGACAAGGTCTCTTGTGAGTCTTTCTTTGAAGAATTTCACCATTTTTGGAACCTTTATTACGTTATGCATATCACTAAAAAAATCATCAGAAAACATTACTATTCTAATCAGAAGACACTGTTACCTAAAATGCGATCGAGATTTGATGAATTACAAGCTTTGAAGGAAGATATGTATTACTATATTTCATGCTGCCCATATTGATCAAAATCAATATTCATCATACGGTGGATATAATATAAACAGAGAAAATGTTATCGATTAAATGTGCACAATAATATTTTTTTATAAGGCGGAAAGACCGGTTAGGTTAGGTTAATTTTATATACATAGTGGACACTTTAGTAAAAAAACTGAAACTATTTTTAAAAAATTTTAGTTTTAAATATTATTAGACTGGAAGGTAACAATGACTAAATTGAAATAATTTAAGGAAACTCCTAATTGGTTCACCAAAATTATATCAGTAAACATAGAGCGTTCAGGAAAGTGGTGTCCATTTTTATGATATATACTAATAGATGAATACTTATAGATCTGCGTCTCAATGTGCGCGTGGGTTTATGTTCCAGTTTTAATTGAAAGATTTTTCCAGAATTTCCTATTTAATAAAATACTGTCATTATAAATTTAAAATGAAGTATAGAGAGGATAATACTCTTCAGGGAATAAGTATAAATTAGTAAAATATCTCTTCGCTAAAGTGGCTAAACATGATTTAATTATGAGTAATAAATAACACGAATTTGAATCAAATGCAGATTAAGTTTAAATGAGAAACATTACAGAAATAAAACTAAAGGTTAATTAAATGAAATCCATAAAATGTTCGAAATTGCTTGTTTAATAAATCTTATTCTAAATTTAAAGCTGAAATCTTAATATGGTAATGTTTTATAAGGAATATGTATAAAATATTAAGGTATAAATTACATAATAACTGGGCAATACTGTGGCAAATTATTGGTTGTTTTGTAAAAATGAATATAAACGAGTTATAAATAATCATATTGCAAATTCATTAATATCAGTCATACGAACAATTTACAGCATATATTTAACAAAATTGTATCTATTAAAACCTAGTTAGTGAATCCAGAAGTAATTGATGGTATGTGACGTTGGAAGGCACAAACCGTGACATATTTCATGAAGTGGTGACATGCGTTGGGCAGTTTTGCGGGCACGTAGAATTGAGCAATGTGTGAAGTCATTGACGTTAAGTACGTCTTTATCCAAAACTAACTAACACTTTTTGAGTCAATAAAGAAAGTAATTAAATTCAAGTTGATGTTTAAGTATTGTTGCAAAATCCTTTAAAGTGAATAAATTACATTTAATCCATAAATATGTGTTTTTATTTTTTTATTAATATAATTGTTACTAACACACGTATTACCTCTAAAAGAATATGGAGTTGTGACGATAATGATTTAATATCAAACATAACGTAAAGAAGTACTGCCATTATACGGTCACATAATAGATAAATCACGAGCCAAAACAAATATCATTAGATCAATTAGAAGAATTTATGATTACAAGTAAAATATACCTACTTATTAAATATTGGGAAACCGAAGCCTTACACTACTATAGTATATTAAATTAATAAATTTTCATAGCATAGTTTTAAAAATTGTCAGCATATCTTGTCAATATTTCTAAGAAATCTAGTGTTTTAAATACTTAAGTAATGCATAATCTTGGAAATCGCATCTAGTTTATTATTGTAGCAGTATTTTAAGAAATATAATTATATCTATCATATTACCCGAAATTAGACTATTTTAAGAATTCCGAGCATTTTTTCTCGATACAAAACTTTTCCATAAATTCCAGGACCCTTTATATAGGATAACGTTAAAAATTCCGGCATATTTTTAGTTTAAATTAAAAAGAAATTGAATATTATGTAGCATTTTAGGTATATTGAAAAAAAAAATTATATATGGGCAATTCCACGTCAAATGAACAGTCCATTTCACGCGACCATCTCCGATTTAGATTTTGTACACTTGTTTGAGTACCCAAAATATGACATCATACCAAATTTCAGACCTCTAGGTCACATAATTCGTCTCGTAGAGCCAATTTAATTTTACGGCACTTTTTTAAGTACAACATCAATTTTGTTTAATTTCATTTATCTTAAATGCATTTCAGCCTGAGAAAATGTTAGAACAGTCATAATCGATGGGAAATTTCCCAAGGAATCGAATTCGGGGTCAGTTTTTGATATCTTGCCGCGCATGCGCAGAAAACGCAAAAACCTTTTTTTTAAATTCATTTCTCAGAAGTTGCTAAATCAAATTTTCCCACACTAGTGGTAGTTTTCGCTCTAGAGCCTCTTGAACGCACAAAACCATTTTCCAATCAAAATTTACGCACATATTGATTAATATACACAGGGTGTATTTCTCCGTATTTCTAGAAATATTAGAATTTTTAATAAATGTGACATAATTTAATTTAACATAATTTAACATTTGACATAATTAATAATTTAATGTGACTATTTTTTGTAGCACATTTTAAGTAAGTAATTTTTGTAATTTTCCGTAAATTCCAAGAATTAGTTAATCTTGAAAATTACAATAATTTTTATAACATTTAAAAAAATGTAATTTTATTTAGCATTTTATACTAAATTCATACGTTTCGACAAAGTATTTTTAGAATTTCCATTTTCTCTTCTCAATATTTTCAAAAAACCATGGTGGACACTATTCTATAGTATATTTTAAGAAAACGTAGAATTTCTAATCAAAATTTCTACAAAATCTTGAGTTTTAAATAAATATGGTATATCCGATATTCAGACTTTTCTTCATAGCAATAATTTAAGAAATATAATTTTCTCCGGCATTTTATACAAAATGTATACTTTTCTCTAGTATTATTTAAGAATCCCCAGATTTTTTTCTCGGTTTTTAAATAAATATGGCACACTTACATGTATCCGATCCACTATTTGGCAATGACCGAAAAAGGTACGTCTATATGTGGATGAAACTATTCAATAACCTACCAAATCACATCTAACAGTTATCTGAGATAAGCGCTTTTAAGAGGGCAGTTTTTGATTTGCTTGTTAATTGTGAACCAAATAATGTATTATATCGTTGGCTTACAAGTGAAATACACAAGTAAATTTTTGGCCCGTTTTAGTTAAGTTTTAGTTTGATGGTTTACTAAATTGTTACAAATCACAGGCTCAGTAGGGGTGTAGTAAAGGGTCCTGTAGCCGAACTTTTAAATTCTTAACTCATTGTATGACAGAGTAGGAATGGTAACAGCAGAATATAAAACTTTAATTGCAGTTTCTAACATTTTATAGTTTTTGACTTAAGTGATTTCACTTGAAATCCGACGATATTATATGGAGCTGTGAATGTAAAAATAATGTATTATACAGTGTGTCTCAGTGATTACCAGGCATAGCAAGTTCAATAATAGAAAATTATACAAGGATCAACTATTGCTATGAGCTATATGATCTTTCAGGGTAGCCAAAACGAAACATTTAAAACAAGCAGAAATTTAGTTCTGTCAAATAATTTTCATATTACATAATTATTTAAAGGAATATTGATAATTAAATGGTGATAGTTGTATTGAGATGGAGAATTCTAAAACTAATAACTAACTGACAGTAATGTAAATTTGATTAATTCAATTACCTGCTGTTTCATTTATGAAAATCACATTTTTTGATACAGACCCATCAATAGTTACCAACATGTTACCAAATGCGTTAATAATCTCCGCGTATTGATATGTTGGTCCGTAAGAAAGATGGGATGAATGTTTCCTCGAAACGAAGAAATTTACCGAAAACCGTAACCGCTCTAAGCCGCCGAGATAAGCTTACTTTTAGTAAAGTCCTTATATTTTTGTGAAATCTCAATCGATTTTAATTCTACGACTTGCATCGGTTAAAACTCATCGGCACTCGTCGGATAAATGAGTTTATAATGATATCCTGCATGGATAGGTGCTGGGAAATTGAAAACTGTGGTATTTTAAAAGCCACAAAATTACACATGTATGTTATTATTAGCCATCAAAACGGTACCAATATGTTACCAAATGCGTTAAAAATGTTCGCGCACATGAAATGTTGGTCCATAAAAAAGATGGGAATGAACGGACGTACGTTCCCTCGAAACGAAGAAATTTCCTGCAAAAGTGCTCTAAGCCGCCAAAATAAGCTTATTTTTTGTAAATTCCTTATATTTTTGTGAAATCTCAATCCATTCAATGTTGCGTCTTGAAACGGTTATAGCTTGTTGTGCCGCGTCCGGTAAATTAGTTTTCGATAACATCCGCCATACATAATTCACCAATGTTAATTTTGCTGTCTGGTAGTCACTGAGTAACACCGAATATTACATAAATGTACCGTTGTAATATTTCAATTTATTGTTATTTTGTAATAATCACTTGATATAATTATACATCTATCTATCTACTGTTTTCTATTGTTTCCTTAATTGAACTGATCGATGTACATCAGTATTAAAAAATTATATATTTATTTTTAGAATTCAACAATTACAGAGCAGTAATACTTTTTTCATAATCAATACTGCTTGGCATAACTACAACCATCATACTGCATAGACGCAAAGTATAAGCAGGGAAGTGTTCCACGTGTTCACGAGTCTCTTCTCAAACGCCTTAGTTACTACACCATTGAAGATCGTCTTATATTCATGTCGAGAACCATCTCCACTTCTAGCAATCCTGGCATCGATTATATCTTGTGGTACCTTCCTTCGGTCAGTGACCCAACCACACCATGCAAAGAAGTCAATCAGGTACGTTGTGATATTACGAGTATCACCACTCAATTCTGAAGCCCTGTAATCCCACGGAAAGGAATGATGATAATTGTGGAAGCCTTCTCCTCCGGCTATTATCATTGGTATATAACTCTCAACGGGACCTATATTCCTGCATTGGAAAATACAAAATATGATTTCTTAAAAGAAACAACCGTGTATAATATCCTAATAATATCATTATTAAGTGATATTTAACTCACTAACATTCTGGTTAATATATTGTAATAATAATGAAAGCCAAAACTGTGCGGTTTTTCTTATAGTGGTGTTCAAATCACAAGCGAATGCTTACTCTCGTTCTCTAAATATATTATATTTATAAAAATTACGCACCTATTGTAAGGTTTATTTCCATAAAGATGTGCCAAGCTGTTTATAGACCAGGTAAGGTGCACTGAGGTAATATATTTATAGATTGTTGCTCTGAAGAATGCTAACTTGAGCGATTCACCCCACAAAAAGTACGACACTGCGGTGGGAAATACCAGTACAAGTAGAAACATTATGTAATAATAGTACCTGCAATTAAAATGATAATTATTTAAGAAATTATTTTTAATTAAAAATAATACTTATGCTGAAACATAACTAAAGGATTCACTTCGAGATCGCTCATATCAACAGACTTTCCTTTCTCCCTCACATCTGCATGTTTTTTAACCATTAACCACCCCACATGGCTGAAGAAGAAACCTAGAAGCTTCAATGCTTAAATTATACTCTATATATTCAACAAAAGTACCTCGCTTGGCATTGTGTGGATCTGCGTCTGTCTCGCTATATTTGTGGTGCACTCTGTGGTCTCTGCACCACACGTACACACTATTCTGGTAAGTTAGGGAAGCCATGATGAGAAATAAGAACTCTGCAATACGGTTTGCTTTAAATGTTTTGTGGCACCATAGTCTATGCGCACCTCCCGTAATCCCTAGTGATCCAATCAGGGCAAAAAGTTTCCCTAAAAAAATTGGTACAGATTTCGTTTTACAAGTAAAAATGTGTCCCTACAGAAGATTTCTGTTTGAAATTTGGCTTCCCCACGTATCCACCATCCATAAAACGCACCAAGATGCAGTAGTATTAATATTACGGTGTTAGACCAGTTGATATCCCATTTGTATACTTTTTTTTTATTGACATTCTCTTTTTCGGACACTAATGTATCACTGAAGACAGTTGCGGACTGATTTGGCAAGGCTTCCATTTTCACATATTATTACTAGAGCATTTGTTTGAGTAAATGCCTTATATACGATATAACAGTGCAAATTCGGCACGTGGAGTCTTTACAAGGCCACATCGAGTCTTTGTATGTAAATAAAAAACATGTCAAAAAATTTGTATTTCATTGTGACAACAAGTACGATGTAAATTTAGCAAAATAGTAATGGAACACTGATATTAATTTTGATTAATTGAAGCTGAAGGCTGTTCCACACATGAAAATGAATGAAATGCATACCAGCACTGAAGGTATACTATCTACATATTGAACAAATTGGACCCACTTTGGATGCGGATGTCTTCTACAATTTCTATAATTTTAAACTAATTATATTCCATTCTAATTTTAACGGTCAAGGCCGAAAATTAAAATATGCTAACAGTTAATACCAACAATGAAAATTCGATGAACTTATTATCCCGCAGGCAAGCGCGTCGTCATTTCTAACGTAAGCTGGGAAAATTGTTCCTAATGTATGGAAAACGGGGTTTATGTTTTACATGGAGAGTAACACAATTAAGCAATGTACGTCGATTTAGTTTATAAACGATATAATACATGAATTCAAGAAATGCAAAAAACCAAAAATAAGACAACTTTACGTATTTGTCGCTCTAATATTTCATCCACATAATATAGATGACCTGAATTCATTTTGAAAGTTTCACTGACGTTGGTAGACACTCGTGGGCAAAAACTACCCAAATAACGTTTTTGGGTTCACGACAGCCCCTCAAATGAAACAATTAGCACATTCACGAGTCATTTGTTTACTACGAAGAGTCTACTTTTGCAATTTCTAGACGTGGAATCTTCCATTAATTAAATTAGAAAGATATGTTACAAATTGGATGTTCTGGCTAATATTTACCCAAACGCGCTTCCTAACGGGTTACTTAGAAAATTAAATCATTATGTTGAAAATAGTAGGTATATTGTACGCTAGCTTAGACAGGGTATCCCGGAAGAAAGGAAAAAGTTCAAATATCTACTCGGTATAGGAATATCATTTTGTTTCACGAAATCGCTGAAATACTTAAAATTTTATTTAAAAGGGGACAACTTTTGACAGGAAAATAATCTTCAATTGTTTAACCCCCCTGCTACAGGGGAGGTAAGCCTATTTTTTTTAATTGGAGTAGGGGTTGAATAATATCTGAGTTGAAACCTTACTTAATTTGCAATCCGATGGTGTATTACTTTATAAAACCTGTCGATCAGTTTCCAAGAAATATGTTCCACGAAAAAAGTACTGAGACGGTTTATTCAATTCAAGAGCGTTTTAAAATGGTGTATCTTTATTTTAAAAATAATTATTGCTCCAGAGCTGTAGCTCTCGTTTTCAATTCTAGTTTTATTCTGGTTTCAATATGGTGTGTTTCGTGTAAACCTTAACACAAGTAAATTATTATTATTATAATTAGAACGGTAATGACTTAAACTTTTAAATGCATTCTTCCGTTGACACCCTCTTTACATGCGACTGCGTATAAAGTATTTACATAATAAACCAGTAATAAAAACACAAGTAAATTATTATTATTATTATAATTAGAACGGTAATGACTTAAACTTTTAAATGCATTCTTCCGTCGACACCCTCTTTACATACGACTGCTTGTACAATAATAAGAAAATTTAATAAAATAATTGTTGTTAATTGACTGCGTATAAAGTATTTACATAATAAACCAGTAATAAAAACACAAGTAAATTATTATTATTATTATAATTAGAACGGTAATGACTTAAACTTTTAAATGCATTCTTCCGTTGAGACCCTCTTTACATATGACTGCGTATAACGTTTTTACAAAATAAACTAGTAATACAACTATTAATAGCAAATATCAATAAAATACCGATAAAGTATTGGTTAGGTTTTCTAATTAATAAGGTCTTCGATATTTTTGTTAATAGAAGTTTAAGGTTAGCATATTTGCTATGAGAGCAATAGTGGACTAACCCTCCAGCATACGCAATGGAAAGAAATGAGATGTTTTTGAACCTCACCCGTCTTTTTGATAGGTCTATTTTTCAAGAGCATTAAATGCCAAGAAAGTGCAGATTAGATACAAAAAATATTATTTTTGAATTTTAAGGTTTTGTTGGTGAGTAGACTCTTACTTAAATAGTCTCATTCATATTTGTAGCCTTGACTTTTAAAACTAGAATAGAATAAATTTAGTTAAATAAGTTTTGAATTATCGCGCAAAGTATGTCAAATTTATTCAAATATAAGCGAATATACATGCAAGTTAGAATTTTAAATGGATCGTAATTAATATCATTGATCGGCCACTATTTTGTGCCACATTTACATTGTATTTGTCGACATAAATAAATACAAATTTTGGGAAAACTTTTTTATTTACATACAAAGACTCGACGTGGCCTTGCAACACCACGTGGTATACTGGCAATGTTATATCGTATATAAAGCCTCTACTGTAATAAATGCTCTAGTAATGATATGTGAGAAATGGAAGCCTTGCCAAATCAGTCCGCAAGTATCTTCAGTGATACATTAGTGTCCGAAAAAGAGGGTGTCAATGAAAAGAAACTGTACAAATGGGATTTCAACTGGCCAAACACCGTACTGCTAATACTACTGCATCTCGGTGGATTGTATGGATGGTGGTTACGAGGGGAAGCCAAATTACAAACGGATATCTTCTGTAGGGGCACACTATTTCTCGTAAAACGAAGTCTATACCAATCTTTTTAGGGAAAATGTTTGCAATAATTGGATCACTAGGGATTACGGGAGGTGCACATAGACTCTGGTGCCATAAAACATTCAAAGCAAACCGTATTGCAGAGTTCATATTTCTCATGATGGCTTCTCTAACTTACCAGAATAGTGTCTATAAGTGGTGCAGGGACCACAGAGTACACCACAAATATAGCGAGACAGATGCAGATCCACACAATGCCAAGAGAGGTACTTTTATTGAATCTATGGTGTATTATTTAAGCATTGAAACTTCTAGGTTTCTTCTTCAGCCATGTAGGATGGCTAATGATTAAAAAGCATGCAGATGTGAGCGAGAAAGGAAAGTCTGTCGACATGAGCGATCTCGAGGCAAATCCTTTGGTTATGTTTCAGCATAAGTATAATCTTTAGTTACAATGAATTTCATTAATAATTGTCAAATTAATTGCAGGTACTATTATTGTATAATGTTCCTACTTGTACTAGTATTTCCCACTGCAGTATCGTATTTTTTGTGGAATGAGTCGCTTAAGATATCATTCTTCAGAGCAACAATCCATAAATATATTATATCAGTGAATATTACCTGGACTATAAACAGCTTGGCACATCTTTACGGAAACAAACCTTACAATAAGTACGTAACTTTGATACGTTTTATAAATATTTAGTGTAGGTTTAAGCGTTTGCCTTAGAAGTGATTTGATCAGCGCTAGAAGAAAATGGATTATGATTTAAACTTAATTATTATTTAAATATTTCATCCTAAATGTTGATCGAAATATTGAAGCAAACATAACTTAAAAATCTTATCAATATATATTATAAGGTTCTATCATTCTAAAAATTATATTTTGTATTTTCGACTACAGCCAAATAGGTCCTGTTGAGAGTTACATACCAATGTTACTAGCCGGAGGAGAAGGCTTCCACAACTATCATCATACCTTTCCGTGGGACTACAGGGCTTCAGAATTGAATGGTGATACTCGTAATATCACAACGTACCTTATCGACTTCTTTGCATGGTGTGGTTGGGTCACTGACCGAAAGAAAGTACCACAAGATATAATCGAGGCCAGGATTGCTAGAAGCGGAGATGGTTCTCGACATGAATATAAGACGATCTTCAATAGTGTCCTACCTAAGACATTTGAGAAGAGACTTATGAACACGTGGAACACTTCCCTACTTTTACTGTTCGTCTATGTCATCTGACAGTTGTAGACATGCCATATTGTAACGAATCTGGAAACATTATACAGGGTCCTGCAACAGTGCGTCGGGCTTTCTTAGCGCGTTTCTCGTGAAAGATAGAAAAAAATGTTTCGTACAAAAAGTTATTAGTTTAAAAATCTTTATGCAGTAAAATTATTTTTAAATATACTGGGTGTCCCAATTTTTCGGAATAACAAAATCAAACATTTTTTTAAATAGAACACCCTGTATTTATTCAACTTTTCTGATGAAATATTTCAACTTCTACAATGTCGTCTATTTAGTTTTGGATTGTGTTACAGTGTTACTAACTTACAATATTTTTTTTCAAAATATCAACTTTAAACAAACTATGGGGTTCAGACATAAGATATGCACCATCAAATTGAAGAGAAGAAAAAGACCTATCGAATAATGACATAAAATTGGGGGCATTCCATATAAAAACAAGAGTTATACCGCTTTGAAATTTGTAAAGTTTGACATTTTTTTTCTGAACACCGTGTATTACTAAATTCAAATTGCTCATTACCAACATGTTGCTTATTAACCGCACTGAAAATTTTGCTAAAACTTATTCTTACCTTCAAAAAACGAGGTCGCTACGATTTTTTAAAGTTGAGTTTGCATGATATTAGGAGAAAAAAAATGTAAATTGGCAACACTGTAACATAATCCAAAATTAAATAGACAACAATGTAGAGGTTGAAAGATGTCATCAGAAACCTTGAATAAATACAGGTTGTTCTATTAAAAGAAAAGATTTTGTTATTCCGTAAAATTGGGACACCCTGTATATTTGAAAATAATTTTACGGCATAAAGATTTTCAATCCAATAACTTTTTGTATGAAACATTTTTTTCTATCTTTCACAGGAAACGCGCTAGCTAAGCCCGACGCACTGTTGCAGGACCCTGTATATTCTCTGTAATTGTAGAGTGCTATAAACTAAACATGTAATTTTATAATGCTGATTATATCACTCATAATGCGTTTCTTCCCTATACTAGCGACCACCTAAAAGCTGATAGCTGATGACATTCAGAACTCGAATTGACTAATAAGTGATAATCACACTTAGTAGTATGATTACATGCCATTATAATGGCATATAAACCTATAAACTATAAACCAAATATAGATTTAGTTGATGAAGCAATGTAGTGAAGGCAATATTTATCCCAAATTTTGAAATGCCATCATTCCGAAGAATATCAGCAACAGTATTGGCATTTCAGGTTTTGATTATGAATTTAAATCGGCACGGAGCCAGTAGAAGGAAATCGTCAACCGTGGCCGAAGAATATGTAGCAGAATATAAACTAGGAGATAGTATGGCCAATGGAGTTTTTAGCAGTAATAACATCAAAATTCAATTACCGGGCCCTCTTTAGCCCAGCTCAGAAAAACCAACAAGAATAAAAAACTGCAGTAGTTATTTATGAACAAAGTGCAAGAACACAATTTTCCCACATGAACTGTATTTTGAAGCGTAAGCGATCGAAGAGAGCGAAACTATTTTTTCCCGCAAGTGGTGTGTATAATATTATTTGTACTATCTAGTTGTTAAAGGTTGTTATAAGGATTGTTTGTTACTATGTAAAGACAGTCTTTACTGCCCCCAAGCCGTCAAGAGCGGCGGTCAAATCACTATAGCACCGTAAATATATTCCTGAAGAGGGGCCATTTGCTTGAAATAAATAAATAAATAATCGTAAATCTCAAGTTTATTTCTGGAAATTGCTGCAATGTATATTTAATGTTATGGGAGAATTTGTATTATTTGAAATCCGCATGCTATAAGGGAACGTAGACAAGATTGAACTTAGTGCTTTAGACTTTTTGGGTTTGTACCCCTCAGATTTTGGTTTTAACAGCGAACGAACTTGACAGTGCCTAATAAAACCATACTTAGTTACAATTTAGTAATAAATTCACTGTCACTTCGAGAAATCTCATTTTTTTTTCCTTTATAAGCAAGGAAGCCTTCAACATCGACACAATACTCCACAGGGAAGACGGCGCAAAATATTATGACAACTCCTGAACATACGCTATAATTTACTTGTTTATTAACACTCTGCACATTCTGTTTGTTTCGTCATTCCACAAAATTTGCATGTGCTTTATCGTACCGTTTGCGCGATTTCGCAGGCAACAACGACGAGCTGGCTTGCTCTGCGGCCATTCTAACATCTTCAGGAATATCTTCATAGCAATTGTTTATTGATTCCATTCGTTTGAAATAGTTTCAAACTATTTTCAGGGTCAGTAGAAAATATGAATTGAACAAATAATATATTGGTCGATGACTTTTGTTTATATAAATAAGGGTTGACAATGACAACGTCTCGCCTGCTCGTAATCGCTTTTTTTTAATGAAAAACAAAAATTTAAAAAGGAGAGTAATGAACGAATCATAGAGATATTACTAAAAATATTGTACAATACATGTCCGTTCCTATACTGCCTCGCCAGTATTAATCGCCCCGCTCTACGAGCTCGTTTCACAAATTTCTGGCTTGGCCGTAAAGGCTATCCTAACGGACTTCTACTGTAAAATACTATTTTGTAACGAGCAGAAATATATTAATAAAGTAAAATAATTAGACTACCACATTCGCCAGTAGATGTCATTGTCAAATATGTAACAGTTATTATTCATAAATACTCTTCAATTTGTAAAATTTTATCAACGAAAATCGCTGAAATGGTACTTTATCAATCAAATTTTGTTATTGCAAAGTCAGATATTGTAGAATGCCTGAGAGTTTCAATGCTTTCTGCTATTTTCACAATATTTAGATTCACGTTAAATACACAGGGTGTCCGAAACAACGATCGAATTTTGCTATTTTCAAATGGCTAGAATATATCGAGATTGTCATTATTTACCTATTAAAACCATATATACCTATTATAGTCCATATGCTACCATTGAATAGCTCATTAGATAAGCACTCAGAATATGATGCTATATACAGAGTATTCTATTTGAAAAAATGAGTTTTAGTCATTTGAAAATAGCAAAATTCTATCGTTGTTTCAAAACACTCTGTGTATTCTACGTGATTCAAAATATTATGTATGTTTTGGGACATTGCTTGGGTACTTGCATACGTAGATTCTTTTATTGTTATACTATGTACAACATAAAAGGTTTCACAAACAAAAGCACATTCAACAGGGAAAAGTACATGCACGGTGGGGTATGTATCTTTGTGCATAACAATATTATATGCCATAAAATCGACACTATAAATAACATGTCGAAAGAAAAGGTATGTGAATTAGCGGCTATCCATATAAAACATCTGAATTTAGTTGTAATATCATCATACCGATCACCATCAGCAGATTTAGATACTTATCTAATAAAATTAAATGACGCATTGGATCATGTATTCTCACATTTTGATGCCACAGTCAATATAGTAGTAGCTGGAGACTTCAATGTGGATTTGGGAGAAGTAACCAAACGTTCAGCTGAACTGATAAATACATTTAAAACATTTGCACTAGAAAAGAAGATCGTGCAACACACAAAAATCAACAAAAAGAAAAATACATGTATTGATAATATCTTCACCAACATATTACGCTCGCAAGGGCATACGCTGGATACAGCAATCTCTCACCATGAGGCACAAACACTAACAATTGACGTGTCATGCCAACTTCAGAATACATGTACAAAATACATACGGAAATATACACCCCAAAATAAGCGACAGTTCTACAATTCCAAACTCAATGAGGGATGGGATGAAGTGTTAAATGAGACGAACGCTAATGAAGCATTAAACCACTTCCTAAAAATATTTTGCCTACATTTTGAGGCTTCGTTCCCTCTGCGCATTGCCAGACATGAAACAAGAAATTGGGCAAATGTATCACATGAAACCAAGCAAATGAAAGAGACGCTGCAACTACTTTACAGTGCATATAATTCCACAAAAGACGAAAACATGTATAAAACCTATACGAATTATAAAAAGATCTATATAAACCACTTGAAAACTGAGAAAACGAAAGTCATAAGCTTGAAAATAAACAAGTCAGCAAATAAAGGCAAAGAACTGTGGAAAATAATAAACTACGAAACTGGAAGGACAAAGAAAAACACTCCCAAAATAAATTTGCCAACCTGCTCAGATTTTAATATTTTCTTTTGTGGGATAGGCGACAAGTTGGTAAACGAGATACAAAAATCAGACTCAAATACAGTAGGACAAGTCAAAACAAATGGCAAATGCATGTTCCTAACACCCACAACACCAGCAGAAATACTTAGTGTAATCAACAACCTAAAAGCTAAAACGGCGAAGGATATTTATGGAATTGACACAAAACTATTAAAACTTGTGGCACCGGCCCTATTAAGTCCGCTAACCTATATCACAAATATAGTATTAAGTACACGATGCTTCCCGAATAGATTAAAAATCGCACGTGTAATTCCGGTATACAAAAAAGGCGATCCCTCGGAAAAAACAAACTACCGACCAATTTCGATTCTACCTGTATTCTCTAAAATACTGGAGACAATAATATACCGACAACTCGTAAGTTGGTTTAGCCAAAACCAATATTTTGATGTAAACCAATTTGGATTCCGCTCGAACGTAAATACTACCGATGCAATTATGTCCCTCCTGGGAAATATCTATCAGGCCATGGAAGATCATCAATCATGCTATGCCCAATTATGCGATTTGAGCAAAGCTTTTGATTGCATGTCACACAAAATCCTTACAGGGAAACTTGAACACTATGGTTTGAAGGGAATCAGTGTAGAATTGATTGAGTCTTATTTGCAAAACCGAGGGCAAATCGTCGAGTGCAACGGAGAACAAAGTAGTCTTCAATACCTAAACAGGGGAATCCCTCAAGGATCCATTTTAGGACCAATTATCTTCATAATATACATGAACGATCTACCTGCAAATCTTAACTGCTCTACCATAATGTTCGCAGATGATACAACACTGATTGTCTCGGATAAAAATACGGACACTGCAAGACAAATGCTCGAGGACGCGAACCGCAGAGCAACAAAGTGGTTCGATGCAAATGAGTTGTGCCTCAACAGTGGGAAAACAAACGTAGTTCGGTTCACGTCTAGCAAACACCAAACACCCAATGCGGATGCACCAAAATTCCTCGGAATTAACCTAGATAGTAGACTATCTTGGAAACCACAAATAGAAAATCTCTGTAACCGACTAGCATCTACAATATATGCAATAAAAAGAATCTATGAAATTTCTGGTAAGGAATTCGCACTAACCACATATTATGCTCTATTCTACAGCCGCTTGGTTTATGGAATTGAAGCCTGGGGACATTCACACCATGCCAAACGAGTATTTTTAATGCAGAAAAAGGCAATCCGTGCTTTGCTTGGAGCATCCCGAATGCAGTCATGTCGTCCAATCTTTAAACTACTAGGCGCCCTAACAATGGCTTCAATATATATCTACCGCCATGCATTGCGGACGAAAAGATTAAATGATAAGAAACAACCAGCAGCTACCCATGGTCATAACACTAGGGGCCGTCATAAGTTGGTCGTTCCGCTGAGAAGACTACACGCCACCGACTCGACATCGATAGGCCTAAAAATACTAAACCACCTACCAGATGAATGGATACACCTAAATGATGTTCGTTTTAAAAAAACTTTTATTTCACATTTAAAATCAAAAGCATTTTATTCAGTTGAAGAATTTTTTAAGGAAATTATAATCTGTACAAATTAGTCTTGCTACTTTCTAAACACTTATATTTTGTGACCTCACGTTTGTAACGTCTAATAAAGGATTTATTATTATATTATTATTATTATTTATTGGTCTCTTATAATAAGGTTTTGTTGATTTTTTTTCCACGTCTATGATTTTTCGTTAAATTTGATTAAAATGTGAATAACTTGGCAACGTTGCATCTGATCACAAAAGATAGAAATGATTTCTGAAGCCCCCATAAATCAGATTCTAAAAATAAAATAATATACAGGGTGATCGATTTAAAAAGGAGACCAAATTTTGTGTCCCGGATGTATGGTACACTCTGTATACTCGAAAATAATTTTAAAAGGTAGTACATCAAGTGTCCAATAACTACCAATCAGATGTTTTCCTAAATTTTCATTAGTCTAGCAGCAATGGCCCGAGCGAAGATAGGTGATGTAGTATTAAGTACTTACTGGTAATATTTCTTTTTATTTTATTTTATTATTAATTTATATCGCCTGACTAGTTTCGGTTTTATAAACAAACCATCTTCAGAGGCATGTGTATTTTAGTATGTACATATACTGATATTAAATTTACAACACCTTATTCGTTTCGTCATTCATTTTACTTTCTATCCACAAAACCCTATGCATCATACTTTGAACCTTAAAGAAAATATTTGTAAGTAAATTCAAGTTATCAAATAATACCATTACATTTTAACATCCCAACGCGGGATAAAGAGACAGAAAAATAAATAGAGTGTTTGCTAAAGGTGTAAATTTGGATATCTAGTCAGCGACGGAAACCAAACAAAAAAGTTTATACACACATGTGGGCCTAAATGGCGTTGTAAGACGATATTCAATACTGTGACTAAATAAATGGCGACAATTATATAAACATACATATAAAACGAACATAAAAGTTATTTGTGCATTAAGGGAATACACGAAGGTATTAATCCCAAAGCCGTAAGTTATGCCAGAGCGACCCTTACGTAAGTTATGCCTGAGCGACCGTTAGGGAGCGTTAAGTGCACATAACAGGGTTGGAATAAATCGTAATTAAAAAAACAAAACAAAAATGAATGCTTTTTTTAATCAAATTAATCATGATTTATTTGATTTATTTGATATTTTTTATATTTCTGATTAGTTTTTGTCAGTTTAGATGTGATATACATCACAATTAAAATCATATGATTGTTTTAAAATATAAAAGTATCTATGCGATGGACTATGCGATGGACCAAAAATGGAAAAAAAGAAAAATATTTTCTTACTTCCAATTATCTATTTTAAAGCATGCTAAATCTGTAGTTACATTACATTTTTATTTGTACACTTATTGGAATGCACCAACAGTACAAAAACAAAGATTAATAAAATAATGATTTATTTAAAAAAAAACATTTGATATAAATCATGACTTAAATCAACTGATTTGAATCACACCAACCCTGGTACATATTAATTTCGATTTTTTATTTTATAGTTGAACGCCCGTCGAAAATGCTCGTAGCGACAGCTGTCATTTTGACAACTTTTTAATGTCAAATAAATTCATATCTGTGGTATTCAAACTGACTATTAACCCACGACCACACACATCCTACACGTCGCACCCTTACCAGAAGTAACATTGAATCTCCAAAATATCAGATGATTGTCTATAAGTAAATACTGTCAATTCATGAAATATTCATCTCTGTCTAAATAAATGGCGACAAATGGACATATTAAACAAACATAATAGTTACTGTTACCATTACAAAATAATTAAATAAACTACAAATGGTTCACTTGTTACACATGGTACTTTATTCCCTCGGGAAACTGGATATTTTATTCCCTCCGGGATTAAAGTACCGATTGTCAGATATATAAGGTGTCGGTTTACGCCGGTCGAGAGAAAAAAATTATTTACGTATCGTAGCTTGGGTACCTAAGTTTCTTACGTGACCTGGTTCATTCTTAAATCATAGCAACAAGAAAAAACTTTAACCATACGCTGAACTTGCTCATATCTAATTTTGATCTTAATGTGATATAACGATTGAGGTAGTCAAAACATATAATTTCTGTTGTGTGTTGAAAGTTGCACTAAAACGTTGAAAGTAATACAGTACATCCTCAAATCACTGTGCGGTGGATGAGTTGAGGGGGTGCTCATCGGCTGAGAATAGAGTGGCGTGATAATGCAGGTAACGGGTACACTAGTTAACGCTCTCGCATGTTCTACATCTTAGGGGTGCAAATTTTCCCTCTTCTCCCATCTATTAAATGTGACGTAGTATGAAATATTATTTGCTTAAAGATGATAATAGTATATTATGCAACTCGCATTTAATAATTATTAGGGTCCGTATCTATAGTCCGTACTTGAGCTTGAGTTCGACCCAAGTCGTATATTTGGTTGCGTTTGGTGCATAATAGTTTTTAGAAAATACACAACCAAATACACGACTTGAGTTGAACTCAAGTTACGGTACGGACTATAGATACGAACCTCCTCCTCCTCGATCCGTCACCCTACGAAAGGGTTTGGTGACATCATGATATGATCGTCTTAATTTCCTTCGACCATGTACTCCGATCCTCTGCAATATGGGATGCCTCCTGCAGGCTGTGGCCGGTGAGTGACTTCATCTGGTCTATCCATCGGGTAGGTGATCTTCCCCTAGGCCTGCGTCCTTCCACTTTGCCTTCCACGATTAACCTCTCTATGGAATCTTTCTTCCTTGCTATATGGCCAAAGTATCGCAAAAATGTTCGGCTGATGGTGGTGGAGAGTCGGTCTTTGATATTGAGTTGCTCTTTGATACGAACCTAAGACACTCGTATTCGTTACGAAACTCGCAAAGGCTCGTTTTGTAATTCTCATACTCGTGTCTTAATAATAATCATTAAATGCTCGTTGCATACACTCTTTTTTCTACGACAAAGCATAAAAAGTGGTAATTGACAAAATTTAAAAAAAAAAACAGCACAATGATTTTAATCAAGGACGTGTTGATTGATTATTTACTTTTCTCCAATCCATAAAATTAGAGTAAAATTTCTCGTAAGTTTTTAACGATGTCACTGGCAATAAATTGTTTGTGACTCTTATGGCCTGCTCCACAATGTCCGGTGGGGTTAAATTATCCATATCACTATCACTATTCGATGTTTAATGACTTTATTTAGCTGTGCAATTCCTCATGCACAGCTGTCAAAACTAATTAATTTTATATCTGTCATTATCATGGCTTCTTAGATAAACTTGTATCGTAATGAAAAAATGGTATCTAAATGACTATTATTTAGGTACAGGTAGCGAATGTTTAATATATCAATTCAAGTGTAGGAGTAGAAAAATCATTATTTTAATATTAATGGTGAAATTTATAACTAGATGAACATCAAACTAAACCACTTTTTCTTGACATCAACACAAAGATTTCATAAATATATTCCGAAATTAAGTTCTGGTTAGTATTTGTTATCCATTGGTAGATTATCAACCATCAACCTGCCTATGAGCAAGTTGATAAATGTTATAAAAAAGAAAAACTTTTAATCAGTTTTGTTTTTCATTTAGAAAACCTTTCAATTACTTGACAGAAAATGATTTTAAATTTTGTTCATATAGTTTCGATTCAATATCTGAAATTTTCTAGAAATTTTTCATCATACTCATAATCCATCCCTCTTTTACCCATTGGGTGTCGAGAGAAATTTTTCATACCATTATCAAAATACTATGATATAACTCTATCTAAGCTATTTTGGTAAATATCCGTTTACGTGCTTTCATCTTAATTACTTTATTCCTTTTACAAGAGCTGACTGAAAGTATCGTGAAGTAATCACAATTTACGTGCAATGATCTAGAAAAAAAGCCCTCGCCCTATCAACGAACCCAGCAGACGAGATGCACTAAAGAGCAACTTTTAACAAAACTTCTGCACGCCACTCTGAAAGGATCGTGCAGATGCCTGCATCGCGTGACCATCGAGTTGATGGATGCACCGAAAATTCACCCTCTGCATTATAACTTGGAGGTGCATTAAACTCCCGCCCAACTCATTATTCGAGGCCTCATTCTTTGGTCAGATGGGTGCATTCATCGCTTTCTATTATCATCCGTGCCGTCAATTTCTCATCAATTACTACTGGTCATATGAAGATGATTGTAATAAAGCAGTTGCAACTAAAATAACATTAAGAAAATAATTATATAAATACAGTAATAATATTAATATTAAAAGTAAAGAATATAATAATAGAACACGAGTGAAATACGGATGTATTAATTGCGATTGAAACCATTGATTGTGGGGAAGAATATTTTTAAAAGCTATATGTTTCGGATAGTAATGAACATAAATTATGTTATTTATCCTGAGCGCTAATTGGACTTGTAGTATTTGACTATGCCGAGCGCCAAACTTCTGATTAAAATCATACTCCTGTTCTTTTATGTTTTAATTTCAGTTTGCATTTTACATAAGATAATATTGGTATCGCTTATAGAGTAAGCGTCTATTATAAGTTTTGCGAATAATCCTTCATTTCAATTAATTATACAACAGAGCAACGAAAAGATGAGCAAATTTTCAGAGCCAGTTTTTTTGCAGCACAAAAAGTGAAGAGGACAAGGGAGCCAGAAAGCAAAACAGAATGGCATTTATTTCAACAACACCCCACTTTGAATAATATTTCCACTCTGATGGCACCGTTCTTCATATAAATGCTCTGCCTATAACCAAAATAGATAACGGTATAAATAGCTTGTTCCAAACAGATTTTATACACCAATGTTTCATAAAAAAAACAGAAAAATACAGGCAGTAGAGCGGATTAATTAAATTGCCACTTTGATTAATTAATTATCCATTGCAGATATCCAACATTTTTTTCCTAATTAATTGTCTTTCGTGCTGTAAATTTTATATACTTATAATTTAAAATAGACTAAGGGAGATTCGTGCCATTGAAATTAGAAAAGCGAAGGTGAAGATTGTATAAGTTCAGACGCCTATATAATGATGAATCTGAAATGATTATTTCCCCAGCTATTTCATAATAATAATTAATTGAATAGTAAATGGAATGTATACACAAATTTAAAACGTCTTTGATGCCAAGAAATGTCAATTGCGGGACAATACAAATTCGTATGTTTACAATATTTAACAATAACTTGAATTGAATAAGCGGCATGGATTTTATTGTAAAGAGGCTCATATTCATCCGCATTTGCTCGCAAATGGGTATCCCTAAATAAAACAAAGCCGCCGTTGTGATGGGAAAACGGTCCTCCCACATTCCTGCAAGCAGCATATATGCCCGCCCTATTTATCTTATATTTATTATATTGTTTATTGCAAATAATAAACGTTTATTATCATCTTTATGCCCCCGGGCGCTCCTCGGTGGACAACGAGCGAATCACCATAAATACTGGCCCACGACTTCCTCGATCTCCAGGGGGATGGAAATTTAATCCCTCGGACAAATAATCTACGACGGGGATCCCCGTTCAAATTTAGATTTATTAAACGCAAAAACCGTCGGAATGTTTCGGCGAGCGTCTCCGCCTAATGCCGAGGTGAATAAATCTCCCCCACGGACTGTCACGGCATATTAAATTCTGGTAGTCGGCCACGTAAATGAGGATACATCGGTTTCCTTATTCGGCCCCTTCATCGGCGGGGGAGGCAGGCGCCCCCTTTTTTAAGCGGCGGGATCGATGGGGAGCAAACCGGCTTACCGTGCATTTTAAGGGTTTACGTTAGCGGAAATAGGGGAGTGTAATTTCGGAAATCCAAATTGAGAAACGGGGATTTCGTAAAGTGTAAATTGATAAGGAACGTGAAAAGAAACGATCACCCGGCACGTTAATAATTAATATGCCACATAAAAAGGCACTTGAAATAAATTTATCATTATGGACTTTGGTTAAACAATTTTGTAGGTTAGGTTAAGTTACGTATTATAGTCATGATCAAGGCGCGGATTTCTAGGTATTATTCTATACATCCGTTTTAATTGCAGACCAAAATGACCTCGTATCTATACGAATTTCAGCAAATGAAGTAACGTGACAATTTTTTTTTGTGCTGTTATGCATATTTTCAGATTTTAAGCTTATAATTGCTTTAATGCATTTTGTGTGCATATTTCCTTTTTTTGTGCTTATTTGCTTGTTTATCAATTTGATAGCATATTATTTATATTAGCTAGGAATATATTTTGTTGCACATTATTGTAATGAGAATTCAGTATTAATATTACTCCGTTACGTCTTGAGTGCTTGGTGGTCACAAAATCATCAACAAAGCGAGCGTGCGTACGTGATATTTGGTAAACAAAGCTCGATTATTTCGGGGATTACCCTATTTTTACGTGCACAGAACGCATCTGAGGCAAGTGTGCTATAAATTCAGTACAGTTTATCTCAATCTTCAGTGCGTTGTGCTTGTGCCTTATGTGTATTACGTGTTTATAAGTTTTCTTATATAAAATGCCGAAAGTAAAACTTTCCGTCGATGAATGGATACATGGACATTCTGAATTAAAATATGAGAACGGCAATAGTATATTGTAATAAGAGTGCGGAAAGGGCTTCATTGCAAAACGAGTATGAAAGTTCAATTGAAAGTCCATTCATACGAGTTTTGCAATGGCCATTTCCGCACGAGTGTTACATACTATTTTTTCTACGAAAGTGTAGAAAACTAAAGATTAATGTAAATTTAATCATTAATTTAAAATAAATGTCATTGTCATTAATTTAAACGTCAGAAAATTTATAAATCGCTTGTCACCAAATCGAGACTCGAAATTTATACATTAATACTGGAAGTAGAAGAATATCAATAATGGATTCCGATAGTGACGATATAACAAACACTCCGCCGGAACTTGCGGCCATTGCATCCACAGTTTCGTCCGATTTATTGCCTCAAAAATCAAAAGAGAGGTATTGGAGTGCGGAAAGTGAGTGCGGAAAGTACTTTCCGCACTCATATAAGTGCGGAAAGTACTTTCTGCACTCCTTGTAACAAATACCAACTTTCAAGGTTAAATTTTATGACAGAAAACGTGTCTTTCAACACTTTCGTAGAAAAATTAATTTGCAGGGCTAGTATCAAACCGGTAAGTTTTATTTTGTGTTGCTATTGGCCTAGGTACAAGCATGCTTTATGTTGTAGATTAACTGCGAGAAAAAAATTAACATAACACAACATATCAAAACAACAGTTCACCTGGAAAATAAACACATATCTGCAAGCAAAACCGTAAGTACCCAACGAACTATTTCCGAGTCTTTTGCGAGTTCTTCTACACAGAATGAAAAGGAATTTTACTTTGATTTATGCAATACGATGGTATCTTCTAACATTCCGTTAAAAAAACTAGATAATAATATGTTTAAATCTTTTATACAAAAATACAACCATTCGCAAAACTATATCGAGCAAGTATATAAACATACTATTGAGGAAATAAAAAGGATAATTGGCAACAATTACATATGGTTCTGTGTAGATGAAACTACTGATTCATGTGGTCGGTATATCCCCCATTTAGTGATTGGAATATTAAACGAAGACTCCACCAATGTATTTTTAATTAGTTCCAAGCAGTTAGAAAAAACAAATAAACCCCGTACCAAATGATAAATTATTATTGATGCTTTCTGATGCCGCTGCATATATGTTGAAGGCATATTCTAAGTTAAAAGTAATTTATGAGCAATTAATGCATTGCACCTGTTTGGCACATGGTTTTAATCGAGTTGCTGAAACGATTACAATTTCCCCTGGTCAATGATTTGATAAAAACCGGGAAGAAAATTTTCCTAAATCCTCCACTGAGGGTTGAAATGTATAGGAAAAAATGCCAAATTTACCTCTTCCTCTGGCACCGGTTATAACTGGATGGGGTACGTGGCCAGATGCTGCCTGCTATTATGCCGACCATTTCGATTCATTTAAGGAGCTTGTGTTAGTTTCCCGAAAATGTGTGAGAGGAAATTAAAGAATGCCACAAAGTCCTTAAAGGTAGGAGGGTTGTACAAAATTTAGCATTCCTAAAAACCAACTACAGTTTCGTAAGCAGAGCGATTTATAAACTCCAAGCAAAGGACACAACTTTGGTAGATACGGTTCAAATAGTTGAAGATTTTAGGAACGTCTCAAGCTAACGGGGATCTATAGGAAAGATTATTAAAAAAAAATTGATGCAGTTTTGTCAAAAAATGAAGGGTTTGGCGAGTTACAAAAAATATAAATAGTTTTAAATGGAGATTTCGTGGAAGATTTGCTGATAAATATTACAATAGTTCCAAAATTTAAATTTGCACCGATTACAAGTGTGGATGTGGAGAGAAGCTTTTCACACTTAAAAAATGTGCTCAGTGATAGGAGAATGGGATTTACCGTTGAAAATTTAGAAAAACATTTAATTATTAGTTCATTTAAAAATGAGCAGTAATCATTATTTATTATTAATTATTATTGTTATTAATATTAATCACCAAAACCTATGTTATTAAAATATTACTTTTATCTACCTATAGTGCGTTCTTGTTAATAAAATGATGTTTTGTTTTGTTTTTCTGTATTTTCATAAAAAACAAATATGCCTTTTCTAACTTTTTCTGCGTTTTTGTGCTTATTCTAATCTTTATGCTATTTTGTATGTTTATTTTCTAAAATTTTTATGCATTTTTAAGCGCCTATTTTATAATTTTTTATATTTATAAATCCGCGCTTTGGTCACGATTAGTAATATTAAGAAGATATGTATATCGTATGTATAGTAAAGTATATTTAATAATATTCTTATGAAGTATTCATAAAAGTACTTAAAATAAAATATTAATTAAACAAGCAGGTATGCTTAAAAAAAATAAGTATAATAATTTTTATGCTGACAGGGAATAAACCGACACCTTTTACATCTGACAATTGCTACGTACCAGACTAATTTATTCCCGGAGGGAATAAAATATCAACATTTCCTAGGGAATGCAGTAAACCGCGTGTAGTTCATTTAATTATTTTATAATTATTAATTACACCTAACACCTTAGGGTAGATAGGTTTTCGATTATACCGCGCGTTTTTTTAATCTCTGAACATAGGCCATGTTCAGTTTTAAAACGACAGTATCAATTGCAACCAGTTATGCAACCAACATTACATGCGCCAGCAACTCGATCATTAGAAATGTCAAAACTGTTGACAGAATATGTATTCTACGCAAGAATTTTCCTGAGACACCAATCCCATCATTCCTGTTCAAATAGGAATCATCATCTGTTAATCCCGAAATAGTAACTCATTTGTAAAAGTGCCCTATTTCTTTCTTGCGTTGAATACATTTTCTGTCAATAGCTTTGACATTTCAAATGATCAAGGTACAAGTGCATGTAATTTTGGTTGCATGCAATTGTTATGCAACCAAAATTACATGCACGTGTTACTTGTTCATTTGAAATGTCAAAACTATTGATAGAAAATTTATTTAACGCAAGAAAGTGTTTAACTAGGGCACTTTCACAAATGAATTACTATTTCAGGATTAACAGTTGATGATTCATATTTGAACAGGAATGATGGGATTGGTGTCTCCAGGGGCGCGCCTGACGGGCGTGCAACGCGTGCGGCGCACGCGGGCGGCAAGTTTGGGGGCGGCCGTTTGCCGTTGTGCTTAGCAGCGCCCCAAACCAAATACAGTAGATGCCCACACTTCTGTCAGTTCTACAAAAGATATTTAAAACTAAATAGTTGCAACTTACAACCTTTTCATTTATTTAGTATGTCGGAAAGAAAAACTAAACATATCCAGCGTATTGAGAAGCAGAAAGATAGCAATAAACGTTTTCCCCATTATTTGGGCGACAAAATTAAAAATGAAATTATTAATCTAATTGGACCAAAAATAAATGTGCTATATTGGCTTTGCTCAGAAAGTCGAGATATTTTTCCATTATATTAGATTATACACCGGATTTAAGCCATGTAGAATAGATTACTGTTATCGTACGATTTGTACTCTTAGATGAGAAAAGGGTAGAAGTAAGGGAACATTTTCTTGGATTCAGTCCAACAACAAAAAGTACAGGAGAAAGTATATCTGAATTTCTCTTAGGAAAATTATCGAATTTGAAATTAAATATTTTTGATATGCGGGAGCAGGCATAATGATAATGGTGCAGATATGCGAGGAAAGCACAATGAATTACAAAAACAAAAATTAAACATAAACCCTCGTGCTTTTTTGTGCCACGTTCAGTACATAGTTTAAATCTGGTCGTAAATGATTCAGCTAATATTTCACATGAAACTGTAATTTTTTTATCTTGTTCAAGAATTGTACGGTTTTTTTTTCTGGAAGTGCACAAAAATGGACAGTTCTTAAAAAATATGTAGGAAAGTTAAATTTAAAACCACTAAGTGATACTCGATGGTCCTGTAGAATCGATGCCATAAAGCCTTTACGATATCAAATTGTACAAGTGTACGACGCTTAATACGAAATTTATGTAGATAAAACTAAAGACTTTAAAACTGTAAATATGGCGCATTCATTACTATTAAAGATATGGAGTTTCAAAAATGTTTATGCTCAATTGTGATTTCGCATCAAATTTTATTTGAAATCAACGCAGTCATTTTTCAAAACCCCAAACTAAATGTAAGATCCTCTTTAACGTATTTAACAAATTTGACAAACCATTTAAAGAAATATCGTACCGATAAAAGTTTTGAAGACATTATTGTTGCAGCTAACACTTTAGCTATGGAATAGGAAGGTTGAATGTAATTTCCCTACTGTGGAAAATATAAGAGTAAAGCGAACACCCAAAATTTTTGATCATCAATCTGCGGATGAGCCAATTTTAGATCCAAAAACCAATTTTAAAGTAAATTTTTATTTTTGTGTATTGAACCAAGCTTTATCATCTATCGAGACCAGATTTGAAACACTTGTGTATTACAACAAATTATTTGGCTTAATGACCAATATTAATAGCATTTTAAATGAAATGTTGTTAAAATCTTGCAAGGATTTGCCAATTAAACTAAGAGATGAGTAAAGAAAAGAGTCTGATATTGATGGGATAGACATCTTTCAAGAAATTTTATCGTTGAAAAACCATTTACCATCAAAAGATGTCACAGAACCACAAAGAATTCTTGAATACATATTAGAAAATGATCTGCAGGCAACGTTCCCCTACATATTTATTTCTATAAGAATTTTGTTAACATTGCCAGTATCCGTAGCATCTCGTGAGCGATCTTTTTCGAAATTAAAGATTATAAAAAAATACTTACGATCTACAATGTCACAAGAACGTTAGTTAATTTATCAATGATATCTATTGAACATGAGACTTTGGATCAGCTAGTTATGCACGATTTCATATCAGAATTTGCTCTGCGCAAAGCGAGAAAAACATATTTTTTGTAGTTTTTTGCTTGTAGATTTTTCAATATTCTTCCTATGTTGTGATTAGTGATAAAAATGTAATTTATTATTTGCAATATATTCTGAATAAATGTTAGTATCATTGCGAAAAAATGTATTTTATATTATTATTATTCCCCGACCTGTCTTAAGAATGGATAGCTACTCTGTGTAGGGCGGCCAAAATACTATTGCACGCGGGCGGCCAACTACCTAGGCGCGGCCCTGGGTGTCTCAGGGCAATTCTTGCGTTGAATACATTTTCTGTCAACAGTTTTGACATTTGAAATGATCGAGTTGCAGGCGCGTGTAATGTTGGTTGCATGACTGGTTGGAATTGATACTGTCGCTTTAAAACTGAACATAGGCCTATGTTCAGAAATTAAAAAAACGCGCGGTATATATATATATATAATTATAACAGTAACATTAGATCAATTCGCAATATTTAGTTACAGATAATCATCTGATATCTTAGATGTACGATGTTACGTCAGGTAATGGGTGCGAGGCGTAGGATGTGTGTGTAGTAGTGCGTTAAGACTTAGATTCTGAATACGACAGACATGAATTAATTTGACATTAATAATTGGCAAGATGACAGCTGCCACAGCTGTCGCTATCAAAATTTTCGAAGAGCGTTTCTACATTCATATTAAAAAGCGAAATTAATATGTAAACTTAACGCTCCCTAACGGTTGCTCAGGCATAACTTACGGCTTCGGGATTAATATCTTTGTATATTCCCTTAATGCATAAATTGCTTAGATGACTGCTGTGGCTATGCTGTCGATATGAGAATATTCAACGAGCGTTCAACTATGAAATTAAAAATAAAAATAAATATGCAAACTTACGGGTCGGGAGAAAAACTGAGTATGCTTTTCAGGAATAAAATTCAATAATTGCTTCGACGTTAAAACCATCGTTTATTGCCTTAATGCATAAATAACTAGTATATGTTCGTTGAAGTTAAGTTTAAAGAGGCTGTACATTAAACTATAACGTTGCTTATTATTTCAAAATAAGAATGTCATTTATCTATGACTTATAAATAATACCTTCATTACGTACTATGCGCCACAAAGAAAACTGGGATACTTATTATGTTCTTATATGAATGTGTCTGATATTACTATGGATAACATATTGATTTATTTCTAACACCTCTTATATATCTACCAAAATTGTTTGAAGCCACGCTCAAATCAATAATATAATTCTAAAATCTCTAGTAAGAGTAGTTCTAGTTTATTTTGTCGCGCATAGTACGTAACTATAGTAACACAATGTCATAATTTAGATATGTTTTAAGAATTATAAAATACTGAAATCTCATCACAACAATATTTTTCTATTAAATCAGTCATTATTACATGTGGTAGCTTAAGATGTTGCTATCGTTAGTTAAGTGTGTCATTGGTTTTTAACTTCAATTCTAAAATCTACTAGAATTTCCGAAAATTAATAATTGTGAACAGAGTTTCCTGGTCTATGTAAAAAGTTATAGATAAATAGTCATAATTGACTATAACTGTTCAATACAAGTAATATATTATCTAAGAATATAAGATATATAAGATCTAAGAATATCATCAATAGACATCAATAAAGATCAATATTTCTCTCAAATGCACTAAGCCCGATATACAATATGTATTAATCCAGCACATACAAACTGGCATGTATAAACTATTAAATCATATTACACATTACATTGACAAATCTGTCAGAAATTATAGTACCAGGTTAAAAGAACATATGCGATCTTTTAAATTTAATCACACAAACTCCAACTTTTGCATCACATCTCCGTGAAAATAGACCTACTTTTGGAATAAGTGTAAAAGAGCTGCAAAATGAACCTTCTAGACTTATAGGTGTTGCATATTTATAAAGACAGCATCAATCCAGGCATTTCCGTTATCAATGACCGCCAGATATAATGTTCTCCTCATTACTTTGCTAATTTTTCAGCTGACTATTTAATTCATACACTAAAAATCTCATAATCAGCGGTGTTTCTGTCATTATGACAGCGAAAAAAGTTAGTCCTAACTTTTCCAGCTACAAAACGGAACCTAATGTTTGAACGCGTCTGATTCTAGTAGGGCTGCATCATCGATCTCTAGCAACCCTGGCATGACAACCAATATTGTAAACATTTTTTTCCCAAACATGCGTTATCATAAAAGTGTCCAATCTGTGAAAATGTCGCGATTTGGAGAGTCTTGGATTGGAGAAATTGAAAAAGTCATCAACAATAATGTGCCTTGCAATACTGTGAATTCAACTACGTCAATTTGGCGACAATTTAAGCTGTTCTGAAAATCAAGTTTTTTATAAGAATTGTGTTTTTAACAATAGTAATTTTCCGTTAAAATTAATAAACTAATTTAAACTTTAATTGTTAATTTAGTGATTTGCATATTCATTAAATTGTCTTACCGAATTACACTCAAGCTTTTTTTTTGGGTCGATGTAAACTTGACATTTATAATTTAAGTTTTTTGCCTTTAGGCAATTTAACTTTAGGTAATTTAAGACTGCCAAAAAAATTTACTCGTCCTGCGTAATATTTTCAATAGGTATATGCTTCGGCGATGACCTTTTGGAAACAGGAAAACGTCGATGGGGGAAAAATCTGGTGAATACGGTGGATGCGGCAACAATTCGAAGCGTAATTCATGTATTTTCGAACTGCACAGGTAACTAGATTTATTCTGCACATTTAAACAATTTTAAATATTTGAATTTCAAGGCAACATGTTAAAAATTTTATACCGTTGAAAATAGAATAAAAAGTACTATCGAAATCAATAATTAAAACCTTTAAAATTCAGTTTAAAAATATTAAAATGGTGTAGTACAACGCCATTTGATTAAAATCGCTACACCCCTTTGAAAGTTTTTTCAGGTAATTAATTTGAACGAAGATTTAGAATTTATGCGTTATTTTATTTCCACTTTGTATATTTGTTTCTACATCGGTTTGTTACGGAAATATAGGAGTTTTCAAATTAGCTGCTAGCCATCAGAATCTGAAGGTTTTCATATAAGGAATATTTTTAATTTTCTGATTCTTTTAAGCTTTATTGAATCTCCTGTACCTCCCCTCAAATTGCTATATGTTTAATTACATTATCAGAAAATGCAAACTACGTTAATTCAAAAGTGTGCTCAATAATACGTACTTTTGTAATATAATATAATTTTTACAAACATCTAAGATTCGTTAAGGATTCGCTATGATTTCGTCCAAGGTCGTTGGAAATATGGTCACTCTACGCCAATTGACTATCTATAAATTTCTGGAATTTGGCTGGAATTTCTGCACCCTAACAATATATTTGACTAATGTAAACTTCCATTACTTATTTTCGTTATATTGCTAGAAATAGAAACTACGTACATAAATATCGCGAAATTCTTGTGGATATTCCCTGATATGTTTTAGTGTTATATTCTATTATTTTAGTAATTCAATAAGATTATATATTTCCTTATTTTTATTTACATTAAACTATACTGACGGTTTGGGTATTTCTGAACTGTACCTTTTCAACTTCAACTTGGTACTAATTACAGTCAAGTTCGCATTAATCATTATCAATTTGGCATTAATCAAAACCATGTTGGTATTGAACAAATTCATGTTGTCATGAAACAATATCAAATTGGCAAATCTAAAATTGAAACGTAACAGTAGGCTTTAAGTTTTATTACAAACATTACAAAACAGAAATTAATGTATTTTACATAAATATTATGATCATTAACAAATTATAAATATACTTGCAATATTTTAGAAATCAAAATCCTTCATGTTAAGAACTGTAGGAATGAATCGTTGAATGTGGGCAATGTACATTGCACAATTAACAATATTTACTCTTCCATTATTGCTGCGGAGAATATCTTCCAGTCGCTGAACACGATATTCGGTTTGGATCATTTGATTTTTATCTGCTACAGCCAAAATTGTTTTCGATCAAAGCATTTGCCAATTTGATGCCGGTCAACATATCAAATGCATGCAGGTGGTGTTTGGAACTTTCACAAATTTTCAAAATCTGAGATTTTGCACTGAATTTGGGTCATTCTATACATGTTTTGTAATATAACTTGTCATTTGTAAAATTTTGATTCCGATACATCCAACGGATTCGAATAAAATCGTTGCGCTGAATATTATTTACACCTATCTAGCATTAATACGGTATCCGGAAAGTTCAACGCTCACAATTCACCGCTGAAATTTCACCGCGGCACATTAACCGCGGGGAAAATTCAACGCACAAAATTTACTGCGCAGCAAAATCATCGCACACAATTTATCGCAGAAATGTCACCACACAATTCACCGCAGAAATTTCACCACACAATTCACTGTAGAAGTTCCGCACACAATTAACCGCGCGGCAAAATTGCCGCACACAATTTACCGCAGAATTTTCACCGCACAATTCACTGCTGAAATTTCACCGCACAATTCACCGCAGAAATTGCAGCGTACAAGGGAAAATTGTTTTGTTTAAAAAAATCTGTATTATGATATATGAGAATAATATAATAACACATAAAATTATATCATAATATAACAGAGATATGCACAAAGAATAAAAGGTTTGAAAATCATGCTGATTCCAAACTCAGAACAAAATTGTAAGAAAGATATTTTAAATTTCAGTCGAGATAATATTTTGGGTTCTAATCCTCGAAAATCCTAATCTCAATAAAGACCAGATAATGTCATTTTATTTTCACCAGATATGGGGCGTTGTTCATATTTCTTATTAAATTGTTTAATTTTTTGTTTTTTGCATATTTCTGTTATGTTATGAAATAATTTTATATGTTATTTATTTATATGTTATTAAATACCGGAGTAATTTCCCCAATCGGATCTCGGGGGGAAAAGATGTCGAAAGAAGCAAGAAAGGTAAAGAAGACAGACAGAACACTAACAAAAATATGCACATGGAACGTGAGAACCATGTATCAGAGGGGAAAAATTTACAACGCAATACAAGAAATGAGAAGAATGAGCATTGCAGTAATGGCATTAGCGAGATGAGATGGACAGGAAATGGAACGAGTATAATACAGGGTCATGCCGTATACTACTCAGAGCATAGTAGAAACCGTCACGAACATGGTGTAGGAACAATATTAAATGAGAAACTATTTTCAAAGGTGTACAACTTTGTACCAGTCTCTGAAAGAATCTTACTATTAGAAATTAGTGCAGCTCCAACGGACATGACAATAATGCAAGTATATGCTCCCACAGCAGACAAGAGTGATCAAGAGGCAGAAGAGTGCTATGAAACGCTAGGCGTAGTACTTAAGAAAGTAAAGAAAACTAATTTATTGATGGTGATGGGTGACTTCAATGCCATGATTGGACAAGGAGAAAAGGAGGATCTAGTGGGAGCACGCGGAGTGGGAACTAGAAACCAACGAGGCAAACGAATGGTGGAAGTTTGTATAGAACATCTCCCGCATATACAGAAAATAAAATCGTCCTAAATCAAATTGACTATATCCTCGTAAATAACAGATTCAGAAACAGCATAAAATCTGTGAAAACATACCCTGGGGCGGACATTAAATCAGATCACGTCCATTTAGTCGCTACGGTACTCACAAGATTAAAAAAAATCGAAAGGACACAGAGAGGAAACAGAATAGACAGTCAGCTGATAAGAGAGTCCATAAAAGCAGCCGCAACCCTACAACTTAACAGAAAGTTCCGAAATACCATAACGAACGAAAAATAAAAGACTAAGGAACAACAAAAAATATCGTAAGTAATAGTTGGGGAAATAGCTGAAGAAGATCTAAACAAAATAACAACGAGAAGGAAGAAAGATTGGATGACCGATGAGATTCTCAATATGATAGATGAAAAAAGAGCATTCAAAGACAAAGACTTTAACAAATACAGACAGGTGGACCGAAAAATCAGAAATAAAATCAGGCAAGCGAAGCAAATATGGCTGAATACAAAATGTAAAGAAATAGAAGAGTTAGAGAAAAAATATGACAGCTTTAACCTCCACAAGAAAGTGGAAGAAGTGACAGTAAGAAAAAAGCAGAAAACAGCAGGCACACTAGTAGATCAGAGAGGAGATATCATAATTGACAGGAAAGATAGAATAGAGGAGTGGAGGATATATATCGAAACCTTGTTCAAGGATAACAGAACAGATCCAAAATACTCACGGACTGACACAGGGCCTAAGATAGTAAAAGCCGAAGTGAGACAGCGATCAAGCAGAGCAAACAAGGAAAAGCACCGGGACCTGATGAAATACTTACGGAGATCCTGAAACTTCTGGATGACGAGGCAATCAACAAAATAACAACACTCTTTAACAACATATATGATACGGGTAACACGACTCTAATCAACATTTATACCCATTGCAAAAAAACAACATGCAAAACACTTCGACGACTACCGGACCATAAGTCTCATGAGCCATGTGAAATCTATCGACGCATTTACCCCGAACGTGAGCAACATATGACCGATACCCAATTTGGATTTCGGAATGCTCTGGGAACTCGGAAGGCTTTATTTTGCACACAGGTATATTCCAACGATGCAGAGATGCAGACTACGATGTATATGCCTGTTTTATAGACTACCAGAAAGCATTCGACCCTATGGAACACACAGAGCTCATAAAAATCTTTTACGATACAGGACTGGATGATAAGGATCTAAGACTTATCTGTTTATCACCAACCTATACTGGCGCCAAGAAGCCAACATAAAAGTGGAAGGAGAAACCTCAACAACAGTAGCAATTCAACGAGGTGTCAGACAAGGATGCGTGTTGTCACCCTTGCTCTGTAACGTGTACTCAGAGGCAATTTTCAACCAAGCTCTACTAGGCCTAGATAAGGGGATTATGGTAAATGGCAAGAGGCTGGATAACTTTAGATATGCTGACGACACAGTTATATTCGCAGATTCCTTAGAAGGATCGCAACAGCTACTCGACAAAATCACATCGGTAAGCGAGGAATATAGCCTATATCTGAACCCAAGAAAAACTAAATTCATGGCGATATCGAAAAACAACTGAGATAACAATAAGATACTATTGAAAAACATGCCAGTTGAAAAAGTAGACAAATACACATATCTAGGCACCACCTTGAATGAGAATTGCGACCAATTGATGGAAATTAAAACGCGAATTGGAATAGCTAGATCATCCTTCGCTAAAATCAACTCATTTATGCAAAATCACGATCTAAACATGGATACAAAACTAAGACTCGTAAAATGTTATGTTCTTCCTGTCCTGCTATACGGAGTAGAGGCACGAACTCTCACAGAGGCAACCAGTAAGCAGCTGGAAGCATTTGAGATGTGGATATATCGCCGCATACTATTGATATCTTGGAAAGATCACATCACAAATCACGAAGTTCTCGACAAAATAAAGCATACACCACAAATCCTCTCTATTGGTAAAAAACGGAAACTAGAGTATTTCCGACACGTTATGCGCCATCCTGAGAAATATGCAATTCTACAACTAATATTGCAAGGCAAGGTAGAAGGTCAAATGGGACCCGGAAGAAGACGAATATCCTGGCTGAAGAACTTAAGAACAGGGTACAATACTACAACCACCGATCTGTTCAGAACAGTAGTGAACAAAGTCAGAATTGCCGTGTGGATTGCCAACATCCGGTAACGGATAGGCACGCAAAGAAGATGTTATTTATAAACGTTTACATGATTTTTTTATAAACATGGCTATTATTTGCAATAAATTATTCTATCTGCGTACTACACAACTGTTAATTTCTTTATTTAGTAAATAATATACTTCCAAATAATGGCAAATAATTTTCCCCGCGGTGAATTGTGCCGTGAACTTTTGAACGATGAATTTTCCCCGCGGTGAATTGCGTGCGGTGAATTTTCCACTCGGTGAATGTTCTGCGGTTAATTTTCCGCGGTGAATTGTGGTCGGTGAATGTTTCAAGATCCCATCAATACATATAATCATAATTTTTTTACCATATAGTCGCGAGCCAAAATACAATTTTATTATAAGATGGAAATTAAAAATATATATTTTTATAGATATGTAAATCGCAGATTTGTTTATTTGCTATGTTGAATTCCCTTCGCACGCATTGTGCTTAATTGAATGCTTTCGGAACGAACCAGTCATTATAATAAATTAAAACATTTATAATAGCGCCGTTCTAATGAAGTATTGAATAATTCATAACCTCGTCCACTGCTGGCTGAAGTAATGCATGCCTGAGCGGCCAATTGAAATATGTAATGCATTCGAAACAGGAGCACCAATAATAATGCCCTTGGGATATCAAACAAATTCCACACACAATACGTTAATTTACCAACACTGGGCATTAACGCTGGCGCCGATAAATCGCTTACGGACGGAAGCACAATAACAACAACACAGGAAACCCGTCCCTGGCCTAGATACCAGAGGGACGCTTTCGTCGTCTCTTCCAGGGAAGGATGACAGGGCGAAGGACGAGCTCATGTAAATTACTGCGTTCATATTCTTATTCTGGATGTTTACGGACGGGGCGACAGTTGCGGATGGGGGGGATAAACTGAGCGTATCCTGCGAGATGATGTGGACTTTCTCAAGCAGATCCACAGCCTTTCCCAGGCAAGCGCTTTGCAAGAAAAAACAGGAATATTTTATGCACGCGAAAGTGAGGGCATTGGTGAAATATTAACTACCGCGCTTCAGCATCAGGGTTAAGCGTAAATGTTTTTTGTAAAATTATTTGCCTGCAATTTTTATGTCAGGATAATTAATCATTTTTTCTATCTGATTCACATTATTCTTATACAAAGTAAACGTAATGCATATTTTAGTTGTTTTTTACGTTTTGTATTCCGTTGTTAAGGGCGGCCTATTTCTGCTGCTGTGGCAAATTACCGTCAGTAAAGAAATATCGATCATACAAGAGATAATATACCTATAACGGGTGTTAATTTCAAAACTAACCGGTTTAAATAGCTTTTGAATTCAAGTTCACGTGATTAAATTTTGTATTTTCGTTAGAACGATATTCAAAAATATTGATTAAACAACTAAAGATTAATCAAAATACTGAGAAAATACATCTGCAGCAAAAATATTGCTGATGATTTTCCGAGATCCCTATACTAAACATCGGAAAAAACTCACCCTGTATAGTGATATATAAAAATAAAGTGTGAAGAAACAATAAGAGTAATTTAATTGATATCTATAATAATATTTTCACAAAGCTCTTAAAATAATATACCGTATATCCTCGGATTAAGTTTGCTACAAGAGGATTTCTTTATTTTTTAGTTCTAAGTATAAATGTAAAAATTAAAATTCCTGCTTGGTCTGAAACTACCATTTCTGTTATTAAAACTTTGGTTTCTTTATAATAAAATGTTGGCAATAACAAATTTTTAATGCTTATTTTTGATTTTATTTACAATTTGCAAAAAAAATCCCTTTTGTAATTTCAATCTAGGTACATCCGGTATATGAGAGATACTTAAAAACGATTTAATGGGCAATACGAATCTTGTAATCTTCGAATCTTGTAAATATAAAGTAGATTATTTCGAATAAAGCAGCATAAAGTTGTTCATAGTTTAAATTATATAAAATCAAATTAAGCATTCGGTTCCTTGATAAAAAAGTGCCATCAATTTTTGGTCTTTTAGCCTTCAAAATAAATTTTCTTTCTGCATCGAACATGTTTTCTGCATCGAACACATTTTTTTTTAATTTGTTGAGATAGTCTAGATATCAATCTGCTAGTACAAACTATGTAAAAACTTAGTGTAATAGATACAAATGCAGACAAATAAACTAAATATACATTTATTTAAAACATCTAGGTCTGAAAATAGTCTTAACAAATAATTTATCAAACAAACTTTACACCAGATTCCTCAAAATAAATCAATGCACGTGTACGAAAATACTTGAATGTGTACCTAAAATATTAAATCAGAAACGGAAATACATATGGTTTATGAAACATTTGGCCCACGCCTAAGATTTGGTCACAGTTATAAATAACTGGCAGAAGTTATCAATTAGCTTGCGCATTAAAATCTTTGTTGTCCTCCTTCACAGGGTACTTCATTTTTAAAATTGATGTTCTATTTATATTGATTTCAGATAAATGGCCTAGTACTTGTACGAGTTGGAAACTACAGACTCCAGTCGACTTGAACGAGAAGGTTGCAGTTGAAAAAATATTTACAGCACTTCAATTCAAGAATTATGATTTGGAGTATACAGCGATGATGGAAACCATAAGCATTCTGGTACAGACATTATTATTTTTGATATATTTAAAGATATTCCAGGTTTTTTATACCTGGGTATAACTTATAATTTTTACTCAATATTGTGATGTTATTCAGCACGAATGGAAGCACCATAATTATCGATGCTACGTTCTCTATTAAATATTAAAGGCAGTATTGTTTCCATAACAACTTTTTTATTTAAAATATTAATTATTAGGTCTACTAGTCCATAGAGGCCATTTGTTATAAATCTCTATTCATGTGGATTTTTTTATTTTGATATTGAGATTTTTATAACGAATCCAGATTTGATCTAGAAGGTATTGCAAGACCAACAACCAAAATTGTTGTTTACTTGTGTCAAATATGATATTTTTGTTATTTTTGTAATTGTAATGGTTGTGAGAATAATATATTGTTTGTAGTAAAAAAAATCTTAGATTAGATACATAATTTTTACAAAATTATAAGAGAGAATGTTGTCCCTCTATGATGAAATATTATGATGTTAGATACAATAAGGCTGAATTCTGAATACATCCTATGATTTGATCTTATTAAAATCAATTATGGAGGATATGCCATAGGGGATTTATAGTTCGAGAATATTGAATAATTAAATTATTTCAGAGCGAGATATAAATTAACAAAATAAAACTGGATATATACATCATTTTAAAAACCATTTTCTCTTAAATCAACCACTCTAAGATATCACTCAATTCACCTTAAATCAATCACTCTATGAGAAACGTGATTTACCCATATCTTTACTAATATGAAAAATAAATACCGAATATCACCAATTTTGTACTGACAATCGATTGTTATGTCTTAAATTAAATCAGATTGAAGTTATATTGATCATTTTCATGGTATACCGATTCTTTCTATAATTTTAATGAACCTAACTCTAACTATTAGTTTTAATAAGTATAAACAATAAACATTAACTGTCAACTTCATTTTCGCCGTAATCCAAGACTGCTACTACATTTTGGTTCTTACAAAAAATGCATTGTTTTAGATTATTAAAACTATACATTTTTGGAAAGAAACAAAATATTCTATTACTCCAATCTTTAACTTTTAAACAAATATTTTTCAGATGCCTTCTAAATTACTGACAGTAACAAAATTATATTATATTAAAAGTGATAATAAGAGATACGATAATGTGTAACTTAAAAAAAGGTGAGAAAACCCTTGTAATCTCGATATTATTACTGAATAACATCGCAGAAATATTATTATTTTAAATTCGAAATTATTTGTCAAAAAAATATTTGAAAATTGATCAGTGTTAAATTAATCAAAGGGCAACATTTTAGGTGATAAACTTTTCTCTTAGTAATTTACAAATCTTCAGCTACTAAACAAAAATAAATAAAAATTCCTGCCAACAAAATCTCTCTTTTAGAAAGAGTTATCAAAATACCGAGAAAATTATTCTGCACCAAAAATATTGTTGATACTGCAAGAACTTAAAAAGGTAATTTTTATTAATGAAATAAATCCAATAGTTTTCATGACAATTTTGAGAATATGGTTCAGAATTCGAAATTTTTACTCAAGAAAGTTTAGTATTTACTATGAAAATTCATTGAAATACATGTACTCGTAACGAAGTCAAATTCAGTGTCAATGAAGTAAAGAAAAAAATGATTACTTTATTACAAATTTTGTTTGTTTTAGTTTCGTATATTTTGATGTTTCGTAAGTACAAGATTTTCAAAATGTTGAGTAAAATGTTTCAGATTTACATTTTACTCAACATTTTCAAAATCTAGTACTTACGAAACATCGAAATTTACGGAACTAAAACAACGATTTTAGTAATTTTACTGATTAACAACTGATTTGCAACTTTTTTTTCAGTTTTTTTCAGCAGTCAGTGGCGACTTTTACGGATTTTGCTACATCTTCACTTCTTTAAGCAAAGTTTTTGAATCCCTGTCATTTCGATAGTAAAACGTAATTCGGTTAAACAGATTAAGATTTGTAAAACACTGATAAACAAGATATTATCTACTGGGAGGTTGCTTCTGCGTTACTTTACGTGGCATTTTAAGCTTCAGTTTCAAAGTTTAAATTCTGGAGCTAAAATCTTGCGAGTTGCGTAGTTTGCGTGACATGGAAATTGACTGCGATGACACGCTAAGCGTACATCTGTAAATTCCTAACTGCAAATCTAGTATTACTTATTTTTATGCCTAATTTTTTAAACTAAACCAATAGGTGGTGATTCTTTGATTAAAAAACCAAAATTAGTTCAAAATTGTTCAAGTTTACTTCTAAACATGGATACTAACGCAGCCTAATTCTACAATGCCGTGATATGTCAGCTTATAGTGGGGAAAGGAATAAATTTTGCCGTCAAAGGAGGGTATGATATTCGGTGTACAGCTACGGTAATATCTTTTTATTCTCGGGAAGAATATATTTCAAATATTTTTATAAATACCAATTCACCACTTGGACACAACACAAACATATGTATATCAAACAAAAAACACAGAATTCTTGGAAGAAAAAATAAATTGCATTCCTTAAGAAGAAAAACAAATAGTTATAGTTGATAAGGATTATGGAAATATAGAAAATGATTTTGATGAAGAAGAAATGGATAGAAGAATAACTTTATTATAAGAAGATTGGGAAACATAAAAAACAACATAACCCAAATAGAAGAAATAGCCAGGGGCCAAAGTAATAACGGAAGCTAGATGAAATACAGACAAACAATGCTTACTGTGTCTAATTTTGAAATTGTAAATGAAGAAAAAACACTGATCCAGTGGAGATGGCGAAAACTATTTTTAATTAATTTTCTGGCTCAGTTAATATTCAATAGAGCCAAGATCACGAACAACTGGCTAAAAAGGATATTGAAAACCAAATTAAAATTAAAGAATGTGGACTATTTGTATATAAGAATTACTGTTATTTGGGGGCGACTCAAGTAAAAGATAAAGAGTGTAAACTAGAAATAAAATGCCCATATTCTTGCGGAAATGTGTCACAGGAAGAAAGGATCAACAAATAGGTAGTAAAATATGTGGAAACAGTGAAAGGATATATAGACTGAAGCGTAATCAACTACTACTATTAAATCCAAGGCCAACTGACAGTAACAAATTGAATATTTTGTTATTTCACAATTTGGACGCCGCTGGGTTTGATAGAATTTAAAAAATCTAATTTGTGGGAAAAACGATTAAAAATTAATAAATTTCTATGTCAATTATTTATTACTGAAAATAATAAAGAAAATGTAAATTATTATAAGTGTTCAATTTTATGTTATTTGTACTATATTACGATACTTTATATATAATAATTGTTTATATAAAATTAATATTTATGACTAAACTGAAGTGAAATTCTAAGTGAGCATATCGTGTTTTAATATCAAGCATTTGAGTTCCACCTAATGCATTATTAGAGCACTTTGTGGATATCCCTTATACTTATACGTAAACAACAACCTCACACACTTGCACTTATCCTCATCCAGAGGTCTAAATCCCCTGCCATAAATACAACCCCTACCATCTGAAAATTTACCTCATACCGAAGGTTAAACATGATTCCCGCATTATTTATAGCCGTTGGGCTATTTGGGGTGTCCGGGGGTGGCGACCACTTAAATATTCCGTTAACTGTCACCCCGGTCTCGAAATTTCCCAAAAACATTTTACCGGCGAGGATCAAATATCTGCGGGGGAGGCCGCACCTTTTGTTATTAATAATGATTTCAATATTTAATGGGATGTAAAGGGTTGCCAGTCACGGATACGTTTTGCCCGAATTGGGTAGCGAGTCTAATTGAGTTGTAAACACGAACAGGGTCGGGTTTCCACCCGAAAGTATTCACTCATCACGAGGCTTATTACCATAAATTGGGCTTAATTACTCCAGTACATTTGTTCCAGTTGTATCCTCTGTAATGTTTAATGCAGCAATACAGCGAGGATGAGGTATAAGGGACGTTGTTCTCGGGTGGAAATATCGTGGCACCCTTCTCTCGGGGGTGCATAAATATGGAGCACCCATGGGGCCTGCAAGGGCAGCGGTAGAGGTCTTGGAAACACCCTCTTTCTACCTAGAGTATACTTTGAGTTATGCTTTAGGATGTACACGTTGTACAGAAGGGATCTATGCATGCAGTGAAAGTTTTCCCCGAGGTTTCATCTATATGGCTATTTATAAAGGAGGAAATGTTAAACTAAGTGGCAATATTAGAAAATTTTAACGAGAATAAATAAGTAACATAATCTCGAAACATCCCCCAGTCATATTAATTATAAATAGCAATGCATCTTGCAGGAAAAGGTTTCAATTGAAAATAACTTTTATTTTTCACATCAATAAATTTATTTCCCACTGGATGACTTTTGCAAGAAGATGTTTCATCTGGTATTCAATTAATTTATCATTAGGTTAAATAAACCAGAAAGAAAATCATGCAATACGAATATTCAACTGGTAGCAATGTAAATTTTCCACACCTAATGATAATTTTATTATTACTTTATCCATATTAATACATATAAATTTTTATCTTGATCTTGATACAAAACGATTCATCCTAAAGCGAACGTTTCTCTTCTATCCCACAGCAAGGTGCAAATGATATATCCATACAAAACAAACTGCAAGAACACGATTAATATATACGTATTTTAATTTATGAAGAAGAAGAAATATTACGATACTTCAATTAGGAATTAGATCATAATTAGTAGTAATAAGTTATGTAAGTTATTATTTTTTGTGTTATGTAATACATAACAGTCGAATAAAAATCGATCATCAAATAATAATAGATTATTTTCATCATATAATCGAATAATCGATTATTTTAATTAAATTGCAATCTATTGTATCACATTCATATAATAATTGCTTATTTTTTAATATTACAAACGCTTAAATTTTTCAAATAATAATCGATTAAATGTGTCGAAATAATTTGTACAATCGATTATTTTAATCACATCAATTTATCTTTAATTTCGTAATCGTATGAATAAAATCGACAGTTTTCATTAAAAACTTATCGATAATTTCCTTCACGTAATAACTTGTTGAATAACTTTAAATCAAATTATCATATTAATGAAATAAATCAAACCATAATGATTATTTTCATTACATTATAGTTAGTTACAGTATTATTAGTTTCACCAATTTAAAATCAATATTATTTTCATCAAACGAAAATCAATTGAATGTGTCGAAATAATTTGCTTACTCGATTATTTTCATCATACATGGTGTCAATTTGAAAAGTTGCCACTGACTTTTTTCTAACTAATGATGAACTAATGATTATTTTAATGATTATTAATGATTAAAATTACTCAAAACCGTTTGCGTGCGTCGGAGGGGGAACCAAAATGGCGTAGGTAGTGTCGACTCCCTACCTACCCTTTAAGCCAGAGCCACCTCCATCTAAAAAAAATAATTGGCTCCCCCCTACTTGTGATACATCGTTGGATATCTCTTGCAAAATGCTATCCAGTCATTATTAATACAATATGATTTGGTGAACTAGTTCTGGAATTAAGTGCAAATAAAGTGCAAAAGTGTTCAATGTATTAAATTCAAATAATATGTTAAAGTAAATGTTGGAAATGACTTCCATTGTTTTCTAAGCAAGAATATAGCCTCCTTTCAAACTTTTCGCAAACTTCTTGAAGCTTTGTCTTTTAATAGTTCAACATTCTTGTGTTATTCTTTCTCGTAATTGTTCAATAGTATCCGGTTCATTTTTCATTTATGTTTTATAAACTAAATTAATGAAAATTTGATCGGCAAAATTTATTAAATTCTTCAGGAGGTTGAAAACGAAACAGATGAACACTGAAGTTATGGACTTACCGAAAATACATTACATTTTCAACAAGATGGTGCACCTCCTCACTATGTACTTCCAGTTAGAGCATGGTTAGAGCTCACTATCCAAATCAGTGGATTGGAAGAAGAGGGCCTATCAAATGGCCTCCTAGATCATCAAATCTAACACTGCTAGGTATTTTTTATGGGGTGACTTCAAGTCTGTAGTTTATAAAACATAAATGTAGATGGCTGTGACTTAAAGGGAAGGTAGGGGGTCAATACTACCTACGCCATTTTGGTTCCCCCTCCGAACTACCCAAACGGTTTTGATTAATTTTAAAAATAATCATTAGTTCTATGAAAAAGGTCGGTTGCAACTTTTCAAATTGACACTCTGTATAATAATTGTTCAATTCAGATCAATTGGGATCAATCGTACTTAAATTCAATGTATATGCAACCAAATTTACTGGCGTGTGTAACTTGATTATTTAAAAAAAATACATTCATTTTGAAACTTGTATGATTTAAACCTAAACTCGTTTATAACTTTTGGGATTGGAAATCGGGAATTCCGAAGTAGTAGCTCATTTAGGTAATGGAAGATATTGGTTCTTCTTCAGCATAACATAACACATTTAACTTCATTTTTTCAGTTAAAACGTGGTATCTCCTAGTTATTTTATGATAACTACCGGAGATGCATATTGTACTTTTAAATTTGGCGATTATATTACAAATTATTGCGATTGATGTTATTGGTCTCTCAGGATATTGTACAGAAAATAAATCGCGCACAGTCCGTATACTAATGCCACATTGGTACCAGTGCACCAATTGTATCTTTTCTTGCGTTGAATGATTTTCTGTCTACAGTTTTGACGTTTTATTAAAGAGGTTTTTGTCATTTTGTTTTTAAATAATTGAGTTACACACGCTAGTCAATTTGGTTGCATATACATTGAATTTTAGCATACGATTGGTCCCGTCATTATAAAACTGAACAAACCCTAGTTCAGAGACAAAAAAGGCGCTGTATAAATATATAATAGGTCTAAGAACGGAGTTAGTTGGTTAGACAATAATTGACTGGTGATGCCATGAAACCAGTTTACCAGACCGCTCTTGTATGGTACAATAATTATATTACTTTAAGGTATATAATTACATAATAAAATCTAAAATGTTTTTAGTTTTATTAACATTACAGTTATATATTGTTTATTATAATTTTTAGCAAAGCAAACACTTAAATATCTCAATGTGTGCAAAAATAGACTTACCTACACAACTTTCAAATAAAACTGCTGATTCTAGCTTAAACTTACGGTTCAGTAAACAAAACGCATTGAAACATGAAATAGAGGATCAAACAACAGATTACGCATTACGAATCTTGCGAAAATTCGAAAATTCCTTCGATCAGTCATTCGATCCCAATGTGAACAAAGGGAAATGTCTAAGTAGAGAACCGGTTTCAGCGGGCGATTGCAGCGCCCCCACCGGTAGTGTAAATCGTCAATAAGTTTTTGTTCACCACTAACTGGCATCTTTCATCTCAGTGAAAATTCTTTTGAATCAACATTTTTCACTAACATTATCAACGAATATAGTGTTAATAAGTGCTGAACAAGAAATTAACTCTGCAGTACCTGAAATACGAGAAATTTTGAAAATTTATTTTACATTGACATTATTATTTACTATGGTAAAAAAATCCAAAATTATTAACCACTAATCATAGAAAATCAACTCTACAGTGCTTTCATACATAAGATATGTGCTATGTATATGTGCTATATCACTATAGTGAAAAAATCATTAAAAACTTATAGTTTAAATTTAATCATATGTGGTGCTAAGTAGAATCTGGGTATTGGTGATATTGTTTCAGTATCTGCAGGATACCGCCAAGCCACGCAATATTCCAGACCGATCGCAAGGAAACGACCGACGCGACGCGACGGTCTAATTGGAAGATTAGTGGCTCGGTTTTGAGAAATTCCGGAGGGAGCTACGAACACCTGATTGGAGTGGTAGAATACACAGCCTCTAATCATTAATTAAGGTCAGCGATTAGAGCTATCTCAAGCAACCTGCATTATACATCAGTTTAAAAAGCATTATTAATTATGTGTTTTTTTCAGTTATTCAGGTGTATTTCGTATCAAAAAATGTTAACAGTAACAAATACGTTACTTGGCAGCATCACATTCGAATGTCAGATGCATTTATCACATAATTCATCTGATATTTGAATGTGATGCTGCAAAGTAACGCATACGTTACTGCTAATGATTTTTGATGCGCAACATACCTGATTTTTGTACCCTTTAACGTACTAACCTTTATGTTAATTAAGGCCAACGATTGGATGTACATATTTGAACCAATTGGACGTGTCTAAAGTGGTCATAATTAACATTTATAACGGAAAGTATTTAAGAACAGCGATTACTTATTTACTTATGACCTGTAAATGTATTAATAATTAAATTGTTGCACTTTGTATATTGAATAAAAATGTGAATGAAGGTTAACAACCAGAACCCGGGTTCAAATAAATCATGATTAAAAAAAAATCATAAATCAATGATTTTTTTAAATCATAAAAATCATAATTTATAAGATTTTTTTTATATTTCCGATCACTTTTTGCTAAAGTAGATTTATATCAGTTGATTTACATCACGATTTAAATCATATCATATTTTTAAATAAATTATTGAAATTGAACAAGAATTGATGATTAAAATAAATTTTTGTATCATGTGATGAACCAAAAAAGGGGAAAAAATGTTACTTACACTTAATTACTTTAAACCTTGCAAACTCTATTGTTACATTATATTTTTAATAGTTCACCTATTGGAATGCACAAACCGTAAAAAAATAATGTTTTATTTAAAAACAAAATATATTTTAGTTAAATCAATTTATTATTTAAAAAAGTCAGTTGATTTTAATCACACCAACCCTAATTAGAACTACATATAAGAATGTTAAGTAATGAAATACTGTACAGAGCTTGCTCGTTATTCCACTAAAATTTCTATAATTTGTATAAGGGCAATTCCACATCAAATGAGCAGTACATTTCACGCAACCCTCTCCGATTTAGCTTAAATGTTTATACACTTGTTTGGGTACCCAAAATTTCAGTACCAAATTTCAGACCTCTAGGTCACATAGTTCGTCTCGTAGAGCCAATTGAATTTTACGGCAATTGTTTAAGTTCAACTTCAATTTTGTTTAATTTTATTTATCTTAATTGCATTTAAGCCTGGGAAAATTTTAGAACAGTCATAATCGATGGAAAACAGACCGCTACTACCCATCCCACCCATAAAGAACAAAGAAGGACAATGGGCAAGAAACGATAAACAAAAGGCCTCCGCATTTGCGCAACACCTGTCTGAAGTCTTTAAACCGTTCGACATAAACAGTGATACGGAAGAAGTAACAAACTTCCTCGAGACCCCATACCAAATGGATAATCCCATTAAGGCATTCAGTTACCACGAAGTCACACAAGCCATCTTCAAAGACATCGATCCCAAAAAGGCTCCTGGGTAAGACCTAATAACAGGACGGATACTGCAAAGGTTAACCAAAAAGGCAACCACAGCAATCCTACAAGTATTCAATGTTATCCTACGACTCAGCTACTTCCCCCAACAATGGAAAATAACGGAAATAACAATGGTAGCTAAACCTGGTAAGAACCTAAACGAATTAAGCTCATATAGACCAATAAGTCTCTCACCAGTGCTATCAAAAATATTTGAAAAACTACTACTTGCGAAGCTAGAACCCATTCTGTCCCGACTACAATTAATACCCAACCACCAATTCGGTTTCAGAAAGAAGCATGGTACGGCAGAACAGGTGCACAGAGTGGTCAAAAAGATAAGCAATGACATTGAATATAGGAGGTTCTGCTTGGCTGCCTTCATTGATATCAGTCAAGCGTTTGCCATAGTATGGCACCCAGGATTACTGTAGAAGATTAAAAAAATCCTACCACATCACTTTTTTTAAGTATTTAGGTAATATCTAGCCAACAGGTTCCTTCCTGTAGAAGTGAGGTCCGAAATTACAGACCTATACTCTATCAGCTCAGGAGTCCCACAAGGTGGAAAAACCACTATTATACCTGATTTACACCTCAGACTTGCCAACTACTAGGTTAATACAGTCTCCACCTTTGCAGACGACACGGCTATACTGGCTTCCCACCACAATCATTTATCAGCATCAAAAAATCTTCAAACACACCTAAAGAAATTAGAAGCCTGGTTGACTAAATGGAAGATCAAGGCAAATAAGACTAAATCCACGCACATAACCTTCACAACAAAAAGAGACCAATGTCCCCCCCTTACTCCAAATAGCCGCCCGCTAACGCAAGCGGACAGTGCTAAATACTTAGGCATACACCTGGACAAGAAATCGAAATTATCGCTACAGAACAAAATTGTGGTATATAAAACAATCATAAAGCCCATCTGGATCTATGGAATCCTCCTCTTGGGATCCGCCTCCCACTCCAACCTGGAAATAATCCTGCGGTTTCAGAACAAAGTCCTAAGAAACATGGCCAATGCCGCATGGTACTTCCCGAACCACATAATAGGAAAAGATCTACAAATCCCTTCTATCAAAAGTGAAGTGAAGAGATACTGCGAAAAGTTTGAACTAAGAATATCAACACACCCCAACAGCCTTGCTTCAGCCCTTCTTAACACCGATGGAGAAGTGCGCCGACTGAAACGTTTTAAACCAACAGACCTAACAAATAGTTTTAATTAATCATTGATAAACATCTAACAGTGTGCTTATTACAAAGGATATCATTCATTGTAATTATCTCCTACATGCCCGAATTTATATCGTCATATCATTTACTTATTGTCTCACTTAAGACAGATTATAAATACATTGGAGAAATTAAAATATATATATATATATATATATATATATATATATATATATATTCACACGGTTGAATCAGTTATCTACATGTGAAATATTTTCAATTCTCTATCACTTCCGGTTCCACCGTAGCACCAACTTTCTTATTTTAAATAAAACACCTCATATATTATAATATTATTGAATTCCTCGCTTAAATTGGAACATATTTTGTAAGAACGTAAGTACATTTATCTCTTCTAGTTTTCAAGAAAAAAATTTGTTTCTAAAATTTTGACCTTTAAAAGGTAGCCTGAAATCTGTCTATAACTTCCTCTTCCTCTTAGGAATAAGATAAAATTATGAGTTACATCTCTAATTGTACCTAGAGGATGCCTCTATGAGTAAAATAATTGGAAACTGTCAATTTTGAAAATAAATGTTCATAAAATGTCAATATCTAAGTACCATCTTAAATATCTCGTAATTCAATTTTTTTAAATGCAATGACCCATTTTTTATAACATAGCACGATTTGAAGAAAAAAATACTACAAAAAAGTATTATACGAGGGCGGTTTAACGGAAGAGTGATATTTCAAAGGTTGGTAACTCGTTCGCTATAGTGATTATGTTGCTAGCTCCTGAAGTCTTTTGGAGGTGTACTGTCAAAATTTGGCACCAATCTGTCAGATAGATTATGTTTTATACTTATTTGAAGAAAACTGTTTTTCTACGAAAGTGTTGAAAGACCCGTTTTCTGTCATAAAATTTAACCTTGAAAGTTGGTATTTGTTACAAGGAGTGCAGAAAGTACTTTCCGCACTTATATGAGTGCGGAAAGTACTTTGCGCACTCACTTTCCGCACTCCAATACCTCTCTTTTGATTTTTGAGGCAATAAATCGGACGAAACTGTGGATGCAATGGCCGCAAGTTCCGGCGGAGTGTTTGTTATATCGTCACTATCGGAATCCATTATTGATATTCTTCTACTTCCAGTATTAATGTATAAATTTCGAGTCTCGATTTGGTGACAAGCGATTTATAAATTTTCTGACGTTTAAATTAATGACAATGACATTTCTTTTAAATTAATGATTAATTTTACATTAATCTTTAGTTTTCTACACTTTCGTAGAAAAAATAGTATGTAAAACTCTTGCGGAAATGGCCATTGCAAAACTCGTATGAATGGAGCACTCGCTGGCGCTCGTGCTCCAACTTTCATACTCGTTTTGCAATGAAGCCCTTTCCGCACTCTTATTACAATATACTATTTCGTTGTTGTGTAAATATGGAGAAAACATAATTTCGAGTGTTGATTAAACATTATTTTCTACGTGAAAAAACAATTAAAGGAACCGAGGAGAAGTTACGTAAATATTATCCAGAATCTGCTCCGTCCCATGGAATGATTTTTAAGTGGTTTCTGCTTTTAAAAGTGGCCATATGACCACGGTCGATGCAGATCGTCCGGGACCATCATTTACTGTAACTACTCCAGAAATGGTTAATAAACTCCATGGCCTTGTAATTGGCGATCGTCGAATAAAAGTTCGAGAGATAGCCATTGAAGTAAACATCTCAACCGAACGGGTATACTATATTTTGCATGAACATGTCAATAAGAAAAATCTATCAGCGAGATTGTTGCCGCGTTTGCTTAAAGATGATCAAATGCGCGCTCGCATTAAGAATTCATTAGAATGTTTGGCCGTCTTCAACATAATTCAAAGGATTTTTTTCGTCGATATGTCACAGTAGATGAAACTTGGATACATCATTATACTCCAGAAACAAAATTAAAGTCTAAATAATTGATTTCTCCATACGAACATGCTCCCACGAAGCCAAAAACACTTTTTTCGGCCAATAAGGTCATGGCCACAGTTTTTTTGGGATTCAAAAGGTGTAATCTTTATTAATTGTTTACAAAAAGGAAAAACGATAACTGACCAGTATTATGCTGATTAGCTGACACTATTGATACCGAACTTGAAAAACAACGACCGCCTTTCATGAAGAAAAAAGTGTTGTTCCATCACGATAATGTGCCCTCTCATTCGTCTGCAATTGCTACAACTAAATTGGCTAAATTGTATTACGAATTACTGCCTTATCCGCCATATTCGCCAGATCTGGCTCCCAATGATTTCTTGGACCTCCAAAAGACCTCAGCAGCTAGCAACATAATCAATATAGGGAAAGAGTGACCAACCTTTGAAAACTCACTCTTCCGTCAAACCGCCCTCGTATAACACTTTTTTGTACTAATTTTTTCTCCAAATCGTGCTGTTATAAAAAATGGGTCATTGCATTAAAAAAAATGAATTACCAGATATTTAAGATGGCACTTAGATATTGACATTTTATGAACACTTATTATCAAAATTGAGTTTCCAATTATTTTACTTATAGAGACATCCTCTAGGTATAATTAGAAATATAACTCATACTTATATCTTATTTCTAAGAGAAGTTATAGACAGATTTCAGGCTACCTTTTAGAGGTCAAAATTTTAGAAAAACATTTTTTTCTTGAAAACTAAAAGAGATAAGTGTACATACGTTCTTACATAATATGTTCCAATTTAAGCGAGGAATTCAAAATATATATAATTACCCCATATATAAAATATATGGGGTGTTCTATTTAAAACTAGAAAGTTGGTGCTTCTTTCGGTGGAACCGGAAGTGATAGAAAGTTGAAAATATTTCACATAACGATATCTCAACCGTGCAATCAGGATTTTTTTGAAATTTTTAGTACAACGGCAACCCTGTAAACTTTTAATGAACGGTTTAGCTTAGACAACCTTTATATATTTGTAGGAATATTCCGAGAACTTGGGCAGGCCTTAAAATTTTGTAGATTCATTAGTCACGTTATGGGGGTGCATGGGTGACAGTCACGTGTTTTGTGAGAATTTTAGTATCTGTCTTTCCCCCTCCCCGCCGGAAAAAATTCTTTCACAGGGCCTCTTCAAGGACCGGAGGAGCCGTGGGTGTTAAAATTATGTGCAGCCCTTATATAACTCACCCCTCGCCTACATTCGCCAGCTAGCCCCCTCACAGACTCTCCGAAGGGATACCCTGGATTGTTTTACACCCTAAACCTGTGCGTTGCCCTTTTGGGAACGTCACATGTCTTAACATGTGAAACGGATCTTACTAACGGATTAACGGATCTTAATCCGTTATTAGAGCTACTCTAAACCAATTAAAAATTACTATCAAAACTTAATCAAACTTACTACAGTACACATCAACTGCTGATTATATGAGATTAGTTGTTGGTGATTTGACCTCTTTTAAGCTAAATACACACATCAACATAACTATGATCCAATAAATTATTATTATGATGATGTCATATTTAGAGTGGCATACACATAATCTGCTCATTAATTGAAATCTTGAGGTCAGTTATGCCATCTAGCATAAGCAACCCACATATCACTTTAATGCCCATATTTTGTGGTCCCTCGTATAATACGCCGAGTTATAAACGATTTCCTGCTTGATGAATCTTCTCATAAGAAATCTGAACGTGTCTTCTAATATCGCGAGGTAATAACTCACCCCACGACGTCTGGATGATGCAGAACTGGGGCATGGGGCAGCATGGCGTGGGGGCATTTAAACTGCCATAAATAAAGTATCCGGCAGTCGATGGCCTCGATCCGCCCCTGCACTGCCGCCCCAAAAGCGGACACAATCTCTTTCGCTGACGCTCTATTTATCACAGCCAAGGAGTGGATAACTTAAACTTTTATCAAATAAAACGGACGCTGGTGTGCGCCCGGTCGATAGTGGTGTATCGCAATTTACTCTTGTTTTCTATAAGGGGCACGGGTGTATTTGCCAAGTATATTGCATTATTTCCAAGTTATTATTTGCTGCCTCACCCACGCCAGTACAAATATTTTACTGAGACGTCCACCTTTTTGCTCCTGCCCAGTCCGCATTTATCTTTTAAAATTGTATAGATAAAATTCTCATGACTTTCGGAGAACTGAATTACATGTTTCTCTAGCAGCCATATAAATTTCTTGTTGGATGGGGCCATTCAAAAAGCAATAACTTTCCTGAACCCATTTAAATCGTACTGAAATCCGGAATAACACCATTTTATTCAATTTTGATTTATATATACAGGGTGTCCCGCAGCTCTCACGAAAGCTTTAGGTAGAAGGCTTCGGTAACTTATGAGAACTATAAACTATTACACAAACTCTCTACGGTGTATCGTTTCCCCGCACGGAGCATTAAGAAACAATTACATTTTACAACACTGTAAGATTTGTTTAATGAATGTTCATTACAAGAAGGCCGTTTGAAATCCACGATGTATTAGAATCAATCTTTTGTTTTACGCATATATGTGAAAGTAGCAATTTTTGGCAAGTAGCAATGGAAGTATGCATTGATTTCTATAAAAACGACTTTACAAACATTAATTTCTGTAATTTGCATTTTGACAGTGACAGTTCATTTAGAATTAAATTTAACCTGAAAGTTATCTAATATCCAATATTTTATGGACTCCAATAACAATAGCATTTCCTAGTCGAGATGAAATACTTTTTTTTCGTTCGTGGACTTGCCGTTGGCACGGTACGTGAACAACTGTCCGCTTACTAAATTAAAGAAAAAACGGTGTTTTCATCTCTGTTGCAAAATATACTATTCATGTCATAACTGGCAATCAAAATGTGATAAAAACATGTATTATTGTCATGTTAAATTTTAACAAACGGCTTCCTTTATCTTTTAACACCATTTCACAAATGAAACAGGAATATTTAGATAACATAAATTATAGTCAATTTTTTTAATTTTAAATAAATATATGTTGTATTGATCAAATATGCAATTTATTTAAGTTTTCGTTAAAGTTCGTTATAATTTGTAGTGCAAGCACCGTCAGTGTGTCACCGTACAAGAAAACTAAATTAGATTTTTTTTTCTATAGTGTTTTGTATTCCATTTTCAGTAAAAGGTTATGTGAAGCTACAGTAATGGGTTGGAACACCCTATATATAACAAAATAAAATTTAGAAGATTGGCTCAAATTTTGTTCAATGTATGCAAGAAATTATTTGGCCGTTTTTTCAAGTGACCACAAGCATCTGTCCGATATGCTTAAGCATTAATAGATTATTGTAGCGGAACATTTTGAAAACCGTTATATGAATAAAGTAATTGTTTAACATTCGTTAAAATGGATTTTACATTTGATGTAAATGTTTCAAATTCAAAGTGAATTTAATATGAAAATACAGTAATTATGTAGCTAGAATTATAATGTAATGTAATGTGCGAAATTAATTAAATTTGAACATTTGATAGTTAATTAATAATTAGCTATTAATTAAAATCCTTCTATTAAGCGAGCGCAGCAAAATTTTGAATTACCATATTGCAAATTACAGATCATGTTTATTTTATATTATTGTGTATTAAAATACTGAATCCCACTGAATCCGCAAAGTAATTTATTGGCTTAAAAAGGCAAAAAACTTGATTATATAGAAATTATAAGTTATAGACAATTATACACCCTATCATTAGGGTATTTATTATACGTTATATTTTGTATGTTACTAATTTCTAACAAAATGTATATGGTATGCCATTAAAAATAAAAATCCTTCAGAGCAGGTCTTCTTAAGTCACAAAAATCGTATTTAATTACTTAAGTAAACTCAAGCCCGTAATATAATATTATTATTGTTAAAAGATATAAGATAGTTTTGAAATATAAATTATTACTTTTCTGTGACCAATCAAACATTGCCTGTTTTGCATAAAAATCACCATTTAGGTAAAAACAGTTAATTTCTTAATTCTTAAACTTTATGGCAGTTAAATCAGAATTAAAAACAATGTTAAAAATATAATAATATACGTAGTGTCCCATTAAAAACAAAACAGTATGAGGTGGAACTCCGATCAGAAACATTATATATGTATACAGACAACTATATTCCGATTATAGTCATTATCTACAACTATTATATAAATAATGTTTTTCCACTCCCTGCATGGTAAGTACACTGTTGTGATTTGATGGAAGTAAGCCCCACTTACCGATAAAGCGTTGGTTACTATGAACAACGGGAAGTAAGTAAAATAATTTCAATAACGTTTTTTCTCTGGCATCACTCTTTAAAACACTAATACGCATTTTGATAACGCCCCTTCGACTTCTCCGGCAGTAGGAAGGAACAGGCAGCATCTGCAGCCTCTTCAATTGCCATTTCTTGTTTATTTTCATTGGAATTCATTTTACAACTGAACGAATGCAATTTCTGACATTCACACTTTGTTTGAAAAATAGTCTTAGCAACCAAAGCCGTACTGACATTTTGTTCAAGTTACAAAAATAAATTAATCAAACATAAACAATTAAACCAACTTCAGGAGTGGAAAAACAGTTATAAGCAATTCGAAAGGTAAGTTTTGACAAGTCTCGGACATTATTGCTAGCCCTCGCTGCCGCTCGGGCGCAAACTCGACCCCGACTGGTAAACAATACTTACCTCCCTTAATGCTTAAATAACTATTAATCGATCTTTAATATTTAAGTGCAATATGTTATTTTGTCGCTTTACTTAGACATCCGTATTGTGAAATAATAAATGTTATATAGTTTTTAGGTTTAGAATAATATGTGAAAACATAGGAACGAATAGATTGACTGGCCAACTGATATACTGAGATAAACAATGTACCAGATTTGATTGTCCTTTTAATTAATATATTCATGTCATTTTTTTGCAAATATTTATTCGGATAATGCATCAATGATTGTATTATTATATAAAACATTTTTATCCTTGATAGCAGTTGTTTGAATTATTTTATTTATTTATTGGAGTACTAACCGGTACGAAACTTAATTTATTATAAGAAATAAGGTTTTCTTGTTCTTCCTTATTGAATTTATGGATAATTCTTGGCGTACCAGCTGTATTTACTCTCCATTCACGATGTTTTTGCGTCACGGGAGTCTCTTAATATCTAGTAATTTTGTTGGTAGTATTTCGGAATTTACTGAATTCCCCAATGGAACTTGTCATTTTTTTTAGGTTAAGTTGTTTTCAATTTGAAGTTATATTTTTTTAAATAACATTGTTGTCAGATGTAAAGTTTAAATTATTAGAGATGAAAATGGAACGGCAGGAAATTATAAATCTGACACTGTACCATTGTCTAATACGACATGCAAATGTCTAAGGCCTGTACCTATAGTCCGTACTTGAGCATGAGTACGACTCAAGTCGTATATTTGGTTGCGTATTTTCCATAAAAGTTTATGCACCTAACGCAACCAAATATACCCAAATATTTGACTTAGTCGAACTCAAGCTTAAGTACGGATTATAGATACGGCCCTAATAGTCATTGACACAAAAAATAATTAACTTCTATTGCATCACTGAATTAGTGTCCAACATGACAAAAAGAAAACAAAAAGGTAGTGAATGTAATATATATATACAAGGTGTACCTAAATGATTGCAGTTACGTAATCACTTCAATTCAATTGTGCCGCCTTTCGAATATGTATACCGTACCATTTGAGAACTGTCACTGTCAACCATACCTGTCAACCGTCAGACAACATAATAACAGTAATTTGTTAAAATGTACACTGAACAGAAGAACACTTTTATTATTGAGGCTTGCTTTCGTAATGGACGATTTGAAAATGCATTTATTCAATTGCAGAGTGCGTTCGGGATTTTCAACACAAGTTCCCTGACCACCAATTTGAATACTCGGTTTGGTCAATACATATTTCACGAATAGTGCACCGTTTTAGGGAAACTCGTAGTGTTCAGAAAGGGAAATCCTCAGGCAGATCTTCAGTATCGGGAGAGGTTGTTGCAGATATTCGTGAACGACTCGAAGTAAGCCCTCAAAAGTCAATTCGTGAATTGGCTATGCAAGCTGGAATTCCCTCGAGCACCTGCCATAAAATTGTGAGAAAGAGGTTGAATTTACACCCTTATAGGGTCTCAGTGGTGCAAGAATTGTTGCCAGTAGATCCTCAACGCCGATTGAGTAATTGCCGATGGTTTATGAAAAATTTAAATGACGATCGATTGCTCGATTTAACATTTTTCAGTGATGTGGCTTAGTTCCACCTATCAGGATATGTTAATTCACAAAATTATAGGTGCTGGCATGCTGAAAACCCTCATCTTTTTGTGGAAGCACCACTACATCCTCAGAAGGTTGGAATTTGGTTGGCTGTGTCTCGCCGTAGAATAATTGGGCCTATATTCTTTCATGACACAATAAACGGTGAGAGATATCGGCAACAAATTATCCAGCCTTTCATAGAACAATTAGATGATGAAGAATTGCAGAACGGATATTTCCAACAAGATGGTGAAACAGCTCATACAGCCCGAGCAACGTTAGCCTATCTGCAAGAATTTTTTGATAATAGACTAATTAGTCAAGGACTATGGCCGCCACGCTCTCCAGATCTAACTCCACTGGACTACTCAATTTTTTGATTTCTAAAAGATAGAGTTTTTCGAAGAAGACTGCATACGTTGGAAGAGTTAATGGCAGAAATCATAAATGTTTGCCAAACCATAACTCCTCAAATGTTAATCAACGTTTTTAACAATAAAAGAAGACGGGTGCACATGTGTTTACAAGCAAATGGTACACTTATTACCATTAATATTATATACATATAATATATATTTTATTTATTAATTATGTTTTGTAAATCTTTACTTCTTATGATTCCGTTTCTTAAATAAATTACTTTGATTACTTTAATAACTACATGTGATTGTTTTATTGTCCGCTACTCCTCAATTTGCAATAGTAAAACATTATTGTCTGCTAGTCCTCAATTTGCAATAGTAAAACATTTTGTAACATTGTCAGATTGAAAGCAAATATTAGCTGCGTCGCAGCTCCTTTATTTAATTAATTCCTGCATGATTTTCAGTATACAGCTTGTTTGTGCCGTGAAGTAATCTGCCACACTTGGGGATGTTGCCTGTGAGGACTTAATTTTCATGCATATCTGGTTATTTTTATGTACACACAATTTAAGAATAACCTCGACTTTAAATGTAAGGTTATGTAGACAATGTACATTCAAATTCGGGGGCCCTAAGTAATTCTTCATTGTAATCTTTTCATATTCTTGGAAGCCACAAATATTGCTGAAACTAATAATAATGCAGTATTTGAGTAGTGAAATATCGACTGACACAATTGAGAATTCAATTGCATGAAGATAGCTTTTAATGCCATCTTTATGAGTAATGAGTAAGATGTCTTTTTAAATAATTCTTTATTGTTGTCTTTTCATGTGTTTGGAAGCCACAAATATTGCTGAAACTAATAATAATCTCGTATTTGAGCAGTTAAATATGACATTCTACAATAAAAATTAGAATAGCATGAAGATAACTTTTATTGCCATATTCATGTCTAATGAGTGTAAATGAAGTTGCCTATGTCCAAAATTGAACTATTTGACTAGAGCGGAACAAAAATAATTTACATGGTTACGCAACTGCAATCATTTAGGTACACCTTGTATATATATATATATATATATATATAGGGTGGGCCACGAATAATGACCATTAAAAGTTTACGGGGTTCCTGATGGACGAAAAAAAAAAAAAAAACAGCGTTGCATGGTTGAATAGGATCTCCTCAAGAAAAGTATTTTTGACTTTCTATCACTTCCGGTTCTACCGGACACGGCTACCAAGTTTGTTATTTGAAATAGAACACCCTGTATATTATTACATTTTCGATTCTCTGTTCAATTGCCTACATCCCTAAATGAACTTATGTCCACTTAACTTTTATAGTTTTTGACTTAAAAACGTATTCGTCACTATACCATGACAATCTAAATGGCAACGGAGCAAACATAGCAAATAGATGCATAAGATATTGCTAGACATAAGAAAGTGGGTAAAAAGAGATCATGGGCAGGGCATGGGCATAAGATAAATTCATAGAATTGAAAATGCAGATACAGATACATAGGTGGTCCAAAAGTTTGTGTTGTTGTTTTCTTCCCATTTCGTGAGAATATACATAAATATAATTTATCCAAAATTTTAGCTCAATCGAACAAAATCCAGGATTCGCGCAAATAATCGAACATTATTTAAAATTTGCAAATTGAACACTTTAAGGATAATGTATAATGCCATTATATGAAATAATAGTACTTTCAAAAAAGTGTTGTGTCCAATTCTCGAGATAAAACCATTAAATTAGCATTTGAGAATTAATAAGGGAGATAACATACAGGGTGGTCCACTTCAAGTAAGACATGGAAATATCTCAAAAAATAATCATCGTAGGAAAAAGTTTTTCAAGTGAAAGTTAATATTATTCTAGGAGCCCATTCACCGATACTAAAATTAGACCACCCCCACCACTTCTTTTGAGGAAACGGGGGGTAACTTTGAAATCGTAAATAGGATCCCCTATTTTTTATTGCATATTCGGATTCTATGACTGAAATTATGAAGGTTTTATTGACAACATTTTTGTTAAATACTTTTAGATGGCATTGCAATCGTCGCCATCAAAGAAATATCTGACACTTCTATAATGGCGAAAGCCACCTGCCACCTTTTCGGCATAAAAATCAAATCAAATCAAATTGGCACTTAAATAATCTGTTATGTCACGTAATATGTCAATATTATTTACGCACCGATGGTAACAAATAAGAACAAGCACACAGATGTTAAAAATAACTTTTGTTTCAATGTTACCATTTTGTAATAAAATACGTAGATTTTCCTTGAAAAACGAACATCACTAATTTTCGCCGCTTGCAGCGCCATCTACAATTATAAAAAAAATGTTTCGATTAAAATATTCATAGCTTTGTCCGAGAATCCCCTAAACAATAGGGGTTCCCATTTAAGATTTCAAAGTTAGCTCCCGTCTCCTCGAAAGGGGTAGTGGGGGTGGTGTAATTGTAGTATCAGGGAATGGACCCCCTAAATTATATTAACTTTTTATTGAAAAATTTCTTCGTACGATGCTTATTTTTCAAGATATTACGAAGTCTTCATTTAAATGGATCACCCGGTATATTTTATTTGTTCTATTTCCTTTTTATATGTGTTTCATATGTTATTTTATGTGGGTTTTCATTTTTTTTGTCATATTCTCTCTGTAATATTTGCTTTCTTTTACTTAAATGAATAAAATATAAAATTTTAAAAACAAAAACTATGTATCTGTTAGTTTCTGTCAAAATTATAAACAACACTGATTATCATTATACAGGGTGAGTCAATAGGACGGGCAGGCTCGATTACACCTACACCGTTAATGATATCGTAATGAACCAAAATACACTGTAAACGGTATGCCAAAGTATTGCGATTTTTTTAATAAGTGCCTGCAAACGCATCAATTTTTAGAAAAACGTGAACAACTTCTGAACGGTTATCGCGAATCGCAAAAACTAAACGGATTTATAAAGACCAAAAAAGGGCAAATTCAAATATGTAAATTTATACAGGTGGTGTCGTTTAAAAAAACTAGGTCCAAGACTGTCCTGCAAAAATGGAACACCCTGTATATGGCATAATAATTTTACAAACTGTACTTTGGCCTCTAGTTTGCAGTGCCGTTCTGTTCATTTCGATATCATTAACGGTGTAGGTGTAATGGAGCCTGCCCGTTCTATTGACTCACCCTGTATAGAGTAGCATAGAGTAAGAGGTTGAGATCAATAAATATTAAAAACATGTACTGTGATGAAAGAGCTACTGAATTTATAAACTGGGAAACTGATAGAACACTAGCAGAGAGCAAGCTAAATTGAAGCAAAAACTAAAAGTTTGCTACAAAATGAGGACTATACGATAGTATAGTCGATAAGACGATAGTGGAAGAAATGATGACGTATATACAGAGGGTCCCATAAGTCTCTCTGAAGCTTCAGTTAGCAGGCTTCGTTAACGTTTGAGAACTCAAAAACTATCAACACAAACTCTCTATAGTGTCCTCATATGAAGCATTAAAAAAAAAATTAAAATGTTCAAACAGTATTCAAATTTTATAATAAATTTGACACTGTTGACACTAAAAACACTCTTAGGTTTTATTGTATCTTTTTGTTATAGTTTCATCCATTATAGCAGTTGAATGTACTATATTACGTTTCTTTTCTCGTAATTGTTAGGTTTGTTCAACAAATGTACTAAACAAGAGAGCGGTTGGCTATACTCGAATTTATTGGATTAAATCTTCTCATGACACAACTGACAGTCAAAATTTGACGCAAGAATATGCATTGTTGACACCTTTAATCCTAACAAAATTTATTATCTCTTATCTTTTAACACCATTTCATAAACGAAATATGAACAGTAATTTATTATTAATAATAGTTAATTATACACAAAATATGCGTTCTGTTTAAGTTTTATTTACAGTTGCTTATAATTTGCGTTTGCAGGTAACAACTTTAATGACACAGAACAGGAAAATCAAGCTGCGCAGGACATTTTTTTTGTGCAGTTTTATGTTCACCTTTAATAATACAAAAGGTTACCTAAAGTTTTAGTGGCAGTTTCGGGATACCCTGTATATACTGGGTGTCTAACGCATGTCGTTTTTCAAAAGTTTATGGGGTTCCTGATGAAATAAAAATTTGACAAAATTCACAGAAACATGGTTCTTCGAGATCTCCTAAAATAAAATACGTACTTAATTCTATCATTACCGCTTCTACCGGAAGTGAATTAATTTATCATTAAAATATTTACTATTCATGAAGCTCAACCTAAAATAAACTTTGAAATGCAATGCGATTGATAATGGTGAAAAAACATAAAGTACATGAAGTATGCCTGCTATGATCTACGACTCTACGTGATCAGATGGAAATAAATGCTGCAAAATATTTTACAATTAAGGTATTTTCAAAATAACTGACAAACCACTTATTTTAGGGATATGTTTGATTTAGACTTTTTTGTAGAAAATTATTCTGTGTATTGCCCGTGAAACAAAAAATATGTTATTTCACTAAAAAAAGTGAATTATGACGTTTTGAAGTTTACCTGTAGGTAAATAATTGAACTTATGAAATAGTACTAGTAAAATATCAAGACATACGAATTATTATAATAACAGAGCCATGCATCTGATACAATATGCAAAAAAGTTTCTAATTCAGAAGAGAAATTATGAACAAAATTTAAGTCGTCTATTTGAAGCAAAAATTTAGGAATTTTTTTTTCCTCAAAAACTACTAAAGAGAAGTGATCCATAGGTTTAATAAAATGTGTTCAAAATTGAACGAGCAATCTGAATTTGTGAAATTTCAAATTACAAAGTTGATGCCACTTCTGGTAGTGACAGAACCATGTACATATCTTATTTTGGGAGATCACTGTACACAATTTTTGTGTGATTTTTTTTCAAATTTTGGTTTTATCAGAAACCCCATAAACATTTAACCAACTACTTGCGTGAGACACCCTGTATATCTTTGAAGCATCAATTAGATGAAAACTATAATTTCCACGAAGAGCCCGCCTCACAGTCACAGCTCTTGAACAATCGTCCCCAACTTTGTTAATAACGCCCCATTTACATATAACCGTTGTTTCGCAGGGTTTCCTGCAATTTACGACCTCATAGCCGAATCCTGTCGTGCAAAAATCCACATATACCACTACACGTCGCCAATTCAAATCAGATAGAGTTCCGAAACTGGTGGACAATTAAGGCTTCATTACGATCTAACCAAGCACGATCTTACCAAAGGATATACAGAGTGAGCAAAATTACTCACTCGCACAAAAAAATACAGTGTGTAAAATCGATTGACATGTATGTGTGCAGGAGAGTCCCGCAAACGTCGACGGGCATTAGTCTCCCGCGTTTTTCGGCTGCATCCTATCAATCAGTGGCGGCCGCTTTTTCCACCTGCGCCCCCTTCTCGCCCCACTCTCAATCTGTGCCGCACTCTTTTTACACACTTCTTTCGATCGGAGATTGATCGCCGCGCTTTTTGCCCATCCACGAAATGCGAACGCAGAAAATTTCAACGTGCTCCATGTAATTAATCTACAAGCTGATTTTGCAGACATATTTTCGTGTGAACTTCGAAAATAACAAATAATCCAGTACCGCAACGAATTCGCATGGCATTCATTAGAGCCGCTCACGAATTCACAATTGTTTTCAATTACAATTTATAAACAGCAGATATCGAAGACTTAATACCCGATGGATCGACGCATGTCAAATATTATATCTGAGAGTTATACATTTAATATTTAAACTTTATCAGTTCAGATGTTGCTCGAATATTTATTCTATCAGAGCGAAAACTCGAGATTATGCGCCACAAGTTTAAAATTCACCAGCTCAGATATTACTCGATTTCTTTCCAGTTTACCTTTAGAATGCTACTTCAAACTTTGTTCGTTACAGTCGTGATTTCTCTTGAAGTAGTTATATTTTTTATGTAACAACATAAATTTTCAACTTCACAATTCTGCAAGTCCTGTTAAGAAATTAATTGAAGATTAATGATTTTTGTTCACACCATTTCGCGTGATTTACTTTTCCCTCCACAAACCCTGGCATACTCAGGATCAGGAGGTATTCAATAGCTTTACGAAAATGGAAACACGATATGATCATCTAATGTTCTGAGAATACTCACGCATGGATTTACCCCACTATATAGTTACCCAAGCGTACTTTACCCACATAATTGTCCTTACCCCTTTTAATAACAAGCCAGAAGCCACTGATTTTCACAGAAAGTTATTTAAGGTAATTCAGAGTGCTCCTATATATATAGAAATAGATAATTTATGCTGCGTGAAACAATGCAAGCTTTAGGTATCTGCAAATATGTAAATATCTGTAAATTTCTGCAAATATGTAAAACTCCAAATAGTACCAGTAGCTAATGAGTTCATGTAATAGGTCCCTCTTACAGAGACAAAAAAAATTTCTTGTTCCTATCTTCTATAGAGGATCACAAAGCATGGTGTTATGCAATCTATATAAAGACAGGAAGTACCTTTGCAGATGTAACGTTTCATTCTGAATACAAACGAATTTATCTATGTATATAATTTTGCCGATAATTGGTGTCGTAAAAATAGATAAAATTCCAGAAACGATGTACCTTCTACATTTTTATAGATTCAGGAGTATCTGCTGTGCATGATATTTCAAATATGAATCCTAATTGAGATCTTCCTGTCCCCAGTGCAAAAACGTATTTTGCCAATCTCAAAACCACCAAAGCTGCAAGCTACAATCACTAAATTCAGAATTTTCAGATATACATTTGAAATATTGTACAAATTTTACAAGTTGTAGATACTTGTGATGTAGTAGATTCTGGACAACGCACAATTACACCCCCCATCAGCAGAAATGTGTCGGTGCGTTTCCCAGTGAAATGTAAATTTAGAATTTGATGATTCTTTTATCCACAATGTTACTCTATTAATAGCAGGTGTTACATTAACATTTTGGAATCACGTATTTCATATGCTCTATGAAAACGTCTCGTATATACTCCACAGTAGGGATGGGCACACCGAAAAAAATAAACATCGATGTTTATTTATCATCGATGTTTTAATACACAATTTTATTACACATACTCAAATCTCAAAATATACCTATTTTACACCGTTAATGATATCAAAATGAACCAAACGGCACTGCAAACTAGAGGCCAAAGTGCAGTTTGTAAAATTATTTTGCCATATACAGGGTGTTCCATTTTTGCAGGGCAGCCTTGGACCTAGTTTTTTTTAAATGGCACCCCCTGTATAAATTTACATATTAGAATTTGCCTTTCTTGGGCTTTATAAATCCGTTTAGTTTTTGCAATTCGCTTTAACCGTGCAAAAGTTGTTTATGTTTTTATCTTGCCGCCAGAAGATACCCCAGACAGATGTTTAGAATCTGGTAAAGTCCCAACCCGATATCCTAGAAAACAAGTGCCCTGCGATTTTTTTAATAAGTGCCTGCAAAAGCATTAATTTTTAGAAAAACGTGAACTTCTGAACGGTTAAAGCGAATTTCAAAAACTAAACGGATTTATAAAGCCCAAAAAAGGGCAAATTCAAATATGTAAATTTATACAGGGGGTGAAACTTAAAAAAAATAGGTCGAAGGCTGCCCTGCAAAAATGGAACACCCTGTATATGACAAAATAATTTTACAAACTGCACTTTGGCATCCCGTTTGTAGTGTATTTTGGTTTATTTTGATATCACTGACAATGTAGGTGTAATCGAGCCTGCCCGTCCTATTGACTCACCCTGTAAAATTTTGTTTTCAACATTTGGAAGGCAATTGATATTAAATTGTTTAATTGCCTACCCTCTTGCCGCAAGAGCCAGTTTTTAATTGGAATAGAGGTTGATTGATAGCTCATTTGAAAGCATATTTCATTTGCAATACAAACGTGTATTACTTTTTAAAATCGTCGATTACTTTCCAATAAATTATTTTTTATTCGATTGCATCATAAGATATTTCATATTTTTCGGTATGAAAACCTGAAAGAAAACGCATTCATTTTGTTAAAGACCATGGTTGCTAGGTAACGGTCTTTTTCGTTCTAAACAGAAAAATATTTTTCAACAGCAAAAATAAGAAGTCAATGGTTGATTACTTTAAGGCATAACATGGCTCTTACCATAGAATAGTAAGATCATACAGTCGAAGATTCCATTTGTTGAAACAAATTTGAGAAATTTCACAGTAAAACATTCTCGGAGAGTTGGAATATTATTTTCTTGGCGGTATGTTTCAAATCTTTGATATACCCTTTCTTAAACTTATTTTTTTTTGCGGAAGCAACTCTACCGCATCTCAGGAGGAATACACATTACGGCACATTACGGCACTACTACGGCATTCAATTTTTCAATAAGTTACCTTCTGAATTTAAAAGTCTCCTCTTAAAAGAGGATTTTTTACGGTCCGAGTTTGATTAAAATGTTTTATTTTTGTGATTGTATTATTATTGTATTAGTGTATTATTGTATTATTGTATTATTGTATTATTGTATTATTGTATTAATGTATTATTGATTTTCAATGTTTTAATATTATGACCTGTGTAAACAATTTTGTATCGACACCAATAAATTACTATTACTATTATTACTATTACATTAACTCGTTTTCACTCGACATTTTAAAATGATTTTAATATTTTCGTAATAAACGTAATAAAAATGTCACGGCAATTTGTTTTTATTTTTTTTATTTTGTAGTTCGTAAAGTACTTGCAATCGAATAAAAGATATGTATTAAATACGGACGATAAAAATATTTCGGACTCATTGCAGTTACTGGACTTGGCGTTGCCTCGTCCAGCAATTTCCAACAAATCGTCCGAAAGTTATTTTGCCGAGGTTTACCGAGGCAAAATATCCATTCTAGAACGCAAAAGCATTTCGCATTCGAGATAAAAACAAGATTTTTTCGAAAACTGCAGAAAACTGCAATACAACAAGACAATTTTGTTATGCACAACAATTCGTTTATACTTGAAATTGTTTGAACCGTAAATATTGAGTATGGTCGCGGAAACATATATAGAAGATTCTATACAAAGTAAAATTTCAATTGCAAATAAATTGATAGCGTCTTCAGCAGACCCTGCGGAAGTTGCCAATAATACAACGTGTGCAGTGAACTTGAATAATTACAGCATAGAACATTCAGAACTGAATACTACGATAACGGACAGAATTGGATCTGGCATAAATTTGACTCACTGCAATATCGGCACTTTCAATTTACATGTAGTAGGTACAAAATAGTTTTCGTGTGTTATGTATTTAATAACCAAAATTATAAATGTAAGTTGCATAATTGACAAATTATTTTCACATTTGTTTTAGGTTCTAGAACAAAAAAGACTTTCACTTTCTAGAAGATAAAAGTACTTCGTAGCTAGGTAACAAAAAGGACTCACTTTGTCAACTGAAAATTCAACGTAAATGTCAACTTTTGAAGACAGTTTTCGAAAAATACTATATTTTAGGTGAGCAAAGTACAAAATGGACATAATATTCTAGCAACAGAAATGTACCCAGTAACAACAGTACAAAGTACATACGAAATCAATACATTTGACATTATTAAGGTGGTTTATTCCATTGAAAAGCTCAGTGACATTTACACGTGTGAAGTAAATAAAATACTATTACCAGATTTACTTCAATATTTTTGACGTATTTAAATCATTCATATTGATTTTGCATTGAGTCTGCGATTTCTATAAGTTCTGACTTGTAATGAAGAAATATTCACGTCAGAATTAAAGTGAATTGTATTGATGAGCACTATATAGTTTGAAACACAACCTATACGATCTATATATAAACATGACCTGCAGTATATGTTAATGGAAAAGTATTTATGCACTCTCAGGTGTAGGGTAAATAAAACATGTTTATATGAACTGGTTTCGGCTTGGGAGGCGTCTTCAGCATTCATATAGTCATTATAATTTGTTCAAATCTGTTAGTGGTATTGTGGTACATCGTTTTTGTTTGAAGACATGTGAGGATGAATAGTGTGATATGAAATGATTGTGGTTTTTTAGTGTTTGCAGAAATTTGCCGACATTTGTCTAGTTTTACGTTTTTAATCTTGAAAAATTTAACTAATAATAGTAATACTATGACTGCTGTCTGACGTTTAATAATTGATAAGTTGAAGTTAAAATTTTGAAAAAAGGTGATCATGAGGATGAATGATGAAAATAAATGGTTGTTTGCTCTGCCACATGTTGCCCAGAGTATTAAGTTTATTGCTATTTTGTTATGTTCAATGTAAATATGTGTTTGTTTCTGGGTGCTTTTAGTTGTACTTTTTAAAGCAGTGTGTGTTCATGGTGGTTCGCCATTTTGTTCTTGTGAACGTGTGTTCACAAACTAACACAAATTTACATTGCACATAACACAATAACAATAAACTTAATACTCTGGGCAACATGTGGTAGAGCAAACAGCCATTTATTTTCATCATTCATCCTCGTGCTCACCTTTTTAAAATATTAACATCAATTTATCAATTATTTAACGTCAGACAGCAGTCAAAATATTACAATTATTAGTAAAATTTTTCAAGACCTAAGATTAAAAACGTAAAACTAGCCAAATTTCTGCAAACACTAAAAAACCACAATCATTTCATATCACACAATTCACCCTCACATGTCTTCAAACAAAAACTATGTACCACAATACCACCAACAGATTTGAACAAATTATAATGACTATTTGAATTCTAAAGATGTGTCTCAAGCCGAAACTAGTTCATAAAAACAGGTTTTATTTACCCTACACCTGAGAGTGCATACATACTTTTCCATTAACCAAAAAGAAAAAAAAAATAGATGTATTTCATTAATTCAGTGCTACTTTACATCGACACCTTTTTGGCTGAACATGGTAACTAACAAATTCCACATATGGCATTTATATTAGTTTTTAATGCTATACGATAGTAACAAACTGCCACACTTATCTTTTAGAAATGATGCAAGTTTAGGGGCAAAACTGTATTTTAAATGTAATATACTTCTGCTGGAATACATTAAATTAGCAGACTTAAAAAAAAACCCTTCCGATGTTCTGCCAAAAATGTGTCGCTATATTGTTTGAATCGATTGATTACTATTGAATATTGTGATTGTAAGATACTATTTAATATAACTATTGTTATTAATGTTAAGTACAGTAGGTATCTTAGATATTTTGTTCGAAATATCTGTTGATTTGATGGAATTTTTACTATTTTCCGTAATATCACAACTTAAATATTAATTGATATTATGAAATTATTTATAGTATTTCGGTGTAATATCTGATTCGCAGAGTCGTGCAGATCGTAATAGGAAATATAAAAATATGGAACTTTTATAATATGTATCATTATATGTACATACAATAATATGTAATTAGGTAGGTAATTAAATAAATGCCCCAGGATAGGCCAAATACGTAACCTTTTACAAATAACATATAATATATGTTTTATATACATATAATTATATATACATATAAATATTATAATTTCTTGAAAATCAGTTACATATTCATGCGACTTAATCTATGTACAAACGGAGACCTAAGCGCTCATAAATATGCTCATCAAAGTATGTAAAATTTATTTGATTTCTATTCATTTATAATTTGCTACTAAATCAGTTCCGATAATGCTTAAATTTCGTATTCTCGTCCTAAAATTCTCGTGCATTTAGTAGTAACACATTGAGACTTTACAATCTATAATTCCGATATGATGATACTATTTAAGATTTAGCAAAAACTAGTAGTTGCCAGTATTTCCTGCTTGCCCAGTTTTCTTACAAAAATCTAGATTTAGGGCCGATGCACACGTAGTGTTATTGGGATGACGATATTATGTTAAATATTAGAATGAGGTAGACTTACAAGTCAGAATGATATTATTATCAGAGGTTGTTATTGTATATTTCGAATATTGTGTATTGTGATCGAAATATTTCAGAAGCTATCTTGACAGCATAAACAAACATTTTCATATGAGCCATGTTTAGGCTCATATGAGCCTAAACTTAGAGCGTTAGAATGCGTTGAGCGTTAGAATAGCCCGTTGATAATATGAGTACTAGTTTACATTGTAGAATATGTGGGTTCGATCCCAGCAAAAATGAACCCTGTTCATTGTGCGCCGATAATACCGCATAGGCAAGAAAGACACGTATGTTGGCCTTCACTAAGTGGCGTAAGAGCAATATTGCACATCCTTTAATCCCCAATTATCACCATCATCATCATCATGATCGTTGGAGTAATAATTGAACGTCCATGTTTTGAAATAGTTTTATAATCCCAAATTATATATTTATTAAAATATCTGATTGGTTATTGAATGTATTGTAAAAGAGGTACGTTATTGTTTTAATTTTAGGACAAGGAGTGTAGGAGAAACACCGCTGAATAAACATTTATGCTGTGAATAAAATATCATGGCGGTGTTATTCATTACTAACGTAATAAATCTATTTCAGTATTGTGTGTGATAACAAAATATGCCGTTACAGATGTACCGAGCGAAAGATAATATTTCCGCAGTTTCGGATATCCAATGCGAGGGTATCGATAATCGTGGGTCGTTTTTCATGGCGCAAGGACCAAGGACCGGAGAGAAATTTATGCAATCTCTCCACTTATGGCGTTTTTAGCGCTGCAATAAATATCGCGAACGGGTCGAAAAGAAACGAAAACATTTTTGTCTATGAATCACGCAGATATTAGGCCATAAGTGTAATTTATACGCCATTATCGGGAAATATAGATGTCGGAAAATTATACGCGGATGAATATATGCGACCGTATATTTCCGGGGCAAATAGAAAAATATTGCCTGACCGTCGTTTTTAACATTATTGAAATGTTACGACTGGCGCGTGAGTGCCATGTATGATTTATTGAGAAAATAGATGTTTTCACGAATATTTAGCTGCTGTTACATTTGCCACGTTACATTGAACACGTAATTCTTTAATTGTAACTTGAACGATCTTAGTCAACATGGTGGTCTAGATCTGGACTGAGTTAAGAGGTAGTTCACACCATCTGGACCTTGTTAAAATGGATGCATCACCATCAAATAAAGATACCATTTTCCCGATTTCCATTCCACCAACCTACGTGATTTCGTGAATGCACCAATATTAATTATATTAACTTGCATTATACTTGCATGCTAGAAGCCTACATGCAAACAAACCCATGTAGTTTGAGGTTCAGAACCATCTTTAACACTTGAGTACAAATTTGAGTTTGGAAAAAAGGAATAATTCCCAGTAACTGCCGAAATAATAATTCTTCGCTATGTTGTCACGATCAACTTTGAAATTGAGCTAAGTTGTGAATTTTAAGACTATTCCATTATTATTATTATTCTATTACCATAGCGCCGGATATTTTTATAATAAAACATCCAAATTTCATACATTTTTCAAGAAGAAAAACTCACGTGCGCAACAGGCGGAAATCCATTTTTTCCATACACGCTTCCATCCGATCCTTCATACGGAAAAAAATTTCCTAACATAATGCACAAGTAGCCATTATACCAAATAGTGTGTTATATTAATCGATATCTACATTTTGAAATACTTATTTGATAATTTTTATTATTTGTATTTTTTTTTTAGTTTCGTCTTTCAATTTTATTTATACTTACATATTATTTGTCTAGAATTATACCGTTAAAATTATTTATTCTGTACAGTTATTGTTTATTGCAGTGGTGGACAGACTTTTTAGATGCAGTACCTTATAATAAATTTAAATGAAGAAGCGGGTCACACAAAGAAACATTTTTTTTTTAAATAAATAATTCAAGACGAAAAATCAGTTATCTAAATATTGTTAATAATATAAAATTAAAAAAATATATATAAAAATACATACCGTGTGTTTGAGATAGGGATATGGACATGTGGCATGAACATTGATTTTAACATCTTTGCGAATTTTTGCAACAACTTTCCAGTATCCACTTGTTCTATACTTTCGTCTAGTATAAGAAAATACCATTCTACTGAACCTTACGTAGATAATAATTGCTGGTTTATATTATTACTGATACATTCCAGTTTTCGGGCTACAGTTCGTCGAGACGAGCTGATACCGTCAAATTTGTATTTAATATCGGGACAAATAAGTTTACTTGCTTGAATCATATATTTGTAAATTTAAAAAAAAAATTAATATAAGCCACTATCTTGACGTAATTTTGAATAATTTTCTCTTTTTGTGACGGGCCACACAAAACAATGTCGCGTGTCGCGGGCCATACTTTGCCCACCACTGATTTATTGTAAATATATATTTAAGGCATATTAATATTACACAAATAAAATTATACATTTTTGAGGGCCCAGAACAAAAAAAATTTGTATATGGCTAAAAAGTTTTTGGACCCCTGGCTTACATAAAAAATGCATTATGGTTGTTGAAGCAATTGGCGCCTTCAATTAAGCAAAAATCAAGCAAAACATTAAATATTTTATAACTTTCGGAAACTCCAGCTTCATTCAATTACGTGAATTTTCATAATTCCTCATTTCCGCGTAGGCGCTGCCCGTATTTTCATTTATCGCGATAATTCCATTCGCGATTCCCGTTATGGGCCAACTTTTAATGAAAATTTGTTCTCACATAAATATCCTTAGGATGAGAGAGAGTCCAAGCACCGATTTAATCCTGAATCACCGCACTATTACCAGCCTGTAATTGGCAGAGTTGAATACAGGAAACACCTACCCTATAACGACAAACGATGATTAAGAGATTGGATAAGTTGAGGGGGTGGAATTTGCTGTTGTATGTATGCGAATTATGTACGTATACTCCATATTATGCGTGCACATGTGTGAGTAAATGTATTTAAATGCATGCATTTTATTGCTACCGAGTTTTCGGCATGCCTGCATGTCTGTGTATGTATATCTAAGTAATTGATTGACTTTCCGTACATTAATTAGTCAATTATACCTGATAGTAATGTGGTTACTTAGAAGTAAATATTTTTGTAGTCGATAATTCAACTGCTTCACATAATACGTCTTTACTCTAATACCAGCTCACGTTTTTAATTATTACGTATTATACGTTTGTGCAAGCAACAGGGCAGCTATTATATTGTGACGTGCCTAAAGGGCCTATCGACACACATGCTGTGGAGCGCGTTGTTATTCCCTTCTAAGTAACGGGGAGGGGCGGACTGTTGGTGTCGGAGAGTAGGGTGGGTAATGAAAGGGCTCCACGTAATTTTTACCTAGTCCGCTACTTCGTACTAAGGCTCTTCACGATTGTTTTCGTCGACGAGGGGGAGATTGGCACCGTTTAAAAATACGTTTAAACATAATTATAGTCGCCGATCATTACTCGTCTACGGCAAATTCTCGAATTATCGTAGTGATAATTACGTGATTATCACAAGATAATGCGTTAACACGTGCGATTACAGATTCAAAAAAGTACTCACGTCTGGGTGGAGTATGGCCGTCTAGTTTTTTGCCTTCGGTTCTCCGCCGGAATTTACAGATGTATGGAACGTTGAAATATTCCCAATTTAGGGTAGGGAAAGACTAGTATTCTGCGTGGAGGGTTCCTCAAATCCTGAGCATCAGGCAATTACGAAACTGGTTAGGAATCGCGTCGGAGCGTTAACAAATCATGATCTGTTCCAGATGAAGAACGGGTAATTTCTGGTAAATCGCGACATGTCTTCCGCGACCACGGCTGCCGCTCACGTATTTCCGTATCGATAGTTCGCGCTTAACCTCCGAGGTGGCGTGAGTACATGCTAAATGTGGCGAAAATACATTATATACCAACTTGCACCGTAACAATATCACCGATAAGAGTACCTGAAGCTGCCGTCCTAATTACCTTGAAGTGCTCATGTAATAAATAACCCGCGAAATAAACACATTGATCCGGGTTTGAACCTATGCCATTCGATTATTTGAGCCCAACAATTGTAATTTTAAATAAAATAATTGTATATAAATCCGAACCCTAACCGGAATATGCCTATATAAAAAATAACAAGAACAGTTGATCTACACTTTTACAAATTTTTTAGTCCATTTCAGCATGTCTATTTAAGTATATACGAATCGTAATATTATATAAATGTATGTAAATCCAAACCCGCGCAATAGAAGAAATGAAATTTATCAAAATAATTAACAAGGAATTATCAATGCCATTAGTATAATAATTTATACCTGAAGTAATGATGACATCTACATGTGAGTATCAAAGCATTTGAGGGGAATTTATATCTTAAATTTCGAATAAATGTAAGGAAAATTCGCAAAACACGGAAAAACACTAGTGTGAAGCCGCAGGAGGTGACAAAGTATCTTGACCGGTCTTGTAATAAGGAAGGAATGCAGTAGACTTGTATAGTACAATTTTCGCCTACCAATAGGGGGCCACGCGGCGCCTATAAATACAGCGATATGGCTGGCCACTAACTCGCTGTTGTACGATCGTAGATTATCAATGATCATGGTTCAGTTTCTAAGGCTCAGTTGTACAATCGTGGATCATCTTTAATCGTGGTTTAGTTACTATGGATACCATTGTGTCAACAATTGTATCCTAGGCAACTGAACCATGGTCAAAGATTATCAACGTTTGTACAACTTGGCCTAAGGATATCATTGTATTAACAATTGTATCCTAGGTAACTGAACCATGGTCAAGGATGATCCACTCGTCTGGTATTGTCTAGCAGGAGACTCTGAATGAAGAGTCTGGCGCGAGGCAGGTACTCAATAAGCAAAGGAACTGTCACGTCTATACGCTGGCATGGAAACGCTCAGATGTTGACCGTGAAATTCAGGACAACGGAACGGAAGAGGTATTCGTAGGTTTGGGGTCTAACCGGGACAACAATTCGTAAAGTTATTTAACTGTTAATTTAATCTTTAGTTAGTTCATTTTCATTGTTACTGGTTAATTGGTTTTCTTTGTTATATGAGTTCCTACATGAATTATATTAGAATAATGAGTTTTGTTTATTGTTTTATTAAAATTACAAGGAATAGCAGAAAGCATGATAATTTTATCATCAAACACAAGCAGTGAAATGGCACATTTAATAGTGCTCATCTTGTTGTCTAATAATAATAGTAGGAAAACAAGAATAGCCTAATAGTAGATAGTGAAATCTGCATGTAAGATAAATTTTGTCATTGATTATATATAATTCAAAATATAATGCTAATTAGCTTACTTAAAAAAATGAGTAAGAATTAAGCGAGTGCTATTGTGCAATGATTTATAACTAAATTAAGCAATAAGGGCCCACTTCTAACTAAAAACGTACAATAGGTATACAGAAAATGAGATAGCAAAGAGTACTTTCATTAAAATGCAATATATTAAATAGATATTTCTGCAAATGTTTCTAAGGCAGTAATGAATACAGAAATATTCCTTACGGGCTACATGATAGTATATAAAACTAACGTTGTTAGTGTTCGTATCTTTGTTTTTAAAGCAAGAATCTGCTGTTTGTCTTATTTTAGTATTGCGTTAAATAATCGCAAGTGTTGTATTCTCTTAAAAATGATGTCAATTTTATTGTCAGTCCTTTTTGCTAAACTGATCAATATGTTTATTGGGTATATATTCAGATTCTGCAAAATTAGCCTCTCTTTGTAAGAAAATGCTTTCCATTATTCGGAAAGCCTTTTAGAGCCTTTTAGAGCCTTCTCATTGATCAAGTTTAGATCTAGCACTAGCGCGCTCACTCAGAATATTATCTGTTATTATCTTAGAAAGTTACAACCTTAGAAAGCAAACTTCATAGCGTCTGCTATCTACTCCGTTCAATAAGGGACTTCATAGACAATTATGTTTTAAAACTTGTTTATCACGGTAATTTCGAATGTTTGGTTCGTTTTGGCGTGATGTTCTATAGAACTTGCCAATGCAGAAGATAAATTAAATGCCAGAAACAAGCCGTTCAAATTTTATTTAGACTCAAATACAGAGAGTCCTGCAGATATATTTTTCGGGTAACAACTTATTGACTCTAACGGGTATCTATCTGTATGAAATATTACTTTATAATTTAACAACAAAGATACTTTCTGCAGATATAACCCCCTACACAACTATGACACTAGACACCAGGTAAATTATGCGATACCAACCTGTAGGTTAAGTCTGACTAGCAAAAGTTCCTGTGTTCAGGCACTTAGAATATTCAACCAACTACCTCATCATATAAAAATAATTAAAAACAGCGCAGAATTCCAGAAACAGCTATGTGTGTATTTATGTCGAATTGAACCTTATTCTCTAGATGACTTTTTTATTGATTAGCTTATGTACTTTTTATTAGTTTCAGTTTGTGTTTGTTACTTCTTATTTAGAGATATATTCACATGCGTTATTTAGATATTCATTATGTATTTAATTTTGTGTGTGTGTGTGTGTGTGTATTCAATTTAAGAAATTTATATTAAAAAAAAGTCTTCTATAATTTGCAGATATGCAGATATCGTTTTTTTTCAACTGCATCCTTCATGTACGTCTTGCATCAAGCGATGTAAAACAACTAACATTACATCTCCAGGTTAAGAGCAAATGTCATAGATAGATAGCCATGGGCTTAGCTCCGAATAAAATACATCTTCAGGTATCTATGTTAGGGCCACTATTGCAGCGCTTATCTTCCAAAGATTTTGCAATTTATTCTCGATCATTCTGTTGTAACCATTATACCATTATAAATAGAAATGAGAAGTTAAACAATTTCAGATATTGGTAACAATGGAGCCCCGAGGATGTCTCGTAAATCAAGTGAAGTAATGAATATAAGTAACACTTAAAGGAATGTTATATCTTTACAAGCAGGTAAAATTAAGGGTACGAAGCGTTCGGGGGACTTGCTATTGATAAAATTACTAGCCTAGAGAATATATGTCGAAAAAGTGAGAAAACATACAAAAATTTAATCGGACTTATCAAGATAACATTAGGCAACTTTGAGGAACTCCTACTCTTAAAATTGCGGCATTGCAATTAGCCCATAACTGCTAATTTTATGTTCGGCTGCACGGCTGGTCGTAATGTATAAAATGATAATACTTATTGGCACGGCTATAGCATTTTGTGGCCGAATAATTTATATAATAATACGGAAAGTACTGGACTTGGATTAATTAAGCCGTGATGTTATTAGGGTGTCGGACATGGCGCCAGTATAGCCAACGCCGCGCCTACGCGAATGTAGTTATATCTTTGTGAATGTGTATTTGTACTACTTGTGTATCTATGAACATGTATATGGGGTATGTGAGGGCATGAGTGTCATGTGTGTATAAATTTATATGTGTGCCCGAATTAGGGAGCGCACCCCCATTCACTCTCATTACTGTTCCTTCTCACATTGGACATTTTAGCTTTGTAGCGCAACTACAAAGTTACGAGGCATATTTTTCAAGTAAATAATGTTTTGATATTTAAAAAATATAATAGATAATATAATAATAGACATTATTTTTAACAATTTTATTTTACGTGAAAGCCTGGACCTAAATCTACGTTTCTACATAATTTAAAGCTCTATTAAAACATTCATCGTTTCGTGTGATCAGCTTCTGCATTCCATCCTTTAAGAATCAGCCGGTTAATTTGATTACCTTTGTTGGCCTGCCTTTCGAAATTCATCGACAGAACTAATCCACTGGTTAGTAAAGTTTAATGAGACAATGCTATGAGCCTTGTCGCCGACTACAGTGGGCGACTGCAGGGGGGCAGCGGGGCAGATGCCCCCCTTGAGAAGTTCCTGGAGGGGCACCGCCCCCCTTGGTAATTTTGGCAGGGCACACATTGTGTGGGTAAATTTTAACGTGAACGGCGCACAGTGGCAGAAAGAGCGGACCAAACAGGACATTTTGAATGATACAATTCTAAATGTAATGTACAGGGCTTCGCAATTAGAGGCCATATCGATGAAACTTCCAATTTCAAAGTTTTACTAAAACTCCGTTCTGAAGATGTTCCCGAATTGAATAGTTGGTTGAATCGTACCAATTATAAATGGTGCTCTCACGATGTTTTAAATGAAATATGATCTATAATGGCTGGTAAAGTTATTTCCATGATAGTTCATATTATAAAGGAAGCAACTTATTTTGCTATTCTAAGTGACGAGACAACCGTTATTTTATCAAAAGAACAACTGTCAATATGCTTGAGAATTGTAGATAGCAATTTAGAAATCTATGAATATTTCATTGGATTATATGAGACACCTTTCACGAATTCAGAAACGTATTCAGTTATAAATAATGTTTTAATAAGGCTAGAATTACCTATTGCAAACTGCAGAGGACAGTGTTATGGTGGTTCAAGGATTGTAAGTGAAAATAAAAGTGGATTGCAAGCTAGAATTCGACAGTCCTAAAATAGAGCCGTTTTTGTCCACTGCATGGCGCATACATTAAATTTGGTAGTGCAAGATGGTATGCAAGAAATTTTGGAAACACGAAATTTCTTAAGCATTATGAAAGACCTCATACATTTTGTTAATAAATCGCCAAAACGAATCGAAATATTTAAGAGATTAAAATTAAATACAGAATGTGAGTCAAGTTCTCTGCATCCATTTTGTCCGACTAGATGGTGCATGCGGGTATCTTCACTAAAAAGCATTGTTGATAATTACTAAACATAAATCGACTTTCTACATACTAAATGTCGCTGATAGTGATAAGACTGAAGCTGGTGCAAAGGCCAATGGATATTTAAAAATCTACTGCAACAAAAGACTTTACTTTATTTAAAAATGAGTATCAAGATATTTGAAAAAATCGAAACTTTGAATACATAACTGCAGAAACCGTCCCTGAACATTCAGCCAGCAAAATTGAAAATAGATGCTGTGAGAGTATTGTAAGAAAAATGAGAGACACTGGTTATTAAAAGTTAGAGAAAACAGAATTCACAATTTCATCATTATCCATGTAATTTCCTCAAGTTTCAAAAAGAATTCTCAATGAACGGCAAAACAGCCGTGCAACAATGGCTATACTTTTCTATCAAGATCTTTTCTTTTCTTCTTTCTTCAGATCAAACGGGATGGTAAGTGTCTTTATAGAGGAATATCTTATGTAAAAAAGTAGCGTAAGGTCCCGGATTCCACGTAAATATAAAATTGTTAAAAATAAGGTTATTGAATTTTTTAAATATCAAAACCATAGTTACTTAAAAAATATGCCTCGTCGTATATACTATATACAAAAAGTCAAACCCCAAGAGCAGTAATAGGTTTTTCGTTTTTTCCTGCCTTTTACAATTTACAAAGAATTACAAGTTCTATAAAGAAATTGATGGTACTCCAGGCACCTTACAAATAGAAATGAAGTAATATAAAAGCAAAACAAAATTTATATGAGAGAAATTTATCTAGACTATAAAAGGCTTTTTATCTTTTCTATCATTATTTATTTTTGAGGCTCTGTGATAACGAGTATAAAAAAGTAGTTGATGGATTTTTTTCTATATTCATTTTAAGTTTTCCTACAGTTTAATAACTTAGCTTCTGATGTTCCGAAATTATGAATTCCACTTCTATTTAGATGAGCAGAAGTCTGCATAGTCCTAAACCTAGATAACTGATGCCAGAATATACCAGAAGGTGGAGAGGCTGGTGCATTTAAACCAAATTGCATCATGAAAATAGGCCATGACAAGCTGTAAGATAAGTACATTTGTCCACTGAGGATACCAAAAGCATATAAAGTATTTTTCATAATTTTTACTCAGAATAATTGCTGGTACCTGGCGAGCTTCTGTCTTTAGTGATATCTAGGAATTTTATATTGTGGAATTTTTTTCTGTAATTATGATTTTCTTAGTGAAAGATTACACGTAATGTTTGATCTTGGTCATTATTGAGAAAATTTGCGTAGACCATTTGAATACACACATTGCAGTATTTTCTTTATTAATTTTTTCCTATTGGACAACCTTAAAAAATACCTTAAACAGTATCCAGCAGGAACTGAACTTGGAGTATCAACCGACGGATACTAGGGAATACAGAGGGAGTCTGCACTACCAAAAGGATCCGAGAAGGACATCGAGACGAATCAGAACTTCAAGCAGTTCATTCAACTCGAGCGAAGTTGAAAGTCACAGCGAGGGATACATCACAAGAGGACGTCCACTATAAGGACGGACAGGCATATCCAGTTGCCGATATTACCAGACCACATTAAGGTTGCGATTTTGTAAACAAAGAATGACCTATAGTAAAGGACAGACGAATATTATCGAGGAAGGGGCGCTCTCTGGCGATAACTAGTATATACATACATATAACTTTCGTGCGTACATAGGCGCGTTTTACATACATTCTATCACCAAGGTCATGAAACAAAAACAGCCAGCCACCAGTGGCTGACTCACTCGTACCGCTCGTACTCTGTAAACATTTGTCGGTGTCGGCCAAACTGGACTTTAGACTGGAAATTGAACGAAATGCGGAATCAGGCACATGCCTATTTTCTTAAAAACTACAATATATATTTACTTTTAGAATATGTTACACCTACATAGAAACTCTTTTGTTCAGAATGTTTAATTTTATAAGATTAAAGTATGAACATTAAATTTCTACTTCTGGTTTACGAAATAATTGGAATTTTTATTTATTATGTATCAGTTTTTATACGAATTAACATTTATGTATTCAGGTTAATAAATAAAAGGTAGTCTGAGAATTACTTCTAATTTTCGAAATATTGCACAAAATTTGCGTGAAAAGTAATTTAACAATTCTAATTTACTTTGTCCTACCACTACCTGTATATTATTTGATTATAAATATCCAATTTCAAGGTGTCTTACATACGCAATAACGACTCTACTACTCTATTATGAGAAGACAAAAGAAAACATCTGTTTTCACCATGGCCCCCACATTCTAGTCGGGACCCCAGGCCGGGATCTGTGACGAGCCCCCTTTCATTTAGTGCTAATGGTAGCTTGAACCCCCTAGACATAGAAGTATCAAATATTATCATATATTTTCTGGCCTTATCGTACTCGTAACCCGGAATCGATTTTTTAAATATTTTTTGGAGATTTACAAAAATTTAAAAACAGTACTACCAACCGAGCAAAATCTAATTCAAAATTGAAATTTTCAATTTTCAAAATCGATTTTTGCCGAAAGTACACAACTTTTACAACAAATTAACCCAAGGGGTATTTCGACCATATGAGTTTCAACCCCCTACCTCCACCCACAACTAAATTTTATTGCCAATAAGACTTTTTGTAGCGAAAGCAGCACAACGCATTGAACTGGACGTTGTAGCGCGATCCATCGCCGCGCGGATATTCAAATTTTTATAAACACTCGCGCTGAGTCACCACCGCGAAGACCCGACCCCCACTTGTCACCAAAATCACCCCACCGCCCGAAGATGACAAGTATGTCACCACCAACATCCCCGAGAAGGATGGAGGAATATTATAAAGGCGAAGAACACCCCATCACCGCATCAAGGAAGGATTCAATTTAGAAAATTATCCTGCAGCTAAGAAACTGCTTTTGACTCAACGTAAAAAAGAGCAAAGAGTAAGATTCGTGTTGGAATATTATCTGGAACTATTAGATTTCTGGCATGGTGTTAATTTCAAACACAAGAAGAGTTTTGAATTATAATATAAAGGTCATATTATAGATTATAGATACCCAAACTCTCGTATTGTTGAACATTATACTCAAAAAATAGCTGGAGTTTTAATGCATCTAATAGGTAGAAATAATGCAGAGGTCTCCCGTGGTATATTGAAGAATATCATGCTACCATCAGTGACTGCGGTCTTTCCCAAAAATGATTTTATATATCTGCAAGACAATTGTCCTATTCATACAGCTACATAGAATGATTTCAATTGGATGCAGTGTCAAGATATGCGAGTTCTGCCTTGGCCTTCACACAGTCCGGATTTGAACCACATCGAAAATGTGTGGGGTTTGATTGTAAACAAAATGAATAGAGGCAATAATTCCTGTTAAACAGGAAAATGTTGAACAGCTATGAGAAAGAATTCAAGAAGGGTGGAAAGAATTAACTCCAAACTATACAGAAGTTTAAGTAGCATCAATGCTGGGAAGATTGAATAATGTAATAGACAAAAATGGAGCTGTTATATTCAGTGTATATTTTTGTTTTACATTCAGTTGTTATTATGTTATTTCTAATAATAAACATGTTAATTGTTTACGGTAGGTAATTAGAGGGAATTAACATGTAGACACTGTGTGAAAGTCAGAAAAAAGTCAGACTGTCCAATCACTATCCAGATTATTATGTTGACATAAATTTAGGCGTCCAGGTGTACAACTTGCTAATGTTAATAAATTATAAGTAATTAATAATAAATTAGAGGACAGTAAATGAAATGTTTGTAATTACCAATAAAAATATTTATTTAGTTTTGATTTATAAATTTGTTTATTATTAATTATATTTACATTAGGTTGTATTATTTCATAAATAAATCAAAACCTGCGAATATCGATACGTATGGTAGTTAGAAAGTTTTTCGTGCATATAAATCCGAGCTCTGAAAATAATGGTTTGAGGTTTATTATTTAATCCCTTAGGGTGAATCTAAATGAAAATTTAAATACCAGTGACGTTAACTTGTGGTGTGCCAAGAGCACCCACGGTAGCAGCATCAAGTCATAGCACCGACTTACAGCGATCACCATGTTTTCCAGCCAAAAAATATTTCCCTTCAATTCGACGATGTACCTCCTATTGAGTATATTATTGATAGACAATAAAACATGGTAAATAGCGAATCGATACAAACATTCTTTTGAAGACTCACAACAATATATTTAGAACGATCTTAAATAAAGGAATGCTTCATTAATGTATATTATATGCATGTTTAGTAGAATTGTAAGTAATGAATAACACGTTTGCAGATAGCGACTGCTATAGCAGTCCTTCACGAATGCCCTGAGGGGACATTGACTGCAATAGCGGTTCGTCTCATATGTAATTTATCTGGACTCAGACTGCAACTATGCAATCCTTGCATAGGCCATAAATTGATGGCCTTAGTTTGCACTAGTGTTAGTATGTACCTACGTGTACCCTAACAATCATTCCCATTTACGATGTGTCCGCAAACCGTTGAAACAAAATCGTTGAATTATTTTTAAGTATTCGACGAAAAAATCACTTGGAATAATCTATTGTCTATTATAAAACGTTTATTCAAAAAATAGACGTTTAGCAAAATCCTTCACAATAAAAATGAAGTGCGCCACACAGTACCGCCAACCGCCAATGCCACCTGCAATCCAAGTTGTGCAGGTGGTATTGGAAGCGCTAGCTTAATAGTAATTCAGCAATGCAATTGCGCCACCTAGGACACAATGGCTGAACAAAAAACCCACTGGAAACTAGCTATTTACTACAGTATTCTCTAATTTCTATTTCAAATATGGCCTTTACAATTTAATATGCCCAGTTATTGCGTTCACATCCAGCATGCACATCGGAATGTAAATTTGGTTCAAATTACGACCTTACCTCTGCATAACCCTTATATGTTATGCAGATGTATTGGAAATTTGAATTTAACTTATATTTCCCGTCCTAACTTTGAAAATTATGTCGGACAAAAATAACGTATTTCATCAATTTATTACCAAAAAACTAAACACACAAATGCGTTATAACGTATATCTGCACAATTCTCGAACATTTATGATTAATTTGTGGTATAATATAATGCATTTAATTGATTAACAAACGCGCTGGGTGTGAACGGGTAAGTGCCGAATTCGCTTGATTTTGTCCATGATAAATCCCAACCTTAAGCGATAAGCGCAAGTACTATTTACCAATTTTAAGTTAACTGAATTAGGTTAACTGTGCGATTTAGGATTTATATAGAAATAATTGTTAATTAGTTAAGTGTTAGGTTATCGATAGTATTTGTTTGCTATTGTTTTTGTCGTTCAATTATTAATTTATACATTGCATTAATTTAATTATTTGTTATTATTTCTCTGTTTACATTTACTATAAAAAATCATTTAAACTTAATAAAACTACAGTCTGTTTAGTTTAATTGAACCTAACTTGAACCCTGAGTTATGAGAAAGCAACATCACATTCATATTTTGGTGAAAACAAAAGTAAGGTTATATTATTGAGACCTTTCATAAATTTGCGTAATTGCTGGAGCTCAACAAATTAAATTATTTTAAATCATTATTTAGCAAACATAATAGATAAAACTAGTACCAATCTCAATTTTATTTAGACCACCATACAAGAAGTGACGCAAGTGAAAATTTAGTAATAAACCATAACTAAGTAAACACTTACTAAAACATCACAATATATACCTAAATATAATATAAAATATAATAATATAGTATGGCAATATTAATATGGCAGTAGGCAACACAATATTGTAAACGGCAACATTTTCATTACATTGCAAGATAGATCGAAAATGTGCATTCAAATCTCAGCCATTAGTTTTTCAATAATTATTTTAAGGAATGCAGAAATTCGTATCTCTGAATTTTTTCACGTGGAATATAAAAGTAATAATTGCATTACTCATGAATGAAATAATTACTCAAAAGCGACCATTTTAATCCCCACTTTCCAACAGAGCGCATAAAATATTTAATCCGCATGACACTGATTGTTATTTTAAAACTTCCAGCCGCTCCCGTCGCTCCGGCGAGTTCCCACTAACCCTGGCTTCTACAGTTCCTGCGCTTTTAGTGAATCGCACTCATCCCAGCGTGAAAATCAATGGCACACGGAACGTTTCCGGAACTCGAAATTAGACACGTCCGGTTTAAAAAATAGGGGGAGGCAAGCCGGAAGCTCGCCTAAGAAACGGAAAAAAGTAACCTTTTAACGTGCCCGGAAAGCCTCTCCCACCCCTGTAATTACAGATGCACTGTTATACCGCGCGCGCGCGCCCTGTTTATTTAGATTTAATTAAATTGGGTAGGAGACACGATCCGGCTCGACGAGTTACATAAATATTAAAGCGCCACTTGTACGAGAGACGTTTATTTCCGCCGTACCCAACGGTGCCCCGCCGCGTGCATCTCTAATTTGATTTTAATCTCTAGAAAATAACGTTCAGGCTCTTTGAGATATTCGAAGCCCGGCGGAGGAAGGCTTGAGTTTTCCGGTCTATCTGTCTCCCGGATCTAATATCGGAAACGACGTCTTCCGGATGGGAATGTCAATCACGGCGCAAGGGGTCGCCGCGGGCTCCTTTCCGGTAAACGTCTTACTTTCAATAACTTGTGGGGCACGTGCCTTACCCACGATTTATCGGAAACAGGAGACAAATTGATGCAAAGAAAAATGTATGAGATTTTTTTATAGACGTTATAAATATTGCATCGTACAAATATTGCATAAATAAAGAATTTATACATTACTCGGAAAAGGAAGACATATTCAAAAACACGCAAATGTTCAACATTATGTCAAATCAATGTGCAACATATTAGAGATTTTCTCAGGAATTATGTTTTAACTTTTGTTAAATTTAAGTGAACGTGCTATGCATGTTTGTCACAAAATATTTGCAGTTTAAGATTATCTTTAATTTTTATCAAAATATTTCGGAATTATTTAAATAGTTAAGAAAAACCTTCTGAAAAACGTGTTGTCTGTTTAATCGTTGTACCATACTGTATTATAACTTTGTAAACATTATTCACCGTTTGTACTGGCGACTCTAAATGTAGATTTGCTCATTGAGAAATTAAAATTTTCACATTTCTAAACTTGTTTTCGTATAAATTCAACACAGTAAGTACATGCCGAGGACATATATATCATAAATTTTAATTATTCCTTGAAAATTACGCTGTTATCATTTTCTTTATTTAGAACGAAAAAAATATATGAAATTTCGAGTTTAAAATTAAATTTAGAATATCATGGAAACAGAGGAAATAAAATACGAGTAAACCTAATTTTAATATTGTACATACAGGGTGAGTCAATAGGACCGGCAGGCTCGATTACACCTACACAGATAATGATATCGAAATGAACCAAACGGTACAGCAAACTAGAGGCCAAAGTGCAGTTTGTAAAATTATTTTGCCATATACAGGGTGTTCCATTTTTGCAGGGCAGCCTTTCACCTAGTTTTTTTTAAATAGCACTCCCTGTATAAATTTGCATATTTGAATTTGCCTTTTTTTGGGTTTTATAAATCCGTTTAGTTTTTGCAATTCGCTTTAACCGTTCAGACGATGTTCACGTTTTTCTAAAAATTAATGTGTTTGCAGGCACTTATTAAAAAAATCGCAGGGCACTTGGTTTCTGGAATATTAAGTAGGGACTTTGCCTGAGCCTAAACAACTGACTGAGGTATCTTCTTTCGGGAAGACCGCCTATCTGCATTGTGGCATCACCTTGCTATGACACATTAATTTTGGTAAACTTTGAAGTACCATAACTTGATTTTTTCAAAAGGCACACCCTATATTTTAGTACTTTGTCCTATTCAGGGTCTCAGTTTACATCTTTTTTGCCCCTTATATTTTTTTCTTCAAAGTTGATAGTTGAGAGATAATTCTGATTTTCTTAAAAATGCACACAGATCTTTTCAATATAAACTTAGCGTGCCATGAAAATCACTTAATTCTGTCATGCCAACGTCAAAGTGACATTTATTGTACGACACGTTTTATTTTTCTTAGCGCATTTTCTTAATGAAATTGTCTGATAATGAAATGGTGGATATGGTTTATGTACACGGTAACAGCGCAAACCGTTGCTGGTGACCAGAATCTATTGAGGCATAACAAATCAATAGCAAAAACATTTGAATTAAACTATTTCACCATGTTGACGACAAAAATTACAATGTGTCATACAAAAAATGTCACTTTGACGTTGACATGACAAAAACAATTGATATTCAATGCACGTTAAGTTTATATCGATGAGATCTGGGTTCATTTTTCAAAATATCCAAATTATTTCTCAAACTATGATTTTTTAAGAAAACATATAAGGGGCAAAACAGATGTAAAATGAGATGTTGAATACGACTAAGTAATCAATTATAGGGTGTGCCATTGAAAAAAATTAAGTTATGGCCCTTCAAAGTTTACCAAAATTAATGTTACCGCCAAAAGATACCCCAGACAGTTGTTTAGGATCTGGCAAAGTCCCTATCCGATATCCTGAAAAACAAGTGCCCTGCGATTTTTTTAATAAGTGGCTGGATATGCATTAAATTTTAGAAAAACATAAATAACTTCTGAACGGTTAAAGCGAATTGCAAAAACTAAACGGATTTATAAAGCTCACAAAAGGGCAAATTCAAATATGTAAATTTATACAGGGGGTGCCATTTAAAAAAACTAGGTCGAAGGCTGCCCTGCAAAAATGAAACACCCTGTATATGGCTAAATAATTTTACAAACTGCATTTGGCCTCTAGTTTGCAGTGCCGTTTCGTTCAGTTTTATATCATTAACTGTGTTGGTGTAATCGAGCCTGCCCGTCCTATTGACTCACCCTGTATATGATTATAGCATCTTTCACACATACATGTTGATCGATGGCACACTACACAGAACCGTTTTCTTATAATTTCCAAGTCGTGTGTTATGTTACCCTCAGACAGTGTATTTCCTCCTTGTAATTTCTTCTAATGATTTCTTTATTAACCCTTAGTTAGGCGCGCGGGGTGGCCACGATCCTAAGCATTTTGCATTTTACTCTATCTTGTATATGTAACCCATTATACGTTTGCGAAATTTGATTATTGGTATAGTGATTGTTGGTTTTTTCCAAAAAAAATAATATTCACATTTGCACCTCACGCGACCAGTTGTGTGACTTCGACGAGGTGGGATATTTTCTTTCATTTCTGGTAATTTCGGATCTCAATTAATCAAATCGATAAAATAACATAACCTAACCTCAAAAAAGTTAAGTCCAAGTAATATTAGATAGATAAAGACCGACATAGGCCATTGACAACAGCAGAATTAGAGGAGGCAGCTCGTCGAATCTTAGAAAAGAGTTTAGATTAATCTTTTCAAGAACAATCAGATGAGCCAGAAGATGAAGAGAGTGAAGATGGTGAAAACCGAAATGAAGATCATTCGAGCCCTTTTGATGCACAATCAGATGTTGAAGAATTTGAGCATGATGGAAGTTCCAGTGATAAAGATGTGCAAGCTACTGATAATCAACAAAACTATTATGTTGGAAAAGACAAACGCAGTAAGTGGTTCAAAAAATCCCTCTGCCTACAAGATCTAGATCGAAAATAGTTATTTTTGTATCTAGAACGCGAAATGCCACTTTTGCCTTCAAGAATGGAAGTGATTTTGCCGAGGGTTACCGAGGCAAATATCCATTCGAGAACGCAATCTCATATCGCGTTCGAGATACAAAAAATATTTTTTCGAAAAGTGCAGAAAACTGGAGTACAACAAGACAATTTTGTTATGCACAACAATTTATTTATATTGTAAATTATATTGTTAATAAAAATCAGTTGTTTTAAAAATGAGTTATATTAATAATTATACTAATTCGTGTTGTTCGTGTAATTAGTGTATAATTTTTTTAAATGTGTAGGGGAAACATATATTAAAGGATCTATACAAAATAAAATTGCAATTGCAAATCAATTGTTACCGTTAAGACCAGACCCTACAGAAGTTATCAATAATACAACGTATGATGTAAACTTGAACAATTACAGCATTGAACTTCCAGAACTGAACGCTACGATAACGGACAGCATTGGATCTGGCACAAATTTGACTCACTGCAATATCGGCACTTTCAATTTACATGTAGTAGGTACAAAATAGTTTTCGTAGGTTATGTATTTAATTAATAAAATTATAAATGTAAGTTGAATAATTGACAAATTAATTTGACATTTGTTTTATGTTCTAGAACGAAAGAGACATTTGCGATCTAGAACATAAAAAAAATCGCAGCTAGGTGACAAAAAATACTCCTTTGTCAACTGAAAATTCAACGTAAATGTCAACTTTTGATGACAGTTTTTGAAAAATATTATTTTTCTACTCCCTTAATAGAAAGTAGACATTTTCGTCCTTCCAACGAGGATGGAAAGTTCAACTTTTCCTCCCACGGGAGGCAAACAACTTTGCCTCCTGTGAATAATTCTTAGAATAAAAACATTGAATAGTTGTAATAATAGTGTATGGTTTTATTTTATTGATAACGCTGAGGGTTACATGCCCCGAAGCTGTAATAGTATTCACAACCGTGGTGTATATACTTTTTTTTTTCACTACTAGAACTATTACAATGATTTAAAATTAAATATGAAAGTACAATCAACATCTGTCATTACATCAATCAAAATTTGACATTGATGTATTCAACGAATATAGTCAAAATGCGGCCAGCTAAGGCCGGCTAATTGTGGTACATATAATTAGCACGCAAGAACTACAAAAAGATTCCCCAAAAGACGAAAATTTGAACAGCTACATACCCCGTTGCAAAGTATGTATTCACATTTATTTTAGTTAGCTCTAAACGTTCAACATAATCTCCCACGAACCGTGTCATTACTCATTACGTACTTTATTCAACCGGACCTCAAAGGTAGCCGTAATCTATTGAACGTGCGATATAAGCCTCGTACTATTTTTATTTATAAAAATTCGTACGTTTCTTGTATACTTTGATTTTTAACAATATACTGATTCTAAATATTATATTTTGACATTAGGTTTTTTAATTATCATGCACAAGAGAATATAATATTTATGCAAAACACTATGAAAGGTCGTAGAAAAAATCATATGTATTACTTGGGAGCAGAGTGCCATTCCCTCTCTTTGATTTTCATGCCCTCCGCTTCGTGTGGGGCATCAATTATAGCTATTATAGAGGAAATTATAGCTATTCTCATCTACCGGGTGTAAGACTGCCAGCAAGAAGTGCTTCTACTCCCAAGGAATAATTCCTGTTATTCATAACAGAGAGAATATTCCAAATAGTCCTACATACAAATGTAGCAGAACAAAAAGCCTGTGTTTTAATTTTGCTTATGTCTGGCATGTATCGAGGTTCTCATCTCTCACACTTCGATATGTTCAACACTGATGGCAGTGGCATAGAATTTGTAGGGATATACATGAGTGCGAAAAGATTTTTATTTCCTCTCAGATAACTTCGATTTGATTCACTGACCACCAGAAAAGAGCGAACAGCCACTGATCAAATGGCGCATATAAGACGAATTTTTGAGTTGTTTGTGGGTCAATGTAAAGGAAACCTATACTCGTGGTGAGTACCTCACCATTGATGAGATGTTGATATCCTTCAGGGCAAGATGATCTTTTAAGCAACACTTTCCCAATAAGCTTGCTAAATACGGCCTCAAAATGTACAGCATGGTTGATGCCCGTACATTTTACACATACAATTTGGAGTTGTACGGGGTGGCCCAATTTGGATGTTTCTATAGGGGATCTCGGTAACTAGAAGAGATACCTAGAAGAGAGATACCTAGAAGAGATATAACTAAGATCACCTCAATGGAGAAAACAAAAATTGGCTATCGTCTTTCGTTTTGAAGTTCCATTTTCGACTTTTATCAATATTTCATTTATTTCTCATTATATTAAAATAAGAGTTACGCGTTCTTTAGGCACTTTTTTTACGGTGAATTGAATAAGTTTTACAGAATTTTAATATATTCGTTAATAGACAAGATACAATACAAAGTTGTGTTTTTTAAATAAAAGTCAAAAATAGTTGGCTTTGGCCTAAATAAATAGGTTATTTTTTTCTCTTTTCAATGATATATCACATGTGAATGTTATAATTGCATTTTTGTTAAAATCTATTAAAATTGTGTCAACACGTCATATGTTCTCTTATTGGGCGTAGTAGACTGGTAGTAGGCTTGTATTGTTTAGAGTCAGATTATTTATTGAAAATGAACACATTTGCCATCTGTAAATTACAAAATACCATGTGAATACAATATTATATATGTTAGAAAGGTTTATTAAATAAATAACAATTATCTTATTACCTAGGGAACATTACAGGCTCTATTAGGTGAAAGGCAGACAACCTAATAAATAGATTTTTTCAAGATTAAAAAAAAAACCTTCAATGAAGCATTGAAAAGCATAGACACAATATTTAAATTACAATAAATGTTCCAATTGATATCCATTATTCAAAATGCATATGTTGCATCTTTTAATAACACTTCTGTAAGCAATATGAATATGAACATTTGAAATATCTTGGTCGTTCAAATGGTGTCTTTTTCGAATAATGTATGGTCTAAATTTATGTTTTATTTTTTAAAATTCTTAGTGCTCGATTCTCCGAAATTCCGGATTCATCCTCAATATGCCGGCTGTAAATTTATGGATTCACTATTATAGCTAAAATTACATTAGTAGCAATTTCTTCGGCGTCTACTATATTGTAAGACCTTGATTTTGGCTACTTGAAGGATCCGTGGTAGATAACATTTTCTTATCATTGAGAATATCGTCTTTCAAATATTGATTTATCCGGTTGTTTTATTTCCGGATAGCGATTAAAATATGTTTCTATGTCAATTAGTGATTTGTTACTTCTTTGAATAAAGCATCTAACATATCAAATAATTCATAATTTTCGTACGACATTGTTAAACACTTCGAAATATAAAGATTGGGCCACCCTGTACGTGGGCCAACAGCCAGAAGGAGAATTTGCCACAAGTAACAGTCCAGCCGATGTGGTGAAAAGACTTGTTGAACTTATTAGAGGCACAAATAGGAACATCACCTGTGACAATTGGTATACTACTGTTCCTTTGACACAACATCTGTAGAAAAACAATTCTCTAACTCTACTGGGAACTATGAGGAAATAAAAAATATGGATTCAGCCCGAATTTTTGGCCAATAAGCGTTAAGCGTCGAGAAGCAAAAAGTAGCGTTTTTGGATTTTGTGACGACATGCTGTACATATCTCATGTACCAAAAAAGGACAGATCTATAACGATTTTGTCTACAATGCATTCTTCTGCAGATATAGATGAAGCTACTGTTGACGACAAGAAACCGGAAGTGATCACTTTCTATAACGCGACAAAAGCAGGTGTTGATGTGGTTGATCAAATGTCTGCTGCGTACACTTGCCTAAGAAAAACTAGAAGGTGGCCTCTTGAAACGTTTTTTGCGTTGATAAATATTGCTGGTATCAAATCCTACGTTACATATAACTATTATAAGCCTTCGGTGAATAAACTGAAACGTTGTATTTTCTTAAGAACACTGGCCATGGATCTGGCAACTGAGCAAATGATTGTCAGGAAAAATATACTATCAATGTCAAGGTACCTGAAACGAAGATTAGAAAGGATATCAGTAGAAGAAATACCTGAGCCTACGCCCTCAACACTCACCGCAATTCAAAAGAGGTGTTAGTTTTCTTCTAGAAAAAACGACAGAAAAACCAGAAAAAAATGCGAGAATTGTACAAAATCAATTTGCGATCAACCCTCCAGTTTCTTGTGTATTGATTGTAGAGAATAATAAGTTTTTCCAAATTTGCTTCAAAATGTTTTTCATTTGGTTTTCGTTCGTTTAAAAATTTAGACTTTCGTTTATTTTTGAATAAAATCCAAAATAATCTATTTCGACTTATATATTTTGTATAGGTGTTGTTAAAGGTCGAAAAAATATATTTCAGGTACTACAATGAAAAAAGACTAAATTTCAAACAGAAAATGGAAATATTATCAAAATTACCCCACGCAACTTACTGTATAAGCCGATTTGGGCGCGCCTAACTAAGGGTTAATTGAAATCTAATTGAAGCTTGTCAACCACCTGAAATCAGTTAGAATTTATAAATTATAAATAACATTAGATATATTTTGATGGGTAAGGTTAAGTTTGTCATAATATTCAGCGCCGACAATTGCTGCCTAACTATCGATTCACCCCTCAAAGATTTATATTTAGGGTGGAAATAAATATATATCTTGGATTTAGCGCTAGTTCCATTTCGAGAAGTTTTATTGTGAGAAACCAAAGTTAACGCTTCTTTTAATTATGAAAATATAAATTCTAAAGAAAATTTATTGTATAATCTCGATTTGAGTAATTATATCCAGTCGTAGCGGAGAGATTAAAAATTACGTTCATTTCCTCGGAAACTTTCTGTACAATGATGTTTATGCGACTCGCCGTGGATGCAATTAACACGTCTGAAATATAGTTTTAATTAAAAAGCAAAAAGTGGAGTGAAACGCCGCGGGCACCGGCGTCGCCGCCTCTCCCACCTCCGCAAACATCCAGGCGTCGGCGTCGGTCGCAGCGCATTTTTCGTAACCACCCGGCGCATCCACCATTTAAATTAATCACCGGCGTCTGGCACACGACGTCGGATTTTCGGGGACACCCAGCGTCGCGACGCACGGTGCTCTCCTGCCCCAGCATCCGCGCACAACACGATCGATGCGACAAATTGGCATTCGAATATATTATTGTACCCCCACCTCGTAATTCATAAATTCATAAATTATGCAGTATGCGGCTTGGCCCCGCCATTGTCGGCCGGCGCTTCTTACAGAATTTTAATTAAATTTCATATTCAAATCAAACACATTCAATTACTGAGCGGAATTTCGGGCGGGTTTATTGAAAATTCATGATCTCCGCATGTATAAATAATGACTGGATGAGTATTGCGCGGTCAGGATAGGCCACGTAAACATTCCTCTATATCAACCGCAATCAACGATATGGATGAGTAGACTCATGGTAATTAGAGAACAGATGCATAAAATTAATTACGGTTTTAATGATTTTGTGAACAATACAATGAACTTTATACAGGTTGTTATGTTAAGCATTCAAGCAGTAAATGTATTTTGTACCCACAAAGAATATTAAAAAATTAATGTATGAAATGGTGAAAATGGTGAAATATGAAAATAAAATAAATTGTAATATACAGGGTGTTCATAAAGTTCCTTATTTCGTAAATTAAAAATATTTTAAAACAATTCTCGCATACGTCGATTTCTAATTGTGAAAATACACATGTTTTTATAGATTTAAAAGTTTTCTCATCATTCGGTCTAAAGTTATGACGTCATCGATATTTTTTTTAAATAGCAATACTAATATTTTATATTTTTTTCTTTTTTTATGGATCTAACGGTACGCATTTTTGTTAACTTTGTATAAGAAAAGATGCCAAAGAAGCAAATTGAAAGTTATAAATAAATTATGGGTATTTATTTCGAAAAATCACCTGCGGCCTTGGTCGATACTCAATAGGCTGTCATTGTCCAATTTCTACTTCCGGTTTACCTGAATAGGTGGATTTTGTAAATAAATGTCTGACTTTCAATTGCTTTTTGTGCATAATTTTTCTTATGTAAGGTATAAAAAATGTATACCGTTACATTCAGGAAAATAGCTTCTATCAAATAAAATAATAAAATATTGGGGTTTCTACTTAAAAAAGTTCGATGACGTCATAACTCAAAAAGAAATGACTACAAATTGTTTTAATTTGTAGCAACATGTGTAATTCAAATTTACAAATCGAAAAATGTCCAAGGATTTAACCATTCATACAAAAAAACAAACCGAAACAAAATCTTATTATCACAGGGTTCAATAAGAATATATTTTTCAAATTACATATAACATTTTCTTAACTCCAAATCCTTTTCAAAACTAATAACCAATCGATCGATTAATAGTTTGAAGGTATGTCATTTTAGTCGTCACTGTTTCTACTACAGAATATAATCCAAAATTTAGAGAAGGGTGGGGCAAACTTTTAATCAATTTTATCAACTATTTGTATTTTATTTCAGATATTTTACTTGAGGATAAAACGAGTAGAGCCTATTTCGTCTCACCCTCCTTAATGAAGTAGAATAAATAATGTAATTCATACATCTAATATTAAAAAATTATAAAGCATTCAAAATTAAATAATAAAAACAGAAAAGGAAATGAATTTGACTTAGGTAAATGAACATCACTACTGGAATTATCTCGTTTTAAATATTTTTTATCGAATAATGAATAATTTCAAATATTGTTCTTATATAATTGAGGCGTTTATTATGTCCAAAAATCAGTTTTGTGGGAAATTAAAAATAAAGTTGCAGTGGAAGTTATACTCCGAGTACTGGGAAAATAAATCAGGCTATTCTGTTGAAATTATTTCAACTTATTTAAAAATAAAAATGATCTTAATAACTGCGGAACAAGCGAAAAACGGGGAAAAAGTTGGAAAAGGTAAATGAAAAAAAACATTTGCCTGTTTCAAGCGACTTATATTGTTTTTCGAGAAAACGGGTTTGTTACTGCATAGACATTTATCTTGAGCGTCGTTGAGTCTGTTAATAACTCGATTTCTGCATTTTTGGACTGTTTTTAGGAGGAGTGCTACCACTTGAACGTACGGCGAATTTAGCTCAAAAACTGCATTGTTGCATGTTTACAAAAATATGACACCATAATGAAGGTAGGTATGTACTACAGATCTAACATTTTTAACATTTTTTTACAGCTAAACCACGACCCGTACAAAATATTTACTTCTTTAAAATATAGTTCATGGTTCTCTTATAGCGCACCAAAATTTTCATTAAATTCGGTCGAGAAATAACAAAATTATTCGTCCGGGCAATTGTTATATTCATTTTGTGTTTTCATTAGTCTCGAAAACACAATTGTGTTATATAATATGCAATATAAAATATTAGTGTTGCTATTTAAAAAAAAAAAAATCGATGCCGTCATAATTTTTAAATTTATAAAATAAATGTGTATTTTCACAATTAGAAACCGACGTCTGCGAGGATTGTTTTAAAATATTTATAATTTACGAAATAATGAATTTCATGAACCGCTAGTTTGGCTGACAGGTTAGAATGCTTGTTTAACATGCACGAAGACCTGGGTTTGAGCCCCAGTACAGGTAGATTGTACTGAGAAACTAGTGCCATTCGCCGTTGGGAGCTCATTAACGGCGCTCTAGAGATCGGGGGCGAATTTCTAGAGTAACAAGCCCTAACTCAATACACACATTTGCACAAATCACACGGCAGAAGGACCCACGTTGGTCGATAGCCAGTTAGATATAATATCCCTAACAAATACAGTCACTACCACTGAATTTCATGAATACCCAGTATATCACAGTTCATTTCATATATTTCTCTTATAGTATGCTTTGTGAGTACAAAATACATTTACTCTTGAATGCTTGACACAACAACCTGTATAAAGTTCACTGTATTGTTCACAAAATCATTAAAACCGTAATTAATTCGAGCTGAATGAAAATACAACAATTGCCCTGACGAATTAATATGTTATTTCTTGACATAATTTTATGAAAATTTAGGTGCGCAAGAAAAAAACTATGAACTATATTTTAAAGAAGTATTTTTTTTACATAAAGGAGTGGTATTTTTTTTAAATAACTCTTCGATCTGTAGTACACACCTTATTTATGGTGTCATATTTTTTTGAATATTTTATTTTATAATATAAAGTCACTAGGAGTCGGGAACCAATGCGGTTTTTGAGCAAAATTCGCCGTGCGTTCGAGCGGTAGGACTCCTCTTAAAATTAACGCCTCAATTATTTAATAATTTAGAATACGACATTTCTTCATTGCAACAGTTTTTTAAGGGGACTGATTTGGGGCGCGGGAAATGCGCCACCATCCCCATACACTCGGCATATTCTCCATTTCACTCCAAGGCTTGCTCCATGGTTCTGAAGTTTTTTACAGTTAAATGCAGTTAAATTATCATTTTTAAATAAAATACACTGTCGAATATAGTCTGGGGTAATACCACTTGTGCTTAAAAATTACCGATAATTTTCATGAAAACTTAGTATTTAAACTGTATACTTAGCTTCTTGATTATTCTGCTTTACTAGATAATCCAATCATTTAATTATATTCCCTGCCTAAATATAATTCATGTAGTTCTCAAAATTCTTTAATAATAATAGTTCCGGTTCTATAGAGACTGATTTCTCCTTCCGGTTCCATGTCGCCATCCCCGCCGATTTTGCCAGTCTCCTTCCTGGAGATTCCTTTCCGACATCGCTCTCCTGATGCCATCGTTCCAGGTCGCTGCTGGTGTCCCTCTACGTCTTCTTTCCGGTGGTACCCAATCATATAGTTGTCTGGGCAGCCGTTCCTCTGACATCCGTTTTACGTGGCCATACCATATTAGTTGCCTCGTTTGAATGTCCTCTATTATGGTTTTTTCTGATTGCATTCTTCTTCTAATTTCTGTATTTCTTATTTTATCAAGGCGTGATATACCCGCCGATCTTCTTAGGAAATCCATTTCTACCACCAGTAGTTTGTTCTCCATGGCTTTAGTGATAGGCCACACCTCACAGGAGTAACAGAGGGTGCTCTTTAGTATACTGTTGTACATGAGCATCTTAGTACTGCGCTGGATTTCTGGCTGCCAAAGGGTTGAATTTAGCGCTCCAATGATCTTTTTTCCTTTATTTATGCGCTCTCTGATTGTGCCCTCTACCCGTCCGTTATCATCGATTTCCGTGCCTAGGTAGGTATACTTTTGGCATGTTTTTATTTTCTCCCCACTTTCGAACTCTAGTTCTTCAGCTATACCACCTATGCACATATATTGGCTCTTTTTCAGGTTTATTTCCAGGCCCCATTTGGAGTATTCCTCGTGTAGTTTCCTGGTCATATACTGCATGTCCTCCTGGTCTTGTGATATAACAACTTGATCGTCGGCATAGTGCAAGGTGTATAGAGTGCTGTCTCCAATTGGCATACCCATTCCGTGGCACTTCCGTCTCCATTGTCTAAGTGCGGCGTCAAGAAAGATGTTAAACAATGTGGGGGATACGCAGCATCCTTGTCGTAGGCCTTTAGATACTTGGAAACTATTTGTAAGATAGTTTCCAAGTTTTATCTGTGAGGTTTGATTTTTATACAACTCTTTCAGGGCTCCGATGAGATTTACGTTGATGCTGCTATTGTCTAGTACCTCCCATAGTTTGTTCACTGGTACATTGTCATATGCTTTGCTGAGATCGACGAAGAGTAGGTGTACTTCTCTATTTCTCGCTACGCGCTTTTCTATTAGTTGGCTTAAGCAGAAGATATTATCTATCGTCGATCTACCAGCTCTGAAACCACTCTGCTCTTCTGACTGGTACGGGCGGTATTCTTCACATATTAGTTCTTTAAGAACTCTACCGTATAGGCGACTAAATGTACTCGTGACTGATATCCCGCGATAATTGTCGCAGTTTTCTTTGCTGCCTTTTTTGTGGATTGGTGTTATCCACGCTGTTTTCCAGTCATCAGGAATTTGGTAACCGTTGAGACACTTTTGAAACATTTCTGTTATTAGTGTATGTAACTTCTTAGTACCGTATTTTATTAATTCAGCTGCTATACCCTCTGGTCCAGTAGATCTTCTGTTTTTTAGTAGTTTGACAGCGGTCTCAACTGTCTTTACTTCTAACTCTATTCTATCCCCTATCAGGCCGTATCCTACATCCTTTAATTAATTCCTACATCCTCAAAATTCTTTAATTATTTTAAAAATACTACTCATTTTAACTCCAATCTTTGGAAATTTCTCTCTCGTTCTTCGAACTCGTATAATTATTAACAACAAGCTTTCATAAAAACTATCGCTAATTTTTAAGCACATGTTTTATTGCGGGAGAATATTTCTCGAATAAAAATTATATGAATGCAAGTTCGGATACTGGCGTATTTCGATTAAAATTATACCTTTTTCGGCGAAAAAATGACATAGAATGTCTCCAGATACTGTTCTTACGCTTTTCCGTGTTTTTGGGTACACTTCAAATAATATTTTCGTCAATTTCTCGTTGTGTGGTATCTCCAAATCGAATGATGACGTCTAAAAGACTTGGGTTTTCTTGACTTTGACATTTCTGGTTAAAAAATGTCATGGCAATGTAGATTTTCCAGGGGTAATATGGTAAGTGGTGTTCACATCATCGAAATATCATCCATTTTAAAAATACTACGAATTATCCAAAGATTGTGGTTAAAATATGTAGTATTTTTAAAATCATTATCAATTTTTGAGAACATCACGAATTATATTTAGGAAGGAAATATAATGAATTGATTGGATTTTCAAGTGCCACTGACATTTCGGGTTATGTTTTTATTAGCGGTCGACTAGAAATTGTTTTTGTGTGGAGGTATCGTGCCCATTGTTTGCAAGTTGCTTTAACCGATAAATAAGACGATCGGTTCGGATATCGTCGTGACATATAATTATTCATTCGCATTCGGTCGTCACCATTACGACCGTTTTGTGGTGATAGGGCCCAGCGACATTTTTTCGTGGGCTTTCGTGGCATTTCCGTGAAAACACAACTACTATCGGTTTGAAAAGTTTTGACCCCTGTGTTTGAACGTACATAAAACCGAAACTAATTATCCAAATAGCGTAATAATATTGTGTGCAAAAAAGTACAGATATTTCCTATACTTAAAAAAACACATCTTTAGGAATTTATTTTTCGTAAAACCCGTTGTAGTAAATATTTATAATTTTTTGTCAACATTTGTAGGATAGTTGCCAAGGTATTTAAAAATTTTTCAACTGTTATTTGTTTATACTTTCCCATTAAATTGCATATTTATTGCCATGCAATATGTTCGCAACGGCGAGGAATATTAAATAAACTATTATGCCATTGCATTGTAATAGATAAATCGGTCGTAGTTTACTTAAAAAACCAAAATTATCATTAAAAATAGAAATACTACCGCAACAATTAAAGTTAAGTAAAGGAGAAATGCAAATGTGGCGCGGGACTGCCAGGCGATATTTTAAAGGGTTTAAAAAATCTGCTGAGTTAACAGGAATAGACGAAGAACTTATAAAACGCTTATACGTTATATTACAAGCTGTTTCATCTGGAAGAAATATCAATATCGAAAATTTTCGAAATTACACTCTTGAAACTGTACGTGTCACTATACAGTTGCTACCATATGCCATCGAGTGTGCAGACGCTGTTGTTACATGGGACAGATATTTGCCAACATTTCACATTTATTTCTGGGGGTAAATTATACGAGGAAGGATCCGAGGCTCGGAATACTTCGAACAGATAGGAATGTAGAAAGTGACGAAGATTATGGTGTCGATGAGGAAGAAAAAAGGGATTTTTTTGATTAATGAATTCTGAAGTCGTAAGTCTCTATTTTAAACTTAAAAACTTATGGAATAATTCTGTAATTTATGGAATATTTTAGAAAACTTAAATTTACAAAAAATGAACGTAAGCCACTTGAATTTTACGCATTTTGGTCTCCACAAGTTTTACATTTTGTTTTTAAGTTTAGACGCGATTAGGGGATTAATTTGTTTGCAAATGTAAGTAAAATTTGAAAAGAAACGGATTTGAAATATTCAAAATTGCAAAAGTTGCACGTTTTTCCAGGTAAACCGGAAGCGGAAATACATTATTTTTTGTTGCGTGTTCATTAAACTCTTCTTGCTGTAAGATAAAGTTATAATAATTATATTGTAAAATCTTATATTAACGAAAAAGCTATGTCCCTGATTTTGGACTCGCGTTGGCCAATAGGATAGGTTGGTCAGTTTTTTATAGTTGAACTCAGTTTTTTTTTTAATAAAATGACCGGGTTTTAAATGTTAGATCTCGATTTCGGGTCTTACAACTCAAGTACACAGATCCGGGTATTCGGGCTTTAAAACCCGGTTCTGGGTACCCGAGTTTTGAAACCCGGCATCGGGTACCGGGAACCTAGGTAACGGGTTAATTGTTTGGGTACCTGCGGCCCTCAGAACCGGGTATCTGGGGACCCGATTCTTTCTGGCAGCACTAGTAATTACGCTGATCGTTTGATCCCTACCACTACAGACTACCCTGGTAGTCTTAAGCTGCAATAGCGCTTATATGGGAATACGTTGCAGTCTACCAATAAACAAGGAGAATAACTTATATTGCATTCGGGGGAACTTTGCCCTGATTTCGTGCGGAAGGAATCGTTTTAACACACATTTTTTTATACCTACAAAGCAAAGATGATTAAAGAAAAAATTATACAAATAATACAATACATACTTGATTGTACATAGATCAACTAACATCAACTAATTTTTACATTAACAATATCACGTTATGTGCGAATACATTTTCCATTACTGTGAAAATAAAGAATCATCCCTGTACTACGTTAAGTTTCATTTTTATATAAATGAATATTGACAGCAAATAACAAAGTCAGATGCTGTCCACATGAGATGTTTATAAATCCCACCTTTGCTTACAAAGGTGTGGACTACTCGAACTAGTCTGTACAAGTACAACTCACAGATTCTAACTAACATCACATGTACACAACAGAACATTGCTGGTCACGACGGTAGTGAAAGCACCACCGGATGCGATCAAACTATTCTTGACAGTGTGTTTACACTCATCCAGCACTTCCGAGCAGCACCTCGCGCCCGCTCTCTAAACCAGCACGCTCGATAACTCAGCTTCCGCAGATGTAAAAGTCCGCAAGCTTCACTGCCAGGAAACGTCCCGGAATTACAGCATGTTTATCGGCAGAATCCTATCGCTACAAGCTGATAACTCAGCAAAGCCGAACTCGTCGCACACAGGCACACACTAACTAGGTCAGGAATAAGGGCACTGTGCCGGAAATGTCAAGGGCTTTAGTTTGGAGTGCTTCTTGAGCGCAGTTTACTGAAGATTAAAATATCTGAAGAGACATAATCTACTCTAAATTAGTATCATGAATTTAGTAAAGAAATATTAAAAAGATCTCCAAATTATAATATTACAATAAGTATAACTATAGAAAATGTAAAATAAACATTAGATATCAGTAAAAATCCAAATATCTATGAAATTTTATATAGAAATAGTGCAGAAAAGAAATATATTTTCTTTTATTAAAATATTAATCATATTTGTCATATTTCAAGAAAAAAAAAAAAAAAAATATATATATATATATATATATATATATATATATATATATATATATATATATATATATATATATATATATATATATATATATATTGTATTTATTTATTTATTTAATCATTTCCCTTTCTACCATTGTTGGTGTAGGGTTTTGCAGTTTATTGTTTCTTCATGTAGGTTTCTCTACATTTTCTTCTATCTTGTGTGAGTTGTTTGATTCTTTCCCATGTCCTCTTTTTTCTGCCTGCTCTCTGATCCTGTCGTTCTAGGTTTTTCTTGGTCTTCCCTTATATGATTTACCTGTATGTCTTGTCTCATACACTCTTTTTGTCTGTATGTTATCGTTTATTCAGCAAACATCCATGAACCATCTCCTTTGACCTTCTGTGATTGTATCATTTATGTCTGTTATTTGTAAGTTTTGTCTATGTATGTCATTTCGTATTTTGTCTATTTTTGTTTTATTTTCAATTTTTATTAGAAAGCGCATGTCTAACGCATTGATTCTAGATTGGTTTATTTCGTTTAATGTCCAGAGTTCACTGCTGTAGGTTAACGTTGGTCTCACTACCCTTTTCACAATTTCGGTCTTTATTTCTTTAGGTATTTCTTTGTTTCCTAGGAAAAAAGTTTTAAGGGCATTAAATATTCTTTCGGTTTTGCCTATTCTATCGTTTATTTCTTTCTTTATTTTCCCGTTGCTTTCTATTACTGATCCTAAATATTTTTAGCTTTCCACTTGCTCTATTTGTTTACCTGGTATCATTATTCTGTGGTTTGTGCTCTCCTTTGCTATTACCATAGTTTTGGTTTTACCTGTGTTTATTTTCATGTTAATCTTTGTCAACTCACTTTTCAGTACTTCCATGTTGAAATGCAGGTTTTCTTCTGTCTCCGCCTTTATGGCCATATCGTCCGCAAAGAGCATTTTACATATCTGGGTCTCTTCCATTTTCCAGTATCCTACAGTCATGTTCTTCATATTTTTCTTTGCTTCTTTTATGGCACCGTCGAGCACTAGTGTAAATAAGAGTGGGCTTAATATACATCCTTGCATTACTCCTATATTTGTTTTGCATTCTGCTGATTCTTAGTTATTCGTTCTTACTGTGATTTTGTTATTTTTGTTCATTGTTTTTATGAGCTCTATTGTTTTTGTGTCAATTCCTCTTTTTTTCAGTTCCTTCCGTATATCTTCTCTCTTTACCCTATCGAAGACTTTTTCTAGGTCTATGAAGGATATATGGATGAATATTTTCTTATTTATCATTTTTTCGCTTAGTTGTCTTATTGTGAGTATAAGATCGTGCGTGCTTCTGCCCCCTCTGAATCCGCTTAGGGTGTCTTCTATCGTTTCTTCTAGTTGTTCTCTTACTCGCTTTTCTATTATTCTCATCATTATTTTGCCCGCTGTGCTTGTTAGCGTTATACCCCTGTAGTTCTCGCATTTTCTCTTATCTCCCTTTTTATATATTGGTAATATTACTCCGGTGCTCCAATCTTTAGGTATATTTCCGCTCTTTAGTACTTAATTTATCAGTTCTGTTAATTCTTCTGTTCCTTGCTTTCCCATATACTTTAGCATTTCCGGGGTGATGTCTTTTCCGGGCGCCTTTTGTTTCTTTACTGCTTCTTCTACTTCTGTTATTAGTATGTTTTCTATTTCACTTTCAGCCTTTTCTTCTCTTTGTTCTTCTACTGTGCCTTCTTCTGCTGTCGTTTCCTCTGCTTTTGTCAATTCCTCGAAGTATTCCCTCCATCTTTGCATTATTTTATCTTCTCGCGTTATTATGTTTCCTTCCTAATTTTTTTATGTTCATCATATTATGTTCTTTCCTTTGTTTCAATCGTTTAATTGTTCCGTAGAACAATTTTTTAGTTTTGTCTGAAGTTTTCTTGTATCTGTTTCCCAAATTTTCTCAATGATTCTTCCTTCGCTTTGCTTATTTCTATCTTCACTATATTTCTCGCTTCTTTATATTCTTTATATTCTCCATAGTCTTTTGCATTTTTTGTGCTGAGGTATCTCTTCTATTTATTTTTCTTGTTTTTTATTGTTGTTCTGAGTTCCTTGGTCCACCATGTTGTCGCTTTTGTGTTTGCTATTTTATTGTTTGCAAAAGAACTATTTTCTTTTAATTTTGATGTTGGCATAGTCCTTAGAATACATTTTTTAGTGTTTTAGAATCAAAGAGATGGCCTGGATGTAGAAAGAAGCAACATATGGTACTGATTATTTATTTAATGAACATTAATAAGCGAAAACGATAAATAAACTTAACAGAGATTAATAATGAAAATGACAGTTAATCGAAAACAAACATGTCAAAACCCAGTAGCCACCTTGAATCCCGAATGAGCAATAGGCCGAATGCCGAATGAGCAATAGGTAGTGAAGACCGCATAGCTTTAAATGTTATTTTCGCTTATTAAATAAACTGATAAGTATCATATGTTGTTTTTTCTACATTCTGATGGTCTCTTTGATTGTAAAACACTAAAACTTTCATTCTAAGGACTATACCAACATCAAAATTTAAAAAAAGGGTTTTGTCAAACAACGACCCAATGTCCCGGTTTTTTGCATCTGAGTATATATATAAACTTTTGCAGCATAAATATCCCGTTACAGATATATTATTATGAATGTAGTAATCAAAATGTTGTATATTCTGCGTACGTAAATTGATAAATTTTAACCACAACTTTTCACTCAAAAATATTGTTATTTGGTAATCATGTACAGTCATGGTCACATAAATCTAGTACAAATAAATAGACATTGCAATACAAAATTGCTACTGTAACCTAATTTCTTCTACTAGATTTATGTGAACACGACTGTACCTTTTCTGGAAAATCTACAACCGATGAAACATGGATATGTTCTAAAATTTATTGAGGCTGCATTCGCCCATTTTAGTAGTAGTATATCTACTGTCTACTTTATAAAAGGTTAAAGTTTCATAAATTTATGCTGGTAGCTTAGTATTATCATTTTTAACTTAAATTATTCAGCTAGTAGCTAATAACTTAAACTTTGATCAACATATTTTACTGAATACTTACTAGACAAACTAAAATACATTAAACTTGCTTTGATTATAAAGCCAATTTCTTAGCGTAGAGTTGAATTATTACTGTAATATTATCTAAGATCAACTTGAGAAGTACGATATAAATTGTATACATCCAAAGCGCGCAATCTAACTTCATCGACTTCCACTTCCGCGGCAAAATTTATGCCCATCAAAGTCGAAGTTAGCGTCGGATATACGAAGAACTTTATAAAATATCCGCCGCCATATCAACGAGATTAATGCATTATTTAAAACCGCCGTTCTTCCTTTTACCGCGTCTCGTCGAGGAGAGACTTTTAAAAATCAATTTATCACGTAATCTCCCAGAATTATTCCCCGCGGCTGCTTTTCAAACTCGAGCACATTATTAGATAATAATTTATCTTAGTTTATTTAATATAATTATGATAATATGTAGTTTTAAAAATAATTAAAATAATGTAGTAGCCTAATCACCTTTGATCGAGAACCAGGAAAACAACAATATTCCATATTCTATAAGATAATAAATACATCGACTAATAATAATAGATAATTGAATAATGAAATGATAATTTCATCATTGATAATGATAATTTTGCAATCAAAATAGTAATACACTATGTAAATATGTATAAAATAGGCATATGTGTATAGGGTTATTCATTTTATTCAAGCAGTTCATCATCTGTTAGTCAGTAAAAAGTATACACGGCGTATCAGCCAAATGGAATAAATTCGATAATAAATAAATGGGGGCGTGTTCGAAAAAACGCTCGGACACATCGATTGTTATTTTTAGTTGCGCATTTTTTTCAACAAAAACTTTTTATACAGGGTGTGTCATGTGACCGTGGCCAATACCAACTTTCTTATTTTAAATACAACACCTGGTATATTATTCAATTTTTGGATTCTTCAGAAAATTGTAGACATATTTTATGTACAATATCCTATACCTATCTTCAACTGTTTCGGAAATATTAAGTGTTTTCAGATTTATTGCATAAATTAACATTAAAAAAAGAAAATTATTTGATTACAGAAATTCGTTACAACACACTCAAAAACTAATAAGTAATACTGTTTATTTCTTGATAATGTAAAAAAAAAAAAAAAAACAATAAATTTCAATGGAGGAGATGTTCAAAATGCTCGCCGTGAACGTCTTGGCAACATCCTAATCTTAAATAGAAATTTATTCTAACGTTACTCAACATCTCAGGCGTGACCGATTTAATCGCAAGCATTATTCGTCTTCTTAAGTCAGCTAAGTCGAGGGGTTTAGTTTGAAGATAGGTATAGGACATTGTACATGAAATATGTCTAGAATTTTCTGAAGAATCCAAAAATTGAATAATATGCCAGGTGTTGCATTTAAAATAAGAAAGTTGGTATTGGCCACGGTCACATGACACACCCTGTATAAAAAGTTTTTGTTGAAAAAAATGCGCAACTAAAAATAACAATCAACGTGTCCGAGCGTTTTTTCGAACACGCCCCCATTTATTTATTATTGAATTTATTCCATTTGGCTGATACACCCTGTATGAATACTTTTAGGAGCTTATTTTCGGTAAATTTTATATTTTAGTTAAATCTTAATAGACTTTAAATCTGCGTATATAATCTATTAAAACTCATCGAGGCGCACTAGATACGTATATTTACAATGATTATTGCACAAAAACGGTACTCGGAAAAGTGAAAAATGTGGTATTTTAAAGGGCACATAAATACACATTTCTGTGACTTTTGTCGACTTGAATGGTAGCGGTAACAATAACATTACAAACATAAAAACAACCAATAACAACCCTATATGGAAAAAAATAGTCAAAATATATTTAATAATTACTTTAATAAGAAAACATCGCTTGTTATCTTGTTATTGCTGATATCAATGAAAAAAGGTTTTATACCAAAATAACTGTTTATTTTCTATAGAATATTACAAAGTAAATAAAATGTAACATTAAGTTTTCAATAACATTGAAAACTTTTTCAACCGCATCCAAAAATTAGTAGTACTAGTAAGTAAAGCACCAAAACATGCTTTACCGCTAAAAAGGGCTGGGTGATTAGTGATTTAGTGACACTATAGCAAGAGGAGAGATGAAATATGATGTTATTTATAATTTATAGATGTTGCATCTATTATCCTGTATGGCCTGCTGTTGAGATAATTATGCCAGTTAGGTTTCTTTGATGAGGTACAATGAGTTATGATTTGACAGCCCATTGGTGTCTAAAGGAAAGCCATGGATCCAGACGATGAATTCACAAATTATGGGGTCAGCATTCGTCGAATATTTACAAATAAAATTCTGACATACCAATATATTTAAATATAATTTGGTATGCAACATACTTATTGATTATTTTACACGAAAATATCAGAACCATCTAGTGTTCTCTAAAAACAGTTTTCAAGAAAAAATCCTTTTCAAACAACATGTGTGCCACGAACATATAACACAGTAACAATTCTACACTTTTCGTTCTAATCGGATATAATTTCCCTAATATAAGTATTAAGTAATTTAAATTTATGCCTGATCATCATCAACATAGCTGGTATTCAGTTAATGTTAATATAAAGGCATTGAAAATTCCCTTTTTGAGGGCAGAACGTATAAACCCAATTACTCTATATTTTTGCATAGTGCTCGCAAACAACAATGGAAAGACTCGAAAGTTACGAAAGTTGTCTTGTGAAAGTTTAATAAATCATGTGATTTAGTGCGACGCGAGGTGACAAGTGTGTATTTGATGGCCCTCGTCCGCGTGTGTACACAATCCCTTACAGATCGAACACGATAAATAAGGAGGCGGATGGCAATGCATCACCCCTCCGCCACTGAGCGACGATAGTTGAGGAACTTTGCCAATTCCCGAAGAACATCGCTATTTGGAACGTTAATCCTCAAGAAAATAACGTACTTACAAATGCCAGGGTAGAGGGTTTTTTTTGTAACGTTAGTAAAAAATCTGATATGAGCAATATATAACTTTCTCAGTTTAAATATATATATATATATATATATATATATATATATATATATATATATATATATAAATTATTAGGTTTGAAATTAATATTGACAAAGGCTATCTTATGAATTTACTTGTTCCTGGATTTTTTGTTTTGTTACAATGGGTAGGCACACATGTAAGGGATATTCAACCGATCTATCCCGCCGTTCGCATCTTGCTTCCCTGTCATGCCGATCTGTCCCAAATTAGTGTGACAAGGATGCCAAACGCGGACGGCGGGCCACATCGATTCAAAATCCCCTACGTGTGTGCCTATTAAATTAAGTTTACGTTAAGTTGTCAATTTAAATATTATTTTACCTACCTATTCTCAGTTTAATGTTCTAATTGGTCTACGGAAAAAAAACTTATATACACTTAACATCTAATTTATGGGGTTTGTAATACACTTTAACTGGATACAGTAAGTACTACAGTGCGTATGCTCCTATGCACTATCATTTGTTAAATAATTTGATAATTATTGTAATAATATTGTTGCCCAAATATGCATATGGTCAAGTCAAGTGGCACACTTTTTGCATTGCGAAACATCTTACAGATATTTTTTGGCTGTTCTATCCCCCTATGAGACTATTGGAATTATAATTATAGTGGATGCGCCGGGTACACCTGTGTTTGATATTACTGTAGTTTTTCTTAAACATCACTGTAGACACAATAATGGTCATAAAAAGGATTAAAGATTATTAGAGACTGATAAATTGGGCCTCGATATACTGATTTCCAAATTAATAATAAATTATCACTTGCAAAATGGATGGAGATAGTTTAGTACCTACTTACACTCAAATATAATTATGTCTGCATATTATATCGTCACTTTGATTTCCCATTAATTGAATGATACCGACTATCTGCAAATATGTACGACAAATTCATGTGCTTTATTATATTCATGAAGATATCAAAATTTTGTGAACGTCATTAAAAAGAAAGTGCCTCTCTCCCTAAAGAAAGCGCATGAAGAACATGCAACTCTCATCTTAATAAAATGAAAAACAAACATTGATTAACATCGAAAATTGGAAATTGAATGAGTTTTGGCTATAATTCGAAAACAAGATACGATAGTCGATTTTGGTTTATCATTAAGTTTGTCTTGAAAAATGAGATTGAAGATGTGCCATCCCATTTTCTTTATTTCTTTACCCTGTACATAATACATTTTTTGTGCAATATTAAAGTACAAATTCCGTATTTACTTCTATTTAAACTGTGGTTACAATAATTCAGGTAGATTAATCATTCCTATAAAATGTATGTACTGTTACATGTATTAATTACTAGATGATTATTTCTACTGCATACAATTATTTCAAATTGTATTTGTATATCTGAGTCAATTTTATTGAATTTTCAGAAATAATACTGAATATGAAAGATATATTATGTTATGTGTATATTCATATACAGACTGCCCCTGGTAAGTAACACATCTTATAAGACATTTTAGAAAAAAAATATTTAGACTCAAACTCATTATGTCAAATAAGGGCATCATTGGATTCAACGAAAGTATTTACTCTCCATTCCAATGTTTTTGCGTCAAGAGAGTCTATGAATATCTAGTAATTTTGTTGGTAGTGTTTCGGAAATAACTGAAATGGAAATCCCCAATGAAACTTGTCAATTTTTTTTTAGGTTAAGTTGTTTTCAATTTGAGGTTATATTTTTTAATAACATTGTTGTCAGATGTAAATTTTAAATTATTAAAATTATTAGAGGGAAAATGGAATGCCAGGAAATTATAAATCTGATAATGTGGTAGGAAGCAAATGTCTAATAGACATCGACACAAAAAAATCTTGCATTGCATCACTGAATCAGTTTGTCCAACATGACAAAAATAAACCTAGTCAACTCGGTTGCAAAAAGGTTGTAAATGAATAATACTAGATCATACCAATAGCGACGAATGAATTTGCAATGTAATTAAAACCAGAAGTCTTCAATTTGTGTATTTATGATTACGCCATCTAGGTACTAAGACTTTAAGTGGTATCTTGGAGCCTGTGAAAGGTTCGTATTAATAAAGAAAAAAAGCACATTTTTCACAAAACACATTTATTTTATCTCAATGTACATTTCGATTGCTAAGGCGACCATCTTCAGTAGAAATATTACTGATGCGAACGAGGATGTGCAATTCCTTATAAATATCTAAATCTAGAAAAAGTTATTTTACAAATACATTACTAATTACATGATTTCCAAGGAATATTCCTCATATTCCTTAATGGCTAGGGCGTTTGCGGTACTGTTCCAGGAATGCGTCGAGCCTTTGGATCCCGACAATAAAGGTATACATTCCAGTAATGGTTTGCTAGTACAGACTTAGCAAAATTTAGTAGGCGCGAACTGTACTTTTTCATGAAAATTGCTTCGTAGGCGTTTAGATTGTATTCCTTGGAATATTTCACTAATTCTACATCCTCTATTTCGAACACGTGTCCTTGTTTTTTTTTTTATTAGTACTAAGACTTTGTTAGACCACACAAACAAGTAAGATGTATTGCCAGAAGAAAAATTACACCAGACGATATAAAACTATTAAACAAAGATATAATAAAAACGAATTGGGACATAATAAAAATAATATCCAATCGATATGATTCGTTTAAATACTTTTAGATAACTTATGTCGAAATTATTTAATGGACATTGCTAAATTGCACATTGTAACATAGTTGCAGTTAATGGGAAGACAGAGTGATATAAAAAATGATTAATTATACCAAATTCATCATATATGTATATTCTAATTATAACTACAATACGGAAATCCCTTTTTTTAACGCTGTAACCAGAAAACTGGGGCTAATGCACGGAAAATCTATTTTTGGACGTGTAATGAACGATAATTTTTATTATACTTTCGTTATTTTTATTATGATTTATTATTATTCTACTTAGCGCATGGAAAAGAATCCGAAATCGATAAAAGTTTTCCGTGCGCCGTTCTGGAATTATTTAGCGCACGGAAAAAATCGCAAACTGGGAAAGTTTTCCGTGCACTGTTCTGAAAATGTTACGTTTGCAACATTGTCAAAACGGACGAAAATAAGTTGTTTTCAGATATGTATAACAAAAGAGTTATTTTTGTTATTAAGTACCTAAAATGAAATATTTTCAGATGAATCATTCGTCTGCAGATGAGTCTGAAAAAACCTTATTGAGATACGTGTTACAAACAACATTTTTTGTATATGCTCCCAAATACACATTCGAAAAAAATCGCAGGGTTCCGTTTATTACTAATCATATATATTGCATATGTGTTTTGTGGGAATGAAGATTATTATTGTTAATAGTGGTATCTGCTACCTATAATTATTATTTATTAAGAACTATAATCCAATATACAAACGCGTTTATTATTATTTTATATTTACTTAGATGTGTAATAAATATGACTATATACCTCATAGTTCAATGGACCAGTCACATTATTGAATTTTCCTTAGTTACTTCGTATTACAGCGCTTATTACTAATTTCCTCGTTGTCATGGGGCGTGTTTTCAATATATCGTTGGTTTGCGAATTTCGATGAGGTGTTAATAAAAATCAAGTTGCCGTGAATCATAATATTTTTACACAAAAGTCAAAATGACATAATATTTCTTGCATTCAGTATATAATAAGTGGTCAATATGAAACGATTTGGATCTGATGAGATTCATATAATCGAAGAATCTGTCACATTCACAAAACCCATTAATACAGTGCGAACAGAATGTTATGTTATAAGACAATTTGATTACTCTGTTCAAAAAAGAAATTAAGATATAAAAGAAAAAAAATCGGATGAAGAATTATGTAAAATTTTCGAAGACTGGGCTTACAACACGCAAAAAGTTAATGGTGAAGATTATAGAGAAGGAGTATTGAAAACATTCTGAAATCTCACAGCTAAGCATATTCAACTTACTTATTATAATAAATTCAAAAGAGTTATAGAACCTTTTTAAAGCGTTATATTTCAAAAAGCAAGAGATGCTCGCAATTAAAAGAGGAAAATTTTACAACGCAATTTGGAAAAAAAACGCAGTACGTCGGCTTTAACCCATGAAAAACAAACAAGAATTATAAATGATTTTAATGGGAATATAACTCATACGTAAAACAGTGACGTCACAACAATGTGGTTTCTATAGTTACGCATGTATTAATAACTGACAATGTTGATAATACCACGGTTGTATTTTCAGGATAATACCACGAACAAATGTCGATCGCTGTTACAATTTTTGGTTAAGCACAAATCACAGCGACGATCGTTGCGATGGTGTTATTTATCGGTTGTGCCCACAATCTAGTCGGCCGCTGATAAAAACATAACCCGAAATGTCAGTGTGTCTCAAGTACAAGTAAAATAGTAAAATGTGGTAATAAATGTGGTTTGCTGTTTGAAAGATGAAGTGATCTAAATAAATATAGGTATTTAAACTGTATATTTAGCTTCTTGTTTATTCTGATTTACTAGATGACTCAATCAATTCATTATATTCCCTTCCTAAATATAATTCGTGGTGTTCTCAAAAATCGATAATGAGAACACCACTTGTTATATCACCCTTGGAAATACACCCGATGGTCTACATAGAAAGTTTTACCATATTGCGTCTATTGAACTTGCGTGGAGAGGAAGAGAAGCAAGTGCTTGCTTGACAGAATATTTCAAAGAAGAAATAAACAATTACGGTTTGCCAACAGGTCGGATGGAATACAACACAATTTTCTCTAAAACAGCGCAAGGAGGTGATAAGAAAATTGCAGATAGTAAATGGATTACCCCAAATTCAAACAATATAGACATGTGCCCCGTTCGACTTCTAACGAAAATGTTTTCTAAATGGACACCTAACATTAAAACTAATCGCATGTTTCTTACAGTAAATAAAGATTGGTTACAACATGTAAATAGCTATTGGTATAAAAACATGTCAGGATACAATCAGATTAGTAAATGGACAAAAAGTGCTGCTAAAAGCATCGGAATAAATACCAAACTTGTAAAAATAACAAATCATTCTAACATTTCGTCTACAGTTAGTCAGTTAACAAGTACGGGTATTAACGCTTAAGGAATTATAAAAATTTCTGAACACAACAATACTGCTTCAATTCAACCTTATTTGAATCTAAGTGAAAATCATCATAAAAATCTTATTTCAAATTTGAGAAGTGAATCAATGGAATTGGAAATTTAAAATTCTTGTATCAATAATTCATCGTCAGTTTCTCTTGATTCATCTAATAATAATAATAATTCCAGTGGCTCAGTAATTTATTATAATTGTACTTTTAATATTACATACCATAAATATATAAAGTTCTTACAAGTCATAATTATGAATTTAATTTAGGTGTTAATAAAAATCAAGTTGCCGTGAACCATAATATGTATACATGAAAGTTAAATTGACAAAATATTTGTTGTATTTACATTTATTGTTCGGTATATAGTCCTACGAATATAACACGAGCATCAAACATACTCTGAATATAGCGACTACTGCTCAATGTGTTCCATAAAATATTTCTCACATTTCGCATACGTCAGCTATATTCGATTATTTTTGACGCTATTGTTATATTACTTCTGATTATTGCCAATATCGTATTTATAATTGTAATAAATATAGTCTTATGTTAGTGGAAAAAGTATTTTAGAAATATAAGAAATCATATCACATCAAGAAAAAAATGTAAATAATTTATGATGGGCTCCGGAAATTACATAATCCCCAATGTCCACATAATACATTTAGTTTACAAAAGAATGAAACGGTATAATCACAGGCATACCCATGTGACGGATTAAAAGGCAATTCCTAGCTGTACTCACAAAATACTCTTACAAATACCCCCCACGAAACCGCACAATGCGTGGCGGAAAACGTAGCCGGCAATTTTTCCTCGGCATTCACGTGCTCCCCACGGGACCCCCGTTTACGACCCCGTTATTAACAGCGGCATCCGTTTCCCGATTACCCCTCAGTCCGTCCCGGGGCCTCACGTGTCCGTGGGTCTGTCCGCGGCCGTTCCTTTAATGCGCACCGTTACATCCACGGCTGCCCCCCAGGTCCTTGCCGCCCCACGTTTGTACCCTCCTTTTTTATCGTGATAATGGCGCTCGGCGAGTCTTTCATTTTCTAGTTTATAGCGCACTGAAACGACGCCATCTATCCGCCCCGTGCGTGCCCATATTGCAGACGGTAGAACATGGTGCAGCCTTTTACTGCCGGTTTATTGTGGGAATTAAGTCATTTATTTGTGCTGGCAAGTCCCTGCGCTGGAAATATGTCGCATTATCAGCCATCGTTAAGTTTAACATCTATTCTTTTATCGCCGACGAGGCTCACGCCCTACAGGGCATCAAACGTGGATTTATTATAGCTACCCACCCTGTGGCTGATTAACAATAACATATCACTTTTTTTAGGATTTAACCTAGAAATATAATAATTATGTTAAGGTCCGCCATAAATAATTGAACACTTTTCCCATAAAACTAAAATCCCGCCCGCTGGGGCTGGTTGGTCGGATTCATGAAAATGCACCCTAAACTTGCGGCAGCGGTTTTGAACCATAAATTTATTCGTTTGATCGCTTAGAAATGAAGTGCTTTGGAATAAGCAACTTCAATTACTCAGGGACTTTAAGCTCACTACCGTACATCAATAAGCTAGGACGCTCCAAGAGATGCACTTGCATTTCTTCTGTTGATTCATATAGGAGAGAGGGTGGGATTTCGGTTTTATTGGAAAAGTGACATTTTATCTGGCACGGACTTTAGCTATAATAGTTACAGTATAGTTATAATATTTATTAACGTAGTTAGTATAGTTATAATCGTTATATTACAATTAAAATAATAATTATATAAACTTGGCAACCCCAAGTGGTCGGTGTCAATGCTGAAAACATTTTTAGTTTTTAATCGTAAAATAAAGTGTTCTGTCACTTGTTTCACTTGATTCCCGTGGATGTGCATATCGAATATTCTGCTGCTATATTTTCTATTGCGCAGTTTTCAGATATTTGTATATGCTATCTGATTTTACATATTATATTACAAGGTGTCCAAGATAAGGTTCAACAGCATGAGGATCTCGGAAACCGTTAAAGTTACAACATCAGTTAAATTACAAAAAAGTTGTGCAATTTAGTGGTCAGTAATATTCTGTTGAGAAAACCAGAAAAAAACCGCTTACTTCCGGAGATATTCGACACAATCAGAAATCTTGCGATTTCGTTTCTATTTCTTTCTAAAGTTATTTGAAAAGGTATAAGAAAACAAAAGCACTTTCATGTTGCTACATTTTTAGCTCTACAAAATAGTGTTTACAAATTTTTAGTACAACGTTTCGTTTCGAAGGAACCATCAATAACTTGATTTTGTATATGGCCCGAAAAAATGTACACTCTGTATTAGATAGCATTTACTATTACAAATCCAACTATTTGTAGCACAGTATTGTTTCTCATGTTTTTATTCAGAAAAAAAGCTTGTTAATACATGTCGAACATTTTCTTGTAGTAGGCGTTGAAATGATGACGTCGAAGAAACAAAATATTATTTAATTTTAACCTAGAATAGATACTAAAATAGTAACTAAAAACAATTTTGCAGGAATAGTTGATAAACATTGAAACATTATAGTAATTGAGAACCATACTTATTATTTTTTACCGTGGTACTATGAGGTACCAACATGACGACACCAAAATATTCGAAATGTATTAACAAGCCTTTTTTACTGAATAAAAACATGAGAAACCATACTGTGATATAAATCGTTAAATTCGTAATAGGAAATGCTAGCTAATACAATGTATACTTTATTTACGGGTCATATAAATATATAAAGTTGATTATAGTTTCTTCGAAACGAAACGTTGTACTGAAAATTTATAAATCCTGTCTTGTAGAGCTAAAAAAATTGCAATGAGAATGTGGCTTCTGTTTTTAATACCTTTTCAAATAACTTTAGAAAAACATAAAAACGATATCTAAAAATTTTGGATTTTGTCGAATAGCTCCGGAAGTAAGCGGATTTTTCTGGTTTTCTCAACAGAATAATATTGACCACTAAATTGAGCAACTTTTTTGTAATTTAACCGCCTTTTTAACTTATACGGTTTTTCAATATTAAGTTTCGGAGGGGAAACTCGACGGATATTCGATTCTAGGGTGCCCAAGAGTATGTGTACCAAATTTTAAAAATATATATTTAATTTCCGGTAAAACAGCTTTTTGAGGCTAATATGGTTATTATTAGGTCTATAAGATATCGTCTACTGATTTACAGTACAACGTTTCGTTTCGAAGAAATCATCATTGACTTTTTTTTTAGATGGCCCGAAAAAAATGTACACCCTGTATTATATACGATTTCCAATTACGAATTCAACTATGTATATCACAGTAGAGTTTCTCACGTATTTATTCAGAAAACAACTTGTTAATACATATCGAACATTTTCTTGTAGGCGTTGAAATGATGACGAAAAGAAAACAAAATTATTATCTAATTTTAACCCAGAATTAGTACCAAAATAGTAACTAAAAATAATTTGATAAGAATAGTTGGTAAACATTGAAACATTATAGCTATTTAGAAGCAACTTATTATGTTATTACTGTGATATGAGAATTGTTCTGTTCATTTAATGGCGATGAAGACAAAAATTATTATATAATTTTAACACAGAATATGTCCGAAAACAGTAACAAAAAATTATTTAGCAAGAATAGTTGTTAACAAACATTGAAATATTATAGATAATTAGACCCACACTTATTATTTTGTTAAATGACTACAAAACAACCATTATTACCTATTTTCAACCCAGAATGGAAACCAAAGTAGTAAGTAAAAACAATTTAGCCCGAATAGTTGTTGAATATTGAAACATTATAGTTATTGCGAACCACACTTATTATTTTATTACTGTATTATTATGAGAATTGTTCTGTTCATTTAATTATCTTAAAAGCTTAAAATTAGGTGAAAATTTTTAACTTCGTCGTTCATTTCAATGCCTTTTACATCAATATGTTCGAAATGTATTAACAATCCTGTTTTTCTGAAGAAAAACATAAAAAACCATACTGTGATTTTAATCGTTGAATTCGTAATAGGAAATACGATTTAATACAGAGTGTACTTTACTTCTTTCGTTTTTTCGAAACGAAACGTTGAACTGAAATCTTTACATTTGCAAATAAATTGTTACCGTCTTCAGCAGACCTTACGGAAGTTGCCAATATTACAACGTGTGCAGTAAACTTGAACAATTACAGCATAGAACATCCAGAACTGAATGGTACGGTAACGGACAGCATTGGATCTGGCATAAATTTGACTCACTGCAATATCGTCACATTCAATTTACATATAGTAGGTATTATAAATAGGTATAAATTATAATTGTAAGTTGAATAGTGGACGAATTATTTTGACATTTGTTTTATGTTCTAGAACGAAAAAAGACTTTGGCGTTCTAGAATTCAATGTAAATGTCAACTTTTGATGACGGTTTTCGAAAAATAACTATTTTCGTTTTCTCTAATACGAGAAAATGTTTTTTGGTTCTTGTTTGTATAATCCAATTAGATGAGGATTTTTTTTTCATAAAATAATCATTTTAAACGTTTACTGGATTCAATTACTTTATCATTGACCCAATAATTACATTTCTTATTTAAGTGTAGTCGGTGACTTTTCTTCCAGAGCAGCTTTAAAAGGCAAAACGTTTCTGAAACGAATCGGATTACTTTATATGTTGCTGTCCAAAGTATTTAAAAAAAAGGAGAGATATATGGCTCCAACAGAGTTCTGAATTTATTCTCCGGCATTGGTTCTCCAAGCGGTGAAAACTTAATGGAAAAAAGTGGCAAGCATCTTTTCCTGTTAGGTAGTTCTACAAAGACGTCATTATGTTAGCGATTAAGTTTTAATTCATGAATTTCCGTACCTACTTCAAACCCCACAAATTCTTCTCGTACGAAATTTTCTTTATTTGCAAATCGGATACCTAGATAGAGCTGCTACTTACCAGATATATCAGCAGTTTAATACAACCATGTTATATTATGAAGTCATAATTCAACCATGTTGTATTATGAAGTACGTTATATTACCATAGTTACATACATAATGAATATATTATTTATTAGTCATAGATAAAAGCATATTGTACAATGACATTCTATGCAAGTTCCCTACGACTACAGCATTTAGTATTTTGGATTCAGGATTTTAACGTGTCAAATTATTTATTAATGTGAAATGTCAAATTACTCAGGTTATTAAAATAATAGACAAAAGTCTATTCATGGTATGCAAAACCGAAGCTGTGGCGTCACCAACTTTCTTATTATTACAAATATAAAGGAAATAAATGATGTACCAAAATTGCTTCAAATTTTACTTGAAATGCAAGTCAAATCAAATGGGACTTTTACCAGCTAACCGAATAATGCATATGTCATTATTTCATGGGCAGAAGAAGATTGAAAACCTACAACATTAAAATATATTGTAACACTATTTTTGGGTTTTTTGGCTCTGATAAGTTGTAAAATGATTAAAAACTTTCAAAGTACTGTCAATACATTTGTCCAATTAGAGTTAAATATTAGTTTCAATTTAATTTCATTATTAATGTATTAGTTAATTGAATGTTATTATCATAAAGTATGTAATAAATAAACGATTCCGGAGAGTCAACATAGTTTTGAAAAATCCTCGCACACGTAAATTTCCTATTTTGAAGATACACATACTGCCAGCATCTATTTTTTTTTACTGCCGCATAAATTTAATTTTAAACACTGTATTAATACACTAATTCCTGTCACCCTTTCAGCGCATCAGCTGGCAATCGCTCAATCAAATGCCTCGCTGAAAAATAACTCATCCGTCCTTTCGCTTTCCGCCAGAATAAGTAAATATGTTAAAGCGACGCCCTCCCCTGCCGCCTCCGACCGCCCTCAACATCGCGCTCGTGTGTGTATGTTTTTTACACGTTCTCACCCTAGTGCCAGGGTCTCCGTGGAAATTTACAGTCCGAAGCGTGGCCCCATTTTTGGGACACTAATGTATCCGAACGCCGGCTAAATCCCTAAATGGGAATCTATTGTCGGGTAATTTGTGCCGCCCTCGGTGGATGGGGGATGAGCGTCGCGACGAATCCCCCTTAATCCCCGTCCGAGTTATCCCCACGCTGCCTTGAGCGCGACGCGGGTAATTAGATTTTTTTTAAGCGTCGCGGTGGTTATTTACCCTCATGGCAGGTGTGCTTTATGGCCGCCGCCGGATGGTTTAATTAAGTCCTGTCTGCGGGGGTGGCATGACAGCCGGCCGAAAACGGCTCTGACAGACCCTTATCTAAATTAACCTGGTGGCTGCGTGGAGATCCGCGGGGGCGATTACAGCCAGGAGCCGGGGGCTGGAATTCCGCCCCACTAGAGGAGGTAGAGGATCGCCCTTCGGGGGCTCGCCGATCTGGCGGACGACAAATTCCATTTTCAAAGAGCTTCCTTTTACGTCACCGTCGGTATATTTATATGTGTGAGGTCTTTTGGTCGCCCCTGCGGCCGCCTCGAGATATGTAGCAGGAAGGAGTCTGTCACGCCACATTTATTTTACTTTTTTCGCAAATATCCCGGATCCTTGTAACGTAGAAATCATATTTTGTAGCTCCCGCTTAGAGAATTACAACCCGCCAACGCCAATTATCTTACACTCCTCTCACACCCCATTTTAGGTGGAAGTCAGCTTAAATGCGAATAAATAACCAGTATTTTTTAAATACTTACACGGTGATCTCATCTCTTATAAAACCTCTTTTTATAAACAGAAAGCAAAAGTACAAGAATATTTGAAGAATGAGGCATGTCATGGGGATAAGGCTGATCCTGGCACGGGCTTGGAGGTCGATTAGGGTAGAAATTAATAGTGAATGCCTCCCCCGTCTCCATTTATATCCGCCACTTATCAAAGAGGCAAGTCGTCAGCATAAGACGAACCGCCAGTAGTTGTATTAACTGCAGAACAAAATCCGCGTTTAACAAATCGAGCGATGAAATTATTATCGCTTGGGGCAGTGCAGTGTATTTGTTTTATATGTTAAATCATGAAGACATGCGAGAAAATGTTGCTTATTCAGCGTGATCAGAATTATAAGTAACACAGGGACAATTATTTCGGTTTGTATTTTAGATGGAGAACTTGTTAGGCAAAAAAAGTCCTGCATTACCTGAAATTAGTAATAGCATTTTCTTTTAAATGTAAAAATTAAATTTGAAGCATTGAATCAAAATGTTTTGAAAAGAGTGCTGAAAAATTGAATGTTTTTTAATAGATCTAATTTCAAACAACAAATTCAGTAACAGGCGAACAATTATACTTCTACAGATACCCAGCATTCTAGATATACATTTCAGTGGGTTATCGTATTTCTTGTAGCATTTTCTATCATTTCGGGTGTCATATTCTGACTTAAAGTACGAATTCTTGCACTTTTTCTTTTAAATAACCTCACAAGAAGTAGTCCAGTGGGGTTATGTCTAGTGATCCTGCTGGCCATTTCATTATCATTAACTCGTGATCTGAACAACGGACAATCCATTGGTTTGGGAAGTTATTATTAAGCCATTTCCTTACTATAAATGAACAAGAATCATACTGTACCCTATTATTACGGTCAATATAATAAAACTTTCAACCAATGCAATGCACCTCACGTGCATTAAATGTGCCTTTATGCTTAAATTGCAATAAGAGTTTTGTACCGCTTAGGCTAATAAGGGACGGCTTATAATAGCGCGCGAGGTTATTGTTGTTTTATCCTCGAGCACTTTAAAAAAAACAAAATCTGATGACGGGTTTGCTTTATTTTTCATGATTTGCCGTTTTACACTTTCAATTGTCATTTACTCGAAAAATTTCTTATGTAACATGGCAATATTTTTATACTGTCACTTCGACAATGAAAAGATCTCTCAAAATAAAAAAAAGTAGGGGGTCATCATTAAAAAAAAAACAACGGATGACGTCATTATTTAAGAACCAATTATGGTTGAAAATCGACTGTCATGCAAAAATGTGTTTTTTTACCAAAGAAAATCGACGTGTTCGAGGATTTTTTTTCAAATTGTTTTATTTCAGTTTTACTGAATATATTCCATACTTTAGGCGCACACTGTATAATGTCAAATGTAGTAAACAAAACAAATCACACGTGGAATTATTAACATCTCATACGATCCCGTCATGAATGATCGCAGAGAAAATAAGGCACTAGTAAATATAGACACTAACGTGCTCTAACATTTCCCAATAATAAATTTTAATAATACATAAGCATTTCCGATTAAGAAGCAGGAATTATTGAAATTTGGATTATTGATAATTTCCGTAGCAGGAATTATTGATACACATAAGTGTCAATTACGTACTGGCTATTTGGATATTTATTTCTCGAGCATTTGCATACAATGCGGTTTGGTCATAAATAGAATTATTAATCGACTTCAATCAAATTAAGCAATAGGCCGCATGAATACTTTTTCGTAGACGACAATGCGACAAAGATATTCGAGTAGGCCACGAGGAATCATTTTTAAAATCGTGCGTTATTGATTATATTTCAAAATCTTTGAACAACTATATATTTAATCATATCAAACTCTTGTACTTAAATGGAACGAAAGAGCATGGCAGTAAATGAGTTGATAAATGAGAGAAGTATATACATGTAACAAATTCACGTAAATAAACTTTGCAGTCACAATCATTTTCAAAGAAGTAATTAAGTAAATAAAAATAATATAATTTACAATGCCCTCATAAGGCCAATGAATCACAAAAGATATTCTACGTGCTCTCATAAGGCTTACGAATCATAGAAAAAAAATCATACAATTTCAGCTTGTCTATAATTTGAATCTCGGGGGGGTGGGGGGACGGATTTACGAAAGAAAATAAAAATATTGACCTGGAACGTCCAAAGCCTGTATGAAGCAGGAAAACTGGCAAACCAAAGCCAAGAAACCAAAAGGCTTAACATAGACCTATTACGTATAGCAGAGACATGGTGGCCCGACTAAGGGAAAAGTGTAACTACGGGTGGCACCCTCTACTATTCCGGGAACCAAGAGAAGAAGTACAGAAGAGGATTCGGATTTTTTATCTCAGAATATCTTGTAAAAAGTGTTATAAACTTTGTCCTTTATTCCGACAGAATGGCCTTAATAAAAATCAAAGCTAGGCCCGTCAACCTCAACATCATACAGGTATATGCTCCAACATCTAATGAAACAGACGAAGAAATGGAACGGTTTTACTGTAACATAAAACAATTATTACAGTCTACGAAAAACAGACATCAATATAATCATGGGTGATTTCAACTCGAAGTTGGGAAGCGTGAGATTTGAAGACCTTGTCGGCCCCTATGGCCTGGGAGTCCTAAACGAAAGAGGAGATCGACTCTTACAGTCTTACAGTTCTGCCAAGAAGAGGAGATAAAAGTCAGCAACACCTGGTTTCGACTACCAAAACGAAGACTATATACCTGGGAATATAACTTATACGCAAAACAGTGACGTCATAACAATGCTGTTTCTATAGTTACGCATGTATTAATAACTGACAATGCTGATAATACCACGGTTGTATTTTCAGGATAATACCACGAACAAATGTCGGTCGCTGTCACAATTTTTGGTTAAACGCCCACAATCTAGTCGGCCGCTAATAAAAACATAACCCGAAATGTCAGTGTGTTTCAAGTACAAGTAAAATAGTAAGATGTGGTAATAAATGGCAACACAAGTTCTTGTACGAAATAGCCAAGACCAAGGGAAAAATGTATGTCTATGCTTCATAGACTATGAGAAAGCGTTCAACAGAGTACAACATCGTAAACTTTTCGAAATACTTAAAAGGTCGGACATTGACCTGAAAGACATACAATGTATAGAAAGCTTGTACAACAACCAAATAGCCAAAATAAAAATCGGAAGTGAAACTTCAAACGATATAAAGATTTGTAGAGGAGTAAGGCAAGGCTATGTACTGTCACCCCTCCTATTTAACTTATACTCTGAAAACATATTTCTGGAAGCCCTCACGGACCTTGAAAAGGGCATGAATGACACAGTGCTGATAGCCGAAAATATAGAAGATCTCCAAGAACTGATTAACAGAGTAGGGACTCACAGCAAACTCATAGGGCTATACATGAATATTGCAAAAACAAAATTTATGATTGTTTCCCGACACCAGAATATCAGGAAGGACGCGATGCTGACATTCAACGACATACCAATTGAGTACAAACATTCAAATACCTAGGAACATGGCCCACAGAAAACTGGACATCGGACACAGAAATTAGATGTCGAATTGAAAACGCACGAAGTGCATTCATAAAGTTTAAAACAGTTTTTACCAACACTGATTTTGATTTCATTCTTAAGGTACGGCTTATTAAGCGTTATGTATGGTCGATTCTCCTCTATGGCATGGAAGGTTAGACGCTTAAAACAACAGCTATGAATACGATTGAAGCGTTTGAAACGTGGCTTTACCTGAGAATACTAAAGATTCCTTGGACAGCACGAATTACCAATGAAGAAGTGCTGCGGCGAGTAGGTAAAGATCGCGAACTTGTGACTACAATAAAAAGAAGAAAAGTTGCATACCTAGGATATACCATGCGAAACCAGAAGTATGATATCCTTCAACTCATCATACAAGGAACGGTTAAAGAAAAACGAGGAATAGGAAGGAAAAAGATGTCGTGGTTCACAAACATAAGGCAATGGACTGGACTAAATACTATCGGTAGTTTGGTTCATACCCTCAGAAACTGTCAAGAAATGTGCCACATTGTCGCAAACATCCATTCATGGATAAATGCACCAAAAGAAGAAGATAATTAAATAAATATAACAGATCCATAAATCTGTGCTTTCTTATACTAATCCATAATTTGCGTTCTCTAACCAACACGTTACCAATAGCAAAGTACCTTGAGAGTAATCACTGTACTTAATTAAAAGGCATGATATGTAAGTACTAAATACGCTCATATATCCACGAGCCAAAAATAATCAAGAAATTATATAATAATTTTACGATAAAAATGCAACGATAAATAAAGTATTTGTGTGACAGTTACAGTATTAGCAACAAAAAAAAAATGAAAGCTACATAATTTATTAAAAATAATGAAGAGATACAATCAAGAAATGGCATCAACTAGAATCTAGGTATAGAGGGTGGTGCGTTGGATAACGCAGCATAGGGATTTACATTCCAAGATTGAAATCTTTTATTGCCTTCCCTAATTATTTTAGATAAAAATTGTAATGAACTGTTATTGATTCACAAAAATCTTATAATGGCACTTGGTTTTCCACAATTTTTATATAATCCATAAAATCCATGAAATTTTGCATTATTATTATAACATGCACTATGCTTGCTGTGTATTTATAATTGAAATAATAGCATATTTCACATATAAACATAAATATTAATAAGTAATATTAATGCGCGTGATATAACAGACTGACTAATATGCAAACAATTAGACAGGCATAAAGAGAGTCAGACAGAAGATCATGAATCAATATTATTTCATATTCTCAGTAAAATGTTATAAAAAAATACAGTAGAGATAGTCTAGGACTCTAGGGTTCGTATTTATCGTCGGCACTTAAGCACTTGAGTTCTACTCAAGTCGTATATTTGGTTGCTTATTTTTTATAAACGTTTATGCAACAAACGCAACCAAATATAAACAAATATACGACTTGAGTCGAACTTATGGTCAAGTACGGACTATAGATACCTACTTAGGAGCAGCTAACTTTTAAAAATACTCATACAAAATGGTTCATACTGGCAGTTGTCACTGAAAATTATAAAGACAGGAAACCATATGCAAAAGCTCAAAAGTACAATACTACTATAAGCTAAACTAAAAACAATTTATAACTGTTTCCATGTTAACTTTTCAGGAAATAGACCAGTTTCACAAGTTGCGTAGCTCTGACTCTCAGGCTGCCTGCAGATTTAACAAAACTTTAACTTTTAAGTTGCAGTGACAGCTTTCGCTAAATTTGATATAACGGGCAACCACGTGCATAAGCATACAAGTACATGGGTCCTCAAAGTGTCGGTTTCGGAGATATGGAAGATTATACTTTTTTACCTCCTTTTTTTTAGTTTGCTAAACCTTGCATTTTCTTATCATAGTTTCTGATGTTTTGTGAAATCAACATTCAGTATTTGACAGTTGTTGTTAGTGCACAAGTTTTCATTGGGCCGATGAAAATCCCCTTGCTGTAATGGAATGTAGACATCAGACACGTTTTTCATTAAACATTTGGATGGGTATTGTAGTTTATAGGCGACAGGTTTCTAGGTCCTGTTGGTTTACCAAACCGATTAGCAGTCGCTGCGTACCTAAATTTTCTGCAGAACACAATGTATGATCTTTTGGACGACATTCCTCTGAACCACAGGCAACACATGTGGTTCCAGCATGATAGTACCACAGTCAGGTGATCTGACTTAAACCCTCTAGATTTCTTTCTTTGAGATATTTGAAAACGTTACTCTATGGTCCTCTGTAAATAGCCTCGAAGAACTGTATCTAAAAATTAGTCTAAAGTGCCAACAAATCCGAGGCAATGAGGATGTTTTAGAAAGAGTTCGAATAACCTTCACACAAAGATGTCGTGCCTGCTTGAAAATTCAAGGAGGACACTTCGAACATCCTCTGTAACTCTGTTCTTTTTTTTGCTAGAAGCTCCGTTTGTTTGTTTCGACATAATCAATAAGTAATAAATAATTGCAATTAGGCAAATAAATGTTTCAAACAAGAATAATCTTAAATATCTCCTAAACAGTTACTTTGAGGACCCATGTTCATCAAGACTTTTTTTTATTGTGGTTCATACTGCTACCGCCTTAAATATTTTACACTCTTTTTTTAACACCCTGTATAAATATTGAATCTATGCGAGAAGCAATTTTTGCGGTGTGCAGATTAATTACAGATATGCAGCTGGCTAATGCAAGGCAGGCATTCTATAATAGATTGGATTATTGTTTACACTAGAACGAAGAACTTTTAGAGTACTTGCTCAAACAACTCCAGTTGATGGTTCACCATTTATCAAACCCAAAACTATTTCTTCCAATTCATCGTTGTTTCTTCTGTTCCGATTGCCTGTAATTTTAATGTTTTTGAAATAATACTTGTTGAAATTGGAGTATTAAAATACCTTTTCAATCATCTGCCGCTACACTTGCTGTATTTTCAAACTTTTTCACAAACTTGCTAACTGCAGATACGGAATTGGTTGATTGTTAAATTTAACTGAAAATAAGTCACGAACTCTGCGTAAACTGACGCCACTGTAAAATGTTTTGATAATGAATAAATTTTCTTTCTTCCACTAACTACGTTTTATTATTATGATTTATGCCAAACGTCAAGCATGAATTTATAATTAAATATTATATAATATATTATTATTAATTATATAATATAAATTAAAAACAGGCAACCATATCCAAAAGCACAAAAGTACAATACTACTATAAGCTAAACTAGAAACAATTTATAACTGTTGCCATGTTAACTTTTCAGGGAATAGACCAGTTTCACAAGTTGCGTAGCTCTGACTCTCAGGCAGCCTGCAGATCTAACAAAACTTTAACTTTTAAGTTGCAGTGACAGCTTTAGCTGAATGTGATATGACGGGCAATGACGTGCATACGCAGAAAAGTAATAAGACAGATGAGCTATAATTATTAACATTTTATATATTTTTCAGCGAAACTTGTCTATGTAGCTTAAAGGCGGCTTCACAATCGACCGGGAACGGGAACGGAACGGGAAAGGGAAATTTAATTTATAAAATTTACTTGTAACCAGGGTTAGAGTGAAATGAATCAATTGATTTTGATTATGATTTAAATCATGATTTAAATCATTTTTTTTAAATAAATCATTGATTTAAATGAAAATTAATTTATTTTTAAATTAATCATTATTTTGCACTATTTAAGCACTCCAATAGGTGTACAATTAAAAATGTAATGTAACTATAGGGTTAGCATCCTTTAAAGTAAGCAATTGGAAGGAAGTCAAATAAATTTTCTTTTCTTCCATTTTTGATCCATCACATACAGTACAGTACAGTACAGTACAGTACAGATACAATTTTTTTTTAATAATCATCAATGTCTGTTCAAATTCTAGCATTAATTTTAGAAAATTGTTGATTTAAATCGTGATGTAAATCAATTTATTTAAATTATATCTAAACTGGCAAAAACTGATTTTGTTTTTAATCATCGAGTATGCCAACCCTGCTTATAACCATGCACAGCGGAACGGAACGGAAATTTGTTGTCCATGGTTATAAGGGAATGAATGATATTATATCCCGGGTCGTTGTGCATGCCTACAAGTGAATGAAATATTTTAACTTTCCCGTTCCCGTTCTGTTCCCGTCCCGTTCCCGGGCTATTGCGAAGCCGCTGTAACTCTGCCTCTCAGGCTGCTTCTCGATGTAATAAAACTTTGTACAGACTTCAATTGAATAGCAGCTATTGGTGAACGTACGTAACACAGACAGATATAAAGACAGACAAGCATGTAGATGAACATACAGTGATATAGATAGTTGCTGAAAGGACGTATACCTCAACGTCAAAGTGGTTTTATTTTTATTAGGAACTGAAACTGGCGATCGCTTGTAGTGTTAAAGTATAAATGTATGTTAAAGAACCTTTAATTAATGAAATTAAGGGATCGACTATATTGTGAGTACCTAAGATGTCAACTCTTTATTATGTTAAAATATTAATTCACGTGTTGATGATTATTTTTATGTAATATTAGTATCTTAACTATGGACGAAAATTTTCATTAAGTCTTGATTAACTACATTTAAACCCTCGAAGCGGGATCTCTTCTAGATGAAGCGAATCAGGGCGACCTAGTTACATGCCGCAAACGCAATTTCCATCGGGCGCTTATTTTTTTTACACGTTAAGCCACTTAACTCGTTGAGGAGAGAAATGGGCGCACGTAATAAAGCGCTCGGAGGACAGTTTAGACGAGGGACGGGAATTATGAATTTTAAAATCGGTAAGTTTTGCCGCTAAATATTCCGAAGGACATTTAAATTTTTAATTGGTTCGCACCGCAATGGAGGCGTCGCTGCGAGGGTGATTAGAGAAAGTTCAAGGCGTTCAGGATATTAATTTTATATACAAGTTTTTCCGGAAAATATATGCAGAATATAAAAAAATATGGAAACAGTTTTTTTCTGAATAATTTTCAGAATATTTTTATAAATGATGTTTTGTAATTTTAGGGGCATGAAATACTCGTAATAGCATGGGTTTTTAATTACCTTAAGTGACAAATCATATCAGTATATTATAAATATTTTATGTGCACATCAATGATTTACTATTTTGGTCAAATTAATCAATTGTCAGGTTTACACAATACAATTCATGTCATTTTGTTCTTAAACTGGCAACAGAGTAGTAAACTGGCTTCACACATCATCGAATCACGGCGGAATTGATAAACGTTCCTAGAGATGCCTCCCTCTCGTGACAAACGACTTGGGGGCGTAGGGTATAGGGCTGGGAATCGGCGTACACCGGCTTGAACTTTCTTAATTAAACGCAGAGATCGCTCTGGGGTTGGAGGGATGATGGCCCAAAGCAAGAAATTTATAATTACCTGTGCGTACACACCGACATACATCCTCAAACGTGTGTACCCCGAGCGAAAGGGGAAGTGTTTATTTTTACTTTCTGTTTGTTGAGTGGAGATTACCAGCGAGATGAACGGCGTGACGGAGTTTCTTGATTTCCGCCGAAGGAAAGTTTTAGTGATAAATGTCTGAAATTGATTAAGTAACAAGTTGCCTAATGATATTTATCTTCCAGTTGAAGTTACAGTAAAAAAAAAACGTTATAGTTATAGTATGCACAGTACGAATTTCGTAGAAGCACTGATAATATACAGAGTGTCTCTAAATTACGTGGACATGGCTTAACCACACATTACTGGGATAAAAAAAAACGATTTAACAAAACTTATCTATATACAAATGCGTTTGGTTTAGCCAAATTTTTAGTAGCGTTTGGTTTAGCCAGTTTAACAAAATTTGCTTATAACAATAGAACGTTTTCATTGATTTGGATATTGTTTGGTACGACACTCTGTACGGGTATAACTCATATTTTATTATTGTTATTATCAGTAGACCGGTTGTGTACAAAACAAAGGTGGTCCAACATTAATATATTCATATTTTCTAATGACAAAGCAAATAACTTAAAAGAATCAAATCGGACGCAGGCATTCATTATTAAGTTTTTTTGTATATTTATAGTTTTTGATATCTGTTACAGTTTCGGCACAAAAAATAAAATATGAGTGACTGCCCTACACTCCTTTGGAAACAAATTTAATCTAGTTACCGGGTTGATGATGGTTTATTCACAATAATAAATATAAAGTACACTTACGCTGATAAAAGAGATATGTTGCTGGTTTTAGGACTTTAGGAGCCCTAATAATGAGGAAGAAATTTTGGAAATTATAGCTATCGCTTCATCCATACGATATCCAAATAGTGCAACAGCATTTACCAGCGGATTATGATCTACGTTTTGCGTTTTGCCCATTTATTCAGAAAAACAACAGAGCTGCTCATATACTTTTTAACCAGAAAATTCTCTTCACTGATGATTTGTTTCCAAACGAGTGTAGCGCAGTCACTCATATTTTATTTTTTTGTGTCGAAACTATAACAGATATCAAAAACTATAAAAATTTAAAAAAACTTAATAATGAATGCCTGCGTCCGATAATTTTTATTAATTTATTTGCTTATGCCGTTAAAAAACTACGAATGTATTAATGTTGGGCCTCAAATATTTTATACACAACCGGTCTACTGATAATAACAATATTATGTCAAAATATGAGTTATACCCGTATAATATGTCATACCAAACAACATCCAAATCAATGTAAACGTTCTCATTTTATAAGCAAATTTTGCTTTTTTTAAATGAACTTTGAAGCTGAATACTGGCTAAACCAAACGCATTTGTATATAGATAAGTTTTGTTAAATCGTCTTCTTTTGATCCCAGTAATCTGTGGTTAAGTTATCCACATAATTTAGAGACACCCTGTATAGTATATTACTAGACATGAAATTCTAATTTCTGGGTTAAATGTTATGTCAATGAAAATAGTCATTATTATGTTAAGTATAAATTTTTTTTTTTATATATATTATTGGCAAGTGAAGTTTGTAATTATTATAAATTATTTCATTTAAAAAATAAAAAATTATACCAACACATTTATTATTTTCATTTTTATACAGGGAAGGCTATCCTAATCAATCCATGCAAATCACTTCGCAGGTATGATAGCGAAAATTGATCGTTGTATAGCTAAAAGAGGGCCCTGAGATGATGACCTTGAACTTGACCATGAAGTTGACTTTCAAGGTCATTTCCAGGCCAACTTAAAAATTTGAAATAGCAACCTTACTTTTTGAATTTTTATTTTGAAAGAGTGTCATCATCAAAGCACGGATTTATAAGCATAAAAAAATATAAAATAAGCGCTTAAAATGTATACAAATCTTAGAAAATAAGCATATAAAATTGCATACAGATTAGAATTAGCACAAAAACGCAGAAAAAGCATTAAAAGGCATATTTTATTTTTTTATGAAAATACAGAAAAACATAACAAAACATAATTTTACTAACAAGAACGCACTATACTGAAAATAAATAGGACATTACCTCATATATTTAGTATCTAGAAGTTTTAGTTATTTTTTTTCTGTATGAATTAAGATTGGGTACTATAATTTTTAATGTACCCTGAAAACGCTTTTTTTATTACAGCCGCATTTCTATTTTAAAGTTTTGAGATCATCCGGATAAACAGTTCAACCGTGCGATCAACAATTATTTAGATAAGGGGCGGCTATGACTGTGTCAGCATTATGGTACTTGTCAAAAAAATTTAACAAGGACTTGTATATGCATCCCTGCAAAATACAAGCCTATCATGAATTGCTGCCACCAGTTTTTAACGGACGTCTTGTACTCTAGCAGACATATTGCCAACATCACAAGGGCTTCTTGTATTTAAATAATTGTTGATCGGACGGTATATTTAAGGCTGAATTTTCATATTATAGAACAAACTTCCAGAAAATAATTATATTGAGGACATCCTGGAAAATTGTAACTTCATTAAAAACTGTTTTTTTTTTTATAAAAATGAATTAAAACGTGGAGATACAATATCAAGTGTCCAACACAAAAATCGACGGCGAAGTTGACTTTGGCAATCTCAAGTGATGTTAGCGAATTTTGCAATATTTATTTATAAAGCAGAAGTACCAATTCGATTTGTTTCTTAGACGATTAATTTGGAGAAATAAATAATATAAGATACATTGATTTTCGTAACTGTAGATATTTGTAAACTGCTCACTCTGTAAATTGCCAGATTGTAGATATTTGAATACATCTAAAAAAAATGTATTGTGCTTTGGACATACTCAATAGCTTAATCTTCTTCAGTGCTTTGCTCGAAACGTGCGTAATCGATTTCCCCACATACATAAGTGTTTGAGTGCTATATCGTAGTTACAGTGGTAGTTACAGCTTACTAGCCAGGTAGAACACATGACTTTTAATTTAATTGTAATGGTCAAAACAGTCATCGCCATAATTATGTTTATCCCACAAAATTTGGTTTGTTTAGTATTTAATCGTGTAATTGTTTTATTTACTACATATTGTATTAATCTCGATTACAATACTTGATTGTATTAATAAATATGAAAAATAAGAATACAATAATTATGTATTTAATATACCTATATTATTCTCTTTGAGCTTTGAGCTTTTTGAAAGGATCATTATATTAATTAAATAACTTATACCTGTTCTTCACAGCTTGTTATTAAATATCAAACACTCGATTGTATTAATAAATACGAAAAATAAGAAACAATAATTATGTATTTACACAATAATCACACAAAAATGTAAACTTATTAATAGAAACATAATGTTTAAACCCTTTAATAAATCTACATATGTCTGTATTTTTTTCAGTTGCGCTTTTCCTCGATTACGCTGAAGATGAATAATAATTACAGTTATATAAGAATTACAAAAGTAAATATACACTTGTTAAATAATTTTATTACTTAATATTCAACTGAATTGGAATTAAGAGTAATTCACTCAGCTGGCCCCAATGTGCGTAAATTAATTTCAAAAATAAATATTTAAATTGTCCGCGCGCAAATAATCCGGGGCGTCGCGACGCAGGCCCGCCGCCCCAAATGGAGTTTGCCCTCAGGGGGTTGGCATGTAAATTTCTTGTGCCTCCTGGATATTTATTGTCAAGTTATTTGTTGAGGAGAGCGACTTTCGCCGTTTCCTCCGGTCTAATTTACGTTCCGTGCGCGCGAATGGAAATAACGTTTTCTCGTACACGCGTAAATATTTGCGTTCCGTTTGTGTTTTCCGCTCATTGTGCCACCCGGCGGGTGGAAATTTGGGGTGGAAACGGCCCGGATTGTGTATTAAGTCTGCTGATGAATGCTGCCGGAAGTACGAGGATTAGCGTTTTTGCCACAATAAAACAGTTAGATGTTACATCAACATTATTGAAGTAGTTAATATTGTAACATCAAAGACCTAAATGATTGAATTCCCAATATTTTTTTCATAAGCTTGCCCTGTATAATTATACGAATTCAACTATATATCAGCGATTCAATCATCGTGGTAAGAACAGACACTTGGATATACGTCACAATATTCTTCAGGTGAATCATCATAATAATTTTCAAAGGCCTCGGCAGTTCTTGATAGAAGGTACTCATCTGCTATTTCATTATAAAATCATCGTATTTAGCTGAATATCACGGATACACCACTTACGATATTATTTGCTTTATTTCTGAGTAAGATATCACATGCAACATATAACAACAAATGTAACAGACACAGGGTGTGTCCGTAACTTTCGCTACAGCTTCAGGTAGCAGGCTTAATTCAGTATCGTATGTGAACTCTAAAACTATCGTTCCAAACGCCCAAAGGGGTACAATTTTCTCAAACGACGCATAAAAAAAAATAACACTGTTAGGTTTGTTTAATGAATGTACATAACAATAAGGCCTTTAGTAAGTCTATGGACAGAAAATATTCTCTTCAGTCCAGTAACTACTTACAGGATACTCTAAAAGAGATAATGATGAAAATACATAACTCTAATAAAACCTATACCATGAAGCATTTCACGTCACGTAAATAACAGATACTTTACTTGGAGGTGAGTAAACCGAGCCTAAATCTTCTCATGTCACTGACAGTCAAAATATAACGAAAGAATATGCATTGTTGTCATGTTTAATGTCAACAAATTTCTTATCATTTAACACCATGTCACAAACGAAATACCAATAGTTAAAATAAATTATAGCCAATACATAAGTTTCTTTAAGTTTTTTTATAATTCCTTATCATTTGTTGTTGAAGACAGATTCTTTCATTGATCTCTTATAAAAAGGTTTTGTGGACCATTTTTCCACGTCCATGATTTTTCGTTAAATTTTATTAAAATGTGAATAACTTGGCAATGTAGCATCTGATCTCAAAAAATTTAAATGATTTGTGAAGCCCACATAAAGCAGATTCTGAAAATGAAATAATATACAGGGTATATCAATTTAAAAAATAAACCAAATTTTGTGTCTTGGATTTATGGTACACTGTGTATACTCGAAAATAATTTTAAAAGGTAGCACATCAAATGTCCAATAACTTCCAGTCAGATGCTTTCCTAAATTTTCATTTAGGAAAATGCCCGAAAAAGGCCCGACCGAAGATAGGAGGGCCACCCTGTATATTATGCAAGTCTTAACTATTTCAGCGCTTAGCACATACGCAATGATTTGATTCAGCACAAAGCGTTGTATGAATTGGAGAAAACTTACAAATTAAATAATCATCTTGACGTGACTTAAAGGTACGAGGGTAGTTTGATAAATCAGTGACTTTTCGAATTTCCCGAATAGTAACATAAAATACAACACTGCCCGTGTCAACTACCATCTGTCAATAGACTTCTGTAAAATTTTGAGCAAGCTGCGTCATTTGGTTTGTGTTTGGTAGCTATTGAAAGCAGACGACCTCGTGAATTTCGACGAAAATGGATACAAGTGAATTTCGTTTTCTCATTTTCTCAAGCATTATTTTTTGCGTAAAAAAACTGTTACCGAAACCAAGGAAAGGCTTGAAAAATACTATGGGGACTCTGCACCATCAATTTCAATGGTTAAAAAGTGGTTTACTGAATTCCGTTGTGGCCGTACCAGCACAAGTGACGCCGAACGTTCAGGTCGGCCAAAATAGGTTGTTACGCCAGAAATCGTCGATAAAATCCATGGAACGATATTGGACGATCGGAGAATGAAAGAATCGAAGATCGGAGAATGAAAATACATCACATTTTATACGAATATTTGGGCATGAAGAAGATATCCACCCATCCGATGGGTGCCGCGATTGGTCACACTTGACCCTAAGCACAACCGTGTAACCACTTCACAGAAGTGTTTGGCGATGTTCAACCGTAATCCAAAGGAGTTTTTGCGCCGTTTCGTAACCGTGGATGAAACATGTATCCACCACAATACACCGGAGACTAAAGAACAGCCAAAGCAGTGGACTTTTCCGGGGGAACGTGCACCGAAGAAGGCCAAGGTGGGTCTGTCGGCCAACAAGGTCTTGGCGACAGTTTTCTGGGATGCACGCTGTGTCATTCACATCGATTACCTTGAAAAAGGTAAAACGATCACTGGCAAATACTATTCAGAGCTGTTGGACAGATTCGACATTGATTTGAAGCAAAAACGACCGCATTTGGCAAAGAAAAAAAAGTGTTGTTCCATCAGGATAATGCACGGGTGCACACGTGTGTAGTCTACATGGCAAAAATCCATTACCTGGGCTAAGAACTGCTACCCCATCCAGCATATTCTCCCGATTTAGCCCCCTGCGAATATTTCCTATTCCCAAACCTGAAAAAATGGAAAAAAGAGATTTGGGTCGAAAGAAGAGGTAATCACTGAAACCAACGCCTATTTTGAAGCCCTTGGCGGAACCTATTATTTGGTAGGGATAAAAAAAATTGGAACAACGCTGGACTAAATGTGTTGGGCTGAAAGGAGATTAAGGAGAGAAATAAAACGTTTTTTTGCCGAAAAAAAATTCCCTTGTCCAAAAAGTCACTGACTTATCAAACTGCCCTCGTATTATAGGTATTATAGATAGATATTATGCATGTCATCACACATGTCACATGTAATATAGAATTCATAAAAAAAAGAAAACTGAATCATTAGAAATGTTCATGACATTTATTTTTCAGATACTATTATGCTAACAATGATTTTCGTGCACGTAACGTATAATTTAACATGTAACACTTAAGAAAAATTTCACTTAGTACGTGGTATTCAGTTCTTTGAATTCAGAATACTGAATAAGCTATAAATTATCGTCATATAACACATTTCCTATATGATTTCATCATGCACGTTTGTACTACAACTCAAAAACCATGTTTTTTTTTCAAAATAACATAGCTTATTTTGCTTAAGCTCTTAAAATGACAACTCTTTCCTCATTTAATTGAATCTCTATGTTTTATGGTTTCCGAGATCCCAACGCTAAAAAAAAAAAAAAAAAACTCACCCTGTATACTTATAATATTTTTGTATAATACTGCTCTCAAATATGACTTTAGTAACTGACTACTGCAGTTTTTAAAGTAGGTATACTATAAAAATAAGTCTACACTTGTACACTGTAAAAGGCTATAAGCATAATGTAATAAAGCAAAGCTGCCCTGAAATATGTAGGTACCAATAATTTCCTTCCTGATGTGCCATCGTTGAGAGCAAAGTTTCACAATATAGGCAATCAGCTATACTGCGTATCAAAATACGTTAACCAAAGCTAATAAGTCATGCGCATCGGTAGATATTTACGATTGGTACGTTATGGTTTAGGGCGAATATAATATTTTTAAATGGTAATACCATTCTGCGGATAAATATTGCATGTTTTATAGAAAATATTTAATAATATCTATAAAATTTAAATACACATTTTCTGTAATAAATATGTGGAGCAACGAAATTACCTTAAATATAACTGGCAGAGTGCTTCTTCTGGATGTTGAAAACCTGGAACAAAATTAAACGTTACTTATTTTAAAACGCAATATAGAAACCCAAATTAACTTGTACAAATATGTAATAAATATAAGATTTTTTTTTCTGCGTTGTTTGTGAAACAAAAAAACAATAAATCATTATCCACATATGTAACATAATATTTAATCACATCAATATTAATAAATACATACTACAACTGGGTAACAACCATGACCTTTATAACAACCCTTTATAGATGTTTCGGCGCTATTGCACAGCGTCGAACCCCAAATCGGTTAAAGTGTATTCGCAGTAGTCGGCCTTTGTTGCAGCTGATACATTTGTAGTATTAAGATTGAAAAGACAATTTATTGAAGTGGCTATTATTTAGCCATTATGTTCACCGAGAAGTGCTTAAGTAAATTACGGTGCGCATGAAGATCAATAGGCACCTTAAGCCATTTATTGAGCAAGGATTGCCACTTCGGCAAATACAATTAGCGACCGAGAAATCCCAAATATATTTATTGGACGGCATTAGGAACCCTCAGAAATTCCAGATAGAGGAATTACCCAAGGCTTGTGATAACCAAGTGTGGCAACATGGCTTACCGAAACGAAATGCCGCACCAATCAGGGATCATCTTCAAACCACCCCTCGCGTTGCACAAATTGCACCCCACCCCAATAACTTAAAAAATATTAATTGTAAGAGCAATTAATTGTAAGAATAACAGATTAATTGTTATTCGTGACCTTCACCGGTGTACATCGCTGTGTATTGATAATTGTTACGCATTAAATTATAGTTTACATTATTTCCAAAACGACGAGTTTTAATTACCTTTTCATATAAATTGGCGATCACCCGTCTGGTCCTTCGATTACGTAAGAATAGGGCAGATAATAAAAACTCAAATAAATTGATTTATTTCCATAAAAACTTTTTTATTAGTATGTTAGTTTGATAACACTAAACAAAATTATTAAATTAATTTTTATTATTTATTTTTCTTAAACCGATTGATATATTAACCATGATTTCATTACATAAAGATCTAATATGAAAAATAAATTATTTTAGCGGATACTGGTTGATAATAACATCTAATTTTACGATTATTCGCGGACAAATAAGACCGGTTCAATTTCGAACCAGCATTCGCTCGCACAAACAAATCTGATATTTCAGGTGCAATATTATACTGGTATTTGCTAGATTTCGATTTATTTAAGCTCGGTTGAAATATCGAACAGTAATCTATAAAGGGTACAACTAAGTACAAAAGTTTAATACAAAAGGCTGATTAATTATAATATTAAATCGCATAAGGCATGACTAATTTATATACAATATTCTATCTCGATGTTACTGCATATCTTTGAAATGGAGAGCCTCCCAAAAGAAGCCTCCCTAAACGCGCTTCATCGCGATGGATGTAGTGCCATTTTTAAAACGATTTATTTAAAACGATTTTTCCACTCTTATCTCACCTGTCACCACATTGCTGTCTGATAACGGATCACTTATATTGAATTGACTTTAAATCACAGCAAAACATGTCTTAAAATTAAACCACCACATTAATTCCACCAATATAATTTGAGGTTATGATTAATAAAGGAGCAATCAGTGTTGCCTACGATCTGACCGAGCAGAAAATAATTTCCATTATTGCCAATTATTGATATTATAAATGATGTTATATTTGAATGATTTAAGAGTGGTTTTCTGGCTTACATTATACGTGACTATTTTAGATATTTAACATACAAGTGTAAAACGTCGATTATTATTAATAACCACTGAATGAACAGAATTTTTACACATGTAACTTACAACTTAATGTTATTATACGAGGGTCGTTCAATAAGTAATGCCCCATATTTTTTTTTTAGAAACTATTTATTTAAAAGTGTTAAATTTTGGTGACAATATAGCTACATGTTTCTTCTACACGTACTATTTTTCAACATAGTCTCCATCAACTTGTATGGTCTTACGCCAGCCTGAAACAAGTGCCTGTATTCCCTGCTGGTACCAACTCTTGACCTGTGCGCGAAGCCATGTTTTCACCGCTTGAATTACGCTCTCATTATCATCGAAGTGTCTTCCACGCAAACCGTCTTTAAGAGGTCCGAAGGGATGGGAAGTCTGACGGTGCCAGATCTGGGCTGTATGGTGGATGGGACAATGTTGTCCAACCCAATTTGGTGAGGTGTTCCCGGGTTCTGAGACTTGTGTGCGGGCGTGCATAATCGTGCAGGATCAAGATTCTTGTCATGCCTAACACGCAGGAAACTGCTCGATCACAAACTCAAGAACTCAATCACTGCTCGCTGTTTGTAACGTGGATCACTAACAGACGATTTTTGAAAATTCACTACAGCTCTGCCATATGTTGGAATGATTTTAAACTTCGTCCACCGGGAGGAGAAACACTGAACTTGAAGTACCTAGAAGTACAACTTTCAGCTTTTGCTCATTGTGGAGAAAAAAAATATGGGGCATTACTTATTGAACGACCCTCGTAACTGTGATAATTTATAAACTGTGATACACAATTGTAAACTGAACCTGCCAAGACCAATTACTTGTTTTTTTCTATGAATGCAGCAATTTTACCCCTACAACTGATTAAGAAGTGTTAAGAACAGCTTTAACTTTAAATGTGTATATTTGACTTGTGTAAAACTTTAATGTTACTTAACACCAATAAATACTACTACTACTTACAACATCTTATATACGATCATAACGATTTTCTAAAATAATCATTTGATTTGATATTAGAAATATGCCGCGTTGACATGTGACAGTAGTACATACGTCAGCGTGCGTTGATATTCACGACGATTTAGTTGCAGTGCAACCCGGTTGTTATACAGGGTCCTGCAACAGTGTGTCGGGCTTTCCTAGCGTTTTTCCCGTGAGAGATAGAAAAAAATGTTTCGTACAAAATGTTATTGGTTTAGAAATCTTTATGCCGCAAAATTATTTTCAAATAGACAGGGTGTCCCAATTTTGCGGTATAACAAAAACAAATATATTTTTTAAATGGAATACCCTGTATTTATTCAAGTTTTCTGATGACATTTTTCAACCTTTACATTGTCGTCTATTTAGTTTTGGATTATGTTACAGTGTTGCCAATCTACCATTTTTTTCTCCAAATATCATGCATAAGCAAACATGTTGATAATACGCAATTTGAAAAAAAAAATCCTAACTTTACAAATTTCAAAGCGGTATAACCCATATTTTTTAAATGGAATACCCACTAGTTTATGTTATTATTCGATGGGTCTTTTTCTTCTCTTCAATTTGATGGGGCATATCTTATGTCTGAACCCCATAGTTGTTGAGATATTCAATATTTTTCACAAATGTACCTATAAAATATGTAAAATAACACAAGTTTTTTTCAAAATAAAGGGACGAGGTTCCCACCGGGGGAGGGGAAACTCGAGGGATATTCGATTCTAGAGAACTTAAGAGTAAATATACAAAATTTCAAAACTATATAATTTATTTCCGCCAAAGAGTCTGATTTGATTGGACTAACTGCCAACATTGACACATTTTTGTTCTGTCAGATTCTCACGGCAATATTTGATATTGACCGTCGTATGGTACAACTCGTAATCTGATTGGTCAAACGGCTTGTTACATTATGAAAATTCGTTTCATTATATTAGTTATAATGCAACGGGTTTCGGAACAATTATCAATAAATTATGATATGGGAGTAGATTATAGTATATTATTCAACGAGCACGAAATAGTACTCATTTACTCAGGCCGAGTGCTGCAATTCATCTAAGTAGGAAGTGGACAATCCGTGTGAGTTATATACAGCGTGTTTGCCAAAGGCGTTCCGTACATTTGGATATCGAGTCAGCGATGACACCAAACGAAAAAGTTTGTACATACATGAGGGCATAGATGGCGCTCTAAGCAGATATTCAACATTTCGTTTTATACCATGCATTTATATTAGTGACAGAATTTTACATTTAAACAAAAAATTAGATATTGGCAGACAATTTTAATACATTCACCGCCATTTAAATATAAATTTAGTTAAGTATTTATTATGAAGATATGTAAACTGCACGACAAACAATATAAAATACGCAGTAATAGATAACCTTTGTTAACTAAATACATTGTAACACCAAATTGACATTAAAAATTATACATACATTAAACAAACCACGCTATAAAAAAGGCAAAATGTAAAAAATATACAAAATATACAAAAAATACAAATATCATGCAATTGACAAAGTATTAAAAAAAACAACAAATATACAAATAATAAATTAATCCACTCCACTCCATACACGCCACCATTGTCAGAATCGTCATCGGTGGTGGAATCCGAGTCAGCATTTATATTAATAAGAAATTCATCAATGACACCATCAACGTTACCCTCTCTAATTCTAAATTCTTCTTAGCATATTTTTGGCGTGTTCACAACGAGTTAACCAGTCATCTGCTGAAAACTGTGCGAAAAAATCTTTGCACATAGTTTGAACATCTTGCAGCCGAAATGTCACATTTTCTTCGGCCACATATTGTTTTAGCTATGCCCATACCAATTCGATCTGATTCAGATCTGGGTGATACCGTGGCAAACCCAACACAATGTGGATATATTTACGCAATATAATAGCATTGATTGCAATTTTTCTTTGTTTTAGGTTTATTGAGAAAAATTAGATTATAAAGGTCTGTTCTGGGAAGTAAATGTGTAGATTGTGTACTACTTTTCATTGTAAGTTTTAAAAAGGCCATTGTGCATGGGGTGGAGTTGCAACTGATATTGTTGCAACTTATACTGAAGTTATACTCAAAGTTATACTGGAATTTTAAGAGTCATTGAATATTTACGGTCGCAACCATACAAATGTGGGACAGGTTTTTGCCTAGTTTGAATAGAAAATCTTTGATTTTATTTTATATATAAACGAGGAGAACCTTTATTAGGCGACCCACCCCCTCTGGGGTCTATCTGCCTAGTTTTATTTTAATAGGTGACTTTTACGAATTTTAGGCACAGACAATGACATGTTACCTGATTTTTCATTGCAGAGACGAACGACTTAATTATAGAGCTAAATTTTTGATACATTATTAATTTTATTATTCTTATAAAAATTATTATTATAAATAAGACTTGTCCCACTTTTTTTTTGCTGCGACTGTACTGCACAAATTTTAGTTTTCCCACATAAAATCTGCCACGTAGAGACACTTAGCAACGATTTCATTAAATTAATTACATTACAAAGTCCATTTAATTTTAAGTAGGTAAATTCCTATTTTGGGAGTATATCGCGTTGTTTTATTATTCATGGATTCATTGAATGTACGAGGGTAATTCAATAATTATAGATACAAATTGATGTACAAAATAAACAGTTTGTAAGAGGAGTTTGGTACTTTTATGACATCCTGATAGCATTACTTGGATGAGTTCTGATTAGCTGATGCATAAAAATTGGTTTGTTTATAACCTCAAAATTGCATTTAAGGTTGCGTATCCGCTTGAAGATTCCACTTTAGTTGAACGACGATTAGTGATCCGCTATTTGCTTTCTGAAAGTAAAAACCGGCTAAAATCTTTCCTCGAATGATTTTGTTGTATGGTGAAAGTTGTATGAACCTTGGACATTTTATAAGTGAGTAAAACAGTTGAAAAACTGTCGAACCTTAGTGACCGACGAGCAATGTCCTGTACGGCCAGTTGAAGTGTCAACTCCCTCGTTTGAAACCCGCATTGACAACATTCGTGAAGACCGAAAACAGTGTCTACTACTCAGACATGCTGATGAACAATGTAAAACCAGCAATGAGGGAAAAACGTTGTAAATGTCAAAGAAAATGCGCGATTCTCCTACTTGACAATACTCGCCTTCACCGCCCAGCTGACCAAAAAACCACTGAAAAAATGGACTGGGATGTAATACCTATCCTGCCTATAGTTCAGTGGCATCACGTGGAAAAAAGTTCGGCAACAACGAGTAGGTCAAAGAATCTGTAGGTCAGTAGCTCAAACATCAAGACCATGATTTCTTTGCATCAGGTATTTATGTGCTAGTTCATCGTTAGGATAAGTGAATTAATGTTCGTGGGGATTATGTCGAAACGTAGTAAATGTCTCATTTTGGAAAAATACACCGTTTATTTTTTAATCAATATATTTATTTAATTTTTGAATTGCCTTCGTAGTTTAATCCTAGTTCATAGAATAATAATTAAATGTGATCAATGTATAACACTGTTGCATTATGCATTGTTGCAAAACATATTAAATATTCTCTTGCAAAACAGTTAAAACCCACGACCTTATTACTTCATTATTCGTACTTCAAGCAGTATTTTCAAGTATGATGCATCTGCATTATTTTACTATTTTACATCATCGATTTAATCCTAAACTATTATAATCCCAAGCCCTCTTAATTGCACTCTTCTGGTGGTAGCAGCACGCAGTCTCTCCTACATGTATAGACGCCGCGGCTAGCTTCTCAATTGAAATGTATTTTAATTGCTTCCCAATTCATGTCACCTCACGTTTCCATCACATGATAAACTCTTGTAAACCATAAACCCCTTTTTCGCCCTTCTCTGAGGGTGAGGAGGGCGTAGTCTCGCCTCAGCCGCCGCCGTGGATATCTTACAGCACTGAAGTTACACAATTTGCATGCAAATACGATACGTCCCCCGAGCCGCCCCTGGCGCCAATATTGTTTATAACTTTCATTAGGGCGCGGTTGGGGAAAATTATTGAAAATATACGGCGTGACGCGGGGGTTGCTCTCGAAACAGCGCGTTTTATGGCCGCGCCCCTATTCCCCATCGCGAGAGCAATCAAATTTGTTTCTGGAGTGAAATTAGATAGTTTATAATGTGTGCTCGTCTCGTGGCTGCAATCTGGATTGTGTACCTAATAAACTGAATTGGTGTACAAATATTTTAGTTGGCTGCTAATCGTCTCGCTGATTAACTAAGTTAATTGCAATATACACCATAATACACTAAGTAGTCTGAAATTAAAATCATTCAAAGTTGAAATTGCAATTTAGGATTTTATGTTTTTAATTAGAATTTAAAAAATAATCCCGTGCCTAAATGTATTAATTTTAAACACCACAGGCATTAGAGCATTGCAGGTTACGTGTATTTTTTTCCCTGTATATTTAACACAATTATGCTTCAAAATAAATTTAAGAATAAATATATACTGTAATCTCAATGTATTGGAATTCAAATTCAAATCAAACGTGGAAACACCTTACAGGTGTACTTCTATTTTCTATCTGTGTGTCAAACGAAGGTTGTTTACCTTACTAAAAAAGAACAATTTATTAACCACTAATCATAAAAACCAACTTCACGGTACGTTGATACATGACATAATGATGTGGTTTTTGACTAGTAGTGCAAAAATAGTTAGTCTTACGTGTATTTAATTTAATTTATCTAAAATCTGACAAATATAATCATTGAGTTGAAAAACGGGCCGATTCCATCACTTTAATACACCTTAACTGTCAGTTATTTTAAATATATATGTATTTTATCAGTGAGTGTATATTAACTACTCGTATAGCTATAAATTATCAATTGTAACTTTTCATGTAATACGATCTGTTTGCTTCAAAAAAACTTTTTTTTATGTGTCCCAAAATCTTGCTCTAAGGAATCTCAGTTTTAACTCATGAATGATTTTACAAGAGATAGCCATCTCGTTCATTTTTCGAACGGGAGATGGCACTCGCGTCCACAATGTCGCACTCGCAAATCGCACCCGGCGAGAACAAGTCACAACTCACAAACACTGCCGTTTTTGAGATTATGTCAGTGTTAAATACGTATGGTGTGTCCACACATGCTAAAAAAACATCACATCTCTAACTCGCATTTTAACCGCCACGGGGAAGTGTGTCAGTTTTATTGTAGGCTGGTTCAATATTCATCATTGCAAGAATAGTCGCTGTCAAGATTTGATTTACAGATTTGTAATATTTTCCATACTATATAATAACAGCTACCGCAACAGATGGTTATCTGAAATTTAAAAGAAGCTTATACAATGCAATATAACTTTGCAAGACGATTTTCTTTTTTCGTTATTTCTCAAAAACTGCATTTTTGACTTTTCTTGCCGGGGTGCGATATCTGAATGCTGAACATTTCTAATGATCAATATGATACGGTATGTCATGGTGAACAAGCGGTACCTCATTATTGATTCATGGACGCCTTCTGGTGTCCTGAGTACGGAGAGGTTTTAGTCGGTAGGAATCCGATACTACCTCTAGACGGGGTGTCTTTCAGAAGATTTCCTCATATAAAAAAAAATTGTGATTCACGGATCTGGCTATATTGGACTGACAAGTTCGAATAAGAAGGAACCAGTCTTCGATTGCCCGAGGAAATAATTCCCAAATGTACATTTGAAATAACTGTACATTTTATGGTTTCATATTTGTGAATATAAATTGTTTTACTTGAGAGTGCATACAGCATTTTACAATAAATCAAATTTACTAGATTGGGATCCATACACTTATTTTAATTCAGTTGTAATTTTGGTTAAGGAACTAAACTCATTAAATATTTTTAAGATAATTGATTCTATGTCGATTCTTTAGCAATTACAAGCCATTTTATTTGTATTTAGTATGTAAAATATGTAAATTGCAATTCCTATTGTGGCTATTATGTGACATCTTCGTGACAGTGAAATCACATAAAGATATGATTTCGATGTCACAAAGATGCTATTTTTGTTGCCAAAATTAATGTTTGCCGTATCTGCTACAATGCGGTAAACATTTTTAAAGGTAACTTATTGCCAGATAATTGTTGAATTAGAGCATTTGAAATTGTTTTAGTAGTATAGTATGCTTCCAATGAAAAGAATGATATCAAACTAGGTATTACAGAGTTTCAAGTTATGATCACAATACCGCACAGTTAAAAGAAAATAATTTTTATGTTTCCTTTATTTGAAGCAGATGTGCTTATATAAAAGGGGTGGTCATTTTCAAATAGTTGTATTATAAAAGTTTTAGAATGTAAAATTTTGGAAGAAGATTTGCAAAGATGGCAGAAGCTTTAGGTCTACTACATGAATATTTACTAACTATTTGAGTGTCTGGTACTTTTTGTTTAATTGAACCTGAACAACCAACTCATGTGTAACTGTGGTGAAACTGTGTCATTTATGATAATATTAAATAATCATGTACCTTGTCTTGTGGTTTTATAAAATAAGTTGATATTTTTGACCTATTTATATATATATATATATATATATATATATATATATATATATATATATATATATATATATATATATATTTGATATTTGCAACATTAATTATTGCTTTTAAATGTCTTACGTGGTACGTCGTGGTCGTATCCTATTGTGAAAATACCGTTTTGCCATATGAAACATTTTACAGTATGATAGTCTCTACACAGTCTGATTCAATTATATCCTTCCCATTTTCTATTAAAATATACATAGGCCAATCGTATTCTTTTCTTTTCTGGAGTTTTGGATGTATCATCTGATTCATATTGTGAAGGACTTTCGGACATTTTAGAGGCTGAATAAAATAGAGGCTTGAGGCCAATAAGCCACAAGATCTTTTTTTCGGGATGCTGGACATTTGAGCTCTGTGACGGGACGCGGGACAATTTGGCTCTGTGCGCAACAACAGTCCCGCACATTGCGTGACGTCTGGCATCCCGGCCTGTAATACATAGTATACTTCACAACCTTGGTGTATAATATACTATTTAGCACAAATTAATGAAAAATAATAAGGACATGAGTAGTACTAGATCTAACGCGATGAATCGAAGATCGAAGAAATTAATAGTACCAGGATTCGATAGAATGGATTACAATAGAGAAAGAATAATAATAGATAATAAAGAATACTAGTAGTAAAGAAATTTCACGATTGACAAAATGGCGAACAATGATATATTTCTGTAGAGAGACATGACAGACATATAATCGACGATAACTACCGCAAGAACTAGTCCAAAATGTTTTTGGTACTCGCATACCAGTGAATCCAGAAAACACATTGAGTAGCATATACACTATACAGGGTATCCAAGATAAGCATGAACAACATGGGGATCTCGGAAACAGCAAAAGTTACAAAGGCTGTTAAATTAAATCAAAAATATGCGCAATTTAGTGTTCAATAATATTATGTTGAGAAAACTAGAAAATACCACTTACTTCCAGAGATATTCGACAAAATCCGAAAAAACCGTCTTTGTCCTTATAGACAATAGACAATTATAGACATCCTTATATTGGACACCCTGGCAGAATTTAAAAAAAGATTGGCAAGAAAAATTATTTCCGAATGAATGTTGGAAGGGAAGCGTCCACGAGAAAGATTTCCAACCAGAGAGGTAGACCTTAATCAATAAAGGTCTACATCAAAGTGCACATTGAAATTGATGTGAGGAGGAGGCTAGTTCAGGCCATAACTGAACAAATCTAACCTACTTGTCACTCAAAATAGGGTACTAAAGAATTTGATTATTTACCCCCAAGCGACCAGCTTTGACGGGTCATGCTTCGCTTCAGTAAAGTCACACTTCAAGTTTTTTATACGCAATATGCCTGAGTGTAGCCTTCAGAAAAAAGTCAGCGAAATATCGAAATGACGAAAACAGCAGCATCGATGAAAAATTTCACTGTTTAAAGATGACATGCAAAAATCGATTGATCACATTTTTTGAGACCACTCAAATATTTTTGCACAGGTCCGAAGGCAAACAAAGAAAATTTATATCCCTCTATTATAAAATATGGCATTACAGAGGAAATAGAAAGGTGCCTTACTCGCATTACAAGCAATGCTACTTCATGTTTCATTAATGTGAATAACATCCCTGCTGGACAATTTTATAGCCTATTAAATAAATATGTTGAAGGAAAAAGGGTCAACTTCAGTTTGAGGGGTGGGTATGAAATGAGGGGAAAATGTGCTGCAATGTAAAACAGCCGTCGATCATTTGCGAAATCCATAAATACAATGGCACATTTGGAAAATGATGTTTACTTCGAAAGTTACATTAACAGAAAAATATTTTAGCGCAACAGAATTCGTTCTGCGAAGCAAACATGGCGTAAGAGAATAAAGATAGCCGTAGCAGATGCAGATTATGGAGCAGTGGAAACTGAGAAACCCATAGATCCAATGCAAATAACAAGATCTAAACAAGAGGAATGAAGAAGACCGACAACATCCTTCAATACCATTAACCCAGGAGTGGAGAGAAATCCCACAATTCCCAAGGTGAAGACTGAAGGAAGAAAACAGGCAATATTTTAAATATTATATAAGTATTATTAATTATATTATGTAGAATGTTATTTATATGAGCTATTTATTGTACTGGAATAAAAAAAAATTAAAAAAGGGAAGTCAAAAAGAAAAAAATAATAGTTAAGCTTTCTAAAATGTGCAATGAGGTTCTAGATCTTGAAAAACGAACAAGAGGCCGGAGTAGCAATCCCCTCTGGATTAAAGAGCGACAATACAGGCCTCTCATTTTGGAAGAATTTGCAAAAAGGGGGCAACAACATATCCAGACAAATTAATAAATAGTCTACTTTTAAATAGTTTTTCTGGAAATTTCACAACTAACAATGGAAATTTCAATGAACAGATCGCAGAAGAACAGTTTAAAGAAATAACTGGAAAACATCTTTATCCCTGCGGTTTGTTCATTGGCACGGAAGAAAACTTTTAGAGCAAGTCCCGATGGAATCTTAGCAAGCGAAAGTGCTATAATAGAAATAAAATGTCCCCTCAGCGCCAGAAATATATCTATTAAAGATGCAGACAAAAAAATATAATTAAACTTCAACAGAAGAATGATGGAGAAATAAGACTGAAAAAAAATCACGACTATTTTTACCAGATACAGGGACAATTGCAAATATGCAATATGGAACAATGCTACTTTTTTGTCTGGTCTCCTGTTGGCGATCCAGATATATAAATAATTTAAAAAAATAAAGAATTTTTTAACACAAAAATGAAGAAACAATTACATTATTGTTTTATGATTTCTTTTAACTTAAAATTACAAATCTGCTGTAAATTCAAAAAAATCTGTGTAAAATTAAAAATGTCTTTAGTTGCTGACGAGGATGGCAGTGTAACTATAAACAATTTGCAGCAGACTCGAGCAAAAATTAACGTAAAAATTTTATAAAACATATAAGGGATCTTTTTTCCAACCAATTTTATAAAGAAAAGTTGTTCGTACTTCAAAACCCAATATACCAATTTTATTTGGAAACCCAAAAATTACCCATAAATATGTTCAAGTCTAATTTCAATTTTATTCTCACAGATTGCCATGATTTAATAACAATACCTAATCACCATGAGTTCTGTCATATGAAACATTGCTAATTTGTTGCACTCGTAATAAATTTCTACAATTTTGTTTTTAATGTAGGTAAGGATTTTTGTATATTTATAAAATCATTAAACTTTTACTAATTCTAAAATTATGGCTTTGTAAAGGTTTACTTGAAACGAAAAAGTGGAAATTGTAAGAATTTTGTTTGCTGTTTTCAATCAAATTTGTAATTTGAGGTTTAAGGTCTGACTCCGAACAACTTTTCATAATATCCCTAATATGTTTTTCATTTTTTTTATAAGTTAGATTTTGATAACATTATGCAAGTTATTTACTAAGGCCAAAATGTAGTTTACTAATTCAACAAAGCTTCACGTATTGAAAAAAAGTATTGTAAAATCCACCGAAAACTAAAAAAGTTACCGAAATGTTACCATTTCATTATGTATATACCGGGCTTTTTTTCTTTATTACACATAACATTGACAAGGTATAACTTGTTGCCTGCACCTATCCGCAAGGAATGTTCCTATGTTTAATTCTAAAGAAAAAATAATCAACTCATTAGCGGTGTAGGTGTAGACAACCAGTTATAAACTGTCAATTTTGGCATAAGTTACAAGGAGGGGTTATCTTTGTATCAATAAAGGAATCAGAAAAATTTAGTTTTAAATGAAGATATTAATTTATTCAAGCAATTCTAATGGTAAACAAAACAACATAAAAAGTAAAGTGTGGGTGAAGTCTAATGTCCCAGCAAGTTTTCAAAATGCCCTCCCTGTCGTTCAAGGCAATACACGACGTGGTCTTTGAAGCTTCGCAGAGTATTCCTGTATTGTGGATTTATGCCATACTATACTATGGGGCCAGACCTGCCAATTCAGCGTCTTCCCAATGTATTGTCAAATAAAATCCTGACGGCATTAGTAGAATGCGATGGAGCCCCATCCATTTGGAACCAAGTTTCATCAACGTTGAGCGTCTCAATTGATGGAATTATGTTGTCTCGAAACTAGTCCAGAAATTTTGCTGCACTGAGATTTCCATCAATAAAAAATAGGCCAATAAGTCTCGTTTTAATTATTCCAACCCAGACATTTACTTTTCGATGGTACTATGTGCGGGTTAGATTTTGGGCATGAGGATTTGTATGGGATCAATATTTAAGACATATTTTAGTGTCGTCTCCTAGCCGGATACGTTCGCGAAATGCCACCAAAATTCTTATACCATACACATAAGCGTACTCATTTAAAACACTTCTACTCGGTCACTTTGCCGTGAAAAAGGTACAGGATACGTAAAAACATACGATCATAAATGAAACATAACTAAAGATACACTACCGCTAAAATAAACTACAGAGGAAATAACCACTCAAAGGCTTGAACGCTCATAGTCATAATAGCACCGCGCTTGCATTGCGGTACACTATATTCACATTTAAAATCAAATAAATTGCTTAGTAGTATCCAAGTTGATCAAACGTAAAATTAATGGTTTTGGTACGCCATAGAGTTTAGGTGTATACTTCGATTAACTATGGTAAGGACTAAGGACCAGGTAAAATTGTATAATAGAGTAATCTCTCTGATGCTTTTCGTGTGAAACCAATATTATTATCCGAACACATATACACATAACATTAGTGCCATGCATCCCGTTTCAATTCAAATAACTGCTTCTTGCCTTATCAGCGCATCCCTAGTCATTGATGCTGTCGCGTGTGGCTTCCGGCATCGAAGGTGACGCTTCCTGCCATTCGCTCGGCGTTGCGACGCTGATACAGCGTCGATCACTCGGTGTTCGTTATCTCTGGCGGCCACCGCAAAAGCGGCGCCGCATTGTCATTAAGAACCTCTGAAGAATCGGAGGCAGCGTCGCGACGCCGGTTCCCAATACTCGGCCCGTAATACCGAGAAGATTGGTCACTGCGAACGAGTTTGTTGCATTGTTTACATCAGTACAGGGAGGGCCGCGCATTTCTTCATTATGAACCTCAACAACTTTACGACTCAAATAGGAGCACTTTATTACGAGCTTCGTGCTCGAAATGGGGCACAAGAGCTCGCAGGCTCATTTCTCCCAAGTAATCCCCCTTGTTGTATATTTAGAGACGTAACAGTATTTCCTATTACGCGCTCATTGCCGATTTTCTCTGCAGTGTGATTTACTTCACAATATTGGAATAACATTGAAAGGCAATGGGTTTACATTCAAATGCTTTGTAAAGAGTCTATTCATATAGCTGTACTAATTAGGATTTGTTAGTCAGTTAAATAATGGGCACTTAAATCGTGCAGGAATATAGAAAATATAAAAACAAAATTGAAGGGTATCAAAAGTTGTAGTGTTGCTGTTTGCATTTATTTATTATTTGTTTCTTTAGGCCAAAATATAAAATTACAACAACATATAAGCACACGGCTTTTTTTGGCAGGGTAAGTATGAACTTACGATCAGTAGTTAAGTGCATCCCAGTTATAAACATTGGGGAAAAACAAACATTCAGCACTATGGAAAACGACCAAAATAGTGTCGACGAACAATCACATATTTGTAAAACACATTATGGACCGTTGATGATCAACCATTTTTAAATTTGTGAAGAATTAATCACGAAGCTTATATATATATATATATATATATATATATATATATATATATATATATATATATATATATATATATATATATATATAGAGTTATTCAATTTCGATTACCACTATGGGAATATCGGACACGGTAAGCGATACGAAGTCGGGTAAATTGGGGAAAAGTTGCGTAATCATATGGGGAACAATATTCAATAAAGATAATTAAAAAAATATCAATGATTGCCGAGATTTTTTAAAAAAATTGAAATTTTGCAAAATCTTATTTATTTTTTCTTGTCGTTACTTGAAGAGATATTATAAAAATATAAAGACATCTTCATTGTCACTTTTTCTCATCTACAACATGGAAATTTTAGATTTTGGATCAGACGTTTCGTGTGAGTGCAACCGTCATCAAGTTTAAATTTTTAAATACGGACTTGCCATTTTTATTTTTATTTTGAGTTATACTCGTCTATACTGTTACAATGATGTGCAACACTTGAGGTTTTGATAACGTTTTAATATGAAAATAAATCAAAATCTACAATAAGCACTAAATTGGATTTAAAAAATAAAAATATAATCTAGAGTGCCATGAAAACAGTTTAAAATTGGACATTGTTACAAAACAATAAAACTGGATATTGTTTACTGTTAAAGGTGTTTAGTTACTTCTTAAAAATGTTTTCTAACGAAGACAAAAGAGATATGTTAATAATTTACACTATCATTGTAAGAGAAACTCTGCTCGAGCAAGTGAAAACTATTTACAAGTGTATCCCGAAAGACCCTAGCCATCCAAAACTTTATTTAAAAGATTGGATTACAATTTAGGGCAGTATGGATCTTTCAAGAAACCCAGACTGCCTTATGGAAACCGTGTTTTGGAAGATGTTTTGAAGCGAGAGGTAGCTAGAAAATTGTAAATACGTATCGTCATCAAAAAATCAGGTATTTATTGTAGATAAGAAACGATCCATCGAAGTCGACCAATGAACTAGCGGTTACTTTGAATTTGCCACAAACAAAAGTCTGGCGGATTCTTAGAAAAAAATAATTTTAAACCTTACAAAATTCACATTTCCCTGAGTTTATATCCTGGTGATGGTGAACGGAGGTTGCAGTTTTGTAGTTGGATTTATGAGCGTATTGAAAATGATGATCATTTTTTAAACACTATAATTTTGTCAGATGAATGAAAGTTCACAAATTGTAGACTTTTCAATAGAAAAAATGAACACATTTGGTCAACAGTCAATCCACGAACAAATACCGAAGTTAGAAACCAAGTTAGATTTGGAATTAATGTTGGGCTGGTCTGTTGGGCGGCAAATGTGGATAAGTTTTATTGAATACTTTACATGTTAGAGCAACAATTCTATAACAGTTGCCATGTATAAAGAATAAATTGAGAATTTGTTGATTTGTGTAATGATTAATTTTGTTGATTTTGATTTCTGTAATACTTTATTCTAAATGGTTTTATTATTTGACAGTTTGCATTACAATAGCGATAAAACAAAAACATATCACATGCCTTCTAAAGTGAACTTGTGACATGCAAAAATATACCCTGCAGAAATGCGAAAAAAAAGTTATCTTTGAAATAATTCAAAAAATACTTGCTTTAGGAGTATAGTTGTATTATACTTTTTTGTAGTAAATTTTTCTCCCAATCGTGCTATGTGATAAAAAATGGGTCTTTCTATTAAAAAAAAATGAATTACGTGATATTTAAGAGGGCACTTAGATATTGACATTTTATGAACACTATTATTAAAATTGACAGTTTTAAATTATTTTACTCATAGAGGCATCCTATAGGTACAATTAAAAATATAACTCATAATTTTATCTTATTCCTAAGAGAAGTTATGGACAGATTTCAGGCTACCTTTTAGAGGTCAAAATTTTAGAAAAACAAGTTTTTCTTGAAAACTGGAAGAGATAAGTATATATACGTTCTTACAAAATATGTTCCAATTTAAGAGAGAAATTCAAAAATATAATAATATATGCGGTGTTCTATTTAAAATAAGAAAGTTGGTGCTACTTCCGGTGGAATCGGAAGTGATAGAAAGTTGAAAATATCTCACATGAGGATAACTGATTCAACCATGTGACGAGGATTTTTTTGAAATTTTTAGGACAACGGCAACTTTGTAAACTTTTAACGAACGGTTTAGCGTAGACACCCTGTATATATTATTTATATATACATACAAAGTGAGTTTTTTCGGATGTTTAGTATGGGGATCTCGGAAACTAGCGGAGATTGATGCAAGATTAAATGAGAAAATAATTGCAGTTTTACGAGCTCAAAATAATAAACTTCTTGTTTTTTGGAACAATTGCATGGATACCATGCATACCTATAGATTGCATGGAGAGATATCTAGATATCTCGAAAAAATATATGTTTTGTTATTTTGTTCGGTGCCTGTGGATCTGTTAATATTGACTTGAAGAACAAATGTGTGAAGGAAAAAGTTGTAGGTAATTATGTGTCTAATAATACAGTCCAACCGATTTTTATATTTAAGCTATAATTTTTGAGTTATGACACAAAGTTGAGTTTTTTTCTAATAGAAACCATAATCGGCCATGACTTTATAAAAAAGGCCCTTTTTCTAAATAATTAAATTATGGTCATTTTTACTTTTCATTTTCGAACTTTTCAAGAAGTTCGCTATAGAAACAATTGATATATGCGCAAGGCGTTTAATAATAAAATTAAGTTAGTTATTGAAAGGTATCTTTTCGTTTTGATATTGTAAACATTATTATTTTGGTGTGAAATGTTTATTCCGTTGGAGTTACAATTTAAAAAAAAATCTTATAAAACAAAACTACATAACGACTACAGAACTACAAATCTAATAAACAGAGAATGACAGACGATTAATTGAAAAACAAAAAAGTATATTAGAACGTAACTAAAGTAGTACCAAAACAACGTAATTAAAGTTAGGAAAATATTTAAGACTAAATATGTTCAATAGGTTCACCATTATGATTAATGCACACCTTTTTAAAACAGAATTTGTTGCTTTTCTAAGGTCATATACTGCGTCGTACGATGTTTGATACCCCTATCCTTTACCATACCCTCTAAATTAAAATATACTTGTCATACACTATCTTAAAGGTAGGCAGAGAAGGCTAGCGATGATCAAAATACTTTTGGAAATACTGTGCAGCTTGTACGGCACTTTTGTGACACAAAATGTAACACTCAATCATGTCGCGCTTTTCTTGATTAGAAAAATTCATATTGATAATTTACGAAACCTCAATCTAAACTAATTAGAAACTCAATGATTTGCACCTGTCAATAATTGTCGTTTGCATCTATCAGTTGTTTCCATAGCGTACTACTTAGAATAGTTCGAAAATGAAAAGAAACAAATGGCCATAATTTTATGTTTTATAAAAATAACTACGTAATGTGGTATATCATTAGAATCGTTCAAATGGGGCCTTTTTTATAGTCATGGCCAACTATGGTTTCCATTAGAAAAAACACAAGTTTGTGTCTTAACTCAAAAATTATAGCTTAAATAAAATTATTGGTTAGACTGTATTATTAAGCACATAATTACCTATAACTTTTTCCTTTACACATTTTTTCTTAAGTAAATAACAACAGCGCCATAGGCACCGAACAAAATAACAAAAAATATATTTTTTCGAGATATCTAGTTAGCCATTATTTCCAAAAAACAAAAGCTCATGAAAATAAGCTCGTAAAACTGCAATTCTTTCCCATTTAATCGTCCTTCTATCTCCGCTAGTTGCCGAAATTCTCGTACTAAACATCGAAAAAAACTCACCCTATATATATAAATCAGAAAATACGAATATTTTAATAAATAAAATTTATTAATAAACTCAATAAACAGAATTGATTTATGAGTATGAATATGATTGTTTTGTGTTGACTTCATATGTTGCTTATTTTTCGGTAATTTAAAAATGAACCTTTCCTGTGAAGTACCTTATGCATTAATGAACAATTATGTCAATTCAGGTTGGAATATATAAAGGTTTTTTAGGTTAGATTACGTTAGATTGGGTTAGGTTAAGTTACATTTAATAGGACCAACAATTTCGTCATAACTTTAAGATGTAATATACATTTTATGTATGTGTTCAGGGTAATTTACATCCACATCATAATAGTTAAGTGAGTTTCGGTTAAATTACACTACAACGTAAGTCACCTTTATGTAATTTATTTCATGTAAGGGTAGATTAGAGTATGTAACTTGTGTACTTTTTTTACAATTACCTTATTAGTTTCAACATGACCAATATTTTAGAATAGTTCATGAATGACCCTTAAATTAATTTAACATTGCTTTGTAAAATAAAGGACCTATAGTAGTACTATTATTTGAGATTGATGATTGATAGATGATGATGAGAGTTTAAACCTTACTTTATTACTCCATACTGGCTTATTACTGGTTTACACAACGTAGTATTATTATTATGATATGTATTACCTGAAATAATGACGCAGCTTCGATTATAGCTAGGGTCCCGATAAATAAGCACTAAAAATTTCAAAATAAGCGCCTAAAGAAGCAGGCGAATTAAGATAAATAAGCAACTAAACACTGAAAAAAAAACATTCAATAAAGCAAAAATAGCAAAATAAATAAATAATATACAATAATGTATAAATAATATACAGCGTGTCTCTAAATTGTGTGGACATGGCTTAACCACAGATTACTTTGATCAAAAGAAGACTATTTAACAAAACTTATCTATATACAAATGCGTTTGGTTTAGCCAGTATTCAGCTTCAATGTTAATTTAAAAAAAAAGAGAACGTTTACATTGATTTGGATGTTGTTTAGTATGACACTTTATACGGGTATGACTCATATTTTGACATAATATTGTTATTATCAGTAGACCGGTTGTGTATAAAACAAGTGAAGCCCAACATTATTACATTAATATTTTTTATCTTTAAAACACTCACTTTTTCTAAGTAAATCATCAACATTTGTTGCGTATTATTTGCTTAATTTTGCCACGTTCTTCTTGAAGTAATATTTTAAAATCATGGACAATCACGACAAATTCCACCAAGGACAATCCTTGCTTTTCTAGTTTTGTTTTATTGAATCACTAACAAAGGCATAGTTAGGTTTTAGAAAAACAAAATGTTCTATCTCTTGAGTTTTTTAATATATTTTGACATTTATACCTACATGGCTTTAGCAGAGCATGCAGAAAATTCCAAAACCTACATTGCCACATACTCCAAATGCCACACTCCAGTGATGTACGGTTTCGGAGGTAAAGGTATATGGGATATATGGGAGGTATGGAGTGGCTTTTAATTGGACTCCAATTGTTTCGTCTGCTCTATTTAATCCATGTGAAGCCATGTAGAGTAAATTAAATTGTTGTGAATAATTTTTAAATTTCTACAAGCTTTTACCATACAAGTATTATTTATTCAGAATTTTGCAAAAAAAAAAAAAAAATTTACTGGTCAATGCTAAAAATGGCGAAATAAGCAAAAAAGCAGATTCCCAAGAAAATATGAAAAAGGTAAAAGGACGAAAATAAGCAGAACAAGCAAAGCAATATATAGGTGTCAAAAAACAATATTGGTGTTTTTCTGATCTGTCCACATTTAACATTATGTTGGTACTATTAATATACGAAAAAACCTAGAAATCCGGACCGTAATTATAACCGAATCATTTAAAATCAATATTATATATCGAATGTCTGGGATAAGGGGCGAAAATATGAATTTAATATGTAAAATTAAATATGTGTAATTATTAGCTCCCCTATTAATTTTAGAATAAAATCGTCAAGGAATACTGTTTTAAATGATGACAAATAATTATAAATTCATGCTTGTCGTTTGGGATAAATCATAATAATAACACGTAATTAGTGGAAGAAAGATAATTAATTCATTATCAAAACATTTTACAGTGGTGTGAGTTTGCGCAGGGTTCGTGACTTATTCAGACACTCGGTATATAATGTTAATTGTAAATGATACGGTTATAATTCAGGTTTTCCAATAGCTAACCTACTTTTCGAGATAGGACGTCATTGACAGTTTTTTTTATACAAATTTTCAAATAGACACTTTTTCAACAGGTATAATGATATATGGTTTGGCATTCCATCTATCATATCAGTATACCTTCTACCACAATGGTGTAGGTGTGAAATAAAATAAACAGAATTAAATAATTATTTTTTCATAAAAATGAAATTTGTTATTTATTGAAAACTTATATTTTGAAAATAAAAAATTGTAAGAAACGTACAAACTGAGGTCTCAGCAGCCTGACAATATCCTAATCGATCAACGAACGCTCTTAATAAGTACTATCATATCTTAATGCTATCAATAATAGGGTATTTGTTTCACGTTCAGTTAGTTGACCCATGAATGGCAATATTATTATAATTTCATACGGAAACTATTTGTCAGTAAAACAGGATTCTTATTTTTACTCATCTACTGATAATTGACACTTTCTAGTCACGTTTGACAAGAAACACCGTCAAATTTCCAGTCGAGGTATATTCAACGTTCTCGAGAATGACTTAGAAAATTACAAAAAAGACCATTCCACCATTTTATTTTATTATTGAATTATTTTATTTAATACTTTAAACACCACAAGTCGCTCACCCACCAACCCCAACATCATTATAATTGTTGAAATAGAGTCTATTAGAAAATGTAAAACTATATAGGTAATCCATAAAAAACTGCCAATGATGTCATATCTCAAAATGTAGGTTAGCTTTTGGAAAACAAAGTACGCCACTGTATAGAGAAAAAAAACTACTAATATTTGTGTTAAGTGTAATAATATTAATAATAACAAAGTTTAGACAGAAATGACGTGTTTAGACACATTTCCCCAGCCCGTATATCACAATGACTTCCTTCCCAAATAAAATTAACAAATTCACATTTCCATATTTCTCGTCGATACTCTAAGCCATAACGCACGGCAATATTTGCGAAAAGGAAGAACAAATAAAAACGATCCCCCGTCGGATTAATTGATTCGAGGATTATGTTTACTTTCAATGTCCATTAAAACTAATTGGCCCAGGATCCCTCCCAGTAGTGCTTGTAATTGAGGGCTTCTCATTTGGCCCTTATTATATACCCCGGCCATGCCTCAATTGCTAATGATACAGTCGCTAAAGGGAAGATATTAGAGTGGAAAGACAAACACGTTAACTAGACCACTATGTCTGGATTACAAGTTATATAGAATTACATAACTGGACTACTTTATCTTTATTACAAGTTAGTTGCTAGTTATTTGTAATTAAGCTCGTGGAATTGCAGCGTTTGCCTAAACTCTTAATTAAATCCAAACGGATATAATATTTATATTTACATAATTATAAAATGTCTCATAGAAATACAAACAGAAGTTTTTTTACTATTTGTAACAAATATAAGCGGCAAAATTGTTATATTTGATTCTAGATTGCGAAATGCTTCTTTTGGATTCTTTTGGATTCGAGAATGAAATGAAATGAAACATTCAAGAATGCAAAAGAAGCATTTCGCAATCTAGTACCAAATTACTTTTTTTTCGAAAATTGCGGCCCACACTTCTGACATTCAATCGAGAACAATTTCTATAATCATAAATGTCTACAATCATAAAAAAAATCTTAGATGTTCCGAATTCTAAAAGATCTTCAATAACAGGGACTGATGGTTTCCATAAAGACAAAAGTCTTGTATACATACATTTTTTTGTAAATCACTTTCACTTTTTCACCGAATGGTTTTCCCACTTTTATATGACATATTATATATGATTTCATGTAAATATCATATGAAAAGCATTTGATTCCATATTCAAATTCAAATGTGATTTTACAAAAAAAAAAAATCAATTTAAAATATAATTCTTAATAATTGATAGATTGGAATGTCATTAGAGAAATTGTGAAACACAATTGACAAACTGAGAAAAGCAAAAGAAATAGACTGCATAGACTATGTAGATACAGAAAATCGGATTGCGTATCCTCGATCTCTTTTTTCTAGACCAACTCAATGGCGAAATAAAAAATTGGCTATCGTCTTTTGTTTTCCAGTTATGGCCACAACCCATTAAATTCCATTTTCGATTTTTATCAATTTTTCATTTATTCATCACTTTATTAAGATACGAGTTGCATGTTCTTCAGGCACTTTTTTACGGTTTTTTTAAATAGAAGTCATAGTGGGCTTTGGTTTTAATAAATATGTTATTTCTTCTCTTTCGGATGATGTATCACATGTGGATTTTATAATTGCATTTTTGTTGAAATCTATTAAAATTCTATCAAAACGTCATATGTTCTCTAATTGGGCGTCTCAAACACATTTGAGATCTTTATATTTCGAAGTGTTTAACAATGCCGTACAAAAAATATGAAATATTTTATATGTTAGATGCTTCATTCAAAGCAATAACAAATCACAAATTGACTTGAAACATATTTTAATCACTATCCGGAAAGAAAACAGCCGGATATATCAATATTTCAAAGTCTAAAAGAAAATCTTATTAACCACGGATCTTTCAAGTAGCCAAGATCAAGATCTTACAATATTGTCTTACATAATATTGATCTTACAACATACGCCCAAGAAACTACTACTAATGTAATTTCAGCTGTAATTGTAAATCCAGCAATTTTCAGCCGGCATATTGAGGATGAATCCGGACTTTCGAAGGATCGAACACTTAGAATTTTGAAGAAAAATAAATTCAGACCAAACATTATTCGAAAAATACACCATTTGAACGACCAAGATATAGAAAGTCAAATTATATAAAATGAGAAATGATAATATTACTAATTTACGACAACATTTTATTGATTGTATAAACTCAATTTCAAATGTTCACATTCACAATGCTTACAATATGCAACATATGCATATGCAATAATGGACATCAATTGGAACATATATTGCAATTTAAATATTGTGTCTATGCTTTTGAATGCTTCAATGAAGGGTTTTTCTTGTAATCTTCCTAAAATCAATTTATTGAGTTGTCTGCCTTTTAGATGATAGAGCCTGTGATGTTTCCGGTAATTAAATAAAAATGTTATTTATTTAATAAACTTTTTTAACATATATAATATTGTATTTACATGGTATTTTGTAATTTATAGATTGCAAATGTGTGCATTTTCAATAAATAATTTTACAATACAAGCCCACCACCAATAATATTACGCCACATAAGAGAACGTATAACGTGTTGACACAATTTTAATAGATTTCAACAAAAATGCAAGTAAAACATTCACATGTCATTACATCACATTATCATTGAAAAGAGAAAAACATTACATATTTATTAAGGCCAAAGCCAACTACAACTTGTATTTAAAAAAACACAACTTTGTATTGTATCTTGTTTATTAACGAATATATTAAAATTCTGTAAGACTTATTCAATTCACCGTAAAAATGTGCCCGAAGAACGTGTAACTTTTATTTTAATAAAATGAGAAATAAATGAAATATTGATAAACATGGAAAATAGAGAATAATGAGTTTTTGGCCATAACTTGAAAACAAAAGACGATAGCCAATTTATATTTTCACCATTGAGTTTATCTTGAAAAAAGAGATCGAGGATACGCTATCCAATTTTCTCTATGTGTAAGGTAATAATTTTACACTACACCAAATACCTACTTTGACTTTCTAATCAACCTCATAACGCTCACAAGAATTGGCCAGCATTTCGGTTTTGCCATTTTCATGTACAATTTTACTGTACCGTGTGTACATTTCGAGAATATGAGAATTTGGAGTTCCCAAAACCTTTACGCATTTTGTGAATCGCCACTACATTCCCAGAAAGTTGCAATGTCTGCGAGACGAAATATTTGACCATTTTTAATTTAAGACACTGTTACAGCTAAAAGATGCAACACACAATAGGAACAGTTACTTAAGCCATTTCACTGAGGAATTACACGATTACGAATTGTAAATTGGTTTCTTTCACACATGCAACTCTTAAATTTATACGCCAATATTATGGCAACAGAATCGTTAGCATTCGTCCCAGAATATCCCCCTACCCCATAGGTTACCTGATATGACTCCTTTGGTCGACTTCATGTTTCATCATCTGAAGAACACAATTTTTAAGAATACGATATATAATTTAGAAGAACTTAAAGACTGTGAAGAGTGATACAGGATTATAGACGATAGCCGATAGACGATAGACTTATAGGATAAGTCAACAAGTTTGTAGCGTTTTAATTTTACGCTTGATGTCCAGGTTAGAATAAAAATTAATTATGTGGAGGTTGGCACCGCGCTGTGAGTTCGCGTAGGTAACGTTGGCTCTGACAGATGACAGATTCGCTGGAGACGCAAGTACACGCGTTAAGCGGATGAGTGCAATTTTATTTAATCATAATTGAACTATCGATTCTGTGAACCTACCGTCGCCGCAACAACCAGAGACCGAGGTAAACAACGTTCACTTTTTGTTTTGCGTAAATTCATCATAATATTCATTATTTTATCCCGTAAGAGCACGTGTTAATCTTGCCGATTTTAGGGTTCCTTTTTTCTACCGAGAATCATATGGTGACTCCTACCTGAGGATTCCACCGCAAATATTAAGATTATATGATCACCGCGAACCGGCGATGGAATTTTACGAAGCCAAGTTGCTGTGAGCTGCGATCCTCGCCTATCAGTTCCGTTCATGAGATACTGGACATACCGATCATGATCACCTCCATAATACAGATAAGAATTACAATCAGTCTCATATAACAATTAATGGCTTAAGCATGTGGAGCTATTGAGCTATTATGCTAGCTCTATCATCAATAATTTATTGTTTGTGGTTTCCACAACTATCTTTGTGTATTGTTACCGGCTTCACCATTTTTTTATTTTGTACTGAGCGATCGCCAGATGTGAATCTGTGGATCTGCAGTCGCATTTACGCGCATCTCTTTCAGGAACGCCACTTTACTAGATGCGCACTCCATCTCGAATTTAATGATATCTTTAGGTGTAATAATATAGTATGTTTAGAATCTTAAGTGTTAAGCACATGTCATGTATTAAGTCAAGATATTGTGGCACCCACGCATGACACGCGCTAAAGTTCCCGTCCGTAGCTACGTTCGGTCACGCGCATCATCCATAGTTAGTATAGTTTGCATTATTAATTTAAGTTATATCGAATTTGAGTCAGATTTTATTTGCGGTATTTAATCTAATGTTTAACTTCGCCTCAGTGAAATATACTTCTTATACTTCGCCGACTTTACCTTTTTTCCTAAGCTAAAACCTAGGTGGAGCCCAGCCTATTAATAAGAATTAATTCCCACTCTGGCATAACCCCGAACCACCCCCGACTGCTTGCCGGTGAACAGTTGTCGCGCTGTGGACGTAAAATTTACGTCACAAGTTTTACACAATATTTTCAATAATATGAAAACTAGGATCAATTAATGTATACAAAAAGGGGCCAATATTTTCACCGTCGAGTTTGTAATTTTGTTTGCCAATAAAGTTAATTTAAATTAAAACAGGTATATGCAACCTGATAAACTACAATGCATTCCAGAGCATCTGAACATCTGAACCTTTAGCAGACATACTTTCAACATCTCAAGGGTTTGTTTTATCTAAATAATTATTAATCGGACGGTACATACAAGGTTTCTTTAAAGTTGATATACATGTATATCAGGTTTTTTTTCGCGATTTCAGGGGGCCATAATAAAAAACACTACAGATAAATACCAAATTCTTCATTACATCTGGCAGTATATATCATACATTAGATGAGTAAAATTTGACTTAAATCCAAAACATGAACTGCCGCTATTGATAAATTCAAACGGTTGAATTTGCTCATTGTTAATACCGTCCTATCAACAAGCAATCAATAATTATTTAGATTAAAGAAGCCTTTGAGTTGTTGGAAGTATGTCTGCTAGGGTACAAGACATCTATTGAAATCTGGTGGCAGCAATTCATGATAGGCCTGTATTCTATAGGGATGCATATCTAAGTCCTTCTTTATTTTTTTTAGCAGGGTTCCATAATACTGACTCAGTTATAGCCGCACCTTATCTAAATAATTGTTGATCGCACGGTACGTTGAAGACATATTCGATGTAATAAGGTTGGTACATGAATATTACTACTATTTGAGGGGACCGAAAAAAAAAACAGCAACCACCTGGTAATAAACTTCCTATTAATAGGATTACATTGACTTTCTGTTATTCTGAAAGTTGAAGAAAAGAAGAAGAGTAATTTGCACTTTGTTTAATAATGCATTATTTAACGAGCCTAGGGCGAGAGTGAATCCGAGAGAATTATAGCCATATGCGAGTCAAATACGACTTTTTATGGCGTTTGTGGTAATTTTAAATGTATTTATCACCATTCAATTTTCATAGCAGATGTAAATGTGATTAGGTAGATTTTTGGTTAATAAACATTTTTTTACTATTGTACTTTTTCTGTAAAGTAATCGGTGACGCAGAAAAATGCATAAATGTGGGTTCACATGTTAATTTCCGATGTATATCTAAAGAATTCAACACCCGCTATACAGGGTGGTCACTTTTACGACGCCCACCATTAGGATCAATTGAACGGAAATATATACAGAGTTGGTCAAATGGGAGGAAAGTTTCTTATTTTCGTGCTTTATAATATTCTGAAAAGAAATATCAGGGATATCTTGCACGATTCTTGAAATATCGCCGAAAAACCGAAAAATTGCACTTTTCTTTTCCTTTTAAAACTTTTCTATTTTTTTAGGAAATTTTACGAAACTTGGCACTTTTACATTTTTCGACTTGAGCTTCCTGATCACAGTGCCAAACATTTTCTGCGCCAACTAGATGCCGAAATTCTCATAGCTAACTTTGGAATTTCTTATGGCCGCCATATTGGATTTTAATAGCACTAAAAAAAGGCGAAAAATTGCGATTTCAACCATGTATAACACATGGGCAATCTAACATTTTATACGATTCCACAAACGCCGAAAAGTTGGATCAGGGTGTTTCGGGATACAATTCACCATACATTCTAGATGTGACTGTCGTATTTCTGTAATTGCTTACATAGAGATTGTACATGTTAATGTTTTCATGTTGAGAATAATATCTAGACATTTTTAATAATCAACCATACTATCTCATTTTTTTCACTTTATACACAATAAAATTACTCAGAAGTTATTTTCTTTATATGATGATATGTCAAAATGGTAATTTGTTATGTTCCATGGCAACATGATTTTTGGAGCAGTTCACGGCAGTTTGATTTTTAAAACAATTTTTTAAATTGTCGATTTTTAGTGGTAAATAATGTCATAAGAGAAGTACACCTACTCTTCGTCGATCTCAGCAAAGCATATGACAATGTACCAGTGAACAAACTATGGGAGGTACTAGACAATAGCAGCATCAACGTAAATCTCATCGGAGCCCTGAAAGAGTTGTATAAAAATCAAACCTCACAGATAAAACTTGGAAACTATCTTACAAATAGTTTCCAAGTATCTAAAGGCCTACGACAAGGATGCTGCGTATCCCCCACATTGTTTAACATCTTTCTTGACGCCGCACTTAGACAATGGAGACGGAAGTGCCACGGAATGGGTATGCCAATTGGAGACAGCACTCTATACACCTTGCACTATGCCGACGATCAAGTTGTTATATCACAAGACCAGGAGGACATGCAGTATATGACCAGGAAACTACACGAGGAATACTCCAAATGGGGCCTGGAAATAAACCTGAAAAAGAGCCAATATATGTGCATAGGTGGTATAGCTGAAGAACTAGAGCTCGAAAGTGGGGAGAAAATAAAAACATGCCAAAAGTATACCTACCTAGGCACGGAAATCGATGATAACGGACGGGTAGAGGGCACAATCAGAGAGCGCATAAATAAAGGAAAAAAGATCATTGGAGCGCTAAATTCAACCCTTTGGCAGCCAGAAATCCAGCGCAGTACTAAGATGCTCATGTACAACAGTATACTAAAGAGCACCCTCTGTTACTCCTGTGAGGTGTGGCCTATCACTAAAGCCATGGAGAACAAACTACTGGTGGTAGAAATGGATTTCCTAAGAAGATCGGCGGGTATATCACGCCTTGATAAAATAAGAAATACAGAAATTAGAAGAAGAATGCAATCAGAAAAAACCATAATAGAGGACATTCAAACGAGGCAACTAATATGGTATGGCCACGTAAAAAGGATGTCAGAGGAACGGCTGCCCAGACAACTATATGATTGGGTACCACCGGAAAGAAGACGTAGAGGGAGACCAGCAGCGACCTGGAACGATGGCATCAGGAGAGCGATGTCGGAAAGGAATCTCCAGGAAGGAGACTGGCAAAATCGGCGGGGATGGCGACATGGAACCGGAAGGAGAAATCAGTCTCTATAGAACCGGAACTATTATTATTATTAAATAATGTCAGATTACCCATGTGTTATACATGGTTGAAATTGGAATTTTTCGCTCTTTGAATGCTATTAAAATTCAATATTGCGGCCATAAGAAAATAAAAAGTTGACTATGAAAATTAAAGCATCTAGTGGGCGCAGAAAATGTTTGGCACTGTTATCAGAAAGCTTACGTCGAAATATGTAAAAGCGTTAAGTTTCGTAAAATTTCCTTCAAAAGTAGAAAAGTTATAAAAGGAATAAAGAAAGTGCAGTTTTCGGTTTTTCAGCGATATTTCAGGAACTCTGCAAGATATCTCGGATTTCTTTTTAGAATATTAAAAGGCATGAAAATAAGATACTTTTCTCCCATTTGACCAACTCTGTATATATTTCCGTTAAATAGATCCTAATTGTGGGCGTCGTAAAAATGACCACCCTGCATACAGGGAGTCCCACACTAATGGACCATTAAAAGTTTATGGGGTTTATAAACATTTTTTAAAAGTCGTCCAAATATGGCTGTTTCTTATCTTATTTCAACCTTCTATCCCTTCAGGTTCTACCGGAAGCAGCCATTTTTTTTTTAAATGTAACACCCTATATATTATTATGTTTTTAGCTTCTCCGTTTCATTTGAAACTTCTTTTGTAGATATGTATGTATTCCTATCTTTTTTTTTACTTTCTGGATAAAAAATATATTCCAAGATTTTAACCTCAAAAAGTTATAAAAAATGGCTAATAAAATTAAGCGTTTTTTTTATAGAACGACAAATGTTTTTTGTCACGGGGTAATTATTATGACAATTTACTACCAAAAAGTATTATACAACCATATTCTCGAAATAAGAATTTTTTGAAATATTCGAATATTCATTTTTTGGATGATTTATTTCAAATTTTTATTTTAGCTGGGACTCTATAAACTTTTAATGGTCCATTAGGGGGAACACCCTGTATTTAAAGAAGGTATGATCTCCTGTAAGGTTTTTCGTTTATGCAGGTGCCCGGTTCTTGCACGGAACCCCTCAATTATAAATGTAATAAACTTTACTAATCCCAAGACGCGCTAGCGAGTCCTTGACCCCTGGACCTCCACAGCTTAGGGATTATAGTACTTAATATTTTCTGTGACGACATTATAAGTATATTTCATTTTATTGAAGCTACCTAAAATATACAAGTTGAAATCGGCTTACTGGTAGGCGTAAGTTGAGGGTTAAGCAATATAAAGTAGAGAGTTTAATATTTGTCAACGTTAAACCGTTAATACGAAGGCACTGGGGGCGCAAACACATTTCAGGTGCACTTCGTTTGAGACAGGTTAAGTTAGGGGTGGCGAGCAGAGGGCGGCTAAGGGGTTTCCGAAACTGGCGGCCGGAACAACTCCTCTCTGCCGGCTTTGCAGTTGGAAATGTAATACGCACTTCGGGTACTTGTCAAACTTTGACCAGATTCCGGAGTTGGTGGAGGCGGAAGTACGGCGGGGCGACGAGGGGGCTCGTTAATTACACATCGGGGATCCCGCGGGACGTCAGACGCCGCACATATATGCTGCCGAGTGTGCATGGTTTAATAATTCAACGATTTCCTAGATCGCGTGGCGTCTCTTGAATTATCCAATACGCAATGGATTATGGCCATTTCCCGGATTCCTGAAGAGGGAATTCTCACGAAGGAGTAGAGTAGAATAATGCCAATTCGTTGCCTAATTTACAGTCCATATATAAAAGTGAACTCGTGAAATGTAACTTTAAGTGCATTAACTTAATCTTTACTCAGTCCTAACCGAATCAAATGAAATCCAGGTCACGGATTGCAGATATTTCCAGAATTAGTAAGGTACTAATCCTTCTACGGTACTAGTAGATTGTTCGGGATGAATTGTAGAATACCCACTGGTCGAGATATTGAACGATCAAAGTTACAAACTTCCATGAAAGGTTCTATGAAGTATTAAATTTCAATTAATAAAATAAAATACAATGTGGGAAGAAAGTAACGCATAAACTCAATAACTTCGGTAAATATTATTTTCTGGAAATAATCTCGAAGGGGTACAGCTATTTTAATTAAATGACGTTATACTACATCCTTCATAATTTATTTTCATCTTGTTACGTTTTTTATTTCTGAAGTTATGGTACCCTAGATATATTTTTCTTAATGACAACCTATATACAGTGTGTTCGATAAAAAGGGCCCAGGAGTGTAGCGACTTCATTTATTATTTATTAATCAACAAACCATCTATAGTAGTATACAGGGTGTCCTAAATAGAGTAGAATTGCATGGGTATCTTTCTTATTCGTAAAGCTGGAGATCTTTTTAAATGGGCAATATTGTGCAGTTTTATATGCTGGTTCAGATTATGCTGAAATAATTTCAAGAGTCCGAGCAGCTTAGAAGTCATTAAAAATTACTAAAAATTGCGATTTTGTAAAAAATTATATTCATAATTATTAAAGATGCGGATTTTTTTTTAAATGAAAGTTACTTGGTTCGATGGCACAAACTTGAGATTCAATTCAAAACAAAAGTCAAGAAGGCGGTTTACGAGATATTAATATTAACTTTCTTATTCTAAATAGCCGCCATATTTGATTTTTATACGTCTAAATAGACTTTATTTTTCTCTTTTCAACGATGTATAAAAACCTATGTCAATATGATAAATATATATAAATGCAGTACAGGCCTTGAAGGCCCTGGGCTTGCACATTTCTTCGCCAGACAGTCCGTGTTTGAGCCATAGTTCTCAAATTTTCCACTTCCAAAAGCTTTAGGTCTCCATCACCGAGTCGAGCCATCTTAGTCTGGGTCTTCCTCTTCGTTTATTCCCTATCGGTGAGTTTCGTTTCTCAACACCATCTTTGGTACTCTTTCTCGATCCATTCTTTCCAAGATCCCTATCCACCTGATTCTTTGGGCCTTTATCAAGTTTGTTTTTCCAGGGCTATCGAAGAGCTGTTTTATTTCTTCATTCCGCCTCCACTTCACCATACCGTACCCCACCCCCCGAAAATCTTCCTCAGCACTTTTTTCACAGGTCACCAAGTTTCACAGGAGTACATTACAACCGGCCTCATCACCGATTTATATAACCTTAACTTCAGAGCCTTCGACATACTTTTAGATCGCATTAAATGGTGGAGCATTCCAATAACTTTATTCCCTTTTGATATCCTGGCCCGTATCTCTTCTTCCTCCCTTCCTTTTTCATTAATGGTCACACCAACGAATATGAACTTATTTACGTAGTGAAAATTGTACACTTTCCCTTTACATTCGACTGTTAGTTCACTTTCAGGTTCTCCTGTATTTCCTAACATCATGTACTTTGTCTTGTCTTGATTTATTTGTAATCCTAAAATGTTGGCTTCCTTTTCTTGTTTTTTATTTATTCTGATCAACTCTTTTCTAGATTTTGCAATAACTGTTAAGTCATCAGCATAAGCTATGCACTGATGCTCTTCACTGTATATTAATCTATTTCTATTTAGGCCCCTTCTTCTTATAACTATTTCCAGCACCAAATTGAACAGCAAACATGATAATGGATCCCCTTGTCTCAGCCCATTGTTGATCCTGAAAGTATTTGTTTGCGTGCCTTCCACTCTAATGTGTTTGTTGTGTCTCCAATAGTCATTTCAACCAGTTTCACTATTTTTTCCGGTACTTTCAATATTCTCAATGCTCTGTACATTTCTAGATGGTTTACAGAATCGTATGCTTGTTTGAATTCTATGTATAGTACAAATAGAGGAATCTTATACTCGTAGCAGTTTCTCTGTATTTCTTTAAGAGAAAAAATTGGATCGGTTACTGATCTACTAGGTCTAAATCCGCATTGGTTTTCGTCAGTTATCTTTTCTGAGTGAGCTGTTTTAGTATTGTTGCAAATATCTTGTATATCACATCCAATAAAGCAATTCCTCGGTAATTTTTGCACTCCAGTGGGTCTCCTTTTGTGAATATTGGGTGTATTACTGCTTTTCCCCAGTCTGCCGGCATTTTTTCTTCCTTCCACACCATCTTAACTAATTCATAAATTTGTTCTGGAAGTTTTGGGCCCCCGTATTTTATAATTTCTGCAGTTATTTCATTGTCCCCGGGACTTTTGTTGTTTTTAACATTAGTTAGCACTTCTCTGACTTCCAGTTCTGTAGGTTCTTGCACTTGCAAAAATGCTCAAAATTCTGACAGTCATTGGTCAAAAACAATTGACAGCGTTAAATGTTCGCTATCGGAATATTTGCACCCGGCAAATAGAAAATCAAGTTATCGTATCTAGATCTAGAGAATCAACAATTTAAAAAAAGCACATGTTTCACTCTTATAAATTGCAAATTTCTCATACTTTACAAGCAAATCGTAATATCCGTAGATTAACATTTTGCAGAAGGTTAACCAACAAACCTATGCAAAATGGTGATTTTATAAATACACTTTTATGGATAGATGCATCCTATTTTTTTTATTGTGGATTATTTGATCATCATAACGAACACTATTGGGTTCAGGACAATCCACACAGGGTAATCCAAGTACGGTTCGGCTTTGATGTGTTTTATGGCATATTGGGAAATGATTTACATTGTTCTATAATATTTCTAACTGCACAACGTCATTTGGAAATTCTTCAAACAACCTTATAAGATTTATAAGACGATTTACCTTTGGCACAAAATATTCAAATATAGTGCCAGTAAGATGGCGCCCCTCCACTCAATGGTAACGATGTTATTAGAGTTGTCGCAAACTAAGATGATCCTGTCACGTGATCTGCGCAGAAAACCAAAGCATTGCGGACGAGCCCACTCGGACAAAATAGGGAAGGAGGACTATCAGCTGTTCAGTCAATGCGTTTGCGTCGCGTTGCGTGTTTACGTTGTAAAATGTCTTCGCATAAAACGTTCGGACGGTGCGGCGTAATTATACATAGCCAAGCTCGTGAAATTATAGCCAACGTTATTGGGTTCATGAAAAGTGAAAATTCAAAAAATTCTGCTACAAAAATTCACTTTGCGTGATGCGCCACTGTATCCGGCGATTCTAATTTACTACTCGTTTTCTCTGCGCCGCTGGCTCGGCCGAGGCCGCGCAGCTAAGCCACGCCCTCTGGACCATCTCAGTTTGCGACAACTCTACTTATTTAAATGGCCGTTTTAATAACAAAGTAATGGCGACTAATACAACGGTTCAGTGGCCAGCCAGATCTGCATACTTGACGCCTCTTGACTTTTATTTGTAGGGTACTTTAAAAAACAAAATTTATGAAAGTAACTTCAATTAAAATAATGTAGATGAACTTCGTGAAGCAACGACAGAGGCAATAAAAGCGATATTCGCAACACATTGCGATAAGTAACTGGCAATATTCCAAAACGCTGTCAATTGTGTTTTGCTTCTTTTTGGCCATTTAGTCAATAACAGTCAGCATATTTTTAATTTATTGCTATTTTACTACTGAGTTGTATTACGTTTTTTTATTTTTTTTTACATTTGTTTTAAAAATAGTTCATAGAATAACAATAAAAATTGGAACAATTAATATTTTCAATATTTTTTATTTTGACACAGGTTGTTATACATCGTTGATAATAGAAAAACAAAGCCGATTTAGACATGTAAAAATCAAATATGGCAGCCATTTAAAAAGAAAGTTGCTATTAAAATCTCAGAAACCGCCATCTTGATTTTTGTTTAGACTTGATTCCTAAGTTTGTGAGATTGAATCAAGTAATTTTTATTTTAAAACTATTTCCTCATCTTTAATAATTATGGAAACAACTACGTTTATAGAAAATCATGATTTTTTAGTTTTTCTAGAATCATTTCTAAACTGCTCGGACCATTTCTGAAATTTTATCAGAATAATTTTTAAGATGCATTATATATTTATTATTTACGATATTAATTTATATTTATTAATTCATTTCGTCAATCTAGTTCATAAATTACGACTGAATGATGCTGCAAAACGAATAAACTTATTTTAAGTTTGCTAATTTTTCAACATAATCTGAACCAGCATACAAAACTGAATTAACCAGATCTCTCGATTTCAAAATAAGAAAGATACCCATGCAATTCCACTCTATTTAGGACACCCTGTATTATTAAATAAGACAGTCTTAGCTACAAGTTACAGAAAAAAAAACCTTTTTTAACACCTTCATTTATTTGTTGTGACGTCACCGACAATTTTTTTATATGCCTCGTTATAATTTTTTTTGGTGTATTCTTGTAGAGCATTTACTTTTCATAGGCCTGAAGTTTTAATATTGTTATTCTATGACATTTTTGCAAAGAGTGTGAAAAATTTGAGCTAGTAGGCTATTAAATCCTAAATTCTCTGGAATAAATAATTGGTGATTATAATAATCCATCAAAAACAGACCACAAACATCGATTCGTGAAATTTACATGACACTAACACATCTGTTAGCACGGTTCACCACATTTAAAGAATACATAAATTACGTACTTGTAAGGTGCATTATATCTTTATTACTTACGACATTAATTTACATTTATTCATTTCGTTAATCTAGTTCATAATTTACAACTGCATGATGCTGCAAAACGAATAAACTTATTTGAAGTTTGCTTAATTATTATCACCAATTGTTTGTTCCAGAGAATTTCGGATTTAACAGCCTACTAGCTCAAATCAGGATTTTACATGTTTTGCAAATATTTCATAGTATAACCCTACTAAAAATTTAGACCGGTGAAAATTAATTAAACTGCTCTACAATAATACATTGAAAAAAATATACCGAGCTATTTAAAAAAAAATGTCGGTGACGTCACTACAAATATATGAAGGTATTTAAAAAAAATGTTTCGCAAACTTGTAGCTAATACTGTCCCATTTAATAATATATCTGGTTTTTTTATGATTAAATAACAAATGAAGTTACTGATTTTATTATCAATTTCTGTAATTATTTTTATTGTTTTCTACATAATAAAATATTTCAATACATTTGAAACAAAATACAAAAAAAAAATGAAAAAAAATCTCTAAGCTAAAATATTAAAACTTCTGAAGAGTGAATCTAGTTATCATTCAAAACAAGGGATACATTTAAAATTAAATGAGAAAAACAGTCTAGATTTTAAATATTAAAATAAAAACAATAAATTGTTTATCCAGAAAAAATAACCTCTGCCGTATCTTTACAATAACATCAATTACAACATAATTATAGAAATATTTGTTTTCATTACACTGATCAAATTGGCGATCCATTACTACTTGACACATTACATTCTGAAGAGTTTGAGGTGATTTATTCTTGTTGATCATTTCAGCTTTAGTTCTAATATTTAAAATTTAAGACTATTAGCTAGATTACCAGACAGTTTTACTATAACTAGTATTTTGCAAAGTTAGAGAATTTTTAATATTTGAAATTTAAGGCTTATTTTCTCTTGTTTCTTTCAAATGTGACATTGAAAATTTTATACCGTTGATAACATAAAAACAGTACTATACAAATTAATAATAAAACATATTGGTTGTTATTTAAAAAAAATATCGATGACGACTTATCTAAATGTGACGTAACCAGGTGAAAACTGTATAGTGTAATATCATTTTTTCGAACGAATTTCGAACCTTTTAACGAAGTAGGTTTTTATATTTACTTAGTTCCCTGGTCCTTATCCCCGAGTCGAACACATGCACATACTTTATTATTTTATTTATTAATTGTAAAACTGCAGTTAGTACAATTTGAAATATCAAATAAACTTTTAAGACTATTATCAAAATCACCTTGAATATCAACCTTGATTAACAAATTCTTCCGATATTTCATTGATAATAAAAACACTCGTTTCTGTCTCTATCAGTGTTTTATGTTATTGGTAGTACTGACAGTGGTTGACGTAGATGGACCACTATTCAAAATTTTCTGTGTAGTGTCAAGTTTCGGATGGATTGAATGTATATAGATACCTAGGTAGTGAAAAAACAAATGTGCATTACCGAATGAGCTCTTGAGAGTCTAATGCAATATAGATACCTTGGTAGTGAAAAAACAAAAGTACATTACAAGAGAAGGAAGAATTTAATCTACATCGCGTGTTTGCTGGGTAGAGTAAATCCCACTTCCTTCCCTTGTCCGTAATATACCATTAATTTCAATCGCTAGACGCCATCGAGATTTTTTTCAGAAGATTAATTTTAACAAAGTTATTGAATTTATGCATTACTTTCTTCCCACACTATATATAAAATAAATATCAGTTGACAGAAATCAAAACTGCAAATTAATTTTGGTAAATTTAAAAATATCTATACTCAAAGCAATTCATCGACAAGTCTATTATCTAAATTACCAATTTAAGTACTTCAAATGGTATAATTAGCTTATAAGCAATTATTTGTTTGTACATTTGACTATTAAACGACTACATGTTAATATGTATGTAATTACTAGGCTGCTGCACTAATCTAGGCGGTAATTCACACAAACGTAATGCACTACACATCTAAGGATTACGCTGTTATCCTCTCACGTAGATTTTATGTTTAAGCGCTGAATGGGTTCTGTGCGGATGCAGAAATTAAATTCGTCTCCACCACTTTATCAATATTAAAGCTGAAGGATGCTATGCAATTAAAGATTATCCTCTTATTAATTGTATGGTTAGTGTATACCTGCCGAATATTTTACAGGCATTAATATAAGTTTCATACTTATACACTCAGTTGAATAATTTTATTTCTGAAATTGAAAACAAATATATAAAATTTTCTTCGAGTCGAGTACCTATTTCCATTAAATATGTTCTGCCGTGTAGCATAGATATATTATTTACTTTTTATTTTAGTTTAGTTTATATTTTGTTTAACGACGGCCTATTTCGGAGGCTAACCGAGAAATAATAATTAACTAGTGAGAATCAGTGATTACCTCTTATTGAAACACTTTAAATTACATGAAAATAAAAATACTTGGTTGAGTTTCACAGTTCTTAATAGAATGTTTTACAATTGTTTCGGCATTGCGACCATTTTCAGCAATAATTTACTCTTGAAAATGGTCGCAAGATCGAAATGACTATCATGAAATCTAATATAAACTGAAATTCCAAATATTTGTATTGTTATGTAAACAAAAACAAATTTTAAATAATTTAAAAGCACAATTTCAGATATAAATATTTCTAAACATTTACCTATCGCCTAAAATATCTACATGCATGCTAAAAGTAACAATAATTATTTAAAACACGAATTTTGGACAAAACAGTCATTTACTGTATAATTAATAGACTTTTCATTTCAATCCTGACCTACATCCTTTGTGGTAGTGATTAAATATACGAATATTTTTGATATTCAATAAATCAGCCACACACATAATATACTTTCACGACCTTTTTGCAACCGAGTTGGCTGGGTTTCTTGTTGTCATGTAGGACAAACTGATTCAGTGATGCAACGGAAGTTTGTATTGTATATTTTTGTGTCGATATCTATTAGACATTTGCTTCCTACCACATTGTCAGATTTATAATTTTTTTTCACTACTAGCTTTTAAAGATATCATTATTTATTTTTCACTGCTTATTCTAACCCAGAAATAATTTTTAACTTCTGTCAAAATATTATTCGAAATGCCTAACATTATACAACTGCAACAAAAAGTATCAATTAAACGCTGCTTCTGGTAGTTTAAGAAGGACAGGTTGAACTTGAAGCAGCACGAACTGATCTCGAGACTGGAGAATATATTTTCTGTACGTTAAAATGAAGTGCATTATTTCATATTTGTTATTCAAATTTGATCATCTTTGTAGGTGAGATTTGGAAAAAAATCAGAAAATTTACAAGTAGCAACCTCTGGCAAACGCTTCAAAACAGATGTTTTTACAAATTTTATGTTTCGGAAAGACCTGCAACGACTAATTTGGCATTATATTGAAAACAACGAATATTTTACTTTGGATAAACTTTTTTCAGATTCGCGAGAAATAAACGGTAAACAAGAGGTAAACGGTGGCAAAATTTTATGTGAACAAAAGCATGTCGTTCAACCAAAATTATGTTTTTGAGAAAATTAGAGTTTTTGAGAAAATCACGTATGTGTATCTTGGCGAAACCTGGATCTACCAAAATGGTTCCTCAATCCGTCGTTGGATACACGAGACAGATTTAAAAAGTAATCCTAATAAAATTAAAAGTGAAGGGTCAAGTTTTACAAGGGTTGCCATTTGGGGATTTTAAGTGGGTGCGGTCTATTAATAAATTCAAAAACAACGATAGAGATTATCATAAGACAACGGAAGGGAGAACTTTTTCAAAATTGGGCGGTTGAACCACTTATTCCTGCTATTTGAAAGAAAAATATGTAATGGTCATGAATAATGCACCTTATCATTCCATGCAGTTGAATAAACCACCCTCATTTTCTAATAAAAAAGGCAAAATTCAAGAATGGTTGCGTAACCACGGTATTGAATTTATCGCAAAATTTACGAAGAAACAATTGAGGGATTTAATCAAATCTTTTTGGAATAACAGGAAAAAAACGATATTTAGTAGACGAAACATTGCAGGACATGAGGTTCTTAGATTACCCGCATGCCGTTGTCAATACAATCCTATTGAAATGGCATGGGGGTTTTGTAAACTATCTTATCACAAGGACATAAATGCTCAAACGTCATCCAAGGATAAGGTTGAGAAGTTATAGCTTGAGTGCATTACCTAATGTACTCCAGAAATGTGTCAAATTTATTGTAGACTTTACAAAGAACTAACTTTGGCCGATTTGCAAAAATACATGGGAAATTTGTCGATCGCAAGCATACCTCCTTTTATTATTTCGCTGGGTGCATTTGATTCAGAATCAGATGATGAAAATTATGACTCTGATTCGCTTGGCGAAATAATAGAGGAGCATTAAATAGTATATACATTAGGGCTTGCAACCCCGGACACTTTTCGTCCCCGGGGAATCGTCCCCGGATTTTATCTGTCCCCGGGGTCCCCGGGGTTCCCCGGGGAAACTTGTAATAATATAACTTTTAATTATTTATACATATTTCTAGCTGACTACGTGTTTATTTTACATGCTGCAATGAGATATATAAAATAATAGATAAGTTCATTATCAATCTAAAGGGAATTAGTTTTATTTAACATCTGTGCATAAATAAATTTTTATTGAATTAATACCAATTCAAGTAAGGAACATTATATTCACAACATTTAATTCAGTACGTCCACATTCAATTACGTGTAGAGTTCGATGCTGTAAGTCGATGATGAAGTTGGAGTAAATTGGAACTGAAAGTGACCCCGAAGGTGACAAAGGGCATCCAGGGTTTCATCATTCATGCTTGACCTTATTTTCGGACACATACCCAGCAGCTCAAAATGCACTTTCGGATTCAACGCTTGTCAAATCAGCATCAGATACCTTTGTTTCCACCCTTCTCAAACAAAGTCATCTCTTGTTTGATAATAGTCTCCAATGATTTGGTTTCTGGAGTAGATGCTGTTGTTGTAGTCTGGGCATATTTCCGGAATATTTTAATGGCCTCCTTTAATTTGAAATGATAGTTTCTTCCTGCTTCGGATGGGTGGGTCTTGAAGTTCTGCTACCACTGACACCTCCGTCATTTGGGGCGGGCAAATACGTTTTATCATTCTGACAATTAAAGAGCGGAGTTTCGGCTTTGAAAGTGTATAAAAGATTTTGCTTAGTGTCTCACTCGTTAGGGTCCTCTATTCGCGTGTCTTCTTCAAGTAAACGTATAATGCGGATAAATATCTTCTTCTTTCCTGCATTCGCACTGATAGGGCATTGACCAGTGTCTTGGCAAGATTAGACGTCAAACCTTCCAAGGTTGAAAATATCATGGACAGTGCGGTTTCAGCGTCAATCAGGGTACAATCTCGTTGACACAACAACTGTTGCTCGAATGGGTGTTAGGCAGTCGACGACCTCAGGAATTTTTGCAAATTCTTCGTTACTGAAGGAATCCTCATACTTGATGTCGATCAGAGCATTCTTTATAGAATCTTTCAATTTCAGGGAGCGCTCTAGCATTAGAACGAGACTACTCCATCTAGACTTAGCATCCACGATGAGTGGACACTCACGTCCTTCAATGTTATATTTCACATGTTTTTGAAGGACAGCGTCATTCTTTGTTGGAGATTTGCGGAAGGATTTAACTAATTTCTGCCTTCTTGTGTGCCATTTTTTCAATCACAAGTTGATCAATTTGTGATTCCTCGTCATCTTCAGAAGATGAGTCGTGATCGTCACCTGCACCTGAATGAATGACTTCATCCACAGAAGGGAGATTTTCTGCCGCTTGCTTTTCAATCTCTGATTGACATGAAGATGAAGCCTCTTCATCGTTAACCGTGGGTAAAAAACTTTTATAAGTTTTTTTTCAACCCCGGGGACGGTTGACAAACCCCGGGGATAAATCCCCGTCTAAAATAATCGAATCCCCGGAGCCCCGGGGACGGGGATCCCCGAGGTTGCAAGCCCTAATATACATATATGGGCAACATTTTAAGTGACTAAAATCATAAGATGTTTGTCAGAGGATGTTTTTTTTTTACAATTTAACGAGAATGAGTAATAATATTTATTTAAGTGAGGGTTCAGATTATACAGTCTGTTTGATTTATTGTGACACAGCAAATAATTCTGTTATTAGTACAGTTAGATCATCCTAATTTCAGAAGAACAATTGAAAATCAAATAAACACATGAAAGCTATAAGCTTCATTTTCTTTAATGGAACACCCTGTATATTTTGGTTATTTTTGGTAGGCAATAACATTAGCTCTATAATGATATCACCATAGTGATAAATTTAATTTATTGGCAATTGTCGCGTTATTTGTATGATAAAGGGGTACTTATACAGGGAGTTCCATTAAAGAAAATGAAGCTTATAGCTTTTACGTGTTTATTTGATTTTCAATTGTACTTCTGAAGTTAAGATTAAATAGACGACAAAAAGTACAAAAACTTGTTTCTCTAACTTTTTTTTCTATCTATACTAATATTTGCTATGTCACAATAAATCAAACAGACTGTATATTGCAATTTGTTGATCGACTCATTTTATCGTCGTTCCATGGAGGCAATGTGAAATTATCTATAGTGCTTTAAGGAAATACATACTATCTGTACAGCGTAGCCCAATTTGGATGTTTCTATAGGGGATCTCAGTAACTAGAAGAGATAGAGAAAATCGGATGGCGTATTCTCGATCTCTTTTTTCAAGACCAACTCAATAGTGAAAACAAAAATTGTCTATCGTCTTTCGTTTTGAAGTTATGGCCAAAAACTCATATTCTCCATTTTCGATTATTATCAATATTTCATGTATTTCTCATTTTATTAAAATAAGAGTTACAGGTTCTTGAGGCACATTTTTATGGTGAATGGAATAAGTTTTAGAGAATTTTAATATATTCGATAATAAACAAGATACCATACAAAGTTGTGTTTTTTTAAATACAAGTTGTAGTTGACTTTGGTCTTAGTAAATAGGTTTTTTTCCCTTTTCAATGATATATCAGATGTAAATATTATAATTGCATTTTTGTTAAAATCCTATAAAATTGTGTCAACATATGTCATATGTTCCCTTATTGGGCGTAGTAGACATCGTGGGCTTGTATTGTTTAGAGAAAAATTATTTATTGAAAATGCACACATTTGCCATCTATAAATTATAGAATACCATGTGAATACAATATTATATATACTAAAAAAGTTTATTAAATAAATAACATTTAGTAAATTACACGAAACATTACAGGCTCTATCATCTAAAAGTCAGACAACCTAATAAATTGATATTTCGAAGATTAAAAAAAAAAACCTTCAATGAAGCATTGAAAAGCATAGACACAATATTTACATTAAAATATATGTTATAATTGTAGTCCATTATTCAAAATGCATATGTTGCATCTTTTAATAACACTGTAAGCATTATGAATGCGAACATTTGAAATTGAATTTTTACAATCAATAAAATGTTGTCGTAAATTATCAATATTATCATTTCTCATTTTATATAATTTGACGTTTTATATCTTGGTCTTTCAAATGGTGTCTTTTTCGAATAATGTATGGTCTGAATTTATGTTTCTTCTACATTCTAAGTGCTCGATTCTTCGAAAATCCGGATTCATCCTCAATATACCGGCTGGAATTTGCCGGATTCACTGTTACAGCTGAAATTACATTAGTAGTAGTTTCTTCGGCGTCTACAATATTGTAAAACCTTGATCTTGGCTACTTGAAAGATCCGTGGTTGATAAGATTTTCTTTTAGTCTTTGAAATATTGATTTATCAGGTTGTTTTCTTTCCGGATAGTGATTAATAAAATACGTTTCTAAGTCAATTAGTGATTTGTTATTGCTTTGAATAGAGCATCTAACGTATCAAATATTTCATAATTTTCGTACGGCATTGTTAAACACTTCGAAATATAAAGATCACGTCAAATGTGTTAGCTTGACAATGAAACATTTAAGCAAAACCAGCCTACTACGCCCAATAAGAAACATATGATGTTTTGCTAGAATTTTAATAGATTTCAACAAAAATGCAATTATAACATCCACATGTGATACATCATCGAAAAGAGAAAAAAAAACCTATTTATTAAGACCAAAGCCAATTATGACTTCTATTTAAAAAAAAACTTTGTATTGTATCTTGGTTATTAACGAAGATATCAAAATTCTGTAAAACTCATTCAATTCACCGTAAAAAAGTGTCTCAAGAACATGCAACTCTTATATTAATAAAGTGATAAATACATGAAATATTGATAAAAATCGAAAATGGAATATAATGAGTTTTTGGCCATAACTTGAAAACAAAAGACGATGGCCAATTTTTATTGTCACCATTGAGTTGGTCTTGAAAAAAGAGATCGAGGATACGCCATCTGATTTTCTCTATCTTTTCAAGTTACAGAGATCCATTATAGAAACATCCAAATTGGGCCACCCTGTACATTATTGTTGAGACAAACTGCGCAAAAATGGTAACGTACACTAGAGACAACTCTATGAAAAGGAAAATATGCGTAGAAAAACCCAAGAAAACCTTGAGTAGAAACCTTGGCGTCACATGAGGAAAATGGTTGAAGAAAAAGATAAAAAAGAAGAAGAATTTGACTTGTTTATTTTACGTCACCAGTAATTAGGGCAGAATTTAATAGAAATTAGCATACCTAAGTCTCCACACTATCCTTGTCCAAATTGCAATAAATTGAATGTTTTTCAACATTCATTATTGCATTATTTTTCAGTTTCTTCCTTCACGTTCCATTTTCTTCTATAATAATTTATACTTTGCATCTGGCAACAATGTTATTTAAAAATATAACCTCACATTCAAAACAACTTTATCTAAAAAAAAAACAAGTTCTATTGGGGAATTCAGTTCTCTCCGAAACACTACCAACAAAATTACTAGATATCCATAGACTCCCCTGACGCAAAAACATTGTGAATGGAGAGTATGAATGATTTTAATTATGAAAAAATATTCATCTTCGTTGATATTTTTGCATATTTTATTCAAAATTCAAACGTTTTCAATCTTCAACTATATCATTAAATGTAAGATTAGCTGTATGAAAAAATTAAAGAAAATTAATATAATTCTAAAGGTTTATACACAGATTTGAGTGATTTTATATGTTGCTCAATTTTATTAGTTCATATTTGAGCTCTTGACTGTTGTGCATTATACTTACATTCAAATAAATATCTATCTTCTGAAAAGTGCCTGTTTGTATTCTTCCCATGACTGTATATATACCTTCACAAGATTTAGTGTTAATTCTTACTTCCAAACAGCCAACAATTTATCATCGCTTGGATGCCAAGTTGTTTAAAGCCCGACAAGTATTACGAGGATACGAACCGCCTCACTCCCTTACTACCCCATCGGATCTCCAGCGTCGAACTCTAATTGAGGGGCGATTAAAGTCGCCCCAGTAAAGTAGTTAAACTACAAACAACCAAGATTATGATGGCCACAGAGATTTAATCGATTTAGTGTCTCCCTGCGGACACAACTACCTGTGTACTACGTTGCGCTCGGCGCATTCATCATAAATTCGTTACGAGTTATACGCGCTTTGTGGACGAACAGATGGTAAATGGGTAGTAAAAAGTTTTTTTAATGGAACGAGTCGAGTGCGTGGATCAGTTTTGCGTGCGGGAAATTAAATGTTTCATTTTATCGGAGTTTGCAGGCGCTGTAAAACGAGAGGGTTTTGTTTTATCGCTCCAGTGCGAATTTAGTAGATATTTATTCCAGTTCTAATAGACTTTGATAAACGAAAATAGAACAGATAAACTATTAGTCCTTTGTGTAACTAATTAATGAATATTGGCTGGCTGATGATTGACTAGTTTTTATGATATGAATTTGTTTGAGTGAAAATTCATTTCGTTAAAATTAAATTATTCTGTTTTAATGTAATGAATACGGAAAGCTCACCGGTCGCCGAGGGGCAGAAGCAACAATTTATTTACGGCGCCCCAGGGCTAATTCAATAATATTTTTTTATGGAAAAACCGCGAGGCGGAAAAAAATAATGACCGCGTAACGTTGATTAATTACATTTATAATTCATTTAATGGCCTGAGCGGCGTGTGCATGTTATTAAGCCTGGCAATGTGCGGACGATCAATTACTGGGTGAATCCGCACAGCAAAAAATATAATTAAACGTCACGTGCAGGTCACCCAAAAACCTCCAACCGGAAAAATATCACCCGCTGACCTACGACCTACGACGAGCGCAGTGAAAGTGCGTTCGTTATAAGCGCTGCAGTTTTTTGAGTGAATAATTGATTAATTATCTTTCGCTTTTCCGATCGATGGCCGTAATAAAGTATTAGTCATAACTTAATGGGATAGGCGTGCGAATTTTCATTAGCGCGAGGGCCATTAAATTTCGCTCACATTGTGTCGGCGGTAATTTACAAAGTGCGAATATTTCATCATTAAAATATGAGATGTATTCACTTGTAGCTATTTGGATCTCATTAATCAAGGAGATGCTGTTAATTTATTAGAAATTACGCTGTGCGCACAATAAGCTCATCGATTTATATTGCGAAAACTAATATTAAAAACTTTTGTATAGGATCACGGATTAAATAAAGTATATACAAGGAACGTGCAATATTAATTAGTTAATTAATTAAGTACTGGAAAATTGTGGATTTCGCGTTTAATTCAGTATTTTTATTTATTACGAATTTTGTACTGAACAATATATTTGACCTTTTGACCTAAAAAACAAAAGTTTATTTATATTACAAAAACAGTGGTGAGTTAATGTGATAATTTCACTCAATAGTGAAAATACCCCTAGGGAAATGTCCGAAAATACCGAAAACATCCCTCATGCGAGGCTGCATGATTTTGATACCAATTTATAAACTTGAAGTTGACGTTACAATCGCCTCGTGAAAATATTGTCACCACGAGCGTACAAATGCATCAACAATAAAACAGAGTTCAGCTATTAATGTTGAAGAAGAATGATCTGCAGAAAATACCATTTCCAGCAATGGTTCCAAATATGAAAGCATTGTACTTTCACAAATTGTAATTTCTATTAAAATACAGGGTCCTGCAACAGTGCGTCGGGCTTTCCTAGCGCTTTTAACGTGAGAGATAGAAAAAAATGTTTCTCACAAAAAGTTATTGATTTAAAAATCTCTAGCCGTAAAATTATTTTCAACTAGACAGGGTGTCCCAATTTTGCGGAATAACAAAAACAAATATTTTTTTTAGATGGAACACCCTGTATTTATTCAAATTGTCAGATGACATTTTTCAACCTCTACATTGCTGTCTATTTAGTTTTGGATTATGGTATAGTAATGCCAATTTACATTTTTTTTCTCCAAATATCATGCATAAGCAAACTCAACTTTAAAAAATCGTAGCTAACATTTAATTACATTTTTATGCACTGAAATAGGTCATGCTGAGACAAAACAACTGTCAAAAGTAAGTAAGAATCAATGTAAGATGAACGAAAATAGTAAAATAGTAGGTAGTACTTCTGTAATACGATTAAATATTTTATTCCAAAACCATGAGAGATAACAAAATTATTAATACAAAAGAGAAACGATACTACTATTATTATACTATTACTATTACTACAGGAATGTTCAAAATAGTTTTGTTCATCTCATATTGATTCTTACTTACATTTTGTAAGTTGTTTTATCTCATGATGACCTACTTCAGTGCATAGAAATGTAATTAAATGGTTACTTTTGTGAAAACTATTGAATATCTCAACAACTATGGGGTTCAGACATAAGATATGCACTTTGAAATTGTAGAGAAGAAAGGGACCTATCGAATAATGACATAAAATGGGGGGCATTCCTTAAAAAAAAAATAGTCATACCGCCTTGAAATTTGCAGTTTGGCATTTTTTTCTGGACACCTTATATTACTAAATTCAAATATCTCATTACAACAAGGTTGATTATTAACCACACTGAAATTATTGCTAAGACTTATACTTACCTTCAAAAAATTCGGTCGCCACGACTTTTTAAAGTTGAGCTTGCTTATGCATTTGTAGTGATATTTGTAGTGACATTTGGGCATTTGATAGGAATATCATATTTTAGTAAAATTTTCTTAATAAATACCCCACGGGAAACGATATACCTTCACAATTTTGACTGCCTTTAGCCTCAACATGCTGCCTGTAGATAACTGCTCTCGAGACTTTGCCTCTCGGCAGTTACCAAGGCATGGTAGCTTCGGGTAGTCAGTCAAAATTATTTCGTATATCTTTTCCCTAGGGGTATTATATAGGGTGTTAAAAAAATAATGTAAAATATTTAAGGGGGTAGTAGTATGAACCACAACAAAGAAAAAAGTCTTAATAAATATGGGTCCTTAAAGTAACGGTTTCGGAAGTATGGAAGATTATTCTTTCTTTTTTTTTATCATAGTTGGCTGATGTTTTGTGAAATAAACCTTCAGATTTGACAGTTGTTGTTAGTGCACAAGTTTTCATTGTTATGGCTATTTAATCTAATGCAGAATTAGCCGACAATTTAGGGTGGACCTTATATTTGGACCTTGAATTTATTGTCACGACGCCTCCTAGAATTATGCCACTAAGTCAGAAAATAATGTGTTCAAAATTTGAGATCGATTAAACAACGGGAAGACGTGGCACATCCAATTTGAAAATATGATTTTTTTAAATTTCATCAAACTATATGATTGAATATGCTTTTCAATTTTTATTCTTCTCCCTTACATGAATTTAAAAAATATATATATTATTTCATTAAAATAATCTTAAAATCTTTCAAATGTATAGAAATGACTTTGAAATAAAAATATTATCTATGCCAATATATTTGTCTTTTCAAATCTTGAATATTTATCCTTGAGATTTTTTTACTTTCAATTGTCATTTACCGGAAATATGTCTTATGTAACATGGAAACATATGTATACTATCACTTTGACAATAAAAAGATCTCTTAAAATCAAGAACAAAAATAGTGGGTTGTCATTTAAAAAAACAATGGATGACGTCATTACTCAAAAACAAATGATGGTTGAAGATCGACTGTCATGCAAAAATTTGTATTTTTATCAAAGAAAATCGACTTGTACGAGGATTTTTCCAAAAAATTTTTATTTCGGTTTTAATAAATATATTTCATACTTTGGGCGCACACTGTTATATACAGTGTATTACACAATGTGTAATTTCTTACCTTATTTTTAATATACTTTTTTCCGTTGATTTTTTTGTTTCGAATAACCTACCGTTAAAATGCTTTATAAACGGTGACTTTTATTTTAAGGCATCATAATTATTGCGTAACTACGATACATTTCAAATTTGTTTGCGTTGGAAGTCAGATTAAATAAATTTGTGAGCAGTTCTCATAGTGCTAATGATTTAAAATCAACGGGAAAATATTGTAATCAACACGAATATTAATGGTGATTAACAATCTCGGCTATTGTCTGGATTATTAAACGCAATCAATAAGTCTTGTTGCTTAAATACTATATTTTGGATTAAAATGCACCAATAAAAAAAAATAGCATAAAGTATGCGATGCGTGGATGTCTGAGCGCTCTATTGCAAGTTCAGTTTGGGAGATGGAGAAACTGGAATTAGAGACATTTGCATTTTGTTAGCCCATTTATACGTTCAATCCTAGACGTTAGGCCCTAATGCTGTAAAAGCACCATGCCAAAATTTGCAATTTATGCAAAATCTTCAGGCGTACGCCAAAATTGACGAAAATATAAGTCGAACGGCGTTAAAAAATAAATTGTAACCATCTGTGGTATTTAGTACCAGAAACAGCTGCGATGTCATTTTTTAACAGTCAAATATCTGTAGACACAAGATGGCGAATGGTGCATGGTCTTAAATACAATGATATTTTCAAAGAACCCGGGAAGCAATGTGCAATGCTACTGAAAGATGTTGGCGAATACACAAATCGATCGAAAACTCGAAATCGAAATGAAATGGGATCGAAAACTTAATTTCTAAAGAATCTCTGAATCTTTTTGAACGATTTTCATTGCCAACGGAATTCTTTGAGATGGATCCTTCTATATGGGAGAATTATGACGGATTTAAGAGAGGCGCTGAAATTGTAAAAGGACTCAAGGTTGTTTATGATGTTGCAGAATGAGGAGTTAAACTCATGCAGGATTATAATGAAGTTCTAACTAAAAACGAGGAGGATAAACAATGTATACTTCAAATCGTTGTGGACTATCAACGGCTTTTCCCAGATACAAACAAAAATACATTATCGAAACAATTGTAAATATGTTACTTACTTATTGTAATAAAAATTAAATCTTGTTTTTAGAACGGGAGTTTCACTATTCTATATATATTTTCATGTTTCTTAATATTTTTTTGCGGGCTTGTGCCACGTGTTCGTGTTATTATTCAGTCGCGAGAGTTTTCATAGAACATTTTCTTACCGAACACAACGAATTATGGACGTATCCTCAAAAAAAAAAAATCGCTATACAAGGTCGGGTTTTCAAAATTCCAAACTCAGTGTGCCACGTCTTCTCGTTGCCCGATCGATTTCAAACTTGGCACGCATTCTTTTTTCATCAAGTGATATAATACTAGGGGGCGTTGTGAAATTAATAACAAACAAAAAATCACCAGGTACAGATAAGGTCCACCCTAGCCGACATGCATTTCATGTATGGTCTTGCCGATGGAATTACCACCGAAGCATGAGGTCTTTATGTCGAAGCTTATCCAAATCGCCAGATTCCTTCACATCGTATGTTTGGAAGAATTTACCAGATATTGTATGATTACTCGATGGTACTCGTGTAAATACCCAATACCCAATGAGGGTGTTTTAGAAAGAGTGTGTTTCGAATATCCTTCAGACAAAGATGTCGTGCCTGCTTGGAAATGGAAGGAGGGCACTTCGAACATCTTCTGTAACTCTGTTCTTTGTATTTGCTAGAAGCTCCCTTTGTTTGTTTGCACTTAATCAATAAGTAATAAATAATTGCAAATGGGCAAATAAATGTTTCAAACAAGAATAATCTTCCATATCTCCGAAACCTTTTCTTTGAGGATGTTGTGCTCTAATAACAACTGTTAAATATTAAATGTTTATTTCACAACACATCAGCCAATTATGATAAGAAAATGCAAGTTGTAGCAAAATAAAAAAGGAGGTAAAATAGAATTATCTTCCATATTTCCGAAACCGTTACTTCAAGAACCCATGTTTATTAAGACTTTTTTGTTGTAGTTCATACTCCTACCCGCTTAAATATTTCACATTCTTGTTTTACCCTGTATATGAATATAATTATTGTCGAGTACCTTAAACTCCACATTTCTAATCACGAATTTCTAATTATTTATATCTATGTGTTGCGAATAATTACTTAAAATTTAAAATACCGACATTGTGACTGGGTATGTCACAACTTGAGTTTAGTACTTGAGGTATATATTTGGCTGATAAAATATCTTCTTTAAAGAACGAGTTTAGCGGTATCTGTCTGTTGTTAAAGAATGTAGCTTGAAATCTCTATGTACGTATATTTGGCAGGCAAATAACTTTTCGCTTCTGTTGTGCCAGTCTAAGTAATCATTCCAAAATGAATATGGGATTAAATCATCAATATGTGCCTAGAATCTCATAGCAAAAAGTGCAAATTTTAAATTCACCGAAGTACAGAGTACTGAATTGACTAGCTAAATTCATGATAAATTGTCTATATTTTATGTGCATTCTTACTGATATAAATAAATTGTAATTTGCTTGAAGTAGCTGTATATAGGAGGATTACAAAAATATATGAATAGAATGATGAAAGTTTAGGTAAATGCTCATATTGAATGGAGCCGTTTTACATTTTTTATACTTGCACGTGTAGATAATTTCATCGTTCTGTTTGGTCTGTCTTATTCAAATTTGATTATGTGCATGATCATAAAATAGGCAAAATTTGAATTTATTAAGATTGTGTATATGCATAGAGTATTTTATTTATTTAATTACAAAATAAACACTCATTTGACTATGATCATGACTTGCCGTTTCATTCATGTGCATCAGAGGAACTTAAAATAGTACATGGGATACCTCAAGGGTCCATCTTGGGTCCACTACTCTTTCTTATATACATCAACGATATATCAATGCAAGGTCCAAATTTGCTAACAGTTTTGTATGCAGATGATTCATCTATCTCTGTAAAAGGTGAGAGCACATACAATGAAACGAATGTACAGCTTATTCGAGTGTAATAAACTTAAACTAAATACTGATAAAACTGTTGAACTAACATTTTCGCTAAAACAAAATTTGCCTAAACAAAATATTTCTACCCAATTTTTGGGTGTCATTCTAGATTCACAACTAACATGGGAAGTACATGGGCCCAAATTAGAACAGAACCTAACAAAAAAAGTGTATCTTTTAAAAGATCTAAGACGTGCAATACATTCCAAAATTTTAATTAAGGTTTATTACGCTTTTATACAATTACGTATTAAATATGGTATGATTTTATGGGGACACTCGGCTATAATGAGCGACATATTTAGATTACAAAAATGAGCTTTCGGACAGTGGCAGGTCTTGATTACAGAGCTGACTGTAGAGAAAAATTTAAAAGTCTAAAAATTCTCACAGCACCATGTATATTTTAGAATATCTTTTGTTCATTAAACACAACAGGTGTACATACTCTTGTAATAAAGACTATCATTCGTATGAAACTCGCGCCAAATATAATATTCATACTGAAAAAATTCGCCTATCAAAGACAAAAACAGGCACTAGATATACAGTATCAATTTTTACTATTAATTTAATGTATTACCACGTGATATACAGCAATTGCCTATTATTAAGTTTAAATACAGGTGTAAGAACTATCTAACAAAATCTGCTTTTTATTCATTTGATTAATACTTTATCAACGGCGCTGCTTTGTAAATTTTAGTTTCTATGTGTAACTGTTTATAATGTATTATATCACTTACATTATGTATTATCATTTACTTTCTAGGGCTCCTAATTTATATTTTATATTTTATATTTCTTACAATTTTTAAGATGATTATTTTATTTATGTGCAGTGGATTTTTTATTTTTATTTTTATGTACTGATTTTAAATTTGTATTCAATCCGAAATATGTATGACCTGTGTCAGTGAATATAGGACTAACAAGAAGCGCAACCTAGTGTAATTTCTGTTACCATCTATCTGTCGCATCTATTTTCTTTATCTATTACCTCGTCTTTCTCCGCGGTCGCCGCAGACTCTAAAAACTGCGAATCTGTACGCTAGCGCCGAAAATCGCGCACGTGCATTTCGACAACTGCTTTAAGTAAATAAACATCCCGTGAAATATGAAAGCAGATGGAATGCAATTTTACTATTAATTATTGAATTTTTATTATATGTAATTATATTTCACATCGAGATACTGTCACAATAAGGCCAATATCGATTTCGGTGGTTCAATTACCCGGCGGACGCATATTATGCCGATACGTGCGTACCTAGGCATAAATTGTTGCTTTGAAGTACCCACAACTTTTACATTACAATAAAATTGTTGCAAACCTAATAATATTGAATTTGACATTTTATTTGCCAAACTGGAGACACTTCTTCAAAATTAACAATGTTGTAAAATGTAATTTTATTTCTAGATAAAAAATTACAAAGGTGCAAAATACAAATATTACAAAAACTGAAGGTATACGGGGCGTTTAGGGATAAGTGTAACAAGAAAATTTTTATTTTCAATTTCAATAAAAATTTATGTTGTTTGCTTGTGCACAATAAAACCCACAATACACATAAACTAACTATCAAATCTTAAATGGAAACCCATTCACACAGTTATCGAGATAAAGTATAAAATATTTTCACAATTATGCTCTTAATATATAAATAATATAAAAATAAAAATGAAAATGTGTATTTATACCTAAAAAATATTGCCAGATAAAATTCTTATCTTACGATGTGGTTTTGTAAGTTTTTTTGATAATCCACTATCGGCAGAAACCCACTTTAGTTGTCTATGAATCTTCATTTTTACAAAGAGATTAATGATGAACTCAGAATGAGATATTTCACTACATGTAAAAAACCAACTAAAATGGGCTTCTACTAATTTGGTCAATTCTCTTTGAATATTTTTAGAAACATTTTCCTGAAATTTGTACTTGGAAAATAAAACTTTAAATTGTTCCAAAACAAACATAAATAATTCAATAAAACCATCCCATGGTCTTTTTAAGTAAGAAATATTATGAATGGAAAAGTCTTTAGATAATATTAAAAATTCATTTTTATTTACCAACTCTTCCCCATCTTTAAATAATTTAGTAAAACAAGGGCAACTTTTGATTTTTTTTTCTAATTTATAAAGTAAGTATCCGGCAACATAAACATTTGAACACGTCTCTAAGGTACATTTATCAGTGCCTACATCACTTGTCGCAACTGAACTTGGAACTTGGGAAATATTTTCTATATTTTCTGCCGTCTCTGATGGAGGAGAAGCAGACTGCATTTCAACTTCGACTAAGTTGCTGTCCACTTCTAGAAGTTCAGTGTCGTCCCCTTCGCAATTGCTGCTCTCTACATCCATGAACAATCTTATGCCCATATTGTGTTGGAGGGCTATTCTGCATTGCCTCACTGTTGGTGTAGGGTTATAGCCATTCCTATTTCTAAGAACAGAGAAAAGATTCTCCAATGCATCTTGATTCAGGAATCTTGTCAGTAAATATTTAATGCCATTGTCCTTCAAATGATCCCACAACATTAAAATAGACCTTATTGTCCATACAAAACCATTAATGCAATAAATGTTATTGCGCTTCTTGTTGCCTTCATATATTTCAATCTGATTGAAATAGTCTAATGCATTTTTTAAAATAGCCGTTGTTTCGCCATTAAAAATTGACAACGGTCGTTTTTGAGGATTGGGATCATTTAATACACGACTATTTAAGGCATCAAATATTTGATTTACTGTATCTACAAATTCTGCGGTATCAAGAGATGTTTCCGAAGTTAATTGCTTCGTATGCGATGCAGTTCTAACGGCAGTTGCAACACTATGTGAAAAAATTTGTGCCGCATATTTCACCTTCATCTTTTGAAAGTTTGTTGGCGCTATGTGCGCTTCAGTAATCTTTAGCATGGCTCTCGTTGACGAACTTTTATTATCGATATTGTAGGTACTTGTGACATCTTTCCAATTGACTGGTTTGTTCTTTGTTCAGTTTGTGGTTAATAAAATTGTTTCTTAGGCTCTTCAATAAGTGGGGAGCATCAAAGCAGGTAAAAATTTTCTGGCCACATATGTTCACGACTGGATTTTCTTTAGTTGCACCAAGAAGAGTCAAAGCGCCCCGATTGTTAGAACCTTGGTCACAAACCAAAACCATAGGTTTAAATGTTAGTTTCGCAAGCTGTGCGACAACATCTTCCACAATGGATTTTAGGGATGCACTTTTCATAGGGCCTGTGCTTGTATAGTAGCACAAGGGTAACTTCCAATTGAACAATAACCCTCGAATAAGGACAACTAAAGCTGTATTCGCCAGTGTATTTCCTCTTCCTAGAGCTGCTAAATCTTCATAACCTTCAATGAAATCTTCATGCTCATTGAAATCTAAATTTGGTTTTAGAGAGATTTCATCGAGCATTACGACGCACATCTTTTCTCTATCAGACATGCATTTCGCTTTGGTTGCAAGTTTTTTTGTCAGATTATTTTTCATGCCTGTCCTTAGATTGTTAAGTTTCAACCAAGTTTGAATTGTGCGAACCGATGGCAGTATAAATTTCAATGTCTGCAGCATATACTTGTAGCCACCTGGCGACTTATAATGGAGCGAAAGTGCTAATTGCCTTTCAGCACTAGTCCATTTACTTCTACTTTGGTGGTTTAACTGCATATGAATAAATGTTTTGACAGAATGGCTCTTATTAGTTAATAACGTGTTTAACATATTGTTCGTAGTTAATTTGTTCTTCTTTGCACGGTAGAACTGGACTTTCTTCACCTTTAGTGTTTTTCTGAGTTCCACTACTTTTGAAGAGAGAATTCTATTTTTATTTTTTTTCTTTAAACTGGTCTTCTTTGATAATGGCATTGTCAAAATTCGATCGCTTACTTTAGATGAAGAGCTGCTGCTGCTTACAAAGCTTGAAATTTTTGGAGGGGGTTTTGTGACGATCAATCTTAACGTTTCTGCCTCGTCGGACATTGAAGCAGTGCTTGTCGAACTCGACCTTCTTTTTCTAGATGTATGCAGATCGCTACAAGATGGATACACCTTTGATGGCTCTATAGTCAGTTGTGCTAAACAAAGACGTTAGGGTTTCCCCATTAGTCGATGGTTGTCATTAGTGTTAATCTATAGGAATAAGAAGTGTGACTTGTTAAACACGTTTTGTTAAACTAATAATTATCTTGTATCCCTTCAGAATGGTCGTGAGACCAAAATATGACGGGAATTTATAAATAAATTTATATATTATAAAACATAAACAAAGTGTCGTTTCTACCTCTTTAATTGTTCAAATGTTTTACCAAGTGATGGATAAGATAATTAGGTGTAATGCCCATCAAAAAATGTTTGCAGTTACGTGTACAATCGCCGACATTTGAAGTGAAACTAAAAGCCATAAACCAGAGCGAATTTCGACCTTATTGGTAATTTGGGGTTTCGGCACATACAAGTACAAATACAGATGCAAAACAGCTTCGCCCTCAAATGTTTATAAGGCGGTCGTAAAAAAACCGTATTGCACTTTGAATGTTGGCGATAGTACGCTAATTGTAGCTGTCATAAATGTATCTGACACTCGAATGTGATGCTCTCAAGTAACGGATACGTTACTGCAAACGATTTTTGATACGCAGTACACCTGAATATCAACGTTAAATTGAATGTTCGAAATAAATATTCGGAATACAACATAGAACAAATAAATGTATGTTTTGTGTTAATTTTTAAACAACTCAATTTATGTAATTTATACGTCCTATATTTTATTCACTGGCATTAAATTTTTTTTTTGCAACATAAAATACGTACCTTGTTCGGTAAATTTTATAGGCACTGCATTTTTTCTTAACAATTTGCGTTTATTATTAGAATAGTAGTCCTTAGCTAAGAAATGTTTCTCACACACAAGTTTATTTTTTAAATTACAATTTTCCATGGTAGCAATTTCTACGTTTCCGCAATTTTTTTTTCATTCTTCGGTCCTCGCTAAATCCTTTACCGGAAATTTAAAGAAGCTTACATCTTTATTTTTTCTCTGTTCATTACAACAAGTGTTGTAAACACAAGTATGATGGGCTGTATTCATTTTTGCGATTAAAAAAACGCAGTCGAACGATGCACTTGGAAAAGGAAAGAACACGTGGCTAACGGAACTCGGAGAACGTTACTCGACGACGATCGTATTACACTGAATCATTTGGAGCCGAGATATTAGTGGCGCCGACTGTATGTCGGCTCCAACATGGGTAACATAACCACCGTAAAGGTTGCGCATCTTTATAACTCTTATAATCACTGCCTGTGTAAAACTTATTGTTGATAGCACCAATAAAGATATTATTATATTATTATGTGTCTCGGTGAAATAAGCATCATATTTTTCCGCCTAGCTGCTTTTAAAGTTCATTTTTCAGTCCTAAATTTTGAGCGGAAAATGATATTTAGAGGACCAAGCGCCTCTAAAAATTTTCTGAAATTTTCCAATATATGGCGGCATACTATTCAAAATAAATGTCATTTTGACTGATACTGTAACATATATACCTACTCTCTAATTAAATAGTTATTTAAGTCATAAGGAACGTAAGGACACTATAACGTTCAAGGTAGAATTGTGTCGTGTTTCTTCCCTCATATGAGGGAAGAAAGTTTTACTTTTCCTCCCATTGGAGGTAACCAATTTTGGCTCCCTCATATGGGGGAATCAAACAACTTAGCCTCCCTAGAATAATACATTAAATAGCTATGATTATAGTGTATGCTTTTCATTTACTGATAGCGTCGACGGTTACTTGACCCGAAGCTATAATAGAATTCACAAACGTGGTGAATATACCATTTTTGTTCACTTCTGGAACAATTACAATCATTTAAAAGTAAATAATAAAATACAACAAACATTTGTCATCACATCAATCAAAATTTGACATTGACTTATTCAACGAATATAGTGAAAATGCGACCAGCTAGGGTGAATACACTTGGCACGCGAGAACTACAAAACATTCACCGAAATCTTGACGAAAACTTGACCAGCTACATACCCCGTTACATTATATGTATTCACATTCATTATAATCAGCTCAAAACGTCCAACATAAGCTCCTACAAACAGAGCACCCGGTAATAAGCAACTATTATTATTTTTATCTATAAAAAATCGCACGTTCCTTATATATTGTGGTTTTTAACAATATACTTATTCTAATCATTATATTTTGACATTTGCTTTTTCAATTGTCTTGCACAATATAATATAGTATTTTTGCAAAACATTGTGAAAGGTCGTAGAAAAAATCATGATATGATTTAATATGATAAAAAATCATGTAATATGATGATAATATGATCATAATATGACATATTATGTAATACTGTGGGGCAACGTGATATTTCCTCCCATAGATTTTGAGGAAATCCTCTTTGCGTCGGCCATCAAATATCCGCGGGACGAAATGATGCACTTTGCTCCCTTGTAATACAATAGTTATTTAAGCATTAAGAGAGGTAAGTATCATTTACCAGTCGATGTCGAGTTTGCGCCCGAGCGACAGCGAGGGCTAGCAATAAAGACCGAGACTGGTCAAAACTTACCTCTCGAATTGCGTATAACTGTTTTTCCACTCCTGTAGTTGGTTTAATTGTTTGTGTTTGATTAATTTATTTTCGCAACATGAACAAAATGTCAGTACGGCTTTGGTTGCTAAGACTATTTTTCAAACAAAGTGTGAATGTCAGAAATTGCATTCGTTTAGTTGTAAAATCAATTCCAATGAAAATAAACAAGAAATGGCAATTGAAGAAGCTGCCTGTTCCTTCCTACTGCCGGAGAAGTCGAAGGGGTGTTATCAAAATGCGTATAAGTGTTTTAAAGACTGGTGCCAGAGAAAGAACGCTATTGAAATTATTTTACTTACTTCCCTGAGGGAAGTAAGTGATTACTTACTTCCCGTTGCTCATAGTAACCAAAGCTTGATCGGTAAGTGGGGCTTACTTCCACCAAATCAATGTTACAACAGTGTACTTACCATGCAGGGAGTGGAAAAATAACTATTAGTGGCGATCATATCCAAATGAGTATCTATCACGCAATAGGGTCTTCCGCGACTTTTCAAAAACCTTGAAACTGAACTCTAGACACATTAAAAACATCCTTGGCACTAATTTTTGTGTTCAGACAAATCGTTGTAATTAGCAACCACGATTTTAAAATTAACGGCGTTTGAAAAGGTCCCAAAAGCCCGCCATGCTGCTGTGACGTCACAACGCTCGTGGCGCTCAGCTGTAGCATTGCTTACAATGGAGCGACAGAAAGAAAACGTCGGTTTTACGAAAAAAGGGACGAATAAGTATTGTATTGTGCCTGGATGTGATAACAGCAGTAAATGCGAACCAAATAAGTTGTTTATAATAAACGTCCCAACAGGGGATATACGGAAAAAGGGGTTACAACAAGTCCGAAGTGATTCCGCGAGTGTCACTTTGACGTCTCACTATTTTTGTGAAGACCATTTTAATGTAAGTACATAATTTTCAATAAATTATCGACGAAATTCGATAAATATATATAATTAACTATCATCATTAGTAATGTGTATTCAAGGGGATTTCCGATTATATATATATACATTAGTAATAACATAACCTCAAAATAGTTTTGTGGGTTCCATTCTAAAACAATACCTTCCATATCGTTATTACTTTTTAAAAGTACTGCGAGATTTTTACAATATGTTCTTACACAAACGTTTAGTTAAAACTAAGAAAACATGTTGAAACAATATTTGTAGCAAACTGTTGATTTTAGAAATTAGATTAGATGATTAATAATTACAAATTTTAAAATCAGCATTACCAATTCGTATGAGATATAGGATATATTGCAAAGTTTATATAGTATTTTATTTGTTCTTACAGCTGGAAGAGGATTTGAAAAATTATATGCGACTCCACGCGTTTCGGCTACGTTGAAAAGTTCACTTTTTGAGAAAATGTCGGGAACCATTAACACGTGAACTTCTATCAGATTATCTGGCTGTCCCTTTACTAACCCATCAGAACTTATTTTATGTCAGACTGGATTCTAAGTCGAATTAATCCACGATTCCTATCCCTTATGCACTGACTCCCGATCGCCAAGATGGGCAAAGACGTCACAGTACCGCTCGGCCAATAACAGCGTTTCGTCGGTCACGTGACAAAATGTGTAAGTTTTACGATATTGTATGTTGTTTGTTGATAAGTTACAATGAAAACCAAACGTTTTCTCTGTGGGATGTTTAATTACAGGTTATAAACTTTACGTTAAGACACAAAAAGGTTATATATTTTTTTTTCAGGAAGACCCTATTCAACGGATACATAACAATTTTGATATAATACTTTTATTTCGAAAACAATTGTTTGAAAATATATAGAGATATTTATTTTTCATACAAAATCGTTATTTAATAAATTGCGATTCGTCAGTTGTCTATGTACCTACCTACAGAGCGCGCTCAAAAAAATGGTATTAACTTTTCAAACTATTTCCAACGAAATATTGATACGTAATGACGAAAAAATCTAGTTAATTATTTGCTTGTATCCTTGAAAATAATTCAGTAACGTTGCAAAACATATTCGATTTGAATCTTGAAGAGTGTCATCCATTATTACCTATTCAGCGTAAAAGTTGACACTACTTTCTTGAGCGCTCTGTATATTACACGTAAAATAATGAATACGACGGCAGCTGAGAATTTAGTGACTAACCGACTCACATGCCCAACATTGAACATCATGGGTTCTAATCGTCTGGGAATAAATGAGCGATTAAATTCCTCAATATTCCATTTGGTTGAAAGGAAAAGGTAAGCGACTTTCGTCTACTAATAAATTAAGGGTGTAGTAGGTAATTTATGAACCCTGTATTGATGGAGTAAAAATCCTTAAGCATCTGTCAGAATTGGCCATAGAGCTAATAAATTACCCTGCATATCTAACCGCTAGCGCCCTAGCACTATTTGTTTAGGATTTTACCCTTGGATAGGTCGTTGCTCAGCGACGATAATTAGCCAAAGTAGCATAAATAGGTCCATCGTTACTACACGAATAATAATAATAATAATATATATATATATATATATATACATATATATATATATATATATATATATATATATATATATCTATATATATATATATATATATATATATATATAATATATATATATATATATATATATATATATATATATATATATATGTATAATGACATATTTTTTATGAGATTAATATGCATTTAAAAAGTAAACTTCTATCTACACCGTTTACACCGTTTACGTTTAATATTAAGTATCACTCTTTATAGGTTTGCCGATACTTTGAAGTTATTAAGCCATTAAACTGTGGGTTTTACGGGCTATTAACGTTTTACTTCGACTGATTCACGACCAACCCACCGATAATTACAATTTCGTAAGTGACATAAAAAGGTGTGTGCTTAATTAATCTTGCTTATAAAGGTGTAGCTGAAGAATTTTTATCATATTCATAACATAGCACTATGCATTTATACGTTTTCGGTACTTAGGGGACATATAGTTTTTCTTTTGATAATTTTTGTGTTAACATTTTCATTAAACTATCGCTCTTGAGATCCCTAAATATGTTATGTATATTTAAACTCAGAAACTGCTTATAATAATTATGCCGATATCTGCTGTATATCCCCGGATTAAATCAAAAAATGTTGTTTAAGTAAAAATGTTGTAGGAATTAAAATTCCTGTTTGGTCAGAAACTACAAACAATTTCAGTTATTAAAACTTTTATTTACTTATACAGTGTTGGCTAAATAAAAAATTTTAAATCTTGTTTTGACACTTATTTATTTACTATTTTCCAAAATAATTTAAAATTACATTTAACGGTATTAAAGAAAAATTACATCATTCAAACAATCCCCATCTATTATCTTCACACTACAATTTTTAAATCGTATTTTGACACTTATTTATTTACTATTTTCCAAACTAATTTAAAATTACTTTTAACAGTATTAAAGAAAAATCACATCATTCAAACAATCCCCCTCTATTTTCTTCACACAGTTCAAGCCTGCTACGGAGCTCCTGAAAACTGCTTTATTTCTTCAGTCGTTATTGATGGAACTGCCTGTCGTATGCAATTTTTTTAATTTTCAGTATTATTTTCTAATAGTTGGCTATAATCGATTTGTTTTAACCGTCCCCATAAATAAAAATCTAAAATTGTCAAGTCGACTCTCCATCTCGACTCTATCATCGTGAATCACTTCATTCACTTTCACCCTCTGTTGTCAATACAAGTTATTATCAGAAACTATCAGTTCAACGTATTTAAGCCTGTGCCTGTGCAAAAGAGCAGCAGATAAGTGCGCTACTAGCAAATCATTATTTGCTCTTGATTTCTCTAAATTAATTTTAGTTTATGTCTCAATAACTTTTGAATGCAAGCTAACTTAATGAAAAAAAAAACACGTCGATAGATTTTTGGAGGAAGAAGTTAAAAATAACGTCAAATCAATTTTAATTGTCACCCCCTCCTCCATAGTCACCACTACTTTGAAATTCATACATTCTCTATTCTCACAATTTTTATTAGCACATTCGTAAGTTAGAACTCTATCGTTCTTCTTCACTCTCTCCAGAATATGGTCGATTTTTTCTCCCTAAGACCGCGATATTCCAGTCGTACTCCAGCCGTAGCCGCTGTACAAACTAAACTCGCGTAAAAACTATTGCTCGGTAATCTTCGGAGTTTGCCGATCCGTTTACTCATATTTTTCCATAAGACCGCGTTGGTTTTCTGTATAGTTACTTGCTTAACTTGTTTAAAGCCTCATTTCTATTTGGAAAGTTTATTGGCGGAAAGTACTTGTGGCCAGTAAACTTACGATGTGTAAACAAGAAAAATGTCTTACATTCTTGAATAATTTCTTTCTTAAAAGACGTTTTTCTTGTTTACACATCGTAAGTTTACGGCAGCAAGTACTTTCCGCCAGTAAACATTCCAAATGTAAACGAGGCTTAAATGATTTTTGAATTGTAGGGAGATAGTCAATCTTTATTAGGCTATCGGCCATGAGCCTTTCATCCTGATTTGTATTGTATTTTCTTAATAATGAGTATTGTCAAGAATGATTAATTCATTTTTATTAATTGTAATGGAGAAAAACCGTCGAAATGAAAACTTTACACTTATAAATGCTTCAAGGAAGAATATTATAATCTACTTGTTTATGGTATTTAAAGTAGGGGTTCAATTATCGAAATTTCCAAAAGAATTTTGAAACGTATTCTCGACCTATATTCGTGCAAAATAATGGCTACTCTCAAAGAATATTACCACGGTGCCTTCATTGCGCACACAAAACTTTAAAAAGATACATTGGTCTCTAGAGGCACGTGTTAATTTGGATTTGTACTTCGATTGTTAAATATCTATCTAAATGTCTGTCTAAACTAGTGATAAATAGTCATTCAATCCCAAATTATTGTATACATAACGCTTTAATATTGTTTTAAATTATGGTAGGTATTCATAATTCATAGACTAGATTGTTTAAGCCTTATTCTTCTTCTTTAGCAGCATTTCACACTACACTCCTAAATATAGGCCTCCCCTAATTTTTTCCAGTGCTTTTTATGGTAACTTCATTTAAATTTAATTTCATAATTATAACAAAGGAATTTACACACTAAAACTTAATTTAAACTTTATGAAGCGATAGAATATTCATCTCGATGTTGATCTTTAAATTGAAAAACTAGGTTGAAATCTAATTTTAACTTCATATTATATTCATTATGTTCATATTAATATGTATTAATTATTATTAATAATATGAGTTGAGATGGCGCCAGCGGTGGATGCTGCAGGTGTGATGCTCAACGCGACAAAATACAGAAGTGAAACTAAAGTGAAAAGAATTTATTCAAGAGAAGCACTGTGCGGGTTGAGTAACAACGTATATAAAGTGGACGCAGAAGTACAAGACAAACTGAAGAAACATGGAATAAACCGACCGATCAACAAGAAACATAACCTAAAGCCATGCGAGCGGCTAACAAGTAAAAAAAGACGCAGGAGCAAACGGATAAAAACCACAGATTCCATATATAAGATAATGAACTGGAACGTAGAAGGACTAGCAAGCGTATATAAAATAATGCCGGACACCAACATTTTCGTGGAGGCTGATCTGGTATGTCTAACAGAAACTTTATGCATTTTACATATGCATTCCAGACTATTACTCATTCAACTCAAAGGCAATTAAACCAGAGAGGGGAAGACCGATAGGAGGAGTGACAATTCTAGCCGGACCCCATATGCAACCAAATATACTCATATGTGACGACAATTGCATAGCAATTAACACAATCATCGGACGAGTATATTGCCTATACTTCAATCCCACGACAGAGATTCAAGACACCACAGAAAAAATGACAGAACTCCTCCAGGACACATCAGGAAACGTCATTGTTACAGGAGACTTCAACTGTAGAATTGACTCTAACAACGCCAAAGGAAAGGAGCTTGTGGAAACTACGGCACAACTAGGGCTGGTACTATGGGCGGACAATAATATAGGGTACACTTACTATACGCATAACGGGAAAAGTACTATTGATTTAACCTTTGTGACCGCGAACATAATTAGGACAAAAATAAATACCACTATCCTCCACCACCCCATTAGGAAGCATTAAAGGGTGCTCACATACTTAAGAAAGAAAAATACGAGGATTCCTGAATGCCCTCGATTACCTAGAGCCAAAAGAAGAATCAACCTGAATAAATTCATCAAGCACCCAAACACAGCGGCTTTCACGGGCTGCAACTTAAGTGAAGTCGACATTCTGACTCAAGTTATCTCAGATACAGTTGACGAACAGAGGAAGACTATAACTGTGAAACCATGGTTTGATGCCCAATGTAAGCAAGCTCAAAGAAAAGACGCTTGACACTAGAGATATTCGAATCATTACCAACCTGTATTATAATCAAAAAGCAATAATCCAAATAGACGGCAATACATCGGAAGAAATCGGAATAAAGAGAGGTATAAGACAGGGATGTGTACTATCAGCAACACTATTCAACTTGTATGCAGAAGAAATCATGAAGAAAGCACTAGATGGCGAAACAATAGGGGTAAAAGTCAATGGCATCCCGATAAATAATATAAGATATGCTGACGACACAGCTCTAATTGCAACTAACTTAGAAGACCTTCAGAGAATCCTCAACAAAGTGACAGAGGCAAGCGAAGAATGTGGACTCTCTCTAAACGCGAAGAAGACCAAATTCATGGTAATGACAAAAACACCACAAAATAACGAAAACATCTACGTACACAATGAACTCATAGAAAGGGTAACAAAGTACAACTATTTGGGCACAACCATTAACCAAGATAACGACTGTTCAATGGAGATAAAAATTAGAATAGCAAAAGCTAGAACAGCTTTCATGAAAATGAAAAAAGCTCTATGTGGAAAAGATCTAAGCCTAGAACTAAAAACAAGATTAACGGCATGCTATATACAACCAATTCTAATGTATGGAGCTGAAGCATGGACACTTAAAAATGCGGACATCAAAAGGTTAGAGGCTTTTGAACTGTGGATGTACAGAAGAATATTGAGAATACCATGGACGGACCGAATAACAAACATAGAAGTAATTAGAAGAATGAAGAAAGAAAAGGAAATTATAAACATCATTAAGACGCGGAAATTACAATACCTGGGACACGTGACTAGAGGGGAGAAGTACCATCTGCTCCAAATAATAATACAGGGGAAAATACAGGGAAAAAGAAACGTTGGAAGAAGACGACACTCATGGCTGAAAAATTTGCGAGACTGGTTCAATTGCAACACAAACCAACTATTTAAAGCGGCTATCTCAAAAGTACGCATAGCGGTGATGATTGCCAACCTTCGGACCGGAGAAGGCACCTGAAGAAGAAGTAAGCAAGCAAATTTCAATTGCATGGAACTTCTAAACAGCAAAAAATATCCCGAATATAATGCAGCGAGGAAGATATCTAAGTCAATGACCAGAGCTAAGAGAAGAGATCACGACGAAGCAGCACTCATACAGAGAGCTTTTGATTGAGAACTGCAACCATGAAGTTTCTGTGACAGGCACAGAGTAATCATTAATCCTATCATGCGCAAAGAATAGGAAGAACACTTCCATAAGATTTTCGACTACCCGTATAGCAAGCTACCAGACGCACAACCTAACAGGGACGACAACTCATGGTGTAACAGGAGGATTACAAAGGAGGAAATAACACTGTGTATAAATAAACTAAAGAAAAAAAAAGCTACGGGCTTAGACAATATCACAAATGAACAAATTATGGAACTGCTTCCTCTACTGGAGGATTGGTGGGAGAACATGTTCAATATGATGCTGAACTCAGGGAAAATACCGGACGCTTGGAAAACATCAAAAGTAAAGACTCTATTTAAAGGAAAATGCAATCCGAAGGACCCCGACACGTATCGTGGACTAGCTATGGGAGCTACCCAATTCAAGTTATTGACAAAAATAATAAACAACCGAGTTTATACTCATGTGGAACCAATTCTACCACCTGAACAATTTGGTTTCCGCAAGAATAGGAGCTGTGAGAATGCCATAGACAAACTAACCTCAAAGATATTGTCAGCCACAGCGGCCACTAAAGGCGCACTATACCTGGTTGACAGGACAATATTATGCGAAAAGCTCATCAAAATGGGAATTACGGGGAAGATATTCAATCTAATAAGGTCTATGCTAAACACGAACTATATAAAAGTGGATAATGGGAAAGAAATGACGAACAAGATTGAACAAAACAGAGGGGTACTGCAAGGGGATACACTCAGCCCCACTCTATTCCTAGCTTACGTACAGGACCTGCCCAACTATGTGAAATCCACCCACACGGACTGTGCCATGTATGCAGATGACTTGGTGATGTATGCAGAAGACCTCCTAAAACTGCAAGGCAGCTTAAATCAACTTGAAGAATGGTGCACCGAAAACAGAATAAGCGTCAACGTGGAGAAAAGTAAGCTGATGAAATTTAGAAGAGGTGGCCGTCTCAAAGGTAGCGATGTAGCGTACTTGGGAGAACACCAACTTGAGTTCGTCAACGAGTACGAATATTTGGGTGTTACCTTACAAGTCTCACTCACGCTAACTAAACACTTGAGCTCAAAAAGAATAAAGATAGCTCGGACAATTGGTACCATGGAACATCTGCAGAGATTGAGCACTAAGACGGCGATCAAACTGTTCAACATCAAAATTTGGCCGGCGGCCACGTACGGGCTGAAGAATCTGTGCCCACTACTGAAGACGAATCATTTGCTGCAGCTAGACAAAATACATGGCCGGCGGCCGGCGGCCCGTACATGGCCGGCGGCCACGTACGGGCTGAAGAATCTGTGCCCACTACTGAAGACAAATCATTTGCTGCAGCTAGACAAAATAAGGGCCAGGTATCTGAAAAGAGTACTGGGACTTGCGAAGAATACATCAAATACCTTCATCTTTCACTTGGCGAATGTCAGCACGATGGGCGAGGAGATTATTAGGAACTTCCCAGGAATAACAAAGAAAGTAAAAGATGAATATGCCGAGATCCTAGAGGCTAAAAACATGGACTTTGCAATCAAGAATTTTACAGAAGGACCAGCGTTTAATTCGGAGATATGGATAGAGGCCAATCAACAACAAAGACACATAATAACCAGATACACATACCATGGGTTTCACCACCTAATCTGCAACAAACGCCACTTCCATGACATCGACGAAGACTGCTGCTGCCAATTATGTGAGAAAACTACAGGACGGGATCACCTAATTAATTGCGATAAGCGAATGGGACGTTCGCTTGCCCAGTTTATAGAATGTCTTGCCGCTGGCTCCCACACTAACCTATAAACTTTGTCAGTTTGCTTTGCTTTTATTCTATTTTACTTTATTGTATTGCATATATATATATATATATATATATATATTGTTTAGTATATGTTTCTGTTCGAAGCGAAATAAAGATTATTATTATTAATATGTATATATATATATATATATATATATATATATATATATATATATATATATATATATATATATATAATCAATTTACATCTCCAATGCCATTTTGATTGTAGCCTTTTTCCTTGCTTCTTGTTGATCGAGGTCGTTTCTTCTTATAGGATCTCTTCTATGTTGTTTTCCCATCTTTTCCTTGCTCTTCCTCTTTCCTTCTTTTTCGTATCGTCCTTTGATGTCCATGCTATTTTTGTTTATCTGTCTTCTGGCATTCTTATCAGGTGTCCGATTCATCTTAGTTGTCGTTTCTGTATTAATGTTTGCACACTTTGTATTTGTAGGTTTTCCCTGATCTATTCGTTTCTGACTCTGTCTAATCTCGTGACTCTTTCAACTTTTCTAAAATATCTCATTTCTGTTGCCTGTATTTTGTTCATTGTCTTTTCATTTGTTGTCAAGGTTTCGCTTCCATATAAGAGCGTTGGTCTATAAATTGTCTTGAAAAGTGTCATTTTCGTGTTTTTGGAGATTCTTCTATTGTTTAGATTAGAATGTACTTGTTCATTGCATAGTAGGTTTTATTTGCGGCCATGATTCTGTTATTTATTTCGTTTTCCGTGGTTCCTTTATTATGTATTATTGTACCTAAATATTTTAGGGTTTCAACTTGTTCTATCCTTTTCAAATTTATTAGTATTTTTGCTTTTGTTTCCTCTTTTTCTACTACCATTACTTTTGTGTTTTTATATTAATTACCATGTTGTGTTTTTTTCAGTTCCTCCTCCCATATGCTTATATTGTGTTGCAGGTCTTCTTCGCTTTTGGCTAGCATGCCTAAGTCATTAGCAAAAGCACATTCTGCTATCACTATTCTTTTCATTTTATAGTATCTTGTTTGTACCTTCTTGGTGTTATCCTTAATTTTTTGCCGCTGTGCACAGCAGGGATATTCCCCTAAAGTTGTTGCATTTACTACTGTCTCCTTTTTAATGTATTAGGAAGATCACTGCTTTTTGCCAGTCTACTGGTATTTTTCCTGTTTCCCATATTCTATTTATTAACTGTAGTAGTAGCTGTTTCCCATAATTTCCTATGTATTTCAGCTGTTCAGATTTGATTTTGTCGTGACATGGAGCTTTTCCGTTCTTTAACTTCTTTAGTGCGTTTTATAACTCTTCTTCTGTTATAGATCCTTATTCTTATTCTGCTTCGTTACTATTTTCTTGTTTCTCTACGTTTTCATTTCTTTCATTGGTTGTCTCTTTTCCAGACAGAAGCTCTTGGAAATGCGCTTTCCATCTGTTCATGATTTCTTTATCCTCTTTCATTAGTACACCATGTTTATTTTTGAGTAGCTTTTGGTTTGTTTCTTTTTCCTTTCTGCAGCTTTTCAGTGTTCTGTAGAATAGTTTTTGATTTCCTTTACAATGTTCCTATAATTTGGTTCCGAAATCCTCCCATTTTCTGTCTTTTTCCTTCCTTGTTCTTGCTTTTACTCTCTTGTCTTCGCTGTTTGTATATTTCCTCGTTTTTTGTGCTTAGGTGTTTTTTCCATTTTTATTTCTTTTTTCTAACTTCTTCCTTTACTTCTTTGTTCCACCCGCTTGTGTGTTTTTTGTTTAGTGTACTTTTAGTTTTTCCACAGGCGGATTTTGTTGCCTCTCTTACTATATGTTTGAAATTGACCCATAAATCTTCGACCTTTGTTTTCTGCTTTTTTGAGTGCTTCTTATTCATAGTTCTTGTGTTGATTCCTGGTAGCTTTCCCTTACTTGTTTGTCACTTACCTTGTATATTCTAAATTTCTCTATTCATACTTCCTCAACGAATGTTTTCTGTGTTTGTTTCGATTTCCTTCTTGTTGTTTTTATTCGTGCTGTTAGAAGATAGTGGTCACTGTCAATTTCGCTACCTCTTTTGACTTTAATATCCATTACTTCCTTCACTTGTGCTTTGTTTGTTAAAAAGTAGTCTATTATGGACTTCTCGTTTCTGTTGATCTTCGTTTCTCCGTGCGTTCCCATTATGCTCTCCAGTCCCTTGCTTTCATTCCCTATACGGGCATTTAGGTCTCCTATTACGTATGTTGGCTCTGTAAGCTTTTCGTATTCTAGTTGTACCTCTTCCCAGAACTGGTCTTTGTCGGTTTTGCTTTCATCTTCATTTACTCCATATACTACCATAATATTTGCTTCAAACTTATCTTTCTCTTCTAGTTTGACCGTCAGTATCCTTGCTTACACTTCCATTCCGTGATTGTTTTTTCCATTTCCTTTCTTATTATATATCCCACTCCTGCTTTCGCTCTCTCATTTTGTTCTACTCCACTGTATATTAGTATGTGCCCGTTCTATGTTTCTGTTATTATTAGTATATCTGTTCCTGCTGTTTCAAATTGTTTTACTAGTTCTGCTTCCTTTCCTTTCAGACTTCTTATGTCCAATTATATATATATATATATATATATATATATATATATATATATATATATATATATATATATATATATATATATATATATATATATATTGTCTCTGCTTTATTCTCTTTTGATTGTACCGTTTTTTTTTTCCTTCTTTTTACCTTGTCAGTTTGTGCCCTTTTTGTCCCCTTATATTATTTTCCGTTTTCTTAGTCCATTTGAATTGCTTGATTCTTCATTGTAGTTTTTTTACAGTTTATTAACTTTTCCTGCCTCTTTCCCGTTTCTGTAGTGTGTTATATTACTATCTCTACTAATGGTCTCTACTATATAACGTTAATATGGAAAAAGTTTAATCAATTTTATTTATTGCAGAAATAACAAGTTCCTCGTTAAATTGCAATTTATTTTCACATGATATAATATGGAAATACCTCACAAAACTCATTTATCTATAAGTAAATAATATAAAAATCACAATATTTGGCTAAGCTAATAAAAAAACATTATTTTCTACTCCCATCCAAATCAGAAAGTTTTGTAGAGAAATTTACCGTAATTCGGAACGGACAGAGTAATTATTATTTAAAATTTAGATTTTGTGTTGTAACTTTTTATATCTAACCAATTTTAGGGGTACAGATAACCTACAACATAATTATCATAAACTAATATACCATATACTTGACAAACTCTATATAATTCTTGCAATGAAAATAATTTCCATAAAATTGTAGTATTAAATACATCTTAATTTTGTATAAAGACATTCGAAATAATTGGTTTATACCATAATGTAGGACAGGCCACTAAATTATATAATTTTCTCTCCTGAGCGTTTCTAAAATTAAAACACATAAAACCGAACAGCCTACATACTTTCTTATTAAAATCCGTTATTGAGCGCATAATTTTTAATTCGCCTTCCACTAATGGCAATTGCTGAGCGGACAATGGTACCCTTTATTACACCAAGATAACACATAAATATGACTCGCTCATTCCTGAAAGGAATTTTTAATATACCAATTAAGTCCTTTTCGCGTGCACTTATTACTCCGCTCCGTAACGTTCCGAACCTGCATAATGCACACACGTCTGGAATGAGAGTTTCGCGTGCTGTTGAATGCATTACCTCGTCCGAAAAAGCAACAAAAAAGAAATGACTGGCTGTCTAGAGCGGGATGAAAGCCGGCGGGAGATCTGGTTATAATTTTTTACGTAGAGCTCACAAATGGGTGTATTTTCTGCCTTACAATACAGTAATTTACACGATTACCGCATTATCAATGAGGTATCAGACACATGGTCTGCAACCCTTTATAAACCAATTATATGAACACTTTGTAGCGCAGATTAAGTCCTGGATTAAGCACGGTGCCCCCCATGAAACGATAAGACACAGTTCGGCAACTTGGAGCAACTTCGGACGTTGTGGTCCGGCCGCCCATTTCATGACTAATTCACCAGCTTGCCAGGGGATCTTGCTAGTTTTACATGGGGATTAAATTTTAATACTTCATACAAGCCCCCCCCAGGGGAATTCGATTACAGCAAGTACGCCAGGGCACGTGATGAGCCACTCAAAAATGAAGAGGCTCACACAGAAATTTAATAATAAAATTCTTGTGGCCGGATCACTCCGCCTAGTCGTTGGCTACATTGGAATTTAGGATGTAAATTTGATCGGACGCTGGACGGTCTCCCGAAATCGCCCTTAAAGCTAGCCGCGGATCTGATCCAATTTTTTTGGATCCCCCCCTCAAATCCCGCATTGAGGGCTCCTGGTCGACGGTTAAGATGCAATCTCGAGTTGCAAAGTTTGCATTTTCTCGGAGTGGCGATCCCTCGTGAAACGAGATTCTGTTAACAAGCAGACGGTTGAGTAATGCGATATATTCTACCTGTACTTGTAAACGAAATGCGAAGATGTAGCGAAGGGAAATCCACAAATTACCAAAATATATGGGCGGTATTCAAAAGCAACACTAAATTAATTGATTAGCCTTTAATGTGAAGTGCAACCATAAGATCATATGCGGTGCGGTATAGTGCGGTAAAGTGACACTTTACAGCACTATTCAGCAATTATACACTATAGCAACTATACAGAAATTTATTGTACACTTTCTCGTACTTCTGTCTCGATTTCTGGAGCGGGATCAGTGTTTTCTTCGTCACTGACTTCATACAACAACTACTGACAGAACTCAAAACTGATAGAAGAAACTTCAAAATCTACTTATTTGGTAATGGAATAGCTATTTGTGCAATAAGTTAGGAATAGTACATTATTTTACGTGGAGGAGAAGTGAGACTTTTCATGGCGCGCCTTAGTTTACGCGCCGAACGAAATGAGACGCGTAATAGAAGGCATACAATGAAAAGTCTTTTTATTACATGAAAAGGTTTCTTTTGTTTTCTTGACAGAAACTATTTTAGCATTTGGCAGTGACAGTGATAATTTTTGTTGAAGAAATAACAAAACACCGATATAGAATTTGCAGCGCATGATGCAATGTTGCGTCTCGGGCCTACAAAATCTACAAACAGATATGTTTAATTGTTATCTGCTGTAATATATAGTATTGCTTTGCGTTGTTAATTTAATGTTGCTATACCAGCACTTTCCCTTCAGCTGACTGAAAAAGGAAAAGTAAAACTTCCGCTGGCGGAAATGTGACATTTTTCCACAGTCAACTAAGTTTAATAATGACATCATTTTCTGAAGTTTGAAAAAAATAGTGTATTATTTTATGTAGAGGAGAAGTGAGACTGTTTCTGGCGCGCCTGAGTTTACGCACCGAACGAAGTGAGACGCGTTAAAGAAGGCAAGCCATGGAAAGTCGCTTCGCCTCCAAGTGAAATATACCATGTTTTCTTCAAACTTGCTGCAAAAAACGAAAACCCAAAATTTTCATATATAATGTTTACAAATATATTTAATATCAAAGAATGCATCGTATGTTTTTTTTTTGTTTTCTTGACAGAAACTATTTTAGCGTTTGGCAGTGCCAGTGATAATTTTTGTTGAAGAAATAGCAAAACACCGATATAGAATTTGCGGCACATGATGCAGTGTTGCGTCTCGGGCCTACAAAATCTAGAAACAAATATGTTTAATTGTTATTTGATGTAATTTATAGTATTGATTCGCGTTGTTTATTTAATGTTGCTATGACAAAACTTTCCCTTCCGCTTACTGGAAAAGGTAAAGTAAAACTTCCTCTGGCGGAAATGTGACATTTTTCCACAGTCAACTAAGTTAATTAAAGACATCATTTTCTGAAGTTTGAAGAAAATAGTGTATTATTTTACGTGGAGGAGAAGTGAGACTTTTCATGGCGCGCCTGAGTTTAGATAGAAGGCAAGCCTTGAAAAGTAGCTTCGCCTCCAAGTGAAATATACTATTTTTTCTTGAAACTTACTGCAAAATACGAAAACTCGAAATGTTCATATATAATTTTTACAAATCAATTTAATATCTAAGAATGCATCGTATGGTTTTTTGTTTTCTTGACAGAAAATATTTTAGCATTTGACAGTGACAGTGATAATTTTTGTTCAAGAAATAGCAAAACGCCGATATAGAATTGGCGGCGCATGATGCAGTGTTGCGTCTCGAGCCTACAAAATCTAGAAACAAATATGTTTAATTGTTATTTGATGTAATTTATAGTATTGCTTCGCGCTGTTTATTTAATGTTGCCATGACAACACTTTCCCTTCCGCTGACTGGAAAAGGAAAAGTAAGACATCCGCCGGCGGAAATGTGACATTTTTCCAACTAAGTTAAATAATAACATCATTTTCTGACGTTTGAAGAAAAATGATTTTTTTCCGTACCAGGATTTTTGATTGAGACGATAGCCGAGATTAAAAATATGCCGTGTACGGAATAAAATGATTTCCTACGTGTTGCATACATGATTTTTTCTACTAGAGTTTGCAAAATAAATTAAATTTGGATAATTTTAATATTTTAAAATTATTTCTATGTTAAATTGCGGAGTCAAGATTGTTTTTCTACGAAAGTGTTGAAAGACACGTTTTCTGTCATAAAATTTAACCTTGAAAGTTGGTATTTGTTACAAGGAGTGCAGAAAGTACTTTCCGCACTCACTTTCCGCACTCCAATACCTCTCTTTTGATTTTTGAGGCAATAAATCGGACGAAACTGTGGATGCAATGGCCGCAAGTTCCGGCGGAGTGTGTGTTATATCGTCACTATCGGAATCCATTATTGATATTCTTCTACTTCCAGTATTAATGTATAAATTTCGAGTCTCGATTTGGTGACAAGCGATTTATAAATTTTCTGACGTTTAAATTAATGACAATGACATTTATTTTAAATTAATGATTAAATTTACATTAATCTTTAGTTTTCTACACTTTCGTAGAAAAAATAGTATGTAACACTCTTGCGGAAATGGCCATTGCAAAACTCGTATGAATGGAGCACTCGTTGGCGCTCGTGCTCCAACTTTCATAGTCGTTTTGCAATGAAGCCCTTTCCGCACTCTTATTACAATATACTATTTGCTTTCGTTACAATGGAAAAACCATTTTGTTTGTAAAACAACAAAGTCTGTGATGGCGTTTAAGTTGTTCGTTCGAGTAAATTTACGGAAATTTGATCAAAATGTCTGATACGTATGAATCGTCTGATATTGAAGAATCGGCTGCGTTAGCTGTTATGTCTCTACTACCAGTGAAATCAAAGAAAGAGTATGAAAATGCATATCGACAATTTGATGATTATTGTAAAGAAAAACGAGTGAAAGAGATCAATGAAGAATTGTTGCTAGCATATTTCAGCAAAAATGCAAAGCCTATAAGAGTCCTACATTATGAGGAATTTACTCGATGCTGAGGGCAACATTATCCGTGAAGAAATATATCAAATTAGTATTGAAATGTTAAAGTTTTCCAAACTCTAGTAGGAAAAAAAATTCACATTAAAAAATAGCAAATACTTGATAGAAGATAAAACATTGTACGATATTCGTATCGTAACATCATATTACGATACTCAATGGCTTATCTAAGTCGGCCTGCGGCCTCGTTAGATAATTTGGCCCTATCCTATCGTAATATGATACGCTACAAAACTTATCCTAAATATCTATTTTATACAGCAACAAAAATATTATAATTATAATTGTTAATTTAATTAATCCAATTATTAACTATTTTTAAATTAATTTCCATATGCATGTGCAGTTGAGTGAATGTTGAATTTAAACATTTTATACTTTTCTCTGCAGTTTTACACACAACAAAACTAAATTTAGAAAAATAAAGGGTGATTTTTTTCTTAGTAATTTTTTTTTTCAAACCAAAATATGTTATGTGCCATTGGTAAATCAAATACTGTTTAAAGTTTTAGTTTTTATGTTTTATTTGATTAAATCTTTTAATTAAGATTTACAGATTTGTTAACAATTTCGATCAATTTTCTAATAATTGTAGAAATATCTAAATCTGTATACATAGAGACTCGATTTTTTTAAACATAAATAAGTACATTTTCTGTCAATTTTCTACAATCGTTGTTATTATATTTGAAGTTTCTAAACATTCTGATACTTTACTCTCTTTGGTAACATTCTGGATACGTATACCTTATTGATATTTTGAAAATTTTCATTCTTTATGAAACATTCTAAAAACTTTATGAAATGTTATTTATCTTCATTGATTATTATGTAAAATTGCTAAAAGTTTAATATATTTATTTGTATATGTTATAATTTTTAATAAGTTTTCTACAATTTCAACAAAATATTCTGGTTTTTCACTTTCTTCGATTGCACAATGCCTTCGCAAAGTTTGCAAGGTGAAGTGCAAATGTACTACAATGCAATTTCTGATTCTTCTGATACTTTGTTGATGTATTTATTGAAATCGGACTTTTAATTCTTTTGATGTTTTGATTGGAAATTTCCAAAATACTTTATGGAAATCTTTGTAAAATATTGAAAACATGTATTAAAAAATATGAATGTATTAATGTTGGGACTCACTTGTTTTATACAGAACCGGTCTACTGATATTAACAATATTGTGTCAAAATATGAGTTATACCCGTATAAAGTATCATACCAAACAACATCCAAATCAAGAATGAATGTAAACGTTCTCTTTTTATTAGCAAATTTTGTTTTTTTTAAATTAACTTTGAAGCTGATTACTACCTAAACCAAACGCATTTGTATATAGATAAGTTTTGTTAAATCGTCTTCTTTTGATCCCAGTAATCTGTGGTTAAGTCATGTCCACATAATTTAGAGACACCCTGAATATATCATATTTACAAGTCACATGCCGGTGTCACATATGCCACCGGATCTAGAAGAAATGCAACTACTTACATACGGAAATCTTAATCCTACATCCGCCGAGATTCATTTTCTATTCTATTTTTCAATTCTATGTCTTGTGGGTAGCATTCGATTTGGAACGTGTTTAGATCTGCCTGTGAACCGATATGTAAATATGGATTTTGATAGAGGAAAGCGAGGGAAAACTCGCGATTGCAGTTCAGGACGCGTCCGAATGATGGATTTACGCTCGCTCTAATGGAATCCCGATCCCCGAAATTAAAAAGTTCCAGGGGGTGAAAGCCGCGAGCTGAAAAGGGGATTTCCTTGAGAACAGGAAGCCTTTAGGGCACGTTGCATTTAAGATGTTAACTCAAAGTGTGCATTTGGGGTGCAGTTGGTATGCCGTATACGAGGATTTTCAATATGGACGAGAGAAGTATTTGAGTATTACTAGTAGCATATACATATTAAGCTTTTGTAGCAGAGTAAGTTAAGGCGACGACTAGAAAATATGGAATATTTTTCTATTCTTTTGCGCTTGAAGACCCGATGGAATATTATATTACCAAGTTCTTCGGTCCAGAAGAGGTATTGTGCAACCTGTGCCAAAATAGTGGCATATGGTTAGAAATTGACTTCAGCGAACAAAGTTAAGCAAAAAAAATAATTATCTAATTCGATTTAAAAAAATTGTAATTTATAAAAATATTTATTTTCAAGCAGTTTCGGTAATAAACCATCTTCAGACAAAACTGTCAATGTTCAAACTATATATCTGTTTGTGGTGAATTTCTGAATTTTCAGTTAAATTATTTTGTTATGTATATTCTGGTGCGTGTTGTCTCGATGTTGGAAAATATGTGTATGTATATATTTTTATAAAAAATTAAGGAAGTACAAGTTTTTTTAATCGAATTGATATAAACCTTAATATAACAAATCTAAGAAATCTAAGAAAAAAATATTTTTTACCTATTTATACATTATGAAAATCTTGAAAAAACAGTTCTTTTCTAAAAATAATAAAAGTTTATTCGATTAATTTAAGCTCTTGAATCGATTTCGGAGATGCTTATTAATTACAGACCCTCAGATATTGATACGTGGCATTAGAGAATCCGTTACGTCCCTTAATCTAGATCCTTTCCGAGTTTCGCTTTCATCTCCTCATTATCCCGGCAAACATATCGACCTATTCCTCTCCCGGTCCGGCCAGGATTACCATAAGGACAGCCGCCTCCAGACACCGCCTCCGGGGACTGTCGAGTTGGCGGCGGCCACGGACAACCCACACTAATGACCGACGCATATCGGATCGCCACATTTACATAAGTTAGAGCCGCGGATTACGCGGATCCCTCAGACGACCCCGTGGATCTGATGGATCCTCCGGGGAGGCTCGGAGCCGCCCCGGGGCCAATTAAAGTGTAATCCACGGGGATCCAAGACCCAAAACGATCGGATATGGGCTTTTAGTTTGATGAGATGGGGTATATGTAGGTTATAGGAATATTAAAGCATAAAGAGTTCTATAATGTGACAAATATGTACGTGAAGGTTTGTGTAAAATTTAAGAACAATAATTTGATTAGTGGTATTCATAAATAATGAAAAATATATAATTAGACATTAAACAAAGATGAGATTTTTCCTTTATGCATGTAAATATATGAAGAAAATTTTACCTACTTGAAATTATTTCAATAGAATGAATATGGAGGTCTTTATATTATGTCGAGATACTAAACTTTAATATAATAAATGTTCTAAAAATATTATAACGAAATAGAGGCTCTTGGCAATGAGACTTTTAAAGGCAGCAGTTTCGAGGTATAATATTAACCTATAGCGGAAAAAAGGCTCTCCAAAACCAAACTGTAGTACATTGCTAATCAAAGACAACAATTAACCGCAGTCGCAGAAATAATTGATAAATAAAAACATAAAAATCCAATCTCAATATTATTTATCAAAGACGGCAATCAACCGTAGTCGCAGAAATAATTGATAAATAGAAACATAAAAATCCAATCTGAACATTATTTATTAAAAATTATTAAAATAATATAGTATTGCACTTGTAGGACCTTGTTTTATTGATATTTACCTAGTTGATGAGTATGTGGTAGATATCAGATACAGAGCCAGCAATATACTATAAGACAACGTGATCACTGTAGTACCGGCAACCCATTTTACACACTTTTAGCAGTGGCTTGGAAAACTAAATGTGGCAGCGTCATTGGTATACACTTTTATGATATCGATATTGGATGCTTATTTTCATGTAATATGATGAAGAACCTATTTGATGAGCATTATACAACTTTAATTAACAAATCCCGATAAACATTTAATGCAATAAACGTGAATAACAGAATTTGAAGTTACAACACAATTTAATAGAAAATAATTCTCATCGATATACTTGCAAACAGAGGCGTGCCTACGGTAAATGGCCCCTATGGTAAACACCGATCTTGCGCCCCTCTTTAAAATTGGGTAAAAAAGCACACAAATTAAATCTATTAACACGCTTTATTACAAATTTATCTTTCTTGCTTCAGTTGATGCAAATTGTTTAATTATATTATCAAAGTCAATTTCTTCGGTCATTTCTCGTTCTATACTCAGTAAAGCAAGATCACATAATCGACTTTTGCTCATCGAGGCTCTCAAATATGGAAGTATCAATTTGAATTTACTAAATGATCTTTCACATCTGGCAATAGAAACCGCGATTGTCAACAATATTTGCAATGCTATACGTATATTGGGAAATCAGTTTTCATCTCCATTATGAACTATAGAATTAGGTAATTGTTCAGGGCTGGATATTTTTTCGGTACGGGTTGTTAGCAGCGTTCTAAAATCCAAAATTTCTTCATATAATACTTACCCATCCACATCACAACTGTAGGCTTCTGCAAATTTTTTACAACGCTCTTTCAAGTAGCTTGTTTCGGCTTTAAAACACAACCCTTCCACATCAAGAAGAAATCCAAACATTCCTTCAGTTTCTGGTACACGAATGCTTCTACATTTTAATTCATTGAATACACGGTCGACCATCCCTTTCATAACTCTTTCCATTTCTTCTTTAGCTGATAAACCAGCATCTCTCGATGTTTCGCCATCCATTCATTTATTTCTTCTTTGACGTCTTTTAAATTCAATGTTCCATTCAATGCATATTCGAATTCCTTCTTTAAGTGAGTCACTAACTAATACTTCTCTTTCATCATGAAACTAATTATGGAGAGCTTTTAAATCTAAAGCTGCATCATGAAAGTTCATTTTAGGATTCTGTAACCTCTTTTGAACGCGGTGAATACGAATTAAGATCTTGTTTCAAAACCCTAGCAACGATACAAAGTCATATGTTAATATTCAATTATAGAGTTGCTTTGCTTCGCTTTTAGTTTCACTACTCGCGCTTTTATCATCCATTATGTTCAGGAGAACTTCCACGATTTCCTTGAGATATTTGTAAACAGGTTTTACTGATTCCGTTTTTGCGCTCTACCTGGTATCAGAGTCAGACTTTAAAGTGACAGGTACTACAGCTTTGAGCTTTTCCCAGCACTGGGTTTAACGAGAGAAGAAAATATAAAGTACGTCGATAGTTCCGAAAAAAAGTTACCATCATTACTTCTTATTTAGCTGCATGGACGCATACCAAATTGAGAGAATGATTACCACAATTCACAAATATTGCCATGTTGTTTTTTTCCCTTGATTATTTGAACACCAGTCTTGTGTCTAGCCATAACAGCAGCATTATTATAGTACTGTGATCTACAATATTGTAAATTCATATTGTCTTTCTCTAACTCCTTCAATATTTCTTGAACCAAGGTTGCAGCGTCTTTGTCGCTTATTTGTATAAAACCGAGAAATGATTCTTTAATCTGAACAGTTTTTTTTTCTCAAAATTTATGTCAACATATCGTACTACCTCAGACATTTGTTCACGATGAGCTTGATCAGGAGTCGAGTCCAACATTAGTCCATAATACTTTGCTTTAAGTATTTTTTCTAGCAAACTATTACGAACAGTGGATGCTATGATGTGAATAAACTCGTTCTGCATATTTCGGTAAAAGATATGCAGTGTTTCCAGGATGACTCTCCGCAAATCTTAGGTGTTCTTTTACGACAGGGTCAAAATTTGAAATTAGTTTCAACAAACCAAATAAATTGCCTGTATTCAAATCTGACTGATGTGCCTCTCTATGGCCTCGTAAAGCTTGGTTTTTGTATCCCAAGGTATTTGATGCAGTGAAAAAGTGTTTTCAAAATATCAAACCACTTCTGACTTTCTCTTTGAATTTGCACTTGAAGTTCTGCGTCAATTAAGCCTCTGTTATTAAGTAACTTTCTTTCCATTTCTTTCCATTGAGTAAAGCATTGTCGATGAAATTTGGAATTTTCATGATTTTTTTCATTTTTGGATTTTTTTTTTAATTCTCTGAGGTGATTTCCATTGCTTAAATCCGCTTTCTTGCTGCAAACTACATTGTTTATCGAACCGGGTAAAAATAAAACAGCAAATACAAAAGGCAGACTTTTTGAAAGGTAAATAAAGTAACCATGAAAGCAACACTTGCTCACCAAAACCATTTCCACCATTTTGTACCAAGTTTTGTTCATAGAACGATTGTTAGATTGTTATTGGGTAAAAAAGGGCCCCCGCTATGTTGGAAATACTTAGAACCGTGTTTTATTATTTCTATATTCAACGCATTAGTTACAATTGCCTTTCCCAATGCTTCACTAAACTTAAGAAGACCGATGTCGTGTTCTTCAATCGCTGTAGATATGGGATTTTTATTATTTTCTGCGTTGTTGGACATCAAGTTTTTTATTAGTTCAACGTCATTAATATCTATTTCCTTGTCAGACCCATCTTCTAATTCTTTAGAAGTAGCAGACTTTCTAGAATTAGAATTCTCTGAATACCTTGTCAACATATTTTCATATATCTGTTCTGCATCATTAGATGCCGTAACAAATTTCTTCTCGGTTGAACTTACCCCAGCATGTTCTAATTCTTTAGAATTTGTAGAATTTTCAGGACATTTTGAAAAAGTATAGAAGCTCAACTTTAAAAAGTCGTAACGACCACATTTTTTGAATGTAAGAATAAGTTTTAGCAATAATATCAGTATGGTTAATAAGCAACCTGTTTGTAATGTGGAATTTGAATTTAGTAATACTGGGTGTTAAAAGAAGAAAAAAATGCCAAACTTTGCAAATTTCAATACAGTATAACCATTTTTTTTAATGTAATGCCCCCCATTTTATGTCATTATTCGATAGGTCTTTTTCTTCTCTTCGATTTGATGGGACCCCATAGTTGTAGGATATTCAATATTTTTCACAAAAGTATTCATTTAATCACATTTCTATGCACTGAAGTTGGTCATGCTGAGACAAAACAACTGTCAAAATGTAAGTAAGAATCAAAGTGAGGTGAACAAAAACATTTTGAACATTACTGTAGTATCGTTTCTCTTTTGTATTAATAATTTTGTTATCTCTCAGGTTTTGGAATAAAATAATTAATCGTATTACAGAAGTACTATCTACTATTTTACTATTTTCGTTTATCTCACATTGATTCTTACTTACATTTTAACAGTTGTTTTGTCTCAGCATGACCTATTTCAGTGCATAGAAATGTAATTAAATGGTTACTTTTGTGAAAAATATTGAATATCTCAACAACTATGGGGTTTAGGCATAAGATATGCACCATCAAATTGAGGAGAAGAAAAAGACCTATCGAATAATGACTTAAAATTGGGGGCATTCTATTTTAAAAAAAACTATTATACAGCTTTAAAATTTTTAAAGTTTGGCATTGTTTTCTGAACACCCTGTATAACTAAATTCAAATTGCTTATTACCAACATGTTGCTTATTAACCACACTGAGAATTTTGCTAAATCGTATTATTTCCTTCAAAAACCAAGGTCGCTACGATTTTTTAAAGTTGAGCTTGCTTATGCATGATATTTGGAGAGAAAAAATGTAAATGGGGAACACTGTAATATAATCCAAAACTAAATGGACAACAATGTAGAGGTTGAAAAATGTCATTAGAAAACTGAAATAAATACAGGGTGTTGTATTTAAAAAAAAAGTTCTATTTTGTTATTTCGCAAAATTGGGACATCCTGCATATTTGAAAATAATTTTACGGTATGAAGATTTTTAATCTTAATCCAATAACTTTTTGTACGAAACATTGTTTTCTATCTCTCACGAGAAACGCGCTAGGAAAGCCCGACGGACTATTGCAAGACCCTGTATAATGCGCAGATATGTCTCTTTAATGAAAAAGTCTATAAGATCTGGTGACTTATTTGGGTCAGTTCGCCAATAGGTTGATTTTTCTGTAGATAGTGATTCACATCTAAGTTCCCTGATTGCTTGTAAAAGTTCTTTGCCCTTAGTGGTAGTCAATCTAGATCACCCATTGGGGATTCTTAGCATTGAAGTCACCTCCAATAATGAATATGTATCCTTGGCTTTCTAGAAACTGTATATATTTATTTTTCTTGAGGGCATGTTTAGGGGGACAACAAATTGCTGTTACTGTAAGTTTAGAGTTTATGGTCTTAATGATTACCGCAGTAGCTTCTATTTCGTCGGACTTATATTCCATTTCTGAGTTGTGTAAAGTAGTATACTTTATTATAATGGCATTACCTCCTCTGGCTACGTTATCGGGATGTGTGGTGTGATATATTTTATACCTTTTAAATTTGATAAATGATTGATTAGTAAAATGTGTTTCAGCAATAAGACACACATCTATCTCTTCAATGTCAAGGACTGCTTGTAATTCTTGTTGATGTTGCTTAAATCCTTTGGCATTCCATTCCATTATTCAAAGATCATTAGCCATTTATCTGCTTCGGGATAGCTCCTCTAGCACTATGTTTCAGTTTTGATATTCTGTCATCCATTATATTTAATTTATCAAGAATTTGCTGTAGAGTTTGCTCAGTAAATGATTTCTTTTGATTTTTGCTATTATTATTATGTTTGTTGTCTGTGACTGTCTGACCGTAGGTCTTTGTTACTGTAGGATTTTCTTGTATGCCATATGTGTCCACATTCCGTCTTTGTGCTAATTGACTGTGCCTTTGTGGTTGTGTGGGTAATTTCCTTTTGTTCAATTATTTATTTTTTGCATTTCTTTGGCCACAACGCAGCCCCTATAGTTTGCAGGATGCCCTTCTCCACATTGCACGCACTCTGGATGTCCATTTTTTGGTTTAGTACACTCGCTTGTGAGATGTTTTCCACTACATCGGACACATCGAGGTTATTTTGCGCAATACTTCTGCGTGTGTCCATAAGTTTAACACCGTTTGCATTGAGGTACCATTCCGGTTGTTCTTAGCGGCATTATTTCTACTCGAATGCTCATTATGTCTGTTATCCCATATATTTTGTTAATGTCTTTATCGTGTCTGAAGCTTATCAAAAACATATTTAGTGGCTGTTTAGTTTTATATTTCAATCTAAGTGTAGCATCTAATATTTTATAACCCCTGTTCCTTAGATCCGTTACTATTTTAGCAGGTTCGCAAGATTGGGGAAGTCTATTGGCAAGTACTTTTATTGGGCTGTTCTGTTTGTTCTTGTAGGAGTACCATGAATAACTGAGATCTGCTAACATTGCAGTTAGTATCTTGTAGCTTTCGCCATCTGTCATTTATTTAACACAATTATTTAACATTTATTTTAATATTTTTATCATTAATAATTTTGATTTTTGCTCCATAATAATGTATGCACTTTCTCGTGAAGTACATTAAAGTTTTAAAGTTTTCGATTCCGTCCACTATTACTGTGGGAGTTGATGTATTTTTTTTGTTTTAATTTATTCCTGACCTTTATTTGAGACATTTTCTCTTTGTGGTGGTGTTAATGACGTATCCATTTTACGCTTTTTGGTGTTTCTATTTTTCTTCCTAATCCACTCTGTCTCTTCTGCCAATTCGTCTTCGTCAGTGAAGTACTCGATAATTTTCTCTTCTGGTTTTTGTGTTACTCTTTGTTCCAACTCGGCATATTTGCATTGCATATTTTCTAGCTGGAGCTGGAGAGTTCCTATTTGGTTCAGTAACTTCTTTCAAGTTCTGCCTGTTTCCATGCGTTATACAGCACCTGTTCATTTTGCAATCTCGCACAGTTTTGTTTCATTTTCTCCATATCTATTATATTTTTACTGTCATTGTGCGATAACGTACGACTGGGTGGCCGGGCATCACTCGCGTAAAAACGATGTCTGTTATGCGAGACGATATATGTTATGTTATATCAATCTTGGAACTCAAATCTCGAGTTACTGAAGCAAATTCAAAGTAGCTAAGCTGGCTCTCAAAAGAACTTTTTTTGAATGAAACAAAAAGTCGTAAGTTGGCTACACGAATAATACAAGTAAAACCGTGGACAAAAGCGCGAAGAATAAACGAAACTAATCAACAATTAACTTCGAACGTCAATGGAGCAAAATGTTCATTACCGTCAAACCGCTGCTTACAAGCAACATAATAAAATAAAATTCAGTAAGTTTATAAAAATTACAACCACGTGATATTTGTGCTCTATTGCGGCTCTGTATATACGATAGAAACACGTAAGATGGAAAGGTTATTACTTCCGTTGAAAGTTTGATATGCTTTTGATAGTGTCTTTCATTGGCTCTGGATCGTGTAAATGCCCAAACTGAGCTACTTCTAGAGTCGTCAAAAGGCAACCGAAATTCTGTGAAACGAGAAATATATTTCCGCCACAAATTAACACCGCGCGAATCTCTGCCGCCCCCTATAATTAAACTGCGCTCTATTTTCTATAAATCACAGGCGTTCTTTAAATTGCACCGCCGCTCCTTGCCGACGGAAATTGCAATTTTAATTGCTTCCCGGGGGCGGCTGGGATCTGCACCCCGGCCTCCCCCAGTGCAGGGCCCACCCGAATTCCAGTTCATCGCCGAATTGAAAACACCTATTTAGATAGCGCATCTAAAGTGCTAATAAATACGGCGCAATTGCCGCGCCCTTAATATCCTGCCCCCGACCTAATGTCCTCCCCCCTTAAGATACTCGCCTTATTTACTATACCTACGAAAATGGGTAATTTGGGCTATTAACGGTGCAGTTAAGTGCGAAGGTGAGCGGACTGGAAGTGTGGGATTAAAATAGTTTATAGTTAATCGTGCAGAAGTAACGAAATATTTCACGAAATGCTGGAGTTTTATTATACTTTGTACATTAATTTCAGATAACACAGGATAGGTAGCTAAAAATGTACATACGCAGGTAATTAGGTACTACCGGCAATAGCTTGTCTAGTATGCTAACCTGTTCAAAACAGCTTACCTACTAGCCCATACCTAGCTACTTATCAGCTAACCAGATATTAACGATAAGTCCATAAGTCTAAAACCGAGTACTGTATAGCCGTCTGTATGCCGACCAATCCAATAGACACATAGTATATATCATTGCCGTTGTCATATCTATGTACCAGCTTAATATTTGTTGCAATCAAACATGTTTAAAATAGGCCTTATCAGTTTTGATCAAGTCTGAATAAACAATTAAAACATATGTAGTCTGTTTTTAATTCATTTTAAGTTACTATTATATTTTACAGAGAAAATATGTTTAGCAGCACTGGTTTTCTATAATTTTTGCATTAAAATGTTCCTCTGTAAATGTGCCACGAAATAGTTATACATTTAGAATTCTAAGATACATCTACTTCAAACTACAGTTCACTCACAAGATGAGAACATTCAACAAGTGAAAAGATGATTCCAGTAAAAAAAAACTCTTTCCAGTTGTACTTAAATAAATAGAATCGAGGGGACTCTTTTCGGATATTTGACTTTGAAAATGATTAAAATTTGCCTTTTAAGAATCAAAAACACCATGTTTGTGGGCAAATATTTCCACAAGAATGTGAGCCATTGGTCTAATATGCCAGCAATGTAATGCCCTATAGTTGGCTAGTCAATAAAAAAAAAATCACATACAGGTTTTGTTCTTGAGTTATGTGCTAGCCAAATATGGCACAAACATTGCGCAGTGTGATTTTAAAGCTAATTTTAGAATAAATTGTGATTGGTCTATTTCTTTCTGAGTATTACTACTACTAGTAACTATTTTCATTACAATTCATAAGTAAAAATTAATCCAAGGTGTGGAATTCAGCTTCATAAACTTCTATAGATGAACAGTGGGAACATGTGAAACTTTGCGTAATCCTCGCGGCAGATACTTCGAGTTTGATGTGATATCCACGGAAAAGGTTCCAGTGCCTTAGATATTGACGATATTTGGAGCTAAAACTTCACAGAAGTTCGTTTCAGACATTCATACACATCCGTATTAGTTTTCATAAAAATTGAATATGGTCGAGTTCATTGGGAATTTGATCATTGTTTATTTTTGAATATAAGATATTTGATATCTGGAGCTAAAACTTCACTGAAGTTCCTTTCAGACATACATACAAATCCTTATTAATTTTCATCAAAATTGAAGGTGATCGAGCAGGGAGCACTAGTCCATTTGACATGGAATAGCCCATTTTCATTAGTAATTTGAGGATTGTTTATATTTGGATATAAGACAGGTACAAAAAAATTAGGTGGTAGAGTAGGGACCACTGGCTCACTTATTTAGGAATAGCCTATTTTCATTCGGAATTTGAGGATTGTTTATATTTGGATATAAGATAGCACGAGTAAAGATTATATCTTCTTCTAGAAATTGAATATCCTTCGGTTCATTGTCCTGTTTCTAATAATTCCCGCACAAACTTTAACTCTCTGCGGAAACTGGCTATGTTCTCCTCGCTTCTAGAGTGGGTTTGATCTTGCCCTATATTTACAGTTTTAGAGGCTTACATTACCATTGGATTATGCTAAATGGCTAAATGCTAAATGGTCAAAAAGGGTAAATGTGGATTTATCGTAGAATAAAATGTTTCTTAATAAACGAGTGGGTGAGCAATAGACATATTCATAAAAAAATCAGAAAACTCTAGCTTTCTATCTAAATTATCCATTTTTTTAGTTTTAAGATTTTGTGTACGCAAGTTAAAGATAACAATCTATTGCAAGGTGGTTAACACTATTGTCTTCCAAAGCTAATAAAACATTCAGTTTGCAGGCTTCATTGATACATTAGAGTGGGCCTTGGTTACTTGGTGAATTTTTTTTTCGATTTTTTTCTGCGGCACCCTTTATTATAGTTCTATTTGGTGAGAAAACATCTTGTGCCAAGTTTAAAAACAACATAATTAAAGGAAAACGTGCCGCTTTGCTATTTAGTTTCGACGATTTCATGATTTTCTTGGGTGCATAAGAAGACTTTTTTTTTCGAACCGTATCAATTATTTCAAATGCTTTTATTATTTTACTGTTATTTTACAAGGATTTAAACATTATATTTAACATAAATTTAAATCAAACATCTCTTGAAAAATCAGACCCAAAACTGAAATTACCCATTTAACGGTACTTAGTTTCGAGGTGCAAGGCGATAATTTTATTTTTAATTTCAAACCTTTGGAACTAGAAAATGATTATATCTAGGACCATTAAGATGAAGTGAAAACTGTACAAATAATGAAAAGCAAAAACAATTTGTGTTATTTAAGTTGTAAGCGATAGTCGCGGTGATAGTCACTGTCGATTTCTTGATAGTAGAAAACAAACTCTATTGAATAGATAGTATAAATGTTATCATTAGTGTATTATATTATATTATGTTTTCATTAATAAAGTACTTCATCATCAGAACAATATACTTGTGTATTATTAATTTTATTCCAAGTATAAAATCGCATTTATAGTATAAATACAATTTTTTTAATGTTGGTTAAAATTCGAAAATAAAATTATAAAATGGCACGTTTTATCGGTATTCAATTGGGCTCAAACTTTGCACAGACGAATTATTTACTAAATGGAACGATTTTAGCGGGTGTCGCGAAAAAAAAATTAAGTTCGAAAAATAAGGGCCACCCTAGTGATTCATGGACGACCTGCTTTGATATATCTTTTTCATGATACTTGATTGTAATTACATATTATCGGTACTGTCTCCATGGTTGTTATTTAACTGATATCAGCTACGGCCGTTAAAATTTAACAGTCGTGGACGATATTTTTATCAAGAATACTATGAAAACAATTTTGGCAAAATTTGTTGATATCCGTAAATTTAACAGCCGTAAACAACATACGGCTGATATGGATATAACAGACTCGGTTGATTATAAATTCTCGGCTGCGACTCGATTTTAAAAAATCTTGACCTCGCATGTTATATTAACCCATATCGGCCTAATACCTTTATATACTATTACATGAATATGTAGTTCATAGTTATGGGTTATCTGACAGGATATTTCGCGTTGAATATACGACAAACTTGTGTAAGTTGTCTGCCGCCAAAGCCATCATGAGGTTTTAATCCTCTAGTCTCAGATGAACGCATTTTGAGGCCATGAATAAATGTTAAATATAATAATTTTATAAATACATATCTAACTTTTAATTGCTTTATGAGCATAATATACAGTTATATCCAGAAAAAAGGGTGCATCAAATAAAATTATAAAATATTAGTGTTCTCAATTTTAAAAAAGTCGATTATGTCATACCAAAAACAAATAATGACTTTTGGATCTACAAAAAATTATGATTTTTCTATTTATAATAAAATCTTTATTTTTGAAAACTAAAACCGACGCGACGTAGGGTAAACCCTATAGTTATCGGACACCAACAGTTATTGGACAATGTGACTTTTTATTTAAAAAATAAGGTTTCTGTGCGAATTAGGCAATATTGCCGTGTACCAAAAAGACACATATGCAATGTTTATGGAACGTGGCAATAAACTTTGAATATGGAACAGATTTGTGTAACTCTCTGAATTTTCAAAAGACACTTATGCAATGTTTGTGGAACGTGGCAATAAATTTTGAATATGGTACAAATTTGTGAACTCTCTGAATTTTCATTCTTCTTCCCACCATTTTTGCAGCTTTTGTAAACAGTTTGGTTAAGGAAAGTGAAGATGTTAATTAATACATATCGGGCCTGTTGTGAATATTTATTGCAAACGTTTTATTCTATATTCAAGAGGTAAGTCTATAAAATTGTTGGGTCTAACCTAAAATAGCGTCATTGTTTGGTTTGATAGCATCAGTTATTGGACAATGTCTAATAACTGTTTTCAAATAAATTGTGTACCCTATTCATTTTCTTCTTGGACATTAAAAGCTGTTTAAAGATATACTTTAATATTTTAATAACTCTACTCAAGACAGTTAATGGACGGGGGTGTCCAATTACACAATTCATTTTTTTTATAATAAAATAGTTATTGGACAGTCATATTTATGATACAATTTCGCTACCTACTTAGGTACCTAATGATACCTTGTATCTAATGAATGTAACCTAATGTACCTTTTAATGATGTTTCAGATTACTTTTAGAACGCATAGATTTATGTAGTAAGGTTCACCTATATATTGAAAAATGCCTAAAAGAGCTGATTACAATTCAAACTTAATAGACATCGCAGTTCAAGAAGTCAGAAACAGAAATTTCTTGCATAACGTGTCTGTAAAATACGGAATCCCAAAATCTACGATTGTGTTTAAATTAAAAAATCCTCGAAACCGATCACGTTGTCATCCTTCTGCAGTTTTGACTACTCAAAAAGAACGTTCTTTAGAAACGTAAGTCAATAAATCTCCTGTTACATACATAAAGATAAGTACCAAGGTTTCTACATACCTAAAGATAAACTACTATTTGTACCTAGATGGATAATAGAGTTAGCAAATCAAGGTTTTCCTAGAATTAGGACTAGATTTCAGAATATGCTTGGGTAAATCATAATATTATTCTGATAAACTGAATCCAGATGAACGCCCAATATGATATTTAATTATTTTGGCAAACTTCTCGGACCAGAGAGACAATTGAAGTTATTGATTCAGTCGCCAAAAAGGCCTAATAAATATATAATAAGTCGCCTATTTCTGAATAATGTTTAGAGGAGAATATGAATATTGATGCTGAAAACTACTGCTAATGTAAAAAACGATGTATAGATAATTTATAAATCTATAAATATAGTTTCAGTAGGATCCATTTTTATAGACATCGATAAATTTAGCAGTCCTCATGCTATAGATAATTATGAACAACAACAATTTACCACCGAAACAAACGACTTCTTTCACGAAATATCTTCCATCTCCAAATGTACCTGCAAGAAAGGGAAAAGAACAAATTCAAAAAAGAAGAGAGAGATTGCCGTTTGCGAAAAAATCATATACTTTTCGGAATATATGTAGAGAAAAAAAGAGAATACTGTCACATTAAATTGCAAAAAAGAAGAAAGAAAACGTAAACGAGAAGAATATAAACTTAAGAAGGCTAACATCAAAACAACAATAAAATTTGCGACGCATGTAATCACCATTTTCATAAAATATGTGTACCACCATCACCATACACATACCATCTGAAGAAGAAGACAAATATATGTGTGTCACAACTGCTATCAGAAAGATAGTGACAGCATAAGTGACAGTATTGAATCTGATGATGAAGATGTCGACCAATTATATAATATGTGTTTATGGGAAACAAATTGCTTAGGTCATAAATATCTACGTATTAAATAATAGTATATTGTTTTATTAGGAGTAGAAGTGACACTTTTTGTGGCGAGTCTGTAGGTATTGGCTGCCGAGCGGAGCGAGGCAGGCAACTACAGACGAGCCACAAAAAGTTACTTCTACTCCGAATAAAACATGTAATTTTTTCTTCAAACGTCGAAAATAGTTAAAAATATAATGGAATTAATATTTTTAATTGTCCGAATACGTATAGTTTTAATTCCCAAAGAAGCATGCTATGCAGAGCGTTGCTATGGTTTTGTTTAATTCATTATTTGACATTAAAGTGTATAAAATGGACGAAGACATGTTTCAATGTACACCGCCAGATATTTTAGAATCGGCAAGGGCTGCAACAGAGAAATTATTGCCCACTAAGTCCAGTACCATCTATGAAGTGGCCTACAAAAAATTTATTAAGTGGTGCGCCGAGAAAAATGTAAGCAATTATAGTGAAAATGTTTTACTCGCATATTTTTCGGAAATGGCTAAGAAGAAAGTAAAAAGTTCCACTATGTGGTCTCAGTATTCCATGGTAAAATCGTTATTAAATATTAGAAATGGTGTAGATATTACCAAATATTTAAAACTACGTGCATATTTAAAAAAACAAAATGAGGGTTATACACCCAAAAAGGCAAGAGTGCTGACAAAGGAACAGTTCGACAAGTTCTTATCCGATGCTCCTAACGAGAAATACTTGGCGACAAAGGTGAGTTCTTAGAATAATAAACAAATACAAAATTAAACCCTAAATCGTATTTTCAGATTATTTTGATATTTGGCATATCAGGGGCATGCCGTTGCGATGAACTCGTAAAAATGAACACGACAGATATTCAAGACTTGGGATCTTTGCTACACGTAAAAATACCAGATAGTAAGACATCAAAAGTAGAAAATATCTGTGGTAGCAGCAAAATGGTTGGCGACAGCGGTGCTGTAAGTGCTGCTGTTGCTGCCAGCGCAATCAGTTTTCAAGGGGCTAAAATATCAAATTGTACCTTTAATTTACATTTTAACAATAAATAAATTTGTGTTTTGTTTGAATTTTTTGTTTTGTTCATCATGTATGCGCACCATATGTATGTGCAATATTAAACCCGCCCTCGTAGGGCGTTCTTATTACAAATTATCCAATCATGTTGTCAAATTTACTTTTACTGCCTAGTCAGTAAAAGTGAAACTTTTACTGACTAGGAGACGAAGTAAAACTTTAAGATTGTGAATCGAGTCACTAAAGGTGTCACTTTTATGACGTTTGAAGAAAAACGATTTTTATTCGTTGTTTATTGTAGCAAATAAAATAATTTAAAAATACAACCGGGTGTCCAATAACTGTCAAATTCCTGTCCATTAACTGCAAAAACTGTCCAGCAACTCTCTTTTTGTGCTTTATTTGTTTTAAATATTTATAATTTTTAAATAATTATACAGAACTGGCATCATACCACAGGAATGGCTAACATCTACGTTCATCACCCTACCCAAGAAACCGCATGCAACAGACTGCAATGACTACCGCATGATAAGTTTAATGGGCCATACATTGAAGGTGTTTCTTAAGATTATACATACCAGAATATATAAAAAATGCGAGGCGGAAATAACAGATACTCAATTCGGATTCCGAAACGGATTTGGAACAAGGGAAGCACTCCATGCATTTGGGGTACTGGTTCAACGCTGTCAGGACGTAAATAAGGGCGTATATGTTTGCTACATTGACTACAGGAAGGCATTTGATAATGTAAAACATGAGAAGCTCATGAACATTTTAATAGGCATGGATATCGACTATCATGATATCAGAATAGTATCAAATCTTTATTGGGGCCAGACAGCGAAAATAAAAATCGAAAACCAACTGACAGAGGAAATTAACATACGAAAGGGTGTCAGACAAGGATGCGTTCTCTCCCCAATGCTGTTCAATATCTATTCCGAAGCGATATTCAGAGAAACACTCTTAGAAGACCCCGCAGGTATCGTTGTAAATGGCAGAACAATCAACAACATCCGATATGCAGACGATACAGTCGTACTAGCAGACAATATAATAGATCTCACGCGCATGATGAACAGCATAGAGGCGAAGGGCAAAGAATACGGTCTCCACATGAACCTAACCAAAACAAAGACCATGCTAATTTCAAAAAGCAAACAGCAAATCCATTTGGTAATCAATGGTAAACGCATCGAACAAGTCTCAAAATATAAGTATCTTGGAACATGGATGAACGTTGACTGGTCATATAGACAAGAAATTCTAACGCGCATAGAACAAGCTAGAGCAGCATTCGTCAAAATGAAAATCATGCTAACTTCCCGAGATCTCAGTCTAGACCTAAGGCTAAGAATGGCCCGATGCTACATTTTTTCGATACTCCTCTACGGCATGGAAAGCTGGACTCTGCATCAGGAAACCACCAAAAGGTTAGAGGCATTCGAGATGTGGGTCTATCGTCGCATGCTGCGCATACCATGGACCGACAAAATCACCAACGTCGAAGTACTTCGAAGGATGAGCAAAGTGACCGAAATCCTTTTCACTATAAAGAAGCGAAAGCTAGAGTATCTAGGCCACATCTCTAGAAACCAAAAATATGGGTTACTACAACTGATAATCCAGGGGAAAATCCAAGGGAAACGGAGCATAGGAAGACGACGTATATCCTGGCTACGTAACCTGCGGGAATGGTTTGGGGTATCGTCGGCGGACCTGTTTCGTTCGGCTATCTCCAAAGTTAGAATTGCCACGATGATCAGCAACCTCCGTCGGAGAAGCTGAAGCAAGAAGAAGAAGAATTTTTTAAATCACCAAATTCTACAAAAATTTAGCAAACCATTCTTTAGCTTATACTTAGAGGCTTACACCTTGTTAATTTCATTCACAACTGCTATCAGAAAGATAGTGACAGCATCAAGTGACAATATTGAATCTGATGATGAAGATGTCGACCTATTATATAATATGTATTTATGGGAAACAATTGCTTAGGTAATTAGGTACCTTCGTATTAAATAAACGTATTTTATTCGTTGTTTATTGTTTCCAATAAAATAATTTAAAAATACAACCGAGTGTCCAATAACTGTCAAATTCTTATCCTACAACTGCAAAAACTGTCCAATAACTGTATTTTTGTGCTTTATTTGTTTTAAAATTTATAATTTTTAATATCGCCAAATCCTGCAAAAATTTAGCAAACCTTTCTTTAGCATATACTTATGTTCAAAATGATTTCTTAGGACCGTTATTTTCTTAGTGTCGAATAACTATACGGTTTACCCTATCAGCGGATGTTTCTAGAACACATGGGCTCTAGAAACACGATCCTATTTATTGCTCGAAATATTGTCCCTTTTATGCTTGTAAATATTGAAACATAAATCGCTGAAAATGCAGTAATTTGTGTATTACACGATCCTATTTATGCTTTCAGAAATCGTACGATATCTGCTGCGCTTTCGCATTACGCGTTTCTTCAGCGTCTAATTTGTGAAATATCCTAAAATAACGGATTTTAGATTACGCCAAGTGTAATTGTATACATAGGCATATTATGTAGCTATTAACAATGAATCTAAAGGGGTTATTATTCGGGGCTGCCACTACTGTTTAGTTGGTAAGTCTGTCCTCCAGAGCAGGGTTGCAAATATGAATGAAGCTATAATGAAAAATCAAATAATAAAAAAAACTACTTTAATTTGCATTTGAGGAGCTAAATTTCAAAAAGAATATTATCCATTAGATTCAGCTAATGACTTATAGGTGGCGTTAGGGGCCACCTACCACGTAATTCATATACTGAAGACAAAACTGTTCAAGAAAAAAATCTATCCCATCTAAAATAAATGTCAAAACATCGCCACTTTTTCAAAACTATTATTATCCTATAAAGTTCGTGTCAAAAAGAATTTTATTTTTTGTTTACTTATTAGTAACGAAAATCAACTCGTTCGCCTTACTCGAAAGTATTTTTATCAAAATAAAATGGATATAGAAGGTGTTTTAGTGAGTAAATATTATGAAGGTAGCCGAAAAAGGCAGAAGAAAACTTCTAAAAAAGAGAAAGCGAAGCAATTAAGGTAATATTCCGATAATTTTATTTATAACCCAACTTTTCTGATATTAACTCTTAGGTTATAGATATGTGGATCATTTACCTAACTTCCCTGCACACATAATGGGCCTATATAAATGTTTAAAAATAAAGAGACGCGATATAATTACAGCAAGAAAAAAACATTTTTCATACTCCGGATAAGCATGTTCAAGATAGAAAATTATTATATTTCTGTAAAATTTCGAATCCAAAGAGGCACAGGGAAAAATATAAGTGCAATTGCCGAAATCAAAAACATGTTTCGTCAGCAAAATTCCGGATGGTTACTGAAAATGGTAAACCTTACAGAGTTTACCAAAAAATGATTTTAAAATGATTTGGAATTTCTATAAAACGATTACATATGATTACATAAAATATAAAATTTGGATACGACATAAAAGAGGAGGAGACAGGCGTTCATTAAAGAATTAATGAAAAAGAGAGGAGGTTAAAAATTTATTGGTAAACTTCATGCAAAAGAAAGCCATTATAACCGCAATAAATCGAAAAGGTTGTATTTGCACGCCAATTTAAATATAAGAAAATTGTGGAAATTGTACGATTCTTCTGTTGAGGAACAATATAATGTAAAATACGGATTTTTTATTAAAATATTTTCTACCAATTTTAATATTGGTTTCGGGTCACCAGCATCGGATGCTTGTAGTTTCTGTTTTAAAAAGAAAAATGAACTAAGGAATTGCACTGAATTGCAAAAAGTTAATGTAATGACAGAGTTAAGAATTTACAAATTAAGATCGAAACAATTTAATTTATTAATGAATAGCTATGAGGAATACAGTGAAGCATTTTGTTTCGACCTACAGCAGGTTCAGAATCTGCCAAAACTGCCTGTGGGAGAAGCATATTACTTAAGGCAGCTTTATTTTTATAATTTTTGAATTACGGATGTCGCGACTTCATCTCCATTTTTCTGCACCTTTAATGAAAGCCAAGCCGGTAGAGGATCTAATGAAGTGGGTTCGGCCATTACAAATTCCTTAAATTCGCATAAATTTTCTGATAATTGCAAAGTGTTAAGATTATTTGCAGACGGGTGCGCTGGGCAAAATAAAAATTCATATGTAATGTATGCTCTGGCACTTTGGCTGTCAAAAAGTGCTCCTGAGTCAATAAAAGAAATTAAAGTTACATTTCCGGTTTGAGGGTACTCTTTTCTGCCCGGACATCGGGTGTTTGGGCTTCTAGAAAAGAAGCTTAGGAGAATAGAAGTAATACTGAATGCTGAAGAGTACATAAAAATTTATAAAGAAGTTGGTACTGTGGAGAAGCTAAGAATAGATTGGACAATCTAAGATTTTAAGGTCCTTGATACAAGCTTAAAAAAGTTAAAAGTTATAAAAGACATGAAAAGAATTATATTAGAAAAAGACAATAATGGAGTTGTAAAAATGAAAATGGAACAATGTGTTAGAAACGATGACTCATCGAAAAGTTTTGAAAGTCTAACAAAAAAAGGTATAGTTTTAAAAGACTTGAATGTCAATGAAAAGGTACTGAAAGTCCCAGTAAAGGAAGAGAAATTGAAAAATCTCAAAACATTACTCTTATTATACGACGAAAATTGGCAGCAAGACGAATTTTTTTTTAAAGAATAACTATTGGATGAACCAAAGTTAAACCCAGCCCCCAGCCACGAGGACGATGAACCCTGTGATTGCAATGAAGATCATGGTGGTGTTCTTATATAATATGTACTTAAAAATAATGTTATTGTTTCATAAAAATAAAATGTTTGATAATAATAACGTTTTTACTTCCAATTTGAAATAAAATATAACGCTTTAGTACATTAAAATTATTTCAAAAAGAATTTTATCCATATCCTATGAATCCAATGGAATAATTTTTTTTTTCAAAAGCAATATTATCCAAATAAATTAGTCAATAATAATAATGTGTAAATGAACTCAATTTCAATATTTTTCATATCGCTTCATAAAAGTTTGTATTACATTTACCACTTTACAAATTTAATTTTGGGTATACATTTTTGCCGAAATCACAAAACAGTTTTTTTCTCATTCTTGAACAATTGACAATAATCCTTTTGAAATTTAGCTCCTCATTTCTTGACACCGCACTTGCAAACAATTAAATACATCGTCATAATATACTAGAATACAACATGTTTTCATTAGTTTTGTGTGTATAAAAGAGGCAAAGTTTTGCAGAAGCGTCAGTTTAAGTGTGCGTAGTAGGTTCTGCGCAGTTTTAGAGCAATAAAATAGGACACCCAACAATTTACTGTAGAGAAATATTAAATTGAAGATTCTCTGAGTGACAGTTCAATATTTCAAGGTCACGAATTCGAGCAATTTCTTGTATAATAAAAAGGATTGTGTTATACGGGCTTAAAATATTTTTAATTTCCGAAATTATAAATTTATTCCATACTTAGCTACCCATACTTCCTTTTTTATATACTATTCAAATATTGCTCGCTTCTTAACGCTATTTGTACCATATTCCAAGTTTACATCGTAAACAGCAACTATTGTCCATAAGTTAGGTTACAATAACCCGATTTTCCCAAACAAAAAATATCTCAGAGACGCTTTCTCGAAGGACGACAATATCCTACCTGCACCAGACGATATAACTGTTCTATTTCAATGCGCAGAGTAATTTCAACCTTCACAGAAAAATACTCTGTACTCAACAGATGTAATTATAAAATGTATCAAGCTGTAGTCCACAGGATTATCATCCTTCCCTTTTTTGCAAAGGTGTTGATCCCACTTTTGTTGGTATTCCTGTCGTGCTAAATGTTTAATTCCCATGTGCGATTAGCTGGGAATCCCAGTCGCCGGTGGCGGCTTCGGAGGCTACAAATGCCGCCCTTCCCTATCCTCTGAATAACGGTCAGAGGATTACGCTGGATGAAAAAGAAACAAAGCGACAGCCGCCGTCCCCATGTGTCTCGCTTTATGGCGACACCGGCGGCCGATTAATGTAGGGGCGGCGGCGTCGCGGCGCTCTGAAGACGTGTTAAATTTTAAGGAACGCCTGCGCCGCCCCGAGCGCCGTCGAAACAAAGCGCGACGCTCTAGCGAATAATTGCCCAATTAAGGGCCCGTTCCGCGTTATTAAGTGCAATTTACGTTATTGGAGTAACTGGGAAATTTGCGTACAATTGCACTTTTTCATTCACTACAACGGATTTTGTAGTGCAGAAATTTTAATAGGGATGAGCAAGCATATAACTACCATCGTTTATTTTCGCATCAACAATAAGATACTTCATATGCAACACCATGAGAAACCAGGAATTAAATAGATTGCGTTTCTGCTATTCTGTCCGGAGATTGCTAAACAGCGATGTTAATTATTTTCTGCTCTTTTAATTAAAAAAATAATCATATTCTCCAAAATTGCTACGTTTGACTCTAGTTAGGTGATAAGAAATAACATTTCCATACAAAATAATCGTAATTTAAAGTCATTATTTATATATTCTTGACAAAAAACTAGTGAGAAGATCCTTATAGAATCTGACCAAAATAATATTGACCAAATTAGAAATTTGGATTGACAAAAACTCGTCTACCCAGTGTTATAAAGGACAAACAAGGAATTGCGATATTTTACATTGAGAAAGAACTAGACACGACAGAGATAGCTCAACAAAATTAAATGCCCAAACTGGACTACCAATAACAAGCCAAGAAGTCATAAGGGCTATCTCTCTGACAAAAGCAATGAAGGCAGCAGGGCCAGATGAAAGTTGGGCGGGGACGTTAAAAATAATGGGAGAATCTAGCATCAAAAGAGTGACCAAAGTATTCTATTCGATCACTGGTGTGATACCAAAGGATTGGTTGCATTCAACATTTATAACCATCCCGAATAAGATAAATTCGAACACATGCGAGGATTATCGTACTATTAGTTTGATGAGCCATGCCGTCAAAGTGGTTTTGCGTATAATTCATGGTAGACTTTATAAGAAACTAGATAGTAGAATTGGAGAAACCCAGTTCGGATTTAGAAACGGAATGGGGACACGTGAAGTGCTATTTAGTACTCAAGTTCTGGTGCAAAGATGTCGCGACGTAAATCACGATATATACATTTATTAATTAAATTGAATGAGGAAGGGTGTATTCTTGGTGAAACATTTTGATTAGGTTAATAAAGAAAACACTTGCTAAAGTTACTCAAGTTTTATAGATTTGCTCTACAATTGTTTCGGCACTGCCATTCTCAAGAGAGATAAACTGAATACCTATTCATTGTGTGTAACTTAAATACTAAACGCGCTTAATTGATAATGGTGGTGGGATTGCTCGTTCATTAATTACACGGCTTTCCAGGATGCCGTTAAATATTGGCGTGTTTTCGAAGAACACCTGGTCGTTAACGATGTTCCCCGTAGCTTTCTTAATTTCGAGGATTTACAATTGATCTAATCTTCTTCCTTTGTTGCCATTATGGATCAACGATCCTTATGTACATAATGGTTATATTTGATACAATGGTCAGCAATCCCAGTAGATGCTTTATTGTCTATAACTGTTTTTTGGTGTTCTTTAAGTCTGATGTTCAAATTCCTCCCCGTTTGACCTATATAGAAAGCGTCACATTCTGAACACTGTAACTTGTAAATGACACTTTGCTATGAAGGACAAATGAAACTGTAGGAGAGTTTCATTTGTCTTTGGTGTTACTCAGAATATTGCTTAGATTAGATTTATTTACAACTACACACTTAATACCTAATTTATGCAACTTATTTTTAATATTCACACTTACTCTATTTACATAATTTATATACGATCAGTTTTCTTCTGGTTTATTAATATTCGGAAAATTATACAATAATTTCTTAGATATGTTTGTTGTGTGTTTTTTGATTAATTGATCTATTATTCTACTACCGTTACTTGTGGCAATTTGTTTGATTATTTTCACCTCTTCATTATAATTTATGGTGGACATGGGAACATTTAACAGTCTATGAATCTAACTGTGGAAAGCTGACATTTTACATGAAATTGATTGGTATGAGCTGGCTGGAATTATTGTATTCGTATAAGAATTTTTCCTAAAGATTTTTAGGTCTAGCTTATTGTCTATTTTTGATATTGTTAGGTCCAAAAAGTTGAGTGAGTTATTATTCTCCATTTCCATAGTGAATTTAATGTTATTATTAATAGAATTTATAAATGAGAAAATTTGTTTAAGTTATCTCTCTGCGCCAGCCAAAATAACCATAATGTCGTCTACATATCTGGTCCAAAATTTTACTTGGTTGGAACATTTTTTTATTTTCGAAGACTACTTTTTCGATATGTGCCATATACTTTTCTGACAACAGTGGCGATAGAGGGAAACCCATTGGCAGACCATCTGTTTGAATATAAATTTTGTTTTGGAATTTAAAATAATTTTGTTGAATGTAAATAGAAAGTAAATGATATAGTTCTATTATCTCTTTTTCGTTTAGGTTACTAAGTTTAATTTTGTCTTTTAAAATACATACATTTACAATATATACATTTGCTCAATTGATTTCAAGAAGGCATTTGATAAGATCCAGCACAACAAGATGATACACATGCTAAAGGACACCAAAATTGAGTATAACAAAATTGAGTAAGACCTGAGAATAATAACAACGTTATACTGGCAACAACGAGCAAATGTACGTATTGGAGAAAAAGTAACAAACGATGCAGAAATAAAAAGAGGTGTACGTCAAGGCTGTATACTCTCACCGCTAATATTCAATATCTATGCGGAACACATATGCAATGAGGCTTTAGAAAACTGTAATGATGGTGTGATAATCAACGGAAGAGTTATAAATAATATCAGATATGCCGACGACATACTAATCTTGACAAGGTCAGAAACTCAATTACAAAATGCAATGAACAGGATTTCTCAATGCAGTGATAAATATGGTTTGACACTAAAAATGAACAAGATAACATATCTAACAGTGAGTAAAAGTAGGAGTCAAAACACAATCATACACGTACACGGTAAACAACTTGAAAGCGTAAAAAAGCTGATATACTCTGATTTTTCTAAACTGGCGTGCACGTCATCAAAATAATAATCATAATAATGATGGCACAATTTTACAAGGTTGCCAGCTGTCCTGGGTATTTAAAAATGGCTGCAATCAGCTGTTCCGCCCGTGCAATCTTGTGCGACAGTTTGTGCGACAGATTGTGTTTTTCGTACAGATATCAATCATGTGGTTATGGATTAACATCTACAATGGCAAAATATGCATTGTATTAATTGATCAAATGTAACAAGTTAAACGGAAAATAAGTTTAGTTATACACACATGTATGAGCACGGTTAGTGAAAAAGATGTGGCACCGTCGCCGAAAAAATATCGCGGCTGCCAACATAACATGATTTATTACATGATTGGCAGGCGAAAATTGTGTCCGCTGTTAATACACCGATTACTTATTTATAACCACCGATAATCAGTGTTATGTAGCAAATGATCGTCAGATTAATTTCGATTCTTAAACTATTGTTATGAATATTCTTGAAAACAATCACGTTAGTACGAAAAAACCTCATCACACAGCTGTTTGATGACGTGCACGCTAGTTTAGAAAAATCAGAGTATATATCTGGAAGCTTAATTAATCAAAAATAGGATCCTATTGCTCTGTACCCACGATCTAACAGTCGAGCTAAGAATTAAAACGCTTAAGTGCTATATATTCCCAGTACGGTGCTGAAGCCTGGACACAGTGATGAAAAAATTAGAAAATTAGAGGCATTCGAAATGTGGGCATATCGACGTATATTGAAAGTTAACTGGGTAGATAGAATTACTAACGTAGAGATCCTAGATTATACAAAGACTAACTAAAGATAAGGAACTGGGAAACACCATCAAAGGCCGGAAATTAGAATATTTCGGACACATCATGCGGCATCCGGAAATGTATGGTCTGCTACATCTTATTATACAAGGGAAGATAATGGGAAAGAGGAGTGTAGGAAGAAGGATAACCTCATGGTTAAAAAACTTAAGAACATTGTATGGCCTAACAACGGCCCAACTGTTTCGAGCAGCAGTTGATAAAGTAAAGATTGTCAATTTAATAGTCAGCATCATTGTAAACGATCGAATCGGTCAAGGCACTTAAAGAAGAAGAAATAGGAAATAAGTAAAATTTCGATGAAACATTGAAAAATCTTAAAAGTGTCTCGAGTGAAATTCAAACGTGTATTGCATAGGCAGAATCTTATGGCCTCAAGCAATTATTTATTATTATCTTTATTTATTTGAAATAGGGCATTGATTGCTGAAATCATTGATCTTATTATGAATAAATTAAATACAACAAGTTTGTTATTTCCACTCACACTTTTATTTTTTAAAATATTTATAACCTGCAGTTTCTACTAAGGTCTAGTCATTATTAAACTAAGTAAATAAAGTAATATAGTAAATAAGAATACACATAGTATATATATATATATATATATATATATATATATATATATATATATATATATATCCACTAACAGTGGAACTATGATAAAAGCCATGCTAACAGCACACTATCACAACGTGCATTGGCTTCTCTCTAACCAAACCATGTTACAATAATTTTATCATCCACCAACATCGCAATATACGACAAGGTGATTGCCTACGACACACCTTGCCCGTCGAGGGATTGGCAAACCCGACGTTAAACAACAACAATTTATCAAAACCACAACTATATTATAGAAGGAAATAAATCATAACCAAACAAAGGTTATCCACATGGCGCTCATCAAAACACATTCGCTGTATCGCTGTATATCCCCACATCACAGGATAAAAAATAATAAATACTCAAACCACATTCATAATTGAATTTCTACTGTACAAAAGAAAAAAATATATAAACCCTTCTCACATTAAGTCAACTAAACACTCAAATAATGAACATTTGTCCGAAGGACACCATACAAACTGTTTGTTGTATCATTGCCCTCAGCTTAAAATATCATGAACATATTGTCTATATTACCCTTTAAACCTTACTACAATTTTTGGTTAAACTAAATACGAAATAATATGTTTTACCTCATCAATATTTGTAATCATGACTGTTTCAACCCTTGTGTTGATGCAATTTTTACCCCTTCCACTATTCCAGTCCTCGCAAGTTTGAAAAAGGTGCACTGTTAAGCACCGAAACGTCACTATATAATATTATTTTTTAATTTGATCAAATTTTCTGCTTTTTTATACTATCATTAAATATACATAATATGTACCTAGTACATTAAACTTAACCAGGAAATTGTTTCAAACTCACCTGACCTACCTAATCCCCAAAAAAAAAAAAAAACAAAATATTAAAGAAAAACGTAAGTTTTCTAACAACTATGGAAAACAACACCATATATACAGGGTGTCTAGCCTAAACCGTTCGTTAAAAGTTTACACGGTTGCCGTTGCACTAAAAATTTCAAAAAAATCCTCGTCACACGGTTGAGTCAGTTATTCTCATTTGAAATACTTTCAACTTTCTATCACTTCCGGTTCCACCGGAAGTAGCACCAACTTTCTTATTTTAAATGAAACACCCCATATATTATAATATATTTGAATACCTCGCTTAAATTGGGACATATTTTGTAAAAGCGTATGAACACTTATCTCTTCTAGTTTTCATGAAAAAAAATGTTTTCTAAAATTTTGGCTTTTAAAAGGTAGCCTGAAATCTGTGTGTAAGTTCTCTTAGGAATAAGATAGCATTATAAGTTACATCTCTAATTGTACCTAGAGGATGCCTCTATGAGTAACATAATACTGTCAATTTTGATAATAAGTGTTCATAAAATGTCAATATCTAAGTGCCATCTTAAATATCTCGTAATTCATTTTTTTTTAATGGAATGACACATTTTTTATCACATAGCACGATTGGGAGAAAAATTTGCTACAAAAATGTATAATACAAACATACTCTTAAAGCAAGTATTTTTTGAATTATTTCGAAGATTACTTTTTCGTCTTATTTCTGCAGTTTATAATTTCGCATGGCATGGATAACTGGCATTTGTCGATGTCTTATTGCATTCACTTGTCCAAATTGAACATAATTTAATTCTAATCTTCTAAATCTGTTTTATTCATCGGCGGCAAATGTGGATAAGTTTCATTGAATACTCTATATGTTCGAGCAACAATTCTATCGCAGTTGCCATGTATAAAGAATAAATTGATAATTTGTAGATTTGTGTAATGATTCATTTTGTTGATTTTGATTTTTGTAATACTTTATTCTAAATGGTTTTATTATTTGACAGTTTGCATTACAATAGTGACAAAACAAAAACATATCACATGATTACTAAAGTGCAGTTGTGACATGGGAAATTATACCCAGCAAAAATGCGACGAAAAAGTAATCTTCGAAATATTTAAAAAAAATCTTGCTTTAGGAGTATGGTTGTATTATATTTTTCTGTAGAAATGTTTCCACCAATCGTGCTATGCGATAAAAAATGTGTCATTCCATTTAAAAAAATTGAATTACGAGATATTTAAGAGGGCATTTAGATATTGACATTTTATGAACACTTATTATCAAAATTGACAGTTTCCAATTATTTTACTCATAGATGCATCCTCTAGATACAATTAAAAATATAACTCATATTTTACCTTATTCCTGAAAGAAGTTGTAGACAGATTTCAGGCTACCTTTTAAAGGTCAAAATTTTAGAAAAAATGTTTTTCTTGAAAATTAAAAGAGATAAGTGTACATACGTTCTTACGAAATATGTACCAATTTAAGCGAATGTATGTATGTATCAATATCAAGTATATCGAAATTTTGAGCTATTCTTAATAGCTCTCTCAAATATTATCATTGTAGAAGTAGTTTTATTACAAAACAAACACCAAATTTGTTTTGTTTAAAAGTCATAATGAAGGGCCGAAAGTACAAATCCTTGAAACTGTTTTGAAGAAATTTTTGAAGTTTTGAAATAAAATTTAACCATTTTTACAAAGTTATAATCCTCCCAAGAATTGTGTCTAGATGATATTTATCTAAATAGAATTGTAGATAGTACCGCTAATTGCTAATATGTTTGCAAAATAAACTATTGATGCATATTAATTCACTGTTATGGCCGATGATAGTAGAACAGAAGATAAATTAAAATGATGGTAAATCAAATGTATGCCATTAAGGCAGTTAAATTAACATATCCGACAATTTTAAAATACGTTTAAGAATATCCGATGCAACAGCAATATGGCTAGACGCGTTGTTCATAAAAAAATGTACCATTTTGTGTTTGCCCTTATATTTGAACAAATTCTTAAAGTCGCTTCAGGAGTTCATCAATTATTCCAGAATGAAAAGTTTGATTCATCTAAAGCTTCTCTTCGTATCAAAACTTTAATTGTAAGCTTTGAAACTCTGAGGAAAAATGAACGATACTTTGATAAATTATATTAAAATTAATAAATTTTGTAGTTTAAGCAATAATTGTACGTCCTTATCTTATTTCTTAATTATAGAATTAATGAACCGTAATATGAGAAATATCACAGAAATAAATTTTAGTTCGAACTGCAGTTAAATGAAACAGATAAAACAGCGCCATGAAAGCGAAAACGTCCAAAATCATTACAATCATTCTTGTAGTATGATGATACCTGTTCAATTAACAAAGTTAATTTTTGAAGTAATATTTACGACTAAATACTAGATAAAATGTTCATAGAATTTAAGTGAAATTTTCTGAAAGAGTAAAAAGCAAAGTGCTTCTTGGATGTTACACTTTTAAAGAATTTGAGTACTCTTCATTCTGAAATTTTCTCTACCAATCAATTCTTCATCTCCTGCTCAGGTTTCATCTGCCCGGAGTTTTCGTTTTTTTTGCTCGTTTATTCTTCATACTAAGTTATTTTCGCTTTCTTTAGTGCTCAATTTTCATAAATGTTAAATTTTGTTCTTATACATGGTATACTGATACGGTTGATTGATCGATCTCAGACTTATTGCTTTATAGCTTATTACTTTATACATTAACTCGAGATAACATATCTCATCACTAAATTGATAAAAGAGTCCTTTCTAATCTTTTAAGTTAAAGGAGGTAATATACTTTTTTTATTTGCCTTTTTTCGTTCGTCATTTATTTATTTATTTGTATATTTATTTTTAATTGTGACTTGTGCCTTCGGCATTTTTCCAAAAATTGAAGTAATATTTAGGACTAAATACTAGATAAAATGTTCATAGAATTTTAAGTGAAATTTTCGGAAAAAGTAAAAAGCAAAGTGCTTCTTGGACGTTACACTTTAAAAGAATTTTAGTACTCTTCATTTTGAAATTTTCTCTACCAATCAATTCTTCATCTCCTGCTCCGGTTTCATCTGCCTGGAGTTTTCGTTTTTTTTTTTGCTCGTTTACTCTTCATACTAAATTATTTTCGCTTTCATTAGTGTTCAATTTTCATAAATGTTAAATTTTGTTCTTATACATGGTATACTGATGCGGTTGATAGATAGATCTCAGACTTATTGCTTTATAGCTTATTACTTTATACATTAACTCGAGATAACATATCTCTTCACAAAATTGATAAAAGAGTCCTTTCTAATCTTTGAAGTTGAAGGAGGTAGCTATATACTTCTTGTATTTGCCTTTTTTCGTTCGTCATTTATTTATTTATTTGTATATTTATTTTTTATTGTGACTTGTGCCTTCGGCATTTTTCCAAAAAATTGCCACCCGTGGATTTTGCCACCCAGGGCTATATAGCCCTCATAGCCCACTCCCTAAATTCGCCACTGATTACATCCATAGTTAAAATTTGTTAAGTTTTTAAAATATCCCAGAAAAGTTGTATTCTCCGAGAAAGTGAACAATTTAAATTCGGATCTGGGCGACTATCAGACTCATTATTATTGATTAGTCGGAGTTTTAACTGAATTTCCATTTATGAATTTGTGACATCAAACCGCGAACATTTATAAGTCTTAATTCATTGCACCACATACATTGCTTTTATTGTTATTTGCAACAATTATTGCGAATATTATTGTTGTAAGTGCTGAAACAATATTATTACAACTTAATAATACATTCACGTTTCACACCACCCCAATTGAATTTTCCATAAAACAGTCCTCTTAACTGGGGTTATTTATGAAGGCACAGTTCGCCCAGTCTAGAAACGTAATTTTCCCCATTATTTAATTTCCCGCTCAAAGAGATATATTTTTCCCCGTAATTGTTCCATTCTTCTTCATTTCCAGGGCACCGTGTTTACCCACTGTGTCGTTTGTAATTTCGCTCTTTTCACTGCAACTTTAATTCGGAAAATTCTTTACCCGATCTTGCCTACCTCTTCAAGTTTCTGCACACTCCTTCAAGTATACTTCGCAGAATTGAGCTCTGTCTGTATTGCATTTATTTCATAACAAGAGAGCGTAGAACGTTCATTTTAATTTAATTTCGAATAGAGGAAACTATACGAGAAACGGCTCACAGATTAAATGCATGTACATTCGGTTTAAGAGAGACATATTTAATGAGTGGAACATATACATTCTATAGTGCAAAATCTCGTTGAATTATATCGTGGCATAACTTTGGACCTTACTTACATGTAGAGTAACATCCAGATTCTCGAAGCAGAATTAAATCTAGTTCTGGACCGAGAATCTGGCCAGAAACTAAAAGGGTAGATGGAAATTTGATGTTTTATTTCGGACGAAATAACTAAGTACCTACAAATATACGAAATAACTAGGTTAATATACTTGGTACAAATCTAACTGCAGGCTGGATGTTTGTTTGGTTCGGAAATAAATAATAAGCTAGCAGTGGTTCCAATTCGAGAATCTGAGTCTGAGAGAATCTGAGTGATATTAAATCGTTTTCTAGACCTCTATATATCTGGCAATTTATTCATTTATTTGTTTTATTTTAATATTAACACTAACCTATTATTACAATTCTTCGGAAATATCGCTAGATTTATATTTTTCTTTCCATTTTGTCCTGTCTTATGTTTCAATTATTTTAAGTCGACTGTTTCATTTTACCCCATGCAATCCCTTATCTTTCCGCTTCTTTTCTTATTACGTAATTCCATGTTTTCCGTAGCCTATCTCTATTACTTCGTCCTCGTACTCTTGTTTCATAAAATATTATGTTTCATTTATGTGTTTCGTTCCTTATTCTGGCTCTCCTTGTTTTGTTTTCAATTCTACTTGTGCATTCTGTGTATCTTAATGGAATTTATTATTTTATTATGTTTCTCTGCCATGATCTATGTTTCGCTACCATACATGATTATTGGTCTTTTTATACGTACTTTGGTACTTACTTTTTTTTCGATGAAAGTCATCTTTAATAAATTATTTTTTTCCGTGGTCATCCATACCTCTCACAAATATTTTTATCTGTCTGTCTGTTGATCGACCCCAGTTATTTGTGGCTATTTACCTGTTCAATGTATTTTCCGTGTATTTCTATATTATGTTTTCTTTTCTACTCCCACATTAGTAAGTTGTCAATTACACACGAACTTCATGGATACTAAATCAGTTATTGGCCACATTGTGACATTCAGTTTTGGAATTTTACGAACGGGAGTAGAAAAAATGGCGTACATTACTTAGGTTGTAAAGCAATTACGCACTCGAGAAATTACGCACCTCGCCGTACTTCGTGCGTAATATGCTACTTACAACTCTCGTTATGTAATATACTATTATCTTCTGTATATATTATCATACATTTGGTTTTGTCTGTATTTATATTCATGTATATATGTTAGTTCTTTGTGAAACATGTTTAGTAATTCTGTTTCTGTCTCTGCAACTATTGCCATGTTGCCGAACATCATTTGAATAATTTGTGTTTTTTTTTCTATTTTCAAGTATTATATTTTTAAAGGTTTCATATTGTCTTTGCTTTCTTTACTGCTTCATTTAGTCTCATTGTGAAACGTTTGGCCTCAATTTATGTCCTTGTTTAACTGGTATATGAGTCTCGAACTCTCTAGACTCTTCATTATTTCTTCTAATTATGATTTTGTTTCCTTTGTATATGGTTTTTACTATATCTATCGTTCTTCCAGCTATTTCTTGTTTTTACAACCCTTTCTTTAAAAATATTCTCTTCTCAATCGATTCATTGATTTTTATCTGGGTTTATCAGGGTATGTAATGTGGGATGCCATACCAAGCAAAAATATTAACAAACCTATGACTTGGTAAATAACGCACAGTTTCAGATTCATAAACTTATTTTATATTGTCTGTGACACGTTGCGACACATAGCGTCTTCATCTTCATCTCTTCATCATTAAATCTGAAACTATAAAGGATGGTTTACTTATGTCTCCCTCCTCAAAATGCTTTAATTGGTTAGATTGTACCTCCGCTACAAAATTCTTAGAAGTTAAGTTAACTTTATAGATGTTTGTATATTTGTAAAATCATTAATCATCTGCCCGATGAAAACACTTTGTGTAGAAACATGTCGCAGACAATACAAAAAAGTTTTTAAAACTCAAACTGTGCGTTATTTACCCAATAATAATGGAGTTTAAACAAGTATCCACCAAATCTATATTTATATGTATAAACCCATATTTTATTTCCAACCGATATCTAGTTGCAGAGAGTTTCATTGTTTTTATCATTATTCTGTTAAATCAAGTTATAATAGGTATATAAATCAAGTTCTTAGTTGTTATGACTGAATTAGGAATTGAATTGAATTGACCACACCTTTTGAATCACCCGCATGACAAATTTAAAAAAAAAACTGTCGAAATATGTAAATTTTTCAATTGCGACTGTCAAAATCTGTTATATTTTCGAAATGGGAAAAATTTCCTCTTGAGGCATTCAATATCTATAAAATTCTGAGCTTTAGCTGTGAAAATCTGTTAATTTTTTAATAGATATTGCAAAAATCTGCCAAAATTTTAATATTTTTGATATCCCACTGTTAAACTGTAAACATCATTCAGAATGTTGAGACTGTCCACATACGTTATATTTTTAATTAAAACTATCGAAATCTGTCCGAAATGTTAAATTGCAGATGTAAAATTTGACACATTCTAAGCTTTAGCTGTGAAAACCTGTCAATTTTTCAATAGGTACTGCCAACATCTGCAAAAAAATAGTCGAATTTCGATATCCCAGTATGTAAGAATCTATCAACTGTTCAAATAGAATTATCCATATACAGGGTGATTCAAAAGGTGGGGTCCTAACGTTAAGGTGTAATAGCTGATGTTAAAATAAGTAAAAAAAGCCATTAAACTAATGTCCAATTCACAATAGTTTTCCCGCTTCAATAGGTAAACTCCGTTCTATTTTTATTTTTAACTAAGTTGGCTCTGTTACGGTTAACAGTATTGTTGGCCAATGTAAAAAGTCACTAGACTTGAAAAAAATATGGTATTAAAAAAAAGTTTTATTTTATGACGGTGTGCAATGTTGCCTTCAAATTGAGTATCTATTGAGTACAGAAATGTATTTGCTATTTTTAAATATTTTATACAAATTTTTTACTGAAGTTTTCGTATTTTCATCAATGATTTTTGGCATTTTTTAAATAATAAAAAAACCAACCCACTTGAATGATTGAAGTAATAATTTAATTATTTAAAATATGAATTAGGCAACCTTGTTAGAAATCTGACATTTAATAATTTTTGCACTGTCAGATTATTTTTGTTGGTGTTCATGTGTAAAACTTTATAAAATACAACCACAGCTTTCTTAGTTAAAAATAAAAATGGAACAGAGTATATATATATATATATATATATATATATATACAACATGCATTTATGCATAATCACATTCCGTTAGGGCTCCATCACTACCGCACTTAGAAAACAACTATAATTCAAGCTTGAAACACTTTCTGTCTAAACTATATATCATTTGATTGACCTATATCCTAGTATGACTAAATTTAACAAAACAATGATAGAAACATCCTCTGGAACTAGATAATGGTTGGAATTAAGACATGGGTTCACTAACATGTTTTGCTTCATACAGCATCCCTCAACATTAAGTCCTACACAAGCCCTTAACATTTTGAATCATCCTGTATGTGTATATCATTTTGTTAATTTTGAAGTTTTTCGCTCATTCGTCTCATTATTAGACTATTAGAATATTACATCTGAGTGCATTTCTCTCTCTCCGAAATCTACATGTGTATCCTCTAGTGTTTCTTCCACTTTATCTCTAAGTCTCTTTTCTAATATTTTTGTCACTATATTTCTTGGGAAACTAGATAGCTATATCTCTCCAGTCCTATTTTGATAATAGGTAATACTATTCCATTATGACATTCGTTCATGATCATTGTTAGTTTTTTAATACCCCTCACCGATACACTTTATCATTTTGAGGGTTATATTGTTTATTCCAGGTGCTTTTCCATTTCAAATTTTTTTATAGCTCCCGTTACTTCCATTTCTTGTATCTTCCCTATTTTTTCCATGCATGTTTATTATTTTTCTTCCTTCTTCTTTAGTGCAATTGCGGTTTCCTGTTAGTTCTTTACCATATTGTCTTTATTTTTCTATTAATACGCTTCAGTATTTTGTTGCCTTACATATCTTGTATATTCATTATGTTATATTCCATTTTATTATAGTACAATTTTAGATAAATCAATAATAAACTCTCTGTGTTTCAAATACCAGGATTATGATAGTTTTAATAGCTATTTGTATTCAAATATTAGCTATTTATGGTATAAGTGAATCAAGTCGAATTTTATCCACGAAAATACAGTTTAGCGCAAGAGGCGAAGCCGAGTGCGATAATGTTTTCTAGTGGATAAAATTGCTTTATTCACGTATATCGCACAAGATTTTTTCCAATTCATTATCAATATTGAAGAATTTGCGTGAAGTGTCACATTGTCAGGTGACAAGAAAATTTCAAGGATAGTGCGAATTTACCTATTTTTTACTGTATTCACATTGTCAATTATAATATTGAATAAAGTGAAAATGTAAACATATTTGAGAATTATTTAACTGTGATTTATTATTTCTGCATAGTTTTAAATCAAATTCATCTAAACCACTGCGAAGTCCTGTGTTTTTGTCATTGAAGTGCTGCCGAGTTTAACAATCATCATTGCTATTCTTATTTTTTTTTTAATAAGTCCCTCAAAAATATTGGTGTTCAAACCACATTCTAAAATTCTTGTATAATGTTAATAATGTCCTACGAAAATTAAGTATATAAATTGTTAATCTATTAGTTCAAATATATTTTATGCCAGTCTACAAGTATCTGTATACACTTAAACTCGTATCTTTTGATACATTGATAAATATTTATTTATTGATTTCAAATATTTTGATTCATTTTCGATCTTTCGATTTATCTTTCAGGTTTTTGTAAGCTGATTTAAATGCATGGTATTTCCACAAATCGCCTCATGCCCGCATTAAAGCCGCAAAGAATTTATCGCCTGGTAGCTGGTCCTTTACTTCTGCGAAATTTATTCCATATGAAGCAAAACCTCGGCAAACCACAGCAAATAATCGCGGTCCAATTACTCACGATTCAAAGCGGCGCTTTTTCCCAGTCCACGTAAAATATGCGCGGCCGCCGCCCCCGTTTTCAATTTGATTTAATACCGAAATCGCGGACTATATGTCAGTGTTAAGCCCCGGGGGCGGCGGCCAGTTTTGACGCTAAACCGCCAGAAATCCTGCGGTTTTTCCGATAAGCGACGCATGAATCACGTTTTTAGTGGGATAGTTCGTGGGGTTCGGGGGGCGGCGCATTAATCACGTCGCCGGCCCCGGGTACCCTTTATAAATAAAAATAAGGAGGGCCGTGCTGTGGGCCCGATAACGGGGATGATCTTGGAATGTGAGCTGCATGCCGCCCCCTGCCCTTTAAATAAATTTGCAGTGATTTCACCGAATACATTTATCGCCACTAATTTACATTTCAGTACAGTTCACCCGTTATGTTTCATGGTATTATTACTGTCGAAATGAATTAATCTAAAACCCAAGCTCACGAACTATGTATCGTAGATTTGAACCATATAACTTTTGATCATCTAACATTAAAGCCACTGCTTGTAAAAAGTTGTATTCTTTTAACTTTGTTGGGTGCGATTGTTGTATGACATACAGTCGTCCACACTATACTGCTCAGCTCAAGCTCATATCGGAAAATCAAAGATGCACTTCTGGCGACAGCAGCCAGTGTTATAATTTTAAGTTACACTGTCAGGGCATGTATGTATGTATTATAAAACCATTATATTCCTCTTGTTATATGACATTCTCTGTTCTTTGCCGCTACCAAAGCAATAACATATAAGTCGTTGTAAATCACGTGTTGTATGACAAAACGCAGAAATGTGTCCAACATTTGTTGTAATAGATGGTTATATGATAGTATAACATGTAGATGTGGACGCAAATTTAAGACCCCTGGTTCCAGAGAATTTCGGATTATATCCTGCTAGCTCAAATCAGTATTTTTCATTTTTTGCAAAAATGTCATGGTATAACCTATTAAAAATTTATCCGGTAAATGCTCTACAAGAATAGGCCAAAAAAAGATACCGAGCCATTTAAATTAAATGTCGGTGGCGTCACAACAAATAAATGAAGGTGTTTAAAAAAGTTTTATTTTCGCCAACTTAAAGCTAAGAGTATACCATTCAACTACTATATACTATATGGTTTGTTGATGATTAAATAACAAATGAAGGCGCTATAGTCTTGGTCGATTTTTATCGAACTGTATACCACATATTTGTGCTCTATTAAAAAAATATATTATATATATTTTTCCTAGAATCAATAAATATAGCAGGCTTTTTTGCTCGATACTGACAACGAATAGTTGACGTTTATCGATAACTGTCATTCGCCGCGTTTTTGACGCTCGCCGCGCGATAAAAACTAAGAAACGCGTCGTCAATACAGAGAGCGCATAAAGTATTAAGACCTGGCTTTATTTTTTCCCCTGTATAAATTATTGAAAAATGCAACAGGTCAAAATGTTTTTTTTTTCAAACAAATATTTTGAGACCATTTTCATTTTTCCATCTCTCTCCGTTTTGAAGTTATGACGTCAGAGCCATTTTTTTAAATGACAACCTATATTTTTTATTATTGATTTTGATAGTAATTTTTATTATGTTTTCAACAACTCCACATTTCCAATATGTAACTTTACTTTAACGCACTTTTTCTCAAATCTTTTCAAATGTTACATATTGAAAATGTCATGTTGTTGAAAACATAATAAAAAGTAGTATCAAAATCAATAATAAAAAATATAGGTTGTCATTTAAAAGAATGGCTCTGACGTTATAACTTCAAAGCGGAGAGAGATGGAAAATTGAAAATGGTCTCAAAATATTTGTTTGAAAAAAATCATGTTCACCTGTTGAAGCATTTTTCGAAAATTTATACAGGGGAAAAAATAAAGCCAGGTCTTAACACTTTATGCGCTCTCTGTATAATAAATAAGAGTCGTTTTAGAAAAACTCAATCCAAAAGTTTGCACAGTATTGACCTTTTTTAAGTAATTGTAGAAATAAATTAGTACATATGTATTATGGGCAAAGAGTGACATTATTGCTTTCAAGTGAATGCAACTCTCACTTTCAAGCAATAAATGGCCCGGTTTAAGGGGCCCAGGGGCGCTAAGTAATTAGGGGCGCCAAAATTTGGGCCAATTAATTTTTTTATTCGTGTTTATTTCCAATTAAAACAAAACTGTTTCCGGCGCTCGCGCTCCTACGGTTCTCTCACAATTTCAGGCGCAGAAGGTGAGTGCAGCTTCAAACTCAAACCTTTTGTGTTCAAATGACAAATATATATATATATATATATATATTTAGGGTACGCAACTTTCAAAGTTAAATTGGTTTGCAGAAATATGTGGCGTAAATTATCTGGATATCAAACTTAATTACGAAAGTTGAACAAAACGAAAAAGGTGCCAAATTATTTGACTAAGTACCTAAAATACCTTTTTTTTTCGAAAAGTTGCAAATCCAAAGTGCATCCCTCAAATTTGCCTTTAACTTCTCATGAAAGCAATAATGAAAATTATAATTTTTCCAAGTTTGGTGAGTGAGACCACAATTGAAAATGAGAACTTTGCATCGTCGTTCACAGAAAATCAACCAATATCAGTCGTAGATTTGTTGGGCCCTTCTAAGTGAATAATTGATAATAATTTTTGGGATTATATCATTCAAAATCCATCACAACAAAATATTAATGAATTGGATTTTAAAATCTCTAAAAGATCATATAATGATCGGGTGACATATGCTTCAAACCGTATATTTTTGCACCAATCCATAAATGGAGAGACAAAGAGACGAGCATGGTTTGTTTTTTCTAAAACAACCGGATGTATTTATTGTATGCCGTGCAAATTATTTATCACAAATAAAACCTCATTTACTGATACCGGTTTGAAAGATTGAAAGAACGAACATCGTTTAACAAAACAATATTCTTTGGAATTATAATATTGGAAAAATATTCTTGTACGAATAGTTGAAGCAGTATTTGTCCACTCGTACTTTGATTTTTGGTGGTGAAAGTGATGTATTTGAGAAACCGAACAATGGCAATTATATTGGTTTGTTAGTTAGTTTGTATTTCAACATTTGATCCATTTTTGCAAGCTCACATACAAAAATATGCAAACAGAGACCGTTTCATATTTATGCGAAGATATATGTAATGAATTTATTGAGTTCCTCAATTACTGAATTGAATATTAAAATTAAATTTTTAATAAATTAAATTAAATTTTAAATTTGAAAGTAAATATTTTTTCATAATTAGTGACTCGACACCAGATATTGCCCAGGTAGACGAGTTAACTTTTGTAGTAATATATATTTATTCAGATGGTACGCAAGTGGAAAGATTTATTTCATTTTGGCCAAAAGTAGGACATATCGCCAAAGAAATGGAAGTTGCCATTTGAAAGAAATAGAAGATCTAAATATTAATATTATGGATTGCAGAGGTTAATCATATGACAATACCGGTAATATGTCAATATTTGCTGCTGAATGTTGTCTGGAAGCCTCTGCATTTTTCATGTTGGTACAGGAAATTTATAATCTATGGGTTTCTACCCATAGATGGAACATTTAAAAAAAACTGTTTTGCAAATAATAATTAAAATACCTATCTGCTTCAAAGAACTCTAAACTCTGTCGGCAACGAGGTGGACTGCCAGAGCAGATGCTTGCAGCGCCTTATTTTTGGGATATTCCCATTTTAGAGATGCCTATGAAGAGATTTTGGACAACGAAACTGAAAAACCTCAAACACACGCTGACGCAAATGGACTACTTTCTAAATTTCATGTATTAGCAACTGGTATCCTTACTGAATGTTGGAACAATATTTCATATGCATGCAATAAAACACTGCAAATAGTTAATATAAATTAACAGTCGTTGCACAAATTTATATTTCTTTAATTGAATATTAAACAGAACAAAGATCTATTTTTTTTCTTTATAAGACAGCAAGAAAAAAGAAATTCAACTGCAGCGAATAAAAAAAAAACCTAAAATCGTAAAAGGAAACTCAACATTTTAGAACCTAATAATGATGTGAATTTTAATGGGCGTGATAATATGAGAATAAATACATTTTATGTCGTAATAGATAACTTAATTCAACAATTGAAGCGTCGTAAACCTGCATACACTAATATAGAAAGAATGTTTGAGTTGTTGACGAGGTTAGGAGAAGTGGAGGATAATATCCGCTATGTAAAACTACATGTAAACATGTAAACTACATGTAAAACAACTGAAACACTTTTTTAGGAATTTATTTTTCTTTCTATTACCAAAATTGATACCCTCAAAAAAGATAATTTCACAAATTTTAATTCAACTCCACAATAACAAATTACATAAAGAGGTACTAAATCATTTATACACACTATAACCATAAACACTTAACAAATATTATTATAATTTATATAACAAACAAACAAACATGTTTATAACAAACTTAACTCTAATTTATATTTAACCAAATTATTGTATTCTACGGTTGTATCATGTCTCCGAAGATGATTTAAAAAAAAACGCAACTAGTCAGGCGAAAGAATTAAATAATATAATAAATTAAACATAAATATTACTTACCAGCAAGTACTTAATATAACAACCTTAAATTTAAATTGAAATTATGGTCTTTTTAATTCTAGAAATTTCAATAAATGTCCACTAAATATTTTGACAATTTCGGCATTGTTTATGAAATTTGGAGTAACCTATATACAGTATGTCCCCGGATTGAGTTTACAAAAAGGATTTTTTTTAAATTTTGAACTTTACGTAAAAATGTTATAAGAATTATAATTAATGCTTGGTCTGAAACTACCAGTTCAGTTATTGAAACTTTGATATATTTATACACGGTATCGGCAAAGTAATTTTTTTTAAATGTTGTTTTGGCACTTATTTATTTACCATTTGCAAATATAATTTGAAATTACATCTAACAACATTACAGAAAGATATAATCATTCAAACAATTCTGAAAATGCAGAAAATAATACTGAAAATTTAAAAAATTGCATTTGCATTGATAACTATTGAAGAAATACAAAACAGTTTTCAGGAGTTTTACACCATTCAAGCCTGGTGTGTAAAGAAAATGTCAGGGGATTGATTAAATGATGTTATTTTTCTAAAGTGTTAAAATTAGATTTTTTATTTTTTTATTAAGCCAACATCCTGTATAAATAAATCAATGTTTTAATAACTGAAATGGTAGTTTCAGACCAAGATGGAATTTTAATTCCTATAACATTTTTACTTAAATGTAAAAAAAAACCGGGGACAGTGTATTTATATGCATATTTAGATATTATAATAACAGCCTGATACAATAATTACATTTTCTGCCATTTTAGGTTTACGTAAGTTACATAGTATTTTCATCAAGTTATTTCAAAGTTTCTGGTATTTTTCAGAAAATTCAGAAAAATATCCGAAACATCTAGTATTCTTATTTTAGGGATTGTTAGTTGAAACTTCTGAAATTTTAATAAAATTCTCTGCATTTTACATATATTTTCTGTGATTTCAGGTATTTACAAATCACTTTCCTCAGATTTCAGATGAATTAGAAAAATATTTTATGAAATTTTCGGAAAATTTGTCAACTTGTCCGACGACTTATGTTGTAGCAAACTTGCATATTTTCATATTTTTAATAAATTTGCCGCCGCCTTGTATGCATTTTCTAAAATTTATACTCTATCTAATGTTCGCACCTTTCCAATAATCTTGATATTTTGATTGATATTATGGACTTTTTAATTCCAGAAATGTATATAGAATTTCCACAAAACTTGTTGGCAATGTCTGGAATATTGATCAAATTTGGAGTAACTTATTACTTATAACTAGTTAAACGAATATTGTGATATTATAATTACAGTCTTTCCGATTGATGTAATTACATTTTCTGAAATTTTCTCGTTTTATGCTTTCTTCGGTTTGGTTACATTTTCATCAAGCTTTAGATTTATTGGCATCTTTCAGAAAAAATTACCAACATATCTGAAATGTCTAGTAGTAGAATTTGAAGAGCAGGTACATAGTTGAAAGTTTTAGCCCATTTTCTATATTTTTTGTTTTTTTTTAAATTTGACGTTCCTCAGGCAATTTTCAGAATTTGAGCAACTTTTCCGAAGAAATTTGTAATAAATTTTCTACTTACAAAATTTGATATTTTCAATAAATCGATATTTTTCTTCAATTTATTGGTATTTTATTATTTATTACGGTTCTAGGATAGTAGGTGTATCTTATCAAATAAATTTTCTGTAATATGAACGTATAAGTAGGTTTTCGCAATTTGAAAAAAAAAATTCTATACTAATTCATTATAGTTCTAGGATTCTAGATGAATATCATGTATAGATACAGGTAAAGGTAGGTCAGGCTCGACCAGAATGTACTAAATTCCTATGTGGCCCTTCTGTCAGAAAGTTTGGGGACACCTGTTCTAAAGCATAGCAAATAAGATTGGTTTATAAATATTTTTTTACGCAGCACTTACTTATTATCTATAGTTACAATGTGGTAATTCACCTTTGCGAAACCCTGAAGAGTAAATCTGCCGTTCTTAAGAATTTGTAATTGACATTTAAAAAATATGGTGTATGCGCCGGGCATACTTATAAGTTTTGTAGATCTGTATGCGGGATGTATCGTTTTTGTGAGAGATAGGGGGAAATGGAATAATTATATACACTGAAGAGTAATAAAAGGTGATTAAAAATTTAATTCCTCCTTGACGCAATAAGCGCTCATCTCAGACAATCCCCACTGTAGACTGCATGTTCTTTGAACTCCCCGAGAGTCCACTAAAATGCAAAATAATCCGCGTCGCAAACTTTTCGAACTGAAATTAATAAACTTCCCTTCAGATCCCTGCGGGCTTGGAAAAACCTCGTACAGCTCGGGAAATATCCTGCCCATTACACGCGATTAACAATCGCTCGTGTGTAATCCGGGGACCATCGTCGAGCAGTTGAAGTAGACATCGCGGATCCCGGGCCCGGAAACTAACGAATCGTAGATAGGGGGGTCGAGATGAGCGGAGGTCAACCGCACCACTTCAAAACTTCGCCGCCGAGATAATTAATTAACGCACCGCAGGAGACGATACGTGAAGCGCCACCGGATTTCGGATCCATGACCTAAATCCTCAGCATACAAGAACAGTGCATTTGTGATTTTATCAGCAGTCGTTCAAGAAAGTACTATTTACCAGACAATTTAGAATCGAACTTCCTAAAGAACATACTTATCCAAATCGATCCCAAATCATGCCGTATAATGGTATAAACACAGCCATATTTTTCAATCGTAAGATAAATTGGAACATATCGTCAGACGCAGCAAAGTAAAAACTTACGCAAATTTCTATAGTTGCGCTAAAAACGAAATACTTAATTTGGAGTCTTGATAGAGACAGAAAGCATTTTCCATTACAAAGAAAGGTACTGCTTGTGCAGTGCATGATTCAGTACCGTGGAATGCAGCTCAAGTTTGCTTAGTAAGACTGACATACAAACATACAAGTGTATTCCAGTGAAATGGGAAGATTTCAAGTGGTTAAAAATAAATATTTTTTGTTGTTATTTAAAACTTTGAATGGAAAGTCAATAAAAATGGGACGCCGTTTGGTATACCATGCAAAAATAAATTGTTTTCAAAATTTCGTCCAACAAATCGTCGGTGTTACAAGGTTGCAAGTAACATTTTTTCAATTTTTAGGTCTATAGCTTTACATGGCTATATGTTTACAAGGTGGGACCTTTCAACTTGTATGAAGATTAAAATTGGATCATTAGGAACCTGTGATAAATACATATCTATTGACAGTGCAAAATTTATATTTTTTTTATATAGCAAACATATTTAAAATCCTTATTGCCAAATTTGCAAATTTACACATACAACCTTGTAACATTAAGCCGACGAAATGTCTCCCATTTAATTTTTTGAGTCGGACCTTGAAGTTTCGCATGACATCTATCAGCACATCTGCAGAGAATTCATTAAGAATCTCGCTGTGGTGAATGTCTATGTGACTTATTGCCCCATCTTGTTAAAAAGTGTGTTTTTATTCACTTGAAAACGCTTGTTTGTTCGTTCTACATTCACAGTTACTGCACTTCTAGCCTCATTCTCGAAAAAAATGGTCCAATGCTTCCATTTGCCGAAATCGCGCACCATAAAAATACTCGAGATTCATATTCTTCTTATTCATGTTTATAAATTACTATTTTTAATTTATTGTTAGCCTTCTGAAATCTTCCCTTTACACCTTTTTACTTTTTTCAAAATGTTCATTATGCGACTAAGTTGTATTATCACAATTTGTAGAAAGAAGCGAGGTTGAGAATTCTGTACATTGATACCATTTTAAAAAATCAATGAAAAAGTTTGGGGGAAAGACCACATAACGTTGTAGCATTTGTTTATGAATAATCGACGTTTTTTATTTTGATTATTTATAATATAGTCAATTATACAGGGTGTCCAAGATAAGGATCTACAGTATGGGAATCTCCGAAACTGTAAAAGTTACTAAGGAGCTTAAATTACAAAAATGTTGCGCAATTTAATGGTCACTAATATTCTGTCAGTAGTAAGTTAGTAGTCTGTTAGTAGTAGTAGCAGTAAGAAAACTTAAAAGTCCGCTTACTTCCGGAGATATTCAACAAAATCATAAATTTTACGATACCGTTTTTTTATGTATTTGTGAAGTTATTTTAAAAGTTATAAAAAAACATAACGCACTTTCTCATTGTCACTTTACTAACTCTGCAAGATAGCGTTTATAAATTTTCAGTACAACGTTTTGTGTCGAATAAACCATCATCAACTTATTTTTTTTATATGGCCGTTAAAAAAAGTACACTATGTATTAGATAACATTTACTATTACGAATTTCAACGATTTATATCACAGTATTGTTCGTCATGTTTTTGTTCACAAAAAAGGTTTGTTAATGCATTTCAAATATTTTGGTGTAGTAGGCTTTTAAGAAAATTAAATGAACAGAACAATTCTCATACCACAGTAAAAAAATAATAAGTGCGGTTCTCAATAACTATAATTTTCTATAAGTTTCAATGTTTAGCAACTTTTATTGCTAAATTGTTTGTAGTAACAATTTTGGTACCTATTTTTTGTTAAAATTAGGTAACAATTAAGGTTTTTGACTCCATTAAATGAACGAAGCAATTACCACACCACAGTAAAAAATAATAAGTGTGGTTCTAAATGTGGTTCTAAATAACTATAATGTTTCAATGTTTTACAACTATTTTTGATATTATTTTTGGTTACTGTTTTAGTACCTATTCTGGGTTAAAAATAGGTAATAACTTTTGTCTTCCTCGCTATTAAGTAAACGGAACAATTTTCATATCACATTAATAAAAATAATGAATGTGGTTATAAATAACTATATTGTTTCAATTCTTAACAATTATTCTTGCTATATTATTTTTAGTTACTATTTTTGTACCTATTCTGGGTTAAAATTAAATAATGGTTTTTTTTTGTTCGTCGTCATCATTTCAACGCCTACTACAACAAAATGTTCCAAATTTATTAACATGCCTTTTTCTGAATAAAAACACGAGAAACCATACTGTAATATAAATAGTTGAATTCCTAATAGGAAATGCTATCTAATACAGGGTGTACATTTTTAAAGGCCGTATAAAAAAATTAAGTTGATGTTGGTTTCTTTGAAATGAAACGTTGTACTAAAAATTTGCAAACGCTGTCTAGTAGAGCTTAAACAGTAGCAATGAGAAAGTGCCTTTCGTTTTCTTATACATTTTCAAATAACTTTAGAAAAAAATAAAAACAAAATCACAAGATTTGGGATTTTGTCGAATATATCGGAAAGTAAGAGGAAATTTCTCGTTATTCAACAGAATATTACTGACCACTAAATTGCGCAGCTTATTTGTAATTTGACCGCCTTTATAACTTTTACGGTTTCCAAGATCCCCATACTGTTGATCCTTATCTTAGACACCCTGTATATGTTGTAATTATACAAGGTGTCAATTTGAAAAGTTGTCATCGATTTTTTCACAAAACACTTTAAATTGTTTATAAAATTTCTCAAAACCGTTTGGATGGTTCGAAGCGGGAACCAAATTGGCGTAGGTAGTGTTGACCCCCTACTCACCCTTTAGGCTACAGCCACCTCCGTCTAAAAAAATTAAATAGCACTCCCGTACTTGTGATACATCATTGAAAAGCTCTTGAAAAATGCTTTCCTGTCATTATAAATACAATTTGATTTGGTGTACTATATCTTTTCAAGTTCAAATTGAAACACGTTAAGTTCAAATTGAGACCCATCAATTTCAAATTAAGGCCTATCAAGTTCATATTGATACCAATCAATTTCAAATTGAGTCTAAACAAAATCAAGTTGAAAATAAACAATATCAAGTTGTCATAATAAATTTTGTTTGTTTACTCTCACTGCTTGATATTGTTTAGTGTCAACTTAATTTTGTTTAGTCTCAATTGATTGGCCTCAATTTGAAATTGATTGGTCTCAATTTGAACTTGAAAAGGTATAGCTCTGGAATAATATAATAAGTGCAAATAAAGTGCAAAAGTGTTCAATGAATTAAATTCAAATAAGATGTTAAAGTAAGTGTTGGAAATGGTTTCCATTGTTTTCCATTGAACAATTTTGAGAAAGAATAGCACAATAATGTGGAGCTATTACTACTAAAACTTTTCAGAAAATTCGTGAGAAGGTTGAAAGCAGGTTAAATTTTTGTTTAGAAAACAATGCAAACCATTTCCAACACTACCGTTAATATGTTACTTTAATTTAATTAATTGAACACTTTTGTACATTATTTGCACTTGATTCCAAAACTAGTTGACAAAATCATATTGTATTAATTATGACAGGAAAGCATTTGTCAAGAGCTTTCCAATGATACATCACAAGTAGGGGGTGCCATTTAATTTTTTTAAATAGTGGTTGCTGTGGCTTAAAGGGTGTGGGTAATGTGTCGACACTACCTACGCCATTTTAGTTTTCCCTTATAATCAAGATTTTGAGTAAATTAAAAAAATAATCATATGTTTCATGGAAAAAGTCGATGTCAACTTTTCAAATTGACACCCTGTATAAAAATGTTATCAAATTTATTATTTACCTTTAGTGTCCTATATATTTTATGCAAATTGTCTCATCGGAATTCTTGTAGTCGTTCGAGAATTAAAAATATAGAAAGAATTAAAGAATAAGAAGAAAGTATTGATTTCCGTATTGAAAAATAGATTTCGTTATTTTACAAAATCAATGAAAAAGTTTAAGCATAATAGACTACATAATAGGTTGTGGCATTTATTTATGACTAATCGACGTTTTTGATTATTAATAATACAGTCAAAAACAATGTTATCTAATTTATTATTTGCTACTAGCATCATGTATATTTGAAGCAAATTGTCTCATCGGCTAGTCCTTCCAGAATTTTAAATGTCAAACATATTAAAATAGGGAGCGTGTAAAGATTGGGTTGTATTTTTAAAAACAAGATTTGATTCAATATGAGCTGAATTACGGAAAATATTGAGAAAATGTATCGTTTTAACATAATTAACCTCAAATGTAGTCAAATATATTTAGTTAAATGATTATATTATTTAAATATAAATACTCCATACTGCCTAAATACCAAAACTCTATATTTAATAAAGATATACAGGAAACAGCTAAAATGACGAATATAAATAAATTTAAAAATTATTTAATCGTCTGATAGGTCAATTTTATTTGATATTCAATCAAATTCATTATTACTCAAATGGTATCAATCAAATAATGAAATTGTCGATTTTTGACAAGTTATATATTAGTTATATATTTGACAAATCCATTAATTGTTAAAATGTCAGAATAAATGCCGTATATGAAAGTTTTTCCAACAAAACACAAGGGAACATTGGAAAATGTAAATTTTATTGTTAATAAAAATATATTTAAACCTTTATTCCTGCGCAAATAAAAAAAAATCCATCGCACATTTTAATTACTGAAACACCATCTCCATCGTGGTTAATTAAAAGTTTCTAAGGCTCTTGCAAATTATGCTGTGGAAAGTGGTGGGAATGTGTCAAAGTAGAATTCCGATGTTTAATAATGCGAATCCCTTGGGCAATAATGTTGAAATTATAAAATTGAAATTCGTCTGAAAATTTAAATACGTTTTCTAAATAGCATGCATGAATAAATCAAGTGTAAATAATAAAGAAATTAATTGTATATATTTAAGAATAAAAATATACCTCGATACTTAGAAAAGAAATATTTTTATTATACCGGCATCATAATTTTTGATTATCGAACTAATGAGTTCTATCGTGTTTAAAACTCGGCGTGTTTAAAATTGCAAAATGACAACACATTTATTGACCAACTTTGAACGGCATTGACGTCAGCAATACTAATTTTTATTTCAAATAAATATTAAATGTATATTAACTATTGTTAATTGTTTAAATTCCGAAAGCTAGAAATCATAGTTTTAAGGTTCAGAATAGCGTTAATGACGTTGACGTTCATAGCAGTTGACATTGATGTAACAATTGCTTACTTTCTCCATATTAAGGACTACAAATGAGATTCACGCGCTTCCTTGTAAAATGAATGTATTTAATCTACATGTCTTCAATTTTAATTAACAGTCGTTGTTTGCGTATGATTTTCTATGATACAAGTGATGAATAATATTTTCTGCCAGAAGATCGGTTCAGCATACAATGGCAAAAGAAGTCGTAATAGTAAAAATTTGGTGGTGTATTTTGGAAGAAGATGAAGCCACTAGTATTCAATTAATTCTTATACAAAATTTCTTTCAATGAAATTACAATAAAATAATGGTAACATAAACTCCAACCAATTGGTACAATCAATTACTATTGAGATAGTCACCACATGGTAGAGTCTACACTCTGCCTAGTAAGATGCTTCTGCCCTGATAAGTCCAAATATACTGATGGTTGGTATATGATCGATGGCTAACGATAATCAACAAATATATATATATATATATATATATATATATATATATATATATATATATCGCAAACGCAAAAACCACAAACAAACGCGAATAAAGCTAGCAGTGATGCTTCGGAAAAAACGGGCATTCCTCTCATTAAAAACAAACGCAAATATAGTAAAGGCAACGTACCCATTTTTGGAACTAACGGGACTAAAGAAATCACGGCTCTCCCACGAAACGGCCACCTGTTTGTTTACAGATTATCTGCAGAAACAACATCTAATTCGTTAAAAGAGTTCCTGAAAAAAACCTCACCTACAATTTCGTTCGAATGTGAGGAAATTAGGAAAACTGACTTTTCTGCCTCTTTTCGAGTTTTCCTATCAGTTACCTCGAAGATGTATACACGCCAGGAATTTGGCCAGAAGGTGCAGCTGTGAAACGCTTCTACTTTAATAAGGGTAACGAAAATTTTTCGAACGTCAGCCCGTCAAACAAAAGAAATAAATAATCTCCAGATAGTACACGCCAATGTTCGTGGACTGGCCAACAAGACGCAACTGCTAAAAGTAGCTTTAACCAACGAAGAATTAACGCCTTCAGTACTATGTATCAGCGAGCACTGGCTTACCGATACTCATAAAAGTGTGACGTGTATCGACAATTACTTCCCAGTATCGTGCTTCACCAGATTGCACCATGCGCATGGGGGTAGTGGAATATTCGTGAAGTCTGATGAACTTCAATACTACAATGAAATTGACTTTATTAAACAGACCTCAATTGAAATGTGTATCGAACTATCAGGTGCCTGTTTCTTGAAAAATACTTGTATTATTTGTGTATACCGCCCTCCCGAAGGGGATTTTAACGTATTCTTAGACAAATTAGCTCTTGTCCTGAACTATTCCGTGCTGACATTTAAAAATGTGGTGCTAGCTGGCGACTTGAATGTAGATGGCCTCAACTCTCGGAACGGTTATACTAAAGCTCTACATGACTTAATTTTGTCGTTCGATCTGTGTTCGCTGGTAAAAGAGCCTACGCGCATAGATTCCAGACTGGGTTTCCATTCAAAGACGCAGCTAGGCTATATTATAGCAAACATAAAATCACGTACTCCCTGTACTGTCTTAGATATGTGCATCTCTGACCACAACAGTCAAGTATTCACCTGCAAAATATCAACGGAAAATGAGCAACCGGCTGAAGTAATCACTTGCTTCCGTAGAACCCTCAACGAACGGACCATGAATGAACTCGCGTATACTTTCATGCGTTTCTATGACCTAAATGATTACTATGTAAATGTAAATGAGTATGTTCACGATTTTCTTGACCTATTTGACTGGTGTCTTAACGTATGTTGTCCCAAACAAAAGACCAGTTTTGCCCGCCACAAAACTTTCAAAGGGTTATATGGGCAGCTTGCAGCAGAATACAAAAACCTAAAGTTTTTGAACTGGTTACAAAAAAAATTTAACGCTCACGAAATCACCGAATCATTCAATAATCTAAAGAAGGAATTTCTCTCAAAGTTGAAAGAGCACAACATGGAAAGTAATAAACGTCTAATTAGCGAATCAAACATTAAATCGAAGACCTATTGGAATATTGTTAAAAAAGTAACAGGCAATTGTAAGCCCAAAGTCAATAAAATTACCTTAGTAAATAAGTCCGAGGAGGAAATTGTAGACAACACAATTATCTGCAATACATTTGCGGCCCGTTTCGGGGACTCTGTAAATAATAAAATACATAGAAACTATGGCAAAAACCCACCTCTGCGATGCACCACGTCGGCACATATAAATCAATCAATTTACATTGCTGAAATAACTGAAATTTCAGAAATTATTCTAAATTTGAAGAACAAATTCTCTAATGGTCTTGACGAAATTCCTCTTAAACTAATTAAGCACTGCAATTACGTCTTATCTGGAATATTGGCAGATATTACAAATCTGTCAATATCCACAGCTACTTTCCCTAGCCAGCTAAAAATGGGGAAAAATATTCCACTTCTCAAGAAGGGAGATCCAAAAGTTGTAGGAAATTATCGACAAATCACCCTACTAAGTCACCTCTCAAAAATAATTGAGAAGGCGATATGCAATAAATTAATGGGTTTCCTACTGTCGCTTGACCTAATTGCTGACAGCCAGCATGGCTTCTAGCCTGACAGATCTACTGAGACTGCAATGGTGGACTTTGTCCAGTCTGTTAATGATAAGCCTCACAGAGGCAAACATGTCATAGCGTTGTTCTTTGATTTAGCATCAGCTTTTGACTCTGTTAACCATGAATTCCTTATTTCTAAACTAGAATCTCTAGGTCTGCGGTATCCTTTAAATGATTGGATAGGTTCGTACCTAGCAGGCAGAAGGTCGATTGTCAGTTGTAATGGAGAAATGTCAGGCGAATTCGAGCTATTGCTGGGTGTGGCACAGGGCTCCGTCATCGGCCCACTGCTTTTCATATTGTTCATGAATGACTTGACGGAACATATTGAAAATGCAGAAGTGACATTGTATGCAGACGATACGTCTTTTGTAATTGAGGCTGACAGTGCTTTAGAGCTCGAAAATAAAGTAATATCTGTCACAAACCAACCAATTCAAAAGGTGGTGTACTGAAAATATGCTATTAATAAATTTAAACAAGACTACCTGCATATACTTCAGGAATATAAACAATTCTGCAAACTTATACGAAAGTCAGTGTTTCAAACACCTCGGACTAACCAAAAATGCTAGAGTATTGGGCGTCATTGTGGACGAATATCTTGACTGGGGTGAACACATTTAAAATACCTGCTCACGTGTTGCAAAATCCACGTTTGCTATTATAAATTTGAAACATGAACTAGAAGAAAAATATCTGCTTACTGCTTACTATGCTCTAGTATATCCATTTTTGAGTTTTAACATACTGGTGTGGGGTCAGAGCAGGGATTTGCAACGCGTTTTCGTACTGCAAAAAGGGGTCATAAGAATAATTTATAATATTCCACCCAGGGAAACCTGCAGAGCTGTTTTCAGGGGTCAGAATGTTCTAACACTTAGTTGCATCTATGTGTACAAACTGGCGACTTATGTGCACAAACATCGTGCCAAATTCACACTCTGTGAGGACAAGCACAGCTACGCCACCCGGCAAGCGCATAATTCCTATTATGGGATAAAATTAGGTAATATTTGATGTCTTCGTTGTCATTAAATGAACAGAATATTTCTAATGACATTCGACAAAATCCAAAATTTTGCGATATAGTTTTTATGTTTTTCTAATGTTATTTGAAAATATATATAAAAAAAGGCACTTTCTCAAATATTTAGTACGTTTTGTTTCGAAGAAACCATCATCAACTTGATATTTTTATACGGCCCGTAAATAAAGTACACCCAGTATTAAATAGCATTTCCTATTATGAATTCAACGATTAATATCACAATATCTCTTCTCATGTTTTTATTCAGAAAAAAAGGCTTTTTAATACATTTCGAACATTTTGGTGTAGTAGGCGATGAAATGAGCGACGAAGACAAAATTTATGACCTAATTTTAAGATTTGAAGATAATTAAATGAACAGAACAATTCCCATAATAATACAGTAAAAAAATGATAAGTGTGGTTCTCAATAAGTATAAAGTTTCAATGTTTAACAACTATTCTTGCTAAATTGATTTTTTTTGCTATTCTGGTACCTATTATGGGATAAAATTAGGTAATATTTGATGTCTTCGTTGTTATTAAATGAACAGAATATTTCTAATGACAAGGTTAAAAAATAATAAGTGTGGTTCAAAATAACTATAATGGTATAATGTTTAACAACTATTCTTGCTAAATTATTTTTGTTAGTATTTTGGTATCTAGTCTGGGTTAAAATTAGATCATATTTTGTTTCTTCGTTATCATCGTTTCAACGCCTACTACAAGAATATGTTCGACATGTATTAACAAGCGTTTTGCTGAATAAAAACATAAGATACCATACTGTGATATAAATAATTGAATTCGTAATGTGAAATGCTATCTAATACAGGGTGTACATTTTTAAGGGCCATATAAAAAAAATAAGTTGGTGTTGGTTTCTTTGAAATGAAACGTTGTACTAAAATTTTGCAAACGCTGTCTAGTAGAGCTAAACAGTAGCAATGAGAAAGTGCCTTTGGTTTTCTTATACATTTTCAAATAACTTTAGAAAAAAATAAAAACAAAATCGCAAGATTTGGGATTTTGTCGAATATATCGGAAAGTAAGAGGAAATGTCTAGTTATTCAACAGAATATTACTGAGAACTAAATTGTAAACGCTGTCTTGTAGTGTAACGTCGCATCTTGTCACGTTCAATTAATTGCACCGTAATGCAATCACGCGGCAAGATGCAGCACACGTGACCTGATGGGAAACACCTGTTCCCCATTAGAGTCTCGTGCGCATGCGCCCCCTTCCCGTCTTAAGCTCCCCCACCGAAAGACGTCACTCCGGAATGCGGGCATTGCTCGTACAAATTCGCCGATTTTACCGAGCAACAGACAGTACCGTTTCGCCATCTTACATCTAGCTGTCGTCCTGCATGACGCTAGTAGCTTGGCATCGGCACGCTTGAGAAAATATTGTGCCAGACGCTTGTCAGAACGAGTATAAGCTCTCCGACATTCAGTCTGCCGTCCGCCGTCCGTTAACCTTGTATTTGCTTGTGTATATATATTTCTAGGCCCTTCCGACACAGCCACCTGTTACAGAACCCCATAGCCGTCCGAACGAGAACCGTGTTCGCTTGGCTGCCTACCTGACCCGTTACCGAATTTCGTAGCCGTCCGAACGAGAACGGTGTTCGCTTGGCTGCCTACGAGACCCGTTACAGAGTTTATTATTATTTCGTTTAATTTAATTTACATTTGTTTTAATTTTCTTTTTGGGGTAAATAAATCTATTATTAGAAAACCATATTTATTTAGTTCTCCTTGATATGCTCGTCGTCGAAAACCGTGACAATTGAAAGTGGACCTGGACCACCCGTGTTAAATATTATTGTTAACAAAACCCTCACCATCGTACGCGACGGCAAGGGGGCTGTTACAGTAGAGCTAAAAATGTGGCAACGAGAAAGTGCTTTTATTTTCTTATACCTTTTCAAATAACTTCAGAAAAAAAATTATATAATAATTAAATATAGATTTAGAATTAAATTATAGAATAAAACGAAATCGTAAGATCTCTAATTTTGTCGAATATCTCCGGAACTAAGCGGATTTTTCTGGTTTTCTCAACAGAATATTACTGGCCACTAAATTGTGCAACTTATTTGTAATTTAACTGCTTTTGTAACTTTTATGGTTTCAGAGATAGCCATGCTGTTGATTCTTATCATGGACACCCTGTATAATAAATTTCAGAGATAAATATGAGGAAAAAATTGCGTTCTTTTTGATTGATAATCTAGGTAATTGTCCATTCATCTGCATTACTTCGATATTCAGAGATAAACTTAAGATTCGATTATTTTAACAAAAGCTCAATAAAATGCAGTCAATAATAGTGTATTGTAATACACGTATATAAGAGAGCCTTTAAGGCACGCGCGCACGGTTTGAGCTTTGTTGTCTTTTTTAATCCCTGTACACAATATGGAAATTATAGACAAAATACAAACGTTTGGATTAATGTTACAAGGTAGCGCGTGGATGACATTTTTAATCATTAACATGGAGATGGTTTGCATTTATTGCATCAATATCATTGGCTATAGACACTAATCACAACAACGAAAATCGAATGGTCGAAAGTGCTAGTTTCCAAATAACCATAATATGGAGTTTGAAGCTTCTGGTTATCGCATTTAATTTCCAACAATAATGTACATTTAATTAAGTATACATGTAATATTTATTTAAATAAAAATTAGTAGTGTCTATTTATTATTGTCGATCAAAATTGATCATAATTTTTTTTGTTACCAAGGCAACTTTAAAGATGCTATGTCTACTTATTATTTTGATTTACAGATATAATTATACAGGTCTAATAAAAAGATAGGGCAATGATTAATTGGGTCATATAATATTCGATTGGTTTCAGTTTCTTGCATACCATTGTAAACACAATTATAACACTAACCGCCGAAAAAACTTAATCCGAGACTGTAAGACTAGTTCGTACTAATTTATGCATGAACTCTCACTAAGAGGATTCCACTGTAGATTATTATAAAGGAATCTTGTAAGAATGTGTGTATCATTCGATAAACGTACAGTTTTTATTGGAAGCTTTGAAGACGTGCCAAGATCAAGGTTAAAAATTGCAATAAGACTGTTTATCGTTCACCGACCGACGACAAAAATTCCAAGCTTTTTAGGAGGCATTCGGCAATTTAATATTTCCTCTAAGGAATATGTTATTTGAGATTTCAATAGGACACGCATTTTCGTAATGCAAGTATCACAAAGGTAAATTTTAAATTGGATATTTTGCAGAAGCTGTGAGAAGTTTATGTTGTGTTCAACGGGAATTGCTTACATGAGTATGTGTAAGATATCCCATAAAATTAAAAGCGATTGAGCTACTCCTTCCCGCAGTGGATTTCTATTAAAAGCTATAAAGCTATACAGGGTGTATCTAAATTAGGTGGACATGGCTTAACCACAGATTACTGGGATAACAAAAAGACGATTTAACCCAACTTATCAATATACAAATACGTTTCGTTTAGCCAGTATTCAGCTTCAAAGTTAATTAAAAAAAAAAAAAACTTATAAGAAGGGAACGTTTACATTGATTTAGATGTTGTTTGGTATGACACTCTATACGGGTATAACTCATATATTGACATAATATTGTTATTATCAGTAGACCATTTGTATACAAAACAAGGGTGGCCCAACATGAATATATTCATATTTTTTAATGACAAAACAAATAACTTTAAAAAAAAATCAAATCGGGCGCAGGCATCCATTATTAAGTTTTATTGTATCTTTATAGTTTTTGATATCTATTACAGTTTCGGCACAAAAAAATAAAATATGAGTGACTCCCTATACACGTTTGGTAACAAATGTAATCTAATTATCGGGTTGATGATGGTTTATTCACAATAATGAATATAAAGTACACTTATGCCGATACAACAGATATGTTGCTGGTTTTAGGATTTTAGGAGCCCTAATAACGAGGAAGAAATTTTGGAAATTATAGCAATTGCTTCATCCATACGATATCCAAATAGTGCAAGAGATTTACCAGCTGATTATGACCTACGTATTGCGTTTGCCGATTTATTCAGGAAAAAAAAGCTGCACATACACTTTTTAGCCAGAAAATTCTGTGCATTGATGAATTGTTTCCAAACGAGTGTAGCGCAGTCACTCATATTTTATTTTTTTGTGTCGAAACTGTAATAGATATCAAAAACTATAAAGATACAAAAAAAATTAAAAATGAATGCCTGCGTCCGATTTGATTTTTTTTAAATTTAGTTGCTCTTGTCATTAAAAAATACGAATGTACTAATGTTGGGCCTCACTTGTTTTATACACAACCGGTCTACTGATAATAACAATATTATGTCAAAATATGAGTTATACCAGTATAAAGTATCATACCAAACAACATCCAAATCAATGTTCAATGTTAACGTTTTCTTTTTATAAGCAAATTTTGTATTTTTTAAAAATTAATTTTGAAGTTGAATACTGGCTAAACCAAACGCATTTGTATATAGATAAGTTTGATTAAACCGTCTTCTTTTGATCTCAGTAATCTGTGGTTAAGCCACGTTTACATAATTTAGAGACATCCTGATATTATGATTATTTAAGCAAAAATATATTTATATAGTTATGCACTTTTGTAAGTAAACCTTTTAGTTGAAAGATTAGTATGCTTAGTGTTAATTTCAACAACATCAAGATTTAAATTTAAAAAATATATATTTATTCCTACAGCGATAATTGCCTGGAATTTTTACAAAAATTTTTAAAACACGCACAAATTGTGAATAATAATCTTATCAGAGCTCTTATTGAATGATTAGAGAGCGGAACTGACGTCAATCGGAATGAGTTATGTCGTATTTTTTATACAGGGTGAGTTTATTCGGATGTTTAGTATGGAGATCTCAGAAACTACTGGAGATAGAGGGACGATTAATAGGGGAAAGAATTGCAGTGTTACGAGCTCAATTTCACGAGCTTTTTGTTATTTGAAAAAATTGCATGGCTAACTAGATATCTCGAAAAAATATATTTTTTGTTATTTTTTTCGGTGCCTATAGTCTGTTAATACTGACTTTAGAAAAAAATGTGTAAAGTAAAAAGTTGTACGTAATTATGTGGTTAATAATACAGTGTAACAGTTTTTTTTTATTTAAGCTATAATTTTTGAGATATGACACAAAGTTGAGTTTTTTTTTAATGGAAATCATAGTTGGCCATGACTCTATATAAAATGCCCTTTTTTAACTATTCTAATGATATAACACTTGATATAGTTATTTTTATAAATAATTCAATTATGGTCATTTTTTAGTTTTCATTTTCGAACTATTCAAGAAGTACGCTATGGAAACAATTGATAGATGCCCAATGCGTTAAATAATAAAATTTAAGTTAGTTTTTACAATTTTTCTTTTCATTTCGAAATTATAAACATTATTATTTTGGTGTAAAATGTTTATTCCGTTGGAGTTACAATTTTTTATAAAAATAATTTCTGATAAAACAAAACAACATAAGTACAAAACTACTAAACAGGTAATGACAGACGATAAATTGAGAAACAATACAATCGCATTAGAACGTAACTGAAGTAGTACCAAAACAACATAATTAAAGTTAGGAAAGTATTTAAGACTAAATATGTTCAAAAGGTTTACCATTATGATTAATGCACACATTTTTAAAACAGAATTTGTTGCTTTTCTAACGGAGCGTCCATCAATACTGGCAAAAACTTGTAGAACACCTTCTCTAAGGTCACCTACTGTGACGTACGTTGTTTGATACACCCTATCTTTTACCATTCCCCATAAATAAAAATCTAAAACAGACAGATCGGGAGATCGGCCACCTCGATATTTGTCGTTTGTATCTATCAATTGTTTCTATAGAGTACTACTTCGAATAGTTCGAAACTGAAAAGAAGAAAAAGGCCATAATTTAATTATTTATAAGAATAACCATGTAATATGATATATCATTAGAATCGTTGAAAAGAGGCCTTTTTTATAAAGTCATAGCCGACTATGGTTTCCATTAGAAAAAACACAAGTTTGTGTCATAACTCAAAATTTCAAGCTTAAATAAAAAAAACGGTTAGACTGTATTATTAAACAGATACTTTGTGGTTTGTAAATTACCTATAACTTGTTCCTTACATTTTTTCTAAAGTCAATAATAACAGAGCCATAGGCACCGAACAAAATAACAAAAAAATATATGTTTTCGAGATATCTAGTTAGCTATGCAATTTTTCCAAAAAAATAAAACCTCATGAAATTGAGCTTGTAAAACTGCAATTCTATCCCCATTTAATAGTCCTTCTATCTCCGCTAGTTTCCCAGATCCCCATACTAAACATCCGAAAAAACTCACCCTGTACAATGTGTCTACTATAATCAATAACAAATTCCAAGAATTTAGTAGGGATATTTACTTTTTCCATATGAAGATATGATAACTCTTTTGTGGATACGGTAACTCTAAAATTATTCAAGATAATATTCAAGATAAATTTTGAATTTAAGATTTTACAATAATCTATGATTGAAAATATTTTGCAATGAAATTGGAAAACGAGATGGATGTTGACTCTAATCATATTTATGTTTCTTATCAATAATTTCAAAAATATTACAAATATGTTAATAAATATTGAACATAATCTCAACTACATCATTTGTAGAAAATACAATTTCACACTTGCTTTTCAGACAAATCAAAAATAAAGTGATAAATATTATATGTTTAACACTTTATTATTATTATTATTGAGAGAGTTACATATTGTATTTAAAAAGTTTTTTTTTAAGTATTTAAGATGAAGTATGTAGAGATATTAATAATATCAGGAGAAGGGCACTAACGATTTTTTTTTTCTTAGAAGAAGTTAACAAGTAACAAGGAACATTAGTTGTCTGAAAGACATGTGCATACAGTCATCAGAGCTCTTATTGAATTATATACCAACGTTCGTCTTTTTAATTATTTCTTATTATTCATACTATGTTTAATTACATTGTCCCTTATTTTCGTTTCTCTTATTCTCTATGTTTATATGTGTGCATTTAATAATCCCAATTAATGTCATATTATCATAATTGTCAAATTCGAATTGTAAAAGTCAGTTTAAGCGACCACCTGAGTTTCTGAAGTTTTCTGAATTCATGTTGCAACTTCTCATCGGAATTTACTCATTATTATCAATAAAATAATTTTAGTCAATATCAAACTGAATTTTAGATTTTCGTATAAGCCAACATAGATCATGATTCTTATTGAATAATCTTATATTTCAGCGGAAGTAGGAGCAGGAATAATGTATTTTCCAGATTCAAATGATTCAAATTTTCAATCAAACTCAATGTTGTTTACCTAATCTAGGTTTCAACTCAAAGTTATTTAATCTAGGTTTTGGGAGTCCTAGGAATACCTGCGAACATCTCCAAACTTTTATTAAAAATAGGAACCAATAAAAAAGGACCAATCAAATATTATTTTAGATATTTTCTATTAGAAATTTTCTGAAAAGGGGATGGGCTGGTTATGTTTACTAATTTTATGAGGAATTTTTGTACATACAGTGCAATGCACATAATTTTTATCTGAGCTTATATTAAACTCTGAAGTTTTGGTGGTAATAATCAGCCTTTTTAATCATGCTTTTGGGTAGATGAGGATGCATCGTTTTTAATTATGTGGCATGGATAAGTTTGATATATTTCGTTACTGCAATTGCCGCAGTTTTCAGGGGAACATTTCACAACCACTTCGTGCAGGTGTTAGCTGCTTACTAACGCGGATTACTAATCCCGTGTGGGTGTTGACTGGTAATTAGCGATCGCCTGGCTGCCACGCTTCTGTGTGCGCGCTAGGATTAATTAGCAGTGCTTAATTGCTCACCTGTAAATACTTCACACTTTCCCTCTCTCTTCCTCAGCGAACAAACGCCTGAAACAGTTCTGCACCTGTAACTGCTAGCGACTGCTAGTTAGTTAGTTACTAGTGTACCACCGTGGGCGCCGCGACGCGAACAAGAGCGAGCTGATCGGAGCGTCGCCAATGACTACCGCGTCCCGACGACTCTGGACCGCGGTGGAGGCGGCGGGGGCGCGCGCCAGAGGGCCGATTCTGCGCGGGCCGCGGCGCCGTCGTGGGGGCGGCAAGAGGGGACGGCGGGGTCGGAGCGCGGACCTGGGGGGCGCCCGCTTTTTGCAGGAGAAATGTGGGTCAGAAATGCGAAAACATAGGTCGCCGGATTGCGCGGGAGGGAGAGAATCACTTTAACTTGATAGTGTCACTACTTTTGGTATGCAGAGATTTCAATAATACTCTCGAAGCTTGAAAAAAATATAGTTGTAGTAAAAATGTTTAAACAACTTTATATTTGTGAAACCTATAAATATTTCAATAACATTAAATCATTGAACACTACAGGCTACAGGTGGAACACAAAGATTTTAGCAATAATCTTAAATCACAGGAATTGGCCCACAAGCTATTACTAAATCCCCACATAATTCCCCATAATTTTAAGTTATTATACTAACCAACTGCAGGCTTAAGTCCGCGTGGTGAGCTGAACGAAGGCTCTCACTAATCGACAGTTCAATTCTTCTTTACAGATTTTATCGTATCATCAACTATTAAGATCTGTTTATGTTTATCATTTATTGTTAGTTATTAAGAAGACAATACTACAATAACTCAACAATTCCTCAATTACTCATAATCAGAGCACGGATTCTTGGCAAAATACCTCTTTGGTCTTTATTTAGGCAACTTAACCCGGCATCACTAAGGTGGGGCGTCACAAACCCCAGTCATATTTAAACAGCTACCATGTAGCAGACTTTTAAGTTAGGTGCCGGTGAGTCTCAATACCTTCTTAGCATATACTAAAGCTAACACGAGATTAGTTAGTTCCACTGTGGCTGTTGAAGTGTTCAGTTAGCACGCGTTTTATGTGTGTTGGGGCTTGTCACACCCCACCTTATGTATAACGTAACAATTTTGCAATAGGTAAGCGCTGCAGATAATTTGTAAGTTACTCATTATTTATTCATTATTCTATATAAATTTTGTGTCTAGAAATATGCCATTTTATAAGGAAGAACAAAAACGCCTCCTAGCTCTTTGGGAATCTGTAAACTCGTAAGATAAAGTAGAATTGGTACCGAAAGTGAGAATGAGGAAAATAATGTTAGCTTGAGTGATCATGAAACGGATACAAAGCAGGAGGGACATGAGGGCGATGGAGACGAACGACATTTACAAATGGACGAAACACTGATCGAAGAGATAATGCTGAAAATTTAGAAGTAGGAAAAGACAAAACAAAATGGAATGCACAATCACCTGCCACGTGTGTTCGTACAAGGTCAGAAAATGTTATAACAGTCCCTATGGGATGTGTGAAATCCTATGCAAAAGATGCCAAGACTCCAATTGAGTGCTGGCAACTGTTTTTTGATCAACGTATGTTAGAAAACATTTCAATATATACCAACAAGAAAATCGTAAAAAAAGCATCTTCTTACAAAAATAACTATTCTGTCGGCGAAACAATGTTTATGAACTAAAAGCGCTTATAGGTTTGCTTTATTTAGAAGGAGTTTTTCGATCCAATGATCAAAATCTGACACATTTATGGGCAACTGATGGTACGGGTATAGATATATTTCGCTCCACAATGACTCAATTTAGATTTAAATTCCTTCTTCTTCCTTCTTTAAATTCCTTCTCTTGAGGTTTGATAACATAGAGAACAGGCAAAAGAGGCGGCAGATTGATAAATTAGCCATTATTTGTGGAATTTTTGACATGTTCGTGAATCATTATCAGCTTTCATACTCTTCAAGCAAGTACCTAACGGTGGATGAGAAATGAGAATCATTCAAAGGTCGTTGCTCTTTCCGCCCGTTCATCCCAAATAAACCTGCGAAATATGGAATCAAGGTTCAAGCATTAGTGAACGCAAAGTAATATTATATGATCAATGCCGAGGTGTATGTGGGTAAGCAATCTGAAGGTCCCTATAATATCAGTAATAGTCCAACAGATATTGATCAACGAATGATCAATGTAGTATCAGGTACAAACCGAAATATAACGTCCGACAACTGGTATACAAATTATGACCTGATAATAAAGCTTATAATAGATCATAAACTAACATCAGTAGGAACTGTACGTAAAAACAAGAGGTGTATCCCCGAGAAATTTTAAAATTATCATAACAGGGAAATTAATTCTTCATTATTTGGGTTCCAACAGGATTTTACACTAATAAGCTATACTCCGAAAAAAACAAGAAGGTGCTTCTTATGTCGACACTTCACCACGCCAATAAAATTGAAGATAGGTCTAGTGATCGCCATCTGCCAGAAATAATAGGATTTTATAACTACACTAAATCTGGGCTGGATGTACTGGACGAACTTTCTGCTACTTATAGTGTATCAAGAAATTCCAGAAGATGGCCTCTTACAATTTGGTACTCATTGATAAACTCAGCTGGAGTAAATTCGCAAGTTATCTATCGATGTAACACTGATGATAATAAGCTGAAACGTAAGGATTTTTTAAAAACTCTGGGCCTGCAATTAATCGGAGAGAATATTTTGAAACTAAAAGACAACCCCAGAATTACCAGAGATATTCGAATGAAAATACAAAACATTACTGGAGAATCATCCGTTTCGATACCCAAGCATAAAGGTAGTGTTGGTAGGTGTCAGGAATGTCCAAGGATGAAAGACAGAAAGAACAAGTACAGCCTTACTAATTGTGGAAAAAAAAGTTTGTTTGGAACATGCAATAATTTACAGTCGCGAATGCACTACAATTGAGGGCGAATAATTTAGGGCCACTCGTTTGCAAATCCATTTCAATTCGCACTGAATGTATGAAACAATGACAACAACGAAGTTTAAAGAACAGTTTCGGTCAAAAGTAAAAAAAAAAGGTTAAGAGAGGTGCAACACAGTGATACTTTCAAGCAGCAGCCCACTATAGAGGAACATCTGTTTTGTACAGCTTGCAAGAAAATAGTAAATATAATGTTTTCAAATACTTATGTTACAGTGGTCTATTATTTTCTTTCACGTGTAAAAAGAAATACTATTTGGAGCAATATGCTTCTGCTCCTGGACATAAGAGGATTCGTAGGCGATATTCTTGTCTACTTCTTCGACTCTGGTTTCAACACGCCCCTGCGCGCGACGCCTTGCCAGATTCACGCATTATCATATTTATTGTACATTATTGTTGTCAATGTCTAAGTTAGGTTAGATGGGTTAGTTTTAAGGTCATATATCAAAGAAAACTGCCCATAGTTACGTATTTAAGCACCCCCGAGAAATAGGACTACTTTAAAGCGCCGCGCGCACCCATGTCTGGGATTGGTCGAGGTGTATAGAAGTAGACAGAAATGTATGTTTGCAGAGGATCGTTTTAAAACCTTGAGGCATATGCTACTAACAGATTCATGTAATCAATCGAAAATTGATGAATTTAATTACGATTTGTGTGAGGCTTTCATTGCCACATATATACCACTTCACAAATAAAAAAATCCCAAATTATTGGATTTTTTTAGAGAAACATTGCAACAGAAAACCGACAAGTGAATCTACAATCAGGAAATGTTTCGTGACAAGATGTTACGATAAGGTAACACTAACCTTATTTTCATTATTTTTCTGTTAATAAATCCGTTTCTCTGTGTATTTATATACAGGGACCGTCATTTTACCGCCGCCTACATACCCATAACATTTTTATTAAAATCGGTTCAGTGATTTTAGCACAAAAAAATAAAAACTGAAAAAAATCTGTTTTGCACCATTGGTTAAGAAAATTAATAAGAGATAAAATAGGCCTTGTTAATAAAGCCATACAAGGTACTTATTAAATAAGGTCTAACAGTTGCGTTAACCAAGTTTTATTGATATGCATTATACAGAGTGTCTAAAATTTAGTGTCAAACTTTTCAAACACTAAAGCACTTTATTTTTCTTATTTTAAATTGGTACCCCAGTATATTTTTATGTAATTCCGTGCGGAATTAAAAGACAAACATTTTTCCTAATTACAACTCAATCGCAATTCCTAACACATTAAAAGTTATGTGCAAAAAACTCGATATATCAACAATTCCAATACCCGTTTTAATTAATCAATATCGAAGATGAATTTGAAAAACCATTTATTGGCAATAAAGTTTAACAAAGTGACAAGAGACAGCATTGACTGTAGTAATATAAAAGTTTAAAACTTTTTTAGCTAAGGTCTTTATAGCCAAGATACCAACATTATTTTTCATTCGATAGCATCATAAGGTAGTATTTTTCGGTATGAAAATCTGGAAGAAAACGCCATCATTTTGTTAAAGACCATAGTTGCTAGGTAAAGGTTTTTTCATCCTAAGCCGAAAAGTATTTTTCGGCAGCAAAGATAAAAAAGTCAATGGTTGATTAATTTATGGCATAACATGGCTCTTGCCATAGAATAGTGAGAGCATACAGTCGAAGATTTCTTTTGTTGAAACAAATTTGAGAAATATGGCAGTAAAACATTCTAAAACGAGTTTTCTGCAAACATCTTTTAATGTGTTAGGAATTGAGATAGGGTTGTAATTAGGAAAAATGTTTGTCTTTCTACATAAAAATATACTGGGGTTCCAATTTAAAATAAGAACAATAAAGTGCTTTAAAGTTTGAAAAGTTTGACACTAAATTTTGGACACTCTGTATAATGCATATCAATAAAACTTGGTTAACGCAACTGTCAGACCTTATTTAATGAGTACCGTGTATGGTTTTATTAACATGGCACTATTTTTATCCCTTATTAGTTTTCTTAACCATTGGTGCAAACTGATTTTTTTCAGTTTTTATTGTTTGTGTTAATATCACTGAACCGATTTAAAAAAAATATATATAGGTATGTAGGCATTCATAAAGGGCATCCAAATAAGCAACAAAAAATATACTATGCAATCTAAAAATATGCATCATGATGACGTCACACTTTTTTGGGACACCCTGTATAACACAAATATTTTTCTCAAATACATCTCAGAATGCAAGTAAAGTCTACAAAATATCAAAATCCTAACTCAGTTAGTAACGGAGCTATAGAAGACGGGAAATGAAATGACGGACCCTGTATAATTTTAAACTATCGATGCTTTCCGAAAGGGCATAGGCAACAGTAATATTTCGGTGTTAGTAGATGAAACCACTAAAGGGGCGCATTGTGGCCTATATAATTGTCGGAAAATTATCCTCGGAAGGTTCAGGGGTGCCATACTTACTTGCGTCAAAACCATTAGAGGAAACCAATAGTGAAACAGTTGCAAGATTTGTGAATGACTCGTTAGGTAAAAATATCACACTTATTTGAATTTATATGTATATAAAAAAATAATGCTCTTGCAGCAATACTGCAGCCAAATGGTGTGCAAAATGAGTAGGTAAAATTGTTTGAAACAGAAGGTGCCTCATACATGCTAATGTGTGGCATATACTTGAAATTATTTTACAAAAATATCAGACTTGTTTTCCACATGCTTTAAATTTGATATGTGAATCTGAAACCAATATGACGATTGACGTAAATGGGATCATTTCCTACACAAAGAAAGTATTTTTAAAAGCTCCACTTCGAGTAGATTTCTATCGGGAGGATGTGCCTGGAGTGCCCCTTCCACCTGAACCAATTGTAACCCGTTGGCGAACATGGCTTGAAGCCGATATATTTTATGCAGATAATTTTGATGATATAAAAGATGTAAGTATATCTGAATGCAAACGTTAATAGACTGTAATTATGCATGTTTTTTTTAAATTTCAGATTATAATAAACTTAGACAAAAACTGTGCTAAATCAATTGAAAATGCCCAGAAATATTTCAGTACCACAAATATAAAAAAAACATCTAATATATATTAAAGCGCATTTCAAAATCTTGATTGAGAAGATTAAGAAACTGAACACGTTCGGTTTACTTTTAACAGAATCATTTACAATCATTACCGAAGTAGAAACTTCTTTAAAAACAACTCCAGGAGCAGTCGGAAAGTTGGCCCTCCAGAAACTCAAAACTCCAAGAAATGTCAAAAAATCCAGGAGCTTAAGAGGTGCAGCTCTTTGCCAGGTCGAAGTTTTTCGATGGACAATTTGGAAATATACCTCATTTGCTACGCAAATGCTAAATTTGTCACATTTACATAATGTATCTACTGTATTACTGATTAAATATAGAATTAGAAGGTTACTTTTAAATGTCCAATTTGCCAGTTTTATATATTTAAAGGCCTAAAAGTATTGCCTTTTTTAACGAATTTCAGGTCCTAAATTCCGCGCTCTGCTCATAATACATTAGTTACGAACTCATAATGCGTTAGATACAAAGTCATATACACTAGATACAGAATTACCCATTTATAAACTTCACTCTTTTCATGATTTTTGTTGAAAGATGCACCTTTCGTATCCGTTATGAGTGTCCAAGTCTTGTAATGAGCCAAAATATACGCCCATTGTGCAACGCACCCACGCGATAAAGTGAGTAATATTGTGAGATTCCGAGTGATATACTCTAATTTTTCCAAACTGGCGTTCACGTCAACAGTTGTGTGATGAGGTTTTTGCGTACCAACGTGATTGTTTTCGAGAATATGCATGACAATAGTTTAAGAATAGAAATTAATCCGAGGATCATTTGTTACATAACACTGATCACCGGTGGTTATAAATAGGTAATCAGTGTATTAACCGCGGACACAATTTTCGCCTGCTAATCATGTAATAAATCATGTTATGTTGGCGGCCGTGATATTTTTTCGGCGACGATGCCAAATATTTCACACAAACCCATGCTCATACATGTGTGTATAACCAAACTTCTTTGATGTTTAACTTGTTACATTTGATCGATTATTACAATGCATATTTTGCCATTGTAGATGTTAAACCATAACCACAAAATTCATATCTGTATGATAAACGGCATAAACTGAAGGTTTAGAATAGAAAAATATGCTCCATTGCAATTTTTCCATTCTAAACCTTCAGATTTTAAAAATTCGTCAACTTTACTATACAGGATGTACACCAAGTATGGAATAATTCCATTCCATAAATGCGACGTATCTAATTTAGTGTACACAAGTTAAAGTGTAACTTGTGTACACCAGTTTAAAGGAACATCGTTATCTAATGCAATTTGGCGAACACTATTATGTGGAAAATCTTCCACAGCTAATTAGATATTCAGATAATTCAGTTTGATAATTTCAGTACAGACGCGAAATGCGAAAATATTGTTTTTAGATTGTTTCTTAAAACGCAGATGATAATCGTGTAACTTTTACATACTGAGCATTATACATTCATCAAAATAAATATGAACGATGAGCTTCAGCATGCTGTCAAAATTATAAACTGTATTAAAAAACGTGCCCTTAACAGCCACTTATTGAGGGATGGCACAAGTAGATAATCATGTCATGAGAGAAGTTTAATCAGATTATTGTTATTAAAAGAAGAATTTATAGTAATTTGATACGTAGAAAAATGTGATGTTGCTGCTCGTTTTGAACTTGAATTATAGCTATCAAAGTTTTGCTATTTTGAGAAACTTAACGATCTCAATTCTTCTCTTCAAAGATAAAACAGCGATTTATTTACTCGGAACGGTAAAATAGAAAGTTTTATTAAAAAGTTAAAAAAGCAAAAAAAAAATACGATTTGCAACGCTTTCGACGTTTCGACTATCAACTGTATAAATAAATTGAATAATTGTGAAAATCTAACAGCATAAGACCACTTTGAAAAACTAGAAACACAGTTTTGGAAATACTTCATATCGAATTTTGATTTCAAATAGCTATCTTGGATTAAAAAACCATCTTTAGTAGACATTGATAATATTAATCATCTGTCATTCTGAGTGACTTAAACTTAAAACTTGGTTTTCGACAAAAATCCTTGACTGAATTCTGGATCGGAGATAGAGCTATTTTTGCATATTTTAGTATTCGAGCATATATCAGCTTAATATTGATGATTCTGCGGTTCTCCGATCTTTCGTCAGACGATTCATGTATTATCGTCCGGGTATAGGCCAGGTTAGGTTAGATTCGGCAGGGTCCCCAATCATTTTGGCAGGAACGCCACATTCAAATGCAAGATTTGGGCGCGGCTCGCGCAAAAAGGAATTGCGTGTGTTCAAAAATGTTTACAAATACTAGACCAGATTATATCAGGTTCGGACTTTTTCTGTGTCTAAAAAACTATCTAGGGTAAACCGTCTGGGGTAAACAGCTTATGGCGGAAAAACCGTCTATATGCGTTGTGGCATCACCTTGCTATGGCACATTAATTTTGGTATGGTTATATATGGTTTGTAGCAAATTGTCATGACAATTGCTCTATGAGATTATAAGTATAACATTGCATAAAAAAAAATTAATACGCTTATTTTAATTGTGCCATTTATGTAATGACATTTTTGACTAATTGTTAAAATTTTCAATTGCATCATATATCAGTAATAGAGATACGTTTCAGGAACAATTCGAGATAAATTTTCCGTTATTATCTTATTTTTAAGAGAAATATAATAACATCAGAAATTTCATTTTTATCTCGGAAAGTAAAAAGATAGATTTACACACATTTCTGCAAACGATGTCCATTTAAAAAAACAAAAGTTGATGGATACTTTCGGTAGAACCAGAAGTGATAAAACGTTGAAAGTATTTCATCTTACGAAAACGGAATCAGCCAAAAATGGTTGATTTTTTTCAAATTTTTATTTTATCTGGAACCCCATAAAGTTTTAATAGTCCATCAGCGTGGAACACCGTATATACGATTAAAAACAATGTTAGATACAGTACCAGACAAAAAAAACGGGACACTTTTGTAAAATTGTGCTTTTCCCCACCTGAAATTTGTCTGCTAACCGTCTCATAGATCACAGTTGTCTCGTTTTTTTTTTTTTAACAATGTGGTTTATTTATTTTATAGTGCAGGTTATGTTTGACAAATTTCTTATTGAACTTTTTGTATCTTTGATATTTCAACAGATATAAGCTGGGAAATGAAAAATCAACTTCGTATTATAGGAGAGCAGAGTTGGGTAAAACCAGGTGGTCGGATAAAACCTGGTATCGTTGATATTGCTCTCGGAGACGGTACTTTCTGGCAAATAATAGCTTCACTAATCTCAGTCTTGTTTAAATGTACATTGGCAATTGCAAGAACAAGCACAACCAAGCTTAAAATGTGTCGTACTTGTACTGTGATGAGCTATACTTAAATTCAAAGTCTGGTGACGCCCGCGCTCATATAGAGTATAATGATGACAACTAATTTGCAATTGTTGCGCAAAATATATGTTTGTGTTTTTTTTAATTAGTAGTTAAATATTATTTCGATAATAATTTGTCAACATTTTGAAATAAAAGTCCATTTATTCTTATTTATTCCATATTATCAGTTACATTCCCGGTTTTACTCAACCCGTTGGGTAAAACCGAGTACTTGGACATTTTGCAAATAATCGCAAATTGTAACTTATGGGTTTGTTGAAAAAATATATATCATAAGCTATCAAAACTGTAATAGTGTATCAACTTGTCACCATATTTAAAGAACATTTCTCACTCACAAACAATGTTTTATAACCAATTATGTATTAGATACTCGGTTTTAACCAACTCTCCCCTACATTTTGTAGGCGAATGAATATATTTTCCTTTTATTTAATTGTATACTCTGGTCAGTTTTTATTAAATCAGGCATACACAAATATTTTACACAGCATGAGGACTTAATTACGTAAATAAAATACACAGATATGTGCGGAATGTATATCATTATTGCTACGTGTTAAGTTTTTATGATTAAAATGTTTACCAATACCATGTTTACTACCATGTATATCATCATTCATATAAATAAAATTCAAATTAATTAAACTGTCAACTTAACATGATATTATTTTCTTAGCACCTCCACCTTTACCAAATTAATACCGTATTTATTATTTAATACTGCTATATAATACGGTACAAATTAATATCCTAAACTGTTCAACTACTCAATATTTAATATAATTAGCATTAATTTCATTTGTTTCTGAATTCAGTTTCAGTTTCAATTCAGTTTCTGAATATTGGTAGAAAATTAATTAAATTAAATTTAAATGTAGTAAAACGTGAGAGTTTTCGTATTTCAATACTCCATCGCATTCAGGCATTATGTCCATGGTATATATTCTTCTCTTTACGAGTAGAGACGTGAAATAAGACAAAGTAAAACAAGATCATTACATTTATTAACCTCGCGCTCTCTTTTATACGCCCTTATCTCTTGGGAGGGCGTTAATGCCCGCCACACACAAAAGTGATAAGGAACTTCAATGGGCCAATACATAATCCAGTCTAGACCGACAAGTGCCCGTAAACTCCAGCAATCGCACCTCCGAGGCTTTACGGTTGTTTATGCGGATCGTGCGGATTGCGGTCCTCATCCTCAAATCTCCAACATCTTACTCGCGCTTGCCTCGCGTGATAATTAAATATTCGCGTGACGAGACGGCGTAAAGTTGGTAAAAAAATGACGCGATAAGCGCGCTTAATTCGCAAAACGAGGGTGATTACGGTTAATTTTTATTTGCACGTTAAAGCGGCTCCTCTTTTTTTTCTGCTCAGAGCCCGCTCGTTAACATAATGAGGAGGATCGCGTTCGATAAGCGGACATTTAAAATTCAAACGGCGCCCATTTTTTTCCTCCTTCAGGGTACTTTAAAGGGAGTAGCTTAAGGGTTGCAGACGTAAGAGGCTGCCTACATTTAAGACGTTTATAATAGGAAATCAATATGTTTTTTAGATAAAATAATAAATCCCATTAGCTATTTAAACTTAAATAAAATCCGCTTTCCTGCACAGACAGTTAAGACTCTGACTAATCAAATTAGTTCATGGTTAGTTTTTTTGCCCTGGCCAAATTATTCAATTAATAACTGTGCAGCGCAAAGTGTTAATAATTAACCATGTGATGAATGCACACAACAATCAACGCCTTGAATCAGTAACTTCTCCACTTTTTGTATATTTTAATTATCAAATAAACATGATTTTTTAATTAGAGGTTTATTATTCTCTAATTAGTTAAACTCATGGTTCATGGTATTTATTAATAAATAATATCAAATAAGCCGAGTGCATGCTGGTAATTTTGTCCCCCTGCTTTATACTTAATCACAAACAAATAGAGATTAGGTCGGTTTAAGCGTATTCGTCTCCCCCAAGCAAACCTATAAATATTTTATCTGTGGCTGAAAAGGGGCGCCCCACTTTGCTCTACTAATGGGAAGTTAATTATAAGCCCGAAATCCTCCTTAGATTAAATATCTATTTGCATTAACTTCGCAGGTTTTTAATTATTTGTACGTGAAGAAATCCCAGAATGATGTATTTCGTTTGAATTAATCATCTGGCCGCATCGAGGGTTTAATACAATTTTTGATGCGCCGGGAAGTCGCTCTATAATTCCATTGACATATTTAAATGAGAGCTAATTTCCTCCAGTGCCAGTGCAACCTCCTCGCCCGTAATGCGAGTATAGATTTATGACCTGCTTCAAATTTATGATCAATTATAATTCTGCTCAGCGCTTCGGGATAGTTGCCGAATAATTAAGTTACACCAAGTTTTCCAGGACGTGAATATTTTCACCTGTCGAACCACTAATCACTTTTCCAGCGGAAATGAAATATCTAAACCAGCATCATTTGAAATGCTCCGTTGAAACCGTTCAAAGTAGCGACTTTACGTACAACTTAATAGACAAAATGCAAAAGACAATTAATATAAAATAACATTTATGTCAAACTATGTTAGTTTACAATTAAAATCTATCAGTGTTATTCACAAATATTTAAGCCGCGGTTTAACGTGGTATAAGCTTAATAACCTTGGCAACCCTTTGTAAAACACCGCTAAATCACCGATAAACCACGGTTTAATTTTTGTTTAATAACACTTTATGTAATTAGCTATTTATGTAACCAATTAGGAAAGAAGTTCCACATTTTGTATAATGACACAAGTTACACTATACCTTTTCAAGTTCAAATTGAGATCAATCAAGTTCAAATTGAGACCAATCAATTTCAAATTGAGACCAAACAAGTTCAACTTGAGACCAATCAATTTCAAATTGAGACCAATTAATTTCAAATTGAGACTAAACAAAATCAAGTTTACACTAAACAACATCAAGTTGAGAGTAAACAAATAAAATTTATTATGACAACATATTTAATTTATATGTGTCGTATTAAAAATGCCAGCTTACTAAAATTAAAAAAAAAGCAGAAGCAGTACATCTCAAGAAGCAGCTGTGTGCTGTTTATAGTAATAATGGAGATTGGAAAACCCTTGCTTATTCGATAGGTATGAACATGAATTCAGAAATAATCACTTACTTCGATTGAGTCCATATAGCCCAATGTTAAACCCGATTGAGAATGCATGGTCAGTCATGAAATCTGGTGTGAAAGCAGATTTAGCGGTACAAATGCCACAAAGTTTGAATGGAGAAGGCAGAAATAATATGACACAAACAGAGCTTAGCCATCTAACGCTGGAAAACATAATTAATGGAAACGTAAGAAAAAATATTGTTGTCAATAATTGTTCGAGATTTCTGGCAGGTATCCAAAAATTTATACCTGCTGGGTTAAACATGGAAGACATGTACTTTCAGTTTAGTAGTTTATTCCTTAGATTGTTTTAATCTTTGTTGTATAATGTTAATATTTAATATTACATGAATGAATAAATTATATTATAATAATATTTTGTTAATATACATATTGGTAATATTTTCAAATAGAAATTGTTTATTGTCAACTTGATTTTGACTAATCTAAATTTGAAATTAAAAATCTCATTTAGAAATTGTTACACCTCAAATTGAATTTGTTTCAATTCCATTTGAATTTGATTGTTTCCAATTTGAAATTGATTGGTCTCAGTTTGAATTTGTTACTTCCCAAAATGAAATTGATAGGTCTCATTGTGAACTTGAAAAGGCATAGATCGCATATGCTGAAATTGTTAATATAAGATTTATTTTATGATGCATGTCATTAATTATCGTTACCGCTTTTCTATGGGTCTAACCATTATCACCGACAATTAGAACAATTACTATTATTCAAAATTCTTTGCAGACAGCTTCTAATAATTTAAACTGAAATGGCAGGTCTATAGTCGACACCTTTCAACCCCCAGTATCCAAAATACTTTTGAAAATCAACAGGAGTAGCACAACTAATAATGTAAGTATAATAATACTTATAATCAAAAATAAAACATTTTGAATTCTACGCCAAGAACTCTAAATTTTGTTTTATGATTTTAAGGTTTACACTGAGAAGAATATTTCGCAAAAAAACATTTTTAATATTATTGTTCATTAAAAAAAAACATTTGGTAAGAATTTTCCTGGAAATGCTGAATAAGTATATTCAATACGTCCACCGTCGTCTACTGATTTCCAGTCTCCATTCTCCCCGGTCCATACATAAGTCCTCTTTTATTTCTTTTTTTCTATACAGGGTGTCCTAAATAAAGTGGGATTGCATGGGTATCTGTCTTATTCTTAAAGCTAGAGATATGGTTAAATAGGCAATATTGTGGAGTTTTATATGCTGGTTCAGATTATGATGAAAATTTTTCAAAAGTCGGAGCAGTTTAGAAGTTATTCTAAAAAAACTAAAATTCGCGTTTCTCTAAAAACTCCGATATACTCGTATTCATAATTATTAAAGATGCGGAAAAAGAGTTTACAATGAAAGTTACTTAGTTTGATCGCACAAACTTGGCAATCAAGTCAAAACAAAAGTCAAGATGGCGGTTTCCGAAAATAATACCAACTTATCATGTGGTACCAACTTTGTAAATACTCTATCCATCTCAATACAGCGCAACTCTCCCAAAAAAAAACTACATCATACTACAATTACCCTCTTCCCCCGTTTATCCTTAACCTATTAAAACAAAAACGACAGATATACCGAGACATTAAACGCTTTGAAGATCCACCACTAAAAAAGAAATTCAACGACCTAAACAAGAATATTCGAACACTTATTCAACAATACCGAGAAGACAAGTTTATAAGGGCTTGCGAACAGATCAATGAATCTAAAGTCAAGCAGTTTTGGTCACAAATAAAGAAACTTTCAAAATATAAGCGCCCAGATAAATGCCATGGTATCGTAAACCCAGCAACAAATCAGAAATGCACAGACGACCAACAAATTGCAAACATATTCGCTGAACACTATTTTTATCAAATTCGATTCCAACGTTGAATATGATCAAACTAAATTAATGGAAGTCTATGACTGGTACGAACAACACTTTGCATCTAACAATGATTCCGCACCCGATGCACTTATAACTGAGGATCAATATTACAACCTGGTCACATCAGCAAGAAACTCTGCACCTGGCCACGATAATATTCCTAGACTGATACTCAAACAAATTGATCCCACAATCCATACACATATCATCAAAATTATCAACCACTGTATATCCACTCAAACCTTTCCTCCATACTTTAAAAATGGCAATATTATTTGAATTTCTAAAAAAGACCTTGACTCCACATTACCGGGAAACTACAGACCTATTACCCTACTGCCCGTAATAGGGAAAATCCGTAGAGTCCACATCAAACATAAACTTCAGCAAGCGATTGGTCACAAAATCCCTTCTTACCAGTTCGGTTTCTCCCAAAACAAATCCACTTCCCACCCACTTACTATACTCACTTCTAATCTTCAAACAGCCCACCTAGAAGGCAACAAATCTGCAACCCTCTTCCTGACATCCATCGCGCATTTTACTCCACCTGGCACAAGGGACTCATTTTTAAGCTTCACAAATTAGGAACTCTTAACTACTTACTTGCCTTAACAAACTCCTTTCTCCAAAACCGCTCTGTTAGAGTAAAACACTAAAAATTCTTTTCATCAGCGATAAACATCTAACAAGGCCTCCCACAAGGCTCCCCACTATCTCCCAACCTCCACAATACCTACTGTCATGATATATACAATAGCAACCCCCACACACTTCAACCCCAACTCCTACATCATTCAATATGCCGACAATACAGCTCTGGTGTCTCATTCCGCCAACATCCCATCGACTGTCGCAAACCTTCAACTCCAAATGGATAAAACCCAAACCTGGTTCAACACATGCCGTCTTCACAGCAACCCCAACAAATTTCAATTCACGATTCCCTTCTACAAAATTCCACCCAATTATCCCTCCATTCAGATTGACAACAACCAAATCTTCCCACTAAGCTCGTGCAAATATCTCGGCATCACAATCGACCACAAACTAAAGTCCAACCAACATACAAAAAACTCCAAACATATTACGAAAACTAGAGCAAACATATTCAGGAATTCGACATATTGACGACGACAAGGAATATCTACCAAAAGTGCTGTCCAAATTTATAAATATATTTGTCGAGTCGTCCCTGATTATGGCCCCATTCTTTTCTCTCTCTGCCGCAAAACTCACATTAAAAATCTCGAAGTTGCAAAACGCGCAGCACTGCGAACCATTACCAAAATCAGAAATACAAGTAATCCTCTCCACAACATCAATAACGAATCCCTTTACAACACCACCGACAATCTACCAATGAACATTCGCCATAAATAAATATTCCGCAAATTCGAAACTAAGCCCCACAACCTAGAAGTCATATCACCATACGCAACCACCCGGGACCACCCAGAACAACCTAAGGTCAAACACCCCTACGAAACCCTGTACGAAAAAATACTGGAAGAATCATCAAACACAGATAGCGAATAGAATCGCCTACACACCTCCCATGCATCTAATACACTTCACTCATCACTATCACTTATCACTCATTTGTCATATTCACCAAATTATCAAAAGTTCACGGGCAGTAAGGCTTCGGCCGATAGCCGTTTTTAATAATCAAAAACACCAATATAATCTAGTATGAACTAATAATATGTATACCTTTGTATTATTAAAATAAATAAATTCTATATATAAGATGTCCAAAATGCATAATGCGTAATAATTGTACAGGCTTGTTGTCTTATAATTTGTACTTGCAGTTCAATCACTGACCAACTTAACTTCAATTAAAAAAAATATGTATCTTAAATTATCTCCAATTTCACGATACCCTCGTTAGCTCCAGTTTCAAATTACATTATCAAAATGTACACGGGATCCGACTTGGCCTCGCGGTGTCCGTATTTGCCGGTCTCAAACAGCAATTAGACACCGCCGTCCGTTTTAAATGTTTAATTAAAAGCTGGCTGGCGGGCGGGCTGGGGAGGGGGCAGTTTAAATATTGACGGTCCTGCTGGCAGGTGCTCTACCGCCGCCTAGAAATATTTAAACGCTGGGGCGGGATGTGATGGCGTCGTTTCGAACACCGGCACTGGGAAATTGAAAACTGGAAGCCTGTAATGGGAGTGTGCGTCCGGAAAATCCCGGTTTGCGATAATGTTGGTGTTCATTCGTGTGGACCTTTAGTTCTGGTGTAGGGTTTATATTGCATATACCGTTATTGCGATTGGAATTGTTTTTACCTTTTCCAACAAATTTGCCAACAATATTCTCTATTACTCAGATATGTAAAATAAGCGTTTCAATTGATTCTGAAATGAGCGTCCACAAGCATTTTACAATTATTTTTCAACACGATTAATATGATATATTCGCCCAATGAGAGTTGACAATGAGTCATGTTTTTTCAAACAAATTATCGCGTTTTCATTGCTCATTCGCACAGTGGCAGATATAGCGGGGGAGCTATAGGGGCTATAGCCCAGGGCGCAAATTCCAGAAGCGGCATTTTTTTTTGAAAAATATCATAGGCGTAAGTCACAAAAAAAAATACAAATAAATAAATAAATGACGAACGAAAAACGGAAACTAAAAGGAGTGAAGCATTCAGCTACCTCCTTTAAATTATAAAATTAGAAACCACTGTTATATCAATTTTATGGGAAAATATGTTATCTCGATTTAATGTTTCAAGTATTCATCTACAATAGTCTGAGATCGATCTATCAACCGTACCAGTATTGTACGAATCTTTATCAGAGTACCTACAAGGTATAAGGAAAAAAATTAGCACTAATGACACCGAAAGTAACTTAGTGTGAATACGAAACGAACTGGAACAATAAAAACGACAAATACAGTCAGATAAAACCAGAGCAGTTGAAGTAGAATTTATTGGCAGAGAAAATTAAGAGTAAGTAACGAAAAGAAAAGAAAAAAACAATAGGCGATTTACATTAATTTGGCAGCGCCGCGATGGCGTAATTACGTACTTCCGTTGAGTTCCCCAGTCAGCTGTTTTCATATGTGTTTGTTATGCGACAGTGTTTGATTCATATAAAATGCATCGACTTCTGCAGTTTATCGTATGGTTATCAATCTTATGGTTTTAGATTAACATCAAGAATGGCCAATTCTCAAAAGGTTTGCACCGTATTCGGCTGCAACGCCGTCAGCAAAGAAAACCCAAAAAAAGTTAGTTTTCACCGATTCCCGCCTGCAGGTAAAAGGAATGTTAAATATAAAACCAAGTTGGGAAGCACTGAGCTGATAGATATACTGAAAGCATGGAAGCTCAAATTAAGAATTGGCATAAAAATTAATAATGGGATGCGTGTGTGTTCCAAGCATTTTCCAAGCATAAAGTTGTCATTATTCTCTGTTTAAGACAAATAAGGCATTTTTTAAAGGCAACTGCGGTGACCTCGGCCAATTTACCTCAATCGTCCCACGAAACGAAAGCAACCGCAAGGAAAACGAGTAAACGCTTTGGAAAACGAGTAAACTTGCATCCACAAGTTTACCTTCATTGTGCCATGAGAGGACATGTGATAAACATCCACAATATCCACTTTTGTGTGATGACATTAATGAAATTACAAACCTGGGCACTCAAACAGTTAATGTAAATGTTAATTTTCTAGTTTTCTAGTAGGCACACTCTGGCACAAAGACCTCACATTTAAAATATGTAATATGCTGACGACGTTGCGCTCATTTCGCATGGAAAAACCTAAACAAAACAATCACACATTACACAACTGCAGACGCTGGCAGACATCATATTGAGATGGTTCTAGAACTGGATACTAACCAGGGCTGTGGAGCCGGAGTCAGAGTCGAGCAAGTTTAAGTTGGCGGAGTTGGAGTCGGGAAAAAAATATCGACTCTCGGCGATCAGAAAATCTTCACAGCGCTCAATTGAATACGTGTTACCACCACTAACGCACGTTGCAGCATGCAGACTCAATGACGCAGAAACGCATGTTTACATTTTAGTGTAGTACGATATTTCTAACAAACAAATTTTAAACTATGACAATATTTTATGATTGTTCAATTTAAAAAAGGATGGGTGAATAAAGATTCGGAGTCGGGAGTCAAGAGTCTGAATCGGTTTGTGGAGTTGGAGTCGGAGATTCTAAAAATAGGGAATCGGAGGCGCAGTTTGAGTCGGGCAATTTACCCATCGACTCGACAGCCCTGATACTAACATTAAACCATATCAAATGCCAGTTTTGGTTACCAACCACCGGATTACACGACGTTCGCCAACTATCCAATTAGGACCAACGACAATCATACCTACAGAGCTCGTAAAATACCATGGCATAACATATGACAATTATTGCAGATTCAACAGACATTACAAACACAGAAGCACAGAGTTGACAAAATTCACTTTAGGTGCTCAAAACACTTTAGGTGCCTAACACTAAATAACGGAGGCATCTATTCGAACAGTGCATGCTATGGCAAGAATCTCGCCTATACTACTACTTGTTTGACTATCTCAAATTTGAGCTTTACATCGATGTACATATAACATTGAATTCTCCTCGTTTCATAGAAGAATGCAACAGCAGAGCCTAACCCAATTCTTAACTCGGTATTCAGGAAAATATTTTCAGTGCCAATTCCGTTGTTCTTGATTGGATTGCTAATTAAAATTTTAATTTGCAAATGTTTAAATGTGTACACATTATTCCTATATCACGTATATATATATATATATACAGGGTGATTCAGACCACCCGTCCCAGGCCTTTTTCTCGGTAATGTGACGTCTTAGAAGTTTGGGGAAAAAAAATATCATAACAAAAGCCTACCTGAAGAATTTAATGGAGGTTGTTTCAATTTCCGGAAGTAACCGGAAGTAGGCGTAACTGCACTCAACTTCACTCAAGTTGAGTGCAGTTACGCCTAACTGCCTAACAACCTCCATTAAATTCTTCAGGTAGGCTTTTGTTATGATATTTTTTCCCGAACTTCTAAGACGTCACATTACTGAGAAAAAGGCCTGGGACGGGTGGTCTGAATCACCCTGTATATGCCATACGCTAAATAAATGAAATAAAACAAATTCTGTAATAAAATAAATATTTTTTTGCAACGAGTTTTATACTTTGTTTAATTTGTTAATATCAATAAAATGTAACATATTTTGCATGTATTTTATGCCTATTGTGTGAAGTAAGTGCTTTGAAAAGACAACATCTTGCGGCACATCACTAACATGTTTGGACGAATCAAAACTTGAAAAAATCAAAAATTTGCAGCTCTTTAAAATTAAAATGGCAATTCCCTATTCCACCTGGCCATAATATTGATGTGTTATTTTTAAAACTAGTACACCATTTTGTTGTGTAATATAGCTGAGCATTAGTATTAATTGTGCAATTGGATGTTTTTTTTCCTAAAAAGATTAAAACTTATAGCCCACAATTTGTCAATTGCATATAGTTTCCAGCCTCTATAAGGACATTTAATTTCCAAAAGACATTTTGGAAACTATTGCATATAGTTTCCAACCTTTATAAGGACATTTCATTTCCAAAAGATATTTTGGCTCGGAGTTTTTAAAAATTATGCCATCAGGTGAGTAAGCAAGCCATGGTTGCTTCCTGCATATGACCAATCCGATTTGTATTAAATTTTCATCTGCACCGAGTTGATCGCACAGAAATTGTTGTCGTGCACTAGTCTCATACTTTATTCCATGTCTAGTGTAACATCTGGTAAATTTCATAGGCCAAAAATACTGTTATAAATACGTATATATATTCTGTAACACCTGGAACCTGTTACGCGAAATTGCCTCTCCTACTCCAACAATTTCCTATTGGTAGTGTTTGTGTACATACACTTTCTACGTCTACATCACATAAATGATTATAGGTTTGAACACAACAGCTTAATAAATCTCCAACAAAAGTAAAATGATCAAATTCTTTGATTGCTTCGGCATTGGAGGCATGTTAAAAATGGTCTGAATTGCAATCATGTGCGCAGTGTGGTTAGTTTCGTAATGTTCAGTTGATTCAGCATCTAACATGCTATTTCGGCAAGTTATTAAAATAAAAAACTCTACAAGTTAAAAACCGGTACCTGTGTTGGGCGAGAGCTGAACTAGGAAGTGCTTTTACAAAATAGTCCCTAATATCTTCGTCCGTCATTGGCTTAACAATAGTTTTGTTTTTACTTGTATTTCTCTTTTTTAGAAAACTTGGCGTTCCTAACAAGGGTAATGGTTTATACAGTTTTCCTGTTTCTGCCTTCTTCTTACGCCAATAGCATTTCAAATCAGTACTGGCTAATTTTTCAAAGTTCTAAATAATATGCCTGCATTAAAAAAAACAACAGCATAAACACGAAAAAGTAGATAAAATTGGTAAAATTAAATTGTTAAATCACATGACGATTCATCTGTAATTTGTATATTAATAGAACCTTTGGCAATGCAAAAGAAGTGCAGATATAATATATGTTTGCATTGATGGCCTAAACCTGCTTTACAAGTACAAATGAATGTATTAACATTGCACAAATTATTGATTACTTCCAAGGTCCTGGTAATTTCATGTGGAGAAGAATTTAAAGAAGATGTTTGCAGACAAAGTGCAAATATTTTAATAGATTGACATTTTTTGCAAAATACCACACATGATCAAATGTCCTGCATTTACAACAGCTTCTCATTAAAAACATTACACTAAAACATTACATTCGTTTTAATAACATCACAAAATTAGCAAATAGAGATTAAAGTTACAGGTTAAATTATTGCCTTCGATCACATTTTTGCTATTACAGTCAGCACCCATATATTTAAAACACTCTCTTAAAAAGAGACGACACACACTGTCGTTTATCGAATCCATCATTTAGTAGAATAACTATCTATCATGCGTATCAATTGGCGAATTTAAAGCGAATCGCACACTCGCATACAAACACATATGAAAACAGCTGACTGAGGAACCCAACGGAAGTACGTAATTACGCCACCGCGGCGCTGCCGAATTAATGTAAATCGCCTATATATCACGATTTGTAAAATCGATTGAATTCTGACGTATAGAAACTATAAAGGTGCTGTAATAGTTTTATTTATAGGTTAATAACATGCCAAGCGTATCAAATTGGCCACTCCACTTAGTCAATTTGAAAATTACAGATGAAAACTAGTAAATCGTTAAAATTACTTTTCAAATTTAATCACTAATGTGGATTTTTGAGCCACACACAACCACAGCTCAACTTTTGAAAATTCAGACAATGTGCAAAATTCAGATCAAATTTCAGTTGTTAAAATTTAAGAATCGATGTCAAAATTTCACATTTATTGACCAAATTGGTAAGTGCTATGCAAAATCTTAAAAATGTCGATTCTTTAAGTCTAATATTCGACTTATCAATTAAATTTTGTGCCAGTCTGCAAAGTATAAATTGAAAATTTAAAAATAAACTTTACTTTTCACTAGTTCAGTTCTAATTTTAGATAAAATGTGAAAAGTATCTGCGCATAAAATTAATATGCGAATAATATCTTGTAATAACGTAAAATTTAAACAAAAAATCTTAAATAATCGTCAGGTGAAATCGAAAAATCGTTTGAATTACGGCGTATTATTTTAACATTTTGGATAAAATTTGATGACTGCAGTCAGAATTTTATAATTTATATTAAATCTTATAATTATCATTGTTAACATTGGACGCGACAAGAGACAATAGAATTTATGAGTTTCTGTTAAAATTACTGATGGAATGTACCACTTGCCAACAAAATTTCATATGTTTGTTAAATTTTAGGAATATCAGTAATAAATTTTGAAGAAATTTGTAAGTTACAGTTAAAAGCTATAAATTGTCTTGACCTATGGCAAATTTTTATAAAATTTCAGTTTCGACCTTACCACTTACCCTAACCTTATACCATTATTATATTATACTCCTTACCCTTATTGTCGACCAAATTTTGTTTGCAATTCTTGAATATGAATATTTTTCATTTATTGTTAAATTTGAAAATTACAGTTTAAAAGTCGTAATTCGTTAAAATTGGAAACTTTTCAAATTCGACCATTAATTTGAGTGATTCAGAAACAAAGACAGCCCAGATTTGGTAAGTTTACGTAAAACTTGCAAAATTCAAACCAAATATGGTAAAATTCAGAACAAATTTGAGATGTTAAATTTAAAAAGTCATTGTCAAAACTTATCAAAACTCTACATAATGTTGCCCAAAATTATAAATACCATTCCATAACTAATGTTAACATATAAAATTCACTTTTGAAAAGTTCACTTTAAATTGTTAATATCGTTGATATTCATATTAGTCATATTAGCCTCAAATCTAGTAATAACAATATATAAGTTCGATTTATCAGTTATATTTTGTAGACTGGTGTTTCTCACTAGTTCTGTTGAAATCTTAGGTGAAATATGATATGTGTCTTTAAACTAATTCAAAATTTAACATTTGCCATCAAAATTTGTGAAATTCAGGCAAAATCGTCAAATCTCCTTTGCATTCTGACAAGTTATGTAAACATTTAGGATCAACTTTGATAAATGCAGTAAGAATTTGATCATTTAGATTGAGTTTTATATATATCGTTATAACCATTCCATGTCGATTCTATTCGAAATTTTGCAGACTGGCATTTGCTTCTCACTGGTTCTGTTGAAATTTTGGGTGAAATATGATCCTTGAGGTCCTTGTCGTCAAGGACGACACACTCTTATCTAGTTAAACATTACAAATTTTGTGAACACATATGTATAATACCCCCTGGATATACTGTCGCTCTTAATATTCGACAATTTTGCCTGAAGATGACTGAAAGATTAGCTGAAACTGGTTGCATATAATAATAAATAATTTTATTAAGGAAGTATGATGTTTCATTTAAGATAACAATAATATTAATATGATAAACAATCAGAAATAGACATACATCCTTTCTAATAGATATGTTCTTCAGAATGATTATATAAGTATTTCGCATATCTTATAAGAAAAATCATAAAATTGTGATGCTCTCCACGTTTCTATACATAGAAACGTATGTATATGTATATAGTTTATTATACAAACATATTTATTAAGCAATTAGCGGTGCTGTCTACAACTTTATTTAGATACACATCATCTATACACAATTTTTGGGAAGATTATAACTTTGTAAAAACGGTTCAATTTCACTTTAAAAACTTCAAAAACTTCTTCTAAATAGTTTCCACGTTTTGTACTCTCTGCCTTTCATTATGGCCTCTAAACAAAACAAATTTAGTGTTTGTTTTGTAATAGAACAACTTCTACAGTGATCATATTTGAGAAAACTAATAAAAATACACCATTTTTACATAGCGACTATATGATACTCTAAATCTCAATGTACTTGATATTTTCCCAAGCTTTCTTTCAATTTCTAAAGCCAAATGAGATAAAAACTGGTTCTCTAGAATTTTTTTGAAAATAGCCCGTACGGGAAGCAGAATGCTGCATTTTGCCGGAAGCTGTATTCTAGCAAAAAAATAGTCCCGAAACCAGCTATGAACTTTGGAAGCTTCTTTTGTTTTATGAATCCTGCTACATACGCATAATAATAATAAATGTTTAGGTAAATTTAAAATGCTAGTAAAGAGGTTAAAATAACCACTGTGCTGGTTCTACTGCTAGTGACAATAGATGTTTGATGGCCTAAAAACAAAACAAAAAAACGGATGGGAAAAACACTTGTAAGGATGTAATCTGACTTTACTGATCGTAATCGTAATAATATAAGTGGTTGGGAGCGCCCCTTTGAGGGGGAGGGGGGTGCTCTGAAACAGCGAAACTGGGCTGTTTTAATGTATACATATTTTGGATTCTTGAAAGCATTGGACATTATGTCCAGGGCAGCAAATTGCCGGTAGCCCCTAGACGGCAGAAGTATAAATCTGCCACTGCATTCGCATGGGTGTTATATTTTTTTAATAAAATTAACATAAATAAGAAAAGTATGTTTAATACAGGTACTATTGATCTTTGATTCACTGTCAGCTTTCAAAGGAGCGACAATACCAAATATAATTAATATTGAACTGACACTGTTAAACGGACTTCATTTGACCATGTAAATTAAATTATATTAATTAATGTCTTGCATTTATTAGCCTTTTATATTTTTAGAACCACATTATTTTCATTTATTATTGGGCGTGAAAATTTACTTAAATATTTTTTTAATTTTTCATCTTGTCGCTATTTATATAACATTCTTGTAGTGGCTACGGAAATACGGAGACACTTCCCCAGCATAGCATCGTTTGCTAAAAAAAATAATTCACATGTATATAAATTTCATAAACAATACTGTAGAAAATTCTAAGACTTATACATGCCTATAATTATTTGCCCTATTTCCGCAAATTTCAAATGAAATATTAAAAAGTCTTATTTTAAAGTAATTTGAACAAGTTGTGGTATGTCTTACAAAGGTACCGTCATGGACTCTAAGAATGTGACCGTCGGTAAAAGTCACCGGTTCGCCATCCTTGTCTCGTCGAGCACAGCAGAGACGAAGCGGCACTCGGAACAATTCGGCGTTTAGTGCCGTCCTACTCAGATAGAATTTTGACAAATCGCTTAACTATTATATAGGGTTTTGAAATACGGTGTGCAAATTACGTTCGTTTGGTCATTCAATCGGTTAACGAGCGGATTATTATTGCGTTTGTGAATTTCTACGGCTTCTAAAAGATTAAGCTGCGTGCCTTTGATACAGTTATGTATTTTTTTTAAGTAGTTTTAGATTTGTGAAAATATATGTTTACAATCTGTACTATGGTTTGCGAATGCAATACATTTTTGATTAAATCTAAAGGCGCCAAAATGTTCGGCACATCGTTTTTTGAAACTACGAGAACATGCCATTTCAGAAACTGTAGAATAATTTAAGAGATCTATTTTGTCTATTACATTGCAACGGTAGTACAATAAGTTGTAATTTAAGGAAATTATATTTAGTATTATATTACACTTGAGAATGGTCATGGGGTTGAAACAATTAATTAACAATAGTTGAGGAATCTATTAAAGTTAGTGAAACTCAGCCAAGTGTTTAATTTAATTTAATTTAATTTTTGTTATGTCATCCACGTGACGAGTAGTGATTGTGTGTTTTTTTAAGGGATTACCCCCAACTGACATAAGGTAGGAAGAAGTAATGCATTAAAACAAAGTAGATATAAAACATGTAGGTTTTAAGTAGAACCAACATTTATTTTGTTCCGGTTTACGGTAAATCTCATGTTTTCCGGGTAAATTCTTTTCACTCCGGGTTCGTTTTCGGTTCTTCTAAAAATGTCTGTTTAATTCCGGTTCGTTTCCGGTTCACATTCGGTTCGGGTCCGCTTTCGTCTCGAATAATAACACTACAATGTAGTCTAACTAGAAATGACAATATTTTCAATGATAACTACAAAATTCAATTAGTTTATCTTACAGAAATGAAAAATCACTCGCAGGTATAGAAATTTAATTGTAACTTGCAAACGTTTCAGTTAAAATAGTGAATGTTTCATTGAATCAAAACGAATATTTGTTAGTGCAGAAAGTGAATAATTCGATTTACTACTCGTTTCATTACAGAATCCTCGTCAAATTTACACAAAAAATAGTTTTTTAAGTATACTACATACAAATCAGGTACTAATTTTGCAATTAATAAGTCTTAAGAAATTTCATGAAATAATAATCAGGGCTTCGAACCGATGTTTTTTTCGTAAACACATATCGGTTCGGTTCCAGTTTGCGTTCCGACAGACTTTTTCAGTTAATTTATAGAATTTAATGTTAAAATTGAATACATTTTGTAAAATTGTTGTAAATTGAAAATTCAAAGTCAGAAAATTTTAATTACTGACAAATCGTTTTAGGGGCAAATTTATAAAATTGTTGCGTATAAAGATATTTTTTAGTTAAAATTTTGAGAATTCATGGTTTTAATGACTATACTGAAGAAAGCGGTAAGATTTAAAAAACAACAATAATCTTTTCAAGCAAAGTTCAAATTTCTTACCCTAAACTTTTTAAGTGTTTCTACAGCTTTGTATATTATATCAAATATCTGTCGATTAAACTATCGAACATATAATAAAATTATAAGAGAATTAAAACAAAACTATAAAATTATATTTTTGTTAGTATTTCATCCATATAAAAAGTTATGTTTCATTATAATTTGTTATTTTTATTTTTACGTACTTACTGGTATTAATAAATATCGATTAATTTATATTATTTATTTATATTATTTATTTATTTATTTCATCCGACTAGTTTCGGGTTAAGTTCATTCGGCCATCATAGGGTTTGTTTATGTTTTTTGTATTTTATATCATATTTAAAAAATATTATTTGACTTTTGAGTCAATTAGTAAAACAAAAACAAATCATTTGGTACATAACTCATATCATACAGGGTGATCTATATTTACAAACTGCGCCTTTGGCAATTTTTTTAGATGGAACACCCTATATAGATTGTCCCGGGAGAAAGGTAACAACCTAAATATTTACGCAAATAATGGTTTCTTCGCGAAATCGTTCAAACACGTCAACTTTGGTTGGAGTAGGGGTCGAGTGGTAGCTCATTTGAAAGCTTGTCTAATTTGCAATACAACGGTATATTAACTTTAAAAATCTGTCGATTAGTTTTCAAGAAATTAAATTTATATATTGAGCAAAGTATAAAATAAACATTTCATTTCGGCAAAATATTTTAGAAAACATAATAATACGAGAGGAGTTCCCTTATGGTCATCCACCCAGCCATGAAAACAATATTCTTTCGCCACAATTTTCTTATGTCACATTTCTATGACATTTTATAGTGCCATCTTCAAGTTTTGTCCAATCACGTAAGATTTATCATTTTTATATCAGTTTAAGGAGACGAAAATGAGTGATTTGCAACACACAGAAGCGTGTGTTTAAATGAACAAACTTTGCGAGGCGAATTGGACCACTTTATCTCAAGATGAAATGATAAAATTTTGTATATGCTCTAACTCCTTGCTTTCATATCTAGGTAGATAATATAAAAAGAAGCTGTCCCTGTACAAGATTTTAATTATTTTTTTCAAATAATCCGTCGTGATTTAAATATCTGGCAAATATTTAATTATATCAGTCAAAATTTCAATCAATTATCAGGTGATTCAAAAACACTTTCATCAAAGTTGGCATAGACAATAGGATAGATATAGAAGGTATGCCTTAGCATACAGTTGTCAAATCTGACAGATTTGTCTTGGTTCAAATTTGTGCATGTGAAAACCTGTTTATTTAAACGCTATGGCTTTCAGCGACCACCAAAAACGCTGCAGTTTTAAATGTATTTCAGAAATGGTAGAAAAATTGATGGGCAGTGGGTTTATTCGATACGTAATGCATTTGAAGATAGTTCAAAGTAACTAATTCCTGTCAAATTTTCATTTATTTTGGTCAATATCAAATTATTTCTGTCAAGTTTGTAATTGTGGACATGGGTACAAGAATAGCGTAAGTCGAAAAAGTGAGTTTCGAGAGAAAAACGCATCGAAAGATCTTAATAAAAGTGGTAATATAGCATTTAGAGACTTCGTTTTTTTTTTTTGCAATTTGTGTGAACAGTAGCTATATATTTTTTAACCGACTTATAAATAAGGGTACAAATATTCTTAATTCTGTCTGTCCAAATATCAATTAATTGTACTAAAATTTTAATTAATAATTTATATTAAGATTTTTTTTTGCAATTTGTGTGAACAGTAGCTATATATTTTTTAACCGACTTATAAATAAGGGTACAAATATTCTTAATTATGTCTGTCCAAATATCAATTAATTGTACTAAAATTTTAATTAATAATTTATATTAAGATGTCAATTGATATGGTGGAATTTTTATTATTTTTTGTTATATTTCAATGATTCCTGTCAAAATTTCAATTAATTTTAACATCTAAATACTTCGTATCAAAATATCAATTATGTTTGACAAAATTTCTATTATATTATTTCTTTCAAGATCTGAATAATTTTAGTAGTAGAAATGTTGTCCCTTGTATATTTCTGGACTTTTCTCAATTAAAAAAAAATGATTGGGGTACCTACTTTGATTTTCAACGGCTCATATATATTTTTAAATTCGTTTGTCATTAACTCAGTCATAAATAGACAGTTGCAATGTATGGAAGTTACCATATTGTCATTATTGTTGTCGAATTTAAACAAATTTTCATCATTGCTGCCAATTTCATGAACTGTTGTCATATGGTCATCACGGACAATTACTTTTTCGTCAGCTTCAATTTCATCATCTTCATCTTTTTTAATGTTTTCGTTAAAATTATCAGATTTATCGCATAATAGCTGAACTGTCCTAATTACGTCAACTAACATCAACTACGTAAAAACGTCAACTTTTCGTTGTCAGTGTCGAGCAAAGAAGCTTACTTTATTTAGTGATTATAGACAAAATATATTCAAAATTTGAAATGCATTTCAAAACATGCAAACTGATAAATTACTTCAACGATTGCCTATTGAGTTTGTAATAATGCAGAAACTGTTTGGAAGAATAACATTTTCTGAAAAGTTAATAATAAAATATTTTTTCATGTGTCCAACTTTCTGGCGGACACTGTATATAAATCAATGATGTAGACCAAAGATATGTTTCTCTTATGGGTCTCTCTGTACACAGACTTGGAATCCACGACGTTTCGCTCTTATGCCTACATGTTTACTGCTTGGATAGTAATTGATTATATCATTCATTATAATGCCTTTACGAGGCAGTTAGTGTGATGATTACTAATTGTGTATTAGTTAGATTCGACGATTAAACTTGCATGACTGCGCGTTATATAATACTGCCATCGATTACTCACCTTTTATCCTTTTCACAGGCGCGTATAGGTGACGTGACATCCTTTGTCCGAGCTTGAATCGCCCCACCCCCGCATGTCCAGTGACCATTTCAAAACGGCGCCGTCGATGATGTAACATTTTGTAATGGAAGCTGTTGACCTGTGTGGGTCTCGTTCGCTTATCATCGGCGGGTCTGCAGTTGTAAAGCTACGCTCAGCTCCACACTGAACATCCCCCATTGTAAAACAATAAGCTTTGCCGCCCTAATTCTTACAAACTGTTTAGTCCCGTCGACAATAAAAATAACAATGGCTTCGTGTGCTCACCGGAAGCAATTGTACAGGAGTATTCCGTATCCAAGATAGGGGATGCTGGGGAGGCACGGGGCTGAAAGGGAGCATTGAGTTGGAAATATAAATCACCCCATTGAATGTTTATGTTTGCTTAAAGGTGTATTTGCAGTTTTGTGATTGTAAAGTTTATAATCTCTACAAATAGAAAGTGATATATAGGATGCCCACGGGGTAAATGTACAATAAAATAAAATCCCAGAACAATATTTCTGAAGGGTTAATCTATAGTCGAGTTGCTAAATGAAACAATTTATAGACATAATTAACGAAAATCGCAGAATAATAGGCAGTTTTTTCTTCCAGAAATCTAAGAGGTGGCCGAATTAAATGTACTAAAGGGTTTAAGTCCAAATAATACTACTGCTGAAAACTTCGTTTGTTTATGTAGGACCCATAGCAACCCAATGACCAAATTTAATTACCTTTTGGATTATTGAAAGCAATTTGAACTTTCATTAAATATTTAGCTCTTAAAACCGAAAATACGTATATTTAACCGTTGGATACTCAAAATCATTAACAATTCAGCAGTGGGGTATTCCATTTTTTATTGCAGTTTTTAAACAGAGGCGATCGTTACCCGGCCATAATTTAAGTGCCCGGCGATGGTTCAACTTATTGTGAAGGTAAAAATGATGGATAACTAGATTGTGATGGATTAGAATGGATGATTGGTCCCACTTCCCACTAAGAGAACTGGCCAGGGCCGGCTCTTGAATCGTTACTCGGACGATCGGCGGTTTGAATTAATGAATTAACAAAAGTTTTATCGACAGCCAGTTAGTAAATATATGTATACTATTGATTTAAACTAAATAACTAAAGAAATAAATTATTTATCAGAATAAAAGGAAAAATAATACATGGTGTCCTAGGAGGAAAGTAACACCCTAAATTTCTACGTTTTTTTTTTTCACCAAATCGCTAAAACACTTTAATTTTTAATTCAAGGGGGACAACTGTTGACAGGCAAATGATCTTTAATTGTTTAACCCCCGGGCCGCAGGTGAGGTAATTTCGTTTTTCTTTAAATTGGAGTAGGGGTCGAGAAATACCTTATTTAAAAGCTTAAAAATTTTCAAAGTCTGTCGATTAGTTTTTAAGAAATTATGAGCTTGCTCAAATATTTTGAGCAAAGTACAAAATAAACATTTCATTTCAGCAACAAAAAGTGATTCAATGGGCAAACAAGAATGTCTACCTCTGTTATTTTCTCTTACAAAAGGCTAAATAAGAATGTTACCCAAGAAAATAAGGTATTACTATCACAGAAACTTCTGCTGATGTGAAACATCAAGACCTACTGGACCACACGGCCTTGAGGTTGTGTAAATATTTAAAAGAAGTCTTAGAACCAGGTACGGAAAAAGAAAAGGTAAATTTGGTATTGTTTTGTTAATGGGGTTGTGATGGCTCTCAGCAGGCCCAATATAAACAAAAATTTGAAAATGAAGAAGGTAGTGATGCTCACATATTTCAAAGCTTACTTGTTGCTTTGATGCTATCAAGTGGTCAGAAAATTGTATGGCAGAATCCTTTACCATCTTTACCGAGACATTACAGACATATTAGAATCCGACTTGTCAAGGAAAATAATGATATAACAATTGAGGAAATTAAATACGTGGAAGAACAAGAAAAAAATCTTTAGAAAACTGAAATTGAGAACGAACAAGTTAAAATTAAGTATGTTGTTATGCTAATCATGATCGACGGAAAAGTGTGCAACGCGGCTACTAACACAGCATCGACAATGCGGTGCTATATTTGTAACAAACCATCCAAACAGTTTAACCATTAAACAGAGAAGCCAGAAAATCCTGATACGTTTAAGTTTGGATTATCTATACTTCATGCAAGAATAAGGTTTTTTGAGTTTATTCTCCATTTATCATATTAAATAAAGGCAAAAATTTATAAAGATCGTGTGACCATGGCAGCTTATAAAAAGGCCATAGCAGATGCAAAAGGTCAAATCCAGAAATATTTTAAAGAAGATTACTCGTGGGCGTGCCTAATGCTGGTTTTGGCAACACGAATGACGGAAATACTTCTGGTCATTTTTTGAAGACCCCAAGAAAGCTGCATTGTTCACAGGAGTTGACCATAAATGAATTTTTACATTCAAAATCATTTTTTAAGTTCTCTCGTCAGGTTTTGAAATAAATGTAGAGAGATTCTCTCGATTTACAATGGATACTGCGAAACATTATATTAACTTATATTAATGGCAGCCAATGACACCGACACTGCATAAAATATTGACCAATGCATCGAGTGTCATCTCACATGCATTACTGCCAGTAGGACAATTATCTGAAGAAGCTGCAGAAGCAAGGTACAAACACTTTAGGCATTTCAGGCATCGTATTTCTCGGAAATGTTCTAGAGAAAGCTGTAATCAGGATGTTCTGAATAGACTTTTATTGACTTGTGATCCATTTTTAACAAGTATGCGGCCTAAATCAACAAATAAAATGCTGCCGTTCTTAAAGGAAACAATAGAATTATTGAAGCAAGGTCAATTCACTAAATCGGAACGTGAAGAAGAATAGAAACGTAGGCATATATCCGACATGTAGATATGTGATTATTGTTACGATACAATTTGTAAATGTGTATAGTAATACAGGGTGTAACAGAAATACGTGTGTTAATTTTAAACATTGGTAGAACTCGTTAAATAAAACATTTTTTCTATATGTTTTTTTTTTTCAAAAACCAACGTTTAACTGATTTAAAATATGTTCTAGTTTATCTACTAAACGCGTCTTTTGTTGTGATGGCAACGGTGCCATAAAGGTACATCATTGCCTGTTGGGCAAAACATGTTCAGGATATTGTGCACTATACAATCTATGGGCTTCTGCGGCATTTCCAAAAACTCGGCCATATACCAACACAATATCTGTTAATTCTTGATTAGAAAAATTTGGCATTTAGAAATAAACTTCACTTGACAATTATAGTGACAGTACCTGAGAACGGCTCGTTCGGTCAAAATTAGGGGGCACAAAAATATTTAAAAAAACCTGCAAATTTTGAAAAAAAACATATAGAAAAAATGTTTTATATAACGAGTTCTACCAATGTTTAAAATTAACACACGTATTTCTGTTACACCCTGTATATTATTACGTTCTTTACTTTATTAATCTTTATTTATTACTTTCTTTACTTTATTAATCTTTATCTTTATTATATTCATCTTAAGAAATTCATAGATTCACAGGGACAAGGGACAGAGGTTGTCTAATTTTAGCACCAGTACATGTACATGCCCCCCCCCCCCCTCAATTGTGTTAACTTTCATATGTAATATTTTTTTGTACGATGCTTATATATAAACAATCTTTATTGGGCTATCGACCCCAATGGGTCTTTCCGCCTTGTCTAACATAATACCTTATACATTACATTATACATACATTACATTATACATTACATATATGTGAATCATGAGTGATTGTTTTGATAGTGTGAAGAGAGTGTTATGAAGTGTAATATAATTCATGTAGCGTTTTTGTCGGATGTAATTTTGTGGTTCGTTTGTTTTGTCTTTTAATACATAATTCGTCGAGTATTGTCCTATTGTCCTGTTTTTGTTGAAATTTATTTCGTAGTTTGTCCAGTCTTTGTGGGATGGGTATGATTTTGGTGATTTTGTATTAATTTATGTTTGATATGTTATGAAGATGATTGTCCTTGTGTCTTAATTTGGTGAGAAGTCTTAATGCCTTCCTTTCAGTTACGTCCGTAATTCGTTTACGGACGTAACTGAAAGAAAGACATTACGAATGCTTATTTTTCTTCTCTCTGTACATCTATACAAGGTGATTCGGGAGGAAAGAGAAATATTTTAAAAACATGTTCAGGAGGAAAAACAAGCAAAGTAAGCTCATATTGTCAATTCCGATTTTGATTTGTTTCAGAGATATTTTGAGTAAAGGAATAAAGGATTTTGACTAAAATTAAAAATAACAATATTAGTCAAACGTATAGTCATGCTCACATAAATCTAGTACAAGAAATCAGGTTACAATAGCAATTTTATATAGCAATGTCAATTTGTTTGTACTAGATTTATGTGAGCATGACTGTACCTCGCCCAATATTTCCTCTAAATGGTCTTCCAAAAAATATAATTAACTTTCCCCATTAGGACGGCCATCCTATACAAAGTGACCAAACAATTGATCATTTAGAATGCCGCACTATACATTAATACTAAACCGATGTTGGAAATTGTGTTCCTTCATGCCCCCCAATCATACATCAATGAAAAGAGAAAATAATACCTATTTATTACGGCCAAAGCCAACTATGACTTCTATTTAAAAAAAACACAAATTTGTGCTGTATCTTGTTTATTAACAAAGATATCGAAATTCTATAAAACTCATTCAATTCACCGTAAAAAAGTGCCCTAAGAACATGCAACTCATATCTAAATAAAATTATAAATAAATGAAATATTGATAAAAATCGAAAATGGAAAATAATGAGTTTTTGGTCATAACTCGAAAACAAAAGGCGATAGCCAATTTTTATTTTCAGCATTGAGTTTGTCTTGGAAAAAGAGATCGAGAATACGCCATCCGATTTTCTCTATCTATTCTAGTTACCGAGATCCCCTGTAGAAATATCCAAATTGGGCCACCCTGTACAGTAAAAACCCTTGCCATGACATTGACAAATGTCATGCTATAGTGAACATAATTTGATTTTAGTAGATAAAAATCACGTTGCTAATGTGTCATGAGAAAATTTCGAGCGTTCAACAAAAATCGACGACGAAGTTGGCGTTAGCAATCTTAAGTCATCTTAAAGATGACTTGAGATTGCCAATGCCAATTGCCAATTTAGATGAATGCACGATAGTAAATTTACGCTATGTTCTGTTATTCTTTAGATTTATACAAAATGTTTTGAATGATTTCCAACATCACCTAGATGGTACAGTCTGCAAAATAAATGTTTAATATTCACCCTCAACTAAAACATTGTTTACAGCAAAACGCTTCAGATGCATAGTTTTCCCTTATAAAAAAAATGTTTTTCAAATGGCAATACTTAAAATAACTGTGAAACACCATGCATCATAGAACAAATATCGAATGGTTTTTATTTATAACCACGATTCTGTGATTTGTGGTCATTAAATTATATTTACTATTTATAACAAATTAATTTATTACAAAATTAAATTGATGATTGATGCAAATCAAGTGTTCAATTCACTGATGCCGCTATCTTTTTATTTTATACATGAGATATATCGCCAGGAGCCATATTATACTCATGTAGTCAAGTACTCAAAGAAATTGCGAGATTTTGAAATGAAGATATTGGCTATGAAAATCGATATTTCCGGCCCATCAGAATGATATGGACCCAAAAAGTTAAAAATGGGGACTAATAAGACTCCAAAGAGCTGAATAAGACTTGACTATATCTAGTAGTTTACACATGAACGTTCAATTGCAATCTACTGTGTAACTCTAGTACTCAATAAGCTTAGATACAACAGATAACTCTATACTGGGCTCAAAAGGACCTCCCATTTGGCCTCAACGAGGAACTCCCAATAACGTTCTACAACGCTGCACTAGAACTCAATGATTTATTAGTGTCACAGAGAAATCCCAATATGGCTCATCGCAAGAACTTAATCAGGTTTAGTACAACTACTCTGGAAACTTAGTCTAATGAAGAATTGTGAGATGTTGAAAAGAAGAGAATAGATTGAAAACCCATTTTTCCTCAACAATTGGCCCATCAGAATGAAAAGGACCCAAATAACTTAGGACAGGGCCTGACAGGACTCCAAAAAGCTGAAGAAGACTTAATTGAGTTCAACAGTGTATATGAACGCTCACTTGTAATCTACAGTGTAACTCTAGTACTCAATAAGCTTAGATGCAACAGAGAACTCTATACTGGGCTCAAAAGGACCTCCCATTTGGCCTTAACGAGGAACTCCCAATTAAGTTCTACAATGCTGCACTAGAACTCAATGATTTATTAGTGTCACATAGAAATCCCAAAATAGCTCATCACAATAACTTAATCAGGTTTAGTGCAACTACTCTGAAAACTTAGTCAAATGAAGAATTATGAGCCGTTGAAAAGAAGATAATGGGTATGAAAACCCATTTTTCTCAACAACTGGCTCAACACAATGAAAAGGGCCTAAAGAACTAAGAACAGGGACTGACAAGACTCCAAAGAGCTGAAAAAGACTTAATTGAGTTCAACAGTGTTTTTGAACGCTCAATTGTAATCTACAATGTAACTCTAGTACTCAATAAGTTTAGATGCAACAGAGAACTCTTAACTGGGCTCAAAAGGACCTCCCATTTGACCTCAACGAGGAACTCCTAATCACGTTCTACAATGCTGCCCCAGAACTCAATGATTTATAGTTTTACAGAGAAATCCCAATCTGGCTCATCACAAGAACTTAATCAGGTTTAGTGCAACTACTCTGGAAACTTAGTCAAATGAAGTATTGTGAACCGATGAAAGGAATATAATGTGTATGAAAACCTAGGTTCGAAAACCCATTTTCCTCAACAACTGGCCTATTAGAATGAAAAGAGGCTAAAGAACTAAGAACAGAAACTAATAAGACTCCAAAGAGCTGAAGAAGACTTAATTCAGTTCAATAGTGTACATGAACGCTAAATTGTAATCTATAGTGTAACTCTAGCACTCATTAAGCTTAGATACAACAGAGAACTCTATACTGGGCTCAAAAGGACCTCCCATTTGGCCTCAACGAGGAACTCCCAATAACGTTCTACAATGCTGCACCAGAACTCAATGAGTTACTGGTGTTACAAAGAAATCACAATATGGATCATCACAAGAACTTAATCAGGTTTAGTGCAACTACTCTGGAAACTTAGTCAAATGAAGAATTGTGAGCTGTTGAAAGGAAGATAATGGGTATAAAAACCTATTTTCCTCAACACTAGCTCATCAAAATGAAAAGGGCCTAAAGAACTAAGAACAAGGATTGACAAGACTCCAAAGAGCCAAAAAAGACTTAATTGAATAAAACAGTATATACATGAACGCTCAATTGTAATCTACAATGTAACTCTAGTACTCAATAAGCGTAGATGCAACAAAGAACTCTTAACTGGGCTCAAAAGGACCTCCAATTTGGCCTCAACGAGAAACTCCCAATAACGTTCTACAATGCTGCACCAGAACTCAATGAGTTACTAGTGTTACAAAGAAATCACAATATGGATCATCACAAGAACTTAATCAGGTTTAGTGCAACTACTCTGGAAACTTAGTCAAATGAAGGATTGTGAGCTGTTGAAAGGAAGAGAATGGTATGAAAACCCGGGTATGAAAACCCATTTTCCTCAACAACTGGCCCATCAAAATGAAAAGAGTCTAAAGAGCCAAGAACGGGAACTGACAAGACTCCAAAGAGCTGAAGAAGACTAAATTGAGTTCAACAGTGTTTATGAATACTGAATTATAATCTACAATGTAACACCACTACTCAATAAGCTTAGATGCAATATAGAACTGTTAACTGGGCCCAAAAGAAGCTCCCATTTGGCCTCAACGAGGAACTCCCAAAAACGTTCTACATTGCTGCACCAGAATTAAATGAGTTATTAGTATTACAAAGAGATCACAGTCCGGCTCATCACAAGAACTAAATCAGATTTAGTGCAACTACTCTGGAAACCTTAGTCAAATGAAAAAGGTAGGAGAATTTGAAAGAAACTATATTGGATATGAAAATCCATACTAAGCTGGCCTAGCAGAATCTTTGCAGAATCGCAAGGTGTTGAAAGAAAAATAATGGATATTAAAATCCATATTCCATACACAAGCACAGACATTTGTATAAATAGTCGCTTTATGATAGAGGAGCCCCCAAAATCTGGGTATTCGTGAAATTCTAATTGTTTTTACACGATTATAATATACAGCAAAATCTGTGTTTGAAAATTGGGATCTCCAATAAAAATTACCTTTCCAATACTTGATCTCGTAGTTATCTTAAGCCCCAAGATACATTTCGCAATAATATAAATGAATGCAAATTAATTGCATAATATTCATATTTATTTCCAGTAATATCTAAGTTGCAGTAGTAATAATATAAAATACTGAAATTAGTAGAAGTCGTAACATTTTTAGGCCGCCGTAAATGTTCTTGACTTATTCATGTTGGGAGCTTGTACAAGCTATACTTTGAACTAGTGTATGTACTATGTGATCAAATTCTTTGGATAACTTATTTAAATTATATTAATTCTATTACAGATTAATCAACTTGATTGCTAAAACATTGTATCCACGCAGTGTGTATTTATAAAAAAACTAGAAAGAATTTGTGGTGTGCATATATTATAGTGGTGTTTTGTTCTCAAGTTGTAGCAACTTAAAAATAAAATACTACTAAAATATGTGCAAAAAATGTCTTCTAGTTTCTCATAAATGCTCATCAAATGTCGATCGTGTTTTACCTATTAAGTTGATTAATAATATAGAATTAATACAATTCGATTATAGTTTTCTAAAGAATTTGATACACATAGTACATATACAAGTTTAAAGTATAGCTTATGAAAACTTCCATTATAAGAAGTCAGAACAAGAACGTTTAAGCAGTGCCAAGTAAAAGCATTAGAAGTAAGTGAAACATGCACGCGTAAATATTTGTCGTGGCAAAAAATTGCTCATAATTATAAAGACTAAGACTGTAACTAAGCACGAAGATCTGCCTCAAGGCGAGAGTATACATCTCAGCACAATAACTTCGACTCATCTCTGAGCTATTGACAACTCACACCACGGCCAATTTTTCCCGTTTTGCACAGCAATTTTACGCCCCCGCGATTTCAACTGTCGGTCGAAATTATTTTTACGTCTCACCGGATGTGGACCTCGATTTCCGGAAGTACTATACTTCCCTTCATCCACCCTAAGCTTCAATGCCTACCGGCTTTTGACATTTTGTAGTGAATTTTGCTTCGCTGGCACACGAGTTCCATGGGGAACTTGGACGTTTCCTATTTCCTGGGATAACATTTCCTTTTGATTTAACAAATTTTTATAATTGCTATTATAACCATACAATGTTTTATCTTGGCTGTGTATTCAAAACTTCGAAAAAGCTGGTATTAATGAATCATAGACAGCAGGTTTTTCCACCTGAATGTCGTGATCCAGTGAGATACCATATGAGATGAAAAACAGGTACTCATTAATCATAGACAGCAGGCTTTTCCACCTGAATGTCCTGATCTATTGAGATACCATAGAAGATAAATCGGCGCTCATGAATCATAGACAGCAGGCTTTTCCACCTGAATGTCCTGATCTATTGAGATACCATATAAGAAAAACTGGCACTCATGAATCATAGACAGCAAGCTTTTCCACCTGAATGTCCTGATCTAGTGAGATACCATAGAAGAAAAACTGGCACTCATGAATCATAGACAGCAGGCTTTACCACCTGAATGTCCTGATCTAGTGAGATACCATAGAAGAAAACTGGCTCTCATGAATCATAGACAGCAGGCTTTTCCACCTGAATGTCCTGATGTAGTGAGATACCATAGAAGAAAAACTGGCCTCCATGAATCATAGACAGCAGGCTTTTCCACCTGAATGTCCTGATCTATTGAGATACCATAGAAGAAAAACTGGCACTCATGTATCATAGACAGCAGGCTTTTCCACCTGAATGTCCTGATCTAGTGAGATACCATAGAAGAAAAACTGGTATTCATAAATCATAGACAGCAGGCTTTTCCACCTGAATGTCCTGATCTAGTGATATACCATAGAAGAAAAACTGGCACTCATAAATGATAGACAGCAGGCCTTTCCACCTGAATGTCCTGATCTAGTGAGATACCATAGAAGAAAAACTGGCACTCATGAATCATAGACAGCAGGCTTTTCCACCTGAATGTCCTGATCAAGTGAGATACCAAAGAAGCAAAATTGGCACTCATGAATCATAGACAGCAGGCTTTTCCACCTCAATGTCCTGATTTAGTGAGACAACATAGAAGTGCGAAGAAAAACCTCCATATATTTAAATACACACCTCGATATTTTTGTATAGTTAAAAATTTAAAAAGACAAAACAAACATAAAAAGGAAACATCCGTAAAGTATCCCCACCACTTATACCTCATGCGCCATAACAAATTCGCCGCAATGTGCCCATTTTGTGGGGGTCAAGCACGAAGTTGGGGGGATGAAAGAAATATTTCGTTCCGAAAAGCGAAATCCATTTCCAGTCGGAGACAATAATTCCAGCCAACTATCAAAAACGTGGGGTCGCAGAAATACGGCGCGAAAAGAGTAAAAAGGCAGTACTGCAGATGTGGAAAACTGTAAAGTGTCTTGGTTGCGATACTTAGATATCATGGTCACATTGAAGCCAATATTCGCGCCAAAATTGGAAACATTACGTTTCTTTGAAGACGAACAAAATTGTGATTCAATTGGTTACCACGAAAAATATATTACAGGAAATAAATGTACATCGTGTCCTGTGATACAGACAACGCCCTAAATATCTACGAAGTAATTTTGTTTCACGAAATCTGTGAAATGCGATAGTTTTTAAATAAAGGGGGAACATATTTGGCAAGCAAATGATCTCCATTATTTCAACCCCCTTTCTTCAGCGCAAGTAAGCCCATATCTGTAAATTGCAGTAGGGGTTGAGTGAATATTCTTCTGAAAGCTTACATAATTTACACTACAACGCTGTATTACTTTATAAAATCTGTCGATTTCGAAAGTAATACACCGTCGCATTGCATATTATGTATGCTTTCAAATTAACTACCACTCAACCACTACTCCAATTTAAAAAATTGTGCTTACCTACCCTTTGGAATGAGAGTTAAATATTCGAAGATAATTTGCTTGACAAAAATTGGTCTCCTTTAATGAATAATTGAAACATTCTGACGATTTTGAGATATTTTAGGCGTTTCCTTTATCCTCCGCCATCGTGCATATATATATATAAAGCATGTAATATGCATATATTGTGGCCGAAACTCCCCAAAAATAGATTTGATTAAATAATACTGCAACCGATAAAGCAGCATACAAATAAACAACATAATTCATTTACTTCATTACTGTATTTTATTGCTAGGCACTAGAAATGAAGTAATTTTAATTGCATTTTATTGTAGCATGGGCGGTAAAAATCAAAATATTGTAATCATGCCAAAAAAAACATTTAAAATTTTATGAATTGACCAATTATTTATAGCTGTGGGTGTGTATATTTGTAAATGCTAAGGATTTTGTCTTAACAACAAATTAAGAAAGCGTGGTTTTGGTGGTGAGCATTCGGCGAATAGCACGAAATTTGCTTTATGATATAAAAATCATTTGGCATGTAAAAAATCTAGGAAAGAAGCAAAAACCCTAAATTTACGAAGGCGTAGTACGAGCCGGCACTGAAATTAAAACAAGTCTAAGTACTTATTCGTCATAAATGTTTTGTATTACAGTTGCAGCATAGAAATTATTTTCAAGCAAGTACAGAGTTACAATTTTAATTGACTGGATTTAATATCATTATTGTTCTACGATAATATATCCTTATTATAGGCGATTTCTCGCGAATCGAGTTAATTGATCGATTGCAGTTAATCGATAAAAGTTGCATAAAACTATAGTATAAGGTTGCTCCTTAAAAGTTGAATGAAAACTGTAGTATAAAGTTGAATAACTCTATTGAAATGAAGGTTCTCTTTGGCAGACCGGTGAGCAGCCCAAAAGAGCCTTTATAAAATTAATAATGGTCTCACTATAGTTTTTCTTCAAGTTTTGTTGATCAACTACAATTCACTAATAAAACTTATTTAAAAAAATCATTTATATTTTCGTGAAAATGTGTGATTTTGGCCTGAATTTACAAACATATCCATGCTTATTTTGCAGAATGACGTGCGCAACAACCTACAGTTACACTCAGGTTCTAGACATAAATTTGACGTGCGCAACAACCTACAGTTACACTCAGGTTCTAGACATAAATTTGAGGTAAAAATATATTTTAGGCGAATGTACTATTTTGCCACTAAGTGTTACAACGGCGTTATTTACGTACGTTACTTTGCTAAACACATCGATGACTCACTAAACCACCCAAAACTGCACTTAGTACCCAGCGCTGAAGAGTACTACACGGGACGCTCGCGCTGGCTCGACTGAATCGATATGCGCGCGGAGTATCGGGGCTCAACAATGTAGTTTTTTCACTATCTTTCAATTACAATAGAAACGTCTGGCGATAGGATTTGAACTTGAATTTTTCGCTTTTTAGATTCGACTGCAGAGAATTGCAGCGCGTGCGAAGGTTATTGTGTGCACAGGAGCCGACTTTTGAAAATCTTCGTGGGTGCTAAGTCGACCAAACTTAATATTCTTAGCTTCTACACCAAAAATTAACTTAAATCCAACATCGAGGTCGCAAACTCGCACTTCCTATCTAATAATTATACCATTATACCAATGGTAATACCACTGATAAACTTCTTCATATGACAACACAAATGAAATTAGACAATTATAATTAAGAAAAATCAGTCCGGTTCTTTCCGAAACATTGCCCTATGCATATGAATCGAAAGTACTTTCGATTTCGAAGTACTACTTAGATCTATATACTAATATACTAATCTATGTATCTATGTACTAATGTACTAATCTATGTAGATACATAGATGAAAATACATTAGTACATAGATATGTACTAATGTATTTTCATTTATTGTATAAAATATTTTAGCATAAAATAGCTTCAAAAAAGTACTCTCTGGAAGTATTTTGAAAACTATGGTGGTACAGCAACTTGCAAACTTTGCGTAAGAAAAAATAAAACTTCTAGGAATACATCAGATCTGAAATGCTACTTAAAATGTTTACACCCGGACATTTTGAAGAAATACTACTACAAGCAGTCAGGCTACCAGTAGTACTACAACTATAAATATTAGTTGTGTTAGTGATACAAAAAATGAAAATAAAGACAAGTTGGCATCGTCTACTGTTATTTTAAACACTTCCAACCAAGTCCATAAGCGACAAAAAACAATTAGCAAAACACTTTCGAATATGAGATTATGGAAGTAAAGCCATCTTAAAATGACCATAAGTTTTCAGGCATAAATTTACATTTTTGCAGTTTTGAATTTTGCAACTGTCACATTGATGTGCTTCATCATGTGAGCTTTATGTCCTTAGTAATCCAGAATATGAAAATATAGACAAGTCAACATCGTTTGCTCATATTTTAAAGATTTCCAATCAAGCGCATGAGCAACAAAAAACAATTAGCAAAATACTTTCAAATATGAGATCATGGAAGTAAAGCGATCTTAAAACGACCATAAGTTTTCAGGTTCAAATTTACACTTTTACAGTTTTGAATTTTGCAACTGTCACATTGATGTGCTTCATCATGTAAGCTTAATGTCCTTAGTAATAATGAAGATGAAAATATAGTTAAGTTAGCATATTCTACTCATATTTTAAACATTTTCAATCAAGTGCCTAAGCGACAAAAAACAATTAGCAAAACACTTTCGAATATGAGACCATGGAAGGAAAGCAATCTTAAAACGACCATAAGTTTTCAGGCACAAATTTACATTTTTGCAGTTTTGAATTTTGCAACTGTCACTTTGATGTGCTTCATCATGCCAGCTTAATGCTTACTGGTATGTCAAACTGTTCTCTTAAAACGATAAAGAGTGTTCAATAAAAATTCACAGTTCTAAGTAATAATTATATTAATACAGACAGTTTGTTTATCATGCAAGATAGGATTAATCATTTATATAGTTATATACTTCTGTCACAATGACAGCAATGTATCAAAGCGTGTTTTTTAAAATGCAACATACAAGTAAAATTAATTCTCTGTGAGACAAATATTACAGTTTACCAAGTGAACAGTGTTAAGCTGAGGTTGGCAGCATTATGCATTTGAATAATTGAGGTCTTTCTTCAGTTGTATAGAATAAAATAGAATAGAATCGAATAGATTTTTATTAATGTCATTACATTCTAGATGTTTACAAATGTCAAAATACAATGTAATACATACAATTTTAAGTGTAATGGTTGTAAGTCTACAATTCTACATTTTTCACTAAACGTTTTCAAGTTGCAATACGTTTGTATTACCTTGTTCTCTTCGTAAACTGTAATATTTGCCTCATTATTAGAATTATTTCTATGTTGCATTTAAAAAAAGATGTTTTGATACATTGCTGGACTTGTGACAGAAGTGTGTAACTATTGAAATGAATAACCCTATGTTGCACGATAAAAAAAACTCTGTATTTCTATTATTTTGATCAAAGTTTCAATTATTCTGTCAAAATTTTAAATATTTTTTTCAAAAAATATCACTATTATATGAAAACTGTGATCTCTTTCAACTATGATCAGAATGAAATCAAAATTTCAATAATTGCTATCAAATTTTCTATTATATCTAACAAAATGTTGTCATTTCTTTCATTTTTCATTTTCTTTTATATCTTACAAAAATCTAACTAAATTTGAATCGTCCTTACATATTTCTAATTTGTTGTACTAAAACGTTAATGATTTTATCAAATTAATTTGTTGACATTTCTACATAACTGTAACTTACATTACACACTTCTTCGAGCCATTGCTCATGGTGGTTCTATTGTTATTGTGTCAGAAGATCCTACATTGCACAAAACACATAACCATCACTAATATTTTCATCGCATATTTCACAACAACGTTTTCATTTTCAAATCAAACTTGTTACTTGGTAAATTATGTGACATGACGAACGCGAAGTTCGTCAGTCGCAGTACGTACCAACTTCGAAAAAGTTACGTTCGCATGTTAATAACGTACTGAAACGCATATGTAAAAGGCCGGAATATTAAAAAAGAACTCTAATTTGATTCTGCATTAAACCTGAGATAAGAGAAACTATTAAAAACGATATATTAGAATCATAAATTGATTACTTCTAGTCTGAGCACTACAAGGAAATGTGAGAGGTAAGAAATATCTATTAATTTCAATTAAATATTGGGTCAAAATTTAATAAACACCTTTAGCAAACCCCCGATTGTTATAGTATTTAAGATACCTATTAAATGTTTAATTAGAATATTCTTTAAAAAAATGGTTTTATTAACTCTTGTGCTATGCATTTCATATTTCACCACTATTATTGTAATATTTACAATTTAAGATACCTATTAAATATTTAATTAGAATATTCTTTAAAAACATGGTTTTATTAACTTTTGTGATATTCATTTCATATTACACCACTATTGGTGTAATAAGCTTCATCATTCATCTTCAAGAGTGACACATATGATATATCTCTATATATGAAGTTATAATTTTAAACATGAATAATTTAATATTCTAATGCCTGTATGAAATATCCCTGAATCCAGTCCTGTAACTGATCGTGTGTATAAATTGTCAATTAGCGATATTGCTCCAGGTGGTTGCGAGGGCGCACCTCCTGGAGATAATAGATAAATGATGGGGGGTAGTTAATAAATCCCTATGAGACATGTCAATTCGAGCGGTGGCGGTGGATGGCGTGACCGGAATCATCCCCGTGCACTCGAGCCTCGCCCACCCCCAGCCGCCCCTTGCAGCCACATGGGGGGTGGATCGCTCACATCTCGTTAACACACCTTGATGAGCAGCACGACACCCTTAGGAGTGCCCCTATTCGCGCTATCCGTTGCTCGCTCTCATCGAGGATCCTCTGGTGGAGAGGAAGTTTCGTCGGTTTTTTTCTGGTGCTTTTCACCATCGGCTTATTTATGCACTCGCAGCACTATGACTTAATTAAGGATTATTTATGATATTAATTAACGTGGTGCTCACCGTGTGTGCACTTACGTGCCTGAGGAAATGGTCAACAACCGGGGGGATAAATGATACTCGGGTAAAAGGGGTGCAAAAAATAGCTTTGGCACTGGATGAGCTGCACGTATCTGAATCCACATTCATTTAAAATGCAACCCCATTGTACACGATTTTTTTGTATATCCTTATTGTTGTTTGGCTACGCTAAAAAGGATCACTACGTTGCTTCTATTATATGCAAATTCTCAGAATGTTAATTTCTTTTAGATGCACATATTTTCAATAAATAAATAATAAGTGTGTAATAATATAGTTCGATAGAAGCTACAAACAGTATCGTTATTTTTTATCCACTAAAATTATCAAGTTAAATAAACCGTTATGTATGAGGACTTCTAAAGTGAGCCGAGTTCTGTGCTAAACGCAACATAAAACATTAATGTTCCGGCATCGAAGAAAGATATATAGATATTAGGCCATGCGAACCGCGCTGTATTAGGTCGGCAATAACAATATATTCAGCTGCCGCTTTTCTCGAGTCGCAATATTAAAATATATCTGTCACAGGGAGACAGCCTACGAGGCGATGACAGACGACCTCACCATACCCTCACCGGCATCCAATGTCCTCCTTCATCCCACATAACTGACCCGTACGCAAAAAAAAGAACAAACCCGCTCACATATCCACACTAACACCAATTCGCAGCATATATGACCTTACATATTTGCACACACATATACACAATATCAATAGTGGAGGTTTGTGAGTAGAACAAGATGTGCTCTTTTCAGTGATACTGAAATACATATAATTCAACGGTACTTTATTTGGATATTAGACTGTGAAAATAGTTAACATTTACCTTCTGATCATTTAACACCATGTTTGTAAGCAAATATCTTCACAAAAATATGAGCAATTGCTCTGATATTACAGAAATGCAATGTCGTATAGTTGGTTAGTCTATTAGTTAAAAAACCACTTACCAACAGTTTTTGGTTATAAACAGTTTAAATCGTGATGTCACATCTACCCTGGCAAAAACTGATCAGTTATATATATATATATATATATATATATATATATATATATATATATGTTTACAATGGATAGATCAAAGAGATGCAATATTACTTTGAATGTCCATTTTCTCGTTCTAAATGTTCGATAATATTCAATCATCTGATCGCAGATGTCCACTCCACCCATCCGTCGATTGTTCATGTTCACTACTCTAGGGCAAGTTACTCTACCCGCTGTTTTTGTGTCTTGTCCCATCTTTTTACAAGACACTCAGGCTCTTTACTTAAAGCTGTTGAAATCATCAGCGCAGTTTTATTGTCCTTCTATTTTGTTAGGCAATTTTTTTTATCACTGCTCATAATTTCTTCAGATTCCCCTCTTTTCATTTCTGTATCTTTCTTGAAATTGAATCCTTTAATTCTGTTGCCCATAATAGTGCCAGTTCCATAAATTTTTAAATTACTCAATTCATTAATTAGACCTTAAGTTGAGAAATATCGGTCAAAAAATAAAAAAACTATTTTCAGTCAGTCTGTGAGAATCTAATGATCCCCGATGGTCCTAATCCTAACTCTCTTTTTATTAATGGGGAGGTTAGACCTTGATATATTTCAAAATCCAAAACTGTGGCATCAGATGTAGTAACGACAAAAATCTTAAGTCCTACCGGCCTTACATATTGATGCATTGGGCATCTACCCAAGAATGGTATCATTTGCTCATCAACAGAAAATGCTGGATTCTGCTTTCTGACAATAGCATGACATCGATTTCTCATTGTATCAATAATAGACCGAACCTTCCACAATCTGTTACTTTTTTGCTCTTCATCAGAAAAGCTAAGATTGTCAACCACGTAAAAATTGACCCTTAACGAATAAAATTTGTCGCGAGGCATAATATTTGCAACCATCGGACATTGATATTTTGAATCCCAGTACATATGAATTTCCAGTAATTTTAAGCAGCTCATGAGAGCGTGTAAACCAAAAAACTGTTTTTATCTCTTGAGCAGATACAACAATCGACTTTCCATTTTGCTGTAGATAGTACTGGGCTGTGCACTGAGCACCAAGTTCAAAGAAGTCATCATTCAAATATTTAGAAAAATATTTCCATGGAGTGAGTACTTCGTCTTGAACTGAATCGGAATCTGATGGTGCGGTCAGACTCTAGAAAGAACCTCTTACCCAACGAAACATTGTTGACAGAGGTATTTCATCATCGCTACTCCAAGTTTCATCTTCACTTTCGTCTTCTGGCATTTCTCCATTTTTGTCATCAATTATTGCAGGATCACTTTCGCCTACGTAATTTTCTTGGCCATCTGCTTCCCAAAGGCAGTCGTCTTGTTCCTCATCGACATCAAAATCTGATCCAATCTCGTCGAATAACATGTAGTGCTCCTCAGGGTTGTTTGGTTGTTTGCGAGATGCTCCAAATCAATCTTTCTCTGGTTTCGGCAGAATTAAGACTATTTTTTGTTGACTATGTCGGAAAAACGAAACAAGAAGGCTCATGGAGCTCACAATGGTGAAAATTAAATTGTGTACTTTATTACATGGTAACGTAACCGCAATCTACATGTTTTAAAGTTTACAATGAAAGTAAAACTAATCAACAAACGTAATCAACAATCTGGAGTAAATCAGCTAACCAAAAATTGAAAATAAAAATACTTAGTTTTTGTCGCCATAGCACTGAATTAACTACCACTTAGCACGTGTGTGTTCAATGTGTTCTCAACGAAAAACAATGCAGGCTCATGAATTTGACGTATTATACGCATCGCACAAACATATGAATCAGGAGTCAGAGGTTCCCATATCCATTATGACCTTTAAAGTGACTTTGAATACCCGCACAATTGTGGGTACTTGGAGTCTAAGGGATAGAAAAATAAAAATAAATAAATAAATCATAATTTATTTGTTTTATTTAAATCATTGAATATTGGCTTTGTTTTCAAATCATGATTAATTCCAACCTTGATTATAAATGTTATGAATACTGCACAGTTTTTCCCGCGCCGCCTCGCATCTGTGATTGTTTATATGGTCGGGTCACGTACCCATACTATGCACGCTTGTGTGAAACTTTTTACATGATTCGGTAAATGTTTTAAAATTACTCCGAACACCTAAATTAATATCAGCCATTTTCGTGGTTTTATGATTAATTAATTCATACAAAATGTGGATATTCCGATCCCTTACAATGATCAGAGAATTAAGAGGAGCTTATTTGAGCGCAAGACTATTGTGAAGGAATGAGTCTGCTACAAGACATGACAACCAGCAAATAAAATTACTGAAAGAGCGGTATAGACCCCAAAAATTCAATAAGTACTTCACAGGCTATTCTAGACTTTTAGATTTGAGCTGAATCGTCAAGATATTCATTGGCGATATGCTGTCGTAACTCTTGCAAAGAATCCGTCGATACACTCCACAAATGCTCGAGATTAGGCATCAACATTTTGAACGGAACTTTGAGTACTGTTTTGAATCTTATGATGGGTATACCTGATATTGACTGCACACGAAAGTTGATTGATTATAAAGTGATTTCTTTGAAGAACTCTTTGAATGAATATTCCTGTTCGGTTATGATTCTTTGGAACCCATATTATCGTTAACCAATTTTCAGATACGAAAAATAAAAATACTCCTGTAAATAAAATTCATTGAGCTTTTGATTTAGATTTAACAATAAGTTGAAAATAAATACTTAAATATTTAGTAGCAATCATAAGAGAACACTTATAAATTGAAAAGGTTGTGAGATGAACTATGGTTTCCTTGTGAATTTCACATTGTTGCTGGTAAGTATAAAGGGTGTCCTAAATATAGTGGGATTACATGGGTATCTTTCTTATTCTTAAAGCAGGTTATATGGTTAAATGGGCAATATTGTGCAGTTTTATATGCTGGTTCAGATTATGATGAAAATTTTTCAAAAGTCGGAGCAATTTAGAAGTTATGCCAAAAAAACTGAAAATCGCGATTTTCTAAAAACTCCGATATATTCATAATTATTAAAGATGCGGAAAAAAGTGTAAAATGAAAGTTACTTGGTTCGAACGCACAAACTTGAGAATCAAGTTACCGCGAGTTTTTTTTTATCTCATAACATAGGCTATGTTCAGTTTTAAAACGACAGTACAAAATGCATTGCTAAAATGCAACGGTTATTCAACCAAATTTACTAGCGCGTGTAAATAGATCATTTCAAATATCAACACTGTTTTAAGAAAATTTATTCAACTCAATAAAGTACTCAAATATTCCAATTCAAATAGTATCGAGCTGGTAATAGTATACGGAGAAAGTACTCAAATATTCGAATTCAAATGGTGCCGAGCTGACATAAGTATACGGATTTTGACAAATTTATTTTGAGTGCATTATCCTGACAGACGCATCCAATCAATCGAAACAATGTCTAATATAATTGCAAAATTTAATAGTAGTTACATGATGCGTCGCTATTGGTCGTCATAAAAGAACTAGGAGATGCCATATTTCAACTGAAGAAATGAAATGAAATGTATTATGTTATGCCAAAGAAGATCCAATATCTATCATTTCACAAATGAGTTACTATTTCGGGATTAACGGTTGATGATTATTGATTAAACGGGATTGATGGGATAGGTATCGCAGGATAATTAATGCACTGAAATTAATCTCGCACAATCCGTATACCAGCGAGTTCGGTATAATTCCCCTATTTAAACACTTTCTTGCGCTGAATACATTTTCTGTCAACAGTTTTGACATTTTAAATGACCGAGTTCTTGTAACGCGGCCTGAAGTTTGGTTGCATACCATTGAATTTTAGCAATGAATTTGGTACTGTCGTTTTAAAACTGAACATAGCCTATGTTCAGCGATAAAAAAACGCGCGGTAAAACAAAAGTCAAGATGGCGGTTTCCCAGATATTAATACCTACTTTCTTATTTTAAATAACCGCCCTATTTCATTTTTATACGTTTAAATAGACTTTATTTTCCTTTTTTGAACCATGTATAATAACCGATGTCAAAATGAAAAATAAGGCAAATATTAATTATTCCAATTTTTATTTTTATTTTTTAATTATTTTAAAACAAATGTAAAAAATTTAAAGAAACATAATACAATTAAGTAGTAAAATAACAATAAAGTATAAAATATGCTCAAAATTCTGAGGGTTATTGGCCAAAAACAATTGACAACTTAAGTGTTCGCTAATCCGAACATTTCAACTCGGCAAATAGAAAATCAAGTTAACGTATCTAAATCTAGAGGATCAGCCACTATAAAAAGCACAAGTTTTACCCTCGGAAATTGCATATTTCTCATACTTTACAAGCAAATGATAACATCCGTAGATTAACATTTTGCAGAAGGTTATTCAACAAAATTACGTAAAATGGTGATTTTATAAATACAATTTTATGGATAGAAGCATCCTACTTTTATAATTGTGGATTATTTAATCATAACGAACACTATTGGGCTCAGGAAAATCCACAAGTAGTAATTCCATTGCAAATGCAAGTGCTGTTCGGTTATAATGTATTTTGTGGCATATTGGGAAATGATTTCTTCTTCTGCAAGTGCCTATCCATTCCGGATGTTGGCTATCATATTGGCTATCTTAACTTTGTTCACAGCTGCCCGGAACAGGCCTGTGGTCGTCGTGGAGAACCAACTTCTCAAGTTTTTAAGCCACGAGATTTGTCTTCTCCCTATGTTTCTTTTTCCTTCAACTTTGCCTTGTCGTATGCACTGAAGGAGTCCGTATCTACTAGAGTTGCGCATGTTGTGTCCCAGGTATTGTAGTTTAGTGGTTTTAATCGTGGTCAGGATTTCTGTCGTTTTGTCCATTTTTCTTAGTATTTTGGCATTGGTAATACGGTCTTTCCATGATGTCCTTAATATCCTTCTGTAGAGCCACATTTTATATGCTTCTAGTTTTTTTATGTTAGCAACCGTCAGCGTCCAAGCTTCCATTCCATAAAATAACACAGAGAATACGTAGCAGCGTAGAGTCTCATTTTGGTGTCAATTGTTATATCACGACTTTTAAAGGCTGTGGTAAAGTGCACAATGTCATTTGGAAATTCTTCAAGACAAATATAGTACCAGTAAGATAGCATCCCTCCACTCAATGCTAGAGATGTTATTACTTATTTCAATGGGCCTTTTAATAACAAAGTAATACCGACCAATACAACTGTTCAGTGGTTTGCCAGATCTGCATACTTGACGCCTCTTGACTTATATTTGGTAGGGTACTTTAAAAAACAAAATTTATGGAAGTAACTTCAATTATAATATTGTAGATGAACGTCGTGAAGCAATGACGGAGACAATAAAAGGCGTTATTCGCAACACATTGCGATAAGTAACTGGCAATATTCTAAAATGCTGTCAATTATGTTTAGCTTATTTTTGGCCATTTAGAAAATAACAGTCAGCATTTTGAGCATTTTTTATAATTTATTGTTGTTTTACTACGTAGTTGTATTACTTTTTTTTAAATTTGTTTTACATTTGTTTTAAAAATAGTTAATAGAAAACAAATAAAAATTGGAACAATTGATATATCCCATATTTTTTATTTTAACATAGGTTGTTATACATCGTTGAAAAGAGACAAAAAAAGTCGATTCAGCCGTGTAAAAATCAAATTTGGCGGCCATTTCAAATAAGAAAGTTGCTATAAATATCTAGCAAACCACCACCTTGACTTTTGTTTTGATGTCATTCTTAAGTTCGTGCGATCGAACCAAGTAACTTTTATTTTAAACTTATTTCTGCATCTTTAATAATTAAAGAAATATGTCAGTTTATAGAAAATCGCAATTTTCAGTTTTTTTAGAATAATTTCTAAACTGCTCGGATTTTTGAAATTTTTCAACATAATCTGAACCAGTATACAAAACTGCATGGCATTGCCCATTTAACCAGATCTCTAGCTTTCTAAATAACAAAGATACCCATGCAATCCTACTCTATTTATGACACCCTGTATACATTTTATTTGTCCTTTATTCAGCTCCATGTTTTCGCTACAGAAGGAAAATTGACTACATTAGTAGCCGCTCTGTATCTCTGAATGTAACAATGTACAGGGTGAGAATCATATCCACAAGTCTTAATTAATCGTAGCCTTCACTCGTATAGTATACAGGAATATTAACGTGTAAATAAAATGAACGAATAATTGTGACAAACGTTTATGATTAAATTTTATTATTGATTTTTCACTGAAACGACATAAATCTCCATGAGGTGTTTAAAATTGCAAAAATTGTTTTGCTCGCGAATTTTTAATTATGCCGTATTTTAATAACCAGCCATCATTAACCGTAAAACTCCCCTTTAATCCGATGAATGTTTCAATTAACTGTTGCTACACAGCAGGGCGCGTTATTGCCTTCGTAAAATTTCATGCCTACGTGTAAAGCACGCGATACCGGGGTGGCTCCGGGGGTCGGGAACTCCGCGCGCGCGTTCGAATAACGCGGTCGAATTTAAACAGCCCCCATAAACACCTATCGCAGGAACTTAATAACAATAACAGTTTGCACATTTGGGGTGCGTAAACAACCGTTCAACTATTCGGCAGGCGATAAGTGGCGTTCTCCACTTTGCACTTAACAAACCTGGGTCACCACAACCCCTATATCCATGAACGAATATCCATGTATGAGAGTTTGAGTCGCATGTACCTGGTTGTATGTATTCCAAGTTTATCTGCCAGCCTGACTCTGTTTCGTATTTAGGATTCAGTTTACAACTAGTATTATTATTTTGATAAAAGCCTTGAGAGTCACCTGTTATGTGTTTCTATATATATTTGTTTACTCTCTTTGAAGTCCAAATGGAAGCGGTACAGTGCTTCAGGTTCTGAATACTGCCAGGTATGAAACATTTAAAAAGCATGTCAAACAGAGCAATCGAATATGTACATGTGCGTGTGAACTTGGTCACTAGAACCTTATCTTTATTTACATATGTTGGCATGTGTGTAAGTGGATGTATATGTATAAACGCACACTTGTCTGGTGTCGTGTCGCTGAATGTGTTTGGCTCGGTGTTTTGTAGACTGAATTCAAATGACACAACAAATATTCAAATGATAAGAGGAATACTTTCATCATTTCGCAAAGCGTTTCACAGAAATACATGAAATTATTTATTTTTATATTTTTTCTTAGTAATTTTTATATTTACTCATTGGTATTTGTGTGATGATACTTATATTGAGAATGGTTTTTGTGATGTCATGTATAATGTAGATTATTATTACTATACAGGGTGTCAATTTGAAAAGTTGCCATCCACTTTTTTCATAGAAGACATGATTATTTTTTAAAATACTCAAAACCGTTTAGGTGGTCCGAAGGGGGAACCAAAATGGCGTAGGTAGTGTCGGCCCCCTATCCACCCTTTAAGCCACAGCCAGCTCTATCTAAAAAAATTAAATGGCACTCCCCTACTTGTGACACATCAAGGATACGAGAAGGAATAGCACAAAACGTCGAGCTATTACTTGATAAACCTTTCAGAAAGTTTGTGAGGAGTTTGAAACATATTTTTGTTTAGAGAACAATGAAAACCATTTCCAACATTAATATTCGCGTGTTATTTTTTTTTTTATTATGCAAAACACTTCATCGTATTTTACTATAATTATTACAATCTGATCAAAGATGGATCAATAACTAATGTCAACTTAAATTACTAAATGAAGGTTTAATGCTAAGGGCCTACTCATTAGTATCCCTTAGATTCCAATCACTTAATTTCACTAATATTAGCGTATACACTAGCACTATGCTCTGATTTTGCACTAACACAATATTAAACTAACTCGAACGGTTTGGTCCGCTTCTGTAGTCTTCTGGTCAAATTCGTGTTATCGAGGAGCTGGATGCCTTCAACGTTGACGTGTTGTAGAAGTCCCTGTTCGTGACTCTTGGCAAATTTGTTTATTGTCTCATTAACAGTGTCCATGTCCATATCCCTATAGAGGTCACTATTCCGGAAATACCAAGGTGCATTGACAATACTCCTTAGTACTTTGTTTTGGTATCGCGGGATTATTTCTATATTGCTCTTTTTGGCACAACCCCACAGCTGGGTGCCATATGTCCATACGGGCTTAAGAATTTGTTTATACGGAAGTATTTTATTATTGATTGACAGGGTGGAATTCCGACCAAGCAGCCAATAATTTGTTTGAAATTTGATGTCCACTTCTTCTTTTTTCTTTTTGACATGAGCTCTCCAGCGTACCTTAGCGTCCAATGTAATACCGAAATATTTTGCTGTATCAGCGTAAGGTACCCTGGATATCATTCATACTAACAGAGATATATTGACTTCTTTTATTTGCGAAATTGACATGGACCGATTTAGTCTCATTAAATTTGATTCGCCATTGCTTAGCTTAGTTGTTAATTTTATTAATTGAGGTTTGCAGATTTAGTACTGCTTCTTGGTAATCTTTGCCTACAGCCAATATAGCAGTGTCGTCGGCAAAAGTGGCTATCGAATGATGGTCTAATGCAGGTATATCGCTGGTAGATAATCGGTAGAGGACTGGCCCTAACACACTGCCCTGTGGCAGATCCGCCTTTATTTCTTTAGTTAAGAGTAAGCATCTTCCTGCTTAATTCTAAAAACTCTCTGACATGTATAATTCTAGTAATTGTGTATATGGTCTGGGCAGACGTTTTCTTAATGTGTATTTAAGTCCCCCGTATCACACTTTTTAAAAGCATGCGCTACATCAAGAAATATTGTAGAGCCAACCTTTCTTTCTCCCAATGATTTTTCAACTAAGCTGTTATTCTATGGATTTGATCTACAGTTGAATGAGATTGTCTGAAACCAAACTGATGTTCTGGTATTATGTTTTTGCCTTCGATATTTGGTTTTATTCTTTTAAGAAGTATTTTTCGAACAGTTTTGAGATTACCGGTAATAACGAGATTAGTCTGCAAGAAGAAACTTCATTTGGTAGTTTTCCAGGTTCAGGAATCATTATCACTTTTGCTAGTTTCCATAGCTTAAGTACATATTTTAATCTTAATGATGCATTAATAAGGTATGTAAGTTTTACGCTTGCTTTACGAGGTAGTTGTTTGATAATTTCACCAGTAATTAAATCAAATCCTGGAGCTTTCTTAGTGCTATTGTTTTTTTTTTGTTTTTTTTACAATTTCTTTAGGGGTTATGATTCTCTATATTGATTTGTTGTGTTGCTTTATTTACTCTATTTATCTACAGGGCATCTAGATTGGTGCCTGATTCTTCTGCGTCTTCTCTTTTCGGAAATAAACGTTCAAATTTCTTTGGGGTAATTGTTACGTTTTGTTCGTGGAGTAATAATAGAGGTGTTATCCCATGTAGCTTGTTGGATATTATCAACAAATTTTTCCACATGTTATTTGAATTTAATAAATTGAACACTTTTGCACTTTATTTGCACTTAAGGGGGTAGGATATAATTTGTACGCCGTGAGTGGCCGCCCAGGCGGCTCTGATAGTTTGTGCGAGTTTGATTTGTACCGAGACGTACTTCGTTAGAACTCGGCTAGATCGGGCTGCCTTCAAGGTTAACTTTCGCAGTTTGTATGAACACGTGCATTGCCTTATGCCGCTCGCGTCGGCATAATTCCGTATTGTTTTTTTTTAGGAAATCCCCGTTTCATTAGAGACTTGCAGACCTATCGCTCCGCCAGCACTAAAGTTCTTATCCCTACATCTGATGAGAATGATTAAAATTTCATTTTTTGGTGTGACAGTTAAATGTGCTATTATGCTTAAATTGCAAGAATAGATTTGTACAGCTTAGGCTAATAGCAGACGGCTTGTAATAGCGCGCGGGGTTATTGTTTGATTCCACCTCAAGTACTTTGAAAAACTAAATGAAAAACTTGATGACGTTTTTGCTTCATTTTTCATGATTTGCCGTTTTTCACTTTTAATTGTCATTTACTCGAAAAATTTCTTATGTAACATGGCAACATTTTTATACTGTCACTTTGACAATGAAAAGATCTCTCAGAATCAAGAACAAAAATAGGGGGTTGTCATTTAAAAAATAATATATGACGTCATAACTCAAAAACAAATGATGGTTAAAGATCGACTGTCATGCAAAAATGTGTATTTTTATCATAGAAAATCGACGTGTTCGAGGATTTTTTCCTAATTTTTTAATTTCCCTTTTAATGAATTTATTCCATACTTTAGGCGCACACTGTATAATAAATGTGTTTTTTTTTGTCGAGAAGATAAAGTAAATAGGGGGTGGCTTTCATAGTGTTAAAAAAATGCATTTTTGTAATGTTTGAATGGTGTATAGATGATAATAAGTATAGTTTTTTTTGTGAAGGATGGAATGAACAATATGAAAAATACTTGTCAGCGCATTCAAGGACACGAGAAAAGAAAAATATGTTGAAAACTACATATACTACGAGTATATTTTCAAATGTTGTTTTCAATGCTTGTTGTTTTCAAATGCAGAAAGTGGCCGACAAAAAAATTCCCATGAGGTCAAACAAGTATTACAGTGAATAATATATATATATATATATATATATATATATATATATATATATATATATATATATATATATATATATATGTATATATATATATAGTTAAATTACTTGTACAGACTACTACTAGAGGGACTAGACGGGGTAGCATTTCCTCATTACTTTCATCACTATAAATCTGTGAATACATTGTTATTTGAGAACGAAGACTTGGATCACGGAATTTTTTTAGAAATAATTTTACTTTTACCTAAATTCGATCCGTTACTAAAATGGTATTTATCAAAAGTGACCTTTGCCAGTAAAAACCTAAAAGATGTAATAAATAGAGACATTATCTTTAGAAAGATGCAATTTAATAATACTAATATATGAGCCGTTGGACACCACAGTGGTGTAAGTCTCTTTTTTTTTTCTAAATTCAGATAAGTCCAGAAATATGCAAGGAAAAACATCTCTAGTATATTTCTGGAGTGTCTGAATTACTTATTATTATTATTATGAAACTTACTTACACCACTCTGGTGTTCAAAAGCTCTTATAATCTACCATCTCTCAAATAATTCTGTCTACAGGGAATTTAATTAGAAACACTATATTGTGAGAAATAAACATTGCAATCATATATATATTTAAAAAATGGACACTAGTCGGAACATTTCTCAAAAAGATGAGTGCTGACTGCTCAGTCATTGTAAAATATATTAGTATTGAATAGCAAGTCATCTACATGAGAAGAAATGTTGAACCACATTTCAGATTAACAAGAGAGACTTCATCAATATTAAGGGAGGAATTAAGTTCAGAGACAAATGGTCTTCTATACCTACAAAGTATTTTTCGTTTTCTTTCGTATCTAATAGAAACTAATCTCAAAATAAAATGTTCCACTGTTTCACTTGTGTGGCAGACACTAAATGATAGACAAAACCTAAACTGAGGATGACAATCAAAAGCATATGTAACAACACAGAAAATTGTATCAGAACAGGAAACATAATCACAACGAAATTTCAAACTACAAAAGGATTGAGACAACGGGGTGGACTAAGCCCCATTTTGTTCATAATAGCAATGGATGAAATTATGAAGAAGATTAAAAACAAGATAAAGAAAACAAAGACAGGATACAACAAACTAAAACCCACAACAATAACTGAATGTATTTAAAAAAAAATGCATGACTAGCCATAAGAAATACAAAAAAAAGGTATTTTCTTCACCTAAAAAGGCTGAAAAAAAGTGTACCTCTCTACGTAACACAAGTTATGGCAAAAAGATATAGAGCTGGAGTGTAGTCGATTTGTGGAAACATTAGACCTTGAGGCACTTAATTTATTGTTAGTATAACCAAATGCAGTTACTTACATTTTATTTTTAGATGAGCAAATAAAGGCAGGGCGAAATTTTAAAATGTACTATAGGGCAGTTTGAAAATCCTATATACAGGCGTGAGAGATCTTTTCGTCTCACTGCCTCAAAATTTGGTGCTACAGTGAAAAGAAAAGATTGGACGCCCTGTCATTCATTAGTCATATCAATTTTAGCACCAACAAACTTTTTAACTGAAGCCATGGAGTATAGAAAAATTAATGAAGAAGTGGCTGTAAAAAAATTGGAAGAGAAATTAAATATTAAAGTCCAGCCAAGTGGTCTATATGTGGACCTCATTCATCCATTTCTTGCTGCTTCGCCAGACGGTATACAATATATTCGAAATTAAATTTCAAAATTTATTAGTTGATGTTAATTCGATAATAATTGAATTTGAATTGTAGGATTAGTAGGAGACGATACTTTAGTAGAGATAAAATGTATCCCAAAATTAAAAGATTTAAACATATCTTTAAAAGAAGCAGCACTGCATAAAAATATATGCTTATAATTTAAAAATAATCAGTTAAGCCTGAAAAGGCATCATGATTACTATTTTCAGGTATGTATTTTCAGGTATGTTATTTTGTTGTTTTTATAAATGAAGAAACCGATATTTATATAGAGGAGATAAGAAAAGATGAAACATTCTGGCAAGATACAATGCTGGAAAAGCTAGTAAGGTTTTATGTGCATTGTATTTTGAAAAAAAAAAGAAATGTGAGGATCCGGATTATATTAAAGATGCACAAAAGTTGCAAATTGAAAAAAAAAGAATAAAGGCATAAATTTTAATTGTTATTTTTTTTTCCTAAATCAAATTGCGAATATTAGGTATTATATTACTATAAGGTGTATAATAAAAAATCTACAATTATTAAGTTAGTACTGAGAACAATATTATAAGGAGAATAGTTATAGATATTACTTAATTTAAACCTGATGTATCTCCGTAATAATTGTTGTGTAAGAAAATTGCTATAAATATTAATTTCAATACCAATTGTTCATATTAATAAATATATGGAGAAAGACGATTGCTATCTACATTACTTTTTTTTATAAGTTATTGTTCTCGAATATGTTGAATATTAGTTCATTCATCCTGTGGCACTACAACCCTACGTGGATCTTGGCGTCCTCCTTTCAGAACACTCTGTCCTTGGCAACCACCCTCCAACTTCTGACCTTCATTATGGTTTCTTTGGCCTCCCTTTGCTATTTAAATCAATAATTTATTTAAAATTTGATTTATATAATAATTTCAATTTAATATTTATTAATGATTAAAATCAATTGATTTTAATTAATCCCAACATACGTATGCGTAGCTTTACAAATTTCCAGTATAAAAATAATCACAGCAAATCATCTTTGCCCGCTTTATTTTCACTGTTTGCCGCTCACTTGAAACATGAACTGAGCGGAAATTGCGGCTTCGCTGGAAGGAGGACTTTTTTCCCGCCGTCATTAACAAACTATGTAAAAACTGTTTTATTCCGCAAGTAAAAGCAAATTATGAAGTACATCCTTTATTTACATATCTACAGTTAATAAATGAATGAAAAAGAATGATATTAACGAAAGTAAATTCCGCCGCGCCATCTAACCGGTAATGCCTGAACTGTTTTGTTCTCGCGCCGTACTCAAATCGTCTGAGGTTGCACCAAATTAACGGAGCACGCGGGACACTTGATCTCAAAAACCAAAAAGTTTATAAAAACATATTTGACGGATTCTTGAAGTATCTTATGTAAATGGTGTCTGGATAGATTTTAGTTGATTTATATTAAATACGTCATATACTTATCAAAATTAAAACTTTAAGTTCAAAAGATTTTTTTTTCAAAAACTTGTCCAGACACAGTCTATATATATTGAAATACAGTACAGAAAAAAATATTCAAAAATATTAATTATCTTCAGAGATCAACTGTCCACAGTCCGAGGCGGCCCGATTCCCCGGCCTTAATTCCAATACAACAATAAGTCATATTGTATTAGTAACGACCGGAAATATTTTTTTAAGAGCTTTACAACGATGTATCCCAAGTAGCCTTTTTTTATGGAGGTGGCTGTGGCTTATGTCCCCCCCCCCCCCCCGTAGCCACTAGCCACTAAGCGGTTTTGAGGAACTTCAAAAATAATGATGTGTTCTATGAAAAAGCCGATGGCAACTTTTCAAATTGACGCCCTGTATATATATATATGTATATACAGGTATACAGGGTGTCTACGCTAAACCGTTCGTTAAAAGTTTACAGGGTTGCCCTTGTCCTAAAAATTTCAAAAAAATTCTCGTCACACGGCTGAATCAGTTATCCTCATGTGAAATATTTTCAATATTCTATCACTTTCGGTTTCACCGGAAGTAGTGCCGACTTTCTTATATTAAATGGAACACCCCATATATTATTTTATTTTTGAGTAGCTCTCTTAAATTGGAACATATTTTGTAACAACGTATTTACACGTATCTTTTCCAGTTTTCAAGAAAAAAATGTTTTTCTAAAATTTTGACCTCTAAAAGGTAGCCTGAAATCTGTCTATAACTTTTCTTAGGAATAAGATAAATTTATGAGTTACATTTCAAATTGTACCTAGAGGATGCCTCTATGAGTAAAATAATTGGAGACTGTCAATTTTGATAATAAGTGTTCATCGATTGTCAATATTTAAGTGCCCTCTTAAATATCCTGTAATTCATTTTTTTTAATGGAATGGCCCATTTGTAATCGCTTTACTACAAAAAAGTATAATACAACTATACTCCTACAGCAGGTATTTTTTGAATTATTTCGAGGATTACTTTTTCGTCGCATTTCTGCAGGGTATAACTTTGCATGTCACAAGTGCACTTTAGTAGGAATGTGATATGTTTTTGTTTTGTCGCTATTGCAATGCAAACTGTCAAATAATAAAACCATTTCGAATAAAGTATTACAGAAATCAAAATCAACTAAATGAATCATTACACCAATCAGCAAATTATCAATTTATTCTTTATACATGGCAACTGCGATGGAATTGTTGCTCTTACTGTTAGAGTCTAACATGTAGAGTATTCAATAAAACTTCTCCACATTTGCAGCCGATAAATAAAAAAAGATAAAGAACACCCCATATATTATTATATTTTTGAACTCTTCGCTTAAATTGGAACATAATTTGTAAGAACGTATGTACCCTTGTCTCTTCTAGTTTTCAAGAATAATTTTTTTCTAAAATTTTGACCTCTAAAAGGTAGCCTGATATATGTCTATAACTTCTCTTAGGAATAAGATAAAATTATGAGTTATATTTCTAATTGTACTTAGAGGATGCTAATTGTACTTAGAGGAAAATAATTGGAAAGTGTCAATTTTGATAATAAGTGATAATTGTGCATGCCACGTTTTTTCAAAATTTTCTGTACTGAAGATTTACCAATGCCTAAATCCTCTTGAGCACAGCGGGTAGATGCTTGTGGATTAACTTGAAAATAGGCCGGCGAACACTATTTCTTGCACTTCCTCATTTTCCATAACTGGCTATTGTCGATGTCTTATTGCATTCACTTGTCCAAATTGAACAAGATTTGATGCCAATCTTCTAAATCTTCTTTTATTCATCGGCGGCAAATGTGGATAAGTTTTATTGAATACTTTACATGTTAAAGCAACAATTCTATCGCATTTGCCATGTATAAAGAATAAATTGAGAATTTGTTGATTTGGGTAATGATTCATTTTGTTGATTTTGATTTCTGTAATACTATATTCTAAATAGTTTTATTATTTCACAGTTTGCATTACAATAGCGATAAAACAAAAACATATCACATGCCTACTAAAGTGCACTTGTGACATGTAAAATTATACCCTGCAGAAATGGGAAGAAAAAGTAATCTTCGAAATAATTCAAAATATACTTGCTTTCGGAGTATGGTTGTATTATACTTTTTTGTAGTACATTTTTCTCCCAATAGTGCTATGCAATAAAAAATGGGTCATTCCATTTAAAAAAAATGAATTACGGGCTATTTAAGAGGGCACTTAGATATTGACACTTTATGAACACTTATTACCAAAATTGACAGTTTTCAATTATTTTACTCATAGAGGTATCCTCTAGGTTACTGCCGGAAAGTACTTTCCACCTGTAAACTTCCTGCTATATGTGTGAGCGGTAGTGAGACTGCTGTCAAAGAAAAAGCTGTTGGTATTGCAGAATATTTATTTGAAAAGTAAAAAAAAGAAGAAACGAATCTGGTATCTGCCTTGTAAAACAAAATAACATTTGGCTTATAGAGGGTGTTAAAAAAATAATGTGAAATATTTAAGGGGTAGTAGTATGTGACGTACCTGAAGGGCAGTCGGCGCGTTAGGCCGTGGAGCGAGTGGAGGGTCCCTTTGAAGTAGTGACGAGGGCCAGGCTCTCGGTGTCAGAGAGTGGGGGGGTTAAAAAAAGGCTCCACGTAATTTTACCTCGTTGCTACTTCGTCGCAAGGGAGGCTCCACCCGGCCTGTGTGGGTGGTCGTCGCTGGTGACTGCTACAGCTCTGGAAGCCGACGGCTCGCGTCGTAGACCTGAAGCTCGCTCGCGGCCTCCAGCCAGGAATGTTCCGGCCGAGCTGCCTACCCCGCTGCTAAACGCCTAGAAACGCACGGCCTTAATCAAAATGGCCGGACACGTGGCTTCACGAAGAGGAGAGGAGATAACTACTTACTCCGGTGTTATGAGCGTGTTCTCTGCCCTCCAGTCGATGCCTCAATCCCCCTCAAGGGTGGTTAGTTGAGAACCGTTGATTATTCCCGTAAAACGGATGGTGAAATACCTTATCTGCAACGGTTCTTCTGGCACGATCTATCTTGGGCACGAGTCAATGTAGTTCTGCGTCGTGGTGGCGCTTTACGCCGGTGAATTTAAAAATCGCTCACCGGGGAGACGCGTCACCACAACAAAAAAATGCAAGCATGGTTGCCTACCGTGCAGGTCTACACGCCAGTTAATTTATTAAAAATCCGTTTCTGCCGACGCTATTTTTGGACCGTTACAAGTATCACATCATAGAAAAAAGGCTTAATACACATGGGTCCTTAAAGTAATGGTTTCGGAAATATGGAAGATTATTCTTGTTTACCTCATTTTTTCATTTTGTACATGTTCTAGTAGTGACAAAATAGTATATACGCCATGGTTGTAAATACTATTACAGCCTCGGATCATGTAACCCTCAGCGCTATCAATAAAAGAAAATCATACACTATTATTACAGCTATTTAATGTTTCTATTCTAAGTATTATTCACGGGAGGCAAAGTTGTTTGCCTCCCGTGGGAGCAAAAGTAGTACTTTCCTCCCTCTTATGAGCGACGCAAGTGCCTACTTTCTATTAAGGGAGTAGAAAAATATTTTTACGCATTTAGCACAATTTCATCCGAAATGTACATACAACATTTGTGCGGTTCACCATCTATATGTCATTTGAAAGTTTAAATCGTTTAAATCGTTCATGCTTCTTATTCATTTGTTTTCTATCCTAGGTTGGCACAAGTATATTTTTCTGTTTCTTACCAAACCGAATTTGTACTTGTATTCTCTATTTGTTTCCTTTGCTTTAAAAAATAATGTGTTACTTACATTTTGTAAGTTTTCTACATATACAGGGTGAGTCAAGGAAAGGTAAACATTTTATAGAGTGATGGTATCTGCAAATAAATAGGAACTCTGAGCACGAAAGACTGTGCGCTTAAAATAAAAGCCGGATATATACAGTATCGCGAGAAAAAGTAGATATTTTTAAAAAGTGGTAGTATAGGACAAAGTAAAACAAAAAAATATGAATATAGATTTAATTCCGATTATTATTATCATTTATTCATGAGTTGACAAGTGTATATTTATACTGTAATATTTTTGAGAATTTCCGTAAAATAAATAATAGACTACTCTGTAAAGTGCAAACAGCTGCATCTGCTAAACTATTGAGAATTATACCTTGCGATCAACAATTATTTAGATAAAAGAAGCCCTTGAGATGTTGGAAGTATGTCTGCTAGGGCACAACACGTCTGTTAAAATCTGAAGAAAACAATTCATGATAGGCCTGAATTTGGTAAGGATGCATGCCAATGCCTTTCTTCTATTTATATTTTGCAGGTTCCATAACTCTGACACAGTCATAGCCGCCCTCTATCTAAATAATTATTGATCGCACGGTATAATCAATATTAACCGCCGAAAAATGAGTTTTTATCATGTCGAACTTTGAGCGGTAACTGATTTGTAAATGAAGGTTTTGTTTGACCTGAGTTTTTTGTAGTACTTATCTTGACTGGTCGAATGAAATTTTAATGTCTTCGACCCCCATTTCAATATTATAAATGGCGGCTTTTAATTTCACGATTACTGTGATAATTTGCTTAAGCGGCTCGGCGATCTATCAGGAAAATCAACGAGGAGCCCTTTTGCTAAAAAAAGCTTCATTCCGCCATCCATCAAAAACCGCTTTAAGTTTACAGCTGTTTTATAAGAAGTATAAATGGGGGCGATTTATTAAGGCCCGCGACCCCTTATTTTAATTGCCGCAGAGGAACAACGCGTGACCAAGCACTGAGAGTGAGCCACAGAACAACAAAGCCACGGTTCGGGCTGGGAGGCCTCTATTAATCTTGATAATTATCCCTGGAGGCTTTTTCTGAACGTGGAAGTGCGAATTTTCGGATTGTTCCGGATTTTCAATTCGCGTAACTTCTGGTCACACTTTGTTGCGTGGTTGTGGAACTCGCACGAGGACTAATTGCCACACGCCCCTCTGGACGTGGAGTTCGGCAGAGCGTAACGGTAGTGCTGCTGGTGTTGGACGATTTATTAGATTTATTAACTGGATGAAACAATACCCCTCGGTTTTAATTAATATTTCTGGCGCACGGGGTCTCGGGTTGCGGCCTACGCACAACACCCTTACTTCCTCCCCACCTTTCACACTTGCTTGTGCGTAGCCACGTAGCATGGACAAAGAACATAATAATTTTACACATTTTAAACAGATAGCTACAAAAAGTATATCTAAGGCTGGAAGGTTTCGCATACCCAATTATTTGATTAATTAGATATTTTACTCGGTGCTAATAAGTTTTTATAATTTATAATATTTGCTTTGGCTCATGATGTATTTATTTTCTTTTTCTTTTGTATGATCGTATAATGGTAGCACTTCTTTATGCTGTGTTTAATTTTAAATCATAATAGTGACAACTTCAAATTCTTTTAGAGGTAATATGTGAGGTTCGGTAAGAATAACATTAATTAAACAAAGCACAGATTTATGCATTAAGTGCAATTTATTTACTTTAAACAGTTTTGCATACACCAAATTGAAATTTAATTACTTTCTTTATTTTACTCAAAATTATTACTTCATTTACTCAAAAAGTGTTATTTTTACATAAAAGATGCATTTGAGCAAGTTCAAACATCAAAGAAATCGACATCTTTGCCCATGGTGATTCCCTGGTTGTATGTTCCCAGTATGTAGCATGGAAAATGTTAATGTGTACATCAACATAATCTGCACAACAGTAACGTCAATGACTCCATATATCGAATAACTCTACGTTTGTGCCCGCACAGCCATTTCAATATAAGTCACCAGTTCGTGAAAAATGGCACAGTTTGTGTACAATGCCACACTCCATCTATTACTTTAGGTTTCGTTAACTTTTTCCCTGAATAGTATCATTTTTGTTATTTTTCATTAATATATATATATATATATATATATATATATATATATATATATATATATATATATATACATCTTCACGCCATTCTACCGCTGTGTGCGCTGTAGGTCTTCAAGTTTGTTTTTATTTTTCGATGAATTGTTTCCATTTTTCTCGGTCCGTTGCTAGTTTTCCTGCCTCCTTCGGGGTCTTTCCTCTCTTGGTAAGAATAAGAATTTCTTCGATGCACTTGTTGTACGTCTTGCTGGGTCGCCTTCTTTTCTTGGTTTTTGTTTGCACAGCCTTCCATACTTTTTTATCCTGCCTATCTTCCCCCATTTTATTTAGATGTTCCGACCAACCTAGTTGTTTTGTTTCTATGTATTTTAGGGTTAGTTCTATTTCTAGGTCTTCGCGGATTTTTCGCTTCTCATCCTGTCGATTTTGATTACTCCTCGTACTCTTCTAAGGAATCGCATCTCTGCCACTTGTATCTTTGATTTGTCATTCCTTGTCATTGCCCACGTCTCGCATTCAAATGTCAGTATTGGTCTGTAGATAGTTTTGTATACTCGGATTTTGGTCTGTCTGGATACGTTTTTGTTATTAACGGTTGTTCTTAATGCATGGTACATCTTCGCTTTCGATTTTTTTCGATTCTTCTATTTATCTCATCGTTCATTTTCCCACTGCAGTTAATTTCGACCTCAAGATATTGGAAGTTGGTTTCTTGTTCAATTTCTATGTCATCTATTATTATTTTGATTGCTTTTTGTTCTCCTATGATCATAACTTCAGTTTTGTCTGTGTTCATTTCCGTGCCCGCTTTTTTAATTTCTATATTCCATGTTTCCAAATTCTTCTGTAGGTTGTCTTCTGTTTGCATAATTAATACGACATCATCTGCGAACACTCCTGTTGATATTTCAACTTTTTTCATGTTTCGATATCCCACTTTCAGTCTTCTCTTATTTTGGTCGCATTTCCTTATTATTCGGTCTATGAAGATGATAAACAGTGTGGGCTTAAAGCTCCTCCTTGTCTCAAAACGTTTCTTATTTTAAAAGGTTCGGTAAGTTGTCCGTTATAAGTTATTACGTTGCTATTACGTTTTCTGTCGTATATGTACCTGATGATGTTACGCATTTTATTGCTGACTTTCTTGTTTCTTAGTTCTTCCCACAGTTTTTCTCTGTGAACCATGTCAAATGCTTTTTTGAGGTCGATAAATCCTAGGAATATTGGTTTGTTTTGGTGTTAGTCTTTTATATTGCCTGTTTTATTATGAAGATGTAATCTTGTGTCGTTCTCCCTTTTCTAAACCCGTTTTGTACTTTTGCGATTTGCTTTTGGATTACGGTTTTCAGTTTCTTATTTATTATTTGTTCGTACATCTTCATTACAACACTTATTAGGGTAATGCCCCTATAGAAATTACAGTCTTTGATGTCACCTTTTTTGTATATTGGTAGTATTATGGAACTTTGCCAATCCAATGGTGTTGTTTCCTTCCTCTAGGCTTGTCTGACTATCTCCAATAGTGCGTTCTTCCGTGTTCTCCGAGGTTCTTTATCATTTCTGCCTTTATTCCGTCGATTCCTGCTGCTTTTCCACTCTTCCTTTACTACTTCTTCGAATTCTTCTGTCGTTATTTCATTCTCTTCTACTTTTTCCAATTTGTGTACTTCTTCGGGGTCTTCTTCTTTGTCTTTTCCGCGGTCCAGTAATACTTCGAAGTACTCTTTCCATACGTGTTTGATGTCTTCGTTATCCATTAACAGGTCGCCCTGTTTATTTCTTATAGCTTTTGTTTTTGGCTAACTCTTTGGCCTTATTGCACTATAGAATAATCTTATGTTCGTCTTGCGGTCTTGTTCCATCTTTTCGCCATATTTTTTCCACTCTTCATTTTTTGCCTTCTGAATCATATCCTTACTAGTTTTTACTTTCTTTTTTATACTCGTTATAGCTTCTGTTCATTTTTTCCTTTAGCTATTTCTGCCATGCTTTATTTTTTAGTCGTAGTTCAGCATGTTGCCTTTGCTGTTTCAAGTACTATTTGCTTCCACCTTGTCCATCTCTCTTCGATATTTAGTTGCCGTATTTAGTCACTCGCTTGAATCATTTTCTGCTCGATCGTTTCCTTAAATTTCTGTGCTATTTCTGCTTCTTGCAATTTATATCATCTTATTGTCGGTGCTTGTGGGTTCCCCTTGTTATTTTGATTATCCTGGGGCTGTTTTTCTCTCTGTATTTTTGTTTCCACTAAGTAGTGATCACTACCTATTTTTTGTCTCCGCCTTACTTTTGTATCTATTAAAACCTTTAGGTTATCTTCATCGGTAATTATATAGTCTATGATGAATTTTTAATTTCTCCACTTTACCTCTCTCGTAAATTGGGGTATGCATTTGTGCTGAATTTATGTATTTGTGATTATCATATTATACAGGCTGCAGAATTCAAGCAGTATCTTTCCATTATCATTCCTAGTGCTTTCTCCGTGCCTTCCAATTCCCTTTTTATATTCTTGGACCCTTTTTCCTACCCTAGCATTTAGATCCCCTGCGATGTATATTTTCCCTCTAGCTTTTCCCGTTACTTCTGCCAACTTGTCCCAAAATTCGCTCTTTTTTTCACTTTTGCGTCATCGTTTGGTTCGTATGAAATTTTTCATTAATACTGGATATTATTGACATTTCTACCTTTCAATATTTTCTTATTATTCTTTCAATTATTCTTTCGATTAACGAATTGCTTAAAATCAGATTTGTTAACTATCGATAATTACTTATTGTTTTTCACATAATTACTATTATTACATAGAGATTCTCAAGAACCCTATTTTCCCACATTGGCACTAAAGCGTAAAAAGTCAATGGGTAATTGCTAAATATCACTAGCATCGAGAGATACTTTATTGTAATCGGAAAACTATTTTTAACTTTCCCACCTTAAGCGCATTGCGACCACGGGTTCTCAATAAACTGCATTAACATCAAAGTCTTTTGTAGAAATTTATAAGATTATTTTGTAAGATTTACCTTTCCCACCTTCGTGCTAAAGCCTGTAGTTGCTAAGGTTCGCTTATTCATCAAGAAATATTTGGAACTCATTTAGATTAGACTTTTATCATTCCTACCTTAAGCGCAATGCGACCACGGGTACTCAATAAACATTCATTCAGATAATCACATTGATTTGTCACTCTGATTTCACTTAATTCAATATAACTTGAATAATACTCTTTTTACTTATAATTGTGTCAAGTCTGACTTGTCATGCTAACGTGATGTTAGCTTCGTCGCTCTGGATCAACTAACACGTTAATTTCAAAATCATTTCCATTTATACCACTCCCTTTGCCTATTAATACATATAATTCCTCGTGAACTTCCCCTAATTACACAGGCCAACAAAAAAAAAAGATTTGGATCTGTTCATTTTTTTGGTGGCTAATCTAATATAGAATCAACATTTTTTGTTTCCATCACGCACTATTTATTTTATAAATTTACTAGGTGTCATATTTATGGTTTCTTAAATATTTGCGAATAAAAATTAAATGACATTCTAAACATTGCTACGCCACTGAGATTAAATTGTGTGCAAATCAATAGAATAGTATAGGGGAATTCCCGAAAGTAAAATTTAATTGCTGGGAATCCCTGATTTGCAGTCAGACCGTCGGCGAATGAGATATAAATAGACGTCTTTGTGTAACAAGCGCATTCAATAGTCTATTTGCGTTCGGTCCAGGCAGTCGTTGTTTAGCAAGTTGTGTGAACATTTTCCAATTAAATACGTATTTAAAATGCCGAGACTTCGTCAAAATAATCCAGATACTTTTTGCTATGTGTGTGGTTGTTTTGTGGTCAAGAAATTTAGACGTAAAATTACATCACTGTTGATACACCAATACTACGCGTATTTTAAAGTAAAGATTGTTGATTGGGCACTACATGTTGTATGTAAGATATGTGATAAGGGTTTAAGGCATTGGAGTAATGGAACAAGGAAATCCCTACCCTTTGGAATACCAATGATTTGGCGAGAGCCAACAAATCACCATGATGACTGTTATTTCTGTATGTGCAATGTACGTGGATATAACACAAAAAAAAACATCATTTATCAGAACCTCAAGTCTGCAATCCGGCCTATGCCACATGGTCCAGATGTGCCTATACCTGAGAAATCAACAAATTTAAAAGATGTTACAAGCAGTTCTAAACCTGAAGTTAATGAAAACAACTTGACCGATGTCAGTGAAATATCGAGCGTTTCTAAGCAACCGCAGTTATTTTCCAAGACCGAACTTAACGACTTAGTTAGAGACTTAGGTATTCCTAAGGATCTCTCCGAAATTTTAGCATCCAGACTTTAAAGTAAAAATTTACTGGCAGAAGACGTCAAAATCTCGTATTTTAGGAAAAGCGAGTCCGAGTATTCAGGCTATTTTGAAAAAAGTGGTTGTCTAGTTTATTGCACCGACAATTCCAGTCTGATAAACAAACTTGGGGGCACATACAACCCTGATGATTGGAGGATTTTTATTGATTCTTCCAAAAGAAGCCTTAAAGCTGTTCTCTTGCACAATGGTAATGTTTTTTCATCGGTACCGGTTGCCCATTCTGTGCAAATGACGGACAGCTACGAAAATCTTAAAGTAATGCATGAAAAAATCAAATACAATGATCATAGTTGGAAAATTTGTGGGGATTTGAAATGGTGGGACTTCTACTAGGACAGCAGTCAGGGTATACAAAGTACCCATGTTTTTTGTGTGAGTGGGACAGTCGAAATAGACGTCAACATTAGAAGAAAAATGACTGGATAAGAAGAGATAATTTTACTCCCGGATCAAAATATGGATCAAAAAGTTTTATGAAGATCTTCGCCAGAAACATCATTATGAAAATCGCCCGATTAAGTTAGAAATAAAATTAATAAACTAAAACACGATTAATTTTTTCCACATTTTTTTAATTACCAACTTTCTGTGATAATTATATTTATTGCTTATTGCTTTATTGCTGTTATAAATGTTCCAATTTTTTTATAATATTTGTTTCTTTACTAATCAAATTATAGGAATGATATTAGTTAACTTACTATTTAGGGGTTAAAATATTGTTTGAAATACAAAATTCAAGAGTTTATAGTTTGTTTTTAGTTTTTATATATTTTCTGCATGACAATAGTTACTTAAATTTTTTTTTTTTTGTTTTTTACTTTTAGTGTGTATGTTTAATTTTGTTATGTTTATTAAAGAGTACATATTTTGTTATTTGCTTCGACGAAGCATGTGCCATGATTTTAGCAGATTTACTTTTATGTTTTGGACATATTCATATTATTTATGTTGATTGTACACAGTTTTATTTGACACATGATTTGTGTCTACGATTTCTATAAGTACTGATTTTTTTTAACAAATATTCACCCAAGATTTATTAGTGTTAAAAAAATCAGAACTAAAGTGCATCGTACTGATGAGAACCATATAGTTCAAAACACGATATTGCCAAAATTAGATGTATTTAATATATCCATTGTATTTTAATACATTGATTGTTACCTTTGTTTATTATGTTTTTAATGTTTGAAATATTTAAATGTTCCATGAATTTTAAATAAAATATACTTTATTATACTTTATTATATCTCTTGATTTTGGATTTTGTAGTATCTTAATTATTTCCTTTGATCATAAAATCTTAAATATTAATTGATATTGTATTCGCATAATGAAGGTCAGAAGTTGGAGGGAGGTTGTCAAGGACAGTGTGTCCTGGAAGAGGCTGATGGAGGAAGCCAAGACCCACAGAGGGTTGTAGTACCACAGGATGAATGAATGAATTAATTTATATTTTGTATTTTCTATATTATGTGCATCATTATTTTGTATTTGCATTTTCTATATTATTCGGATGTTATATCTGATTCCTAGAATCGTATGAAACATTTGGAAATGTAAATAATATGAATCTTTTACAATATCCAATTTAATGTAGTAAATATGAATTTTAAATAGCGCGCAAATCGAAACACGGATGCACCCACACACTCCTAGAGCACGGATAGTGCCCCCTTCTAATCGTGAGGGCGCTGTTTTTATGTTTCCACTTTAGCACACGGGATCGACTCGTCTGATATAAGTTGTCTGTGCGTTAATCTAAAACTATAAACCTGATCCGTTACAGTACTCGCCTATCCAAAATAATGGTTGGCACAACCACAAGCTTTTAGAAAAGACATGAATTATTGAATATTAAGATATTAATCTCTTAGTTCTTAAGCAATCTCCCATCTTTCGGAATCGCAACATTCCAAATATATAATTTCGCAGCTACATAACTCACTGCGGCAACGACTCATCCCTCCAAATCACCAAGCGCAACTATTTTAATGTACTTTTAATTGTTTCCCCGGCCTTCCAGCGACAGAACAAAATAGGAGCAGCACAATCAGTAGCGTCTGGTTTAATTTAAACCCGTCCGCATGGCGGATTAGTGGTTAGAAGTGTGCAATTAATCCCGGCAAAAATGGGCGGGCGCGACGGTCCGAATAGTTCGGTTATGTTTAATTGCATAAAAGCAGCCGTGCAACGGCGCAAACGACAGACAAACGCACACACGCCGAAGTGGGACCGCTAACGAATGGTGGCCACCTAATTGTTTAGAGAGTGCCGCCGTCCGATACTAAATTGCGAGCGGTAACTCGTTAAGTGAGGATCGCCCCTGCGAAAAGTTGAACACATAATTAATTGATGGATTTAATTTTGAAATTTCGTTATCGGTACGTTAGTTGTACGTCCGTTTGAAGGTAATACAATTACCTATTTTATTTGTTCCAAATCAATTATTCGGCTGGCTGAGATAGAAACTGACTAAATAATAGTATTGCTTTACATAATCACACACAGCTTAAAATTTATCTACCGCGCGTTTTTTTAAATCTCTGAACATAGGGTATGTTCAGTTTTAAAACGACGGGATCCATTGTATGCTTAAATTCAATGTATACGCAACCAAATTTACTAGCGTGTGTAACTCGATTATTTAAAAAAAATACAAATTCATAACGTATATTTACGTAACGTATAAAACGTCAAAACGGTTGATAAAAAATGTATTCAACGCAAGAAAGTATTTAAATAGGGCAATAGCGAGTAGAGTTTTATTTTAATTGATAATGGAAATATTTTTTGTTAACACATGTTGTACAATAAACAAAACCATAAACACAATAATAAAATATAAAGCAATAACATAAATATAGCAAATATTCGAAATGGCCGCCACTCTGTTCCAAGCAATAAGCAAGTCTATGATGGAATTCTTGCACTGTATTTCGCCTAAAGTTTGGATTCAACTCTTGGCAAGCTCAAATTATTCGTTCTCTGAAATTCTCACTTGATTGAATTTCTACATGATTATAAATTACATTATGTAGATGTCCCCGAGAAAGAAATCATTAACGGAAAGGTCTCGTGACCGCGCAGGCTATAGGACCAAATCTCCCGATCCAACGTTCACCAAACACAGTATTTAAATACATACATACATACATAATCCTTCCTCTTGTACCTTACGGTGTCGAGGTGTCGTGGCAGAAGTTTCTCCACCGACGACGATCAGTAGCCAACTTATCTGCTTGTCTCCATTCAATTTTCTTCGTCTGTAAGACTTTGGCTACTTCACTGTTCCACGTTCTTTTGGGCCTGCCTCTTGTTCTCTTCTTATCCTTTCCTAGCTTCCATATCACTTTCACTTTTCTATTCTCGTTCATTCTAACCATATGCCCAAACAACATTAGCTGTCGCGTTTCTACTGTCTTTAATAAAGGTTTTACATTGAGCTGATCTCTTATTGCTCTGAATGTTACACCCGCTACTGCTCTTAAATAGCGCATTTCACTAGCCTGGATTCTGCTTATTTCTTGATCACTTAGTCCCCATGTCTCGCATCCATAAGTTAACACCCGCCCAAATACACTTCTGTAAATTTTAATATTGATAGTAGGGCTGACCTCCTTCTTTCTTATAAATATTTTATTCATTGCGTAAAACAGTTTAGTGGCATTGGAGATTCTTTTATTAATTTCGTTTTTAAGGTGCCGTTTTCACTGATTATCGAGCCCAGATTTTTAAAATTTTCTGTTTGTTTTAGTGTGGTGCTGTTTAATGTTATCACCAGTTCTTCCTCTTTTTGGACTATTACCACGACCTCTGTTTTTTCTATGTTGATACTCATATTATTCTTCTGGAGGTCGTCGTCCCATATCTTGATGTTCTTCTGTAACACGGTTTTCAAGTTTGCTATTATTAATAAGTCATCAGCATATATCATTTCTGATATGTATACATGTTGTAATTTATGTACCCCTATATATGCTACCTTTATCCATTCTCTGCATGTGTTATAAATTTTATCCTTTAGTAGTATAAACAAACAATGGGCTAAGAACCCCTCCTTGTCTGACTCCCATGGTTGGTAGAAATTCATTGGAGTACACATTATTTGTTCTTATTACATTTCTTGTCGTGTGACAAATACTTTTTATTGCTCGTAATAAATTACTACCAATGTTCCATTCTTCTAGGATTTCCCATATTTTTTCTCTGGGCGCACTGTTAAAAGTCTTAGTAAGATAATCAAATCCTACGTATAGGTTGCTATTATGAGTCAGAGTTTTTTTTTCTGTTAGTTCTGTTCTATCAAATCGATTGTCCCACTTGATGGGCTGAAGCCACATTGGGTATCGTTTATGGTGGGCTCTACAATATTTCTTAATTTTTTTTTCGAGTATTATTTCGTACACTTTACTGTTGACGCTTAATATTGAAATACTTCTATCGTTTGTGCATTTTTTTTGCATCTCTCTTTTTGAAATATGGTAAAATTATTGCTACCGTCCAGTCTCTAGGTACTGTTCTGTTTTCCAGATTAGATTTATCAATTTATGCAGGCATGCAAAGCCTTCCTAATCTATATATTTAACCATTTCTCCTTTTATATTATCCTGGCCCGCTGCTTTGTCATTTTTTAGACTGTTGACTGCTGTTTCCACATCTAGGAACGATATTGCCTCTTCTATACCATGGTATTCAGTATCTCCATATCTTACCCTCTCTACCGCTGTTCCCCCTTCCAATGTTTCAGTAAAATATTCTCTCCACCTCTCCACAATTTGTTTGTCATCTGTGATTAGTTTGTTTACTTTATCTTCTATGTAGTTGATGCGACATTTCTTTGTTTTCCTTAGGCTTTTCAGCGTTCGAGAGAGTAGTTTGGCATTTCCTTGGCTGTTTTTCTCTATGATGTTTCCATATTCTTCCCATGCTTTTTGTTTTTCTTCCTTGACCCTTGCTTTTACTTCTTCTAATTAATTTCTATCTTTTTGCTCAAATATGCTTTCCATTTTTTTTTCTTTTTAATTTCTGATATAACTTGTTCATTCCACCACGCAGTGTCCTTATTTGTTCTTTGGATGGACGTACCGCATATTTCCTCTGCTGTTCTACAGATTATTAGTTTGAATACCTTCCATATACTCATTATATATTATATTCCATATCTCATTATTTTTATGCCAGTCTGCTTTATCGAATTCCCTATTTAGGGCTATTATGTAATTACTTTAGGTTCCATTAGTTTATATATTTTAATACTGGCCCCGGTATTAAATAAAAGCAAATAACACTCACAACTGCCCAGTTGTGAGTGTTATTTGTTGTAGTCCTAGTATATTCACCGATGTTTAACTTGGCTTTTACTAGATAGTGGTCGCTCCCGATCTCTGGGCCCCTACACACTTTTACGTCATATATTTCCTTTCGGTATTCATTTTGCATCAATACTAAGTCTATGATAGATTTTTCCTTTCTGCTTTCCATAACACGTGTGAACTTATGTATGGCTTTGTGTTTAAATTTGGCATTACTCACTATCATGTTATTGTTTACACAAAAATCTATCACTCGTTGTCCATTATTATTTTTAGTTTTTTCCCCAAACGGTCCCACCGGTCCTTTATCTGTGCTAGTTCCAACTCTTCCATTGAAATCACCCGCAATTATTATTTGATCATCTACCCTGTCTCTCTCTTCTTGTAGGTTTTCCCAAAAAAATATCTTTGGTATCTTTTTTCTCATTTTCTGAAGGTCCATATACTACAATTATTGACAGAGTTTCGTTTCCATTCACTTTTAAGTCAACTCTTATTAATCTCCCATCGATAAATTTCCAATCTCTTATAAGCCCAGTATATTGCTTATGTATTAGGATTCCTACGCCTGCCTTAGCCCGCTCTGTTATATCTGCTCCGTTGTATATTAATAGGTGATTATTACTCATCTTCATACTTCCTTGTCCTTTTTTCTTTGTTTCTTTAAGGCCTAATATCACACAATTACCTCTTTAAAACTCTTCAATTAGTTAATTTTCTTTTCCATTTAAACCTTGCATGTTCCATACTCCTAGATTAAACTTTGTTGTATTTGTTTAGCGTCTCTTTTTGCGAAAGTTACGTAATTTTCTTATTTCATCACAGTATCTGTTGCCTATATCGTTATCGTTTGCCCCATCCGATTCGGTACTTATTAGTTTTTTCTTTGATTGTTCGGCTTACCTTTTTTAGGTGTTGTGTTAACTCGTCTCCTTCCGGTGATCTTTCGCTTATAGTTCTTTTACCGCTGTTTATTTCCTCTCCGTACATTGTTTTGTTTAGCTTTAGATTTGCTACGCTATATTTCTTATCGAATATTATCAATTTGTTGTATTGTATTTGCGCTTTGTGCCATTTTTGTCTCGCTTCCTTCATTTATGATACTAATAGTTTTCTTTCTTCTTGAATTTCTTTTGTGTAATCTTGATCTATCCATATATCTGTTCCCTTAAGGCGCCTTGCATTCTTTAAGATTTCCAACTTCTTATTACTTTTGACAGTTTTATAAGTATCGGTCTACAGTTATCGACTCTGAACTTACCAATTCGTCTGGCTTCCTCTATACCATTTTGTTTATCTATCATTACTCCTGCTTTAGTTAGTATCGCGCTTATATTTTCCTTAGTTTCCGGCTCCCCATCTTCTTCATCATCAACCACCCCTTTGATCACTAGATTATTCCTTTTAATCTCTCTTTCCAACTTTGCTATTCTTTCGTCTTGTTACACAACTTGTTCCTTCTGTTTCCCATTTTTTTCTTTCACTGCTGCCATTTCCTTAACTAAGAATTCAGTTTCCCATTCATTTGCGATGTATCTGATTTTATGTCCTAGAACATTCTCTGTAGCTTCTCCATGTCCGCCATTTCTTGTTGAATACTTATGTATACTATTTGTCTTTAAGCTCTGGTATGTTGGTTGCCTACAGTCTGCTTTCGTGTTTTATTTTCGTGGTTTGTATACTTATTATCTTATAGTTCCCTCTTCCCGCGGTTTTATACCTTATTGACGAATAACCTAACCTATTTCTTCTCTTTGGTTAACAATTTTTATTACTTATCCCTTGGGAAAAGTCAATATATCTTTGATGCACTCTTCCCTACCTATATATTTCACACTTCCTTCGTACTATCCTTGTACCTGATTGCTCGTTACGGCCCAACTTGTACTTGAATATCGGAGAGCGATACAACGATTCACACACTACCTACCACAGTCAGTATTTAAATAATTTGTAACTATTCTAGCTGGATGAGCTAGGGCACCATCCATCTGTAAGCAAATATTATCAATATTTAGTGGTTCAATTTTGGGAATGGCTTGGTTTCTTAAAAGTCTAAGATATTTATTTGTATCTAAATTGCCATCAATAAAAAATGTTCCAATGAACCTATTATTTATTAGCCTGCCGACACATTAACACTTTCGCGTACTTGATGACGAATTAAATTTAGAATTTGTGGATTCGAGCGGGCCCAGTATCTGTGAAGAATATTATAGAGTAAATCAAAGAAATAATGAAATTTTAAAAATACTGACCGATAATTTTGTGAATTAACTTCTCCTTTATACTAGAAGATGTTTCGTCCGTAAACATATTTTTTTCTAAAAACTGTTCATTGGTGTTTAGTGTGTTAAACATTTCTTCAAAAAAATTTGTTCTCCTAATTTTATCCTCTTCTCTGAGATATTGATGGTTTTAAAACTTGTATGATTTATTGTTCAGGTATCCTTTAAAACTTTTCGAATTGAAAATCGGCAAATTCCGAAGTAGTAGCTCATTTGTGTAATGGAAGATATTGGTTCTTCTTCAGCAAACATAACACGTTTAATTTCATTTCTTCAGTCAAACCGTGGCATCTCCTTTCTCCTAATAATTTTATGATGACTACCTGAGTCACCTGATTCTGTACTTGTAAACTTGGCGATTATATTAAAAATTGTTCCGATTGATGGCATTGGTCTCTCAGGAAAATGCACAGAAAATTAAACGCACATAGTCCATATAGTAATGCCACATTGATACCAGTGCACTAATTGTTTTCTTTTCTTGCGTTGAATACATTTTCTGTCTACAGTTTTGACATTGTATTAAATACGTTATGAATTTGTATCTCTTTTTAAATAATTGAGTTACATACGCTAGTAAATTTGGATGTACATACATTGAATTTCAGCATACAAAATTGATCTCGTCGTTTTAAAACTGAACATATAGGGTATGTTCAGAGATTAAAAAAAAACGCGCGGTATGTATAAAGGATGTGGCAGACAAATGGTTCTTTTCTATAAACTTTGCATGGTGCGGGCATATGTGCTGCGAAAAGTAGACCATGACCTTAAAGTTTTTCACACTTGCAAGTAACCATGAAGCGTTGTACCGATGAACAACGAGGTTTCCACCTCAGTGGATGTCTTAAATAATCACAATTTTCAATATTGAGCCGCTGCCAACCCTTAACAACTTTACGAACGGTCTCTCCATTCGACCAAGGTTACAGTCGAGTGTGCAATCCCTTTGAATTGAATAAGTGATCCGTATTTATTCGAGAATGATGTTGGTCATGCAGTTACAGCAACACCAGCGTGCTATGTTTAAATGGTAGAAACTTTCATTCCAAAACTTCAACGATTTCCTATGAATTAGAACCTCATTTCTTACAAGAGCCACTAGTTACACAGCCACGATGATAATAAACCATGAATCATGAATGAACCAATGTTCACTGGCCTCCATAATCATCAGACCCTTGTAACTACCTTTTATGGGAGTATCTCAAGTTGAACAGATTTGAGGCTCACCCAGTAACAATACACGTCTTAAGAGTGAGGATTTGTTACTAAATTTATGCAATTTAACTAGCGATACTACGACCTGTCAGTTAGAATTTCCTAAATGGGGTTCAATGAGTACGAAATAATTGTCGTCTCCTTCCTGGACTGATATTCAAAAAATGAAACTGTTGTTTACTTGTATACTAATTTCCATTATTGCAATAAATGTAAAAACATATTTCGTACGTTTTTTAATACCTTTACTTCATACTCTCTTGTAGATGTTCGATTACATTATTAATTTGAGTCTGATAGATGAGTAATACAGCATCAGAGCCGGTGAGTGTTGCTAAGCAATACCTACCAGACTGTTATTTTTTTTAAATCAAATCTGACATTTATTAGAAACTCAAACATACTTTTGGCATTAATTATGTGAGTGGGTATTGGTATTGGGAATACATATTAACATATACCCTAAGGCCTCGGCTACGATATGAGCGACGAGCATCTGCCACAAGCGCCAGAGCGACACAACACACCTTTTCTTCATGCTTTGAATGCAACGTGTTGGAGAAAGCTGAAGCTTGGGGCTTGTCGCTTACAGCTCCTCCTAGACATTAATATGTACTTGCCGCTCACCGCACACCGCTCACCGCTCGAATCGTGTCCGAGGCCTAATTCATTAATTGTACTGCCCGTAACACTAATTCCGGGGTTCTTGCTCGTTGTCTAGGTGAACTGTGTTTGACGTCAATTTTAAAGTGACAACTATTCAAAGTAAACAAACAACAGTAACAGCAGTTGTTACAGGTAAAAATATTATGCGACTTGTGCAACATAATCTTAATTTATGATTTTTGAAATAAAATAATGATATAGAAGAGACTTACAGTATGAAGTAATAGTGTTTTAAAACATAAAGAACGTGACTACATTATATCGTTCGAGGAAGAATTGTAATTTTTCCGAGGAATGTTACTTCTAATGTTCCGCATGGCTTTTTATGTTTTTCCCACTAGCAGAAGTTATGCAAAATTCCAAAATGTCCTTGCCAAATGCTAGCTCGTAAACTCAGAAAATTTAAATGTCTAAAGAAATCGCAACTGCCTAGTTGTCATGTGTACAGGCACATAAATATGTTTCATAGAATAAATCAAAATTCAAATGCTGTCACGTGTAGTCTACGGTGAGAAGGATATGGATATTGAAGAGATTGCGAACGCTCCTTGTGAGAATTTATTACCCCCGAAATCTCGAAAGCGTTATGAAGGTACATACACTTGCTTCAAAGACTGGATGCTAAGAAAAAACGTAATAGAGGTGATGAAACATGATTTTTGATAATTTATTGTTCATCTTATTATTTTATTATCTATTATTTTCCTAGGAATGTAATGAATTAATTTCCGTCGTCAAGGATTAATAAATAAGCATGTGTTATGGCAACCTTACGGTACTTGTAACCATGAGTGTAATGTTATCTTACGAGATTGCTAGTGGGAAAAATGCATTACGATACACGTCCGGTAGTACTTGTAACAGTAACTCGCTAAATCTCGGAGTTAGAATTAACCTATTTATTAGGCTTATTATTAGGTTTAGACTTTTAGGCATAATTTGGTCTGTATTATATGTCCTAGAAATATTATACATTTGTTTTTTTAACACCCTGTATATACAGTCTCCGCTAAAAAGTTGGACACATATGGAAAACTATTTTATTATTATCTTCTCAGAAAATGTTATTCTTTCAAAAAGTTTCTGCATTATTTGAAACTCAATAATCGATCTTCGAAGAAAAATGATATGCTTCCATATACGAGCTTTAACCAAACATAGTTAAACAGCTTAAAAGTAAACTACTAAAGTTTCTTAGAACTGATAAGGCTCGAAATGCAAAATTGGAACCACTTACGACGAAAATATTGTCTTTTGACTTTTCTGGTATAAAGATGAGATTGTAATTTGCAAAGTCGGTTTAACCTAATATAATCGATAATCAACACACTAATAATTTGAAGTCATAATAATTCTTCGAAATCGATATAAATCTTTTATAAATAATTATTTTCATGTTTGGCGGCAAGTGTGATAATTATCACCTTGAATTAATACAAGGGCTGCCCTTTCTTATGAACACAGAACTGAAGCCATTTTCATTTGATAAATTAACTTTAAGTCAAAATAATTATTTATAAAGGATTTATAACGATTTAGACAAATTATTCTGACAATATCAAAATATTGAGGTGATTTAATTATCGATTATTTTAGGTTAATTCAACTTTGTAAATGACAAAGCACACCTGTACCCAGAGAAGGCCACAGAAAATATTGTTGTCGTAGATGATTCTAATTTTGTAGTAAGAATCTTCTGTGAATTCTAAAATTTCCAAATAACATTTTCACATATTTTAAAAAAAACAAGAGTAGTTTACTCTTAAGCCGTTTAAATATATTAAATTATGGCTCGTAGACGCAAGCAGATAAATTTACTTCGATGATTACTTATTGAGTTTGAAATAATACAGAAACTCTTTTAAGAATAAAATTTCTGAGAAGTTATTAATAAAATATTTTTCCATAGGTGTCCAACTTTCTGGCAGACACTATATACAGGGTGTCTCCTAGAAAACGCCGCTGGCCAAAACTTCTTTATTTATTGGCCAATTTCAAAAAACAAAAACAAAAATAAATGGCTCCGCATGTTCTACAAAGGCGGCCTATTTTTTTTTTTTTTATATTTATTTTTCTGAATCCAAGGATGTATAATAAATTGGCTTTGATGGAATATTTGTTACAGAAAAATTAAATAAAATGTTAAAATAGTTTTTCAAATGTGGCGTGAAAAACAAAGCGAACACAATGTGGAAAACAATATGTAATATTTTATTAGAATAATTCAAAATATGCATCAGAAAATACAGACATGTCTACAAAAGACGGCCATCTTGTTTAATCACAACTGATATATTTTCGTTATTGCATTGTTATAATACATAAATTGCAAGAGGCATTTAACATACAATTAAGACGTATTTCTAGTGATTTCCACATTGTGTTTGCTTTGTTTTTCACGCCACACTTGAAAAACTATTTAATTTTTTTTTTTTTTTTTTGTAACAAACATTCCATCAAAGCCAACTTGTTATACATCTTTGAAATCAGAAAAATAACATCTACCAGAAAAAAAATATAAGAAAATATATGTACCATTGAGAAAAAAAAGTTGACTATCGCTGAAATGAAACTTCATTTTGCATAAAAAAACAAAATTAGGGCCCCTTTGTAGAACATGTGAAGCCATTTAATCTTGATTTTGTTTTTTCGAAATCGGCCAATAAATAAAGGAGTTATGGCCAGCGGCGTTTTTTAGGAGACACCCTGTATATACAGACAGTTTGTTGTTATCGTGCAATATAGGGTTAATTACTCCAATAGTTACAAACTTCTGTCACAATGACAGCAATGTAACAAAGCGTCTTTTTTTTAAATGCAATATAGATAAAATTCCCTGAAAGACAAATATAACATTTTACGAAGTAAACAATGTATTCAACTAAAGAAAGAGCCCAGTTATTCAAATAGATAATGATGCAAACCTCAGCTTAACATTGTTCACTTTGTAAACTGTGATATTTGTGTAACAGAGAATTAATTTTATACCTGGATGTTTTTTAGTGTGAGTCACCAGATCTAGCAACTTTAGTGACTTTTGTCATGTGTTACGAACTTTCAAGTTAGAGACTTTGGGTTTGTAAAAACAGTGAACTCTATATTACATAACTGGAAAGGCGTCTCAATGTAAGTTAATGCTTGTTGAAAATGGCTTGTCATTACTGAATTAGTGACAAAAATCAGTTTTTAAAGCTTTATTATTAACAAATCATTTTCTCAGTAATTGTGTAATAATAAGACATTTTTAACAGGCATTGATTAATGTAACTTCAAAACTGACAGTAAAATTACAAGTTTCGGTTCAGTTATTAATCAGATTTTCTATTTTCTGACAAGTGTCCTCTTGTCTAAGACGCCGCAATTATTTTGTTGGTTCGTTTAACAAATGTTCTTACACATCAGCAATGACTTCCTGCGTACGCGCTGTGGGCCGGTACCTTTCCTTTTTTTGGATCTAGGCTGCCAGTTTTACGGAACAAGTCGACAGTTTTTCCATATTTTTGACAATGACAGACAGCTTAATGACATTCGATTTGACTTTTATGAATGTGAATCAAGTCACGGACTTACGTTCAAGTTCCCACAGCCGACTCTGATGGACTTTTTTGATCAACATATGGTATATATGCATCAGTGGACTTCTTGTGCAATTCTAAACTTCTCCCAGTATAACATATTTGCGTTTCCGAGATCACGACCGCGTAATCTATGGCGCTGTCATTCTGCGACCCACATGCAAAGCGATCCACAGTAGAAACGGAAAAAACGTCCGGAAAGCGATTAGATGTCCGAAGGAGAGATTACATCAAGATATATAGAAGGGCTGCGGAAAACAAAGCGACGACTGTGTTTTTCCGGGTTCCGTACTCACTACATATCCCAGCCATACACGCGAATTTTTAATGCGAACTAAGCAGTTTTCCAGGTAACGTGAAATTTCTATAGGTGGGGTATTATCTCGCAATTTCGCGAGCATTTCGTTAGCGCTCGATCGAATTGATGGTTAAAATTTTATACGAATTAAGTAGAACTGCAAGCGGATTTCGGTACATTTCAGCACCTAAAGTACGCAATCATCTAGTTTGAGGAATAAATTATTACTCTGAGCTGCAAAAAACCTGGTTAGCTGAGGCAAATTACCCATTACATCCGCCGTACGTTACATTAAAAGCGTCCACAATGAATCACGGGTCCGCGCGGACGTAAACATTTCCAGTCGATGTAATAATCGCCGGAACCGGTCCTGCCGCTCTAACGACCGGGTAGAATAAGTGCGGCCCTGTAACAATGCCACACTAACACGTTCATCGATCTCGGAAGCTACCGATCGATGGCTGCATGCATATCCTGCAGGATGCACGTGTGAGACGCATTGTTGCTTTAATGTATGACTGGTCTGGACAACACTGTTTCAGGGCAACGCATCGCTCATACATACATCACAGTAGACTAAATCAATTAACTCGACTGAAATGATGAGCCCACGGTGCAATTGGATGCACCAGACGGCCGCGTTGCACAAATCTGATTACCTGATTAACGTCAGGTAGTTCGGAGCTTATAACAATAACAGTAACACGAAACCAATTAATGTTTAATGACGAATTAAATCATAAGCCCGGCGCCTGCACCATTATTTCACATTAAAAATACAGTTTACATTTAGTTACTTCAACAATGGAATTTATATTATGCAAGTATACGAGATATGCATACAAATGTACAATAGTGTAACTAGTTTACCGCCATAATTCCTGAGGACCTATATTTTATAACTAAGTGCGCAATAGAATGAGCTCCCTTAGTTATTACTGTAAGAAATTATTAAATGAAGTGGCATTTGTATGAACAGGGTGACAATAAATTTAGAAACACCGCAATACAATACATTTATTTTTGAGTGTTACTGGCTTCCATGTTTAGTTGATTTTGAAATAGTTATGGCATCACATAATCTTTGTTATGCTTTTTATTGATTTTAAATTTTTTATATATATTTTTATTTAACGACACCCTATTTCTGGACCTATGGCTGAATACCGTCGTCAAGGAGCGATCCACCACACTTGGAAATTTTGATTTTATGAATAACGCACGTACAACCTAACAGTATACGACATCGCATTTTTCAGTTCCCATCGAAAGAAATGGCACTTTGATGTTAGAGAATTTTAATCGCTCAAAAATGCTCGACCCCACGGGGTTCGAACCTGCGAACCTTGGCACAAGGAGCAAGTGCGCCAACCTCTCGTCCACCGTCGGCGTTGTTGTGTTTTTAATGGTAACGCACTAATTTAAAGGTACTTTTTGATAGTTCTCGTTAAACATGTAAGTAGGTTTGTACAGTAGGGTGGGTGGGTATTTTTAAATTTTAATGGAGGCTAGTTTGGAAAAGTTGTGACTTGTAATTGTTTAATCCCCCACTAATACTGGGCAGTATTAAATACCAATTTAGCCGGGCCTCTCGGGGTCCAAAGTTTGAAAATTTTAAATTAAAAAATAATAATCGGGGCTAGTGGGCAAATATTAGGAAGCTATCCAATTAGTACAAAAAACAAATATTGTTAAAATATCTTGACGTTTAGCTAGGCCCCTTGAGGAAATTGCTATTTTAAATGTCGTACCTAATCGGCAATAATTATTTGTATACTTTTGTTTTTACATATTACGTATATACACGCATGCAACGAGCTCATCTTATTGCGTCAGTTGATTTCTATCAGCCGTGCTGGTATTTTTTATTGTGCGATCTCGCATGAATTCGCATATTTTATTTACATAGTTTGAGTAACAATGTCAAAGCATACTCGTGCCAATGTTAGTATGTATTTATTCGGAACTGACATTTTACTCGAAAACACGAATATATTGCCATTGTACGAAGATGTGATAAGACAGTTTGAAAGTGTTCGATTAAAATTAAAAGCAGAAGGAAGCAAATAGCCAGAAACAAGAGCAGTTGCAAATATTGTTGCACAAAAAATAGTGGCAGTTGGGAATAAAGCCTGGCTTTCTACCATAGGCCGTAAAAAAATTGCTCAAATGATTAGTCATTAAGCCCGCGAAAAGAAGAAAATCAGCGTTTTTAGAAAACAAGCCCGAAACCTTTAAAAAATATGCTAAACGTTTGTTTAAAATTTGTTCCTGCAAATGTTTAGATATAACATCATGCAACTGAGAGAAGAAAGAAAAGATACCTGAAATAGAATAGAGATTTATAATAGATCAAAAAGGAGAAAGAAAAATGGCTCTTAGTAAAGTACACAAAGAGATCACAGCTACTTTAAAAAAGAGGGTCTACTGAAAATCGCAAGACTCTCAGAAAAACTCTGGATTAAATTCAGGTTTTCAAGAGCCTATAGCCGGTGCCAGTGGAACCTGTTGTGGTAAAGCTGACATATACATTAGAGATAGTGATACTACATTGAGTCCAATTTCAAATGATCCAGATGTTTCGTGGATGGAAAAGCGACATAAAAAAATCAAAAATTCTGTCAAACAGCGTTTGCTGACACAAACTGCAAGAGTAGCGAATTTGACAGGTGTTTCTAGTCGTAATGTAGCAAAAATTGCCAATGCTGTTTTAGAAGACGCAAATAGCATTTAAAAAGGCGATGCGGCATTGGTCGTCGACAAAAATAAAATTCGGAACGGGTAGATAAAAATAGATGTAAACTGCCAGATGCAAATATAGTTACGCTTAAAGGTCTCTATTTTGATGACCATACTATGATTTAGGAAAACAATCGCCAATTTATAAAAAAACTGAAGAACATGTAGCTTTAGTCAAAGAACCGGGAAGTATTTTTTCTTTGCATCTATCTCTTACGCGTTCACGAGCGACAGATATTGCTAGAAGAATTATAGGTTACATAGAATCGCATAGTGATGTGGATTAATTGCAACTAATGGTCATAGGGTGCGATGGAACAAATGTTAACACACGTTAGATAGGTGGGGTAATTCAATTGCTAGAAACTAGTTTCAATAAACCACTAGAATGGAGCGTGTGTCTGTTGCATGCTAACGAATTACCTTTAAGGCATTTATTACAAAAACCAGATGGACACACGAAAGGTCCTTATACTTATTCAGGACAAATTGGTTTTCTACTTCCTGATTGCGACAAAATGGAACCCGTTGAATTTAAACCAATTAAAACAGATTTTCCCCTGGTAAATGCAAACGACCTAAGCACAGATCAAAAATATTTGTTTGATACTTGTCAAGCAATCCGGGATGGAACGTAGTTTAGCAAGCAATAGTCCAGGCAAAATGGCACACTCAAGGTGGTTAACAACCGCAAACCAGATCCTAAGGTTATATGTATCAACGAAACATCCTCCGAGATCTTGCAGATACTGACTAAATTTGTAATAAAAGTTTATGCTCGGATATGGTTCCAGATAAAACCACAACCACGACTTGAATGTGGTGCTAGATTGGTATGGAAAACAATTCAGGTTTCAAGAGATTTCCCGACACATGTGAAGATCATTATTGATAAGGTAATACAAGACAATGTGCATTTTGCACACCCTGAGAACCTCTTAATAGTGATGTTGATAGATTAACGACACCGCATCATACAGCTAGCTGTAAAAAAAATCCTGGAAGCCAGAAAAACTGATATTATAAATCACATTTTTAAATTACCAAAATTAAATTTTGTCCAAGAGGACTATATTGACCCTATAGACTGGTTTAACGGCACGGTCACAGAACCTTCACTCACAAAACATATGTCTCTAGAAGAGCTGTTAAATATAGTAAACAAAACTGTGAAATTTGACAATTTTCCCTGTCACACCCAGGCAGTAGAAATGTGTGTCAAGCTATATACGCGCCAAGATTAATGCAAGAAAGGAATTGCCAAAATTTGAGCACAAGAAGCAGTACTTCGCATCAAGAATGCAGTGAAATTAATTAGTATGTATTTCCAAGTTGTTTAACTATGTATTAATATAAATAAAAATAAATGAAGATGATTGATTTTTTGGAGCCCCAGGGGCCAGGGTAATTTTTTTTAATCGGTCCAACTTTTGGTGTGCGAGTCAATTTTTTCAGTATACAACTTTTCCGCACTAGCCCTACCTTGATTTAAAATAAAATGCAGTCGTTTTCGGCCCACCCTAATGTGCAGGGTGGCCCACCTATCCTAGCTCGGACCATTGCTGCTAGACTAATGAAAATTGAGGAAACAATCTGATTGGAAGTTAGTGGACATTTGGTTTTCTACTATTTAAATTTATTTTCAAGTGTACAGAGTGTACCATACATCCGAGACACAAAATTTGGTCTCTTTTTTTGAATGGATCGCCCTGTATATTATTATATTTTTAGAATCTGCTTTATATGGGGTTCATAAATCAATACTTTTTTTTTGGATCAGATGCAACGTTGCCAAGTTATTCGTTGACATTTTTCCCACGTCCATGATTTTTCGATAAATTTTATTAAAATGTTAATAATTAGGCAACGTTGCATTTGATCTCAAAAAATAGAAATGATTTGTGAAGCCATTTTGTTTTTTTTTTAATAACATTTATTATTATTATGTTACATAATTATTGAAACTGATAACATATGATCAACCATTAATTTACCTCGGATACATCTTAACCTGAACTTTGCCCACATAAGCCCACATAAAGCAGATTCCAAAAATGAAATAATATACATAGTGATCAATTGAAAAAGGAGACCAAATTGTGTCCCGGACTTATGGTACACACTGTATACTCGAAAATAATTTTAAAAAGTAGCAGATCAAGTGTCCAATAACTTTCAATCAGATGTTTTCTTAAATTTTTATTAGTCTAGCAGCAATGGTCCGAGCGAGGATAGGTGGGCCACCCCGTAAGTATCCGAAATATAAGGAAAATAATATTTTTTTGTTGTTCTCATCCTCTTATTTTGTGTCACTATATACCGAGTGTCTGGTATGGGCGAACATAGGAATTTAACATGTAAAATTAAATATGTGTAATGATTAGCTCCCCTATTCATTTTAGAGAAACATCGTAAAGGATTTTTTTTTTTAATGATGACAAATAATTATATATTTCTGATTGTCATTTGGGATAAAACATAATAATAACACGTAATTAGTGGAAGAAAGATATTTTATTCATTATCAAAACTTTTTACAGTATCGTCAGTTTACGCAGAGTTTGTGACTTATTTTCGATTAAATTTAACAATCGACCAATTCCGTCTGTATCAGCAATTAGCAAGTTTGTAAAAAGTTTGAAAATACAGTAGGTATAGCGGCAGATGATTCATTCAGGTATTTTAATACTCCAATTTCAATAAATATTATTTCAAATACATTACATTACATGCAAACGGAACAGAAGAAGCAACAATGAATTGGAAGAAAGACCCTTTTGAAAGTACTATAATTTCAGATATTGGCTTTATTGACTATCCATTATCTGTTCATTCTGCAAATTTTCAATAGAATTCGAGGTGTTGCGCGATCCCTAAATTTTGTTCGATTGAGTTACAATTTTACATAAATAATGTCTATATACATTCTCACGAAATGGGAGGGTGAGGACAAAAAAAATTAAAACTCATTTTTTAAGCGCCTAATTTGACGTGGGCAAAAATTTGACGAAAATGTTGTCGTTTGGAGACCGAAGTGAAAGTTATAAATGGCTTAAAAAAAACAGGTGAAGCTCATGAATAGAAGCAGTTAAGTGTATTTTCAACCCCACGTTAGGCGCGCTTATATCTGTGACGAGTTTGGTCGAATGGTCTACAGTTGTAGACCATTTGTAATTGGGTTTTTACAAGTTGAGTTTTTTTTTGTCGCGAATAAATTAAAATGTTAAGTTAAGTGAAACTTGTGTTTTGATACAAAACTTTTTATCCAAAAAATAGTGAGTTTTGTGTTGGAGAAATTAATAAAATTAGAGTGGCTTTGAGTATATTTATTTCATAGATATTGTAATAAAAAGTGCAAATAATCAAAATATATTCAGAAAATACATGATAAACATAAAATTCATTTTCAATTTCAAAATATACAAAATGATACAAATATATATTTTTTTTAAATCCAAAATATTGTGAATATTTGAATCAAAATCGAATATTATTATTCTATATAATATACATATATTATTCTTTGCATGTAGTATTCATATCCCTCATGTCGTCCTTATTTGCACGCATATTTGCCACATTGAACACATGCTCTTCGGGTAGATTTGTAGGTAAAATAACGCAGTGCCCTAGCTGGGTCTTTACTTAGCTCTACTCGACGTTGTGTTTTAGTCATACATGTTTTATGTCTGCAATTAGTGTACTATAATAAATGCACAGAATATTTAAACTGCCATTAATTACAAAAAATATTCAATAAAAAATCGAACCACAACAAAAAAAAAACAAGTTTAGGCGCACGGACTACACTTGTAGACTGGTGGCATTTGATTTACTATAACTAAATGTACTGCACTAAAACCATTTAGCAAACATATTAAGAATATAATTGTGGGTGTTACTGACAGCTACACTAGCGGACGTATGTGCACACAAAGCCTAGTCTGAGTATTAATCGTTCTAGATGATTAACCCTACTAATATAGGGTTAATCATCTTACTGCTATTTCTTAGGTCATGAAGGCCTAATTGAGAATGGAAATATAACATATAATACAAATGAAGCTAATCAAATATTCCGAGCGTGTTTTGATATCTCTGAACATAGGTTATGTTCAATTTTAAAACGACCGAATCAATTGCGTTGCAAAAATTCAGGCTTATGCAACCAAAATTACAAACGCGTGAAACACGGTAATTTCAATTGTCAAAACTGTTGACGGAAAATGCATTCAACGCAAGAAAGTGTTTAAATAGGGCAATGATACCGAGCTGGCAATAGTATCCAATGCATTATCCTGAGACACTAATCCCATCATTCCCGTTCAATCAACAATCATCCACCGTTAATCCGGAAATAGTAACTCATTTGTGAAATGGAATATATTGGTTCTTCTTCGGCATAACATAATACATTTAATTTCATTTCTTGAGTTAAAATGTGGCATCTCCTAAATTATTTTATAATGACCAGTGGCGATGGATCATCGCAAATGTTGCAATTCTATCAAATATTGTTCAGATTGATGTGATTCGTCTGTTAGGATAATGTACTGAAAATTAATCTCTCAGAATCGGTGCCCACAATGCCCGCTCGGTACCATTTGAATTTAAATATTTGAATACTTTCTTGCGTTGAATACATTTTCTGTCAACAATTTTGAAATCTGAAAGTATCAATTTGCACGCGCTGGTAATTTCGGTTGCTTACCGGTGCATTTTAGCAATGCAGTTGAGCCTGTCGTTTTAAAACAGAACATAGTCCTATGTTCAGAGAATAAAAAAAACGCGCGGTATAATAATAATAATTTCAAATTTGAACAAATCTTACCCGAAGTAAACTTCCTTAGCAAGTCAAAACAGTTCTAATATCGATGGTGAGCAACTGTGAAATGAAATTGGAGACTGCAGAACTTTACTTAATAGTTCAAAAGACGTAATTCTTTCAACGCCTGAAGAACTACTTCTTTATATTCATATATATGACGACAAAGAAGTTTTTCCACATCTAAGAGTTGGTATTCAAATTTTGCTCACCTTATCGGTATTATTATCAAGTTGTAAAAAATCATTCAGTAAACTTATCGCATGTCAAAATTACGACTGTCAACATTACAAATGTGTATTTATAACCAGGACGTAACAGTTTAATTTGTAAATCTTATTTTAGCAATTCATGTATAGCATTCTTAATATCCCAGCGGAATAGTTTAATCTCTGAATATCTACTGCAATATGTATAAAATAAAAAAATAGCAAATTAAGGTCAAATTGCCGGGTGTCGTGTTAGGTAAAACTTAGTAACTTTGGCTTATTTTGACTTCAAGAATACACGTACGTTACGTGTAACACAAGTAATAAATGCCGCTGCAGTTTTAAACCTGATGTCAAAAAAAGGAAAAAAAATCCCATTCGCGACTGTTGGGGTAACGAAATGATATGATTAATAAAATAATTATTGTATTGCTTTATTTAATACTTAGTAATAATTGAATATTATTATGATAGTGAATGATAAAGTTCTATATGTTTAAATGTATTGACGTTAATTTTAAAATAAGTTAGTGTAATGTGGTAAATTGACTCTTCTAAGTTAAACGTTAAAAAAAATAAAGGCAACTCAATTTTTGTAATTATGACAATTAAGGTCCATCAAAAACGCGGTACTCAAATTACGAGCGATGTAATACATTTTGGCCTGACGCAATTTGCAGAGCCGCAGCGGCAATATTTCGAGTGCGCGACGCTCTAATTACACTCCTGCAAATTATGACCCTCGCCTACACGTGGCCGGCCGCGAGGCGCATTTTTACCAATTAACATAATAACATAATCAACGTAATTAGGGTCTGGAACCCGAAAAAAAGGCGCCACTGGGGCATTTATCCCGGTTTGCGGCCGCGATACCCTCCCGATGGTAATTAGCGCCCCGCGGGGCTGGAAATTCAAAGCGAAAAAAACACAAAAGTTCCATCAATTTTTTTAATTATAATTCCGCAAATATCCTACTAAAAGTTCGGATTGGAAAAGTTCTGAAATTCCCCCTGAATAAATTTACTTTGAAAATGCAAATTCGGGCCGATTGCAGGCAGCACGAGAGCCAAGGGGGTGCGCGGGGTGATATTTATTAACGTGCCGCGCCGTTTTTCTCGCCGATCACCACGTTTCAATTTTAATTAAAGTCATCCTCAGCGCAGGCCCGCACTCAGACAAATCTTCGGAAACCGAGAATCCTGATGGATGGTGCCCACATCAGAAAATGGAATTTTTATTTTACCACGTCTATTTCAAGACATCATAAATTCGCTAGGTAAGTTATTAATACTTCAAGAATTAGCACGATAATGTGTATTAACTTCTAAGACTTATTAGGTTCTATATAGCTATTAACTAATTAATAAAGTCTTTATGAAGTTGTCGCGTTAATAATATAGACGACATGTAAATTGTATATTAAAAGTATATGTTACATTTTTGTAATAAAATAACAGTTGTAAAACTATATGTTTGTTGATCCAAATCAATATTCTTTCACTATGGCAACTGCCCAACGCATGCTGCCATAATATAATATAGTGTGCACCACCACACTACCCTCCCCCAGAAAAAGCACAAGTATAAAACTGGTAAGTGTGCCTCAAATGACAAAATAGTTGCCTCGAGTGGCATGATTACTACCTCGAGTGGCATGATAATTGCCTCGAATGGCAAAGTAGTTGGCTCGAGTAGCAAAAGTAGTTGCCTCGAGTGGCAAAAGTAGTTGCCTTGAGTGGCATGATAATTGCCTCGAGTGGTATGATAATTTGCCTCGAGTGGCAAAGTAGTTGTCTCGAGTGGCAAAAGAAAGGGGCAAGTTTAATTGAAAAAAAAATGAGGGAAATAAATTTTGCTCGGATGCATGTGCGTATCCGTCAAAATAGCGTTATCCTTGCGTTGATAATGACATTATAATATGGGAAATGTCAAGTGTTGAATGAAATTGAAGTGAATAATTAATGAAAAAAAAAAGAAAAAGATCCAAATTGGATATGTGCTTTTAACTGAAAGGTGGTAGGGCAGTGCTGTGGTCATAAAGTTATATAATTTTGAATACGGTCGAAATAGAAGGAAATAATATCAGCTCCTGTTTTTCGTAACGTTCGATCTGGCCCCAGACCGTGACTGCTGCCTGCGCTGCTGAGGTTGCTGCTGGGACGTTACGTGAGTCTACTGCTGCAATTGCCGGTTCTCCGTTGCTGTTGCTGCATAATTTGCGGATGCTGTTCCTATGATCCTGTGGCTTAACTGGAGGTGATAGTGCACCGCGTCGACGAACAGCCAAAGCAGGGCGTCCCACGGCGACGGAAGTCCAAAATAGGGAGTCCCATGGAGACGATACGCGTTCAAGGAAATGTAGCACTGAAGGAAACAAAGGGGCACAACCAGCGGGCGTCACGTGTCCGAATAATGTCGAGGATCACCAATTATGGACTGGTCAAGGAAATGGGCCAAATCCAACTAGATGCAGTCCTGGTCCTGGCTTGGCGTTCGATCAGGTCCAGGGAAGTTCAGCTTCTCGGTGACGTTGTCCGTAAGGACGAACTAGCGTCATAACCGCGTTCCAAGGGCTTGTCACCAAAGGAATAGTATTGGACGCGAACTGGTCCGATTGAAGCTGCCTCGAGATTCTGCGTGATCTTCATTTTAGGGGTCACCACTTGTCGGTCACCAAAGGAATAAGGAAAATCACGTCGGGGTCACCACTTGTCGCGTTAATAATATAAACGACATGTAAATTGTATATTAAAAGTATATGTTACATTTGTGTAATATAATAACAGTTGTAAAACTCAATGTTTGTTGATCAATATCTATATTCTTTTCCAATGGCAACTGCCCAACGCATGCTGCCATATTATAATATGGTGTGCACCACCACAAAGTAAAGACCGGTTAGGCTGACTGTCCAATAAAGATTGATTAGTACTAATTACTACGAAGGATTCTTAGAACTGCCCAGAATTCTAAGATTCTATGTATGACCATATTGTAGATAAATCTATTATTATAATTATTATTATTTAGAGGTAGGGTGGCACTACTGGTGAGGCAGTCAGGAAGAGGGACTATCGAGTGACACATGGAATGTACAACAGTTAATGAGAAAATAAACAAATGTTAATGCAACGTGTTAGTTATTATAATCACAAATCATTACTTGGTATTAGGTGTAAAATACAACCAGAAATGAGAAAAAATAAAACACACGAATACACGGGCTAACTGAAATATGAATAACATAACCTAAGCAAACCCGGAGTAAAACGCGACACAAACATGACCGAGGAGATGGAGATATTGAAGGAACAGATGAACAATCTGAAGCAATTACCAGTTAGCATGCAAGTGCAACAATACCCGAAGCACATACCAACAAAGGCATACAATACTGCACGGTAACCAGAGAAACTTGATTACCACAAAACAAATTGGCCCAACTTAAGACAAAATAATGAACGATATGGAATAGTAGTAGAATTGAATAAATGCGAGGAACCCACCCAGGTAAACAATCTACTGCTGTACATAGGGCCGAAAGTCAGCAAGGTATTGAATTCACTACAGAGAAAAGAGGAAGACCTACTGATATACACGGAAACGATCGCCCTATTAAAAAGTTATTTAATAAACAAAACAAATATCATATACGAACGTGCGAAATTCAACAAGAGAACTCAGACAGAGTGTAACTACATAGAAGAATATATCGATTCATTACTGGAATTGGCGAAATTGTGTAAATATAAGACTATGGAGGAAGAACTCATTAGAGTTCCATTAGTGGTAGGAATCGGAGATGAAAAGTTATCGGAGACATTACAATTAAACGAAACACTAACACTAAGGAAAGCAATAGAGAAGATAAAGCAATTGGAAGCAGTAAAAGTGCAGATTATGGAAATGAGGAAGAAGGAAGAAGGATTTTTTTTGCGTGGAAACTGTAACAGATATCAAAAACTATAAACATACAAAAAAACTTAATTATGATGGAGGAAAGAAATAGACTGAAATAGCAAGTAGTAGAGAGGAATGAAAGCAACTTGGGCAGGCCTATCTCCAAAGATGGACGGCAGAAGGCTGAAAAGAAGAAGTAGAATGTAATTTTACCAATGTAAAATAACCTAACCCGGTATAATCGTTATGAGTGCCTGCATGAACATAATACACAATTATAGACAGAAACACAATTTGCGCAATAATAGTTCAAGACTTCAAAATCCCAAAATGGCACAAATTGTTTTGGAATAATGTTTTTTAATACGTTGCCACAGGAAGTTGTTTTAATGTATGCATCAAACAGTTTCTCTTGCGCCATGCATTTTATGATTGTTTTTTGAGTTCGTGGAGAATAAACTCTGCTTAGATCAGTTTTAACGGACATGATTTGTTTCTGAATTTGTGTATTAGATATAATATTATTTTTATTGTACTATGGTTGGGATACATTTCTAACCAATACTCGACTGATTTAATTCTGTATCTTAACAATTTGATTAATTTCATTAATTGAAAAAATTAACAACAAATTGACCAATTTTAAACTGTATTATATTTGCCTTGTATTTGTGACGTATGTATGTAACTATTAACATTAATAAACGTATAATTATTATTTATAACCATAATTATTTAAAATATTGAATACTAGCTGTGAATGAAAGTGAATATTTCTTGAAATATTATCACTTCCAATTTTACGTTTCGCCAAGTACTGATAAACACAGAACGCAGTTCCAGACAGTTCATTGTTATATAAAGACAAATGATTACATATGTTTTCTCGCGCTGCGATGGCTCGCGACGTCCTCTCTAAGTCGGCGAACAATAAGCTCCTAGCTCGTCGGTTGTACAAATTGCGGAAGCTTCCCCGTCTCCATCCAGTTGTCCTTATGTCACCCCTCCTCCAGCATCGTTCCCAACCAAATCGGTGGATGAAGCTTTCGTCGAGCTTCACGGGAAGACACAATCGAATAATTAATAATTAAGAGGGGCAGTAGCTGCGTCTGGAGCTGGGGGCGCCTTTATGTCTGGTGATTTAATAAGGATGACTGGAGGGCTCTATAACTCAGCAGGGCCTCAATGAACCCGCAGGGCCGTGAATAGCGATGCCTGCGACGGTATATCACTATATCACCGGGTGATAATGGGTCGACGCGCTCGCGGATATTTATGCCGTCTATTTTGCGGATTTATAGGAGCCAGCCGTACTCCGCCAAGAGACTGACACACATTCACACACATCCAGCTGGGGTGTATGATGCTACACAAAAAAGTCATGAGACACACCTGCAAAGAATATCTGTTGGAAAGTTAACTTTTGCAAATTATGGCATCGATTCCTGAGAATACATATAATCAGAAGTAATATAACAGGAGCGTCAAAAATAATCGAATATAGCTGACGTATGCGAAATGTGTTTTGCGAAATACGCCGAGTCCGTAGGACGAGGCGTATTTTAAGGAACACATTGAGCAGTAGTCGCTATATTCAGATTATTTTCTATGCTTGAGTTATATTCGGAGGACTATATACCGAATAATAAATGATAATGGAAGAAATATTTTGCAAATTTGACTTTCGTTATACATATTATGATTCACGGCAACTTGATTTTTATTAACACCTAAATTAAATTAAATTCATAATTATGACTTATAAGAACTTGATTTATTTATGGTATGTAATATTAAAAGTACAATTATTATAAATTACTGAGTCACTGGAATTATTATTATTATTAGATGAATCAAGAGAAACTGAAGAAGAATTATTGATTGAAGAATTTTCAATTTCCGATTCCATTGATTCACTTCCAAAATTTGAAATAAGATTTTTATGATAATTTTCACTAATTCCCGTACTAATAGTCGGAGATCAAGCCGAGATTGAGGATTAATTCTCGGATCCACCGAAAATGCATCCAATAGTCGTCATAATCCTAGATTGACTCGCAAACGATCCTCTCCCACTCCTTTCACAAACAATCTTACCGCTGCCCAAGATTAATCCCAGATCACGGATTGTCTTGGTAATTGCGTAGTGGACGTTTGACGTGTGATTTTTGTCATTTACTTCGAAAATGGATGATGCTGCATTTCGTGACGATTTTTTTGATTATCTTGATGAAGTGATACATCAACGATTGCCCAAAAGGTACTGTATATAGTGAAATATTTATAAACACTAATCAATGTCAAATATTATTTTTGGTTATAATTTATATATTTTTGCTAGATACATTAGAGATATTGAAAATCCTCTGGAAGTTTATGGTACGGAAGAATTTCGGAAAAGATTTCGAGGAACGAGGAATAATATGTTGAAGAACAGGAAGTTGAAAATGCTCCCGATAACAATATTGGGTTAGCATTTCGCCGGGAATTTAACGACATCACTTTTAAATTATATATTATTTATTTGTTATTATTATCTTTATAATTTTGCAAGATTAATTTGGCTAGTTCTGCTTCATATCTTGCTTTCTCTAATTGTGCAACAGCCTTTTCCTTTTCAAGGTTGGCAATTTCCATCCTCAGTTGATGAAGTTCTTCATCTGCGGTAACAATTATTTTTAATCTTTTCACTCTATACTGGCATTGGTCACTGATATGTTGTCTTTTATTTTTATCTGAAAGTGGAATTAATTAATTTACCTAGGTAGTAACTATTATATTTGAAACAAAAATATGTGACAAGGAATTATTTCAGCCCTGTGTTTCAAACCACCCATGCCTCTCCTTGTATTTTGAAAATCCTTTGTCGGACTGTGAACCCTTGATCGGCCTTGGATAGGATAAAAAATATAGAGGTGGCACGGTTGGTCTGAAAGACCCGCCCGGTGTAATGTATATATGATTATGCAGGGGGGATTTTATTTCGCTGAACATAGCAAAACATAGAAACACTATTAACCCTATGTTCAGTTTTATACTTAGGGAACATAGGGTAATAGTGTTTAATATGTTTTGCTATGTTCAGGAAATAAACTCCTCACTGTATGTGCATACGTGTTTTTTCTGTAACAGCCTTTGGGGTTGTTTGGCCGACCTTCTGAGTTGGTAGGGATTGCGGCGCCGTGTTGGAACTGTATGTCAGTACTTAAAACAGAAAAAACATAAATTGTGATGTAATAATAATGAAATTAAATACCTACGATCATCCGCAGCTTTGCTAGTACTGGGAATTGGCGTTAATTCATAAACGTGATCTATTGTTAATTCTGAAACATAATGAAAAATTAATAACTTTGTGTCAATATCTTAATATACACAATATCTCAATAATATACCTTCATTTATCACTTGTGGTGTGACTTTCCCCGACTCATAAACAGCGGTGCTGTCACAATTATTGTCAATTATAACATCTATATACGGGACAGCATCGACCACTGACTGCAGCACGGGGTCTTCATCCCTTTTGGGTGGAGGCCCTCCACCAGTTACAAGGGCCTGGTACTTCTCTGCAGTAGTCTGCTTCCGTTTTCTTTAAAATAAAAATAATTTATTGCATGCCATGTTCGTATATATGAGTTTTTTTTTAAATTATTATGCCATGACCTACAAATACTTACTTTTGTTTCAAATTTTTCCACAAAGTTTTCAGTTGCAAAATATTTCTTCTTGTCAAAACATCGGGTTGCGCGTTGTGTTCATGTGTTATAATTTCCCATTCCAGCTGTTTTTCCTGTACAGTGGAATTATCTGTTTTTTTACATCAATAACGGGATGCTCCTTGATGAGCGTAGCCAATAAAAAATTTTCTCTCTCCGTGTAATGGCAGTTTTTTTATCCATCTTTAAAGCCAAAAAATATGTATTATGTGTATTATTATATTTAAGTATTTTCTATCAGTTAGTTTTACTACCGACTGTTTGGCAGTCACCGTATATTGTAACTACTACATTTAAAAACTATTGCAAGAAATAAAATTATTTATTAATCACGGGAATTATTGGATGTCAATGACCTCGGGCAACTTACCATCCCTTGGGCCTACCGGCCCTCGGAATAGTAACCACGTTGCCCACGGTAATTAACATCCTCATAATTCCCTTGATACCTAAATAACTATAATAAGTATTCAGTAATACATTCAGTAATAGTATTATTTATCAAGAATTTTATAAGATTCAATTAAATCTGCATGTATAAGTATACTTACCCTGTAATGCACAATCTTCGTCACACCACAATTCAAATTTTCTTTGAACAAACTTTCAATCTATTATATGTCAATGTAATTGACGTATAAACAAACAGAATTTAAAAAAATACTGCCAACCTGATCCCGCTTCATAACCAATGTCACTAAAAATATTACTAAATCCAGTATCGAATCAAGGATTCGTCGAAACTACCCGAAGCCGGGACTATTTTATGCAGCGAGAAAGATTTACTAATCCAGGCTGAATCCAGGATTCTACAATCCGGAATTAATCCGAGAATTGATCTCCGACTATTAGTACGGGCATTAGATTCAAATAAGGTTAAATTGAAGCAGTATTGTTTTGTCCAGTTATTTTTATAATTTCTTCAGCGTTTATACCCGTACTTGATAACTGACTAACTGAAGGTGATCTGTTAGAATGATTTGTTATTTTTACATGTTTGGTATTTATTCCGATGCTTTTAGCAGCACTTTTTGTTCATTTACTAATCTGATTATATCCTAAGTGCATGTTTTTATACCAATAGCAATTTTTATGTTTTTCCCAATCTTTATTTACTGTAAGGAACAGGCGATTAGTTTCAATGTTAGGTGTCCGTTTAGAAAACATTTTCTTTAGAAGTCGAACAGGGCACATGTCTATATTGTTCGAATTTTATGAAATCCATTTACTATCTGCAATTTTCTTATCACCTCCTTGTGCTGTTTTGGAGAAAATTGTGTTGTATTCCATCCGACCTGTTGGAAAACCGTAATTGTTTATTTCTTCTTTGAAATATTCTGTCAAGCAAGCACTTGCTTCTCCTCCTCTCTACGCAAGTTCAACAGACGCAATATGGTAAAACTTTCGCTGTAGACCATCGGGTGTATTTCGATTAAAATAATTTATAATTCTTGTTTGTTCTTCATGGGTTAAAGCCGACGAACTGCGTTTTTTTTTCTAAACTGCGTTGTAAAATTTTCCTCTTTGAATTGCGAGTATCTCTTGCTTTTTGAAATATAACACTTTTAAAGGGATCTATAACTCTTTTGAATTTATTATATATATATATATATATATATATATATATATATATATATATATATATATATATATATATATATATATATATAAACAATCTTTATTAGGCTATCGACCCCATAGGGTCTTTCCTAATTTATTATAATATTTATTATAATATATAATTTATTATAATAAGTAAGTTAAATATGCTTAGTTGTTTGTTATAAGTTAGTTTACTCATTGGACCTCTATATTCCTACACGAATACGATTAACGATACGCGACTTGTTTCTTATTCCCCTTTGTTTACAGGTTTGTTATCTCGGCATTAAAATTGATGATTTCACACAAATTTTTAAACTATACCTGACAGCATATTTGTGTTTCAGAATTAGATGTAGCAAACATGTATTCTGCGTTCAAATTTTCAAGACGTAAGAGTAAAGAAAGTGCTGTTTAGTAATTATACATGTTGGGGGAGGTTTTTTTGTTTTAAAATATATAATAATAATGAAAATAAAGTTTATAGATAATAATACATAAAGTACTAGGAATCGAAATAAAGAATATGTATACGAGGATTCTGCAAAATGCTGGAAGAACTATGGGACAAGATCGATATTTTGAAAAACATCATTAAGTATCTTGAAAACAAAACCAAAACATCGCCATCTAACATCTACTCGCAGAATACATCATACGGTAAGGATGCAGATCGCGATAAAATGACGCCTGCAGTTCCCGCAAGCGACTTTGCAGACATCGAGCAGACTACAAAACCCATATCAAAGAGCGGCTCGCATAAAATTGGCAAAAAGAAAATTCAAAACAAATCAGCTGGGAGTTCATTGAACGTAGACATAAATGTAGCAACCGACCAAAACAAAGTTACCAACAACCCGGCAACATCAAATACAACAGTAGATAAGCCAGCAATTACCGGTAACAATCAGAAAAAAGAAAAATATGTTTACAAAGAATGTGAGAAAAAGACCTGGTTACATGCTCGCAAGTTCAAATTTGAGTATACCGAAGAACAATTAACAGACCTTATCTCTACAAAACTGCCTGATCCTCAAATAATCATTGAGACAATTGAGAGGGAAGATCTATCGGCACACGAAACGTATAAATCTTTTAAAATCATTTAAAAGAAAAATACAGCAACAATAATTTGCACCGGCATTCAGAGCTTTCATTAAATTTTATAAATTTAACTATAGGTTCATGTCTGCTAGTGCCCGAGGACTTGGCATTCATTCAAAATTCCGGAATCCGGCGTGATTTAAAAATATTAAAATACAGTAACAAATATTTGCAACGGCATTCAGTGGTTTCATTGAATATATAAAATCTATCTATTGGTACATGTCTGCTAGTGCCCAAGGACATCATGTCAAATTTAACTAATTATACATGCCTGCTAGTGCCCAAGGGCTTAGCATTCGTTGTAAATTCAGGAATCAGGCGTCATTTAAAATAATTAAAATACAGCGTGTACAGCGTTAGTATGTGTATATCTCTGCAAAACGTCTGCTATAAAAAGCACTCCTCCTGCTGCCATGGCAGTCCTACTCAACCTCATACCTCTCGATATCTATATTATGAGGAAAGCAAAGCTGGGCGCTTTCAAGCAAATTGGCAACAATATTTGGAAAACCCAATACACAAGTGGGCACACCAAGGTAATGGTGTGCCCTCCATTATTACCAAGATATTGGAAGAAGTCAATAAACCCACTATTAAACCTGTCGGGGGACAACATGCCCACTAGACTCTTTCGATATACCTTTCAAAATCCAAATAAACAGGGACAAATGGAATAACGCAAACCCCCAAAGGATAGAAGTAACCTCGGTACAGCGATGCCAACATGGCTCAAAGACGATCTACGGAACTGGCGCTGGAATTCACGGAAAATTCCCACAACATGACCCTTATATGCACTGGTATTCCAGTGGCACGTGACAAAGTGACTAGGTGGATGAAAAACAATACCTGAAAGCCTGGAACTAGATTAGTGGACAGAGACACAGCAAGCACATGATGATCAAGATAACTCAGAATATGACTTCTTATGTACTCCAGATCAGCAGGTCACAGATCAGTGACAATTGGGCTAATAACACTGGTCAACATAATGTTTGTCCCTTAGAGGTAAATGGCCGATTCCGATGGAACATTTTGCACCGATTTCAGAAACGTTAAAAAAATGTTTCCAGCACGTCAGGTTTTTGTGATATTTCAATATTTCCAAAGTGCATAACTTAATTTTTTTCGGGATGTAAGACCGATTCCGATGATTTTTTATGGCAATACTGGATTCAAATTTCAGTTTGACAGTTACCGGTATCACTTTTCTAATCTATTTTTAACGGTAGGGTCTTTGTACAAGGTGGCCTAATTTGGATGTTTCTATAGGGGCTCTCGGAAACTATAAGAGATAAAGAAAATCGGATGGCGTATCCTCGAACTCTTTTTTCAAGACAAACTCAATGGCGAAAACAAAAATTGACAATCGTCTTTCGTTTTGAAGTTATGGCCATAAACTCATTATTTTCCATTTTCGATTTTTATCAATATTTCATTTATGTCTCATTTTATTAAAATAAGAGTTACACGTTCTTCAGGCACTTTTTTACGGTGAATTGAATAAGTTTTACAGAATTTTAATATATTCGCTAATAAACAAGATACAATACAAAGTTTTTTTTTTTTTTAAATACAAGTCGTAGTCGGCTTTAGCTTTAATAAATAGGTTATTTTTTTCTCTTTTCAATGATATATCACATGTGAATGTTATGACTGCATTTTGTTGAAATCTATTAAAATTGTATCAACACGTCATAAGTTATCTTATTGGGCATAGTAGACTGGTAGTAGGCTTGTATTGTTTAGAGTAAATTATTTAATGAAAATGTACACATGTACAAATTTGTCATCTGTAAATTACAAAATACCTTGTGAATACAATATTATATATGTTAGAAAGGTTTACTAAATAAATAACAATTATCTTATTGCCTTGGGAACGTTAGACGCTCTATCATCTAAAAGGCAGACAACAAAATAAATTGATTTTTCCAAAATTAAAAAAAAAAACATCAATGAAGCATTGAAAAGCATAGACACAATATTCAAATTACAATAATTGTTCCAATTGATATCTACTATTCAAAATGCATATGTTGCATCTTTTAATAACACTTCTGTAAGCAATATGAATGTGAACATTTGAAATTGAATTTATACAATCAATAAAATGTTGTCGTAAATTATTAACATTATCATTTCTCATTTTATATAATTTATCGTTCTATATCTTGGTCGTTCAAATGGTGTCTTTTTCGAATAATGTATGATCTAAATTTATGTTTTTTTCAAAATTCTAAGTGCTCGATTCTATGAAATTCCGGATTCATCCTCAATATGCCGGCTGGAAATTGCTGGATTCACTATTACAGCTCAAATTTCATTAGTAGCAGTTTCTTCGGCGTCTACTATGTTGTAAAACCTTGATTTTGGCTACTTGAAAGATCCGTGGTTGATTCCGGTTGTTTTATTTCCGGATAGCGATGAACATATGTTTCTATGTCAATTAGTGATTTGTCATTGCTTTGAATAAAGCATCTAACATATCAAATATTTTATAATTTTCGTACGACATTGCTAAACACTTCGAAATATGAAGATCACGTCGAATGCGTTAGCTTGACAATCAAACAATTTAAACAAAACAAGCCTACTACGCCCAATAAGAGAACATATGACGTTTTGAAAGAATTTTAATAGATTTCAACAAAAATGCAATTATAACATCCACATGTGATACATTATCGAAAAGAGGAAAAATAACATATTTATTAAGACCAAAGCTAACTACGACTTTTAAAAAAAACACAACTTTGTATTGTATCTTGGTTATTAATGAAGATATCAAAATTCTGCAAAACTCATTCAATTCACCGTAGAAAAGTGCCTCAAGAACATGCTACTCTTATCTTAATAAAATGACACATAACTGAAATTTTGATAAAAATCGAAAATGGAAAATAATGAGTTTTTGGCCATAACTTGAAAACAAAAGACGATAGCCAATTTTTGTTTTCACCATTGAGTTGATCTTGAGAAAAGAGATCGAGGATACGCCATCGGATTTTCTCTATCTCTTCTAGTTACCGAGATCCCCTGTAGAAACATCCAAATTGGGCCCTGAACAATATCCGTGTACAATATCTAAAAGAAATGGCCTACAACACATTCTTTTAAAATTCGTACATATTCATGTAAATACTTTTCGAAAAATGCATTTAAATTGAAGGGACAATACATTAGTCAAAATTAGGCCACCACTGTATATTGAGAAAACACCTACACACGATGGAGATCTTTAAGGATGAACTCATCTGTAGACTATGCTTAATACTTTCTTAATGTCGTCTGCCCAACGCATTTGTGGCCTTCAATAAGTTTGTTCCATCTTTCATCGATTTGTCTGATGTTTTGACCAGCAAATTTCCATTTTAGCTTTGCAGCTTCCTCTCGTACATCTTTAACTTTAGTTTTTTCTCGGATCCATACGTTTCTTTTCCTATATGATAGTCGTATGTGGAGCATCTGTCTTTCCATAGCTTTCTGAGCTGCAGCAGTTTTCTCCATATTAGCGTTTGTGAATGTCCATACTTGTGCCCCGTATGTAAAGACAGGAAGTATGCACTGATTAAAAATTCTGGTTTTAGGTACGTGGGTACTTCTTGTTTTTTAGTATAAAACTCAGCATTCCGAAAGCTACCCATGCAAGCCTAACTATTCGTTTCATTTCGCTGGTTTGATTATCTTTGTTGAGTTTTATTAGTTGTCCCAGGTATATACCGCGTTTTTTATCGCTGGACATAGGCTATGTTCAGTTTTAAAACGACAGTATCAAATTCAGTGCTAAAATTCAATGGCATGCAACCAAAGTTGTAACGGTCCCGAAATAGCGTTGGCCGAAACGGCATTTTAATAATTAATTGGCGTATAGACCTGCACGATAGGCAACCGTGGTCGCATTTTTTTTTGTTGTGGTGACGCGTTTCCCCGTGAGCGATTTTTAAAATTCGCCGGCGGAGCGCCGCCATGAGGCAGAACTCAATTGACTCGTGTCCAGTACAGATCGTGCCAGAAGGACCGATGAGCTAAGGTTTCATCCATCCGGTTTACGGGAATAATCAACGGTTCTCAGCTAACCACCCTTGAGGGGGATTGAGGCACCGAGTACGGGGCAGAGAACACGCTCATAACACCTGAGTAAGTAGTTATTTCTTTTCCTCTTCGTGAAGCCACGTGTCCGGCCATTTTGATTAAGGCCATGTGCTTCCAGGCGTTTGTTACGGGCTAGCAGCTCGGCCGAACCATCCTTGGCTGGAGGCCGCGAATCGAGCCCCAGGCGTCTACGACGCGAACCGCCGACATTCAGGAGCTGTAGCGACGACCGCCAGCGAGATAACCAGATAACCAGGCCTGATAAACAGATCCAAATATATATAAATTCTTTTTTTGTGTGCTCGATTGAGCCATTTGTTTCGGGTTATTCTTTTGTGTATAAATTGTGTTTACGTGTTTCGTGTCGTACGTGTTTTGCGCTGTGTACGAGAAAGGTTGCTCCCTCGGCCCTTTCAATCGCGCGATTAGGAGCTTATTTTATTCGGCCGAATAGAGTAAACCCTGCGCGAAAGGGTGGCGTTCGGAGGTTTTTTTTTTCAGGAGCGCGGACACGGTGTCCGTCATTTGTGTGTGTGAATAAACGCCGATATTACACTACAAACTCACACCTGTTATTTTTTGTTCCCCCACGTTTTCTCATTCATTTCAGTTACAGTCTTCTATTCTCACTGCGAGATTTAAATCTGGTGGGGTTGGCGCCAAACGGTCAGCGTTGTGACAGTTCGTGATTTCTGAACTTCGCTGACTGTCTGTCGTCCACCCACGCAGGTAGGGTGGAGCCACCCTTTGCGACGAAGTAGCAACGAGGTAAAATTACGTGGAGCCTTTTTTTTAACCCCCCCCACTCTCTGACACCGAGAGCCTGGCCCTCGTTACTACTTCGAAGGGACCCTCCACTCGCTCCACGGCCTAACGCGCCGACTGCCCTTCAGGTACGTCACACGTTTTTGGAACCCAACGTATGGGGCAATAGCAACAATAGCTATCGTTGGTATCTTTATTTATTTAGCTCATTAACATCTTTTGAGGCTTAAGGGTTTTGTCAGCCCTTTGTAAATTTTTCTAGCCTTTCAGGATTTTATTTTTCATTTTAAATAGACCTCATTTAATTAATTTTGCAGCCCTTTTTCAATTTTTGTTTTGGCCCTTTTTGCCCTTTAGAAAATTTTTGTGCCCTTTTTCAATTTTATGCGTTTTAGTAGTTTTGGCACTAATTTTCATTTTGACCCTTCAGCCCTTCGCGAAAACTTTTTGGCCCTTTGGTTTATTTTTGTGCCCTTTTTGATTGGGAATATATTTTTGTGGTAGGCCTTAAGTTTACGCCAAGGAAACTGAACTGGGAGTTGGAAAATTTGACAGTATTTCAAATTTTTAATCAGCCTTCAGCATTTAGTATATTGAGAAAATTTGGGGTGGTTGTTTTGTCAGTTGTTGAGAATTTCTGTGAGTTTTGTGGGTAATATAGAATACACACAAGAAAATATTTTGACTTTAACGTTAACTTTAAATTTAAATATTTTTAATTTAGAGAATTTTCTGGCCTGTTTTCAGTGTTTGTTGGTATAATTTCTACTATAGTGTAGAAATTAGTTTATTACGCGCCGACTGCCCTTCAGGTACGTCACAAAGTTTCAGCCGCCTTACTTAAAATTACAGCCGAAATGACTCCGTCATTTCAAATGTCACAACTGTTGACAGAAAATGTATTCAACACAAGAAAGTGTTTAAATAGGGGAATTATACCGAACTGGCTGGTATACGGATTGTGCGAGATTAATTTCAGTGCATTATTCTGCGATACCGATCCCATCAATCCCGTTCAATCAACAATCATCAACAGTTTATCCCGAAATAGTAACTATTTGCCAAATGGAAGATATTGGTTTTTCTTTAGCATAACATAATACATTTCATTTCATTTCTTCAGTTGAAATATGGCATCTCCTACTCCTTTTATGATGACCAATAGCGACGCGTCATGTACCTACTATTATATTAGACATTGTTTCGATTGATTAGATTCGTCTGTCAGGATAATGCACTCAAAATAAATTTCTCAAAATCTGTATACTATTGTACTATTGCCAGCTCGGTACCATTTGAATTGGAATATTTGAGTACTTTCTTGCGTTGAATAAATTTTCTCAAAATAATGTTGATATTAAAAATGATCAATTTACATGCGTTAGTAAATTTGGTTGTATAACCGTTGCATTTTAGCTATGCATTTTGTACTAACGTTTTAAAACTGAACATAGCCTATGTTCAGAGATTAAAAAAACGCGCAGTATATTCGGTAACTTGTTCGATTGATTTGTTTCCTATTTGTACTGTAGCATCTTCCTCTGTATTAGTTCGTATCTTTTTTTCGAATAATTTATTTTAAGACCAATCTTTGAGGCTTGATGGTCTAGCTCTCTTAACATCTGTAGCTCTACTTTATTGTTTGTAAATAATGCCATGTCGTCCGCGTACCTTAAGTGATTTAGTCGTTGTCCACATATTTTGATGCCACATTCATCCCATTCAAGATTTTTAAAAACATCCTCCAATGCTTGACTAAATTATTTTGGTTATATAGTGTCTTCTTGTCTTACGCCTCTTGCAATCGTTATTGGCTTAGTTCCTTCATATATTTGTACTGATGTTTAGCATTTTGATAAATGTTTGACAGTAGGCTAGTGTATCTATAATCGATCCCGCTGTTGTTTACAGAGTTCTTTATTGCTCAATGTTCTACGCAGTCGAAAGCTTTTTCGAAATCTACATATGCTACGAATAACGGTATTTTGTATTCGTTTACTCTCTCTATTAAGATCTTCATTGTCAGCATATGGTCATGTGTGCTGAATCTCTTCCTGAAGCCTGCTTGTTCTCTTGGTTGGTAGTCATCGAATTTTCTGGTAAGTCGGTTTGTTAGTATTTGGGTTAGGAGCTTATACATGATACTTATGAGGGTTATGGGACGATAGATTTATAATTCTCTCTTGTCTCCTTGTTTGAATAGAAGTAATGTAATAGCCTCGTTACAATTATCTGGATATTTCTCTTCTGTTAAAAGTTGGTTTAGAAGAAGGTGCAGATAATCAATAACAGGTTTTCCTAAATTTTTTACCATTTCAGCAGTTACTCCATCCTTGCCCGCTGCCTTATTGTTCTTTAATTGTTCCAGTGACGCTCTTATTTCTGATTTTGATATTTCGGGTTGAAGTTCCGATTTTTTGTTCACTATCTTTGATGTAAATCGATTTTTTACGTGTTCTTGTGGGTCTTTCTTTGAATAGTACAAGTTCGAGTAGAAATTTTTAATTATTATAATAATTTCTGTTTTAGTATTTGCTTCATTGCCCTTTTCATCTTTGAGTTTATTTTTTTCTGATTTGCTCAGTCTGGGTCTTAGACATTTCATGTGTTTTTGTTATTTTCGATGATGGATTGTACTCTGTCTTCTTGTATTCGCATTATTTCTTCTTTTATCATTTTCTTAATAGTTCTATTCAGCTCTGGGTATTCTATTGATTGTCTCATCCTCTGTTCATCCAGTATTCTTCTATGTTCGATTAGTTTTCTTGTTGATTCGTTAATGTAATTATCTTTTTTGCCCTCTGTTTTTGCTACTTCTTTTGCTATGGTAACTAGTGTTTTTGTGAGTTCTTTTTCTATTCGGTTTATATCCTTCTCCTCCTGATTTATTTTTTCTGCTAGACAAGCTCTTATTTTTTCTATATATAAACTTTTGTGTTGTTGCAGTTTATTCATATCAAGTTTTCCATGTCTGGCCCTTATATTTCGTATCGTGCCATGGTTAATGTCTACGCTTTATTTTGATCTAACCAGCATATGGTCGCTGCCGGTGCTAAATCTGTTAAGAACTGTTACATCTTTAACAGCGGATTTGTTCTAGAGAGAATAAAATCGATTTCATTTTTTTGTTATCGAGTTTGGACTTACCCAGGTCCATTTGCTTTGAGGCGTTTTCTATTTCCATGGGTCCATTTTCTTTGGTTACTAAACCTACAAAAAGACTTGACCTATTTACATGAAAGTAACCTTGAGGGGACATAATACAATAATTCTTATGGCCGCAGTGTTCAGGTATTTCCAAAACCGAACCCCATACCTCCACAGGAAAAACAGGAGGAAGAAGATGTATTGATAAAGAAGGATATCGTGGCTGAAACATTTTAGAACATGGCTTGGCATGGCCACTGAGCTTTGCCAGGCAGCAGTATACAAAATAATGATTGCCAGATTGATTCCCAAAGTTCCAGAACGGATAAGGAACTAGAAGAAGAAGAAGAAGTAGCAACGCGATTATGAAACACATGTATCTATGCATATTGAGTCAGCGTCTAGTTATTGAAAAAATCACACATCAGCGACAAATCTCTTTTCTGGTGATGCCAGTATCGTAAACATATCAGAAATTTGTCAGAACTCGTATCCGTTGCAAAGTTTTTTTTTTTGTTTGGAGAAGGTACATACAGGCCATATATAGCCCAAATACACCGTAATTCAATATACATAAAATGGGCACAGAAATCATTACAATTATTTTCGACTTGACTAAATTTCCCAGCGGGTGAGTCACTCGGTTAAAGGTGTTCCTCCAAGCCGGATTTCATTTTCTTCTTGAATAAAGGCAAGGATATGTTGAATATGTCACATTATGTGCTGATATAAACGTTATAAAGGGTGGAAATAACATCAATAATAGGCGCTTATTCGTAGTTGGTTTTGTATGGTCTAATTGCTAGCAGATCGTAATTTCGTGCACGTACGTCGTACAGTTCATTTTCGTAGACGAAGCAAAGCCAGAAGATGCGGGCAGTCCACTTGGTTGTTAAATATTTTATAGAGGATCATTCCTTAGTAGTATTTCTTCCTACTTTCCAGCGAAGGTAAGGCGCTGTAGAAAAGTTTGTAGCTATATCATATCTGCTTATATTGGAAGCTCGCTTTAAGCAAATACTAGTCGATGAATTTTTTTTTGTACTGATTCGATTTTTTTCCTATGGACGTCACAGCTTGGAAACCAAATGCCTATATTGTATTCTCTTATCGGGCGTACCAAGAAACAGTAAAGTATCCGAATGACGTTGATGTCTGTGAAGTCCTTGGGGTTTCAAATTTTGAGATCAGTCAGGATAGAGGAGATTGTGCAACTCCATGGCGTGGCAGATGTCGTTTACAAATAACGTGAATAGGACAGGACCAAGATGGCTACCCTGAGGGACCCCAGACATGGGTACTATTGAATTTGAATTGATGCCACACAGTGTCACAACCTGAATGCGTTCGGATAAGTAAGATGAGATCAACTTCAAAATATTTCCTTGGAAGCCCAGGTTGTATAGCTCATGTAAGAGTATGCCGTGTTAATCGTGTCGAATGCCTTTTGATAGTCAGTATACACACAGTCTACTAGAAGCCGTGTTGTTCAGACACACTTACGTTTTTATATTAAATGGCTATCCAGTCGATTATTATGGATTCCATTATCTTTGGGAGTATGGACAACAGCGAAATGGGCCAGTAGTTTTTTATATTTGGTCGGTCGCCACATTTGAAGATTGGTATTATGTTGGCTTTTTTCTTCAAATCGTTACAGCGATAAATGACTATCAAATAGTGAAAATGTATTGTAAACTCGTAATAATTTTCTGTTACTAAGTCGGGATTTAAAACCCATTCCCGATGTAAAATTTAAGTCTATAAATTTTCAATTTTATGGAGCGGCGGAGTGGGGTAGCCGCCACCCGCCCCCCGGCACGCCCGACGTCGGTTATAAATCCGAACGGAACAATTCATTACTATTATTCGGACGACTTAGCATTTTTCCAGTGGCACTGGCTGCCCGTATCTATCAGTATAAATCACAAACTCAATTTGGAGCAGCTTAGAGGCGACATTAATCTCGAGCCTTTTAATAAATGCGGATCAACTATAAAAAAGCAAATAGATTTAATTTATTTCGACGGATCTGAATTCCATCTCTCGGCGGTCTGATCCCACCCCAGCGGAGCACAAGGATCGCTGGAAGCCGTGACGATGTTTGCATTCACTCGGACGGATTTGAAGGTTTCATTTTGCTAATGGACGCGATCCGAAATGTGTTACATCTTTCTGCAGGGCCGGACAACCACCCGACGGCCCTCCCAAGGCCCCAGTTATTTTTTCTCACGCGAGGCGAAAAATAGACATTGTCGCAGCTCGGAGTAAGCCTGTGACTGTGACCTACTTACGCTAATGAAAACTGCTCTTATTACTCACGGAAAATTATAGCCTTATAATAATGACACGTTAAAGTGGGTGCGCTGTATTGCCTGCTCGAGCGACTGCCACAATGGGGGTGCCTCCATTCACGAAAGAATATTAACTCTGCATCATTCAAATTTACAGCAAACTTGAACTTTGAATTGTGGCTGAAATATTAAAATCTATTCAGGGCGCCCCGGTTCACCGCTGCCGTCGCTTTAAAAGAACCATCAAATTAATAATGGACCGCGAGCACACATTATTAAACATTCAAATGAGTTTTACATTTTACAGCTGGGTTTAATTACGGCTAACTATTGATGAATATATTATTATGTTTACATCTAAATTATTCAATGGCGGCCGCTGCAAACTTCTGCATAATTCTAAGAGGTAACATTTCACAAGAACTTTCACCTCAATGCCCAAGTAACCTAATTTATTTTCATATTAATCTTCAAAGACCTCAACCTGACGTTTAAATTTAGTTTCATACTTTATTTCAACAGAAAAAGGTTTCGAAGCTCATACACGCTACTGTTTCATTGAGATGATTTATTAATCGATGGCTGTGAGTACAAATGTCTAATAAAAAACCTAATGCGTCATGTGTCTTTTTCCATATTAATATGAATACAATAATGAAGCCGACGGTTAGCGTGCTTGCTTTTCGTGCAAGTGTCGTAGGTTCGAACTCGGTAGCCCCGAAAATATTGATAGAAAATATTGTGCGAACAAATTAAAGCATATGGTGAATAAAACGAAATTAATAGATTAAAAAAATTCAGGTGTCGAGGTGGTATAATCGCTTCTAGGCGACAGAATTTTGCCATAGCAGCAGAAATAGACAAAAAAAAATGAAAAACAACATCAGTATCAACATTTTTTCCAAACATGTGGAATGTGCTTTGTTTTTTTTACAAAAAATATGCAGTTTTAGATGAAATTGGAAATTTTTGTAATTAACAAAAATATTGTAAAAGTAACCATCCGCTTCCGTTTTATATATTTTTTTTATTTGTAATTTAAAAATGTTAATCTTGAGCCGTTTTTGACTCATCGTGTCCACAAGTGGCTTGTGGCCAGTGATCACTGGCAGACAAAAATTTAAAAAATGGTTTTAATGAACTCAGGGGACGTTGACACGGAATTTTCTGTTGAAATGTTGTATTCGAAAAATTTCACGAAAACAATACTGTCCTCAAATAAAAATCTAATATGATTAGTAAAGAGCGGATTGTAGACTATATGCCTATTTGTCATTTTTATAAGCACCAACAAACGGATAGTAAACTATTTTTCGTCCTTTTTTCCAAATAACGTATTCAAATTTTAAGCCGTATTTTTTGTTGCCTTTATTGATTGTTTCGGCAGTTTAATAAACAACGTCATACCTGTATTATGTCTTGTTAACGTCAACGTATATTTGTGCCAATATTTCCCTACTTTTATCATTTTTGCCAAATTTTGTCACATTTGACATCATTTTTACAATATACGAGGTCTGTTTATTTAATACGAGGACTGTTTTAATTGCGGGCGTAATCTTCATTTGTTGATTAGTTAATTTGATTAAGGTATTTGGAGACCTCTAAAAATTGAATGTTCCAATGTCGTGAGTACAGAATTGCAATAAACCCAATCAGAATGTTATATGGCATTCGAAGTATTTTTCATATTTTCAAGAAATATACATTTGTCATGAATTAATTCAACGCGGTCACACTACGGAATGAGATCGCATGTCGAACGAGTGACTTATGGATGCTTCGTAATTCCACTCGGAGGTCCGGAGTGGCACGGAAAAATTCGAAATCCGGAACTTCCGGAGCGGTGGGCACACACAGAGACGCCGCAATATCGCGTAACAAATGGCGGTAAATCATGACGTGCCCGGGCCCCCGTTCCCGGACGTGCAGTGGCCATCGCGTGGGGGCGGCGGACGTGCGGTGGTGGCCCCCCTTTTTTAGCACGTCTCTGCGCTACGCCCCCGTTGCCACCGCCGCTTTGTTTTTAAACTCATAACAGTAAAATTTTACGTCCGCTTTGGAAAGGTGAATTTTTATGTGGAGCCGGGGGCGGCGGCGTATTAAGGGCGCCGGCAATTCGCCCCATTAAGTCGCCGGGGCCGTTCCGGACGATATTGTTCGAAGTTTGTACATATTTAACTATTCAAAATGTTGTCCCGTTCACTTATTTATTGCTTCATAAAAAACGGGATCCTGGCTGGGTTTTATGTCCCAGTGAAGGGTAGACGATCCTCCTAGTAGTAAATAATCTATTTTTGAAGAGTTTGCCCAAGTTTTATGGACAAATTTATACTAGCATAAATGAGATGATCTGCGACATAGTTTTCTTTACTTAAAACTCAATATAACTATTATTGTAGTCATAATATATTTACACATATTCAATACATATTTATAAGGCTTCTTTTCTCTACATTCATGTAGATTATAATAATAATAATAATATATTTAATGCGCATAAAATAACACGTACATAACAGTATAATTAATTAATGTTATTAATTAAAGTTAATAATTAATAATTAAAGTTATTAATTAAATCGATAGGTTCCCACAAAATCTGTGCTTGTGCATAGGGTAGTCATGATGTCTAATCAGTTTTCAGAACATGCAGTGAGGGTGTAGGTACACATAACAAGAACATACCATACTGAATCGAATCATAACAAAAGCAATTAAATTCTGTTAAAAGAGGCTGTGCACAAAGGATCTGTTGTTTTGGAGTATAAATTGTTTAGTCTTATTCTTGAATTGTGGCCGTGACCAGTTTGTAGATTTCATTTCGGTGGGTAGTACGTTGTGGAATTTTATAACATAGTGAGTAAAACAACGTTGCCCTAAGGCTTTTTCAGAGACAGATGTTTTTAATGAATGGCTAGTTTTATTCCTGGTTGAATAGGGATGGTTAACATAAGATAGGGTACTTTTGTTTTTTGGTAATATAATAAGACTTTAAAAAAATATAATTGTCTCATGTCTAATACTTTAACTTTTTCGTAGAGTACATCGCTCGAAAATAGTCTATCCTTTTTATAGATCGTTTTCAGGAACGCCTTTGAATAACTTCTATTATTTTTACATGCGTGAATGCCGCTCCACCCCACCCAAGAATTCCATAGCTTAAGCGTGACTCTATTAGAGAATGGTAAAATGTTTTACATTGTTGTTCATTAAAATATTTATATATATATATATATTTAAACTTATAGAGCAGTGACCTAAGGGTTTTGACGACACTCTCTATATGTTTGTCCCACCTTAAGTGGCGGTCGATTACTAGACCTAAATATTTTATTTCAGATGTTGATTTAATATCAGCATTTTTCCCATTCAAGCTTATCTTTAGTTTCTCAAAGTTGGGTAGACTATTTCTATGACTGGCAAAGGGTAAGAAGTAAGTTTTGTTGAAATTGATTGTTAGTTTCCAATGACTAATCCAATTAAAAAAAATCGAAGTTTCGCATTCAGCTATTTGTCTTAAGTCAATCCAAGAATTACCTTGATAAAAGATAACCGTATCGTCCGCGTAGCTTATTATTTTACTGTCGAAATTTTCGATTTCATGCAAGTTGTTTAAGCACAGTATTAAAAATATAGTACCGTGCCTTGGGGGACACCGCACTTTATTTGTTGAATGCTACTAGTTGCTTCATTTATTTTTACGTATAGACAACGATCGGCTAAATAACTTTTAAATAGTTTAAGAGCTTTCCCTCTGAAGCCATAGTTTTGTAGGACCTCTAGTAGCTGCTTATGACAGACTGTATCAAAGGCCTCTGCAAGGTTCAGAAAGAGTTCCGTCCATTTCGATAGGAAAGGTATATGAGAAGGGTAGGGTCCACTTTTATTAGAAAAGTAACAAATTATCTGGCAAGGACTATATCTGCTGGTTTTTAAATACAGGGTGTCTTACACAAGTCGTTGGTTAAAAGTTTATGGGGTTAATGATAAAATAAAAATTTGAAAAAATTCACACAAACATGGTTCATCGTGATCTTCTAAAATAACATACGTACATGTTTCTATCACTTCCGCTCCTTCCGGAAGTGGCCATCTAATTTGTTATTTTGGAATTGTATTTTTGGAATTTTGTTATGGAAATCCTATATATTTTTGCATATTCAGATTGCCATTTTAATTCTTAACATATTTTATTGAGGCTATAGATCAATTAACTTTAGTAGTTTTCGAGGAAAAACATAATATCCGAAATTTTTGCTTCAAATAGACGATTAATATAATATTCATAATTTCTCTTTTGAATGAGAGAAGCAGAAGCATGGCTCTATCATTAGAAATTCAATTCAATTCAATTCAATTCAATTTATTTCATGTTAATGGCTTTGCAGCCTTACAGTTGTCATTGCATAATATAATAAAAAAATACATATTAAAAAAAGAACCGTTCACAAAACGGCAAAATTAACAAAACATACAAAATTACATTACACTACATTCTAAAATATTAAGACAACGTATGTAGGTCCATCCGCGACTGAATCCAAGGAGAATCATTGTGATATTCATCGGTACTGTAATATGCTTTAAATGTTAAAATTCTTTTCGGCTGTTTTAAATTTACAAGATTCCAGTGTTCGAAGACATGGTAAAAATAGCTGTTTTGACATCTGCTTAGCCTAACTTGAGGCGTCCACAGGTTATATCCGTATCTCATGTTGTAATTATGACAGTGAGCGAAAGTGAGATGTGTCCCAACTGAGCATTTTATATGCAGAAGGCATTTAAAGATATAAAGCGACGGTACTGTCAATATTCTGTACTGGACAAAGCTAGCACGGCAGTCTTCCCTGTATCCAAGACCAGATATGGTTCTAATTGCTTTCCTTTGTGCTTTAAATATTAGGTATGTGGAGCTAACATGACCCCATACTAGGATATCATAACTTATGTGACTATGGCACAGGGCATAATATGCATTTTTTAGAACCAGAGTCGATCCACCTCTTGCTAGACTCCTCAGGGCGAATATACTGCCAGATAGTTCTTGTTGACAGTGAACTTTCCATACCAATTGCAATCAATTGTGATCCCAAGGTATATAATGATATTAGCATAATCAATACAAATAGTATCGGTCTTTTTTAGAGCAACTAGCATATTTTGTGTTTTTGCCTTCTTCAATTTCAATTTATTGCAACGAAACCACTCGTCTGCTTCAAAGGTACCAGTTGCCACTGTATCCATTAAATCGTTGGTATCATTTGATCTCACAGATATTGTGGTATCATCGGCACATAAATAAGTTTTACCCCTATTGATATGCGGGGCTATGTCATTAATGTAAATTAGAAAAAGCAACGGGCCCAAGACTGACCCTTGAGGCACTCCCCTGTTAATAGTAATGGAATCGGAGAGAGACTCAGCGTGTAAAACAAGTTGAGTCCTGTCTTTTAAATAGGACATTAACATTCTGCAGCTAGGAGGATGCATTCCATAGCAATAAAGTTTTTGAAGCAGAATCGAGTGGTCAATGCAGTCAAAAGCCTTGCTCAAGTCCAGAAAAGTTAGAAAACTATATTCCCCTCTATCAAGACACTCTCCCGCATCATTCACAACAGACATGAGGGCGTCAGTTGTAGATTTATTAGCTTTAAAACCGTACTGCATTTCATAAAATAGATTATTTTTATCAAAATATGCTTGTATCTGTGAAAGTAATACTTTCTCAAGGACTTTTGATACTATTGGAAGTAGTGATATTGGACGGAAATTGTTCGGATCTTCCACGGATCCGCTTTTGTGAATAGGGATGACCACCGCGTCTTAAGTACATCTGGGAATATACTTTCCCTTATGCACAAGTTAACTAAATGTGTGAGCGGGGATAGAATGGGGTCTATGACTGACTTGAGCAGCACCGTAGTAATTTCGTAGATATCACGTGCTTTAGTGTCTCTTAGGGATTTAACTACAGTACGAACAAAAGCAGTGGACACCTCAGTAAACTCAAAATAACTGGTAGGATGGTTGCTTAGGTTAGTATGCATCAATACAATTGGGTCTACAATGCTGGCCGGTATTGTTTTTAATATATCAAAAGGTATTTGAGAAAAATACTCATTAAAATGATTTGCATTGATAGATGATTTAGATGGTTTTGAGTTATTGATGCGGGCAGCTCTGTTAGCGATGAAAACTTTCCATATAGCTCTCGATATATTATTAGGATTGTTTATAATGTGATTATTAGAATTAATTTTAGCATCTACAAGCATTTTCCTGTAATTTGTTCTATATTTATTTTTTAATTGTATCGGTTCATGCGAAGCATATTGATGACACATTTCAACCAATAGATTGTATCCCGCATTTTTTTCAGCTCTTTTGTGTACCAGCAATTAATCTTCGAGGTTTTATGTTGGCGCAAGGTTCTCTCCGGAAATGATTCTTTGATACAGGTGGATATTAACTGAACAGACATATCAAATTTATAGTCCGTTGGTAGTGTTTGATCATTTGTGATAGCTGACCGACTGCATTTAATTTATTAAATAATAAAAATTTGCCGGACTATGTTACAGGGCGAATTACTTTGACAGCTCTCGCTTTTGCCTTAGTGCATGGAAATGATAATTTCATAACTTGTCCTTGGCGGGCTGATTGAAAAGTTTCAATAGATGAGACCTCTTTAATAAATTCAGTGTCAAAATTAACAAATACGTTATCAATCGTGTTGCTTAGGCGAGTATTGAAATTAACAACATACTCTAAATTGAACTCCATCATTGTGACTATCAGTAGGTTCGTTTGGGTCCCAGACACATCCTTAAAACTGACGTTGAAGTCACCACCTTCAATTATCCGTTTTTTTTTCCCCAGTTTAGGCTATTTAATACCTCTTGGATATTGCTTATAAAAATATTTAAATCGCCGGCCGGCGACCTGTAGACATTCAATATATATAAATTTAAACACTCAATATAAATACAACAAAACTACTAAAACTAAAATTTGTATATATTAATATTTTATGAGTAGTACTTCATAAGTTCAATTATTTACAGGTACACTTAAAAACGACATCATTCTTTTCTATATGAGATGACATATTTTTTGTATGACGGGGAAATTGACAGAATCATTTTCTACAAATAAGTGTAAAACAAATCTATTCCTAAAATGAGTTGTTTATCAGTTATTCGGAAAATTCCTAAATTGTAAAATTTTTTGAAACGTTTAATTCTATATGTGCACGTTGATCATAACAGGGATGCTTCATATATTTTATGTTTTTTCACCAATATCAATCGCATTGTAGTTCAAAGTTTCTTTTAAGTAGAGCGAATAATAAATATTTTAATGATGAATTAATACACAAACTTTAATACTCAATTTTAGATTTTAATATGGCAACTGCAAGCGCATTTTTTTATATGGAACGCCATTGATATTTTCTAAATGACGTCATCAATATCATTTTCATTTACACTTATTATCTTTTTACATGTCTGGAAGATTTGCCTAAAATCGTAAAATTAAAAATCAGAATAGCAAGTTGAACGATTACGAGTCGTGAAGTGTACACGTCCATTAAATTTTACGTATTTATTGTAATGATGAACGTTGTAAGTTGGAAATTTGGTTTTTAAATCAGTTATTTGTTGTCGTAGTGTCGGAAAATGTGAATCTCATTGGGAAGGTTGAAATTTATATATTTGAGTAACAGCTAAACGAGTATCACAAACGAGAAAAAAATCCAATATTTTGACTGCTATACTGCCTAGATCTTGCAAGGAGGTAGTTTGAGAAGACACTAAACTCTTCTGTACCTCAGATGGCAAGCTTTGTAGGAATTTGGTTTTTCGACAAACCGTTGTCTACAAGTGTGGCTCATAATAGCTGCAACAATTTTCGTAATAATTGAATCATTTATTTCAGAAATCCGTCAAGGGCACGTTTTTAAATATTCAGGAAATAAAGAAAAACATTATATCTTTGATATTAATATAGATTTTGACCTGATTTTTTTATTTAGTATTAGTTAACACCCCTTCGAAGTGAATATTGCCTGCAATTCAGTTATAGGTGTAATACCTATCCTTTACTTGTAAAGTTAGTTTTAAAAAATGCAGCTGACGAGTTTACGTAAAAAAAATCGTGTTTACTGTAGAAACCTAATTCCTAATTTTGAGGTGATATTATGATTTTTAAAACTAAACAGAAAATGTTATAAACTATTTTTTTTACTTAAACAGAGACAATGACACGAAACTGGGTTTTTCTCATATTAAAAAGAAGTATTAAAACAGTGGAAGTGGAAACGTACCAATACCTAGGAGTCACCTTACACGAGAATGGGACACAAGACATCGAAATTAATAGGAGAATTGAAAAAGCAAATAAGACATACTATGCAATGAGCAAGGTATTTATAAATAAGAAGGAAATTGAAAATCAAACAAAAATAAAGGTATTTAAGACAGTGTACAGACCAATATTGACACCTGGCGGCGAGTCCTGGGTACTATCAGAGAGAGATAAGAAATAAATACAGGCCTCGGAGATAAAATTCTTAAGAAGAGTACAAGGAGTGATAAGAAGATACAAGATGAAAAGTATAAGTATAAGTATAAGAGAAGAACTTGGCAAAGATTCGGTTGGTGTATTCATTGAACAGACAACTGCAATCATGGGGACATCTCCATAGGATGAGGAAGACCAAAAGAGACATGGGCAAATCGTGAGTGAGGCTAGACAGATGGCAATGAATAGGAATGAATGGAATAAGTTTACTAAGAAATATAATTATACACCCCTACCCCCATTTGGGTATATCCGGGGTCCTACATTATATATATTATATATATATATATATATATGTATGTATTTTAGATCAATTCTACAGTAACAATAAATTACTCATGTCTGCTTTCAGTCTATAGACCTACTCATCATCCGATTCCCGGTCACGTCTACGTTGCAATCCGCTTGCGTAGAATTCTACTGGAGATGTTAGGGTAGAAACTTAGCTACTTAGCTTAATCAGGACATTATTTTTGTTGTTGTTACTGATGGGTAATTTTCCAGAAGGGTACACTCTAACTATTTGGGAGTTGAGGATCGTCCTTGTACTTTTTTAAGATAACCATTTAGGACGTGATTGATAAGCTATGTGATGTCGCTTGACGGGATTCTGCACTAAACGCAATATTCACTCTATGTAATATCTCATAAAGTGGAATGGCAGTTGAAGGAACAATGCTGAATGATATGTGTTCACAGTATGAGATAATGATTTCGTAAAAAAAATTCAATTCATAAAAATGTCTATTGACGGGTTTCTAAAATAAACGATTCAATTGTGACGGTGTCTGATCACCTAATATTTCATTTGGCAAAAGTGAAATGGAAGTTGTCGTTAGCGTCTTTTTAGATGGCGTCGTACGTTTAATGATCTCAACTTTTAAATATTCACACGCCATAGATTTTGGTGGGTCTATGAAAATAGTTCTTACCTATATAGCGATATCAGATGGTAGAGAAAAAACTTCCGAATAAAATTCGTAGAGATGAAGTAATCCTTGAATTGAAAAGTTTCGCTTTTATCTGCATACACCATGCTGTAGGTTCAATCCTCCGAAATGGGGCTAGAGAATTTTTTTAACATTGATAAATCATCATTTATATAAACAGTCTGCATTAGGAAGAAGGTACCTGACTGCAGAAAAAGATATTTTATGCTGCTCAAAATTTACTTCGACAACATTTTAATTATCATTTGAAGAATATTTTTACATTAGTTTAAGTTTAAGTTTAAGTATTCAAAATTAAGAATTTTAAACAAAACGCTAGTCTTGAAATGCATTTTTTTGTTGTTTAATTCTCGTTTTTCTTAAAGTTTTGCATTAAACTTACACATTTATATAGTTAATTGTTAGTAGTAGCTACATATTTAATTTTTATAATATCAAGTCGGTGAAAAGTCAAACTGATATGTATTTTCAAATAAAAATATTAAACGGCCGTTTAAAAAAAGTGTTTATGAACCAGAAGGGGTTCCAAATGAAACCCCAGAAGCAATGGAAAAATTGGTGTCCACGAAGTCAAAGATATTCGATCAAAAGGATAGGTTGTATGATTTAAATATTGAGTGAATTAAAAGTTTTAAATTAACTAGTAGAATTAAGAAAATTTTATTTCACTTGCAGATGCAACTGCTCATGATGTCTGCTAAGAGGTATATATCGTCCGTTTAAAAGATCAGAATTGAATAAAATGGTGTATAAAACATGTGAGTTAAGCATATTGTTCACTCGAATAAATTAGCCCACTCCGCCTGTCAGGCTCGTGGCCTAAATTTTATTCTCATGAAAATCATCTACTTAACCCACTTATTATACAGTGTGATCTATTTAGAGTGTTACAATGCGATATTTTAGAAACGGCTGATTTTAACAAAATGAAATTTGAGATAATGCAATTTGACGTTGCGGGACACTACTTAACATTATAAACAACATATCTTACCTTCCGCACTTTTTTAGAGGTGCGAGGACTTTTGAAAGTAAAATGGAAAGGGAGGTTTTTTTTTCGATTCTTAACCTCCATGAAAAAGTACGTTATAACCATGACATAATTTATAACTTTAGTTTAGTTTGATGTGTTCAAAGTGATGGCCACCGCTCTAAATATTTATTAGTTCTATTCTGTTACCGCCACATCACCATTTGTTTTGGGATTTTTTCGGTTGGGTTTCTTAGGTAACAATTGGCCTGTCTGACGACTTCAGGACTCTAGTCGTTTGAACGCCATGTGGGATATTTAGAGTAACTCGAGGGGGTAAGGGGCAGAATTACTCACTTGCAGAACATGACTAGTCGGCAGTCAAATTAATTCATTTTGGAAATTGATAAACACAACTGACAGATAGATAGACTTTATTTTCAATTTGTTTTATTTAAAATATTTTATGTGCAAATTTACAAATTTGCACATACAAACTTGTAACATTATGCCGACGATGTGTCAAATGAAAATTTATTATTAAAGGCCAACTATCAATAAAACAACTCACCGAATTAGAGCTTAGTAGCTCCATCAAGAAGAATAGAAATAATTGAGAAAATAGCATACAATTTTGTACAAACATCTGAATAACTTGCAAACGGTTTGGTATTAAACCCTATAACGACATATCCATATTTAATTCTGTAGTACCACAGGATCCAAAGTGCAAAGATATACAGGGTGTTCCATAAAAAAAAACATAAGTTTAGTCTGTTACTTTCATATGAACCACCATGTATAATTTTCAATATTTTTACGAAATGCAACTATTGTACACCACTTTTGTAAAAAACAATTTTGGACATTTTGATTAATAACCCCGAAGTTGACCGTTCCCAGAGCGTTGGAACACCCTGTATACAGGGTGACTTTTTAGATCACCGATAGACTTTCACAAATGAAAACTAACATCATTTAAAAAAAAAAAATACGTATAAACATATGTCGTTTCATTTTGTCAATGGTTAGTTGAGCAACATCAACAAGAGAACAACTATTTTGAAAATACTATCCTATTTCACAAGAGACGGTGTAATTAATTTTCACAATTAACATATTTTACACAACATCCGCATGCAACTAATTTTCCATAATTTTTCCTTAATTTTTCTAGACTTGTATGTACTGCATCTACGTTTGAATGCAAATAGTTACATACTGTTCTTAGAAAACATACTGTTAGGTTTACTTGAAGATATACCACTTAATCTACATAAAAATTTGAGCTACAAACTCTTTCCTGCATCGTCCTCATTCAAGCAGGAAGGGGTAATTTTTTATCATTATGTTGGTAGTGTTATTAATTTATATATTTTTAATTAATTAAACCAAAAACTTTGAAGTTGTCTAATTTCTAAACTAGTTTATAGTGGATGGATGTACAAAACAAAAGTTTGAAGTTTTCTAATTCATAAACTAATTGATGTAGGACATATGCTTATATAGCCTTTTTTTTTCTTAAAATTGCATTGAGTTTTCATCTGTCAAAGTTTACCAATAAGCTAAAAAATCAACTTGTATTGTGGAAACTTTTTACAAGTTTTATAAAATGTTTAATGCTGTTGGTAAGTCAAATAAGGATGACAATAATGGATTACTTTGTAGCACTAAACATTGAATTAAAATTTAGGTTAATTGAAACTTATATTATTTTACTGTGTTTTTTTTCTGTTTGAATTAATTTTACAATATTGTAATATTGTAATATTGTATTTTGCATCGAATTCCTAGAATATTCAGGGTCTTGCAACAGTGCGTCGGGCTATCTTAGCGCCTTTCCCGAGAGATAAAAAGAGAGATAGAAAAAAATGTATCGTACAAAAAGTTTTTGGTTTAAAAATCTTTATGCCGTAAAATTATTTTCAAATAACACGGAACACGGAATAACATAAACAAACATTTTTTTTAAATGGAACACCCTGTATTTAATCAAGTTTTATGATGACATTTTGCAACGTCTACAATGTTTTCTATTTAGTATTTTATTATGTTACAGTGTTGTCAATTTATAATTTTTTTTGTCCAATTATCATGTATAAGCAAGCTCACCTTTAAAGAATCGTCGCGACCTCATTTTTTGAAGGTAAGAATAAGTTTTAGCAATAATCTCAGTGTGGATAATAAGCAACCTTTTTGCAATAAGAAATTTGAATTTAGTAATACAGGGTGTCCAGAAAAAAATGCCAATATTTCAAAGCGGTATAACCCATTTTTGAAATAGAATGCCCCCTATTTGATGTTATTATTCGAATGGTATTTTTCTTGTCTTCAATTTGATGGGACATATCTTATGTCTGAACCCCATAGTTGTTGAGATATTCAATATTTTTCACAAAAGTAACCATTTAATTACATTTCTATGCACTGAAGTAGGTCATGCTGAGACAAAACAACTGTCAATATGTAAGTAAGTATCAATGTGCGATGAACAAAAACATTTTGAACATTACTGTAGTATCGTTTCTCTTTGTCTTAATAATTTTAGTATCTCTCATGGTTTTGGAATAAAATATTTAATCGTCTTACAGAAGCACTATCTACTATTTTAATATTTTCGTTCATCTCATATTTATTTTTACTTACACTTTGACAGTTGTTTTGTCTCAGCATGACCTATTTCAGTGCATATAAATGTAATTAAATGATTACTTATGGGGTCTAATTATAGGGGATAACTATGGGGTCCTGACATAAGATATGCCCCATCAAATTTAAGAGAAGAAAAATACCTACATTTTCACAGTTGTTTTGTCTCAGCATGACCTATTTCAGTGTATAGAAATGTAATTAAATGGTTACTTTTGTAAAAAATATTGAATATATTAACAACTATGGGGTTCAGACATAAGATATGCCTCATCAAATTAAAGAGAAGATAAAGACCTATCGAATAATGACATAATATAGGGGGCATTATATTTAAAAGAAATGGGTTATACCACTTTGAAATTTGTAAAGTTTGGCATTTTTTTCTGAACACCCTGTCTTACTAAATTCAAAATGCTCATTACCAACACGTTGCTTATTAACCTCACTAAGAATATTGTTAAAACTTATTCTTACCTGCAACAAATGAGGTTGCTAAGATTTTTAAAAGTTGAGGTTGCTTATGCATGATATTGGGGAAAAAATATAAATTGGCAACACTGTAACATAATTCAAAACTAAATGAACAACAATGTAGAGGTTGAAAATGTCATCAGAAAACTTAAATAAATATAGGGTGTTCCACTAAAAAACAATGTTTTTGTTATACCGCAAAATTGGGACACCCTGTCTATTTGAAAATAATTTTGCGGCATACAGATTTATAAACCAATAACTTTTTGTACGAAACATTGTTTTCTATCTCTCACGGGAAACGCGCTAGGAAAGCCCGACGCACTGTCGCAGGACCCTGTATATACAGGGTGAGTTTTTTTAATACACTCAGATGCAAAGAAACCGAGTCATTGGGTTATTGTTTGCAAAAGAACCATATTTTTTTTAAATTTTGATGTTGGTATAGTCCTTAGAATACATTTTTTAGTGTTTTACAATCAGAGAGACCGCCAGGATGTAAAAAGAAGCAACATATTGTACTTATTATTTATTTAATGAACAATAATAAGCGAAAACGATAATGTACGTATACACGAAAAAAATGCATTTCTGCAAAAGTAACTTAACAGAGAATAATAAATGAAAATCACAGTTAATCGAAAACAAACAAATCAAAACCCAGTAGCCACCTTGATCCTCTATGCATAACGCCGAATGAGTAATAGGTAGTGAAGAACGCATAGCTTTAAATGTTATTTTCGCTTATAAAATAAACTGATAAGTATCATATGTTGTTTTTCTACATCCTGATGGTCTCTTTGATTGTAAAACACTAAAACTTTCATTCAAAGGACTATACCAACATCAAAATTTAAAAAAATGGTTTTTTTGCAAACAAAGACCCTATGACCCGGTTTTTTGCATCTGAGTGTAGTTTAACTAATATTTCCCATATTTTTCATTTTGACATAGGCTGTTATACATCCTTGAAAAGAGTAAAAGAAAGTCTATTTAGACGTATAAAAATCAAATATGGCGGCCATTTAAATAAGAAAGTTGCTATTAATATCTCGGAAACCGCTATCTTGACTTTTGTTTTGACTAGATTAATAAGTTTTCGCGATCGTACCAAGCAACTTTCATTTTAAATTATTTTCCGCATCGTTAAAAATTTTGAATATATCGATATATATATATATATATATATATATATATTGAGTTTTTAGAAAATGGCTATTGTTAGTTTATTTAGAATAACTTCTAAACTGGGTGGACTTTGGAAAAATTTTAAACATAACCTGAACCAGCATATAAAACTGCACAATATTGTTCATTTAACCAGATCTCTAGCTTTGAGAATAAGAAAGATACCCATGCAATCTTACTCTATCTAGGATACCCTACATTTTGTTCAATTCACAATTTTCTTTCCACATTAGAAGAACTAAAAGTTTCGTTCCAGTTAGTTAATAATTGGTGCGTTTGCTTAAGTTTCTTATTTTATTTTATTTTTCATAATTCATTTCGTATTGAATATGAAAATTACTTGTACCTACTGATAACTTGTATCAACGTTTTGAGCTGAATTTTACATATATTTATAATTTTATAGGAGTGTTCTATTTTGCTGCTTAAAATCCGCAGACAAATGGACTTTGAGACTTTGAGAATTGAAATTTTGTTTGTTTATTTCCTTTTTTGATGTTATATTTCTTGTTTTTCTGAAATTTTCGAGCTAAATTTGATAATAACTGGAATTTATATTGTTTATTATGTAATAAATGATTACTAAGTAATATCTTACACAATAATGTTCTTGGTATTTTCATATACCTAACCCTGTTATGATTTTTGTTATTATTATCCCATTGATAAGCTTAAATGATTTATCTCTATAAATCAGAAAAGATACTAGAGTGAAAACGTTTTCATTCATGTTCAAAGGGGGACAATTATACGCTGGCGATGTATAAACAGCGCCGAGACGCACTGTCAATCGGCCGCCCCGCATTGAATTACGTCCCATTATCAAATCCTTGATCCTTTTAAGGGCACGTCTCGTCCTCCGCCCTTAATCAGCAGCCCTTATTTACCCCCGTAAGAACTCCGTGCATACTCACGCACCCTCTGCACCACTCCGACAGAGCCGGAAAGTAAACTCAGCGCCATTGTTTTATTTGTTTCCGAACAATACACAGAAAGTTCGCCGGCAGACGAACTTGCAGTACAAGTTCGCAGGGGCAAATATGTCCTTCAAACTTCAAGATTGTCGAATAGTTACGGGCAATTTTTGGGCCAGAGTTGGAAAAAAGGCGGCACATCGTCCCGATCATCGCTCATCGATCGCTAATTAGCCGAGGACGTTTCCGAATGGTTTTCAAGTCACGATCGACCCGGAGCTCTCCCGGGCTCACACACATTTATAAAATGCGACCTGTTTTGACAGAAATCGTTTGCTGGTCCAGATGGTGTAAAACCTACTGGCTGGTTTAGATCCAGATGTAACGAATGTAATGAAAATGTATGAGGAATCAGCAAGGCAATAACACCAATTGAATCAATTTAGCCTATACAAACTTTTACCAGTGTTTAATACCTTCACCTAAGAGAAAATATTTCTTATTCAACCAAATAAACTATACAGTTGCGGAAATAGATCACCTTAAGCGTTCAGTAATAAGTTATTTTACTTTTAAAGAATTCCAATTCTCTGAAATGTTCGTTTCAGAGCATTTATGTTCACTTACTGCATTTTCCTGAAACTATTAATTCATTTATACCGCCAAATTAGTCCACATAAGAAATAATGCCGTAGCTGGCACCGTTACTTGGCGAAACATATTTATTATTACATGATTGCTACTATTTACATTGTTATACATTTTTGCAATACAAATATTCTATTAGATTCAGACATTTATCTTATAAAAAAAATGGCCTCACATGTTTCTTTCAGAATTAGTGTATTGCTTTGTACTCAACTTTTCTGTAAAGCAAAATTAACTCGAATAAATTGCATTGAAAAATCTTGTCCTGTCGGTACACATTTTTATTAATTGATTGCGTTTTCCTCAATCTTGCTTTCGTAAACAACCAAAATTACACAATAAAACCACAAGGTCTTTCATTTTTGTATGGTAATTAACTGTTTATATATCTCTCTCGTTGAGGCTTACGGGACTCATAATAGATGAGAACATATAATACTTATTTACATTACAAGACCCTTTATACAGAAATTTACAGGGGAGTACAGAAAGATAACGGGCGATCGCCAGCGAGCCTGTTTTATGTGCAGGCCTGTAAATTTTAGGTAACTGTTGAGCATTGTACAATGATTTATGGGCATTTGAATCGCAATATATTTATATTTAATAATATCCATTGCAGTAGTGTAACGGAATAACTAAAATGTCACAGATCTTATGAGTTTGAGTCTCATAACCCCTAGAAACAGAAGTAAATATACAGTTATTTACTATACAAATACCCATAAAGCATTTATACAGGGTGTCCAAGATAAGGATCAACAGCATGTGGATCTCGGGAACCGTAAAAGTTACAAAGGCGGTTAAATTACCAAAAAGTTGCGCAATTTAGTGGTCAGTAATATTCATTTAAGAAAACCAGAAATTTCCGCTTACTTCCGGAGATATTCGACAAAATCCGAAATCTTGCGATTTCATTTTTATTTTTTTCTGAAGTTATTTGCAGAGGTATAAGAAAACGAAAGGCACTTTTTCATTGCCACATGTTTAACTATACAACACAGCGTTTACAAATGATCAGTACAACGTTTCGTTTCGGAGAAACCATCTTAAACTTTATTTTTTATATAGACTGTAAAAAATGTACGCCCTGTATTTGATAGCATTTCCTATTACGAATTCAACTATTTATATCACAATATAGTTTCTAATGTTTTTATTCAGAAAAAGGCTTGTTAATAGATTTCGAACATTTTCTTGTAGTAGGCGTTGAAATGATGACGACGAAGAAAAAAATATTATCTATATTTAACCCTAAATAGGGACCAAAATAGTAACTAAAAATAATTTACCCAGAATAGTTGTTAAACATTGAAACAGTTTTTTAGAACTATACTTATTATTTTTTTACTGTGATATGAGAATTGTTCTGTTTATTTAATGTTGACGAAGACGATAATTATTACTTAATATTATCCCTGAATAGGTACCAAAATAGTAACTAAATACAATTTAGCGCAAATAGTCGTTAACATAGAAACATTATAGTTATTCAGAACTACACTTATTATTTTTTTAATGTGGTATTATGAGAATTATTCTGTTCATTTGCGTATTTTAAAATCATAAAATCAAGTGAGAAATTTTGTCTTCTTCACTCATTTAAATGCATACTACACCAAACTGTTCGAAATGTATTAATAAGCTTTTTTTCTGAATAAAAATATGTGAAATCATTCTGGGTTATAAATGGTCGAATTCGTAATTGGAAATGCTATTTAATACAGGGTGTACTTGATTTACGAGCAATACAAAAATATAAAGTTGATGATGATTTCTTCTAAACGAAACGTTGTACTGAAAATGTATAAACGCTGTCTTGTAGAACTAAAAAAGTGGCAATGAGAAAGTGACTTTTATTTTTATAACTTTTCAAACAACTTCAAAAAAAAAAAACGAAATACCAAGATTTCGTATTTTGTCGAATATCTCCGGAAGTAAGCGCAAAAATCTGGTTTTGTGAACAGAATATTACTGGCCATTAAATTGAGCAACTTTTATGTAATTTAACCGCCATTGTAACTTTTACGGTTTTCGAGATCTCCATGCTGTTCATCTTTATCTTGGACACCCTGTATAGCATACAATATGTAGCAGATAGCATATGTGCTATATTATTGCCGTCAACCTTTACCAGCCTACTAGAGGTGAATATTATAAATGCATCAACAATATTTGGGAAACAATAAACTGTTCATTAATGATCAACGTTTCAAAAATTAGTGATGTAATAATATATATATATATATATAAACTTTTTTTAAATTAAATGTAAACGGTTTTCTGACAAAACGAGCCGTAATCGGCACTAGTGTAATCCATTGTTGTATCATTTGAACAAATTAGGTTATCTGCATAACTTGCTATGAACACAAAATCTATAATCTATTATTGTTAAATTTGTAACGTCACTATTCAGGTAAAAGCTATTATACAGGAAGTTTCAAAAGAAACAAACAAAATTATAAAAATTGTTGGGAAAAATGTTTGAAATTAATGCTGCTCGAATATTGGTACCTTTGTTTGAATACATTTCGGTAATACATGTCTCCGTTATTTATCGACCGATCTTAAAAACTATTTTTTTATTGTATTTAACATTAAAAAAATGAAATAAAGTATCAGAAGGGTTTCTTTGCTATTTGAATGTTTAAAGTTGGGGTTGATAGCGCTTAGGGATTGAGGGATGGGGGGTTGATTCGCACCTGTCCGAGCATTTTTTACAAATATTTATCACAACGATTTTATTGATTTTGTCCAGTACTTTTAAATTCCCTGTATGACTTTTATTAATCTTTAGATCATTTATGCGTTAAGGATTGTTATCATCGCGAATCCTTTCTACTCTCCACGCAGGCGCAGGAACTGAAACACAAACCTAAAATTTGTACCATTATATTCGTCACGCGCCTTTGTGTTAAGGCACTTCACAAGGTAACATTTTTGTAGCTCGAAATTCTACTGATAGGAAAAATCTAAACTGATAGGAGAGTAATGCTAAAAATCATTAATTTAAAATTATTTACTTAAATCGTCCTCTTATCAGATAATAAAATTTAATGTTTAGAAATAAAATCCCGCCGTTGCCGGTCCCAAGCCCGGATGAGAAAGGAGGAGGGGGAGGAGTATCAACCTCGTTAAAAAACCAGGGGTCAGCTGGCTCCGGATGATAGTACCCTGTAGGGCCCCTTGCCTAGGGTTACAGGTGAAAAACGGCCAACGGTCCCGAGAGCAGACGAAGATCCTAGATCTCAATGGTCAAGAGAGCGGAAGAACCACATCGGGATAGACGGAATCCCGTAGCCCAGTAAGGCAATCTGTCTAATGGAAGAAAACCATAAAAAATAAATTACCTGGCCCTCCTGGTTGGGGGTTGGGGCGAAGGGCCTGCAACCCATCACCCGGAAAAAATAATTCAACCGCAAAAACAAACAGACAACAGCCTCGGAAACTGAACGACAACGAAAATAGACGAACCAAGCAAAGGAAAAGTATAATGAATATGGGAACGTGGAACGTACAAGGTATACGTACGAAACAAGCCGAAGTAATAACGGAGATCAAGAAAATGGATATGGATATTGTAGTCCTCACAGAAACAAAGAAGAAAGGATTTGGAACTGAAGAAATAGACGAGTATATTCACCTTTTTAGTGGAGTACCGAAAGAAGATAGAGCTAAGAGAGGAGTATCCCTGTTAATTAAGAAGAAATACAAAAAACTTTTGACTAACTTTGAAGCAATCAATGAAAGGATCATCAAGGTGAATATCAATATACTAGGAAGACGACTAACCATCTTTGGAATTTATGCTCCCAATGAAGACGAAACAGTCCTACTAAAAGACCTATTTTTCGAAGAACTTCAAATGGCGCTAGATAACATAGGAGACAATAGAGAGATCATTCTGATGGGAGACTTTAATGCTCATATAGGGAGTAGAAGAGACGATAAAGTAATCGGACAATTCGGCGAAGTAAATATCAACAATAATGGGGATAGACTGACGGATTTCTGTGCACAGAATACATTGAAGATCGAAAATGGATTTTTTAAACACAGAGACATACATAAATACACGTGGATCCAGCACACTAGACAACTAAAATCTATTATTGATTATATCATTACCAGTCAAGACAAATCAATCAAGGTCAATGATGTAAGAGCATATAGAGGGCCGGAATGTGGGTCAGACCATTATCTAGTAAAGGGAGTATTCTATTTTCCATATTTTCCATATAAGTCTTCTAACCTACCACCAGAAAAAAAAGGAAAGGTGTCTAAGGAAGAACTAACAAAGCTAGACAGAAAAAGATACAACATCGCAAATTTTAAAGAGGAAAGCATCAGATATTTATACCAACAAAGGTTAGATCAAAAGCTAACACATAACGCATCTAACAATGTCGAGGAAATGTATGAACACATAAAGCTAGCTATACATGAAGCATCACATGAAGCTTTAGGGGCATTAGAAAAGAAGAAGCCCATCAGCAGAAACATTTGGTGGAATAATGAGATCGAAGAAGAAGTTAAAAGCAAAAAACAGGCGTACCTCAAATGGCTCAATACTAAAACAGAAGCAGACAGACAAGTGTATACGGAGAAAAGAAATGCGGTTAGAAATCTAGTAAAAGAAGAAAAAACAAAGACATGGGACAACAAATGCCGCGAAATAGAAATGTACATCGGCGGCCGGAGATGTACAGAAGCATGGAGGTTTGTAAACAATATAAGAGCAGACAAGAAACAAATACCCCTGGAACAAATATCGGCAAAAAAGTGGGAAGAATATTACGGAAGACTGCTATCGGAAGACCGACATCAATTTATCGAAGAACAAATAAATATTATGGTGGATGGAGAGCCCATGGAAATTTCAATAGATATGGTAGAGAAGGCAATAAAAAACATGAAAAATGGAAAGGCGAGCGGACCAGGAGATGTGGCTGCGGAGATGTTAAAAAATGGTACAAAAAAACTTAATGAAATGATAACAAAATTACTAAACAAATGTATCAACGAAAATAAAGCCCCTGAAGAATGGAAAATGGGGTTCATGTCATCTATACTTAAGAAAGGAGATCCTCGCAAGTGCGAAAATTACAGAGGAATAACGGTAACATCAACTTTTAGCCGCCTATATGGAAGAGTACTTCGCGATCTTGTTGAAACGGAATATGCGGTAATTGAAGCAGAGGAACAAAGTGGTTTCAGGGCAGGCAGATCGTGCATGGACAATTTATTTTGCTTAAAACAGCTAATGGAAAAGAAAATTAGCACAGGAAGAGAGTTGCGCCTACTTTTCATAGACCTAGCAAAAGCGTATGATAATGTGCCCATACAAGGACTATGGAAAGCTCTAGAAAACACTAATATAAGTACGAGAGTAATAAAAGCCATTAAAGAACTTTACCGAGATACCAAAATAAAAATAAAAATTGGAGAATCAATATCGAATGGAATCAGTACATCTAAAGGTTTGAAACAAGGATGCTGCCTATCACCGACACTATTTAAAATTTATATCGAGCACTCCTTGAGAACGTGGAAAAGGAAATGCAAAGGCATGGGAATTAACATAGGAGACAACAACATATACACTCTCCAATTTGCAGATGACCAAGTGCTCATGGCCCAAGATAAAGATGACCTTCAATATATGACCAGGAAAATTAAAGAAGAGTATGAAAAAGCAGGTCTATCTATGAACCTGAACAAAACTAAATACCTATGTATTGGAGGAGAATCCGAGGATTTGGAACTGGAGAATGGAGAAATAATATCAGCATGCAATAGTTACCAATACTTAGGGGTAAACATACAAAAAGATGGAAAGGATGAAAAGGAAATTAGGCAAAGAATCGGACAAGGTAGAAGAGGTATTAAGAGGCTAAATGGTATATGGTGGAGTAAAGAAATAACGAAAAAGAGAAAATATAACATATACAACACAGTTATAAAAAGTATTGTACTCTACGGAGCAGAAGGATGGAGGTGGACCGAAGCTGACAAAAGAAGACTAGAGGCTCTGGAGATGGATGCCCTAAGAAGATCATGTAGAATATCGAGGTTGGATAGGGTACGCAATACAAGGATAAAGGAATTAATCGGCTTGAGAGAAAATATCGTACAGGAAGCAGGAAAACGGCAGCTAATCTGGTACGGACACGTGAAAAGGATGGCAGATCATCGCTTGCCAAAAATTACGCTCGACTGGGTCCCTCCGGAAAGACGGAAACGAGGCAGGCCCAGGAAATCCTGGAATGACGGCATCCAGAAAGCTATGAGCGAAAGGAACCTACAAGATGACCAATGGCAGGATAGGTTAGGATGGAGGAAGAGTCTGGGGATCGGACAGCGTCGACAGACGTTCTAAAACCGAAATTATATATATATATATAGAAATAAAATAACTATGCGCTTTAGTTTTCTGGAAATAACCGCAAAAGTTTTTAATTGGCGTTGGCGTTTGGCGATCAGCCGTTTGGCCACTAACTATGCGGTTTTTAATTGTAACATTAGGTCATTTACAGGCGATCTTACTCTTCAAAGATTCCCCAATCCTCCAAGATTTGAACCCAAGAGTTGTCTGCGAAATTTAAGTTTATAACACTAAGACAACAAGTAGGCAATTCATCAGTAAATTAATAGGTAATCCACGAAATCAAAGAAAATTGCAGTAACTTTTCAAAGTTCATTGATATTGATCATAATATATATATATATAATATATACAGGGTGAGTCAATAGGACGGGCAGGCTCGATTACACCTACACAGTTAATGATATCGAAATGAACCAAATGGCAAAATAATTTCACAAACTGCACTTTGACCTCTAGTTTGCAGTGGTGTTTGGTTCATTTCGATATCATTAACGGTGTAGGTGTAATCGAGCCTGCCCGTCCTATTGACTCACCCTGTACACTTTGTCTCAGTGACTACCAGACATAGCAACTTTAACATTGGGAAATTATATTAAGATCAACTATTGCCCTGAGATATATATATATATATATATATATATAATATATAAATAAATATTTTAAACAAATAGAGATTTATTTCGGTCAAATTATTTTCATATTAAATTATTAATTCATATTAATTACTAATTCTAATAATAACAGCAATCTGACAGTAACGTAAATTTAACTAATTCAACTACCTGCTGTTACATTTGTGACAATCACAATTTTAGATACAGACACAGCAATAGTTGATCCATACATAATTCGCCAATGTGAATTCGCAATAACCTCATTAGTATATCTCTATCCAATAGATGGATTATTTCATGGACTTAAACATCGACATGTTACATTAAGTGGTGAAATGTTGAATATTTAGCGGTCACATACGTAAAGATTTTTTATACACGACTTTGATGTTACATTAGTTATAAATTTCAAAGCATGCGGAGCTTGGAGGTGTTCTATGCTCGACCGGTTGAAGATATATTCCGAATACCATTCCCTTTACGACAACGTGTGATGTGCCGATTGATTTAACCTATAAATATTATATTCTTAATCACAAGAATTCTCGAAGCAGACAACTTCACTTAGTTAGTATACAGTATGTCCCCGGATTGAGTTTACAAGAGGAAAAACTTTTTTTTCTTTTATTTTACACCAAAACTGTAAAGGAATAAGATTTTTTGCTTGTCCTGAAACCAGCAAATCTCTAATTAAAACTTAATTATTCTGACTCAGTGGAAAGAAAAGTTCATTTTTCTTTTGATTTCGGACTTTCTCTGCTTTTTAAATCCCATCACAATGGCCGTTTTATTTTTTGACGATTTCACTTTGACAAATGAGTTTACGCAAGTTAAATAACAAAAATGTTTGTAAAAAATATAATTTTAATAAACAGCAACTCAAAGAAACAGCTTTAAGATAAAAAAAAGTCATTTTTAACAAGAACAATCATTATTCAATTAACCCCCCACTCAATTCTACGCACAATTCTACTCTAAAACGAAGATCCTTGAAACTTCTTTGAATTTCTTCGATGGACAATGATGCCACGGCGTCTTTTATTCGATTTTTTTTATTCTAAGGCATTATTAGGTAGGTTATCCATATACACAATTTGCTTCCACAATTTCTTCCAATCCACATATCTCCAAATTTAACATTTAACCAGTAAGTTACAATGCGAAAATAAGGTGCAGGACTACCATCCTGCTGAAAAAAACATTGTACGTCTGTAATTAATTTCTAAAGCATGAAGCCCATCCCTAAGAAAATTTTCTAACATATCTAAATATGTGTGCTGATTAACGTTGTTATCAAAACAGTATGGACCTATTATCCCGAGATAACCAACGGCACACCACACGTTTTATTGAATAATGATTGTTCTCGTTAAATGACTTTTTTTTATCTTAAAGCTGTTTCTTTGAGTTGCTGTTTATTAAAATTATGTTTTTCACAAACAGTTTTGTTATTTAACTTGCTTATTTATTTATTTAACTCATTTGTCAAAGTGACATCGTCAAAAATACAAAACGGCCAATGTGATGGGATTTAAAAAGCAGAGGAATTCCGAAATTAAAAGAAAAATTTACTTTTCTTCCCACTGAGTCAGAATAATTAACTTTTAATTAGAGATTTGTTGGTTTCAGGACAAGCAAAAAATCTTATTCCTTTGAAGTTTTGGCGTAAAATAAAAGAAAAAAAAGTTTTTCCTCTTGTAAACTCAATCCGTGGACATACTGTATATAGTATAGTAATTATTTACTTACAACTACCACTTGGTAGTAAACTTTGTAAAACTAACTTTTTCAACATTAATTTACATTTTGACAATAGTTTTGGAATCCTTGGTAATTTTAGAATCATTTGAAAACAGAAATTATCCAACAAGCAAATCAATCCCGTATATGCAAATTACTGTAATGATAAGCATCATGAAACTATCGTGATATTCAGATATAAAAAATAAAATAAATATTAAATTGCGTAAACTTACAGATCTGGTAAGGAAGTACTACTCTAGTCATGTACTTCTGTAACTGACGTAGTTGATGACTCTCGAATACAAACTTGGCAATTCTGACTGACACAAAGTAAATATATGAACATTCCCTGGAAGTAACGCTCGTCATTATTATCAATGTAAAAATAAACCATTAACAGGCTACAAAATTACTAAACAATAAGAAACTGACCCGAATTTGTCTCATCAGTATTTGTTTTTCTTTCTTCTTGAAGATTTTTCCAAAGAAGATTGTTCATCCATAGATTAAAGACTTTGCTGCAACAAGAGGATAAGTTTATTTTCAACAAATTGGGATATCATCGGTTTCTAACATAATAAATAGTGCTTTACCGTTTGATGCATCAACGGGATACAACTTTTGAATTGCGTCTTCTCAAATAAATGTTTAACCCGGGTCTAAACCCGGTATTTTTTTTTTAATTCTATTTAATAGTAAAGAACTGAAGATATAGAATATAGAAATGAACATAAAACCAGAACAAAATTAAAATAAAAATAAAGGAGGAAGAAAAAAGACAATACAGAAAAACATAATAGAAAAAATAACAATAGGGACATGAAACATTATAGGATACATGGAAAAAGAAGCCGAACTGGTGGAGGAGATGAGAAAACATAAAATAGAAATACTAGGAATTACCGAAACAAAAAATAAAGGACATAGAAAATATACATGGAGGATACTGGTTGATATGAACAGGAGTAGATGAACAGGAAAGAGCAAAAGGAGGTGTAAGAAATTATAAAAAACACAAGAAAGATGGGGAAAGATGTAATAAAAGAAAATATATAAACGAAAGAATAACGACTGTAGAAATCAAACTCGTCGAGAATGAAACATGAACATTGATAGTAGCATACGGACCGAACGAAGACGCAAATAAAGAAGAGAAAGACACATTCTTTGAAAATATATAAAGGGAAGTAGATGAAGGAAAAGAACACATAATGATAATGGGAGATCTAAATAGAAGAGGAGATTGGAAAAATAGCGAAATAGAAGAGATAATGGGAAAAGAAGGAGAAGAAATTAAAAACAACAATGGAGAGAATATTACAATTATGCATTGAAAGCAACCTTGTGATAACAAATACAAAATTCAAACACAAAAACGTACACGTGCACGTACACGTACACGTAAACGAAAGATCGATAATAGACTACCACCTAATTAATAGACACAGCTGGAACAAAATAATGAATGTAAGAGTTACAAGGCAGGCTGAAATAGGAAGTGACCACCACCTACTAAAAATAGACATGAGTTGAAAAAATATACAAAAAACAGACAAGAGGAGGAAAAAAGTAATAGGAAAGATAAAAACCTATAGACTAAATGAAACACAAACACAAGAGAAATAGAAAGAGATACTACAAAATATATTCAGAGTGAGCGAAATGAAGCTAAACATAGAAGGAAAATGGGAAAAAATCAAAAGAAATATACTAGAAGCGGCAAAGGAGACCTGCGGAAGAACAAAAATTGGAAACAGGCAAATGAAAAAGACAAACTGGTTGACAGAGGAAGTCAAATGGGAGCTAAAGGACAAAAAAGGGAAATGGAAAAGATACCTACAAACAAAAAAATATAAGATTATGAAAAATACAAAGAAAAGAGAAACAAAACGAAATCAATAATAAAAGAAGCAAAACAATACTCATAGACGAAATTTGGTGAAAAAATTAATGAGAATTTTATGCACAACGAAAAACTATTTTACGGAACACTAAAGCAAATAATACAAAAAAGAACAACATGATGAACATAAAAGATAAAAATGGAACAATTATCACGAATGAAGACAAGATGATGGAAAGATGGAGACAATATTTCAGAGAATTAACGGAACAGGATGAAAAAGATAATGTAACACTAGAATTGGGGGGGGGGGGGGGGAATCGCAAGAAATGCAAGATAAATAAATTGAACAAATTAAAAAGAAGTACAAGAAGCACTAAGAAAACGGGAAAGCACCAGGAACAGACGATATAACCCCGGAGATGATGAAACACATGGGAGAAGACGAATAACACAAATAACCGAACTAATAAATGACATAATAAGCAGCGGGGAAACACCAAGAAAATGGAATAAAGGCACAAGTCCACCAATACATAAGAAAGGGGATAAAAGAATATGCGAAAATTACAGACGAATCACACTAACAAGTATACCAAGTAAGATAATGACCAGGGTACTAGAAAAAAAGGATACGGGATAAAATAGAAACAACAATAGAGGACAGCCAGTGCAGATTCAGAAGAGGGAGAAGTACGCAAGACCAAATTTTCATACTCCTACAACTAAGCGAAAGAGTATTTAAGAAGAACAGAGAAATGCACATATGCTTCGTAGATCTCGAAAATGCATTTGCCAGTATAAGGAGAGAGGATATATGGAACGAACTATCAGAAAGAGGAATAGAGGAGGAAATAATAAATGTAATAAAATACATTTACAGGTAAAACAGAAATATTGTGAGAACAACCAATGAGGAATCAAACGAATTCGAAACGAAGAAAGGAGTAAAACAAGGATGCGTGCTAAGCGCATTGTTTTTCACAATTGTATGGATAAGGCCATGAAGAAAGAAAGCAAAAAATGAAAATGCTAAAAAATGGATACTGGAAAATGGAGATAACAAAAATAGCAGAACTACTATTGGCGGATGACATGGCAATAATTGCAGGAACAGAGGAAGAACTGCAGCACAACATAGAAAAAAATGAGAACGAGATTAAGAAAATAAACATGAAAATAAATTACGAAAATACAAAACCATGATAATTGCCTAAGAGAAAAAGAAACACGAAATAAAAATACAAGGAAAATATATCGAACAAGTAGTAAAATACAGATATTAAGGAACAATCATACAGAGCAATGGTAAATTAGATACTGAAATAGAAAATAAAATAGGAAAAACAGCAAAACTGTACAGGGTGTCCTAAATTGAATAGGATTGCACGGGTATCTTTCTTATTCTTAAAGATAGATATCAGGTTAAATGGGCAATATTGTGCAGTTTTATATGCTGGTTCAGATTATGTTGATTTTTTTTTCGAACGTCCTAGCAGTTCAGAATTTATTCTATAAAAGGTAAAAATCGCGATTCTAAAAATTCCGGTATATTCATAATTATTAAAGATGCGGCGAAAAGTTTAAAATGAAAGTTACTTAGTTTGATCGCACAAACTTGAGAATCAAGTCAAAACATCTTGCCTTTTGTTTCCGAGATATTAATAGCAACTTTCTTATTTTAAATAGCCGCCATATTTGATATTTATACGTCTAAATAGACGTATCAAAATGTCAAAATGAAAAATATGAGAAATATTAATTATTCCAATTTTTATTTTTATTTTTATTGTTTAATTTATTTTTAAAACAAATGTAATAAAAAATTTAAAAAAACGTAATACAGCTAAGTAGTAAAATAACAATAAAAACAAAAACAAAGCAAAACAAAAAATTGCTTAAAATTCAACATCCAAACATTTCAACTCGGAAAATAGAATATCAAGTTAACAAGTCTAAATCTAGAGTATCAACAATTTTAACAAAGGCATAAGTTTTACCCTTATAAATTGCATATTTCTCATACTTAACAAGCAAATGATAACATCCATAGATTAACATTTTGCAGAAGTTTAATCAACACACTTACCGAAAATGGTGATTTTATATTGTAATCACACTTACAATTTTATGGCATCTTACATTTCTATTTGTACTATAGGTACTATAGAAATACTATTGGGCTCAGGACAATCCACACATAGTGATTCCACGGCAAAACCAAGTGCGGTTCGGCTTTAATGTATTTTGTGGCATATTGGGAAATTATTTACATGGTGCTATAATATTTCTAACTGCACGTCATTTGGAAATTATTCAAATAACCTTATAAGATTTATTGGATGATTTACCTTTGGCAGAAAATATTCATATATGGTACCAGTAAGATGGCGCCCCTCCACTCAATGCCAGAGATGTTATTACTTATTTACATGGCCGTTTTAATAAGTGATAAGTGACAAAGTGATAGCGACTAAAACATATGTTCAGTGGCCTGCCAGATCTGCATACTTGACGCCTCTTGACTATTTATCTACTTAAAGGGTACTTAAAAAAACAAAATTTATAGAAGTAATTTCAATTATAATAATGTAGAAGAACTTCATGAAGCAATGACAGAGGCAATAAAAGGCGTTAATCGCAACACATTGCGATAAATAACTGGCAATATTCTAAAATGCTGTCAATTGTGCTTAACTTCTTTTTGGCCATTTAGCCAATAACAGCATTTTGAGTATTTTTTTATAATTTATTGTTATTTTACTACTTAGTTGTATTGCTTTTTTAATTTTTTTTTTCAATTGTTTTAAAAATAATTTATAGAATAAAAATAAAAAATTGGAACAAATTGAACAAATTGAAACAACCTTATAAGATTTATGGAATGGCACAAAATACCTTTGGCACAAAATAGTCAAATATAGTAGTAAGATGGCACCCCTCCACTCAATAGATTTTGACATAGGTTGTTATACATCGCTCAAAAGAGAAAAAAAAGTCAATTTAGACGTGTAAAAATCAAATATGGCGGTTAATTTAAATAAGAAAGTTGCTATTAATATCTCGGAAACCGCCATCTTGACTTTTGTTTTGACTTGATTCTTAAGTTTGTATTATCGAACCAAGTAACTTTTATTTTAAAGTTATTGCCGCATCTTTAATAATTATGGAAATATCTGAGTTTTTGGAAAACCACAATTTGTGGAAAATCACAATTGTATTATCACAATTTCTAAACTGAGCGGACTTTTAAAAATGTTTCTAATTAATCTTAACCAGCATACACAACTGCATGACACTGCCCATTTAACCAGATCTCTAGCTTTCAAAATAAGAAAGTTTTTTTCAGCAAGAAGGAGATATCAAGAGACACAAAAACAGAAATAGTCCAAAAAGTAATTAGACAAATACTAACGTACAGCAGCGAAACATGGACGATGAAGGGAAAACAAAAAAACAAAAAAAATGCCATGGATACGAGATTCCTAAGAAAAATAGAAAACAAAACAAGAAGAGGCAGGATAAGGAACGAGATTCACAGGAAAAACTTTAAAAAAAACAATACAGAAAAAAAACAGAATGCCAAATGAGGTGGTATGGACACATGAGACGAATAAGAGAAGAAATGAACACTAAGAAAATATGCGAGACAAGAGCAACAGGAAAAGGATAAAAAGTAAGACCGAGAAAAGAGTGGAATAGCGAAATAAATGAAGAGGCAACAACAAAAGGGAACACATGGGAAGAAATAAAGAAATAAACAAAAGATAGGAAGACGTGGAGAGATAATTATAAAAATTAATAATGTAGCTTTATACCGAAAGGTAGATAGGCAGAGAAATAAATAAAAGTAAAGGACTGAAACGATTTTTTAAATTTCCTAAAATGAACATTTTGGACTTATCCCGTTGTTGCAACTGAGTCTTCAATTATGAATCTTAATCACAAGGCTAAGGCTATCCCAAGGGTTGCAATGAGATATTTTGAGTCTATTTGAAGGAGTATCTCAAATAAATGCAATATTATTATTGCACCGACTAGTCGTTATTTTTTTTCCCTACAAAGAAAAAGTTATAACCTAATAATTATTGCTGATGCTAAATATACAAATTTCTGCCCAGTTTTGATCAATATAGTTATTTGTTTTCGAACAGGTCGTGCAGTGAATATCATATTCACTATCATCGCCCAAATAAATGCACATGTGCACACCTACCCATGCACCCCTGCCCTTCCGCCTTTCTTCCTCTTGCACGCACATTAGAGCCGTTGAAAAGTGTAAAAGCGCAATCTGAAAACTTCCCCCATATTTCACCACTATAACGCGATAAACGCACACGAAATCTCATTACGAAACTTTTTTAATATGCGCAGGGCGACACCTACTCCCTCCGAGGAGCGATGTCGCCCTTTGGGGGGCGGGGAGATCGGGCGAAGAAAATTCGGCGATTATTAGGGCTCCCCCTAATTAAGTTACTTTCCATTTTAATTAGCCCGGTAATGCGGTTTCGAGTTAATAAAGTTTCCGAAGACGCCTAACGTTTATAATATTTGATCCTTGAGCCCACAAGGTCCGCACCACCGGAAACCATTTGCGGTGGAGGTTTGCGTGTGTGTGTCTCTAAGTCTACATGTACGAACATGTGCGTGGTTGCGTGTATGTGTGTGTGTGTGTGTGTGTGTGTTGTAGCCGCTTGCGTCTAAGCCACCCCCACAACCCGTCGCCGACAAATATCGCATTAACTAACTTTACGGGGATAGATCGGGGCCCTGTTATTAGATTAATGGATTGATCAAGTCCCCAAGTGAGCAAGTTCCGTAGGACTCTAACTGAATAATACTGAAGTTTCTATGGAAGAAAAATTGAGTGGGGTCAAGTTTGTTGGTGCCAAATTTCTGCGATTAAATAGCAAAATGATCAGAGGTTTTACTCAGTTAGTCATCCTGTAAATTGAAATATGAATAATATACGAAAGTTATTCATACCTGTTATACAATAGTGCTGGTGTCAATTGCTTTGATATTAAAATAATAGTTGCAGATATAATTTAATAGTATATCAAATTTATACCTGGAGTTATTATTTAACTAAAGTAAACATATAGCTTATGATACTTTTATTAAAAAGCATCAATCCATTGCAACCTACAGGCAACCAACTATATACTTATTCAAAATAAAAATGGTCTGCTTGGTACAGAAATTCCGGGCGACCATGACCAGTATAACACTCTACAAGTACCTTTAATTTATTCACCAAACAGTTTTTTGAATTGTATGATGAGCATGGGTTGGACTCTCTCATATTCCAGAGTACCTCCTGCGCAGAGTACCATGGTTGCACATCTTTACATCAGATCTTCATTATAAAAGAAACGGTTCCAAATCTTGAATATTTCTCATACCTTGGTAATAGCTAATAACAACCTTACTATTAGCTAATACTGCTATTGTAATTGTGAGAATCGTGAAACTTATCTTGGTTTACACATCAGATATTTTGTGCACGTTGTAATGCTCCGATATTATTTTTATATAATTATTTTATTATTCGTAGTTTTTATGGTAAAATTATTATATAATTTCTTAATTATTTTGGCTCATGATTTGTGATCGTATTTAGTACTTAGACGTGGTGACGTTTGATTAACTACCGTGATTACTCTCAAGGTACTTTGCTATTGGTAATGTGTAAATTAACGTACACAAATAATGGATTATTATACGAAAGCACAGATTTATGTATTTGTTTGGTATATTTTATTACAGACACGCTGAAATTGTAGCATACAGGGAAATAAAACACAGGTTGACGATGATGTAAATTAATTTATATAATTGTAACATAGAGGGATATAAAACACAGGTTGATGATTATAACATGGATTGATTTATTTTCTAGATTTCGTTAACCTTATAATGAATTTGTAAATTATCTTATTTATTCAATTAATATTTTAAAACTGGTTGTCACTACGAAGTTTGTTTAAATAGGTTTGTTACACATGCACGTGCATTCCAGTTTCTCAGATCATATATTACCATGCTCTTTCACTCGATTTGACTGCGGGAACGTGATATGATCAAAAATAGTACTATTTAAAGATGTTGAAATATCCTCAATACCGCATGCATTATTTCTAAACGTATCTCGCGATCTTCCCGAATCACATGGTTGTGTCTGTGTCCACACTAATGTAATTATTGGAGCCCCATTGTCTACGTTGATTGAGGTCAATTAGTAATTCTACCCACGACCACAGCAAGTGCCCATGTCACAAGTAGTCATCACCGTCATACATGTTACAAGTTGTGTCAAATAACAGTTCCTGCTACCTCAATCGGAAATGTTTATGTAATGTTATAATATATTATATTACAAAAAACAAAGAACCTGAAATCTATAATAGACTACACAATAACTCGACAGAAAACTAATCTAGTCATACAAGATGTAAGGGTGTATAGAGGGGCAACATGCGGCAGCGACCACTACCTGTTGAGAACAAATATCCTGTTCCCAAGGAAGTACGAAAAAGAAGAAAACACAAACAAGAACGAAGGAGAAAAAGGAAAAGAGGACAGATTTAACTTGGACAGCTTAGAAAATGAGAGCACACAAAACCTATACAAGGCAAGATTGGACCAAAAACTACAGACCATACAACATAAGGATAACGAAGAGCATTACCAATATATCAAATCATGCATACATGCAGTGGCCAAAGAAGCATTAGGCTATAAAGAGCAACAGCAAAGAATAACACCATATTGGTGGGACGTAGAAATAGAAGAGGATATAAGGGACAAGAGAGAAAAGTACCTGGCATACTTATCGAATATGTCGAACGAGCATAAAATATTGTATAAACAGGCACAGGCAAAAGTCCGAAGGAAAATTAGCCAGAAGAAAAACGAAGCATGGGAGAGAAGATGCGAAAAAATAAACACGTATATAGGCGGACGAAAGAGTAGCGAAAGCTGGAAAACGCTAAAATCCCTGAGACAAGAAAAAACAAAAGACCTAATATCACCAATAACAATAGAAAAATGGGATGACTACTTCAAAAAGTTATTAACAGAAGATATACTACCCTTCCAAGAGAACACAGAAGGAGAAAGAAACATAATCACAACGGCATCACCAACCAGAATAACTATAGCGGACGTAAAACAAGCGTGTAAATCACTAAAGAATAGAAAGGCACCCGGACCAGGAAATATCCCAGCAGAACTCATTAAATGTGGAACAACAAAACTATACCAAGAACTAACGACACTATTCCAGAATTGCGTAAATGGAAAGCCAACCCCAGAAGAAGGGAACATCGCGCTTATATCCACTATACACAAGAAAGGGGACACCTTGAACTGCGACAACTACCGAGGGATAGCAGTAACGAGTACACTATATAAAGTATAAGGTAAGATCTTGGCAAAAAAAATCGAAATAGAATACAGTGATATGGAAGCGGAAGAATAAGCAGGATTCAGGGTGGGAAGGTCCACAATCGACCATCTATTCTCCGTCACTCAAATAATTGAAAAGAAACATGCGTACAACCAGGAAACCCATCTTGTGCATAGATCTAAAAAAAGCATATGATAGTGTACCACAAAGTAAACTATGGGAAGCACTAGAAACAACTAACATCAATGTAAACATAATAAAGGCGATAAGAAGATTATACCAACAAGCATCAGCGAAAATAAAGATGGGACAAAAATTATCAAAAGGCTTTAGTATAACTAAGGGGCTTAAACAAGGATGCTGTTTATCTACGACCTTGTTTAAAATATTTCTAGAACAAGCACTAAAACAGTGGAAAAGAAAATGCAGAAACATGGGTATACCCTTAAACGATAATATCGTACACACACTGTGCTTCGCATACGATCAAATAGTGATAGCACAAGATCTACATGACATCGAATATATGACCAGAAAACTCATAGAAGAATACAGCAAATGGGGAATGGAAGTAAATATAAAGAAAACGGCATATATGTGTATAAGAGGACAACAACAAGACCTCATCCTAGAAGACGGAAGATGCATAAAAGAAGCCAACAAATATAAATATTTAGGAGTACAGATAACCAATGACGGAACACTAGATGACAACATAAAAGAAAGAAATACACAAGGAAGAAGAGCAATAGGTATGTTGAATGGAATATTATGGGACAAAGGCATAACGAACAAAAACAAACAACGAATATATAATACCATAGTAAAAACCATAGTAACATATAGTAGCGAAGTACGGACACTCAAAGACAAAGCATAAAGAACCCTAAAAGCAACGGAAATGGATTTCTGAAGAAGAGCTGCTGGGAGGTCCAGAATGGAGAGAATAACCAATGACAGGATAAGAGAAATCATGGGAGTAACACACCATAATTGAGGACATCAGAGTAAACCAACTAAGATGGTATGGACATGTACAAAGAATGACAGACGAAAGACTACCAAAACAAATATGGGAATGGACACCACAGGGAAGAAGGAGAAGAGGAAGACCCAGGAGGAGCTGGAGAGAGGACGTGGATAAAGAGCTGAGAGAGAGAGAAATAGAAGAGGACTTATGGATGGACAGAGACGGATAAGAGACTGGAAATCAGAAGACGTCGGAAGACGTTGTAAACCGATATATATATATATATATATATATATATATATATATATATATATATATAATATATTATTATTAGGAACATTGGAGGTTATTAATAAATTCTTTTGTGATTAAACCAAGCTTCATTTTTTCGTTTATCATTCTCTCTGATTATACGGGGTTTTAATAATTCCACTTATTTCTTGTTTGCGATCTTTAACCATATATAGTCATTATGTTTTCAAACTATTAAGATTTAATCTAGCTTATTCTATTTCTACGATTCTAAATTATTATGCAAAATAATATGTACGTTATGTGCTTATTTTATGATTTGAAATAAAGAAGCCTGTATTTGTATCCATTATGTTTTTAAATTATAACGATTTAATAAAACTTTTCTATTTATACGATTATAAATTACTCTGCCCAATAATATGTACGTTATGTACTCATTTTATGATTGTGAAATATAGAAGCCATTATCTTTATGAATTATGTTGATTTGAATATGACGGTGTATGTCGGAGGGTAACACTGAATGACTTGATTAGTTTTGGTAGTTGTAGTGAATACAGCCTCGTTAATTTGCGATCGCGGGCGCGATGTATAATGAGTTTATATGTTTAAATGCTTATGATGCTGACAACGATTTGATTCGAGTGCGGGAAGTGATTCCACAATAACAGGTGTGTGAACTAAGTGCGCGGTTTGGGCGTCAATTACACCTGAGATTGTTCCTCTAACGATTTGTAAACACGAAGGGCGTTCTAGACGCCTTTTTTACTTATAGGAATAGTTAATTTTTGTTTTGGTTTTCTAGGTAACTTGTGGTTGATTGAATACTTTATCTTCCGTCAATTTGAATCTAGTGCGGGAAGTGATTTCACAATAACAGGTGTGTGAACGAAGTGCGCGGTTTGGGCGTCAATTACACCTGGGATTGCTTTCTCTAGTGATTCGTAAACACGAAGGGCGTTCTAGGACGCCTTTGTTTACTTATAGGAATAGGTAAATGAGTGTTTGGTATTTATAGGTAACTTGTGGTTGATTAAAAGAAATAAACACTCCCGTGAATTTATAATGAGACTGGTGTAACAACTTTATATTATAGGTAATAGTAAAATTTTAAGTTACTCTGTACCTAGAATTGTACGGTTTTCGAATTATTCAAATTTAAATTATACTTTGCACTTTACTTTGCACTTTGCTTTTTACAACGTTATACAATCGTTAATTTTAATATAAGCCAACGTGAATTTATACTCTCCAATCGCGAATGTCATGTGCGTTGCCCGTGGCCGACGCCGACGCCCTTAGTTATCATGGTGATTATTAATCTTGAGTGTGCGTGTGGTATTGATGCGTTTTTAGCGCAGAGTTTTACACTTAACTTAAACAGTTGATTCATTCGAGGTGATTTTCACGTGCCTGGCGCTTGCTTGTTTCTAAGGGCTGCTGATACCCAAATTATTTATTTGATACCACGACATGAAATCTTCCAGACACGTGCATATTCATAATTTGTGAATTAATCAGTTTAATAATTTTGTTGTATTCGTAATTTTTCAAATATTATTTACTTAATTGTGGAAATGCGTATTATACTGGGCGTATGTTTGGGCCTATTACCACGTATCAATGATTTTATCACGCACATGGTACATTAATGCTTTGTGATATTATGTTTTATTTTTATTATGAACTAAATTGTACGACTGTTTAGTTACCCCTTGATGAAACATTTTTAATTAGGACAAGTTAAAATAAAACACTAGGTTCAGTTTCACTGTTTATAATTGATTTATCTCAATAGAATTGAGAAATCTACAAATCTATAAATAGTGAAATACGACCAAGTGTTTTATTTTTATCTAATTTATTATAATATGAAGTATAATCTATCATCACCTGGTATGTATCTTGCTTCTACTTGAAATTACATTAAAGGTTTTGCAGTTCTGTCAATGATTTTACCATTTGTCTGGCATTGTTATTTGTATTACATAATATTGTCTGGACGGTATCGTGATTGAGGTTACAAATTTTGAGTCGATTATTTTCTCGGGCTCATAGTTGCACTTGTATTTCTACATTATTATCATTTATACAGTCCCGCGTTTGCAATTTAAAGCTCATTCAGTCACGTGGATGAAAAAAGCACACAAACGGCAAATAATAATAATTTTTATGTTGAAGAATTCTGGTGCCTGTTTAAGATTTTGAAGTTTATGCTGGGAACTTTGACACATAGTCGGGAAAAACTCGATCTTTCAGATTCAAGATTTTGTACACATGTTGATGATTTCGTTGACGAGAATATAAGTCGTTATATTACAGATTGTTTCGTTAATTGGAAACAACCGAGTCTGTATTTTAAGAATAATTTCGAAAGTCTCTAAATTAGTTGTAGAAAGCTGAAACTGAATTTCATATGTTTACTTTACTGTTGTGTAACCCAGGCGACCTGGCAAATATATTTATTCCTAAAAACAAGAGATAGTAGGTTAATAAAACATGTATTTAAGGTTAAAGAGAAATTTTATTTTTATTGATCAAAAGATATGCAAATAAATCTATATGATATGTTAAAATTGTATTACCAATCAATACCGAACAAATAACGACATAATTCAATATTAATGAATTTTCATTAATGAATGACAATTTTTGACTCTAAAGTATAATTGAAAATATGTGTATCGTTTATGATTTATTTTACAATTTATTTACCATGAGGAAACCAATTCTATCGACTATTGCACTTGTCACATTCACATATGAAACTTCACACTGACGGACCAATGAAATAACCCAAAATTTAATTTTTTGACCATTTAGAATCCACTTATACTGATAATTGCTGTCGGACACTTATCGCTTTCGAGGAGGTTAAGATTAGGTTTCAAGAAGTTTCTCATATAGTATGCCCAGTCGGTTAAAATCAATGCAATTTGGTGCATACTCGTAGTTTAATTTATCACTAACTTGTGATTTATATTATCTCATTATTTTATTTTATTTGATATGAAATCTTGTATTTTGTAAAATATTTAGTAATTTCTTCTTTTCTTCACTTACTTCTTATTGAATTTAATTCACACACATACAATACGATTCAATGCTAGTGTGTCGACTATGGAACTCGCTAGCAACGTGCCTATACTGTTTTTTTTTCTTGAATCAACTGTCTCGAGCAACGTCCTTCTTTCCCTTTTATACGATTTTTCATCTTATAACAACCTTGGTTCATACATCCAATGTGAGCACTAATTTAGTTATATTATATCCTCTACTTTTCTTTAATTGAAATACTTTGAACATAGTGAATCCTCCCGTTATATTCTAGTACAAGCTAAATTTAATATGTGCTAAATTAATGAAGTAAATCAAATAGGCAATACGTATGTGATTTATTTAATGCTACAGTTATTTCTTGATTTTCAGGCGGTGCAATTTGCATATTAAACTCATCGGCTCATGTGTCCCTATGTTCTCTAATTCTCTACCTGCTAGCAGCTCCCAAATATCTAAAAACTTATACATTTTAACAATATCATTGGACCCCGGTCCTATTACTACATAGTGCTTCGGTTTTATGATAATGCATTTCTCTTAATTGATGATATTTTGTACTAAATAATACTTTATTATTTCGAAGCTGCCACGATAGTTAACATTATGTTAGATTAGATATTTTAGTTGAGTTGATGATTTTATCGCGTATTTGCTTTAAGCAGACCTTACACGATAAGAAATACTGTCATTACTTGAATATACTGACAGCATTATTGAACGTGTAAGGTCGATATTGACGGAATGACGGTAACTAATAATGCGGATCCGGGTTTTCTGATATTGGTGATTCAATAATTGCGGATAGAGGGTATACTATCAGTAATAACGATGGTGTACGGCGCACCGATAATTTCCGCATCATTACTTAGTTCAAACTGCAGCGTTGGGATGAAAGGTGCCTCGGATAATGGACACTCGTGCGAAATTTTGGAAGAACATTTTACAAACGGCGAAATGAATACCAATGCAGTTCTTCGAAATTTCTGTGAATGTTACGAGGGTTTCCCGGAATTATGGAGTGCATCACATCCGGCATATACAGGGTAGGCAATTGTAATCAATCCACGCAAATCACTCCGAAAGTGTGTGAAAGAAAGAAAAGTTTACTAAGCCTATGTTCAGAGATAAAAAACGCGATGTATAAGTTATAGTCCTACTAAAAGTAACGATCTGAAGATTTTGTAGTTGTGTGGATGATTTAAGGGGCATATAATTTGTTTGTATTGCACAGTACATGATGTTGAATATCTCGTGCTTCCAGTTTATGTTGTTCAGAGTTTGTAGTCGTGTCGATAACTTCATGACGCAAGTTGTATTAGAGAACTCCCTTTCGTTTCGAAAATCATAATTTAAATATTCATTTCATAAAGTCTACCCCAAATTGGACACTGATTTAAATTGCTTTGTTTCGAAGTTGGTAACTGGGAGACTTTGCAGTTATAACCTAGAAGGCCTACAAAAAAAAATTTGGTTTTAATGCCGAGGATTTTGGAATTGATTTCGGCTATATTGGGATCACTGAAACTAAATATGAAATCAGAGTTTCTCTAGCAGCTCTACTTTTTTAGGTAATGTTTTTTTTAATGTGTAGTTCTACACGAAATGTGTTGACATTGAGCCTCGCGTGATATTTGTGTTTAGGATAGAGTTGTTATAAAGTTAACTTAAAACGTACTGTGTTGTAGATTGTTGTATTTGTGTTGTTGAATAGCAATTAATAAAATGAGTTCTAATAGAAGAAGTTGTGTAAATCATCGTGATGTGTTTTGCTATATATGCGGAGAATACACGTTAAAAGAATACAGAAAAACAAATAGTGACTTTATAAAGAGGGCTTAGTTGGATACTTTGGTGTTAGGCTAGGTGATCACGATAAAACATTGGCACAGCATCAGGTCTGTAAGACTTATACAGAACATTTACGATAGTGGACTATCGGGAAAAGAAGAAGTCTAAAATTCGGCGTACCAATGGTTTGGAGAGAACCCAAAAACCACTTCCATAACTGTAATTTCTGCCTAGTAGATATTATTGGAATCACTCGAAACAACCTTAGTAATAACTTAAAATAGTGCAACGTATATTTTGATAAAATATTATATCTTAGAAATTTGAGCTGCTAGGCAATAACTAATGTAATTTTTTGATTCAGGGCATCAAATTCATATGAAATCAGCTCCAAATACCCCGGCACTAAAACAACTATTGCTCTGTGTAATCTTTGATACTTTCGATTTAAAAAACCATAAAAAATCAAAATTATCTCATTTTGGATTTTGAAAATACAACGACTTTTTATGGATTTTATTGAATTTCGTTGAAGTCGTCAACTGGTTATGGATTGTTGGCATATATGTTGGATCTTAGATAACCCTTCAAAATGAAATCGCACAATGTAAAATTGCAAGTTCTTGCTGGCCAATTGTTGCCGGCATTCTGTGAAATTACGCGACCAGGAAATTGTTGGTTCAGTAAATCAACTATTGCTCGCTATCCTGCGGGACCCACATTTCTTCATAGTGCATATAGTCTTGTTGGTGCTAAAAGAAGCTCCATGTTGCGGTAATCCACACCACAAAGTGACTCTTTCGGGGTACATTTGATTTTTATGAATGACGTAAAGATGTCCGAGCCCTAAATGCGTATTTTTTTTAATCGAAACAATCAAATTTAACTGCAAAGTATCACACTTACCAACCACAAAACAAGAAAATAGCGCGAAATTTAAATCCGGTATCCAATTTTATTAGACAATATAAATATGTTTGTACAAGATTTATGTGAGTAAGACTGTACGATGTACATGGTTTAGAAGTGCTTATATTGTAGAATTCTAGATTATCTTCAATTATATTGAGCTAACATACTTTCATATTTTGTAGTCTCGTTTATGATTTGTATGAGCTTGCAGTATAATTATTTTATTGTTTTATTTAAATAGTGGTCCTGCTTGCGGTATCAAGATTTTGTATTTTTTGTTCAATGTGATTCAATTGTGCTCATCTCATAGGTCTCTAAGGTATTTCAATAGTATAGAATAATTAATTCTGTATAAGAAACAATATTGCATGAAGTAACTGAATAGTTACATTGTCTAAAATAATCAAAACAGTGAAAATTATTCTAAAGTTTAGAGGATCATGAAAATTTATATACTGAAAAAAACGGGTATTTGAAGATTATTATAAACTTTTATTACATTTTTCAATCATCGGTGATTTTTAATATAAAAACATGTTCAGTCTACATTCGCCTTCTGTCTTCAAGGTATTTCCTAAGTATCTGTGGACATCTTGTATAATTCTACTTATTGCATTTAAAGAGAGATAGTAATATATTTACCAAATTTTGGGATTGTTAACATTTATAGGTATCTGTAATAATATTTCTCGTCTTCGTCGGAATATACCTATAACCCAGCTGCTCATGTGCCTGAGATCAAAATCTAAAATAAATAGTCTTTAGATCAATTCTATTATATTATTATAGGTGAATTCAATACGTGAGGTCAGCACTATTAGGTAGTGTAAAGTCAGTCTTTAGTTTACATTTAAACTAAACACTGACTTTACACTACCTGATAGTGCTGGCCTCACCTGTTGAAAATCTAAAATGTTATGTTAGATGAAAGGCTATGTGCCTTGGAGGAATAATATTGCTGACGGGCATATCAATAACATTGAAGAAGCATATCTCAACACACTTTATTTATATTTCGCCTACTGCTACTACAAAAATTGTATTATAAATATTTACCACAAATATTCTCCAAATCTCCTAGTCTAGCATAACTGCTGCTGTATTTATAGTGTTTTTCAATACACCACAACCCCTATCTGCTCTCATGGTCATCGAAGCGTGTTCACAGTAATCCATTTAGCGTATTATTAATAAGAAAATCCAATTAGTATCTGATTAATGTGGCGCATGCGATAGTGGTGTATCTTAATTGGTAATTTCACTTTAGCAATCACGGCGATGATAGATTATTCCCCGTTCCACGCACTGCTTCCCCATTTCGATAATTAACTATGATTCAAAAATGATCATTCATTTCATGCATGTTTTTATCACATCGGTATTTTAAAAGGAAATAAAATATATCTGGATGGTTGCTACCGTTACTGCGCTATAATCCATATTTATACACAGAATACGACAACCTTACAATTGTGTGTTCAAACATAGTCACTGTATTATTCTGTGTATAAATAAAATACATATTCAAACAATAGGAGCGTAAATATATAACATTTATCATTTACCTATCAAATTATAAACCAGAACCAGAATCATTTAAATTAATATTCCGATATCTCGGAGGGTCGATGTTGCTGCTGGTAATGGGTGCGAGGCCAGGGGTGAATGTGATCGTGCGTTGATAGTCAGCTTTTGAATATGACAGATATGAATTTATTTGTCATTAAACAATGTCAAGATGATAGCTGTGGCTATGCTGTCGTTATGAGATATTTCAACGATCATTTCACCTATCAAATTAATATTGAAATAAATTTGTAATCTAAACTGTCGGGAGAAAAAATACGTATTGTAACGTTGCATCTCACTGCGATTTAATTTAACCCTTTCGTGCATATCGTACATTATTCTCTACACATTATAGTTGATGCTGCAAAAGTCGCATTTCAAAGTTCTACAGCAGATAGTACCATGCAGTGGGAGTTATAACGTGTGTTTGTAAATGATTGTAGAAAAGGCGGCAAAATTTAAATGAAATTTAGGATTTTAATTGCCGTTAAGTTTTTCCATGTCGGTGCTTAGTGTATTTCACTGTAATTTGTCAAAGTTTAATGTCATTTTCGCCAGTAGCGTGCAATCATTGTAAAGTTAATCTAGGTAAGTTATTTCAAGTTAGTTATTTATGAAGGGGAACGGGTCAACAGGGTTTTTTCGTCCAGTGTGGGTCAGTTAAGTTGTTATGTACTGATAATTTTCTCTTTCGTATCTATTTAATTGTCGTTGTTTCGTGGATATTTCATCAGGTATATCATAACAACTTAACTGACCCACACTGGACGAAAAAAACCCCGTTGACCCGTTTCCCTTCTAGGATACAAAGTAACGTCCGTTGCTTCTTGATTCAATTAGTTACTTATGTTAAAATAAGAAATGTTAATTTTCAGAAACAAACAACATTATGTTACACCAATGAATCCTTAGTGATATTTTTGTTGTGTTACCAACGTGTATGTTTGGTTGCCTAAAATACAATCTACACTCATTTACAAACACACTGTACATATTGTGTAAAATGCGCATGATCGCGAAATTGTAAAACAGTTGACCCAGGTGTAAAATCGGTGCAGATTCGACATAACCTACACAATGGACATCTTCAACGATTATATTGACACCAGAACTTGTTATGGATTGCAGCGAAATAAGGTAGAAACTGATTTTCATAAAAATTATACTTGTAAGTTGTAATATCAAATTTTACACAAAAATGTTTTTTTTTTCTCCTGAGGCTAGTTTATAATTTGTCCACTCAAGTGGATATCATGCAGTATTGAATCAAATAATGTAGTTACACCTATTTATAAAAACTCAATTTTAATTTCAGTCTGTTTATTTGAAGATTTTTGAAGATTGGAATGATGATAATGAAAATTCTGGCATGCCAATCATCCAAATTAGTGCTACTAGCGGTGATTCATCGGAGGACGAAGTACATCAGTTGCTTGTTCCAACCCGTATAAATTCCGATTCTGATCAATATGACAGTCAGGACGATATTCATTTGAGTGAGCTACGAAAAATTGAAAGGAAAAACGTGATTTGTCTAATAGTGGACACTGAATTCGGACCGAACAACATGCCAACATTCCAAGGTGGTAGTAAAATCAATATTGACAGTTTCGATTCTTTCGACGTTTCTTAATTTTCTTGATGATGATATGCTGGATAACATAGAATTCCAAACAAATCTGTATGCGCTTTAACATAATAAAAAAATAAAAAAATTTAACGAAAAAGGAATTGTACGTCTTTATAGCACTGAATTTGGTTATGTCATATATTCGATACCCTCGCGTTCGATTATATTGGTCTAGTGAAGATGGTCTGCGAGTAGATCTAATAGCTGATGCAATGTCTGTAAATAGATTTGAGTTATTTATAAGTCTGCATTTTACCAATAACTTGGATTCATACCAAAGAAATAATGACAAACTTTGGAAATTACGACCTTTTTTGGAAATGTTAGAAGCAGATTTTAAAGCAGCTCTGGATCCAGAAGAATTCCAAGCTGTGGATGAGCAGGTAATTCCAATGAAAAGTTCCATTGGCATCAATGAGTATTTACCAAAAATACCCCAGAAATGGGGCATTAAATGCTGGGTTCGAGCAGGTGCAAGTGGGTATATGCACAGGTTCGAGATATACTAAGAAGCAACCATTCGTATTCCCGTGAGCCCCTTGGGCGCATGCGCTGATGTTGTACTGCGTTTATCTGACGATATACATGGTGGAAATCATAAATTTGTATCAACTTACACATGACCTAAGAGAACTGAAGATATATAAAACAGGAACTTTGCGTT